>CM067843.1:112605591-115105591 GCA_034509565.1 Triticum monococcum
AGGAGATTTTCGATGTCGCGCAAATATCTCAAGTATGCCAGAATTGCAACGATAGAATTATGATGGCAACACCTCAGAGCTCAACTCCCCGGGACACTTCCACTAAACCCCTGACAGGAGGCACCAAGACAGTATTCTCAGCATAAGCCATCGGAACAAAAATAAGATACTCGCGTGATCCTAAATTTTTTTTAGTGAAATTTGAGAAGAGAAGAGTCAAAACTCTACGTCAGGATGCCTTACCAAAGCGATGAGGAGACTGGGAAGTAAAAAGAATTCCTAAGCTCTCCGATATATATAATTCCTAAGGACTCAAAACATTTTTCTAGACACAACTCGGCTGCTAGAAACGATCAAGCAATGGGGCTCCTAAGGTCGGGGAAGGCTCTGATTACCAACTTGTAACACCCTCGATGCGACTATATCTCCCACGTGTCGAGGCACGACTTAGAGGAATAATCGCATTGAAGGCATAAGTCGCAAGTGAGGCAATCTTCACACAACCCATGTACATATAAATATAAAGGGGGAATAATAATAATAGTTGGCTTACACTCGCCACGTCACATCAAGGTACATAAATAGCATCCATCATACAAACACTCATGGCCCGACTACGGCGCCAAAATAGAAAAGACTCCCCAACATGCGACTAATCCCTGAATCGAACCCCGAGCAGGCACCACTACTGATCATCAGGAATAGAAACATAGTATCGCTGAGAGTCCTCGTCGTACTCCCACTTCAGCTCGAACGCGCCATCCGGAGGAGTATCATCGGTCCCTGCATCTGATGTAATAGTAATCTGTGAGCCACAGGGACTCAGCAATCTCGCACCCTCGCGATCAAGACTATTTAAGCTTAATAGGTAGAAAAAGGGTAATGTATGTGGAGCTGCAGCAAGCGTCTAGCATATATGGTGGCTAACTTATTCGCAAAGGAGAGCGAGAAGAGAAGGCAAAGCACGAGCGGGAACTACATAGAGCCGACTACGCAAACATAACTCCAACGCCGTGTCCACTTCCCGGACTCCGCCGAGAAGAGGCCATCACGGCAACACACGCAGTTGATTCATTTTAATTAATTAAGTTCAAGTTATCTACAACCGGACATTAACAAATTCCCATCTGCCCATAACCGCAGGCACGGCTTTTGAAAGATCAATCCCTGCAGGGGGGTCCCAACTTAGCCCATAACAAGCTCTCACGGTCAACGAAGGAATAGACCTCCACCCAGGACCCACCGATCAGACTCGGTATCCCGGTACAACAAGATGATTCGACAGGTCAAAACTAGTCCAGCAACACCGCCCGAATGCGCCGACAAATCCCGATAGGAGCTGCACATATCTCTTTCTCAGGGCACACTCAGATTGTCCAAACTTCCGGTAGGCCAGCCCAGAGTTGCCCCTGGTGGCCACCGGTGGCTGACGTTCCGGACCAACGCTCAGAGGAGCACTGGCCCGTGGGGGGCTAAAATAAAGATGACCCTCGGGCTCCGGAAACCCAAGGGAAAAAGGGGTAGGTGGCAAATGGTAAAACCAATGTTGGGCATTGCTGGAAAAGCTTTAATCAAGGCGAACTATCAAGGGGTTCCCATTATAGCCCAACCGCGTAAGGGACGCAATGATCCGGGAACTTAACACCGATATGACGGAAACTAGGGCGGCAAGAGTGGAACAAAACACTAGGCGAGAGGCCGAGCCTTCCACCCTTTACCAAGTATATAGATGAGTAAAGATAACATAGCAATATAATGATATCCCAACAAGTAAATAAGTGTTCCAACAAGGAACGACTCCAATCTTCACCTGCAACTAACAACGCTATAAGAAGGGCTAAGCAAAGCGGTAACATAGCTAATTAATGGTTTGCTAGGACAAAGGTGGGTTAGAGGCTCAATCATGGCAATTGGGAGGCTGACAAGCAAGTGGTAGGCATCGTAGCATTGGCAAAGCAAAAGAGCGAGCAAACTAGCATAGCAAAGATAGTAGTGATTTCAAGGGTGTGATCATCTTGCCTGCACAGTTGTCAGAATTGACTGGATCCTCAAAAGCAAACTCAACGGGCTCCTCGTTAGCGAACTCGTCTCCCGGCTCTACCCAACAACACAAACAAGCAACAAGGATACAATCAACCACGTGCAAAGGCAACCAATAATATGCAAAGATGATATGCTATGCGGGATGTGATGCGGGATGCAAGAATGCAACATGTAACAGGTAATGCATGAACCTGTCCTCAACTTGGAAATCCAAGTGTGCCACTGGATAGAGGGGAAGAAATCCCCTGAAAACGATATAAAGATCATGGCAATCGGAGCTACGGTTAAGAAATGGCAAGCGTTTTACTAAACGAACCGATCTGCGATTTGCAGCAACATGCCTCCTAAATGCAACAAAATGAACATGCTACAGCCACCCAACATGAAAACAAATTGCCTGGCAGTGATTAACTCATCAAGCTTAACAAATCATCATGACTGAGGCATAGGCAAATTCATCCATTAAGGGCTTCAAACAAGCATGGAAAAACTGAATAAGCAAAACAGATTTCAGACTTAGCGAAATTAACGCTAGTCTGGAATTTCAGACCACGATGCTCTCTTCGGAGCAGCAAAACAACATGAAGGAAAACCTGAACATGGCAAGTAAGAGCATGGCATGGAGCTACTCAACAAGCTTAATAAAACACCCAAAATGACCTGGGGCCAAAAGGGTTCACAAAATACACTACCGAGCACACGAACATCGATGAAACACAATCAGTTTTCAGACTTAGTGAAAACTGGGACATGCTGAAATAATAACTCACGGAGGCATGTAAACGAGCTCGATGCTCTCACTACGTTGCAAGTCATGGCAAGGCAAGCATATATCCATTAATAAGGCACAAAATGCTAGTTAGACATGGCAAGAACAATGGCATAGCATGCATGGATCACTAGCAATAACTCCGGCAAAATCGCAAAAGAGTTCACGATCTGCCCAAAACAGCAACTATCCAAAAGTTGAGCTCGATTGGGTCAACCTAGGGTGCTCCAACATAACAAGTAAAGACATTGATGGATTAAGCACAACAAGCATAACAAATCACTCTTACTGATCATCCTCAAAAGAGGCACGGATCACTAGGAAACAAGCCGGGCATATAGCATCGTGAACTAAAACGGCTCAGACTTAGTGAAAATCACTAAGTCCCTGAAATCTGTAATCTTAGGTAGCCCTCTTCGCAAGCTTGCACAAGACAACACACACATCCTTAAAATACATGGAAGACACCTCTGGAAAGGAGACAACATGCTTAACAATTCATCCCAAAGGGGCACAGGCATATCATGCACGGATTAAATATGGAAAAAAATGACAAAAGTGCATGTTGGATTAACGGATCTGCAGTTTAACTCAACATGCCTCCTTCCAACAGCATTTTGGGCAACAGGATGACCTCAAATGCAAATGATGCAATGAAATTAAATGATGTACTCGTCGAGACGAAGATTTTGACATATCATACGCCCAAATCGGAACTACGGATGCAAAGATATGAGCGGTCAAAATAGCAAGAAAAATTTAACGGGAGAGGGAAAAGTCAACCGTAGATCTAGGGTTTTTTTACTGTAGCAACCGCGCGACGGGTACTGTAGCACGGGGCGGCGGCACTGTTCACGCCGGAATCGCCGGGGCTCGCTGGAGCGCCGGAGACGGCGGCGAGGTGCTCCCGGGCCGGATCTCGCCGGATCCGGCCGGCGGGGAGCCGGAGAGGCGGCGCGCGGGCGGGGGCGCGGCCACGGAGGAGAGGAGGCGGCGGCGAGGATCTCCGGTGGAGGCGGCCGGCGAGGTCGCCGGAGCCGGGAACCACGGCGGCTGCGGCTGCGGGCTCCCTGAGCCCGGGACGAAGGCGGCGAGAGGAGCGCCCGGGAGGCGCAGGGGATCGGGCCCCGCGGGCCAGACGCGGGCCCCGCGGGCCTGGCGCGGCGGCGTTGTGGTCCGGTGGCGGCGGCGAATCGTGGCGTGCCACGTGGCGGCGGGGCGTGAAGTTGGACACGTCCGTCGGTGGGCGAACTGTCCGGCGGCGCGCGGGATCCTTTTCTCTTTTTTTTTGGATTAGGGTTTCGAGGTGGGAGACGGGATCCGAAAATGGAGGGGGTATAAATAGGCATAGAGGGAGCTAGGAGAGTCCAAATGAGGTGCGGTTTTCGCCCACACGATCGTGATCGAACGACCGAGACGATGGAGCTGAGTTTGGTGGGTTTTGGGCCAAAATGGAGGGGTGTTGGGCTGCACACACACGAGGCCTTTTCGGTCCCTCGGTTAACCGTTGGAGAATCAAACGAAGTCCAAATGACCCGAAACTTGACAGGCGGTCTACCGGTAGTAAACCAAGGCCGCATGGCAAGTCTCGGCCCAATCCGGAAATGTTTAAACCCCACACACGAAAGAAAGCTAGAAATGGCCACCGGAGGAGAAAGAAGCGCCGGAATGCAAAACGGACAATGGGGAAAAAGCTCGAATGCATGAGATGAACATGTATGCAAATGCAATGCGCGTGACGACATGATATGAGATGCACGAAAAACAAAACAACACACGGAGGCACAGACCCGAACCCGAGAATTAAATATAACTTAATGCCGGAAACGGCATGAGTCGGAGTACAATTGGGGAAGGTTACATGTGGGGCGTTACATGTTCACCATTGAAAACTACTCCATCTCACGTGATGATCGGGCATGGTTTAGTTGATATGGATCACGTGATCACTTAGATGATTAGAGAGATGTCTTTCTAAGTGGGAGTTCTTTAATAATTTGATTAACTGAACTTTAATTTATCATGAACTTAGTACGTGATAGTATTTTGCATGTCTATGTTGTTGTAGATAGATGGCCCATGTTGTTGTTCCATTGAATTTTAATGCGTTCCTTGAGAAAGCAAAGTTAAAAGATCATGGTAGCAATTACACGGACTGGGTCCATAACTTGAGGATTATCCTCATTGCTGCACAGAAGAATTACGTCCTGGAAGAACCGCTAGGTGCCAAACCTGCTGCAGGAGCAACACCAGATGTTATGAATGTCTGGCAGAGCAAAGCTGATGACTACTCGATAGTTCAGTGTGCCATGCTTTACGGCTTAGAACCGGGACTTCAACGACGTTTTGAACGTCATGGAGCATATGAGATGTTCCAGGAGTTGAAGTTAATATTTCAAGCAAATGCCTAGATTGAGAGATATGAAGTCTTGATGTCTACTACACAACCTTCTTCTTGTAGATGTTGTTGGGCCTCCAAGTGCAGAGGTTTGTAGGACAGTAGCAAATTTCCCTCAAGTGGATGACCTAAGGTTTATCAATCCGTAGGAGGCGTAGGATGAAGATGGTCTATCTCAAGCAACCCTGCAACCAAATAACAAAGAGTCTCTTGTGTCCCCAACACACCCAATACAATGGTAAATTGTATAGGTGCACTAGTTCGGCGAAGAGATGGTGATAGAAGTGCAAAATAGATAGTAGAGATAGGTTTTTGTAATCTGAAATAATAAAAACAGCAAGGTAACAAGTGGTAAAAGTGAGCGTAAACGGTATTGCAATGATAGGAAACAAGGCCTAGGGTTCATACTTTCACTAGTGTAAGTTCTCTCAACAATAATAACGTAGATAGATCAGATGACAAGCCCTCAACATGCGACAAAGAGTCACTCCGAAGCCACTAATAGCGGAGAACAAACGTAGAGATTATGGTAGGGTACGAAACCACCTCAAAGTTATTCTTTCAAATCAATCCATTGGGCTATTCCTATAAGTGTCACAAACAACCCTGGAGTTTTTACTAGAATAACACCTTAAGATACAAATCAACCAAAACCCTAATGTCACCTAGATACTCCATTGTCACCTCAAGTATCCATGGGCATGATTATACGATATGCATCACACAATCTCAGATTTATCCAACCAACATAAAAGTACTTAAATAGTGCCCCAAAGTTTCTACCGGAGAATCAAGAACGTGTGCCAACCCCTATGCATAGGTTCATGGGCGGAACCCGCAAGTTGGTCACCAAAACATACATCAAGTGGCACGTGATATCCCATTGTCACCACAGATAAGCACGGCAAGACATACATCAAGTGTTCATAAAAGACTCAATCCGATAAGATAACTTCAAAGGGGAAACTCAATTCATCACAAGAGAGTAGAGGGGGAGAAGAAACATAAGATCCAACTACAATAGCAAAGCTCGGGATGCATCAAGATCGTGCCATAGATGGAACACGAGAGAGAACACGAGAGAGAGAGAGATCAAACACATAGCTACTGGTACATACCCTCAGCCCCGAGGGAAAACTACTCCCTCCTCGTCATGGAGAGCGCCGGGATGATGAAGATGGCCACCCGTGATGGATCCCCCCTCCGGCAGGGTACCGGAAAGGGGCCCCGATTGGTTTTTGGTGGTTCTGGAGGCTTGCGGCGGCGGAACTCCCGATCTATCTTCTGTTCTGGAAGTTTTAGGGTACGACGGTATATATGGGTGAAAGGAGAACGTCGGTGGAGCTACGGGGGCCCCATGAGGCAGGGGGGCGCGCCCTCCACCCTCGTGACCGCCTCGTGGCTCTTCTGACATGGGGTCCAAGTCCATCAGGTGGGTTTCCTTCCAAAAATAACTTCTCCAGTTGATTTCATTCCATTTTGACTCCGTCTGATATTCCTTTTCCTCGAAATACTGAAATAGGCATAAAACAACAAATCTGGGCTGGGCCTCCGGTTAATAGGTTAGTCCCAAAAATAATATAAAAGTGGATAATAAAGCCCAATATTGCCTAAAACAGTAGATAAAGTAGCATGGAGCAATCAAAAATTATAGATACGTTGGAGACATATCAAGCATCCCCAAGCTTAATTCCTGCTCATCCTCGAGTAGGTAAATGATAAAAAGAGAATTTTTGATGCGGAGTGATACTTTGGCATAATTTCAATGTAAATCTTCTTAATCATGGTATGAATATTGAGATCCGAAAGGTTCAAGACAAAAGTTCATATTGACATAAAAATGATAATACTTCATGCATACTAATTAAACAATTATGTCATCTCAAAATAACATGGCCAAAGGAAGTTCATCCCTACAAAATCATATAGTTAGGCTATGCTTCATTTTCGTCACACAAAGATGTTCCCAACTTCTATACCCCCGATGACAAGCCAAGCAATTGTTTCATACTCAAATAATCTCAAACTTTTTCAACCTTCACGCAATACATGAGCGCGAGCCATGGACATAGCACTATGGGTGGTATAGAATATGATGATGGGGATTGTGTGGAGAAGACAAAAAAGGAGAAAGTCTCACATCAACGAGGCTAATTAATGAGCTATGGAGATGCCCATGAATTGATGTTAATGCAAGGAGTAGGGATTGCCATGCAACGGATTCATTAGAGCTAAGAATGCTCAACAAAAGAAAACTAGTGGCTGTGCATCCAACTTGCTTGCTCATGAAGACCTAGGGCATTTTGAGGAAGCCCATCGTTGGAATATACAAGCCAAGTTCTATAATGAAAAATTCCCACTAGTATGAACAAGACAACCTATGAGACTCACTATATGAAATCATGGTGCTACTTTGAAGCACAATATATGAGACTCACTATATGAAATCATGGTGCTACTTTGAAGCACAATATATGAGACTCACTACATGAAGAACAAGGTGCAACTTTGAAGCACA
The DNA here is from genome assembly GCA_034509565.1 of Triticum monococcum. Lineage (NCBI taxonomy): Eukaryota > Viridiplantae > Streptophyta > Magnoliopsida > Poales > Poaceae > Triticum > Triticum monococcum. The sequence continues at coordinate 112,613,320 of CM067843.1, forward strand.
AGTGTGGAAAAAGAGATAGTAGCATTGCCCTTTTTATTTTCTCTCTTTTTTTTTCTTTTTGGACTTTATCTTTTTTTTTTGATTGGGCAATGCTCTAATAATGATGATCATCACACTTCTATTGATTACAACATAATGATTATAACTCGATACTAGAACAAGATACGACTCTATATGAATGCCTCCGGCGGTGTACCGGGATGGTGCAATGAATGAAGAGTGAAATGTATGAAAAATAATGCAAGGTGGCTTTGCCACAAATACGATGTCAACTACAAGATCATGCAATGGCAATATGACAAAAGTAAAGCATGTCATGATGATGATGATGATGGAAGTTGCATGGCAGTATATCTCGGAATGGCTATGGAAATGCCATGATAGGTAGGTATGGTGGCTGTTTTGAGGAAGATATAGGGAGGTTTATGTGTGAAAGAGTGTATCATATCACGGGGTTTGGATGCACCGGCGAAGTTTGCACCAACTCTCAATGTGAGAAAGGGCAATGCACGGTACCGAAGAGGCTAGCAAATGGCGGAAAGGTAAAAGTGCGTATAATCCATGGACTCAACATTAGTCAAAAGAACTCATATACTTATTGCAAAAATTTAGAAGTCATCAAAAATCAAGTACTACGCGCATGCTCCTAGGGGGATAGATTGGTAGGAAAAGACCATCGCTCGTCCCCGACCGCCACTCATAAGGATGCACAAGCCAGGTACACTTCATGCTTCAAATTTGTTACACAACTTTAACCATACGTGCATGCTATGGGACTTGCTAACTTCAACACAAGTATTTCTCAAATTCACAACTACTCAACTAGCACGACTATGATATTATCACCTCCATATCTCAAAACAATTATCAAGCATCAAACTTATCTTAGTATTCAACGCACTCAAAAGAAAGTTTCACATATCTTGAATACCAAGTATATTAACATTAAGCGAATTACCATGCTATTAACGACTCTCAAAATAATCTAAGTGAATCATGAGAGATCAAGTTTCTTTAAAACAAACCACTACCATTCCTAAAAGATCTAAGTGAAGCACTAGAGCAAAAATTATCACGCTCAAAAAGATATAAGTGAAGCACATAGAGTAAACTATCAAGCTCAAAAGATATAAGTGAAGCACATAGAGTATTCTAACAAATTTCATTTCATACATGGCTCTCTCAAAAGGTGTGTACAGCAAGGATGATTGTGGTAGACTAACAAGCAAAGACACAAATAATACAAGACGCTCCAAGCAAAACACATATCATGTGGTGAATAAAAATATAGCTCCAAGTAAATTACCGATGGAAGTGGACGAAAGAGGGGATGCCTTCCGGGGCATCCCCAAGCTTTGACTTTTTGGTGTCCTTGGATTATATTGGGGGTGCCATGGGCATCCCCAAGCTTAGGCTCTTGCCACTCCTTGTTCCATAATCCATCAAAAGAATTCACCCAAAACTTGAAAACTTCACAACACAAAACTCAATAGAAATCTCGTGAGCTCCGTTAGAGAAAGAAAACAAAAGACTACTTTAAGGTACTGTAGTGAACTTGTTCTTTATTTGTATGGGTGTTAAACCTACTGTATTCCAACTTCTCTATGGTTTATAAACTATTTTACTAGCCATGGATTCATCAAAATAAGCAAACAACACACGCAAAACAGAATCTGTCAAAAACAGAACTGTCTGTAGTAATCTGTTACTAACGCAAACTTATGGAATCCAAAAACTTCTACCAAAATTAGAAGACCTGGGAAATTTGTTTATTGATCAGCAGCAATTGGAATCACTATTTTATCACGTTCTGGTGATTTTTGACAATTCGGCCACTGAGCGCAAAGATTCTGGAAATTACAGCAAGATCAAATAACTATCTTCCAAGAAGATCTAATAGGTTTAACTTGGCACAAACACTAATTAAAAGATAAAACCACATCTAAACAATTGGGGAAGGTTACGTGTGGGGCGTTACAACACTCCACCACTACGAAAAGATCTCGTCCCGAGATCTAGGACTGAAAGAACTCCGGGTACTCAGAACGGAGGTGATCCTCGCGTTCCCAGGTAGCTTCACGGTCGGAATGGTGTGACCACTTAACTTTGAGAAACTTGATTGACTTGTTGCGAGTTTTGCGTTCAGTCTCTTCAAGGATTGCAACTGGGTGCTCGCGGTAGGAGAGATCTTCTTGGAGCTCAATGTCCTCGAAGTTGACGGTGCGCTCAGGCGTCTTGAAGCACTTTCGGAGTTGTGAGACGTGGAACACATCATGAACATTAGCAAAGGTTGCAGGAAGCTCGAGTTGATAGGCGAGGTCGCCTCTCTTGCTGACGATCTTGAAAGGCCCGACGTATCTGGGGGCAAGCTTCCCTTTGATACCGAAGCGACGAGTCCCTTTTATAGGAGAGACGCGGAGGTAGACATGATCTCCGATCTCGAAGGCCAAATCACGGTGCTTGCTGTCGTAGTAGCTCTTCTGACGAGACTGGGCTGCTTTGAGGTTATCACGAATGACCTTGCACATTTCTTCTGCCTCTGTGATCAGGTCATTACCCAGCAGCTGACGTTCACCGGTTTCAGACCAGTTGAGAGGTGTACGGCACTTCCTACCATACAGAATTTCAAACGGGGCCTTGCCGGAACTTGCTTGGAAACTGTTGTTGTATGAGAATTGAGCATAAGGAAGAGAATCCTCCCACTTCATGCCGAAGGAGATAACACAAGCCCTGAGCATATCTTCAAGAATCTGGTTGACACGCTCGACTTGACCGCTTGTTTGAGGATGGAAAGCAGTGCTGAAGCGAATGCTGGTGCCCATGGCCTTCTGAAAAGAATCCCAGAACTTGGAGGTAAAGATGCTGCCACGGTCTGAAGATATCACTTGAGGAATACCATGCAGAGAGACAATGCGAGAGGTGTAGAGCTCCGCCAATTGAGCTGCAGTGATTGACTCTTTGATAGGCAAGAAATGAGCCACTTTGGTCAGCTTGTCGATGACAACGAATATAGCATCATTGCCTCGCTTGGACTTAGGAAACCCAGTCACGAAGTCCATTTCAATGTGGTCAAACTTCCATTCTGGAATGGCGAGAGGTTGGAGGAGACCTGCTGGCCTTTGGTGTTCTGCTTTGACTCTTCTGCAGACATCACATTCATTCACGAATTGAGCGATCTCGCGCTTCATTCGAGTCCACCAATAAGTTTGCTTCAGGTCTTGATACATCTTCGTGCTCCCAGGGTGGATGGAGAGGAGAGAGTTGTGAGCCTCATTCATGATCACCTTACGAAGTTCACCTTTGGGCACAACAATTCGATCCTCGAAGAAGAGAGTGTCCTTGTCATCAAGTCGGTAGCACTTGTACTTGGACTGACTCTTTGCAATACCAATCTTCACCTTTTTCACCATAGCATCAAGGAGCTGGGCTTGGCGAATCTGGTCTTCCAAGGTAGGAGAAACTTGAAGGTTGGCAAGGAAACCTTGAGGAACAACTTGCAGATTAAGTTTGCGGAAGGCTTCACAAAGCTCGGGTTGATAAGGCTTGAGAATCAGACTGTTGCAATATGCTTTTCTGCTCAAAGCGTCAGCAATCACATTAGCCTTGCCTGGAGTATACTCGATACTCGGATTGTACTCTTGAATCATTTCGACCCACCGAGTCTGCCTGAGGTTGAGATTAGGCTGAGTGAATATGTACTTGAGACTCTTGTGATCAGTGAAAATGTCCACTTTCCTTCCCAAGAGAAGATGTCTCCAAGTCAACAATGCGTGCACAACTGCCGCCAACTCGAGATCATGAGTGGGGTAGTTCTTCTCATTTGGCTTCAACTGGCGAGAGGTATAAGCAACAACTTTCTTCTCTTGCATCAGTACTGCACCGAGACCTTGGAGAGAGGCATCACAAAAGACCTTGTACGGCTTGGTTTCATCAGGCGGAGTTAGAACTGGAGCAGTGATCAATTTCTCTTTCAAAGCGTTGAAAGCAACATCACACTCCGGAGACCAAACGTACTTGACGTGCTTCTGAAGAAGATTTGAGAGAGGCTTTGCGATCTTGGAGAAGTTTTCGACGAATCTTCGGCAATAACTTGCAAGACCGAGGAAGCTATGGAGTTGCTTCACATTCTGAGGAGGTTCCCAATTAACGATTGCAAACACCTTCTTAGGATCCACGGAAATGCCCTTGGCAGAGATAATATGACCAAGATAAAGAACTTCATCGAGCCAAAACTCACACTTAGAGAACTTGGCGTAGAATTGATGTTCCCTTAGCTTGTCAAGAACCAAACGCAAGTGTTTGGCGTGATCTTCCTTGTTCTTCGAGAAAACCAGGATATCATCGAGATAGACCAAAACAAAGTCGTTGGTGTAGGGGTTGAAGATGAAGTTCATCATGCGAGAGAACGTCGGAGGAGCATTGGCGAGGCCAAAAGACATAACTGTGTATTCATATGACCCATAGCTTGTTCTGAACGCCGTCTTTGGAATATCTTGTTCACGAATGCGAATTTGATGATAACCCATACGGAGATCAAGCTTGGAGAATACTTGGGCACCCTTGAGTTATTCGAATAGCTCATTAATGTTGGGAAGTGGATATTTGTTCTTGATGGTCTTCTTGTTCAATGGACGATAATCAACACAAAGTCGGTCCGTTCCATCCTTCTTCTTCACAAAAAGAACACCACAACCCCACGGAGAAGTACTAGGCCGAATGAGACCCATCCTTTCTTGCACATCGAGCTGTTTCTTCAACTCCTTCAACTCTTCGGGGCCGAGCTTGTAAGGCCGTTTGCACACCGGTTCCGTACCGGGCTCAAGTTCAATAACGAATTCAACGGGCCGGTTTGGAGGCATGCCTGGGAGTTCTTCAGGGAAGACATCTTGATACTCACAAACAACCGGAATCTGCGAAATAGCATCCAATTCACCCTTTTCATTGAGAGAGAATAACCGGATGGTATTATCCCGAGCAGCAAAGACAATCACTTCCTCAAACGAATGAGTCAGTTGAATCTGCTTGGCTGCGCAATCAAGGTGAGCTTTATGTTTAGAGAGCCAGTCCATCCCAAGAATGAGGTCGATATCAGAATAGCCAAGAACCATAGGAGAAGCCAAGAACTTGAATTCACCCAACATGATGGAAATATCCGGAATCTCCTGATTGGCGAGCAAACATTTACCCGGAGATACCACTGCTAACGGACTATGCATCGCTTGGGAAAAGAACTCATGCTTAGATGCAAAAGGCTTCGAGATGAAACAATGCGATGCACCTGTGTCAAAAAGAACTTTTGCAGGAATATCATTAACAGGAAGGTTACCCATGATCACATCTGACGAATCCTCTGCTTGAGCTGCATTCACCATATTGACCTTGGCGTGCTTGGGATTATGCTTGACCACAGCTGTACTTGCCGATCTGACAGGAGGAGGAGGAGGAAGACGCCTCTGGTTGAAACACTTGTTGGCGTAGTGACCCTTCTGTTGGCACTTGTTGCATGTGACCTCTGAGAGCGGACGGTGATACGGAGCACTTGATCTTGGAGCTTGAGACGAAGTCTTGTTCTGAAAGCCTGGGTTGGGTGGGTGGGACGAACCACTGCCACCTTTGCTCTTCTGCTGATACGGATGACGGAACGGAGGAGGAGGAAGCCAATACTTCTGCTGCTTGGTCACTTGAGTAGAGGACGAAGACGAAGTGTCTCTGACTCGCTTCCTGGAAGCATCACACCTGAGCTGAGCAGCCTCTTGCTTCAGTGCCATGTTGTAGAACTCGTCGTATCTCAGCGGCTCGAAGAGGACAAGAGCGAGCTGAATTTCTTCACGAAGACCACCCCTGAACTGATAGATCATGCTCTTCTCATCAGGAACATCCTGCTTGGCAAAACGGGCGAGCTTCTGGAACAACTTGTTGTAGTCATAGACAGACAAAGAGCCTTGCTTCAGATTGCGGAATTCTTCACGTTTGCTTTCAGTCACACTTTGAGGAATGTGATGAGCGCGGAAATCATGACGGAAATCATCCCAAGTGATCAAACGTCCACCTTTGGAATCCCGGTACTGCTGAAACCACTCTGCGGCCTAATCCTTGAGCTGGAAAGACGCGAACTTGACGAAATCTTCAGGTCTGACGTTGCTACATTCAAAATGCTTGCCCAGATCGACTAACCAATCATCAGCATCGGTAGCCTCAACGCAGTTACTGAACGTCTTTGGACCATTTGCGAGGAACTGATTCAGAGTTGCAAACTGGTTCTGGTTGTTGCCTTGATTCGCTTGACTGCTTTGATTCCGCTCTTGGATGATTTCCATGATCAGCTGAGTATTTGCATTAGTAGCAGCCATCACAGCCTGCCATGCTTCCGGAGGAGGCGGAGGTGGCGGAGGATCTGGGTTCGGAGTCGTGCGCGTTGGAGGAGCCATCCTGAAGAGGTTGACCACCATTAGCACACAAATAAAGAAATATAGAAGGTGAATCCAACGGAATGAAAATTGCAACATAAGTCTTCTCATCCGAACAAAATGAACGAATGCACTTCTCTTGAAGTGGTCACGTATTCCTAAATTGCGAAGCCACGAAGAATCATGAAGAAGAGGTACATCAACGAGGAATGGAATCAACACATGACGTCGAAGAAGAACGAATACCACAACTCGAAATAAAACCAAGGGCTGGCTTGCGGAATAAGCCGGAACAAACACATGATAGAAATTTCGTCCGAAGTGTTCGTGGTAGGACCTACACGGGCTCGACCGTACAGCACCATCATGTACAAGGCAGTGCACATGACATACGAAGCGTCCCCGAGTCAGCATAGCCAAGGACTCTTTAAGACACAACGAGGCCACTGTAAAATCGACCGTGAATAGGCGAACCACTAGACGTCGAACCCCAATTTCATATCACACATCTGTTGGAAAGATATCCTAAGGCTACTTGAATTCCCACCTATGAAATTCCCGAAACTTTCCGGTTATGCAATCAGGTGTTGAGGATACAGGGGAAGCATAATATCTCACCCAAGCTAGCAAATCCTACATCCAGCTGCATCCATCCTTCAACACATAACCAAAAAACCTTCGGAAACCATCTATCTCAACCTTAGAAAAGCATCCGTTATACAAGTTATGGCGATACTCCCGAACTCCCGCCCCAGTACTGGGTGACGTCGAGGTTATCTCACCAACGAACTGCATAAAGGAGATTTTCGATGTCGCGCAAATATCTCAAGTATGCCAGAATTGCAACGATAGAATTATGATGGCAACACCTCAGAGCTCAACTCCCCGGGACACTTCCACTAAACCCCTGACAGGAGGCACCAAGACAGTATTCTCAGCATAAGCCATCGGAACAAAAATAAGATACTCGCGTGATCCTAAATTTTTTTTAGTGAAATTTGAGAAGAGAAGAGTCAAAACTCTACGTCAGGATGCCTTACCAAAGCGATGAGGAGACTGGGAAGTAAAAAGAATTCCTAAGCTCTCCGATATATATAATTCCTAAGGACTCAAAACATTTTTCTAGACACAACTCGGCTGCTAGAAACGATCAAGCAATGGGGCTCCTAAGGTCGGGGAAGGCTCTGATTACCAACTTGTAACACCCTCGATGCGACTATATCTCCCACGTGTCGAGGCACGACTTAGAGGAATAATCGCATTGAAGGCATAAGTCGCAAGTGAGGCAATCTTCACACAACCCATGTACATATAAATATAAAGGGGGAATAATAATAATAGTTGGCTTACACTCGCCACGTCACATCAAGGTACATAAATAGCATCCATCATACAAACACTCATGGCCCGACTACGGCGCCAAAATAGAAAAGACTCCCCAACATGCGACTAATCCCTGAATCGAACCCCGAGCAGGCACCACTACTGATCATCAGGAATAGAAACATAGTATCGCTGAGAGTCCTCGTCGTACTCCCACTTCAGCTCGAACGCGCCATCCGGAGGAGTATCATCGGTCCCTGCATCTGATGTAATAGTAATCTGTGAGCCACAGGGACTCAGCAATCTCGCACCCTCGCGATCAAGACTATTTAAGCTTAATAGGTAGAAAAAGGGTAATGTATGTGGAGCTGCAGCAAGCGTCTAGCATATATGGTGGCTAACTTATTCGCAAAGGAGAGCGAGAAGAGAAGGCAAAGCACGAGCGGGAACTACATAGAGCCGACTACGCAAACATAACTCCAACGCCGTGTCCACTTCCCGGACTCCGCCGAGAAGAGGCCATCACGGCAACACACGCAGTTGATTCATTTTAATTAATTAAGTTCAAGTTATCTACAACCGGACATTAACAAATTCCCATCTGCCCATAACCGCAGGCACGGCTTTTGAAAGATCAATCCCTGCAGGGGGGTCCCAACTTAGCCCATAACAAGCTCTCACGGTCAACGAAGGAATAGACCTCCACCCAGGACCCACCGATCAGACTCGGTATCCCGGTACAACAAGATGATTCGACAGGTTAAAACTAGTCCAGCAACACCGCCCGAATGCGCCGACAAATCCCGATAGGAGCTGCACATATCTCTTTCTCAGGGCACACTCAGATTGTCCAAACTTCCGGTAGGCCAGCCCAGAGTTGCCCCTGGTGGCCACCGGTGGCTGACGTTCCGGACCAACGCTCAGAGGAGCACTGGCCCGTGGGGGGCTAAAATAAAGATGACCCTCGGGCTCCGGAAACCCAAGGGAAAAAGGGGTAGGTGGCAAATGGTAAAACCAATGTTGGGCATTGCTGGAAAAGCTTTAATCAAGGCGAACTATCAAGGGGTTCCCATTATAGCCCAACCGCGTAAGGGACGCAATGATCCGGGAACTTAACACCGATATGACGGAAACTAGGGCGGCAAGAGTGGAACAAAACACTAGGCGAGAGGCCGAGCCTTCCACCCTTTACCAAGTATATAGATGAGTAAAGATAACATAGCAATATAATGATATCCCAACAAGTAAATAAGTGTTCCAACAAGGAACGACTCCAATCTTCACCTGCAACTAACAACGCTATAAGAAGGGCTAAGCAAAGCGGTAACATAGCTAATTAATGGTTTGCTAGGACAAAGGTGGGTTAGAGGCTCAATCATGGCAATTGGGAGGCTGACAAGCAAGTGGTAGGCATCGTAGCATTGGCAAAGCAAAAGAGCGAGCAAACTAGCATAGCAAAGATAGTAGTGATTTCAAGGGTGTGATCATCTTGCCTGCACAGTTGTCAGAATTGACTGGATCCTCAAAAGCAAACTCAACGGGCTCCTCGTTAGCGAACTCGTCTCCCGGCTCTACCCAACAACACAAACAAGCAACAAGGATACAATCAACCACGTGCAAAGGCAACCAATAATATGCAAAGATGATATGCTATGCGGGATGCGATGCGGGATGCAAGAATGCAACATGTAACAGGTAATGCATGAACCTGTCCTCAACTTGGAAATCCAAGTGTGCCACTGGATAGAGGGGAAGAAATCCCCTGAAAACGATATAAAGATCATGGCAATCGGAGCTACGGTTAAGAAATGGCAAGCGTTTTACTAAACGAACCGATCTGCGATTTGCAGCAACATGCCTCCTAAATGCAACAAAATGAACATGCTACAGCCACCCAACATGAAAACAAATTGCCTGGCAGTGATTAACTCATCAAGCTTAACAAATCATCATGACTGAGGCATAGGCAAATTCATCCATTAAGGGCTTCAAACAAGCATGGAAAAACTGAATAAGCAAAACAGATTTCAGACTTAGCGAAATTAACGCTAGTCTGGAATTTCAGACCACGATGCTCTCTTCGGAGCAGCAAAACAATATGAAGGAAAACCTGAACATGGCAAGTAAGAGCATGGCATGGAGCTACTCAACAAGCTTAATAAAACACCCAAAATGACCTGGGGCCAAAAGGGTTCACAAAATACTCTACCGAGCACACGAACATCGATGAAACACAATCAGTTTTCAGACTTAGTGAAAACTGGGACATGCTGAAATAATAACTCACGGAGGCATGTAAACGAGCTCGATGCTCTCACTACGTTGCAAGTCATGGCAAGGCAAGCATATATCCATTAATAAGGCACAAAATGCTAGTTAGACATGGCAAGAACAATGGCATAGCATGCATGGATCACTAGCAATAACTCCGGCAAAATCGCAAAAGAGTTCACGATCTGCCCAAAACAGCAACTATCCAAAAGTTGAGCTCGATTGGGTCAACCTAGGGTGCTCCAACATAACAAGTAAAGACATTGATGGATTAAGCACAACAAGCATAACAAATCACTCTTACTGATCATCCTCAAAAGAGGCACGGATCACTAGGAAACAAGCCGGGCATATAGCATCGTGAACTAAAACGGCTCAGACTTAGTGAAAATCACTAAGTCCCTGAAATCTGTAATCTTAGGTAGCCCTCTTCGCAAGCTTGCACAAGACAACACACACATCCTTAAAATACATGGAAGACACCTCTGGAAAGGAGACAACATGCTTAACAATTCATCCCAAAGGGGCACAGGCATATCATGCACGGATTAAATATGGAAAAAAATGACAAAAGTGCATGTTGGATTAACGGATCTGCAGTTTAACTCAACATGCCTCCTTCCAACAGCATTTTGGGCAACAGGATGACCTCAAATGCAAATGATGCAATGAAATTAAATGATGTACTCGTCGAGACGAAGATTTTGACATATCATACGCCCAAATCGGAACTACGGATGCAAAGATATGAGCGGTCAAAATAGCAAGAAAAATTTAACGGGAGAGGGAAAAGTCAACCGTAGATCTAGGGTTTTTTACTGTAGCAACCGCGCGACGGGTACTGTAGCACGGGGCGGCGGCACTGTTCACGCCGGAATCGCCGGGGCTCGCTGGAGCGCCGGAGACGGCGGCGAGGTGCTCCCGGGCCGGATCTCGCCGGATCCGGCCGGCGGGGAGCCGGAGAGGCGGCGCGCGGGCGGGGGCGCGGCCACGGAGGAGAGGAGGCGGCGGCGAGGATCTCCGGTGGAGGCGGCCGGCGAGGTCGCCGGAGCCGGGAACCACGGCGGCTGCGGCTGCGGGCTCCCTGAGCCCGGGACGAAGGCGGCGAGAGGAGCGCCCGGGAGGCGCAGGGGATCGGGCCCCGCGGGCCAGACGCGGGCCCCGCGGGCCTGGCGCGGCGGCGTTGTGGTCCGGTGGCGGCGGCGAATCGTGGCGTGCCACGTGGCGGCGGGGCGTGAAGTTGGACACGTCCGTCGGTGGGCGAACTGTCCGGCGGCGCGCGGGATCCTTTTCTCTTTTTTTTGGATTAGGGTTTCGAGGTGGGAGACGGGATCCGAAAATGGAGGGGGTATAAATAGGCATAGAGGGAGCTAGGAGAGTCCAAATGAGGTGCGGTTTTCGCCCACACGATCGTGATCGAACGACCGAGACGATGGAGCTGAGTTTGGTGGGTTTTGGGCCAAAATGGAGGGGTGTTGGGCTGCACACACACGAGGCCTTTTCGGTCCCTCGGTTAACCGTTGGAGAATCAAACGAAGTCCAAATGACCCGAAACTTGACAGGCGGTCTACCGGTAGTAAACCAAGGCCGCATGGCAAGTCTCGGCCCAATCCGGAAATGTTTAAACCCCACACACGAAAGAAAGCTAGAAATGGCCACCGGAGGAGAAAGAAGCGCCGGAATGCAAAACGGACAATGGGGAAAAAGCTCGAATGCATGAGATGAACATGTATGCAAATGCAATGCGCGTGACGACATGATATGAGATGCACGAAAAACAAAACAACACACGGAGGCACAGACCCGAACCCGAGAATTAAATATAACTTAATGCCGGAAACGGCATGAGTCGGAGTACAATTGGGGAAGGTTACATGTGGGGCGTTACATGTTCACCATTGAAAACTACTCCATCTCACGTGATGATCGGGCATGGTTTAGTTGATATGGATCACGTGATCACTTAGATGATTAGAGAGATGTCTTTCTAAGTGGGAGTTCTTTAATAATTTGATTAACTGAACTTTAATTTATCATGAACTTAGTACGTGATAGTATTTTGCATGTCTATGTTGTTGTAGATAGATGGCCCATGTTGTTGTTCCATTGAATTTTAATGCGTTCCTTGAGAAAGCAAAGTTAAAAGATCATGGTAGCAATTACACGGACTGGGTCCATAACTTGAGGATTATCCTCATTGCTGCACAGAAGAATTACGTCCTGGAAGAACCGCTAGGTGCCAAACCTGCTGCAGGAGCAACACCAGATGTTATGAATGTCTGGCAGAGCAAAGCTGATGACTACTCGATAGTTCAGTGTGCCATGCTTTACGGCTTAGAACCGGGACTTCAACGACGTTTTGAACGTCATGGAGCATATGAGATGTTCCAGGAGTTGAAGTTAATATTTCAAGCAAATGCCTAGATTGAGAGATATGAAGTCTTGATGTCTACTACACAACCTTCTTCTTGTAGATGTTGTTGGGCCTCCAAGTGCAGAGGTTTGTAGGACAGTAGCAAATTTCCCTCAAGTGGATGACCTAAGGTTTATCAATCCGTAGGAGGCGTAGGATGAAGATGGTCTATCTCAAGCAACCCTGCAACCAAATAACAAAGAGTCTCTTGTGTCCCCAACACACCCAATACAATGGTAAATTGTATAGGTGCACTAGTTCGGCGAAGAGATGGTGATAGAAGTGCAAAATAGATAGTAGAGATAGGTTTTTGTAATCTGAAATAATAAAAACAGCAAGGTAACAAGTGGTAAAAGTGAGCGTAAACGGTATTGCAATGATAGGAAACAAGGCCTAGGGTTCATACTTTCACTAGTGTAAGTTCTCTCAACAATAATAACGTAGATAGATCAGATGACAAGCCCTCAACATGCGACAAAGAGTCACTCCGAAGCCACTAATAGCGGAGAACAAACGTAGAGATTATGGTAGGGTACGAAACCACCTCAAAGTTATTCTTTCAAATCAATCCATTGGGCTATTCCTATAAGTGTCACAAACAACCCTGGAGTTTTTACTAGAATAACACCTTAAGATACAAATCAACCAAAACCCTAATGTCACCTAGATACTCCATTGTCACCTCAAGTATCCATGGGCATGATTATACGATATGCATCACACAATCTCAGATTTATCCAACCAACATAAAAGTACTTAAATAGTGCCCCAAAGTTTCTACCGGAGAATCAAGAACGTGTGCCAACCCCTATGCATAGGTTCATGGGCGGAACCCGCAAGTTGGTCACCAAAACATACATCAAGTGGCACGTGATATCCCATTGTCACCACAGATAAGCACGGCAAGACATACATCAAGTGTTCATAAAAGACTCAATCCGATAAGATAACTTCAAAGGGGAAACTCAATTCATCACAAGAGAGTAGAGGGGGAGAAGAAACATAAGATCCAACTACAATAGCAAAGCTCGGGATGCATCAAGATCGTGCCATAGATGGAACACGAGAGAGAACACGAGAGAGAGAGAGATCAAACACATAGCTACTGGTACATACCCTCAGCCCCGAGGGAAAACTACTCCCTCCTCGTCATGGAGAGCGCCGGGATGATGAAGATGGCCACCCGTGATGGATCCCCCCTCCGGCAGGGTACCGGAAAGGGGCCCCGATTGGTTTTTGGTGGTTCTGGAGGCTTGCGGCGGCGGAACTCCCGATCTATCTTCTGTTCTGGAAGTTTTAGGGTACGACGGTATATATGGGTGAAAGGAGAACGTCGGTGGAGCTACGGGGGCCCCATGAGGCAGGGGGGCGCGCCCTCCACCCTCGTGACCGCCTCGTGGCTCTTCTGACATGGGGTCCAAGTCCATCAGGTGGGTTTCCTTCCAAAAATAACTTCTCCAGTTGATTTCATTCCATTTTGACTCCGTCTGATATTCCTTTTCCTCGAAATACTGAAATAGGCATAAAACAACAAATCTGGGCTGGGCCTCCGGTTAATAGGTTAGTCCCAAAAATAATATAAAAGTGGATAATAAAGCCCAATATTGCCTAAAACAGTAGATAAAGTAGCATGGAGCAATCAAAAATTATAGATACGTTGGAGACATATCAAGCATCCCCAAGCTTAATTCCTGCTCATCCTCGAGTAGGTAAATGATAAAAAGAGAATTTTTGATGCGGAGTGATACTTTGGCATAATTTCAATGTAAATCTTCTTAATCATGGTATGAATATTGAGATCCGAAAGGTTCAAGACAAAAGTTCATATTGACATAAAAATGATAATACTTCATGCATACTAATTAAACAATTATGTCATCTCAAAATAACATGGCCAAAGGAAGTTCATCCCTACAAAATCATATAGTTAGGCTATGCTTCATTTTCGTCACACAAAGATGTTCCCAACTTCTATACCCCCGATGACAAGCCAAGCAATTGTTTCATACTCAAATAATCTCAAACTTTTTCAACCTTCACGCAATACATGAGCGCGAGCCATGGACATAGCACTATGGGTGGTATAGAATATGATGATGGGGATTGTGTGGAGAAGACAAAAAAGGAGAAAGTCTCACATCAACGAGGCTAATTAATGAGCTATGGAGATGCCCATGAATTGATGTTAATGCAAGGAGTAGGGATTGCCATGCAACGGATTCATTAGAGCTAAGAATGCTCAACAAAAGAAAACTAGTGGCTGTGCATCCAACTTGCTTGCTCATGAAGACCTAGGGCATTTTGAGGAAGCCCATCGTTGGAATATACAAGCCAAGTTCTATAATGAAAAATTCCCACTAGTATGAACAAGACAACCTATGAGACTCACTATATGAAATCATGGTGCTACTTTGAAGCACAATATATGAGACTCACTATATGAAATCATGGTGCTACTTTGAAGCACAATATATGAGACTCACTACATGAAGAACAAGGTGCAACTTTGAAGCACAAGTGTGGAAAAAGAGATAGTAGCATTGCCCTTTTTATTTTCTCTCTTTTTTTTTCTTTTTGGACTTTATCTTTTTTTTTTGATTGGGCAATGCTCTAATAATGATGATCATCACACTTCTATTGATTACAACATAATGATTATAACTCGATACTAGAACAAGATACGACTCTATATGAATGCCTCCGGCGGTGTACCGGGATGGTGCAATGAATGAAGAGTGAAATGTATGAAAAATAATGCAAGGTGGCTTTGCCACAAATACGATGTCAACTACAAGATCATGCAATGGCAATATGACAAAAGTAAAGCATGTCATGATGATGATGATGATGGAAGTTGCATGGCAGTATATCTCGGAATGGCTATGGAAATGCCATGATAGGTAGGTATGGTGGCTGTTTTGAGGAAGATATAGGGAGGTTTATGTGTGAAAGAGTGTATCATATCACGGGGTTTGGATGCACCGGCGAAGTTTGCACCAACTCTCAATGTGAGAAAGGGCAATGCACGGTACCGAAGAGGCTAGCAAATGGCGGAAAGGTAAAAGTGCGTATAATCCATGGACTCAACATTAGTCAAAAGAACTCATATACTTATTGCAAAAATTTAGAAGTCATCAAAAATCAAGTACTACGCGCATGCTCCTAGGGGGATAGATTGGTAGGAAAAGACCATCGCTCGTCCCCGACCGCCACTCATAAGGATGCACAAGCCAGGTACACTTCATGCTTCAAATTTGTTACACAACTTTAACCATACGTGCATGCTATGGGACTTGCTAACTTCAACACAAGTATTTCTCAAATTCACAACTACTCAACTAGCACGACTATGATATTATCACCTCCATATCTCAAAACAATTATCAAGCATCAAACTTATCTTAGTATTCAACGCACTCAAAAGAAAGTTTCACATATCTTGAATACCAAGTATATTAACATTAAGCGAATTACCATGCTATTAACGACTCTCAAAATAATCTAAGTGAATCATGAGAGATCAAGTTTCTTTAAAACAAACCACTACCATTCCTAAAAGATCTAAGTGAAGCACTAGAGCAAAAATTATCACGCTCAAAAAGATATAAGTGAAGCACATAGAGTAAACTATCAAGCTCAAAAGATATAAGTGAAGCACATAGAGTATTCTAACAAATTTCATTTCATACATGGCTCTCTCAAAAGGTGTGTACAGCAAGGATGATTGTGGTAGACTAACAAGCAAAGACACAAATAATACAAGACGCTCCAAGCAAAACACATATCATGTGGTGAATAAAAATATAGCTCCAAGTAAATTACCGATGGAAGTGGACGAAAGAGGGGATGCCTTCCGGGGCATCCCCAAGCTTTGACTTTTTGGTGTCCTTGGATTATATTGGGGGTGCCATGGGCATCCCCAAGCTTAGGCTCTTGCCACTCCTTGTTCCATAATCCATCAAAAGAATTCACCCAAAACTTGAAAACTTCACAACACAAAACTCAATAGAAATCTCGTGAGCTCCGTTAGAGAAAGAAAACAAAAGACTACTTTAAGGTACTGTAGTGAACTTGTTCTTTATTTGTATGGGTGTTAAACCTACTGTATTCCAACTTCTCTATGGTTTATAAACTATTTTACTAGCCATGGATTCATCAAAATAAGCAAACAACACACGCAAAACAGAATCTGTCAAAAACAGAACTGTCTGTAGTAATCTGTTACTAACGCAAACTTATGGAATCCAAAAACTTCTACCAAAATTAGAAGACCTGGGAAATTTGTTTATTGATCAGCAGCAATTGGAATCACTATTTTATCACGTTCTGGTGATTTTTGACAATTCGGCCACTGAGCGCAAAGATTCTGGAAATTACAGCAAGATCAAATAACTATCTTCCAAGAAGATCTAATAGGTTTAACTTGGCACAAACACTAATTAAAAGATAAAACCACATCTAAACAATTGGGGAAGGTTACGTGTGGGGCGTTACAACACTCCACCACTACGAAAAGATCTCGTCCCGAGATCTAGGACTGAAAGAACTCCGGGTACTCAGAACGGAGGTGATCCTCGCGTTCCCAGGTAGCTTCACGGTCGGAATGGTGTGACCACTTAACTTTGAGAAACTTGATTGACTTGTTGCGAGTTTTGCGTTCAGTCTCTTCAAGGATTGCAACTGGGTGCTCGCGGTAGGAGAGATCTTCTTGGAGCTCAATGTCCTCGAAGTTGACGGTGCGCTCAGGCGTCTTGAAGCACTTTCGGAGTTGTGAGACGTGGAACACATCATGAACATTGGCAAAGGTTGCAGGAAGCTCGAGTTGATAGGCGAGGTCGCCTCTCTTGCTGACGATCTTGAAAGGCCCGACGTATCTGGGGGCAAGCTTCCCTTTGATACCGAAGCGACGAGTCCCTTTTATAGGAGAGACGCGGAGGTAGACATGATCTCCGATCTCGAAGGCCAAATCACGGTGCTTGCTGTCGTAGTAGCTCTTCTGACGAGACTGGGCTGCTTTGAGGTTATCACGAATGACCTTGCACATTTCTTCTGCCTCTGTGATCAGGTCATTACCCAGCAGCTGACGTTCACCGGTTTCAGACCAGTTGAGAGGTGTACGGCACTTCCTACCATACAGAATTTCAAACGGGGCCTTGCCGGAACTTGCTTGGAAACTGTTGTTGTATGAGAATTGAGCATAAGGAAGAGAATCCTCCCACTTCATGCCGAAGGAGATAACACAAGCCCTGAGCATATCTTCAAGAATCTGGTTGACACGCTCGACTTGACCGCTTGTTTGAGGATGGAAAGCAGTGCTGAAGCGAATGCTGGTGCCCATGGCCTTCTGAAAAGAATCCCAGAACTTGGAGGTAAAGATGCTGCCACGGTCTGAAGATATCACTTGAGGAATACCATGCAGAGAGACAATGCGAGAGGTGTAGAGCTCCGCCAATTGAGCTGCAGTGATTGACTCTTTGATAGGCAAGAAATGAGCCACTTTGGTCAGCTTGTCGATGACAACGAATATAGCATCATTGCCTCGCTTGGACTTAGGAAACCCAGTCACGAAGTCCATTTCAATGTGGTCAAACTTCCATTCTGGAATGGCGAGAGGTTGGAGGAGACCTGCTGGCCTTTGGTGTTCTGCTTTGACTCTTCTGCAGACATCACATTCATTCACGAATTGAGCGATCTCGCGCTTCATTCGAGTCCACCAATAAGTTTGCTTCAGGTCTTGATACATCTTCGTGCTCCCAGGGTGGATGGAGAGGAGAGAGTTGTGAGCCTCATTCATGATCACCTTACGAAGTTCACCTTTGGGCACAACAATTCGATCCTCGAAGAAGAGAGTGTCCTTGTCATCAAGTCGGTAGCACTTGTACTTGGACTGACTCTTTGCAATACCAATCTTCACCTTTTTCACCATAGCATCAAGGAGCTGGGCTTGGCGAATCTGGTCTTCCAAGGTAGGAGAAACTTGAAGGTTGGCAAGGAAACCTTGAGGAACAACTTGCAGATTAAGTTTGCGGAAGGCTTCACAAAGCTCGGGTTGATAAGGCTTGAGAATCAGACTGTTGCAATATGCTTTTCTGCTCAAAGCGTCAGCAATCACATTAGCCTTGCCTGGAGTATACTCGATACTCGGATTGTACTCTTGAATCATTTCGACCCACCGAGTCTGCCTGAGGTTGAGATTAGGCTGAGTGAATATGTACTTGAGACTCTTGTGATCAGTGAAAATGTCCACTTTCCTTCCCAAGAGAAGATGTCTCCAAGTCAACAATGCGTGCACAACTGCCGCCAACTCGAGATCATGAGTGGGGTAGTTCTTCTCATTTGGCTTCAACTGGCGAGAGGTATAAGCAACAACTTTCTTCTCTTGCATCAGTACTGCACCGAGACCTTGGAGAGAGGCATCACAAAAGACCTTGTACGGCTTGGTTTCATCAGGCGGAGTTAGAACTGGAGCAGTGATCAATTTCTCTTTCAAAGCGTTGAAAGCAACATCACACTCCGGAGACCAAACGTACTTGACGTGCTTCTGAAGAAGATTTGAGAGAGGCTTTGCGATCTTGGAGAAGTTTTCGACGAATCTTCGGCAATAACTTGCAAGACCGAGGAAGCTACGGAGTTGCTTCACATTCTGAGGAGGTTCCCAATTAACGATTGCAGACACCTTCTTAGGATCCACGGAAATGCCCTTGGCAGAGATAATATGACCAAGATAAAGAACTTCATCGAGCCAAAACTCACACTTAGAGAACTTGGCGTAGAATTGATGTTCCCTTAGCTTGTCAAGAACCAAACGCAAGTGTTTGGCGTGATCTTCCTTGTTCTTCGAGAAAACCAGGATATCATCGAGATAGACCAAAACAAAGTCGTTGGTGTAGGGGTTGAAGATGAAGTTCATCATGCGAGAGAACGTCGGAGGAGCATTGGCGAGGCCAAAAGACATAACTGTGTATTCATATGACCCATAGCTTGTTCTGAACGCCGTCTTTGGAATATCTTGTTCACGAATGCGAATTTGATGATAACCCATACGGAGATCAAGCTTGGAGAATACTTGGGCACCCTTGAGTTGTTCGAATAGCTCATTAATGTTGGGAAGTGGATATTTGTTCTTGATGGTCTTCTTGTTCAATGGACGATAATCAACACAAAGTCGGTCCGTTCCATCCTTCTTCTTCACAAAAAGAACACCACAACCCCACGGAGAAGTACTAGGCCGAATGAGACCCATCCTTTCTTGCACATCGAGCTGTTTCTTCAACTCCTTCAACTCTTCGGGGCCGAGCTTGTAAGGCCATTTGCACACCGGTTCCGTACCGGGCTCAAGTTCAATAACGAATTCAACGGGCCGGTTTGGAGGCATGCCTGGGAGTTCTTCAGGGAAGACATCTTGATACTCACAAACAACCGGAATCTGCGAAATAGCATCCAATTCACCCTTTTCATTGAGAGAGAATAACCGGATGGTATTATCCCGAGCAGCAAAGACAATCACTTCCTCAAACGAATGAGTCAGTTGAATCTGCTTGGCTGCGCAATCAAGGTGAGCTTTATGTTTAGAGAGCCAGTCCATCCCAAGAATGAGGTCGATATCAGAATTGCCAAGAACCATAGGAGAAGCCAAGAACTTGAATTCACCCAACATGATGGAAATATCCGGAATCTCCTGATTGGCGAGCAAACATTTACCCGGAGATACCACTGCTAACGGACTATGCATCGCTTGGGAAAAGAACTCATGCTTAGATGCAAAAGGCTTCGAGATGAAACAATGCGATGCACCTGTGTCAAAAAGAACTTTTGCAGGAATATCATTAACAGGAAGGTTACCCATGATCACATCTGACGAATCCTCTGCTTGAGCTGCATTCACCATATTGACCTTGGCGTGCTTGGGATTATGCTTGACCACAGCTGTACTTGCCGATCTGACAGGAGGAGGAGGAGGAAGACGCCTCTGGTTGAAACACTTGTTGGCGTAGTGACCCTTCTGTTGGCACTTGTTGCATGTGACCTCTGAGAGCGGACGGTGATACGGAGCACTTGATCTTGGAGCTTGAGACGAAGTCTTGTTCTGAAAGCCTGGGTTGGGTGGGTGGGACGAACCACTGCCACCTTTGCTCTTCTGCTGATACGGATGACGGAACGGAGGAGGAGGAAGCCAATACTTCTGCTGCTTGGTCACTTGAGTAGAGGACGAAGACGAAGTGTCTCTGACTCGCTTCCTGGAAGCATCACACCTGAGCTGAGCAGCCTCTTGCTTCAGTGCCATGTTGTAGAACTCGTCGTATCTCAGCGGCTCGAAGAGGACAAGAGCGAGCTGAATTTCTTCACGAAGACCACCCCTGAACTGATAGATCATGCTCTTCTCATCAGGAACATCCTGCTTGGCAAAACGGGCGAGCTTCTGGAACAACTTGTTGTAGTCATAGACAGACAAAGAGCCTTGCTTCAGATTGCGGAATTCTTCACGTTTGCTTTCAGTCACACTTTGAGGAATGTGATGAGCGCGGAAATCATGACGGAAATCATCCCAAGTGATCAAACGTCCACCTTTGGAATCCCGGTACTGCTGAAACCACTCTGCGGCCTAATCCTTGAGCTGGAAAGACGCGAACTTGACGAAATCTTCAGGTCTGACGTTGCTACATTCAAAATGCTTGCCCAGATCGACTAACCAATCATCAGCATCGGTAGCCTCAACGCAGTTACTGAACGTCTTTGGACCATTTGCGAGGAACTGATTCAGAGTTGCAAACTGGTTCTGGTTGTTGCCTTGATTCGCTTGACTGCTTTGATTCCGCTCTTGGATGATTTCCATGATCAGCTGAGTATTTGCATTAGTAGCAGCCATCACAGCCTGCCATGCTTCCGGAGGAGGCGGAGGTGGCGGAGGATCTGGGTTCGGAGTCGTGCGCGTTGGAGGAGCCATCCTGAAGAGGTTGACCACCATTAGCACACAAATAAAGAAATATAGAAGGTGAATCCAACGGAATGAAAATTGCAACATAAGTCTTCTCATCCGAACAAAATGAACGAATGCACTTCTCTTGAAGTGGTCACGTATTCCTAAATTGCGAAGCCACGAAGAATCATGAAGAAGAGGTACATCAACGAGGAATGGAATCAACACATGACGTCGAAGAAGAACGAATACCACAACTCGAAATAAAACCAAGGGTTGGCTTGCGGAATAAGCCGGAACAAACACATGATAGAAATTTCGTCCGAAGTGTTCGTGGTAGGACCTACACGGGCTCGACCGTACAGCACCATCATGTACAAGGCAGTGCACATGACATACGAAGCGTCCCCGAGTCAGCATAGCCAAGGACTCTTTAAGACACAACGAGGCCACTGTAAAATCGACCGTGAATAGGCGAACCACTAGACGTCGAACCCCAATTTCATATCACACATCTGTTGGAAAGATATCCTAAGGCTACTTGAATTCCCACCTATGAAATTCCCGAAACTTTCCGGTTATGCAATCAGGTGTTGAGGATACAGGGGAAGCATAATATCTCACCCAAGCTAGCAAATCCTACATCCAGCTGCATCCATCCTTCAACACATAACCAAGAAACCTTCGGAAACCATCTATCTCAACCTTAGAAAAGCATCCGTTATACAAGTTATGGCGATACTCCCGAACTCCCGCCCCAGTACTGGGTGACGTCGAGGTTATCTCACCAACGAACTGCATAAAGGAGATTTTCGATGTCGCGCAAATATCTCAAGTATGCCAGAATTGCAACGATAGAATTATGATGGCAACACCTCAGAGCTCAACTCCCCGGGACACTTCCACTAAACCCCTGACAGGAGGCACCAAGACAGTATTCTCAGCATAAGCCATCGGAACAAAAATAAGATACTCGCGTGATCCTAAATTTTTTTTAGTGAAATTTGAGAAGAGAAGAGTCAAAACTCTACGTCAGGATGCCTTACCAAAGCGATGAGGAGACTGGGAAGTAAAAAGAATTCCTAAGCTCTCCGATATATATAATTCCTAAGGACTCAAAACATTTTTCTAGACACAACTCGGCTGCTAGAAACGATCAAGCAATGGGGCTCCTAAGGTCGGGGAAGGCTCTGATTACCAACTTGTAACACCCTCGATGCGACTATATCTCCCACGTGTCGAGGCACGACTTAGAGGAATAATCGCATTGAAGGCATAAGTCGCAAGTGAGGCAATCTTCACACAACCCATGTACATATAAATATAAAGGGGGAATAATAATAATAGTTGGCTTACACTCGCCACGTCACATCAAGGTACATAAATAGCATCCATCATACAAACACTCATGGCCCGACTACGGCGCCAAAATAGAAAAGACTCCCCAACATGCGACTAATCCCTGAATCGAACCCCGAGCAGGCACCACTACTGATCATCAGGAATAGAAACATAGTATCGCTGAGAGTCCTCGTCGTACTCCCACTTCAGCTCGAACGCGCCATCCGGAGGAGTATCATCGGTCCCTGCATCTGATGTAATAGTAATCTGTGAGCCACAGGGACTCAGCAATCTCGCACCCTCGCGATCAAGACTATTTAAGCTTAATAGGTAGAAAAAGGGTAATGTATGTGGAGCTGCAGCAAGCGTCTAGCATATATGGTGGCTAACTTATTCGCAAAGGAGAGCGAGAAGAGAAGGCAAAGCACGAGCGGGAACTACATAGAGCCGACTACGCAAACATAACTCCAACGCCGTGTCCACTTCCCGGACTCCGCCGAGAAGAGGCCATCACGGCAACACACGCAGTTGATTCATTTTAATTAATTAAGTTCAAGTTATCTACAACCGGACATTAACAAATTCCCATCTGCCCATAACCGCAGGCACGGCTTTTGAAAGATCAATCCCTGCAGGGGGGTCCCAACTTAGCCCATAACAAGCTCTCACGGTCAACGAAGGAATAGACCTCCACCCAGGACCCACCGATCAGACTCGGTATCCCGGTACAACAAGATGATTCGACAGGTCAAAACTAGTCCAGCAACACCGCCCGAATGCGCCGACAAATCCCGATAGGAGCTGCACATATCTCTTTCTCAGGGCACACTCAGATTGTCCAAACTTCCGGTAGGCCAGCCCAGAGTTGCCCCTGGTGGCCACCGGTGGCTGACGTTCCGGACCAACGCTCAGAGGAGCACTGGCCCGTGGGGGGCTAAAATAAAGATGACCCTCGGGCTCCGGAAACCCAAGGGAAAAAGGGGTAGGTGGCAAATGGTAAAACCAATGTTGGGCATTGCTGGAAAAGCTTTAATCAAGGCGAACTATCAAGGGGTTCCCATTATAGCCCAACCGCGTAAGGGACGCAATGATCCGGGAACTTAACACCGATATGACGGAAACTAGGGCGGCAAGAGTGGAACAAAACACTAGGCGAGAGGCCGAGCCTTCCACCCTTTACCAAGTATATAGATGAGTAAAGATAACATAGCAATATAATGATATCCCAACAAGTAAATAAGTGTTCCAACAAGGAACGACTCCAATCTTCACCTGCAACTAACAACGCTATAAGAAGGGCTAAGCAAAGCGGTAACATAGCTAATTAATGGTTTGCTAGGACAAAGGTGGGTTAGAGGCTCAATCATGGCAATTGGGAGGCTGACAAGCAAGTGGTAGGCATCGTAGCATTGGCAAAGCAAAAGAGCGAGCAAACTAGCATAGCAAAGATAGTAGTGATTTTAAGGGTGTGATCATCTTGCCTGCACAGTTGTCAGAATTGACTGGATCCTCAAAAGCAAACTCAACGGGCTCCTCGTTAGCGAACTCGTCTCCCGGCTCTACCCAACAACACAAACAAGCAACAAGGATACAATCAACCACGTGCAAAGGCAACCAATAATATGCAAAGATGATATGCTATGCGGGATGCGATGCGGGATGCAAGAATGCAACATGTAACAGGTAATGCATGAACCTGTCCTCAACTTGGAAATCCAAGTGTGCCACTGGATAGAGGGGAAGAAATCCCCTGAAAACGATATAAAGATCATGGCAATCGGAGCTACGGTTAAGAAATGGCAAGCGTTTTACTAAACGAACCGATCTGCGATTTGCAGCAACATGCCTCCTAAATGCAACAAAATGAACATGCTACAGCCACCCAACATGAAAACAAATTGCCTGGCAGTGATTAACTCATCAAGCTTAACAAATCATCATGACTGAGGCATAGGCAAATTCATCCATTAAGGGCTTCAAACAAGCATGGAAAAACTGAATAAGCAAAACAGATTTCAGACTTAGCGAAATTAACGCTAGTCTGGAATTTCAGACCACGATGCTCTCTTCGGAGCAGCAAAACAACATGAAGGAAAACCTGAACATGGCAAGTAAGAGCATGGCATGGAGCTACTCAACAAGCTTAATAAAACACCCAAAATGACCTGGGGCCAAAAGGGTTCACAAAATACTCTACCGAGCACACGAACATCGATGAAACACAATCAGTTTTCAGACTTAGTGAAAACTGGGACATGCTGAAATAATAACTCACGGAGGCATGTAAACGAGCTCGATGCTCTCACTACGTTGCAAGTCATGGCAAGGCAAGCATATATCCATTAATAAGGCACAAAATGCTAGCTAGACATGGCAAGAACAATGGCATAGCATGCATGGATCACTAGCAATAACTCCGGCAAAATCGCAAAAGAGTTCACGATCTGCCCAAAACAGCAACTATCCAAAAGTTGAGCTCGATTGGGTCAACCTAGGGTGCTCCAACATAACAAGTAAAGACATTGATGGATTAAGCACAACAAGCATAACAAATCACTCTTACTGATCATCCTCAAAAGAGGCACGGATCACTAGGAAACAAGCCGGACATATAGCATCGTGAACTAAAACGGCTCAGACTTAGTGAAAATCACTAAGTCCCTGAAATCTGTAATCTTAGGTAGCCCTCTTCGCAAGCTTGCACAAGACAACACACACATCCTTAAAATACATGGAAGACACCTCTGGAAAGGAGACAACATGCTTAACAATTCATCCCAAAGGGGCACAGGCATATCATGCACGGATTAAATATGGAAAAAAATGACAAAAGTGCATGTTGGATTAACGGATCTGCAGTTTAACTCAACATGCCTCCTTCCAACAGCATTTTGGGCAACAGGATGACCTCAAATGCAAATGATGCAATGAAATTAAATGATGTACTCGTCGAGACGAAGATTTTGACATATCATACGCCCAAATCGGAACTACGGATGCAAAGATATGAGCGGTCAAAATAGCAAGAAAAATTTAATGGGAGAGGGAAAAGTCAACCGTAGATCTAGGGTTTTTTTACTGTAGCAACCGCGCGACGGGTACTGTAGCACGGGGCGGCGGCACTGTTCACGCCGGAATCGCCGGGGCTCGCCGGAGCGCCGGAGACGGCGGCGAGGTGCTCCCGGGCCGGATCTCGCCGGATCCGGCCGGCGGGGAGCCGGAGAGGCGGCGCGCGGGCGGGGGCGCGGCCACGGAGGAGAGGAGGCGGCGGCGAGGATCTCCGGTGGAGGCGGCCGGCGAGGTCGCCGGAGCCGGGAACCACGGCGGCTGCGGCTGCGGGCTCCCTGAGCCCGGGACGAAGGCGGCGAGAGGAGCGCCCGGGAGGCGCAGGGGATCGGGCCCCGCGGGCCAGACGCGGGCCCCGTGGGCCTGGCGCGGCGGCGTTGTGGTCCGGTGGCGGCGGCGAATCGTGGCGTGCCACGTGGCGGCGGGGCGTGAAGTTGGACACGTCCGTCGGTGGGCGAACTGTCCGGCGGCGCGCGGGATCCTTTTCTCTTTTTTTTTTGGATTAGGGTTTCGAGGTGGGAGACGGGATCCGAAAATGGAGGGGGTATAAATAGGCATAGAGGGAGCTAGGAGAGTCCAAATGAGGTGCGGTTTTCGCCCACACGATCGTGATCGAACGACCGAGACGATGGAGCTGAGTTTGGTGGGTTTTGGGCCAAAATGGAGGGGTGTTGGGCTGCACACACACGAGGCCTTTTCGGTCCCTCGGTTAACCGTTGGAGAATCAAACGAAGTCCAAATGACCCGAAACTTGACAGGCGGTCTACCGGTAGTAAACCAAGGCCGCATGGCAAGTCTCGGCCCAATCCGGAAATGTTTAAACCCCACACACGAAAGAAAGCTAGAAATGGCCACCGGAGGAGAAAGAAGCGCCGGAATGCAAAACGGACAACGGGGAAAAAGCTCGAATGCATGAGATGAACATGTATGCAAATGCAATGCGCGTGACGACATGATATGAGATGCACGAAAAACAAAACAACACACGGAGGCACAGACCCGAACCCGAGAATTAAATATAACTTAATGCCGGAAACGGCATGAGTCGGAGTACAATTGGGGAAGGTTACATGTGGGGCGTTACATGTTCACCATTGAAAACTACTCCATCTCACGTGATGATCGGGCATGGTTTAGTTGATATGGATCACGTGATCACTTAGATGATTAGAGAGATGTCTTTCTAAGTGGGAGTTCTTTAATAATTTGATTAACTGAACTTTAATTTATCATGAACTTAGTACGTGATAGTATTTTGCATGTCTATGTTGTTGTAGATAGATGGCCCATGTTGTTGTTCCATTGAATTTTAATGCGTTCCTTGAGAAAGCAAAGTTAAAAGATCATGGTAGCAATTACACGGACTGGGTCCATAACTTGAGGATTATCCTCATTGCTGCACAGAAGAATTACGTCCTGGAAGCACCGCTAGGTGCCAAACCTGCTGCAGGAGCAACACCAGATGTTATGAATGTCTGGCAGAGCAAAGCTGATGACTACTCGATAGTTCAGTGTGCCATGCTTTACGGCTTAGAACCGGGACTTCAACGACGTTTTGAACGTCATGGAGCATATGAGATGTTCCAGGAGTTGAAGTTAATATTTCAAGCAAATGCCTAGATTGAGAGATATGAAGTCTTGATGTCTACTACACAACCTTCTTGTAGATGTTGTTGGGCCTCCAAGTGCAGAGGTTTGTAGGACAGTAGCAAATTTCCCTCAAGTGGATGACCTAAGGTTTATCAATCCGTAGGAGGCGTAGGATGAAGATGGTCTATCTCAAGCAACCCTGCAACCAAATAACAAAGAGTCTCTTGTGTCCCCAACACACCCAATACAATGGTAAATTGTATAGGTGCACTAGTTCGGTGAAGAGATGGTGATAGAAGTGCAAAATAGATAGTAGAGATAGGTTTTTGTAATCTGAAATAATAAAAACAGCAAGGTAACAAGTGGTAAAAGTGAGCGTAAACGGTATTGCAATGATAGGAAACAAGGCCTAGGGTTCATACTTTCACTAGTGTAAGTTCTCTCAACAATAATAACGTAGATAGATCAGATGACAAGCCCTCAACATGCGACAAAGAGTCACTCCGAAGCCACTAATAGCGGAGAACAAACGTAGAGATTATGGTAGGGTACGAAACCACCTCAAAGTTATTCTTTCAAATCAATCCATTGGGCTATTCCTATAAGTGTCACAAACAACCCTGGAGTTTTTACTAGAATAACACCTTAAGATACAAATCAACCAAAACCCTAATGTCACCTAGATACTCCATTGTCACCTCAAGTATCCATGGGCATGATTATACGATATGCATCACACAATCTCAGATTTATCCAACCAACATAAAAGTACTTAAATAGTGCCCCAAAGTTTCTACCGGAGAATCAAGAACGTGTGCCAACCCCTATGCATAGGTTCATGGGCGGAACCCGCAAGTTGGTCACCAAAACATACATCAAGTGGCACGTGATATCCCATTGTCACCACAGATAAGCACGGCAAGACATACATCAAGTGTTCATAAAAGACTCAATCCGATAAGATAACTTCAAAGGGGAAACTCAATTCATCACAAGAGAGTAGAGGGGGAGAAGAAACATAAGATCCAACTACAATAGCAAAGCTCGGGATGCATCAAGATCGTGCCATAGATGGAACACGAGAGAGAACACGAGAGAGAGAGAGATCAAACACATAGCTACTGGTACATACCCTCAGCCCCGAGGGAAAACTACTCCCTCCTCGTCATGGAGAGCGCCGGGATGATGAAGATGGCCACCCGTGATGGATCCCCCCTCCGGCAGGGTACCGGAAAGGGGCCCCGATTGGTTTTTGGTGGTTCTGGAGGCTTGCGGCGGCGGAACTCCCGATCTATCTTCTGTTCTGGAAGTTTTAGGGTACGACGGTATATATGGGTGAAAGGAGAACGTCGGTGGAGCTACGGGGGCCCCATGAGGCAGGGGGGCGCGCCCTCCACCCTCGTGACCGCCTCGTGGCTCTTCTGACATGGGGTCCAAGTCCATCAGGTGGGTTTCCTTCCAAAAATAACTTCTCCAGTTGATTTCATTCCATTTTGACTCCGTCTGATATTCCTTTTCCTCGAAATACTGAAATAGGCATAAAACAACAAATCTGGGCTGGGCCTCCGGTTAATAGGTTAGTCCCAAAAATAATATAAAAGTGGATAATAAAGCCCAATATTGCCTAAAACAGTAGATAAAGTAGCATGGAGCAATCAAAAATTATAGATACGTTGGAGACATATCAAGCATCCCCAAGCTTAATTCCTGCTCATCCTCGAGTAGGTAAATGATAAAAAGAGAATTTTTGATGCGGAGTGATACTTTGGCATAATTTCAATGTAAATCTTCTTAATCATGGTATGAATATTGAGATCCGAAAGGTTCAAGACAAAAGTTCATATTGACATAAAAATGATAATACTTCATGCATACTAATTAAACAATTATGTCATCTCAAAATAACATGGCCAAAGGAAGTTCATCCCTACAAAATCATATAGTTAGGCTATGCTTCATTTTCGTCACACAAAGATGTTCCCAACTTCTATACCCCCGATGACAAGCCAAGCAATTGTTTCATACTCAAATAATCTCAAACTTTTTCAACCTTCACGCAATACATGAGCGCGAGCCATGGACATAGCACTATGGGTGGTATAGAATATGATGATGGGGATTGTGTGGAGAAGACAAAAAAGGAGAAAGTCTCACATCAACGAGGCTAATTAATGAGCTATGGAGATGCCCATGAATTGATGTTAATGCAAGGAGTAGGGATTGCCATGCAACGGATGCATTAGAGCTAAGAATGCTCAACAAAAGAAAACTAGTGGCTGTGCATCCAACTTGCTTGCTCATGAAGACCTAGGGCATTTTGAGGAAGCCCATCGTTGGAATATACAAGCCAAGTTCTATAATGAAAAATTCCCACTAGTATGAACAAGACAACCTATGAGACTCACTATATGAAATCATGGTGCTACTTTGAAGCACAATATATGAGACTCACTATATGAAATCATGGTGCTACTTTGAAGCACAATATATGAGACTCACTACATGAAGAACAAGGTGCAACTTTGAAGCACAAGTGTGGAAAAAGAGATAGTAGCATTGCCCTTTTTATTTTCTCTCTTTTTTTTTTCTTTTTGGACTTTATCTTTTTTTTTTGATTGGGCAATGCTCTAATAATGATGATCATCACACTTCTATTGATTACAACATAATGATTATAACTCGATACTAGAACAAGATACGACTCTATATGAATGCCTCCGGCGGTGTACCGGGATGGTGCAATGAATGAAGAGTGAAATGTATGAAAAATAATGCAAGGTGGCTTTGCCACAAATACGATGTCAACTACAAGATCATGCAATGGCAATATGACAAAAGTAAAGCATGTCATGATGATGATGATGATGGAAGTTGCATGGCAGTATATCTCGGAATGGCTATGGAAATGCCATGATAGGTAGGTATGGTGGCTGTTTTGAGGAAGATATAGGGAGGTTTATGTGTGAAAGAGTGTATCATATCACGGGGTTTGGATGCACCGGCGAAGTTTGCACCAACTCTCAATGTGAGAAAGGGCAATGCACGGTACCGAAGAGGCTAGCAAATGGCGGAAAGGTAAAAGTGCATATAATCCATGGACTCAACATTAGTCAAAAGAACTCATATACTTATTGCAAAAATTTAGAAGTCATCAAAAATCAAGTACTACGCGCATGCTCCTAGGGGGATAGATTGGTAGGAAAAGACCATCGCTCGTCCCCGACCGCCACTCATAAGGATGCACAAGCCAGGTACACTTCATGCTTCAAATTTGTTACACAACTTTAACCATACGTGCATGCTATGGGACTTGCTAACTTCAACACAAGTATTTCTCAAATTCACAACTACTCAACTAGCACGACTATGATATTATCACCTCCATATCTCAAAACAATTATCAAGCATCAAACTTATCTTAGTATTCAACGCACTCAAAAGAAAGTTTCACATATCTTGAATACCAAGTATATTAACATTAAGCGAATTACCATGCTATTAACGACTCTCAAAATAATCTAAGTGAATCATGAGAGATCAAGTTTCTTTAAAACAAACCACTACCATTCCTAAAAGATCTAAGTGAAGCACTAGAGCAAAAATTATCACGCTCAAAAAGATATAAGTGAAGCACATAGAGTAAACTATCAAGCTCAAAAGATATAAGTGAAGCACATAGAGTATTCTAACAAATTTCATTTCATACATGGCTCTCTCAAAAGGTGTGTACAGCAAGGATGATTGTGGTAGACTAACAAGCAAAGACACAAATAATACAAGACGCTCCAAGCAAAACACATATCATGTGGTGAATAAAAATATAGCTCCAAGTAAATTACCGATGGAAGTGGACGAAAGAGGGGATGCCTTCCGGGGCATCCCCAAGCTTTGACTTTTTGGTGTCCTTGGATTATATTGGGGGTGCCATGGGCATCCCCAAGCTTAGGCTCTTGCCACTCCTTGTCCCATAATCCATCAAAAGAATTCACCCAAAACTTGAAAACTTCACAACACAAAACTCAATAGAAATCTCGTGAGCTCCGTTAGAGAAAGAAAACAAAAGACTACTTTAAGGTACTGTAGTGAACTTGTTCTTTATTTGTATGGGTGTTAAACCTACTGTATTCCAACTTCTCTATGGTTTATAAACTATTTTACTAGCCATGGATTCATCAAAATAAGCAAACAACACACGCAAAACAGAATCTGTCAAAAACAGAACTGTCTGTAGTAATCTGTTACTAACGCAAACTTATGGAATCCAAAAACTTCTACCAAAATTAGAAGACCTGGGAAATTTGTTTATTGATCAGCAGCAATTGGAATCACTATTTTATCACGTTCTGGTGATTTTTGACAATTCGGCCACTGAGCGCAAAGATTCTGGAAATTACAGCAAGATCAAATAACTATCTTCCAAGAAGATCTAATAGGTTTAACTTGGCACAAACACTAATTAAAAGATAAAACCACATCTAAACAGAATCTAGATGGATTATTTATTCCTAAGCAGAACAAAAAACAAAAAACATAAAATAAAATTGGGTTGCCTCCCAACAAGCACTATCGTTTAACGCCCCTAGCTAGGCATTATGATTTCAATGATGCTCACATAAAAGATAAGAATTGAAACATAAAGAGAGCATGATGAAGAATATGACTAGCACGTTTAAGCCTAACCCACTTCCTATGCATAGGGATTTTGTGAGCAAACAACTTATGGGAACAATAATCAACTTGCATAGGAAGGTAAAACAAGCATAACTTCAAAACTTTAAGCACATAGAGAGGAAACTTGATATTATTGCAATTCCTACAAGCATATGTTCCTCCCTCATAATAATTTTCAGTAGCATCATGAATGAATTCAACAATATAACCAGCACCTAAAGCATTCTTTTCATGATCTACTTGCATAGAAAATTTACTACTCTCCACATAAGCAATTTTCTTCTGATGAATAGTAGTGGGAGCAAACTCAACAAAGTAACTATCATATGATTGAAAATTAAGATCAAGATGACAAGTTTCATGGTTATCATTATTCTTTATAGCATACGTATCATCACAATAATCATCATAGATAGGACGCATTCTTTCATCATAGTAAATTTGCTCATCAAAGCTTGGGGGACAAAAAATATCATCTTCATCAAACATAGCTTCCCAAGCTTGTGGCTTTGCATATCATTAGCATCATGGATATTCAAGGAATTCATAATAACAACATTGCAATCATGCTCATCATTAACATATTTAGTGCCAAACAATTTAGAGATTTCTTCTTCTAGCACTTGAGCACAATTATCCTTTCCATCATACTCACGAAAGATATTAAAAAGGTGAAGCGTATGAGACAAGCTTGTGGTTTGTAGGACAGTAGCAAATTTCCCTCAAGTGGATGACCTAAGGTTTATCAATCCGTAGGAGGCGTAGGATGAAGATGGTCTCTCTCAAGCAACCCTGCAACCAAAGAACAAAGAGTCTCTTGTGTCCCCAACACACCCAATACAATGGTAAATTGTATAGGTGCACTAGTTCGGTGAAGAGATGGTGATACAAGTGCAAAATAGATAGTAGATATAGGTTTTTGTAATCTGAAATAATAAAAAAAGCAAGGTAACAAGTGGTAAAAGTGAGCGTAAACGGTATTGCAATGATAGGAAACAAGGCCTAGGTTCATACTTTCACTAGTGCAAGTTCTCTCAACAATAATAACGTAGATAGATCATATGACAAGCCCTCAACATGCGACAAAGAGTCACTCCAAAGCCACTAATAGCAGAGAACAAACATAGAGATTATGGTAGGGTACGAAACCACCTCAAAGTTATTCTTTCAAATCAATCCGTTGGGCTATTCCTATAAGTGTCACAAACAACCCTGGAGTTTTTACTAGAATAACACCTTAAGATACAAATCAACCAAAACCGTAATGTCACCTAGATACTCCATTGTCACCTCAAGTATCCGTGGGCATGATTATACGATATGCATCACACAACCTCAGATTTATCCAACCAACATAAAAGTACTTCAAATAGTGCCCCAAAGTTTCTACCGGAGAATCAAGAATGTGTGCCAACCCCTATGCATAGGTTCATGAGCGGAACCCGCAAGTTGGTCACCAAAACATACATAAAGTGGCACGTGATATCCCATTGTCACCACAGATAAGCACGGCAAGACATACATCAAGTGTTCATAAAAGACTCAATCCGATAAGATAACTTCAAAGGGGAAACTCAATTCATCACAACAGAGTAGAGGGGGAGAAGAAACATAAGATCCAACTACAATAGCAAAGCTCGGGATACATCAAGATCGTGCCATAGATGGAACACGAGAGAGAACACGAGAGAGAGAGAGAGATCAAACACATAGCTACTGGTACATACCCTCAGCCCCGAGGGAAAACTACTCCCTCCTCGTCATGGAGAGCGCCGGGATGATGAAGATGGCCACCGGTGATGGATCCCCCCTCCGGCAGGGTACCGGAAAGGGGTTGTCAGGACCCCGATCCTAGGTCACACCGATCTAGCATGTAACACATCATATCACCTTGTGGCCTCACGCACGGTATTCCCACGGGTGCCACCTTACCTGGCCTGGGACCGTTTGCGCCTTTTGGCTCACGTATATGATAGTGTCGCTAGCATCCATATGACAAAGAACCCGGGCCGACATGGCTAGTCGTGAACCCAAAGAGGCACTGACCCATGGGGACAGGCATACATGAATCAACCTTGAGCATGTCCGTCAACAGCGTGTGAATCCGGGCTGTAGCACTGGGCTAACAGGACTCCGGTAACCCGGGCTGTAGCAGGCTAGGCAGGACTCCGGATGTCACCGCGTGACATTTCCCCGAAGGGACAGACACAGGAACGAAGAGAAACACATGCCGGCCAGTCAAGTGTCCTGAGCAGTAGTGCTGGGCTAGCAGGACTCCGGTGAACCGGGCTGTAGCGGACTACTATAGCTCAGAAAGCACTAGACTACATTTCCCCATATGATAGGCTGCCAAGGATAAACAACTAGATTGTCGGATCCCACTCATACCAAGCATTTCAATCATACACACAATATGCCCGATATGAGTACATACAACATGGCATCACAACAAGACTCTACGACTCAAGTAACTCTTTTGAGGTGGCGCACACGAGTCCACATATTCACCATACCAATACACCACTATGGATCCGCTCCCGTCTCCCTGCGAGAACGCCATCCATAGCACTCATGCTTATCTTGCGAGTTTTAGAGTATCCACTTTCACTTGTCTATGAACTATGGAAGGGGTCCAAGTTTCCATATCCGAGGAATCCGGCTATTCGAATAGATAATGATAACCCTGCAGGGGTGTACTTCTTCACACACGCTCTCGCCACTTATAGCACGTCATGTACCTCGGCAACCTTCAAGCGGAAGCCGGGCGAGGGAGTCGGCCATGACCTGACTAACCAACAAGTCTCTCGTCCTGGTTTATCACCTATTCGGGTTCCATCCGCAAGGAGATCCGGCCGGGGTGTCGCTCACGGCCCCAAACGATGTGTGCAGGGTTCCCAAGCCCACCATCCGGGTGCCACTTGGTACACCGTGCCACGGTGCCTAGTCTGTCCCAAGCCCACCTGTACCGGGTGCCAGTTGGTAGACTACAAACACTACCTACAAACACCAGAAACTAGTTGCAACTCCTGGACAGAGATCGAGTTGATTAATAAGCCAAGAGGGGCCGAGTTATCAGAACCCAATGTGTGGTAGTAACTGTTCATGGATCACAAACACAGAACTCAGTTCCTGAGGACGGCTGCAATGAGACAACCCACCATGTACTCCTACATGGCCTCTCACCGCTACCTTTACCAAATCGTGTTCACACACTTAGCTCTCAACCGTAGGACATGTTCACCACGTTCCAATTCATTCCCGATGAATCAGACCAGACTCAACTCTAGGCAGTAGCAGGCATGACAAACAAGCATGAATGAGTAGGCACATCAGGGCTCAAACAACTCCTACTCATACTAGTGGGTTTCATCTATTTACTATGGCAATGACAGGTCATGCAGAGGAAAGGGGTTCAACTACCGCAGCAGGTAACACTTGAATCGTTGTTGTCCTAATGCAGTAAAAGAGAGAAGGAGCGATAGAGTGGGGTTGTATCAGAATGAACAAGGGGGTTTTTCTTGCCTGGCACTTCTGAAGATAATATAGCTCTTCATCGGTGTCATCGATCACATCGTCGGAAACATCGTGGACTGAGAGGGGACGGTTACCGGCAAACAGAGAAGGACACAATCAATGCAATGCAACAATATGATGCATGATCATGACATGGCAATATGCTATGATTTAAGCTAATGCATCTAGCTATGATTTAAATGAAGTTGGTTTGAGTACAAGATTCAAATTCCAACCCCATATATGATTATTTAAATGCCCTTTATTTGTTTTGTCCAAAACAGAGGACAACCATTGTTCAAACATGCATGAAAATGGTACAGATGGATTCCTTGAATTTTTCTGATAATTTTTTATATATAAATTATTTCATTTGGAGTTACGGTTGAATTTCTATGATTTTTCAAAGTTTTGGACATTTTCTGGAATTTCCTGGTTATTTAGAAATAAATCAAATCCAGAAAAGGACTTATTGCGTCAGCATGACGTCAGCTGGTCAACAGGGCGCGGTCCAGGTCAAACCTGACAGTGGGTCCCGAGTGTCAGTCTCTAAAGCTTTAAATAAAAAGGTTTAGTTTTAAACCATGGATTACCTAGGCAGTGGGGCCCATTGTCAGTGACACATGATTTAGTTAGCGGGGTGATTAACCCCTAACAGTAGTGGTTAGCACTAATTATAGCCCTAAACTAATCAGTCAGATGCCGTCCCCACATGTCATGGACACAGTGTGGGGTCCAGCCGAGGTCAAAAGCCCAGTCAGCGGGGTCAAACACACCGGCGTTAAGCCGCCGACGAGGTCCGAGACGGCGGAGGGCTTCGGAAAACTGCTATGGTGCATCGTTTGGCACACGGTTGGGTTCTACGGCGAGCCGAGGCTCGTGCGCATCCAGCGGTGGCAGTGGGAGGGCGTGAGGTGGCCGAAGTGGACGACGGCGAGCTCTTTAGCGGCCGCCAGAGTTCGGGCAAGTGTGGCCGTGTGGTTCCAGTGCACGAGGAAGCTAACTAGGGGCTGCGTTGGACTCGACGTTGCTCCATGAGCATGCCGAACGCACAAGCTCGAGTGGAGAAGCACGGTGGCTGTGGGAGCAATGACCATGGCGGACGGCGGCGCTCGGGTACGGTGGCTGGCACAGCTAGAAGACAGGAACGAGCTTGGGGAGGAGGGGGAAAGGCGGCAGAGCTCACATCGAGTGCAGGGGACGCCGAAGCGGGCTCGGGGAAGGCCTGGAGCAGGCGGGGCGTCGGCGGCGATCTCCGGCATCCGAGAAGGGGAACGATGACGAGCCACTCATGTTAGGGCAGGTCTGCTTGGTTGCTTTGGCTTGGCATACGAAAACGACGACAACGAAGCCACTAGACACACTGGATAGACGAGGGAGTCCCGGTGGCCGCGGTGAACGGTGTTGGCGGCGACGACCTCCGCTCGGTGGTGCTCGGGAAGAGAGAGCAGAGGAGGGGAGAGAGGGCGACGAGTGAGGGAGAAGAGAGGGAGGGAGCCAAGGGTGTCGTGGCGTCGTCTGGGCGCGTCGGGGCAGCAGTGGGGAGCAGGAGGTGGCGGGTCGCGTGCTCGCGCGCGGTGGCCACGCTCCTCTCATCCTCCTGGCAGGATGTTGAGGGTGACTGGCACGGCGCCGTGGGGTGGGCCGCACAGTAGCAGGCCGGCCAGGCTGGACACGTAAGCGCCTGGTAGGTCTTCTGCTCTTTTTTTAATTTTTCTTCTGTTTTGTTTTATTTAATTGCCACTGAATTCAAATTCAAACAAATTTGAAAACGGTGCCAAAACTCCCCTAGATAATTTTATGTCACTTAAGGTCTACTCCTGATATACATAAAATATCTCAGGGCATTTGAAAATATATTCATTATATATTATGAATATAACTCCAAATTCAAATAGAATATTGATTTAAAATCAGAGCCCAAATAATTCCTTAGAAATGTTCCAAAATTTTGGTTTGATTTATAACTCGTGCCAAAATTGTCAGAGCTATTTCTAGGGCATTTTGGATTTCCTGATTGCAATTTTAGGGTTTCTTGCCCCTTTATTAAAATGATTTCTGAGGCTTTCAGTTTCCTCATTTCAAATTTCAGAATTTAGACATGGTGCACACATGGAGCTAGCCTAGAGCATTACCAGAAGCTAGGGATGTGACAGCTCACCCCTACTAAACAAGAATCTCGTCCCGAGATTCAAGCATAGGGTAAGATGATGGGGGAACGCAACTAATGCAATCTTCACGATCCAGGTTGCACTTCAAATGAACGTTGATTCAGTCACCAACTTTGTCTCAATGTCTTGCTATGAGAACTCCAACTAACATGACAATGAGAGGAAAGGGAAAACTCCAGAAGGATCGATCTTCTCGAAGATCGAACAACTTAGGATCAGTCATCAAGTGAGACATTGAAACATCTCTCGGGCTGAGACACGAAACACATCGAGAGGGATGGAAGAACAAGCGACGGGGTTTGATTTGGTGGGCAACAATTCCACGCTTAGAAAGATGGTGGATGTTGTCAAGGTGGCGAGGAAATAATTGCCATGATCCCGTAACGAGACATCTTAAGGCAGGTGACTCGCAGAAATATTCCCTTAAGTGGCAAAAAGAATTACTTTTGAGTCATAGATCATTGAAACTCTTTATACCAGCCTAAGGCAATCACAACAATCACATGAAGGAGCTTGAAGGGATGGCATACTCATACTAGAATGGATGATGTGGACTACCTTGTTGAAGACAACGCAATGGATGATTTTTCTTATCGTCGGAAATGGATGAGACCCATGGTAAGTCCACTTTTGAAGATGATCCTGAACAACAGCTACTGAGGTGTAAGCTGGGAACAAAATGCAAATGTTGGGAATGATTCTAGTAACTGGGGAGAAGGTTCACAGGCAAAGGTGATTCCACCAATTGGACGGCTATCAAACAACTGCGAGGACGGAGGCACATTCCAGTTAATGACAACGTCAGAACCTAGTGCCTGAGCGTGCTCTCAAGAACTTGAGCATTTCCGTATTCATCAAGGTTCTGCCAATATTCGTGTCAAGGATCCTGGCAGCACAACATGCTACCATGATGAATAATGGTGGAAGATGCAGATGCAAAGAAAGATAACACTTCTCAGATTTCACCTTAGCGAGGCCAAGGAAACAAAATCTGGATAATCGACCGAGAGACATTTAGCACTCCGCTTCTAATGTTCTCCTTGATGTGCTAGGATAGCTCATTTATTGATATGGTTTGGTATCTAGGACATCAGGTAAGAGGTCGGACTTCGGGAGCACAAGAATCCGTAAGGATTAACTGCGGAGGTAAATCCTACGAAATCCTCATGGGAAGGTGGCCAACTTTCTTCAATCGAGATACTACAATAATAGGTCTTCCGGCTGGGTGTGTTGGCCATGACATCCACTTTACCGGGTACAGAGAGACCAATATTATAGTTCTTGGAGTGTGTTCCAACCATCATATCTGCCTGAGATTCAGATCTGGTTGGTGTCAGGATATTCCAGACTTATCTTGTCTAGAAAGAAAAATGAAAGTTTGCAACACAAATCGACGAGATGACGTTGCGAGACTCTCGGGGGAATGAACTACGGTAGTAAGCTCCAAAACATGAGCTGGTTCTGCTACACACATGTGAGCATGATGTCCAAGACAAGAATGACCACATAGTAGTCTTATAATAAAATACTACCGAGTTCAGGTGGGAAACCATCATTGCGGATAACGAAGTCCTTGATTAAGCTCGGGTTAGCTCTTAAAAAGGAACTTCTTCTCCTTGAACAAATCAATCAGTGGCTTGGTGTGCTAGGGACACATATAGAATGAAGGTTGCAAGTCTCCAAACCACA
Source organism: Triticum monococcum (assembly GCA_034509565.1). Taxonomy (NCBI): domain Eukaryota; kingdom Viridiplantae; phylum Streptophyta; class Magnoliopsida; order Poales; family Poaceae; genus Triticum; species Triticum monococcum. The sequence goes on from CM067843.1 coordinate 112,652,692, forward strand.
GAAAAATTTGCACATATGCATGAATGATTTGGGATGATTCCGGAGGAGGCAAAACAAACTTTCTCTAATTCACGGTGGCAACTTGCATCAAATGCACATGAATTAAAGGAAGTCACTTCTTTCATCCGAACATATGCTTCATGAACGGAACACGAAGATAATGCTTATAAAGTTTCCAATACTAGCTGGAGGTTCAACATGAACCATGGGGGAGACAAAATGCTGCTGATGGACTCAACAACAACTCATCGGAATTTCCATATCACTGGACTTCCACCATCATGTGAACACGGTGAAAGCATTTGTCAGACCAAAAGATATAATGGTGTATGCTCGAGGGATCAACCACGAGTAAGACAACATTACGAACATTGTTGGTTCTGATTTGACTTGACGATAGCCCATACTCAAGTCTAAGTTTTGACAAGGCAATAGATCCAACAACTGATCATAAGGACCAATCGTTGGAGATATCATCTTTCTTCAACACACACACACACACACAATAAAAAGATATCCCTTAACATGAACTAAGTCAGACAAGCTTTTATCTTCCAACTCTCCAAGTTGTTGTTTAGCTTAACCAACTAGCTCGGGGATATCCAACACGGATTCTTGGAGAAAGGCGTGGTTACAAGAAACCAACTTGATCACGAACTCAACATAACGGTCAGGTGACAACCTGGTAACACTTCCGAGAAGATATTCGGAAAATCACGAACCACCGATATGTTACTAAGCTCGAGAAGAATCTTGCTTTTCAAGGCAAGACGATGTGATCAAGAGAGTGATGGATTGACACAATCCTATCTCATTGATCGAGGAGTGCACCAGGAAAAATGGACTAGGTAGCACGATCAATCTTAGAATGATAATTCAATAACCAACACGCGAAGAATGAGATTGTTGTCCATTAACTACCAAGCAACGTGGTTGCTAGGAGTATTGATTTCACACATCACGATTCACTTGTCGGCATTCTGGTTGCGACAACACAACACCGAGGAATGAATCATGATGGCGAGAAGTATCACTGTGTCAAGAATTCATAAGATGGTGTGCAATTCCCATGACATTCTTGACATAAGACGGTAATACTTCAGGATAGAACAGAATCAAAAGCTGGATTGGCATTTTGATCTACGAAATACAACTACTTTGACCCAATCCTAGATATGGATGAGGTGCTGGAGTTTGTTTCTCCTAATCATTCCGGAATAGAATGGCTAGATGGACCACAAGAATAAAAGGGCATTGATGAACACAAGTGCACACATACTCTTGGCTATCAACTGATTGAGGATGGTCGGAATACAACTGAAGGGGAACAACTCAGGGAACATATAATATTCTGAGTTGTGGATGCATAGATTAGTATGTCGAGAAAAACTCAACATTTCTTCCGGACAACCCATGCAGAAGGGTAGGAGTGGAAGATTCACAATGCAGAATGGAGAACTCATCAAGAGCACTCTGGTTGTGATCTTTTGGTTCAAAGAACTTCTGCCTTAATGGCTCATGGTATTTGGAAGAAGGAAATACCACGGACCTCGAGGACTGTCGCAAGGTTACTAATATCTTAAGGGAACTAGCAAATACTAACAATATGAGGTAGGGTGAATCTCGGGTTCGAAATCCCAGGAGTAGAATACCTACTACTAAATGGCATCACGGGATGCTTTCAAAAATGGTGGCCAGAATCCTCACACCGAGAACACAAAGCATTGCTAGATTACTAGGTGACTCCCTAAAACACCTAGGTCATAATAATAGCTCCAACACATATGTCGAGGCAACAGAGTACCTCAACTCACTGATTAGTGTGGTTGAACTGGCCCAAAGGGACATCAAGAACGGGAAGAAGGGATTTGCAAATGCATCAGACTATTTAGAAACGTGGGATGACTCGGACAGCATAACGGTTGTAAATGCTCAAAAGTTTGAGACATCCTGCAAATTGGTGGCATAACCACTCAGAAGCACAATATCAAGGTTCCGAGGCTAGCTATGAGCATACAGAAGTAATAGAAACTAAACTGAGACTTAAATCCATCAATCCTATAAGTCTACGGATTAGTAACACGTCATCCTAAGAGATAGAAGAGAAGCCTAGTTCTTAACCCCGTAGAAAAGATAAGGTGACTCAGATCATAAGGTCATGAGGACAAGGAGTAAAAAGAGCCTTACGTTCCCTTCCACAATCAATTCCCTTATATAACTAAAGCATTTCTAGACACGACTTCGACCAGTTTTGCTTGGTAATCCTACAGGCAGTCAGGCTCTAATACCAAAGCTGTCAGGACCCCGATCCTAGGTCACACCGATGTAGCATGTAACACATCATATCACCTTGTGGCCTCACGCACGGTATTCCCATGGGTGCCACCTTACCTGGCCCGGGACCATTTGCGGCTTTTGGCTCACGTATATGATAGTGTCGCTAGCATCCATATGACAAAGAACCCGGGCCGACATGGCTAGTCATGAACCCAAAGCGGCACTAACCCATGGGGACAGGCATACATGAATCAACCTCGAGCATGTCGGTCAACAGCGTGTGAATCCGGGGTGTAGCACTGGGCTAACAGGACTCTGGTAACCCGGGCTGTAGCAGGCTAGGCAGGACTCCGGATGTCACCGCGTGACATTTCCCCGAAGGGACAGACACAGGAACGAAGAGAAACACATGCCGGCCAGTCAAGTGTCCTGAGCAGTAGTGCTGGGCTAGCAGGACTCCGGTGAACCGGGCTGTAGCGGACTACTATAGCTCAGAAAGCACCAGACTACATTTCCCCATATGATAGGCTGCCAAGGATAAACAACTAGATTGTCGGATCCCACTCATACCAAGCATTTCAATCATACACACAATATGCCCGATATGAGTACATACAACATGGCATCACAACAAGACTCTACGACTCAAGTAACTCTTTTGAGGTGGCGCACACGAGTCCACATATTCACCATAACAATACACCACTATGGATCCGCTCCCGTCTCCCTGCGAGAACGCCATCCATAGCACTCACGCTTATCTTGCGAGTTTTAGAGTATCCACTTTCACTTGTCTATGAACTATGCAAGGGGTCCAAGTTTCCATATCCGAGGAATCCGGCTATTCGAATAGATAATGATAACCCTGCAGGGGTGTACTTCTTCACACACGCTCTCGCCACTTATAGCCCTGTACACGTCATGTACCTCGGCAACCTTCAAGCGGAAGCCGGGCGAGGGAGTCAGCCACGACCTGACTAACCAACAAGTCTCTCGTCCAGGTTTATCACCTATTTGGGTTCCATCCGCAAGGAGATCCGGCCGGGGTGTCGCTCACGGCCCCAAACGATGTGTGCACGGTTCCCAAGCCCACCATCCGGGTGCCACTTGGTACACCGTGCCACGGTGCCTAGTCTGTCCCAAGCCCACCTGTACCGGGTGCCACTTGGTAGACTACTAACACTACCTACAAACACCAGAAACTAGTTGCAACTCCTGGACAGAGCTCGAATTGATTAATAAGCCGAGAGGGGCCGAGTTATCGGAACCCAATGTGTGGTAGTAACTGTTCATGGATCACAAACACAGAACTCAGTTCCTGAGGACGGCTGCAATGAGACAACCCACCGTGTACTCCTACATGGCCTCTCACCGCTACCTTTACCAAATCGTGTTCACACACTTAGCTCTCAACGGTAGGACATGTTCACCACATTCCAATTCATTCCGGATGAATCAGACCAGACTCAACTCTAGGTAGTAGTAGGCATGACAAACAAGCATTAATGAGTAGGCACATCAGGGCTCAAACAACTCCTACTCATACTAGTGGGTTTCATCTATTTACTGTGGCAATGACAGGTCATGCAGAGGAAAGGGGTTCAACTACCGCAGCAGGTAACACTTGAATCGTTGTTGTCCTAATGCAGTAAAAGAGAGCAGGAGCGAGAGAGTGGGGTTGTATCGGAATGAACAAGGGGGTTTTGCTTGCCTGGCACTTCTAAAGATAATATAGCTCTTCATCGGTGTCATCGATCACATCGTCGGAAACATCGTCGACTGAGAGGGGACGGTTACCGGCAAACAGAGAAGGACACAATCAAGGCAATGCAATAATATGATGCATGATCATGACATGGCAATTTGCTATGATTTAAGCTAATGCATCTAGCTATGATTTAAATGAAGTTGGTTTGAGTACAAGATTCAAATTCCAACCCCATATATGATTATTTAAATGCCCTTTATTTGTTTTGTCCAAAACAGAGGACAACCATTGTTCAAACATGCATGAAAATGGTACAGATGGATTACTTGAATTTTTCTGATAATTTTTCATATATAAATTATTTCATTTGGAGTCACGGTTGAATTTCTATGATTTTTCAAAGTTTTGAACATTTTCTGGAATTTCCTGGTTATTTAGAAATAAATCAAATCCAGAAAAGGACTTATTGCGTCAGCATAACGTCAGGGTGACGTCAGCTGGTCAACTGGGCGCGGTCCAGGTCAAACCTGACAGTGGGTCCCGCGTGTCAGTCTCTAAAGCTTTAAATAAAAAGGTTTAGTTTTAAACCATGGATTACCTGGGCAGTGGGGCCCATTGTCAGTGACACAGGATTTAGTTAGCGGGGTGATTAACCCCTAACAGTAGTGGTTAGCACTAATTATAGCCCTAAACTAATCAGTTAGATGCCGGCCCCACATGTCATGGACACAGCGTGGGGTCCAGCCGAGGTCAAAAGCCTAGTCAGCGGGGTCAAACACACCGGCGTTAAGCCGCTGGCGAGGTCTGAGACGGCGGAGGGCTTCGGAAAACTGCTACGGTGCACCGTTTGGCACGCGGTTGGGTTCTACGGCGAGCTGAGGCTTGTGCGCATCCAGCGGTGGCAGTGGGAGGGCGCGAGGTGGCCGGAGTTGACGGCGGCGAGCTCTTTTGCGGCCGCCGGAGTTCGGGCAAGTGTGGCCGTGTGGTTCCAGTGCACGAGGAAGCTAACTAGGGGCTGCCTTGGACTCGACGTTGCTCCAGGAGCACACTGAAGGCACAAGCTCGAGTGGAGGTGCACGGTGGCTCCGGGAGAGACGACCATGGTGGACGGCGGCGCTCGGGTACGGCGGCTGGCACGGCTAGAAGACAGGAACGAGCTCGGGGAGGAGGGGGAAAGACGGCAGAGCTCACATCGAGTGCAGGGGACGCCGAAGTGGGCTCGGGAAGGCCTGGAGCAGGCGGGGCGTCGGCGGCGATCTCCGGCATCCGAGAAGGGGAACGATGACGAGCCACTCATCTTAGGGCAGGTCTGCTTGGTTCCTTCGGCTTGGCATACGAAAACGACGATGACGGAGCCACTAGACACACTGGACAGACGAGGGAGGCCCGGTGGCCGCGGTGAACGGTGTTGGCGGCGACGACCTCCGCTCGGTGGTGCTCGGGAAGAGAGAGCAGAGGAGGGGAGAGAAGGCGACGAGTGAGGGAGAAGATAGGGAGGGGGCCAGGGGTGTGGTGGCGTCGTCTGGGCGCGTCGGGGCAGCGGTGGGGAGCAGGAGGTGGCGGGTTGCGTGCTCGCGCGCGGTGGCCACGCTCCTCTCATCCTCCTGGCAGTAGGTTGAGGGTGAGTGGCACGACGCTGTGGGCTGGGCCGCACAGTAGCAGGCCGGCCAGGCTGGATAGGTAAGCGCCTGGTAGGTCTTCTGCTCTTTTTTTTAATTTTTCTTCTGTTTTATTTTATTTAATTGCCACTGAATTCAAATTCAAACAAATTTGAAAACGGTGCCAAAACTCCCCTGGATAATTTTATGTCACTTAAGGTCTACTCCTCATATACATAAAATATCTCAGGGCATTTGAAAATATATTCATTATATATTATGAATATAACTCCAAATTCAAATAGAATATTGATTTAAAATTAGAGCCCAAATAATTCCTTAGAAATGTTCCAAAATTTTGGTTTGATTTATAACTCGTGCCAAAATTGTCAGAGCTATTTCTAGGGCATTTTGGATTTCCTGATTGCAATTTTAGGGTTTCTTGCCCCTTTATTAAAATGATTTCCGAGGCTTTCAATTTCCTCATTTCAAATTTCAGAATTTAGACATGGTGCACACATGAAGCTAGCCTAGAGCATTACCAGAAGCTAGGGATGTGACACGGGTCCCGATTGGTTTTTGGTGGTTCTGGAGGCTTGCGGCGGCGGAACTCCCGATCTATCTTCTGTTCTGGAAGTTTTAGGGTACGACGGTATATATGGGTGAAAGGAGAACGTCGGTGGAGCTACGTGGGCCCCACGAGGCAGGGGGCGCGCCCAGGGGGGAGGGCGCGCCCTCCACCCTCGTGACCGCCTCGTGGCTCTTCTGACGTGGGGTCCAAGTCCATCAAGTGGGTTTCCTTCCAAAAATAACTTCTCCAGTTGATTTCGTTCCGTTTTAACTCCGTCTGATATTCCTTTTCCTCGAAATACTGAAATAGGCATAAAACAGCAAATCTGGGCTGGGCCTCCGGTTAATAGGTTAGTCCCAAAAATAATATAAAAGTGGATAATAAAGCCCAATATTGCCTAAAACAGTAGATAAAGTAGCATGGAGCAATCAAAAATTATAGATACGTTGGAGACGTATCAAGTCTCCAATAAGTTCTACAGCTACTAGATGGAGGAGAATAGTTATGTCAGTGAGCATATACTCAGAATGTCTGGGTATAACAGTCACTTGATTCAACTGGGAGTTAATCTTCTGGATGATAGTGTTATTGACAGAATTCTTCAATCACTGCCACCAAGCTACAAGAGCTTCGTGATGAACTATAACATGCAAGGGATGGATAAGACGATTCCCAAGCTCTTTGCAATGCTAAAGGCTTCGGAGGTAGAAATCAAGAAGGAGCATCAAGTGTTGATGGTCAAGAAGACCACCAGTTTCAAGAAAAAGGGCAAAGGGAAGAAGAAGGGGAACTTCAAGAAGAACGACAAACAAGTTAATGTTCAGGAGAAGAAACCCAAGTCAGGACCTAAGCCTGAGACTGAGTGCTTCTACTGCAAACAGACTGGTCATCGGAAGCAGAACTTCCCCAAGTATTTGGCGGATAAGAAGGATGGCAAGGTGAACAAAGGTATATGTGATATACATGTTATTGATGTATACCTTACTAATTCTCGCGGTAGTGCCTGTGTATTTGATACTGGTTCTGTTGCTAATATTTGCAACTCAAAACAGGAACTACAGATTAAGCGAAGATTAGCAAAGGACGGGGTGACGATGCGCATGGGAAATGGTTCCAAAGTTGATGTGATCGCGGTCAGCACGCTACCTCTACATCTACCTTCGGGATTAGTTTTAGACCTAAATAATTGTTATCTAGTGCCAGCGTTGAGCATGAACATTATATCTTGATCTTGTTTAATGCGAGACGGTTATTCATTTAAATCAGAGAATAATGGTTGTTCTATTATATGGGTAATATCTTTTATGGCCATGCACCCTGAAAGAGTGGTCTATTCTTTTTGAATCTCGATAGTGAAGATACACATATTCATAGTATTGAAGCTAAAAGATGCAGAGCTGATAATGATAGTGCAACTTATTTGTGGCACTGCCGTTTGGGTCATATTGGTGTAAAGCGCATGAAGAAACTCCATTCTAATGGACTTTTTGGAATCACTTGATTATGAATCACTTGGTACTTGCGAACCATGTGAGGGGGTGTTCGGGTAGCCGGACTATACCTTCAGCCAGACTCCTGGACTATGAAGATACAAGATTGAAGACTTCGTTCCGTGACCGGATGGGGCTTTCCTTGGCGTGGAAGGCAAGCTTGGCGGTGTGGATATTCAAGATCTCCTACCATTGTAACCGACTCTATGTAACCCTAACCCTATCCGATGTCTATATAAACCGGAGGGTTGTAGTCCGTAGGACGTCAACTCCATATACAACAATCATACCATAGGCTACCCTCTAGGGTTTAGCCTCCTTGATCTCGTGGTAGATCTACTCTTGTACTACCCATATCATCAATATTAATCAAGCAGGACGTAGGGTTTTACCTCCATCAAGAGGGCCCGAACCTGGGTAAAACATCGTGTTCCCTGCCTCCTGTTATCATTCGGCCTAGACGCATAGTTCGGGACCCCCTACCCGAGATCCGCCGGTTTTGACACCGACATTGGTGCTTTCATTGAGAGTTCCTCTGTGTCGTCGCCTTTAGGCCCGATGGATCCTTTGATCATCAACAACGATGCGGTCCACGGTGAGACTTTTCTCCCCGGACAGATCTTCGTCTTCGGCGGCTTCACTCTGCGGGCCAATTCGCTTGGCCACCTGGAGCAGATCGAAAACTACGCCCCTGGCCATCAAGTAAGGTTTGGAAGCTTAAACTACACGGCTGACATCTGCGGAGACTTGATCTTCAACGGGTTCGAGCCACGGCCAAGCGCGCCGCACTATCTCGAGGGGCATGATCTAGCCTGCCTCCGGACAGTGTCCTGGAGGCCGCACACGCATTGGTTCCGACCCCTAACTCGGAGCCTATTGCGCCAATCGAGGATGAGTAGTTGGACGTCACCTCGGGGGCTGCAATCTCAAAGGCGATCGAGCCGAACGCCAGCCCCGCATTCTGCATGACCCGTGACTCCGAGGATTCGGACTCCTCCCCGGACTCCGACCCCCCCGCGCCCCTGCCAATTGAATCCGATTGGGCGCCGATAATGGAGTTCACCGCCGCAGACATCTTTCAGCACTCGCCTTTTGGTGACATCCTGAATTCTCTTAAGTCTCTCTCTTTATCAGGAGAGCCCTGGCCGGATTACGGTCAGCGAGGGTGGGATACGGACGATGAAGAAATTCAAAGCCCACCCACCACCCACTTTGTACACGCTGTCAACGATTTAACCGACATGCTTGACTTCGGCTCCGAAGACATCGACGATATGGACGACGATGTAGGAGACGAACAGGAACCAGCACCTGTAGGGCGCTGGAAGGCCACCTTGTCATATGACATATATATGGTGGATACTCCAAAAGATGGAGATGGCGATGGAACAGTGGGGGATGACACCCCCAAGAAACAGCCAAAGCGTCGACATCAGCGGCGCCGCTCTAAATCCTGCCAAAGCAAAAACGGTGATTTCGGCACGGGAGATAATACTACCTCGGATAACGCCGAAGAACACCCACCTCAGCAAGATTCGGCACAGGAAGATGGAGAAGCCAGCCCTCATGAGAGAGCGGCAGACCGAGAGGTCAAGGATGATAACTATACGCCTCCCTCCGAAGAGGAGGCAAGCCTCGATGACGACGAATTCGTCATACCATCATACCCCGCTGAACAAGAGCGTTTCAAACGCATGCTTTTAGCCACGGCAAGCAGCCTCAAGAAAAAGCAGCAACAGCTTAGAGCTGCCCAAGATTTGCTAGCTGATAGATGGACTGAAGTCCTTGCGGCCGAAGAGTATGAACTCGAACGCCCCTCCAAGAGTTACCCAAAGCGTAGGCCGCTACCCCGATCAGAGGAGGAAGCACCTACATCACCAGCGCATGACATGGCAGACAGGCCACCTCGCGGCCGCGATAGAGAGGCCTCTCGGTCCTCCACCCAAGCCATGCCCCGACGCCGCTCAACTAAGGCACGGGAAAATGCGCCAGACCTGCAAGATGTACTGGAGGATAAGGCAAGACAAGCAAGATTGATCTATGGATCGCGCAGGCGCCCTACGGCAGGTGACAATGATCTTCACTCTGGATACAAATAATCTGGCCGGGCCGAACACAACAGACATAGCTCTTCCGAGCCGCGTCGTGATATAGGCCAATACAGAGGCGCCGCATACCCGCTATGCTTCACGAATGAAGTAATGGATCATAAAATCCCAGAGGGTTTCAAACCCGTAAACATTGAATCATACCATGGCACAACAGATCCGGCGGTATGGATCGAGGATTATCTCCTTCACATCCACATGGCACGCGGCGATGATCTACACGCCATCAAATACCTCCCGCTCAAACTTAAAGGACCGGCCCGGCATTGGCTTAACAGCTTGCCAGCAGACTCAATCGGCTCTTGGGAGGACCTGGAAGCCGCATTCCTCGACAACTTCCAGGGCACTTAGGTGCGACCACCGGATGCCGACGACTTAAGCCACATAATTCAGCAGCCAGAGTAATCGGCCAGACAATTCTGGACACGGTTCCTAACAAAGAAAAACCAGATAGTCGACTGTCTGGACGCACTAGCAGCCTTCAAGCATAACATCCGCGACGAATGGCTTGCCCGGCACGTGGGACAGGAAAAGCCGAAATCTATGGCAGCCCTCATGGCACTCATGACCCGCTTTTGCGCGGGAGAAGACAGCTGGCTAGCTCGTAGTAACAACTTATCAAAGAACCCTGGTAATTCGGATACCAAGGACAAAAGTGGCAGGACACGTCGGAATAAGCAAAAATGCAGCGTTAGCAGCGACAGCAATGAAGACACGGCAGTCAATGCCGGATTCAAAGGCAATAAATCCGGTCAGCAGAAAAAGCCATTCAAAAAGAATACTCAGGGGCCGTCCAGTTTGGACCGAATACTCGATCGCTTGTGCCAGATACATGGCAACCCTGAAAGGCCAGCCAATCACACTAACAGGGATTGTTGGGTGTTCAAGCAGGCAGGCAAGTTAAGAGCCGAAAACAAAGACAAGGGGCTGCACAGCGAAGACGAGGAGGAGCCCAAGCCGCCGAACAACAATGGACAGAAGGGCTTTCCCCCACAAGTGCGGACGGTGAACATGATATACTTAACCCACATTCCCAAGAGGGAGCGGAAGCGTGCGCTATGGGACGTATACGCGATGGAGCCTTCGCCCCAAAGTTCAACCCATGGTCCTCCTGCCCGATCACTTTTGATCGAAGGGACCATCGCACTAGCATCCGTCATGGCGGCTTCGCCGCATTGGTTCTCGACCCAATCATCGACGGATTTCATCTCACAAGAGTCCTCATGGACGGCGGCAGTAGCCTAAACCTGCTTTATCAGGATACAGTACGGAAAATGGGCATAGATCCCTCAAGGATTAAGCCCACAAAAACGACCTTTAAAGGCGTTATACCAGGTGTAGAAGCCAACTGTACAGGCTCAGTAACACTTGACGTGGTCTTCGGATCCCCGGACAATTTCCGAAGCGAAGAGTTAATCTTTGATATAGTCCCGTTTCACAGTGGCTATCACGCCCTGCTCGGACGAACCGCATTCACAAAGTTCAATGCGGTGCCGCACTACGCATATCTCAAGCTCAAGATGCCAGGCCCTCGAGGAGTAATCACGGTCAACGGAAACACCGAACGCTCCCTCCGTACGGAGGAGCACACGGCGGCTCTCGCAGCGGAAGTACAAAGTAGCCTTCTTAGGCAATTCTCCAGTCCGGCCGTTAAAAATCCAGACACTGCCAAGCGCGCCCGGAGTAACCCACAGCAGGATCGCCTGGCACACTCTGAGCAAGCGTATCAATGCGGCCCCAACCCCAGCTCTCGCGACATAGCGAAACCAGTACCTCGCGTACATAACTACGCCCTTGAAATACCATGGGCACAGGGGAAGGGGCACAATAACGGCACGCCCAAAATACAGCTTAAAACGTACTAGGGGCTGCCGGATTCTTTTTTTAATTTTTTCTTACTTTCAGGACTCCATACTTCGGACGACCTGTTCAGCAATTCGACTGCCGCACAAACGATGCAAGATCCAGGGAGGCAGACAAGCCATGCCGCATTATGGAAGTCCCAGGTGGTCTCTATTACGAGCGGTATACCTGTTTTAAATACAATTCCCCGGCCTGCCCCTGGTCAGGACATACTAAATAGTCCAATATCTTTTGCTTACCGCACTATTTGTATCATTCGGTTTTGATAAATAGCCTCTCTATAAACAATGCATAGCTTTCTGTTTATTTTTTGCATTATCTTCTTTTCACATATATGTTTATTAAATGACATGATTGCACCCGTACACCATGGTACGGCAAACATGCCAGGGGCTTCAGTACCCCTCATAATGGTGTGAGAAGTCCATACACTTTCACAAGTGCGGCACCCCGAACTTATAGCACTCTATGCATCGGCTCCGAATCATGATTTGGGTCAATAGTTGGGTTTGCCCGGCTCCTATGTTTTGGTGCCTTACGTTCCGCTATATCGGCTAAGGTAGCACTAGGAGAACCACTGTGATTGTGCCCCGGTTCAGCTGGGTTAAGCACCTCAGTGGAGAAAGCTAAAACTAACTGTCATGATGTGGCGAGAGACCGGTCGCTGTTCGAGAGGTTTTTCGAGTCCCTAAAGGCTTATGCCGCTTCGAGAGAGGAGCTGGCTTTGTCCGGCCAAGGCGTGGATAGCGCCCCGAACTCGATCTTCCGAACTAGGGGCTTCAACGAAATTTAAAATTATAGAGTTCTATGGCTAAGTGAGAGTGTTCAAGCATTATAGTCCGATTGCCTGGTTCGTTGTGCTGAGCGCCTCCCTCGAAGGACCCAACTATAGGAAAAAGAGCGCTCAGGTTTATCCCGAACACCCCAGCACTAGTGGCATGGGGGCAGAAGCCGACGACTGGCCATCTCTCAATTTTTGATAAACGGCCACACAGAAAGTAATATTTTAAATTCAATAAGCATTGCTTAGCGCATATCAACAAGTTTTCAGCGCACAGGATAAACACGAGCGAGTTCATTCAAAAATCACATCCTTGGTACATTCATCCGCCACAAGGCGGGCACCTGCAAGAACATCCTTGTAGTAGTTCTTGGGCTTGCGATGCTCCTTCCCCGGCGGCGGCCCGTCCTTCACAAGCTTCTCACCGTCCAGCTTACCCCAGTGCACCTTTGCACGGGCAAGGGCCCGACAGGCACCTTCGATACAGACGGAGTGCTTGATGACCTCGAGCCTCGGACAGGCCTCCACCAGCCGCCGCACCAGCCCGAAATAGCTCCCAGGCAGGGCCTCTCCGGGCCACAGCCGAACTATGAAGTCCTTCATGGCCTGTTCGGCCGCCTTGTGGAGCTCGACCAGCTGTTTCAGCTGGTCGCTCAAGGGCACAGGGTGTCCGGCCTCAGAATACTAAGACCAGAACACCTTCTCCGTCGAGCTACCCTCTTCAGCTCGGTAGAATGCGGCGACGTCGGATACGCTGCGGGGAAGATCCGCGAATGCCCCTGGAGAGCTCCAGATTCGGGTAAGTAACAAGTAGTTCACTTTTATATTTCTGCTTTGCATAAAGAATGCCTTACCCGCTGCTATCTTCCTCATCTCCTCCAACTCTTGGAGGGCCTTTTGGGTTTCGGCCTTGGCAGACTTGGCAGCCTCTAGGGCCGTCGCAAGCTCGGATGCTTGCGCCTTCGACTCAAGCTCCAAACTCTCTTGTTTTTTCATGAGAGCCTGAAGCTCTTGCTGCACCTCGCGGACCTGAGCCCCAAGTCTGTCTCACTCGGTGCGCTCCGCGGCCGTTTTCTTTTTGGCCTCAGACAGCGCCTGCTTAAGGGTCGCCACCTCAGTCGTGGCCCCTACAATAAGCAGTACAATCCTGTTATTCTTATTGCAATCACGCCTTTTTATAGGCACTTTTTCTGTAAGGTATTTCTTACCTTCTTTCTCCTTGAGCCGCCGCTTGGCAAGGCCGAGCTCTTGCTCGGTCCACTCGAGGTCCTGCTTCAGGACACCCACCTCCGCAGTCAGTGTGGCGGTGGATACCAGCGAAGCCTGCATACGCATATTGACTCTTTTTTTAGACTCCTGCGAAATTTAATAGATCCTCTATTCGGCTTTTCTTTCCGAACGCCAAACAGAGCATCAGGGGCTACTGTCTATGCGGTAATATTTTTACATATTTTTACTTACCTCGAAGCCTGTTAGAAGGCTAGCACAAGCTTCAGTCAGTCCGCTCTTGGCGGACTGAACCTTCTGGATCACCGTACTCATAATAGTACGGTGCCCCTCGTCGATGGAGGCGTCGTCAAGCACCTCCAGCAGATTGTCCGGCACCTCCGGTTGGACGGAGGCCGCTGGCTCAGAAGGCTTGCTCCTCTTGGAAGGAGTTCCCCTACCGCGGTCCCGAACTGTGGAAGATTCCGGCGCGGTGTCCGGCACAAAGCCGGACTTGGAGCCCTGGGGAGCCTTATCCCCTTCACTCCTGGAGTCCGGGAGGTTGCCTCGCGGCTCCTCCGGGACCACCTCCTCCTGCCCCAGAGCGTGTCGCGACGCCACTTCGGCGTCGTCTGCAGTGCGGGGGGAGACAGCGGGCGGAACTGAGTTCACGTCCGATGAGTCCAGGGAGCCGCCCGATGATTCGTCGAATTCGGCCCGGGGCGGACTGCATAATTACATTCGACATTAGGGAAAGCTGTGCAACAAAGGAACATCATGAGTTACTCTGATATCCGAACTTGCGATTTCACCGGACGCTTGGCCCTGTTTGGCCACTCCTCTTTGGCCTCTTCGGCGTCGGGGGCGTAGTCCGGTGGAGGGGTCTTCCTCTTCCTAGACCCCTCGGCCTCCCCCGTTGGGGCGGCCTTCCTCTTCTCTCCTCCCTCCGCTGGGGGGGGAGAGTTTTCTTCCTCCTCCTCATTTTCACGGGAGGAGGGCGTCTCGGACTCGTCAGATGACGAGTCCGACACCACCATGTTGCGGGCACTCTTTCAAGTCCCCGTGGTCTTCTTCTTCTTGGCCTTCTTCTCTGGCACCACATAAGGCGCCGGAACCAGCAGCTTCACTAGTAGAGCTGGGGCTGGGTCTTCCAGCAGCGGAGCCGGACAGTTAATCGGTCCGGATATCGCCCGCCAAGCCTATCAAAGGTAAGGGAGTTTAGATCCGGCATAGAGTCAAACTATGAAAAAAGCTTAACATCCTGTAAAAGGTGTAGATGGCTTACCTCGCTAGCGTGACGCTGCGAGCTGTATCCGCAGTCCTCGGAAGCGGATGCGGGAGCCTCGGCGCCCTTGAATAGCATCTTCCAGGCGTCTTCGTACGTCATGTCGAAGAGCCTGCTGAGGGTTTGATGCTGCGCTGGGTCAAACTCCCACAGATTAAAATCCCGTTGTTGTCACGGGAGGATCTGGCGGACGAGCATAGCCTGGATTACATTAACAAGCCGGATTGGCTTGTTCACCAGGGACTGGATGCATGTTTGCAATCCGGTCACCTCTTTTTCGTCACCCCACGACAGCCCCATCTCTTTCCAGGACATAAGCCGCGTGGGGGGTCCGGATCGGAACTCGGGGGCTGCGGTCCATTTCGGATCGCGCGGCTTGGTGATGTAAAACCACCCGGATTTCCATCCCTTTAGGGTCTCCACAAAAGAGCCCTGGAACCATAGGACGTTGGCCATCTTGCCCGCCATGGTGCCTCCGCACTCCGCCTAGCTGCCGTGCACCTCCTTGGGCTTGACGTTGAAGGTCTTGAGCCAGAGGCCCAAATGAGGGCGGACGCGGAGAAGAGCCTCGCACACGACGATAAACGCCGAGATGTTGAGGATGAAGTTCGGGGCCAGATCGTGGAAATCTAGGCCGTAGTAGAACATGAGCCCCCGGACAAATGGGTGGAGTGGAAAACCTAGTCCGCGGAGGAAGTGGGGAAGAAATACTATCCTCTCATGGGGCCTTGGGGTGGGGAGAAGCTGCCCCTTTTCGGGAAGCCGGTGTGCGATGTCCTTGGACAGATATCCGGCCTTCCTTAGCTTCTTGACTTGGCCCTCCATGGCGGAGGAGACCATCCACTTGCCTCCCGCTCTGGACATTGCTGGAGAAGGTTGAGGTGGGAAGTGCAGGCTTGGGCGCTGGAGCTCGAGTGTGCAGGAGATGGATAGGCAAAGGAGGAAGAAGGCGTAGGTAAAAAGGTGGATCCTAATCCCCTTATATGGGCGGATGCGGTTGTGCGTCCCCACCTGCCTAGTAAAACTCGCTTGCCTCCCAAGCGCCGTGATAAGTGGCGCGGTTGGGTTACCCACGTCCGTATTGATGAGAATCCCATAAAAGGGGGGTACACGATCTCTGCTTTGACAAGACGTGCCAAGGAAACCGCCTCGCAAAACACGCTGAGGTGGAAAAGTGAAATCGATTCGAGTAAAGGACTTGGCCGTAGTGTGATGACGCACTGCAGAATACGTCAGCAGATTTGATTTGTGTTAATATTATTCTCTCTATGGCAATATGTGGAAGCTTATTTTGCAGAGTCGGACACTAGTCTTGGTGTTTACAATCTTCTATGAAGGACTTGGAGGAGGAACCTGCCTTGCAATGCCGAAGACAATTTGCGCGCCGGACTCGTAGTCATTGAAGCCTGGTTCAGGGGCTACTGAGGGAGTCCTAGATTAGGGGGTGTTCGGGTAGCCGGACTATACCTTCAGCCGGACTCCTGGACTATGAAGATACAAGATTGAAGACTTCGCCCCGTGTCTGGATGGGGCTTTCCTTGGCATGGAAGGCAAGCTTGGCGGTGCGGATATTCAAGATCTCCTACCATTGTAACCGACTCTATGTAACCCTAACCCTACCCGGTGTCTATATAAACCGGAGGGTTGTAGTCCGTAGGGCGTCAACTCCATATACAACAATCATACCATAGGCTAGCTTCTAGGGTTTAGCCTCCTTGATCTCGTGGTAGATCTACTCTTGTACTACCCATATCATCAATATTAATCAAGCAGGGCGTAGGGTTTTACCTCCATCAAGAGGGCCCGAACCTGGGTAAAACATCGTGTTCCCTGCCTCCTGTTACCATTCGGCCTAGACGCATAGTTCGGGACCCCCTACCCGAGATCCGCCGGTTTTGACACCGACACCATGCCTCATGGGCAAGATGACTAAAACACCATTCTCCGGAAGAATGGAGCGAGCAACTGATTTGTTGGAAATCATACATACTGATGTATGTGGTCCGATGAATGTTGAAGCTCGTGGCGAATATCATTATTTTCTTACCTTCACAGATGATTCGAGAAGATATGGGTATATCTACTTGATGAATCATAAGTGTGAAACATTTTAAAAGTTCAAGGAATTTTAGAGTGAAGTGGAAAATCATCGTAACAAGAAAATAAAGTTTCTACGATCTGATCGTAGAGGAGAATATTTGAGTTACGAGTTTAGTCTTCATTTCAAACAATGCGGAATAGTTTCGCAACTCACGCCACCCGGAACACCACAGCGTAATGGTGTGTCCGAGCGTCGCAATCGTACTTTACTAGATATGGTGCGATCTATGATGTCTCTTACTGATTTACCACTATCATTTGGGGTTATGCTTTAGAGACGGCTACATTCACGTTAAATAGGGCACCATCTAAATCCGTTGAGACGACTCCTTATGAACTGTGGTTTGGCAAGAAGCCAAAGTTGTCGTTTCTTAAAGTTTGGGGCTACGACGCTTATGTGAAAAAGCTTCAACCCGATAAGCTCGAACCCAAATCGAAGAAATTTGTCTTCATAGAATACCTAAAAGAAACAGTTGGGTACACCTTCTATCACAGATCCGAAGGCAATACTTTTGTTGCTAAGAATGGATCCTTTCTAGAGAAGGAGTTTCTCTCGAAAGAAGTGAGTGGGAGGAAAGTAGAACTTGATGAGGTAACTATACCTGCTCCCTTATTGGAAAGTAGTTCATCATAGAAACCGGTTCCTGTGACACCTACACCATTTAGTGAGGAAACTAATGATGATGATCATGAAACTTCAGATCAAATTACTACCGAACATCGTAGGTCAACCAGAGTAAGATCCGCACCAGAGTGGTATGGTAATCCTGTTCCGGAGGTCATGTTACTAGACCATGACGAACTTACGAACTATTAGGAAGCGATGATGAGCCCAGATTCCGCAAAAATGGCTAGAGGCCATGAAATCTGAGATGGGATCCATGTATGAGAACAAAGTGTGGACTTTGGTTGAGTTGCCCGATGATCGGCAAGCCATCGAGAATAAATGGATCTTCAAGAAGAAGACAGACGCTGATGGTAATGTTACTGTCTACAAAGATCGACTTGTTGCGAAAGGTTTTTGACAAGTTCAAGGAGTTGACTACAATGAGACCTTCTCACCCGTAGCGATGCTTAAGTCCGTCCAAATCATGTTAGGTATTGCCGCATTTTATGATTATGAAATTTGGCAAATGGATGTAAAGACTGCATTCCTAAATGGATTTCTGGAAGAAGAGTTGTATATGATGCAACCTGAAGGTTTTATTGATCCAAAGGGTGCTAACAAAGTGTGCAAGCTCCAGCGATCAATTTATGGACTGGTGCAAGCCTCTCAGAGTTGGAATAAATGTTTTGATAGTGTGATCAAAGCATATGGTTTTATACAAACTTTTGGAGAAGCCTGTATTTACAAGAAAGTGAGTGGGAGCTCTGTAGCATTTCTAATATTATATGTGGATGACATATTGTTGATTGGAAATGATGTAGAATTTCTGGGTAGCATAAAAGTATATTTGAATAAGAGTTTTTCAATGAAAGACCTCGGTGAAGCTGCTTACATATTGGGCATCAAGATCTATAGAGATAGATCAAGACGCTTAATTGGACTTTCACAAAGCACATACCTTGACAAAGTTTTGAAGAAGTTCAAAATGGATCAGGCAAAGAAAGGGTTCTTGCCTGTGTTACAAGGTGTGAAGTTGAGTAAGACTCAATGCCCGACCTCTGCAGAAGATAGAGAGAAAATGAAAGATGTTCCCTATGCTTCAGCCATAGGCTCTATCATGTATGCAATGCTGTGTACCAGACCTGATGTGTGCCTTGCTATTTGTTTAGCAGGGAGGTACCAAAGTAATCCAGGAGCGGATCACTAGACAGCGGTCAAGAACATGCTGAAATACCTGAAAAGGACTAAGGATTTGTTTCTCGTTTATGGAGGTGACAAAGAGCTCATCATAAATGGTTACATTGATGCAAGCTTTGACACTGATCCGGACGATTCTAAATCGCAAACCGGATACGTGTTTATATTGAATGGTGGAGCTGTCAGTTGGAGCAGTTCTAAACAAAGCATCGTGGCGCGATCTACGTGTGAAGCGGAGTACATTGCTGCTTCAGAAGCAACGAATGAAGGAGTCTAGATGAAGGAGTTCATATCCGATCTAGGTGCCATACCTAGTGCATCGGGTCCCATGAAAATCTTTTGTGACAATACTGGTGCAATTGCCTTGGCAAAGGAATCCAGATTTCACAAGAGAACCAAGCACATCAAGAGACGCTTCAATTCCATCCACGATCAAGTCCGGGTGGGAGACATAGATATTTGCAAGATACATACGGATCTGAATGTTGCAGACCCGTTGACTAAGCCTCTCTCACGAGCAAAACATGATCAACACCAAGGCTCCATGGGTGTTAGAATCATTACTGTGTAATCTAGATTATTGACTCTGGTGCAAGTGGGAGACCGAAGGAAATATGCCCAAGAGGCAATAATAAAGTTATTGTTTATTTCCTCATGTCATGATAAATGTTTATTATTCATGCTAGAATTGTATTGACCGGAAACTTAGTACATGTGTGAATACATAGACAAACAGAGTGTCATTAGTATGCCTCTACTCGACTAGCTCATTAATGAAAGATGGTTAAGTTTCCTAACCATAGGCATGAGTTGTCATTTGATTAACGGGATCACATCATTAGGAGAATTATGTGATTGACTTGACCCATTCCGTTAGATTTTCACTTGATCGTTTAGTTTACTACTATTGCTTCCTTCATGACTTATACATGTTCCTATAACTATGAGGTTATGCAACTCCCGATTACCGGAGGAACACTTTGTGTGCTACCAAACATCACAACGTAACTGTGTGATTATAAAGGTGCTCTACAGGTGTCTTTGATGGTACTTGTTGAGTTGGCATAGATCAAGATTAGGATTTGTCACTACGATTGTCGGAGAGGTATCTCTAGGCCCACTCGGCAATGCACATCACTATAAGCCTTGCAAGCATTGTAACTAATGATTTAGTTATGGAATGATGTATTACGGAATGAGTAAAGAGACTTGCCAGTAACGAGATTGAACTAGGTATTGAGATACCGACGATCGAATCTCGGACAAGTAACATACCCAACAGACAAAGGGAACAACGTATGTTGTTATGCGGTTTGACCGATAAAGATCTTCGTAGAATATGTGGGAGCCAATATGAGCATCCAGGTTCCGCTATAGGTTATTGACTGGAGATGTGTCTCGGTCATGTCTACATAGTTCTCGAACCCGTAGGGTCCGCACACTTAAACTTTGGTGACGATCGGTATTATGAGTTTTTGTGCTTTGATGTACAAAAGGTAGTTTGGAGTCTCGGATATGATCACGGACATGACAGGGAGTCATGAAATGGTCGAGACGTAAAGATCGATATATTGGACGACTATATTCGGACACCGGAAGTGTTCCGGGTAGTTTCGGAGAAAACCGGAGTGCCGGAGGGTTACCGGAACCACGCACCCCTCCCCCTCTGGTTGGAATTGGACTAGGAGAGGGGGGGCGGCGCCCCCCTTTCCTTCTCCCTCTTCCCTTTCCTTTCCCCCTCCTAGTAGGAGTAGGAAAGAGGGGAGTCCAACTCCTACTAGGAGGCAGACTCCTCCTCCTGGCGCGCCTACAGGGGCCGACCGGCCTCCCCCCTTGCTCCTTTATATACGGGGGCAGGGGGCACCTCTAGACACACAAGTTGATCTGTTGATCTCTCCCAGGCGTGTGCGGTGCCCCCCTCCACCATAATCCACCTCGATCATATCATAGCAGTGCTTAGGCGAAGCCCTGTGTCGGTAGCATCATCATCCCCGTCATCATGCCGTCGTGCTAACGAAACTCTCCCGTGAAGCTCTGATGTATTGGAGTTCATGGGATGTCATCGAGATGAACGTGTGCTGAACTCGGAGGTGCCGTGCGTCCAGTACTTGGATCGGTCGGATCATGAAGACGTACGACTACATCAACCGCGTTGTGCTAACGCTTCCGCTTTCGGTCTACGAGGGTACGTGGACACACTCTCTCCTCTTGTTGCTATGCATCACCAGGATCCTGTGTGTGCGTAGGATTTTTGAAATTACTACGTTCCCCAACAGTTGGATGAAGCGGCTCAGACCGACATTACGCGTACGCTTATGCAAGACTGGTTCTACCGACATGCGTCGCACATAGGTGGCTAGTGGGTGTCTGTTTCTCCTACATTAGTTCAATCGGTTTAAATGAACATGGTTCTTTCTGAAGATCAAAAAGCAATCACTATACTATGTTGTCGTTTTGATGCGTAGGTAAGAACGGTTCTTGCTAAGCCCGTAGCAGTCACGTAAAACTTGCAACAACAAAGTAGAGGACATCTAACTTGTTTTTGCAGGGCATGTTGTGATGTGATACGGTCAAGACGTGATTATATAAATTGTTGTATGAGATGATCATGTTTTGTAACACAGTTATCAGCAACTGGCAGGAGCCATATAGTTGTCTCTTTATTTTATCATGTAATCGCCATATAATTGCCATGTAATTGCTTTACTTTATCACTAAGCGGTAGCGATAGTCGTAGAACCAATAGTTGACGAGACGACAACGATGCTTCGATGGAGATCAAGGTGTCAAGATGGTGACGATGGTGATCATGACGGTGCTTTGGAGATGGAGATCAAAAGGCACAAGATGATGATGGCCATATCATATCACTTATTTGATGCATGTGATGTTTATCCTTTATGCATCGTATTTTGCTTAGTTCGGCGGTAGCATTATAAGATGATCTCTCACTAAATTTCAAGGTACACGTGTTCTCCCTGAGTATGCACCGTTGCTAAAGTTCGTCGTGCTAAGACACCACATGATGATCGGGTGTGATAAGCTCTACGTTCACATACAAAGGGTGCAAGCTAGTTTTTCACAAGCAGAATACTCGGGTTAAACTTGACGAGCCTAGCATATGCAGATATGGCCTCGGAACACTGAGACCGAAAGGTCGAACATGAATCATATAGTAGATATGATCAACATAGTGATGTTCACCATTGAAAGCTACTCCATCTCACGTGATGATCGGACATGGTTTAGTTGATATGGATCACGTGATCATTGAGATGACTAGAGGGATGTCTATCTAAGTGGGAGTTCTTAAGTAATATGATTAATTGAACTTAAATTTATCATGAACTTAGTCCTGATAGTATTTGCACATCTATGTTGTAGATCAATTGCTCGCGTATAGCTTCCCCGTTTTATTTATGATATGTTCCTAGAGAAAACTAAGTTGAAAGTTGATAGTAGCAATGACGCGTACTAGGCCATGATCTAAGGATTATCCTCATTGATGCACAGAAGAATTATGTCCTTGATGCGCCGCTTGGTGACAAAACTATTGCAGGAGCAAATGCAGACATTGTGAACGTTTGACAAGCTCGGTATGATGACTACTTGATAGTTTAGTGCACCATGCTTTACGGCTTAGAACCGGGACATCAAAAATGTTTTGAAACACCATGGAGCATATGTGATGTTTCAACAATTGAAATTGGTATTTCAGACTCATGCCCGAGTCGAGAGGTATGATACCTCTAACAAGTATTTTTGCCTACAAGATGGAGGAGAATAGCTCAACCAGTGAGCATGTTCTCAGAATGTCTGAGTACTACAATCACTTGAATCAAGTGGGAGTAAATCTTCCAGATAAGATAGTGATTGACGGAGTTCTCCAGTCACTATCACCAAGTTACTGGAACTTTGTGATGAACTATAATATGCAAGGGATGACGAAAACGATTCCCAAGCTCTTTGTGATGCTGAAATCAACGAATATAAAAATCAAGAAAGGCATCAAATGTTGATGGTTGACAAGACCACTAGTTTCAAGGAAAAGGGTAGGAGAAAGAAAGGGAACTTCAAGAACAATGGCAAGCAAGTTCTCACTCCCATGAAGAAGCCCAAAGCTAGACTTGATACGTCTCCAACGTATCTATAACTTTTTAGTGCTCCATGCTATATTATCTACTATTTTGGACATTATTGGGCTTTATTATCCACTTTTATATTATTTTTGGGACCAACCTATTAACCGGAGGCCCAGCCCAGAATTGCTGTTTTTGCCTGTTTTAGGGTTTCGAAGAAAAGGAATATCAAACGGAGTCCAAACGGAATAAAACCTTCGGGAACGTGATTTTCTCAACAAACAAGACACAGGAGACTTGGACCCTACGTCAAGAAAAGAAACAGGAGGCCACGAGGTAGGGGGGCGCGCCCACCCCCACCAGGCGCACCCTCCACCCTCGTGGGCCCCCTGTTGCTCCACCGATGTACTTCTTCCTCCTATATATACCTACGTACCCCCAAACGATCAGATACGGAGCAAAAACCCTAATTCCACTGCCGTAACTTTCTGTATCCATGAGATCCCATCTTGGGGCCTGTTCCGGAGCTCCGACGGAGGGGGCATCGATCACGAAGGGCTTCTACATCAACACCATAGCCCCTCCGATGAAGTGTGAGTAGTTTACCTCAGACCTACGGGTCCATAGTTAGTAGCTAGATGGCTTCTTCTCTCTTTCTGGATCTCAATACAATGTCCCCCCCTCTCTTGTGGAGATCTATTCGGTGTAATCTTCTTTTTGCGGTGTGTTTGTTGAGACCGATGAATTGTGGGTTTATGATCAAGTCTATCTATGAATAATATTTGAATCTTCTCTGAATTCTTTTATGTATGATTGGTTATCTTTGCAAGTCTCTTTGAATTATCAGTTTGGTTTGGCCTACTAGATTGATCTTTCTTGCAATGGGTGAAGCGCTTAGCTTTCGGTACCATCTTGCGGTGTCCTTTCCCGGTGACAGTAAGGGCAGAAAGGCACGTATTGTATTGTTGCCATTGAGGATAACAAGATGGGGTTTTCTTCATATTGCATGAGTCTATCCCTCTACATCATGTCATCTTGCTTAAGGCGTTACTCTATTTTTAACTTAATACTCTAGATGCATGCTGGATAGCGGTCGATGAGTGGAGTAATATTAGTAGATGCAGGCAGGAGTCGGTCTACTTGTCTCAGACCTGATGCCTATATACATGATCATACTAATGTATGCGATCTAATGAGTGTTGAGGCTCGCGGCGCGTATCGTTATTTTCTAACCATCATAGATGATTTGAGCAGATATGAGTATATCTACTTAATGAAACACAAGTCTAAAACGTTTGAAAAAGTTCAAAGAATTTCAGAGAGAAGTGGAGGATCATCATAACAAGAAAATTAAGTTTCTACGATCTGATTGCAGAGACGAAATATTTGAGTTACGAGTTTGGCCTTAAGTTGAAACAATGTTGAATAGTTTCGCAACTCACGCCACCTGGAACACCACAACGTAATGGTATGTCCAAACGTCGTAACCGTACTTTATTAGATATGGTGCAATCTATGATGTCTCTTAATGATTTACCACTATCATTTTTGGGTTATGCATTGGAGACAGCCGCATTCATGTTAAATAGGGCACCATCTAAAATTCCATTGAGATGACACCATATGAACTGTGGTTTAGGAAGAAACCTAAGCTATCCTTTCTTAAAGTTTGGGGTTGCGATGCTTATGTGAAAAAGTTTCAGCCTGATAAATGCTACCTCTTGAGCACTGCGTTGGTTTTCCCTTGAAGAGGAAAGGGTGATGCAGCAAAGTAGCGTAAGTATTTCCCTAAGTTTTTGAGAACCAAGGTATCAATCTAGTAGGAGGCCGCGCACGAGTCCCTTGCACCTACACAAACAAATAAATCCTCGCAACCAACGCGATAAGGGGTTGTCAATCCCTACACGGTCACTTACGAGAGTGAGATTTGATAGATATGATAGGATAATATTTTTGGTATTTTTATGATAAAGAAAAATAAAAGATGCAAAGTAAAATAAATAGCAAAGAAAATAACTAAGTATTGGAAGATTAATATGATGGAAGATAGACCCGGGGGGCATAGGTTTCACTAGTGGCTTCTCTCAGGAGCATAAGTATTTACGGTGGGTGAACAAATTACTGTTGAGCAATTGACAGAATTGATCATAGTTATGAAAATATCTAGGTATGATCATGTATATAGGCATCACGTCCGAGACAAGTAGACCGACTCCTGCCTGCATCTACTACTATTACTCCACACATCGACCGCTATCCAGCATGCATGTAGAGTATTAAGTTCAACAGAACAGAGTAACGCTTTAAGCAAGATGACATGATGTAGAGGGATAAACTCATGCAATATGATATAAACCTCATCTTGTTATCCTCGATGGCAACAATACAATACGTGCCTTGCTGCCCCTACTGTCACTGGGAAAGGACACCGCAAGATTGAACCCAAAGCTAAGCACTTCTCCCATTGCAAGAAAGATCAATCTAGTAGGCCAAACCAAAATGATAATTCTAAGAGACTTGCAAAGATAACCAATCATACACAAAAGAATTCAGAGAAGATTCAAATATTGTTCATAGATAAACTTGATCTTAAACCCACAATTCATCGGTCTCAACAAACACACCGCAAAAGAGGATTACATCTAATAGATCTCCACAAAGAGGGGGAGAACTTTGTATTGAGATCCAAAAAGAGAGAAGAAGCCATCTAGCTAATAACTATGGACCCGTAGGTCTGAAGTAAACTACTCACACTTCATCGGAGGGGCTATGGTGTTGATGTAGAAGCCCTCCGTGGTCGATGCCCCCTCCGACGGTGCTCCGGAAAAGGCCCCAAGATGGGATCTCGTGGATACATAAAGTTATGGCGGTGGAATTAGGGTTTTGGCTCCGTATCTGGTAGTTTGGGGGTATGTAGGTATATATAGGAGGAAGGAGTACGTCGATGGAGCAACATGGGGCCCACGAGGGTGGAGGACGCGCCCCCGACCTCGTGCCTTCCTCATTGATTTCTTGACGTAAGGTCCAAGTCCTCTGGATCATGTTCGTTCCGAAAATCACGTTCCTGAAGGTTTCATTCCGTTTGGACTCCGTTTGATATTCTTTTTTTGCGAAACCCTAAAATAGGCAAAAACAACAATTCTCGGCTGAGCCTCCGGTTAATAGGTTAGTCCCAAAAATAATATAAAAGTGTATAATAAAGCCCAATAAAGTCCAAAATAGAATATAATATAGCATGGAACAATAAAAAATTATAGATACGTTGGAGACGTATCAAGCATCCCCAAGCTTAATTCCTGCTCGTCCTCGAGTAGGTAAATGATAAAAACAGAATTTTTGATGTGGAATGCTACTTGGCATAATTTCAGTGTAATTCTTCTTAAGTGTGGTATGAATATTCAGATATGAAAGATTCAAGACAAAATTTCAATATTGACATAGATATAATAATACTTCAAGCATACTAACTAAGCAATTATGTCTCTTCAAAATAACATGGCCAAAGAAAGTTATCCCTACAAAATCATATAGTCTGGCTATGCTCTATCTTCACCACAGAAAGTATTTAAATCGTGCACAACCCCGATGACAAGCCAAGCAATTTTTTCATACTTTTGGTGTTCTCAAACCTTTTCACTCTTCAAGCAATACGTGAGCGTGATCCATGGACATATCACTTTTGGTGGAATAGAATGGTGGTTGTGGAGAAGACAAAAAAGGGGGAAGATAGTCTCACATCAACTAGGTGTATCAATGGGCTATGGAGATGCCCATCAATATATATCATTTGAGTGAGTAGGGATTGCCATGCAACAGATGCTCTAGAGCTATAAGTATATGAAAGCTCAACAAAAAGAACTAAGTGGGTGTGCATCCAACTCGCTTGCTCACGAGGACCTAGGGCATTTTGAGGAAGCCCATCATTGAAATATACAAGCCAAGTTCTATAATGAAAAATTCCCACTAGTATATGAAAGTGATAACATAGGAGACTCTTTATTATGAAGATCATGGTGCTACATTGAAGCACAAGTGTGGTAAAAGGATAGTAGCATTGTCCCTTCTCTCTTTTTCTCTCATATTTTTTTATCTAGGCCTTTTTATGGCCTCTTTTTTTATTTGGGCTTATTTGGCCTCTTTTTTATTTTTATTTTATTATATTTTTCGTCCGGAGTCTCATCCCGACTTGTGGGGGAATCATAGTCTCCATCATCCTTTCCTCACTGGGACAATGCTCTAAAAATGATGATCATCATACTTTTATTTACTTACAACTCAACAATTACAACTCGATACTTAGAACAAAATATGACTCTACGTGAATGCCTCTGGCGGTGTACCGGGATATGCAATGAATCAAGAGTGACATGTATGAAAGAATTATGAACGGTGGCTTTGCCACAAATACAATGTCGACTACATGATCATCCAAAACAATATGATAATGATGGAGCGTGTCATAGTAAACGGAACAGTGGAAAGTTGCATGGCAATATATCTCGTAATGGCTATGGAAATGCCATGATAGGTAGGTATGGTGGCTGTTTTGAGGAAGGTATATGGTGGGTGTATGGTACCGGCGAAAGGTGCGTGGTATTAGAGAGGCTAGCAATGGTGGAAGGAAGAAAAGTGTGTATGATCCATGGACTCAACCTTACTCATAAAGAACTATTATACTTATTGCAAAAATCTACAAGTTGTCAAAGCAAAGTATTACACGCATGCTCCTAGGGGGATATATTGGTAGGAAAAGACCATCGCTCGTCCCCGACCGCCACTCATAAGGAAGACAATCAATAAATAAATCATGCTCCGACTTCATCACATAACGGTTCACCATACGTGCATGCTACGGGAATCACAAACTTTAACACAAGTATTTCTCAAATTCACAACTACTTGACTAGCATGACTCTACTATTAGCATCTCCATATCTCAAAACAATTATCAAATATCAAACTTCTCTTAGTATTCAACACACTCATAAGAAAAAAATTATTAATCTTGAATGCCTAACATAATTAAAGCCAATTACCATGCTGTATTGTAGGACTGTCAAAATAATCTAAGTTAATCATGAGAGAACAATAGTTTCTATAAAACAAATCCACCGATGTGCTCTAAAAGATATAAGTGAAGCACTAGAGCAAAAACTATATAACTCAAAAGATATAAGTGAAGCACATAGAGTATTCTAACAATTTCTGAATCATGTGTCTCTCTCTAAAAAGGTGTGAACAGCAAGGATGATTGTGGAAAACTAACAAATAAAGACTCAAATAATACAAGACGCTCCAAGCAAAACACATATATCATGTGGTAAATAAAAATATAGCTCCAAGTAAAGTTACCGATGGAGGTAGACAAAAGAGGGGATGCCTTCCGGGGCATCCCCAAGCTTAGAATCTTTCCACTCCTTGATCCATAATCCATCAAATCTTTTACCCAAAACTTGAAAACTTCACAACACAAAATGTAAAGTAGAAAATCTCGTGAGCTCCGTTAGCGAAAGAAAACAAAACGCCACTTCAAGGTACTGTAATGAACTCATTATTTATTTATATTGGTGTTAAACCTACTGTATTCCAACTTCTCTATAGTTTATAAACTATTTTACTAGCCATAGATTCATCAAAATAAGAAAACAACACACGAAAAACAGAATCTGTCAAAAACAGAACAGTGTAGTAATCTGTAGCTAACGCAAGATCTAGAACCCCAAAAATTCTAAAATAAATTTCTGGACGTGAGAAATTTATCTATTAATAATCTTAAAAACAATTAACTAAATATCACTTTCCAAATAAAAATTGCAGCAATTCTCGTGAGCGCTAAAGTTTCTGTTTTTTACAGCAAGATTAAAAAGACTTTCCCCAAGTCTTCCCAACGGTTCTACTTGGCACAAACACTAATTAAACACAAAACAACAACCAAAACAGAGGCTAGATAAATTATTTATTACTAAACATGAGCAAAAAGCTAGGAATAAAAATAAAATTGGGTTGCCCCCCAACAAGCGCTATCGTTTAACGCCCCTAGCTAGGCATAAGAACAAGGATAGATCTAGGTATTGCCATCTTTGGTAGGCAATCCATAAGTGGATCTCATAATAGATTCATAAGGTAATTTAATTTTCTTTCTAGGGAAGTGTTCCATGCCTTTCCTTAATGGAAATTGGAATGTAATATTCCCTTCCTTCATATCAATAATTGCACCAGTCGTTCTAAGGAAAGGTCTACCAAGAATAATAGGACATGATGGATTGCAATCTATGTCAAGAACAATAAAATCCACGGGCACACAATTCCTATTTGCAACAATAATAACATCATTAATTCTTCCCATAGGTTTATTAATAGTGGAATGCGCAAGGTGCTAGTTTAAAGAGCAATCACCAAAATCGCGGAAACCTAGCAAATCACACAAAGTCTTTGGAATTGTGGAAACACTAGCACCCAAATCACACAAAGCATAGAATTCATGATCTTTAATTTCAATTTTAATAGTAGGTTCCCACTCATCATAAAGTTTTCTAGGAATAGAAACTTCCAACTCAAGTTTCTCTTCATAAGATTGCATCACAGCACCAATGATATGTTTAGTAAAAGCTTTATTTTGACTATAGGCATGAGGAGCATTTAGCACGGATTGCAACAAGGAAATACAATCTATCAAAGAGCAATTATCATAATTAAATTCCTTCAAATCCAAAATAGTGGGTTCATTAATATTTAGAGTTTTGACTTCTTCAATCCCACTTTAAACAATTTTAGCATCAAGATCTAAAGAATCCGAATTCTTGTAACACCGTCTAGGTAAAGGTGGATCGTATTCAGTCCCATCATTATCAAGATTCATATTGCAAAGCAAATATTTAATAGGGGACACATCAATAAATTTTAGATCTTCATCTTTATTATCATGGAAACTAGAAGAACATGCTTTTATAAAGCAATCTTTTTTAGCACGCATCCTAGCGGTTCTTTCTTTGCACTCATCAATGGAAATTCTCATGGCTTTGAGAGACCCATTGATATCATGCTTAGGTGGAATAGATCTAAGTTTCAACGAATCAACATCAAGAGAAATTCTATCAATGTTCCTAGCCAACTCATCAATCTTAAGCAAATTTTCTTCAATCAAAGCATTGAAATTCTTTTGGGAAGTAATAAATTCTTTAATATTAGATTGAAAATCAGAGGGCATCTTATTATAATTTCCATATGAATTTTTGTAGGAATTACCATAATTATTAGAGGAATTACTAGGATATGGCCTAGGATTAAAGTTTCCTCTATACGCGTTGTTACCAAAATTATTCCTACCAACAAAATTCACATCCATAGATTAATTATTATTCTCAATCAAAGTAGACAAAGGCATATCATTAGGATCAGAAGAAACACTTTTATTAGAAAATAATTTCATAAGTTCATCCATCTTTCCACTTAAAACATTAATTTCTTCTATCACATGCACTTTCTTATTAGTAGATCTTTCAGTGCGCCTGATACGTCTCCGTTGTATCTACTTTTCCAAACACTTTAGCCCTTGTTTTGGACTCTAACTTGCATGATTTGAATGGAACTAACCCGGACTGACGCTGTTTTCAGCAGAATTACCATGGTGTTATTTATGTGCAGAAACAAAAGTTCTCGAAATGACCTGAAACTTCATGGAACACCTTTCAGAAATAATAAAAAATCCTTGCAAAAGATGAAGACCAGGGGGCCCACACCCTAGCCACGAGGGTGGGGGCGCGCCCCCTACCTCGTGGGCCCCCTAGAGCTCCTTCGACCTCGACTCCAACTCTATATATTTGCTTTCGGGGAGAAAAAAATAAAGAAGAAGGATTCATCGCGTTTTACGATACGGAGCCGCCGCCGAGCCCTAAAACCTCTCGGGAGGGCTGATCTAGAGTCTGTTCGGGGCTCCGGAGAGGGGAATCTGTCGCCATCGTCATCATCAACCTTCCTCCATCACCAATTTCATGATGCTCACCGCCGTGCGTGAGTAATTCCATCGTAGGCTTGCTGGACGGTGATGGGTTGAATGAGATTTATCATGTAATCGAGTTAGTTTTGTTAGGGTTTTATCCCTAGTATCCACTATGTTCTGAGATTGATGTTGCTATGACTTTGCTATGCTTAATGCTTGTCACTAGGGACCGAGTGCCATGATTTCAGATCTGAACCTATTGTGTTTTCATCAATATATGAGAGTTCTTCATCCTATCTTGCAAGTCAATAGTCACATATTATGTGTTATGATCCTTTAACCCCGAAGTGACAATAATCGGGATACTTACCGGTGATGACCGTAGTTTGAGTTCATGTATTCACTATGTGTTAATGCTTTGGTCTGGTACCCTATGAAAAGGAGGCCTTAATATCCCTTAGTTTCCACTAGGACCCTGCTGCCTCGGGAGGGTAGGACAAAAGATGTCATGCAAGTTCTTTTCCATAAGCACGTATGACTATATTCGGAATACATGCCTACATTACATTGATGAATTGGAGCTAGTTCTGTGTCACCCTAGGTTATGACTGTTACATGATGAACCCCATCCGGCATAATTCTTCATCACTGATCCATTGCCTACGAGCTTTCCATATACTGTTCTTCGCTTATTAACTTTTTCGTTGCTATTGCTATCATCACTACAAAATACCAAAAACATTACTTTTGCTATCATTACCTTTTGCTACCGTTACCACTACTATCATATTACTTTGC
The DNA here is from genome assembly GCA_034509565.1 of Triticum monococcum. Classification (NCBI taxonomy): domain Eukaryota; kingdom Viridiplantae; phylum Streptophyta; class Magnoliopsida; order Poales; family Poaceae; genus Triticum; species Triticum monococcum. The sequence continues at coordinate 112,684,299 of CM067843.1, forward strand.
TACTAAATACTTTGCTGCAGATATTAAGATTCCAGGTGTGGTTGAATTGACAACTCAGCTACTAATACTTGAGAATATCCTTTGGCTCCCCTTGTGTCGAATCAATAAATTTGGGTTGAATACTCTACCCTTCAAAACTGTTGCGATCCCCTACACTTGTGGGTTATCAAGACTATTTTATAGCGCCGTTGCCGGGGAGCATAGCTCTATTCGTTGAATCACTTGGGATTTATATCTGCTTATCATTATGAAGAACTTGAGAGATCCAAAAACCGAGATTTATCCGTCAACTACGAGGGGAGGTAAGGAACTTCCATCTAGCTCTGCACTTGATTCACCTTCTGTTTTGAGTAAGCTTGCGACATGTAAACCTTCTTCTGCTATTCGTTCTGATATGTCGCATGTTATTGATGATGCCACTTCTGCTATGCATGATACTTATGATGAAACTACTTCTATGCTTGATACTACTGTGCCACTTGGTGAATTTCTTGATGAACAACTTGCTAGGGTTAGAGAGAGTGAAAATATTGAATCTGATAATATTGATGAAAGTGATGATGAAGACTTTCCCTCTAATGAATATGAATCACCTGTTATTCCTGAGGGTTATGTTTTTGAAAAAGAAGCTGCTTTAGCTATTTTAGCTTGCAAAGATGGATACGAACTCAAGAGGTTATTAGCTAAATGGAAGCAACAATCTCTTAATGCTAGAATGAAACCTGACCCTGCTTTTGCTACTTCACCTATCTGTGTTACCGATAAGGATTATGAATTCTCTGTTGATCCTGATATAATTACTTTGGTTGAATCTGATCCTTTTCATGGCTATGAATCTAAAACTTTTGTGGCACATCTTACTAAATTAAATGATATAGCCACCCTGTTCACTAATGATGAGAGAACTCATTACTTTTATATACTTATTATATGTCCGTTCTCTTTAAAGGGTGATGCTAAGATATGGTTTAATTCTCTTGATCCTGGTTGTGTGTGTAGTCCCCAGGATATGATTTATTACTTCTCTGCTAAATATATCCCTGCTCATAAGAAACAAGCTGCTTTGAGGGATATATATAATTTTGTGCAAATTGAAGAAGAGAGTCTCCCACAAGCTTGGGGAGGCTTCTCCAATTACTTAATGCTTTGCCTGATCACCCTCTTAAGAAAAATGAAATACTTGATATCTTTTATAATGGACAAACCGATGCTTCCAGAGATTACCAGGATAATTGTGCTGGTTCTGTTTTCAGGGAAAGAACGCCGGATGAAGCTGAAATTCTATTGAATAATATGTTGAAAAATGAAAATAATTGGACACTTCCTGAGCCTATTCCTAAACCAACTCCGAAGAAGAGAGGTGTTCTATTTCTCAGTCCTGAAGATATGCAGGAGGCAAAGAAATCTATGAAAGAAAAAGGTATTAAAGCCGAAGATGTTAAGAATTTACCTCCTATTGAAGAAATACACGGTCTTAATTTACCGCCTATTGAAGAAACATATGATCTTAATCCATTACCTATTGAAGAAACTCATGGTCTTGATAACCCGACATAGGTAGTAAAGGTAAATTCTCTCTATAGATATGATAAAGCTGAAATCCCATTTACTAAGGTTGCTAGCCCATGCTTAGATGAGTTTGATAAATTTGTGGTTAAGCAAGAAGACTTCAATGCTTATTATGGTAGACAATTGAAATACAATTCAAATATGCTTGAACACTTGGGTGATTATAGGGCTAATGTCAAAGGTGAACTTAAACTTATTAGTAAACATGCTTCTGTGGTTACCACTCAAGTAGAACAAGTACTTAAGGCTCAAAATGATTTGCTCAATGAGTTGAATAGTAAGAATAATGATTATGCTGTTAGAGTGGCTATTAGAACTGGTAAAATGACTCAGGAACCTTTGTATCCTGAAGGCCATCCTAAGAGAATTGAGAAAGATTCTCAGAGAAATAATATAGATGCACCCAGTACTTCTAAAAGGAAGAAAAAGAAAAATGATAGGACTTTGCATGCTTCTAGTGAACCTATTACTCAACCACCCGAGAATCCAAATGATATTTCTATTTATGATGCTGAAACACAATCTGGTAATGAACCTGAAACTAGTGATAATGTTAATGATAATGTTCATGATGATGCTCAACCTAGTAATGATAATGATATAGAAATTGAACCTGTTGTTGATCTTGATAACCCACAATCAAAGAATCAATGTTATGATAAGAAAGACTTTGTTGCTAGGAAACATGGTAAAGAAAGAGAACCATGGGTTCAGAAACCCATGCCCTTTCCTCCCAAACCATCCAAGAAAAGGGATGATGAGGATTTTGAGCGCTTTGCTGAAATGATTAGACCTATCTTTTTGCGTATGCGATTAACTGATATGCTTAAAATGAATCCTTATGCTAAGTATATGAAAGAAATTGTTACAAATAAGAGAAAGATACCGGAAGCTGAAATTTCCACCATGCTTGCTAATTATACTTTTAAGGGTGGAATACCAAAGAAACTTGGAGATCCAGGAGTACCCACTATACCATGCTCCATTAAAAGAAATTATGTTAAAACTGCTTTATGTGATCTTGGAGCCGGTGTTAGTGTTATGCCCTTCTCTTTATATCATAGACTTGATTTGAATAAGTTGACACCTACTGAAATATCTTTGCAAATGGCTGATAAATCAACTGCTATACCTGTCGGTATTTGTGAGGATGTGCCTGTTGTAGTTACAAATGTTACTATTTTAACGGTCTTTGTTATTCTTGATATTCCTGAGGACGATAGTATCTCTATTATTCTTGGAAGACCCTTTTTGAATACTGCAGGGGCTGTTATTGATTGCACTAAAGGCAATGTCACTTTTCATGTTAATGGTAATGAGCATATGGTACACTTTTCGAGGAAACAACCTCAAGTTCATAGTATCAACTCTATTGGAAAAATTCTATCGATTAAATTAGGAGGTTTTGAATTTCCTCTTCCTACTATCAAGAAGAAATATTATATTCTTATTATTGGGGATGTGCATATCCCTGTTGAGGTAACATAGTGTTATTCGAAACTTCTCCGGTTCCATGTTATTCGGAATGAGTTCGTTAACAAGACTTGATCAACCTTGTTAATGGATTCCTTTTGATGAGCATGAGATGGATGAAACTAGAAGGCACAACTCTCTGTACCCTCCTTTTACTTTCTGTTATTTATATTAAATAAAATAAAAATAGTATTTCTCTGTCTGTTATCTGAATTATCCGTGCAATATAAAAATACCCGGAAAATAAAAGTTCTGCAAATGCCCTGAAATTTAAATATGATTTTTTTCTGGAATATTTGGCACCAAGAACACAGCACGAGGGGCATCCACCCGGCCACGAGGGTGGAGGGTGCGCCGTACCGCCTCGGGCGTGCCCCCTGCCTCGTCGGCCCACGGTGGCCCTCCTCCACTTATTCCTGCACCCACAGAATTCTTCTTCCTCCCACAAACACGAATATCCAGCTCAAACCCGAGTCCAAGCTCATTTTGCTGCCATTTTCGATCTCCTTGCTCAAAGCACCTCTCACAAAACTGCTTGGGGAGATTGTTCCTTGGTATGTGACTCCTCCATTGGTCCAATTACCTCTAGTGCTTTATTCATTGCAAATTTGTGCTACCGAGGTGACCATGTTCTTGAGCTTGCATGTCAAATTTATATGGTCAAAAGTAGTTCTAAGCATGATATAGGCTCTAGGCACTTGTAGGAGTAGTTGCTATCAATTTTGTTGAGCTTGGTTCACTTTTGTTTGAAGTTACTAAAAATTTCAGAATTTTTCGGAGAATAATGAAGAGATTTTTGAGGGGCTCATCGAGCCGAAGCTCGAAGGAAAAGAAAAATGAAGAAGCAAAGAAGCCCAAATATAATCTGCCTCGCACCACGGAGGCCTCACCGCCTTCCTCCACGACCAACGCGACCATACCTTGTTCCGTTAGAGGCTATTCACGCCTACCAGAACCCTACATCAATCACAGAGCCAGAGTTGGAACCACAAGTTGATCCTCCACGACAGTCTAATTACCATTGGGATCCGGAGATGATTGCCAACCTGTGGCAATCAGAGTCTTCTTCATCTCAGTATGACCCCAACTATTATTATGGATATCCACCAGGCCAGCCGTGGCCATAGACCAACTTAGGCGAAAAGACTAAGCTTGGGGGAGTACGTATTTCCCACCGACATTACATTCATGTTCACACACTCATTGCTAGATGTCGGCGCTCATACTTTTTCATTGTATCATCCATGCTAGTTTATTTTCCTTTTCATGCTTTCTCCTTGTGTGTTTAATAAACCTTAAGAAAAACAAAAAAATAGTTGTAGCTTTTAATTAGTTTACTTTCCATGCTTGTAGTAGTAATTAAAAATAAAACCCAAAAAGATTTCATGTTCTTCTTTTGCTTGTTGGGAGCCTTCCCGTGTAAATAGTTTTATTTCTTTTCTTTTCTTTGGGGGTCAATAGGAGAAGACCATGATTAAATTGTTGAAGTGGCTCTTATATGCATTATTGTTGATCTGATAAAAGAGCCCATATTGCCTTGTCTTCTCCTGTTTATTGAATGCTTGCAGATTCCAGCTTAGTCCAATGCACGTGCGCTCTTAATATTATTCACATCATTCAGTCATGTAAGTGGAAGTCAATTATGACGATATATGATGGACTGACTGAGATGAGAAAAGCTGGTATGAACTCGACCTCTCTTGTTTTTGTAAATATGATTAGTTCATCGTTCCCGATTCAGCCTATTATGAATAAACATGTTTGCAATGACAACTAGAGATCATAGTTTCTTGCGCCATGATTGATTAGCCAGGAGCTTATAATGGTTTACCTTGCGTGCCAGCATGCTATTAAAATGGTTGTGATGTGGTATGATAGGGTGGTATCCTCCTCTGAATGATTTAAGTGAGTTGACTTGGCGCATGTTCATGCATGTAGTTGAAACAAAATCAACATAGCCTTCACGATATTTATGTTCATGGTGGATTATATCCTACTCATGCTTGAATTCAGTGTTGATTCATTTTAATGCATGTTCATGACTGTTGTCGCTCTCTTGCTGGTCGCTTCCCAGTCTTTTGCTAGCCTTCAGTCGTACTAAGCGGGAATACTGCTTGTGCATCCAACTCCATAAACCCCAAAGTTGTTCCATATGAGTCCACCATACCTACCTATATACGTTATCTACCTGCCGTTCCAAGTAAATTTGTATGTGCCAAACTCTAAACCCTCAAATAAAAATCCTATTTTGTATGCTTGAATAGCTCATGTATCAACTAGGGCTGTCCGTATCTTCCATGTTAGGTTGGTTATTCTCAAAAGGAGTGGACTCCGCTCCTCACTCACGAGAAAATGGCTGGTCACCGGGCTGCCCAGTACCATGCTTTATGCAAACTAAATCAAAATAATTGCAAACAAAACTCCCCCTCGGACTCTTGTTAGTTGGAGGCACTCGTTGTCTCGGGCAAGCCAAGGATTGATGCTTGTTGGTGGAGGGGGAGTATAAACTTTACCATTCTGTTTGGAACCGCCTATAATGTGTGTAGCATGGAAGATATCTCCATATCTTGGTTGTTATGTTGACAACGAAAGTATATCGCTCAAAATATTATTCACCTCTATTTCAAAACCGAGCTCAGGCACTTCTACAAATCCGTGATTCCCTCTGCGAAGGGCCTGTCTATTTACTTTCATGTTGAGTCATCATCCTCTTATTAAAACACGCCAGTTGGAGAGCACCGCTGTCATTTGCGTTCATTACTGTTAGTTTACATTGAGTATGAGTTGACTAGATCTCTTTTACCACGAATTACAATGTCTAGTCAGTCCTTGATCTTTAAAGGTGCTCTGCATTTACGTTTTGCGGTCTCAAAAAGGGCTAGAGAGATACCATCTTGTTATATCATATTATGATTGTTTTGAGAAAGTGTTGTCATCCGAGATTTATTATTATTGCTCGCTAGTTGATTATGCCATTGATATGAGTAAAGATGAGACCTATGCGTTATTGTGAATATGGTTAGTTCATAATCTTTGCTGAAAATTGAATGTTGGCTTTACATATTTACAACAACAAGAGCAAACAGAGTTTGAAAAAGTTTTTCTTTATTACATTCAGTTTGTCAACTGAATTGCTTGAGGACAAGCAAAGGTTTAAGCTTGGGGGAGTTGATACGTCTCCATCGTATCTACTTTTCCAAACACTTTTGCCCTTGTTTTGGACTCTAACTTGCATGATTTGAATGGAACTAACCCGGACTGACGTTGTTTTCAGCAGAATTACCATGGTGTTATTTATGTGCAGAAACAAAAGTTCTCGGAATGACCTGAAACTTCACGGAACATCTTTTCGAAAATAATAAAAAATCCTTGCAAAAGATGAAGACCAGAGGGGCCACACCCTAGCCAGGAGGGTGGGGGCGCACCCCCTACCTCGTGGGCCCCCTGGAGCTCCTCCGACATCGACTCCAACTCTATATATTTGCTTTCAGGGAGAAAAAATAAACAAGAAGGATTCATCGCGTTTTACGATACGGAGCCGCTGCCGAGACCTAAAACCTCTCGGGAGGGCTGATCTGGAGTCCGTTTGGGGCTCCGGAGAGGGAAATCCGTCACCATCGTCATCATAAACCTTCCTCCATCACCAATTTCATGATGCTCACCGCCGTGCATTAGTAATTCCATCGTAAGCTTGCTAGATAGTGATGGGTTGGATGAGATTTATCATGTAAGCGAGTTAGTTTTGTTAGGGTTTGATCCCTAGTATCCACTATGTTCTGAGATTGATGTTGCTATGACTTTGCTATGCTTAATGCTTGTCAGTAGGGCCCAAATGCCATGATTTCAGATTTGAACCTATTATGTTTTCATCAATATATGAGAGTTCTTGATCCTATCTTGCAAGTCAATAATCACCTATTATGTGTTATGATCCATTAACCCCGAAGTGACAATAATCGGGATACTTACCGATGATGACCGTAGTTTGAGGAGTAACCGGATGTGGTTCATCATGTAACAGTCATAACCTAGGGTGACACAGAACTAGCTCCAATTCATCAATGTAATGTAGGCATGTATTCCGAATATAGTCATACGTGCTTACGGAAAAGAACTTGCATGACATCTTTTGTCCTACCCTCCCATGGCAGCGGGGTCCTAATGGAAACTAAGGGATATTAAGGCCTCCTTTTAATAGAGTACCAGAACAAAGCATTAGCACATAGTGAATACATGAACTCCTCAAACTATAGTCATCACCGGGAGTGGTCCCGATTATAGTCACTTCGGGGTTGCCGGATCATAACACATAGTAGGTGACTATAGACTTGCAAGATAGGATCAAGAACTCACATATATTCATGAAAACATAATAGGTTCAGATCTGAAATCATGGCATTCGGGCCCTAGTGAAAAGCATTAAGCATATCAAAGTCATAGCAACATCAATCTCAGAACATAGTGGATACTAGGGATCAAACCCTAACAAAACTAACTCGATTACATGATAAATCTCATTCAACCGATCACCATCCAGCAAGCCTACGATGGAATTACTCACGCACGGCGGTGAGCATCATGAAATTCGTGATGGAGGAAGGTTGGTGATGACGATGGCGACGGATTCCCCTCTCCGGAGCCCTGAACGGACTCCAGATCAGCCCTCCCGAGAGGTTTTAGGGCTTGGCGGTGGCTCTGTATCGTAAAACGTGATGAATCCTTTTCTCTGAATTTTTTCTCCCCGAAAGCAAATATATAGAGTTGGAGTTGAGGTCGGAGGAGCTCCAGGGGGCCCACGAGGTAAGGGGGCGCGCCCTGGGGGGCAGGCGCGGCCCCCACCCTCATGGCTAGGGTGTGGGCCCCCTGGTCTTCATCTTTTGCAAGGATTTTTTATTATTTCCAAATAGACGTTCCGTGAAGTTTCAGGTCATTCTGAGAACTTTTGTTTCTGCACATAAATAACACCATGGCAATTCTGCTGAAAACAACGCCAGTCCGGGTAGTTCCATTCAAATCATGCAAGTTAGAGTCCAAAACAAGGGCAAAAGTGTTTGGAAAAGTAGATACGACAGAGACATATCAACTCCCCCAAGCTTAAACCTTTGCTTGTCCTCAAGCAATTCAGTTGACAAACTGAAAGTGATAAAGGAAAACTTTTACAAACTCTGTTTGCTCTTGTTGTTGTAAATATGTAAAGACATTATTCAAGTTTTCAACAAAGATTATGAACTAACCATATTCACAATAACGCTTAGGTCTCATGTTTACTCATATCAATGGCATAATCAACTAGTGAGTAATAATAATAAACTAGGATGATAACACTTTCTCAAAACAATCATAATATGATATAACAAGATGGTATCTCGCTAGCCCTTTTTGAGACCACAAAACATAAATGCAGAGCACCTTTAAAGATCAAGGAGTGACTAGACATTGTAATTCATGGTAAAAGAGATCCAGTCAAGTCATACTCAATGTAAACTAACAGTAATGAATGCAAATGACAGCGGTGCTGTCCAACTGGTGCTTTTTAATAAGAGGATGATGACTCAACATGAAAGTAAATAGCTAGGCCCTTCGCAGAGGGAAGCAGGGATTTGTAGAGGTGCCAGAGCTCAGTTTAGAAATAGAGGTGAATAATATTTTGAGCGGTATACTTTCATTGTCAACATAACAACCAAGAGATGGCGATATCTTCCATGCTACACACATTATAAGCGCTTCCAAACAGAATGGTAAAGTTTATACTCCCGCTCCACCAACAAGCATCAATCCATGGCTTCCTCGAAACAACCAGTGCCTCCAACTAAATAGAGTCCTAGGGAGAGTTTTGTTTTCAATTATTTTGATTTGATTTGCATAAAGCATGGGACTGGGCATCCCGGTGACCAGCCATTTTCTCGTGAGTTAGGAGCGGAGTCCACTCCTCTTGAGAATAACCCGTCTAACATGGAAGATACTGACAGCCCTAGTTGATACATGAGCTATTCGAGCATACAAAACAGGATGTTTATTTGAAGGTTTAGAGTTTGGCACATACCAATTTACTTGGAATGATAGGTAGATACCATATATAGGTAGGTATGGTGGACTCATATGGAATAACTTTGGGGTTTAAGGGATTGGATGCACAAGCAGTATTCCCGCTTAGTACAGGTGAAGGCTAGAAAAAGACTAGGAAGCGACCAGCTAGAGAGCGACAACAGTCATGAACATGCATTAAAATTAATCAACACCGAATGCAAGCATGAGTAGGATATAATTCACCATGAACATAAATATCGTGAAGGCTATGTTGATTTTGTTTCAAGTACATGCGTGAACATGTGCCAAGTCAAGTCACTTAAATCTTTCAGAGGAGGATACCACCCTATCATACCACATCACAACCATTTTAATAGCATGTTGGCACGCAAGGTAAACCATTATAAGCTCCTAGCTAATCAAGCATGCCACAAGAAACAATGATCTCTAGTTGTCATTGCAAACATGTTTATTCATAATAGGTTGAATCAAGAATGATGAACTAATCATATTTACAAAAACAAGAGAGGTCGAGTTCATACCAGCTTTTCTCATCTCAGTTAGTCCATCATATATCGTCATAATTTCCTTTCACTTGCACGACCGAATGATGTGAATAATAATAACAGTGCACGTGCATTGGACTAAGCTGGAATCTGCAAGCATTCAATTCAAGAGAGAAGACAAGGTAATATGGGCTCTTTGTCAGATCAACAATGATGCATATAAGAGTCACTTCAACAATTTAATCATCTCCTATCTACCCCCAAAGAAAAGAAAAAGAAATAAATCTATATACACGGGAAAGCTACCAACAAGCAAAAGAAGAACAAGAAATCTTTTTGGGTTTTCTTTTTTAATTACTACTACAAGCATGGAAAGTAAACTAATTAAAAGCTACAACTATTTTTTTCGTTTTTCTTAAGGTTTATTAAGCACACAAGAAGAAAGCATAAAAAGGGAAATAAACTAGCATGGATGATACAATGAAAAAATATGAGCACCGACATCTAACAATGAGTGTGTGAATATAAATGTAATGTCGGTGAGAAATACGTACTCCCCCAAACTTAGGCTTTTGGCCTAAGTTGGTCTATGGCCACGGTTGGCCTGGCCGATATCCATAGTAATAGTTGGGGTCGTATTGCGATGCAGCGGCTATTGCCTCATGAGCTGCAGCGTGGCGGCGAGCTGCCTCCGCCCTCCTCTCGTACTCATCTGCCTCCTCTCTGGTAATTAAATGTCTTCCTTTTTCCTGATAATCAAAGAAGGCAGGAGCAGGGCGAGTAATACGGACATCACGACGTCTGTAAAAGATTAAGTGATACTGGAGAGGTGATTCATTCCTCTCAACAAACTGGTGGTGAACCATAACATTAAAGTCTAGGTAAGCAGGAGGCAATTCAATATCATCATTATGTATGGCTACACCAAGAAAATCAGCTAAGCGGGTTACATAAATTCCACCAAAGAAATCCCCATTAAATCTATTAAGATGCAACCTACGTGCAACAATGGCTCCCAAATTATAAGATTTATCTCCTAACACAACACTCCTAAGAATACTGAGGTCAGGGACGCACATATGACATGCTTCATCTTTACCATTTATGCACCTACCTATGAAGAGAGCAAAATAATGTATAGCAGGAAAATGAATGCTCCCTATGGTGGCTTGTGTTATATCTCTAGATCTCCCCACAGTTGTACTAGTAAGAAAATCTCTAAATTCAGATTTGCGGGGTTCACTAACACTACCCCATTGTGGAAGTTTGCAAGCAGTGGTAAAATCCTCTAAGTCCATAGTGTAAGAATTTTTATAAAGATCAAACATGACAGTTTGAGAATTACGTGAAGATGAAAATTCAAACCTCCTCACAAAGGAACTAGTGAGATAGTGGTACTGATGGCATTTTTCTTCCTCGAAGCTCACAAGATCAGCGTTACGCAAATATGCGTTAAATTCATCCTTAATCCCTGCTCGATCCATGAAGTCCTCTAAAGACCATTCACGGGGCCGCACTGGAGCGTCCCTTGGTGGCTCATCATCAGCATCACGCATTGCAAGCCTGGGCTCTTGTTTCCTTGAGGAGCCACCTTGGTACATTTTCCTTAACATATTTCTTCCTCTGAAAAATTTCTGAAATTTTTAGTAACTTCAAATAAAAGTGAACCAAACTCAACAATATTGATAGCAACTACTCCTACAAGTGCCTAGAGCCTATATCATGCATTAGAACTACTTGGGACCATATAAATTTGACATGCAAGCTCAAGAACAGGGTCACCTAGGCAGCACAAATTTGCAATGAATAAAGCACTAGAACAAAACTAATTGGACCAATGGAGGAGTCACATACCAAGGAACAATCCCCCCAAGCAGTTTTGTGAGAGGTGCTTTGAGCAAGGAGATCGAAAATCGCAGCAAAATGAGCTAGAACTCGTGCTTGAGCTAGATATTGGTGTTTGTGGGAGGAAGAAGTGTGTGGGTGCAGGAATAAGTGGAGGAGGGCCACCGTGGGCCCATGAGGCAGGGGGCGCGCCCAGGGGGTAGGGCGCGCCCTCCACCCTCGTGGCCAGGTGGATGCCCCCCGTGTTGTGTTCTAAGTGCCAAATATTATCAAATATTCCAAAAAAATCATATTTAAATTTCAGGGCATTCGGAGAACTTTTATTTTCGGGGTATTTTTATATTGCACGGATAATTCAGATAACAGACAGAAAATATTATTTTTATTTTATTTAGTATATATAACAGAAAGTAAAAGGAGGGTAGAGAGAGTTGTGTTTTCTAAATTCATCCATCTCATGATCATCAAAAGGAATCCATAAACAAGGTTGATCAAGTCATGTTAACAAACTCATTCCGAATAACATAGAACCGGAGAATTTTCGAATAACACTAGGTTACGTCAACGGGGATATGCACATCCCCAAAAATGAGAATATCATATTTCTTCTTGACAGTAGGAAGAGGAAATTCAAAACCTCCAAAAATAATCGATGTATTTTTTCCAATAGAGTTGATACTATGAACTTGAGGTTGTTTCCTCGGAAAGTGTATCGTATGCTCATTACCATTAACATTAAAAGTGACATTGCCTTTTGTGCAATCAATAACAGCCCCTGCAGTATTCAAAAAGAGTCTTCCAAGAATAATAGACATACAATCGTCCTCGGGAATATCAAGAATAACAAAGTCCGTTAAAATAGTAACATTTGTAACTACAACAGGCACATCCTCACAAATACCGACAGGTATAGCAGTTGATTTATCAGCCATTTGCAAAGATATTTCAGTAGGTGTCAACTTATTCAAATCAAGTCTGCGATATAAAGAGAGGGGCATAACACTAACACCGGCTCCAAGATCACATAAAGCAGTTTTAACATAATTTCTTTTCATGGAGCATGGTATAGTTGGTACTCTGGGTAGTTTCTTAGGTATTCCACCTTTAAAAGTATAATTAGCAAGCATGGTGGAAATTTCAGCTTCCGGTATCTTTCTTTTATTAGTAACAATATCTTTCATGTACTTAGCATAATGATTCATTTTAAGCATATCAGTTGATCGCGTACGCAAAAAGATAGGTCTAATCATTTCAGCAAAGCGCTCAAAATCCTCATCATCCTTTTTCTTGGATGGTTTGGGAGGAAAAGGCATGGGTTTTTTAACCCAAGTCTCTCTTTCCTTACCGTGTTTCCTAGCAACAAAGTCTTTCTTATCATAACGTTGATTCTTTGATTGTGGGTTATCAAGATCAACAGCAGGTTCAATTTCTATATCATTATCATTGCTAGGTTGAGCATCAACATGAACATTATCATTAACATTATCGCTAGTTTCAGGTTCATTACCAGATTGTGTTTCAGCATCAGAAATAGAAATATCATTTGGATTCTCAGGTGTTTCAGCAATAGGTTCACTAGAAGCATGCAAAGTCCTATCATTTTTATTTTTCTTCCTTTTAGAAGGACTAGGTTCATCTATATTATTTCTTTGAGAATCTTGCTCAATTCTCTTAGGATGGCCTTCAGGATACAAAGGTTCCTGAGTCATTTTACCAGTTCTAGTAGCCACTCTAACAGCATAATCATTATTCTTACTATTCAATTCATTGAGCAAATCATTTTGAGCCTCAAGTACTTGTTCTACTTGAGTGGTAACCATAGAAGCATGTTTACTAATAAGTTTAAGTTCACCTTTGACATTAGCCCTATAATCACCCAAGTGTTCAAGCATATTTGAATTGTATTTCAATTGTCTAGCAAAATAAGCATTGAAGTCTTCTTTCTTAACCACAAATTTATCAAACTCATCTAAGCATGGGCTAGCAAACTTAGTAAATTGGATTTCAGCTTTATCATATATATAGAGAGAATTTACCTTTACTACATGTGTCGGGTTATCAAGACCATGTGTTTCTTCAATAGGTAATGGATTAATATCATATGTTTCTTCAACAGGCGGTAAATTAAAACCATGTAGTTCTTCAATAGGAGGTAAATTCTTAACATCTTCAGCTTTAATTCCTTTTTCTTTCATAGATTTCTTTGCCTCTTGCATATCTTTAGGACTGGGAAATAGAACACCTCTTTTCTTCGGAGTTGGTTTAGGAATAGGCTCAGGAGCTGGCTCAGGAAGTTTCCAATTATTTTCATTTTTCAACATATTATTCAATGGAATTTCATCTTCATCTGGTGTTCTTTCCCTCAAAACAAAACCAGCACAACTATCCAGGTAATCTCTGGAAGCATCAGTTAGTCCATTATAAAAGATATCAAGTATTTCATTTTTCTTGGGAGGATGATCAGGCAAAGCATTAAGTAACTTGAGAAGCCTCCCCCAAGCTTGTGGGAGACTCTCTTCTTCAATTTGCACAAAATTATATATATCCCTCAAAGCAGCTTGTTTCTTATGAGCAGGGAAATATTTAGCAGAGAAGTAATAAATCATATCCTAGGGACTACGCACACAACCAGGATCCAGAGAATTAAACCATAAAGGATATAAAGGTAGAGAAATAAAATCTTAGCATCACCCTTTAATGAGAACGGAAATATTTTAAGGATATAAAGGTAGCGAGATTTCTCATCATTAGTGAACAGGGTGGCTATATCATTTAATTTAGTAAGATGTGCCACAACAGTTTCAGATTCATAGCCATGGAAAGGATCAGATTCAACAAAAGTAATTATATTAGGATCAACAGATAATTCATAATCCTTATCAGTAACACAGATAGGTGAAGTAGCAAAAGCAGGGTCGTGTTTCATTCTAGCATTAAGAGATTGCTGGTTCCATTTAACTAATAACCTCTTGAGCTCGTATCTATCTTTGCAAGATAAAATAGCTAGAGCAGCTTCTTTTTCAAAAACATAACCCTCAGGAATAATAGGTGATTCATATTTTTTAGGGGGAGAGTCTTCATCAGCACTTTCATCAATATTATCAGTTTCAATAATTTCATTCTCTCTAACCCTAGCAAGTTGTTCATCAAGAAATTCACCAAGTGACACAGTAGTATCAAGCATAGAAGTAGTTTCATCATAGGTATCATGCATAGCAGAAGTGGCATCATCAATAACATGCGACATATCAGAACGAATAGCAGAAGCAGGTTTAGGTGTCGCAAGCTTACTCAAAACAGAAGGTGAATCAAGTGCAGCGCTAGATGGCAGTTCCTTACCTCCCCTCGTAGTTTAGCGATAAATCTTGGTTTTTGGATCTCTCAAGTTCTTTGTAATGATAAGAAGATATAAATCCCAAGTGACTCAAAGCATAGAGCTATGCTCCCCAGCAACGACGCCAGAAAATAGTCTTGATAACCCACAAGTATAGGGGATCACAACAGTTTTTGAGGGTAGAGTATTCAACCCAAATTTATTGATTCGACACAAGGGGAGCCAAAGAATATTCTCAAGTATTAGCAGCTGAGTTGCCAATTCAACCACACCTGGAAACTTAATATCTGCAGCAAAGTGTTTAGTAGCAAAGTAATATGATAATAGTGGTAACTGTAGCAAAAGTAATGTTTTTGGTATTTTGTAGTGATGATAGCAATAGCAACGGAAAAGTAAATGAGCGAAGAACAATATATGGAAAGCTCGTAGGCAATGGATCGGTGATAGAGAATTATGCGGGATGCGGTTCATCATGTAACTGTCATAACCTAAGGTGACACAGAACTAGCTCCAATTCATCAATGTAATGTAGGCATGTATTCCGAATATAGTCATACGTGCTTGTGGAAAAGAACTTGCATGACATCTTTTGTCCAACCCTCCCGTTGCAGCGGGGTCCTAATGGAAACTAAGGGATATTAAGGCCTCCTTTTAATAGAGTACCGAAACAAAGCATTAGCACATAGTGAATACATGAACTCCTCAAACTACATTCATCACCGGGAGTGGTCCCGATTATTGTCACTTCGGGGTTGCCGAATCATAACATATAGTAGGTGACTATAGACTTGCAAGATAGGATCAAGAACTCACATATATTCATGAAAACATAATAGGTTCAGATCTGAAATCATGGCACTCGGGCCCTAGTAGCAAGCATTAAGCATAGCAAAGGCATAGCAACATCAATCTCAGAACATAGTGGATACTAGGGATCAAACCCTAACAAAACTAACTCGATTACATGATAAATCTCATCCAACCCATCACCCTCCAGCAATCCTACGATGGAATTACTCACGCACGGCGGTGAGCATCATGAAATTGGTGATGGAGGATGGTTGATGATGACAATGGCGACGGATTTCCCTCTCCGGAGCCCCGAACGGACTCCAGGTCAGCCCTCCCGAGAGGTTTTAGGGCTTGGCGGCAGCTCCGTATCGTAAAACGCGATGAATCCTTCTCTCTGATTTTTTTCTCCCTGAAAGCAAATATATAGAGTTGGAGTTGAAGTCGGAGGAGGTCCAGGGGGCCCATGAGGTATGGGGGCGTCCTGAGGGGGGGGCAGGCGCCCCCCCCACCCTCGTGGCTAGGGTGTGGGCCCCCTGGTCTTCATCTTTTGCAAGGATTTTTTATTATTTCCAAATAGACGTTCCGTGAAGTTTTAGGTCATTCCGAGAACTTTAGTTTCTGCACATAAATAACACCATGGCAATTTTGCTGAAAATAGCGCCAGTCCGGGTTAGTTCCATTCAAATCATGCAAGTTAGAGTCCAAAACAAGGGCAAAAGTGTTTGGAAAAGTAGATACGACAGAGACGTATCATGCAACTTGTTCATGACCAAGTTCCTTAAAATTCATAATATCATTTCTAAGGGAGATGATCTTAGCGGGAGGAAAATACTTAGAGATAAAAGCATCTTTGCACTTATTCCACGAATCAATACTATTTTTAGGCAAAGACGAAAACCAAGCTTTAGCACGATCTCTAAGAGAAAAAGGAAATAGCTTCAATTTAACAATATCATTATCCACATCTTTCTTCTTTTGCATATCACATAAATCAATGAACTATTCAGATGGGTAATGACATCTTCACTAGGAAGGCCGGCGAATTGGTCTTTCATGACAAGATTCAACAAAGCAGCATTGATTTCACAAGATTCAGTATCGGTAAGAGGTGCAATCGGAGTGCTAGGGAAATCATTGTTGTTGGTATTGGTGAAGTCACACAATTTAGTATTATCTTGAGCCATCATGACAAGCAAGCAATCCAACACACAAGCAAAAAAGAAACGGGCATAAAGAGGCAAATAGAGAAAGAGAGGGAGGATGGAGAGAGAGGGCAAATAAAACGGCATGGGTGAAGTGGGGGGGGGAGGAAAACGAGAGGCAAATGGCAAATAATATAATGCGGGAGATAAGAGTTTGTGATGGGTACTTGGTATCTCTTGACTTGCAACGGCGCCGCCATGACTCATTGTCAGGAGTCAAATCTTGACGTGTCTTCCACGAACCTCCCCGGCAACGGCGCCAGAAATCCTTCTTGCTAACCGCTACCTCTTGAGCACTGCGTTGGTTTTCCCCGAAGAGGAAGGGATGATGCAGCAAAGTAGCATAAGTATTTCCCTCAGTTTTTGAGAACCAAGGTATCAATCCAGTAGGAGGCTACGCGCGAGTCCCTCGTACCTGCACAAAACAAATAAATCCTTGCAACCAATGCAAATAGGGGTTGTCAATCCCTATAGGGCCAATTACGAGAGTGAGATCTGATAGATATGATAAGATAATATTTTTGGTATTTTTATGATAAAGATGCAAAGTAAAATAAAGGCAAAGTAAATAGCAAAAGAAATAACTAAGTAGTAGGAGATTAATATGATGAAGATAGACCCGGGGGCCATAGATTTCACTAGTGGCTTCTCTCAAGAGCATAAGTATTCTACGGTGGGTGAACAAATTACTGTTGAGCAATTGACTGAATTGAGCATAGTTATGAGAATATCTAGGTATGATCATGTATATAGGCATCACGTCCGAGACAAGTAGACCGACTCCTGCCTGCATCTACTACTATTACTCCACTCATCGACCGCTATCCAGCATGCATCTAGAGTATTAAGTTAAAAACAGAGTAACGCCTTAAGCAAGATGACATGATGTAGAGGGATAGACTCATGCAATATGAAGAAAACCCCACCTTGCTATCCTCGATGGCAACAATACAATACATGCCTTGCTGCCCTTACTGTCACCGGGAAAGGACACCGCAAGATTGAACCCAAAGCTAAGCACTTCTCCCATTGCAAGAAAGATCAATCTAGTAGGCCAAACCAAACTGATAATTCAAAGAGACTTGCAAAGATAACCAATCATACATAAAAGAATTCAGAGAAGATTCAAATATTATTCATAGATAGATTTGATCATAAACCCACAATTTATCGCTCTCAACAAACACATCGCAAAAAGAAGATTACATCGAATAGTTCTCCACAAGAGAGGGGGAGAACATTGTATTGAGATCCAAAAAGAGAGAAGAAGCCATCTAGCTACTAGCTATGGACCCGTAGGTCTGAAGTAAACTACTCACACTTCATCGGAGAGGCTATGGTGTTGATGTAGAAGCCCTCCGTGATCGATGCCCCCTTCGGCGGAGCTCCGGAACAGGCCCCAAGATGGGATCTCATGGATACAGAAAGTTGTGGCGGTGGAATTAGGTTTTTGGCTTCATATCTGATCGTTTGGGGGTACGTAGGTATATATAGGAGGAAGGAGTATGTCGGTGGAGCAACAGGGGGGCCCACGAGGGTGGAGGGCGCGCCTGGGGTAGGCAGGCGCGCCCCCTACCTCGTGGCCTCCTCCCTTGTGCCTTGACGTAGGGTCCAAGTCTCCCGAGTCTTATTCGTTGAGAAAATCACGTTCCCGAAGGTTTCATTCCGTTTGGACTTCGTTTGATATTCCTTTTCTTCGAAACCCTAAAACAGGCAAAAAACAGCAATTCTGGGCTGGGTTAGTCCCAAAAATAATATAAAAGTGGATAATAAAGCCCAATAATGTCCAAAATAGTAGATAATATAGCATGGAGCAATCAAAAATTATAGATACGTTGGAGATGTATCAAGCATCCCCAAGCTTAATTCCTGCTCGTCCTCGATTAGGTAAATGATAAAAACAGAATTTTTGATGCGGAGTGCTACTTGGCATAATTTTAATGTAATTCTTCTTAATTGTGGTATGAATATTCAGATCCAAAAGATTCAAGACAAAAGTTCATATTGACATAGAAAATAATAATACTTCAAGCATACTAACAAAGAAATTATGTCTTCTCAAAATAACATGGCTAAAGAAAGTTATCCCTTCAAAATCATATAGTCTGGCTATGCTCTATCTTCACCACACAAAGTATTTAAATCATGCACACCCCCGATGACAAGCCAAGAAATTGTTTCATACTTTTCGCATTCCCAAAACTTTTTCAATCTTCACGCAATACTTGAGCGTGAGCCATGGATATAACACTATAGTCTCACATCCACTAGGCGTATTAACGGGCTATGGAGATTCCCATCAATAGATATCAATGTGAGTGAGTAGGGATTGCCATGCAACGGATGCACTAGAGCTATAAGTATATGAAAGCTCAAAAAGAAACTAAATGGGTGTGCATCCAATTGGCTTGCTCATGAAGACCTAGGGCAATTTGAGGAAGCCCATCATTGGAATATACAAGCCAAGTTCTATAATGAAAAATTCCCACTAGTATATGAAAGTGACAACATGAGAGACTCTCTACTATGAAGATCATGGTGCTACTTTGAAGCACAAGTGTGGTAAAAGGATAGTAACATTGTCTCTTCTCTCTTTTTCTCTCATTTTTTTATTTTGGGCCTTTTCTCTCCTTTTTTATGGCCTCTTTTCTTTCTATTTTTTTAATTTTTCATCCGGAGTCTCATCCCGACTTGTGGGGGAATCATAGTCTCCATCATCCTTTCCTCACTGGGACAATGTTCTAATAATGATGATCATCACACTTTTATTTTTCTTACAACTCAAAAATTACAACTCGATACTTAGAACAAAATATGACTCTATATGAATGCCTCCGGCGATGTACCCGGATAGGCAATGACTCAAGAGTGACACATATGAAAGAATTATGAACGGTGGCTTTGCCACAGATACAATGTCAACTACATGATCATGCTAAGCAATATGACAATGATGGAGTGTGTCATGATAAATGGAATGGTGGAAAGTTGCATGGCAATATATCTCGGAATGGCTATGGGAATGCCATAATAGGTAAGTATGGTGGCTGTTTTGAGGAAGGTATATGGTGGGTGTATGATACCAGCGAAAGGTGTGCGGTATTAGAGAGGCTAGCAATGGTGGAAGGGTGAGAGTGCATATAATCCATGGACTCAACATTAGTCATAAAGAACTCATATACTTATTGCAAAAATCTACAAGTTATGAAAGCAAAGTATTACGCGCATGCTCCTAGGGGGATAGATTGGTAGGAAAAGAGCATCGCTCGTCCCCGACCGCCACTCATAAGGAAGACAATCCATAAATAAATCATGCTCCGACTTTATCACGTAACGGTTCACCATACGTGCATGCTACGGGAATCACAAGCTTCAACACAAATATTTCTCAAATTCACAACTACTCAACTAGCATGACTTTAATATCACCATCTCCATATCTCAAAACAATTATCAAGTATCAAACTTCTCATAGTATTCAACACACTCATAAGAGAATTTTTATTATCAATCTTGCATACCAAGCATATTAGGATTTTAAGCAAATTACCATGCTATTAAGACTCTCAAAATAATCTAAGTTAAGCTTGAGAGATCAATAGTTTCTATAAAACAAATCCACCACCGTGCTCTAAAAGATATAAGTGAAGTACTAGAGCAAAATTATATAACTCAAAAGATATAAGCGAAGCACATAGAGTATTCTAACAAATTCCATATCATGTATGGATCTCTCAAAAGGTGTGTACAGCAAGGATGATTGTGGTAAACTAAAAAGCAAAGACTCACATAATACAAGACGCTCCAAGCAAAACACATATCATGTGGCGAATAAAAATATAGCTCCAAGTAAAGTTACCGATAAAAGTAGACGAAAGAGGGGATGCCTTCCGGGGCATCCCCAAGATTTGGCTTTTAGGTGTCCTTATATTATCTTGGGGGTGCCATGGGCATCCCCAAGCTTAGTCTCTTGCCACTCCTTGTTCCATAATCCATCAAATCTTTACCCAAAACTTGAAAACTTCACAACACAAAACTTAAAGTAGAAAATCTTGTGAGCTCCGTTAGCGAAAGAAAATAAAAGACCACTTCAAGGTACTGTAATGAACTCATTCTTTATTTATATTGGTGTTATACCTACTGTATTCCAACTTCTATATGGTTTATAAACTATTTTACTAGCCATGGATTCATCAAAATAAGCAAACAACACACGAAAAACAGAATCTGTCAAAAACAGAACAATCTGTAGTAATCTGTAGCTAGCGCAAGATCTGGAACCCCAAAAATTTTAAAATAAATTTCTGGACGTGAGGAATTTATCTATTAATCATCTGAAAAAATAATTAACTAAATAGCACTTTCCAAATAAAAATTACAGCAGTTCTCGTGGGCGCTAAAGTTTCTGTTTTTTACAGCAAGTTCAACAAGACTTTCCCCAAGTCTTCCCAACGGTTCTACTTGGCACAAACACTAATTAAACACAAAAAACACAACCAAAACAAAGTCTAGATAAATTATTTATTACTAAACAGGAGAAAAAAGCAAGGAATAAAAATAAAATTGGGTTGCCTCCCAACAAGCGCTATCGTTTAACGCCCCTAGCTAGGCATAACAAGCAAGAATAGATCTAGGTATTACCATCTTTGGTAGGCAATCCATAAGTGGCTCTCATAATAGATTCATAAGGTAATTTAATTTTCTTTCTAGGAAAGTGTTACATGCCTTTCCTTGATGGAAATTGGAATCTAATATTTCCTTCCTTCATATCAATAATTGCACCAATCGTTCTAAGGAAAGGTCTACCAAGAATAATAGGACATGAAGGATTGCAATCTATGTCAAGAACAATAAAATCTACGGGCACATAATGCCTATTTGCAAGAATAAGAACATCATTAATTCTTCCCATAGGTTTCTTAATAGTGGAATCCGCAAGGTGCAAGTTTAGAGAGGAATCATCAAAATCATGGAAACCTAACAAATCACACATAGTTTTTGGAATCGTGGAAACACTAGCACCCAAATCACATAAAGCATAGCATTCATGATCTTTCATTTTAATTATAATAGTTGGTTCCCACTCATCATAATGTTTTCTAGGGATATGTAACGCCCCGAGACGATGTGCCAGGTGTCCTCCAGTTATTCGCTGTGGTTGCCTTGGCATTGCTTGCGTGTCATGCATTGCATATCATGTCATCATGTGCATTTCATTTGCATACATGTTCGTCTCATGCATCTGAGCATTTTCCCCGTTGTCCGTTTTGCAATCCGGCGCTCCTGTGTCATCCGGTATCCCTTTCTACCTCTTTTCGTGTGTGTGTGTGTTAAACGTTTTCGGATTGGACCGAGACTTGTGATGCGGCCTTGGTTTACTACCGGTAGACCGCCTGTCAAGTTTCGTACCATTTGGACTTCGTTTGATACTCCAACGGTTAACCGAGGGACCGAAAAGGCCTCGTGTGTGTTGCAGCCCAACACCCCTCCAAAGTGGCCCAAAACCCACCTTAACCCCTCCATCATCTTGGTCGTTTGATCACGATCGCGTGGCTGCAAACCGCACCTCATTTGGAGCTCCCTAGCTTCCTCTACCTATAAATATGTGACCCCCTCCCCAAAATTCGCGGATGAAACCCTACACATCTTCCTCCTCCCGCAGCCGGACATCTCCGTCTCGCCGCCGGACGTGTCCACAGCCACCGCCAGGTCGCCCGGACCAATCAGGGGTCGATACCTCAGCACCGCCGCCGCCTCAGCCACTCCCAGCGCGCCAGCTCAGCGCCGTGCCGCCCCACTTCGCCGCCGGGCCCGCGGGGCCCAGTTTCGGCCTGCGCGAGCCCGTAGCCGCCTGTCTTCCGCGCCCGTGGCACCTCGCAGCCGCGCCTACCCCGCCGTCGTGCCTCTCACCGGATTTGCGTGCCCGGTGCCGGACTTCACCGGAGATCCTCGCCGACTCGCCGGCGTTCGTCGTCACCGACGCCCAGCTCCCTCAGTCGCCGCCTCCGACACATGGTCGCCGAGGCGCCGTGGTCCAGTCGTTGCGCCGCCGCCTCAGGTCACCTCGCCACCTCGCCTCTGTGTGCGCCATTTTTCGCACCTTGCCCGAGTCCACCAGCGCCCCGCCGCCATGGATCAGATCAGGAGCTTGTCGCCGCGCCTCGTTGACCTCCCTCGCCGGCCACGTGGGCCATGGCCCAACTTCTCCCAGGCCCAGCCGCGCCTTCGGCAAGTCCAGCAACCGGCCCGCCTACCTCCTCCTCAGATGGGATCGGCCCATGGGTGAGCCTCTCCTATTCCCCGCCCGTGCGAAGAATAGCTATCCTCCGCGCGCCTGTTTTTTTCTAAGTGCCCAGATCTGCCACATATTGTTGCGTACTTCCTCGCATCATAACTCTGCATCTGTAGCTCCGATTCGTGCGTGTAGCATATCAAAATGTTCTTCTCGATGAGTACATCATTTCATCTCATTGCATCATTTTCATTTGAGCTCATCTTGATGCCCGAAATGCTGTTGGAAGAGGGCTATGTGATGTTTATGTGAGATTTGTTTCAACAAATGCACTTTTATCATTTTTGCCATGATTAATGTATGCATGCTATGATCCTGAGCTCTACATGTGTTTTGAAATATGCCATGCCATCTTTACAGGGGTGTATGCCATGTATTTTTGTGATCTTTGTGGTGACTAGCACAAGCATGCACAGTAGCTTACTTAATGATGCTGATTTCAGGGACTTAGAATTTCACTAAGTCCTGTTATTGTTTTTATGCCATATAATCATGTTGTTTCCTAGTGATCCATGCCTCTTTTGAGGATGATCAGTAAGGATGTTTTGTATTGTTGTGCTCTATCCATCCATGTATTTGTTTGTAATTTTGGAGCACCCTAGCTTGAGTCAATCGAGCCCTACTTTTGCTATAAAATGTTCCTGGCAGATTGTTAACATGTTTTGCAATTTTGCCGAGCTTGTTGTTGTTGATCCGTACATGCTATGTTGTTGTTCTTGCCATGTCTAGCTTCTATGCCATGTATTCTTGATGGGTGTATGCTTAGTTTGTCATGCCATGCTTTGTAGTGAGTGCATCGAGCTCGTAAACATGCCTACTTGTTAATCTGTTTTGCATGCTCCAGTTTTTCACTAAGTCTGAATCTGTTTATGTTGTTGCTATGTTCACATGCTTGCAATTGTATTTTCTGATCCCTTTTGGCTTATGGTAAGTTAGGGAATTTTGTTATATGCTTTGAGTAGCTTCATTCCATGCCTTACTTTGCCATGATATGCTCCTGTAGCATGTACTTATCATGCCCTAAACATTGTTATCTGATGATAAATTCCTAATATGCTGTTAATTTCACTAAGTCTGTAACCTATTATATTTTGCTCTTTTGTCATGCTTGTTTGAACCTGTTAATGAGTGAATTAGCCATAGCTCAGTGTTCTTCTTTTGTCAAGCATCTTGAGTTTATCCCTGCCATGTATTTTTTTGCTATGTTTGAGTGCTGCAGCATATTTATCTTGATGCATTTAGTTCGTCACTTGCTGTTTATCGCAGACTGGTGCCATATTTGTTTTGCTTGCCTTTTCCAAACCATAACTCCGCCTATGTTGTCTCAACATAGCCGGTCCCAAGCCCGGGTAAAGGAGGAGGGTTGTGATAGGCTTGGCAAGCCAACGTAAAAACTCAGCCACTCTTATGGAGATGAAACCCAAAAGATTTTCGTTGGGGCGTAACCCGCTCAGCGACGCGCTACATCAGAACCCGGGTGTGGTGGAAAATGGGCAAGGGCCAGGCCGTCACCCCAAGGTGGCGCGCTGTATCTTGATCCGGATACGGTGGCAAGTGAGCGAGGATCGGGTCATCGCATCCTTAGTGGCGCGCTACATCGGCGCCCGGATGTAGTGGAAAATGGGCAAGGGTCTTCGCATTTGACTCGACGAGTGCGAAGGGTAAGGAAGCTAGCCGAGCCTAGGAGGATTCGCTAAGGTAGCTGGAATGTAGGGTCTTTGACAGGGAAGCTTCGGGAGCTAGTTGATGCAGCGGTGAGGAGAGGTGTTGATATCCTTTGCGTCCAAGAAACCAAATGGAGAGGACAGAAGGCGAAGGAGGTGGAGGATACCGGCTTCAAGCTGTGGTACACAGGGACGACTACAAACAGAAATGGCGTAGGCATCTTGATCAACAAGAGCCTCCAGTATGGAGTGGTAGACGTCAAGAGACGTTGGGACCGGATTATCCTGGTCAAGCTGGTAGTTAACGACTTGGTTCTCAATGTTATCAGCGCGTATGCCCCGCAAGTAGGCCACAATGAGAACACCAAGAGGGAGTTCTAGGAAGGCCTGGAAGACATGGTTAGGAGTGTACCGATTGGTGAGAAGCTCTTCATAGGAGGAGACCTCAATGGCCACGTGGGTACATCTAACACAGGTTTTGAAGGGGAGCATGGGGGCTTTGGCTATGGCATCAGGAATCAAGAAGGAGAAGATGTCTTAAGCTTTGCTCTAGCCTACAACATGATTGTAGCTAACACCCTCTTTAGAAAGAGAGAATCACATCTGGTGACTTTTAGTAGTGGCCAACACTCTAGCCAGATTGATTTCATCCTCTCGAGAAGAGAAGATAGGCGTGCGTGCCTAGACTATAAGGTGATATCTGGAGAGAGTGTTGTACCCTAGCATAAGTTGGTGGTTGCTGATTTCCGCTTTCGGATTCGTGTCCAGCGGGATAAGCGTGCCAAAGTCGCTAGAACGAAGTGGTGGATGCTCAAGGGGGAGGTAGCTCTAGCGTTCAAGGAGAGGGTCATTAAGGAGGGCCCTTGGGAGGAAGGAGGAGACGCGAACAATGTGTGGACGAAGATGGCGACTTGCATTCGTAAGGTGGCCTCGGAGGAGCTTGGAGTGTCCAGGGGAAGGAGAAGCGAAGATAAGGATACCTGGTGGTGGAATGATGATGTCTAGAAGGCGATTAAAGAGAAGAAAGATTGCTTCAAACGCCTATACCTAGATAGGAGTGCAGACAACATAGAGAAGTACAAGATGGCGAAGAAGACCGCAAAGCGAGCTGTTGGTGAAGCAAGGGGTCGGGCATATGAGGACCTCTACCAACGGTTAGGCACGAAGGAAGGTGAAAGGGACATCTATAAGATGGCCAACATCTAAGAGAGGAAGATGAGGGATGTTGGCCAAGTCAAATGCATCAAGGACGGAGCAGGCCAACTCTTGGTGAAGGACGAGGAGATTAAGCATAGATGGCGAGAGTACTTCGACAAGCTGTTCAATGGGGAGAATGAGAGTTCTACCATTGAACTGGACGACTCCTTTGATGAGACCAGCATGCGTTTTGTGCGGCGAATCCAGGAGTTTGAGGTCAAGGAGGCTTTAAAAAGGATGAAAGGAGGCAAGGCGATGGGCCCTGATTGTATCCCCATTGAGGTGTGGAAAGGTCTTGGGGACATAGCGATAGTATGGCTAACCAAGCTTTTCAACCTCATTTTTCGGGCAAACAAGATGCCAGAAGAATGGAGACGGAGTATATTAGTACCAATCTTCAAGAATAAGGGGGATGTTCAGAGTTGTACTAATTACTATGGAATTAAGCTGATGAGCCATACAATGAAGCTATGGGAGAGAGTCATTGAGCACCTCTTAAGAAGAATGACAAGCGTGACCAAGAATCAGTTTGGTTTCATGCCTGGGAGGTCGACCATGGAAGCCATTTTCGTGGTATGACAACTTATGGAGAGATATAGGGAGAAAAAGAAGGACTTGCATATGGTGTTCATTGACTTGGAGAAGGCCTATGATAAGATACCACGGAATGTCATGTGGTGGGCCTTGGAGAAACACAAAGTCCCAGCAAAGTACATTACCCTCATCAAGGACATGTACGATAATGTTGTGACAAGTGTTCGAACAAGTGATGTCGACACTAATGACTTCCCGATTAAGATAGGACTGCATCAGGGGTCAGCTCTGAGCCCTTATCTTTTTGCATTGGTCATGGATGAGGTCACAAGGGATATACAAGGAGATATCCCATGGTGTATGCTCTTTGCGGATGATGTGGTGCTAATTGACGATAGTCGGACGGGGGTAAATAGGAAGTTAGAGTTATGGAGACAAACCTTGGAATCGAAAGGGTTTAGGCTTAGTAGAACTAAAACCGAGTACATGATGTGCGGTTTCAGTACTACTAGGTGTGAGGAGGAGGTTAGCCTTGATGGCCAGGTGGTACCTCAGAAGGACACCTTTCGGTATTTGGGGTCAATGCTGCAGGAGGATGGGGGTATTGATGAAGATGTGAACCATCGAATCAAAGCCGGATGGATGAAGTGGCGCCAAGCTTCTGGCATTCTTTGTGACAAGAGAGTGCCACAAAAGCTAAAAGGCAAGTTCTACAGGACGGCGGTTCGACCCGCAATGTTGTATGGCGCTGAGTGTTGGCCAACTAAAAGGCGACATGTTCAACAGTTAGGTGTGGCGGAGATGCGTATGTTGAGATGGATGTGTGGCCACACGAGGAAGGATCGAGTCCGGAATGATGATATAAGAGATAGAGTTGGGGTAGCACCAATTGAAGAGAAGCTTGTCCAACATCGTCTGAGATGGTTTGGGCATATTCAGCGCAGGCCTCCAGAAGCTCCGGTGCATAGTGGACGGCTAAAGCATGCGGAGAATGTCAAGAGAGGGCGGGGTAGACCGAATTTGACATGGGAGGAGTCCGTTAAGAGAGACCTGAAGGATTGGAGTATCACCAAAGAGCTAGCTATGGACAGGGGCGCGTGGAAGCTTGCTATCCATGTGCCAGAGCCATGAGTTGGTTGCGAGATCTTATGGGTTTCACCTCTAGCCTACCTCAACTTGTTTGGGACTAAAGGATTTGTAGTTGTTGTTGTTGTTGTTGTTGTTGTTGTTGTTGTTGTTGTTGTTGTTGTTGTTGTTGTTGCCTTTTCCAAACCGTGCATCCGATTCCGGTGATCTTTATATCGATTTCGACCGAAATCAACTCCTCTTTCTAGTGGCACTCTTGGATTTCCAAGTTGAGGCCACGTTCAATCATTCCTTTCCAAATCATGCATACACATCACATACCGCATCCCGCATATCATGCCATGTTCATGTGTTGGTTGTTTACTATGTTGTGTGCTTCTTTCCAGTATTGCTCTTCGGGTTGCTTCCGATAACATCGCGTTTGTGAGGAACCGTTTGACTACGTTCGTTTGTATTCTTCATGGACTCGTTCTTCTTCCTTGCGGGATTTCAGGCAAGATGACCATACCCTTGAAATCACTTCTATCTTTGCTCGCTAGATTGCCCGCTCTTTTGCTATGCCTATGCTACGATACCTACCACTTTCTTATCATGCCTCCCATGTTTCCATGTTCAGCCCCTAACCCACCTTGTCCTAGCAAACCGTTGTTTGGCTATGTTACCGCTTTGCTCAGCCCCTCTTATAGCGTTGTTAGTTGTAGGTGAAGATGAAGTTTGTTCCTTGTTGGAACATGGACATGTTGTTCCTTGTTGGAACAGGTTTATATGTGGGAATATCACAATATCTCTTATTTAATTAATGCATCTATATACTTGGTAAAGGGTGGAAGGCTCGGCCTTATGCCTGGTGTTTTGTTCCACTCTTGCCACCGTAGTTTCCGACATATCGGTGTTATATTCCCGGATTTTGCGTTCCTTACGCGGTTGGGTTATAATGGGAACTCCTTGACAGTTCGTCTTGATTAAAACTCCTCCAGCAATGCCCAATATTGGTTTTACCATTCGCCACCTAACCTTTTCTTTCCCTTGGGTAGGCCTGCCCAAGGGTCATCTTTATTTTAACCCCCCCCCCCCCCCCCCCCGGGCCAGTGCTCCTCTAAGTGTTGGTCCAAACTAGAGCCCCTTGCAGCGCCACCTCGGGGAAACATGAGGGTTGGTTTTAGTTGAACAGATTGCTCATCCGGTGTGCCCTGAGAACGAGATATGTGCAGCTCCTATCGGGATTTGTCGGCACATTCGGGCGGCGTTGCTGGACTTGTTTTACCATTGTCGAGGATGTCTTGTAACCTGGATGCCGAGCCTGATCGGATTGTCTTGGGAGTAGGAATATCCTTCGTTGACCATGAGAGCTTGTGACGGGCTAAGTTGGGACACCCCTGCAGGGATTTGAACTTTCGAAAGCCGTGCCCGTGGTTAGGGGCAGATGGGAATTTGTTAATGTCTGGTTGTAGAAAACCTGAAACTTAACTTAATTAAAATGCATCAACCGCGTGTGTAACCGTGATGGTCTATTTTTGGCGGTGTCCGGGAAGTGAACACGGTGTTGGAGTTATGCTTGACGTAAGTAGTTTTGGATCACTTCTGGATCATACTTTCTCGATCATGCTTTTCCTTCTCTTCTCGCTCTCATTTGCGTATGTTAGCCACCATATATGCTAGTCGCTTGCTGCAGCTCCACCTCATACCTTTTCCCTACCTATAAGCTTAAATAGTCTTGATCACGAGGGTGTGAGATTGCTGAGTCCCCGTGACTCACAGGTACTTCCAAAACCAGCTTGAAGGTGACGTTGAACCGTGCGGATGACGCAACCAAGCTTAAGGAGGAGCTCGATGAAGATCTTGTCCTTTGTGTTGTTTCGTTCTAGTTGATCAGTAGTATAGCCTAGTTGGGGTCGATCGGGGATTTGTGTAGCATTTGGGGTAGTCTTCTTTTATTTTGGTTCCGTAGTCGGACCTTGAGTGTATTTGGATGAACGTAATGCTTTATTCATGTATTGTGTGAAGTGGTGATTGTAAGCCAACTATGTATCCCTTTCCCATATGTATTACATGGGTTGTGTGAAGATTACCTCACTTGCGACATTGCTTTCAATGCGGTTATGCCTCTAAGTCGTGCTTCGACACGTGGGAGATATAGCCGCATCAAGGGCGTTACAGCATAGAAACTTCCAATTCAAGTTTTTCTTCATACGATTGCATCAAGGCATCAACGATATGTTTAGTAAACGCTTTATTTTGACTATAAGCATGAGGAGAATTTAGCACGGATTGCAACAAGGAAATACAATCAATCAAAGAGCAATTTTCATAGTTAAATTCCTTGAAATCCATAATAGTGGGTTTATCAACATCTAGGGTTTTAATTTCTTCAATCCCACTTTTATCAAATTTAGCATCAAGATCAACAAATTCCGAATTTTGGAACGCCTTCTAGGTAAAGGTGGATCATATTCAGTCCCATCATTATCAAGATTCATATTGCAAAACAAAGATTTAATAGGGGACACATCAATAACTTTTAGATCTTCATCTTTATTTTCATAGCAACTAGAAGAACACGCTCTTATAAAGGCATCTTTCTTAGCACGCATCCTAGCGGTTCTTTCTTTGCACTCATCAATGGAAATTCTCATGGCTTTGAGAGACTCATTGATATCATGCTTAGGTGGTATAGATCTACGTTTCAAAGAATCAACATCAAGAGAAATTCTATCAACGTTCCTAGCCAAATCATCAATCTTAAGGAATTTTTCTTCAATCATAGCATTAAAATTCTTTTGTGAAGTAATAAATTCTTTAATATTAGATTCAAAATCAGAGAGCGTCTTATTATAATTTCCATAAGAATTGTTGTAGGAATTACCATAATTATTAGAGGGATTACTAGGATAAGGCCTAGGGTTGAAATTTCCTTTATACGCATTATTACCAAAATTGTTCCTACCAACAAAATTCACATACATAGATTCATTATTATTCTCAATCAAAGTAGACAATGGCATATCATTAGGATCAGAAGAAACACTCTTATTAGCAAATAATTTCATAAGTTCATCCATCTTTCCACTCAAAACATTAATTTCTTCTATCGCATGCACCTTTTTATTAGTATATCTTTCAGTATGCCATTGAGAATAATTAACCATAATGTTATCTAGGAGTTTAGTAGCTTCTCCTAAAGTGATTTCCATAAAAGTGCCTCCCGCGGCCGAATCTAAAAGATTTCTAGAAGCAAAATTCAATCCGGCATAAATTGTTTGTATAAGCATCCATAAATTTAAACCATGAGTAGGACAATTACGTATCATTAATTTCATTCTCTCCCAAGCTTGTGCAACATGTTCATGATCAAGTTGCTTAAAATTCATAATATCGGTTCTAAGAGAGATGATCTTAGCGGGAGGAAAATACTAAGAGATAAAAGCATCTTTGCACTTGTTCCATGAATCAATACTATTTTTAGGCAAAGACAAAAACCAAGCTTTGGCACGATCTCTAAGCGAAAACGGAAATAGCTTCAATTTAACAATATCATTATACAAATCTTTCTTCTTTTGCATGTCACACAAATCAACGAAACTATTTAGATGGGTAGCGGCATGTTCACTAGGAAGGCCGAAAACTGGATCTTTCATGACAAGATTCAGCAAACCAGTATTAATTTCACAAGATTCAGCATCGGTAAGAGGAGCAATCGAAGTGCTAATAAAATCATTGTTGTTGGTATTGGTTAAGTCACACAATTTAGTATTATCTTGAGCCATCATGACAAGGAAGCAAACTAACACACAAGCAAACAAAAAGCAAGCGGGCAAAAGGAGGCAAATAGAGAAAGAAAGGGAGGATAGAAAGAGAGGGCGAATAAAACAACAAGGGTGAAGTGGGGGGAGAGGAAAACGAGAGGCAAATGGCAAATAATGTAATGCGGGAGATAAGGGTATGTGATGGGTACTTGGTATGTTGACTTTTGCGTAGACCTCCCCGACAACGGCGCCAGAAATCCTTCTTGCTACCTCTTGAGCACCGCGTTGGTTTTCCCCGAAGAGGAAGGGATGATGCAGCAAAGTAGCGTAAGTATTTCCCTCAGTTTTTGAGAACCAAGGTATCAATCCAGTAGGAGGCTACGAGCGAGTCCCTCGTACCTGCACAAAACAAATAAATCCTCGCAACCAACACAAATAGGGGTTGTCAATCCCTATAGGGCCACTTACGAGAGTGAGATCTGATAGATATGATAAGATAATATTTTTGGTATTTTTTTGATAAAGATGCAAAGTAAAATAAAGGCAAAGTAAATAGAAAAAGAAATAACTAAGTAGTAGGAGATTAATATGATGAAGATAGACCCGGGGGCCATAGGATTCACTAGTGGCTTCTCTCAAGAGCATAAGTATTCTACGGTGGGCGAACAAATTACTATTGAGCAATTGACATAATTGAGCATAGTTATGAGAATATCTAGGTATGATCATGTATATAGGCATCACTTTCGAGACAAGTAGACCGACTCCTGCTTGCATCTAGTACTATTACTCCACTCATCGACCGCTATGCAGCATGCATCTAGAGTATTAAGTTAAAAATAGAGTAACGGCTTAAGAAAGATGACATGATGTACAGGGATAGACTCATGCAATATGAAGAAAACCCCATCTTGTTATCCTCGATGGCAACAATACAATACGTGCCTTGCTGCCCTTACTGTCACCGGGAAAGGACACCGCAAGATTGAACCCAAAGCTAAGCACTTCTCCCATTGCAAGAAAGATCAATCTAGTAGGCCAAACCAAACTGAGAATTCAAAGATACTTGCAAAGATAACCAATCATACATAAAAGAATTCAAAGAAGATTCAAATATTATTCATAGATAGACTTGATCATAAACCCACAATTCATTGGTATCAACAAACACACCGCAAAAACAAGATTACACCGAATAGTTCTCCACAAGAGAGGGGGTGAACATTGTATTGAGATCCAAAAAGAGAGAAGAAGCCATCTAGCTACTAGCTATGGACCCGTAGGTCTGAAGTAAACTACTCACACTTCATCGGAGAGGCTATGGTGTTGATGTAGAAGCCCTCCGTGATCGATGCCCCCTCTGGCGGAGCTCCGGAACAGGCCCCAAGATGGGATCTCATGGATACAGAAAATTGCGGCGGTGGAATTAGGTTTTTGGCTCCGTATCTGATTGTTTGGGGGTACGTAGTTATATATAGGAGGAAGGAGTATGTCGGTGGAGCAACAGGGGGCCCACGAGGGTGGAGGGCGCGCCTGGGGTAGGCAGGCGCGCCCCTTACCTCGTTGCCTCATCCCTTGTGCCTTGACATAGGTCCAAGTCTCCTGAGTCTTATTCATTGAGAAAATCACGTTCCCGAAGGTTTCATTCCGTTTGGACTCCGTTTGATATTCCTTTTCTTTGAAACCCTAAAACAGGCAAAAAACAGCAATTCTGGGCTGGGCCTCCGGTTAATAGGTTAGTCCCAAAAATAATATAAAAGTGGATAATAAAGCCCAATAATGTCCATAACAGTAGATAATATAGAATGGAGCAATCAAAAATTATAGATACATTGGAGATGTATCACTACCTCTTGAGCACTGCGTTGGTTTTCCCTTGAGGAGGAAAGGGTGATGCAGCAAAGTAGCGTAAGTATTTCCTTCAGTTTTTGAGAACCAAGGTATCAATCCAGTAGGAGGCCGCGCACAAGTCCCTCGCACCTACACAAACAAATAAGTCCTCGCAACCAACGCGATAAGGGGTTGTCAATCCCTACACGGTCACTTACGAGAGTGAGATCTGATAGATATGATAGGATGATATTTTTGGTATTGTTATGATAAAGAAAAATAAAAGATGCAAAGTAAAATAAATAGCAAAGAAAATAACTAAGTATTGGAAGACTAATATGATGGAAGATAGACTCGGGGGCCATAGGTTTCACTAGTGGCTTCTCTCAAGAGCATAAGTATTTAGGGTGGGTGAACAAATTACTGTTGAGCAATTCACAAAATTTAGCATAGTTATGAGAATATCTAGGTATGATCATGTATATAGGCATCACATCTGAGACAAGTAGACCGACTACTGCCTGCATCTACTACTATTACTCCACACATCGACCGCTATCCAGCATACTTCTAGAGTATTAAGTTCAAGAGAACAGAGTAACGCTTTAAGCAGATGACATGATGTAGAGGGATAGACTCATGCAATATGAAGAAAACCCCATCTTGTTATCCTCGATGGCAACAATACAAAACGTGCCTTCCTGCCCCTACTGTCACTGGGAAAGGACACCGCAAGATTGAACCCAAAGCTAATCACTTCTCCCATTGCAAGAAAGATCAATCTAGTAGGCCAAACCAAACTGATAATTCTAAGAGACTTGCAAAGATAACCAATCATACATAAAAGAATTCAGAGAAGATTCAAATATTGTTCATAGATAAACTTGATCGTAAACCCACAATTCATAGGTCTCAACAAACACACCGCAAAAGAAGATTACATCGAATAGATCTCCAGAAGAGAGGGGGAGAACTTTGTATTGAGATCCAAAAAGAGAGAAGAAGCCATCTAGCTAATAACTATGGACCCGTAGGTCTGAAGTAAACTACTCACACTTCATCGGAGGGGCTATGGTGTTGATGTAGAAGCCCTCCATGATCGATGCCCCCTCCAGTGGAGCTCCGGAAAAGGCCCCAAGATGGGATCTCGTGGATACAAAAAGTTACTACGGTGGAATTAGGGTTTTGGCTCCGTATCTGGTAGTTTGGGGGTACGTAGGTATATATAGGAGTAAGGAGTACGTCGATGGAGCAACAGGGGGCCCACGAGGGTGGAGGGCGCGCCTAGGGGGGGGGGGGGGTAGGCGCGCCCCCTACCTCGTGCATTCCTTGTTGATTGCTTGACGTAGGGTCCAAGTCCTATGGATCATGTTCGTTTCAAAAATCACGTTCCCGAAGGTTTCATTCCGTTTGGACTCCGTTTGATATTCTTTTTCTGCAAAAACCCTAAAATAGGCAAAAAAAACAGCAATTCTGGGTTGGGCCTCCGGTTAATAGGTTAGTCCCAAAAATAATATAAAAGTGTGTAATAAAGCCCAATAATGTCCAAAACAGAATATAATATAGCATGGAACAATCAAAAATTATAGATACGTTGGAGATGTATCAATAAGCTCAAACCCAAATCGGAGAAGTGC
Source organism: Triticum monococcum (assembly GCA_034509565.1). Classification (NCBI taxonomy): domain Eukaryota; kingdom Viridiplantae; phylum Streptophyta; class Magnoliopsida; order Poales; family Poaceae; genus Triticum; species Triticum monococcum. Next base: position 112,719,030 of record CM067843.1, read on the forward strand.
GTCTTCATAGGATACCCAAAAGAAACTGTTGGGTACACCTTCTATCACAGATCCGAAGGCAAGATCTTTGTTGCTAAGAGTGGATCATTTCTAGAGAAGGAGTTTCTCTCGAAAGAAGTGAGTGGGAGGAAAGTAGAACTTGATGAGGTAATTGTACCTTCTCCCGAATTGGAAAGTAGTTCATCACATAAATCAGTTCCAGTGATGCCTACACTAATTAGTGAGGAAACTAATGATGTTGATCATGAAACTTCAGATCAAGTTACTACCGAACCTCGTAGGTCAACCAGAGCACATTCCGCACCAGAGTGGTACGGTAATCCTGTTTTGGAAGTCATGTAGACCATGATGAACCTACAAACTATGAGGAAGCGATGATGATCCCAGATTCCGACAGATGGCTTGAGGCCATGAAATCCGAGATAGAATCTATGTATGAGAACAAATTGTGGACTTTGGTGGACTTGCTCAATGATTGGCAAGCCATTGAGAATAAATGGATCTTCAAGAGGAAGACGAACACTCATAGTTGTGTTACTATCTACAAAGCTCGACTTGTCGAAAAGGGTTTTTGACAAATTCAAGATGTTGACTACGATGAGATTTTATCACTCGTATCGATGCTTAAAAGTTGCCGCATTTTATGAAATCTGGCAAATGGATATCAAAACTACATTCCTTATTGGATTTCTTAAAGAAGAGTTGTATATGATGCAACCAGAAGGTTATGTCAATCCTAAAAATGCTAACAAAGTGTGCAAGCTCCAGCAATCCATCTATGGACTGGTGCAAGCATCTCGGAGTTGGAATATACGCTTTGATGAGTTGATCAAATCATATAGTTTTATACAGACTTGCGGTGAAGCCTGTATTTACAAGAAAGTGAGTGAGAGCACTACAACCTTTCTGATAAATATATGTGAATGACATATTGTTGATCAGAAATGATGTAGAATTTTCTGGAAAGCATAAATGAGTGTTTGAAAGGAGTTTTTCAAACAAAGACCTCGGTAAAGTTGCTTACATATTGAGCATCAAGATCTATAGATATAGATCAAGACGCTTGATAAGTTTTTTCAATGAGTACATACCTTGACAAGATTTTGAAGGAGTTCAAAATGAATTAGTCAAAGAAGGATTTCTTGTCTGTGTTACAAGGTGTAAAGTTGAGTAAAGACTCAAAACCCGACCACGGTAGAAAATAGAAAGATAATGAAAAGTCATTCCCTATGCCTCAGTCATAGGTTCTATAAAGTATGATATGCTGTGTACCAGACCTATTGTATACCTTAGCATGATTTTGGTAAGGGAGTACAATAGTGATCTAGGAGTAGATCACTAGACAACGGTCAAAATTATCCTTAGAGGACTAATGAAATATTTCTCGGTTATGGAGGTGATAAAAGAGTTCATCGTAAAGAGTTATGTCGATGCAAACTTTTTACACCGATCTAGATGACTCTAAGTCTCGATCTAGATACATATTAAAAGTGAGAGCAATTAGCTAGAGTAGCTCTGTGCAGAGTATTGTAGACATAGAAATTTGCAAAATATATACGGATCTGAATGTTGCAGACCCGTAGACTAAACTTCTCTCACAAGCAAAACATGATCACTCTTTGGGTGTTAATCACATAGCGATGTGAACTAGATTATTGACTCTAGTGAACCCTTTGGGTATTAATCACATGAAGGTGTGAACTAATCACATAAAGATGTGAACTAACGGTGTGAAATCACATGACGATGTGAACTAGATTATTGACTCTAGTGCAAGTGGGAGACTCAAGGAAATATGCCCTAGAGGCAATAATAGAGTTGTTATTTATATTTCCTTATATCATGATAAATGTTTATTATTCATGCTAGAATTGTATTAACCGGAAATTTAGTACATGTGTGAATATATAGACAAATAGAGTGTCCCTAGTATGCCTCTACTTGACTAGCTCGTTAATCAAAGATGGTTAAGTTTCCTAGCCATAGACATGTGTTGTCATTTGATGAACGTGATCACATCATTAGAGAATGATGTGATGGACTAGACCCATCCATTAGCTTAGCACTATGATCGTTTAGTTTATTGCTATTGCTTTCTTCATGACTTATACATGTTTCTGTGACTATGAAATTATGCAACTCCCGAATACCGGAGGAACACTTAGTGTGCTATCAAACGTCACAACATAACTGGGTGATTATAAAGATGCTCTATAGGTGTCTCCGATAGTGTTTGTTGAGTTGGCATAGATCGAGATTAGGATTTGTCACTCCGATTGTCGGAGAGGTATGTCTGGGCCCTCTCAGTAATGCACATCACTTTAAGCCGTGCAAGCAATGTGACTAATGAGTTAGTTGTGGGATGATGCATTACAGAACGAGTAAAGAGACTTGCCGGTGACAAGATTGAACTAGGTATGATGATACCGATGATCGAATCTCGGGCAAGTAACATACCGATGACAAAGGGAACAACGTATGTTGTTATGCAGTTTTACCGATAAAGATCTTCGTAGAATATGTGGGAACCAATATGAGCATCCAGGTTCCGCTATTGGTTATTGACCGGAGATGTGTCTCGGTCATGTCTACATAGTTCTCGAACCCGTAGGGTCCGCATGCTTAACGTTCGATGACGAGTTGTATTATGAGTTATGTGATTTGATGTACCGAAGGTTGTTTGGAGTCCCGGATGAGATCACAGACACGACGAGGAGTCTCGAAATGGTCGAGATGTAAAGATCAATATATTAGAAGGCTATATTCGGACATCGGAAAGGTTCCGAGTGATTCGGGTATTTTTCGAAGTACCGGAGAGTTACGGGAATTCGCTGGGGGAAGTAGTGGGCCTTAATGGGCCATACGGAAAAGAAGAGAAGGGCCTAAAGGGGTGGCCGCACACCCCTCCATGGCAAGTACGAATTGGACTAGGGAGGGGGCGACGCCCCCTCTCTTTCCTTCTCCCTCTCCTACTCCTTCCCTCTCTCCCCTCTTCGAAAAGGAAGGGGACTCCAACTAGGGTTGGGAATCCTAGTTGGACTCCCCTATAGGCGCGCCCCTCCTAGGCCGGCCTCCTCTTCCCCCTCCTTTATATACGTGGGCAGGGGGACACCCCAAAGGCACTCAAAGATTTGTCTTAGCCGTGTGCTGTGCCCCCCTCTATAGTTACACACCTCGGTCATATCATCATAGTGCTTAGGGGAAGCCCTGCGCCGGTAACTTCATCATCACCATTGTCACGTCGCATGCTGACGGAACTCTCCTTTGGCCTCAACTAGATCAAGAGCCCGAGGGACGTCATCGAGCTGAATGTGTGCTGAACGCGGAGGTGTCGTACGTCCGGTACTTGGATCGGTTGGATCGCGAAGACGTTCGACTACATCAACCGCATTACTCAACGCTTCCGCTTTCGGTCTACGAGGGTACGTAGACACACTCTCCCCTCTCATTGCTATGCTTCTCCTAGATAGATCTTGTGTGATCGTAGGAAATATTTTGAAATACTAGGTTCTCCAACACCCCCTACCCCTGCCTGAAAACCCGCCGATGGAAACGCGCAAAGCCCTTCACCAGATGCGCCGGGGGCCAAATTGCTGGAGATGCTCTTAGGCCCGGGCTTGGGTGCACTGGACGCGTGTGGTGCTACCCGCAACAACTCCAGCCTTGAGCCAGTGACAAAGACGGTCCGGACGGTGGATCGCATCTCACCTTGTGGGGACCGTGTCTCTCATGGAGCTTGAATTGACGGGAACAACGACATGGAAGCAGCTCCCACAGCTTAGGCCTAGACTTAGGCGCATCGAACACGGTGGTGGAACCCGCAATGACGAGCCTTGCTGTCGGCGACGGCGACAACCATGGACAGCGGACCGAATCTCACCTTGTGGGTCTATCTCGTGGAGCTCGGACAGAGTAAGCTAGAAGTGTCCGGGATAGAAGGTAAGGGAAAGGAAATACTAAGGGACTATTTGGTTCCAAATAAGTCACCAACTTATAAGTCGAAAAGTGAAAAAAGTGACTTATTTTGCCAAACAGACCCAACTTATAAGTCACCCCAACTTATAAGTCATAAGTTGTTCCACCCCAACTTAAAACTTATAAGTCATCCCCTTTTGCGTGGGTCCCACCGCCTTTACATAAAAAACAAGGTGGGAAGGTGACAACCAAACAGACGTGACTTATAAGTCACCGGTTTTAAGTCACCTGACTTATAAGTCAGGTGACTTATTGGAACCAAACAGACCGTAAGTAAAAATGAAAATAGTACTACTTTTTCTTGAGTCTATGAAAGTAGTACTACTATGTTTAAGAGTGGTGGGGCCTAGCGGGACAGGTGACCGAGTGAAAATCGAGACTAGCCCACCAAAATCAATGTCCTCAATTGATTCTCAGCTCTTTTACCCACAGTGAGCTTAGTGATATAATAGAGTTGAAGGGATGGATGCACTTTGTTGCGTCGTTGGTGTTGTTAACTTTCTTTAAAAAAACATGCACTCTGTTTTAGAATATATGGTATATAATTTTTCAAAAATTCAAACTATTTGAGTTTGATAGAATTTGTAGAGAAATATATCAAAATTCATAATATTAAATTGGTATGATAGATTCATCACAAAATGAATTTATATAATTTTTTTAATATTGTGGATGTCCATATTTTTTGCTTTGAACTTGGTCAAAGTTAAAGAAATTTAATTTTCCAAAAATCTAATACCCTTTATATTTTGGAACTTATGGAATATTTAGTTTGGCGGGTGAGGGAGATGGTGGAGTGTGTTTATTTTTATTTATAATGTGGTGATTTGATGGGACTTTCATAGTGTGGTATGTGTTATCCACTAACCAACGTATATTTATATGGGGATTTTTTTTGCATCGATGGATGCATGTACTATATTGATGCTATAATATTGCATGGTTGCTTTCTTTTTTCTAGGTAGTGAAAGGGTGTGTAGGATTAATATGTTTTATAGGCCGATTGCTGCTGATTAATTTGAAAAATCATTGGCACGGTCAATAATCGTAAACAAAATCCAAAATTGAATATCTCAACTAAATGAAAGAGCTTTAAAATTAAAGAACGCACATAATTAAAAGAATTGAATGGAAGAGCTCCTTAATAAATTATTGACCCTGTCAAAATCGGATGACCCAATCCTAATTTAAAAATCTAATTAATTGTGAAACGTTAAAAATTAGGAAGCATAATGTATACTATAAAAAATTGAATGAGAGAGCTTTGAGAAATTGTTGACCTGCTCAAAATTGGCTTACCCAATTTCTATTGGAGACCTTAACTGAATGTGGGCTTAATAAAACTAGGGAGCTTAGTGTCACAAAGATAGGAAGTCATTTTGTTGTACAATACTGATTCTTTTTGAGCATTTATTGTACAGTACTGATGGGAATAACTGGATTTTCTTTTGAGGGAAATGGGAATGACTGTTTAGACAAGGGAATGACTGGATTTTGTTTTTTGAGCAACTAGGGAATGACTGGATTTTTTTTGTGAACGTCTATAGTAAGCACGAGGCCCAATTGCTTGGTGGAGAGAGTAGTAGGGTAGCATTGAGCCCAGCCCATCATGGTCCGACCCAACAACACCATAAGGTGAGACGACCAAGACCTAGGCTTGCCTCCCGTGGGAGCTCCTAACCGGCGCCTTCAGCGCCGGCTTCGCGGTCTGGCGCTCGAAGCGCACGTTACTGGGCCGGCCCAGGTGAGCTTCGACCGAAAACCACGTCACGAAAAAATGAACGTGAAAATACTACGAAAGCTGGGTTTCGAACCAAAGATCGCTCTTCTTTCTGTCTGACGCGAGAACTAGTAGACTAAACACGCTCTGTTGTTATGTAGCTAGGAAAAAGTGCTAGTTAACCTTTATTCAGTGAAAACATTAACGTAAAATCTGAAAAAATAGTTGAAAAGTTCATTTATTTTGAAAAATAAGTTCATCGATTTTGAAAACAAGTTCACCATTTTTTTAAAGGTTCACAGTTTTTTTTAAATCATCGATTTTGAAAAAAATGATCATCAGTTTTGAAAAAAGTTCATCGATTTGGAAAAACGTTCATGGAATTTGGGAAAAAATGTTCATCGGATTTGAAAAAAGTTCATCGGAATTGGAAAAAGTTCATCAGATTTGGAAAAGGTTCACGGATTTGAAAAATGTTCATTGATTTCAAAATAAGTTCATTGATTTTGAAAAAAGTTCATCGAATTTCGGAAAAAATGTTCATCGATTTTGAAAAAATGTTCATCGGTTTTGAAAAAAGTTCATTGATTTGGAAAAACGTTCATGGAATTTTGGAAAAAATGTTCGTCGGATTTGAAAAAAGTTCATCGGAATTGGAAAAAGTTCATCAGATTTGGAAAAGTTTCACAGATTTGAAAAATGTTCATTGATTCAAAAAAAAGTTCATCGATTTTGGAAAAAGTTCATCGAATTTTGGAAAAAATGTTCATCGCATTTGAAAAAAGTTCATCGGAATTGGAAAAAGTTCATCAGACATGGAAAAGGTTCACGGATTTGAAAAAGTTCATTGATTTCGAAAAAAGTTCATCAATTTTGATAAACGTTCATTGAATTCGAAAAAAGGTCATCGAAATTGAAAAAAGGTTCATGCATTTAAGGAAAGAAAAAAGAAAAGGAAATGAGAAAAGAAACATGAAAAAGGAACAAGAAAAAAAACGCCCAGAAACTGACCAGCGAGCGACCTAGATAAAGATTAAAAATAAAAGAAAGAAGGTTGTAGGCATAGGCGCGTTGTTATCCTGGTGGTTAGCCCTCTCTACTTTCAACCAAGCGATCCAGTGTTCGATCCCTCGCTAGCGTACATTAATTTTTGCTCTATTTCAATAGGAAAAAAAAAAGAAATGGGCCGGCCCAGGGCGGCGCGGGGGGTGTGCGCCCGTTTGCGCCGATGCCTGTATTGGGCGCAACGGGCGCCGTTTAGGAAATGCCACTCGGCTTTGCTCAATCAGATGCGTAACGCATGGTCTGCACCGGAAGGGGTTACTTTCAGCATAAAGGGGCCAAATCTTTTCTAGGAGATTGGAGGAGAATAATGGATGGGGGGCATGGCTGTTTCGTAGGGCTCCGGTAGTTATTCAGGAGTACAATGGATATACGAATGTGAACAGCTACAACCTGCATAAGATCCCAGTGTGGACAAGAGTTAAAGGCCTACCAGATGGTCTCACAAGAAAGAAACTGCTAGCTGAAAAGGTAGCGGGCAAGGTGGGAGAGCCCCCGTTTACAGTTGTGGTCAATGAAGGTAGGATTAACCCGGCAAGCACTCTCCGTGCGCGGGTGTTTTTGGATGTGAACAAGCCTCTTGTTCGATTTGTGTAAATAGCTCTCAAAGAAAGCATCAGGTATCCGGTCTACTATGAAAAATTGCCTGATTTTGCTTTGTGTGGGAACTGATGGGACACTTAGCCGAGGAGTGTAGCGACGGGGTGCACGACCCCAGAACTTTTGAGTGGGGAGATTGGCTTCTCTGGTCCCCTGAGCCCTTCAATGACACATCCATGGGAGAAAGAGGTGGTGGAGCCAGAAGAGGGAGAGGAAGTATGGCGGGAAATGAGATAGAGGAGGTAGGCAAGGTAGAGGGGAGATGGATGGAAGAGGTGGGACGGATAGTGATGCAAGAAGATGGAGGGGGAATGGAAGGGGGGCGGGTCAAGCTAATAGCATCTTTGAGCATACAATGATGGATTATACTGAGCATCAGCCACATACTTCAAACGCTCGAAAGCGGTTAGTGTCAGCAGATGGATCTATGAATATTAGAGGACAGTCTGTTCCGAACTTGGCTGGGAAAGTTTCGGGTACTGTCCTTATGATCGAGGGGGCGACGTCGAAAACAAATACTGATCCAGCGACAAGCACTCCCGGCAAGGTGCCAAATTGTGAGGCGAAGGAGACAGGATGGAAAGGAAGGTGATGATGACATGGAGCAACTAACTGAGGCGGCCTCCCGTGAGGAGGGCCGCCAATCCTGATGCGGACCTTGTGCTGGAACTGTCGTGGGATTGGCGATCCCGCAACGGTCTGAGAGCTCCGCGAGCTCGTGGAGGCTAGTGCGCCGACGGTGCTATGCTTGGTGGAGACACAGTTAGCGAAGTACCATGTGGAAGGTTTGGCGGCGAATTTAGGTTTCTCGGGGAGATTTGCGGTTGCTAGTAGGGGTCGCAGTGGCGGTCTTTGTATTTTCTGGAAACAGGGAATAAACTTGGAAATAAAAACCTTTTCCCAGTATCATATTGACTCTTTTGTAACAGAACCGGGCAAGGATCAATGGCGTATATCTGTTTTCTATGGTGAAGCCAACAGGAGTCTCAGATATAAAACATGGGATACGATGAAAATTTTGTGTGGAGAAAGTACTCTCCCTTGGGTTTGTATTGGGGACTGTCGGTGTCAAAACCGGCGGTTCTCGGGTAGGGGGTCCCGAACTATGCGTCTAGGCCGGATGGTAACAGGAGGCAGGGAACACGATGTTTTACCCAGGTTCGGGCCCTCTCGATGGAGGTAAAACCCTACGTCCTGCTTGATTAATATTGATGATATGGGTATTACAAGAGTAGATCTACCACGAGATCAAGGAGGCTAAACCCTAGAAGCTAGCCTATGGTATGATTGTTGTCTATGGAGTTGATGAAGTTCTCCTACGGACTAAAACCCTCCGGTTTATATAGACACCGGATAGGGTTAGGGTTACATAGAGTCGGTTACAATGGTAGGAGATCTTGAATATTCGCATCGCCAAGCTTGCCTTACACGCCAAGGAAAGTCCCATCCGGACACGGGACGTAGTCTTCAATCTTGTATCTTCATAGTCCTGGAGTCCGGCTGAAGGTATAGTCCGGCTACCCGAACACACCCTAATCCAGGACTCCCTCGGTAGCCCCTGAACCAGGCTTCAATGACGATGAGTCCGGCGTGCAAATTGTCTTCGGCATTGCAAGGCGGGTTCCTCCTCCAAGTCCTCCATAGAAGATTGTAAACACCAAGAGTAGTGTCCGGCTCTGTAAAATAAGCTTCCACCTATTGCCATAGAGAGAATAATGTTAACACAAATCAAATCTGCTGACGTATTCCGCAGTGCGTCATCGCACTACGGCCAAGTCCTTTACTCAAATCGTTTTTACTTTTCCACCTCAGCGTGTTTCGCGAGGCGGTTTCCTTGGCACGTCTTGTCAAAGCAGAGATCGTGTACCCCCCTTTTACGGGATTCTCATCAATACGGACGTGGGTAACCCAATCGTGCCCGTTAGCATATTTTCTCGATTAAAGGCGAGTCCCAAACGGTTACGGGGAGGGCTCCTGGTATTCAGCCTCTTATAAAGAGACCAGAGCCTTATCTTTTCTTCAACAAGTTCGCCCGTCTCCTCGAGTTCCAACACCCCAGGCTCCAGATTCCGGGCGCCTCGGACCTTCGACGATGTCTGGTTCCGACCTTCAAGGCCGATGGATGCCCTCCTCCATCACGGAGGAGGACGTGCTAAAGTTGAGAGAGGCTAAGTTCCTGACTGGCGAAATTTGGCATAGGTTGCTTGCTCAAGGGCAGGTCATCCCCAGTCCCCAGCCCGGTGAGAGCGTGGTGTTCATGTCTCACTTCCTTCGGGGGTTGGGCATCCCAATGGATCCCTTCGTGAGGGGACTGCTGTTTTATTATGGGCTGGAATTCCACGACTTAGCTCCGGAGTCCATCCTCCATATCTCCTTGTTTATCGTTGTGTGCGAAGCGTTCCTCCATGTTAACCCTCACTTCGGACTATGGCTCAAGACCTTCAAAGTGGAGCCGAAGATGATCGAGGGACGGCCCGCAGAGTGCGGAGGCGTTGTTATAAGCAAAAATGCTGATGCTCCATGGCCCGAGGGCTCTTTCCAAGAGGAGCTAGGCTTGTGGCAACGAGCGTGGTTTTATATCACCGCTCCCCGGAGCACCAAATGGGTGGCGCCTCCTGCCTTTCGCTCGGGTCCCCCACCACGTCTGGCGTCATGGGTCAACAGAGGGTTGGATTGGGGTTTGCCCAAAGACGTGCCCTTGTTACAGGGCCACATTAAAGATCTCTTGGAAGGAGACCTCAGCCTGGTTAAGGTGACGCAGGTCATGCTGATTCGCCGAATATTGCCCGGCAAACGTCGCCCCCTTCGCCTGTGGGAATTTAGTCCAGAGGGACCGCGAGCTCTCTAGAACTTCATGGGCGCAACGCTCGCGGAGATGTATAAACTGTTCTTTGGATCACAAGAGATGTGTCCGGATTCGACCGAGGATGCAGGCCTAAGCCGCAATCGCCTGGATACTCAAGTAAGCAACCTTGTGCCCGGACCTTCTATCCGTATAATTTTCATAAACGTGCCCCTAAAAGAGCCGTCCTTTTAAACAGGAGTGGATAGCGAAGTCAAAGCTGATCAGGTGTCCGGCTCCCCTTCCTGAAACCAGGCCGGATCCCGTGCTAGTCAGGATGCTGGAGATAATGCCTTTGGAGGGGGAGGACAAGGAAGCTATGGCCTCCTCGAAGGAGGCTGCTCCGAAGGGAGGAACCGACGATTCCTCTCCTTAGGGGAAGAAGAGAGCCGCCTTTGACGACCCGGAAACCATGGCCGCGAAGCGGGGGAGAAAATCCTCGTCAGAGGGTCCGACGCCGGGGAGTTCCTCGGCCGGACTACGCCCTCAAGGGGATCGGCCCTCCAGCGAGCCGTAAGTAGAGAAAGATTTTACTTTTGAGGAATGAGGGAAATCCTTGATTTATGTCTGAGAAGATTAACCAAACTTTTACCTTGTAGCTCGGACCTCAGCCCTTCTCAGCAGAGCTCGTCTTCGGGGGATCTTCTTCCGGAGATGATGGAGAGCGGGACGCCTCCCCCTGCCGTGCCGCCTAGCGAGGCGGGCGACCCTGAGGTGTCGTCACGGAGAGTTTCTCCGAATCCGGCAGGGGCTGAAGATGGCTATGTGGCCCCCCGAGGTTCTCCGCGTCCGGCCTTCGAAAGAGGTCATGGGACGAGCCCGGCACCGTCTGGTGCTCGGTCGGAGGAGCTAAAGATTCTGCTGGAGCGAGCTTGTATCTCAGAGGAGCACCGTGCATTGATGAGTACGGTGATTGAAAGGATCTCATCCGCAGAGAGCGGACTGCATGAGGCCATCAAAAGTTTACTGACGGGTTTTGAGGTACATTAGATAATGTACACTTTTGGCAGTTGCGCATTAATAAGATGCGCCCTGTGTAGATAGTAGCCCCTGAGACTCTGCGCGTCATCAAGAAATGACGGCACATGGAGGATCATAATCCCAGGTCTAAGATGTTGCCTTTGAATGTAGGCGGCAGGGTGTCCGGAACCGAGCCGAACTGACGATTTTGCCGAACTAAAGCGGCAACTAGACGTGGCAGAAGCCGACATCACGCTTGTCAACAAGCGGCTTGAGGAGGCTCAAGGTATGCAATTCCCCGGGAGGCATTAGGTAAGAACAGTTTGAGGCCTTTGTCTTACAATGTGTGTGCTTGACGCAGATGGTGCGGCCACCGTGGAGAGTCTTAGGGCGGAACTTGCCCGAGCTAAAGAACAAGCCAGAGAAAGTGATGCGGCCACCGAGAAAGCCCTTGAAGAGTTGAGAGCCGAACAGGCTGCCCATTGCCGAAGCAAGGAAGAGATGGCCGAGATGGCCGAAAAGTTAAAAAGCGCTACAGACCGTTGCAGACTTCTTGAAAAAGAAGACCTGGCGAAACAGACGGACTTAGAGAAGGCCGCTGCCAATGCCAAGGACGCGCGCTCTGCGGTGAGAGCTGCGAAGGAGGAGCTGCGTCAGGCCGAACAGATTGCAGCTGGAAAGCCCTTTATGCTGCGAAGGAAATTTTGCGATCCGAAGTTTGCTCCGTTGGACCAAATGTGGAGTGTGGAGGATACCTATCTGGACTTGGCAGCGAGTGCTGCTGATGCGACCGAACACTTTCGAGATCAGAAGGATCGCGAAGTGGAAAAGCTTTTCTGGTCGCAGTTTCACAATCCAGAGTGTCCACTGGCAGTGGACGATCGTTTGGCTCAATGGGCCGAACTAAATAGGTTGTCCGGACTCGCCATGAAGTATGTCATGGGTTATCTGTGGCCGGAGAGATCGCAGCCGAAGAGTTATTTCAGCTTGGTGCAGCAATTCCTTGACGCGGTGCCGCGTATAAATGCAATGAAGAGGTCAGCATGCATAGAGGGCGCAAGGACGGCTCTTGCCCGTGTTAAGACATACTGGGCGGAGATGGAGACCACCATTGTTGCGTCCCGAGATTCGGACAAAAGCCAAGTACCTCCGAGCACTATTTTCAGGAAGTCCTTGAAGGCGCCCATGTAATAGAGATGCAGTGCTCGAAAGATGCTATGTTATGATAGCATATGTAATTATAAAATAATATTTTGATAAACTGTAGTGGCCTTTTTATACTTTTGCCTTCAAGTATTGGGAACACCTCCTGTGCGGCCGTTTTAATATATATATAAAATCTGAAAGATGGCAGTCGTTGGCTTCAGCCCCCACGCACATAGTGTGGGGGTGCTCGCAGAAGACGCATTTTCACACTTAACCCAACGTCTTGGTCCTACAAAGGAGGTGATAGTGCAGCGGGCCAGGCAACCGGACTATAATGCTTTAACACTTTCACTTAGCCATAGGAGCTTGACAGTGAGACTATTTAGGTAGCTCCTTGGTGGCGACTGTGCTCATCCGAGTTCGGGGCGCATATGTGCCTGACCGGGAAGCGGCCCTTCGTTAAAACGAAGGAATCCGATAGATTCCGATAGGTCATTGAGTGGCTGACCAGTCTCACGCTACATCATGATAGTCAGTTTTCGGCTTTCTCTACTGAGGTGCTCGCCCGGCCGAACCGGGGCACAATCGCAGTAGTTCTCCTGGTGCTACCTTAGCCGCTAGAGCAGAACGTAAGGTAGCCGAACTCAGGAGCCGGGCAACCCAACATTTGACCAAAGACATGATTCGGAGCTGATGCATATAATGCCAAAACTCGCGACGCCGAACACTCCCTAAGGTGTTCGGTCTTTATGAGTGCGGGCGAAACAACACTCTTTATTAAAAAAGCCCCTAGTGTCCAGGTACGTGCAAAAATTCTAACATGGCCACATGCCAAGACGCCAGCCTCATCCTTGGTTATATCAGAAAAAACCAGGGGATGTGTAGCAACAAGAGACAGTAAAAAAGGTTTACGCAGGGTCTTAATCTAAAAAAAATCCTTTAGGACGGGTCCCTACTACACGTCTGCGCCTGTGTCTCCGTTGTGCCGTATCCTGGACGGGCGCCACACGACGTTCATTTGTAAAAGAGAGGAACTGAGTTGAAAACGGGTCATGCCAAAAAAGATTAAAATAAACAAGGTGTAAAGTAAAATATATAAAATTGAGCTTCATTGTCTCTTATTGTATATGCATGGAGCCCCAAGTGCGGGGGTATATGGCCACTAAGCCTACATCAATGATGATTTTGTACCGAACTCGTCTATCCGCGTTTGTGGTCTTTAATGACCTATTTCGAAGTTTTCTGGCCGGTGAGGCCATTTTGCTATGGGGCTGTCAAAGCGGCTACACAGTCCTCCGTTTGGGGAGGCGCGCTTTAGTGCTTCCCCTTCAAAGAGATGATGCCTCGTGGACCGGGCATCTTAAGCGTAAGAGATGCATAATGCGGTATTGCATTAAAGCGAGTGAAAGCTTAGTGTCCCAGTAGTGCTTGATAGCGACTTGAGAACGGGACGATATGGAAGGTCAGCTTTTCGTGGCGGAAGTTATCGGCAGAGCCGAATATGACTTCGAGCTGGAGAAAACCCATATAACGGGTGTCCGGACCAGGTATTACCCCTTGAAAGGAGGTTTTGCTGCGGCGGATTCTTGCTGGGTTTATCCCCATGTGCTGGATTGTATCCTGATATATCAGGTTTAGTCCACTGCCGCCGTCCATAAGGACATTTGAAAACTGGAGTCCGCCAATTATTGGATCAAGTATCAAGGCAGTCCAGCCTGCATTCTTGATATTTCTAGAATAATCTAGCTGATCGAAGATGATCGGTTTTGACGACCAGTGGCCGGACCCTTTAGGGATGGGCCGTGTGGTGCGTACCTTTACGGGCGCCGCACGTTTTGTTATGTGAAGTGAGTTCACTATTCTTACTTCTTGTGGGAAGTTCTTTTGTTTCCTGGTACTCTGCTTTTGGGGTTCGTCCTCGTCTTCGCTTGGTGTGTCGAGCCCCTTGTGTTCGGCATTGAGTCTGCCGGATTGTTTGAAAACCCAATAGTCTCTGTGGGTATGGTTAGCAGGCTTCCCGGGAGTACTGTGTATCTGACATATCCTGTCCAGGATTTTATTTAGGTTGGATGGATCGTCCCTGTTATCCTGGGGGGCGATTTTGCCTGATTTTGTCGTGAGCCTTTGAATACGGCATTGACTGCCGTGCTCTTCGGACTTTTGTCCTTAGTCCGGCGACGGTCCTTGTTGCATCGCGGTTTTCCGTTTCCATCCCTAGTTTCGGATGTACTTGGGTCGCTGGGGCTGCACCTTGCCAACCAGCTGTCCTCCCCTGCACAAAAGCGGGTCATGAGGTTTGTTAGTGCGGCCATTGTTCTTGGCTTTTCTTGGACGAGGTGTATGGCGAGCCATTCGTCTCGGACGTTATGCCTGAAAGCTGCTATGGCTTCGGCATCCGGACAGTCGACTATCTGATTCTTTTTAGTGAGGGATCTATTCCAGAACTGCCGAGCTAATTCTCCGGGTTGTTGAGTTATGTGACTAAGATCGTCTGCATCCAGAGGGCGGACATAGGTCCCTTGAAAGTTTGCTCGGAAAGCATCCTCGAGCTCTTCCCAGCTTCCATTTGTGTTTTCGGGGAGGCTTTTAAGCCATGCTGGGCTGTCCCTTTAAGCTTAAGGGGTAAATATTTTATGGCGTGGAGATCATCTCCTCTAGCCATGTGTATGTGGAGGATATAATCCTCTATCCAGACTCCAGGGTCTGTTGTTCCATCATATGCCTCTATGTTTACGGGTTTGAATCCCTCTGGAAATTCATGGTCCAAGACCTCATCGATGAAACATAGAGGGTGTGTGGCGCCCCTGTATTTGGGTGTGCCAGATTCTGATGATGGCTTCATAGCATTGCTTACGAGAGCTTGCTTTCTTGGCCCATAAATGGACCTGACTGGGTCATGATGCGAAACCTTAAGTGGGTCGCATGCCGATTTGAGTGCGGCGCCGCTTGCCGCTTTATGGGGTCGTCTATCCGACCGTGCGGCTTTTTCATTTTTTGAATGCGAGGGCTCTAGGGCCTCTTCGTCGAATTCATTCAGTAGCTTTCTTTTCGGATAGCTTTTAGTGCGGCGACTGTCGCCGTATTTATCTACGGTATTGATTACTTTGCTCCATCTAATTCGGAGTGTATCTTCCGCTGTTTTTAGCTTCCACTTCTGCTTTTTTAGGTGGCGTGCAGTTGCAACGAGCCTCTCGTGGAGATTCTTCTGCTCCATAGGTTTATCCGGCGTGAAGTCGTCCGAAATACCGTTTTCGCCAGAGGAGGGATGTTCGGTTTCTCCATCCGCGTTGCCATGTTCGGACGGTTGCTCTAAGGCCTGCTCGTCCTGCTCTATGGCTGGGTTTTTATCGAGGCGGGGCTTGGGTCGGCATTTACGCCGACGCTTTGATTGCTTTTCGGGTGTCTATCTCCCGTTCCTTCCCCTTTTTCCTCGTTGTCGCTTCCTTTAGGGGTATCCACCAGGTACACATCATGAGATGAGGTGGCTGTCCAATGCCCTATGGGCATTGGTTCGTCGGTATCTCCTGCATCGTCATCCATGCTGTCGATGTCTCCGGAGTCGAAGTTGAGCACGTCGTTTAAATTGTCGACAGTGGCTACCAAGTGGGTGGTGGGTGGGCTTTGAATTTCTTCATCGTCCGTATCCCATCCTCGCTGACCGTAATCCGACCAGGGCTCTGCTGATAAAGAGAGGGACTTAAGAGAATTCAGGATGACGCCGAAAGGCGAGTGCTGAAAGATGTCTGCGGCGGTGAACTCCACTATCGGCGCCCGATCGGATTCGATTGGCAGGGATGCGGGGGGTTCGGAGTCCGGGGAGGAGTCCGGATCCTCGGAGTCACGGGTCGTGTAGAGTGCGGGAATAGCGTTTGGCTCGATGGCCTTTGAGATCGCAGCCCCCGAGGTGACGTCCAACCGCTCGTCCTCGATTGGCGCAATAGGCTCCGAGTTACGGGTCGGAACCGATGCGTGTGCGGCCTCCAGGACACTGTCCGGAGGTAGAGCTAGATCATGCCCCTCGAGATAGTGCGGCACGCTTGGCCGTGGCTCAAATCCGTCGAAGATCAAGTCTCCGCGGATGTCAGCCGTGTAGTTTAAGCTTCCAAACCCAACTTGATGGCCAGTGGCGTAGCTTTCGATCTGCTCCAACTGGCCAAGAGAATTGGCCCGCAGAGCGAAGCCGCCGAAGACGAAGATCTGTCCGGGGAGAAAAGTCTCACCCTGGCCCGCATCGTTGTTGATGATCAAAGGAGCCATCGGACCTAACGGCGATGATACAGAGGAACTCTCAATGAAAGCACCAATGTCGGTGTCAAAACCGCCGGATCTCGGGTAGGGGTCCCGAATTGTGCGTCTAGGCCGGATGGTAACAGGAGGCAGGGAACACTATGTTTTACCCAGGTTTGGGCCCTCTCGATGGAGGTAAAACCCTATGTCCTGCTTGATTAATATTGATGATATGGGTATTACCAGAGTAGATCTACCACGAGATCAAGGAGGCTAAACCCTAGAAGCTAGCCTATTGTATGATTGTTGTCTATGGATTTGATGAAGTTCTCCTACGGACTAAAACCCTCCGGTTTATATAGACACGGGATAGGGTTAGGGTTACATAGAGTCGGTTACAATGGTAGGAGATCTTGAATATCCGCATCGCCAAGCTTGCCTTCCACACCAAGGAAAGTCCCATCCGGACACGGGACGTTGTCTTCAATCTTGTATCTTCATAGTCCTAGAGTCCGGCTGAAGGTATAGTCCGGCTACCTGAACACCCCCTAATCCAGGACTCCCTTAGGGACTTTAATGAAATCCTTAGACTGGAAGAGCAGATGGGGCCGAATCAACGTGACAGTGCGCAGATTACTGGTTTCAGAGAGGCGGTGGATGTGTGCGAGTTAGCTGACTTGGGTTACAAGGGCTTGGATTGGACTTTCGAGAAGCGAGTGACAGGAGGAGATTACTGCAGGGTCCGTCTTGATCGAGCTCTGGCCACTCCAAGTTGGTCCGCAATGTTTCCATTTGCGAGTGTTGAGCATCTGACTGCAGCGAAATCGGACCATTGCCCCATCCTGTTATACAATGATCTAGAAGCAAATAATATACGCAATGCACTCAAAAGACCCTTTCGTTATGAGTGTATGTGGGAGTCGGACTCCTGTTTTGAGGGATTTGTGCAGGAAGTGTGGACAGACGGACAACCAGCAGCCACTGTGGCGGAGTTGGCAAATAAATTAGAGAGGGTTGCTGGATCCTTTGCTTGCTGGGGTAAGAACACCTTTGGATCAGTACGCCAGGAGTTAAGAAGGCTGCGGAGGAGACTAGCAGAGCTCAGGGAGGATCCCCTTCGAGTTGGCCCGGGAATGGAGGAGAAGAAGGTACAAGAGGAACTGATTGAGTTATGCTATCAAGAGGAAATTATGATGAGGCAACGCTCTCGCATACAGTGGCTAGCTGAGGGCGATAGTAACACACAATTTTTCCAGCGGAAGGCTAGTGGGAGGAGAGCCAAGAACAATATCTCCAAGGTGGAAAGAGGCCATGGATAAGTCATTTCGGACCCTGGTGAGCTAGCAAACATGGCCACCGCTTTCTACTCAAATCTTTATACATCAGAAGGAACGATAGGTATGGAGGAGGTTCTATCACACATTCCTCAGAAGGTTGGAGCAAATTTGAACGCTCGCCTCAATGCCGAATACACGAAAGAGGAAGTGAAAGATGCACTTTTTCAGATGTTTAAGACAAAGGCACCGGGGCCTGATGGATTTCCCGCGCATTTCTTTCAGAGGCATTGGGAGTTGTGTGGTGATGAGGTGACAAGCATGACCATAAGAGTGCTTGCAGGAGAGGATTTGCCGGAGGAGATAAACAGTACGTTCATCGTATTAATACCCAAGATCTCGAGTCCAAAAAATCTAGGACAGTTTCAGCCGATAAGCCTATGTAATGTGATCTACAAGATCGCTTCTAAGGTTTTGGCAAATTGGCTGAAGCATATTCTTCCCGAGGTGATCTCTGAAGAGCAATCGGCATTCGTGCCTGGGTGTTTAATCACGGACAATTTCATTACAGCCTATGAATGTTTGCATTATATGAAGACCAGGAGGGTCAAGGGTAACCGGTTTTGTGCACTCAAGCTAGATATGATGAAGGCTTATGACAGATTGGAGTGGAGTTATTTGAGAGTTGTCATGTTGAAGTTGGGGATCAGTACTCGCTTTACCGACACAGTGATGCATTGTGTTTCATCAGTAACTTTCTCGGTTTTATTTAACGGTGGACGTTTGAAGACTTTTAACCCATCAAGGGGGCTACGTCAGGGATATCCTATATCCCCCTATCTGTTTCTGTTGGCGGCCGAGGGTTTATCTTGTTTGCTTAAATCAGAAGGAATAAGAGGCGTGGCTGTTGCGGATTCGGCACCGGTGGTTAGTCATCCCCTTTTTGCCGATGACAATTTGCTCTTTTTCGAGGCATCCACGGACTGTGCAACACGGGTACGTGATCTCTTAAGGAGATATTGTGAGGCTTCGGGACAGAGGATAAATGTGAGTAAGTCTTCGATTTTCTTTAGTAAGGGAGTTGCAGAATCTCTTCGAAGTGATGTAAAGGCTGTTCTGGAGGTTCAGAATGAGGCGCTTTCAGAGAAGTATTTGGGCATCCCAACCGATGTAGGAAGGGAAAAAGAGGGCTGTTTCAGATACCTAAAGGGTAGGATATGGAAGCATGTTCAAGGGTGGATGGCCAAATGCTTGTCGGCGGGGGGGGGGGGGGAGTTCTTATCAAATCCGTGGCACAAGAAATTCCGACGTACTCCATGGCTTGTTTCAAACTTCCACGAGGTCTATGTGAGACAATAAACGGATTAATCCGGAAGTTTTGGTGGGGAAGCAAGAAGGGAGAATGCAAAACAACATGGGTGTCGTGGAAAACTATGACTTTGCCCAAATTCATGGGAGGTTTGGGGGTTAAGGACATTGAGCTCTTCAACCTAGCCCTCTTAGCGCGCCAAGCATGGAGAATAATGCAAGAACCTAGGTCGTTGAGTTCTCGTGTGTTAAAAGCCAGATACTTCCCCGACTGTCATCTTTTAGACGCCACCCTGGGTACATCCCCATCACAGGTTTGGCGCTCGTTAGTGGAAGGAAGAGATACCCTTTCGCTTGGCCTTATCAAGCGGATAGGAACGGCAAAACCACGCATATATGGTCTGAAAACTGGTTACCGAGGAGTTATAAGTTGAGACCAATCTGTGCACGGTCTGATAACCCACCTCAGCAAGTATCGGAGTTGATAAATCCGGTCACCAGAACCTGGGATAGACAAGTGTGGCAGGAACATTTTATTGCGCCTGATGTGGAAGTAATTCTGAACATACCAATAAGCACAAGAGTTCAGGAAGATTTTTATGCATGGCATTATGAGAAGAGAGGGGTCTTCTCTATGAGTTCGGCGTACAAGATGCTATCTGCTGTGAAGAAGCAACGAGAAGATTGGCTAGAGCATAGTCTGAGCACATCTGACACACAAGCAACGAAGAAATCATGGTCGTCGCTCTGGAATGTCAAGATCCTGTCAAAAGTCTATATCTATTTGGAGGCTGGCACATACATCGATCCCGACAGGCGTGTTGAAGCATGAGAGGAAGATGGCAGTCTCGCCCGTGTGCTCTATATGCAATGATGCTCTTGATACGTGGCGACACTCCCTCATGAATTGCCGGATGGCGAGATGTGTTTGGGCATTAGGGGATGAAGGAGCTTTGGAGCATGTTATATCAAACCAAACAGAGGATGCAAAGATGTGGATCTTCTGGTTGTTTGACACACTGAAGGAGGAAGAGCCGGCGCGTGTACTGATTACCACGTGGGCTATATGGTGGGCGCGGCGGCGTGCCATTCATGACAATCAATTTCAGAGTCCACTAACCACTATGGGGTTCATCAATAAATATCTGGAAGAGTTTCAGATTGCATCGAACAAGAAGTCAGTAACCAGCGAGCCCCAGGCGATGAAACATCGGCAGCGAAGATGGATACCTATTGAAGATGGTTCAGCTAAAATAAATGTGGATGAAGGCCTGTCAACTTTGGGAGAGAAAGGGGTGGCAGCAGCTATATGCAGAGATGGTGCGGGTGTTTTCCTGGGTGCTTCAGCAGTGGTAATGGCTGGATTGACGGACCCAACGACCTTGGAAGCCCTAGCGTGCAGCGAAGCACTCGCATTAGCTGAAGATCTAAACCTCTATAACCTGACCATCGCGTCGGACTGCTATGAAGTGGTCAGAGACATCAAGAATGAAGCTTTCCCGTCCTATGCGGCGATTCTGAAAGAGATAAAGCATACTAGTCTTAATTTTGATTCTGTTAGTTTTTGTTTTGAGTTTAAAGAGTCCAACTTTGAAGCTCACTCATTAGCGAAGGGAGCCTCAACTCTGTTGGTTGGACGCCATGTGCGGCTTGGCTGGGTGTTACGCCTGATATTGCTTATATCCCAAACTTTATGAGCTTTGAATAAAATCCTAGTTACCCCTAAAAAAAGGAAATGCCTGCCTCCCATCCCTATTCCGTCCCTCCGCCGCCGTTCTGCTTTAGGTTCGCCGCCGTTCTGCTCCAGGTTCCGCCTCTAGATCTGTCCCAACTTGCTTCGATTTTGATCAAAAAAATTCCTTATTTCTTTTGAATCTACTACTTCTGATCCTCCCAGGAGAGAAGCATCTTACTAACTAGATCGTCGGAGAGTTGGAGATGAGCGGCGGCATCCGGCGGTTCCTGAACCTAGGGGTGCATGAGGGGTGCAACCACACGTATTCGTTGCGCCACGCCCTCGTGGGCGACACCATCTGCTTCTCTATCGCTGGTGCCGAGGGCACTGGCACCTACTGCTTCCACATCAAGACTCGTGAGTGGAGCAAGGCTGGCGACTGGCTTATTCCGTTCTAGGGCAAGGCGGAATACGTCCCGGAGCTCGGGCTCTGGTTCGGTGAATCACAAGGCCTCCCCTGCGCTGCTGACATCTCTGGCGTCCTCAGAGGGGAGGAGCCGCTGCCGGAGAAGATGCGGATCTGGGCGAATGATGACCTGCCAGAGGAGTGGCAGCCGAGCGAATTGTGCAAGTCCAAGGTCATCAGCGTTGGCTCCGGTAGGTTCATTGTTGCTGACTTCTTGGATTCCACGATATTTTACAAGGACTACAATGAGATGGTTACTGGCAAGCAATTTGCCCTCTTTACTGGTATGGAGGTAGTGTACGGCAATGGCAAGAATGGCAATGGCGCCAACAAAGACAATGACAACTACAATAGTGGCAACAATGGCATCTGCAAAGACAATGGAAACATTGGCAGCAAAGGCAAAGAGATGATGCGTGGCCTCCGTATGATTAAGCACAAATCCATTCGTTACATGTTTAGCAAGCAACTGAGTATGGAGGCGGTGCTCTGAATGATTCAGTATGACATTTTGACTTGCTGAACTCTAGCTAGTGTTTGACTATATCTGTGCATGCATGCTGGGACTAAATGTGCTAAAGTGTACTCTTGCTGCTCCCTTTGTTTTTGCTCCGCATTAGTAGTGTTAAGTCAACTTAATTAGTAGGTATGTCCTTTGCATAGTACATCTTGTGGTATGATGAAATGCACTGTAAATTGTACCTCCCTAGTTTTATTTTCGGAGCATTCCAGCTAGTGTTCAGATTTGATGGTGATCAAATAATTCTTTGATGGCAAGTTTGAACTGTTGTGATATCGTAAGCTAGCTGAAGAATGCAGGTAGAAAGAAAAGGAGATCATATATAGTAATGCTGGTTTGATTTCCTGAGTTGAAAGCTGAAGCTGTATACGTATATTAGTTTGGATGCAGGACCAGCGGGATGTTTAACTTGGTTGGTTATTTGCGCATTAATAATGCCATTCATACTCGAGCAAAGAAAACAGTTAGGCTTTTATGTTTGGCGGATTGATTTTCATTCAATGCATGCACAGAACTAGAGGCGAAAGTTGAGCCCAAATGTTAAATTATTTCTGTTGCTTCTACTTCATCAGAAAAGGACTCGCTGCCAATTGTTCACCTTGAAAGTAATTTTGGCAAAAGAAAAGAAATTGGAACAAGGTAGGAGTAGCTGGACTAGAGTTGCTGGTCATTTGCTAATATGACTGATGGGATATTCAGGAATTTGATTGGATATTAATTCCCCCCTAGTCCTAGCCTAGCAAGCAGCTGCTTGTCAAGATGGCAATGGGGCCCCGAAACCCGCATCCCCGCGGGTTTTTACCCTATTAGGGGACGGGGATGGGCGTCTTTTCTTCCCCGCGGGGCTGTTGTTGGGCACATTATACAACCCGACATGTTTCGTGGGTTTGCACCCGTTTCGGTAGTCCCCGAACCCGAAACCCGGCAAACCCGGCAAAATACATTTTTTTACCAAGCACTGATCCGGCTTGGAGGCTTGGAGATGTGAAAGATGCCACGAAGATTTGAAGATGGCCTTTTGGAGGCTTGGAGATGTGAAAGATGCCATGATGATTCCAACTTTAAATTGATTTGTGAACTATAAATTATATTTCAGAACTTATGCATTGGACCATTTTGTCTCATTTGTGCTCGTGATTTGTGAACCAAGAATTCTATTTTAGAACTTATGTAATATCACATCTTGGTGAACCATGTATGGCTGAAATTTGATCATCTTTGTTGCTCAAATCTGATCATCTTTGTTGCTGAAACCATAAATTTGCTCAAATTATGCTGCTGAAATGTTATTCTTTCTGGCCACTATGTTTGTTTAAATATTTTTATTTTCTCGTGGGTTCCCCGTGGGTTCCCCGAAACCCGATGGGTTTAGGGGATGGGCGGAAAACTAGCCCCGCGCACGGTGATGGGCACGGGGACGTGTTTACGATTTTTTCGTGGGGATGGGTTTGACAAGGCAAAACCCGATGGGTTTCGTCCCCGTTGCCATCTTGAGCTGCTTGGTACTCCCTCCTTTCCGGTTTATAAGGCTTATCCCAAAATTTTAATTTTTCCATTTTATAAGGCTTAATTTGGTTGTTCCCAACCACATGTTCAGACTTCAAAGTGCACTAAATCATTGCATGCAAGTATTAAGAGAAAACTGACCAATGCATGCACTTTATGCATGCATGCATTGCAACTAATGCATTGGTAAAGATAATGTTTTAAGGAAAACAAGAGCATTAATTGGGTGCTTTTGCAAACTACAAAAAATATTCCATCACTCATCATCTACCTTGATTAGTGAGATTTTTGAATTGAGCCTTATAAACCGGAAAGGAGGGAGTACAACTGTGTGGATATGAGGAGTAGAGTACTAGTAGTGTTTAAGCTCTAGCCTAGCAAGCAACTGGTTGGTAGTACTCCCTCCGTCCGGGTTTATTAGGCCTCTTAGCATCACAAGTATGTCCTTTTTTATAAGGCCTCGCTTTGGAAAGGTGCATGCATGTAACCATTTCATTGGTTGCATTGAAAGTCATTGTTGTTGGTGCCATGACTGGGAAATTAATATACTTCATGCGTGTTTTTTCATTGGCTGCATGCATGTGAAAGGGTGCATTGAGAGTGAAATGAAAGAATTAATGTGAGTAAATTACTATGTGTCTTGGTCTAAGAGAAGTTGTCTTTAGGCCTAATAAACCCGGACGAAGGGAGTACAACTGTGAGGATATCAGGAGTAGTATTTAAGTTCTAGCCTAGGAAGCAGCTGCTTGATAGTACGATGAGCGCTGCTGCACACACGACACTTCCCAGACGAAATACAGACGACATGTCATATCCTACCGTCCAAGGCCAAGGCTAAACAGCTCCAGCCGGTTCGATTGGGCATCATTCCAGTATCATTCACCAAAGCATCGTGTGCGAAGTTCATCCTCGACCGCCCTTGCTGATGGTTTCTTGGGCTAGGGAGTGCTCGCCGATACGTCCATTTCGCATCATATTTTCGTATTATTATTTATTAAGTTTTTTGTCAATATTTTCCTTTATGATGCAATTCTAATGCCTTTTCTCTCTCATTATACAATATTTACATGAAGAGGAAAATTGTCGGTAGCTGGAATTCTCGACCTGAAAAGAGGTACAACAGAGATAGCTGTTCTCCGGAGCTCCAAATAACCTAAAAATTTGGGAGGTTTATTTTGAAATTAATAAAAAATACTGGAAGAAGAATTACCAAGAAGTGTTCCTCGGGTGAGCCACAAGCTCAGGTGGCGCGCCCCCGCCCCCAGGGTTGCGCCATGTGAGCTTGTGGGCCCATCAGCAGGCCTTTGTGGCCCTCCATCTCCTATATGAAACCATTTTCCCTAAAAAACAGAAAAAGACTTTCGGGACGAAGCGCTGCCATCTTGATGCGGAACCTAGGCATGAGCACTTTTGCTCTCCATCGGAGCGACTCTGCTGGGATACTTCCCACCAGAAGGGGGAAATTGAAACCATCGTCATCACCAATGATCCTCTCATCGTCGGAGGACTCATCTCCATCAACATCTTTACTAGTATCATCTCATCTCAAACCCTAATTCATCTCTTGTATCCAATCTTTGTCTCCAAACCTCAGATTGGTACATGTGGGTTGCTAGTAGCATTGATTATATCTTGTAGTTGATGCTAGTTGGTGCAGATAATATGTTCAGATGCTTAATCTATATTATACTCCTCTAATCTTGAACATAGACATGATATGTGAGTAGTTTTGTTTGTTCTTGAGGACATGGGAGAAGTCTTGTTATAAGTAATCATGTGAAGTTGGTATTTGTTTAATATTTTGATGACATGTATGTTGTTCTTCCTCTAGTGGTCTCGTGTAAACATCGACTACATGACTTCACCGTGTTTGGGTCTAGGGGAAGGCATTGGGGAGTAGTGACATAAGCTTAAACGCTAGTTTATGCATGTAAGTGCATCTAGTGTCGCCTTAGTGGTTTTGGTGTATTGAAGACAAATGGTTTAAGGGAATAATGTGTTTATGAGTGTACAGATGAGTTATAGTCCTTGAAAACTTGGTTTAACTGATGAAATACGATGATACGTCTTCATCATATCTACTTTTCCAAACTCTTTTTGTAGTGATCCGACCTCAAACGATCAAATCTCTGTGTATAAGTGTCATCCCTGGATCGGTAATGCTGACACATAGTACTCGAGGATTTATAACAGAGTTCAATCACACACTTATTACATCGAATGTCTCAAAAAAGAGTACTTATTACAATAATATGGCTGAAGGCCATCTAATTAGGATAACAACGCAAGCTTCGAAGATACACGAGTCCATCAACTCCAACGACATAGCTGAGCGCGTGACAACGACCTAGCGCACCTTACTCTTCGTCTGAAAACTCTGCAACATAATACGTTGCAGCCTGTGTAGGTCAGCACATGGAATAAGTTGGCAAAATAACACTATAGATCAATGAACATGCAACAACTATAACTATATGCAAATTTGGCTGGTGGAGGCTCTATGGTTATTTTTGCAGAAAGCTAGTTTTTCCCTACAACAAAGGAATATATTTTATTTAACTACAAAGTTTGTTGAAAACATTGAGAAGGTTCCTCCAACTCAATACCAAATTAATAATCATCAATCCAACAAATTAATTAAATAGAGTGATGAGATCAAATCAATAATTCAAGTACCAAATACTCAAGAAGTCCATAACCGGGGACACAACTAACCATGATTAGTTTATACACTCTGCAGAGGTTTGTGAAAGTGCGTTATATCGACTAGAGGGGGGGGGTGAATAGGCGATATTTATGAAAGTCTTCAAAACGTGAAAGTTATGAAGACAAACAATAGAGATATGCCTATCACTATGCAGCGGAAGTTAGATTACACTAGGCAAGCCATGGTCAAGTATTCAATTGAGTAAAAGCACAATGACAAATAGCTGCAGTGTAATAAGGATCAGGTAGGAAGAAGTTATGAAGCCAAACAAATCATACAGTTATGTTGTGAAGACAAAAGATAGAGCAAGCATGCAATGGCTTCACAACGAGTAACAGTAAGTAAAAGGAAGTGAAGATGAAACCAGTGACTCGTTGAAGACAATGATTTGTTGGACCGGTTCCAGTTGCTGTGACAACTGTACGTCTGGTTGGAGCGGCTAGGTATTTAAACCAAAGGACACACAGTCCCGGACACCCAGTCCTGAACACGCAGCTTAGGACACCCAGTCCTCACCGTTTTCTCCTTGAGCTAAGGTCACACAGACCTCGCCCAATCACTCTGGTAAGTCTTCAAGGTAGACTCCCAAACCTTCACAGACTTCGTTCACCGGCAATCCACAATTTCTCTTGGATGCTCAGAACGCGACGCCTAACCGGCTGGAGGATGCACAGTCCTCAAGTGTAATAAGTCTTCAGATCACCCAGACAAGAAGACTTAAGCGATGCCCAATTTACTCTGGCTCTGGGTGGTTAGCGCTTTTCTCCTCGCTAGGAAATTTTCTCTCAAAGGCTTCGAGGTGGGTTGCTCTCAAACGACAAAAGGCGTGCACTGAAATCTGAGCAGCCAACCGTTTATGGTTGTAGGGGATGGACTATTTATAGCCACTGGGCAACCCGACCTAATTTGTCCGAAATGACCCTGGGTCACTAAGGAACTAACACGTGTACCAACGGTCAGATTTCAAACTCACACGGCAACTTTACTTGGGCTACAAGTAAAGCTGACTTGTCCGACTCTGGACAAGATTTGCTCTCATAGTCTTCGCTCGAAGATATAGGTTTTGAATTAGGCATCACTTCGGTCATTCTGACTGGTTCTCTTGGACCCCACTTAACAGTACGGTGGTTCCTATGACTCAACACAAATGAAATAAAACTACGAAGGATCTAAGTCTTCGAGTTCCATAGGCTTCACGTGGTGTCTTCTCTTGTCATAGTCTTCAATGTGAATATCTTCATATACCACCATTGTCTTCAATGTCTTCGTGCATTTTTAGGGGTGATCTCTGGTAGTAAAACCGAATCAATGAGGGACTTCTACCTGTGTTATCCTGCAATTCTCACAAACACATTAGTCCCTCAACTAGGTTTGTCGTCAATACTCCAAAACCAACTAGGGGTGGCACTAGATGCACTTACAATCTCCCCCTTTTTGGTGATTGATGACAAACTAGTTGAAGTTTTCAACGGGGAATATAATTTGTGAAATTGTAAAGGAATTGTCTTCATAAGCTGCAAGGGCTCCCCCTGAAGATGTGCATATAAGTAATTTGCTTCTGGAACGCAAATGCATATGGCAGGTTGTACTTGTGGAGATCCACTTCAACTTATGATGACAATCCACTATGCATGTAAAAGTATATGAAGAGAATGACATGCATAATGAAAAATGGACGTCTGCGGAATGATCTAAGTGCGGAATTAATCGTCGTACATGCGGAATTTATCTTCGCAAAACATAGTGGCAAACAAGTAGCAGACGACCATCGAGTTTAAGTGTTACAACTCAAAGAACCAAATGTAGCAAAACGAGAGTTGTAAGCACGAAGCAAAATGTAGCAAAATATAAAGGCACCCGCCCATAGTGTAACGCCCTAGATTTACTTTCCCAATTTGTACTCCAACTCTTGCCGTTTCCGGCATTAAGTTATATTTATTTCTCGGGTTCGGGTCTTTGTCTCCGTGTGTTGTTTTATTTTTCGTGCATCTCATACCATGTCATCACGTGCATTGCATTTGCATACATGTTCATCTCATGCATTCGAGCATTTTTCCCGTTGTCCGTTTTGCATTCCGGCGCTTCGTTCTCCTCCGGTGGCCATTTCTAGCTTTCTTTCATGTGTGGGGATTAAACCTTTCCAGATTGGACCGAGACTTGCCATGCGGCCTTGGTTTACTACCGGTAGACCGCCTGTCAAGTTTCGGGTCATTTGGACTTCGTTTGATACTCCAACGGTTAACCGAGGGACCGAAAAGGCCTCGTGTGTGTTGCAGCCCAACACCCCTCCAATTTGGCCCAAAACCCACCAAACTCTGCTCCATCGTCTCGGTCGTTCGATCACGATCGCGTGGGTGAAAACCGCACCTCATTTGGACTCTCCTAGCTCCTCCTATGCCTATTTAAAGGCCCCCCTCGAAATATCCCGGATCCCCTCCATCCCTAACCTCAGATCCACCTCCATCCGCGGCGCACCGGACAAAGTCCGCGCCGACGGACGTGTCCGACCTGCCCGCCAGCGCCACGTGGCGCCTCCCCATTCGCCGCCGCTCGGTGCCCACATCGCCGCGCCGCCGGGCCCGGAGAGCCCGCAACCGGCCCCCGCGGCCCATCCACGCCGCCGCCCGAGCCCGCGGGGAGACCGGATCCGCGCCGCCCGGACCTCCCTTGCACCGCCGCCCGCGGCCTTGTCTTCCCCGACGCCGGCGACCGCCGACGACGCCACGCCCCACGACGCCGGCCACCGCCCCATGACGCCGGCCACCGCCCGACGACGCCACGCCCCTCCGCCGCCGTCGCGGGCTCCCTCGCCGCCGCCCGGTGCCCTTCCCGCCTCGCTAGAGCTCCACCTTCGCCGGAGAGCGCCAAGTATGGCCGTCCGTCCTCGGTTCCCGCCGATTGCTACAGTGCCGGGTCCGCGCTACAGTGCTGCTACAGTAATTCCAGATCTAGATCCGGTTGACCTCTCCCCGAAACCCTAATCTCCGTAGTTTTTATGCATTCTTGGTCTGCTCATATCTTGGCATCTGTAGCTCCGTTTTGGACATACGATATATCAAAATCTTCGTCTCGATGACTACATCATTTCATTCCATTGCATCATTTGCATTTGCGTTCATCTTGATGCCCAAAATGCTGTTAGAAGGAGGCATCGTGAGTTAAATTGCAGATCCGTTAGCTCATCATTGAGTTTTGTCATTTTTGCCATTATTATTGTGTGCATGATATGCCTGTGACCCTGTGGAATGAATTGTTAAGCATTTTTTCTTCTTTCCAGAGGTGCCACCCATGCAGTTTTAGGATGTGTGTGGTCTCTTGTGCAAGCTTGCAAAGAGGGGTACCTGAGATTGCTGATTTCAGGGACTTAGTGATTTTCACTAAGTCTGGGATGTTTTAGTTCATGATGCCATATGTCCGGCTTGTTTCCTAGTGATCCGTGTCCCTTTTGAGTATGATCAGTAAGGGACATTTGTTAATCTTGTTGTGCTCTATCCATCCATGTCTTTACTTGTTATGTTGGAGCACCCTAGGTTGAGTCAATCGAGCTCAACTTTTGCATCGTTGTTAATTTGGGCAGATCGTGAACTCTTTTGCGATTTTGCCGGTGCTATTGCTAGTGATCCGTGCATGCTATGCCATTGTTCTTGCCATGTCTAGCTAGCATTTTGTGCCTTCTTTATGGATATATGCTTGCCTTGCCATGACTTGCACTGTAGTGAGTGCATCGAGCTCGTTTACATGCCTCCGTGAGTTATAATTTCAGCATGTCTCAGTTTTCACTGTCTGAAAACTGATTGTGTTTCATCTATGTTCGTGTGCTCGGTAGAGTATTTTGTGAACCCTTTTGGCCCCAGGTCACTTTGGGTGTTTTATTAAGATTGTTGAGTACCTCCATGCCATGCTCTTACTTGCCATGTTAAGGTTATGTTTCATGCTGTTTTGCTGCTCCGAAGTGAGCACTGTGGTCTGAAATTTCAGACTAGTGTTAGTTTCACTAAGTCTGAAATCTGTTTTGCATATTCATTTTTGCCATGCTTGTTTGAACCCCTTAATGGATGAATTTGCCTATGGCTCAGTCCTAGTGATTTGTTAAGCATCTTGTGTACATCCCTGCCATGTAATTTGTTTTCATGTTTGGTGGCTGTAGCATGTTCATTTCGTTGCATTTAGGAGCCTACTTGCTGTAAATCGCAGATTGGTTCGTTCCGTAAAATGCTTGCCATTTCCAAACCGTAGCTCCGATTCCTATGATCTTTATATCGTTTTCAGGGGATTTCTTCCCCTCTATCCAGTGGCACACTTGGTTTTCCAATTTGAGGCCAGGTTCATGCATTTCCTGTCATGTCTTGCATTTTGCATCCTGCATCGCATCCCGCATAGCATACCATCTTTGCATCTTATTGGTTGCCCTTGCACGTGGTTGATTGTATCCTTGTTGCTTGTTTGTGTTGTTGGGTAGAGCCGGGAGACGAGTTCGCTAACGAGGAGCCCGTTGAGTTTGCTTTTGAGGATCCAGTCAACTCTGACAACTGTGTAGGCAAGATGATCATACCCTCGAAATCACTACTATCTTTGCTATGCTAGTTTGCACGCTCTTTTGCTTTGCCAATGCTACGATGCCTACCACTTGCTTGTCAGCCTCCCAATTGCCATGATTGAGCCTCTAACCCACCTTTGTCCTAGCAAACCGTTGATTGGCTATGTTACCGCTTTGCTCAGCCCCTTCTTATAGCGTTGCTAGTTGCAGGTGAAGATTGGAGCTGTTCCTTGTTGGAACATTTATTTACTTGTTGGGATATCATTATTTTGCCATGTTATCTTAATGCATCTATATACTTGGTAAAGGGTGGAAGGCTCGGCCTCTCGCCTAGTGTTTTGTTCCACTCTTGCCACCCTAGTTTCCGTCATATCGGTGTTATGTTCCCGGATTGTTGCGTCCCTTACGCGGTTGGGCTATAATGGGAACCCCTTGATAGTTCGCCTTGATTAAAGCTTTTCCAGCAATGCCCAACATTGGTTTTACCATTTGCTACCTAGCCTCTTTTTCCCTTGGGTTTCCGGAGCCTGAGGGTCATCTTTATTTTAGCCCCCCACGGGCCAGTGCTCCTCTGAGTGTTGGTCCGACCGAGTAGACTGCGGGGCCACCTCGGGGCAACTTGAGGGTTGGTTTTACTCGTAGGATGTCTCATCTGAGTGTGCCCTGAGAACGAGATATGTGCAGCTCCTATCGGGATTTGTCGGCACATTCGGGCGGTATTGCTGGACTTGTTTTGACCTGTCGAATCATCTTGTTGTACCGAGATACCGAGCCTGATCGGTGTGTCTTGGGTGGAGGTCTATTCCTTCGTTGACCGTGAGAGCTTGTTATGGGCTAAGTTGGGACCCCCCTGCAGGGATTGATCTTTCGAAAGCCGTGCCCGCGGTTATGGGCAGATGGGAATTTGTTAATGTCCGGTTGTAGATAAATTGAACCTTAATTAGTTAAAATGAATCAACTGAGTGTGTTGCCGTGATGGCCTCTTCTCGGCGGAGCCCGGGAAGCGGACACGGTGTTGGAGTTATGTTTGCGTAGGTTGCTCTCTAGTTTCTCGCTCGTGCTTTGCCTCCTCTTCTCGCTCTCTTTTGCGAATAAGTTAGCCACCATATATGCTAGTCGCTTGCTGCCGCTCCACTTACATTACCCCTTTCCTACCTATTAAGCTTAAATAGTCTCGACCGCGAGGGTGCGAGATTGCTGAGTCCCTGTGGCTCACAGATTACTATTACACCAGATGCAGGGACAGATGATACAGCTCCAGATGGCGCGCTCGAGCTCAAGTGGGAGTACGACGAGGACTCTCAGCATTACTATGTGTCTTTTCCTAATGATCAGTAGTGGTGCCTATTCGGGGTTAGATTCAGGGCCTTGTCGCATGTTGGGGGTCTTTTCTATTTTGGCACCGTAGTCGGGCCATGAGTGAATTGTATGATGGATGTTATTTATGTACTTTGATGTGACGTGGCGAGTGTAAGACAACTATGTTATTCCCCTTTATATTATTTATGTACATGGGATGTGTGATGATTTCCCGACTTGCGACATTGCTTTCAATGCGGCTATGCCTCTAAGTCGTGCCTCGACACGTGGGAGATATAGCCGCATCGAGGGCGTTACACATAGTGACCCGCTTGAAGACTATAAACATCATATGCTTCTCCCCCTTTTGTCAGTGATGACCAAAAAGGTTTGAAGACATAGAGTTTTCTACGTGTTCCCAGGCGCAGCAGGGTCAGTGGAGGTGTTTGGCGGTGCAGACGAGCTTGGTGCAGATTCGACGCGCGCTGAAGGAGGTGGAGTTGACGTAGCATCGTCTTCTTCTTTGATAATCCGTGCAGTCACCGTGGCAGCAGAGGAAGAGAACTCCGAATCTTCAAGTGATGGAGTTCTGCGTAGCATAGCCCTTCGAGGAGGCGTGGAGTCAAATTTGAAGCGCTCTGTGAAGCCATCCTCTTGAAGTTCAACTTCAGGACACATCATCGTGAGTCCTTTCCAAGTGCGGCGACAGGTTTCGTGTGCAACAAATGCATTCTTGGTTGCAAGATTTCTGAGACGATTGACGTCCTCCATGATGCTTTTCATCTGCCTCTTGAGCCAGTCATGATGCTTTTCATCTGCCTCTTGAGTCAGTCGTGATGCCACAAGAAGCTCTCAGTCATTGAGGGCACGAGCGCGCTTCTTGGGTCGCTGAGCAGCTGGGCTGTCAGTGGCTTCAGTAGATGCAGGTGCACGTGTGGTGCCAGCCAACTGATACACTCTAGAGATGGCTTCAACACCTTCAACATTCTGAGTGAAGCTCTGGTGTTCTGCATTCTGAAGACTTAATGGTTGCTTGGCAGGCTCAGGATATATAGCTTCAGCGGAGGTGTCCACATCTGGCAAGAAGATCCGATGGTTGCGGGCTGAGGGCTGATATGAAATCGCAGAGTGAAGCTTGATCAGCCTCACAACCCAAGGAGCATAAAACTTCAAGACAAATAAATCTGAGCTGGATGCCGCAAGCTGGCGTATGAAGAAGTCCTGCGTATTGAAGCATTTGCCATGAAAGATGTAGAATATGAGAGTCTTCATTGCACCCTCAACCTCGGCATGTGGACAGTGTCCCTTAATGGGCCAGAGAGTCCGCCTGATGATGTGATATATGGTTCTGGGCAGGTACTCTAGGTCTTCAACGAAGAACCCAGTTGGATAGGGTGCATCATGGGGCAATGGCTTCATCATTGAGAGCATCTGACTCATATTTGGTTCAGGCCTCTGGAATATGCTCTCAATTGCTTCAGCATGTAGTTGATAGCCTTCCTCGAAGAATTCGTCAGGAGTGGGCAGGCCGGTAAGCTCAATGATATCAAATGCATTGGCTTCATGATGGACATTGCC
Organism: Triticum monococcum; assembly: GCA_034509565.1. Classification (NCBI taxonomy): domain Eukaryota; kingdom Viridiplantae; phylum Streptophyta; class Magnoliopsida; order Poales; family Poaceae; genus Triticum; species Triticum monococcum. The sequence goes on from CM067843.1 coordinate 112,752,432, forward strand.
GGTCATCCACTCCAGGACCCAAGTCTTGGGATCTCTGTTGTAGCCTTTGATATGAAGGGTGGCATAGAATTGAAGCAGAAGCTCTTCATTCCAGTGCTCTTCGTCTGTGATAAATGGCAGCAAACCCACTTGCTTGAAGCAATCCAGTGCTTCTTCCAGGCCGGGCAGACCAGCAACAGCTTCAACCTCAAGGCGCTTGTGCGGGAAGACGCGACCTTGGTTGTATAGGATGCATGAATAATAGCTGCGTTGTGGATAGCTCCAGAACCTATCTGATACAATCCGTTCCCTTGAATAAGGGTTCTTGGAGCTATTGAAGAACATATTATCTGCCCTAAAGCTATTAACGTTAAAGGAGCCAGGAGCTGATGCAGGACCTAGGAACCTTGGCAGTCGTGGGATCGGCTTCTGGACCTAAGGCCTGTGCGCAACATGATAGTTGAATTGGGGACCGGCAGCAAACTCAGGCACAGAAGTGTCAGGAGCAGTAGCTTCAGTGTCTTCTGAAGCTGTTAGTGGGGAGGGCTCCACATGGGCTTCAATGTTGGTGGTGGCAGCCTCAATATTTTCCGCCTCCACTTGACTAGCTGGAGGGTCAGACTCAGGCACGTTCTCCTAGAGAACGGCTTCTTGTTGTAGCGGGGGAGTTGGAGCTTGTGGTATTTCTTCATGCTCTTCGGCTGATGCAGCCGGAATGTCTTCAGCCGAACCTTGAGGCCGTGGTCCTTTACGAAGCCTGCGGAATACAGACGACGCCTTCGGAGTTGGAGTGGGCTGGACCTCAGATTCTTCTTCTTGTGGGCAATCCGCCCATGACGTAGCTTGTGCGATTGGCGTCAAAGGACGACCAATGCTGATCAGTTCGCTTGTCTCAAGCTGAGGAAGGGCTGCATCATCTTGTACATTGTCTTGGTGACCAATGTCTTCAGCAGCGTTGGGGTTGGCTACTGGAATGTCTTCAGCTTCAGGAGCCTCTGTGGGAGCAGGCTCATGAACTGTCAGCTGACAATCTGCGTCAGGATAGATGACAGAGAGAGGTTCAACTATCAAGGGCTCTATGGGAGCAGCCCGAGCTTTCTTGGTCTTGCGCTTCTTCTTGGTGGGGTCAGAAGGAGAGACTTCAGAGTGTTTTCTCTTCCTAGCTTCAGCCTCTGCAGTCCGTGTCTTCTTGAGTTCTAAAGCGGTTGACCGGCTCTTTGGCTTCGAGCCAGTCGTAGAAGTGGGGAACATAATCGTAGCAGCTTCTTGTCTTGGTGCCTCTGGTTCAGGCACAGCAGGCTTCTTCTTCTTCGCGGCCATCCTGGGGTCGATGCCGGGACGCCCAAGTGCCTTGCGCTTCTCGGCCTCATTGCAGGCCTGCACACAGCGATCAGCCAGAGTCTTCATTCGCTCCCGCGAACCCTGAGCTTCTGCACGCTTCTGCAGAAAGTTCTCCTTTAGCTCGTGCAACATGATCTTGAAGTTTTTCACTTCTTGCACGCTGAGCTTGGCCATGTGCTTCTTGAACTGAGCCTTTCCAAAATCAATTTTCTGCTTCAGTTCAACAATGCGCTGGGCAATTGCAAGTTCTGAAGCAATAGCGCCTTGGAAGGCGACGCTGAGGCCTATGGGCAGCTGCAGATCATCGAAGCTTATGTTCGGTGAGGCAAACCATTCATCGATGAAGTTGTGGATGATGGCGACATCAAACAGAGGCAGATTGTTGAAGATTCCAGCCTCCTCCTTGCTCTTGATGAGCTGTTCAAGAGCGTCATCTCCAAGATCTTCATCGCTTGACAGATCAATGGTTTTGCTGCGCAGAATGGCAGCAGCTGTGAGCTCTTTGCCTATGTGTGGCTGAGGCTTCTTGGCTTCCTGGGGCTTGGAGACTCGTGATAAGTCTTCAGACTGCACACTGGCTTCAGGAGGTGCAGTTGCCAATGGCTTCGCCCTTGCGATTTTGGGTGAAGGGGCCTGCTTTGAAGCTTTTGGCTTCTTTGACTGCTTTAGCTTCGGTGCAGCAGACGCTTCATCAGATTCAGAGTAAGCAGGAGGGTCATTGACTGCAGTCCCTTGGACTAAGATGCGGGTGATGAGGCCCTCAAGATTTGCATACGGACCGATGATATTGGGGTCTGCCTCGCGTGTGCCATCTGCCCTTGGTGTGGAGGGACCACGGTTGAAGTCTAAGCCCAATTTCTTCTTGTTGTGCTTCGCTGATTTCTGGGCAAACTGGAAGTTGCGCTTGAACAGATTGTCGTCACGACACCATAGTAGTGACGACGGATGTGCTTCAGCTGGCTGTGGCCCACGAACCATGCACGAGTAGAAGCCTTGAGCAATGGCTTCATCTCTGGACCTGGGCACGAGATTTTTGTATAGTACGTCTCCCCATGGTCTCTTGATGGCGCTTTTATCAACGTACTCCTTGGTGATGAAGCGGTATTGGAACCATTGCTCCGCCCAATAGCGTCGAATCCATTGGATTCGTGTCTTGCACTGATTGTAATCCTCTTCAGGATCTGTCTTGTACAGCTCTGAGAGGTCATCGGGCAGATCTCTTGATGTTTCCCCTCGATGCTTTCTGCCACCCTTCCTTGCTTGTTTTTCTGCAGCCATGAACTTTAAACTGGATGGCTTCAATACGTTCAAAGGCTTCAAAGGCTTTCTCTTGCTGGTCAAATAGGAACTGGCTGCAGGTGAGTTGATGTGATGCTGTAAGAATTCTGCAAATGAATGCAGACTATGAGAACCAAGGGATTCTCCCACGGACATGTACCTGTGACAGCATTAAGGTGCGAGGGAAGGGGAAGAGGTCATATGCATTCTCAGAAGATTTTGAAGATAAATCAGTTTAGAAGACATTGACCTCAGCGTGCGAAGACATTCACTCATAGAAAAGAAGTTGGTTCCAGATTTGTACGAACCCACAGATCAGTACAAGTGAGGAATCTAACTACTTCATGAAGCACAAGTGAATATACTAGGCAAGTTATGAGATGCAGACTAAGAGAGATCTAACTTGTGTGAACAGAAACTTCTTATGGCAGAAAGTGACCGAACTATAGGATCAAAAGAGGCTGTAAAAAGAGGTTTTATTTACCACACTTGGAACTGCTAGACGGAGTGGGAGATGAGGCCGAGCAGTTCGATCCTCCGTGCCCTAACTTGGCGACGGAAGACACCTACGGCGACGGCAGAGAAAACGATGTCCGTGGTCGGCGTGAAAATGGCGTCGGAGAGGTTGCGGCAGTGAAGCGCTTCGTCGCCGGCGTCGTCGAGAGCTAGCGGTGGCGCTAGGGTTCGTTCGAGGGTGGAAGAAGTGATAATGACCATGGTGAATCGTGTATTTATAGGGATAGAGGCGGCACTGCGCTATTACATAGGTGCCCCTGGCGATTCCCATCTGAACAACACGTCTCCACCATGCGGAATCGGGGGCAGTTCCACATCCCACGCACGCCTGGATTGTCGGGTGGTCGTTCCTACTTCTCGGGATTTCTTGTGGATGAATGAGCTTTAAAAACGGTTTTAAAGTTTTTCTCTATGTCTTCTGCTGATAAGGATGCAGAGAAGACATTCAACAGTTTCAATAGAATGCATATGACTTGGAGAGATAGAATTTGAGATAGAAAGCATAGAGAGATTAGGGTCCGATCACATTCACTTAGTTCAAAAGATTCAAACAAGAAGACATAGCTATAAGTGAATGCTGTAGAGGATAGAACACTAGTATATATATATATATCTATATAATCCACGTAGTGAAGATAATCATGAAGACATGTTGAGATGAAAGCCAAAACAAATGTGAAGACATTGCATGGTAACGCCATGAGTGAAACACTTCAAAATAGAACGTTTGGTGGTGGCGTTACCCACCGTATAGGAAGTATTAGACCCAGACACGACGCACAATTATCGTGGCGCTCCGAAGTCAATTTCCACATTAATGTATTCACACTTAGAATGTATGTCTTCATTGATTTAAGATATACGTTACTTCGTGTGTTGCACATCTAAGTCATCAGTATGCATAAGTGTTAGGATATGTGCCTGATCACAGGAAATTTGAGGATTCCAAGATATTTAGCTCACACCGTAACTTGCAAAATCTCTTCTCATCCAAGGGCTTGGTGAAGATATCTGCCAATTGCTCTTCAGTGTTGACATGTATGATATCAATATCTTCCTTTGCAACATGATCTCTGAGAAAGTGATGACGAATTTCAATGTGCTTTGTCTTCGAGCGCTGAACTGGGTTGTTGGCAATCTTGATGGCGCTTTCGTTGTCGCAGTAAAGTGGTACTTGCTTCAGATGAATGCCATAGTCTTTGAGAGTTTGCTTCATCCACAGAAGCTGAGTGCAGCAAGATCCAGCTGCAATGTATTCAGATTCAGCAGTGGAGAGGGATACACAGTTGTGCTTCTTTGAAGACCAACATACAAGTGATCGTCCCAGAAAGTGGCATGTGCCTGATGTAGACTTCCGATCAACCTTGTCACCAGCATAATTAGCATCCGAGAATCCAACCAGATCAAACTCTGAGCCCTTTGGATACCATAACCCTAGAGTTGGGGTGTGAGCCAAATATCGAAGAACTTGCTTCACTGCTAAGTGATGCGACTCCTTTGGTGCCGCTTGAAATCGAGCACACATGCAAACACTAAGCATAATATCTGGCCTAGATGCACATAAATAAAGCAAAGAACCAATCATGGATTGGTATAACTTTTGATCGAACTCTTTACCATTATCGTCAGGACCCAGATGATGTTTGGCTGGCATTGGTGTTGTGAAGCCTTTGCAGTCTTGCATACTGAACTTCTTCAGGCAATCCTTGAGATACTTCTCTTGAGATATGAAGATGCCATTGCGTTGTTGCCGTATCTGAAGACCGAGGAAGAACTTCAGCTCCCCCATCATAGACATCTGATATTGCTCTTGCATCATATATCCAAACTCCTCACTGTACTTCTGATTGGTGCAGCCGAAGATAATGTCATCCACATATATTTGGCACACAAACAGTTCACCATCATATGTCTTCGTGAAGAGAGTGGGATCTAGGGAGCCAGGTATGAAGCCTTTGCTCTTCAGAAAGTATTTGAGTGTGTCATACCAGGCCCGAGGGGCTTGTTTGAGGCCATACAGTGCCTTATTGAGCTTGTAAACCATGTCAGGATGTTTTAGATCTTCAAACCCAGGTGGTTGTGCAACATACACTTCTTCTTCAATCTTGCCATTGAGAAAGGCACTCTTCACATCCATTTGATATAAAAGTATGTTATGATGATTTGCATAGGCCAGCAGTATACGGATAGCTTCAAGTTTGGCCACAGGAGCAAATGTTTCATCGAAGTCAATGCCTTCCACTTGAGTATATCCTTGAGCAATGAGACGAGCTTTGTTTCTGACAACTTGACATGCTCATATTGCTTGTTGCGGTATATCCATTTGGTGCCTATTATATTGTGCTTCCGTGGATCAGGACGCTTAACCAGTTCCCATACATTGTTCAGCTCAAACTGTTGAAGCTCTTCTTGCATAGCTTGAATCCATTCAGGTTCCATGAAAGCATCTTCAACTTTCTTGGGTTCTGTGATTGAAACGAATGCGAAGTGTCCGCAGAAATTTGCCACTTGAGTTGCCCTTGAACGAGTGAGTGGACCAGGTGCATTGATGCTGTCAATTATTCTGTCAATCTGCACTTCATTGGCATCACGAGGATGTACAGGGCGAAGACTTTGCTCTTGCTGATCTGTGTTGTCGTTGGGAGGAATGTCTTCAGGCTGAGCATTATCTTCATGTGGATCTGGTGCTGAGATGATAAGTTCTTCTTCAGGATGAGCTTCAGAAGGTACAATTTCACCGGTTCCCATAAGCTTGATGGATTCACTAGCTGGAACTTCATCTAGCACATTTGGCAGATGCTCTCTTTGTGAACCATTGGTTTCATCGAACCGCACATCCACTGTTTCAACCACTTTGTAGTGAAAGAAATTGAAGACTCTGTAGGAGTGCGAATCCTTTCCATATCCAAGCATGAAACCCTCATGTGCTTTTGGTGCAAATTTTGAGGTGTGGTGTGGGTCCTTGATCCAGCATCTTGCGCCAAATACTCTAAAGTAACTGACATTTGGCTTCTTGCCAGTTAGGAGTTCATAAGATGTCTTGTTCAGAAGCTTGTGAAAATAGACACGGTTGATTGTATGGCATGCAGTGTCAATGGCTTCAGGCCAGAATTTTCTTGGAGTCTTGTACTCATCTAGCATTGTTCTGGCCATCTCAATGAGTGTTCTATTCTTGCGTTCGATGACACCATTCTGCTGTGGCATGTACGGAGCTGAGAATTCATGTGTGATGCCCAAGGTATCAAGATATGTGTCAAGGCCAGTGTTTTTGAATTCAGTGCCATTGGCACTTCTGATGTGCTTTATCCTGGCGCCATAATTGTTCATGGCTCGATTGGCGAAGCGTCTGAAGACATCCTGCACTTCAGTCTTGTAAAGGACTATGTGTACCCAAGTATATCTAGAGTAATCATCAACAATGACAAAGCCATAAAGGCAAGCAGTAGTGGAAAATTTTGAGTAATGAGTGGGACCAAAAAGATCCATGTGAAGCAGTTCGAAGGGTCGAGTAGTGGTCATGATTGTCTTCGAGGGATGTTTTGCCCTCGTCATCTTCCGTGCTTCACAGGCACCGCATAAGTGATCTTTCCTGAACTTGACGCCTTCGATGCCTATGACATGCTTCTTCTTTGCAAGGGTGTGGAGGTTCCTCACGCCAGCATGCCCAAGCCTCCGATGCCAAAGCCAACATTCTGAAGCCTTTTCCAGAAGGCATACTGCTAGCTGTGGCCCTGCTGAGAAATCTACCACATACAGATCATCTTTCCGATACCCTTCAAACACTAGAGACTTGTCAGATTCCATTAGTACCAGGCAACGATATTTTCCAAATATTACGACCATGTTCAAATCGCAAAGCATTGAGACAGACATTAAGTTGAAGCCAAGGGATTCAACAAGCATGAATTTGTCCATGTGCTGATCCTTTGAGATTGCAACTCTACCTAGACCCAATACCTTACTTTTACCAGTGTCAGCAAATGTGATGTGGCTCTTGTCGGATGGACGTAAGGTTGGGTCCATAAGAAGGCTTCTATTGCCAGTCATGTGATTTGTACACCCACTGTCAATAATCCATTCTGAAGACGCTGGTGTCGTACCCTATAGTGCAGTTAGGGGGATAGGCTTCATGAAGAGAATTGTGAAGCAAAAACATTTGACGAGCCAGTGGGTTATGAAAACTTAGATCCAGGTTAGGACTAATAGGGAGAGTAGCCTGCGATGCAGGAACGAAATACATGGTGATGCCATTTGGGCATTTGGTCTTGCATCCCACAAGATTTTTAAGGTCCCCAGCAATAGCGTCAGGAGATTTTGGTTTTCTGCTGGAGACCTTTCCCTGCAAAAGAGAGTTAAGCTTTCTTAACCACCCACATCTTCAAGGGTGGCTTAGAAGCAATAAGTCTAAGTGCAGCATCTAAGAATTTTGGCTTTGGAGCCCTAGCAAACAGTCTAGCAGGCGGGCAATAGTACTCATAAGAATAGGCAGAATAGTTCTTGGTCATATGAACATGACGGTTTGAAGAACCGCTCTCATATTCATATGCCTGAGTATGGTTTCCCTGCAAAACATTTGCGTTAGTGCGACTCAGGTGAGTCCTCTGTCTGTATGAAGCCTTTGGACCGTATGAAGCCTTTGGTCTGAGGTTTGTGTTCTTCACGTGAGGTGTCATGAAGACATTCACAGGAAGATTTTCCAGACATGTTTTCAGAAACCAGATCTTCTTCATAGGTGGTCCATTCCTGCAGTTAGTACCAATGTACCTGGCAAACACTTCACCATTCTGATTCTTAAATAGTTTATAGTTTGCATCAAAGGATTCATCAATGATAATGGGGTTAGCACAAGTGAAGCCAGACAGATTGGATGGATCTGCTGAGGATTCCTTTGCAGCAACCCATGTGGTTTTGGGGTACTGCTCAGGTTTCCAATAAGAGCCATCTGCATTTATTTTCCTTATGAACCCCACACCCTCTTTCCTAGGGTTTCGGTTCAGAATCTGCTTCTTGAGGACATCACATAATGTCTGATGTCCTTTGAGACTTTTGTACATCCCTGTTTCAAGCAATGTCTTCAACCAAGCATTCTCATCAGCAATAGCAGTGGTATCCTCAGCAGAGGGGTTAGTTACCACTTCAACAGTTGAAGATATTGCAACAGCAGTAGCAGTGGAACATTCAGGAACAGAAGTAGCATTATCACGCTCAATGCATTTAAGGCATGGTGGTTCAAATCCTTCCTGAGCGGAACTGATCTTTTCAGCGCGAAGTGACTCGTTTTCCTTTTGAAGGTCTTCATGAGCCGCTCTCAATTTCTCAAGTTCTTGCTTCCTTTGAAGATAATCATAGGAAAGCTTTTCATGAGTAGCTGAGAGAGTATCATGACGATCTTCAAGTTCCTGATACTTAACATGAAGATTTTTTTTGTCTTCAATTAAGGATTCAAATCGAGTCATTTCAGCACCCAACAGATCATCGCTTCTGTCTAAAAGTTTTTGAATATGTTCCATGGCTTTCTATTGTTCAGTTGCAATTTTAGCAAGTGTTTTGTAGCTGGGCTTTGAATCACAATTAGAATCATCGTCACTAGATGTTTGATAGTGAGTAGTGCGTGTGTTTACCTTGGCACCGCGTGCCATGAAGCAGTAGGTAGGAGTAGAGTCGTCCTTGTCATTTGCATCGGTGTTGGTGATGAAGTCATTGTCTTCAGTGTTGAAGATGGACTTGGCGACGTATGTTGTAGCCAGACTCGCAATGCCAGAATCAGACTCCTCCTCAGACTCCACCTCTGCCTCCTCAGAAGTAGACTCCTCCTCTAAGTCCATTTCCTTGCCAACAAACGCACGTGCCTTGCCAGATGAGCTCTTCTTGTGTGATGAAGACTTTGAGGAAGACTTGGAAGAAGACTTTGATTATTTCTTCTTCTTCTTCTTGTCATCAGAATCGTATTCCTTGCTCTTCTTCTTCTTCTTTCTGTTCTCATTGTCCCACTGTGGACATTCAGAGATGAAGTGTCCAGTTTTCTTGCACTTGTGGCATGTTTTCTTCTTGTAGTCATGAGCAGATGCTTCATCATTCCTTGAGCTTGATCGTGAAGACTTTCTGAAGCCTTTCTTCTTGGTGAATTTCTGTAACTTCTTCACTAGCATTGCAAGTTCCCTTCCAATGTCTTCAGGATCATCAGAACTACTGTCAGATTCTTCTTCAGATGAGGACACAGCTTTTGCCTTCAAGGCACGAGTTCGCCCATAGTTTGGACTGTAGATATCTCTTTTCTCAGAAAGCTGAAACTCATGTGTGTTGAGCCTCTCAAGTATGTCAGACAGATCGAGTGTCTTGAAATCAGGACGTTCTTGAATCATCAGGGCTAGGATGTCAAATGAACTATCAAGTGATCTCAGCAGCGTCTTGACGATTTCATGTTTGGTGACCTCAGTGGTGCCGAGGGCTTGAAGCTCATTTGTGATGTCAGTGAGCCGGTCAAATGTGTGCTGGAAATTCTCATTGTCATTTCGCTTCAAGCGGTTGAAGAGGTTGCGAAGAACACTGATTCTCTGATCTCTCTGGGTCGAGATGCCTCCATTGACTTTGGAGAGCCAGTCCCAGACCAGCTTGGATGTCTTCAAGGCACTCACACGGCCGTACTGTCCCTTGGTCAGATGACCACATATGATATTCTTGGCAGTAGAGTCCAGTTGAGTGAACTTCTTGACATCAGCAGCAGTGGCACCTTCTCCAGCCTTGGGAACGCCGTTTTCGACGACATACCATAGGTCGACGTCAATGGCTTCAAGATGCATGCGCATCTTATTCTTCCAGTAGGGCTATTCAGTTCCATCAAAGACGGGGCACGCAGCGGAGACTTTGATAATCCCTGCAGTCGACATAGCTAAAACTCCAGGTGGTTAAACCGAATCACATAGAACAAAGGAGCACCTTGCTCTGATATCAATTGAAAGTGCGTTATATCAACAAGAGGGGGGGGGGTGAATAGGCGATTTTTATGAAAGTCTTCAAAACGTGAAAGTTATGAAGACAAACAGTAGAGATATGCCTATCACTATGCAGCGGAAGTTGGATTACACTAGGCAAGCCATGGTCAAGTATTCAATTGAGTAAAAGCACAATGACAAATAGATGCAGTGTAATAAGGATCAGGTAGGAACTAGTTATGAAGCCAAACAAATCATACAGTTACGTTGTGAAGACAAAAGATAGAGCAAGCATGCAATGGCTTCACAATGAGTAACAGTAAGTAAAAGGAAGTGAAGATGAAACCAGTGACTCGTTGAAGACAATGATTTGTTGGACCAGTTGCAGTTGCTGTGATAACTATACGTCTGGTTGGAGCGGCTAGGTATTTAAACCAAAGGACACACAGTCCCAGACACCCAGTCCTGCACACGCAGCTCAGGACACCCAGTCCTCACCGTTTTCTCCTTGAGCTAAGGTCACACAGACCTCGCCCAATCACTCTGGTAAGTCTTCAAGGTAGACTCCCAAACCTTCATAGACTTCGTTCACCGGCAATCCACAATTTCTCTTGGATGCTCAGAACGCGACGCCTAACCGGCTGGAGGATGCACAGTCCTCAAGTGTAATAAGTCTTCAGATCACTCAGACAAGAAGACTTAAGTGATGCCCAATTTACTCTGGCTCTAGGTGGTTCGGGCTTTTCTCCTCGCTAGGAAATTTTCTCTCAAAGGCTTCGAGGTGGGTTGCTCTCAAATGACAAAAGCCGTGCACTGAAATCCGAGCAGCCAATCGTTTATGGTTGTAGGGGGTGGACTATTTATAGCCACTGGGCAACCCGACCTGATTTGTCCGAAATGACCCTGGGTCACTAAGGAACTAACACGTGTACCAAAGGTCAGATTTCAAACTAACACGGCAACTTTACTTGGGCTACAAGTAAAGCTGACTTGTCCGACTCTGGACAAGGTTTGCTCTCATAGTCTGCGCTCGAAGATATAGGTTTTGAATTAGGCATCACTTCGGTCATTCAGACTGGTTCTCTTGGACCCCACTTAACAGTATGGTTGTTCCTATGACTCAACACAAATGAAATAAAACTACGAAGGATCTAAGTCTTCGAGTTCCATAGGCTTCACGTGGTGTCTTCTCTTGTCATAGTCTTCAATGTGAATATTTTCATATACCACCATTGTCTTCAATGTCTTCGTACATTTTTAGGGGTCATCTCTGGTAGTAAAACCGAATCAATGAGGGACTTCTACCTGTGTTATCCTGCAATTCTCACAAACACATTAGTCCCTCAACTAGGTTTGTCTTCAATACTCCAAAACCAACTAGGGGTGGTACTAGATGCACTTACAGTTTGCACACTTTTCCCCACAAGACTCGATCTCCCCCATTGGATTTCTCACACTACATGGTGTTTGAGAAACGGATGACCGAGACACAGTCTTTCAGAACCATTATCTCTTTACTCTGGGTAGAGAGTACCACCTACATCCCCTACATCTGCTAGCCTACCACTGAAAGAGGTCACACAACATACTCAACTATGCCAGAGCCCATAATGGCTTGTGGCTGCACACGGAAGTTTCCAGCATGAATAATCTTATGATCCCTTTGAGCCTGGGTGGCAAACCGTAGGATGATCACAGGGCTACTCCGGGATATCCCAGGATAACACTGGATTACTCCAGGTGCCCAAACAACCACTAGGTGCTCCAGGGTGCCTCAACCAATCCACCTAGATGTGTATTAAAGTAGCCACCTTAAGTTTAACCATTAATTAGAACTCTCACATCTGTCATGGATCACTCAAACCTAAACCACATCTACGAGCATAGCATAGCAGTATAAGCATAACGTAGAAGTAACTCCTAGGGTTTGAAATAAGGACAATAGGTTCTACCTCATCAACTACTTCCCAATACCCACAAGTATTCAAGTCCTAACCATGCCATGTTTTGAGGATTGAAACTAATGCATAAAACTAGGTAATAAAGGGTATGATCAAAGTGTTACTTGCCTCGCTGACGATCTGAAAACCCTAGTGACTCATAGTAGCATGCTTCGCACTACAGAAACTCTATCGTGAACAAAGAATACATACATAAGCACTCAAGCATAAGATGCAAGGTAAAACTCAAATAAAAAGATCCAAACTAAAATTCAACTGAAGAGCTTCGATTTGCAAAAAGAATCAATCAAATCGGAGCAATGAAACTCAAACTACGATCAAAAGAAGTTCGAATTCAAATCAGCTTGAAACCAAATTTTAAATTGTCAAAACCATGTTCAAGTTGATTATCTGGAAAGAGGGGAACAAGACGAAGATTTTGGCATTGGTTTCACTGGATTAGGACAAGCGAGCAAAAAGTTGCGAGGGTTTAAAGATCAGGGACTAATCTGTGAGAAAAGTATTCACGGATAGGTCCCTGGCTGAAAATAAAATAAAAAGAAAAACCTATCGAACGAACGTTCGCTAACAGAAACAATTGAACGAACGTTGTTCGCTACTGCGGTTAACGGACAAACGTCCACAAATTAGACCCGAACTAAAAACCGAGAAAAACCCTAACCCTACGAAGAACCAAAAAAACCCGAAAACGAACTAGCGAACCGGGACGGTTTTTATATTGGTTCACGGTGACGGCGGTCAACGGCGGCGGCAGAACTCCGGCAAGGCGGCGAGGCAAAGCGGCGGCGCGGGGCTGTGGGCAGGGCGATGTTGGTGAGCGGCGACGGCTGGGCGATCGAGCGGCGGCGGCTGCGGTCGGGGTGAGTTGGGGAGGAGGAGGCGGTGGGGCAGCGGTATATAAAGGGCCCGAGGGGGGCTGCTTGGAGGAGGGGCGCCAGGTCGGACTGGGAGTCATGCCCCGGCTGGACTCGGGCGGCGGCGGTGGCTCGGTCTCCCCACGCGGGAGTAGGCCGGCCTGCTCGGCTGGGCCTTCGGCCCAGCCGGGCGATAAGTTTTAAAAAAAAAATTAATTTCGCGTGAAAGAAAAATCCTAATAAAATATAAAAAATCTAAAAAATATGAAAAAAAAAATTCACCGTCTAAACCTAATATTTAGAACGAAGTGAACATTTTTCTGGCCTAAAAATGAAATTTCAAAAATGCATATTTTTCTAATTCAAATAAAATAGCAAATAAAATCCAAATAAAATATAAATTGATTTTAAAGTTTTCCTTCTCCAATATTCCTTTCTTTTGAAGAAGTCATGTTATCTTCTCTCTTTTATTTTAAATATTGGAAATGGTTGGAGAGAAAAAAATATTAAAATCAAATTGATCCTCTTTTCAAATTTGAGAAAATTCAAATATGAAAATTTATGAAATCCCCAACTCTCTCCTTGGGTCCTTGAGTTATTTAAGATTTCTAGGATCTCAACCAGAATGCAAATAAAATATGATATGCATATGATGACCTATGTATAACGTCGAAATTGAAAATTGGGATGTTACAAACCAACCCACCTTAAGATGAATCTCGCCCTCGAGATTCGGGTTGGCTAGAAAATAGGTGCGGATGGTCTTTTCATAGGTCTTCCTCTTGCTCCCAGGTGGCTTCATCCTCGGTATGGTGGCTCCACTGAACTTTGCAAAACTTGATAACCTTGCTGCGGGTAACTCGGCTGGCAAACTCGAGAATCTTGACGGGTTTCTCCTCGTAGGTTAGATCACTCTCCAACTGAATTACTTCCAGGGGCACTGTATCTCTTAGGGCAATATCGGCCATCTTTGCATGGCACTTCTTCAACTAGGAAACGTGAAGCACATCGTGAACTCCTGACAATCCTTCGGATAACTCCAACTTGTAGGCAACCTCTCCCATACATTCTAGAACTCGGTATGGTCCTACAAATCTCGGGGCTAACTTTCCCTTAACTCCAAATCGTTTAACTCCTCGCAGTGTGACACACGAAGATATGCTCTATCTCCAATTTCATAGACTACCTCCTTGCGTTTAGTATCGGCATAACTCTTCTGCCTGGACTGAGCTACATTCAATATATCTCGAATCAACTTAACCTTCTCTTCAGATTCTTTGATCAAATCTGGTCCAAACAATTGACGGTCTCCAACTTCATCCCACATTAACAATGTCCTGCATCTCCTTCCATACAAGGCTTCAAAAGGGACCATCTTCAAACTAGCATGATAACTGTTGTTGTATCAAAACTCTGCGTAGGGCAAATTGTCATCCCAACTAGATCCATAATCCAGCGTACAAGCTCTCAACATGTCCTCTAGAATCTGATTGACTCTCTTGGTCTGTCCATCTGTCTGTGGATGAAAGGCTGTACTAAACTCTAGCCTAGTACCCAAAGTCTGGTGCAGCTGATTCCAAAACTTCGAGGTAAACTGTGTGCCTCTATCTGATACGATGGTCCTCGGAACTCCATGCAGACATACAATCCTGGTCATATCTATCTTGGCCAACTTCACGCTTGTGTAAGTGGTTTTCACAGGGATGAAGTGAGCACTTTGGTCAAGCGATCTACTACTAGCTAGATGGAGTCATAACCTGATCTTGTCCTGGGTAATCCGGTGATGAAATCCATGCCAAGCTTGTCCCACTTCCATTCGGGTATCGACATAAGCTGTTGTAATCCTGTTGGCTTCTGTTCTGCCTTCACTCTCTGACATACATCACATACTGCTACATACTCGGCAATATCCTTCTTCATACCTGTCCACCAGAAACATTCCTTCAAATCCAAATACATCTTAGTGTTTCCGGGGTGAATCGAGTATGGCGAGTCATGAGCCTGCCGAAGTATTAATTTCCTGATCTCTGAGTCATCAGGCACGTAAATACGGTCCCCAAACCATAAAATTTCATGCTCACCTTAACGAAAACCTTTAGCTTTTCCTTTACTCATCTTCTCCTTTATCTCAGCAATTTCCTGATCATCCTTCTGAGCTTCTCGAATCCTTCCCAATAACGTAGACTGGACCTCCATTGCCGCAACAAAACCTCTTGGAACTATCTCCAAACGAAGTTCCTTGAGATAGTGGGCTAACTCCTGCGATAATCCTCCGCTTACAAGGGTATTGGCATAACTTTTGTGGCTCAAAGCGTCTGCTACGACATTGGCCTTTGTTGGATGATAATGCAACTTCATATCATAATCCTTTATGAGCTCCAACCATCTCCTCTGCCTGAGATTCAACTCCTTCTGCGTGAAAATGTATTTCAAACTCTTATGATCCGTGTATACATCACAACGGTTTCCAATAAGAAAATGTCTCCAGGTCTTGAGTGCATGTACTACGGCTGCTAACTCCGAATCATGTGTGGCATAATTCAACTCATGACACCAAAGCTGACGTGAGGCATATGAAACAACTCTTCCATCCTGCATAAGTACACCTTCAAGTCCCAAGTGAGAAGCGTTGCAATACACTTGAAAGTCCTTGCGTATATCCGGAAGAATTAGCACTAGGGTTGTAACTAAACGTTTCTTCAACTCCTGAAAACTGGCCTCACATTCATCGGTCCATTTGAACTTGGTGTCCTTCTTCAACAACTCTGTCATGGGTTTCGCAATCTTGGAAAAATTCTCAATGAACCTCCTATAGTATCCTGCGAGTCCCAGAAAACTATGGATCTCTCCAACTGAGGTGGGTGCCAACCACTCAGCGACAGACTGAACCTTCGTAGGGTCTACGGTTATACCTTCTCCTAATATAACATGACCAAGAAATCCAACTTCCTTCAACCAAAACTCACACTTGCTAAACTTAGCATACAACTGATTTTCCCTGAGCTTCTCGAGAACTAAGTGTAGGTGTTCCTTGTGTTCCTCTTCATTCTTCGAGTACACCAAAATATCATCAATGAACACCACAAACTTATCCAAGAACTCCATGGATACCTTGTTCATCATACTCATAAAATAGGCAGGGGCATTAGTCAATCCAAATGACATGACCGTGTACTCATATAGCCCGTACCTTGTGGTAAAAGCTGTCTTAGGTATATCCTGTTCTTGGATCTTCAACTGGTGGTATCCTGATCGAAGATCGATCTTGGATAACACTTTAGCTCCTTGCAACCGGTCAAACAAATCATTGATCATCGGTAGTGGGTACTTGTTATTGATCGTCACTTCATTCAACGCCCGATAATCAACAACCATTCTTAAAGATCCATCCTTCTTCTCAACTAAGAGCACTTAGGCTCCCCAAGGCGATGAATTTAGTCGGATGTAACCTTTCTCCAATAACTCCTTAATCTGCTTCTTAATTTCCTCCAAATCATTTGCGGGCATCCGATACGGTCTCTTTGATATTGGTCCAGTGCTTGGCAACAACTCTACCAAAAATTCTATGTCTCGATCTGGTGGCATGCCTGGTAATTCCTCTGTAAATACATCATGGTAATTCTATGTCTCCTTGGCGCATGTCTAGATACAAACTTGATCATTTTTCCCTCAGGGGTGGTGAGTACTATCGACTTACTAGCACAGTCGATGTTTCCTCCGTACTTCAATAACCAATCCATGCCTAATATTATATCCAAACCTTGGGACTCCAAAATTATTAGGCCTAAGGGGAAAACATGGCTACCAATGGTTAGGGGTAACCGATCACACCATCGGCTGGCCATATACTCTGCTCCCGACGAGCTTACTAACATGGGTGACCTAAGGGCTAAGGTTGGCAACTTAAACTTGTCCTCTAATCCCCTTGATATGTATGAATGCGATGCACCAGTGTCAAAAAGAACGAGAGCAGTAAATGACTTAATAAAAAACATACCAATTATTGCGTCAGGTCACTCTTCAACTTCCTCCATGTTGATGTGGTTAACCTGACCTCTGGTGAAAGGGTTTGGCTTCTTCCCTGAGCTTCCATTGCCATTTCCATTCTTTGTTTCAGGGCATTCAGTGGCATAGTGTCCAGTGTTCCCGCACTTGAAACAGGTAATGTGACTTAGATCCTTCCTGGCGGGTGTTGCTGGGTTGGAACGGTTCTATTCGTTGCTTCCTCCATTCCCATTCCCATTCTGAGGGCCAATGTGGTTATTCGAACTCCCTCCATTATGAGTATGGCCTCCATGGTTATGAGTGTGTCCTCCCGAGTTCGGGGTAAAACGAGGCTTCAGCTGAGCTCTAGAATTGTACTTCCCTTGTCCATACTTCCTTTTGCGGCACTCTATCTGTTGCTGCTTGCCTTCAATCATAAGGGCCCTATCTACCAAATCTGGTAGTTATTGAATGTTGCCACCATCAACTGCATACTCAGCTCATCATTCAGCCCTTTCATAAACTTCTCCTGCTTCGCGGCATCTGTGGCCACATCATCTGGGGCATAACCAGCTAACTTACTAAACTCATCCACGTACTGCCCCACAGTACGATTTCCCTGACATAAGTTGCAAAACTCACGCTTCTTCATACTCATTGCTCCAGTTGAGACATGGGCTATACGGAAGGCTTGCTGAAACTGATCCCATGTGACATTGGCTATGGGAAACGTGGCTGTGTAATTCTCCTACCATGAGGCTGATGGTCCATCCAATTGATGTGCGGCAAAACGCACCTTCTCAGCATCTGTGCAACCTGCGGTGGTCAGCTCCCTTCCAATCCTGCGGAGCCAGTCATTAGCAACAATCGGCTCGGTGCTGCTGGAAAACACCGGCAGATTCAACCTCAGAAAATGGGCTAAGTTGTCAACTGGAGGTGGTGGCGGTGGGTTGTTATTGTTGTTGTTGTTGCCTTGGTTTTGGACTAGTAGCTGCATCAAGGCATTCTGCTGTTGGATCAACTGATTGAGCTCCGATGGGAAGGCAAATCTGGGGTCACGTCTGGGAGGCATCTGATAGGTTTAGAGGGGAGAGATTAGAATAGAGTGAGGTCTAAGGAGAAAATCACTACCCATATGGACATGAGACAAACGCATTCATATCACACCACTCAATTCAAACAAGGGCATACAATCGATCTAGCTACAGTTACAAAATACTCGGACTACTACTATATACATGGGGGAATACTACTGATAATATGGTGGTCGAATAGAAATTTTGATTGGAAGAAGACTCCAAGATATCTGCTCCAGCTTCGTCTTCATAGTCATCATCACTGTCAGAGTCGGTGTCGTCGATGATGATGTAGTGTTTGGGATGGTCGTCACCTCCAAGCACAAGGTCTCCCATGAATATTCCTAGCTTCTTCTTCTTCTTCTTCTTCTTCTTCTTCTTCTTCTTCAGGTCTTCATTCTTCTCCAATAGTACTGCAATTTCCTCTTCATATCCATCACGTGTAGACTTGAGTTCCTCTTCTAGCTCCATGTTCCTGGTCATCACCTTCTTCAGGTATATCATGCTAGCGCACATCTAGTTCTCCTGATGACGAATGTGTTGGTTTAACTCCTGGATGTAGGCTGCAATGGACTTGTCCCTCCTGGTGCCGATCATCTTCCATTGCTCATCTCGGCGTCCACATATCTGGTAGATGGTGTCCTTAATATTCTTGTGGTAAACTTCACTGATGCGTCCCATGGCGATGTGAGCTTCCATGCTCTTTCCTAGACTCCAGGTTGCTGCATCAAAGGAGAACTCCATGGCCTCCGTAACTGGTGTGAATATCCTTCCTGGAACATGTACTCGAACTGTCCAACACTCTTCTTCCGGTAGAGTGGCGGTGCAGGTCCCGATGAAGCTTGGTATTCCGATGTTCAGGTACCTAGTGGCCTCCTTCTAGTGTCGTCCAGAAGGGGTGCCTTCATCTGGTTGAGCAAACTTGTTCCTTGAGTCCGCCATCTATACAGTAGAAAGTGGAGAATAGTCAGAAATGAGTAGAGAAGGTTTTCCTATGGCTTATCTTAGTGGTCGCGTCCTACAGTCAACGTGTGCTCTGATACCATCTTATAGCGATCCGACCTCAGACGGTCAAATCTCTGTGTATAAGTGTCATCCCTGGATCGGTAATGCTGACACACATAGTACTCAAGGATTTATAACAGAGTCCAATCACACACTTATTACATCGAATGTCTCAAAAGAGAGTACTTATTAAAATAGTATGGCTAAAGGCCATCTAATTAGGATAACAACGGAAGCTTTGAAGATAAATGAGTCCATCAACTCCAACGGCATAGCTGAGTGCATGATAACGATCTAGCGCACCTTACTCGTCGTTAGAAAACTCTGCAACATAATACGTTGTAGCCTGTGTAGGTCAACACTTGGAATATGCTGGCAAAATAACACTATAGAGCAATGAACATGCAACAACTATAACTATATGCAAATTTGGCTGGTGGAGGCTCTATGGTTATTTTTGCAGAAAGCTAGTTTTTCCCTATAACAAAGAAATATATTTTATTAACTACAAAGTTTGTTGAAAACATTGAGAAGGTTCCTCCAACTCAATCCCAACTTAATAATCATCAACCCAACAAATTAATTAAATAGAGTGATGAGATCAAATCAATAATTCAAGTACCAGATACTCAAGATGTCCATAACCGGGGACACGGCTAACCATGATTATTTTATACACTCTGTAGAGGTTTGCGCACTTTCCCCCACAAGACTCGATATCCTCCATTGGATTTCTCGCACTACATGGTGTTTGAGAAACGGATGACTGAGACACAGTCTTTCAGAAGCATTAACTCTTTACTCTGGGTAGAAAGTACCACCTACATCCCCGACATCTGCTAGCCTACCACTGAAAGAGGTCACACAACATACTCAACTATGTCAGAGCCCATAATGGCTTGTGGCCGCACACAGAAGTTTCCAGCACGAATAATCTTATGATCCCTTTGAGACTGGGTGGCAAACCATAGGATGATCACACGAGTACTCCGGGATATCCTAGGACAACACTGGATTGGTCTAGGTGCCCAAACAACCACTGGGTGCTCCAGGGTGCCTCGACCAATCCACCCGGATGTGTATTAAAGTAGCCACCTTAAGTTTAACCATTAGTTAAAACTCTCACATCTATCATGGATTACTCAAACCCAAACCATGTCTACGAGCATAGCATAGTAGTATAAGCATAACATAGAAGTAACTCCTAGGGTTTGAAATAAGGACACGCTACAAAAAAAAGACACATCCGTGACATTTTGGGCGAACGATTTTTTTTCTGTCATACATACGCCACTTCGATGACGATAATTGTGACAAAACCCGTATCATCATAGATGTGGTGGGCTGCTACTTCTATGACAAAAAATGATGACAGAAAATGGGCTTTTTGTCCTGGGCAGGCCGGAGACGCAACTGCATGACATTCTTTGGGCCGTCCATGACGGAAAAAACTGTGGTAGAAGCGAGGGGGAGGAGAATTTCGGGGAATTCCTGGTTACGGTGGGAGGTCGGGGGCCGAGCGATGCGCGTTTCTCTCGTACACGTACGCGTGTGTGTGTGAGGCATTGGCTCTAACTGAACCCGAGCGAGGCGTTGGGCTCTAACTGAACCCGAGCGATTGCACTGCAGGCTACGCGTTACTGAACCCGAGCGATCAATTGATGACTGTTAACTGAACCCGATCGACCGATTCCTTCGCTACTGCTGCTAACTGAAGCCGATCGATGGGATGAACAGTGAGCGTTGCGGGGGGGGGGGGGGGGGTGGGGGGGTGGGGGGGGTGGGTTGGATGAACAATGAGTGGTGGCGTTGCCTCTGGATGAACATGACCCCGTGGTGTGGTGGAGGGCTGGATGAACAGTAGACGGTGGAGGGGTGCCCGTGGAGGGGTGGATGAACAGGACCCCGTGGTGTGGAGGGCTGGATGAACAGTAGATGGTGGAGGGGTGGTTGAACAGGACCCCGTGGTCTGGAGGGCTAGATGAACAGTAGACGATGGAGGGGTGCCCGTGGAGGGGTGGTTGAACAGGACCCCGTGGTGTGGAGGGCTGGATGAACAGTAGACTGTGGAGGGGTGGTTGAACAGTAGCCGGTGGAGTAGTGCGCAGTGGAGGCTGGATGAACAGGAGCCCGTGGAGGCTGGAGGAGGTCGACAGTGGAGATGAACAGTATCCCGTGGAGTCCCGTTTTGCGGTACACCACACCCCTCCCGATGAACAGGACCCCCGTTTCGACCGTAGCTCTCCAACACAAGTCTGTTTCCTCCGTTTTGCGGTATGCCACACCCCTCCCGATCAACAGGACCCCGTTTTGACCGTAGGAGGTCCGTTTCCTCCGTTTTGCGGTACGCCAGACCCCTCCTGATGAATAGGATCCCGTTTTGAACATGGCCGGTCGAACACAAGGCCGTTTCCTCCGTTCTGCGGTACGCCAGGCCTCGTTTCCATCGCCTGTTCCGTCCAAGCCCTCCCGATGAACACGATGCATTCCGTTGCCTCCCCATGAACACGACGCATTCCGTTGCCTCCCCATGAACACGACGACGACGTTATTTCTCCGTTTCAACCTAGCCATGTACACGAGCCCTGGTCGTACGTATGGCGAGTAGGCGTTCGAGACCCCGCCCATATGTATACATATGTGGCCGTATTTTCTTTCTTGCACCCTGGCCGCTGTATGTACGTGTACGTGCTACGTGCGCGCCTCTACTACGACATGTGCGCGCCTCTACTACGACACATGCTTGCCTCTATATCGACCAGTATGTACGTACACGTTCGCGACCAGAATGACAACGCTACATACGCTTCGACCAGGTGGGTCCCGACTGTCAGGCACTTCCTTGCATGCGAAGATGTAGCTGGTGGGTCCCAGCAGTCAGGGGGGGGGGGCGAAATACGATGACCCGTCCGGTGGGTCCCTGCTGTTAGGTGGAGGAATAATTATTTTGCATGTAATAAGGAGGCACATCCTTGCTGCGGCCGTGGACCCAGCTGTCAGCCTCTCCATGTGTAGTCCACGTCCGATGGAAGCCGTTCCTTGACCATGTTGACCATGCTGCACCGAGAGCAACGGGGCGGTGGACGACGGCGAGGCCTAGGAAGGGGACGTCGCGGAGCCGGGGAAGACGCGGCAGTGGATGCCCACGCGTAGAGGAGTATGAGTGCACTGGTTCGCTGTGGTGTGAGGCTGCCGTCGCCGCAGAGTAACAGGGGTGTGGGTGAGTAGAGGGATGGCCTGGCCAGCGGTGGGAGTAGTAGGGTGTGGTGAGGCCTCCGCCGCATCGCAGCCGGCCACGGGAGGCAGGAGCACGAGGCACGACCGGCGCTGGTTTGGGCGGCTGGAGCAAGAAGACCAGAGGTTGAAGAAGCAATAAGGCTGTTGGATGGACATCGTACGGTCACTGGAGCTAGAATCGTGCATATTGACTAAGTTGACAAAGCCCTCCATCCTCATCAACTTAGTAGGCCCACAAGTCAGCCTGCCACTATACTGGGTCCCAGCTAACAGGGGGAGTATTCATTTTTTTGTGCGTAATAAGGAGGCACTTCCTTGCGTGCGAAGATATAGCTGGTGGGTCCGACTGTCAGCAGCGGTAACATTTTTTTCGCGAAATACAGAGGCCCTTTCGGTGGGTCCCTGATTTCAGGTGGAGGAATCATTATTTTGTGCGTAACAAGGAGGCATTTCCTTGCGTACGGCCGTGGACCCAGCTGTCGGCCTCTCCACGTACTGTCCACTTCAGATGCATGTTGGTCATTGACCATGTTGACCAGGCCGCGCCGAGAGCACCAGGGCGGTGGATGACGACGGCGAGGGCTAGGAAGGGAGCAATATGGAGGCAGGGAAGACTCGACAGTTGTTTCCCACGCGGAGGGGAGTACGACTGTACGAGGGTTTACTGGTTCGTCTGCCGTCGCCAGAGAATAACAGCAGGTGTGGGTGAGTAGAGGGATGGCTAGGCCAGCGATGGGAGTATGGTGGGGCAGTGAGGCCTGAACGGCAGCACAGCCGACCGCGGGGAGGAGGGAGCAGGCAGTCCTGCCGGCGCTTGTTTGAGCGGCTGGAGCAGGAAGAGCAGAGATTGAAGAAGGAGGACAGCCGTTGGATGGACATCCAACAGTCACTGCTTGTGCGTCCACCTTTTTCTTAGGAAAGCCTCAAATCTGTGGAAAACAACATACATCCCATCTGCCATTATTTCTATTAATTTTCAGCCCATTTGCTAATTCTTAAGGTTTTTTGGAGCCCATATTATTTTTGTTAGCATTACAGCCCAAATTGTGGACACGGTTAAAAAATTATATGAAATTTTGCATATTTCGGTGTGGTCCGAATTGTTTTTAATCCCGAAATTTCGACTCACATTCAAACTGATTTTAAAAATAAATGTATATCAATATAAAATCCAACAAATTCTCCACGCATAAAAATTAATGTAATTTAAAATCTTGAAATGAAAAAAAAGATATTTGAAACTAATTGCCGGTTTGATGTGTTTTAAAAATGTACATCCCATTTCTCATTACTGATGGGCCATTTTCTCGGCCAGCCAAATCAAAGCTCTCCTCGTCTTGAAAGATTTGCAGCCCAACAGGCCTGACAAAGCGACTAACTTGGCAAATCACAAAAAAACTGGGCTGTGGCCGTGGACCCAGTTGTTAGCCTCTCCATGTACAGTACTCTACCGATGGAAGTCATTCCTTGAACAGGTTGACCACGCCGCGCGGAGAGCACCACGGCGGTGGACGATGGCGAGGCCTAGGAAGGGGACAACGCGGAGCCGGGGAAGACGCGGCAGTGGAAGCCCGCGCGGAGAGGAGTATGCGGGTTCACTGGTTTGGCTGCGGTGTGAGGCTGCCGTCGCCGCAGGGCCTGGCCAGCAGTGGGAATAGTTAGGGGCGGTGAGGCCTCCGCGGCAGCACAGCCGGCAATGGGAGGCAGGAGCATGCGGCACGACCGGCGCTGCTTTGGGCGCCTGGAGCAAGAAGACTAGAGGTTGAAGAAGCACTACGGCCATTGGATGGACATCGTACGGTCACTGGAGCTAGAATCATTCATATTGACTAAGTTGACAAAGCCCTCCGTCCCCGTCAACTTTGTTGGCCCACAAGTCATCCTCCCACTATGGTGGGTCCTAGCTAGCAGGGGGGTATTCATTTTTTTGTGCGTAATAAGGAGGCACTTCCTTGCGTGCGAAGATATAGCTGGTGGGTCCGACATGTCAGTGGGGGGAACATTTTTTTCGCGAAATACAGAGGCCCTTCCGGTGGGTCCTAGCTGTCAGGTGGAGGAATCGTTATTTTGCGCGTACAGTCCATGGCCGATGGATGTCATTCGTTGACCAAGTTGACCAGGCCGCGCCGAGAGCACCATGGCGATGGACGACGGCGAGGCCAAGGAAGGGAACGACACAGAGCCGGGGAAGACTCGGCAATGGTTGCCCACGCGGTGGGGAGTACGAGGGTTTACTGGTCCGGCTGCTGTCGCCGGAAAATAATAGGAGGTGTGGGTGAATAGAGGAATGGCCTGGCCAGTAATGAAGTAGGGTGGGGCGGTGCGGCCTATGCGGCAGCACAGCCGGCCATGGGAGGCGGGAGCAGGCAGTCCC
The DNA here is from genome assembly GCA_034509565.1 of Triticum monococcum. Lineage (NCBI taxonomy): Eukaryota > Viridiplantae > Streptophyta > Magnoliopsida > Poales > Poaceae > Triticum > Triticum monococcum. The sequence goes on from CM067843.1 coordinate 112,776,969, forward strand.
ACCAGAGCTGGTTTGGGCGGCTGGAGCAAGAAGATCAGATATTGAAGAAGCAGCACGACCATTGGATTAACATCCAACGGTCACTGCTGCTAGAATCATTTGTGGACTAAGTTGACAAAGCCAAAGTACACGTCAACCTAGTAGACCCACAAGTCAGCCTCCAAATCTGTCCCAAACTGCATACAACCCGAAATTTCTAGCCAGATTCAAATTAATTTTAAATCTAAATATACCTTAATTTAAATTCAATGAAATTTTACCCGCACAAAAACAATGAAATTTAAAATATCAAAATCTGAAAGAAACCAGTATTTTGGAACTAATTGTCTGTTTGTTGTATTTTTTCATTTTACAGCCCATTTATTATTACTTGTGGCCCATTTTCTGGGCAAAATGCATCCCTCCTCATCTTGAAAGATTTCCGGCACAGCAGGGCGTAGAAAAGCAAGTAGGCCTATGTTGGTTATTTTGCAAAAAACAAAATAGCTGGCTAGCAATTTTCAGAAAGGAAAAAAACAAACTGGGCTGGCCATGTGCTAAACATATGAAATAAAAGCCTGGGCTAGACGGGCCACGGGTCCTGCACAACCCAGTTGATACCCTTCTCCGCCCCAAAAAACAAAATTACTGCGCGCGCTCCTGGGTCCCTACTGTCATCCTCACAATGTACAGTCATCTCCTTATTCCTCTCGGTTGTTGACCTTGTTAACAACACCGGAGGGTGGCGCCGCGGCGAGCGAACCAAGGCGGAGGACGATGGTGAGGCCTCGGACGGGAACGAACAGGAGCCGGGGCAGATCACAGCCATCCGTGGGAGGCGGGAGCAGGCGGTCCCGCCGGTGCTAGTTTGGCTTTGGCGGCTTGAGGAAGAAGAGACTGAAGAAACGCGACAGACGTTGAATGTCAATCCAATGGTCAAGGTTGGCACAATCATTTTGTTGACTAAGCGGACACCAAATAGCATACTTTTTTGTATATAGGAAGAAAACTGCGAGGAAAATGCGTTCGTCTGCCGTCCTCCTCATAGGGAACGTTCGCCACATAAGTGACTAGCACCCTTGGTTTTCAACCGAGAGGTCTTGGGTTCGAGTCCCAGGAACTCTCAATTTTGTCCTCCTTCCTTCCTCGCAAAAAAGGGAAAGAAAATCAAAGACTTGGGAAGGCGTACAGAACAAGCTAGTGTACAAATAATGAGACGTTGCCGAGTTTTAGAAAAAAGAAAGATGTGCTCCTGTAGCTGGTTCTTATCTAAACATAGACTATGACTATATATGGTGCTATGCTACTCTGCAAGTAATGAAACTGACATATCCACCATTCACTTCCCCCTTCTCTACTTACTCTGCCTAGCATCAGAAGCTCTGGCTGCAGCACCCATGTCCGCCGGCTGCTCGTCCACCTGCTCTTCAGCAGGCAACAACCAGATATGCGCCAAGTCGCAACCCGTACCATCGCCTATGGGTCTCATCACACCCTCGCCGGCACGCGCACCGCAACCGATTGCTCATCGCAACCCGCTACCGTTGGTGTGGTGCCACTGCTGCAAATCACGCAGAGTCATCCATCGCGTCTCAACCACAATCTGCAACCCTGGCCGAGTCTTCTACAACTGCCCGAATCATGGGGTAATAATATGTTTAAGTGTTGTTCTGCTGCTTTTAGTTGCTGATTTTTTTAATAGTTTGGTTGATGATCTACCAATTTGGTTCATGCAGAAAAGGGAAGATTCATGTGATTTGAATTTCTGGGAAGTTGCTGATGTGGGGGAATGCAACTATGCTGATTATTTGGTTAGCCGAGGAATCCCAATACCAGTAGGTTGGGGTGTTGGACAAGTAACTGAAGGAACGGCAGAAGAGGAAGATGCAGAGCAGAAGCTTAAAGATGTAGTTCCTCTGATCATGGCCAAGCAACAGCTGCTCAACAGCCTTGACAGCAATGAGGAGATGAAAGAGCTTGTGAAGATAATGGGCAAAATCGATGTGCTCTATAGGATGATTGTCTCTTTATTTGCAGTGTATGTAGCACTCGTGATGTATTCAGTGGCTACGACATGAGCACTTTGCTGAAACTGGTAATGAATGAAACCTGTGTAGCAGGCTGGGCATAGTGTTGTGAACATCTAATGATTTCTATTAACAGAAATCAGGAGATATCCCCTTTTGCTCATATAAATAAATAAATAGCAGAGGCCCTGTCGGGTCAGCTTTGTTCTCATTCGAAGATGTCGAGCAAATTGCAGTCCAACAGCAAACTATGTCATCAAATTCAAGTTTCACAGCCAAATATGAGTACAACTAAACAACAATGTCATCATGTTTTAGTTGTCATACAATCACCAAACACAAATCAGCATACATAACAAGTGATGTTCTCACAGCAAAATACTAAACAACATGTTCATCAGGTTTCAGTTGTCACAGCAAACACAATTTAACATAGTAGATAGAAAACGTCTTCTGACAGGCAAATACGACAAAAGCAATGTAATCATCATCCGTAGTAGCAGCGTCAACATCTTCGCCATGTGTATCAGTCTGAATCGTAATTCCCCATGGTGTCATCTTCTTCTTCGTCCTCAACGTCCTCGAACGTTGGCTTCTTCTTGATCAACTCTTGTATGTCCACAACACGACATGCAATCTTTTCGCCGGCGTCATTGACATGATGGTTCTCAAAGATATTAGGAACATCTGTGTTATCTTGTACACCAGGAGCAGTGTAAGCATCATCTTGTTGTGCAACTTCATTAAACTAATTCCTCTACTCAAACCTTTGCAATACTCTCCAGTCATCGCTACGTGCAAATGTGTCTTCCAAGAAAAATATCTGTGTTGCTTGATTTTCCAAAATAAAAGGCTCGTTGGTCTGGTACGCTGCCTTGACATTGATGGATTTGAAATAATCATCAGCACTGGGTTTTGCGATCCTGGAAAACAGGTTATACCAACGACAGCACAACAGAACCACACACCGATGATCCTCGAAACTAGAGATATACTGCAACTGAATAATGTCTGTTATGTTAGCATACATTTCAGTTGTCTCTTTGTCATACGTATCCGTTCTCATGATGGCACTGTTTTGTGTCTTCCTGCCTTCGTCTCATCCAAGGGTGTTGTAGCGCACATCTCCAACAACGCAAGATTCATAATGTCTTACCCGAGTATCAGGACCCGTTGCTAGTGAGTAAAGGGCATCATCAACTGCCTGCCCATCCTCCCACATCTTCTTAACCTATGGTTAGAAACTAGACGAGATTGAGGTCACCATGGAGCCCAGCGCGGCGTCATCACCAGAGCCTTTGGCAAGGGAAGACTGCTTTTGTCAGGATAGATGTACTCGCTATCCCCCTTCAAATTAGCCTGCCATTGTTGGATCCCTTCCCGCTCAATATTTGGGGAGAGGACCAGGGCCTCTATAAATAGGACTAGCCACCCACATAGCAAGGGGTTCGATTCCTGGTTGTTCGGTCCGGGATCTGAGAGAGAAAGAGAGAGAAAGGTGACTGAACTCTTCATAGCAGTTCATCACCACAGCCAAGAACAGACCCTCGCGAGGCTGTTCTTCCTTGTATTTTTCATCCACACTAGCCCTAGGAGCAATCCATCCACCACACACTGGAGTAGGGTATTACACCACATCGGTGGCCCGAACCAGTATAAATCTTGTGTCTTTCGTGCAGCTCTTTTAGTAGTTTAGATCCCATCGAGACGGAGAGGTTGAAGGCGAGATTTCCGTGCGCACCCCAGTGTTCGAACCTTAAGGGTCTGCCGGAACCCGAAATACGACATTTCGCGCGCCAGGTAGGGGTGCGCCGGAATTCGTCTCCCACCGCTCCGCTCTCCTCCGACCGTCGCATCCATGTCAGACGCTCGTCGGGACCGCGCCAAGCACCGGACTGCCATTGCTTCTCGCGTCGCCCAGATGGCCCTCGTCCGTGGGCGTCCTCGTCATTCCCCGTCGCCCGCCGTCAACGCCGCCACCGGCTCGGCGGGGGGCGAGCAGCAGGCCTCGTCTCAGCACCCGCCCGCGCGATGGAGTGACTGCACCACGGCGCCGACGCCTCCGGTCGTCGCGGCCCTCCTGGGCAGCTCGCAGGCGCCGCCCACCTGTCGCCACGTCAAGCCCTTTGCCCGTCGGCTTAGCACCGTCTCTGCACGGCAGGGGGCTCCCCTGGACCGGACGCCTCCCGAGGTCGGCCTGACCTTCAGCTCGGCGGACCACCCCACCAACTCGGTCGGCTCTGGCGCGCTCCCGCTGCTGTGCACGCCCACTATCTGCCGGGTGGCCGTCACCAGGACCCTCGTTGATGGTGGCGCGGGTCTCAGCGTGCTTTCGGTCGAGACTGTCAGCCTCCTCCGCATACCTCGGGAGCGGCTGCGACCCAGTCGATCGTTCTTAGGTGTCGGGGGCGGATCGTCCAACTCCCTAGGACAGATCCGGCTCCCGGTAACCTTCGGCACCTACGACAACTTCCGCACGGAGATGGTCGACTTCGACATCGCCCCCATCGGCCTCCCTTACAACGCCATCCTCGGCTACCCAGCTTTGGCTCAATTCATGGCCGCCACGCACCCGGCGTACAACCTCATGAAGATGCCCGGGAGCAGCGGTACCCTCACCGTGCACGGGAACACCGGGGACGCCCTGCAAGTACTCAAACTCGCCTTCAAGACCGCGGCGCCGGCACGGCCCGTTGATTCGGAGACCCCAGAGCCCAAGGGGGCTGCGCCCGCCAAGAAGAAGCAGTTGTTCACCCAGGACAAAGCCGAAACCAAGCAGATACCCATCGACGAGGATGGGTCCTCCAGCGCCACTTTCACCATAGGCGCCAACCTAGAGCCCAAGCAGGAGGAGGCCTTGGTCAAGTTCCTGCGCTTGAATAAGAAGGTATTTGCTTGGGAGCCGGATCAGCTGGCGGGGATCCCAGAAGTGTCATCGAGCACCACCCCAACGTATGCCCAAATGTATGCTCCGTGAAGCAGAAGGCCAGGCGGCAGTCCATGGAGAAGCAGGCTTTGATCGCCCAAGAGACCCGCAAGCTAGAGGCTGCAGGGGTCATTCGCGAGGTCCGATACCCGGACTGGTTGGCCAACCCTGTCGTTGTGCCCAAGAAGGGGGGGGGGGGAAGAACGCATGTGTGTTGACTTCACCAACCTCAACAAGGCATGCCCGCAAGATCCGTTCCCGCTCCCCCGTATCGACCAGATTGTCGATTCCACTGCGGAGTGCGACCTGCTATGCTTCCTGGATGCCTTCTCCGGGTATCACCAGATCAAGATGGCCGTGGAAGACGTCGAGAATACTGCTTTCTTGACACCGTGCGGGGTATACTACTATACATGCCTGCCATTCGGGCTACGTAATGCAGGGGCAAACTTTCAGCGACTGATGCACATCACCTTGGGTTAGCAGCTCGGAAGGAATGTCGAAGCCTACGTCAATGACATAGTGGTAAAGTCTTGGGAGGCCAAGACCCTGATACAAGACCTGGAGGAGACCTTCGCAAGCCTCGACGCAGTAAACCTGCGGCTCAACCCGGAGAAATGTGTGCTTGGCGTCCCCTCGGGCAAGCTCTTGGGATTCCTCGTGTCCCATCATGGCATCGAGGCCAACCCCGAGAAGGTCAAAGCGGTCGAGGACATGAGCCCGCCAAAGACCCTTAGAGAAATGCAGAAGTTCATGGGGCACGTGACCGCGCTAGGGCTCTTCATCTCCAAACTGGGGGAGCGAGCGCTTCCTTTCTTCCAGCTGATGAAGAAGAAAGGGACCTTTGAGTGGACTGAAGAAGCAGATAAGGCGTTTCAAGATCTCAAGAGGTACCTGACCAGTCCCCCAGTCATGGTGGCTCCACGCCCTCAGGAGCCCCTGCTACTGTACCTCGCAGCCACACCCTACTCCGCCAGCGCAGCCCTGGTGGCGGTTAGGGAGGAACGCAAGGTCAAGGCCACAGCGGCAGCCCGGGGCAGGACAAAACAGGAACAAGGAAAGCCTGCAGGAGCCACAACCACAGCTGAGGAGGGTCAGCAGCCGGGAAATGCACCGGGGGCAGGAGAGGCCACCCGACCATGTAGTCCACCTCCCGAGGCCGCGACGCCTCGCGAGGCGCCCTCACCTCCCGAGGGCGCGGCAACCCCAGATGCTCCCAGTCTTGTCAAGCACCCAGTTTACTTTGTCAGCACGGTGCTATGGGACGCGAGGGCATGGTACCCAATGCCTCAGAAGCTCCTCCTCGCGCTACTGATAGCCTCGCGCAAGCTGCGTCACTACTTCTAGGCTCACCCCATCAAAGTCGTCTCGTCATACCCCCTGGAGAGGGTGCTCAGGAGCCCTAACTCAGACGGAAGGGTCGCTGAGTGGAACATAGAGCTGCAGGCGTTACATCTCGAATTCAGCACAACCAGGGTCATCAAAGGAGCAGCATTGGCGGATTTTGTGGCAGAATGGACAGAGGCACCCGGCCTCAAGGCCGACGAGGATCGGTCCCTCTTCCTGGGGAGCGAGGCGCCAGAAGGCTGGGTCATGCACTTTGACGGGGCGTTCTCCAGACATGGTGCTAGGGCTGGAGCGGTGCTTATATCGCCCACTCAGGACAAGCTCTACTACGCCGTACAGCTCTGCTTCCAACAAGGTGAAAAGGTCTCCAACAACATAGCGGAATACGAGGGTCTAATAGCGGGCCTGAAGGCCGCGGCAGCCCTAGGGGTGAAGCGCCTTACCATTAAGGGCGATTCACAGCTCCTCGTGAACTTCTCCAACAAGGTGTACGAGCCGAAAGACGAGCACATGGAAGCTTACCTTGCGGAGGTCCGCAGGTTGGAGAAGCAGTTCTGGGGGTTGGAGTTGCAGCATGTGCCCCGTGGCACCAATCAGGAGGCCGACGACATCGCCAAGTGGGCATCCAGGCGGCTGCCTCAGGAGCCTGGCGTCTTCGAGCAGAGGCTCTTCAAGCCCTCAGCCTTGCCGTCACTATCAAACACGGCTCAGCCTCGGGAGGAGCTCCCCCAGCCACCTGCCTCAGGAGCACGCCTGCTCCTGACGATGGAACCTCGGGAGGAGTGCTGGATCATGGAGCTCCGGAGTTACTTGACGCAAGGGACCATGCCGGAGAAGGAGGAGGAAGCGGAGCGGGTGGCGCGGCAGGCCACTGCGTACTGCATCAGAGAGGGAGAACTCTACCGAAAGCGACCAAATGATGTACTCCTGCGTTGCATTTCCAGGGAGCAAGGAAAGGAACTACTGGAGGACATACACGGCGGAGACTGCGGGCACCACTCATCATCGCGGACCCTCGTCGGCAAGGCGTTCCGCAGTGGGTTTTATTGGCCTACCGCACTCAATGATGCCGTAGAGCTGGTGAAAGCTTGTGAGGCCTGCCAGTTCCACGCCAAGCAAATCCATCAGCCGGCCGGAGGCCTGCCGACTATACCCCTTTCATGGCCATTCGTAGTCTGGGGGCTGGACATCCTGGGCCCGTTTCCTCGAGCGCCAGGGGGCTACCGCTACCTCTACGTCGCCGTGGACAAGTTCACCAAGTGGGCTGAAGTGGAGGCCGTCTGCACCATCCCCGCGGGCTCCGCGGTCAACTTCATCAGGGGCATCGTGAGCCGGTTCGGGGTGCCGAACCGCATCATCACAGACAACGGTTCGCAGTTCACCAGTAACCTCTTCAAAACATACTGTGCTAACCTTGGAACGCAGATATGCTACGCTTCAGTGGCGCACCCTCGAAGCAACGGCTAGGCCGAATGAGCCAACGTAGAGGTCCTGAGAGGCCTCAAGACCAGGACGTTCAAGAAGCTAGAGGCCTGCGGCCGAGGTTGGTACGACGAGCTTCAATCCGTGCTGTGGTCCATCCGCACCACCGCGACCAAGCCGACTGGAGAGACCCCATTCTTCCTGGTCTATGGAGCGGAGGCAGTCCTCCCTCACGAGGTCAGACGTCGCTCCGCGCGGGTCCTGGCATTCGACGAGGCATAGCAGGACGCCATGCGGGGGACAGACCTCGTGTTGGGGGAGGAACGACGACGGGAAGCTGCACTGCGGGCGGCGAGGTATCAGCAAGCGCTACGGCGATACCACTGCCGCAACATCCGCCCCAGGACCCTCGAGGTAGGAGGCCTCGTGCTCAGGCGGGTCCTCTCCAGGGAGGGATTGCACAAGCTCTCTCCCATGTGGGAGGGCCCGTTCAAGGTTGTTCATGTTTCCAGGCCCGGCTCCGCGCGCTTGGAGACTCAGGAGGGAGTGCCGGTCCAGAACGCGTGGAACATCCAGCACCTCCGGAGGTTCTACCCCTAAGAAAGGCCCGGAGCCTGTGAAGCAAGGCAAGTGCCTGTGAAGATCATCTCTTTTGGAAAGGCCCGGAGCCTGTGAAGCAAGTTGAGTGCCTGTGAAGATCATCTCTTTTGGAAAGGCCCGGAGCCTGTGAAGCAAGGCGAGTGCCTGTGAAGATCATCTCTTTTGGAAAGGCCCGGAGCCTGTGAAGCAAGGCGAGTGCCTGTGAAGATCATCTCTTTTGGAAAGGCTCGGAGCCTGTGAAGCAAGGCGAGTGCCTGTGAAGATTATCTCTTTTGAAAAGGCCCGGAGCCTGTGAAGCAAGGCGAGTGCCTGTGAAGCCCTCACGCTCAAGGAAAAGGCCCAGAGCCTGTGAAGCAAGGCCAATGCCTGTGAAGCTCGCCGCCCCGTGACACTCTCACGTAATAATCAGTGGGGCTGTACACGCCCCGGAGTCTCAGGAGCGCCGGCCTCAGGCCCTGGGGCTCCCTCCCACGCCCAGTGGCAGCACTTAGCTCCGCGCTGGTGAGAAGACGTCAAAGACTAGATTAGGTTCCGGACGGGGCTTTTCCATTTGCTTTCCGCGGTTGGCGTGTTCGTTTGCATTTGGAGTCTTATTGGAGTTATCGCTGTTGCTGATTTATGGTTCGTCAATTTTCGCCCCTCGCTTTGGTTTCTCTCGTGAACAACCTCGCGAGGGATGGTGCTCAGACGTCGTCGCGAGGGTTTCTGCCCTAGCCACAGGAGGGTTTCACGGCCCTGGCGCATTACAGGAGCACCCCTCCTAGTCCGTGCCCCTCGGGTACCACAACACGCACACAGAGCCTGGGTCGGTCGCCCCACTCCCCGCAGGGGTCGAAAGCTATCTACGCACAGGCGGGAAATCAGGAAGTACAAAAATGAGATCAAGGTAATAGCTGAAGCGGCAACATTTCCCAACACGCCCCAAGGGGGCTCCATGCATCTGTTCTGTCTTACACAGGGAGCAAAAGAGAAAGGAAAAAGACGAACCTGGCGCCGCCCCTCCCGCATCGGCCCACGACGGCGACACAGGCTTCCTCTGGGCCTCAGACGGACTCCCTCTCGCTCTTCACCCGGGCACGACGGCGGGCGGACGAACCACCACCTCCTAGGCAAACCCGACGGCGCGGGGGAGGACTGCTGCTACCACTAGAGGAGTTGCTTGAGGAAGAGCTGACGAAGCTGGGGGAGTCGCTGACGCCGCCGCCCGCTCGGGCGCTATCTCCCCCATCACCATCGGAGCGGGCCCGCGGACGCGGTCATCGTCCTCAGGGCAGCACCTCGTGCGGCGACCATCTTCCCCAAACACCCTCACGTAGAGGGTGGCGTCGCCATCGAACCTGAAGTGCAGAGTGCACCAACGCTCCAGGCCGCGAGCGCGGGTGAACGCCTGCCAGCCACGAGTGAAGGCCAAGCCCCCGCTGGCGGAGACCTCTAGCGCGACCCATGAGGACCTGCTGCAGCAGCCCTCCGCCTGGAGCCACAGGCCGCCAGGAGCGCCGGCCGGGAGTTCGCCAAGGAGGAAGCGAGGGAGCGGGAGCCGGGCGCGAGCCGGCTCCGCCGACAAAACGACGAATTCCGGCGGCGCCTGCACGACGCAAAAGCGCGGCCTGGGGGAGTGCGCAACCCAGGTGCACACTCCGGCTGCGGCGGCTTGCCCGCCGCCGCGCTTGGAGCCCCCCCCCATGGCCGCTGGAAGCTGCCGGGGCAGCCACCGGGTGCTTTCGAGGGCGCCCAGGGCCACGCTTGGCTGGGGGAGAGGCAGGAACGACCCGGAGGGCCTTCCCCTTCTCTGCGGCCGAGTACCTCCTCGATGGAGCCATCACACCAAGACGGAGCAGGAACTGAGGCGAAGGACAGAGAAAGAAGAGATGGACTGGACGGGCACGCGCGGTGCCGTACTCATAGCCGGCGAAGGCCAACCGCCGGCCCCCACGATCACAGGTAATCATAACATGATCTGCATGCAGGGACTTGCCCAGCTCGCACGATCACCAAGGCGTCGTGGGGAAGTGGAGACGCCACAGCCAATCAACCGCCACGCGGCGCCCAAGGCCGCAGGCTGATAGGGCCCGCGGCGCTTCGCCCTTGCCCTTTCGCCTCTCGGCACGGCCCAGTCCATGCGCGCCTTGGGCCCGGGGGCTACTGTCGGCGTTCTGGGAATGGGGGTCCCCAGACTTGCCTGCTAGTGGCCTGCGGCGTGGCTCAAGTGGGGGCCCAGCGCGGCCCATCTTCATCAACACGAGGCTCAAGACCCTCGCGAGGGGCCAAGCCTCACAAGGCGGACGACGCGGCGCATCCTCACGCACAGCCTCGTTAGGCCGCTCGCGAGGAGGTAGAGAGTTCAAGGCGGGGTACCTCGCGAGGTGCCCATGACGCAAGCCATGACGACACGGGGCACCAGGCGGGTGCCAGCGCGCGCAGCGTCCCTCTTTCCTCTTTGGTGCAAAGGGGGCAAGCGTATCCGTGGAGTACCGAGGCATCAGGCAAAGGTTGCCACTTCGGTGCAACGAGACCAAGACCAAGAGGACTACGAGATGGAGGTCACCATGGAGCCTAGCGCGGCGTCATCACCAGAGCCTTTGGCAGGCGAAGACTGCTTTTGTCAGGATAGATGTATTCGCTATCCCCCTTCAAATTAGCCTGCCATTGTTGGATCCCTTCCCGCTCAATATTTGGGGAGAGGACCAGGGCCTCTATAAATAGGACTAGCCACCCACATAGCAAGGGGTTCGATTCCTGGTTGTTCGGTCCGGGATCTGAGAGAGAAAGAGAGAGAAAGGTGACTGAACTCTTCATAGCAGTTGATCACCACAGCCAAGAACAGACCCTCGCGAGGCTGTTCTTCCTTGTATTGTTCATCCACACCAGCCCCAGGAGGCAATCCATCCACCACACACTGGAGTAGGGTATTACACCACATCGGTGGCCCGAACCAGTATAAATCTTGTGTCTTTCGTTCAGATCTTTTAGTAGTTTAGATCCCATCGGGACAGAGAGGTTGAAGGCGAGATTTCCGCGCACACCCCAGTGTTCGAACCTTAAGGGTCTGCCGGAACGCGAAATCCGATAGCATCTAGGAAAGATTCACAGAAAGCAGCCAACATCGCATTGAATGATTTGTTGGTCATCCGCTCAGATGTATTCACCTGAAGAAAGGTGACCATAGCTGAGAATACTGATAGCTTATTTCCTGGGGTGACAGCAACGTTGCATTGTTCCAACATGCGGGCCCACCGTTTTTCTTCTGCAGGTGAAAGTTCACGGAATGCACGAGCATTTCGTAGCATTGTTTCAATGTTGGTCAAACTCACTGGGTCCGCCACCACCACCTCCTCCTCCTCTTCCACCTGAGCATCAGGCAAATCAAGATGGTGATCTGCTGCTTCCACGTAGTCAATAACATTGATGTTCACAGCTTCACCATGATGAACCCACCTAGTATATGTGACCGACATCCCATACAAGTGTAGATGATTTTGCATAGTTGACTGGGGTCTTGTAACTGAATTCATACAATTGCTACACGGGCAGAGCACATCTGATTTTGGACCACCGTACTCAGCTCTGATAAAGTTCATGAAGTTTTCAACCCCCTCGACATATGCAGCGGAGAATCTTCGAGCTGAAGTTATCCAAGTCTTGTCCATCTGTTAGATGTACAAATTAGTTCTTCTACTAGATATTACAGGAAAAACATATATGCTTTTTTATGAAGTCCAGAAAAAAATACCTAGTTCGATGTCTAAAGCTATGGCAAGATATTTGGACGAGCAGATATAAGTAACAAAATATATGTAAAGCTAATTCAGCAAACAGATTTGAGTGCCAAATTATGGCAGGATGTTTCAGCAGTCAATGAGGCCGAGCACACAGCCATCAAACTATCAAAGGCCATCGCAGCAACAAAGATCGAGTATAAAACGGTGTAGAGCTATTTCAGCTAACAGATTGGCTACTAGACCATGGCAATCTATGTCACAATAAATATATGGCAGGATATTTTAGCAACTAATCGGCCTTGGCATGCCATCTCAGCTAAGCAGACTGAGTGCAGAACAGGGCAAGGAAGCTTCTTAAGCAGAGCATATTGACAGTAAACTACTTCGGCAAACAGTGAGATTAACAGCGTCTATCAGCTAACATTCAGCGCTACACCGACATGAACGGGGCCTTAGTCTAGAATCCACGTACCATGGGAGAAGCTGGCCGCCGTGCGTCTACACACGAACGTCGCCAGCGGTGGCGGCGCTGACCACCGTGCGCCTCCACAAGAACGTAGCCAGAGGTGGCGGCGTGGGTAGAGGACAACAGTCTACGAGAGCGTACTGTGGGAGCAAGAGGATCGCTGAACCGCGGCGCCGACGTATGGGCGTGGCGGGGAGGGCGTCTTTGGCAGAGCGAATGGAGTGGAGGGGGATAGGGGGGGAGGGGGGGTTTGGGGAATATTATTGTCTAGTTGGCTGAAGGGCGGTTGACTCGGATTTGGGGGGAATTTTTGGGTGTGGGGGGGGAGGAGGATTTTCACGCGGTGGGCGGGGGTAGTTTGGCGCATGGTCGGTTTCTCCAAGTGCAGTCCCATGTGTCAGTGAAGAGGCAAGCCGAAGTGCGTTCCGTTTGCGTGAGCCCTGTGCAGGACCGAACGTGTGTGGGGTGCAATGCGACCGCGACAGGAGTGCTGTGAGTGTACCACATTTTTTTCTTTTAAACTAGGCGATTCGCCCCCTAAAAAAATCTGTTGCTTCGCGCGATCCATCGATACTACTACTAGTAATCTGGTAATCCCGACTAAAACGGCGCGGCCGGGTCTTTTCCCACATGATATGTTGGGAGGTTGGCTTAGTTGGGTTTTTTAGGACGAGTAATGCTACACCTATGTAATCCCAGTTACGTAATTAACGCAATGTGAAACATGTGAGCTGTTGATTGTAGATTGGGGGGGAGGGAGGGGCAATCAGGGGAGATGTAGAAAGATGTGTAAAATCAGGGGAGGAGAGAGAGAGGCAATTTACGTTAACCCTTTCGTAGGTTCCCGTAGATGTAGAAAGATGTGTACAATCCTGCAATATAGGCCGTCCGATCTATATCTAACGGATAGGAAGGAAACTATGACAATTTACCCGCACTCCTCTCCACATTTGCAGATAAGGCTTTCCCTCGTTCATCCTTTTCTCCCACAAGATCTTGATCTTCCGTGCAACGCACGGGCATCTTGCTAGTACTCCTACAGTATGTATATTATTGTGAAAGTTCATATACACCGGCTGAGATTAATGCAAACATGGCAGATTTTCATTACATTTCGAACTTTTATAGGACAAAAAAATAAAAGAAACCCGACCCTAAACCTATACTATGGCGGCGACTGACGGTGCTCCCGTCGTCGGCCGCCAGCATGGCCACCGCTTGTGCGGCGACTTGAGCGAGGGCGGCGACCTCGAGCTCCATCCCCGAAGAGAAGCTCTCCCGCAGAGCGTTTGCGCTTGTGGTCATGGTGGATGTGGTTCCAGGTAGGAGGACGATGCGCTATGGTGTGGAGGTTAGCTGGGCGTTGCCGCTTTAAGTAGCACATTCTGGTGAGGCCAAGCGTCCGGGTGCGTCATTAAGTCGCCGGAGTTGGTTCAACGGGCACCGAGCCTCTTAATGACGACATACAAATGAACGGCATGAATGCGGGCAGCTGGCGCCGGCTGGGAACGGACACGGTGACGGCGTGAGGGACGAGGGTTTTGGTGTGCCAGGGTAGTCAGTTGCGGTCATGGCAACGTTGGAGATGCGCTTTGCTCACAAGCGACCCCCGCATGTCATTGGAAAAGCAAGACAACCCGACATGGTCTCAGGTCCAGAGGATGCAGTTGGCCGCGCTACACCACTCCGCGGACGTGTCGCGGCGCCTCGTGCATCCTCGACGAGCCGGGTGTTGGGGTGTGTTTGGATTGTGGCCAAAGTGCACCTTGCCAAAATTTTGGTCATGACCAAAAGATTGGTCTTTGTTTCGATGGTTGCCATTTTTTTGGCGTGCCAATGAACTCTAGGCAACTCTAGTTCATTTTTCCTGCCAATGTCGGCCAAATCATGGGCAACCTATACCTCAACCAAAATTTTAGTCATGACCCAAAGATTGGTCTTTGTTTGGATGGTTGCCATTTCTTTGGCATGCCAATGAACTCTAGCCAACTCAAGTTCATTTTTCTTGCCAATGTCGGCCAAATCATGGGCAACCAATACCTCAACCAAAATTTTGGCTACCCAATGCTTTGATGGGGCAACCTTGGGCACAAACCAAACATACCGTTGGTCGTGCGACAGCACTAACGCCACCCTCGGCAAACTAAAACCGACCGTGTCTAGCGATGATATGAGCGTGTCGCTCACCGCGGTCGCCGTGTCCAGAGGCGGTGCTGGAGCTGCGCCCCGTTGTTGGCCCCAACGACCCACATGAACGGTTGTCGGTGGCGAGGAGGTCGTGGGCCAGCTCCTCCATTGGACTAGTCTGCGCTACGTTGTCCCAACGGGTGTGCCCCACATGTCTGTTTCCCTGTTTTCCCAGCCATATTCGTGCGTCAATGCTCCGCGTTGTGCATTAGGCCTTTCACTATGTAGGCCAAGCGAGACAACTTATTGTTTATTTGAGACGTTCAAGTATAATCATGTGGCATTTGCTTATTTCTCATTCCTCTCCAACCCTCTTCTCCATCGATCATGTCGCCCTCCAGTCGAGTCCATCGTCCCGCATGCCTCATTTGAACATTCCGCCAAGTATCATTCGCATGTACCCACCCTAGTCCTTTTTCAATAGATCTCCGGACCCCGAGATGAAATCGAGAGGGAACGAGTGGGGGCACGGGATACCTAAGGCGGATTCAAAATTTTGAACCGGTGACCATAGCATCCGCAAATCATATATAAAGGGTATTCAATGTTCGTTTCGCTTTTGAATGTACAATATACTCCCTCCTATCCTTTCTAGTTTACATATAAGTTTTATGTGTAGTCAAAGTATATCTACTTTGATCAAAAAGGTATCAACATTCAACAACGCCAATCAATATTGTTAGATTCGTATGTACTCCTAGATTTGTACTCGAGATGGTTTCCAATTTGACTACTGACAAGATTAATAGTACATGAGATGTATAATGTGAAAATTATATCATTGGAAACTCCTTTCACATACAAATTTCACCATATGCTTTGTGTAAGTTGCATGTCATATATTATTACTCTAACATTTGGTCAAAGTTAGCCTCGAAAAACGCATTAGACCCTGTATGCTTTGTGTAAGTTGCATGTCATATCGGAGTATTATTACTCTAACATTTGTGTAAGTTGCATGTCATATATTATTACTCTAACATTTGGTCAAAGTAGTATAGTGGAAGTGGATCTTGTGACGTAGGTATCCCTGCCTTACCCTCCCTTTCGGTCACTTACTGGCGGACCCCATGCTTGCTAGGCCCCGCATGTCAGTTACTCAATGGGTTCGGCCACGTCAGGGGATCCTCATCCGTAGTATACTCCCTCTGTTTTTATTTACTCTGCATAAAATGGAGGGAGTGGTGGTATAATAAATGATGCGGGTGGGGGAGGGGGAGGGACGTCGGTTTGCTCTCAACTGCGGTCCCACAAGCGAGCGAAAACGCAAGACAAAGCGCGTTCCATTCGGTGAGCGACGTGGAGGGTCCAGCGTGCAGGGCTGCAACGCGAACGCGACAAGAGCGATGTACAGTCAAAACCGATTGACCGGTCGTCAATGGAACCACTATTCACACCAGAACCTTTGCTGCTCGGCCTACGCCAGCCACTGCCCTAAAACCACACCAAATCTCCAGCCCATTCCCCCACCTTTCTATCCCCTAGCCCGCATCAAGCGTCCCCAAATTCGCCGAAAAGCCATGATGCACCACAAGATCACTTACTACAAGATGCTGACGCTGGAGCGCGGCGCAGAAATCGCGGCGGCAGTCGGCGCCACAGACCTCCGTTCCCAAGCTCGCTTTGCGGCGGGCCAATCCCCGAGTTCTCTGGAGCCAAGCTACAAGGAGGAGGAAGCCGATCCAATGTTCATGGCGGAGGTCGCGGCGCAGAAGGCCCCCGATGGGTATGAGACGATGGACGTCGACTTCATGCCGGCGTCTGAGTCCCCCATGGTGCAGGCAGACCAGCAGTTAAACATGGTGATACTAAAGGAGGACCGGGAGGTAGAGGCTCAACTCGATGCGGAGCGCGCGCACGTCGCTGCCATCGTAGTTCTCCTGCAGGCGGAACCAGATGTCGTGGATGTGAACCGGGCGGCAGAGGCTCAACTTGAGGCGGAGTGCGCGGATGCCCCTACCATCGAGGCCCTCCTACAGGCGGAACCGGACGTCCTGGACTTGAACCGGGCGGCAGAGGCTCGACTCGACGTAGAGCACGTGGATGTCGCTCTCATCGACGCCCTCCTGCAGGCGGAACCGGACGTCCTAGACTTGAACCAGGCGGCCGAGGCTCGACTCGACGCGGAGCGCGCAGATCCCGCTGCCATCGAGGCCCTCCTGCAGGCGGAACCGGACGTCCTCGACTTGAACCGGGCTGTGCTCTCGTTCGTGCAGAGCGCCTGCACGCTCCGCTTGAACGAGTAGCTGGAGGCCGAGGACAACCACGGTGTGGAGACACACGTCGGCAGTGATGGCTGGCTCGCGCCGGCAGCCAAAGACGATGAGGTCGTCTCTTTCCGCGAGCAGTGATAATTTTTCTTTATGTTGTTGTTTTTATGGATCTTTTGCTGTGTAAAAACATATATTTGTTATGCAAGTCGCCTGACTTGGGTCAGTCTACCATTTCAGGCGGTTGGATGAATATCCTACGTCTCCTAACCTTCCTTTCCTTCTTCCTCACCTCTTCTTCTTCCCCAACAGACCACCGCACAGGTCGTACGGATACTCCCCAACATGCGGTTGGATAAACATACTCTATGAACAAAAATTATGTGTCAGCGATAGGATGGCTGAGTTTGGTATGTTCCCATGCGACATCACGTGTCAGTGAGGGCGCGTTCCCTTGGTTGTGTTTGCGGCGTGCAGGAGCAACCGTGTGAGGGTGCGGTGCGACCGCGATAGACGTGCGCAAGTGTACCTCCTTCTCATTTTGAAAACTTTAGGCAAGCTTGGAAAAAATGTGTGGCGAAGTTTGGCAATGCAAGGCCTAGACCCAAACAGGATAATTACGTACGTACTAGGAGTACTAGTGTTAAAAAAGAAAGGCTGGGTTTTCCTTCGTGGGATTTAATCGATACAAATTCTCATTTCACGTGTCAATTAATGCGTATTTTTTTCTCCAAAGACCAAAGAGCTAACCATCTCACTCCTCATCGCTTGATTAATGCAGCGCCATGCAAACCAACCTTCTCACTTCGACATGCATGCAGGGGATATTAATGTCCTTGGTTGCTAACCCATCAATTTTGCCTCGATTAGTGTTAGTGGCCCTTTGCAAATTGTAATTTTGATATACTGGCCTTGTGTACAAAAAAATGGAGGTAGTAACTATATTTGACTTCCTTCCCCATTGGGGTGACCTCGATGATATTTTTTTGGGTGGTTTGGCGAAGTGCGTTCGACGGAGAACACCATTGAGGGAGACCACGGTGAGTCGTTCGCAAGTGCCGCCTGCAAGCCAAGACAACCACCTTATTTGCATCCAGGAAGTCCTTTACTAGTACTACTATAACTAATGCGGTGAGATGGCTTCTCGAAGAAGACGATGGAGAAGCGGAGTCAGCGAAGAGTGAAATGATGGTTGCTTCGTCCGTGCTTTTGTGATTTGACGCCTCACTGCTTTGTGATTTGTGATAGAAGGGACAGGGGAGTAGACTCTGTGCTCTATATTGTACTATATGCGTCCAATCATGGGAGAAAGAGGAGAGACGTTGCATTTTTCTATTCCTTCAATCAATCAATCAATCAGGGAGCTTTGGTTCCATCTTTTTGGCTTTGGCAACACCGTCCACAATGGTTCCCATGATGCCAAAAGCTATTTTCACGTTTGGCTACACATTGTGGATGCCCTTAACCGTACCACTTGGTTTTTCTCTTGTGTGCTATCTATACAAATCTCAATTATATTGATCTAAAAAATTATAGAATCGAGATTAGTAAAAAGGAGGTGATTTTGCCGCGCGGATGGCGGGGGAGGTTTCTTATTTTCCGAGGACGTTGTCCTGGCGGTTTGCTAACATGCGGTCCCACGTGTCAGTGCTTTACCAAGCCGATCCGCGTCCCACATGAAGCAGAACAACGGCAGAAGCAACACGTGGTTAAGTTGAAGAAGATGAGGGAGAAGCGGATTCAACAACGAGTGAAATGATGGTTGCTTCGTCCCTCCAACTTAACCGTGGGAAAGGTGCACCTTTGTGATTTGACGATGTCGGCGTTCTGGGAACGGGGGTCCCCAGACTTATCTGCCTGCGGCCTGCGGCGTGGCTCAAAGGGGGGCCCAGCGCGGCCCATCTTCACCAACACAGACCCAAGACCCTCGCGAGGGGCCAAGCCTCGCGGGGCGGATGATGCGGAACTTCCTCAGGCACGGCCTCTTCAGGCTGGCTCACGAGGAGGCGGAGAGATCAAGGCGGGGTACCTCACGAGGTGCCCGTGACGCAAGCCATGACGACTCAGGGCGCGAGGCGGGTGCCAGCCCGCGCAGTGTCCTCCTTTCCTCTTTGGTGCAAAGGGGGCAAGCGCTGCCGCGGAGTAACGAGGTATCAGGCAAAGGTTTCCATTTCGGTGCAACGAGAACAAGACCAGGAGGACTACGAGACGGAGGTCATCGTGGAGCCCGAGACGGTGTCATCACCGGAGCTTTGCGCAGGCGAAGACTACTTTTGTCAGGATAGCTTATACTAGCTATCCCCCTTCAAATTAGCCCGCCATTGTTGGCTCCCTTTCCGCTCGGTATTTGGGAAGAGGATCACGGCTTCTATAAATAGGACCAGTCACCCATAGAGCAAAGGGGGTTTTTTGGAAGGAGGAGGCTCTTTAGAGAGGGTCTCGATCAGAAAGAGAGAGAGAGAGAGAGAGAGAGAGAGAGAGAGAGAGAGAAAGGTGACTGAACTCCTCCCAGCAGTTCATCGCCCCAGCCAAGAACAGACCCTCGCGAGGCTGTTCTTCCTTGTATTGCTCATCATCATCAGCCCAAGAGGCAATCCACCACACCACACACTGGAGTAGGGTATTACACCACAACGGTGGCCCGAACCAGTATAAACCTTGTGTCTCTTGTGTTGTTCTTTCCATAGTTTAGATCCTAGCGAGGCGGAGGGGTGCAGGTAGGTAGGAGGCGAAATCTCCACGCGCACCCCAGTGTTCGAACCTCAAGGGTCTGCCGGAAACCGAAATCCGACAGACGCCTCATTGCTCATTACTACGCCGGTGCCATGACTGGGGTGCTTCACCCCGGCTGCTCTGCACTGTATTCTGGTATGGCACGTGGACCCGGTAGCTTGATGTCCCACATGTCGGCGAAAGGGACTAGAAGATTTATGAAAGCGAGCGCTCCACTCTTACGATGGAGGAGTAGACGAGACGATGACCCAGTGAACTGTCACTTGTACTGTATAATACTATAGTTTTGCTGTTTCGCACGATCCATCGATACAAACCCGATTAAACAGGAAAGGGCGGGATTTTTCCCGTGCGGTAGATGATACTGGCCATACATTTCAAAGGCAATTTTAATGTATGCAAACTGAATAATTATAAGTAACAATATGATATCTAGTAAAACTAAAAGCACATATGATTTACCGTGTTAGAGTGTAGTAGTAGTGCTGCATTGCATAGTTGTTAGATGTAACATGCGAGAATGTGTAGAGATGTAGTTTTGGAGGGCCTACAGAGAGAAAAGCATAATACGGTCACCGTACTTCAGAATAAGCTGATTACAATCACTATATACGTTTTGCGGTGATTATACGGTCACTTGCTCATAGCTCAGCATCGGATTGCACTCTGTTGACCGGCCAAATAGTCTGTGTGGCGCCATGTTGACTAGTTAAATTGACCACGTTCATTGTGGGTCCCACCTATCAGTTCGCATAGGTAAAAGGTCAGATAAACACAAATTTACGCAGGCACGACAAGGCTCCAACCCGTGCGCGGGAATCACCTGGTTGTGTATGTGTCTGTCAGGGCCTGATGTGTGCACATGCATGTGTAGGTTGAGCACTTGAGCGTGAGAGTGTGTGTTGGTCGTGTGGTGTACTGGTGTGTGCATGCATGCGTGCGTGTGTGCGTGTGAGTGTTGCGTGCGTGTGTGCGTGGCTGCGTGTGTACGTGTGAGTGTTGCGTGCGTGTGTGGGTGCATGTGTTTGTGTGAGTGTTGCGTGGATGCAGTTCGTGTGCATGCGTGCGTGTGTGTATAATCACCACACCAGCTCCTGTGTGTTAAAACAGACAGCTCAGCATACCAATACAAGGCCACCTTGTCCGCTGTGCCCGCGGTCATGACTTCGAACCACCGTCCAAATATTTTTTTGTCGTTTGTTTTCATTCTTACTAGCAAGATGCCCGTGTGTTGCATGTAACATCAAGATGCATTTGTATGACTTGTTTATCTTGTGAGAGAAAAGGATGAACAAGGGAAGGCCTTATTTGCAAATGTGGAGAGGTGTGTGGGTACCTTTTTGCAAAATTGCCATAGTTTCTTTCCTATCCGTCAGATATAAATCGGACGGCCTATATGGCAGGATGGCAGGCACACCATCATCACCAACTCTGTTTTTTTATAAGAGTGTAGATGTAGAGTAGATACAAGTCGACAGGTGGGCACGATGGTAGTGAGATAATGTGATGCAACACTAGAGGTGCCACGTGGAGCGTTTAACTGGTCAACTAGTCATGTCATGAGCAAATACAGAGTTGTACGGTGAGCCTGTGACTGCATAATAACCACTAAATGTAAATGGTGACCGTAATGAGTGGATTCTGAAGTCCAATGTATGTATCGTGCTTTCGCTTCAAATACAATGATCATCATTGCATATATCGCGAGAGAAAGATGAAACATGCGTGAATTTTCCGGGGGCTTACTTTTAGAGGACCTGGAGATAGTTTTGTGTGCATACGTGAAAGGGGCGTACAGGGGGGTATGCGATGGAGAGAGAGATGCTCTTCGTTTCTCTTTATTATGACTAACTTTGTATATAGTATAAAAATATACAAATTCACAGTGCGGAATAAATATCATGGTGGGCACCATGCAATGCAAATTAGCGTTCGTACTCCTCCATATAACTTTGTAATGTTGTATATATGCAGAAACTCTAAAATAATTTTTTGGCCACACTTTATTCAAAAGGAATGTTGTATGCAAAATAAACGTGAAGAGAGGGCTTTTTAGATCAATGGGGTACGTGATGTAACATGTGTGAATGTGTAGTTGATGCATTTGGCGGGGCCTAGAGAGGTATGTGTGTGTATTACGTATTCGAGAGAGGCATGGATAGAGGGGCCGACGGGGGGGGCGTGGGAGAGATAGCACGAGAAATGAGAGTGGTCTAGAGAGAGAGAGAGACGAATATGACGTCACGACAAGAGATTCCATTCCCTTGAGTGTGTATATGCAAGGGGGGGGGGAATAGAGGCGCCAAGAGAAATTTTCTGTGTGTGTGGTGTTTGTGTTGGTATGTGTGGGTGTGAGAAGATAATGAGACGTGGGGGCAGAGGGTGTGTCACCGCATGAGGTCCGGTGGGTCGAGGTGAGGCCCTTTGTTCTATTCCGTCCTGCGCCACATTGGTTGGCCCGTGATGCATTTAGGAAGACCCATGGATGACTAGTCGTACAAGACAAAGATAGCAGAATTGTGAAGGACTCTGTGTCCACTGACAAAGCCGGCTAGGATTTGTAACCCTTGGTTCTTGGACTAAGGTAACCCCTTTATCTCTGATATTACTATTCATCCAACCTAACTTTAAGGGGCATTCTACAGAATGCTCTACTAGAATTATTCTCGTCGATTAGGAAGAGAGGTGTGAGACAATGCGTGAGAGATAGGCGTAAAGATAATGTGCGTACATGAGACACGTAGGCAGGTCCATGTATATAGAAAGGGTCGATGAGGATTGTGCGTGTGTATGTTTGCGAGAGGAAAAGTGCTTGTGATAAAGGTTAGTGAAAACAGTTGTAAATGGTAACGAGAGGGAGGGAGGGTTATATCTAGAGAATGTGTGCGAGAAAGACACCTCGGGAGAGAGTGTGTGAGCATGTATGAGAGACCACCGATGAAGAGTGAAACTACACGTAAAAGACAGCTCTACACATTGATTAAAGATATAAATTGTATCCAAATATTAGGATGGGATCATGATATTTGCAATTCGCGTAAGGAGCGGTCATTGATCCATCAAACATCTAGATTCTATCGAATTTGAGCATGTCTATGTTTTTATTCGACACAATTGATCCACATAGTTAGTATTTTGAACTCCGGACAATGCATCGCTTTAGCAATCGAATATAAACGTGAGTATAGTTCATGTTGTGTGTGTAAATCACATTATACATACGAAAGTTACACAATGGACATTATAAATCGCTACTACCTATGAACTAGCATACCTTTGAATTCAACTTATGGTGGTTTAAAAAAATTGAATTCTACATGAAGTCCATTCAATTATTTGAATTTGATATCATGGCATTTATAAACCATACCTAAATTATGGGGGCACCAATCTTTGCTCTGATTTTGTACATAATAGCATATGTAGTCGCGTAAAAACAGATTCAAATTTAGCTCCTTGTCGGGGTAAATAGCCACGGGTAGCCCAGCCGGCTTCCCCTGGCCCCTCAGAAAAAATTATGAGCCCGTCCGGCTCAAAAGAAGACTCAAGACTTAGGCCGGCTCCCCCCTAGCCGGCTAACTTCCTGGCCTGCTTGGGGGGCGGCCCGCTCCTTTTTACCCCCGCAAAGAAAACTATGGAGGGCCGGCTACGACATGGCCGGCTGCGGCAAGGCCGGCTATGGCACGGCCGGCTACCGCTGGGACGGCTCCGATAA
Source organism: Triticum monococcum (assembly GCA_034509565.1). NCBI lineage: Eukaryota > Viridiplantae > Streptophyta > Magnoliopsida > Poales > Poaceae > Triticum > Triticum monococcum. The sequence goes on from CM067843.1 coordinate 112,800,300, forward strand.
AGCAGTCAACGCCGTACCCGCGATGTACGCGCCCACTCTGTGATGATGAAGCGGGGCGTGGCTACAGTGGAGCCTGCCACCCCCAAAACCCGGAGCACGCCTGGTACAGCGCGTCGTGCGGGCAGCCGCGGCCCGCCCGGCGCGGCACTGTAGCCACGGCGGCTCTGACGCCGTCCACGACGGGCCACCAGCGTGGCCCCCGAGGCGGTGGGCCCCTTCGGGCGGAGAGATGCCGAAGGCGGCCACACCCCCTCTCAAGCCGGCAAGACAGAGGGCCGGCTTGGCGTAGCCGGCCTGCCGCCTCCCTCGAAGGAGACGCCCACTAAGGAGACAAGGTGCGGCGGGGCTACAGTAATCGCCCGCCAGGGCGGCGTTGCTGTAGCCACGCTTACCCCGACCAAGCCTGCGCCAACTAACACGGAGCAACAGTAACCAGCCGCCGACCAGGCCCTGGCCCGTGGGGCCGGCCTGTCGACCCAGGAGCCGGCAGTCGGCGGGACCCACCAGCCGGCGGGCCCCAGAAGCCGGCGGAGAAGCCGGCGAACATAGCCACAGACAGCTGGGCCCAGTGCCCAGTCGGATTACCATTGTACCCCCGGGGGGTAGGTCTATATAAACCCCCCGGTGCACCCATGCAAAGGGTTGGACTCTCACCCTAGACCTAGACACATACAAGGAGAGGAAGCAAGCCGAGCTAAGCCCTTCCTCCTCCTTCCACCCAAAACAGCTCAAGGAGCATTGTAGCCACCTGTGAACTTAGTAACCATGCGGAGCCCCTGCAGAGCAGCAGTAGGGGTGTTATCTCCCCGGAGAGCCCCGAAGCTGGGTAAGATTCGCCGGCGTGCATGCCTACGCCTCATCCCGTTTCCAGGCACCGGCGACGTTCTTTTGGCCCCCGTAATGATAAGCCACCCGTTGGCATATGTCGATCCTACCACCCGACATTTGGCGCCCACCGTGGGGCCAGGTGCACCGTCGTCCGGAGACTTGTTCTGGACGGGAACCCTTTTCCTCCCTCGCGGGCGCAGCCAGCCTGGCTCGCCCGATGGTGCATGCCGCGACGCGCTGCACGGCGTCGCCGACGTCTGCGCGGCTAGCGGCCTCGCCAGCCTCTTCGACAATGCCCGCCTCTCCGACGAGCTCGCCGCCAATGCGGGCGCATGTCACCTCGCCAACCTCCTCAGCCAGCTCCACGTCTCCGGCGAGCCCGCTGCGGACTTGGAGTCGGTTGGCTCCACCGACCCGATGCCCGTCGATTCCGACGCGGTATCCTACGACACCTTCCCCACCAACGTCACGGTCTACAACGACCCGCTCCCTCCGGCTGGCGGTCGCGATTCTGACGCCCCCGAGGTGATGGTTATCGGCCTCGACGGCCCGACCGACGAGGGCGCCCGCGACTCCCCGCGCGCGGCAGCCCAAGACTTGTCCGTCCCCCTTCCGGCTGACGCCAGCGACGAAGTTCTGGAGGCACGCCGCCTCGCTCTCCTCGCGGAGGGCCGGCGGCTGGCCTCCGTAAGACGCCTCACCGAGGCCTACCAGCGCGAAGCTGATCGCGCCGCCTTCGGCACGCCGGCTCCGGCTGGACCTAGCCGGGCCGGCGCCGTCAGGCAACGCGGCGCCGTCATTGCCGACACGCTCGGCGTGGATCGCCCGGTCTATGCCACCCCGCTCGAGAACCTGCGCGCCGCCCGGGCGGCCGTCGACGAGCTTGACGGCCTGGAAGCCGAAGATCTCCCCCATATGACGCGGCGCATCCAGCAGCTGATCGACGCGGCCGCACGACGGCACGAGGCCGACGCCTGCGCGGGGAGCCCGCCCCCGCGCCGCGAACACGGCGCGACCTCCCGGTCGCCGACTACCAGCTGCACCCGCGCGCGGCGCGAGAAAGAGCCGGCTCCCAGCCGAAGCCGGACCCAAGTCTCCATCGAGCGAGACGCGGACGGCCGCCCCCGAGCCATGGAATGGCGGGGCACCCCGCCTCCGCCTCGAACTCGCGGAGAAAGATATCCTACCCCGCCCCTTGTGGCTCACCCGACTCTCAGCGGCCGGCTTGGTCGCCGGGAGGGAATCGGCGAAAACGACGCCCGCCACCGGATCGACCGTCTGGCCCGAACTCTGGTTCTGGAAGAAGAGGATGATGTCGGTCCGCCTTGCTTCGGCCCCCGCATCCGCGACGAGCCCTTCCCCAAAGGGTTCTCGCTCCCAAGAGACACGCCTAAGTACAACGGCTCGGTGAAGCCGGAAGATTGGCTGACCGACTACTCCACGGCCGTCAGCATCGCCAATGGCAACCGGCACGTTGCCGTAAAATACGTGCCCCTCATGCTGCAGGGCACGGCGCGGACGTGGCTTAACAGCCTTAAGCCGCTCAGCATCAACAGCTGGGTAGACTTCACTGAAGCCTTCGTTCGCAACTTCACCAGCACCTACAAGCGGGCCCCCAAGCCCAGACAGCTCTCCCTGTGTGTACAGGGCCCGGCCGAGTCCACTCGCGACTACCTGACGCGCTGGGCCGAGCTCCGCAACTCCTGTGAGGGGGTGCACGAGGTGCAAGCCATCGAATACTTCACCGCCGGGTGCCGAGAGGGCACCCTCCTCGAGCACAAGCTTCTCTGCGATGAGCCGACTACCCTCGACGAGCTCCTAAACATCGCCGACAAGTACGCCACCGCCGACTCCTCGATGAAGACCGAGCTCCGGGTGGACGCATTCGGAAAGGTCACTGGTTGCCAAAACTTTCCGCCACGGTTTCTTCTGGCCGACTGCTTTGGACGACGCCAAAGAGCTAGTCAAACACTGCAAAGGCTGCCAGCTTTTCAGCTCGCAGCAACACATGCCGGCTTCGGCACTCAAGACCATTCCCATCACCTGGCCCTTTGCCGTCTGGGGGTTGGATATGGTGGGCCCATTTAAGACGGCGCGCGGCAGCATGACTCATTTGCTCGTCGCCGTTGACAAATTCACCAAGTGGATCGAGGCGAAGCCGATCAAGAAGCGAAATGGGCCGACTGCAGTGACGTTCATTGCAGATATAACAACCCGGTACGGCGTACCGCACAGCATCATCACCGACAACGGCACGAATTTTGCCAAAGGTGCCCTGGCACGGTTCTGCGCTGCGTAAGGTATCCGGCTGGACCTTGCGTCAGTCGCCCACCCACAGTCAAACGGCCAAGTGGAGCGAGCAAACGGCCTCATTCTGTCCGGCATCAAGCCTCGACTGGTCGTACCCCTGGAGCGTTCAGCCGGCTGCTGGCTCGATGAGCTGCCGGCTGTCCTATGGAGTCTGCGCACTACTCCGAACAGATCAACCGGCTTCACTCCCTTCTTCCTTGTATATGGTGCCGAGGCGGTCATCCCAACAGACATCGAGTTCGACTCACCTCGGGTAACCATGTAGACGGAAGCGGAAGCCAAAGAAGCACGAGAAGACGGCGTCGACCTGCTGGAAGAGGCCCGGCTGTTAGCCCTCAGCCGGTCCGCCATCTACCAGCAGGGTCTGCGCCGCTACCATAGCCGGAGGGTCCGCCCAAGATCCTTCCAGGAGGGCGACCTTGTGCTCCGGCTGATCCAGCGGACAGCCGGCCAGGACAAGCTCGCAGCCCCCTGGGAAGGCCCCTTCATCATCAGCAGAGCCTTGGGCAACGACGCCTACTACCTCATCGACGCGCAGAAGCCGAAGGCACGCAAGAGACACGACTCCGGCAAGGAGTCGGAGCGACCATGGAACGCAAATCTCCTTCGGAAGTTTTACAGTTAAAACGCAGTATGTGTTATGCCCACTTTTGTATTTAGTATGAACAGTAGGCTCCCCGAGAAAGACTCGGGGACTGCCACCCTTTACCTTATGAATGAGAGTTATCATGCGCATGATTTTACCTCTTCATGTATTCCGTCCGGTACCGGGTCCGACGAGTCGGCCCGGGGACTGGCCGGCTAGAGTTATATTCAGAGCCCTACCCGCAGTCAGACAAGTAATGCGCCGACACCCAGGCTTGGCTCTTGCCGAAATCGCAGCTTGAAGAACCGACTGCCCGACTGGCAGGAGCCACCAGCCGGAAAGGGTGCGCACATGAAAAATGGCTAGGGACCAAACAGGCTCGCATATATAGCAAAGGCCGGCTTGCTGCCGCCCGCCGACCGACTACCAGAGTAGCCGGCCGGCCGGCTTACATCCAGTCTACTTCAAATCCAAGAAAACTCAAGTACTTGCCTTCCCAAAGAGGGAAGGCGGCAAAGGAAAGAGCCTAAGGACAAAAAGTACACTTGGATGAACGCCAACACATGCATATATTAATATATTACACAAAAAACCTCTAGAGAGGTCGACATTCAGCATTGTTCGATATACACCCAGTGGGTGGAATTGCAGAAACTTAAACTTGTCCAAAAAGAAAGACAGGGACGAAACGAAAGGCAGCTCAAGCCGACAGGGCCGCAGACGAGCTGGATTAGGCAGCGGAGGTAGTCGCGCCGGCTGAAGGAGCGGCCGACTGACGAACCTCGGCTTGATCGTCGCCTCCGGCAGAGGGCGCGCTCCTGCGCGGCTCGTTGCTAGAGGCACGGTCGGCTGGGGGACGGTCGGCCGCCCCACCAGTCGGCTCGGTGTCTTCGCTGTCCTCCTCCTCGTCGTCTTCGCCCTCGTCGCTAGAGGCGATCTCTTCCGCCGAGTCTTCGCCGTTCGCTGGATTCAGCCCGAACCATTCCTCCGGCTGGGCGGCGCCATCATCGTTAAGCTCCGGCGCGAAGACGCTGGTGTCGGTGCACTCGGCGATCGTCGAGGCGCGCTGCGCGATCGCCGGCCGCACCTCCTCCAGTTCGGCGTCGGCTTCCGACCGCCACGTCCGCAGCTGGTCCAGGCTCAGCTCTGGGTACCACGCGCGGACGAACTCCAGCGCGCGCCCGGCTCCAAGACGGGCCGCGGACGCCTTCCAGGCCTCGAAGCGGCCGACTGCGACCTCGAGCCAGTCGGCCGTCCGGCTTGGGGTCCGGGGAATTGCCTGGCCGGGCCAGAGCGCGGCCAGCATCGTCGCCCCGGCGCGCTGGAGTCGACGGAGCAACCGGTGGGCCGGCTGCAGCCGCGCCTGGACGGCGATAAGCTGCTCCGACAATGTTCGGTTCGCATCCGGCGGAATCACGACCCCGGCTTGACGACGCTCCTCGCGGTAGGCTTCGATGGCTTGGGCGGCTAGGACAGACTGGCCGGGGAAGTACTCTGCGCAAGACAGCAAACACAAGTCAAAACAAAACCATAGGCAGCCGGCAATTGGAAGAAGAGCGAGGAAGACAGCCTACCGTCAATAAGATCCTCGACCCGGCCGAAGCCTTCTTCCAGTGCCCACCGCGTCTCGGCCCAGCTCGCCTCCCTGGCCCCGAACTCCGCCCTCAGGGTAGCCTCGTCGTCCTGCGCTTTTTGCAGGGCCGCCTTGTGGCTCCTCTCCTGGTCGGCCAGTTTCGTTGCCAGGCGGTCGCGCTCTTGAGCCAGATCAGCGTACTCGGCGTCCTTGGCACGAAGAGCGGCCTGCACCACGCCGAGTTCCCTCCGCAAGTCGGCGTTGGCCTCTGCTCGAGCAAAAAATAAAGAGAAAAATCAGCAAAGGGAAAGTCGTCAAGAAAGATCCGACCCGACTGCACTGCAGTCGACCCGGATCTCGGGGACTACACCCAGTGGGTGCGCTGTCGCGCCCCCACGAGAAGTTAACCACGACAAGACACTTACGCCGGCTGCTGGGTCCTCCGGCTTAGCTCCCGAGCCTGGGAGTTGAAGGCGGCCGCGCGAGAGTTGTGATAATCCTGAAGATCATAAAAAACAATCAGCATAGTCGTCTAGTAAGATCCGACCCGACTGAGCTACAGTCGGCCCGGATCTCGGGGACTACACCCAGTGGGTGCACCAGCGCGCCCCCACGGAAAAAACTCAAAGGACCAGAGCGGTCAAGGAGCGAAGACTTACCCGGATTGCAGACCGCGTCGACAGAAACTCCTGAGTGAATTGCCTCAGGAGGCCGGCCTGCGCCTGCAACCGGCTCCGAACCCCTTGGGCCGCGGCGTTCAGCTCGCCGCTCCCTCCGCTGGGAGTCCACCCGGACGTGGCGGAGCTGGCCGCCTCCAGGGCATCCGTCGTCCGCTCGGCTCCCATGGCTCGACGCATGTCCGGCGGGGCCGTGCCCCCTCCGGCGGGCCGGTCCGCCACCGGCTCGATCTTGAGGCCGGCTCCGGCCTCGGGTGTGGCCCGGGCCGGCTCCTCCGGCACCGCCGACGATCGGCCGCCTTCGCCTGCTCCAGCTAGCGCTGCCGGCGGCGTCCTCTCGGCGGATCCCTCGACGGCCTCGCCCCTCTGCACCGGCGGCTGCTCGGGAATAATCTCCTCCGCCGTGGGCAGAGAGACGTCCGGATCCAAGGTCTGGAGGGGGATGGCGAGCAGCGGAGCCTGGCTGCGCACGCTTTCCACCTCCGCCTCCTCAACGGCCGCGCTCGCCCGCCCTGGCGCCGTTTGGGCGGCCTCTCGCTCCGCCGTCGCCCGCTCGGCCGCCTCGATCTCCCGGCGTGCCTCGCGTGCGTTGCGCTGCGTGGCTGCGTCAAGTTCGGCGCGGGGGTCCACTCGGCGGGACTTTGAAGAGGCGGCACTCGGCCCGACCACGGAGCCAGCTGGGCCCCTCTCGAGGGAGAGCGGCGCCCTGCTCAGGAAATCAGAAAACATTCAAGAAAAGAAAACTTCAGAATAACAAGCACGCAGGCGGCTACTAGACTTACGCGGAAACCGACGGGGGTTTCTTCACCGCCTTCCGAAAGCGGGCTGCCTTCGCCGCCGCCTCCTCGCGCTTCGTGGCCGCGGCGGAGGCCTTCGGTTTCTTCGGCCGGCTCCCGAAGAGCGGGAGCGCGGCCCGGCGTTTTCCCTTCCCGCCGCCGGCAGTCGGCATGGCGGACGAGCTCGCGCCGCGGCAGTCGGGTGCCGACTGGCGGCGAGGGAGTTCTCCGGCTTCGAAGTCGTCCGGCCAGTCGTCGAAGCTGGCCGAGAGCCCGGTGCCGCCAAGCTCGACGGCACCCCCCGTGGCGGCGTCCTCCATGGCGACGGCGGAGAGATCCGGGTCGTCAGGGTCATCCTCCGTGCGATCCGGGGCGTACTCGCGGTCGACTCCGGCTGCCCCGGCCGGCAGCGGGAGGAGAGGATTCTGATAAAGGAAAAGAGAAAAGGGTTCACCTGGTCAGAGGCCGGCTATCCCATGCCGGCAGATGGCGATTGGAAAGGCTTACCACAGGCGGAGGCTAGGCGCGGGAGTATGGCGCCTTGCCGAACTGCCACTCGTCGGTGAGCTTCAAGTTGGCGACGTAGTTCGCCATCAGAGCCACCTCGGCGTGCGGCATCTCCCAGGTGCTCAGCCGGCTGGGATCGAACCGGCCGCTCATCTGGCACATCAGCTGCGGCCGGCTTTGGAGAGGCAAGATCCGGCGCTCGACGAAGGCGGTTACCAAGTCGGACGCAAGCAGACCCTCCGATTGGATCATCACCCGAAGCCGGGAGATGGAAGCATTCCCCGCTGGAGAAAGGGACTTCGACCGGTAGCCCCAGGTCCGCCGCTTCCCAGTCGGCGGGCCGGCTACGTAAGCCGGCAGGTTGATGTAGTCACCGTGCCGGGCGACGTTCTTGACGTAGAAGTAAGACTTTTGCCACAGCTTGACCGACTGGATCAGAGGAATGTGGGGGAAGGGGTTGTCGTCGCTGGCCCTCTTCATCGCGATGAAGGCGCCGCAGGGAGCCGGCACGCCGGCGGAGACGGTGCCGAGCTTGTTCTGGAACAGCTCGGCCCAGAGCTCCAGCGTCGGCAGCACCCCCAAGTACCCTTCGCAAAGCGTGACGAAGGCCGAGAGTTGGAGCACCGCGTTCGGCGTGACGTGATGCGGTTGAAGATTGTAGAACTCGAGGAACGATCGCATGAAACTGCTCGCCGGAAAGCTGAAGCCCCGGAGGAAGTGCGCGCGGAAGACGACGCGCTCGCCTTCCTCCGGCGCCGGCGAGACCTCCTTCGCGGGCGCTAGGCGCACCTGCACGAGGTCGGCGGAGGGCAGACGCCGGGTCTGGCGGAGGAACTCGATGTGCTCATCATGGACATTGGACCCGTCCCACGAGCTCGACAAGGCCAGCGACATGGCGACGTGGGAGGGCTACGGCGCGAAGCTGCGTCGAGCAAGAAGAAGAGCAGGGGGGATGGGGAGCGGGGGAGCGAACAGGCCCGTGCCTCTCCCCCTCCCCTCCTACTTGTAGGCGCGTGCGCCGGAGACGAGGAGGCGCGGCGTGGGGGATCGTGGGGATCAATCGTGCCCATCTCCCCCACGCTCGCGTTAAATACGCGCCTTGATGACGCGGGGTAACGGCCGCGGGGAGGCGAGCAGCCCCCTCGGGCCACAGAAGATCTGCGCCCGGGCCGAGGCCAGGGAGTGGCGGGCCCGGGCCTGCGGCGGTGTCCCGTCGCGCGCGTGCGGCGGCAGGATTTCCCCGCCACGTGGCTCGTCGTGGGGCCCGCGGCCGGCCCGCGGGTCAACCACGGTCGCCCTAATAAAGAAAAGCGTTCTGAAGCCGGCTGCAACGACGCAGTCGGCTCCTCACGGTATGAAGCCGGCCTAGCTTCCCGTCCTTCCATCCCCCGTGAAGCTCGCCCGCCTTCGGGGACTACTGTCGGGGTAAATAGCCACGGGTAGCCCAGCCGGCTTCCCCTGGCCCCTCAGAAAAAATTATGAGCCCGTCCGGCTCATAAGAAGACTCAAGACTTAGGCCGGCTCCCCCCTAGCCGGCTAACTTCCTGGCCGGCTTGGGGGGCGGCCCGCTCCTTTTTACCCCCGCAAAGAAAACTATGGAGGGCCGGCTACGACATGGCCGGCTGCGGCAAGGCCGGCTATGGCACGGCCGGCTACCGCTGGGACGGCTCCGATAAAGCAGTCAACGCCGTACCCGCGATGTATGCGCCCACTCTGTGATGATGAAGCGGGGCGTGGCTACAGTGGAGCCTGCCACCCCCAAAACCCGGAGCACGCCTGGTACAGCGCGTCGTGCGGGCAGCCGCGGCCCGCCCGGCGCGGCACTGTAGCCACGGCGGCTCTGACGCCGTCCACGACGGGCCACCAGCGTGGCCCCCGAGGCGGTGGGCCCCTTCGGGCGGAGAGATGCCGAAGGCGGCCACACCCCCTCTCAAGCCGGCAAGACAGAGGGCCGGCTTGGTGTAGCCGGCCTGCCACCTCCCTCGAAGGAGACGCCCACTAAGGAGATAAGGTGCGGCGGGGCTACAGTAATCGCCCGCCAGGGCGGCGTTGCTGTAGCCACGCTTACCCCGACCAAGCCTGCGCCAACTAACACGGAGCAACAGTAACCAGCCGCCGACCAGGCCCTGGCCCGTGGGGCCGGCCTGTCGACCCAGGAGCCGGCAGTCGGCGGGACCCACCAGCCGGCGGGCCCCAGAAGCCGGCGGAGAAGCCGGCGAACATAGCCACAGACAGCTGGGCCCAGTGCCCAGTCGGATTACCATTGTACCCCCGGGGGGTAGGCCTATATAAACCCCCCGGTGCACCCATGCAAAGGGTTGGACTCTCACCCTAGACCTAGACACATACAAGGAGAGGAAGCAAGCCGAGCTAAGCCCTTCCTCCTCCTTCCACCCAAAACAGCTCAAGGAGCATTGTAGCCACCTGTGAACTTAGTAACCATGCGGAGCCCCCGCAGAGCAGCGGTAGGGGTGTTATCTCCCCGGAGAGCCCCGAAGCTGGGTAAGATTCGCCGGCGTGCATGCCTACGCCTCATCCCGTTTCCAGGCACCGGCGACGTTCTTTTGGCCCCCGTAATGATAAGCCACCCGTTGGCATATGTCGATCCTACCACCCGACACTCCTCCATTCCAAAATAATCATAGTTATAGGATTTTCAAGTGTCAAAATTTCAAAAAGAAGCGGATAATTTAATGAGGTTTTCAAACATACAAGGTCAAATATAACGTTGTATATGTAGGTCAATCCTCATAGTTCAAGAGTACTCTAAACGTGAATGCTTGTGTTTCTAAATTTCGAACGAAGCACCAAAAGAGCCTCTACTCGCCCGAAACCGCGTGAGACCAATGTTTGGTAGTACAAGGAAATTACTTTTCTGATAACTCCGACCCGTGAAACCTACCGGCCCAATGTCCAAAGGTCTAAACCGGGGTAGGTTTGTAGCTTCATCTAGACGCCACACAACCGCATCCGAAAAACATTCATACACAATGGCCGCCTAAGCACACTTGCACGCGACTGAAATCGCTCCCGCCCACTATTTGGGACATCTGGGATTACCATCCTACCCTCGACCCGCAGTAGGTCCGAAATATAAGAGGGGGGCAAAGTTTGTACTTTCCCCAAATTTCAAACAAGCGCGTCCCATTTCTGTTCAAAAAAGCAAAAAACAAGCGCGTCCCAGACCGAAACCTAGTTCCCCCCACCCGTCTGATTCCCCATTCGTACTCCGTGGGCGCCAAAACTACCTCTCCACCAGCCGCGAAACCCCGGCGTCCTCCGTCCGCCACCCCATCCCACCCATCAACCGCCGCCCTCCTCCATCACGCCGAAGCCGATACCCCGACGTCGTCGTCCACCGCAACCTCAACCATAATGCCCTCCACGGCAAGTAGTTGAAGCCGACGCCGAGCCGTCCGTACCCGAGCCAGTTCAACCATGCCGTCCTGCGCCTCACCGCTGCCGCTCCAACTTCGCCACCCTCCACCGCACCGGAGTTGTTACTGCTACGCCGTCCTTCGCCGCCTCGGATCTGCTTCCCCTCTGCCAACATACGTCCACGGCAACACGGTCAACAATTTGGCCATGGGTTCGTCCAAGCCTGCACCCTCCAAAACATCGGTTTCCCCGGTAAAAAGAAGAAAATCGGCGCGACTTGTGGAGGTGACCACACCGGCAACCAAAAAAGGTACTCCTCTTCCCTTATTCGTGCAAATATTACGTCTCTGCTTGCATGGTATTCATCCCACAGAAGACACTAGTTGACCGCTTCTTCTTGATACTAGATGTTCCTAGTAACTCGCGATGCACAAGGTTTCTCCTCATACTATTTCACCTTAGCTAGAGGTCCGTCGCCCCCCTGAATTTCAATTTCTGGCCACTTGATTCCCAATTAACGAAAGCATTTCCCAGCGTAACGGGCGCTAGTACGCCTATTACGCCGGGGAAGCAGCACGTTGGTGTTTATCTTAGGGGCGTGTGAGGCCTAGAGCTACTGGCGCCCGATCTGGAGGTCAGCCGGGATTAAAGGGATGGCCTGGGGGCGCTGCCAAGCACGGCGGTGGTGTGAGGTCGATGGGAGGGCGGGGCGGCGGAGGCAGGGGTCTGGGCCGGTGGTCGCTGGCAGTTCGAGAAAGATGGTGGTTCATTAAAAAAATTGACTGACCTATTTATTTCCAGTCGACTATTATCTTAGATATGACCACATGTGGTGGTGTGCTGGAGGAGTACCTACATTTCCTGTGCTCATATATTATAAAATCATACAGTGTAGAATCTAATTTTGTTTGCCATGCAATGTTGTAGAGCTATCATATGTCTCCTGTCATTTATTTTTCAGCCACCTGCTATCTGCTACTTTTACAGTGCACTAGTTCTGCAAACACTTCACCCTTACTCTCACTGTTGTGTTTTTATGCAAGGGTATTTCAGACTTTGCTGCCATGAGAGAAGCCAAAAAGAAAAGAGAGAAGTCACTCCAGTTTGGTGTGCGGGTAGGCAAGACACGTTTCAGCGCTATAATGGGTGCAGTGTCAGCTGATGGAGACAGTAAACGTAGCTCTGGAGTTGATGACCTCGCTCGCAATGAACCACCATCCCAGGTGCTTGCTTTAACTTTGTAGTGTCATATGTGGTTGCATGTTCCATATGGTTTCTAGCTTGTATTCGAAAGGACGAAGTCGGTAAGATAAGGAAAGCTATTTTTTTTACATGAACCACCATCTTGTGAGCACCAGAAGACAAATAGCTAGTCAGGGCACTGGTCGAGCCAGTGACAAGCCCAACAAAGATAGGCATCACCTGGAAGCCAACTAAAAAGCTGTGATGGTGGCGAAGCAGCCCGCCTCCAACCAGGCTCTCATGTCCTAGATGATCATGCTCACCACTCCAGCCGGATGTCTAGCTTGTATTGCTTCCAATTCGGTTAAATTGCATCTGCTTAGCTTACATATTATACCTTTGAATATGACATGCCTTTCTGTTTTTGGTACATACTAGTACATCTGTGTATTAACCATGTTCTTACGTCAAACTAATGTTCTTGTGTATCCCTCATCAATCACTTATGACGAGGCAGGCAGGCAAGGGGACTACTCCTCATTTAAAGAATGCAGCATTAGCCTCTCGACATGATTCTCAAGAAACAGAAATGCTAGATGAAGATAGTGAACATAGCTCTGTAGTTGATTACAGTATTTCCCCTACACTAGCATCGCAGGTGCTTGCTCTAACCTGGCAGCGTGATATGTGGTTGCATGTTGCATATGGTGTCTAGATTGTAATTCTTCCAATCTGGTTAAACTTCATGTGCTAGTATGCTTAGCTTATACATTATACCTGTTAATGTGACATGTCTTCCTTACATAAAACTATTTTTTTTTGTATCCCGCATCAATCAACATGATGAGACACCTTTAGTATATGCAGTGCGATATTAGTTGCATCTTTCATATGATTTATAGCATTTGCTACTTCTAATTTGTTGAAATGCCATTTATGATGGGACGCTTTTAACTTGGCAGAGTCATATTGGTTGCATCTTTCATGTGGTGTCTAGCTTGCATTGCTTCTTATTTGCTGGAATGGTTTCTCCTTAGTTTACACAAACAGTTGTGAACATTCCATGCCATCCTATTTTTCGTACATATTCCATCCTGGTATCATGTGTTTGCCTTACATCAAAGTAGTGATTGTCAATATCATGCATGAATGAGTTCTGAAGAGAGAATTTTATTGCTTTTTCTTGTCGATTTTACTTGACAATTCAAAATCAATAAAGCGGAAGGAAGTTAGCAAGGCAGCGGATAAAGGTGCTCCTTCCGAACGGAGGGCCTCTACAGTTTCTACTCCTCCACACCCCCAAGATGATTTCCAAGACAACAGATTCATAGACACTCAACAAAGCTGTGTTTATGATGAGCATGTCTCCCCTAGTGCAGCATCACTGGTGCTCCCTCTAACTTGGCACTGTTATATGTGGTTGCATGTTATGTCTGATGTCTAGCATGTATTGCTTCTAATTTTGTTGAATTCCATCTGCTTACTTTACACATTATACTTGAATAAGACACATGCTCCTGTTTCTAGAACATACAATATCTGTCTATCACACCATGTTCTTACATCAAATTACTACTGTTGTGTAACCTGCAACAATCACTTATCATAAGACACGTTTGACTTCGGAGTGTGATATAGGTTACATCTCACATTCTTTTCTAGCTTGTATTACTAATTTGTTGAAATGACACTTATGACGAGACACTTTTAACTTGGTAGAGTGATATTCGTTACATCTTTCATATGGTGTCTAGCTTTCATTGCTTCAAATTTCTTGAAATGCCTTCTCCTTATTCTACACATCATAAGCTATGAATATGCAATGCTGTGAATATGCAATGGCACTAATGACGAGAGACCTCTAACATGGTAGTGTGATATTGTTTGCATCTTGCATATGATTTATTTCTTGTACTGCTTCACATTTGTTTAAATGCCATTTATGATGAGACACTATTAACTTGGCAGAGCGATATTTGTAGCATCTTTCATATGGTGTCTACCTTCCATTGCATTGCTTCTAATTTGGTGAAATGTCTTCTTCTTAGTTTACACATCATAGTTCTGGTTATCTCTCCCGTCCTGTTTTTCATACATATTACATCCTCCTGTCGTGTGGTTGTCTAACATCAAAGTTCAGTTCGTCTGCATCACGCATCAATTTGTTCTGAAGAACTAAATTGTTATTCGTTTTTCTTGTCGGCTTGACTTAACATGGCACAGAGAAAGAGGAAGAAACACAGAATGGTAGGGAATGAGAAGAGGATGAATCCTACAGATTCTGCTGGTATTGATGGTGCAATAGAAGGTCAAAGTCCAGCAGAAAATTCGACAAACATGACATCCCATGCTACACGAGTTGCAAAAAAAGACAAACAGAAACAAATAGCTGCCACCAAACAAGCAGAGACAGCCCTAGTTCTTGAAACACCTACCACAGTACTACCAGCTGCACGACATACTCGTGCGTCAATTGAGCTAGCAGCATGTTCCCAAGCTCCCTTGCCACCTGACCCTACTTCCCAAGCACTCTTGACACCAAACGAGTTAGCAATATCCGATGAACCTTGTGAGCTTCAACAGTAAGAAGGTAGTTGCTGGAGTCAAGTTACAGTTGCATTCTTCTTTATATGTAGTCTCACAGTTTGATGTACACAAACACTTCCTATGTTTGTTGTTGGACTAGCACTTAGGTGCAAGAGGAAACAAACAACAGGGATAATGCTCGATAGGTTAACTAAATCTAGAGGAGGAAGAATGGAGATCCGTTTTGACGCAGGTTTAAAAAGGCCACGTGATGCTACAGAGTCAGCCAAGTTAGTATCAGAGGCAGTGGTTGCTGTTAGGTGTCATGTACATATCCTCCCAACATGGATTCAGTACAGGAATGACAAAGACGAAACTCAGTTCAACATCTTCCTCGACCATTTATCTGTAAGTATGGTTATGTATGGAAACTAGTAATATCATCTTGCTCCATCCAATACTTTCTAGGTTGCTGATAATGAGACTCCCATAATTTTCAACAGACGAGGTTCAAGTTGGATAGCCAAGATGATGCAACTAGACAAGCTTGCACCCATGCTTTCAAGTCTGCTCTGTGACAGTATCGGTATAACTCGAGGAAAACTCACTTTGAAGGCAAGGCTAACACTGAACTTGCTCAAACATCTCTAGTGGAAAATATATCTGATGAAGACTGGAGATGCCTCGTTAAACACTGGTCCAATCCGAAGTATCAGGTACATTATATATATGTCATCAGATCCCATGTTGAAGTCCTATTTACGCATGTGCCACAAAAATCTATCTTCTTGTAGGTGAACTATTCAAAGAACAAGGCCAACCGCATGAAAGTGAAATTCCAACAGACGACGGGATCTCGTAGCTATATTGCACACTGCGAGGCTCTTGTAATTAGCTGCTGTTTCACTCTTTTCGCTGTACCATATTATTAGATCTATATTGACTTGTTCCAAATGCAGAGGAAAGCCCACAAGGACCAAAAAGTACCTGAACCAAATGATGTGGAAATCTTCAAGGACTGTCACACCAGCAAGAAGAAGGGCATGACTACACCAGTCAAAGCCGTTGTTGTAAGTCCTTAATCCTCATGCCTTTTAACTACTACTTACTCTGACTTGTGCCTTGAACTGCATGGTTTGCAGCCAATGTCTATTACTCTTTTCAATTTTATACACAATTGTCTTAGCATATCATTGCACCTTACAAGGTTTAAAAGAGAGGAGTGATGTTCCTTTGATCTTGACCTGTAATCTAGTTCTGTGTTGGACTTTCCCACACAACGTTACAATTGCTTGTTTGTCTGTTCTCACTTGTTTTGTGATATGAATGATGTCATACTATGCTTACCGTATTATAAACATCATCTCTTTATCCTTAGCCATCAATACAATGTGAAGAAATAGACAATACATTAGCGATGGTACATGGTCATATGTTTTGAACCTAGTTTTATTATGTACTTTGCAATAAAATACAACTAATATTTTACATGGGTTCACCAGAATAAGTTCTGTATATAGACCAAAGCTATTTTGTTTGGTTTTGCTGCATCCTTAATATCTTATGTTCTGGTACTACTAATGTAAAACCTCTACTTTTCAGCGAGCTATGGAAAAATGGTGGAACCACCACCTTCTGAAGGTGGCGAGGCAACTATAACCGCAATGTCAGCTCTTGCTGCAGTGGGTCAGTACCTATCCACTAACAGTGCCAAAAGCATGTTCCTGCATAATACTGGGTTGGTTGTTAAGACAATATCTTCCAAACTGCCTCATGATCAAGATATGCAAGCTCAAAGCAATGTTGTATCTGTGCTCCAGACACAAGTCCATTCCCTAACAGAGACCCTTTGTGAAACAAGGAGAAACATTGCTCAATGTCGTCAAGATATGCATGGTTTTGAAACCAGACTATCAGACATTTGCTATGTTGTTCAGGAGCCTAGGGGAAATGAAGGCGAGGGTTATGGTGCTCCATCAGACAATACAGCATGAAAACATAACAGTCAGGTCAAATGAACTGAGCTTCTGAACTTCTGGTGGTGCATTTATCTGCTAGAATGTTAAGTTTTATGCCAAACTTCCTTTTGTTATATAGTTGTAATTTGTTTTGGTGCGATACAAAATTTATCCTTAACGTGCAGCCACCGCCTGAAGAAAACAGCAAGCCATTTTTTTGGATGTAATCTGTGCAATTGCCTTAATAGCCTAGCATTAGTTTCGGCATTATTTATTTCCTAGTCTTCTTTTTCACTGGTTTGCTAGTGGCCGCAACTACCATGGGCCATATACGGGCCGTAGGATCCATGGGTCTCCTACGGGCTGTCAATAAATGGGCCTGTAATCGGTGGGCCTCGGGCCGTCGGATAAATGGGTCTACATGGGGCATAATCGGGCGTAATTGGTATCGGCCCAGCACGGTAAAAGGCCGTTAACAGGCCGTAGGACAACAAAGGCTTAATTCTGTCATAGGGCATAAAGAAAATTACTGTTCATTATGGGCTAGAGTCACCGTGGGCCTTTACCTAGGCCGGCCTATTATGGCACACGAAAATCTTGTGGTCCTTTACCTGGGCCGACCCATTATGGCCCGTGAAATCTTGTGGGCCTTTAGCTAGGCCAGCCCATTATGGTTCGCAAAATCTCGTGGGCCTTTAGCTGGGCCGGCCCATTATGGTCCGCAAAATCTTGTGGGCCTTTAGTTGGGCCGACCCATTTAAACTTGTTGGGCCGTGCCACGTGTCAACGTGTCATAGGCACCTTCTGTCTAGTGAGTGGATGACATCTGTCCCGACGATGAGCCGACACGTGTTTGCTCTAGCCAATGATGATTTTAAAAGTGGAAAATCCCCATTGGTCGGGGCTGTTAACGGGTTATCGGATCCAAAACCCAACCCGATAGCTTAACGGCGTTCCGTTACGGTGGATGCCACGTGTCAGTCACCCTTGACGAAAGCACTTCTGTGACGCGCGATTTATCGTCATGGAAGTGGACACTTCCGTGATGATAATTTTGGTAATGTCATGGAACACTTCTATGACAGCACATGTATGACTATCTTGATTCTGTCATAAATTTGTCATGGATGTACATGCATGACAAAAAAGCGACCTACTGTAACAAACACGTATCATCACGGAAGTGTATTTTTTTTGTAGTGACAATAGGTTCTACCTCATCAATTTCTTCCCAATACCCACAAGTATTCAAGTCCTAACCATGCAGTGTTTTGAGGATTGAAACTAATGCATAAAACTGGTTAATAAAGGGTATGATCAAAGTGTTACTTGCCTTGCTGACGATATGAAAACCCTAGTGACTTGTAGTAGCACGCTTCGCACTCCGAAACTCTATTGTGAACAAACAATAACATACAGAAGCACTTAAGCAAAATATGCAAGGTAAATCTCAAATAAAAAGATCCAAACTGAAAGTTCAACTGAAGCGCTTCGATTTGCAAAAAGAATCAATCAAATCGGAGCAACAAAACTCAAACTACGAACAAAATAAGTTCGAATTCAAATCGGCTTGAAACCAAATTTTAAATTTTCAAAACCATGTTCAAGTTGATTATCTGGAAATAGGGGAACAAGAGGAAGATTTTGGTGTTGGTTTCACTGGATTTGGACAAGCGAGCAAAAATTTGCGAGTGTTTAAAGATCAGGGACTAATGTGTGAGAAAAGTATTCACGGATAGTTCCCAGGCCGAAAATAAAATAAAATAAAAACCTATCGAACGAACGTTCGCTAACAGAAACAATCGAACGAACGTTTTATGCTACTGCGGTTAACGGACGAATGTACGCAAATTAGACCCGAACGTAAAAACCGAGAAAAACCCTAACCCTAAAAATTAAACAATCTAAACCGAAGAACTGAAAAAACCCGAAAACGAACCGGCGAACCGGGACGGTTTTTATACTAGTTCATGACGACGGTGGTCAACGGCGGCGGTGGAACTCCGGCAAGGCGGCGGCGCGGGGCTGCGGGCAGGGCGGCGTCGGTGAGCGGCGGCATGGTCAGCGGCAGGCGGCGGCGGCTGCGGTCATGGCGAGGTGGCGGCAGGGCGGCGGTATATATAGGGCCGGGGGGGC
Source organism: Triticum monococcum (assembly GCA_034509565.1). Taxonomy (NCBI): domain Eukaryota; kingdom Viridiplantae; phylum Streptophyta; class Magnoliopsida; order Poales; family Poaceae; genus Triticum; species Triticum monococcum. The sequence continues at coordinate 112,818,737 of CM067843.1, forward strand.
TGCTTGGAGGAGAGGGCGCCGGGTCAGACCAGGAGTTGTGCCTCGACCGGACTCGGTCGGCGGCGGCTCGGTCTCCTTGCACGGGAGGGAGCGGTGCGGGAGTGGGCCGGCCTACTTGGCTGGGCCTTCGGCCCAGTTGGGCAGGAAGTTTTTTTTAAAATTAATTTTCGCCCTAAAAAAAGGCTAATAATATATAAACAAATTCTAAAAAATAGAAGAAACAATTTTCGCCGTCTAAACCTAATATTTAGAACAAAATGAAGATTTTTCTGCACTAAAAATGCAATTTTCAAAAATGCATATTTGTCGAATTCAAATAAAATAGCAAATAAAATCCAAATAAAATATACATTGATTTTAAAGTTTTCCTTCTCCAATATTCCTTTCTTTTGAAGAAGTCATGTTATCTTCTCTCTTTTATTTTAAATATTGGAAATAATTAAAGAGAAAAAAATATTAAAATCAAATTGATCCTGTTTTCAATTTTGAGAAAATTCAAATGTGAAAATTTATGAAATCCCCAACTCTGTCCTTGGGTCCTTGAGTTGTTTAAGATTTCTAGGATCTCAACTAGAATGCAAATAAAATATGATATGCATATGATGACCTATTTATAACATCCAAATTGAAAATTGGTATGTTACACTTTTGCCCTTATTCTGGACTCTAATTTACATGATTTGAATGGAACTAACCTGGAGTGACGCTGTTTTCAGCAGAATTGCCATGGTGTTATTCTTATGCAGAAATAAAAGTTTTCGTATTGACCTGAAAATTTTCGGAGTATTTTTCTGGATTATATTGAAAATACTAGCGCAAGAAGTTACCAGAGGGGGACCACCTATAGGCCACAAGCCCCGGGTGCACGCCCACTGTCGGTTTCAAAACCGGCGAATCTCGGGTAGGGGGCCCCGAACTGTGCGTCTAGGATCAATGGAAATAGGAGACATGGGACACAATGTTTTACCCAGGTTCGGGCCCTCTCTATGGAGGTAATACCCTACGTCCTACTTGATTGATCTTGATGAATATGAGTATTACAAGAGGTTATCTACCACGAGATCATAATGACTAAACCCTAAAAGTCTAGTCTAGCAATGATTATCCGGATTCGACCTATCTACGGACCTAGCCCTCTGGTTTATATAGACATGGAAGGGATCTAGGGTTACACAAGGTCGGTTACAGAGAAAGGAATCTTACAGTTGGTCGCCAAGCTTGCCTTCCACGCCAAGGAGAGTCCTATCCGGACACGGGTAGAGTCTTTGGTCTTTGTATCCTTACGTCCCATCTCTCCGGCCCATATCTAATAGATTGGACACCCGAGGACCCCTTAGTCCAGTACTCCCTCAGTAGCCCCTGAACCAGGCTTCAATGACGATGTGTCTGGCGCGCAGATTGTCTTCGGCATTGCAAGGCGGGTTCTACTTTCTGAATACTCCAGGATAGTCTTCGGATAAAACGAAGGTGTCCAGATTTGCAACACAAGTACCACACACAACTGCAAGGAATATAATATTTGACGAGTCCCATCTGCTGACAACTTTTTGCAAGATGACATCACATCTGTTCAGTCACTATATCGAACCATTTTTGTCCGCCGTTCCGTGCTTCGAGATGCAGTTTCCATTGGCACGTCTTGTCAAAGCAGAGATCATGTCCCCTTATTGCCGGATTTTCATCAATGCGGGCGTGGGTAACACAACCGTGCCGTTTACACAGACCTTGGGAATAGGCGAGTTTTAGGGCGAGTGAGGAGGCGTTCGATATTCACTGCCTTTATAAGGGGATAAGGACTCCACCTTCTTCTCCCACGCCTTCTCTCTTCCTCTGCCCTTCCACTCTTGAGCTCCAGCGCCCAAGTTCTCATCTTCTTCCCACTCGGGCTAGCACTCAACCATGTCCGGATCCGGAGGTCAAGGCAAGTGGATGGTCTCCTCCGTTAAGGAGAAGGACATTACTGAGCTTCGGGCGGCCGGGTACCTGGCGAAGGAAATCGCCCACCATCTTCTAGCCTCGGGGCAAGTCATCCCCACAACGAAGCCCAATGAGAGGGTGGTATTCATCCCCCATTTCTTCCGCGGGCTAGGGTTTCCACTCCATCCTTTCATCCGCGGGCTGATGTACTATTACGGGATAGACTTCCATGATCTATCCCCGAACTCTTTCCTCAACATCTCGGCCTTCATCGTCATGTGTGAGGCCTTCCTCCACATTCAACCCCACTTCGGGCTGTGGCTCAAGGTCTTTAACGTGAAGCTGAAGGTGGTGGATGGCCAGCACGCGGAGTGCGGAGGCGCCATGGTGAGTAAGCTGACCAATGTCTCCTGGCCGAAAGGCACTTTCATGGAGACTGTCAAGGAATGGCAGAAATAATGGTTCTACATCATAGAACTCCACAGCGCAAACTGGGCCGCAGCTGCCGAATTCAACTCCGGTGCTCCAATGCGGCTCACCTCCTAGGTTGAGAAGAGCCCGAATTGGTCTTTGTCAGATGAGCTGATAGCGCTGCAGATGCGCGTCCAAAGCATGGTGGACAAAGATATCAAGCTCATCGACGTGATCCAGGTGATGCTAGCTCGCGGGATTCCTCCATGCCAAAGCCGAAGTCTCCCTTGTGGGAGTTCGATCCGAAGAAGCACCATACCCTGAAGAGGCTCTTCGAAACCACTCACGAAGACACCTAGAAGTTGCTCTTCAAGGGCAACGAGACACCGCCAGCCACAGACTCGGAATGAGGGCACGACATTAACCACCCCGCTAGCGAGGTAAGTTTTTAACGCATCCTCTACTTGTTTATTTCAAGGACGATATCTGAATTTTTTTTATCATTGCTTCTTCAGGAATGTATGAAGAGGGCGAAGAGGATCCAGTGTCCGGCTCCACTGCCTGAAGAACCAGTCATCCTACGTCTAGCGAAGATGCTGGTGCCGGCGCCCTATAAGGCACCGGAGAAGAAGCCCAAGGGGAAAGCCAAGGGGGTCCGGAGTGGCCCCCGCCGCAAGGGCGCTTCGGACGTGATGTCCGAAGACAAGACCCGCTCCTCAGCCGCCGAAGACGACGACGAAGATGATGATAAGGAGAGCGATTCTCCCCCTGATGGGGGGAGGAAGAAGAGAGCGGCCTCCACAATTCTGGAGGCGGAGGCGCCCAAGCGGGGGAAAGGCACTCTCGTGGGCAGCTCCGCGTGGGACGTCGACAGCAGTCCAGAGCGACGCCCCCGGAACAAGCCCCCAGCCGCACCATGAGTGCTAAGAACCTATACATGTCCATTTATCCAGCTTTTCCATCTTATGGTATTTTATATGGTTTAATCATCTTATTGTGGACCAGCGGATCTCGGGTAGGGGGTCCCGAACTTTGCGTCTAGGATCGATGGTAACAGGAGGCAGGGGACACAATGTTTTACCCAGGTTTGGGCCCTCTCTATGGATGTAATACCCTACATCCTGCTTGATTGATATTGATGAATATGAGTATTACAAGAGTTGATCTACCACGAGATCGTAATGACTAAACCCTAAAAGTCTAGTCTGGCTATGATTATCAGGATTCAGCCTATCTACGGACCTAGCCCTTTGATTTATATAGACACAGGAGGGATCTAGGGTTACACACGGTTGGTTACAGATAAAGGAATCTTCATAGGTGGTTGCTAAGCTTGCCTTCCACGCCAAGGAGAGTCCTATCCGGACACGGGTAGAGTCTTCGGTCTTTGTATCCTTACGACCCATCAGTCCGGCCCATATCCAATAGATCAGACACCCGAGGACCCCTTAGTCCAGGACTCCCTCACCCACCCCCTAGGGTACGCTCTGCAGGCTTGTGGGCCCCTGGACCTCCTCCGACCCTAACTCCAACTCTATAAGTACCTATTCGGGGAGAAAAAAATCACAGAGAAGGATTCATCGCGTTTTACGATACGGAGCCGCCGCCACTTCCTGTTCTTCATCGGGAGGGCTGGTATGGAGTCTGTTTGAGGCTCCGGAGAGGGGGATCCATCGCCATCATCATGACCAACCTTCCTCCATCACCAATTTTATGATGCTCATAGCCGTGCGTGAGTAACTCCATCGTAGGCTTGCTGGACGGTGATGGGTTGGGTGCGATTTATCATGTAATCGAGTTGGTTTTGTTAGGGTTTGATCCCTAGTATCCACTATGTTCTGAGATTGATGTTGCGATGACTTTGCCATGCTTAATGCTTTTCACTAGGGCCCGAGTGCCATGATTTTAGATCTGAACCTATTATGTTTTCATGAATATGTGTGAGTTCTTGATACCATCTTCCAAGTTGTAGACACCTATTACGAGTTATGATGCGCATACCCCAAGGTGACAACAATTGGGATTCTTTTCGGTGATTACCGTAGTTTGAGGAGTTCATGTATTCACTAAGTGCTAATGCTTTCGTCTGGTTCTCTATTAAAATGAGGCCTTAATATCCCTTAGTTTCCATTAGGACCCCGCTGCCACGGGAGGGTTGGACAAAAGATGTCATGCAAGTTCTTTTCCATAAGCACGTATGACTATATACAGAATACATGCCTACATTATATTGATGAATTGGAGCTAGTTCTATGTCACCCTAGGTTATGACTGCTAAATGATGAATATCATAAAACAAAATTATCATTGTCGATCCAAAGCCTACAAGCTTTTCACATATTGATCTTTGCTAAGTTACTTTCGTTGCTACTGTTGTTACAATTGCTACAAACTATTACTGTTACTTTGCCACCGTTACCGTTACTTACATACTATTTTGCTACTAAATACTTTGCTGTAGATATTAAGTCTTTCAGGTGTGGTTGAATTGACAACTCAACTGCTAATACTCATGAATATTCTTTGGCTCCCCTTGTGTCGAATCAATAAATTTGGGTTGAATACTCTACCCTTGAAAATTTTGTGATCCCCTATACTTGTCGATTATCAAACGACCCCTAAAAATGTATTTGTTGAAGTGAAGAATTTGGTGCGGCCTTTGAAGCATTTGGAGTGAAGAATTGGAAGCTTGAAGACTTATGTTTTCGTAGTTTCTTTCTTCTTATTTGAGTCATAGGAAACACCATACTGTTAAAGCCGGTCTAGGAGATACATAATCATATTTCTGAAGTGATGCTCAAAACCTATACAAGACTTTGGAAATCTCCGGTAGTGCAGATGAGGTTGTTAGCGACAAAGATGAAATTGGGCTGACAGATGAGTTAGGATTTCGCCACTGCGACCTGCATATCGTTAGGAAACTGAGTGCCCAAACGAATTTCAGAGTCAAAATTTCCAACCGTTGTTGCACTATGTGCGAGCTATCGAGTGGATCTTTATTCTAAGAATGGTCATGTACAATGGGGCATTTATGACAATTCATGTTGGGTTGCGTATGGCTATAAATAGCGGCCCCCTAGAACCATTTGTTGGTTGGCTGCTCTAAGAGAGAAACTGACACTTGTCATTTGAGAGCAACCTGTCCTCCGACGACTTTGTGAGAAACATAAGTGAGGAAAAAAACAATCAGAGCCAAAATGATTGAGAATCACTAAAGAGTTTGACCTGTGTGATCCGACGCATGTTACCTTTGAAGACTGTCATTCTTCTAGACGATTAGGCGTCATGTTCTAAGCACCCAAGAGTAATTGTGGCATGTCGGTGAACAAGTCAATGAAGGTTTTGGAATTCTACCTTGAAGACTTACCACGAGTGGGGCGAGGTCTATAGTGACCTTAGCTCAAGGAGAATACAGTGAAGACTAAGCGTCTTCAATCTCAAGCCACTCCAACCAGACGTACATTTGATACAACAATTGGAACTGATCTGCCAAATTGGTGTGCCTTCATGATACGTCCATTTTGCATCATGTTTTCCTACTGTTATTTATGATGTTTTTATGCATAATAATGCTTTTTGGAGTAATTCTAATGCCTTTTCTCTCATAATATGCAAGGTACACACAAAGAGGGAGAATTCCGGCAGCTGGAAATCTGGACCTGGAAAAGCTACGTCAGGTCACCTATTCTGCACAACTCCAAACAAGCAGAAACTTTATGGAGATTTTTAATGGAATATATGAGGAATATTGGAGCCAATAAGTACCAGAGGGGGCCCACCAGGTGGGAACAACCCACCTGGGCATTCCAGGGAGCCAGACACGTCCTAGTGGGTTGTGTTCCCCTTAGCCCACCTCTGGTGCCCATCTTATGGTATATAAGTCATTTTGACCTAGAAAAAATGAGGAGTTGACTTTTGGGATGGAGCGCCGCCGTCTCGAGGCGGAACTTGGGCAGGAGAACTTTTGCCCTCCGGCGGATTGATTCCGCCAAGGGAACTTCCCTCCCGGAGGGGGAAATCATCGTCATCATCATCACCAACAACTCTCCCATCTTGGGGAGGGAAATCTCCATCAACATCTTCAACAACACCATCTCCTCGCAAACCCTAGTTCATCTCTTGTGTTCAATCTTTGTACGGGAACTATAGATTGGTGCTCGTGGGTGACTAGTAGTGTTGATTACATCTTGTAGTTGATTACTATATGGTTTATTTGGTGGAAGATTATATGTTCAGATCGATTATGCTATTTAATACCCCTCTGATCTTGAACATGTTTATCACTTGTGAGTAGTTACTTTTGCTCTTGAGGTCATGGGAGAAATCATGTTGCAAGTAATCATGTGAACTTGATATGTGTTTGATATTTTGATAGTATGTATGTTGTGATTCCCTTAGTGGTGTTATGTGAACGTGGACTACATGACACTTCACCATATTTGGGCCTACGGGAATGCATTGTGGAGTAGTAAATAGATGGTGGGTTGCGAGAGTGACAGAAACTTAAACCCTAGTTTATGCACTATTCAGTAAGGGACCGATTGGATCCCAGAATTTAATGCTATGTGTTGTGAGAGTGACATAAGCTTAAACCCTAGTTTATGCACTATTCCATAAGGGATTGATTGGATCCAAAAGTGTAATGTTATGGTTAGGATTTATCCTTAATACTTTTCTCGTAGTTGCGGATGATTGCGAGGGGGTTAATCATAAGTAGGAGGTTTGTGCAAGTAAGAACAACACCTAAGCACCGGTCCACCCACATATCAAATTATCAAAGTAGCGAACATGAATCGAATCAACATGATGAAAGTGACTAGATGAAATTCCCGTGTACCCTCAAGAACACTTTGCCTATTATAAGAGACCGTTTTGGCCTGTGCTTTGCCTCAAAAGGATTGGGCTACCTTGCTACACTTTTATTACTATTATCATTACTTGCTCATTATAAAATTTCTTGCTATCAAACTACTCTGTTGCTTACAATGTCAGCACTTGCAGACATTACCTTGCTGAAAACCACTTGTCATTTTCTTCTGCTCCTCGTTGGGTTCGACACACTTACTTATCGAAAAGAGCTTCAATTTATCCCCTATACTTGTGGGTCATCAAGGCTATTTTCTAGCGCCGTTTCCTAGGAGTGAAGCGCCTTTGGTAAGTGGAAATTGGTAAGGAAACATTTATATAGTGTGCTGAAATTTACTGTCACTTGTTACTATGGAAAACAATCCTTTGAGGGGTTTATTTGGGGTATCTTCACCTCGACTGGAATCACAATGAGCTACCCATCAACCTACTGCACCTACTGAAAATATTGAATATGAAATTTCTTCGGGTATGATAGAATAACTGCTAGCTAATCCTTATGCAGGAGCTGGAATCGACCATCCTGATATGCACTTGATATATGTGGAAAAAAATTTGTGGATTGTTTAAGATTGCAGGTTTACCCAGAGATGAAGTTAAGAAGAAGGTTTTCCCTTCATCTTTGAAGGGAAAAGCATTTGCATGGTATAGGGTATGCGATGATATTGGATCTTGGAATTGGAATCGATGGAAGTTGGAGTTCCTGAGCCTATTCCTAAACCAACTCCGAAGAAGAGGGTATTCTATTTCTCAGTCCTAAAGATATGTAAGAGGCAAAGAAATCTATGAAAGAAAAAGGTATGAAAGCTAAAGATGTTAATAATTTACCTCCTATTGAAGAAATACACGGTCTTAATTTACCGCCTGTTGAAGAAACATCCATTACCTATTGAAGAAATTCATGGTCTTGATAACCCGACACACGTAGTAAAGGTAAATTCTCTCTATAGATATGATAAAGCTGAAATCCCGTTTACTAAGTTTGCTTGCCCATGCTTAGATGAGTTTGATAAATTTATGGCTAAGCAAGAAGATTTTAATGCGTATTTTGGTAGACAATTGAAATACAATTCAAATATGCTTGAACACTTGGGTGATTATATGGCTAATGTTAAAGGTGAACTTAAACTTATTAGTAAACATGCTTCTATGGTTACCACTCAAGTAGAACAAGTACTTAAGGCTCAAAATGATTTGCTCAATGAATTTAATAGTAAGAATAATGACCATGTTGTTAGAGTTATGACTAGAGGTGGTAGAATGACTCAGGAACCTTTGTATCCTGAAGGCCATCCTAAGAGAATTGAGCAAGATTCTCAGAGAAATAATATAGATGCACCTAGTTCTTCTAAAAAGAAGAAAAATAAAAATGATAAGACTTTGCATGCCTCTAGTGAAGCTATTATTGAAACACCTAAGAATCCAAATGATATTTCTATTTCTGATGCTGAAACACAATCTGGTAATGAACCTGAAACTAGTGATAATGTTAATGATAATGTTCATGATGATGCTCAACCTAGTAATGATAATGATATAGAAACTGAACCTGCTGTTGATCTTGATAACCCACAATCAAAGAATCAATGTTATGATAAGAAAGACTTTGTTGCTAGGAAACATGGTAAAGAAAGAGAGCATTGGGTTCAGAAACCCATGCCTTTTCCCCCCAAACCATCCAAGAAAAAGGATGATGAAGATTTTGAGCGCTTTGCTGAAATGATTAGACCTATCTTTTTGCATATGCGATTAACTGATATGCTCAAAACCAATTGAGGGAGTCCTGGATTAGGGGGTCTCCGGACAGCCGGACTATATCCTTTGGCCGGACTGTTGGACTATGAAGATACATGATTGAAGACTTCGTCCTGTGTCCGGATGGGACTCTACTTGGCGTGGAAGGCAAGCTAGACAATACGGATACGTATATCTCCTCCTTTGTAACCGACCTTGTGTAACCCTACCCCCCTCCGGTGTCCATATAAACCATAGGACAACATAGAATCATACGATAGGCTAGCTTCTAGGGTTTAGCCTCTCTGATCTCGTGGTACATCAACTCTTGTACTACTCATATTATCAAGAACAATCAAGCAGGACGTAGGGTATTACCTCCATCAAGAGGGCCCGAACCTGGGTAAACATCATGTCCCCTGCCTCCTGTTACCATCCGCCTTAGACGCACAGTTCGGGACCCCATACCCGAGATCCACCAATTTTGACACCGACATTGGTGCTTTCATTGAGAGTTCCACTGTGTCGTCACCATAAGGCTTGATGGCTCCTTCGATCGTTGCTAGCGATGCGGTCCAGGGTGAGGCTTTCCTCCCCGGACAGATCTTCATATTCGGCGGCTTTGCACTGTGGCCAATTCGCTTGGCCATCTGGAGCAGATTGAGAGCTACACCCCTGGCCATCAGGTCAGATTTGGAAACTTAAACTACACGGCCGACATCCGCGGAGACTTGATCTTCGACGGATTCGAGCCTAGGTGGGACGCGCCGCGCAGTCGTGACGAGCATGATGTAACTCTGCTGTCGGACAGTGTTCGGGAGATCGCATCCGCAGCTACTTCGGCCTTTAATCCGGAGCGAGCCGCACCATCCGATAGCGGAGGGATGGACCCCGCCATGGAGACCACACTCTCAGTGGAAATAGAGCCGTATAATGACTTTACCCCTTATGAGAGCCGTGTCGCCAAACCACTGGATTCACCTCCGGCCACGGACTCCGAGACGCTCACATTCGTGCCCGTCGAATCCGACTAGGCGCCGATCATGGAGTTCACCTCTGCGGATATCTTTCAGCATTCGCCCTTCCGAGATGTGGTAAATTCATTAAGGTCTCTCTCCATGTCAGGAGAACCTTGGCCGAACTATGTCCGGCTAGAATGGGATACGGACGACGAAGAAATTTGCTGCACACCCACCACCCACTTAGTATCCACTGTCGACGACTTAATCGACATGCTCGACTTCAACTCGGAAGACTTCGACGGTATGGACGATGAAGCCGGAGACGAACCGGAACCACTGCCCACAAGGCGCCGGACCGCTACTTCATCACACGATGTATACAATGGCGCCGGACCCCCAACGAAGCCAATGGCGATGAGAATGCGGAGGATGACCCCTCCAAGAAGCAACCCAAGCACCGACGTCAGCGGCGTCGCTCTATGTCCCGCCATAGCAAAAGAGACGAGAACTGCACCACCCCGCTGGCAAAATGCGATCAAGACGCAAACTGCACACATAGTACGGATCCGACGTCCAAACATGATGACGTCAAAGATTCGCCTCATCAATCCCTGTCTAGGGAAGAAAACAGTCCGGACGAAGATGCACCCATCATCCCGAAAAAACACTTGGAGCGAGAGAACCTTCGCAAAAGGCTTATTGCCACAGCGAGAAGCCTGAAGAAACAGAAGCAAAGGCTCAAGGTCGCAGAAAATACGCTCAACGGCAAGTGGAACAAAGTAACAAAGTGTGGTGGAAGTTACCACCCAAATAGCTATCCAAAGCGCAAGCTGTTACCGAAATTCGACGATCAGGCCATCGAGCCCATACAGACGAAAAGTGACACGGCCAACATGCCGGATCCACCACCATGTGGACGTGATAGAGCACCTAACACAGTCACACATAAGTCAACACACGATCTACGTGAGAAGTTGCGTCAAAAATCCGGCGCGAGCATATCTATCTATGTATCTAGGAAGCGCGCTACGGTACACAACCAACACCGAATACTGCAACCATCCGAACACCATGGCGCATCCCAATACAGGGGTGCCGCACACCCCTTATGTTTCACTGATGAGGTGCTGGATCACGAATTCCTAGAGGGATTCAAACCGGTGAACATAGAGGCGTACGACGGAACCACGGACCCTGGAGTCTGGATAGAGGACTTCATCCTCCACATCCATATGGCTCGTGGAGACGATCTCCATGCCATTAAATACTTGCCCCTCAAGCTTAAAGGGCCAGCTAGGCACTGGCTGAAAAGCCTCCCCGAAAACTCAATTGGAAGTTGGGAGGAGCTCGAGGATGCTTTCCGGGCCAATTTTCAAGGGACTTATGTCCGACCTCCGGATGCAGACAATTTAAGTCATATAATGTAACACCCCGGATATGATTTTCCTAATATGTAATCCAACTCTTGCCGTTTCTCGGGTTCGGGTTTTTGTCTCCGTGTGTTGTTATCGTTTTCATGCATCTCATGTCATGTCATCATGTGCATTGCATTTGCATACATGTTCATCTCATGCATCCGAGCATTTTCCCCATTGTCCGTTTTGCATTCCGGCGCTTCGTTCTCCTCCGGTGGTCACTTCTACCTTTTTTTCATGTGTGGGGATTAAACATTTCCGGATTGGACCGAGACTTGCCAAGCGGCCTTGGTTTACTACTGGTAGACCGCCTGTCAAGTTTCGTACCATTTGGACTTCGTTTGATGCACCAACGGTTAACCGAGGGACCGAAAAGGCCTCGTGTGTGTTGCAGCCCAACACCCCTCCATTTTGGCCCAAAACCCACCAAAACCTTCTCCATCATCTAGAGCGTTCAATCACGATCGCGTGGCTGAAAACCGCACCTCATTTGGACTATCCTAGCTCCCTCTATGTCTATATAAAGACACCCCCGAATTTCTCCTTCTCCTTCCCCCCGAAACCCTAGATCCATTCATCATCGCGCGCCGCCGGACAAAATTGCCACCGATGGACACGTCCGGATCCATCCCGCCGCCGCGCCCGCACCAATCGGTGCATGACACATGGCACGCACCCGCCGTCGCCGCTCCGGCCCGGGAGGCCCGAGTCGGGCCCTCGCGAGCCCGTGTCCCGCGCCGCCCGGTGGCTCCTCTTCCGCTGGCCTGCTCCGCCGCCCGCCACCACCACCTCGTCCCCGGCCGTCGCGCCACCTCACCGCCACCTCTCCGCCCGACCCCGCCGGCCTGCTCCGCCGCCCGCCGCAACAGTCCTCGCCGGCCGCCGCCTCCTCCCGGCGCCCGCGTCCCGCCTCCGGCCAGATCCGGCCGCGGGAGGGCCGGATCCGGCGACCCTGACCTCGCCGGCCGCTGTCTTCGTCATCTCCGGCGAGATCCGCCACCGCCTCATTTTGCGTGCCTGGGTCAACCCTAATCCACGAGGTGGAATTTTCGTCTAAGTCCCCGATTTCCAGATCCAGATGCCCATGTTCATCGTGTCGTAACTCCGCATCCGTAGCTCCGTTTTGGGCATATAGCATATCAAAATGTTCATCTCAGAGAGTACATCATTTCATCTCATTGCATCATTTTCATTTGAGTTCATCTTGATGCCCGAAATGCTATTAGAAGAATGCTATTTGAGATATTGTCAGATCTGCTGCTCCAATTAGATATTTGTCATTTTTGCCATGATTAATGTGTGCATGATATGCCCCTGTGCTCTACATGTGTTTTGCTATATGTTTTGCCATCTATCCATAGGTGCAACCCATGTATTTTTGTGATGTGTGTGGTGACTAGCACAAGCTTGCAAAGTGGAGCATTCTTTAATGCTGATTTTAGGGACTTAGCATTTCCACTAAGTCCTTGGACTGTTTATCTCATTATGCCATATGTTCATGTTGTTTCCTAGTGATCCGTGCCTCTTTTGAGGATGATCAGTAAGGATGTTTTGTTAATCTTGTAGTGCTCTATCCATCCATGTCTTTGTTTGCAATTATGGAGCACCATAGTTTGAGTCAATCGAGCTCTACTTTTGTTATTTCGTGAATCTGGGTAGATTGTCTACTTTTTAGCGATTTTACCGAGAATATTGTAGTTGATCCGTGCATGCTATGTTATTGTTCTAGGCATGTCTAGCTTGTATTTTGTGTATTATTGATGGGTGTATGCTTAGATTTTCATGACTTGCTCTATAGAGAGTGCATCGAGCTCGTAAACATGCCTACTTGATATCTGTTTCACCATGCTCCAGTTTTAACTAAGTCTAGAGAACTGATTATGTTTTTGCCATGTTGACATGCCTGCAAATGTATTTTATGATCCCTTTTGGCTCAAGGTCACTAAGGGACTTTTGTTAAGCTCTTTGAGTATCTCCATGCCATGCTTTACTTTGCCATGTTCAGGTCTTGTAGAATATAGTTTTGATGATCCAAAGAGTGCTATCTGATCTGAAATTCCAGACAAGTGTTAATTTCACTAAGTCTGAGATCTGTTTGTCAAATGCATTTTTTCCATGCTTGTTTGAACCTATTAATGGATGAATTGGCCATAGCTCAGTGTTTAAGCATCATGAATGGATCCCTGCCATGTATTTTGTTGTCATGTTTGGGTGCTGTAGCATGTTCATCTTGTTGCATTTGGATGGCTACTTGCTGTAAATCACAGACCGGTGTCATATTTGAATCGCTTGCCATTTCCAAACCGTAACTCCGATTCCGATGATCTATATATCGTTTTCAAGCGATTTCATCTCATCTTTCCAGTGGCACGCTTGGATTTCCATGTTGAGGTCAGGTTCATTCATTCCTTTCCAAATCTTGCATATGCATCACATATTGCATCCCGCATAGCATACCATCTTTGCATCATGTTGTTTGAGTTTGCACGTGGTTGATTGTGTCCTTGTTGCTTGTTTGTCTTGTTTGGGTAGAGCCGGGAGACGAGTTCGCTAACGAGGAGCCTGTTGAGTTTGCTTTCGAGGATCCAGTCAACTCTGACAACTTTGCAGGCAAGATGATCATACCCTCGAAATCACTACTATCTTTGCTTTGCTAGATGCTCGCTCTTTTGCTATGCCTATGCTATGATGCCTACCACTTGCTTATCATGCCTCCCAAATTGCCATGTCAAACCTCTAACCCTCCAAGTCCTAGCAAACTATTGATTGGCTATGTTACCGCTTTGCTGAGCCCCTCTTATAGCGTTGCTAGTTGCAGGTGAAGATTGGAGACCGTTCCTTGTTGGGACACTACTTACTTGTTGGGATATCATTATATTGCCATGTTATCTTAATGCATCTATATACTTGGTAAAGGGTGGAAGGCTCGGCCTCTCGCCTAGTGTTTTGTTCCACTCTTGCCGCCCTAGTTTCCGTCATATCGGTGTTATGTTCCTGGATTTTTGCGTTCCTTACGCGGTTGGGTTATAATAGGAACCCCTTGATAGTTCGCCTTGATTAAAGCTTTTCCAGCAATGCCCAACCTTGGTTTTACCATTTGCCACCTAGCCTCTTTTTCCCTTGGGTTTCCGGAGCCCGAGGGTCATCTTATTTAAACGCACCAGGCCAGTGCTCCTCTAAGTGTTGGTCCAAACTAGAGTCCTGTGCAGCGCCCCCTCGGGGAAACTCGAGGTTTGGTTTTAGTTGTATGGAGCGCTCATCTGAGTGTGCCCTGAGAACGAGATATGTGCAGCTCCTATCGGGATTTGTCGGCACATTCGGGCGGTGTTGCTGAATTTGTTTTAACTTGTCGAAGTGTCTTGAAGAACCGGGATACCGAGTCTGATCGGAATGTCTCGGGAGGATGTCTATTCCTTCGTTGACCATGAGAGCTTGTCATGGGCTAAGTTGGGACTCCCCTGCAGGGATTTGAACTTTTGAAAGCCGTGCCCGCGGTTATGGGCAGATGGGATTTTGTTAATGTCCGGTGTAGATAACTTGAACCATAACTTAATTAAAATGAATCAACTATGCGAGTTACCGTGATGGTCTCTTCTCGGCGGAGTCCGTGTAGTGAACACGGTGTTGGAGTAATGCTTGCCGCAGGTTGCCCTCTAGTTACTCGTTCGCGCTTTGCCTCCTCTTTTCGCTCTCTTTTGCGAATAGGTTAGCCACCATATATGCTAGTCGCTTGCTGCAGCTCCACATATTTTACCTTGCCTTACCTATAAGCTTAAAGAGTCTTGCCCGCGAGGGTGCGAGATTGCTGAGTCCCTGTGGCTCAAAGATTACTATTAAACTAGATGCAGGACCTGATGACGTCGTTCCAGATGACGCGCTAGAGCTCAAGTGGGAGTTCGACAAGGACTCACGCCGTTACTATGTTTCTTTTCCTGATGATCAGTAGTGGTGCCCAGTTGGGGCGATCGGGACCGTGTCGCATGTTGGGTTATCTTTATTTTGGCGCCGTAGTCGGGCCATGAGTGTTTGAATGTTGTAATGCTATTTATGTAACTTTGATTGACGTGGAGAGTGTAAGCCAACTATGTTATCTCCCCTTTTATTATCTATATTACATGGGATGTTGTGAAGATTGCCTAACTTGCGACATTGCTTTCAATGCGGTTATGCCTCTAAGTCGTGCCTCGACACGTAGGAGATATAGCCACATCGAGGGCATTACAAGTTGGTAATCAGAGCCTTCCCCGACCTTAGGAGCCCCCACTGTTTGATCATTTTTAGCAGCCGTTGTTGAGTCTAGAAAAATGTTTTGAGTCATTTAGGAATTATATATCGGAGAGTTTAGGAATTCTTTTACTCCCCGGTCTCCTCATCGCTGTGGTAAGACATCCTGACGCAGAGTTTTGACTCTTCTCTTCTCAAATTTCACTAAATTTTTTTTTAGGATTACGCGGGTATCTTGGAATCGTTCCGATGGTTTTGTGACGAGAACATTGTTCTTGGTGACTCCTGTCTTTAGGGGTTGTGGCAGTGTCCCGGGGAGTTGAGCTCCGAGGTGTTGTCGTCACAATTTTATCGTTACAGTTCTGGAATACCTGAGTTTAGTACCCCGACATCGAAAATCTCTTTTATGCAGTTCGTTGGTGAGATAACCTTGACGCCACCCAGTACTGGGGCGGGAGTTCGGGAGTATCGCCATAACTTGTATAACGGATGCTTTTCGAAGGTTGAGGTAGATGGTTTCCGAAGTTTTCTCGGTTATGTGTTGAAGGATGGTTATAGCTGGATGTAGGATTTGCTAGATTTGGGTGAGATATTATGCTTACCCTGTATCCCCAACACCTGATTGCATAACCGGAAAGGTTCGGGAGTTTCATAGGTGGGAATTCCTGTAGCTCTAGTTCTTCTTCCACGGATATTTGGTTTGAGATTGGGATTTCTTATCGAGTATTCATTCTTGATCCGTACCTTGTTGATTTATTCCTCTACCTAAATTCTAAGTGGCTTCTCAATTTATGGATATGTGACCATTTCAAGTCGAATGCATTTGTTCATTTTGTTCGGATGTGAAGACTATATGTTGCAATTTTCATTCCGTTGGATTCAGCTCCAATATTTGTCTATCAATGTGCTAATGGATGTCAACCTCTTCAGGATGGCTCCTCCAACGCGCACGACTCCGAATCCTGATCCGCCACGACCTCCACCTCCTCCGGAGGCATGGCAAGCTGTGATGGCCGCAACCAATGTAAACACGCAGTTGATCATGCAAATTCTTCAAGAGCGCAATCAAGCAAACCAAGGCGACCAAGGCAACAATCAGAATCACTTTGCTACACTCAACCAGTTCCTTACAAATCAGCCAAAGACTTTCAACAATTGTGTTGAGGCAACTGATGCTGACGATTGGCTAGTGGACTTGTGCAAGCATTTCGAGTGCAGTAACATCAGGCCTGAGGACTTTGTCAAGTTCGCTTCCTTCCAACTCAAATACCAAGCTGCAGAATGGTTCCAGCAGTACAAGGACTCCAGAGGAGGACGTGTGATTACCTGGGATGAATTCCGTCAAGATTTCAAAGCTCATCATATCCCTCAGAGCGTGGTTGAAAGCAAGCGTGAGGAATTCCGCAACCTGAAGCAAGGCTCTTTGTCTGTCTATGACTACAACAAGTTGTTCCAGAAGCTTGCTCACTTTGCTAAGCAGGACGTCCCTGATGAGAAGAGCATGATATACCAGTTCAGGGGTGGTCTTAGAGAAGAAATCCAGCTAGCTCTTGTTCTCTTTGAGACCTTGAGGTTCGATGAGTTCTACAACATGGCATTGAAGCAAGAGGCCGCTCAACTGAGGTGTGTTGCTTCCAAGAAGTGAGTCAGAGATGTTACTCCTTCCTCTACTCAAGTGGCCAAGCAGCAGAAGTATTGGCTTCCTCCTCCTCCGTTTTGTCAGCTGTATCAGAAGAGCAAAGGTGGCAGTGGATCTTCCCACCCACCCAACCCTGGCTTTCAGAACAAGACTTCGTCTCAAGCTCCAAGATCGAGTGCTCCGTATTACCGTCCGCTTTCAGAGGTGACGTGCAACGAGTGCCAACAGAAGGGTCACTATGCCAACAAGTGCTTCAACCAGAGGCGTCTCCCTCCTCCTCCTCCTATGAGATCGGCAAGTACAGCGGTGGTCAAGCATAACCCCAAGCACGCCAAGGTCAATATGGTGAATGGAGCTCAGGCAGAGGATTCATCAGATGTCATCAGGGGTAACCTTCCTGTTAACGATATTCCTGCAAAAGTTCTTTTTGACACTGGTGCATCGCATTGCTTCATTTACAAACCTTTTGCATCAAAGTATGAGTGCGGTTATCAGTATCTGCAAAGTTCCCTGTAAATTGTGTCCCGGGCAAGCAGATGACAGCTAATATCTGCGTTCCGGATGGTACTATCACTTTGGGTGACTACAAATTTCTAGGTTCTCCTATTGTTCTTGGTGACTCCGATATTGATCTTATTCTCGAAATGGATTGGCTTTCTAAGCAGAAGGCACATCTTGATTGTGCAGCCAGGCAGATTCAATTGACTCATTCGTCTGAGGATGTAATTTTCTTTGCCACTCGTGATGATACCATCCGTCTGTTTTTCTCAATGAGAAGGGTGAACTGGATGCTATCTCGCAGATTCCAGTCGTTTGCGAATATCAAGACGTCTTTCCAGAAGAGCTTCCAGGAATGCCTCCGCGCTGGCCAGTTGAATTCGTCATCGATCTTGAGCCTGGTACGGAACCAGTGTGCAAGCGTCCTTACAAGCTCGGACCTGAAGAGTTGAAGGAGCAGAAGAAGCAACTCGATATTCAAGAGAGAATGGGTCTCATCTGACCTAGTTCTTCTCTGTGGGGTTGTGGTGTTCTTTTTGTGAAGAAGAAGGATGGAACGGACCGACTTTGTGTTGATTACCGTCCATTGAACAAGAAGACTATCAAGAACAAATACCCACTTCCCAACATCAACGAGCTGTTCGAACAACTCAAAGGTGCCCAAGTATTGTCCAAGCTTGATCTCCGCATGGGTTATCATCAGATTCGTATCGGTGAGCAAGATATTCCCAAGACGGATTTCAGGACAAGCTATGGTTCATATGAATACACTGTCATGTCTTTTGGCCTCGTCAATGCTCCTCCGACGTTCTCCCGCATGATGAACTTCATCTTCAACGCCTACACCAATGACTTCGTTTTGGTCTATCTCGACGACATTCTGGTCTTTTCGAAGAACAAGGAAGATCATGCCAAGCACTTGCGTTTGGTACTGGATAAGCTGAGGGAACACCAGTTCTACGCCAAGTTCTCCAAGTGCGAATTTTGGCTCGATGAGGTTCTTTATCTTGGTCATATCATCTCTATCAAGGGCATTGTGGTGAATCCTGAGAAGGTGTCTGCAATTGTGAATTGGGAACCACCTCAGAACGTGAAGCAACTCCGTAGCTTCCTCGGTCTCGCAAGCTACTGTCGAAGATTCGTTGAAAACTTTTCTAAGATTGCGAAGCCTCTCTTAAATCTTCTCTAGAAGCACGTCAAGTACGTTTGGTCTCTGGAATGTGACATCGCTTTCAACACTTTGAAAGAGAAATTGGTCACTGCTCCAGTTCTGACTCCGCCTGATGAATCCAAACCATACGAGGTCTTCTACGATGCCTCTCTCCAAGGTCTCGGTGCAGTGTTGATGCAAGAGAAGAAAGTTGTGCCTTATACCTCTCGCCAGTTGAAGCCCAACGAGAAGAACTACCCCACTCATGACCTCGAGTTGGCGGCAGTTGTGCATGCTCTTTTGACTTGGAGACATCTCTTATTGGGAGGAAAAGTGGACATCTTCACTGACCACAAGAGTCTCAAGTACATCTTCACTTAGCCTAATCTGAACCTCAGGCAGACTCGATGGGTCGAAATGTTTCAAGAGTATAATCTGAGTATCGAGTATATTCCAGGCAAGGCCAATGTGATTGCTGACGCATTGAGCAGGAAGGCTTATTGAAATAGTCTTATTCTCAAGCCTTATCAACCCGAGCTTTGTGAAGCTTTCCGTAAACTTAATCTGCAAGTTGTTCCTCAAGGTTTCCTCGCCAACCTTCAAGTCTCTCCTACCTTAGAAGACCAGATTCGCCAAGCTTAGCTTCTTGATGCTATGGTGAAGAAGGTGAAGGTTGGGATTGCCAAGAGTAAACCCAAGTACAAGTGCTACCGCCTTGATGACAAGGATACTCTCTTCTTCGAGGATCGTATTGTTGCGCCCAAAGGTGATCTTCGTAAGGTTATCATGAACGAGGATCACAATTCTCTCCTCTCCATCCACCCTGGGAGCACGAAGATGTATCAGGACCTCAAGCAGGCTTATTGGTGGACTCGAATGAAGCGCGAGATTGCTCAGTTCGTGAATGAATGTGATGTCTGCAGAAGAGTGAAGGCAGAACACCAAAGGCCAGCTGGTCTCCTCCAACCTCTTGCCATTCCAGAATGGAAGTTTGACCACATTGAGATGGACTTCGTGACTGGGTTTCCAAAGTCCAAACGTGGCAATGATGCTATATTCGTCGTCATAGACAAACTCACTAAAGTGGCTCACTTTCTGCCTATCAAAGAGTCAATCACTGCAGCTCAATTGGCGGAACTCTATACCTCTTGGATTGTCTCTCTGCACGGTATTCCACAAGTGATCTCTTCAGACCGTGGCAGCATCTTTACCTCCAAGTTTTGGGATTCTTTTCAGAAGGCCATGGGCACCAACATCCGCTTCAGCACAGCTTTCCATCCTCAAACTAGCGGTCAAGTCGAGCGTGTCAATCAGATTCTTGAAGATATGCTCAGAGCTTGTGTGATCTCCTTCGGCATAAAGTGGGAGGATTGTCTTCCTTATGCTGAATTCTCCTACAACAACAGTTTTCAAGCAAGTTCGGGCAAGGCCCCATTTGAAATTCTGTATGGCAGGAAGTGTCGTACCCCTCTCAACTGGTCTGAAACCGGTGAACGTCAGCTTTTGGGAAATGACTTAATCACAGAGGCAGAGGAAATGTGCAAAGTCATTCGGGATAACCTCAAAGCAGCCCAATCCCGCCAGAAGAGCTACTATGATAGTAAGCACCGTGATCTGGCTTTCGAGATCGAAGATCATGTTTACCTCCGCGTCTCTCCTATGAAAGGTACTCGTCGCTTCGGTATCAAAGGGAAGCTTGCCCCCAGATACGTGGGACCTTTCAAGATTGTCAGCAAGAGAGGCGATCTCGCCTATCAACTCGAGCTTCCTTCAAACTTTGCAAATGTGCATGATGTGTTCCATGTCTCTCAGCTTCGAAAGTGCTTCAAGACTCCTGACCGCACCGTCAACTTCGAGGACATTGAGCTCCAAGAAGATCTCTCCTATCATGAGCACCCCGTTGCCATTCTTGAAGAGACTGAACGCAAGACTCGCAACAAGTCAATCAAATTCCTCAAAGTCAAGTGGTCAAACCATTCCGACCGTGAAGCTACCCGGGAACGCGAGGATCACCTCCGTTCTAAGTACCCGACGTTCTTTCTGTCCTAGATCTCGGGACGAGAACCTTTCGTAGTGGTGGAGTGTTGTAATACCCCGGATATGATTTTCCTAATATGTAATCCAACTCTTGCCGTTTCTAGCGTTAAGTTATTTTACTTTCTTGGGTTCGGGTTTTTGTCTCCGTGTGTTGTTATCCTTGTCATGCACCTCATGTCATGTCATCATGTGCATTGCATTTGCATACGTGTTCATCTCATGCATCCGAGTATTTTCCCCATTGTCCGTTTTGCATTCCGGCGCTTCGTTCTCCTCCGGTGGTCATTTCTACCTTTTTTTCGTGTGTGGGGATTAAACATTTCCGGATAGGAC
This sequence comes from Triticum monococcum, assembly GCA_034509565.1. NCBI lineage: Eukaryota > Viridiplantae > Streptophyta > Magnoliopsida > Poales > Poaceae > Triticum > Triticum monococcum. Next base: position 112,839,923 of record CM067843.1, read on the forward strand.
TGAGACTTGCCAAGCGGCCTTGGTTTACTACCAGTAGACCGCCTGTCAAGTTTCGCACCATTTGGACTTCGTTTGAAGCTCCAACGGTTAACCGAGGGACCGAAAAGGCCTCGTGTGTGTTGCAGCCCAACACCCCTCCATTTTGGCCCAAAACCCACCAAAACCTTCTCCATCATCTAGAGCGTTCAATCACGATCGCGTGGCCGAAAACCGCACCTCATTTGGACTGTCCTAGCTCCCTCTATGTCTATATAAAGACACCCCCAAATTTCTCCTTCTCCTTCCCCCCGAAACCCTAGATCCATTCATCATCGCATGCCGCCGGACAAAATTGCCACCGATGGACACGTCTGGATCCATCCCGCCGCCGCGCCCGCGCCAATCGGCGCGTGACACGTGGCACGCCCCCGCCGCCGCCGCTCCGGCCCGGTAGGCCCGAGTCGGGCCCTCGCGAGCCCGTCGCCCGCGCCGCCCGGTGGCTCCTCCTCCGCCGGCCTACTCCGCCGCCACCTCATCGCCGGCCGCCGCGCCACCTCACCGCCACCTCTCCGCCCGACCCTGCCGGCCTGCTCTGCCGCTCGCCGCAACAGTCCTCGCCGGCCGCCGCCTCCTCCCGGCGGCCGCGTCCCGCCTCCGGCCAGATCCGGCCTTGGGAGGGCCGGATCCGGCGACCCCGACCTCGCCGGCCGCCGTCTTCGTCATCTCCGGTGAGATCCGCCACCGCCTCGTTTTGCGTGCCCCGGTCAACCCTAATCCGCGAGGTGGAATTTTCGTCTAAGTCCTCGATTTCCAGATCCATATGCCCATGTTCATCATGTCGTAACTCCACATCCGTAGCTCCGTTTTGGGCATATAGCATATCAAAATGTTCATCTCAGAGAGTACATCATTTCATCTCATTGCATCATTTTCATTTGAGTTCAGCTTGATGCCCGAAATGTTGTTAGAAGAATGCTATTTGAGATAATTGTCAGATCTGCTGCTCCAATTAGATATTTGTCATTTTTGCCATGATTAATGTGTGCATGATATTGTTGGGGAACGTAGTAGAAATTCAAAATTTTCCTATGTATCACCAAGATCTATCTATGGAGAGACCAGCAACGAGGGGAAGGAGAGTGCATCTACATACCCTTGTAGATCGCTAAGCGGAAGCGTTCAAGAGAACGGGGTTGATGGAGTCGTACTCGTCGTGATCCAAATCACCGGAGATCCTAGTGCCAAACGGACGGCACCTCCGCGTTCAACACACGTACAGCCCGGTGACGTCTCCCACGCCTTGATCCAGCAAGGAGAGAGGGAGAGGTTCATGGAGATCCAGCAACATGACAGCGTGGTGGTGCAAGTAGCGGGAATCCAACAGGGCTTCGCCAAGCGCTGCGGGAGGAGGGAGATGTGTCACGGGAGGGAGAGGGAGGCGCTAGGCCTTAGATTGGGGCTGCCCTCCCTTCCCCCCACTATATATAGGGCCAAGGGAGAGGGGGGGGCGCAGCCTTGGCACTTCCTCCAAGGAAGGGTGCGGCCAAGGGAGGAGTCCCTCCTCCCCAAGGCACCTCGGAGGTGCTTTCCCCTTTTAGGAATCTTCCTTTCCCCCTTCTCTTGGCGCATGGGCCTCTTGGGGCTGGTGCCCTTGGCCCATATGGGCCAAGGCGCACCCCCTACAGCCCATGTGGCCCCCCGGGGCAGGTGGCCCCACCCGGTGGACCCCCGGGACCCTTCCGGTGGTCCCGATACAATCCTGGTGACCCCGAAACTTGTCCCGATGGCCGAAATAGCACTTCCTATATATAATTCTTTACCTCCGGACCATTCCGGAACCCCTCGTGACGTCCGGGATCTCATCCGGGACTCCGAACAACATTCGGGTTACCGCATACTAATATCTCTATAACCCTAGCGTCACCGAACCTTAAGTGTGTAGACCCTACGGGTTCGGGAAGCATGCAGACATGACCGAGACATTCTTCGGTCAATAACCAACAGCGGGATGTGGATACCCATGTTGGTTCCCACATGTTCCACGATGATCTCATCGGATGAACCACGATGTCAAGGACTTAATCAATCCCGTATACAATTCCCTTTGTCTATCGGTACGATACTTGCCCGAGATTCGATCGTCGGTATCCCGATACCTTGTTAAATCTCGTTACCGGCAAGTCTCTTTACTCGTTCCATAACACATCATCCCGTGATCAACTCCTTGATCACATTGTGCACATTATGATGATGTCCTACCGAGTGGGCCCAGAGATACCTCTCTGTCACACGGAGTGACAAATCCCAGTCTCGATTCGTGCCAACCCAACAGACACTTTCGGAGATACCCGTAGTGTACCCTTATAGCCACCCAGTTACGTTGTGACGTTTGGCACACCCAAAGCATTCCTACGGTATCCGGGAGTTGCACAATCTCATGGTCTAAGGAAATGATACTTGACATTAGAAAAGCTTTAGCATACGAACTACACGATCTAGTGCTATGCTTAGGATTGGGTCTTGTCCATCACATCATTCTCCTAATGATGTGATCCCGTCATCAACGACATCTAATGTCCATGGTCAGGAAACCGTAACCATCTATTGATCAACGAGCTAGTCAACTAGAGGCTTACTAGGGACATGGTGTTGTCTATGTATCCACACATGTATCGGAGTTTCCTATCAATACAATTCTAGCATGGATAATAAACGATTATCATGAACATGGAGCTTCTTCATGCGTTTTATACCGATATGACTTAAGTGGCAGTGCCACAAGTAGGTGGTACTATCATTACTATCCTATATCTTTTGGCATGAACATGTGTATCACTACGATCGAGATTCAATAAACCATTCATTTTAGGTGCAAGACCATCGAAAGTATTATTCAAATAAATAGAGTAACCATTATTCTCCTTAAATGAATAACCATATCGCGATAGACGTAATCCAATCATGTCTATGCTCAACGCAAACACCAAATAACAATTATTTAGGTTTTAATACCAATCTCGATGGTAGAGGGAGCGTACGATATTTGATCAACCTTGGAAATACTCCCAACACATATCGTCATCTCACCTTTTAGCTAGTCTCCGTTTACTCCGTAGCCTTTTATTTCGAGTTTACTAACACTTAGCAACCAAACCGGTATCTAATACCCTGGTGCTACTAGGAGTACTAGTAAAGTACACATCAACACAATGTATATCCAATATACTTCTATCGACCTTGCCAGCCTTCTAATCTACCAAGTATCTAGGGTAATTCTGCTCCAGTGGCTGTTCCCCTTATTACAGAAGCACTTAGTCTTGGGTTTGGGTTCAACCTCGGGTTTCTTCACTAGAGCAGCAGCTGAATTGCTGTTTCATGAAGTATCCCTTCTTACCCTTGCCCTTCTTGAAACTAGTGGTTTCACCAACCATCAACAATTGATGCTCCTTCTTGATTTCTACTTTTTCGGTGTCAAACATCGCGAATATCTCAAGTATCATCATATATGTCCCTGATATATCATAGTTCATCACGAAGCTCTAGCAGCTTGGTGGTAATGACTTCGGAGAAACATCACCATCTCATCTGGAAGATCAACTCCCACTTGATTCAAATGATTGTTGTACTCAGACAATCTGAGCACAAACTCAACAACTGAGCTTTTCTCCTTAGTTTGTAGGCTAAGAAAATCGTCGGAGGTCTTATACCTCTTGATGTGAGCACGAGCCTGAAATCCCAATTTCAGCCCTCGAAACATCTCATATGTTCCGCGATGTTTCAAAACGTCTTCGGTGCCTCAACTCTAAACCGTTTAACTGAACTATTACGTAGTTATCAAAATTTGTATGTCAGATGTTCCCAACATCTACAGACGATGTTCGAGGTTCAGCACACTGAGCGGTGCATTAAGGACATAAGCCTTCTATGAAGCAATGAGGAAAATCCTCAGTTTACGGACCTAGTCCGCATAGTTGCTACTATCAACTTTCAACTAAATTTTCTCTAGGAACATATCTAAACAGTAGAACTGAAGCGCGAGCTACGACATAATTAGCAAAGACCTTTTGACTATGTTCAGGATAATTAAGTTCATCTTATGAACTCCCACTCAGATAGACATCCCTCTAGTCATCTAAGTGATTACATGATCCGAGTCAACTAGGCCGTGTCCGATCATCATGTGAGACGGACTAGTCAACGTCGGTGAACATCTTCATGTTGATCGTATCTTCTATACGACTCATGCTCGACCTTTCGGTCTTCTGTGTTCCGAGGCCATGTCAGTACACATGCTAGGCTCGTCAAGTCAACCTAAGTGTTTCGCATGTGTAAATCTGTCTTACACCCGTTGTATGTGAATGTTAGAATCTATCACACCCGATCATCACGTGGTGCTTCGAAACAACGAACTGTCGCAACGGTGCACAGTTAGGGGGAACACTTTCTTGAAATTTTAATGAGGGATCAGCTTATTTACTACCTCGTTCTAAGTAAACAAGATGTATAAACATGATAAACATCACATGCAATCCAATAGTGACATGATATGGCCAATATCATATTGCTCCTTTTGATCTCCATCTTCGGGGCTCTATGATCATCTTGTCACCGGCATGACACCATGATCTCCATCATCGTGTCTTCATGAAGTTGTCTCGCCAACGATTACTTTTACTACTACAGCTAACGGTTGGCAATAAAATAAAGTAATTACATGACGTTTATGTTGACACGCAGGTCATAAATAAATTAAGACAACTCCTATGGCTCCTGCTGGTTGTCATACTCATCGACATGCAAGTCGTGATTCCTATTACAAGAACATGATCAATCTCATACATCACATATATCATTCATCACATCCTTTTGGCCATATCACATCACATAGCATACCCTACAAAAACAAGTTAGACATCCTCTAATTGTTGTTTGCATGTTTTACGTGGCTGCTATGGGTTTCTAGCAAGAACGTTTCTTACCTACGCAAACCACAACGTGATATGCCAATTGCTATTTACCCTTCATAAGGACCCTTTTCATCGAATCCGTTCCGACTAAAGTGGGAGAGACAGACACCCGCCAGCCACCTTATGCAACTAGTGCATGTCAGTCGGTGGAACCGGTCTCACGTAAGTGTACGTGTAAGGTTGGTCCGGGCCGCTTCATCCCACGATGCCGCCGAATCAAGATTGGACTAGTAACGGTAAGCATATTGAACAAGATCAACGCCCACAACTACTTTGTGTTCTACTCATGCATAGAATCTACGCAATAGACCTAGCTCATGATGCCACTGTTGGGGAATGTAGCAGAAATTCAAAATTTTCCTACGTATCACCAAGATCTATCTATGGAGAGACCAGCAACAAGGGGAAGGAGAGTGCATCTACATACCCTTGTAGATCGCTAAGCGGAAGCGTTCAAGAGAACGAGGTTGATGGAGTCGTACTCGTCGTGATCCAAATCACCGGAGATCCTAGTGCCGAACGGACGGCACCTCCGCGTTCAACACACGTACAGCCCGGTGACGTCTCTCACGCCTTGATCCAGCAAGGAGAGAGGGAGAGGTTGATGGAGATCCAGCAACACGACGGCGTGGAGGTGGAAGTAGCGGGATTCCAACAGGGCTTCGCCAAGCGCTGCGGGAGGAGGGAGATGCGTAACGGGAGGGAGAGGGAGGCGCCAGGCCTTAGATTGGGGCTGCCCTCCCTTCCCCCCACTATATATAGGGCCAAGGGAGAGGGGGGGGGCGCAGCCTTGGCCCTTCCTCCAAGGAAGGGTGCGGCCAAGGGAGGAGTCCCTCCTCCCCAAGGCACCTCGGAGGTGCCTTCCCCTTTTAGGAATCTTCCTTTCCCCCTTCTCTTGGCGCATGGGCCTCTTGGGGCTGGTGCCCTTGGCCCATATAGGCCAAGGCGCACCCCCTACAGCCCATGTGGCCCCCCGGGGCAGGTGGCCCCACCCGGTGGACACCCGGGACCCTTCCAGTGGTCCCGGTACAATACTGGTGACCCCGAAACTTGTCCCGATGGCCGAAATAGCACTTCCTATATATAATTCTTTACCTCCGGACCATTCCGGAACTCCTCGTGACGTCCGGGATCTCATCCGGGACTCCGAGCAACATTCGGGTTACCGCATACTAATATCTCTATAACCCTAGCGTCACCGAACCTTAAGTGTGTAGACCCTACGGGTTTGGGAAGCATGCAGACATGACCGAGACGTTCTCCGGTCAATAACCAACAGCGGGATATGGATACCCATGTTGGTTCCCACATGTTCCACGATGATCTCATCGGATGAACCACGATGTCAAGGACTTAATCAATCCCGTATACAATTCCCTTTGTCTATCGGTACGATACTTGCCCAAGATTTGATCGTCGGTATCCCGATACCTTGTTCAATCTCGTTACCGGCAAGTCTCTTTACTCGTTCCGTAACACATCATCCCGTGATCAACTCCTTGATCACATTGTGCACATTATGATGATGTCCTACCGAGTGGGCCCAGAGATACCTCTCCATCACACGGAGTGACAAATCCCAGTCTCGATTCGTGCCAACCCAACAGACACTTTCGGAGATACCCGTAGTGTACCTTTATAGCCATCCAGTTATGTTGTGACGTTTGGCACACCCAAAGCATTCCTACGGTATCCGGGAGTTGCACAATCTCATGGTCTAAGGAAATGATACTTGACATTAGAAAATCTTTAGCATACGAACTACACGATCTAGTGCTATGCTTAGGATTGGGTCTTGTCCATCACATCATTCTCCTAATGATGTGATCCCGTCATCAACGACATCCAATGTCCATGGTCAGGAAACGGCAACCATATATTAATCAACGAGCTAGTCAACTAGAGGCTTACTAGGGACATGGTGTTGTCTATGTATCCACACATGTATCGGAGTTTCCTATCAATACAATTCTAGCATGGATAATAAACGATTATCATGAACAAGGAAATATAATAATAACCAATTTATTATTGCCTCTAGGGCATATTTCCAATAGATATGCCCCTGTGCTCTACATGTGTTTTGCTCTATGTTTTGCCATCTATCCATAGGTGCAACCCATGTATTTTTGTGATGTGTGTGGTGACTAGCACAAGCTTGCAAAGTGGAGCATTCGTTAATGCTGATTTCAGGGACTTAGCATTTCCACTAAGTCCTTGGACCGTTTATCTCATTATGCCATATGTTCATGTTGTTTCCTAGTGATCTGTGCCTCTTTTGAGGATGATCAGTAAGGATGTTTTGTTAATGTTGTAGTGCTCTATCCATCAATGTCTTTGTTTGCAATTATGGAGCACCCTAGCTTGAGTCAATCGAGCTCTACTTTTTCTATTTCATGAATCTGGGAAGATTGTCTACTTGTTAGCGATTTTGCCGAGGATGTTGTAGTTGATCCGTGCATGCTATGTTATTGTTCTAGCCATGTCTAGCTTGTATTTTGTGTATTATTGATGGGTGTATGCTTAGATTTTCATGACTTGCTCTGTAGAGAGTGCATCGAGCTCGTAAACATGCCTACTTGATATCTGTTTCAGCATGCTCCAGTTTTCACTAAGTCTGAGAACTGATTATGTTTTTGCCATGTTCACATGCTTGCAAATGTATTTTATGATCCCTTTTGGCTCAAGGTCACCAAGGGACTTTTGTTAAGCTCTTTGAGTATCTCCATGCCAACCTTTACTTTTCCATGTTCAGGTCCTGTAGCATATAGTTTTCATGCTACAAAGAGTGCTATCTGATCTGAAATTTCAAACAAGTGTTAATTTCACTAAGTCTGTGATCTGTTTGTCAAATGCATTTTTGCCATGCTTGTTTGAACCTGTTAACGGATGAATTGGCCGTAGCTCAGTGTTCATCTTTTGTTAAGCATCATGAATGGATCCCTGCCATGTATTTTGTTGTCATGTTTGGGTGCTGTAGCATGTTCATCTTGTTGCATTTGGATGGCTACTTGCTGTAAATCGCAGACCGGTGTCATATTTGAATCGCTTGCCATTTCCAAACCGTAACTCCGATTCCGGTGATCTTTATAACGTTTTCAAGCGATTTCATCTCATCTTTCCGGTGGCACACTTGGATTTCCATGTTGAGGCCAGGTTCATTCATTCCTTGCCAAATCCTACATATGCATCACATATTGCATCCCGCATAGCATACCATCTTTGCATCATGTTGTTTGAGTTTGCACGTGGTTGATTGTGTCTTTGTTGCTCGTTTGTCTTGTTTGGGTAGAGCCGGGAGACGAGTTCACTAATGAGGAGCCTGTTGAGTTTGCTTTTGATGATCCAGTCAACTCTGACAACTTTGCAGGCAAGATGATCATACCCTCAAAATCACTACTATCTTTGCTTTGCTAGATGCTCGCTCTTTTGCTATGCCTATGCTACGATGCCTACCACTTGCTTATCATGCTTCCCAAATTGCCATGTCAAACCTCTAACCCTCCATGTCCTAGCAAACCGTTGATTGGCTACGTTACCACTTTGCTGAGCCCCTCTTATAGCGTTGCTAGTTGCAGGTGAAGATTGGAGACCGTTCCTTGTTGGGACACTACTTGCCGCCCTAGTTTCCGTCATATCGGTGTTATGTTCCCGAATTTTTGCGTTCCTTATGCGGTTGGGTTATATTGGGAACCCCTTGATAGTTCGCCTTGATTAAAGCTTTTCCAGCAATGCCCAACCTTGGTTTTACCATTTGCCACCTAGCCTCTTTTTCCCTTGGGTTTCCGGAGCCCGAGGGTCATCTTATTTAAACCCCTCCAGGCCAATTCTCCTCTAAATGTTGGTCCAAACTAGAGTCCTGTGCAGCGCCCCCTCGGGGAAACTCGAGGTTTGGTTTTAGTTGTATGGAGCGCTCATCTGAGTGTGCCCTGAGAACGAGATATGTGCAGCTCCTATCGGGATTTGTCGGCACATTCGGGCGGTGTCGCTGGATTTGTTTTAACTTGTCGAAGTGTCTTGAAGAACCGGGATACCGAGTCTGATCGGAATGTCTCGGGAGGAGGTCTATTCCTTCGTTGACCGTGAGAGGTTGTCATGGGCTAAGTTGGGACTACCCTGCAGGGATTTGAACTTTCGAAAGCCGTGCCCGTGGTTACGGGCAGATGGGATTTTGTTAATGTCTGGTTGTAGATAACTTGAACCTTAACTTAATTAAAATGAATCAATTGTGTGAGTTACCGTGATGGTCTCTTCTCGGCGGAGTCCGGGTAGTGAACACGGTGTTGGAGTAATGCTTGACGCAGGTTGCCCTCTAGTTACTCGTTCGCACTTTGCCTCCTCTTCTCGCTCTCTTTTGCGAATAGGTTAGCCACCATTTATGCTAGTTGCTTGCTGCAGCTCCACATATTTTACCTTGCCTTACCTATAAGCTTAAATAGTCTTGATCGTGAGGGTGCGAGATTGCTGAGTCCCTATGGCTCACAGATTACTATTAAACCAGATGCAGGACCTGATGACGCCATTCCAGATGACGCGCTAGAGCTCAAGTGGGAGTTCGACAAGGACTCACGCCGTTACTATGTTTCTTTTCCTGATGATCAGTAGTGGTGCCCAGTTGGGGCGATCGGGACCGTGTCGCATGTTGGGTTATCTTTATTTTGGCGCCATAGTCAGGCCATGAGTGTTTGAATGGTGTAATGCTATTTATGTACCTTTGATTGATGTGGCGAGTGTAAGCCAACTATGTTATCTCCCCTTTTATTATCTATATTACATGGGATGTTGTGAAGATTGCCTAACTTGCGACATTGCTTTCAATGCGGTTATGCCTCTAAGTCGTGCCTTGACATGTAGGAGATATAGCCGCATCGAGGGCGTTACATATAATCCAACAGTCCGGAGAGTCCGCCCGAAAGCTTTGGAACATGTTTCTCACCAAGAAGAACCAAATTGTCGACTATCCAGACGCCGACGCCTTAGCAGCTTTCAAACACAGCGTCCGAGACGAATGGCTCGCCAGGCACCTCGGTCAAGAAAAACCGAGAACAATGGCAGCCCTAACAAGCCTCATGACCCGCTTTTGCATGGGTGAGGACAACTGGTTGGCCCGTAGCAGCACCAGCGACCCAAGCACATCCAAAGTCAGGGATGGCAATGTTAAACCACGACGCAACAAAAACAAGCGTTGAAATAAAGAAGGTAGCCCAGATAACATGGCGGTAAACGCCGGATTCAGGGGCTCTCAACCAGGTCAGCGGAAAAAGCCTTTCAAAGGAAGTTGATAACCCATAAGTATAGGGGATCGCAACAGTTTTCGAGGGTAGAGTATTCAACTTTAATTTATTGATTCGACACAAGGGAGCCAAAGAATATTCTCAAGTATTAGCAGCTGAGTTGTCAATTTAACCACACCTGGAAACTTAATATCTGCAGCAAAGTATTTAGTAGCAAGGTAATATGATAGTAGGGGTAACGGTAGCAAAAGGTAACAGTAGTAAAAGTAATGTTTTTGTTATTTTGTAGTGATGATAGCAATAGCAACGGAGAAGTAAATAAGCGAAGAACAATATATGGAAAGATCGTAGGCAATGGATCGGTGATGGAGAATTATGCCGGATGCGGTTCATCATGTAGCAGTCATAACCTAGGGTGACACAGAACTAGCTCCAGTTCATTGATATAATGTAGGCATGTATTCCGAATATAATCATATGTGCTTATGGAAAAGAACTTGCATAACATCTTTTGTCCTACCCTCCTGTGGCAGCGGGGTCCTTACGGAAACTAAGGGATATTAATGCCTCCTTTCAATAGAGAACCGGAACAAAGCATTAACACATAGTGAATACATGAACTCCTCAAACTACGATCATCATCGGTAAGTATCCCGATTATTGTCACTTCAGGGTTAACGGATCATTACACATAATAGGTGACTATAGACTTGCAAGATAGGATCAAGAACACTCATATATTGATGAAAACATAATAGGTTCAGATCTGAAATCATGGCACTCGGGCCCTAGTGACAAGCATTAAGCATAGCAAAGTCATAGCAACATCAATCTCAGAACATAGTGAACACTAGGGATCAAACCCTAAGAAAACTAACTCGTTTACATGATAGATCCCATCCAACCCATCACCGTCGAGCAAGCCTATGATGGAATTACTCACGCACAGCGGTGAGCATCATGAAATTGGTGATGGAGGATGGTTGATGATGACGATGGCGACGGACTCCCCTCTTCGGAGCCCCGAACGGACTCCAGATCAGCCCTCCCGAGAGGTTTTAGGGTTTGGCGGCGGCTCCGTATCGTAAAACGCAATGATTTCTTCTCTCTCATTTTTTCTTCCCGAAACTCAATATATGGAGGTGGAGTTGGAGTCGGAGAGGCAACAGGGGGCCCATGAGGTAGGGGGCGCGCCCTAGGGGGGCAGGCGCGCCCCCACCCTCGTGGAGAGACGGTGGGCCCCCTGACCTTCATCTTTGGCAGGTATTATTCTTATTTTCTGAAAAGTGGCTCCGTGAAGTTTCAGGTCATTCCGAGAACGTTTGCTCCTGCACATAAATAACACCATGGTCATTCTGCTGAAAACAGCATCAGTCCGGGTTAATTCCATTCAAATCATGCAAGTTAGAGTCCAAAACAAGGGCAAAAGTGTTTGGAAAAGTAGATACGTTGGAGACGTATCAACTGCCCCAAGCTTAAACCTTTGCTTGTCCTCAAACAATTCACTTGACAAACTGAAAGTGATAAAGAAAAACTTTTACAAACTCTATTTGCTCTTGTTGTTGTAAATATGTAAAGCCAGCATTCAAGTTTTCAGCAAAGTTTATAACTAACCACATTTGCAATAAGGCATAGGTCTCAAGTTTACTCTTATCAATAGCATAATCAACTAGTGAGCCATAATAATAAATCCCGGATGACAACACTATCTCAAAACAATCATAATATGATATAACAAGGTGGTATCTCGCTAGCCCTTTCCGAGACCGCAAATCATAAATGCAGAGCACCTTTAAAGACCAAGGACTGACTAGACATTGTAATTCATGGTAAAAGAGATCCAGTCAAGTCATACTCAATGTAAACTAATAGTAATGAATGCAAATGATAGCGGTGCTCTCCAACTAGTGCTTTTTAATAAGAGGGTGATGACTCAGCATAGAAGTAAATAGATAGGCCCTTCGCAAAGGGAAGCAAGGATTTGTGGAGGTGCCAGAGCTCGGTTTTGAAACAGAGGTGAATAATATTTTGAGCGGTATACTTTCATTGTTAACATAACAACCAAGAGATGGCGATATCTTCCATGCTACACACATTATAGGCGGTTTCCAAACAGAATGGTAAATTTTATACTCCCCCTTCCACCACAAGCATCAATCCATGGCTTGCTCGAAACAAGGAGTGCCTCCAACTAACAAGAGTCCCAGAGGGAGTTTTGTTTGCAATTATTTTGATTTAGTTTGCATAAAGCATGGGACTGGGCATCCCGGTTACCAGCCATTTATCTCGTGAGTGAGGAGCGGAGTCCACTCCTCTTGAGAATAACCCGCCTAACATGGAAGATACAGACAGCCCTAGTTGATACATGAGCTATTCGAGCGTTCAAAACAGGATATTTATTTGAAGGTTTAGAGTTTGGCACATACAAATTTACTTGGAACAGCAGGTAGATACCGTATATAGGTAGGTATAGTGGACTCATGTGGAATAACTTTGGGGTTTTAAGGAGTTGGATGCACAAGCAGTATTCCCGCTTAGTACAGGTGAAGGCTAGCAAAAGACTGGGAATCGACCAGCTAGAGAGTGACAACATTCATGAACATGCATTAAAATTAATCAACACCGAATGCAAGCATGAGTAGGATATAATCCACCATGAACATAAATATCATGAAGGCTATGTTGATTTTGTTTCAACTACATGCATGAACATGTGCCAAGTCAAGTCACTTAAATCATTCAGAGGAGGATACCACCCTATCATACCACATCATAACCATTTTAATAGCATGTTGGCATGCAAGGTAAACCATTGTAACTCATAGCTAATCAAGCATGGCACAATAAACTATGATCTCTAGTATCATTGCAAACATGTTTATTCATAATAGGCTGAATCAGGAACGATGAACTAACCATATTTACAAAATAAAAGAGGTCGAGGTCATACCAGCTTTTCTCAACTCAGCTAGTCCATCATATATCATCATAATTGCCTTTCACTTGCACGACCGAATGATGTGAATAATAATAATAGTGCACATGCATTGGACTAAGCTGGAATCTACAGGCATTCAATAAACAGGAGAAGACAAGGCAATATGGGCTCTTTTGTCAGATCAACAATAATGCATATAAGAGCCACTTCAAAAATTACATTATGGTCTTCTCCTATCGACCCCCAAGGAAAAGAAAAGAAATAAAACTATTTACACAGGAAAGCTCCCAACAAGCAAAAGAAGAACATGAAATCTTTTTGGGTTTTCTTTTTAATTACTACTACAAGCATGGAAAGTAAACTAACTAAAAACTACAACTAATTTTTTTGGCTTTCTTAAGGTTTATTAAACTCACAAGAAGAAAGCATAAAAAGGAAAATAAACTAGCATGGATGATACAATGAAAAAGTATGAGCACCGACATCTAGCAATGAGTGTGTGAGCATAAACATAATGTCGGTGGGAAATACATACTCCCCCAAGCTTAGGCTTTTGGCCTAAGTTGGTCTATGGCCACGTTTGGCCTGGCTAATATCCATAATAATAGTTGTTGGGGTCGTACTGGGAAGAAGAAGAGGAAGACTCCGATTGCCACTGGCTGACAATCATATTCGGATCCCACTGATAATTAGACTGTCGTGAAGGATCAAATTGTGGTTCCGGCTCTGGCTCCTCCGCTGGTGCAGGGTTCCGGTAGGCGTGAATAGCCTTCAACGGAACAAGGTACGTGCCTACAGTCAAATCAAACAAAGAAGGAGCAGGCAGGGTAATAGTCTGAGGATGATGTTTATTAAAGAACAATTGATATTTAAGCTCTCCTTCCCTATTCTTTATAATAAAATCATGTGCCACCATACTTTTATAGTCTAAATAAACATGAGGCAACACTTTTTCTTCCTTCTCATAGTGCCTAATAGGTATGTTAAAATGTGTAGCTAGGCGTGTAGCATAGATGCCTCCAAAGATGGGGCCCTTGGTATAGTTTAGACTTAACCGTTTGGCAACAATGCCTCCCATACTAACAGAGTTATCACCATATAAACCATGGAGCAAAATAATAATATCAGGGATACTCAGGTTTCCACAGTTTCCGCGACCAATTAAGCAACGACTAGCAAATAATGCAAAACAACGTAAAACAGGAAAATGTATGCTAGTGATTCATGCATCGGAAACCTTCCTTGTTTCCCCTATAGTGATAGTATCAATAAACCCCTGCACATCATCACGATGTGGTTCTTCTGTCTTGCCCTCAAAAGGGACTAAGCAAACCCGACAAAAATCATAAGGTGACATCTCCTTATGCTCATCATATAAATAAAACTCCACCGTAGGTGGTGAGCTCCTAGAATGGAAATGAAAGTTTTGCACAAAGATATTTGTGATTAAGAGATACTGATCGCATTGGTCATGGAGGAAAGCAGTAAGGCCTGCATTCTTAGCCAATTAATGAAAATCTTCATAAATCTCGGCTGCTCTCAAGAAATCCTTGGAAGGCCATTCACACGCCCGAACCTCCACGGTGCGAGGCAGATTATACTTAGGCTTCAGTGCCTTTTCCTTCGAGCTTTGGATCGATGAGCCCCTCAAAAGTCTCCTCACCATTTTTTGAAAAATTCTGAAATTTTTAGTAACTTCAAATAAAAGTAAACCAAACTCAATGATATTGATAGCAACTACTCCTACAAGTGCCTAGGGCCTATATCATGCATCAAAACTACTTTTGACCATATAAATTTGACATGCAAGCTCAAGAACAGGGTCACCTAAGCCGCAAAAATTTGCAATGAATAAAGAACTAGAACAAAAACTAATTGGACCAATGGAGGAGTCACATACAAAGGAACAATCTCCCCAAGCAGTTTTGTGAGAGGTGCTTTGAGCAAGGAGATCGAAAATGGTAGTAAAACGAGCTCGGACTCGGTTTTGAGCTGGTTATTCATGTTTGGGGGAGGAAGAAGGAGTGTATGGGTGAAAGGATAAGTGGAGGAGGGCCACCGTGGGCCCACGAGGCAGGGGGGCGCGCCCTCCACCCTCGTGGGCAGGTGGTTGGCCCCAAGGTTGTCAGAATCACGACTTTGAATCGGATCGGAGCTCCGATGGTAAGATCGCAAATCGTAGAATCTTCACTATCAGGATCGTAGAAACGTAGATTCTATGAACTAAAATCGTAGAATCATAGGGGTTAGTTTGGATCGTAAAGTCGTAGAATCGTATAACAGAATGGCGATTCTGACAACCTTGGTTGGCCCCCCTGGTGTATTCTTAGTTACATAAATCCTCAAATATTCTAGAAAAAATCATATTTAAATTTCAGGGCATTTGGAGAACTTCTATTTTCGAGGTATTTTTATATTACACGGATAATCAGATAACAGACAGAAAAATATTTGTTTTTATTTTATTTAATATCAATAACAGAAAGTAAAAGTGGGTACAGAAGGTTGTGCCTTCTAGTTTCATCCATCTCATGATCATCAAAAGGAATCCACTAACAAGGTTGATCAAGTCTTGTTAAGGAACTCATTCCGAATAACATGGAACCGGATAAATTTCGAATGACACTATGTTACCTCAACGGGGATGTGCACTGTCGTGGAATTGTCACGGCAGATGTCCTTAGTGTCAGGACTTAGTCGCGAGGCCAACACATCCATGTAGTAGCTTGAGAGGGGTTGAGCGGGACGAGAGACACGACGTTTTACCCAGGTTTGGCCCCTCACGGTGGAGGTAAAAGCCTACATCCTGCTTCATTGATATTGATGATGATGACCACGGTTACAAGAGTGCTCTATCTCGAGGGCTATTGTCTAAACCTAACTTGTCCAACTCGTGGAACTTGTCAAACTTGTCCCTTTTGGGGAGCCCTACCCCTCTTTATATATGTTGGAGGGGCGGGTTACATGTAGAGTCCTATTAGGATTAGGACTAGTCTATCTCTAATACAAACCGGATACAAGTCCAGGTCTTAACTCTTTGTAAGATAAATGTTCCTCATGCCTTTCCTCTTAAACTGGCCCACCATTAATAAAAACCGTATTGGACCTTGAGCCTTGTCATCCATCTGGAACACGCGCTGGGTCACCAATGAGTCTTCAGGCTCATGAATTGTCATACCAGTGAACCGCCAGACACGTAAATTGCCAGACACGTAAACCGCCAATCACGTAAACTGCCAATCCTCTCGCGGTTTACCAATGAAACGCCTAGTCCGGTCAGGTTATACTTCCGGCCGGTTTACGTCACAGGGTATATCCCCTACATTAGCCCCTAAGTTTAGCTTGGATTTATCCATGGTAAACTTATGCTACAAAATGAACACAAGAACAAATTTGACAGGTTATGCTCCGGGTTAAGAATTCTTGTAAACCGGTACCTGATCACCCTTAAGTCCTTGTTATCTCCTCCTTCTGGGAAGTCTGGGTTAACAAGACAGCTTCATACTTAATTTGTTGACATTGGTTTCTCACAGACAAATATGGTGAAGAATAATCCACTTGAGTCGGCTTCCAAAGCGCCGGTTTAGGAAATATGGGTCTTGAAATACTTATCTGAAATTCAGCCGGTTTGAATATGTAAAACTTGCCGGTTTAATATTACCAAAATGGCCGGTTTATAAATATTGATGGCACCGGGTCATAATTGTTGTCGACACCGGGTCATGTAATTGATCTTCCTGATTTGCTCAAAACTGTCGGATTTCGGGTTCCGGCAGACCCTTAAGGTTCGAACACTGGGGTGCGCGCGGAAATCTCGCCTGCAACCTCTCCGTCTCGATGGGATCTAAACTACTAAAAGAGCTGCATGAAAGACACAAGATTTATACTGGTTCGGGCCACCGATGTGGTGTAATACCCTACTCCAGTGTGTGGTGGATGGATTGCCTTTTGGGCTGGTGTGGATGAACAATACAAGGAAGAACAGCCTCGCGAGGGTCTGTTCTTGGCTGTGATGATTAACTGCTATGAAGAGTTCAGTCACCCTCTCTCTCTCTCTCTCTGCTTGCGAACCGAATGAACCAACCGTCGAACCGATGAACCAAACACCCCAGGAATCGAACCCCTTGCTATGTGGGTGGCTAGTCCTATTTATAGAGGCCCTGGTCCTCTCCCCAAATATTGAGCGGGAAGGGATCCAACAATGGCGGGCTAATTTGAAGGGGGACAGTGAGTACATCTATCCTGGCAAAAGCAGTCTTCGCCTGCCAAAGGCTCTGGTGATGACGCCGCGCTGGGCTCCATGGTGACCTCCGTCTCGTAGTCCTCCTGGTCTTGGTCTCGTTGCACCGAAGTGGCAACCTTTGCCTGATGTCTCGGTACCCCGCGGATACGCTTGCCCCCTTTGCACCAAAGAGGAAAGAGGCACGCTGCATGCGCTGGCACCCGCCTGGTGCCCCGTGTCGTCATGGCTTGCGTCACGGGCACCTCGCGAGGTACCCCGCCTTGAACTCTTCGCCTCCTTGCGAGCCAGCCTGACGAGGCTGTGCCTGAGGATGCGCCGTGTCGTCCGCCTCGCGAGGCTTGGCCCCTCGCGAGGGTCTCGAGCCTCGTGTTGATGAAGATGGGCCGCGCTGGGCCCCCACTTGAGCCATGCCGCAGGCCGCAGGCAGGCAAGTCTGGGGACCCCCGTTCCCAGAACGCCGACAAAAACTGATAAAATGAAGATGTTCCTCCTTTATATGCATAATACCTGTAGCCCCCAAGTCTTAAGAGGAGAACATAGTGATAACTTAAGACTTGCTCCAATAAGTGTTTCAAACTAGAAGAAATCCGGTTTGTTTATCTCAATCATATAAACTGAATACTCCATATATGTAGCCCCCAAGTGCCGGGTTGTCATGCTTGCAGCAACCTGGGACTTGTAATTGCTTGGATTGTTGACAGGAGCAATTGGTAGCCCCCAAGGGCCGGCTCATTATAATATGATGCGTCGGGTCTTCAATAAGACTAGTAAAAATGACTTTGCATTAGCCCCCAAGTGTCATGGTGCATGCTTGCAACGAGATGAGACTTGCATGTAATCTCAATTTGAATAATGTAGCCCCCAAGTGCCGGGTTGTAAGCCTGCAGCGACTCAGGACTATCCCTTCCATTGTAGAATAAATCATATCCTTTGATAAAATAATAGCCATTGCGCTAAAGCGACTTTGAAAACTCAATAATACCGGTTATTAATAACCATAAAAATCCAGCCATGTTGGCTATTCAAGATAATATAATCCGGTATGAAAACCTTATTTATTCAATATCATAATGAAAATCCAGCCAAGTTTGGCTATTTGAATAATATAAACCAATGATTTATAAGTGCATGATTCCAATAGCGCAATCCAAATATATATACTGGCGACTTATAGTCCAAAGCCAGGACGGTTTAACAAACCTGTTCCTGCATACAACAAGTTTAAAGGGTCCTGGCGGTTTACCACCGGACGGGTCATAATGCCCAACATATAACCCGGGTTTATAACCAAGGTTGTACTTAAGAATAATCAAATATGAAATATATCATACCTATGACATTGAATCACATTGTTGGTTTTACCAACTTTTTTTAGTAAGGGTGATAACCCAAATCTTGAGTATGATAACTCCTTCCATATTGTGTCGGTTTATGATAAAACCGTGCCGGGTTGTGAAATACACCGGATTAACCATATATAATACTGGCGACTTGTAGTCAAAATCAGACCGGGTTGATAATCTCTGGATTATAACTGATCATATATTGACAATTTGTAGTTAAAAACCGAGCCGGGTCAAAGACACCGGTATGATACATGCTATGATGATATAATGATGACATATGACGTAATATGTGATGATATATATGTATGATCAAGAGGGTTTAAGTTATGATTCGGATATGACCAGAGCCCCCATGTAGTCATAATTGTGGCTTTGCGCCGATCAAGACGTGTAGCTATGGTTCGAATACGACCAAGCCCCCAAGTGATTTCCCTGGTGGCCTTATGCCTATCAAGAGGTGTAGCTATGGTTCGGATACGACCAAGCCCCCAAGTGATTTCCCTGGTGGACCTTATGCCTATCAAGAGGTGTAACTATGGTTCGAACCCATAGCCCCCAAATGATTTCCCTGGTGGCCCTTATGCCTATCAAGAGGTGTGACTATGGTTCGAACATAGCCCCCAAGTGATATTGTGAGCTGTGCTCAAGGGATACCCATGTTTGAGCTATACTGTGCAGCAGACTCTCTTTGGCCCCTTATGATAATATTGGCTTGATAGCCGGATCAAGAGGGTAGTAACGCTATGTTCTCTTTGGTGAATACACCTATGTTTGAACAGGAAGCCCCCAAATGATATAGTGAGCTGTGCTCAAGAGGCACCTATGTTTGAGTTGTGCTGTGCAACAAACTCTCTTTGGTCCCCTTAATTTCTTCTGAGAACTCGAACTTGCGAGAGAGTATTCTTTTGAACCGGAAATTCTTAAAACGGATATTGAGAGCTTCAAAGCTCTGTGGGAGTTAGGCTTTCCCTTGAGCCGGATTTTTAAACCGGAATTCTTCTTCTTGAGCCGGAATTTTTCTGACGGCCTTTAAATTTTCACCAATATGGCGATTTAGGGTCCTGATATGCCAGGCCAGTAATTATCCACTGCAGAGTTGATGATCACCATGGTGAAGCGGAAATCAATCATGGGTGAATCCACCGTAGGAGCAGACAGATGATCCGGCCATGGCGCTGTAAGCCAGTGCGAACGAGCAAGTTGTCCTCCGCGTTTGTAAGCTGGCGCGGACGTGTGAACCGGCGGCGAAGACGGACGGGCGAGTCGTCCGTGGCGTTGTAAACCGGCGCAGACGAAAGTCAGCCGCAGGCATTGTAAGCCAGCGCAGATGGAGAACCGGCCGCGTGTTGATGTAAACCGGACCACAGACGGTTTGCGCGCATCCGTTGAGAAGTGCGGAATGGTCAAAAGCCAGTATATGATGACGCTAGTGTGCAGTCCATACGCACGGTAACACCAATGTTGTGGCGAATAATTGTCCTGCATATAAAAATATGCAAAACCAACGTAATTGTTCTTTTTACAAAAACAATATATGTCAAAAATAGATTTAGATGGATATCACCTGATTCGTTTATATGATAATCAGCCGCCGAGTGGATGACGACGTCTGGATCTTCACGTAGGAATTAGTACTAATAGCACCATGCGATGCGCTATCCATAGTAGTGTTTGTAACCTGCCCATAGTGTACTTTTACCATCATTTTTTATAGCATTCTCTGTACTGCACGAACACACGAGCAATAGTAGGACTTGCAATTTACCAATATCCCTCATCTCCGTTGAGGGAGTCCTGGATTAGGGGGTGTTCGGGTAGCCGGACTATACCTTCGGCTGGACTCCTGGATTATGAAGATACAAGACTGAAGACTTTGTCCCGTGTCCGGATGGGACTTTCCTTGGCGTGGAAGGCAAGCTTGGCGGTGCGGATATTCAAGATCTCCTACCATTGTAACCGACTCTATGTAACCCTAACCCTATCCGGTGTCTATATAAACTGGAGGGTTGTAGTCCGTAGGCAATAAACTCCATATACAACAATCATACCGTAGGCTAGCTTCTAGGGTTTAGCCTCCGTGATCTCGTGGTAGATCTACTCTTGTACTACCCATATCATCAATATTAATCAAGCAGGACGTAGGGTTTTATCTCCATCGAGAGGGCCCGAACCTGGGTAAAACATCGTGTTCCCTGCCTCCTGTTACCATCCGGCATAGACGCACAGTTCGGGACCCCCTACCCGAGATCCGCCGGTTTTGACACCGACATTGGTGCTTTCATTGAGAGTTCCTCTGTGCCGTCGCAATCAGGAAGGATGCCTCTTCCCGTCTTTAAAGACGGCGCCGTTGCTAAGGGAGCCTTGGCTGTCGGCCAAACTCTCTGGCTAGGCGGTTTCCTCATGACTGCCTGTTCGGCTGTTGCACCGACGGTGACCTCTCGGGTCATCAAAAGCAACCTACACATCAGCTCGGAGCTCGTCGAGCAGCTAGATCCAATGGAGCTCTCTTCCGTAAACGAGCTCTTGGATCGCATCGCCGCCCTGGGGGTCGCTACGGATTACGACCAGGTTGGGGTTAAACCCGATCTAAGAGAAATTAACTCTCCCCAAGTCACCCACCACGTTGCCGTGGTAGAGGCGCAGTGCGGCGACCCTTCATCTATCTTAAGGACTAGCTACGTCCGAATTCCCGACCCCTCCAAGCCGGATACCCGTGGAGGTGAGGATGTAACTCAAGACCTGAGCTTAGGATCAGGCAACGGGCCAGATTCATTGGACTACACCCAAGAATCCGAACTTCGGAGTTCGGAAGCTCTTCGGCCTCCGAATCTTGGATTGGGTGAGATTTCAGATTCAATGACACCCGCCCACCCGATCATAAGCGATCTCTCCCAAATCAGGCAGAGGCCCGAGGAAACAGTACATCATTACTGGGACAGATTCCTCCTGGTTATGAACAGGATAAAGGATTGCCGCGAGGGAGACGCAATCTCAATTTTCTGCAGTAATTGCACGGACAAGGGAATCCTCAATGCCGTAAGTTGTCGTGATATTACATGCTTCGCTGACTTGGCGTCCATAGTACAAAAATACTGTGCGATGGAAAGTGCCTGGAAAACCGAAATAAAATTTTGGGATAATCCGGCCTTGAATAGCAATCCCGTCTGAACTAAGAGGGTGCATCATCATAGGACACCCGGGATAAACACCAAAAGCCAAAACCCTCTACAGGGCATGGAACTGTACTGGAAAGGTGGCTTGATGGACCCTGTAGAATTCACAGTACAGAGGACGCCACACCAACTCACAGCCTTAGAGCATGTTGGATACTCCGGCAGGTGGCCAAAATCGGCGAGGACCTCTTAATTCTGGAGGCCGCAGAAAGCCAGCCCAAGGACACCAGTACCATTCTCACAGTCTTCGAGACTTTCGCATCAAACAATGTGCGAAAAAGAACACTCCGCAGCCTCGCCGAAGTCTATCAAGTTGCAACAATAAATCCATGGAGCGACACTGCCATTACCTTCAACGCAAGTGATGAACCTAGATTCCAAACAGCTCGAGCACCAGCCGCATTGGTCCTCAGTCCCATAGTGGACGGCTTTCACCTCACCAAGGTGCTCATGGATGGAGGCAGCAGCCTGAACCTCATTTATGAGGAAACCCTTCAAAAAATGGAAATAGACTGGAACTGCGTCGAGCGAAGCACTACATCCTTTAGAGGAATAATCCCTAGTCGGGAAGCACGCTGCATAGGAAAAATCACACTAGATGTGGTGTTCGGCACGCCGGATAATTATAGGTCCGAAGAAGTCACGTTTCAGGTGGCCCGTTTAAGAGCGGATATCATGCTTTACTAGGGCGGGAAGCCTTCACAATCTTCCAAGCAATACCCCATTACGGGTATATGAAGCTTAACATGCCTGGGCCAAACGGAATTATCACTCTAGCTAGTGATCCGGACATAGCACTCCGCGCCAAAAACAAGAGGGACGCATTAGCCCTTGAGGCACTATCCGAAGCCTTAGCGGCCGAGGAACTGACTGCACTACGCTCCACGGTTAACAGGGATGATGTGATACTCGACAAGAGATCCAAATCCACATCCTTCAAGCCAGCTGACGAAATAGTCAAATTCTAGGTCCATCCAATGGACCCCAATAAAACAGCTTCCATCGCGGCACGACTAAACCCTGATGTAGATGCCGCACTGCGAGAGTTCCTACAAGAGAATTGGGACATCTTCGCCTGGCACCCTTCAGACATGCCAGGGATCCCACGCAGGCTAGCCGAACACAGCTTAAATATCCTAAAAGGATTTAAACCTGTCAAACAAGCCCTTTGGCATTTTTCTGAACCCAAGAGACAGGCTATGGGAGAGGAGCTAGCCAAGCTATTGGAGGCCGGATTCATCAGAGAAATAAAACATCCGGACTGGCTAGCAAACCTGGTGATGGTACCAAAGAAGGACAAATCCTGGCACCTGTGTGTCGATGTTAAAGACCTTAACAAGGCTTGCCCAAAGGATCCCTTCCCCCTCCCCCGTATCGATCAAATTTTCGATGCCACCGCAGGACACGATTCGTTGTGTTTAGTCGATGCATACTCCGGTTACCATCAAATCAAGATGGCAGAGTCAGACCAAGCTGCAACAGCATTCATCACACCATACGGCCCATTCTGCTTCAACACAATGCCCTTCGGGCTGAAAAATGCCGGCGCAACATATCAGCGCATGATCCAGACATGTCTGGCACACCAGATCAGCAAAACAGTGGAGGCGTATGTGGATGACGTGGTCATCAAATCAATACATGTCGAATCCCTAGTAGACGACTTGAGGCTTACATTCGATAACCTCCAAAAATATGACATCAAGCTCAACCCAGAAAAACGCGCCTTCGGCGTTCCAGCCGAAAAGCTCTTGGGCTTCATTGTATCCGGTAGAGGAATTGATGCAAATCCAGCCACGATCCGAGCTTTGTCACAATTGGATGTCCCAAAGGACCTTAAACAAATACAAAAATTAATTGGATGCGTGGCGGCTTTAAGCCGCTTCATCTCCCGCTTGGGAGAAAAGGCACTACCCCTTTATCGCCTCCTTCGGCGTACCGAACACTTCGAGTGGACGGATGCCGCCATGGCCGGACTTGATGAAATAAAAGCCATATTGGCAACAAACCCAGTCCTGGCCGCGCCAAACACCGGCGAACCAATGCTATTGTACATTGCAGCAACACATCAAGTTGTCAGCGCAGTGCTCGTTGTCGAGCGGGAAACGAACGGACACAAATTCCCCCTTCAAAGGCCGGTCTATTACGTGTCCACTGTCCTCCATGCAATTCTCGGTACCCGCATTATCAAAAGATTGCATACGCGGTATTCATGGCATCCCGGAAGCTACGACACTACTTTCAAGAGTGTTCAATAACAGTGGCCTCGGAAGTACCACTCAACGATATCATCAACAACCGCGAGGCAACGGGCCAGATTGCAAAATGGGCCATCGAGCTTCTCCCGTTCGATATAACCTATAAGCCACGACGAGCTATTAAATCACAAGTTTTGGCCGACTTCTTCGCAGAATGGACGGAGGCCGACCTCCCTAAAGAGTGCGGCACATATTCAAACTGGATTATGCATTTCGACGGCTCCAAAATGTTGGCCAGACTGGGGGCCGGCGTCATCCTGACGTCCCCCACAGGAGACACAGTCCAATATGTGCTCCAGATCATGTACACGGATTCCAACAATGCAGCCGAATATGAGGCCCTCCTACATGGCCTCCGGATAGCAGTGTCCATGGGTATCCAGCGCCTAGAGGTACGCGGGGATTCAAACCTCGCGATATCCCAAATAAATGGAGACTTCGACGCCAAGGACCCAAAAATGGCAGCTTACCGCAACGCCGTCCTAAAAATGTCAGCTCGGTTCGAAGGGCTGGAGTTTCACCATATAGCCCGAGAAAACAATCAAGCGGCGGACGTCCTAGCACGCATCGGAGCAAAACACGATGCAGTCCCCCCCAACATCTTTTTAGAAAGATTGTTCAAGCCATCCGTAGCATGGGAGGGGGAACCCGCAAGAAACAGCCCGAACCCAGCCGCACCACTCGACGCCGAACAATCTGACATAATTGGAGGCTCTGCCAATGAAATTACACCTTCAGCCCACGTAATAATGGCGGTTATCGCCCCGTGGACAGAACCATTCCTAGCCTACCTTACTAGGCAGGAACTCCCGGAGGACCAAAACGAGGCCCGCTACATAGTGCGGCGATCTAAAGCCTACAGAGTCCATGAGGGAGAGCTTTATAAGAAAAGCGCTACCGGAGTCCTTCAAAGGTGCATCTTCGAAGAGGAAGGGCGGAACCTTCTGGCTGAAATTCATGCCGGACTCCGTGGTCACCACGCCGCTGCTCGGTCCCTTGTTAGCAAGGCTTTCCGTACAGGCTTTTATTGGCCGACGGCCCGGGCAGACACTCAGGACCTAGTCCAACGATGCACTGGTTGCCAACTTTTTGCCAACCAAAGCCATATGCCACCCACCGCACTCCAAACTATACCCATCACCTACCCTTTTGCGGTCTGGGGGCTTGACATGGTCGGACCCCTTAAAGGTGGAACCCATAGGAAAAAATACTTACTGGTCAGGGTGGACAAGTTCACCAAATGGATAGAAGCCAAGCCTGTTAAAACGGCCGAATCCGGACCTGTGATAGACTTCATATCCGGGGTTGTACACCGTTATGGCGTCCCCCACAGCATCATAACCGATAATGGTACAAACTTTACCGCCAACGAGGTAAAACTCTGGTGCAAAAACATGGGCATCAAGCTCGATTATGCTTCCGTCTATCACCCACAAACCAACGGCCAGGTCGAACGTGCAAATGGTCTTATCATGAGCGGCATCAAACCCAGACTAGTGCGGTCCCTCAAGGAATCTAACACGCACTGGGTAGAGGAGCTCGACTCCGTGCTATGGGGGCTGCGGACCATGCCAAATCGCACCACCGGATACACACCATTTTTATGGTGTACGGCGCAGAAGCAGTTCTGCCCTGCGACATAATTCATGACTCACCTAGATTGCGCATGTATGAAGAAAGAGAAGCCGAGCTCGATCGGCAGGACAACTTGGACACCTTGGAGGAGGAGCATGATGTGAAAAAAGCCCGCTCCGCATTTTATCAACAGCAGGCCCGAAGATATCAAAGCAGAGAAGTACGGGCCAAAAATTACAATGTTGGCGAACTAGTTCTACGCCTGCCGGATAAGAAAATGGACAAACTCAAGCCCAAGTGGGAAGGTCCATTCATAATCAACCAAGTCCTGACTGGTGGGGCGTACCGCCTGCGAGATGCATCGAACAACCGACTCGAGCCGAACCCGTGGAACGCCGCCCTTCTCCGAAGATTCTATGCCTAGCGCCGGACTCTGTGTTCGCCTCCTTTCTCTGTCCATTCTTTTTTGAATTTTTCTGTCTTACATTTCTCTCCTTCCCATTTTTTCTTGTATAGCCCTTAAAGGCTCATCTAGTGACGCGCCACTCGCGCTCATTAAACCTGGGGGCTTCTTTAACAGAAGCTTATTTATACGGGCTTCACGCCCAGCACATGCGTCAAACTTCCGCATGTACCTTTTTCTTCACCATTATATGCAACGATATGACTTAAGTTTTGGCCAAGCTGGGTTGCCTGGCTACTGTGCTTACCCCTACGTTCCCGATTGTTCGGCTAGGCGGTAAAGGGAGCACCTCTGTGATTGTTACTGCCGGGTCAGCCGGACGTGAACCTCCGACTGGGTGAAGCCGAAAGCTAGTGTTCTTAGGGGAATATTCGGTCGGTGAAATAAAAGATGATCTTTTTAATCATTTTATGCGCCCCCAGATGCTTTTTTCTCCTGCATCTCTTCACGCAGTCCAGACATGCACCTTAGGGCATGCCTCCCAGCGAAAGGAACCCTTAACGGAACTATTCTCTCTGGAAGATGTTTCTTACTAACCATGTAATATAACATAACTAGTTGGGCACTTGTCTGATAAAGCATTGATGACCCCTATGCCTGGTCTCCACGCATACCCCGGTTCTTATATAATCGCTAGGGTATTAGGGCACACTCCGGACCGTCAGGTCCCGAGGTTGAAGCGAAAAGGTCGGCAACGACAAACGATCTACAATCCGGCTAGAAGGCATTACACATGTCAATTCAAAATTACATAGTCATTCTGACTGATTGTATTCCTCTTCTATACCATCTAACAGGCTATCTAATTTACAGTCCTGCTGGGAATACTTCGCGGCCAACTCTACTTGGCCGTATACTAAGCTTACATGGATCTCCTTCCCGTCAGGCCCCACTGGTCCGACCTTGGCCATGTGGTTCGGGTCAGACTTCGTAAAACGGGTCTTCGCCATGGCCCAGGCCTCCCTAGCGCCTTGTCGGCAGGCCGATATCTTCCACAACCGGAAGCGCCGCCGAGCTCCCTTCAGCTTCTGCGCAAGCTCTCCAAGGCCCTCGGGCATGGAGTGGGCAGGCCATAAGGCTTGGGCAATACCCCGCATCGCCCGCCGAATTCGCTCGTGCAGTTGCAAGAGTTCGGGAAGAAGGTCACCCGTAGAACCAGGCATC
This sequence comes from Triticum monococcum, assembly GCA_034509565.1. Taxonomy (NCBI): domain Eukaryota; kingdom Viridiplantae; phylum Streptophyta; class Magnoliopsida; order Poales; family Poaceae; genus Triticum; species Triticum monococcum. The sequence goes on from CM067843.1 coordinate 112,867,263, forward strand.
TCCTCTGCAGGACGACCTGTGAGCATACCTACAGACATTACTCTGTTAGTCGACTTCCTCGCCTAACTTTTTTTTCAAAGTTCGTTCAAGCACTTACTAAATATGCTGCGTCGAGGCCACTGATTCTCCTTCATGGAGTCCGACAGCTAGCCACGAACATCTTTAAGTTCGACGTCCAGCTTGGTGTTGGCATCCTGAAGATCATTCTTCTCCCGCCTCACCTTTGTCAACATACTCTCACCAGTCTTTAGCCGGCGTAAGAGTTGTTGCTTGTCCGGATCGAGTCCGGCACCATCTGCAATATGATCTGTCAGATTTGCACCCACATCGCACAATACTAATCTTTCGAAGTCTATCTTACCTGAGGGGGTCTCTTTGGGCTCCCCTGTTGCGGCTAGTGCGGCCTCTAGTTGGGCCTTGCACTTTTCCAGCTCCTGGGACGGTACGGTATTCTTCTCTGTAAGAACCTACATATTAAATGATCCTTAAATCAGTTGCTCTAACTGCTTCAAGTCTCGGGGGCTACTGGCATATATATATATATATATATATGTATATATATATATATTTAACCAAAATTTTCTTACCCGTATGTCTTTTACATACTGCTCCGTGGCTCTGGTAAACCATTTTGAGCGGCACGGAGGTACGCATCTCCCGAATTAAAGGCATCTAAAGCCTCTTGGGAGAAACAAGCGTCGCGTAGAACTGTCCGGCGACGCCTGTGGTTCATGGCACTCTCCACTTCAGAATTTGTGGCAGATAGCCTGTCCTCATCCTCTATCGGAGGAGCGTCCGGTGCGCGCCTTGTGCTCGCCTCCGCTTCCTGGCCAGACGTTGGAGCCTGGCTGGTGGAGGCGCGAATGGCCACCTCTCTGGATGTAGTCCGGTGAGGTCTCTTCGTTTTGAAGATAGCACGAACGTTAATATGCCCTGACAAAATAACTCCAGGTAAACAGAGGGTGCGCTATACCTTCATGCCGGCATCTCAGTCCGGACTACATTCCTTTTTGCCCCATGGGGCCCTGCGGCCCCTCGTTGGCTAGCCGCCGCAGGTTCGGCCTCCTGCCTCAGAAATCTCCCCTGCAAAACACGGTTGTCGACAGAAACACCGGAATACGTGAGAGTGGAATCTCTTTCAATGGAATGGGACTCCGGTTTCCGTCACATGGGAGGCCAGGATTAACCCTGGGTAATCCGCCATAATGGCTACCAAGGTATTGTCCTTACTTAGCTAATGGAACACCCCGTCAATAAGCTCCACCGATATGTCCGGATCCTCTTCGGAGTCTGGATTGAGGGACCGTTCTGGGTCCTCGGGCTGTGGAGGACGGCTGTTCATATCCTTTACCTCCTGTCGCAGTTCCTGCATTGAAGTCGTTAGACTACCTATCTAACCGTGGGAGTATAAAACAAACGGGCAAGCGCAATTGTTCACTTACCCAACTTGGAGGATCGTACATACTGAATCCGGCCTGCGGGTTGACGCGGAGCAATTCCTCCTTTTCTCCCTTGTACAAAGAGGATACGATGTTTACTAAGGCGGCGACTGAGGCCGGCCCCTTTCGACCGCAACGGGTGGGGTCGTCCTCCCCGTTGAAATCCCACATGGGGTGGCCTCTATATTGAAGCGGCTGCACCCCCCGCATAATGCATGCGGCCATGACTCCAATCATGGTTAGTCCGGAATGAGCCAACAGTCTTATCCGGCCCATGAGGAAAAGGACGTCTCTGTCGCTTTCTCTCTGAGAGCTCCGTGGACGCCAGCTCAGGCGTTTCTTCAATGGGGCTTTGTTGAACTCAGGGAGACCGACCCGGATAGGGTCCGGTAGCGGGACGTCATCTATGTAAAACCATTCCGAAGGCCAGTCCTCGGACGCCTTCTTCGCGGTTCCGGGTAGGTATCCGGTCCCGGCGATGCGCCATACTTCGGCTCCGCCCACTTGGTAGATAGACCCCTCTTGAGAATGGGGCACCAGACAGAATAACCTCTTCCACAGTGCGAAATGAGCCTCAACACCTAAAAATAGCTCGCAAAGGGCGACAAAACCCGCGATATGTAATACGGAGGCGGGCGTGAGATTGTGCAGCTAGAGACCGTAAAACTCCAGAAGCCCGCGAAGAAATGGATGAATTGGAAATCCCAGTCACCTTATTAGATTGGGGACGAGGCCCACCCGCTCTCCTTTAGAAGGATTGGGGGTGCTCTCCGCTTGTTTTCCGCCATTGTAGGTGGCGAGACCGGCTCGGACCGGGACCATGTATGCAGGGGGGAGAAATCCGTTGGCCTGAAGCGACACTAACTCGCTATGCGGGATGGTGCAACTCTCCCAATCCCCGGATTTGGGACCAGAGGGGCGAGGGGAGGAGCTGCGATGGCTGGACATGTTGGAATGGACCTTTGCTGGAAGCGCTCTGATGATAACTCGCGGAGAGGAGAAGGTGTGGTTTGAACCTGAATCCCCATCCCGTTAAATAGGCGGCTCGTTTATATGGCTAGGGGTGTGGATGTAAAAACGCCCCGGCTTTTCGCATTCGTTTGACACGTGGAAGACGGCCATTCTTGGGCGTGGAAGCCAAGGAGCATTACATTACAAAAATCGGACATTATTCCTACAGGTACACAGGATTGGGAGAAGAACCCGCCTTGCAATGCCGAACAATCTGCGCGACGTTCTTATCGTCATTGAAGCCTGGTTCGGGGGCTACTGAGGGAGTCCTGGATTAAGGGGTGTTTAGGTAGCCGGACTATACCTTTAGCCGGACTCCTGGACTATGAAGATACAAGATTGAAGACTTTGTCCCGTGTCCGGATGGGACTTTCCTTGGCGTGGAAGGCAAGCTTGGCGGTGCGGATATTCAAGATCTCCTACCATTGTAACCGACTCTATGTAACCCTAACCCTATCCGGTGTCTATATAAACCGGAGGGTTGTAGTCCGTAGGCAATAAACTCCATATACAACAATCATACCGTAGGCTAGCTTCTAGGGTTTAGCCTCCTTGATCTCGTGGTAGATCTACTCTTGTACTACCCATATTATCAATATTAATCAAGCAGGACATAGGGTTTTACCTCCATCGAGAGGGCCCGAACCTGGGTAAAACATCGTGTTTCCTGCCTCCTGTTACCATCAGGCCTAGATGCACAGTTCGGGACCCCCTACCCGAGATCCGCCGGTTTTGACACCGACATCCGTAGTTGCAGTCTTATGGCATAAGCGTGCGCAGAGGGAGGGACGGCTCAAACACACCCCGGCGGCTCATCGTGCGGTAGGCACGGCTCAGGCAACGTCGATTTACCCACGGTGAATCATGATGATTCTATGAAGCAGGGGGCTGCCCACCCACAGCAGAAGCTTAGCGGCGAGGTGGCAGCGGTTCCGCGTGGTGCAACGAGGCACGAGGACCGGCTTGAAGCAGCCGCAGGTGGGCATAGCAAAGGCAGTGTTGAGAGTAGAGGAAGCCGCAACAACGGCTTAGGCAGGCTGTAGCCACGGCCAAGGAGGTGATGATAGTTCGCTGAGTCACGTCTCAGGGGCGCGAGGCCGGTCTGGCATGGTGTGGCGATGGAGGTGATTCGACGGCGAGTTAGAGGTACCGTGGTAGAAGGTTGAAGCCTTGGCGGTTTGACCACAGCGCAGATGGAGGTGATAGCTCGAAGGGACAGTGGCGAGGTGCGGCAATGGCCGGTTTGCGGGTGCATGGAGCAGCGGTTTGTAGCATATGTGAATGTGGCTCCATACAGGGGGTAAACCGGCAACAGCTCTATGCTGGAGCGGACCGGTCAAGGCGGAGCGAGGCGCAAGACGGACTAATCCGGCAAAGAAGAAACCGGCACGCCCGGCGGGTCACAACTGACAGGCGGCTTGACGGCGGCCTGCGCGTGCAATAGTGAGGGAGACTCGCGTAATTGCCACGGCGGTGGCGATTTGATGACGGAGACGGCGGACTGGCGCCGGAGCGGTTCATCGGTCGGCGCAGGCCAAAATGACCGCGAGGCCGGGACGGTTTAGCGCGCCGGCGAGGTCGTGGGGGCTGCTCCAGAGCAGCGGTGGAGGAGACCACGAGGCTGGAGCGCCTCTGGCTATTCGGCGGAGATCGAAAGAGCCCCGTAGAGGCAGAAGCGGGGGCCTGCAGTGGCCTTGGCAACAACGCCGGACGCCGGCGGCTTTATCGCCCAGCCGCGGGGACCGGGGCACGACAATAGAGGTGGCTGCTCGAGCCCTGCCACAGCGGAGACAGCGATACCCAGGGCGACTCGACACTTCGGCGAGGCAACTTGGTGGCGGCGACTTATGGCGGCAGAAACGGCTCAAAGCGCAGCGGCAGCGACCAGCGGCCGGAGGTGAGGTCGGTGACCTGGCGGCTTAGGATCATCGGTTCGAGACGAGGCGGCGGCAGCCTTAGAAGTGGTTCGGGAGTAGGCAAGGCTCGACGTCGATTCGGAGCGGAAGCCAAATCGCTGAAACCGCAGGCAGCTCGGAATCAGGGTTGCACAAGGAGCGATTGGGAACCATGATAGAGTCCAGGTCGTCGTTGGTTGACTCACGTACGAGTCCTCCTTTTTTTAGTAGACCGAACATAGCTTTGGCAATTGAGGAATAGTGAATAGTCTAGTCCTTCACGTGAGATGAACTTTCAGGCAATAATTGGCCTGGGAATTTGTACCTTTGTAGGTTTGCTTTTCCTTGTACCAAACGGATACTAAAAAGGTGCAACTTGACTTTGCATGATTCGGTCTTTACACCATGGAGTAGTACTCCATCTTTTCTAATTGCATGATGTATGGCTCGTACGTCCGTGTACCGCTTGCTCCCTCATCAGGGCACTATACGCAATTTTTTCCTTGTATTCTTGTTAGTCTCGGTGATTTGATCCTCATGCTGATCGATCTTGAACAAGTCTTCGACTTGCAGCGGCGGCGGCGCATCCAATGCAACCCTAATTTTTCTTAAATTTAACCTTGTATATTCCGTTTTGTCTGTTCATTGATGGTGGAAATCCTTCCATGCTAGCGGCAGCAAACTTCCTGGTGATCACGTGAAATCTGTTGTTGACGCAGAGCTTTTAGCACCGGATCTTCATCATCCTGATGATTGCGAGCTTCTCGAACCCTAGAAGAGATCCCTCCAAGAACTCAACACCACCGTGCGCAAGCCCCACGGTGGGCGCCAACTATCGTGGAAGTGTCACGGCAGATGTCCTTAGTGTCAGGACTTAGTCGCGAGGCCAACGCATCCATGTAGTAGCTTGAGAGGGGTTGAGCGGGACGAGAGACGCGACGTTTTACCCAGGTTCGGCCCCTCACGGTGGAGGTAAAAGCCTACATCCTGCTTCATTGATATTGATGATGATGACCACGGTTACAAGAGTGCTCTATCTCGAGAGCTATTGTCTAAACCTAACTTGTCCAACTCGTGGAACTTGTCAATCTTGTCCATTTTGGGGAGCCCTGCCCCTCCTTATATATGTTGGAGGGGCGGGTTACATGTAGATTCCTATTAGGATTAGGACTAGTCTATCTCTAATACAAACCGGATACAAGTCCAGGTCTTAACTCTTTGTAAGATAAATGTTCCTCATGCATTTCGTCTTAAACCGGCCCACCATTAATATAAACCGGCATGTTGGGCCGTGAGCCTTGTCATCCATCTGGAACACGCGCCGGGTCACCAATGAGTCTTCAGGCTCGTGAATCGCCATGCCAGTGAACCGCCAGACACGTAAACCGCCAAACACGTAAACCGCCAATCCTCTGGCGGTTTACCAATGAAACGCCTAGTCCGGTCGGGTTATACTTCCGGCCGGTTTACGCCGCGGGGTATATCCCTGACACACATCCCCAATAATAAGAATATCATATTTCTTCTTGACAGTAGGAAGAGGAAATTCAAAACCTCCAAATATAATCGATGGAATTTTTCCAATAGAGTTGATACTATGAACTTGAGGTTGTTTCCTCGGAAAGTGTACCGTGTGCTCATTACCATTAACATGAAAAGTGACATTGCCTTTAGTGCAATCAATAACGGCCCCTGCGGTATTCAAAAAGGGTCTTCCAAGAATAATAGACATACTATCGTCCTCGGGAATATCAAGAATAACAAAGTCCGTTAAAATAGTAACATTTGCAACTACAACAGGCACATCCTCACAAATACCGACAGGTTTAGCAGTTGATTTATCAGCCATTTGCAAAGATATTTCAGTAGGTGTCAACTTATTCAAATCAAGTCTACGATATAAAGAGAGAGGCATAACACAAACATCGGCTCCCAGATCACATAAAGCAGTTTTAACATTGTTTATTTTAATGGAGCATGGTATAGTGGGTACTTCTGGATCTGCAAGTTTCTTTGGTATTCCACCTTTAAAAGTATAATTAGCAAGCATGGTGGAAATTTCAGCTTCCGGTATCTTTCTTTTATTTGTAATAATATCTTCCATATACTTAGCATAAGGATTGGTTTTGAGCATATCGGTTAATCGCATACACAAAAAGATAGGTCTAATCATTTCAGCAAAGCGCTCAAAATCCTCATCATCCTTTTTCTTGCATGGTTTGGGGGGAAAAGGCATGGGTTTCTGAACCCAAGGCTCTCTTTCTTTACCATGTTTCCTAGTAACAAAGTCTTGCTTATCATATCATTGATTCTTTGATTGTGGGTTATCAAGATCAATAGCGGGTTCAATTTCTATATCATTATCATTACTAGGTTGAGCATCATCATGAACATTATCATTAACATTATCACTATTTGCAGGTTCATTACCAGATTGTGTTTCAGCATCAGAAATAGAAATATCATTTGGATTCTCAGGTGTTTCAACAATAGGATCACTAGAAGCATGCAAAGTCCTATCATTTTTCTTCTCTTCTTTTTAGAAGAACTAGGTGCATCTATATTATTTGTCTGAGAATCTTGATCAATTATCTTAGGATGGCCTTCAGGATACAAAGGTTCCTAAGTCATTCTACCCCCTCGAGTCATAACTCTAACAGCATTATCATTATTCTTACTATTCAATTCATTGAGCAAATCATTTTGAGGCTTAAGTACTTGTTCTACTTGAGTGGTAACCATAGAAGCATGTTTACTAATAAGTTTAAGTTCACCTTTGACATTAGCCATATAATCACCCAAGTGTTCAAGCATATTTGCATTGTATTCAATTGTCTACCAAAATAAGCGTTAAAATCTTCTTGCTTAGCCATAAATTTATCAAACTCATCTAAGCATGGGCTAGCAAATTTAGTAAATGGGATTAAAGCTTTATCATATCTATAGAGAGAATTTACCTTTACTACCTGTGTCGGGTTATCAAGACCATGAGTTTCTTCAATAGGAGGTAAATTCTTAACATCTTCTGCTTTAATACCCTTTTATTTCATAGATTTCTTTGCCTCTTGCATATCTTCAGGACTGAGAAATAGAATACCCCTCTTCTTCGGAGTTGGTTTAGGAATAGGCTCGGGAATTGGCTCCGGAGGTGTCCAATTATTTTCATTTGTCAACATATTATTCAATAGAATTTCAGCTTCATCCGGTGTTCTTTCCCTGAAAACAGAACCAGCACAACTATCCAGGTAATCTCTGGAGGCATCGATTAGTACATTATAAAAGATATCAAGTATTTCATTTTTCTTAAGAGAATGATCAGGCAAAGCATTAAGTAATTGGAGGAGCCTCCCCCAAGCTTGTGGGATACTCTCTTCTTCAATTTGCACAAAATTATATATATCCCTTCAAGTAGCTTGTTTCTTATGAGGAGGGAACTATTTAGCAGAGAAGTAAAAAATCATATCCTGGGGACTACACACACAACCAGGATCAAGAGAATTAAACCATATCTTAGCATCACCCTTTAATGAGAACGGAAATATTTTAAGGATATAAAGTAACGGGTTCTCTCATCTTTAGTGAACAGGGTGGCTATATCATTCAGTTTAGTAAAATGTGCCACAACAGTTTCAGATTCATAACCATGTAAAGGATCAGATTCAACCAAAGTAATTATATCAGGATCAACAGAGAATTCATAATCCTTATCTGTAACAAAGATAGGTGAAGTAGCAAAAGCAGGGTCAGGTTTCATTCTAGCATTTAGAGATTGCTTACTCCATTTAGCTAATAACCTTTTGAGTTCATTTCTATTTATGCAAGCTAAAATAGCTAAAGAAGCTTCTTGATCAAATAAAAAACCCTTAGGAATAAAAAATGATTCTTCATCATCACTTTCATCAGTATCACCAGATTCAATATTTTCGATTTCTCTAGCCCTAGCAAGTTTTTCATCAAGAAAATCACTAAGTGGCACAGTAGTATCAGACATAGGGGTAGTTTCATCATAAGTATCATGCATAGCAGAAGTGGCATCATCAATAACATGCAACATATCAGAACGAATAACAGAAGCAGGTGTAGGTGTAGGTGTTGGTGTCGCAAGCTTACTCAAAACAGAAGGTGAATGAAGTGCAGAGCTAGATGGCAGTTCCTTACCTCCCCTCGTAGTTGAGGGATAGATCTTGGTTTCTGGATCTCTCAAGTTCTTCATAATGATAAGAAGATATATATCCGAAGTGACTCAAAGAATAGAGCTATGCTCCCCGGCAACGGCACCAGAAAATAGTCTTGATAACCCACAAGTATAGGGGATCGCAACAGTTTTCGAGGGTAGAGTATTCAACCCAAATTTATTGATTCGACACAAGAGCAGCCAAAGAATATTCTCAAGTATTAGCAGCTGAGTTGTCAATTCAACCACACCTGGAAACTTAATATCTGCAGCAAAGTATTTAGTAGCAAGGTAATATGATAGTAGGGGTAATGGTAGCAAAAGGTAACAATAGTAAAAGTAATGTTTTTGGTATTTTGTAGTGATGATAGCAATAGCAACGGAAAAGTAAATAAGCGAAGAACAATATATGGAAAGCTCGTAGGCAATGGATCGGTGATGGAGAATTATGCCGGAAGCGGTTCATCATGTAGCAGTCATAACATAGGGTGACACAGAGCTAGCTCCAGTTCATTGATATAATGTAGGCATGTATTCTGAATATAGTCATACGTGCTTACGGAAAAGAACTTGCATAACATCTTTTGTCCTACCCTCCCGTGCCAGCGGGGTCCTTACGGAAACTAAGGGATATTAAGGCCTCATTTTAATAGAGAACCGGAACAAAGCATTAACACATAGTGAATACATGAACTCCTCAAACTATGACCATCACCGGTAAGTATCCCGATTATTGTCACTTCGGAGTTAACGGATCATAACACATAATAGGTGACTATAGAATTGCAAGATAGGATCAAGAACACTCATATATTGATGAAAACATAATAGTTTTAGATCTGAAATCATGGCACTCGGGCCCTAGTGACAAGCATTAAGCATAGCAAAGTCATAGCAACATCAATCTCAGAACATAGTGAACACTAGGGATCAAACCCTAACAAAACTAACTCGATTACATGATAGATCCCAACCAACCCATCACCGTCCAACAAGACTACGATGGAATTACTCACGCACGGCGGTGAGCATCATGAAATTGGTGATCGAGGATGGTTGTTGATGACGATGTCGAGGGATTCCCCTATCCGGAGCCCCGAACGGAGTCCAGCTTAGCCCTGTCGGATTTCGGGTTCTGGCAGACCCTTAAGGTTCGAACACTGGGGTGCGCACGGAAATCTTGCCTTCAACCTCTCCGTCTCGAGGGGATCTAAACTACTAAAAGAACTGCACAAAAGACACAAGATTTATACTGGTTCGGGCCACCGATGTGGTGTAATACCCTACTCCAGTGTGTGGTGGATGGATTGCCTCCTGGGGCTGGTGTGGATGAACAATACAAGGAAGAACAGCCTCGCGAGGGTCTGTTCTTGGCTGTGGTGATGAACTGTTATGAAGAGTTCGTGCTCCACGTCGTCACTCCTCTTCAGTCCTGGATCCGCCTTCCTCCCTTCTTCGCCTCCGTCGTTCTTCCAGGGGGGGCCTATGGAGCTCCCGCTGCAGCACGCCGACTGCGGCGCCCCCGCGACCGAGGCCGAGGTTGTCGTCGCTGCCCCGGGCGCGGTCTACATGTCCCGCGGCTGGAGGGAGATCGCCCGCGTCTGCAGGGAAAGAGGCGTCTTCACGGTCCACCTGGAGTATGACGGCGCGGCGGTGATGTTCCTCAAGGTCTTCGACGCGATCGAGCGCCGGCTGGAGTGCTGCTGCGAGAGAGGCGACCAGGACCTCGCCCTGGTGAGGGCTAGGCCCGTCGACCGCCCCCTTGACAGTGGCGCCCGAGGGTCCCGCGGCTCCAGCGAGATCTTCGCGACTCCGGAGACGAGTGATGACAGCTACGAGCCTCTGAGCCGCCGCCGCTCCAGGAGCAGGGCGGACGTGTCAGGCCGTCGCCAACCCTGATCTAGAGGGAGTTCACGCCTGTGCCTGACGGCCCACTGTTGATGATGGCATCTTCTGCAGGAGCCCATGTAGTTAGCACTCCTTAGGATCCGTTCCCTGCAAGGAATCGAAGTGCGCCCCATGGGGGCTTGTAAGGTGTCTCTAGTCCCGTTTGTTAATATATGACCTTTGCTATGGATTCGTGTGAGTTGCTGATTCCGTCATAGCTTAGTTCTCCCTTTCGAACCTCGCGATGGCTTGGTGCTCTACACCGACAGGTCCCAGTCCCAAGGCGCGTCAGCCGTCGCTGGTATGCCAGGTCGCGATGCCGTGGTCAAGGCCAGGAGGTGAGCGACCCGAGGTCCGGTAAGAGCCCCTGAGTCGCGATGCTCAGGAGGTCCCCTTTGGAGCCCAAGCAGCCATCACTTAGTGAGAAAGGGAAGCAACGTCGCTAGTACGGAGTCGCTTTAGGTGCGGGGGTAGTGCTGCAGTAGCCAGTGCCGTGGGTGGTAACTTATCTTGAGGATCAGGGGCCGTTCCAGGTGTGCCATTGGGTCCGTGTGTGGATAGGAGCGGAAATGCTCGGCAAGGTCCTCGTGAGGCCCCTTCTTCCCCGCCTCTGCTCCCCTTTCTTCTCTACGTCCTCGGGTCCCGGCCCTCGAGCTTGTCTCAGCCGTCGCTGGTATGCCAGGTCGCGACGCCGTGGACAAGGCCAGAGGGTGAGGGCTGGAGAGCCAGTAAGAGCCCTGAGTCGCGATGCTCAGGCACCCCCCCTTTAACGTGCAAGCGGTTCATGCGGGCGAGGGCGAAGGAAACCTCGTGAGGGCCTCGGCTTGCGCGGTTCCCTCCAGGGATCCTGCAGGGTCATCACAGAAAGAAGATGGTGTTGCCACAGCGGCCATTAGTTGATCGTTAGTCACTCAACAGCTTGCTCGTTGAGGTAGGCGAGGCGTATTTGGGCACCCGTCAGCCAGCGCGGGACTCCCGAGGCCCTACCTCTGGGCGGGATGCGCCCGGCACTGGGTCGTATCTTGAGATGTGTCCCTACAAAATTTGGTTAGATGCCGGTACTCTACGTCCTCGGGTCCCGTCCCTCGAGCTTGTCTCAGCCGTCGCTGGTATGCCAGGTCACGATGCCGTGGACAAGGCCAGAGGGTGAGGGCTGGAGAGCCAGTAAGAGCCCTGAGTCGCGATGCTCAGTCACCCCCCCTTTAACGTGCAAGTGGCCGACATGGGAAGAGAACATGCCATGGACGGGCACCATACAGCTAAGCGTGATAGGCAATGCATAGTTGGAAATAAACGCTAGGGGGATACACGCCGCTGGGTCTGGCCCGAACGGCTTGGGGATGATGCAGCCCGAGGGGCGCCCCCAACAAGGCAAACTAACGACGGAAAGGTAAATGCAGATACATGCCGCGGGGACGGACCCACGCGGCCTGGGAGTGATGCAACCTAGGGAGGGTGCTCCTAGCTGAGAGCAGAACTTGAAAGATGTCACCTAAGGATGTCGTCGGCATAGTGGCGTTGGTGCAGCAGACTTGGCAGGCTGCAGAAGCCGATCCTCACGAGCCCCCAGGCCCCGGGGCCTCGGGAGGCTCCGGAGGCGCTGGTGACTCCTCGCGAGCTGCCTCCATCTCCGCCAAGGTCGTGGAATGCCTGTCTTCCTGAGCCTCCACGATGCCCCTCATGAGGCGCTGGTACACCGCACTCGGCAGGCCGTAAGGCATGTGAACATAGCTATGGGGTGGATCTCCGCAGCGCCCCACTTGCATGGGCCAGAGGCGCTCCGTTGTGGCGATCTGATGGAGCCCTGGTACGTCGACGCAGATGCGCAGCCCACCATCCTCGCCTGGATGTGGGGCCACGGCTGGCAAGCGGCGGCAACCTCTCATGATCCTTGTCTCTTGTAGCTCTTGAATGGCCTCGTCAACGAACTCTTGCGGGTCTGATCTTCCTCGCCTGGCTCCCTCTCGAGGGAAACATGCTGCGAAGCACGCCTCGACATGGTGCCCAAGCGCCTCCCTTGTGACTCCGGCTAGGTCGGTGGCCCTCCAGGTGAGAGCCCCCGAGCCCTGCCTGAGGTGGGCTCCAGGCGAGCTTTCCTATGCGATGGACGGAGGGCCCTCCTGAGGAGGCACGGGCCCTGAGGGGCCTGCCTCCTGAGGGGCTGAGCCTGATGACGTCTTCTTCTTCTTGGGGATGGTCTCAGGAAGCCTCCTGCTTCCGCGATCTGGGTCTTCTAGCGACGCGGCCTGAAAAGCTCGCTCCAGGGAACACACTGCATCTCTCTCTTCATAGGGCACCGTGATGACGCCGCCACTTCCTGGCATATTGAGGACGTTGTAGCCATGGTGGGTCACGGCCATGAACTTGGCCAGCGCTGGGTACCCGAGGATGGCGTTGTACGGCAGGCGGATGTGGGCGACGTCGAAGTCGATGAGCTCGGTGCGGTAGTTGCTGCGGGCCCCAAAGGTGACAGGGAGGCGGACCTGCCCGATCGGGATTGTGGAACCGTCGGTGATCCCGGAGAAAGGCCTGGTTGGCTGAAGCTGGTCATAGGGCACTTGGAGGTTGTTGCATGTTTCCACGGACAGGACGTTGAGCCCTGCCCCGCCATCGATGAGGGTCTTGGTGACCTGCACGTTGCTGATGACCGAGGAGCAGAGCATCGGGAGGACAACTGCAGTGGCTGCGCACTTGAGCTGGTCTGCCGAGCTGAACGTGATGGGGCACGCCGACCACCTGAGGAGGCGCGCTGCTTCGAGCTTGGGGAGAACTGCATTCACTTTGCGGGCAAACTGCTTGAAGATATGTTGGGAGGTTGGGGCTTGAGCTCCACCCAGGATGCAGGCGATTGCGTGCGGCTCCTGGAAGCCCCCAGCCCCCTCGTCTTGATGGCGGTCTTCGTTCCTTCTTGGTGGAGGCGACAGCGAAGGTAGGCCTGCGTTGCCATGAGGGCGGTCCTCACAAGGCTGGTCTCTCTAGTCCCCCTCGCGAGGCAGGTCCCACCAGCGGTCCTCGTGAGGCTGGTCGCGCCACCCCTAGCACGGGTCGCGGTCTTCCCAGCGCCCTGGGTTTCTTCCTCCTCCTCGGCCATAGCCCCGGTCAGCACGGTCAGGGCGACGGCCGATCCTTCCTTCTCGCACGGCGCGGAGCTCATGACATTCGTTGGTGTTGTGGGTGTGGTGGTAATGGTACACACAGTACCAGCTGCCTCTGGAGGGTTTGGGCAGATCCTTGCCCCGCTTGGTGTCTGGTTCGGCTGCGAGCACGGCAACCCCCTTGCGCTTCGCGTCCTTGGCTTTGGGCTTCTTCTCTTCTGGGTCCGCGGCAGGCAGCTCGAGGAGGGAGAGACGTCCCTCCTCAGCCCTGGCGCACTTGTTCGCCAAGTTGAACAGCTCCAGGGAGGTGCAGAGGTCTTCGTGCATCGCCAGCTCCTCCTTCATCTTGACATCACGCACGCCATCAGAGAAGGCAGAGATGATGGCCTCCTCTGACGCCCTGGGGATCTTGAGGCGCGCTTTGTTGAAGCGCTGGATGTACTTTTGCAGGGTCTCTCCGGGTTGTTGCTTGATGCGGCGCATGTCGCTCACGGCAGGCGGCCGGTCGCGAGTACCTTGGAAGTTGGCGATGAAGCGGGCGCGCATCTGGTCCTAGGAGGAGATCGTGCCTGGAGCCAGATTTAGGAGCCAGGTTCGCGCCCCTTCCTTCAGCGCCATGGGGAACCAGTTCGCCATGACCTTTTCATTCCCGCCGGCAGCCTCGATGCCCAGCTCATAGAGCTGGAGGAACTCTGCGGGATCGGTTGTGCCGTCGTAGCGAGGAGGCAGGTCGGGCTTGAACTTGCTGGGCCACGCGACGCTGCGCAGCTCAGTGGTGTAGGCGTGGAAGCCCGCGGTGGCCACGAATGGCCTCGGTTGGTGGAGAGCTCGGTCTTCAGGGTCCCCATGCGCTGCAGCTAGGAGCAGGGTGGGGTCTTGACGTGCCGGAGTTGGAGCAGGGCAGCGGCGTGCCGAAGCAGGGAGCGCCCTGGCAGCCCCCTGCGGGCAAGGGATTTCTTGGCAGCTTCGCTCTTGTTGCGATGGCGCCTGGCGGAGCGGGTTCCGCCCAGGGGCCAAGCGCCTTGGAGCCACGGCATCTTCTTGGAGGGGAGGCGGCTGGTGCGCTTCTGGAGCTTCGTTGCCCGCGCGGGGCGGAGTGCGGCGCAGAGGGACGGACGGCGCGGAAGAGCCCCCTGCGGAGCGGACAAGCTCGGCGACGCGGTCGAGCCATTCTTCGTAGACGTCGTCGACGGGACGGTAGCACAGGAGCTCGTTTGCCGCGAGGAGCGCAGCTCGAGCCACCAAGGGTGCGCGGAGCGCGCGGGACGAAGAACCGGCTGGAGCGAGTGATGGAGTGGCGATGCGGCCGTCTTGCCGCACGGACGGGTGCTGAGACGATGCCTATTGCTCGCCCCCCACCGGGCTGGTGGCGGCGTTGACGGCGGGCGACGGGGAACGACGAGGACGCCCACCGATGGGGGCCGTCTGGGCGACGCGAGAAGCGATGGCGGCCCGGCGCTCGGCGCGGGCCCGACGTGCATCAGACATGGATGCGACGGTCGGAGGAGAGCGAAGCGGTGGAAGACGAATTCCGGCGCACCCCTACCTGGCGCGCCAAATGTCGGATTTCAGGTTCCGGCAGACCCTTAAGGTTCGAACACTGGGGTGCACGCGGAAATCTCGCCTTCAACCTCTCCGTATCGAGGGGATCTAAACTACTAAAAGAACTGCACGAAAGACACGAGATTTATACTGGTTCGGGCCACCGATGTGGTGTAATACCCTACTCCAGTGTGTGGTGGATGGATTGCCTCCTGGGGCTGGTGTGGATGAACAATACAAGGAAGAACAGCCTCGCGAGGGTCTATTCTTGGCTGTGGTGATGAACTGTTATGAAGAGTTCAGTCACCCTCTCTCTCTCTCTCTCTCTCCCTACTTGCGGACTGAACGAACCAAAACCCAACCGAACCCAACCCACCGCTATGTGGGTGGCTAGTCCTATTTATAGAGGCCCTGGTCCTCTCCCCAAATATTGAGCGGGAAGGGATCCAACAATGGCGGGATAATTTGAAGGGGGACAACGAGTACATCTATCCTGACAAAAGCGGTCTTCGCCTGCCAAAGGCTCTGGTGATGACGCCACGCTGGGCTCCATGGTGACCTCCATCTCGTAGTCCTCCTGGCCATGGTCTCGTTGCACCGAAGTGGCAACCTTTGCCTGATGCCTCAGTACTCCGCTGATACGCTTGCTCCCTTTGCACCAAATAGGAAAGAGGGACACTGCGCGCGCTGGCACCCGCCTGATGCCCCGTGTCGTCATGGCTTGCGTCATGGGCACCTCACGAGGTACCCCGCCTTGAACTCTCCGCCTCCTCGCGAGCCAGCCTGACGAGGCTGTGCCTGAGGACGCGTCGTGTCGTCCGCCTCGTGAGGCTTGGCCCCTCGCGAGGGTCTTGAGCCTTGTGTTGATGAAGATGGGCCGCGCTGGGCCCCCACTTGAGCCACGCCGCAGGCTGCAGGCAGGCAAGTCTGGGGACCCCCGTTCCCAGAACGCCGACAAGCCCTCCCGAGAGGTTTTAGGGCTTGGCGGCGGCTCCGTATCATAAAACACGATGATTTCTTCTCTCTCATTTTTTTCTCCCCAAAACTCAATATATGGAGGTGGAGTTGGAGTTGGAGAGGCAACAGGGGGCCCACGAGGTAGGGAGGTGCGCCTCCCACCCTCGTGGAGAGACGGTGGGCCCCCTGGCCTTCATCTTTGGCAGGTATTTTTCTTATTTTCTGGAAAGTGGCTCCGTGAAGTTTCAGGTCATTCCGAGAACGTTTGCTCCTGCACATAAATAACACCATGGTAATTCTGCTGAAAACAGCGTCTGTCCGGGTTAGTTCCATTCAAATCATGCAAGTTAGAGTCCAAAACAAGGGCAAAAGTGTTTGGAAAAGTAGATACGTTGGAGACGTATCAGCAGTAGAGAAGGACAATCTGGCCTAAACACATTTCTCGACAAACTCTATTAGATTCACGGCACCCCAGACAAACCTACAAATCATACCCACAGAGAATGTTGGGTCTTCAAGGGGGAACCAATCGAAGGCGAGGATGAACCTCGCCAACAAAGCACCGGAGGACAGAAAAAGTTCCCACCAGAGGTTAAAACAGTAAACGTGATCCATGTGACAAAGGGGAGAAGCAATCATGCACCCCGATGCACACGCGCCATAAAGCCCGTCACCCCCAGGCTCAACCTCTGGTTGGCCTGCCCGATCACTTTTGATCGTAGGGATCACAATACAAATATCTGGCGCGAAGGACTAACGGCCTTGGTGTTAGACCCAATAATAAATGGGTATGATTTCACAGGGGTCCTAATGGACGGCAGCAGTGATCTAAATCTGATATCTGAGGACATAGTCCGCAAAATGGGGATAGACTCGACACAAATAAGCCAGAGTAATACTACCTTCAAGGGAGTAATACCAGGCCAAGAGGCCTGTTGTACGGGCTATCTACCACTAGAGGTGGTATTCGGTTCTCCCGATAACTTCTGAAGCGAAACGTTAACTTTTCACATCGCTCCATTCTGAAGTAATTATCAAGCACTGCTCGGAAGAGCGGCTTTCGATCATTTTAACGCAATACCGCATTATGCTTTTCTCAAGCTCAAGGTGCCCGATCCGCAAGGCATCATCACAGTTAGCAGAAATGCCAACCATACGGAAGAGCACGCGACGGCTCTAACAGCCGCACACTAGGCGGCCTCACCAAGCAGAAAAGATGGCAGGTCGTCAAGACCACAGACACGGTTAGATGAGTCCGATGTTCCATCATACATGCATGAGATTGGTTTTTGAACCCTCATAAAACGATACCAGGGGCTTCCCGCGTGTATCTAGGGCCAGCCCGGCTCAACCAGGCCTCTCTGGAATTTTGATAATTTATTCTTCTTTTCGGCTCGACAAATTTCACCTAAGTTCTTTTCTTTTGAAGGTGACAATCATGCTATACCCGTCCAGGACACGGCACAACGGAGACACAGGCGCAGACGTGCAGCAGGGACCCGCCCAAAGGTTTCATTTTAGATTAAGGCCCTGCGTAAACCTTTTTTACTGTCTCTTGTTGCTCACATCCTCCGGATACTCTACAAAACCGAGAAGGATGCCGGCGTTATTGGCATGTGTCCCCGCCAGGATTTTGGATGTACCTGGAGACACGGGGTTTCTTATAAAGGGCATTGTTTAGCCCGGTATATGTTATAAAGACCAAACACCTTAGGGAGTGTTCGGCGTCGCGAGTTTGGACCTATATGCATCAGCTCCCAATCATGTCTTTGGTCAAATGTTGGGTTTGCCCGGCTCCCACGTTTTGGTACCTTACGTTCCGTTATATCGGCTAAGGTAGCATTGGGAGAACTACTGCGATTGTGCCCTGGTTCATCAGGATGAGCACCTCAGTAGAGAAAGCCGAAAACTGACTGTCATGATATAGCGAGAGACTGTTCAACCACTCCGTGACTAATCGGAATCTTCGGGATTCCTCCGCATTAACGAAGGGCCATTTCCCGGTCATGTACGTACGCGCCCCGTATTCGGACAAGCGCAGAAGTACCAGGGGCTATATAGTAGCCCCACTATCGAACTCCTATGGCTAAGTGAAAGTGTTAAAGCAATATAGTCCGATTGCCTCGTTCGCTACGCTATCACCTCCTTAACGGACCAAGACGTTGGATCAAGTGTGGATATGCATCTTTTGCGAACACCCCCGCATTATATGTGTGGGGGCGGAAGCCGACGACTGCAAACTTTCAGGTTATATACATATATACATAAACGGCCGCACAAGAGGCATCATAGTACTTTCAGACAAAAGTATAAATACAGCCTTGATTAATCAGAAAAACATTGTTTGCACAATGGGACTACATGTCACTAGAAAATAATATTCTTCGAGGACTGCGCCTCTATCGAACAAGCGCCTTTAAGGACTTCTTCAAAGTAGTGCTCGGTAGCCACTCGGCCTATGGCCGAACCCTGTGCCGCAATAGTGGTGGCATCCATCTCCGCCCAGTATGTTTTGACACGGGCAAGGGCCATGCGCACACCTTCTATGCACGCAGATCTCTTTATAGCATCGATGCGTGGCACAACATCAAGGAATTGTTGCGCTAAGCTAAAGTAGCTATTCGGCCTCGGCCCTCCCGGCTACAGATGATCCACAACGGACCTCATGGCAAGTCCAGACAAACTATGGAGCTCGTCCCAACCGGTCAATCGCTCATTCAGCAGCAGCGGATGGACTGGAGCATGAAACTGTGACCAAAACAACTTTTCCACCTTGGGACCTTTCTGATCCTTGAAGTACTCGGCTCCATTAGCAGCACTTGCAGCCAAATCCATGTACTCGTCCACAGAACTCCATAGCCGGTCTAGAGGAGCATACTTCGGATCTCCGAACTTAGTCCGTAGCAAGAAGGGCTTCCCAGACACGATATCTGCAGTTTGATTCAGCTCCTCTTTCGTTGCTCTAATTTTGGAGCGGGCTTCCTTGGCAGCCACCCGGGCCTTCTCGAGGCCCGTAGCCTTCGCCATGTTTTCTTCTTCAAGAAGCCGGTAACGGTCAGCAGCATCTTTTAACTCTACAGCCATCTTGGCTATTTTTTCCTTGCTCTCGCAATGCGCGGCCTGTTCGGCCCTTAACTCTTCGGCCGCCTTTAAAGCGGCCGCATTGCTACTCCTTGCTTGCTCCTTGGCTCGGGCAAGCTCCGCCCGAAGGCTCTCCACGATGGCAGCTCCATCTGCAGTCACAACATATTAAAGATACTGGCATCATGCCGCTCTTATTATGTGACGATCACCAGAAAATCACTAACCCTGAGCCTTGTCAAGCCGCTTGTTGACAAGCATGATGTCGACATCTGCCGCATCCAGTTGCCGCCTTAGTTCGGCAAACCCATCAGTCCGGCTAGCCACCGGAGCTTCAACCACCTGCACATAAAGGCGGCCTGGTTATTACCTGGGACTATGATCCTCTGTTTGCCACCGTTCTCGACGACAACCAGAGTCTCAGGGGCTACTATCTGCATGGGCATACCTAGCGTATGCGGTACTGTTAAAAGTATACATTATTTCACGTACCTCGAAGCCTTTCAGCAGACTTGTAAAAGCTTCATGCAACCCGCTTGCAGCGGATGAAATCCTCTCAATTACCGTACCCATTAGCATACAATGCGCTTCCGAGACGGCAGCTTGCCTCAAAAGATCCTTCAGCGCGCCCGACCACACATCGTACGGACCCTTGCTGTCGTTCTCCTTATGAGCCGGATACTGGGGATTCCGGGTAGCCAAAGGGTTATCCTCTGGCCCTAGTGGATCCGGAGATACCCTTCATGACGACACTTCAAGGTCGCCCGCTTCTTGAGTTGGGGAGCCCGGGGGAGGCGTTTCGCTCTCCATCATCTTCCGAAGAAGATCCCCCGAACATGAACTTTGTCGAGAAGGGCTGCGATCCCGACTACAATTTATAGGCATCGGTTATTGTCTTCGGAAGTAAGGTAGGATATCTTCACTATTAAGTACTTTTTGATTACTTACAGCTCGGTAGAGGGCTGATCCTCGCACGAACGTTGTGCGGCAAGAATACCCTCCGAGGCAGGACCCTCTGGCTTAGATTTAGTCTCCCGTTTGGAAACCTTAGTTTCCAGATCTTCAGAGGTAGTCCTCTTCCTTCCCCGGGGAGAAAGAATGTCAGATTCTTCCCCTGTGTTATCCTCCCTCACAGAGGCACTCATTCCCTCGATTGGAATAGGTAGTGAAGGAGGCCCGCTGAGGGAGTCCTGGATTAGGGGGTGTCCGGATAGCCGGACTATACCTTCGGCCGGACTCCTTGACTATGAAGATACAAGATTGAAGACTTCGTCCCGGGTCCGGAAGGGACTTTCCTTGGCGTGGAAGGCAAGCTTCGCGATACGGATATGTAGATCTCCTACCATTGTAACCGACTCTATGTAACCCTAGCCCTCTCTGGTGTCTATATAAACCGGAGAGTTTTAGTCCGTAGGACGAACAACAATCATACCATAGGCTAGCTTCTAGGGTTTAGCCTCTCTGATCTCGTGGTAGATCTACTCTTGTGCTACCCATATCATCAATATTAATCAAGCAGGACGTAGGGTTTTACCTCCATCAAGAGGGCCCGAACCTGGGTAAAACATCGTGTCCCCTGCCTCCTGTTACCATCCGGCCTAGACGCATAGTTTGGGACCCCCTACCCGAGATCCGCCGGTTTTCACACCAACATTGGTGCTTTCATTGAGAGTTCCTCTGTGCCATCACCATCAGGAAGGATGCATCATCTCGTCTTTAAAGACGGCACCGTTGCTACGGGAGCTTTGGCTGTCGGCCAGACTCTCAGGCTAGGTGGTTTCCTTATCACCACCTGTTTGGCTACTGCGCCGACGATGACCTCTTGGGTCATCAAAAGCAATCTTCACGTCAGCTCGGAATTCGCCGAGCAGCTAGATCCAATGGAGCTCTCTTCCCTAAACGAGCTCTTGGATCGCTTCGCCGCCCTAGGAGTCGCTACGGATTACGACCAGATTGGGTCTAAACCCGATCTGAGAGAGATTAACTCCCCCCAGGTCACCCATCACGTTGCCGTGGTAGAGGGACAGTGCGGCGACCCTTCATCTATCTTAAGGACTAGATATGTCCGGATTCCCGATCCCTCCAAGTCGGATACCCGCGGAGGGGAGGACATCACTCAAGACCTAAACTTAAAGTCAGGTGATGGGCTAGATTCATTGGACAGCATCCAAGAATCCAAACTTCCGAGTTCGGAAACTCCTTGGCCCCTGGGTCTCAGATTGGGTGAGGTTTTGGATTAGGCAAGAGCCCAAAGAAACAGTACATCATTACTGGGCCAGATTCCTCCTGGTTATGAACAGGATAAAGGACTACCGCGAGGAAGACGCAATTTTATTCTTCTGCAATAATTGCACGGACAAGGGAATCCTCAACGCCATAAGTCGCCGTGATATTACACGCTTCGCTGACTGGGCGTCCATAGTACAAAAGTATTGTGCGATGGAAAGCACCTGGAAAACCAAAATAAAATTTTGGGACAATCCGGCCCTGAATACAAACCCAGTCCAAAACAAAAGGGTGCATCATCGCCAGACACCTGGGTTCAATACCAAAAAGCAAAAGCCCTCTACAGGGCATGGAACCATACTGGAAGGATGGCTTAATGGACCCTGTAAAATCCACGGTGCAGAGGGCGCCACACCAACTCACAGCCTTCGAGCATGTTGGATACTCCGGCAGCTGGCAAAAAATGGCAAGATCTTCTAATCCCAGAAGCCACAGAAAGCCACCCCAAAGAAACCAGTACGGTATTAAAAGTCTTCGAGACTTTCGCATCAAATAATATGCGAAAAAGAACACTCCGCAGCCTTGCCAAAGTCTACCAAGTAGCAACAATAAACCCATGGAGTGACACGGCTATTACTTTTAACGCCATTGATGAACCTAAATTACAACATCCTGAGCACCAGCCGCTTTGGTCCTCAGTCCAATAGTGGACGGCTTTCGTCTTACCAAGGTACTCATGGATGGCGGCAGCGGATTGAACCTCATTTATGAGGAAACCCTTCAAAAAATGGAAATAGACTGGAACCGCATTGAGCGAAGCAGCACAACCTTTAGAGGAATAATCCCCAGTCGGGAAGCGCGCTGTACAGGAAAAATCACACTAGATGTGGTGTTCGGCACGCCGGATAATTACAGGTCCAAAGAGGTCATGCTCCAGGTGGCGCCGTTCAGTAGCGGATATGACGCTCTGCTAGGGCGGGAAGCATTTACAGTCTTCCAAGCAATACCCCGTTAGGGGTACATGAAGCTCAAGATGCCCGGGCCTAACGGAATCATCACTCTCGTTAGTGATCCGGACATAGCACTCCGCGCCGAAAACAAGACAGCCGCACTGGCCCTCGAGGCGCTATCCGAAGCCCTAGCGGCTGAGGAACTGACTGCGTTGCACTCCACGGTAAATAGGGATGATGTGATAATCGATAAAAGATCCAAGTCCACCTCCTTTAAACCGGTGGACGAAATAGTCAAATTCCAGGTCCATCCAACGGACGCCAATAAAACAGCTTCCATCGGGGCACAGTTAAAACCTGATGTAGATGCCGCACTGCGAGAGTTCCTACGTGAGAACTGGGACATTTTCGCCTGGCACCCTTCAGACATGCCAGGAATCCCACGCAGACTGGCCGAACACAGCTTAAATCTCCTAAAAGGATTCAAGCCAGTCAAACAGGGTCTTCGGCGTTTTTCTGAACCTAAGAGACAGGCCATGGGAGAGGAACTAGCCAAGCTATTGGAGGCCGGATTCATCAAAGATATAAAACATCCAGACTGGCTAGCAAACCTGGTGATGGTACCAAAGAAGGACAAATCCTGGCGCCTGTGCGTTGATTTCAAAGACCTTAACAAGGCTTGCCCAAAGGATCCCTTCCCTCTCCCCCGCATCGATCAAATTATCGATGCTACCGCAGGACACGATTCGTTGTGTTTCCTCGACGCATACTCCGGCTACCATCAAATAAAGATGGCAGAGTCAGACCAAGCCGCAACGATGTTCATCACACCATACGTCCCATTCTGCTTCAACACAATGCCCTTCGCGCTCAAAAACACCGGCGCAACATATCAGCGCATGATTCAGACATGTCTGACAAACCAGATCGGCAAAACAGTGGAGGCATACATAGATGATGTGGTCGTTAAAACAAGACATGTCGAATCTCTAGTAGACGACTTGAGGCTAACATTCGATAACCTCCGAACATATGACATCAAGCTCAACCCGGAAAAATGCGTTTTCGGCATTCTAGCCGGAAAGCTCTTGGGCTTCATTGTATCCGGTAGAGGAATTGAGGCAAATCTAGCCAAGATCCGAGCTCTGTCACAATTGGATATCCTGAAGGACCTCAAACAAATACAAAAATTAACCGGATGCGTGGCGGCTCTAAGCCGCTTTATCTCCCGCCTAGGAGAAAAGGCCCTACCCCTTTACCGCCTCCTTCGGCGCACCGAACACTTCGAGTGGACGGATGCAGCCACGGCCGGACTCGATGAAATAAAAGCCATCTTGGTAACAAACCCAGTCCTGGCCGCGCCAAACATTGGCGAACCAATGCTATTATACATTGCAGCAACCCATCAGGTCGTAAGCGTAGTGCTCGTCATCGAGCGAGAAACGGACAGACACAAATTCCCCCTTCAAAAGCCGGTGTATTACATGTCCACTGTCCTTACTCCATGCAAATCACGATACCCGCATGATCAAAAGATTGCGTACGCAGTAATTATGGCATCCCGGAAGCTGCGACACTACTTTCAAGAGTGTTCAATAACAGTAGCCTCAGAAGTGCCACTTAACGATATTATAAACAACCGCGACGCGACGGGCCGGATTGCAAAATGGGCCATTGAGCTCTTCTTGTTTGACAAAACTTACAAGCCAAGGCGAGCTATCAAGTCCCAAGTTTTGGCCGACTTCGTCGCAGAATGGACGGAGGCCGAACTCCCTAAAGAGTACGGCACATATTCAAACTGGATCATGCACTTCAACGGCTCCAAAATGTTGGCCGGTCTAGGGGCTGGCGTCGTTTTGACGTCCCCCCACAGGAGACACAGTTCAATATGTACTCCAGATAATGTACACAGACTCCAACAACGCAGCCCGGACCCAACCGCACTGCCCGACACCGAACACTCTGACATAATTGGAGGCTCTGGCAATGAAATAACACCTTCAGCCCACGTAATAATGGCCGTCATCGCCCCGTGGACAGAACCATTCCTCGCCTACCTTACTAGGCAGGAACTCCCTAAGGACCAAAATGAGGCACGCTGCATAGTGCGGCGATCTAAAGCCTATAAAGTCCATGAGGGAGAGCTTTATAAGAAAAGCACTATCAGAGTCCTTCAAAGGTGCATCTCCGAAGAGGAAGGGCGGAACCTCCTGGTGGAAATTCATGCCGGACTCGGCGGACATCACGCCGCAGCTCGGTCTCTTGTAAGCAAGGCCTTCTGTACAGGCTTTTATTGGCCGACGGCCCGGGCAGATGCCCAGGACTTAGTCCAACGATGCGTCGGTTGCCAGCTTTTTGCAAACCAAAGCCATATGCCACCCAGCGCCCTCCAAACTATCCCCATCACTTGGCCCTTCGCGGTCTGGGGGCTTGACATGGTTGGACCCTTAAAGGCAGAACCCACAAGAAAAAATACTTACTGGTCATGGTGGATAAGTTCACCAAATGGATAGAAGCCAAGCCTGTTAAGACGGCCGAATCCGGACCGGTGATAGACTTTATATCCTGGGTTGTACACCGTTACGGCGTCCCCCACAACATCATCACTGATAACGGCACGAACTTTACGGCCGATGAGGTAAAACTCTGGCGCAAAAACATGGGCATCAAGCTCGATTATGCTTCCATCTATCACCCACAAACCAACGGCCAGGTCAAACATGCAAATGGTCTTATCATGAGCGGCATCAAACCCAGATTAGTGCGGTCCCTTAAGGAATCTAATACGCACTGGGTAGAGGAGCTCGACTCCGTACTCTGGGGGCTGCGGACCACACCGAATCGCACCACCGGATACACACCATTCTTCATGGTGTACGGCGCAGAGGCAGTTTTGCCCTGCGACATAATTCATGACTCACCTCGAGTGCGCATGTACGAAGAAAGAGAAGCCGAGCTCCATCGGCTGGACAATTTGGACGCCTTGGAGGAAGAGCGTGACGTGGCAAAAGCCCATTCCGCATTCTATCAATAGCAGGCTCAAAGATACCAAAGCAGAGAAGTACGGGCCAGAAGGAAATATTCCCTAGAGGCAATAATAAAGTTATTATTTATTTCCTTATATCATGATAAATGTTTATTATTCATGCTAGAATTGTATTAACCGGAAACATAATACATGTGTGAATACATAGACAAACAGAGTGTCACTAGTATGCCTCTACTTGACTAGCTCGTTAATCAAAGATGGTTATGTTTCCTAACCATGAAGAAAAGAGTTGTTATTTGATTAACGAGGTCACATCATTAGTTGAATGATCTGATTGACATGACCCATTCCATTAGCTTAGCACCCGATCGCTTAGTATGTTGCTATTGCTTTCTTCATGACTTATACATGTTCCTATGACTATGAGATTATGCAACTCCCGTTTGCCAGAGGAACACTTTGGGTGCTACCAAACGTCACAACGTAACTAGGTGATTATAAAGGAGTACTACAGGTGTCTCCAAAGGTAGATGTTGGGTTGGCGTATTTCGAGATTAGGATTTGTCACTCCGATTGTCGGAGAGGTATCTCTGGGCCCTCTCGGTAATGCACATCACATAAGCCTTGCAAGCATTGCAACTAATGAGTTAGTTTCGGGATGATGTATTACGGAACGAGTAAAGAGACTTGCCAGTAATGAGATTGAACTAGGTATTGGATACCGATGATCGAATCTCGGGCAAGTAACATACCGATGACAAAGGGAACAACGTATGTTGTTATGCGGTCTGACCGATAAAGATCTTCGTAGAATATGTAGGAGCCAATATGGGCATCCAGGACCCGCTATTGGTTATTGATCGGAGACGTGTCTCGGTCATGTCTACATTGTTCTCGAACCGTAGGGTCCGCACGCTTAACGTTATGATGACAGTTATTATGAGTTTATGCATTTTGATGTACCGAAGGTTGTTCGGAGTCCCGGATGAGATCACGGACATGACGAGGAGTCTCGAAATGGTCGAGACGTAAAGATTGATATATTGGAAGCCTATGTTTGGAGATCGGAAGTGTTCCGGGTGAAATCGGGATTTTACCGGATTACCGGGAGGGTTACCGGAACCCCCCGGGAGCCAAATGGGCCAACATGGGCCTTAGTGGAAAGGTGAGAGGGCAGCCCACATAGGGCTGCGCCTCCCCCCGTCTCCCTAGTCCTATTAGGACTAGGAGAGGGGCCGGCCACCTCTCTCTCTCTCTCCCCTTTAAGGATTCCTAGTTGGACTAGGATTGGAGGGGGGAGTCCTACTCCCGGTAGGAGTAGGACTCCTCCTGCGCCTCCCTCTCTTTGGCCGGCCAGCCTCCCTCCCTCCATCCTTTATATACGGGGGCAGGGGACACCCCAAGAGACACAAGTTGATCCTTGGTGATCGTTCCTTAGTCGTGTGCGGTGCCCCCTGCCACCAAATTCCACCTCGATCATATTGTTGCAGTGCTTAGGCGAAGCCCTGCGTCGGTAGTACATCAAGATCGTCACCACGCCGTCATGCTGACGGAACTCTTCCTCGACGCTTTGCTGGATCGGAGCCCGAGGATCGTCATCGAGCTGAACGTGTGCTAAGAACTCGGAGGTGCCGGAGTAACGGTGCTTGGATCGGTCGGATCGGGAAGACGTACGACTACTTCCTCTACGTTGTGTGATCGCTTCCGCAGTCGGTCTGCGTTGGTACGTAGACAACACTCTCCCCTCTCGTTGCTATGCATCACCATGATCTTGCGTGTGCGTAGGAATTTTTTTGAAATTACTACGTTCCCCAACAGTGGCATCCGAGCCTAGGTTTTTATGGTTTGATGTTATTTGCACGAGTAGAACACAAGTGAGTTGTGGGCGATACAAGTCATACTGCCTACCAGCATGTCATACTTTGGTTCAGCGGTATTGTTGGACGAGACGATCCGGACCAACCTTACGCGTACTCTTACGCGAGACCGGTTCCCTCGACGTGCTTTGCACATAGATGGCTTGCGGAAGACTGTCTCTCCAACTTTAGTTGAACCAAGTGTGGCTACGCCCGGTCCTTGAGAAGGTTAAAACGGAGTCTATTTGACGAACTATCGTTGTGGTTTTGATGCGTAGGTGAGATGAGTTCTTACTTAAGCCCGTAGCAGCCACGTAAAACTTGCAACAACAAAGTAGAGAACGTCTAACTTGTTTTTGCAGGGCATGTTGTGATGTGATATGGTCAAGGCATGATGCTGATTTTATTGTATGAGATGATCATGTTTTGTAACCGAGTTATCGCC
Source organism: Triticum monococcum (assembly GCA_034509565.1). Classification (NCBI taxonomy): domain Eukaryota; kingdom Viridiplantae; phylum Streptophyta; class Magnoliopsida; order Poales; family Poaceae; genus Triticum; species Triticum monococcum. The sequence continues at coordinate 112,894,810 of CM067843.1, forward strand.
AACTGGCAGGAGCCATATGGTTGTCGCTTTATTGTATGCAATGCAATCGCGATGTAATGCTTTACTTTATTACTAAGCGGTAGTGATAGTCGTGGAAGCATAAGATTGGCGAGACGACAACGATGCTACGATGGAGATCAAGGTGTCGCGCCGGTGACGATGGTGATCATGACGGTGCTTCGGAGATGGAGATCACAAAGCACAAGATGATGATGGCCATATCATATCACTTATATTGATTGCATGTGATGTTTATCTTTTTTATGCATCTTATCTTGCTTTGATTGACGGTAGCATTATAAGATGATCTCTCACTAAATTATCAAGAAGTGTTCTCCCTGAGTATGCACCGTTGCAAAAGTTCTTCGTGCTGAGACACCACGTGATGATCGGGTGTGATAGGCTCTACGTTCAAATACAACGGGTGCAAAACAGTTGCACACGCGGAATACTCAAGTTATACTTGACGAGCCAAGCATATACAGATATGGCCTCGGAACATGGAGACCGAAAGGTCGAGCGTGAATCATATAGTAGATATGATCAACATAACGATGTTCACCATTGAAAACTACTCCATCTCACGTGATGATCGGTTATGGTTTAGTTGATTTGGATCACGTGATCACTTAGAGGATTAGAGGGATATCTATCTAAGTGGGAGTTCTTAAGTAATATGATTAATTGAACTTAAATTTATCATGAACTTAGTCCTGGTAGTATTTTGCAAATTATGTTGTAGATCAATAGCTCGCGTTGTTGCTTCCCTGTGTTTATTTTGATATGTTCCTAGAGAAAATTGTGTTGAAAGATGTTAGTAGCAATGATGCGGATTGGATCCGTGATCTGAGGTTTATCCTCATTGCTGCATAGAATAATTATGTCCTTGATGCACCGCTAGGTGACAGACCTATTGCAGGAGCAGATGTAGACGTTATGGCTAGCTCAATATGATGACTACTTGATAGTTTAGTGCACCATGCTTAATAGCTTAGAATCGGGACTTCAAAGACGTTTTGAACGTCATGAAACATATGAGATGTTCCAGGAGTTGAAGTTAATATTTCAAGCAAATACCCGAGTTGAGAGATATGAAGTCTCCAACAAAGTTCTATAGCTAAAAGATGGAGGAGAATCGCTCAACTAGTGAGCATGTGCCCAGATTGTCTGAGTACTACAATCGCTTGAATCAAGTGGGAGTTAATCTTCCAGATAAGATAGTGATTGACAGAATTCTCTAGTCACCATCACCAAGTTAGTAGAACTTTGTGATGAACTATAATATGCAAGGGATGACAAAAGTAATTCCTAAGCTCTTCGTGATACTGAAATCAACGAAGGTAGAAATCAAGAAAAACATCAAGTGTTGATGGTTGACAAGACCACTAGTTTCAAGAAAAGGGCAAAGGGAAAAAGGGGAACTTCAAGAAGAACGGCAAGCAAGTTGCTGCTCAAGTGAAGAAGCCCAAGTCTGATCCTAAGCCTGAGACTAAGTGCTTATACTGCAAAGGGACTGATCACTGGAAGCGGAGCTACCCCAAATGATTGGCGGATAAGAAGGATGGCAAAGTAAACATAAGTATATTTGATATACATGTTATTGATGTGTACTTTACTAGTGTTTATAGCAACCCCTTAGTATTTGATACTAGTTCAGTTGCTAAGATTAGTAACTCAAAACGGGAGTTGCAGAATAAACATAGACTAGTTAAGGGTGAAGTGACGATGTGTGTTGGAAGTAGTTCCAAGATTGATATAATCATCATCGCACACTCCCTATAATTTCGGGATTAGTGTTGAACCTAAATTTGGTGTTTGCGTTGAGCATGAATATGATTTGATCATGTTTATTGTAATACAGTTATTCATTTAAGTAAGAGAATAAATTGTTGTTCTGTTTACATGAATAAAACCTTATATGGTTACACACCCAATGAAAATAGTTCATTGGATCTCGATCGTAGTGATACACATAATCATAATATTGAAAGCAAAAGATGCAAAGTTAATAATGATAGTGCAACTTATTTGTAGCACTGCCGTTTAGGCCATATTGGTGTAAAGCATATGAAGAAACTCCATGGTGATGGGCTTTTGGAATCACTTGATTATGAATCAGTTGATGCTTGCGAACCATGCCTCATGGGCAAGATGACTAAGACTCTGTTCTTCGGAACAATGGAGCGAGCAAAAGATTTGTTGGAAATCATACATACTGATGTATGCGATCCGATGAATATTGAGGCTCGCGACAGGTATCATTATTTTCTGATCTTCACAGATGATTTGAGCAGATATGAGTATATCTACTTGATGAAACATAAGTCTGAAACATTTGAAAAGTTCAAAGAATTTCAGAGTGAAGTGAAAAATCATCGTGACAAGAAAATAAAGTTTCTATGATCTGATCGCGGAGACAACTATTTGAGTTACAAGTTTGGTCTTCAATTAAAACAATGTGGAATAGTTTCACAAACTCATGCCACATGGAACACCACAGCGTAATGGTGTGTCCGAACGTCATAACCATACTTTATTAGATATGGTGCGATCTATGATGTCTCTTACCGATCTACCACTATCGTTTTGGGGTTATGCATTAGAGACAGCTGCATTCACATTAAAAAAAAGGGGCACCATCTAAGTCCGTTGAGACGACACAATCTGAACTGTGGTTTAGCAAGAAACCAAAGTTGTCGTTTCTTAAGGTTTGGGGTTGCGATGCTTATATGAAAAAGTTTCATCCTGATAAGCTCAAAACTCAAATCGGAGAAGTGCATCTTCATAGGATATCCAAAGGAAACTATTGGATACACCTTCTATCACAGATCCGAAGGCAAGACTTTTGTTGCTAAAATCGGAAACTTTCTGGAGAAGGAGTTTCTCTCGAAAGAAGTGAGTGGGAGGAAAGTAGAACTTGACGAGGTAACTGTACCCGCTCCCTTATTGAAAGGTAGTACATCACAGAAAACTGTTTCTGCGACACCTACACCAATATGTGAGGAAGTTAATGATAATGATCATGAAACTTCAGAACAAGATACTACTGAACCTCGTAGATCAACCAGAGTAAGATCCGCGCCAGAGTGGTACGGTAATCCTGTTCTGGAAGTCATGCTACTAGATCATGATGATCCTACGAACTATGAAGAAGCGATGGTGAGCCCAGATTCCGCAAAGTGGCTTGAAGCCATGAAATCTGAGATATGATCCATGTATGAGAACAAAGTATGGACTTTGGTTGACTTGCCTGATGATCGGCAAGCCATAGAAAATAAATGGATCTTCAAGAGGAAGACGGACGCTGATAGTAGTGTTACTATCTACAAAGCTAGAATTGTCGCAAAAGGTTTTCGACAAGTTCAAGGTGTTGACTACGATGAGATTCTCTCACTCGTATCTATGCTCAAGTCTGTCCGAATCATGTTAGCAATTGCCGCATTTTATGAAATCTGGCAAATGGATAAACAAAACTGCATTCCTTAATGGATTTCTTAAAGAAGAGTTGTATATGATGCAACCAGTAGGTTTTGTTAATCCTAAAGGTGCTAACAAAATATGCAAGCTCCAGCGATTCATCTATGGACTGGTGCAAGCATCTCAGAGTTGGAATACACGCTTTGATAAGTTGATTAAAGCATATAGTTTTATACAGACTTGTGGTGAAGCCTGTATTCACGAGAAAGTGAGTGGGAGCACTACAGCATTTCTGATAAGTATATGTGAATGACATATTGTTGATCGGAAATAATGTAGAATTATTCTGTAAAGCATAAAAGAAGTGTTTGAAAGGAGTTTTTCAAAGAAAGACTTCGGTAAAGCTGCTTACATATTGAGCTTCAAGATCTATAGAGATAGATCAAGACGCTTGATAAGTTTTTCAAATAAATACATACCTTGACAAGATTTTGAAGTAGTTCAAAATGGAACAGTCAAAGAAAAAGTTTCTTGCCTGTGTTACAAGGTGTGAAGTTGAGTAAAGACTCAAAGCCCGACCACGGCAGAAGATAAAAAGAGAATGAAAGTCATTCCCTATGCCTCATTCATAGGTTCTATAAAGTATGCCATGCTGTGTACCAGATCTATTGTATACCCTGCACTGATTTGGCAAGGGAGTACAATAGTGATCTAGGAGTAGATCACTGGACAGCGGTCAAAATTATCCTTAGTGAAATAAGGATATGTTTCTCGATTATGGACGTGACAAAAAGGTTCGTCGTAAAGGGTTACGTCGATGCAAGTTTTTGACACTGATCCAGATGAATCTAAAGTCTCAATCTGGATACATATTGAAAGTGGGAGCAATTAGCTAGAGTAGCTCCGTGTAGAGCATTATAGACATAGAACTTGCAAAATACTTATGGATCTGAATGTGACAGACCCGTTGACTAAAATTATCTCACAAGCAAAACATGATCACACCTTGGTACTCTTTGGGTGTTAATCACATAGAGATGTGGACTAGATTGCTGACTCTAGTAAACCCTTTGAGTGTTGGTCACATGACGATGTGAACTATGGGTGTTAATCACATGGTGATGTGAACTATTGCTGCTAAATCACATGGTGATGTGAACTAGATTATTGACTCTAGTGCAAGTGGGAGACTGAAGGAAATATGCCCTAGAGGCAATAATAAAGTTATTATTTATTTCCTTATATCATGATAAATGTTTATTATTCATGCTAGAATTGTATTAACCGGAAACATAATACATGTGTGAATACATAGACAAACAGAGTGTCACTAGTATGCCTCTACTTGACTAGCTCGTTAATCAAAGATGGTTATGTTTCCTAACCATGAACAAAAGAGTTGTTATTTGATTAACGAGGTCACATCATTAGTTGAATGATCTGATTGACATGACCCATTCCATTAGCTTAGCACCCGATCGTTTAGTATGTTGCTATTGCTTTCTTCATGACTTATACATGTTCCTATGACTATGAGATTATGCAACTCCCGTTTGCCAGAGGAACACTTTGGGTGCTACCAAACGTCACAACGTAACTGGGTGATTATAAAGGAGTACTACAGGTGTCTCCAAAGGTAGATGTTGGGTTGGCATATTTCGAGATTAGGATTTGTCACTCCGATTTTCGGAGAGGTATCTCTGGGCCCTCTTGGTAATGCACATCACATAAGCCTTGCAAGCATTGCAACTAATGAGTTAGTTGCGGGATGATGTATTACAGAACGAGTAAAGAGACTTGCCAGTAACGAGATTGAACTAGGTATTGGATACCGACGATCGAATCTCGGGCAAGTAACATACCGATGACAAAGGGAACAACATATGTTGTTATGCGGTCTGACCGATAAAGATCTTCGTAGAATATGTAGGAGCCAATATGGGCATCCAGGTCCCGCTATTGGTTATTGACCGGAGACGTGTCTCGGTCATGTCTACATTGTTCTCGAACCGTAGGGTCCGCACGCTTAACGTTACGATGACAGTTATTATGAGTTTATGCATTTTGATGTACCGAAGGTTGTTCGGAGTCCCGGATGAGATCACGGACATGACGAGGAGTCTCGAAATGGTCGAGACGTAAAGATTGATATATTGGAAGCCTATGTTTGGACATCAGAAGTGTTCCGGGTGAAATCGGGATTTTACCGGATTACCGGGATGGTTACCGGAACCCCCCGGGAGCCAAATGGGCCAACATGGGCCTTAGTGGAAAGGTGAGAGGGCAGCCCACATAGGGCTGCGCCTCCCCCCCTCTCCCTAGTCCTATTAGGACTAGGAGAGGGGCCGGCCACCTCTCTCTCTCTCTCTCCCCTTTAAGGATTCCTAGTTGGACTAGGATTGGAGGGGGGAGTCCTACTCCCGGTAGGAGTAGGACTCCTCCTGCGCCTCCCTCTCTTTGGCCGGCCAGCCTCCCTCCCTCCATCCTTTATATATGGGGGCAGGGGACACCCCAAGAGACACAAGTTGATCCTTGGTGATCGTTCCTTAGTCGTGTGCGGTGCCCCCTGCCACCAAATTCCACCTCGATCATATTGTTGCAGTGCTTAGGCGAAGCCCGGCGTCGGTAGTACATCAAGATCGTCACCACGCCGTCGTGCTGACGGAACACTTCCTCGACGCTTTGCTGGATCGGAGCCCGAGGATCGTCATCAAGCTGAACGTGTGCTAAGAACTCGGAGGTGCCGGAGTAACGGTGCTTGGATCGGTCGGATCGGGAAGACGTACGACTACTTCCTCTATGTTGTGTGATCGCTTCCGCAGTCGGTCTGCGTTGGTACGTAGACAACACTCTCCCCTCTCATTGCTATGCATCACCATGATCTTGCGTGTGCGTAGGAATTTTTTTGAAATTACTACGTTCCCCAACAGGGCCAAACATTACAACGTTGGCGAATTAGTTCTATGCCTGCCGGACAAGAAAAAGGACAAACTCAAGCCCAAGTGGGAAGGTGCCTTCATAATCGACCGAGTCCTAACTGGTGGAGCGTACCGCCTGCGAGATGCATCGGATAACCGACTCGAGCCGAACCCATGGAACGCAACCCGTCTACGAAGATTCTATGCCTAGCGCCGGACTCCGTGTTTGTCTCCTTCCTTTGTCCATTTTTTATATACTTTCTGTCTTACATTTCTCTCCTTCTCCTCTCTCTCTCTCTCTCTCTCTCTCTCTCTCTCTTATAGCCTTTAGAGGCTCATAAAGTGACACGCTATCCGCGCTCATTAAACCTGGGGGCTTCTTTAAACAGAAGCTTATTTATACGGGCTTCATGCCCAACACATGTGTCATACTTCCGCATGTACCTTTTATTCGCCATTATATGCATCGATATGACTTAACTTTTGGCCAAGCGGGGTTGCCTGGCTCCTGTGCTTATCCCTACGTTCCCGATTGTTCGGCTTGGTGGTAAAGGGAGCACCTCTGCGATTGTTACTGCCGGGTCAGCCGGATGTGTACCTCAGACTGGGTGAAGCCGAAAGCTAGCATTCTTAAGGGAATATTCGGTCGGCGAACTAAAGATGATCTTTTCTTTCACTTATTTATCTATATGCCCCCAAATGTTTTTCCCGCGTCTCTTTTCGCAGAATGGACATGCACTTTAGGGCATGCCTCCCAGGGAAAGGAACGCCTAATGGAACTATTCTCCCTGGAAGATGTTTCTTACTAACCATGTAATATAACATAACAAGTTGGGCACTTGTCTATTCAAGCACTAATGACCCCTACGCCTGGTCTCCATGCATACCCTGGTTCTTATATAACCGCAAGGGTATTCGGACACACTCCGGACCATCAGGTCTCGAGGTTGAAGCGAAAAGGTCGGCCATGACAAACGGTCTACAATCCGGCTAGAAGGCATTACACATGTCAATTAAAATTACATAGTCAATCTAACTGATTGTATTCCTCTTCAATACCATCTAACAGGCTGTCTAGTTTACAGTCCTGTTGGGAATACTTTGAGGCCAACTCTACTTGGCCGTATACTAAGCTCACAAGGATCTGCTTCCCATCGGGCCCTATGGGTCTGACCTTGGCCATGTGGTTTGGGTCAGCCTTCATGTACCGTGTCTTCACCATGGCCCAGGCCTCCCTGGCGCCTTGATGGGAGGCCGACATCTTCCACAATCGGAAGTGCCACCGCGCTCCCTTTAGCTTCTCTACAAGCTCTCCAAGGACTTCGGGCATGGAGACGGATGGCCACAATGCCTGGGCGACGCCTTGCATCACCTGCCGAACTCGCGCATGCAGTTGTGAGAGCTCGGGAAGAAGGTCACTCGTAGAACTGGGCATTTTCTCTGCAGGACGACCTGCCAGCATACCTACAGACATTAGTCTGTTAGTCAACTTCCTCGCCGAACTCTTTTTTCAAAGTTCATTTAAGCACTTACTATATATGTCGCGTTGAAGCCGCTGATTCTCCTTCACGGAGTCCGATAGCTGGGCACGAACGTCCTTCAGTTCAATGCCCATCTTGGTGTTGGCATCTTGGAGATCGTTCTTCTCCCACCTCACCTTTGTTAGCACGCTCTCACCAGCCTTTAGCTGGCGTCGGAGTTGTTGCACTCTCAGATTTAATCCGGCGCCATCTGCAATTTCATTTGTCAGATTTGCACCCATGCCGCACTTCGCAAAATACTCATCTTTCGAAGCGTATATTACCAGAGGGGGTTTCCTTGGGCTCCCCTGCCGCGGCTAGTGCGGCCTCAAGTTGGGCTTTGCACTCTTCCAGCTCCTGGGACAGTAGGGTATTCTTTTCTGTGAGAACCTGCATAACAAATGATCCTTAAAACAGTTATTCTAACTATTTCAAGTCTCGGGGGCTACTGGTATATATATAATTACCAAAATTTTCTTACCCGTATGTCTTTCACATACTGCTCCGTGCCTCTGGCAAGACCATTTTGAGCGGCACGGAGGTACGCGTCTCTCGAATTGAAGGCATCCAATGCCTCTTGGGAGAAACAAGCGTCGCGAAGAACTGTCCGGCGACGCCTGTGGTTCATGGCACTCTCCACCTCGGAATGGGTGGCAGACAGCCTGTCCACATCCTCCGTCGGAGGAGCATCCGGTGCACGCCTCGTGTTCGCCTCCGCTTCTGGACAAGGCTTTGGAGCCTGGCTGGTGGAGGCGCGATTGGCAGCCTCTCCGGATATAGTCCGGCGAGGTCTCTTCGTCCTGAAGAGAGCACGAGTGTTAATATGCCTTGAAGGAATAATACCTGGGAATAAGGCGGAATGCTATACCTTTGCGCCGGTGCCTCAGTCCGGACCGCACTTCTTTTCAGCTCGCGGGGCCTTGCCGCCCCTCGTTGGCTAGTCGCCGCAGGCTCGGCCTCCCGTCTCAAGGACCTCCCCTGCAAAACACGGTTGTCATACGGCAATCGAAAACACGCGAGGATATGGCCCTTTTCAAAGTACTGGGACTCCGGTCTCAGTTACCTGTGAGGCTGGGAGTAGCCCTGGATAATTAGCCGTAATGGGCACCAAGGCGTTGTCCTTGCTCAATTGATGAAACACTCCATCAATCAGCTCCACAGATAAGTCCGGATCCTCTTGAGAGGCCGGGTCGAGGGACCGTCCCGGATCCTCGGGTTGTGGAGGAGGGTTGTTTATTTATTTAACAGCCTGGCGCAGTTCCTGCATTGAAGTCGTTAGACTGAAAATTTAACAATGGGAATATAAAACGGATGGGCAGGTAAAAGTGTCCACTTACCCAACTTGGGGGATTGTACATAGAAAATCCACCCCATGGGTTGACGCGGAGAAATTCCTCCTCTTCTCCCTTGTACAAAGCGGACAAGGTCTTTATTAGAGCGGCAGCCGAATCCGGCCCCTTATGGCCGTAGCGGGTGGCATCGTCCTCCCCGTTGAAGTCCCACATGGGGCAGCCTCTATACTGAAGCGGCTGCACCCCTTGCATGATGCATGCGGCCATGACCCCGATCATGGTCTGTCCGGAATGAGCTAACAATCTTATCCGGCCCATCAGGTAAATAACGTCACTGTCACTTTCCCTCTGAGGGCTCCGTGGACGCCAGCTTAGGCGCTTCTTTAGGGGAGCACTGTCGAACTCAGGGAGGCCGATCCAGACAGGATCCAGCAACGGGACGTCCTCTATATAAAACCATTCCGAAGGCCAGGCTTCAGACACCTTCTTTGGGGTTCCGGATAGATATCCGGTCCCGGCGATGCGCCACACTTCGGCTCCACCCACTTGATATATTGACCCCTCCTTGGAGTGGGTCACAAGGTAGAATAGCCTTTTCCACAGCGCGAAATGAGCCTCGCAACCCAAGAACAGCTCGCAAAGGGCTATGAAGCCCGCGATATGCAATATGGAGGCAGGCGAGAGGTTGTGCAGCTGGAGGCCATAGAACTCCAGAAGCCCCCGGAGAAACGGGTGAATTGGAAATCTAAGCCCTCATATTAAGTAAGGGGTAAGGCATACCCGCTCTCCTTTGGAGGGATTGGGGACACTCTCCGCTTGCTCTCCGCCATTGTAGGTGGCAAGTCCGGCTCGAACCGGGACCATATAGGCCTAGGGGAGAAACCCCTTGGTCTGGAGCGTCACTAGCTCGCTGTGCGGGACGGAGCACCTCTTCCAATCTCCAGGCTGAGTGCTGGAAGGGCGAGAGGAGGAGCTATGGCGGCCGGCCATGATGGAATGGACCTCTGTCGGATATGCTCTGATGAATACTCGCAGAAGGGAGAAGGTGTGGTTTGGATCTAAATCCTTGTCCCCTTAAATAGGCAGCTCATTCACGCGGCTAGGGGTCTAAATATAAAAAACACCCTGACTTTTCGTGTTCGTTTGACACGTGGAAAACGTCCATTATTGGGCGTAGAAGCCAAGCAGCACTACATTTACAAGAAAACGGACACTGTTCAACAGGTACATGGAATTTGGAGAAGAACCCGCCTTGCAATGCCGAAGACAATTTGCGCGCCGGACTCGTCATCATTGAAGCCTGGTTCGGGGGCTACTAAGGGAGTCCTATATTAGGGGGTGTCCGGATAGCCGTACTATACCTTCGGCCGGACTCCTGGACTCTGAAGATACAAGATTGAAGACTTCATCATGGGTCCGGAAGGGACTTTCCTTGGTGTGGAAGGAACGCTTGGCGATACAGATATGTAGATCTCCTACCATTGTAATCGACTCTGTGTAACCCTAGCCCTCTACGGTGTCTATATAAACCAGAGAGTTTTAGTCCGTAGGATGAACAACAATCATACCATAGGCTAGCTTCTAGGGTTTAGCCTCTCTGATCTCGTGGTAGATCTACTCTTGTACTACCCATATCATCAATATTAATCAAGCAGGACGTAGGGTTTTACCTCCATCAAGAGGGCCCGAACCTGGGTAAAACATCGTGTCCCCTGCCTCCTGTTACCATCCGGTCTAGACGCACAGTTCGGGACCCCCTACCCGAGATCCGCTAGTTTTGACACCGACACCCGCTTTCTCCCTCTTTACTCGCTCTTCATCTTCCTTTGAGGGCACTAGACAATGTGCTGGCTCGAGCATCTTTTCCAGCACCGGATTGCCCAAGCCCTCAGGAAGGGGCTAGGGGTCTAAATATAAAAAACACCCTGACTTTTCGTGTTCGTTTGACACGTGGAAAACGTCCATTATTGGGCGTAGAAGCCAAGCAGCACTACATTTACAAGAAAACGGACACTGTTCAACAGGTACATGGAATTTGGAGGAGGAACCACCTTGCAATGCCGAAGACAATATTGCACGCCGGACTCATCGTCATTGAAGCCTGATTCAGGGGCTACTGAGGTAGTCCTGGATTAGGGGGTCTCCGGACAGCCGGACTATATCCTTTGGCCGGACTGTTGGACTATGAAGATACAAGATTGAAGATTTCGTCCTGTGTCCGGATGGGACTCTACTTGGCATGGAAGGAAAGCTAGGCAATACGGATATGTATATCTCCTCCTTTGTAACCGACCTTGTGTAACCCTAGCCCCCTCCGGTGTCTATATAAACCAAAGGGTTTCAGTCCGTAGCACCACATACAATCATACCATAGGCTAGCTTCTAGGGTTTAGCCTCTCTGATCTCGTGGCAGATCAACTCTTGTACTACTCATATTATCAATAACAATCAATCAGGACATAGGGTATTACCTCCATCAAGAGGGCCCGAACCTGGGTAAACATCGTGTCCCCTGCCTCCTGTTACCTTCCGCCTTAGACGCACAGTTCGGGACCCCCTACCCGAGATCCGCCGGTTTTGACACCGACACCAATCCTTATGCTAAGTACATGAAAGATATTATTACCAATAAAAGAAAGATACCGGAAGCTGAAATTTCCACCATGCTTGCTAATTATACTTTTAAGGGTGGGATACCAAAGAAACTTGGAGATCCCGGTGTACCAACTATACCATGTTCCATTAAAAGAAACTATGTTAAAACTGCTTTATGTGATCTTGGAGATGGTGTTAGTGTTATGCCTCTCTCTTTATGTCATAGACTTGATTTGATAAGTTGACACCTACTGAAATATCTTTGCAAATGGCTAATAAATCAACTGCTATACCTGTCGGTATTTGTGAGGATGTGCCTATTGTAGTTGCAAACGTTACTATTTTAACGGACTTTGTTATTCTTGATATTCCCGAGGACGATAGTATGTCTATTATTCTTGGAAGACCCTTTTTGAATACTGCAGGGGCTGTTATTAATTCCACTAAAGGCAATGCCACTTTTCATGTTAATGGTAATGAGCATACAGTACACTTCCCGAGGAAACAACCTCAAGTTCATAGTATCAACTCTACTGGAAGAATTCCATCGATTATATTTGGAGGTTTTGAATTTCCTCTTCCCACAGTCAAGAAGAAATATGATATTCTTATTATTGGGGATGTGCATATCCCCGTTGAGGTAACATAGTGTTATTTGAAATTTCTCTAGTTCCATGTTATTCGGAATGAGTTCGTTAACAAGACTTGATCAACCTTGTTAGTGGATTCCTTTTGATGATCATGAGATGGATGAAACTAGAAGGCACAACCTTCTGTACCCCACTTATACTTTCTATTACTTATATTAAATAAAATAAAAATAGTATTTTCCCATCTGCTATCTGATTATCCATGCAATATAAAAATACCACGAAAATAAAAGTTCTCCAAATGCCCTGAAATTTAAATATGATTTTTTCCAGAATATTTGAGAATATTTGGCAATGATAACACAACAAGGGGGTCAACCACCTGCCCACGAGGGTGGAGGGCGCGCCCTACCCCCTGGGCGCCCCCCTTCCTTGTGGGCCCACGGTGGCCCTCCTCCACTTATCCTTTCACCCATACACTTCTTCTTCCTCCCACAGACACAAATATCTAGCTCAAGCACGAGTTCTAGCTCATTTTGCTGCCATTTAAGATCTCCTTGCTCAAAGCACCTCTCACAAAACTGCTTGGGGAGATTGTTCCTTGGTATGTGACTCCTCCATTGGTCCAATTAGTTTTTGTTCTAGTGCTTTATTCATTGAAATTTTTGTTGCTTAGGTGATCCTGTTCTTGAGCTTGCATGTCAAATTTATTTGGTTAAAAGTAGCTTTGATGCATGATATAGGCTCTAGGCACTTGTAGGAGTAGTTGCTATCAATATTATTGAGTTTGGTTTACTTTTATTTTGAAGTTACAAAAAATTTCAGAAATTTTTCAGAGGAAGAAATATGCTTAGGAAAATGTTCCAAGGTGGTTCTTCAAGGAAGCAAGGACCCAGGCTTGCAATGCGTGATGCTGATGAAGAGCCACCAAGGGATGCTCCAGTGCGTCCTTGTGAATAGCCTTCGGAAAATTTTATGGATCGAGCGGGAATTAAGGAAGAATTTAATGCATATTTGCCTAACACCGATCTTGTGAGCTTCGAGGAAGAAAAGTGTAGCCAGTATCACTATCTCACTAGCTCCTTTGTGAGGAGGTTTGAATTTTCATCTTCACGTAAATCTCCAACTGTCCTGTTTGATCTTTATGAAAATTCTTACACTATGGACTTAGAGGATTTTACCACTGCTTGCAAACTTCCACAATAGGGTAGTATCAAGGATCCTCGCAAATCTGAATTTAGAGACTTTCTTGCTAGTATAACTGTGGGGGAATTTAGAGATATAACACAAGCTACCATAGGGAGCATTCATTTTCCTGTTATACATTATTTTGCTCTCTTCATAGGTAGATGCATTAACGGTAAAGATGAAGCATGTCACATGTGTGTCCCCGACCTTAGTGTTCTTAGGAGTGCTGTGTTGGGAGATAAATCTTATAATTTGGGAGCCATTGTTGCACATAGGTTGCATCTTAATAGATTTAATGGAGACATCTTTGGTGGTATTTATGCCTCACGCCTTGCTGCACATTATGATATACCTATCAGGCACTATGAAAAAGAAGAAAAAATGTTGCCTCGTGTTTATTTAGACTATAAGAGTATGGTAGCACATGATTTTATTATGAAGAATAGGGAAGGGGAGCTGAAATACAAACTGTTCTTTGATAAACATCATCTTGAGACTATCACCTTGCCTGCTCCTTCCTTGTTTAATTTATCTTTAGGCAAGTACCTCGTCTCGCCGAAGGACATTCACGCCTACCAGAACCCTACATTAGCCATAGAGCCAGAGGCGGAACCACAAGTTGATCCTCCACGACAGTCTAATTACCTGTGGGATCCGGAGATGATTGCCAACCAGTGGCAATCAGAGTCTTCTTCATCTCAGTATGACCCCAACTTCTACTACGGATATCAGCCAGGCCAGCCGTGGCCATAGACCAACCTAGGCCAAAAGCCTAAGCTTGGGGGAGTACGCATTTCCCACCGACATTACATTCATGTTCACACACTCATTGCTAGATGTCGATGCTCATGCTTTTTCATTGTATCATCCATGCTAGTTTATTTTCCTTTTTTATGCTTTCTTCTTGTGTGTTTGATTAACCTTAAGAAAAACAGAAACAAAAATTAGTTGTAGCTTTTAATTATTTTACTTTCCATGCTTGTAGTAGTAATTAAAAAGAAAACCCCAAAAGATTTCCTGTTCTTCTTTTGCTTGTTGAGAGCTTTCCCATGTAAATAGTTTTATTCCTTTTCTTTTCTTTGGGGGTCGATAGGAGAAGACCATAATTAAATTGTTGAAGTGGCTCTTATACGCATTATTGTTGATCTAACAAAAGAGCCCATATTGCCTTGTCTTCTCCTATTTATTGAATGCTTGCAGATTCCAGCTTAGTCCAATGCATGTGCACTATTATTATTCACATTATTCGATCGTGCAAGTGAAAGGCAATTATAATGATATATGATGGACTGAATCAGATGAGAAAAGATGGTATGAACTCGACCTCTCTTGTTTTTGTAAATATGATTAGTTCATCGTTCCGGATTCAGCCTATTATTTATAAAAATGTTTGCAATGACAACTAGAGATAATAGTTTCTTGTTCCATGCTTGATTAGCTATGAGTTATAATGGTTTACCTTGTGTGCCAACATGCTATTAAAATGGTTATGATGTGGTATGATAGGGTGGTATCCTCCTTTGAATGATTTAAGTGACTTGACTTGGCACATGTTCACACATGTAGTTGAAGAAAAATCAACATAGCCTTCACGATATTTATGTTCATGGTGGATTATATCCTACTCATGCTTGCATTCGGTGTCAATTAATTTTAATGCATGTTCATGACTGTTTCGCTCTCTAGCTGGACGCTTCCCAGTCTTTTGCTAACCTTCACCTGTACTAAGCGGGAATACTGCTTGTGCATCGAACTCCATAAACCCCAAAGTTATTCCAAATGAGTCCACTATACCTACCTATCTACGGTATCTACCTGCCGTTCCAAGTAAATTTGTATGTGCCAAACTCTAAACCTTCAAATAAGTATCCTGTTTTGTATGCTAGAATAGCTCATGTATTGTCAGGACCCCGATTCCAAGTCACATCGATCTAGCCGGTAACACCTCATATCACTTGGCGGCCTCACGCACGGTATTCCCACGGGTGTCGCCTTACCATGGCCCAGGACCGTTTGCGCCATTTGGCTAATGTATATGATAGTTTCGCTAGCATCCATATGACAGAGAACCCAGGCCGACATGACTAGTCGTGAACCCAAAGTGGCACTAACTTACGGGGACAGACATACATGAATCAACATCGAGCATGTCGGTCAGCAGCGTGCGAATTCGGGCTGCGGCACTGGGCTAACAGGACTCCGGTGAACCGGGCCGTAGCAGGCTAGGCAGGACTCCGGATGTCACCGCATGACATTTCCCCGAAGGGACAGACACAGGAACGAAGTGAATCACATGCCGGCCAGTCAAGTGTTCCGGAGCAGTAGTGCTGGGCTGTAGCGGACTACTATGGCTCATGGAAGCGCAAGACTACATTTCCCCATAAGAGAGACTACCAAGGATAAACAACTAGGTTGTCGGATCCCACACATACCAAGCATTTCAATCATACACACAATATGCTCGATATGTGTAAATACAACATGGCATCACAACAAAACTCTACGACTCAAACTATTTATTCAATAGGCTCCGAGGAGCGAGATATTACAAACATGGGTCTCATGACCCAACAATCATAGCATACAAATCAAAGCACATGCAGAAGCTTAACATGTCTAGGTACAGACATCTACAAATGAAAAAGGCTGAGAAGCCCGACTATCTGCAAGACCCTGCCGAGGGCACAAGATCGTAGCTCATGTATCAAGCTAAACGCCAAAGTCCACACGGAACTACTAGCAAGACTGACGTCTCTCTACAAAACATAAAATAGGCAAATGTGAGTACAAATGTACCCAGCAAGACTTACATCAGAACTATCTACATATGCATCGGTATCAATAAAGGGGGGGGTGGTGGAGTTTAACTGTAGCAAGCCAGCTTTGACTCGGTGGCTATCCTGAACTACGACTGCAAGTAACTCTTTTGAGGTGGCGCACACGAGTCCACATATTCACCATATCAATACACCACTATGGATCCGCTCCCGTCTCCCTACGAGAAAGCCATCCATAGAACTCACGCTTATCTTGCGCATTTTAGAGTATGCACTTCCACTTGTCTATGAACTGTTATAGGCAACCCAGAAGTCCTTTACCGCGGACACGGCTATTCGAATAGATGATGTTAACCCTGCAGGGGTGTACTTCTTCACGCACACTCTCGCCACTTACCACCATGTACATGTCGTGTATCTCGGCAACCTTCAAGCGGAAGCCTGTCGAGGGAGTTGGCCACGACCTGACTAACCACACAAGTCTCTAGTCCAGGTTTATCGCCTATTCGGGTTCCATCCGCGAGGTGATCCGGCCGGAGTTTCGCTCACAGCCCCAAACGATGTGTGCAGGGTTCCCGAGACACCAAACGGGCACCCAGTACACCGTGCCATGGTGTATCTACCGCATCATAGCCCACCCCTAGGGTCAGTGCTATGCACGGCCGCCAACACATATCCTATAAACACCAGAAACTAGTTGCAACTCCTGGACAGAGGACTAGGGCAGGTAATAAGTCGAGAGGGTCAATTAAGGATCCCAATGAGTGGTAGTAGCTGTTCATGGATCACAAACACAGAACACAGTTCCTGACGACGGTTTCAATGAGACAACCGACCATGTACTCCTACATGGCCTCTCACTGCTACCTTTACCAAATCGTGTTCACACACTTAGCTCACACACAGTAGGACATGTTCATCGCCATTCCAATTCATCCCCGATGAATCAGAACTGACTCAAATCTAAGTAGTAGCAGGCATGACAAACAAGCATGAATGAGTAGGCACATCAGGGCTCAAACAACTCCTACTCATGCTAGTGGGTTTCATCTATTTACTGTGGCAATGACAGGTCATGCAGAGGAAAGGGGTTCCACTACCGCAACATGTAACAGTTGAATCATTGTTGTCCTAATGCCGTAAAAGAGAGCAGGAGTAAGAGAGTGGGATTGTATCGAAATGAACAAGGGGGCTTTGCTTGCCTGGCACTTCTGAAGATAATATAGCTCTTCATCAGTGTCATCGAGCTCATCGTCGGAACCACGTCTATCGAGAGGGGACAACCACCGACAAACATAGAAAGAACACAATCAATGCAATGCACAACATGATGCATGGTCATGACATGTTGATATGCTGTGATTTGAGCTAATGCAGCTAAGAACAGAAGGGTCTGAGTTGATTTGAACCAAAGGTTCAAATTCAAACTAAGAACTTATAAAGTGCATTATCATGTTTTGATATAATCAGCAAGGATAAGTTGTTTAAACATGCATGGAAATGGCACAGATGGATAGGTTGGATTTTTCTGATCATTTTTCATATATAGATCTTTTCAATGTGAGTTATAGATTATTTTCTATGATTTTTGGAAGTTTTGAACATTTTCTAGAATTTCCTGAATAAGAATAAATCCAGAATATGAGTTATTGCGTCAGCACTGTGTCATTGTGACGTCAGCTGGTCAACTGGGCGCCTCCAGGTCAAATCTGACCAGTAGGGGCCACTTGTTAGTACGTAGTTAACTAACTAAAGTTAGTTAGTGTTAAACTAATGATAATCCTAGTTTAGTTAATGGCTTGGGGCCCACACGTCAGTGACCCAGGGGGTCAAACTAGGCCTACCCGGGGTCAACTTGGTCAGCAGGGTCAAACTCGCCGGCGGCTCGACACCGGCGAGGCCCGAGACGGTGGCGCGGCTCGGAAAATGCCCACAGGGCACGGGCGAGGCCGTTCTTGGGAACGTTGGAGAGCTCTTGCAGGCGCGCGTCTAGTGGTGGTGGAGGCGGGGCCTATGGTGGCCGGAATCGTCGCCGGCAATGACAAGCGCGGCGGCCGGTGTTCGGACGTCGAGAGGGACAAGGCTACAGGGTGCTAGCGGCTGGCCAAATGGGTTCTCTGGACTCCTGGGAGCTCCAGGAGCACAACCGTGCATCGGGTTTGAGCGGGGGAGCTCGCAAGCGCAAGGCTCGCTGGCCATGGCGGTGGCCGGAGCTCGGGTGCACGGGGATGGTGGGTAGAAAATGGGAACAGAGGGGGAGAGCATGGGGGAGGATCAGGAGCTCACAGGGGTGCTGGAAAGAAGCTTAGGGAGGCCAGGGAAGCACGGACGGCGGCGAATCGAAAGTGAGGTTACCGGCGGCCGAAGGTTGAAGACGAGCTCGAGGGCGACGCTACAGGGCTTCCGGCAGGGCGTGGCTCGGTGAGGGGGTCGAGGACGACATCGCGGAGCTCGTGGACCAGTCAAGGAAGCGAGGGAGGGCCGGTGGTCGCGGCAACGACGAGCGGCGGCGACGGTGCGTTCGGTGGTGAGAGGGAGAGAGAACAGAGGAGGGGGAGGAGCACGGGGAGAGTGAGAGAGGGGTAGAGGGGTTCGTGGCATCGCGAGGGAGGTCCATGGCGATGAGGGGGAAGCGGCAGGAAGCAGGAGGTGGCACGGGCGCGTGCTGGCGTGCGGCGAACACACGCGGTCTGTCCTTCTGGCGCGCCGAGGAAGATGACTGGCAAGGTGGGCTCGGGTGGGCTGCTCAGAAGCTGGGCCGACTACAGTAGCAGGCCGCCAGGTACGTTTCTATTCTGTTTTATTTCTGTTTTGTTTTGTTTTTATTTATTCATTTTGCGACTGATTCAAAATTCGAAATAAATTCAAAACAGGGCAAAACCTTCTGAATATTTTTATGTTGCCAATATGGACTTTTCCAGAGGCACATAAATAATTCCAGGGCCTTTTGAATTATATTCTATAAAAAATGAATATAATCCAAAACTCAAATACTTATTGATTTAAATTCAAAGTCCCAAAATAATTTCTTCAAAAATGTTCACTATTTTTGGTTTGGTCTAAAATCCTTGCCAAAATTATCGAACATTTATGAAGTCACTTTGGAAACAATGAATGCAATTTAAAGGGTTCTTGCCCTTCTTTTAAAATGATTTCTCATGCATTCAATTTCCTCATTTGAAGTTTCTTGAAAATAACAGGATGCATGATGCTCACTGATGCAACTATCTGCAAACAATTCTAGGGCTGTGACAACTCACCCCCACTAAACAAGAATCTCGTCCCGAGATTCAAGTGTAGGGAAAAAAGGGGGAACGCAAACTAACACGATCTTCATGATCCAGGTGGCACTTCATAAGAACGTTGATTCGATCACCATCATTGTCTCGATGTCTTGCCCCGAGAACTCCAACTAACATGACAATGAGAGGAAAGAGAAAACTCTAGAAGGATCGATCATATCGAAGATCGAACAACTCAGGATCAACTCACGGAGTGAGACATTGAAACATCTCTCGAGCTGAGACACGAAGTACACATCTAGAGGGGTTTAGTGGAATAGATGACGAGGGTTTACTAGGTAGACAACAATTCCACACCTAAGAGGGTGGTGAACGGTTGTCAATGTAGCAAGGATTTGAGTTGCCATGATACCGTAACGAGAAACCCTAGAGAAGGATGACTCCTAGAATTATCCCTTAAGTGGCAAAAAGAATTACTTTTGATCCAGAGATCAATAAAATTCTCTATACCAGCCTAGGGAAAATCTCGAGCAATCGTTTGAAGGAGTTCGAAAGAATGACATACCCGGACAAGAATGGATGATGTGGACTACCTTGTTGAAGACAACGCAATGGATGACTTTTGCTTATCATCGGAAATGGATGGGACCCATGATAGGAACACTTTTGAAAATGATCCTAAACAACAATTACTAAGAGGGGGGCTCATGGGAATTGGCACAATGGCGGTGCAAGCTTGGAACAAAATGCAAATGTTGGGAGTGTTCCAACCATCATATCTGCCTGAGATTCAGATCTAGTTAGAAACATGATACTTCAGACTCACGTGTCTGAAAAGAAGAGTTGCAACACAAAACGACGAGATAACGTCGCAAGATTCTCAGGAAATGAACTACGATAGCAAGCTGCAAAACATGAGCGGGTTCTACTACACACATGTAAACACGCTGTCCCAGACAAGCATGACCACGTAGTAGTCTTATAATAAAACACTACAGAGTTTAGGTGGGGAGCCATCATCGAGGATATCAAAGTCCTTGCATAAGGCATGCTCTTAAGAAGGAACTTCTTCTCTTGAACAAGTCATTCAGTGGCTTGGTGTGCTAGGGAACACATATAGAATGGAGGTAGCGAGCCTGTCAAATCATAGCATACTTCGCACATATATGACTGACTTGGGATGGTACCAGAGGAAACAAAAACAATCTTTCTCGAACTCACGGCGGCAACTTGCACCAAATGCACATGAATCAGAGAAAGCCGCTTCTTTTATCCAACATATGCTTCATGAACGGGACATGAAGATAATCCTTTTAGAAGTTTCCAACACTAGCGGGATGTTCAACACGAATCATGGAGGAGATAAAAATGTTGCTGATGGGCTCAACAACAATTCATCCAGGTTTCCATATATGTGGAATTCCACGATTATGTGAACAAGGTGATAGCATTGGTCAGACCCAAAATATATAATGGTGTATGCTCGAAGAAACAACCACGAGTAAGACAACATTACGGATATCGTTGGCTCTGATTTGATTTGAGGATAGCCCATACTCGAATCAAAGATTGGATAAGATGATAGGTCCATTAACTGATCACGAGGGTCAAACGATGAAAATACCATCTTTCTTCAACACACACACAAGATATCCCTTAAAATGAACTAAGTCGGACAAGCTTTTATCTTCCAACTCTCCAAGTTGTTGTTTAGCTTAACCAACTAGCTCAGGGGTATCCAACACAGATTCTTGGATAAAGGGGTGGTTTATAAGAAACCAACTTGATCACAAACTCAACATAGCGCTTAGGTGACAACCTGGTTATACTTCCGAGAAGATATATGGAAAATCACAAACCACCGATATGTCACTAAGCTCGAGAACAATCTTGCTTTTCAGGGCAAGACGATATGATCAAATAAGTAAGGATTGACACTATCCTAACTCATTGATCGAAAAGTGCACCAGAAATAAGGACTAGGTAGCACGATCAATCTCAGAACGATGGTTCAGTAACCAACACGCTGAGGATGAGAATATTGTCCTTTAACTACCAAGCAACAAAGTTGATAGGAGTATTGATTTCACACATCACTATTCACTTGTCGAAATTCCGGTTACGATAACACCGGAACCGAGGAATGAACAACGATGGCAAGGACTATCACTATATCAAGAATTCATGAGAGGTTGTGCAATTCTCATGACATTCTTGACATAAGACGGTAATACTTTAGGGTAGAACCGAATCAAAAGCTGGATTGGCATTTTGATCTGCGGAGCACAACTATTTTGACCCAATCCTAGACATGGATGAGGTACTGGAGTTTGCTTCTCCTAGTCATTTTGAAATATAATGGCTCGACGGACCACAAGAATAATAAGCATCGATAACACAAATGCACAACTACTCCTCACTATCAATTGATGGACGAGGGTCAGAATACAAGTAAAGAGGGACAACTCAAAGGAACATATAATTTTCTGAGTTATGGATGCATGGATTAGCATGTTATTTCTTCCGGATAACCCATGCAGAAATGTTGAACTGACAGAGTCACAATATAGAATGGAGGGCTCATCGAGAGCACTCCTGTTGTGATCTTTTGGTTCAAGAGAACTCCTGCCATATTGGTTCATGGTATTGGAAGAACATTGTACCATGAACCTCGAGGACTATCGCAAAGGTTACTAATATCCTAAAGGTACTAGCAAACACTATCAAGACGAGGTAAGTAGGGTGAATCTTGGGCTTAAGAACCCAGAAATAGAAGGCCTACTAACTAAATGGCATCACGGGATGCTTTCAAGAATGGGGGCCAGAATCATCACACTGGGAATACAAAGCATTGCTAGATTACTAGGTGACTCCCTAAGACACATAGGGTCATAATAATAGCTCCAACATATATGTCGAGGCAATAGAGTACCTCAACTCATCGATTACTGTGGTTGAACTGGCCCAAAGGGACATCGGGAATGGAAAGAAGGGATTTGCAAATGCATCTGACTATTTAGAAACCTGGGATGACGCGGACAACATAACGGTTGTAAATGCTCAAAAAGGATTTGACACATAATGCAAGATGGTGGCATAACCACTCAGAAGCACAATATCAAGGTTCTGAGGCCAGCCATGAACATACGGAAGTAATGGAAACTGAACTGAGACATGAATCCATCACTCCTATAAGTCTATGGATTAGTAACATGTCATCTTGCTAGATAGATGAGAAGGCCTAGTTCTTAATCCCCATAGAAGAGAAGAGGATGACTCAGATCAGAAAGGCATAAGGTAAAGGAGTAAAAAGAGCCTTACGTTCCCTTCCACAATCAGTTCCCTTACATAACTAAAGCATTTCTAGACACAACTTCGACCGGTTTGGCTTGGTAATCCTACAGGCAGTCAGGCTATGATAACAACGCTGTCAGGACCCCGATTCCAAGTCACATCGATCTAGCCGGTAACACCTCATATCACTTTGCGGCCTCACGCATGGTATTGCCACGGGTGTTGCCTTACCATGGCCCGGGACCGTTTGTGCCTTTTGGCTCACGTATATGATAGTGTCGCTTGCATCCATATGACAGAGAACCCGGGCCGACATGACTAGTCATGAACCCAAAGTGGCGCTAACATACCGGGATAGGCATACATGAATCAACATTGAGCATGTCGATCAGCAGCGTGCGAATCCGGGCTGTAGCACCGGGCTAACAGGACTCCGGTGAACCGGGCTGTAGCAGGCTAGGCAGGACTCCGGATGTCACCGCGTGACATTTCCCCAAAGAGACGGACACAGGAACGAAGTGAATCACATGCCGGCCAGTCAAGTGTTCCAGAGCAGTAGTGCTGGGCTAGCAGGACTCCGATGAACTGGGCTGTAGCGGACTACTATGGCTCACGGAAGCACAAGACTATATTTCCCCATAAGTGAGGCTACCAAAGATAAACAACTAGGTTGTCGGATCCCACACATGCCAAGCATTTCAATCATACACGCAATATGCTCGATATGTGTAAATACAACATGGCATCACAACAAAACTCTATGACTCAAAGTATTTATTCAATAGGCTTCGAGGAGCGAGATATTACAAACATGGGTCTCATGACCCAACAATCATAGCATACAAATCAAAGCACATGCGGAAGCTTAACATGTCTGGGTACAGACATCTACAAATGAAAAAGGCTGAGAAGCCTGACTATCTACAAGACCCTACCGAGGGCACAAGATCGTAGCTGAGGTATCAAGCTAAACGTCGAAGTCCACACAGAACTACTAGCGAGACCGACGTCTCTCTGCAAAACATAAAATAGGAAAATGTGAGTACAAATGTACCCAGCAAGACTTACATCAGAACTATCTACATATGCATTGGTATGAATAAAGGGGGGTGGTGGAGTTTAACTGCAGCAAGCCAGCTTTGACTCGGTGGCTATCCTGAACTACGACTGCAAGTAACTCTTTTGAGGTGGTGCACACGAGTCCACATATTCACCATGTCAATACACAACTATGGATCCGCTCCCGTCTCCCTACGAGAAAGCCATCCATAGCACTCATGCTTATCTTGCACATTTTAGAGTATCCACTTCCACTTGTCTACGAATTGTTAGAGGCAACCCAGAAGTCCTTTACCACGGACACGGCTATTCGAATAGATAATGTTAACCCTGCGGGGGTGTACTTCTTCACACACGCTCTTGCCACTTACCACCATGTACACGTCATGTATCTCGGCAAGCTTCAAGCGGAAGCCTGGCGAGGGAGTCGGCCATGACCTGACTAACCACACAAGTCTCTAGTCTAGGTTTATCACCTATTCGGGTTCCATCCGCGAGGAGATCCGGCCGGAGTTTCGCTCACAGCCCCAAATGATGTGTGCAGGGTCCCCGAGACACCAAACGGGCGCCCGGTACACCATGCCACGGTGTATCTACCGCATCATAGCCCACCCCTAGGGTCAGTGCTACGCACGGCCGCCAACACATATCCTATAAACGCCAGAAAGTAGTTGCAACTCCTGGACAGAGGACTAGGGCAGTTAATAAGTCGAGAGGGTCAATTAAGGATCCCAATGAGTGGTAGTAGCTGTTCATGGATCACAAACACAAAACTCAGTTCCTGAGGACGGTTTCAATGAGACAACCCACCATGTACTCCTACATGGCCTCTCACCGCTACCTTTACCAAATCATGTTCACACACTTCGCTCACACACAGTGGGACATGTTCATCGCCATTCCAATTCATCCCCGATGAATCTGACCTGACTCAAATCTAAGCAGTAGCAGGCATGACAAAGAAGCATGAATGAGTAGGCACATCAGGGCTCAAACAACTCCTACTCATGCTAGTGGGTTTCATCTATTTACTGTGGCAATGACAGGCCATGCAGAGGAAAGGGGTTCAACTACCGCAGCATGTAACAGTTGAATCGTTGTTGTCCTAATGCACTAAAAGAGAGCAGGAGCGAGAGAGTGGGATTTTATTGAAATGAACAAGGGGGTTTTGCTTGCCTGGCACTTCTAAAGATAATATAAATCATCATCGGTGTCACCGAACTCATGGTCGGAACCATGTCTATCGAGAGGGGAAAACCACCGGCAAACACATAAAGAACAATGCAATGCACAATATGATGCATGATCATGACATGTCGATATGCTGTGATTTGAGCTAATGCAGCTAAGAACAGAAGGGTCTGAGTTGATTTGAACCAACGGTTCAAATTCAAATTCAAACTAAGAACTTATAAAGTGCATTATCATGTATTGATCTAATCAGCAAGGTTAACTGGTTTAAACATGCATGGAAATGGCGCAGATGGATAGATTGGATTTGTTTGATCATTTTTCATATATAAATCTTTTCAATCTGAGTTATAGATTATTTTCTATGATTTTTAGAAGTTTTGAACATTTTCTGGAATTTCCTAAATAAGAATAAATCCATAATATGAGTTATTGCATCAGCACTGCGTCATTGTGACGTCAGCTGGTCAACTGGGCGCCTCCAGGTCAAACCTGACCAGTAGGGCCCACTGGTCAGTAGTTAGTTATCTAACTAAGGTTAGTTAGTGTTAAACTAATGCTAATCCTAGTTTAGTTAATGGCCTAGGGCCCACACGTTAGTGACCCAGGGGGTCAAACTGGGCCCACCTAGGGTCAACCTGGTCAACGGGGTCAAACTCGCCGGCGGCTTGACGCCGGCGAGGCCCGAGACGGTGACGCGGCTTGGAAAATGCCCACAGGGCACGGGCGAGGCCGTTCTTGGGCTCATTGGAGATCTCTTGCAGGTGTGCGTCGAGTGGTGGTGGAGGCCGGGCCTATGGTGGCCGGAATCGTCGCCAGCGATGACAAGCACGGCGGCCGGTGTTCGGACATCGAGCGGGACGAGGCTACGGAGTGCTAGCGGCTGGACAAAGGAGTTCTCTAGACTCCTGGGAGCTCCAGGAGCACAACCGTGCGTCGGGTTTGAGCGGAGGAGCTCGCGAGCACAAGGCTCGCCGGCCATGGCGGCGGCCGGAGCTCGGGTGCATGGGGATGGCGGATAGAGAATGGGAACGGAGGGGGAGAGCATAGGGGGAGGATCAAGGAGCTCACAGGGGTGCTGGAAAGAAGCTCAGGGAGGCCGGGGAAGCACGGACGACGGAGAATCGAAGGTGAGGTTGCTGGCGGCCGAAGGTTGAAGATGAGCTCGAGGGCGACGCTGCAGGGCTTCCAGCGGGGCGTGGCTTGTGAGGGGGTCGAGGATGACGTCGCGGAGCTCGTGGCCCAGTCGGGGAAGCAAGGGAGGGCGGGTGGTAGTGGCAATGACGAGCAGCGGCGACGGCGCATTCGGTGGTGAGAGGGAGAGAGAACAGAGGAGGGGGAGGAGCACGGGGAGAGTGAGAGAGGGCCAGAGGGGTGCGTGGCGTCGTGAGGGAGGTCCAGCGCGACAAGGGGGAAGTGGCAGGAAGCAGGAGGTGGCACGGGCGCGTGCTGGCGTGCGGCGCACACACGTGCTCTGTCCTTCTGGCGCGCCGAGGAAGATGACTGGCAAGGTGGGCTCGCGTGGGCTGCTCAGAAGCTGGGCCGACTACAGTAGCAGGCCGCCAGGTACGTTTCTGTTCTCTTTTATTTCTGTTTTGTTTTGTTTTTATTTATTCATTTTGCCACCAATTCAAAATTCAAAATAAATTCAAAAGAGGGCAAAACCTTCTGAATATTTTTATGTTGCCATTATGGACTTTTCCAGAGGCACATAAATAATTCCAGGGCCTTTTGAATTATATTCTATAAAAAATGAATATAATCCAAAACTCAAATACTTATTGATTTAAATTCAAAGTCCCAAAATAATTCCTTCAAAAATGTTCACTATTTTTGGTTTGGTCTCAAAGCCTTGCCAAAATTATCAAACATTTATGAAGTCATTTTGGAAACAATGAATGAAATTTAAAGGGTTCTTGCCCTTCTTTTAAAATGATTTCTGAGGGTTTCAATTTGCTCATTTCAAGTTTCTTGAAAATAACCGGATGCATGATGCTCACTGATGCAACTATCTGGAAACAATTCTAGGCGGTTTATTCTTCCATGTTAGGCGGTTTATTCTCAAGAGGAGTGGACTCCGCTCCTCACTCACGAGAGAATTGGCTGGTCACCGGGATGCCCAGTCCCATGCTTTATGCAAACTAAATCAAAATAATTGCAAAAAAAACTCCCCCTCGGACTCTTGTTCGTTGGAGGCACTCGTTGTTTCGAGCAAACCATGGATTCATGCTTGTTGGTGGAAGAGGGAGTATAAACTTTACCATTCTATTTGGGAACTACCTATAATGTATGTAGCATGGAAGATATTGCCATCTCTTGGTTGTTATGTTAACAAGGAAAGTATACCACTCAAAATATTATTCACCTCTGTTTCAAAACCGAGCTCTGGCACCTCTACAAATCCCTGCTTCCCTCTGCGAAGGGCCTATCGATTTACTTTCATGTTGAGTCATGATCCTCTTATTAAAAAGCACCACTTGGAGAGCACCGCTGTCATTTGCATTCATTATGGTTATTTTACATTGAATATGACTTGACTGGATCTCTTTTACCATGAATTACAATGTCTAGTCACTCCTTGGTCTTTAAAGGTGCTCTGCATTTATGTTTTAAAGATCTCAGAACGGGCTAGCGAGATACCATCTTGTTATATCATATTATGATTGTTTTGAGAAAGTGTTGTCATCCGAGATTTATTATTATGGCTCGCTAGTTGATTATGCCATTGATATGAGTAAACTTGAGACCTATGCGTTATTGTGAATGGTTAGTATAATCTTTGCTGAAAACTTGAATGCTGAATTTACATATTTACAACAACAAGAGCAAACAGAGTTTGTAAAAGTTTTTCTTTATCACTTTCAGTTTGTCAACTAAATTTCTTAAGGACAAGCAAAGGTTTAGGCTTGGGGGAGTTGATACGTATCCGTCGTATCTACTTTTCCAAACACTTTTGCCCTTATTTTGGACTCTAACTTGCATGATCTGAATGGAACTAACCCGGACTGACGCTGTTTTCAGCAGAATTACCATGGTGTTATTTATGTGCAGAAACAAATGTTCTCGGAATGACCTAAAAGTTCACAGAGCAACTTTTTGGAGAATATAAAAAATACCTGCAAAAGATGAATGCCAGGGGGCCCACCACCTGTCCACAAGGGTGGGGGCGCGCCCCCTACCTCGTGGGCCCCCTGGAGCTCCTCCGACGCCAACTCCAACTCTATATATTGTGTTTCGGGGAGAAAAAAATCAGAGAGAAGGATTCATCATGGTTTACGATATGGAGCCGTCGCCAAGACCTAAAACCTCTTGGGAGGGCTGATCTGGAGTCCGTTCGGGGCTCTGGAGAGGGGAATCCGCCGCCAGCGTCATCATCAACCATCCTCCATCACCAATTTCACGATGCTCACCTCCGTGTGTGAGTAATTCCATCATAGGCTTGCTGGACGGTGATGGATTGGATGAGATTTATCATGTAATCGAGTTAGTTTTGTTAGGGTTTGATCCCTAGTATCCACTATGTTCTGAGGTTGATGTTGCTATGACTTTGCTATGTTCCGAGTGCCATGATTTCAGATCTGAACCTATTATGTTTTCATCAATATCTGAGAGTTCTTGATCCTATCTTGCAAGTCTATAGTCACCTATTATGTTTTATGATCCGTTAATCCCGAAGTGACAATAATCGGGATACTTACCGGTGATGACCGTAGTTTGAGGAGTTCATGTGTTCACTATGTGTTAATGCTTTTTTCTGGTACTCTATTAAAAGGAGGCCTCAATATCCCTTAGTTTCTGTAAGGACCCCGCTGCCACGGGAGGGTAGGACAAAAGATGTCATGCAAGTTCTTTTCCATAATCACGTATGACTATATTCGGAATACATGCCTACATTACATTGATGAATTGGAGCTAGTTCTGTGTCACCCTAGGTTCTGATTGTTACATGATGAGCCGTATCCGGCATAATTCTCCATCACTGATCCATTACCTACGAGCTTTCCATATATTGTTCTTCGCTTATTTACCTTTCCGTTGCTATTGCTATACAAAATACCAAAAACATTACTTTTACTATTGTTACCTTTTGCTACCGTTACCACTACTATCATATTACTTTGATACTAAACACTTTGCTGCAGATATTAAGTTTCTAGGTGTGGTTGAATTGACAACTCAGCTGCTAATACTTGAGAATATTCTTTGGCTCCCCTTGTGTCGAATCGATAAATTTGGGTTGAATACTCTACCCTCGGAAACTGTTGCGATCCCCTATACTTGTGGGTTATCAGTTGACCCTGTTCTGATTCAGCATATTATGAAAGAAACATATTTGCAATGACAATTAGAGATTATAGTGGCTTATGTTATGCTTAATTAGCTACGAGCTTATAATGGTTTACCTTGCGTGCCAACATGCTATTAAAATGGTTGTGATGTGGTATGATAGGGTGGTATCCTCTTTTGAACGATTCGAGTGGCTTGACTTGGCACATGTTCACGCATGTAGTTGAAACAAAATCAACATATCCTACTCATGCTTGCATTCGGGGTTGATTAATTTTAATGCATGTTCATGACTGTTGTCGCTCTCTAGCTGGTCGCTTCCCAGTCTTTTTCTAGCCTTCACTTGTACTAAGCAGGAATACTGCTTGTGCATCCAATTCCATACCTACCTATATACGGTATCTACCTGCCATTCTAAGTAAATTTGTATGTGCCAAACTCTAAACCTTCAAATAGACATTCTGTTTTGTATGCTCAAATAGCTCATGTATCAACTAGGGCTGTATGTATCTTCCATGCTAGGCAGGTTATTCTCAAGAGGAGTGGACTCCGCTCCTCCCTCACGAGAAAGTGGCTGGTCACCGGGATGCCCGGTCCCATGCTTTATGCAAATCAAATCAAAATAACTGCAAACAAAATTCCCCCGGGACTCTTGTTAGTTGGAGGCACTCGTTGTTTCGAGCAAGCCAAGGGTTGATGCTTGTTGGTGGAGGGGGAGTATAAACTTTACCATTCTATTTGGGAACCGCCTATAATGTGTGTAGCATGGAAGATATCGAGATCTCTCGGTTGTTATGTTGACAATGAAAGTATATCGCTCAAAATATTATTCGTATCTATTTCAAAACTGAGCTCTGGCACCTCTACAAATCCATGCTTCCCTCTGCGAAGGGCCTATCTATTTACTTTTATGTTGAGTCATCATCCTCTTATTAAAAAGCACCAGTTGGAGAGCACCGCTATCATTTGCATCCATTACTGTTAGTTTACATTGAGTATGACTTGATTGGATCTCTTTTACCATGAATTACAATGTCTAGTCAGTCCTTGATCTTTAAAGGTGCTCTGCATTTATGTTTTGCGGTTTCAGAAAGGGCTAGAGAGATACCATCTTGTCATATCATATCATGATTGTTTTGAGAAAGTGTTGTCATCCGAGATTTATTATTATTGCTCGCTAGTTGATTATGTCATTGATATGAGTAAACATGAGACCTAAGTGTTATTGTGAATATGGTTAGTTCATAATCTTTGCTGAAAACTTGAATGCTGGCTTTACATATTTACAACAACAAGAGCAAATAGAGTTTGTAAAAGTTTTTCTTTATGAATTTCATTTTATCAACTGAATTGCTTGAGGACAAGCAAAGGTTTAAGCTTGGGGGGGGGGGGTTGATACGTATCTATCGTATCTACTTTTCCAAACACTTTTCCCTTATTTTGGACTCTAACTTGCATGATTTGAATGGAACTAACCCGACCTGATGTTGTTTTCAGCAGAATTTCCATGGTGTTATTTTTCTGCGGAAATAAAATTTCTCAGAATGACCTGAAAACCAACGAAGAATTATTTTGGAATATATAAAAAATACTGGAAGAAAGATCCATGCCAGGGGGCCCACCACTTGTCAATGAGGGTGGGGGGCGCGTCCCCCTGCCTCGTGGGCCCCCTAACGCTCCATGACCTCAACTTCAACTCCATATATTCGTGTTCGGGGAGAAAAAAAACTAGGGAGAACGATTCATCGCATTTTACGATATGGAGCTGCCGCCAAGCCCCAAACTCTCTCAGGAGGGCTGATCTGGAGTCCGTTCGGGGCTCCGAAGAGGGGAATCCGTCACCATCGTCATCATCAACCTTCCTCCATCACCAATTTCATGATGCTCACCGCCGTGCGTGAGTAATTCCATCATAGGCTTGCTGGACAGTGATGGTTTGGATGAGATTTATCATGTAATCGAGTTAGTTTTGTTAGGGTTTGATCCCTAGTATCCACTATGTTATGAGATTGATGTTGCTATGACTTTGCTATGCTTAATGCTTGTCACTAGGGCCTGAGTGCCATGATTTCAGATCTGAACCTATTATGTTTTCATCAATATATGAGAGTTGTTGATCTTATCTTGCAAGTCTATAGTCACCTACTATGTGTTATGATCCGGCAATCCTGAAGTGACAATAGTCCGGACCACTCCCGGTGATGACCGTAGTTTGAGGAGTTCATGTATTCACTATGTGTTATTGCTTTGGTCTGGTACTCTATTAAAAGGAGGCCTTTGTCGGTGTCAAAACCGGTGGATCTTGGGTAGGGGGTCCCGAACTGTGCGTCTAGGAGGATGGTAACAGGAGACAAGGACACGATGTTTTTACCTAGGTTCGGGCCCTCTCGATGGAGGTAAAACCCTACTCCTGCTTGATTAATATTGATGATATGGGTAGTACAAGAGTAGATCTACCACGAGAACAGAGAGGCTAAACTGGTATGATTGTTGTTCGTCCTACGGAATAAAACCCTCTGGTTTATATAGACACTGGAGAGGGCTAGGGTTACACAGAGTCGGTTACAATGGTAGGAGATCCACATATCTGTATCGCCAAGCTTGCCTTGCACGCCAAGGAAAGTCCCTTCCGGACACGGGACGAAGTCTTCAATCTTGTATCTTCATAGTCCAGGAGTCCGGCCGAAGGTATAGTCCGGCTATCTGGACACCCCCTAATCCAGGACTCCCTCTGTAGCCCCTGAACCAGGCTTCAATGACGACGAGTCCGGCGCGCAGATTGTCTTCGGCATTGCAAGGCGGCATTCCAGATTTTGAACACAAAGGTAGTGTCCGGCTCTTCAAAATAAGTTTCCACATATTGCCATAGAGAGAATAATATTTACACAAATCTAATCTGCTGACGTATTCCGTAGCGTGACATCACACCACGGCCAAGTCTTTATTCGAATCGTTTTACTGTCCCACCTCAGCGCGTTTAGCGAGGCAGTTTCCTTGGCATGTCTTGTCAAAGCAGAGATCGTGTCCCCTTATTCCGGGATTCTCATCAATACGGGCGTGGGTAACCCAACCGCGCCATTGATTACGGCGCTTGGGAGATAAGCGAGTTTTACCAGGCTGGTGGGGACGCATAGTCGCGTCCGCCCATATAAGGGGATAAGGATCCACCTTTTCATCCACGCCTTCTTCCTCCTTTGCCAATCCATTTCAGCGCACACGAGCTCCAGCGCCCAAGTCCGCACACCCCACCTTAACCTTCTCCAGCCATGTCCGGAGCGGGAGGCAAGTGGATGGTCTCCTCCGTCATGGAGGGACACATTAAAAAACTGAGGAAGGCCGGATACTTGTCTAACGACATTGCGCACCGGCTTCCCAAAGAGGGGCAGCTCATCCCCACCCCTGGGCCCCATGAGAGGGTGGTGTTCCTCCACCATTTCCTCTGCGGACTGGGTTTCCCTCTCCACCCATTTGTCCGGGGGCTCATTGTTGTAAATATGCCCTAGAGGCAATAATAAATTGGTTATTATTATATTATATTTCATTGTTCATGATAATCGTTTATTATCCATGCTATAATTGTATTGATAGGAAACTCAGATACATGTGTGGATACATAGACAACACCAGGTCCCTAGTAAGCCTCTAGTTGACTAGCTCATTGATCAATAGATGGTTACGGTTTCCTAACCATGGACATTGGATGTCATTGATAACGGGATCACATCCTTAGGAGAATGATGTGATGGACAAGACCCAATCCTAAGCCTAGCACAAAAATCGTGTAGTTCGTTTACTAAAGCTTTTCTAATGTCAAGTATCATTTCCTTAGACCATGAGATTGTGCAACTCCCGGATACCGTAGGAGTGCTTTGGGTGTGCCAAACGTCACAACGTAACTGGGTGGCTATAAAGGTACACTACAGGTATCTCCGAAAGTATTTGTTGGGTTGGCACGAATCGAGACTGGGATTTGTCACTTCGTGTAAACGGAGAGGTATCTCTGGGCCCACTCGGTAGGACATCATCATAATGTGCACAATGTGACCAAGGAGTTGATCACGTGATGATGTGTTACGGAACGAGTAAAGAGACTTGCCGGTAACGAGATTGAACAAGGTATCGGGATACCGACGATCGAATCTCGGGCAAGTACAATACCGCTGGACAAAGGGATTGATTGAATCCTCGACATCGTGGTTCATCCGATGAGATCATCGTGGAACATGTGGGAGACAACATGGGTATCCAGATCCCGCTGTTGGTTATTGGCCGGAGAGTTGTCTCGGTCATGTCTGCATGGTTCCCGAACCCGTAGGGTCTGCACACTTAAGGTTCGATGACGCTAGGGTTATTAGGAAGACTTGTATGTGATTACCGAATGTTGTTCGGAGTCCCGGATGAGATCCCGGACGTCACGAGGAGTTCCGGAATGGTCCGAAGGTAAAGATTTATATATGGAAAGTTGTTGTTCGGGTTCCGGGAAAAGTTCGGTTTTTTCCGGTGTTGTACCCGGAAGCTTCCGGAAGGTTCCGGAGAAATTCCGGAGGGGTCCGGAGGTCCGGAAAAAGTTCCACCATGTCTAATACAGCAGCATGGGCTGTAGGGGGGCGCCCTAACCTTAATGGGCCAAGGGCACCAGCCCCCCAAGGCCCATGCGCATGGGAGAGGGGAAACCCTAAGGGGGAGGGCCTCCACTTGACTTGGGAGGCACTCCTCCCCCCCTTGGCCGCCGCCCCCAACCCTAGATGGGATCTAGGGGGGCCGGCCCCCCCTCTCCCCCACCTATAAATAGTGGAGGGGTGGGAGGGTGGCCACACCCTTGAACCTGGCGCAGCCCTCCCTCCTCCTACCTTCTCCTCCTCCTCCATGGTGCTTGGCGAAGCCCTACAGGAGAATCACAAGCTCCTCCACCACCACGCCGTCGTGCTGTTGGACTTCTTCCTCAACCTCTCCCTCCTCCTTGCTGGATCAAGGCGTGGGAGACGTCTCCCAACCGTACGTGTGTTGAGCGCGGAGGTGCCGTCCGTTCGGCGCTAGGATCATCGGTGATTTGGATCACGACGAGTACGACTCCATCAACCCCGTTCACTTGAACGCTTCCGCTCAGCGATCTACAAGGTTATGTAGATGCACTCTCCTTCCCCTCGTTGCTAGATTACTCCATAGATTGATCTTGGTGATGCGTAGAAAAATTTTGAATTTCTGCTACGATCCCCAACAGTGGCATCATGAGCTAGGTCTATGCGTAGTTTCTATGCACGAGTAGAACACAAGTTGTTGTGGGCGTCGATTTTGTCAATTTGCTTGCCGTTACTAGTCTTATCTTGATTCGGCGGCATCGTGGGATGAAGCGGCCCGGACCGACCTTACACGTACTCTTACGTGATACTGGTTCCACCGACTGACTTGCACTAGTTGCATAAGGTGGCTAGCGGGTGTCTGTCTCTCCCACTTTAGTCGGATCAGATTCGATGAAAAGGGTCCTTATGAAGGGTAAATAGAAATTGGCATATCACGTTGTGGTTTTCGCGTAGGTAAGAAACGTTCTTGCTAGAAACCTATAGAAGCCACGTAAAAACTTGCAACAACAACTAGAGGACGTCTAACTTGTTTTTGCAGCATATGCCTTTTGATGTGATATGGCCAAAAGGATGTGATGAATGATATATGTGATGTATGAGATTGATCATGTTCTTGTAATAGGAATCACGACTTGCATGTCGATGAGTATGACAACCGGCAGGAGCCATAGGAGTTGTCTTAATTTATTTATGACCTGCGTGTCAACATAAACGTCATGTAATTACTTTACTTTATTACTAAAGCGTTAGCCATAGTAGTAGAAGTAATAGATGACGAGACAACTTCAAGAAGACATGATGATGGAGATCATGATGATGGAGATCATGGTGTCATGCCGGTGACAACAATGATCATGGAGCCCCGAAGATGGAGATCAAAAGGAGCAAAATGATATTGGCCATATCATGTCACTATTTGATTGCATGTGATGTTTATCATGTTTTACATCTTATTTGCTTAGAACGACGGTAGCTTAAATAAGATGATCCCTCGCAATAATTTCAAGAAAGTGTTCCCCTTACTTTGCACCATTGCGAAGGTTCGTTGTTTCGAAGCACCACATGATGATCGGGTGTGATAGATTCTAACGTTCGAATACAATGGGTGTAAGACAGATTTACACACGCAATACACTTAGGTTGACTTGACGAGCCTAGCATGTATAGACATGGCCTCGGAACACAGAAGACCGAAAGGTCGAACATGAGTCGTATAGAAGATACGATCAACATGAGATGTTCACCGTTGATGACTAGTCCGTCTCACGTGATGATCAGACATGGCCTAGTCGATTCGGATCATGTTTCACTTAGATGACTAGAGGGATGTCTATCTGAATGGGAGTTCATTAAATAATTTGATTAGATGAACTCAATTATCATGAACATAGTCTAAATTGTCTTTGCAAATATGTTGTAGATGAATAGCTCATGCTGTAGCTCCCTATTTCAATACGTTCCTAGAGAAAGACCGAGTTGAAAGATATTGTAAGAAATGATGCGGACTAGGTCCGTAGTCCGAGGAGTGTCCTCACTGCTACACAGAAGGCTTACGTCTTTGATGCACCGCTCGATGTACAAACCCCTACAACGTCGTCTGTGGATGTTATGAACATCTAACAGACACGTCCTGATGACTACTTGATAGTTTAGTGCACCATACTTTACGACTTAGAATCGGGATTCCAATGACATTTTGAATGGCATGAGACATATGAGATGTTCCAAGAGCTGAAATTGGGATTTCAGGCTCATGCCCGTGTTGAGAGGTGTGAGACCTCTAACAAGTTCTTTTGCCAACAAGATGGAGGAGAATTGCTCAGCTAGTGAGCATGTGTTCAGAATGTCTGGGTGCTACAATCACTTAAATCAAGTGGGAGTTAAACTTCCAGATAAGATAGTGATCGATAGAGTTCTCTAGCCACTATCACTAAGCAACTAGATCTTTGTGATGAACTATGGCATGCAAGGGATGGAGTTGATCCCGGAGCTGTTCGCGGTGCTTAAGACCGCAAAAGGTAGAAATCAAGAAGGAGCATCAAGTGTTGATGGTTTAACAAGACCACTGGTTTCAAAAAGGGCAAGGGCTAGAAGGTAAACTTCATGGATGGAAAACCAGTTGCCGCTCCAGTGAAGGAACCCAAGGTTGAACCCAAACCCGAGACTAAGTGCTTCTATTGTAAAGGGAACGGTCACTGGTAGCGGAATTACCCCAAATGCATGGTAGATAAGAAGGCTGGCAACTTCAACAAAATTTATACGTGTTATTAATGTGTACCTCACTAGTACTCCTGGTAGCACCTGGATATTGGATACCGGTTCAGTTACTATTATTGGTGACTTGAAGCAAAAGCTACGGACTAAACGGAGACTGGCTGAGGGCGAGGTGACGATGTGTGTTGGAATTTTTTCCAAAGTTGATGAGATCACCATCGCACGCTCCATCTACCTTCGGGATTAGTATTGAACCTAGATCAATGTTATCAGGTGTCTACGTTGAGCATGAATATGATTAGATGATGTTCATCGCAATATAGTCATTCATTTAAGTTAGAGAATAGTGGTTATTCTATTTACATGAATGATACCTTTCATGGTCATGCACCCTATGTGAATGGTTCATTGAATATCGGTCGTGGTAATACACATGTTCATGCCAAAAGATGTAGAGTTAATAATGATAGTACCACTTTCTTGTGGCACTGCCGCTTAGGTCATATTGGCGTAAGATGCATGAAGAAACTCCATATCAATGGATGTTTTGAAGTCACTTGATTTTGAATCAATTGACACATGCGAGCCATGCCTCATGGGCAGGATGACTAAGACCCCGTTTTCAGGTACAATGAAACGGGCAAGTGACTTGTTGGAAATCATGCATGCTGATACATGTGATCCAATGAGAATTGAAGCATGCGGTGGATATCGCTATTTTCTCATCTTCACTGACGATTTGGGTAGATATAGGTATATCTACTTAATGAAGCACAAGTCTGAAATGTTTGAAAAGTTCAAGCGATTTCAGAGTGAAATTAAGAATCATCATAACAATAAGATCATGTTCCTACGATCTGATCAAAAAGGGATTTTCTGAGTTATGGGTTTGGCAATCACTTAAGACATTGTGGAATTGTTTCACAGTTGAAGCCACCT
The DNA here is from genome assembly GCA_034509565.1 of Triticum monococcum. Classification (NCBI taxonomy): domain Eukaryota; kingdom Viridiplantae; phylum Streptophyta; class Magnoliopsida; order Poales; family Poaceae; genus Triticum; species Triticum monococcum. Next base: position 112,932,414 of record CM067843.1, read on the forward strand.
GGAACACCACAAGGTAATGGTGTGTTCGGACGTCGTAATCGAATCTTATGAGATATGGTGCGATCTATGATGTCTATTACCAATCTACCATTTTCATTTTGAGGTTATGCATTAGAGACAGCTGCATTCACTTTAGATAGGACACCATATAAATCTGTTGAGATGACGCCGTATGAACATTGGTTTGGCAAGAAACCAAAGTTGTCGTTTCTTAATGTTTGGGGCTGCGATGCTTAAGGCTTCAGCCGGAGAAGCTCGAACCCAAAGCGGACAAACACATCTTGATAGGATACCCAAAGGTGACAGTTGGGTACACCTTCTATCTCAGATTCGAGGGCAAATTGTTTGTCGCTAAGAACGGGTCCTTTCTCAAGAAGGAGTTTCTCTCAAAAGAATTGAGTGGGAGGAATATAGAACTTGATGAGGTTGTCGAACCTTTATTTCAACCAGAGAGTGATGCAACATAGAGAGATGTTTTCTGTGGCTCCTACATCTGTTGAATAGGAAGTTAATGATAGTGATCATGAAGCTTCGGATCAAGTTGCTATCGAACCTCGTAGGTCGACAAGGATATGTACTACTCCTGAGTGGTACGGTAATCCTGTCTTAGATATCATGTTGTTAGACAACAATGAACCTACGAGCTATGGAGAAGCGATGGTGTGCCCGTATTCCGACAAATGGTTAGAAGCCATGAAATCCGAGATAGGATCCATATATCAGAACAAAGTATGGACTTTGGTGGACTTGCCCGATGATCGGCAAGCCATTGAGATAAATGGATCTTTAAGAAGAAGACGGACCTGGGCGGTAATGTTACCGTGTATGAAGCTCGACTTGTGGGAAAGAGTCTTTTCACAAGTCCAAGGAGTTGACTATGATGAGAATTTATCACCCGTAGCGATGCTTAAGTCCATCGAATCATCTTAGCATTAGCTGTATTTTTTGATTATGAAATCGTACAGATGGATGTCAAAACAAGTTTTCTTACCAGTTTTCGTAAGAAAAGTTGTATGTGATACAATCAAAGTTTTGTCGATCCTAAGGATGCTAAAAGGTATGCTGGCTCCGGCGATCCTTCTATGGACTAGAGCAAGCATCTCGGAGTCAGAATATATGCTTTGATGGAGTGATCAAAGCTTTTAGGTTTATACAATGTTTGCTAGAAACTTGTATTTACAAGAAAGTGAGTGGGAGCACTACAACATTTCCGATAAGTATATCCAGATGACATATTGTTGATCTAAAATAATGTAGAATTTCTGGAAAGCATAAACGGTTGTTTGAAGAGTATTTTTCAAAGGAAGACCTGGATAAAGCTGCTTACATACTGGGCATCAAGATCTATAGAAATAGATCAAGGCGCCTGATGATACTTTCAAAGAACGCACACCTTGACATGTTTTTGAAGGAGTTCAAAATAGATCAGTCAAAGAAGGGGTTCTTACCTAAGTTGTAAGGTGTGAAGTTGAGTAAGACTCAAAGATTGACCACGGTAGAAGAAAGAGGAAGGACGAAGGTCGTCCCCTATGCTCTTGTCATAGGCTCTATACAGTATGCCATGCTGAGTACCGCACAAGATGTGTGCCTTGCCACATGTCTGGCAAGAGGGTGCAAAGGTGATCTAGGAGTGGATCACCAGATAGCAGTCAAAATTATCCTTCGAGGAATAAGGAAATGTTTCTCGGTTATGGAGGTGATAAAGAGTTCGACGTAAAGAGTTACGTCGATGCAAGCTTAACACCTATCCGGATAGCTCTGAGTAGAGATACCGGATACGTATAATGGAGCAACAATTTGGAATAGCTCCAAGTGGAACGTGGTAGCAGCATCTATGATATGACATAAAGTTTTGCGAAATACATAGGGATCTGAATATGGCAAGACCCGTTGAATACAACCTCTCTCACAAGCGTAACATGATCAAACCCAAAACTCATTGAGTATTAATCACATAGTGATGTGAACTAGATTAGTGACTCTAGTAAACTCTTTGGATGTTGGTCACATGGCGATGTGACCTGTGAGTGTTAATCACATGGGGATGTGAACCAGATTATTGACTCTAGTGCAAGTGGGAGACTGTTGGAAATATGCCCTAGAGGCAATAATAAATTGGTTATTATTATATTATATTTCATTGTTCATGATAATCGTTTATTATCCATGCTATAATTGTATTGATAGGAAACTCAGATACATGTGTGGATACATAGACAACACCATGTCCCTAGTAAGCCTCTAGTTGACTAGCTCGTTGATCAATAGATGGTTACGGTTTCCTAACCATGGACATTGGATGTCGTTGATAATGGGATCACATCATTAAGAGAATGATGTGATGGACAAGACCCAATCCTAAGCCATGCACAAAGATCGTGTAGTTCGCTTTTCTAATGTCAAGTATCATTTCCTTAGACCATGAGATTGTGCAACTCCCGGATGCCGTAGGAGTGCTTTGGGCGTGCCAAACGTCACAACATAACTGGGTGGCTATAAAGGTACACTACAGGTATCTCCGAAAGTGTTTGTTGGGTTGGCATGAATCGAGACTGGGATTTTTCACTCTGTGTAAACGGAGAGGTATCTCTGGGCCCACTCGGTAGGACATCATCATAATATGCACAATGTGACCAAGGAGTTGATCACGGGATGATGTGTTACGGAACGAGTAAAGAGACTTGCCGGTAACGAGATTGAACAAGGTATCGGGATACCGACGATCGAATCTCGGGCAAGTACAATACCGCTGGACAAAGGGAATTGAATACGGTATTGATTGAATCCTCGACATCGTGGTTCATCTGATGAGATCATCGTGGAACATATGGGAGCCAACATGGGTATCCAGATCCCTCTATTGGTTATTGGCCGGAGAGTTGTCTCGGTCATGTCTCCATGGTTCCCGAACCCGTAGGGTATACACACTTAAGGTTCGATGACGCTAGGGTTATTAGGAAGACTTGTATGTGATTACCGAATGTTGTTCGGAGTCCCGCATGAGATCTCGGACGTCGCGAGGAGTTCCGGAATGGTCCGGAGGTAAAGATTTATATATGGAAAGTTGTTGTTCGGGTTGCGGGACAAGTTCGGTTTTTTCCGGTATTGTACCGGGAAGCTTCCGGAAGGTTCTGGAGGGGTCCGGAGGTCCGCAAAAAGTTACACCATGTCTAATACAGAAGCATGGGTTGTAGGGGGGCGCCCTAACCTTAAAGGGCCAAGGGCACCAGCCCCCCCCCAAGGCCCATGCCCATGGGAGAGGGGAAACCCTAAGGGGAGGTCCTCCACTTGACTTGGGAGGCACTCCTCCCCCCCTTGGCCGCCGCCCCCAACCCTAGATGGGATCTAGGGGGGCCGGCCCCCCCTCTCCCCACCTACGAATAGTGGAGGGGTGGGAGGGTGGCCACACCCTTGAGCCTGGTGCAGCCCTCCCTCCTCCTACCTATTCCTCCTCCATGGTGCTTGGCAAAGCCCTGCCGGAGAATCACAAGCTCCTCCACCACCACGCCGTCGTGCTGTTGGACTTCTTCCTCAACCTCTCCCTCCTCCTTGCTGGATCAAGGCATGGGAGACGTCTCCCAACCGTACATGTGTTGAATGTGGAGGTGCCATCCGTTCGGCGCTAGGATCATCGGTGATTTGGATCACGACGAGTACGACTCCATCAACCCCGTTCACTTGAACGCTTCCGCTCAGCGATCTACAAGGGTATGTAGATGCACTCTCCTTCCCCTCGTTGCTAGATTACTCCATAGATTGATCTTGGTGATGCGTAGAATTTTTTTGAATTTCTGCTACGATCCCCAACACTCATATTCTACTATGGCCTGGATTTCCACGATCAGGCCCCGAACTTCATGCTTAACATCTCGGCGTTTATCGTCGTGTGCGAGGCTTTCCTCTGCATCCGTCCCCATTTCGGCCTATGGCTCAAGACTTTCAATGTCAAGCCAAAGGTGGTGCGCGACAACCAGGCGGAATGCGGATGCGCCATGGTGGGCAAAATGCCCAACGTCCTATGGCTCGAGGGCTCCTTCGTGGAGACCCTAAAGGGGTGGCAATCGGGGTGGTTTTACATCATCGAGCCGCGCGACCCTGAATGGGTTGCAGCCCCCGAGTTCCGATCCAAACCCCCTATGCGGCTCACCTCCTGGAAAGAGACGGACCTCTCGTGGGGTAAAAAGGAGAGCTGACCAGACTCCAAACATGCGTCCAAACCCTGGTGTGGACAAGAAGCTCAAACTTGTCAACGTAGTCCAGGTTATGCTCAGCTGCCAGATCCTCCCGTGTCAACAACGGGCTTTCAACCTGTGGGAGTTTGACCCGGCGCAGTACCGAACTCTGAGCAGGCTCTTCGACACGACGTACGAAGATGCCTGTAAGGTGCTTTTCAAGGGCGCCGAGGCCCCCGCATCCGCTACCGAGGATCGCGGATTCAGCACGCAGTGTCACGCTTGTGCGGTATGCCGTTTTTACCTTTTACAGGGTATTAGTTTTTCATAGTTTGACTCCATGCAGGATCTAAGCTACCTTACCTTTGAAAGGATTGGAAGGAGACGTCCGGACAGATGAACTATGCGGCTCCTTTGCCCGAAGGCCCAGCGGACGCTCGCTTGGCGAAGCTGCTGGTTCCGGCACCCTATGTGGTGCCGGAGAAGAAGGCCAGGAAGAAGGCCACGGCGACTCGAAAGAGTGCCCGACAGCTAGAGGTGTCGGATTCATCATCCGACGACTCCAAGACGCACTCCTCCCGTGAAGACGAGGAGGAGGAAGAAGAGACCTCTCCCCCTCCAGCGGGGGGGAAGGAAGAAAAGGAAGGCTGCCCCAACTGGGCAGGCCAAAGGGTCCAAGAAGGGGAAGACCCTTCCTCCGGACTACTCCACGAACGCCGACGACGATGAAGAGGAGTGGCCGCACAGGGCCAAGCCCCTGGCGAGATCGTAACTATTCGGACACTAGAGCAATTCATAGTGTTCCTTTCTGGCACAGCTCCTCCTTACGCCGAATATGACTATGCAGTCCGCCCAAGGCCGGGCTCGACGAGTCGTCGAGCGGCTCCCTGGATTCGTCGGATGTGAATTCGCTTCCAATGGCTACCTCCCCCCACACTACAAGAAATATGTCAACTTATGACCTTCTGTCAATGACCCTCGAAGAATTGGTCATAAATTTATGACCATTTTAGACCAATTGGTCAAAAGCTGTTCAGGGGGCTCCAAACCCTAAACCATTGCGACCATTTTGGTCAGAAAGGTCGTAATTTCCTTACACGAAATGGTCACAAAGCAAACAGTGCTAGTCCGCTGCCTTATTTCTAATTGTTAATGACCAATATAGCTGGTCATAGCCTTGTAGATTATGGTGGGTTGTGATGACTAGGCGCCATCTCATCAGTTTTGCCTATGTGTCATGTCCATGTGGCAGTTTTTGCCCTAGGTTGTGAAGCAACCTATATTTCTATCATTCCCAAAATTCCCAAAAAATCTCATAAATTCTTTTCGGCATATCTTCATCAAATATGTAAAAATCCTTCCTTGCCTAGTTCAAAACTAATTCAACTATATTCATTTTCCCATTCTGTTCACAACAACACTTTATGAAGGAAGTGCTATTTATATATTCTTGATTGCCCTCGGAATTTTTGGGCACTCTTTCCTATCCAAATCATTACCGCATGACAAAATTCAGCTCCATTTGCCTAGCAAATCTTCCTCGGCAAATTTTCAAAGTTTTTGTCCACCTAGAAGCATTGTGAAGGAAGTACCTTTTTATATCTCTAAATGACATGAAATGTATACAGTTCCTTCATATGCCCAAATTATCACCCTCCTCCAAATTGTAGCTCAGTCAAATCATCTATGCGAGCCCAGGTTCAATTGATATTTTATGGCCAAATGGGCACGTTGCAAAGCAAGTGTTATATAGACCCCTCCTATTACCCTCAAACTTTTCGGGAACTCTTCCATACCCAAATCATTGCCACATGGTAATATTCAGCTCAATTTTCCTAGTAAATCTTTCTCGGGAAATTTCCAAAGTTTCTACCTCAAGAGAAGCTTTGTGAAGTAAGTACTAGCTAGGCTTACCCAAATGATCTGAAAATTTACCAGCGCATGACCATACCTAAGTAACTTACCTACACCAATTTTGAGCTCATTTCATTCATCCAATCTCTCTCACTAGTTTTCCCAAGTTTCTGTCCATAGAAGAGCATTGTGAAGGAAGTACTACTTTGGCATGTCCAAATGGTATCAATTTTCTACAATGCTTTCCTATGCCCAAATAACCATCCTCCACAAAATTTCAGCTCACTCCATTCATTATTTTGAGCCCAACTTCAACATTCATATTTTTGTCCAGCGTGGTACTTTGCAAAGCAAGTACCACCTAGGATCCTCCTTTTGAGCTAAAAATTTGTGAAGACATTCTCCTTAATAGATGATCATCCTCAGCCAAAACTCACGCCCATTGGCCATGTGCATTTCCCGTACCGCTAATCAAACACTTGGTTGCTAATTCATGTTTGAGCATCGATCGGTCTCCTCGTGAGAATCTTATGTTGTAATTTTCTTCCTAGCACCAACCTGGGGAGTGCCCAACCCACTAGACATGCCTAGGCCGCCCAGAACACATGGCAACATTACGGTCACGCGGTGACCACGCGACGGGCATGTGAGTTTACGCGCTCTGGAGTTGGGGCCCTCGGCCACCGCCCAAACCTCGTTGTATCGCCACCAAACCATGTATTTATGATTAAATAGGTCCTTATGTAACTAGAAATGATTTTTGGAAAAAATAAATAGCAAACTATGAGGCAGCTGCAATTCAAATTTGACCCGCTTCCACCTGAATCGGCGGAAATTTGTCTTTTTCACGAGAGGTGGATCAAAAAATTTTACACCCAACCATTTTGTCAATTGTGCATTAAATATGGCCTAGTATTTTATAAAAATGATTTGGTCCAATTTTATAACAATTATTTGGTAGTTCCTTCACAAAAAAACCTCCTTTCGGGCACTCGAAAAATGGAAAATGGTTTTTTCGTCCAACGAAAATGAAAACTTCCTTAGACAACATTGTTTGCCATTCCAATATGCACTCTTGTGCACAATATGAGATCATTTGAACAAACTATGCCATGAATGTGGCCATAAGATTGATCATTTGACTTGAAAGCCATTGATCTCCACACATGATAGCTCGTTTCTGAGAACACTTTTTTATAATAATTGCCGTATTACAAGTTTGTTATTTTTCCTAGGAACTTGGCCACATATGACGACACAATGCGAAGGTTTCCCAATTTTTTTGATTTTTTTTGAATTTTTTATGCCCGTTTCAAAATGCGATCAAAACGACGGGAATGACCGTTCCTAGCTAGTGGTTGAATCTTGGAATTTTGTTGGTGTTTCTCTGATTAAAAAGATACTTATGTACCTAGAAATGATTTTTGGAAAAAATAAAGAGCAAACTATGAGGCAGCTGCAGTTCAAATTTGACCCGCTTCCAACTGAATCGGCGGAAATTTGTCTTTTTCTTGAGAGGTGGATCAAAACTTTTTGCACCCAACCATTTGATCAATTGTGCATTACATATGGCCTAGTATTTTAGAAAAATGATTTGGTCCAATTTTGCAACAATTATTTGGGAGGTCCTTCACAAAAAAACCTCCTTTTGGGCACTCGAAAAATGAAAAATGGTTTTTTCGTACAAAGAAAATGAAAACTTTCTTAGGTAACATTGTTTGCCATTCCAATATGCACCCTTGTGCACAATATGAGATCATTTGAACAAACTATGCCATGAATGTGGCCATAAGATTGATCATTTGGCTTGAAAGCCATTGATCTCCATACATGATAGCTCGTTTCTGAGAACATTTTTTTTTAAATAATTGCCGTATTACAAGTTTGTTATTTTTCCTGGGAACTTGGCCACATATAATGACACAATGCGAAGGTTTCCCAATTTTTTGATTTTTTTTAAAAAATTATGCCCGTTTCAAAATGCGGTCAAAACGGCGGGAATGACTGTTCCTAGCTAGTGGTTGAATCTTGGAATTTTTTTGGTGTTTCTCTGATTAAATAGATACTTATGTACCTAGAAATGATTTTTGGAAAAAATAAAGAGCAAACTACAAGGTAGCTACAGTTCAAATTTGACCCACTTCCGGCTGAATCGGCGGAAATTTGTCTTTCTCACCAGAGGTGGATAAAATGATTTGGTCCAATTTTGCAACAATTATTTGGTAGTTCCTTCACAAAAAAAACCATTTTGAGCACTCAAAAAATGATTAAAAATAGCTAGAAATATGAAAAATGCATACAAATTGGTCCTAATCCATAAAATGTGGTCTAACTCTAGTGAAAATTTCTGTGGTGCCCTTTTGCAAAATATTTTTGATAGCTACTTCACAAGCCCCCTCTATTTTTAGTACTTAGACACTTTTTTAAATTACTGGTTTTTTGAACCAATCAGTACTCTTCCCACGGATCGATGACATGGCGCCCATCCATCCATCTATCCATCTCTCCATCCCACATCCATCCGTCCATCTATCTACAGAAAAAAAGAAAATAAAATGAAAAAGAGATACCCCTACCCGCATCCCAAACCCTAGGTCAGATCCCATCGACTCCCCCCTCGCCTCCCCTCCTCTCCTCGCAGCCACCGCCACCTCCTCCCTCGATCCAGTCCTCTCCCCGGCCTCCGTTCCCCGATCCAGTCCTCTTCCCGCCGCTCCCACCAACCACCGACCTCGCAGCCCTCCTCACCACCGCCGCCGACCTTGTCCCTCCCTACCGCGGGCCCAGATCGAGTCAAAGAAGGTCCGGCGGTGGTCCGATCCGCCACCACCACAGCGGGCCTTTTGGATCCACACCGTCGTCGAGCTGGATCCGCGCCTCGTTGCACGGCCTCGTCTGCCTTCGCGGCTGCGCCACGGGCTTCAACTACGTCACCCAGTCCAGCGTCGGTGAGGTTTCCAGCTCCGACCAACCCACCCGCTCGACGGAGACCGCGACCATGTCCATCTCGTTGAGCCTCGCGATCCCCACTGCGGCGCCCTGCCCCGTGCCACCGCCGCGGTCGGCACGGAATGCGGGCTGCTCTCCGCTCTCTGCGGCCACCGTGCGGACGACGGGCGCAGTCAGGTGAGGCTGATTTCCCGCGCTCTCCTTCCATCCATGTGATTCGCTTACCCACCGCCCAGCGGCTGATCTCTATGTCTGCGTCTATGCAGGGGATGCGCCGCTTTGCCGCTGAGGCCGCAGCTCCTTGGAACAGGCGCGGCGCGGCCTTGCCGGAGCCGGGGGAGCGACATCGTCTGCAGCGCGTCGGCCTACCTCAGCCCGCCCTCCATGCAGTGGGTCTCCATCGCGGCCGCAGCGTGAGTGCCTCGCCCCATCCCCTCCTCGCTACCCAGCCATAAAGTACCTTTCTCTGGCACGATTTGCTAGCGCAGATACGCATGGGCCTTTCCCTGCTCCAAATCTGTTACTCGTTCAGAGCTCAGAGGACATTACCACAACTGCTGCATAGATCCGTTGGTTTCTTGATGATGTGTTCTAGACGATGCTATAGCATAGTCAGTTTTCACGAAATCCCTCTTGATTATGCCTGGATTGTCAGGTAAATCTGCTGAGTCGAAATGCGATAGATCTTGATTCTGTTAGTCTAGTCTATCTAGGTGCGTAGTTGATTCCGGTCGTTCTATGATGTACGTCAAAGGGAATGGGAGCTGGTGAGGAAAGGAACTTGCTGGGACAACCAGATCGAGTCCCTTCTCTACATGTTAGTTTTGCTCCCTTGCACAGCAGTAAATGCCTCTGCAAACATGATACTATATATTTGCATGTCATAGTCAACAGTTAGCGTGTGAAAATGAAGTGAACCATCAGCTCTGTTATATCTGTAGCTCGGCTCTGCACATGTTTTTGGTTTGTTCTCAGTCTAACTGTGGTGTGCCTTTGTGAATTAATCCAGTAGATGCTTGAAAATGAACAAGTGTTAATAATTGTTGTGAAAGAAGCCTGACGCTAAAAAGATGCACAGGATCAGCTTCTCGCGTTCCCTAGAAGAATATTACTCCGTCTGTAGAGAAATAAAAGAGCGTTTAGATTACTAAAATTAATGAAATTCCTGTTTTGTGAAACTTCAATGCTGAGCTCCTCTCCTCGCTAAGCTGTGGCCGTCGATTTTCATTTCGTCCACCACCACTCCAGCTACCTTCTTGTGTAATCAAATTTTCCTCCTGTATGTATGTATGTATGTATGTATGAGGCTGGGTAGTTCAACTCTAGTTTTCTTTCTAACTCATTCATATATATGGTGAAAATTGTGCAGGTTCCACTGTACTAATGTAGAGTATTTCCGTAGTATTGCTGTACAAGTTTACTGTAGTATTTTGGTATGCACTCCTGAACAAGTTAATGTTGTATTTTGGTATGTACTGATGTACAAGTTTAATGTGGTGTTTTGGTATGTACTGCTGAGTTCATAACCATTTTGTTTTACAACATGCAGATGATTGCCTTCATTCATGTTTCAACGTGAGCTCTAGGTCGAAGTTGCAAGAAGCAAGGATTCAGGATCTAGGCATGCATGCATGCTTTCTTAGCCCTGCTTCTGATCCTTAGGAGATGTGAATTTCTATGATTTTTGATGTACTCCCAGCATTTATCTTTTCTCTTATCTCTTTGTTGTTTAGCTAGAAGCGTAAATCCTGATGCATGATGATCATGGTTTGTTTTTGTAGATCTGTTATGATGGCGCTTAAAATTTTACATGCCTAGATTCTGATTGAACTTGTTCTTGTAGGTCTTTCCACTTCTATGATCAGTTTAGTTAGAGTTGCACATGTCAGAACATATATACCAATAACTCCCAGCTAGTGAGAAATTTTTTGTCACTCCATTAACACATACTGGTTAGTGTTAGTCTTACTATTTATGTACATGGAATTTGTTGTCAATTTTGTTAGAATGCAACCTTTTGGTAATTCTGGACTTTTCTTTTGCGGTAATGTAATGATGTTACATGTTTGCTGATTGTTGTATATGGAAAAGATGAATCCTATTGTTTTCTTTTTGATGTACATGCATGCTGATGGTTGACACTCATGAACAACAAGCAACCATTCTAGTTACTACCTAGGTGTTCAGAGATTGTTGTATTATTTATGTTCTTTTTACTCCTAGAGTTATTGTTCACATTGCCTGTTTTTCTTGGTGCATACATGTACCTCAAGCATTGTACTTCTGTGTTTGCTTAGGAGGATAGTGGGCAGATCTACTTTGCTGCTTTGCTGCTTACGTTAGTGTTGCCATTGCATTTGTTTGGTTTTGGCCTCAGCAGCAGTATACTAATGCTTCAAGATCTATTTATTTTTCTGTTCATTATACTAATGCGTCGGCAACAGTATACTAATGATTGGTATTCAATTTGCTGCTTACGTTAGTGTTGCTACTGTTATCCATGCCCTCATGCTTCAGGATCGACTCCTAGCTGCTTGTGTATCTGTTTATTATTCTATTCACTATTCTTTTCCTAGTTGTTCTTTGTTGGAAGATATTGCTTTCATTGACAGCCATGATAATGATAATTTCCTCTCTTCTAAGGAGCTCTGGGTTGAAGAAGTTCGAAGAAGGGAACACTTCATCTTTGTAGCTAGTTTTATGTTCCTGGGTGTTTACTTCATAGATGTTCCTGGGTGTTTGTTTACTTCATAGATGTTCCTGGATGTTCCTAGGTGTTTGCACTTCCTGGGTGTTCTAAATTCCTGGATGATGTGGACTACCGCATGATTGTAATATATATAATATACTCATTTTGGACGTCATTTATGAAAATTTGTGTGGTTGAAATATTAGAAATATTGATATTTTTTCGAGGTGATGATCCTTCTAATACATCAGAAATGAAGCAAATACTATTTGGGCCCTAAAAAGGCCACAAATCAAACAATTCAGAAAAAATGAACAAAAATCGCTTAAAAATCAATTGTGAAAAGGTGAAGGCAAATAAAATAAAAAGGCCTAGGCCCAAAAATAACGAGGCTGAAATGTTGGGCTTGGCCCATCTACCTAATCAAAATTGATATGAGAAAAAACATGAATAGGCTGAATTGTTGGGCTAGGCCCATGTAGAAAACCGAATTGGACCGGGCTGAATCTTGTGCCACATCAGCTTGCCACGCTGGATGCCTACATGGCCTGGGGAGGTTGCTAGTGACCAAAATGACACAGTAGACGTATTTTGGTCGTAAACGTCTTCAACCATTCCAGAAGAAAGGTCGCTATAGTCAGTTTACGACCGCCAGCTTTTGACCTTCTGTTTTTGGTCACAAAAAGGTCGCAAATGGAAATTTGTGACCTTTCAGGGACCAATAGTGGTGGTCACAAGTTGACATATTTCTTGTAGTGCCACCCTACGGACGACACCGAGGTGGCGTCCAACAGGTTCCAAGCCAGGAGGAGGTGGTCCTGGAGGCGCCGCAAGGCGACCTCCCAGACTCCAGGCGTAAAGGGGATAGAACCCCCAAGGGCTCCCAGTCCGGCCTTGAGCCGGACACCGCGCCGGAACCTTCAATGGTGCTAGACTCCGGTAGGCAGCCTCCTTCCAAGAGGAGCAAGCCTACCGAGCCGGTGACCTCCGTCCAACCGGAGGCATCGGACAATTTGCTGGAGGTGCTTAACGGCGGCTCCATTGACGAGGAGCACCGTACTATTATGAGTGTGGTGATCCAGAAGGTTCAGTCCGCCAAAAGCGGACTGACTGAAGCCTGTGCCAGCCTCCTAACAGGCTTTGAGGTAAGTAAAGAATATGTAAAAATATTACCGCATAGACTGTAGCCCCAGATGCTCTGTTCGGCGTTCGGAAAGAAAAGCCGAATAGAGGATCTAATAACATTCGCAGGAGTCTAACATAATCAAATCAATATGCGTATGCAGGCTTCGCTGCTGGCCTCCGCCGCACTGACTGCGGAGGTGGATATGCTGAAGAAAAACCTCACGCGGTCCGAGAACAAGCTCGGCCATGCCAAGAGGCAACTCGAGGAGAAGGAAGGTAAGTAATACCTTGCACAAGTATATAGAGAAGATGTGGTTGCAAAAAATGACAGGATCAATGTGCTATTATAGGGGCCACGACCGAGGTGGCAACCCTTAAGAAAGCGTTGTCCGAGGCCGAAAACAGAGCGGCCGCAGAGCGCACAGAGAGAGGGAAGAAGGAGGCGCGGGTGGAGGAGGTGCAGAAAGAGCTCCAGGCTCTTGTGAAAAAAATGAGAGTTTGGAGCTTGACTCAAAGACGCAAGCGTCCGAGCTTGCGGCAGCCCTCGAAAGTGCGAAGTCTGCCAAGGCCGAAGCCTAGAAAGCCCTCCAAGAAATTGAAGCGATGAAGAAGATAGCGGTGGGTAAGGCATTCATTATGCAAAGCAAGCACGTGAAAGTGAATTACTTGTTACTTACCCGAGTCCAGAGCTCTCCAGGAGCATTCGCAGATTTGCCCCGCAGTGCGTCTGATGCCGCCGCCTACTATCGAGCCGAGGAGGGGAGCTCGATAGAGAAGGTGTTCTAATCTAAGTATGCTGAGGCCGGACACCTGGTGCCTTTGAGCGACCAGCTGAAGCAAATGGTCGAGCTCCACAAGGTGGCCGAACATGCCATAAAGGGCCTCCTAGTTCGGCTTTGGCCTGGAGAGGCTCTGCCTGGGAGCTACTTTGGGCTGGTGAGGCGGCTGGTGGATGCCTGTCCACGACTTGAAATAATCAAGTGCTCCGTCTATATCGAAGGTGCCCATAGGGCGCTTGCCCGTGCTAAAGTGCACTGGGGCAAGATGGATGCGGAGAAGCTGGTGAAGGACGGGCCGCCGCCGGGCAAGGAGCATCGCGTCCCGGAAGCGTATTATGAGGGCATCCTGAAGGGTGCCCGCCTATAGCGGATGAATGCTCCAAAGATGTAATTTTTGAGTAAACTCACATTTGTGATCCTGTACGCTAAAAACTTGTTCATATGCGCTAAGCAACGCTTTTGAATTTAAAATATTACCTTCTGTGCGGCCGTTTATCAAATTTGAGAGATGGCGAGTCGTCGGCTTCTGCCCCCATGCCACAAGTGATGGGGTGTTTGGGATAAACATGAGCGCTCTTTTTTCCATTCTTGGGTCCTTCGAGGGAGGCGCTCAACACAACGAACAAGGCAATCGGACTATAATGCTTGAACACTCTCACTTAGCCATAGAATTCTATAATTTTAAATTTCGGCGAAGCCCCTAGTGTTCGGAAGACCGAGTTCGGGGCGCTATCCACGCCTAGGCCGGACAAAGCCGACTCCTCGCTCTAAGCGGCATAAGTCTTTAGGGACTCGAAAACCTCTCGCACAGCGACCAGCTCTCGCCTCATCATGACAGTCACTTTTAGCTTTCTCTACTGAGGTGCTTAGCCCAGCTCAACTAGGGCACAATCGCAGTAGTTCTCCTAGTGCTACCTTAGCCGATATAACGGAACGTAAGGTACCAAAACATAGGAGCCGGGCAAACCCAACTATTGACCCAAGACATGATTCGGAGCCGATGCATATAATGCTATAAGTTCGGGGTGCCGCACTTGTGAAAGTGTTTGGACTTCTCACACCATATTGTGGGGTACTTAACCCCTGGCGTATTGGCCGTACCAAAGTGTACGGGTGCAACATGTCATTAATGAACATATATTCGTAAAAAAGAGTAATGCAATAATAGACGAAAGCTATGCATTGTTTATTTAAAAAAGCTGCGATCAAAGCAGAACGATACAAATAGTGCAGTAGGCAAAAGATGGGACTATTTAACATGTCCTTTCTAGGGGCGAGCTGCGGAATGGTATGTGAAACAGGTATACTGCTCGTTATAGAGACCACCTTAGAGTTCCATAGTGCGGCATAGCTTTCTGCTTTCCTGGTTGTATCGTTTTGTGTGGCAATTGTACTGCCGGACAAGCCTTCCGAAGAATGGAGTCCTGAATATAAGAGAAAAATAAGCAATCGGCAGCCCCTAGTGCGGTTTAAGCCACGTTTCGGGCGTGCCGTGATGGTGCCCCTCCCCCTGTGCCCATGGTATTTCCATACCGTAGTTATGTACGCGCAACACTGGTTTCGCAAGTTCGCAAGGGTTGGGGTTGGGGCCGCATTTCTATGCTTGCTCGGAACGTGCCAGGCGGTCTTGTTGTAGGTTACTCCGGGCGCGCTTGACGGTGTCCAGACGTTTAATGGCCAGACTGGAGAATTGCCTTGAGAGGCTGTTTTGTACTTCTACTGCGATAGCCGCCGTATGCTCCTCCGTTCGGAGAGAGCGCTTGGTGTTTCCATTGACCGTGATGACTCCTCGAGGGCCTGGCATCTTGAGCTTGAGGTATGCGTAGTGCGGCACCACATTGAACCTGGCAAATGCGGTTCGCCCGAGCAGTGCGTGATAGCCACTACGGAACGGGACTATGTCGAAGATTAACTCCTCGCTTCGGAAATTATCCGGAGATCCGAAGACCACTTCAAGTGTAACTGAGCATGTACAGTTGGCCTCTACACCTGGTATGACGCCTTTAAAGGTCATTTTAGTGGGTTTAATCCTCGAGGGATCGATGCCCATTTTCCGCACTGTATCCTGGTAAAGCAGGTTCAGGGTGCTGCCGCCGTCCATAAGGACTCTAGTGAGGTGAAATTCGTCAATAATTGGGTCTAGAACCAATGCAGCGAATCCTCCATGACGGATGCTAGTGGGGTGGTCCCTTCGATCAAAAGTGATCGGGCAGGAAGACCATGGGTTTAACTTTGGGGCGACTGGCTCCATTGCGTATATGTCCCTTAGCGCACGCTTCCGCTCCCTCTTGGGGACGTGGGTTGCGTATATCATGTTCACCGTCCGCACTTGTGGGGGAAAACCTTTCTGTCCACTGTTGTTCGGCGACCGGGGCTCCTCCTCGTCATCGCTATGCAGCCCCTTGTCTGTGCTTTCGGCATTTAACTTGCCTGCCTGCTTGAACTTCCAACAATCCATGTTGGTGTGATTGGCTGGTTTTTCAGGGGTGCCATGTATCTGGCATGAGCGGTCGAGTATTCGGTCCAAACTGGACAGGCCCGGAGTATTTCTTTTGAATGGCTTTTTCCATTGACCAGGTTTAGAGCCTCTGAATCCGGCATTAACTGTTGTATCCTCAGCATTGTCGCCGTTAATGCGGCGCTTTTGCTTGTTGCGACGTGACTTGCCACTGCTGTCCTTGGTATCCGAATTACCAGGGCTCTTGGTCATGTTAATGCTGCGAGCTAGCCAACTGTCTTCTCTCGTGCAAAAGCGGGTCATAAGTGTCGTGAGGGCTGCCATAGATTTCGGCTTTTCCTGTCCTAGGTGCCGCGCAAGCCACTCGTCGCGGATGTTGTGCTTGAAGGCTGCTAGGGCCTCTGCGTCCGGACAGTCGACGATTTTATTTTTCTTGGTTAGGAACCGTGTCCAGAATTGTCTGGCCGATTCCTGTGGCTGCTGAATTATGTGGCTAAGGTCATCGGCGTCTAGTGGTCGCACATAAGTGCCCTGGAAAGTGTCGAGGAATGCGGCTTCCAGGTCCTCCCAACAACCAATTGATTCTGCTAGCAAGCTGTTAAGCCAATGTCGAGCTGGTCCTTTAAGCTTGAGTGGGAGGTATTTGATGGCGTGTAGGTCATCACCGCAGGCCATGTGGATATGAAGGAGATAGTCCTTGATCCATACCGCAGGATCTGTTGTGCCATCGTATGATTCGATGTTCATGGATTTGAAACCCTCGGGGATTTGACGATCCATTACTTCACCTATGAAGCATAGTGGGTGTGCGGCGCCTCTGTATTGGGCTATATAACAACGCAGCTCGAACGAGCTTTGTCTACTGTGTTTGGCCCGGCCGGATTTACTGTATCCGGACAAACGATTACCATCTCATGCCGTGGGGCGCCCACGCGATCCGTAGATCGATCTTGTTTGCCTTTCCTTGTCCTATATATCTCGCAGGTCTGGCGCGTTTTCCCGTGCCTTCGTATTTTTTGAGCGGCGCCAGGGTGCGACTGGAGTGGAGGGCCGAGAGGCCTCTCTGTCATGGCCACGGGGTGGCCGGTCGGCCGCATCATGCGCTGGTGATGTATGTTTAGGTGCTTCCTCCTCTAATCAGGGTAGCAACCTGCGCTTTGGGTAGCTCTTGGAGGGGCGTTCGAGTTCATACTCTTCGGCCGCAAGGACTTCAGTCCATCTGTCGGCTAGCAAATCTTGATCAGCTCTAAGCTGTTGCTATTTTTTCTTGAGGCTGCTCGCCATGGCCATAAGCCTGCGTTTGAAACGCTCTTGTTCGACGGGATCCTCCGGCACGACAAATTCGTCGTCGTCGAGGCTTTCCTCGTCTTTGAAGGGAGGCATATAATTATCGTCCTCGACCTCTCTGTCGGCCGCTCTCTCATGAGGGCTGGCTTCTCCATCCTCCTGTGCTGAATCTTGCTAGAGGTGGTTGTCTTCGGCACTGTCCGGGGTGTTATTATCTCCCGTGCCAGAATCACCGTTTTTGCTTTGGCGGGATTTAGAGCGGCGCCGTTGACGCCGGCGCTTAGGCTACTTCTTGGAGGGGTCATCCTCCACGGTTCCATCGCCATTGCCTTCTTTTGGGGTGTCCACCATGTATATATATCATATGACGAGGTGGCTTTCCAGTGCCCTATAGGCACTGGTTCTTGATCGTCTCCTACATCGGCGTCCATACCGTCGATGTCTTCGGAGTCGAAGTCGAGCATGTCGGTTAAATCATCGACAGTGGCTATGAAGTGGGTGGTGGGTGGATTTGAATTTCTTCATCATCCGCATCCCAACCTTGCTGACCATAGTCCGGGCAGGGCTCTCTTGATAAAGAGAGAGACTTTAGTGAATTCAGAATATTGCCAAAGGGTGAGTGCTGAAAGATGTCCGCGGCGGTGAACTCCATGATCGGCGCCCAATCGGGTTCGATCGGTAGGGGCGCGGAGGGCTCGGAGTCTAGAGAGGAGTCCGGCTCCTTGGAGTCACGGGCTTCGCAGAGAATAGGGCTGGTGTTCGGCTCGATCGCCGTAGAGATTGCAGCCCCCAAGGCGGTGTCCAACCACCCATCCTCGATTGGCGCACTTGGCTCCGAATTAAGGGTCGGAGCTGATGCGGGTGCGGCCTCCAGGGCACTGTTCGACGTGCTCATCGTGACAGTGCGGCGCGCTCGGCTATGGCTCGAATCCGTCGAAGATCAAGTCTCCGCGGAGGTAGGCCGTGTAGCTCAAACTTCCAAATCTAACCTGATGGCCAGGGGCGTAGCTTTCGATCTGCTCCAGATGGCCAAGCGAATTGGCCCGCAGTGCAAAGCCGCCAAATACGAAGATCTGTCCGGGGAGAAAAGTCTCACCCTGGATCGCATTGTCATTGATGATCGGAGGAGCCATCGGGCCTAAAGGTGACGACACAGAGGAACTCTCAATGAAAGCACCAATGTCGGTGTCAAAACCGGCGGATCTTGGGTCGGGGGTCCCGAACTGTGCGTCTAGGCGGATGGTAATAGGAGACAAGGGACACGATGTTTTGACCCAGGTTCGGGCCCTCTCGATGGAGGTAAAACCATACTCCTGCTTGATTAATATTGATGATATGGGTAGTACAAGAGTGGATCTACCACGAGATCAGAGAGGCTAAACCCTAGAAGCTAGCCTATGGTATGATTGTTGTTCGTCCTACAGACTAAAACCCTCCGGTTTATATAGACATCGGAGAGGGCTAGCGTTACACAGAGTCGGTTACAATGGTAGGAGATCTACATATCCGTATCGCCAAGCTTGCCTTCCACGCCAAGGAAAGTCCCTTCCGGACAAGGGACGAAGTCTTCAATCTTGTATCTTCATAGTCCAGGAGTCCGGCCGAAGGTATAGTCCGACTATCCGGACACCCCCTAATCCAGGACTCCCTCAGCCTTAATATCCCTTAGTTTCCAATAGGACCCCGCTGCCATGGGAGGGTAGGACAAAAGATGTCATGCAAGATCTTTTCCATAAGCATGTATGACTATATTCAGAATACATGCCTACATTACATTGATGAACTAAAGCTAGTTCTGTGTCACCCTAGGTTATAACTGTTACATGATCGATCGCATCCGGCATAATTCTCTATCACCGATCCATTGCCTACGAGCTTTCCATATATTGTTCTTCGCTTATTTACTTTTCCATTGCTATTGTTATCATCACTATAAAACACCAAAAATATTACTTTTGCTACTGTTACCTTTTACCACCGTTACCACTACTATCATATTACTTTGCTACTAAATACCTTGCTGTAGATATTATGTTTCCAGGTGTTGTTGAATTGACAACTCGGCTGCTAATACTTGAGAATATTATTTGACTCCCCTTGTGGAATCAATAAATTTAGGTTGAATACTCTAACCTCGAAAACGGGTGCGATCCCCTATACTTGTGGGTTATCACACCCTTCCTTCTGCCATTGTTCGATCATCTTCTCCATGGAGGGAACAGGCCAGAAACGACCCTGTTATTCTTGCCCCGATTTGAAAGGTGACGTGGTGGATGAACTCATTGATTGGTGCGACGTCATCACCTCGGCTTGCATGGCAGGTTCGTTCAAGACCATTCTCGAATCAACTAATAACATCATTACAAGGAACCCAAGGGTCCAGGAGCAGTTTGATCTCCCCTATCTTCTTTGTCGTGACCCTGCTAACTGGCGCGGGGACGAGGGAAGCCTCACATTGTGCAAGTTGATGCCGCTTAATAATGATACATGTGATGTTAATATGCCATCGCTTGAGGGCAAGGCTTGGGCAGGCGCAAATGGAGATTGGGTTGTTTATATTGGGTACAACTGCGAGTGGGAATGCGAAAGTGTCCACTCTTCACTGGGTTCCACTTCCAAAAATCTCAGACTTCCGAGAGGTTGAGTACACCGGTATTCTAGGTGAGTTCAAATACGATCATGGTGACTGTTGTCTACGGAAGATAGCAATTTGTTGACTTCCCAATCGCTCTTGGGATTACACAAACTATGAAGTTGTTGCTATCTTCGACCAGCTTGTTGCCGTCCTTACTTACACGCCTCGATGGATATTGCTCAAAAATCAATTTCTGTACACGGATGAGTATAGTGATGCAATTCAATACGAGGATCTTGTGTTTGATGCCACCACTCATGGCACTGTTTTTGCAAGGAATCCTGATGCTTTCGGTACGTTTGTCTTCCACCGTAATTATAATTGTTTCATCCACATGCATGCGGGTTAGCTAGTTTCCCTTTACTAATTAACCTTCTTGTGTTTCCAAGGTCTTGTGAACATTCCACCACCTATACTTGAAAATTTTATAACCAAGGGGGAGATGATTATGCTGATGATCACGAGCACGAGGATGAGCAGGACCCATATACTCAGTGGCGCCTGGCAACTTATTCCGATGGATCACCTCTTCTTGTCTGTATACAGGGCACTGATGTCTACTACACAACCTTCTTCTTGTAGACGTTGTTGGGCCTCCAAGTGCAGAGGTTTGTAGGACAGTAGCAAATTTCCCTCAAGTGGATGACCTAAGGTTTATCAATCCGTGGGAGGCGTAGGATGAAGATGGTCTCTCTCAAACAACCCTGCAACCAAATAACAAAGAGTCTCTTGTGTCCCTAACACACCCAATACAATGGTAAATTGTATAGGTGCACTAGTTCGGCGAAGAGATGGTGATACAAGTGCAATATGGATGGTAGATGTAGGTTTTTGTAATCTGAAAAAACAGCAAGGTAGCAAGTGGTCAAAGTGAGCGAAAACTGTATTGCAACGCTAGGAAACAAGGCCTAGGGTTCATACTTTCACTAGTTCAAGCTCTCTCAACAATAATAATATAATTGGGTCATATAACTATCCCTCAACATGCAACAAAGAGTCACTCCAAATTCACATAATTGAGAAGAAATGGAGAGATTATTGTAGGGTACGAAACCACCTCAAAGTTATTGTTTCTGATCGATCTATTCAAGAGTCCATAGTAAAATAACACGGAGATATTATTTCCGTTCGATCTATCCTAGAGTTCGTACTAGAATAACACCTTAAGACACAAATCAACCAAAACCCTAATGTCACCTAGATACTCGAATGTCACCTCAAGTATCCGTGGGTATGATTATACGATATGCATCACACAATCTCAGATTCATCTATTCAACCAACACAAAGAACTTCAAAGAGTGACCCAAAGTTTCTACCGGAGAGTCAAGACGAAAACGTGTGCCAACCCCTATGCATAAGTTCACGAGTTCACGGAACTCGCAAGTTGATCACCAAAACATACATTAAGTGGATCACGTGATATCCCATTGTCACCACAGATAAGCACCTGCAAGACATACATCAAGTGTTCTCAAATCCTTAAAGACTCAATCTGATAAGATAACTTCAAAGGGAACACTCAATCCATCACAAGAAGGTAGAGGGGGAGAAACATCATAAGATCCAACTATAATAGCAAAGCTCGCCATACATCAAGATCGTGCCGAATCAAGAACACGAGAGAGAGTGAGAGATCAAACACATAGCTACTGGTACATACCCTCATCCCAGAGGGTGAACTACTCCCTCCTCGTCATGGAGAGCGCTGGGATGACGAAGATGGCTGCTGGAGAGGGATTCCCCCTCTGGCAGGGTGCCAGAACGGGTCTAGATTGGTTTTTGGTGGCTACGGAGGCTTGCGGCGGTGGAACTCCCGATCTAGGTTTCTTTCTGGAAGTTTGGGTATATATAAGAGGTGTTGGAGTCGGGAACAAGTCAGGGATCCCCGAGGCGGCCACGAGGTAGGGGGCGCGCCCCCACCCTCGTGGTGGCCTTGGGACTCTTATGGCCCATCTCCGTTACTCTGTGGGCTTCTTCTGGTCCAAAAATGATCTCCGTGAAATTTTAGGTCAATTGGACCCCGTTTGGTTTTCCTTTTCTGCGATACTCAGAAACAAGGAAAAAACAAAAACTGGCACTGGGCTCTAGGTTAGTAGGTTAGTCCCAAAAATCACATAAAATAACATATAAATTCATATAAAACATCCAAGGTTGATAATATAATAGCATGGAACAATAAAAAATTATAGATACGTTGGAGACATATCAAGCATCCCCAAGCTTAATTCTTGCTCGTCCTCGAGTGGGTAAATGATAAAAACAGAATTTTGGATGTGGAATGCTACCTAACATATTTATCAATGTAATTTTCTTTATTATGGCAAGAATATTCAGATCCGTAAGATTCAAGGCAAAAGTTTAATATTGACATAAAAATAATAGTACTTCAAGCATACTAACTAAGCAATTATGTCTTCTCAAAATAACATGGCCAAAGAAAGCTCATCCCTACAAAAGCATATAGTTTGGCTATGCTTCATTTTCGTCACACAAAATGCTCCCATCATGCACAACCCCGATGACAAGCCAAGCAATTGTTTCATACTTTAGTATTCTCAAACTTTTTCAACTTCCATGCAATACATGAGCATGAGCCATGGACATAGCACTATGGGTGGAATAGAATATGATGATGGGGGTTGTGTGGAGAAGACAAAAAGGGAGAAAGTCTCACATCGACGCGGCTAATCAATGGGCTATGGAGATGCCCATCAATTGATGTCAATGCGAGGAGTAGGGATTGCCATGCAACAGATGCACTAGAGCTATAAATGTATGAAAGCTCAACAAAAGAAACTAAGTGGGTGTGCATCCAACTTGCTTGCTCACGAAGACCTAGGGCATTTGAGGAAGCCCATTATTGGAATATACAAGCCAAGTTCTATAATGAAAAATTCCCACTAGTATATGAAAGTGAAAAAAATAAGAGACTCTCTATCATGAAGATCATGGTGCTACTTTGAAGCACAAGTGTGGAAAAAGGATAGTAGCATTGTTCGTTTTATCTTTCTTTTCTTCTTTTTTTGGCCTTTCCTTTTTTATTTTTTTTATTTGGCCTTTCCTTTTTTTGGCCTTTCTCTTTTTTATGGGACAATCCTCTATTAATGATGATCATCACACTTCTATTTATTTACAACTCAATGATTACAACTCGATACTAGAACAAAATATGACTCTATATGAATGCCTCCGGCGGTGTACCAGGATGGGAAATGAATCAAGAGTGACATGTATGAAAAATTATGCATGGTGGCTTTGCTAGAAATACGATGTTAACTACATGATCATGCAAGGCAATATGACAATGATGAAACATGTAATAATAAACAGAACGGTGGAAAGTTGCATGGCAATATATCTCGGAATGGCTATGGAAATGCCATAATAGGTAGGTATGGTGGCTGTATTGAGGAAGATATAAGGAGGTTTATGTGTAATAGAGCATATCGTATCACGGGGTTTGGATGCACCCGTGAAGTTTCCACCAACTCTCGAGGTGAGAAAGGGCAATGCACGGTCCGAAGAGGCTAGCAATAATGGAAGGGTGAGAGTGTGTATAATCCGTGGACTCAACATTAGTCATAAAGAACTCACATACTTATTGCAAAAATATACAAGTCATCAAAACAAAGCACAACGCGCATGCTCCTAGGGGGATAGATTGGTAGGAAAAGACCATCGCTCGTCCCTGACCGCCACTCATAAGGAAAGCAATCAAAGAACACCTCATGCTTCAAATTTGTCACACAATGGTTACCATACGTGCATGCTACGGGACTTGCAAACCTCAACACAAGTATTTCTCAATTTCACAATTACTTAACTAGCATGACTCTAATATCACCATGTTTATATCTCAAAACAATTATCAAGTATCAAACTTCTCATAGTATTCAATGCACTCTATATGAAAGTTTTTATTATATCCCTCTTGGATGCCCATCATATTAGAACTAGTTTCATAACCAAAGAAAACATGCTGTTCTAAAGACTCTCAAAATAATATAAGTGAAGCATGAGAGTTCATCTATTTCTTCAAAATAAAACCACCGCTGTGCTCTAAAAGGATATAAGTGAAGCGCTAGAGCAAATGACAAACTACTCCGAAAGATGTAAGTGAAGATCAATGAGTAGTTGAATAATTATGCAACTATGTGAAGACTCTCTAACATTTCAGAATTTCAGATCTTGGTATATTATTCAAACATTAAGAAAAACAAAATAAAATAACTTGACGCTCCAAGCAAAACACATATCATGTGGTGAATAAAAATATAGCTCCAAGTAAAGTTACCGATAGACGAAGACGAAAGAGGGAATGCCATCCGGGGAATCCCCAAGCTTAGGCTCTTGGTTGTCCTTTAATATTACCTTGGGTGCCTTGTGCATGTCCAATCTTAGGCTCTTGCCACTCCTTATTCCGTAGTCCATCGGATCTTTACCCAAAACTTGAAAACTTCACAACACAAAACTCAACAGAAAACTCGTAAGCTCCGTTAGTATAAGAAAATAAATCACCACTTAGGTACTGTTGTGAACTCATTATAAATTCATATTGGTATAATATCTACTGTATTCCAACTTCTCTATGGTTCATACCCTCTGATACTACTCATAGATTCATCAAAATAAGCAAACAACACAATGAAAACAGAATCTGTCAAAAACAGAAAAGTGTGTAGCAATCTGTATCATTAGAATACTCCTGTCACTCCAAAAATTCTGAAATAAATTTTCGTACCTGAGGAATTTTTCTATTAATCATCTGCAAAAAGAATCAACCTAACCGCACTCTCCTGTAAAAATGGCATCTAATCTCATGAGCGCAAAAGTTTCTGTTTTTTACAGCAAGATCGCAAAGACTTCACCCAAGTCTTCCCAAAGGTTCTACTTGGCAAAAACACTAATTAAAACATAAAACCACATATAAACAGAGGCTAGATGAATTATTTATTACTAAACAGGAGCAAAAGGCAAAGAACAAAAATAAAATTGGGTTGCCTCCCAACAAGCGCTAACGTTTAACGCCCCTAGCTAGGCATGATGATTTCAGTGATGCTCACATAAAAGATAAGAATTGAAACATAAAGAGAGCATCATGAAGAATATTACTAGCACATTTAATTCTAACCCACTTCCTATGCATACGGATTTTGTGTGCAAACAATTTATGGGAACAAGAATCAACTAGCATAGGAAAGCAAAACAAGCATAACTTCAAGATTTTAAGCACATAGAGAGGAAACTTGATATTATTGCAGTTCCTACAAGCATATATTCCTCCCTCATAATAATTTTCAGTAGTATCATGAATGAATTCAACAATATAACTATCATGTGAGGCATAACCCAATTGAAAATTAAAATCACGATGACAAATTTCATGGTTATCATCGTTCTTTATAGCATGCATGTCATCACAATAATTATCATAGATAGCAACTTTGTTCACATAATCAATTGGAACCTCTTCTGGAATGGTGGGTGGATTCATCACTAAATAAAGTCATGACCTCTCCAAATCCACTTTCATAATTATCACAATAAGATTCAACACCCTCCAAAATAGTGGGATCATTACTTCCTAAAGTTGACACTCTTCCAAACCGACTTTCATCAATATAATCATCATAAATAGGAGGCATGCTATAATCATAATAAATTTGCTCACCAAAACTTGGGAGACAAAAATATCATTTTCATCAAACATAGCTTCTCCAAGCTTGTGCCTTTGCATATCATTAGCATCATTGGTATTCAAAGAATTCATACTAACAACATTGCAATCATGCTCATCATCCAAAGATTTAGTGCCAAACATTTTAATACATTATTCTTCTAACACTTTGGCACAACTATCAGAATCCTTATTTTCACGAAAGAAATTAAAAATATGAAGCATATGAGGCAACCTTAATTCCATTTTTTTGTAGTTTTCTTTTATAGACTAAACTAGCGATAAAACAAGAAACTAAAATATTCGATTGCAAGATCTAAAGATATACCTTCAAGCGCTAACCTCCCCGGCAACGGCGCCAGAAAAGAGCTTGATGTCTACTACACAACCTTCTTCTTGTAGACATTGCTGGGCCTCCAAGTGCAGAGGTTTGTAGGACAGTAGCAAATTTCCCTCAAGTGGATGACCTAAGCTAAGAGTCTCTTGTGTCCCCAACACACCCAATACAATGGTAAATTGTATAGGTGCACTAGTTCGGCGAAGAGATGGTGATACAAGTGCAATATGGATGGTAGATATAGGTTTTTGTAATCGAAAAAACAGCAAGGTAGCAAGTGGTCAAAGTGAGCGAAAACGGTATTGCAATGCTAGGAAACAAGGCCTAGGGTTCATACTATCACTAGTGCAAGTTCTCTCAACAATAATAACATAATTGGATCATATAACTATCCCTCAACATGCAACAAAGAGTCACTCCAAATTCACTAGTAGCGGAGAACAAACAAAGAGATTATTGTAGGGTACGAAACCACCTCAAAGTTATTCTTTCTGATCGATCTATTCAAGAGCCCATAGTAAAATAACACGAAGCTATTCTTTCCGTTCGATCTATCCTAGAGTTCGTACTAGAATAACACCTTAAGACACAAATCAACCAAAACCCTAATGTCACCTAGATACTCCAATGTCACCTCAAGTATCCGTGGGTATGATTATAGGATATGCATCACACAATCTCAGATTCATCTATTCAACCAACAAAAAGAACTTCAAAGAGTTCCCCAAAGTTTCTACCGGAGAGTCAAGATGAAAATGTGTGCCAACCCCTATGCATAAGTTCATGAGGTCACGGAACTCGCAAGTTGATCACCAAAACATACATCAAGTGGATCACGTGATATCCCATTGTCACCACAGATAAGCACATGCAAGACATACATCAAGTGTTCTCAAATCCTTAAAGACTCAATCCGATAAGATAACTTCAAAGGGAACACTCAATCCATCACAAGAAAGTAGAGGGGGAGAAACATCATAAGATCCAACTATAATAGCAAAGCTCGTGATACATCAAGATCGTG
Source organism: Triticum monococcum (assembly GCA_034509565.1). Lineage (NCBI taxonomy): Eukaryota > Viridiplantae > Streptophyta > Magnoliopsida > Poales > Poaceae > Triticum > Triticum monococcum. The sequence continues at coordinate 112,959,403 of CM067843.1, forward strand.
CCGAATCAAGAACACGAGAGAGAGAGAGAGAGAGAGAGATCAAACACATAGCTACAGGTACACACCCTCATCCCCGAGCGTGAACTACTCCCTCCTCATCATGGAGAGCGCTGGAATGATGAAGATGGTTGCCGGAGAGGGATTCCCCCCTCCGACAGGGTGCCGGAATGGGTCTAGATTGGTTTTTGGTGGCTACGGAGGCTTGCGGTGGTGGAACTCCCGATCTAGGTTTCTTTCTGGAAGTTTGGGTATATATAAGAGGTGTTGGAGTCAGGAACAAGTCAGGGGGTCCCCGAGGCGGCCACGAGGTAGGGGCGTGCTCCCACCCTCGTGGTGGCCTCGGGACTCTTATGGCTCATCTCCGGTACTCTGTGGGCTTCTTCTGGTCCAAAAATGACCTCCGTGAAATTTCTGGTCAATTGGACTCCATTTGGTTTTCCTTTTCTGCGATACTCAAAAACTAGGGAAAAAACAGAAACTGGCACTGGGCTCTAGGTTAATAGGTTAGTGCCAAAAATCATATAAAATAGCATATAAATGCATATGGAACATCCAAGGTTGATAATATAATAGCATGGAACAATAAAAAATTATAGATACATTGGAGACGTATCAGGCACTGCTGATGTTACTAAGGAAGCATGTGTTGTTTCGCATGGTTGCACTATCTGGACCTGTTTCAACATCCGTTGCAGGGTATTCGGGATGGATACTAGTGTACTAGAGCCAACACCTTCTCCTTGGTTCAGTATTGAAAGTCTTGGAGGAAACTCGCTCTTCCTTGGACAAAACTATCCAATGATGGTGGAAGGCGATCCAGCTGCTGTTGACACAATGTTACTACCATTTATGGGAAGCAATTGTATCTATACCTCGGACATTACTATGCTTCCCTACCATCCCAATATGGGTCCTGACATAGGCCGCTTCAGCCTGGATGATTAGTCCTGCGATGGTCTCGAGATTGACAGTAGCTGGCCCTTCCCAGAGAATCACTTCTGGTTCAAAGCAAGGGTTTCCAACGCCGACGAGTGGTTGAGCTGAAGTTCATTTCATCGCTTTGTTATTTGTTGTGTGAGCAAAACTTTACTTTACTAGAATGTTCTGTTGAAAATGATCTATAATCCAACGTGTATCCTTGTTGTTGTTGTTGTTGTGGGTTGATGACTTGTTGTATGTAATCAATGGTACATTTGCATATGCGTCCATCAACTCACGCCTGCTAGTGGTGTCCATATGAACAGTGATAGTGATTTTAGTTGCAAAAATTAGATAGTGCTAGTGATTTTTAGCTGTATGTTTTGACAAATCATAGTGTTACAAGGTTGACAAATGGCAATGTTACTAGATAAAAAAATTTCAATCTTTCCAGTTTGACAAATGGCAACATACCCATAATGATAGATGCAAATGTTACCCAATTGTTTCTACATGCTTGCACACGGGTCATGCAAAGCAGCCGTTTGCGTTGAAGGGTGCACAAATCCTGCACTGTGAGGGAAGACCATAGCTCTCACTTTGCATACGGGTGTTCTATCTAAAACATTTGCGATCAAGAGCTGGAGAAATCCTGCTCAGCACATTTTCCCTTGGCTTCCTGGGGAAGCTATCGATTTGCATACGGGTGTTGTAACTAAAACGTTTGCGATGAGTGTTTTATATTTAAATACCATTGACGGTTTTTTTTCAAAAGAAAATAGTTTGATAAGTCTGTACATTAGGAGAGAAAAACGCAAGTTCGTTCAAACCATATCTTTCATTCAGTCACACTGCGAATTTATATTTATATGATCGAGAATTCGAGATATAGTATTAAACCCCAAAAAAACTATTTCCGGTGGCGGCGGAGGTGGCGTGCCGCGCCGTCATTGTCGTTGTCGTCCTCCGGGACGCCGTTGTTGAAGTCTTCAAGGCAGCACAAAATGTTCTTCACTTGTAAATCAAACATCATGTCATCGCGCGATCATTGGGTGGGGCACGGGAGGACGACAAGTGGCGCCGCTGAGAGGTAGCGGTCGAAGGTAGTGTCCCATGCCACTGAGGGGGGCGCGTGCACGGGCACGGCGGGTGCAGCCAAACGCACGGGGACCAGCGCCGCGGTGGGTGGAGGGGCACGCACGGGGAGTGGCACGGGCGTGGCGGGTGCCGCCAAATGCAGGGGGCCGACACCACAGTGGGTGGAGGGGCGCACACGGGCACGGGCGCTGGCGCTGGCATGTACATGAGCTCGCCGGGTCCGCGGAGACCTTGCTGACACCCGCGGCTTCCAGCTCTGCTATAGTGCTCGGCGACTAGCCCGGCCGTCAATGCTACGGGGATGGTCGCTGGCGCGGGCGCGGGGATGGGGCCTGGGACGGGAGCGGGAGCGGGGGCAGCAACCGCCGCAGCCAGCTCGTTCTGGGCCATGTCCGTGTGGCCCTATTCCTCCTTATTTTCTATATCCTCCGGCTCGGAGTCGACTTCACCAAAGTTGAAGACTAGTGGCAGATGATCATTCTACGCCATGGCGTTAGTGGAGGTCTGCGGGAGGGAGGGGAATGGGAGGCGAACAGTAAGGCCACCTGTATTAAATAGCGGATTGGGCTCCATTAACGGAGAGGAAGGAGGGCGGCCATGGAACTCAAAGGGATCGCTTCCCAGTGATCTTGCATCGCGTACATCTCGCACGCTTCCCGATGAGCCTGCGCATTGGAGGACAGCTTGCATGCCTCTCGGTCAGCCTGCGCACCGGACTCTGCTTGCACGCCTCCTGTTCAGTCAAGGTCAAGCAGCTATCCACACGGACCCTCCTATAACCATTACAACGAAGACATGTGGCGTCACGTGAATGGTTAACAGAACGCACATGATTTGAATTATACAACCGTTTCAGATATTAAAGTGGCAGCTATTTTTTTCAAAACGCCTTTGTTGGCTGTTATTCGAGTGCGCCTTCTCTCAAAATGGACACGAAAAATACCACAACATGTCGGGTGCCATTCCATGAAAGTATGCGAAGTTTCATGAATTTCGCACGAGTTTTGGATTTACTAGAATTTAAAAACAAAGTATCTCAATGTTTTTCCGGCAATCAACGGTGCCCTGGTGTTTGATATTCATTCGCATTTCTTGCATGGGACCTAAGCATGCACCCAAGGACACATATTTGATTTTTCAACCAATTTATATGCATTAGAGCATATGCATGTAGTTCAAATTTGAATTATGCACATAAATGCATTGAAAACTCAATTAATGCATAAAAATGTCCAAACGAACCCCAAAAATCCCAAAAATTGACACAACACTCCTGTTGTTCTATGTTGGCACGGGAATTTTTCTGAAAGCAATAAGAGGCAATGGATAACGTTTCATCCCCAAAGGTGGGATGCTCCCTACCGAAACCATCACGCTTGTTGTGAGAAGCTCTGGTTTGTGAGAAGCATATCCCCAAACCTGCCCCAAATGGGACAAAAAATTTACCACAACATGTTTGATGTTGCTCCATGATAGCATGCCAAGTTTCATGAATTTTAGACAAGCTTACGATTTACTAGAATTTAAAAACTTGTATATCAATGTTTGCGGCTGAGTGACCGTGGCAGGGTGTTTGACATTCAATCCCATTTCTTGCATGGAACCTAAGCACGCACCCAAGGACACATATTTGGTTTTTCAACCAATTTATATGCATTAGAGCATGTGCATGTAGTTCAAATTTGAATTATGCACATAAATGCATTGAAAACTCAATTAATGCATAAAATGTCCAAACGAATCCCGAAAATCCCAAAAATTGACACAACACTCCTGATGTTCTACGTTGACACGATATTTTTTTTGAAATCAATAAGAGGCAATTGATATCATTTCGTCCACAAAGGTGGGATGTTCCCTACCGAAACCGTCAGGCTTGTTGTGAGAAGCTCTGGTTTGTGAAAGCATATCCCCAAACCTGCCCCAAATGGGTCAAAAAATTTACCATGGCATGTTGATGCCGCTCCATGATAGCATGCCAAGTTTCATGAATTTCAGACGAGATTTGGATTTACGAGGATTTAAAAACCAGGTATCTCAATGTTTGCGGCCAAGTGACCGTTGCAGGGTGTTTGGCATTCATTCCCATTTCTTGCATGGGGCCTAAGCATGCAATCAAGGACACATATTTGAATTTTCAACCAATTTATATGCATTAGAGCATGTGCATGTACTTCAAATTTGAATTATGCACATAAATGCATCGAAAACTCAGTTAATGCATAAAAATGTCCAAACAAACCCTGAAAAATCCCCAAAGTTGACACAACACTCCTATTGTTCTATGTTGACACGAGAAAAAAATTTGAAAGCAATAAGCGACAATGGATATTGTTTCGTCCCCAAAGGTGGGATGTTCCCTACCGAAACCATCAGGCTTGTTGTGAGAAGCATATCCCCAAACCTGTCCCAAATAGGACAAAAAATTTACCATGAAATTTTGATGCCGCTCCATGATAGCATGCCAAGTTTCATGAATTTCAGACAAGCTTTCGATTTATTATAATTTAAAAACCAGGTATCTCAATGCTTGCGGCCAAGTGACCGTGGCAGGGTGTTTGACATTCATTCCCATTTCTTACATGAGACCTAAGCATGCAATGAAGGACACATATTTGAATTTTCAACCAATTTATATGCATTAGAGCATGTGTATGTAGTTAAAATTTGAATTATGCACATAAATGCATTGAAAACTCAGTTAATGCATAAAAATGTCCAAACGAACCCCGAAAAATCCTAAAAATTGACACAACACTCCTGTTGTTCTATGTTAACACGAGAAATTTTTTGAAAGCAATAAGAGGCAATCGATATCGTTTCGTCCCCAAAGGTGGGACGTTCCCTATCGAACCATCAAGCTTGTTGTGAGAAGCTCTGGTTTGTGAGAAGCATATCGCCAAACCTGCCACAAACGGGACACAAAATTTACCACGACATGTTGATGTCGCTCCATGATAGCATGCCAAGTTTCTTGAATTTTAGACAAGCTTTGGATTTACACTAATTTTAAAACCTGGTATCTCAATGTTTGCGGCCGAGTGACCATGGCAGGGTGTTTGACATTCATTTCCCATTTTTTGCATGGGACCTAAGAATGCAACCAAGGGCACAAATTTGAATTTTCAACCAATTTATATGCATTAGAGAATGTGCATGTAGTTCAAATTTTAATTATGCACATAAATGCATTGAAAACTCAATTAGTGCATAAAAATGTCCAAACGAAGCACACAGTCGTTCAAAGTGAATGGTCCGGCGGCACTGCGTGCAAAGTTTCCCTCCACATTTCCAAAATTTTGGCCTACCGCCAAAATATCTACCCTGCCCCCTTCCCCACCCCCTTTTCTCCCCGACCACAAGTCACATTTCCCCTTTTTCCTCCTTCCTTCCTTCCTAAGCAATAGCCGCTTCCTCGCTCTCGCTGTGGATTGCCTACCACCGGGGTCGCCATGGTCTTCTTCAAAGACCTTTCCAGGGGTAACTCCTCCGGCAACGACTCCTTCACCACCCGGGTATGCCTCTATTCTCTCTCTCGAGCTGTGACTTGGAATGAAGGATTTTTACCCGGTGGTCAATTTGAGTCATTTCTTCCTCTTGTAGCTCCCTAGGACCATAAGTGGCAATGAATGGAGCGGGGTGGCTGAAGGTCTATCTGCTCGTTGTCACCATCAATTTCCATGCGTGAAGCTAGTTGCGTTGGAATCTTTGGACAGTGGGAGGAAATTTCTGGCATGTGCGGAGAAGGTTAGACCCTCTTTCGTTTTTACAAATCATTTGTTAGATGTGATTCAGACACTGTCACAGTCCCAACCCATTCATACCACACCTTCAACCAAACGCATCCTAAGACAGTGTCACAGTTTGTACCTAGTATCTTAAATTGTTGCCATGTCATCAGCCGTCCCATTAGAAAATTATTTGGCACCGCTTCAGCAGTTTGTGCGGCCAACTTTGGTCCACATATCCGAGTAGCCAAGCAGTAAAATACTAAATCTTTATGGCACAAAGGAACTGGGCATCGGAGCAACTACGTGCTCCGGAGTCCGGGTCCTTGATTTTTTTCTGCTGCATCGGCTCGCCACTGCTGGGCACCGGTGCGATATGTAGCAACAGTTGTCTTTAACCCAGTTTTGGCATACATAGTGGACGACCTTAGTGCTATTTGTTCTATGTTACTAAATTTATGCATGTACACACCTGTTAGTATCAATTTGATGTCATCCAAACACTGTCGCTATGCTGTTGTAGTTATATTTACCTTCCTCATAAAATGTTCAGTTTGTTATTTATTGTACATGAGTAAGAACTTGTAGCGTTGTTGTAGTTAATTATAGCTTCTAATGTTCCAGAATTTGGTTGTTCTCTCAGTAGCAATTAGTCCATTTGCACATTGATCTTTTTGAGAAGATATGTCATAATTAACATGTTTCTTTAATTTTTCAAAATAAGCATTGGTGATTTTCTATGTTTCTATAAACCCATTTCCCCTAGAATTGTTACTGATCTAGTTTTAAATATTATAGGATGAATGGAAGTGTTTTTACCTAGAGTGGGTTGATCAAGAGTGGCCATAGTCTTCGAAGATGTGCCTAGCAAAGCTCTGGAGCATGTATGAGGAAGAGAATAGACGTAGGCTTAGAGAAACTATTGTCAACACTGAAGAATATTTGAAGATGCGGGATAAAAAGAGGAAGGTGGAGAATGAGCTCAGATTTTTAAATCAGACTTTGCTAAGATGGTGTTGGCGAAGGAGGAAGCACTTTCCTAGTTGGCCAGTGCAAAACAGGTTCTTACTGGAATGAAAGCAGAGGTGGATAAGAGGATCCTGGATGATCTCAATTAGGGAAATGAATATATTGTTCTTATGAAGTTGAACTAGCTATATGTTGTACTGTGTTGTTTTCATGTTGCTATCATACTGTGATGTTATAATATATTCATGTGCCTGATATGAAATTATCAAACAGCCAGTCGATATGAAATGTGAATTTGCATAATACTGGAATTATTAATTGTAAACTAATAAACTTGCTAAATGTGCCGTGGACCTTTGCAAACGGTTCTATCAGTAAAAGCGCTTGCGATGGATAGCCCAATGCCACACTGTTTTCTTCATCAAATCGTGTGTGATGTAGTTGATAAAAGTAAACTGTTAACCAAGGCAGACCGTGTGTGATGGTTACACCTTTCACACACGATCCTACACATAAAACTGTGTGGGAAGTACATACGAACGGAAACTTTTTCCTTGTATTGACTGTGTGGGATGTACATAAGAACGGAAACGTATTCCTTGGATTGACTGTGTGTGATATACATACCTATGGAAATGTTTTTCTGGGATTCACCATGTGGGATGTACATACCTATGGAAATGTTTTTCTGGGATTCACCGTGTGGGATGTACATACCTATGGAAATGTTTTTCTAGGATTCACCGTTTGGGATGTACATACCTATGAAAATGTTTTTCTGGGATACACCGTGTGGGATGTAGATACCTATGGAAATGATTGGGTTTTGATGCCTTGCCCGATATCACACGGCCCCAGCCTGTGTCCCAGGAGGGCCTATCCCCGATGATTTCTGGGTCGTGTGGGAAGGACCCCCCTATCGCCCACACTCACTTGGCGACGGTTCCAAATGCCATCGCGGAAAGGGGTTAAAAATTGTTTGTATAGCACCAACGCGTACTAGTGTAGGTAAAAATGCTAAGTGTGTAGGTCATTTGAGAGCTAAGCTAGGTAAATAGGTCATTTTGGAGCTAACCTAGGTAAAATGGATCATATTGGAGCTAACCTAGTTAAATTTGGTCATTTTGGAGCTAACCTAGGTAAAATGGATCATATTGGAGCTAACGTAGGTAAAATGGGTCATTTTGGAGCTAACCTAGCTAATTATGCCATTTTTTAGTTAACTAAGCATATTATGCCATTTTTGACATAAGTAAGCTAAGTATAGGTCTTTATTGAGCTAACCTGGGTAACTAAGCATATTAGAGCTAATTTAGCATATTAGAGCTAACTTAGGTCATTTTGGAGATAACTTAGGTAAAATTGATCATTTTGGAGCTAATTAGGCTTATTATGTCATTTTCGAGGAAAATAAGCTAACTATATGGCATATATGAGGTTACCAAGATTGATATGCCATTTCAAACCCAAGTAAGCTAATTATGCCATTTTTTACATAAGTAAGCAAAGTGTATGTCATTATTGAGCAAACCTAGGTAACTAAGCATATTAGAGATGAAAGTGCGTTAAGTCGACTAGAGGGGGGTGAATAGGCGATTTTTATAAATTCTTCACTGATGAATTTCAGGGTGAGGAAATTCCTGAGCGAAGAACTACTTGCAGCGGAATAAATAATTAGATGCGTACATGACATCACATAAACATGGATATCATGATGAAATGAAAACAGACATAGAGTACAAAACGCGTAAGCATAGGATACAACAGTATGAAGACAAACATACTAAAGAAATTGAACTGAGGAAATTGAGAAAGTCTTCAGTCAAAGTCCTCGAACAGATATGAAGAAGCACACGACACAATAATGAGGAAATGGAAGAGTTGAGGAAATAGAACCAGTAGGCTTGGTGAAGATAATGATTTGGTAGACCAGTTCCAACTGCTATGACAGTTGTACGTCTGGTTGGAGTGGCTGGGTATTTAAACGTGAGGACACATAGTCCCGGACACACAGTCCTCACCGTATTCTCCTTGAACTAAGGTCACATGGACCTCGTGCAATCACTCATGGTAAGTCTTCAGGTGACTTCCAATCCTTCACAAACTCGGTCACTCGGTGATCCACAATTCCCTCTTGGATGCTCTAGACCATGATGCCTCACCGTCTGGAAGATGCACAGTCTTCAAAGGTAAAAAGTCTGGTTTGTAGGTGTTTGGGTTTGGGTTTTCCTCACTTGATGATTTTCGCTCAAAGTCCTTGGAGGATGGGATGCTCTCAAATGAAAGGTGTCAGTTTCTCTCGGAGCAGCCAACCAGCTAGTGGTTGTAGGGGGCGGCTATTTATAGCCTAGGGAGCAGCCTGGCATGATAAGACATAAATGCCCTTCAATGAGATGATAGTTAGGTGGGAAGATATTTTGGGACAGCCGGCGCATAGCACAACAACGATCGAAAATTTTACTATCAAATTCCTCAGGGCTATCATGTTCCTCACTTGTAGGCAATCCACACTGGTGAATTCCTAACTCCCCAGTCAGAACAAATTCCTCAAAGACCAGAAGAACTTCATCTCTGTCACTGAAGAAATTCACTGAACTGCATGAGATTTCAAATGGCTTCACTCGAAGGGATTGGTAGGTGTAGGATTTTGAGTTGAGCATCACTTGGAAACTTTTCCTTATTATTTCATCGACCCCCTTTAACAGTATGGTGTTTCCTATGACTCATGAAAGAGAAAAAAGAAACTACAAAAACAAAAGTCTTCACGCTTCATGTTCCTCGAATGAATACCAAGTCTTCACGGTCACACCAATTTCTTCACTTTCAAAGTCTTCAGAAATTCTTCAGAAATCTAAAGTGTACAATCGAAGAACTTCATTTTTAGGGGTCGACTTTCTCTGTAAATATCAAACTCCTCATAGACTTACAGACATGTGTACACTCACAAACGCATCTATCCCTTAACCTATAAGTCTTCAATACACCAAAATCACTAAGGGGCACTAGCTGCACTTACAATCTCCCCCTTTTTGGTGATTGATGACAATATAGGTTATGTTTTCAACGGGGATAAACATATGAAGTGTAAATACTGATATTGAGGAATTTGATTGCAATATATAGAAGAACTCCCCCTGAAGATGTGCATAGTGAGGAATTCTCTTTTGAAGCAATGCACACTTGAAGAGTACAATCATGGAGATCTCCCCCTGTCGGTGTCAAAACGGGCGGATCTCAGGTAGGGGGTCCCGAACTGTGCATCTAGGCTGGATGGTAACAGGAGGCAGGGGACACAATGTTTTACCCAGATTCGGGCCCTCTTGATGGAGGTAAAACCCTATGTCCTGCTTGATTAATATTGATGATATGGGTAGTACAAGAGTAGGTGTACCACGAGATCAGAGAGGCTAAACTCTAGAAGCTAGCCTATGGTATGATTGTATGTTGTGGTTGTTGTCCTACGGACTAAAACCCTTCGGTTTATATAGACACCGGAGAGGGTTAGGGTTACACAAGGTCGGTTACAAAGGAGGAGATATCCATATCCGTATTGCCCAGCGTGCCTTCCACGCCAAGTAGAGTCCCACCCGGACACGAGACGAAGTCTTCAATCTTGTATCTTCATAGACTAATAGTCCGGCTGTCCGGAGACCCCCTAATCCAGGACTCCCTCAGTAGCCCCTGAACCAGGCTTCAATGACGATGAGTCCGGCGCGCAGTATTGTCTTCGGCATTGGAAGGCGGGTTCCTTCTCCGAATACATCACAGAAGAATTTGAATAGGAGGATAGTGTCCTACCCTACAAAATAAGTTCCACATACCACCGTAGAGAGAATAATATTTTCGCAAATCTAATTTGCTGACTTGTTTTGATAGTATGACGTTATGTCATGGCCCGGTGATTATTCGAACCGTTTCCTTTAACCAGCCCCGCACATAAAGCGAGGCAGTTTTTCGACACGTCTTGTCAAGGCAGAGATCGTGTCCCCTTATTAGGGGATTCTCATCAATACGGGCGTGGGTAACCCAATCACGCCATCAATTATGGCACTTGGGGGATAAGCGAGTTTTACCAGGCAAGTGGGGATGCTTAGCTTCATCCGCCCATATAAAGGGATAAGGATTCACCTTTCTAACCACGCCTTCTTCCACCTTTGCTCATCCATTTTCGCACACTCGAGCTCTAGCGCCCAAGTTCGCACTTCCCGCCTCAACCTTCTCCAACCATGTTTGGAGCAGGAGGCAGGTGGATGGTCTCCTCTGTCACGGATGGAGACATCAAGAAATTGAGGAGAGCCGGATACCTGCCCGACGACATCGCGCACCGGCTCCCAGATGAGGGGCAGCTCATCCCAACCCCCAGGCCCCATGAGAGGGTAGTGTTGCTCACCCATTTCCTCTGCGGACTGGGATTCCCTCTCCACCCATTCATCCGGGAGCTCATGTTCTATTACGGCCTGGATTTCCACGATCTAGCCCCAAACTTCATCCTCAACATCTCGGCGTTCATCGTCGTGTGCGAGGCCTTCCTCCGCATCAAGCCCCACTTCGGCTTATGGTTGAAGACCTTCAATGTCAAGCCGAAGGTTGTGGGCGGCCGCCAGGCGGAGTGCAGAGGCGCCATGGTGGGCAAGATGCCCAACGTAACATGGCTCGAGGGCTCCTTTGTGGAAACCGTAAAGGGGTGGGATCGGGGTGGTTCTACATCACCGAGCCACGCGACCCTGCATGGGCAGCGGCCCCCGAGTTCCGATCTGGCATCCCCACGCGGCTCACTTCCTGGAAATAGAAGGGCCTGTCCTGGGGTAGTTCAGGAGTGCTGACCGGACTCCAAACATGCATTCAAAGCATGGTGAACAACAAGGTCAAACTTGTCAATGTGGTCCAGGTCATGCTCCACCGCCGGATCCTCCCATGCCAACAACGGGAGTTCAACTTGTGGGAGTTCGACCCGGCGCAACACCGAACTCTGAACAAGCTCTTTAACACAACTCACGAAGATGCCTGGAGGGTGCTGTTCAAAAGCATCGAGGTCCCCCTCCCATTACTAAGGATCGCGGATTCAGCGCGAAGCGCCAGGCCAAAGCGGTAAGCTGCTTTACCCCTCACAGGATACTTATTATTTTTTATAGATTGACTCCATGCGGGATCTAAACTCCCGTACCTTTGACAGGACTGGCAGGAGACGGCCGGACAGATCGACTGTCCGGCTCCTTTGCCCGAAGGCCCAACAGACGCTCTTCTGGTGAAGATGCTGACTCCGGCTCCTTATACGGTGTCGGAGAAGACAAAGAAGGCCAAGGGAAGCCGAAAGAGTTCCCGACGCCAGGCGTCGTCGGACTCACCGTTCGATGACTCTACGGCGCACTCCTCCCCTGAAGACGAGGAAGAAGAAGAAGATGCTCCCCTCCTGCAGGGGGAGATAAGAAAAGGAAGGCCGCCCCAACTGGGGGCGAAGGGTCCAAGAAGGGAAGGACTCTCCTTCCGGACAGCTCCACCGCCGCCGACGAAGGCGAAGACGAGTGGTTGCCCAGGGCCAAGCCCCTGGGGAGATCGTATGTATTCGGATACCAGAGTAACTCATAGCATTCCCTTGTCACACTGCTTTCCCTAACGCCGAACATAATTATGCAGGCCGCCACGAGCCAGCATTGATGTATCATCGAACGGTTACCTGGGCTCGTCAGACATGGATAGCGATCCAGTCCCGACCGCCAACTCCCCTCATCCTGCCGACGACGCCGAGGTGTTGTCTCAAGAGGCACCAGATCAAGGGAAGACAGTCCCAGAGGCGCCTCAAGGAGACCTTCCGGACTCCGGGAGCCGAGGGGACGGGGCCCCCGAGAGCACCGAGTTCGGCCCTCAGCCGAACATCGCGCCGGAACCTCCAGCGGTTCCAGGTTCGGGCAGGCGGCCTCCCTCTAAGAGGGGCAAGACGCCTGTGCCGGTGACCTCTGTCCATCCAGAGGCGCCGGAGAATCTGCTGGAAGCGCTTCGCAGCGCTTCCATCAACGAGGAGCACCATACTGTTATGAGTGCAGTGGTCCAGAAGGTTCAGTCCGCCAAGAGCGGGTTGACTGAAGCTTGTGCCAGCCTTCTAATAGGCTTTGAGGTAAGTGTTTTAAAATGTAGTAGAAATATTACCGCATAGACAGTAGCCCCTGATGCTTTGTTCGGTGTTCACAAAGAAAAGTCAAACAGAGGATCAAATAATATCGCAGGAGTCTAATTTAAGTATGTCAATATGCATATGCAGGCTTCGCTGCTGGCATCTGCCGCACTGACTGCAGAGGTCGCCGTGCTGAAGCAGGACCTCGAGGGGTCCAGGAAAGAGCTCGGCCTTGCCAAGAGGCAGCTCGAGGAGAACAAGGGTAAGTAATAACCTGTCTATAGATATGTATACATAAAAGAAGACGTGATTGCAAAATGACAGGATCATCGTATATTTGCCAGGGGCCACGACCGAGGTGGTGACCCTAAAGCAAGCGTTAACCAAGGCCGAAGATAAAGCGGCCAAGGAGCGCACCGAGCGAGAGAAGCACGAGGCTCGGGTGGGCGAAGTGCAGCAAGAGCTCCAGGCTCTCGTGTCGAAGCATGAGGTGTTGGAGCTTGACTCAAAGAGGCGGGAGTCTGAGCTTGCCGCGGCCCTCGAGAGCGCAAAAAATGCCAAGGCCGAAGCCCAAAAGGCCCTCCAGGAGATTGACGCAATGAAGAAGTTAGTGGCGGGTAAGGCTTTCTATATGCAAAGCAAGCATGTAAAAGTAAATTACTGATCACTTACCCGAATCCGGAGCTCTCCAGGAGCATTCGCAGATTTGCCCCGCAGCATGTCCAATGCTACACAATTTTACCAGGCCGAGGATATAAGCTCAACGGAGAAGCTGTTCTGGTCTCAGTATGCTGAGGCCGGACCCCCGGTTCCAATGAGCGACCAGCTGAAGCAGATGGTCGAGCTACATAAGGCGGCCGATCAGGCCATGAAGGGCTTTATAGTCCGGCTGTGGCCTGGCGACGCCCTTCCGAATAGCTTCTTCGGCCTGGTAAGGCGGCTTGTGGATGCCTGCCCACGGCTGGAGGTCGTCAAGCGATCAGTCTTCATTGAAGGTGCACGCCGGGCTTTCGCCTGTGTGGAATTGCAGTGGGTCAAGCTAGACGCCGTGAAGCTGATCAAGGAGGGGCCACCGGAGGGCAAGGAGCACCGCCCCCCCCCTGAGATGTACTACGAGGGTGTTCTGCCGGGTGCCCGTCTCATAGCGGACGAGTGTTCAAAAGATGTAATATTTGAGTGAGACTTGCTCGTTTTATCCTGTATTTATGAAAACTTGTGTCATATGCGCTATGCAACGCTTGTTTGAATTTAAAATATTACCTTCTGTTTGGCTGTTTATCCAATCTGAGAGATGGCTAGTCCTCGGCTTCTGCCCCCATGCCATGAGTGCTGGGGTGTTCGGGATAAACCTGAGCACTCTTGTTCCCATGTTTGGGTCCTTCGAGAGAGGTGCTCAGCACAGCGAACAAGGCAACCGGACTAATAATGCTTTATCACTCTCACTTAGCCATAGAATTCTATAATTTGAAATTTCGGTGAAGCCCCTGGTATTCGGAAGACCGAATTTGGGGTGCGTTACATGCCTTTAAGCCGGACAGGGCCGGCCCCTCGCTCTAAGCGACATAAGTCTTTAGGGACTCGAAAACCTCGCCGAACAGCGACCAGTCTCTCACCTTATCATGACAGTCAGTTTTAGCTTTCTCTACTGAGGTGCTGAACCCAGTAGAACCGGGGCACAATCACAGTAGTTCTCCTAGTGCTACCATAGCCAATAGAGCGGAACGTAAGGTACCAAAACATAGGAGCCGGGCAAACCCAACATTTGACCAAAGACATGATTCGGAGCTGATGCATATAATGCTATAAGTTCGGGGTGCCGTACTTGTGAAAGTGTTCGAACTTTTCACACCGTATTGTGGGGTACGTAAGCCCCTGGTGTATTGGCCGTACCAAAGTGTACGGTTGCAAGGCATCATTACTGAACACACACAGACACACACACACACACACGCACAGACATATATATATAACAAGAATGCAATAATAGTCGTAATGTCATGCATTGTTTATTCAAAAAATTGTGCTAAAGCAGAGTGATACAGATAGTGCGTTAAGAAAAGAGTAGGACTATGTCCCTTCCAAGGGCAAGCTGAGGGATGATATTAAATCGAATATTTTGCTCGTTACTGTAATCCACCTGGGAATTATGTGGTATGGCGTAGCTGTCTGCCTCCTTGGTTGCTGCATCATGTGTTCGGCAATAATGCTGTCGAACAGTGTTTCCAGAGATTAAGGTCCTGAAAAAAGGAAAAATAACCAAACGGGAAGCCCCTAGTGCGGTTTAAGCCACGTCTTGGGGCGTGCCGCAGTTGTGCCCCCTCCCACCTGTGCCCATGGTATTTTTAATCCGTAATTATGTACGCGCGGCACGAGTTTCGCCGTTGGGCTAGGATTGGGGTGGCCGCCGTATTGCTACGCGAGCTCCGATCGCGCCGGGCGGTCTATTTGCCGATTGCTCCGAGCGCGCTTGAAGGTGTCCGGACTTTGAAGCACCGAACTGGTTGATTGCCTTGAGAGGCTGCTTTGCGCTTCTGCTGCGAGGGCCGCGGTGTGCTCCTCTGTTCGGAGAGAACTCTCTGTGTTTCCATTGACTGTAATAACTCCGCGAGGTCATGGCATCTTGAGCTTGAGGTATGCATAATGCGGTACCACATTGAATCTAGCAAATGCCGTTCGCCTGAGCAGCGCGTGATAACCACTGCGGAACGGGACTATATCAAAGATTAACTCTTCGCTTCGGAAGTTATCCGGGGATCCGAAGACCACTTCCAGTGTAATTGAGCCTGTGCAATGGGCCTCCACACCTGGAATGACGCCATTAAAGGTCGTTTTTGTGGGTTTGATCCTTGAGGGGTCTATACCCATTTTACACACTGTGTCCTGATAAAGCAGGTTCAAGCTGCTGCTGCCATCCATAAGGACTCGAGTGAGGTGAAATCCGTCAATGATTGGGTCTAGGACCAGTGCGGCAAATCCGCCATGACGGATACTAGTGGGGTGGTCCCTGCGATAGAAGGCGATCGGACAGGAGGGCCAAGGGTTGAACTTTGGGGCGACTGGCTCCAACGCATATACAGCCCTAAGTGCATGCTTCTGCTCCCTCTTGGGGATGTGGGTTGCGTATATCATGTTCACCGTCCGCACTTGCGGGGGAAACCTCTTCTGTCCTCCGGTGTGCGGCTGTCGGGGCTCCTCCTCGTCATCGCTATGCGGCCCCTTGTCCTTGTTTTCGGCAATTAACTTGCCGGCCTACTTGAACACCCAACAATCCATGTTGGTGTGATTGGCTGGCTTGTCCGGGGTGCCGTGTATTTGACACGAGCGATCGAGTATACGGTCCAAGCGGGACGGACCCGGCGTACTTTGTTTGAATGGCTTTTTCGCTGATCGGGTTTAGAGCATTTGAATCCGGCATTGACTGCCGTATCCTCAGTATTTTCGCTGTTAATGTGGCGCTTATGCTTGTTGCGACGGGACCTGCTATTCCCGTCCTTGGTATTCGGGGTACCATGGTTCTTTGATATGTTATTACTGTGAGCCAGCCAGCTGTCCTCTCCCGCACAAAAGCGGGTCATGAGCGTCGTGAGAGCTGCCATAGATTTCGGCTTTTCCTGACCAAGGTGTCGGGCTAGCCATTCGTCTCAGATGTTGTGTTTGAAAGCCGCTAAGGCCTCTGCATCCGGACAATCGATGATTTGATTTTTCTTTGTAAGGAAATGAGTCCAGAATTGCCTGGCCGATTCTTCTGGCTGCTGAATTATGTGGCTCAAGTCATCAGCGTCTGGTGTTCGCACATAAGTGCCCTGAAAGTTGTCAAGGAATGCGGCTTCCAGATCTTCCCAACAGCTAATGGAGTCCGCTGGCAAGCTGTTAAGCCAATGCCGCGCTGGTCCTTTGAGCTTTAGTGGGAGGTATTTGATGGCGTGTAAGTCATCACCGCAGGCCATGTGGATGTGGAGGAGGAAATCCTCGATCCATACTGCGGGATCTGTTGTGCCGTCGTATGATTCAATATTTATAGGTTTGAAACCTTCTGGGAATTGATGTTCCATTACTTCATCTGTGAAGCATAAGGGGTGTGTGGCGCCTCTGTATTGGGCTATATCGCGACGCAGCTCGAATGGGTCTTGCCCGCTGTGTTCGGCCCAGCAGGATTTGCTTTTACTGTATCCGGCATGACGTTTATCGTCTCGCAGAGTAGTGCACCCTCGTGATTCGTAGATCGATCTTGCATGCTTTCCTTTGTCCTCCAATATGTCTCGCAGGTGTTGCGTATCTCCCCATGCCTTTTTTATTGAATGGCGTCTGGGTGGAGGCTGAGTTTTTGGCTGGAATGCCTCTCTATCACGGCCACGAGGTGGCCGATCAGCCGTATCATACGCTTCTTCCTCCAGTCGGGGTAGTAACCTGCACTTTGGGTAATTTTGGAGGGGCGCTCGAGTTTATATTCCTCGGCCGTGAGGACTTCAGTCCATCTGTCTGCTAGCAGATCTTGATCAGCCTGAAGCTGCTGCTGCTTTTTCTTCAGGCTATTTGCCATGGCCATAAGCCGGCGCTTGAAGCGCTCCTGTTCGACGGGGTCCTCTGGTACGGCGAATTCATCATCGCCGAGGCTTGCCTCGTCTTCGGGGGGGGGGCATGTAATTGTCATCCTCCTCCTGTCCGTCTGCCGCTCTCTCAGGAGGGCTGGTTCCTCCATCCTCCTGCTCTAAATCTTGCTGGAGGGGATTGTTGTTGTCTTTGGCACTATCTGGAGTGTTATTATATCCTGTGCCGGTATCACCACTTTTGCTTTGGCAGGACTTAGAGCGGCGCTGCTGACATGGGCGCTTGGGTTGCTTCTTGGAGGGGTCATCCTCCGTTGTCTCGTTGCCATTGCCTTATTTCGGTGTATCCACCATGTATATGTCATATGACGAGGTGGCTTTCCAGTGCCCTATAGGCGCTGGTTCATGTTCGTCTCCTACATCTTCGTCTATACCGTCGATGTCTTCGGAGTCGAAGTCGAGCATGTCGGTTAAATCATCCATAGTGGCTACAAAGTGGGTGGTGGGTGGGTGTCGAATTTCTTCGTCGTCCGCATCCCAATCCTGTTGGCCATAGTCCGGCCAGGGCTCTCCTGACAAAGAGAGAGACCTTAGTGAATTCGGAATGTCGCCGAAGGGCGAGTGCTGAAAGATATCCGCGGCGGTGAATTCCATGATAGGCGCCCAATCAGTTTCGATTGGCAGGGGCGCGGATGGTTCGGAGTCCGGAAAAGATTCCGGCACCTTGGAGTCACGGGCTTTGAAAAGGATTAGGCTGGTGTTCGGCTCGAGCGCCGTTAAGACTGCAGCCCCCGGAAGCGGTGTCTAGCCACCCGTCCTCGATTGGCGCAGTTGGCTCCGAGCTAAGGGTCGGAGCTGATGCGGGCGCGGCCTCTGGGGTACTGTTCGGCGGCAGAGCTAGGTCATACCCATCGTGACAGTGCGGTGCGCCCGGCTGTGGCTCGAATCTGTCGAAGATCAAGTCTCCGTGGATGTCGGCCGTGTAGTTCAAACTTCCAAATCTGACCTAATGGCCAGGGGCGTAGCTTTCAATCTGCTCTAGATGGCCAAGCGAATTGGCCCGCAGTGTAAAGCCGCCGAACACGAAGATCTGTCCGGGGACAAAGGTCTCACCCTGGACCGCATCGTTGTTGATGATCGGAGGAGCCATCGGGCCTAAAGGTGACGACACATAGGAACTCTCAATGAAAGCACCAATGTCGGTGTCAAAACCGGCGGATCATGGGTAGGGGGTCCCGAACTGTGCTTCTAGGCTGGATGGTAACAGGAGGCAGGGGACACAATGTTTTACCCAGATTCGGGCTCTCTTGATGGAGGTAAAACCCTATGTCCTGCTTGATTAATATTGATGATATGAGTAGTACAAGAGTAGATCGACCACGAGATCACAGAGGCTAAACCCTAGAAGCTAGCCTATGGTATGATTGTATGTTGTGGTTGTTGTCCTACGGACTAAAACCCTTCGGTTTATATAGACATCGAAGAGGGTTAGGGTTACACAAGGTCGGTTACGAAGGAGGAGATATCCATATCCGTATTGCCAGTTTGCCTTCCACGCCAAGTAGAGTCCAACCTGGACACGAGACGAAGTCTTCAATCTTGTATCTTCATAGTCTAACAGTCCGGCCAATGGAGATAGTCCGGCTGTCCGGAGACCCCCTAATCCAGGACTCCCTCACCCCCCATATCTTGAAATTCATACACGCATTTAACATATAATATGAAGAATTTGAAATGCATGATGAAATATGGTGACTGATGTAATTCAGCATGCGTGCATTAACATATATGAGGAATAAGCATCCAGAAGAACACAACAAAAGTATGAGACCACCATCGGGTTTTAAGTTTACAACTCGATCCAGCAAAGTATTCAAAAGAACGAGAGCTGTAACTTAGAAAAAAACGCCCATATAAGTAGACCCGCTTGATGACCAACTCATGTTTCTCCCCTTTTGTCATCGAATGACCAAAAGGGTTGAAAAATGAGGACTAACGCCCCTGAAGAATATCATCACTGAGTCGATGATGGAGCGCCAGCATTGTTGGGGTCGATTGTTGAGGTAGGGCCTGCTGCAGTGTCGTCCAAATCTTCATGCTCACCAGTCACGCGTGATGAAGAATATGAGCTAGCTACCAAGGAAGGAACTTTGGTTTTCTTGAATTTCTTTCCTGGTGGCTGAGATTAGTCAAAGTCCTACTTGAGACTCTTTTGCTTCAGATCTTCTTCACCATACATATGTGACAGAACAGCCCAGGTGCGACCGAAGACTTCATGGAGGTAGTAATGGTTTTTCTTCACTACATTGTGTGTAGCAGTCATGTTGTGAAGAATAGAACCAAACTAATGCTTAACCCATTTGTGGTTGCGATCGACCTTCTGGTGAAGACTGAGGAGAAGCTCACGATCAGTCATCACCCTTGGAGCTGTGCCTTGAGGATTTTACTTTGAAGCATTTGCGGCAGAGTCATGAGTGGCAGAGTCATCATTGGTGGAGTAGGATGCAGCTTTGCGGAACTGACCATCCAATGGACGAATGCCTTCATCAATAATAGCAGTAGTCTTGCCCTTTTCATCATATGAGGAAAATGTCCACTTGAAGACTTCTATTGGGGGCAAGTAACCGACATGATTCTGCAAATCAGCCTTGTAATTGAGTGAAGACCTTGTTCTGAGGAATCTCATAATCCAAGGAGCGTAAGGCTTCAACCCAAACGGAGAGAGTGCAACATTTGCCAGAGTCCTCATGAAGCAATCATGGTAGTTGACACGAATGCCATGTATGATATTGAATAGCAGATTCTTCATGATGCCAATGACTTCTTCATCCTTCGAGTCATGACCTTTTATTGGACTCAATGTCTTCGACAGAATGCGATAGACAGTTTTAGGCACAAACATCAATTACTTCACGAGGAATTTGGTCCTTGGGGCTTGACCGTGCTTCAGCGGCTTCCTGTAGGATCGAAAGTATGTCTAGAGGGGCGTGATTAGACTACTTGACCAAATAAAAACTTAACCTTTTCCCAATTTTAGTTCTTGGCAGATTTTAGCTATTCTAGGACAAGTCAAGCAATCATCACACAATTCAAGCAAGCATGCAAAGAGTATATTGGCAGCGGAAAGTAAAGCATGCAACTTGCAAGAATGTAAAGGCAAGGGTTTGGAGAATTCAAACGCAATTGGAGACACGGATGTTTTTCCCGTGGTTCGGATAGGTGGTGCTATCCTACATCCACGTTGATGGAGACTTCAACCCACGAAGGGTAACGGTTGCGCGAGTCCACGGAGGGCTCAACCCACGAAGGGTCCATGAAGAAGCAACCTTGTCTATTCCACCATGGCCATCGCCCACGAAGGACTTGCCTCACTAGCGGTAGATCTTCACGAAGTAGGCAATCTCCTTGCCCTTAGAAACTCCTTGGTTCAACTCCACAATCTTGTCGGAGGCTCCCAAGTGACACCTAGCCAATCTAGGAGACACCACTCTCCAAGAAGTAACAAATGGTGTGTTGATGATGAACTCCTTGCTCTTGTGCTTCAAATGATAGTATCCCCAACACTCAACTCTCTCTCATAGGATTTGGATCTGCTGGAAAGAAGATTTGAGTGGAAAGCAACTTGGGGAAGGCTAGAGATCAAGATTCATATGGTAGGATTGGAATGTCTTGGTCTCAACACATGAGTAGGTGGTTCTCTCTCAGAACATATGGATTGGAAGTGTAGATGTGTTCTGATGGCTCTCTCCATGAATGAAGAGGAGGTGGAGGGGTATATATAGCCTCCACACAAAATACAACCGTTACACACAGTTTTCCAATCTCGGTGGGACCGAATCAACAAACTCGGTCAGACCGAAATAGTAAACCTAGTGACCGTTAGAGATTTTCGGCGGGACTGACATGCAACTCGGTAGGACCGATTTTGTTAGGGTTAGGGCATAACGTAATCTCAGTGAGACCGATTACACAAACTCGGTGAGACCGATTTTGGTAATAATCTAACAAGAGAGTTGGTCAGGCAAACTTGGTCGGACCGATTTGCTCTTTCGGTGAGACCAAAAAGTTACAAACAGGAAACAGAGAGTTTACATTGCAATCTCGGTGGGACCGATTCGCTCTTTCGGTGAGACCGAAAAGTTACGAAAGGGAAACAGAGAGTTTGCAATCCCATCTCGGTGAGACCGAGATCCCTATCGGTAGAACCGAATTGCTAGGGTTTGGCAGTGGCTTATGACAAGTGAAACTCGGTGGCGCCGGATTGGAAGAATTGGTAGGACCGAGTTTGGCTTAGGGTTTAGGTCAAATGTGGATATGGGAAAGTAGTTGAGGGTTTTGGAGCATATCACTAAGCACATGAAGCAAGAGGCTCATTAAGCAACACCACATCCCTCCTTGATAGTATTGGCTTTTCCTAAAGACTCAATGTGATCTTGGATCACTAAAATATAAAATGAAGAGTCTTGTGCTTTTGAGCTTGAGCCAATCCTTTGTCCTTGGCATTTTGAGGGTTCCACTTTCACCATCCATGCCATGCCAATCATTGAGCTTTCCTGAAATAATCATCTTGGAATAGCATTAGCTCAATGAGCTATATGTTGTTATGAATTACCAAAACCACCTAGGGATAGTTGCACTTTCAATCTCCCCCTTTTTGGTAATTGATGACAACATATAGATCAAAGCTTCGACAAATGATAATAAGAATGAATTACATCGTCGCTTTGAGAAGTATGTGATAAGTGAGAGCTCCCCCTAAATTTGTGCATATTTAGGATTTGCTTTGGACTGCAAATGCACAAAGAGTTAGTGTCATGGGTTACTCTTCCATGTCACATACATCTTGGTGGAGCGCTTAAAATGATAAGAATGAAATACATGCACTCATCACCAAGAAAAGTGAATGATCACATAAGGTAGATAAGATAATAACATTCACCAAGCATTAAGTGTAGCTTATGATCAAACACATGATCATCAATGTCTCACAAGCATATCAAGGTATCTCGACCAAAAGCAAACAATGTTCGAAAAACCACCAAATAAAGTAAGAGAGAAAAGCAACACACTCTCTCTCTCTCTCGAAGCCTATGATCTATACGTTTTCTCCCCCTTTGGCAACAAGTTACCAAAAAGTTCCTAGAAAATGCATAGTGCTAAATCGACACTCATGCTTGATCTTCAAGTGGTGGTGGAGTCCGGATCACTCCAAGGATGAAGGCTTCCGTAGACGTGGTTGGAGTTGGAGCTGAAGTAGATGTTGGAGCAGGTAGGGCTGGTGCTGCGGCTGGAGCTAAGGCGGTTGCTCTTGTGTCAGGAACTGGCACTGCAGACGACCTCGGACCTCGTGGCACTCTGGCAAAGGCATCAGTGGTTGTCTTCCCTTTCCTCTCCTGCATGTCATCTTGGAGCTGCTCCACTGCAGTCTGAATCTCTGTCACCTTGATATCCAAGTCATAGAACTTTTGTTCTACGATTCTCTGTAGGCTTGCCTGGTTCTGAGTTAGGGTGGCTAGTCCTTTCTCAATCCGCAGGGTGGATGCAATCAAGTAACTGAGCTGCTCTTGCTTGTTCTTCAAGAAGTACTTAGATGCCTCCTCTTGAGTTGGCATCTTGGCAGCTTTCTCCTTTATTGCCTTCTCCTTCTTGGCTTGTGCATGGGCTGAAGATGGTTCATCTTTGGTCATCACAACTTGGTTTTCCTTGAACTCTGGATAGATAGGCAAATGTTCCTTGTCCAACAAGTATGTGTCTGTGCCCATTCTTGAATTAATCAACATCTGGATCTGAGGGGCATATCCACAGCTCCTCTTCTGATCTGCTGCAGTCCTCTTGATAGTCTCTACCATGAGGCTCATGACCTTGAATTTCTGAGGCACATCAAAGATATGTAGCAAGTTAATGGCATGACCTCTGATCATCCTGTGATCTCCAGACTTGGGCAAAAGTGTGTGCCTAAGAATCCAGTTTATGGTTGGCAGCCCTGACAGAAGATAATGCACTGAGCCAAACTTGAACGTATCAAGTGCTTCATTTGGAATCTCCTTGTACATGTTTGGCATTGAGTTATGATCCATCTTCTTCTCGGAATAGACATCCAAGTCATCCTCGTGCTCTTCTGGGGCATTGATAAGCTGTGCCCACTCAGCAACTATTGATTGGTACCTCGTACCTTCAGACATCCAAATAATCCTCCCATCTGGATAAAAATGTGCTGTGGAGTAGAACTGCATGATAAGCTCCTCATTCCACTTTGTGAGCTTCTGCCCAACAAAGTCTGCTACTCCACATGCATTGAAGCTGTCATACACTCTAGGGTAGTGTTCTTCATTCTCCTTGATATATTCCTAGTTGACCCATCTCATATCACAAACTATGGGCTTCTTGTCCAACAAAACTGTCTCATAGAAGTCCTGTTGTTCCTTAGTGTGGAACCTGTAGTCAACAGCAGTCCTCCTCCTGATAGCATAGGGATCTACTTCTCTCCACTTCCTAAGCCCTGAGTCTCTTCTGAGCTTCATATCCTCAGCCACAAGATGAGCATCATTGTGGTCTGGGATCTTGGGCTTGAGCTTTCTCAGAACATGCTCTTCATCATCTTCTTCAACAACAGTCTCAGGCACTGGGGCCTTGTTCTTCTCAGTTGCGGGTATGCTTCTTGTATTGCTCGTTGGTTTTGGCTTTGGTGTTGGCTTGGCCTTGGAAGCAGTTGCCCCTGATCTTATGGCATCACCCATCAGCTTGGGTGCCTTAGGTGCTGGTGCAGCAGCCTCTTCTTCCTCTTCCTCTTCTTCCATGATGGAAGCCTTTCCAAGCACTTTGGCTACGGTCTTCTTGACCCTCTCCTTACTTTCTTTCCTTCTGCAGCAGCTGGCTCTATGGGAGTGGACTTCTCAGGAATTTGAGTTGAAGCTCTGGCCTTTGGCATAGGCTGCCTGCCTGCTGGCCTTTTGACTTTCATACCTGGCTTTATGCTCTGTGCTGGGCCATATTCTTTCTTGAGCACAGTTCTCTTTGATGTGGCTTCCTCTTCCTCTGCCACATAATCTTCATCCTTAGAATCTGAAGTTGTCTTCTTCCTCTATCTTGTGGCAGCTTTTGGCAGGTTGCTAGGGGTGCTCCTGCTACCATCATCTGAAGAACTTGAGGGACTAGTGCCCTCACTCATTTGCACTGGCTGCTCTGACAAATTCTGGCTATCACTTTGGTCTGACATGATGAACAAGCTGACTGTTGACCCTATGAACAGTTTATAGATGAGGTAGAGTGGATGAGCATCACAAAATACAGAGATTTTTGCAAAAGAATGATTCAAAAACTTAGTTCTAGTTTTCCACAGAAAGCATTTTGCATCTACCGATTTTTAAACTCGGTGACACCAAAGCAGTTTTTGGAACCTAAACTAGTGAACTCGGTCAGACCAAGTCACAATTCGGTGGCACCGAGACTGCTAGGGTTTCACAAAGTTCCAAAATTGGTCACACCGATTAGTAATACTCGGTCAGACCGAGTCTCACTTGTGCAATGGCATAAGCCAAATCGGTGGGACCGAGTTTTTCAACTCGGTGGGTCCGAGATGGTTTCGGCGGAAACCTAACCCTAAAATTTTCGAATCAAACCTAATCTACGAGTTCATTGACTGGATAGAAGTTTATCAAACGTGGCAAGAATCATTATGATCACAATGTGCTAGGAATCGGATTGGGGAATAGCACAAAGATCGAGTCCATACCCTAGTTCAGCGGAGACTCGCTACGGCGGCAACGGCGGGGTTGATTCCCATTGACGGTGACGGAGACCAGCGACTAGAGGCGAGGAGACGATCCGGAGACCACGTTGGCAGAGCGAGCTGTCGCGCGGGTGAAGGGGTTCGGAGAAATTTCCAAATTTTTGCCCGTGACTATATATAGCCTGACCCTGTCGGTGTGACCGAATGGAACAACTCAGTGGCACCGAGACGCAATACTGTATACAGTTGTTGCAACTCGGTGTGACCGAATGGTTCAAATCGGTTGCACTGAGATCGAAAACATAGATCAACTTAATGATCTCGGTAAGACCGAAAGTGGGGTATCAGTCAGACCGAGAGTCACAAAGAGGTTTTGGAAGTTCAAGTCTATGACGAATCGGGGACTCTAAGTGCTCCTCACACAGAGTGGTTCGAATCTGACTTGATCAAATTTTGTGATGTAGCATGAATAGATTTTGAGACGAGAAAAGCATAGATAGCTAGAGGAGGTTCTTAGGCATTCTTGTCCATCCACTTGGCAAAAGGAAATAAAACCAAATAGTCAAAACAACAAGTGGATGTCCTCGAATGAGTAAAATATGCAACCAACATGCTCACACAATAAGATGGCAATTGAAATATGTGACAAAGCATGCACAACCAATTCTAGCATCTATCAAGCAATTTGCGATCACTAGGTCATCTATATATGAGTATATTGACTTAGGAGTCAAGTGAGAACACTTGATCATAGGTCATACTCATCGTTTAAGCTCAAGTGGGGTTACCACTTTTACATAAAGCATTGTTGCGTTCACATCTTTAGAGTTGCTTTAGCTCAAGTCTTAGAGTAAAGCTCCCCCTAGATGTGATATCCCCCGTAAGAGGGATGAACTAACCTTGGGTTTTGTCGATGATGACTTCATGTAGATGTTGAAGATGTGGATGCTCAATGTTGATGTAGATCACTTGGAGCTATCCATTTGAGTGAATTGCACTTTCAATACCTACATGGGTTAGTCCCACAAGGAACAAACAAGGATATCCATAGACATAGAGTAATGCACACACAAGATGATGTCTATGAAAACTTTTAGGTTACCTTGTCCCGTGTATTACCAACAAGAGGGTTTGTGACTCCTTGAACTAGTGCAAGATGTGGAAGTTGATTGCACTTGATAAGAGTGAAGTATGTTGGCGGAGTCACCCTCAAGAACTCTCTAGTTCTTCTTCTTTTGGATCCACACCATCTTGATGGGAATCCTTGGAGTTGTAGTCGTACTTGATGAAGTGGAACTTGAAGTAGTCTTGGGAATCCACTTGACTAAGGTCTTAGGAGCTTCTTCAAATGCATCAATTTCCTCTTGAAGCTTGTCCTTGCCTTTTTGCTTGTAGTCTTGTGGTGGAAGATCATCTTGAGCTTGTGTCCCCTTGAAGAAAGTATCATACTTCTCTTGTTGAGGAACAAACTTTGTCTTGGGGTATTGATCTTCTTCCCACTCAACTCCATTGGCATTGAACTTTCGTTCAAAACCAACACCTTGATTCTTCCGGTGCATTCCTTGCTTGCGCACAATTTCCTCGAATTGCTTACTCCCAGCAAGGCTTTTGTACACTCCTTTCTCTATAATTCCCTTCAATAAGCTATTTTCTTGCTCAAGTGTAACTTGGCTAAGAGAATCATTAGTGGAATCAAGAGAACTACTAGAAGCAACAATATTGGATTTAGCATGATCATTGCTACTACTAGAGGAAGAATCTTTCTTGTTCTTGTTACTAGACTTGACTTGAGGCATGTAAGTGGATAAGAGTAAACGCTTGGCAATGCAAGAAGAACTTTTCTTGCGGAGATCATTATTGATTGCCTTTAAAAACTCATGCTCTTGGTCAAGATTGAGCTTTTCAAAGCGTAACTTCTCATGAGCTCTTAGAAGTTCACGATGATCTTCGAAGATAGTTTCATGAGCTAACTTAAGAGTGTTTAGTTCTTTAGTTAGAGCCTCAATCTTCTCCTTATCATTGTCATTCGTTTTATCTTGATTAGCATGATTAATTGACGTTTCATCATAGTATTCATCACTAGAGTTGTCAACAAGTAAATCATCATCACCTAACAAGTCATCTTCATCACTATTAAAATCAACATACTTGGGGTGTGTTACCTTAGGACCTTTGGCCATGAAGCATCTTCCAATTCCTTCATTTGGTGAGTCAAATATGTCGTAGGAGTTGGTTGACACAAGTGCTAGACCGGCAACACCTGCATCTTGAGTATATTCGGAATCGAAGTGATAACTTCTCTCGGAGTGGCTGTCGGAGTCGGAGCCGGATACCCATTCACCAACATGAGCTTGATGTCTTCATTTTGTGTAGCTCCTTGATGATTTTTCCTTCCTTTCCGAATCCTTGCTTCTCCGTGAGTATCTTCGTTCATAACGATCATCTCTACTCCTTCTCTCTCTTGGTGGTGATTCTTCTCTTTTGCTTCTTCTTTTTGGAGAGTCTTCTCTTCTCTTGTAGGGAGCCGTACACTCATTGGAATAGTGTCCGGGTCTTCCACAATTGTAGAAGTTTCGCTCTCGACTAGAAGATCTTTTGTCATTGTAGGACCTTGACTTGGAGCTTCTATCTTTGCTTCTACTCTTGTAGAACTTGTTGAAGTTCTTCACCATTAAGCTCAATTCTTCATTGAAGTTTTGTTTCTCACTTGATGATGTAGGGGCTTCACATGAGGCTTTGTAGGCACCACTAGATTTGTTGTGAAGTTCCTCTTTATCCTTAAGTGACATCTTATGAGCAACAATTCTTCCAATTACCTCCGTTGGCTTGAGATCTTTGTAATTGGGCATCATTTGGATCAATGTGCACACGGTATCATATTTTCCATCGAAGGCTCTTAGAATCTTCTTGATGATGAATCTATCGGTCATCTCTTCACTTCCTAAGTTGGCAATCTCATTTGTGATGAGAGCAAGCCTAGAGTACATTTCAGCGACACCTTCACCATCCTTCATTTTGAACTTGTCAAGTTGACTTTGAAGCACATCCAATTTGGATTCCTTGACGGAGTCGGTACCTTCGTGCATATCAATCAAAGTGTCCCAAATTTCCTTTGCATTCTCAAGACGGCTGATTTTGTTGAATTCTTCGGGGCACAATCCGTTGAAGAGAATATCACAAGCTTGAGCATTGTATTGCAACATCTTCAACTCATCCGCGGTAGCTTCACGATTTGGTTCTCTCCCATCAAAGAAGTCACCTTGCAAACCTACACACACAATAGCCCAAACGGTGGGGTTATGTCCAAGAATATGCATTTTCATTTTATGCTTCCAACTAGCAAAATTAGTACCATCAAAGTAAGGACCTCTACGGTGATAATTTCCCTCGCTAGACGTCATACTCTCCTAGCTTGTGAAACCAAGGCTATGACCACCAAAAGTTATGGAAATCAAAGCAAATGGAGACCAAGGCTCTGATACCACTTGTAGGATCAAAAGTATGTCTAGAGGGGGGGGTGATTAGACTACTTGACCAAATAAAAACTTAACCTTTTCCCAGTTTTAGTTCTTGGCAGATTTTAGCTATTCTAGGACAAGTCAAGCAATCATCACACAATTCAAGCAAGCATGCAAAGAGTATATCGGCAGCGGAAAGTAAAGCATGCAACTTGCAAGAATGTAAAGGGAAGGGTTTGGAGAATTCAAACGCAATTGGAGACACGGATGTTTTTCCCGTGGTTCGGATAGGTGGTGCTATCCTACATCCACATTGATGGAGACTTCAACCCATGAAGGGTAACGGTTGCGCGAGTCCATGGAGGGCTCGACCCACGAAGGGTCCACGAAGAAGCAACCTTGTCTATTCCACCATGGCCATCGCCCACGAAGGACTTGCCTCACTAGCGGTAGATCTTCACGAAGTAGGAGATCTCCTTGCCCTTAGAAACTCCTTGGTTCAACTCCACAATCTTGTCGGAGGCTCCCAAGTGACACCTAGCCAATCTAGGAGACACCACTCTCCAAGAAGTAACAAATGGTGTGTTGATGATGAACTCCTTGCTCTTGTGCTTCAAATGATAGTCTCCCCAACACTCAACTCTCTCTCATAGGATTTGGATCTGGTGGAAAGAAGATTTGAGTGCAAAGCAACTTGGGGAAGGCTAGAGATCAAGATTCATATGGTAGGAATGGAATGTCTTGGTCTCAACACATGAGTAGGTGGTTCTCTCTCAGAACATATGGATTGGAAGTGTAGATGTGTTCTGATGGCTCTCTCCATGAATGAAGAAGAGGTGGAGGGGTATATATAGCCTCCACACAAAATACAACCGTTACACACAGTTTTCCAATCTCGGTGGGACCGAATCAACAAACTCCGTCAGACCGAAATAGTAAACCTAGTGACCGTTAGAGATTTTCGGTGGGACTGACATGCAACTCGGTAGGACCGATTTTGTTAGGGTTAGGGCATAACGTAATCTCGGTGAGACCGATTACACAAACTCAGTGTGACCAATTTTGGTAATAAGCTAACCAGAGAGTTGGTCAGGCAAACTCGGTGGGACCGATTTGCTCTTTCGGTGAGACCAAAAAGTTACAAACAGGAAACAGAGAGTTTACATTGCAATCTCAGTGGGACCGATTCGCTCTTTCAGTGAGACCGAAAAGTTACGAAAGGGAAACAGAGAGTTTGCAATCCCATCTCGGTGAGACCGAGATCCCTATCGGTAGAACCGAATTGCTAGGGTTTGGCAGTGGCTTATGACAAGTGAAACTCGGTGGCGCTGGATTGGAAGAATTGGTAGGACCGAGTTTGGCTTAGGGTTTAGGTCAAATGTGGATATGGGAAAGTAGTTGAGGGTTTTGGAGCATATCACTAAGCACATGAAGCAAGAGGCTCATTAAGCAACACCTCATCCCTCCTTGATAGTATTGGCTTTTCCTAAAGACTCAATGTGATCTTGGATCACTAAAATATAAAATGAAGAGTCTTGTGCTTTTGAGCTTGAGCCAATCCTTTGTCCTTAGCATTTTGAGGGTTCCACTTTCACCATCCATGCCATGCCAATCATTGAGCTTTCCTGAAATAATCATCTTGGAATAGCATTAGCTCAATGAGCTATATGTTGTTATGAATTACCAAAACCACCTAGGGATAGTTGCACTTTCACTTCATCAACACTTGAATGTAGTGAGCGGTAAGTTCAGGTTCATGGTATAGGCAACGAGCACCTTCAAGGGGAGGATTGACAGGCAGTGCATGAAGCAATTCAGAGGTCGGTGCTTTGAAGTGAGTATTCTCTGTCATCCAGTCCAATACCCAAGAGTTCACATCAGAAGCTTCTCTTATGATGTGCAGCATTGCATAGAACTGAAGAATTAGCTCTTCATTCCAATCAACAATATCAGTGCAAAAGTTTAGCAGTCCAGCGTCATGAAGAACACTGAGGACTGGAGTGAAGCAAGGTAGTGATTCCATGTCCATGTGAGGAATATGCTCATGGTCGAAGACTTTGTCTTTGTTGAAAAGCAGCGAAGAATAGAAGTTGGCTTAGCTGGCAGTCCAGAAATGCTTCCCCCTAAGACGGGCAGAGTCATATGGGTTGTAATCAGTGAAGAATACATGCTCATGGAAGAAGTCATCAGCCTTAAATTTTTGCTTCTTTGAGAAAGGATCCTTTGGCTTGGGCTGAGGAGTATCAGTTAATTGCATCACAACCTTAGGAATCACAATCTCAGGATACATAGGCTAAGGAATTTTAGTGCCTTCGTTAGTGGCAACCTGGGTCCTCAATTCTTCATCAACTTGAACATCAGCACTAGTGGCTGGAATCTCATCATTAATTCACGGAGTGGGGTGAGTGTCTTCAGAGCCCATTTGAACTTCAGTTCGCACTGGGGACTAAGGTATTTGTTGCAGAGGAGTGAACAAAGGAGAATTAGGGTGCTGACTTTCCCAAAAGTCATCGTTCATCACATGCGTTGTGCACCCAATGTCCACATCCTCATCTTCATCACTCATTTCTTCAACGCCGGCCTCATCAGCAGTGAACTGAGGCATGGGCGATGAGACAACTGGGGTTGAAGGGATTTCATCGACTTCAATTTCTTCATCCAACTGCTCTGAAGAAGCAGTAGAAGGAATATCTTCATCGGATCCGCTTGGGATCACATATTCTTCATCAAAAGGAACGAGTTCCTATGATGGCATGCTTGAGACTGGAACAGCATCAGTCGAATTCTGAAAAGAGCTGGTCAATTTCTTCATCTTCTTCGGAGATGAAGATTCTGATGAAGTTGATGCTTTCCTTTTCTTCACAGTTGCACGCTTCGCAGCCTTGGTCTTCTTCACTTCTGAGGCAGAAGGAAGAATATGACTTGGTGTAGGTGCAGGAGGAGCAGAGGAAATTGGTTCAGTTTCTTTAGGCACAGCTGATGCAGTTGCCCTGGCATGATCAGTTTCTTCAGGAACAACGGTTGAAGCTTCAGCTGTCCTGACAGTTTCTTCAGGCGCAACACTAGTGGTTGCCCTAGCAGTTTCATCAGTGGCTGGTATGCAGTCATCAGCCTTGGTACTAGCAGATTCATCAGCAGCCTGATTTTCATCAGCGGTGCTGGCATGTTCTTTTGTAGGCTGAGCAGATACCTCAACCTGAAGAATTTCTTGTTGCGTTGGGGCTGCAACATTGGTAGTGATCTTCTTAGTTATCTTCACAAATCTGACCTTGGCTCCAAGCCAGTTAGTGTAGTAGCGATCAAATTCATCACTCAGATTCTTGATCTCTGATTGCAGAGCTACAAGTTCTTCAGGTGAAAGTGTCAAGACGTTTTGATTCAGAAAACACTCTTTCTTGTACTGCACTTTCTTCACCTTCCTACCTTGTTCATATTTCCATTTCTCTTCGTCAATGAAGGCAGTCAACACATGATTTGACCAGGAGTGAGGTTCATCTCAGGCAGAGGTGTGTTAGGGTCTTTGTGCCACAAGTCGATGAAGTCGAGGATCAACTTTGGATCCAGCATCAATGGCACATTACTGCCTTTGGCTCTAGCGGCCCTGTGGTGCCTGTCTCTGATGATTTCAGTGAGTTCTTCATCATTAGCTTTGTCTTCATCGCACGGTACTTGGAAGGCGACCTGCTTCTTGTGAGGACTTGGTCGAGAACCTCGTCCAGCAGTGGCCTTTGTCTTCAGCAAGGTGGGGCCAGTTGAAGAATGTGGAGGAGCAGAAGAACTTGCAGAGGCTCCTAAGGCAATAGAGATGCCTATTGTCCTTTGGCACGAGGCGAGATGCACATGTGCTGAGGATTTGGAAGGAGGAGCTGGTGCAGCATGAGGAATTGGTCGTGAGGGCTTTGCAGAACTTGGCAGTGAGGGCATTGCTGAGGAGTGATAACCCACAAGTATAGGGGATCGCAACAGTTTTCGATAAGTAAGAGTGTCGAACCCTACGAGGAGCAAAAGGTAGAACAAATATTGCCTCAAGTTCTATAGACCATCGATACAACTCTACGCACGCTTGGTGTTCGCTTTACCTAGAACAAGTATGAAACTAGAAGTACTTTGTAGGTGTTTTTGGATAGGTTTGCAAGATAATAAAGAGCATGTAAATAAATGCTAGGGCTTGTTTAGATAAAGACACAACTAAATTAGTTTTAGTAAAGAGCTTTTTGTTACGAGAAAGTTATTTGTCCCTAGGCAATCGATAACTAGACCGCTAATCATTATTGCTATTTTATATGAGGGAGAGGCACAAGCTAACATACTTTCTCTACTTGGATCATATGCACTTATGATTGGAACTCTAGCAAGCATCCGCAACTACTAAAGATCATTAAGGTAAAACCCAACCATAGCATTAAAGCATCAAGTCCTCTTTATCCCATACGCAACAACCCCCTTACTCGGGTTTGTGTTTCAGTCACTCACGCAACCCATTATAAGCGAATCATAAACGTATTGCAACACACTACAGCGGGGATCCCTCACGCTTGCGTGACATGGAGAGCACCATAGGATAGCACCAATAATAAAACATGCAACTCAAACCAATCATGATTATCAAATAGCCCATAGGACAAAACGGATCTACTCAAACATCATAGGATAGCCATACATCATCGGGAAATAATATATAGCATTGAGCACCATGTTTAAGTAGAGATTACAGTGGGTAAAAGAGAGGTTATACCGCTACATAGAGGAGGGAAGAGTTGGTGATGATGGCGGTGAAGTTGTTGGTGAAGATTGCTGTGATGATGATGGCCGCAGCAGCGTTCCGGCGCCACCGGAAGAGAAGGGGAGAGGGGGCCCCTTCATCTTCTCCTTCCTTGACCTCCTCCCTAGATGGGAGAAGGGTTTCCCCTCTGGTCCATGGCCTCCATGGCATGGGAGGGGCGAGAGCCCCTCCGAGATTGGATCTGTCTCTCTCTCTCTCTGTTTCTACGTTCTCAGATTCTACCGTTTCACCGTTTCTTATATTCCCGGAGATCCGTAACTCCTATTGGGCTGAATTTTAACACGATCCCTATCCGGTTACTAGATTTCTTGCGGCGAAAGAAGGGCATCAACCGCCTTACGGAGTGGCCATGAGGGTCGGGGGCGCGCCTGCTCCCCTGGGGCGCGCCCCCTGCCTCGTGGCCCCCTCGGGCATCGTCTCGCGTGGATTTTTCTTCCCAAAAATCATATATATTCCAAAAAATCTCCGTCAGTTTTTATCCCGTTTGGACTCCGTTTGATATGGATATTCCATGAAACAAAAAAACATGCAACAAAGAGGAACTGGCACTGGGCACTGGATCAATATGTTAGTCCCCAAAATAGTATAAAAACTTGCCAAAAGTATATGAAAGTTGAATAATATTGGCATGGAACAATCAAAAATTATAGATACGATGGAGACGTATCAGCATCCCCAAGCTTAATTCCTGCTCGTCCTTGAGTAGTAAATGATAAAAAAGATAATTTTTGATGTGGTATGCTACCTAGCATAATCTTGATCACATATCTAATCATGGCATGAATATTAAGACATGAGTGATTCAAAGCAATAGTCTATCATTTGACATAAAAACAATAATACTCCATCTTCACCACAAATAAAGCAATCATGTCTTTTCAAAATAACAAGGCCAAAGAAAGTTATCCCTACAAAATCATATAGTCTGGCTATGCTCCATCTTCACCACACAAAATATTCACATCATGCACAACCCCGATGACAAGCCGAGCAATTGGTTCATACTTTTTAACGCGCTTCAGCATTTTCAATCCTCACCCAATACATGAGTGTGAGCCATGGATATAGCACTATAGGTGGAATAGAATGGTTGTTGTGGAGAAGGCAAAAAGGAGAAGATAGTCTCACATCAACTAGGCGTATCAACGGGCTATGGAGATGCCCATCAATAGATATCAATGTGAGTGAGTAGGGATTGCCATGCAACGGATGCACTAGAGCTATAAGTATATGAAAGCTCAAACTGAAACTAAGTGGGTGTGCATCCAACTTGCTTTCTCATGAAGACCTAGGGCATTTGAGGAAGCACATCGTTGGAATATACAAGCCAAGTTCTATAATGAAAATTCCCACTAGTATATGAAAGTGAAAACTCAAGAGACTCTCTATATGAAGAACATGGTGCTACTTTGAAGCACAAGTGTGGTAAAAGGATAGTAACATTGCCCCCTTTTTTGTGTGTGGGCTTCTTTGGCCCCCCTTTTATTTAGGCTTCTTTGGCCTCTCTCTTTTTTGGGGGGGCAATGCTCTAATAATGATGATCATCACACTATTATTTACTTACAACTCAATATTACAGCTCGATATCTAGAACAAAGATATGACTCTATATGAATGCCTCCGACAGTGTACCAGGATGTGCAATGATCTAGCATAGCAATGACATCAAAAAACGGACAGGCCATGAAAACATCATGCTAGCTATCTTACAATCATGCAAAGCAATATGACAATGAATGCTCAAGTCATGTATATGATGATGATGGAAGTTGCATGGCAATATATCTCGGAATGGCTATGGAAATGCCATGATAGGTAGGTATGGTGGCTGTTTTGAGGAGAAGGTATATGGTGGGTTTATAGTACCAGCAAAAGTTGTGCGATACTAGAGAGGCTAGCAATGATGGAAGGGTGAGAGTGCATATAATCCATGGACGCAACATTAGTCATAAAGAATTCACATAGTTATTGCAAAAGTTTATTAGCCCTCGAAGCAAAGTACTACTACGCATGCCCCTAGGGGGGTAGATTGGTAGGAAAAGACCATCGCTCGTCCCTGACCACCACTCATAAGGAAGACAATCAATAAATACCTCATGCTCCGACTTCGTGACATAACGGTTCACCATACGTGCATGCTACGGGAATCACAAACCTCAACACAAGTATTTTTACTAATCCACAACTACCCACTAGCATGACTCTAATATCACCATCTTTATATCGCAAAGCTATTGCAAGGAATCAAACATATCATATTCGGTGATCTACAAGTTTTATGTAAGGTTTTATGACTAACCATGTGAATGACCAATTCCTGTCATCTCTCTAAATAGATATAAGTGAAGAAAGAGAGTTTAATTCTTTCTACAAAAGATGTGCCCGTGCTCTAACAAATATAAGTGAAGCAAAAGAGCATTCTACAAATGGCGGTTGTCTATGTAAAGAGAAACAGGCAATCCAAACTTCAAATGATATAAGTGAAGCACATGAAGCATTCTATAAAGCCGTACTAAAAAGATATAAGTGAAGTGCAAAGAGCATTCTATAAATCAACCAAGGACTGCATCATACCGGCATGGTGCATAAAAGAAAAATGAAAACTAAATGCAAAAGATGCTCTAGGATTGCACATATCGCATGAACGAAACGAATCCGAAAACATACTGATACTTGTTGAAGAAAGAGGGGATGCCTTCCGGGGCATCCCCAAGCTTAGACGCTTGAGTCTCCTTGAATATTTACTTGGGGTGCCTCGGGCATCCCCAAGCTTGAGCTCTTGACTCTCTTCCTTCTTCTCACATCGAGACCTTCTCGATCATCGAACACTTCATCCACACAAAACTTCAACAGAAAACTCAGTAAGATCCGTTAGTATAATAAAGCAAATCACTACTCTAAGTACTGTTGCAAACCAATTCATATTTTGTTCTTGCATTGTGTCTACTATAATATAACTTTTCATGACTTAATCCACTGATATAGATTGATAGTTTCATCAAAACAAGCAAACTATGCATCAAAAATAGAATCTGTCTAAAACAGAACAGTCTGTAATAATCTGAACATTCGCCATACTTCTGATACTTGAAAAATTCTTCCAAAATTAGGGGAAAAATATATAAAGACAGTGCAAAAAGAATCAGAACCATTTGACGTTGTAGCTAAAAATGTAAAATCACGCACTACAGACAAAGTTTCTGTCCTGCACCGTACATACCATCAAGCAAATGTAAACATCCTAAAGGCAAACCTTGGCACATTATTTTTATAATACAATGGAATTGTACAAGGGGATAATTATTTTTGTTGAAAAGTTTCTGTAATCAAGATTCACAAAGTTGCCGTGAGCAGGAACAAAGTTCAAGGAGCTCTCCCACTTCAACAATGCTTGCCTTTCTCACTTTCACTTTCCTTTTTGAAAAAATTTTGGGTTCCCCTCTTTATTTTTGTTGTTTTTAAACTATATAAAAGCCCTCAACAGAAATAAATGACTCTCTAAAACTTCCGGTTTGTCTCCCTGGCAGAGCTTTCTTTAAAGCCATTAAGCTAGGCATAAAGTGCTCAAGTAGTGAATCCACCCGGATCCCAAGGTATATCAAAGCCAATTTTAACTAACAATGATTTGTAATTTAGTAGTGAGAGCAAAGTAACATGTATCATGTAACAACAAAGTCTAACTCTCTTCCTATGCATCGGCATGTCATAAAAGAACAATTCATGCACACATGGTAAAGACCAATGCTTAGTATAAACAGTTTCTTGCAATTTTGTCATGTGGGAAACATAGAGAGGTGGAGATATAGTTCCTCTCTCATAATAATTGCAAGTAGGAGCAGCAAGCACATGCATATTATACTCATCAAAATCATCATGTGTAGTAGTAAAAGGCAACCCATCAATATAATCCTTAATAAGCGCAAGCTTCTCCGATATAGTGTAGTCGGGAGAATTCAAAAAGATAATAGGACTATCATGCGTGGGTGCAATAGCAACAATTTCATTTTTAACATAAGGAACTATAGCAAGTTCATCTCCATAAGCATAATTCATATTGGCATCTTGGCCACAAGCATAGCAAGCATCATCAAAAAGGGATATTTCAAGAGAATCAACGGGATCATAACAATCATCATAGCAATCATCCTTCGGTAAGCACAAAGGGAAATTAAACAATGTATGTGTTGAAGAGTTACTCTCATTAGAAGGTGGGCATGGGTAGCTAATCCGCTCTTCCTCCTTTTGTTCTTCGCTCTCCTCCTCATCTTTTTCATCGAATGAGCTCAAAGTTTCATCAATTTCTTATTCCATAGACTCCTGCAAAATATTAGTCTCTTCTTGGACAACGGGGTAGTCCTCAATATATGGTTCAACATAGGCATTAGAAGCATAATTATCATAGAAATATTTAAGTATTTCAAAATTTTCAGATTTGTAAAGAGTAGCATCATACGTTTCAATCAAAGAAGCAATCTCATAAGCACCCTTAAAAGCAACAAATTCTTCAATTTGTTGAACATCATAGTAACTATAAACACCCTTAGCATACGAAGATACGATTCCATTATCACTAAACTCACATTGATAGGGAAGGTGTTTCTTAGAGTTTTCAGAACAACAAGTAATATCATAGATTTCACATAAATTCCAAGCATAGCATTGCAAACGATGAATTTGACCAAGTAAAATTTTCCCTTTTTCAGATATTCGGTGCCGCACATAACAAGCATGCTCATCTAAAGATTTGCCCTCAACTAAGCTAGTTGGGGTTTCAGCACGAGCACATAGGGATCGAAAAGATGATCCAAGTAATAAGCTTCAATAGTGTGATAGATTTTGAGTGGTTCTTCAACCATTGGTTTAGTAGGTACAACTAATTGTTTTGGTATTTTGCGTTTCCTACCCATAACTAAAGATAGAAAACAACTAAGAACAGCAAAAAAATTACTTAGTGATAAAGAAAACAAGCACACATGAGAATATACACCCCACGCTATTGCTCCCCGTCAACGGCGCCATAAAAAGGTCTTCATAACCCACAAGTATAGGGGATCGCAACAATTTTGGATAAGTAAGAGTGTCGAACCCAACGAGGAGCTAAAGGTAGAACAAATATTCCCTCAAGTTCTATCGACCACCGATACAACTCTACGCACGCTTGACGTTCGCTTTACCTAGAACAAGTATGAAACTAGAAGTACTTTGTAGGTGTTTTTGGATAGGTTTGCAAGATAATAAAGAGCATGTAAATAAAAGCTAGGAGCTGTTTAGATAAAGACACAACTAAATTAGTTTTAGTAAAGAGATTTTTGTTAAGAGAAAGTTATTTGTCCCTAGGCAATCGATAACTAGACCGATAATCATTATTGCAATTTTATATGAGGGAGAGGCACAAGCTAACATACTTTCTCTACTTGGATCATATGCACTTATGATTGGAACTCTAGCAAGCATCCGCAACTACTAAAGATGTAGCGACCAGACCTTAAACAGTCTGATCTCTGTGCTCCGGTGTCATCCCTGGATCAGTAATGCTGACACCACACAGTACTCGGAGGATTTATAGCAGAGTAGCAATCACACACTTATTACATCGAGTGTCTCAAAAGGGAACTTAATACAATAAATATGGCTTAAGGCCATCTAATAACGATAACAGCGGAAGGCTTGGAAGACAAGTGAGTCCATCAACTCCAATGGCATCACTGAGTATAGAACCACGACCTAAAAACTCCTTAATCATCGTCTGAAAAGTCTGCAACATTAACGTTGCAGCCCGCAAATGGGTCAGCACATGGAATATGCTGGCAAAGTAACACATAGAGAGTAATGGAATGAAACAGCTATACTATATGCATATTTGGCTGGTGGAAAGCTCTATGGTTACAGTTTTGCGTAAAGCCAATTTTTCCCTACTACAAAGGAATAATTTATTTAACTATCATGGTAGTTGTTAAACATTGAGAATGGTTAACAGCATTCTCAATCCCAATTAAGCATCATCATTAAACAAAACCCAACAAAATTAATTTAGAGTAACATGTTGAGATTCACATGATAATCCAGGTACTAGATACTCAAGATGTCCATAACCGGGGACACGGCTAATCATGATTAGTTTATTACACTCTGCAGAGGTTTGCGCACTTTTCCCCACAAGACTCGATCGCCTCCGTTTGGTTTCTCGCACTACAAGGTGTTTGAGAAGACGGATGACCGAGACATAGTCTTTCGGAAGCGCTAGCAACTTACGATCGGGTAGACCGTACCACCTACATCCCCTACATCTGCTAGTCTACCACTGTAAGAGTTCGCATGACTTAGTCAACTATGCTAGAGCCCATAATAGCTTGTGGCTGCACACGGAAGTTTCTAGCATGAATAATCTCATGATCCCTTTGAGCCTGGGTGGCGGTCCAAAAGAAATAGG
Source organism: Triticum monococcum (assembly GCA_034509565.1). NCBI lineage: Eukaryota > Viridiplantae > Streptophyta > Magnoliopsida > Poales > Poaceae > Triticum > Triticum monococcum. The sequence continues at coordinate 112,999,172 of CM067843.1, forward strand.
CAAGTCCTGGAATACCCAGGTGCCTCAATCCACCCAGATGTGTGTTTAAGTTGCCACCTTAGATAAACCATTAATTAATAAACTCACAACTGTCATGGATATCACTCACCCAATCCACGTCTACTAGCATAACATGGCATAATAAGCAAACGTAGAAGTAACTCCCAAAGGTTTGATAATAAACAGGTAATAGGTACTACCTCAACTACTTCCCATCCCACAATTTAATTAGATCCTAATCATGCAATGTGTGAGGATTGATCTAATGCAGTGAAACTGGGTAGTAGGAAAGGTATGATCAAAGTGTTACTTGCCTTGCTGATGATCCGGGAAACCTAGCGATTCGAAGTAACAAGCGGTGCACTCCGAGTATTCTATCGTAGACAAACAAACAAGCATACAATAAGTACTCATCTAATGCACAGGTAAAACTCAAATAAGAGATCTAACCAGAAGGTTCAACTTAAGAACTCCGGTTTGCAAAAAGAATCAAATCGAACGAAGCAACGAAAGTCAAACGGCGAAAGAAAACAACTTCATTCTACTAATCTGGATCTAGGGCAAATTTTACAGAAGCAAAAACTTGTTTAAGTTGGTTAAACGGATAAAGGGTTTCGAGACGAAACTCTAGACGCTTGAATCGCCTGATTCCGATAAACAGGCAAAAAGTTATACTAAATCGAAAATGGGATGACGAATCGCGATCAGAACAATCGCGGACTTAATCCGAGAAAAAGAAAAATGATGAACGCTCGCTAAATTAAATAAGCCGGAAATACCGATCTATTTAAAAAAACCGAATCTAAAAAACCGACGAAAAACCAGAACGGTTTTTCGAAAAAAAATAAAAAAAATCGGCACGGATTTCGAGGCGGCAAACCTCGGGCGGCGTGCGGCGGCGGCGGGGCTGGGGCGGCGCTAGGGTTCAGCTAGGGCTGGGGCTGGGCCTCCCCCGGCTTATAAAGGCTAGACCGGCCGGAGTCCTAGTCGGACACGGCCCGTAGGTCGGTTCGTTTTTTTAATAATTACGCGGAGAAGAAAAATAAAAGGAAATACTAAACGGAATCCAAAAATTCCGAAATAAATTTTCACGGGCTTCTAAAATCAAGTCGCACAAGGTAAATATTTATTTGGGACCTAAATGCAATTTTGAAAAACGCACATTTTTCCTAAATTCAAATTAAATAACGAAAAACTCCGAAATAAAATCTTATTTGATTTCATTATTAAATCCTCAATATTTCTTTATTTTGGGAAAGTCGTTTTATTCCCTCTCTCATATTTTTGTAATAGAAATAATTGATGATAAAATAAATAAAATCAAATGATCCTATTCTCAAAATTTGAGAGAACTCAAATATGAAAATAACGAAATCCCCAACTCTCTCCGTGGGTCATTGAGTTGCGTAGAATTTCTAGGATCAACCAAAATGCAAAATAAAATATGGTATGCAATGATGATCTAATGTATAACATTCCAAATTGAAAATTTGGGATGTTACAAACCTACCCCCCTTAAGATGAATCTCGCCCTCGAGATTCGGGTTGGCTAGAAAATAGGTGAGGGTGGTCCTTGAGCAAATCTTCCTCTCGCTCCCAGGTGGCTTCATCCTCTGTGTGGTGGCTCCACTGAACTTTGCAAAACTTGATAACCTTGCTGCGGGTGACTCGGCTGGCACACTCGAGGATCTTAATTGGTTTCTCCTCGTACGTCAAATCATTATCCAACTGAATAGTTTCCAAAGGCACTGTGTCTCTCAACGGTATGTCAGGCATCTCCTGATGACACTTCTTCAACTGGGAAACGTGGAACACATCATGAACTCATGCCAATCCTTCAGGCAATTCCAACTTGTAGGCCACTTCTCCCATACGCTCCAAAACTCGATATGGTCCTACAAATCGTGGTGCTAACTTCCCTTTAACTCCAAAACGCTTTGTTCCCCGAAGTGGAGATACTCGAAGATAAGCTCTATCTCCGACTTCGTAAACTGTCTCCTTGCGTTTAGAATCTGCATAACTTTTCTGCCTGGACTGGGCTATCTTGAGCCTATCGTGAATCAACTTCACCTTCTGTTCAGACTCTTTAATCAAGTCAGGACCAATCAACTGGCGGTCTCCAACTTCGTCCCATGACAACGGTGTCCTGCACATCCTTCCGTACAAGGCTTCGAAAGGGGCCATCTTTAAACTGGTTTGGTAACTTTTGTTGTAAGAGAACTCTGCATATGGAAAATTATCGTCCCAACTAGATCCATAATCTAGCGCACAAGCTCTCAGCATATCCTCCAAAATCTGATTGACTCTCTCGGTATGTCCATCTGTCTATGGATGAAAAGCTGTACTGAATTCTAGCCTGGTACCCAAAGTTTCGTGCAACTGCTTCTAGAACTTTGAGGTAAAGTGGGTTCCTCTATCTGATACGATACTCCTTGGAACTCCATGCAAACATACGATCCTGGTCATGTATATCTTTGCCAACTTAGCACTGGTGTAAGTGGTCTTTACTGGGATGAAATGAGCTACTTTCGTCAATCGATCAACTACAACCCAAATTGAGTCATAGCCTGAACGAGTCCTGGGTAATCCCGTGATAAAATCCATGCCTAGCTTATCCCACTTCCATTCGGGTATCGGCAATGGTTGTAACAATCCTGCTGGCTTCTGATGCTCTGCCTTTACTCTCTGACATACATCATAAACCGCTATATACTCCGCAATATCCTTCTTCATTCCGGTCCACCAGAAAATATCCTTCAAATCCAAATACATCTTGGTATTTCCTGGGTGAGTTGAATATGGTGAATCGTGTGCCTCTTGCGATATCAACTTCCTGATCTCCGGGTCATTGGGCACGTAAACGCGGTCTACAAACCATAGGGTATCGTGCTCATCGTCACCAAATCCTTTAGCTTTTCCTTTGCTCAGTTTCTCCTTAATAGCGGCAATCTCTTTGTCAGTCTTCTGAGCTTCTCTGATTCTATCCATCAAGGTTGACTGAATCTCCAATGCTGCTACATAGCCTATCGGAACTATTTCCAAACATAGTTCACGAAGATTTTCTGCTAACTCCTTGGGTATTTCTCCCGTCATTAACATATTGACATGACTCTTACAGCTTAATGCGTCCGCTACTACATTAGCCTTTTCGGGATGGTATTGCAATCTCATATCATAATCCTTGATGAGCTCCAACCATCTCCTTTGTCTGAGATTCAACTCCTTTTGTGTGAAAATGTACTTCAAACTCTTATGATCCGTGTACACTTCGCAATGGTTTCCAATCAGAAAATGTCTCCAAGTCTTCAGTGCATGCACTACGGCTGCTAACTCCAAATCATGCGTGGCATAATTCAACTCATGAGGCTTCAGTTGTCTTGAGGTATATGAAACAACTCTCCCTTCCTGCATAAGCACTGCTCCAAGTCCTCGACATGAAGCGTCGCAATACACCTCATAATCTTTGGTCTGGTCTGGCAAAATCAACACTGGTGAGGTAACCAAGCGTTTCTTCAACTCCTGGAAACTAGCCTCACATTCCTCCGTCCATATGAACTTGGTATCTTTCTTTAACAACTCAGTCATAGGCTTCGCAATCTTTGAGAAATTCTCGATAAATCTCCGGTAGTATCCTGCGAGTCCAAGAAAACTTTGAATTTCTCCAACCGTGGTTGGTGCTTCCCACTTGGTCACGGTATCAACTTTAGTGGGATCAACTGCTATACCTTCTCCCGATATAACGTGTCCGAGGAATCCTACTTCCTTCGACCAAAACTCACATTTGCTGAACTTGGCATATAATTTATGTTCTCTGAGCTTTCCAAGTACCAAACGCAAATGCTCCTTATGCTCCTCTTCATTCTTCGAATAAACCAGGATATCATCAATGAACACTACGACGAACTTATCAAAAAACTCCATAAATACTTTGTTCATCATGTTCATAAAATAGGAAGGTGCGTTAGTCAGACCAAATGACATAACAGTATACTCGTACAGCCCATACCTGGTGGTAAAAGTTGTCTTAGGAATATCCTATTCTCGAATCTTCAACTGGTGGTATCCTGATCACAGATCGATCTTGGAAAATACCTTAGCTCCTTGCAATCGATCAAACAGATCGTTGATCATTGGTAGTGGGTACTTGTTCTTGATCATTACTTCATTCAATCCTCGATAATCGACAACCATCCTTAACGATCCATCCTTCTTCTCCACTAGAAGTACTGGCGATCCCCAAGGCGAAGAACTTGGGCGGATATATCCTTTATCCAGTAACTCCTTAATCTGCTTCTTAGTTTCTACCAGATCCTTTGCTGGCATCCTATATGGTCTCTTTGATATTGGCCCTGTGCCTGGCAATAGCTCAATCAAAAACTCAATATCTCTATCCGGTGGCATGCCTGGCAACTCCTGTGGAAATACTTCAGGGAATCCCTTACCACTGGTACTTCCTCCTGCACAACTCCTGTTAGGCAATTTACTTGAGTCCTCTTTGGCACATGCCGGGATACATACTTGATCCTTCTTCCTTCTAGGGTGGTAAGCAAAATTGACTTACTAGCACATTCAATATTCCCTTCATACTTTGATAACGAATCCATGCCTAATATCACATCCAATCCTTGAGATTCCAATACTATTAGGTCTGAGGGGAAAACATAGTTACCAATCCTTAATGGTAACCGATCACACCATAGACTAGCCATATATTCTGCTCCAGGCGAGGTTACTAATGTGGGTGACCTAAGGGCTTGGGTTGATAGGTTATAATTATCCACAAATCCCCTTGAGATGTATGAATGCGATGCACCAGTATCAAAAAGAACGAGTGAAGTAAATGACTTAACCAAAAACTTACCTATTACTGCATCGGGCTGTGCTTCAACCTCCTCCACGCTAACGTGGTTCACCTGTTCCCTGTTGAAAGGGTTCGGCTTCTTCCCAGAACTTCCATTGCCATTTTGGCCTTCAGGACATTCATTGGCATAATGTCCGGTCTTCTGACACTTAAAGCAAGTGACTTGGCTCAGGTCCTTCTTGGCTGGGGTTGATGGGTTGGTGCGATTCTGGCTGTTGCTTCCTCCATTCACATTACCATTCTTGGTGCCATTTTGATTGTGCGAGCTACCTCCTCCATGGGTATGCTGAAAATGTCCTCCCAGTCTAGGGGTAAAACGTGGCTTCTGCTGAGCTCCTGAAGTGTACTTTCCTTGTCCATACTTCCTCTTGCGATTCTCAATTTGCTGCTGCTTCCCTTCAATCATAAGAGCATGATCTACCAACTCCTGGTAGTTGTTGAAGGTGGCTACCATCAACTGCATGCTCAACTCATCATTCAGTCCTTCCAGAAACTTCTGCTGCTTAGCTGCATCCGTAGCAACGTCATCTGGGGCATAACGTGCTAACTTACTAAAGTCCTCCACATACTGGCCAACTGTCCGTCCTCCTTGGCGCAAGTTGCGAAACTCACGCTTCTTCATGGCCATAGCTCCTGCTGAAACATGGGCAGTACGAAAAGCCTGCTAAAACTAGTCCCATGTGACAGTGTCGACTGGGAAAGTGGCTGTGAAATTCTCCCACCATGATGCTGCGGGTCCTTCTAGCTGATGTGCGGCAAACTTCACCTTCTCCGCATCTGTGCATCCTGCTGTGGTCAACTCCCTAGCTGTCTTGCGGAGCCAATCATCTGCTACTATCGGCTTGGTGCTACTAGAAAACACCGGCGGATCCAGCCTAAGAAAACATGCTAAGTGATCAATAGGTGGTGGTGGTGGTGGTGGTCGGTTGTTGTTGTTGTTTCCCTGATTCTGATTCTGGACTAGCAACTGCATCAATGTGTTCTACTGCTGGATCAACTGGGTGAGCTCCGGTGGAAAGGCAAATCCGGGGTCACGTCTCAGAGGCATCTTAGGGTTTAGAAAAGATGAGATGTAAGAATAGAGGGGGTCTAAAGAGAAAACACTACCCATATGTATATGAGGCAAAACAAACAATTCACTTCATTCAATCAAACAAGGGCATACAATCGATCTATCTGTCACAAAAGTGCTCGGACTACTATATTTACATGGTGGACTACTACTACTGATGAGGTGGTCTACTAGAAATATTCTTCAGTTGCAGACTCCATGATATCTGCTCCAGCTTCATCAACATAGTCATCATCGCTACTATCTGGATCCGAGTCAGTGTCGTCGATGATGATGTAGTCTTCCGAGCTAATCTCCTTGGGTTCTTTGTCTTCATCTACTGGCGTAGGGCCTCCCATAAATATTCCAATCTTCTTGATCAGGTCATCATTCTTCTCCACCAATACTTCAATTTCCTCTTAATAATCTTCACGTGTAGCCTTGAGTTCTTCCTCCAGTTCCTTGATTCTAGTCTTAGCCTTTTTCAGATCTATCATGTCGACACACATCTGGTTCTCCTGTCGTCGAATGTGCTGGTTTAGCTCCTGGATACAAGCTGCAATTGATCTATCCTTCCTGGTGCTGATCATCTCCCAGTGTTCATCTCGGCGCCCACAAATCTGGTAGATAGTATCCTTGAGATCCTTGCGGTAGACTTCTCCAATGCGTCCCATGGTGATGTGAGCTGCCATGCTCTTTCCTAGACTCCAAGTTGGTGCATCAAAAGAAAACTCTATGGGCTCAGTGACTGGCATGAATGTCCTTCCTGGAACTTGAACTTGAATCATCCAGCGCTCTTCTTCAGGTAAAGTGGCGTTGTAGGTTCCGGTGAAGCTTGGTACTCCTATGTTCAGGTATCTAGTGACTTCCTTCAAGTGACGTCCAAAGGGTGTATCTTCATCTGGTTGCGTGAACTTGTTCCTTGCATCCGCCATCCTAAAGAGTAGAAAAGATGAGAGGTCAGAAGAGAAGAGAGTGAATAGTTTTCTAGGTCTTTTAGCTTAGTGGTCGTGTCCTACAGTCAGTGTGTGCTCTGATACCATCTCTGTAGCGACCAGACCTCAAACAATCTGATCTCTGTGCTCCGGTGTCATCCCTGGATCAATAATGCTGACACCACACAGTACTCGGAGGATTTATAGCAGAGTAGCAATCACACACTTATTACATCGAATGTCTCAAAAGAGAACTTAATATAATAAATATGGCTTAAGGCCATCTAATAACGATAATAGCGGAAGGCTTGGAAGATAAGTGAGTCCATCAACTCCAACGGCATCACTGAGTATAGAACCACAACCTAAAAACTCCTTAATCGTCGTCTGAAAAGTCTGCAACATTAACGTTGTACCCCGAAAACGGGTCAGCACATGGAATATGCTGGCAAAGTAACACATAGAGAGTAATGGAATGAAACAGCTATACTATATGCATATTTGGCTGGTGGAAAGCTCTATGGTTACAGTTTTGCGTAAAGCCAATTTTTCCCTACTTCAAAGAAATAATTTATTTAACTATCATGGTAGTTGTTAAACATTGACAATGGTTGACAGCATTCTCAATCCCAATTAAGCATCATCATTAAACAAAACCCAACAAAATTAATTTAGAGTAACACGTTGAGATTCACATGATAATCCAGGTACTAGATACTCAAGATGTCCATAACCGGGGACACAGCTAATCATGATTAGTTTATTACACTCTATAGAGGTTTGCGCACTTTTCCCCACAAGACTCGATCGCCTTCGTTTGGTTTCTCGCACTCCAAGGTGTTTGAGAAGACGGATGATAGAGAAATAGTCTTTCAGAAGCGCTAGCACCTTATGATCGGGTAGACCGTACCACCTACATCCCCTACATCTCCTAGTCTACCACTGTAAGAGTTCATACGACTTAGTCAACTATGCTAGAGCCCATAATAGCTTGTGGCTGCACACGCAAGTTTCTAGCATGAATAATCTCATGATCCCTTTGAGCCTGGGTGGCGGTCCAAAAGAAACAGGCAAGTCCTGGAATACCCAGGTGCCTCAATCCACCCAGATGTGTGTTTAAGTTGCCACCTTAGATAAACCATTAATTAATAAACTCACAACTGTCATGGATATCACACACCCAATCCATGTCTACTAGCATAGCATGGCATAATAAGCAAATGTAGAAGTAACTCCCAAAGGTTTGATAATAAACAGGTAATAGGTACTACCTCAACTACTTCCCATCCCACAATTTAATTAGATCCTAATCATGCAATGTGTGAGGATTGATCTAATGCAGTAAAACTGGGTAGTAGGAAACGTATGATCAAAGTGTTACCTGCCTTGCTGATGATCCGGGAAACCTAGTGATTCGAAGTAACAAGCGGCACACTCCGGGTATTCTATCGTAGGCAAACAAACAAGCATACAATAAGTACTCATCTAATGCACAGGTAAAACTCAAATAAGAGATCTAACCAGAAGGTTCAACTTAAGAACTCCGGTTTGCAAAAAGAATCAAATCAAACGAAGCAACGAAAGTCAAACGGCGAAAGAAAACAACTTCGTTCTACTAATCTGGATCAAGGGCAAATTTTACAGTAGCAAAAACTTGTTTAAGTTGATTAAATAGATAGAGGGTTTCGAGACAAACTCCAGATGCTTGAATCGCGTGATTCCGATAAATGGGCGAAAAGTTATACTAAATCGAAAATTGGATCAGGAATCACGATCAGAAAAATCGCGGATTTAATCCGAGAAAAAGAAAAACGACGAACGCTCGCTAAATTAAATAAATTGGAAAACCCGATCTATTTAAAAAAACCGAATATAAAAAAACCGACGGAAAAACTGAACGGTTTTTCGAAAAAAAATAAAAAACCGGCGCGGATTTTGTGGTGGGGAACCTCGAGCGACGTGCGGCGGCGGCGGGGCGCGGCGACAGCGGCTGCGGCGGCGGTGGCGATGGCGGGGCTGGGGCGGCGCTAGGTTTAGCCTGGGGATGGGGCTGGGCCTCCCCCGGCTTATAAAGGCTAGCCGGGCCGGAGTCCTAGTCGGACACGGCCCGTAGGTCGGTTCATTTTTTTAATAATTACGCGCAGAAGAAAAATAAAAAGAAATAATAAACGGACTCCAAAAATTCTGAAATAAATTTTCACGGGCTTCTAAAATCAAGCCGCACAAGATGAACATTTATTTGGGACCTAAATGCAATTTTGAAAAATGCACATTTTTCCTAAATTCAAATAAAATAACGAAAAACTCCGAAATAAAATCTTATTTGATTTTATTATTAAATCCTCAATATTTCTTTATTTTGGGAAATTCATTTTATTCCCTCTCTCATATTTTTGTAATAGAAATAATTGATGATAAAATAAATAAAATCAAATGATCCTATTCTCAAAATTTGAGAGAACTCAAATATGAAAATAACGAAATCCCCAACTCTCTCCGTGGGTCATTGAGTTGCGTAGAATTTCTAGGGTCAACCAAAATGCAAAATAAAATATGGTATGCAACGATGATCTAATGTATAACATTCCAAATTGAAAATTTGGGATGTTACAAAAGATCATTAAGGTAAAACCCAACCATAGTATTAAAGCATCAAGTCCTCTTTATCCCATACGCAACAACCCCCTTACTCGGGTTTGTGTTTCTGTCACTCATGCAACCCATTATAAGCGAATCATAAACATATTGCAACACCCTACAGCGGGGATCCCTCACGCTTGCGCGACACGAGGAGCACCATATGACAGCACCAATAATAAAACATGCAACTCAAACCAATCACGATCATCAAATACCCCATAGGACAAAACAGATCTACGCAAACATCATAGGATAGCCATACATCATTGGGAAATAATATATAGCGTTGAGCACCATGTCTAAGTAGAGATTACAGCGGATAAAATATAGGTTACGCCGCTGCATAGAGGGGGGAAGAGTTGGTGATGATGGCAGTGAAGTTGTTGGTGAAGATTGCGGTGATGATGATGGCCACGGCAGCGTTCCGGCGCCACCGGATGAGAAGGGGAGAGGGGGGCCCAGTATTCTCCTTCCTTGACCCCCTCCCTAGATGGGAGAAGGGCTTCCCCTCTGGTCCTTGGCCTCCATGGCGTGGGAGGGGTGAGAGCCCCTCCGAGATTGGATCGGTCTCTCTCTGTTTCTGCGTTCTCAGATTCTACCCTTCCACCGTTTCTTATATTCCCGGAGATCCGTAACTCTAATTGGGCTGAAATTTTAACACGATCTCTATCCGGATATTAGCTTTCTTGTGGCGAAAGAAGGGCATCAACCGCCTTAACGGGTGGCCACGACGGTTAGGGGCGCGCCCCCTGCCTCGTGGCCCCCTCGGGCATCGTCTCACGTGGATTTTTCTTCCCAAAAATCATATATATTCCAAAAAAATCTCCGTCAGTTTTTATCCCGTTTGGACTCCGTTTGATATGGATATTCTGCAAAACAAAAAACATGCAACAAACAGGAACTGGCACTGGGCACTGGATCAATATGTTAGTCCCAAAAATAGTATAAACAGTTGCCAAAAGTATATGAAAGTTGAATAATATTGGCATGGAACAATCAAAAATTATAGATACGACGGAGACGTATCAAGGAGCTTGGCCGTGAGGGCATAGAAGTTGAAGCACTGGGCTTGTGAGAAGGCTTCTTGGGCATAGCCTTTTTAGGCTTGCTAGCAGAGGCCTCAACAGTGGCAGCAGCAGAATCTTCATTAAATTTCTTCACTGCTTCTTTTGCCATTTTGGCCAGCTTAGCTTGATGCTTGGCCTATTCCTTGGGAAATTCCTCACCTCTTCTGATGCTAGAGGGATCAGCAACTTGGCCAGGTGCCAATGGAGGTCTTGGGCATGGAGGATGTACAACGAATTTCTTCATGTACTTGGGTGTAACGTAGCGATATTCCCTCCATTCCCATGCCCATCTCCTCTCTATCTTCTGTATGCGCACCTTGCGCTGATTCTTAGTCTCCTTGCCATGTTTGGCCTCATCAGTACTGCAATATTCATCATAGATATCCTCAGGGATTTCAAACGATGTGTTGACTTCCAATTTCTTACCTCCCTTCTGAGGTTTCTTGCCATCTGCCATTTGCTTCAGTTGAGGATTTTGAACTATTGAGTTCTCTGAAGAGGTATGCAACTTTTCTTCGAGGAACGCTGCAAATGAGTTAAGTTTATGAGAACCTAGAGATTCAGCAGTGGACATGTGTACCTATGAACAGAGTATAGGTGCGAAGAATTTGGAGAGGTCATATGTGTTCTCAGAAGTTTTTGCAAAAAAACAAGTTCAAGGAATTTGACTAGATGAGTCTTGAGGAATTTCACTAAGCGTTCTTTGACTTAGGTTCCAGAGTAGTACAGATTCGAAAATCCACACAATTGAGGAATCTTGAAGAAAAATATTGCTTCGGGAAACAGATTAAGAACAGATGATATCTGAGGTGTTTAGTGTGTGAAGATTTGAAGAAGAAAACCTTTTGAAGATTCTATAGAAAACATCAGATCAACAAGGGGCAGTAAAAGTAACTTTTATTACCCTTGACGAAGAACACGACGAACTGTGAAGAGTAGATTTAGAAGCTCATCAGTTCGGATCTTCCACGCCCTAACTTGGAAGAGGAAGACAGCTAAGGCGGCGGCGGAGTGAAGAAATCCGCAACCGGCGCGAGTACGATGGCGATGAGGTCGAGGCAGTGAAGCTCTTCCTCACCGGCGACGATGGAAAATAGCAGCGGCGCTAGGGTTTGAGAGCTCGAGCGAGGGAGTGAGGTCGAGCGGAGTAAAAAATGAAGTGAGGAAGGGAGGGGGTATTTATAGCCGAATGAAAAACTGCTCGCCCGAGGAAATTGGACGAACGTGCCCCTGTCCCTTCTCATTCACGTGATATGTGTCACCCACGTACTGAGAGGTGGCGATCGTGCGCGATTGTGGGTGAATAGGATAATATATCGTGGAAAGTGGAACGGTTTTAGGGGCAAAACCCGAAAATTTAGATAAGATAAGTTTAAAGTTTCGTTCGCAAATTCGTCAACTGACAAGGACACAGTGAAGATTTTGAACAAGTTTCAAATAGAACGCACATGGAGAATTTTTGAATAGACTAGGTTGAGTTTAGTATAGAGGAGGAAGGGTCCGATCACATTCACTTAGCAAAAAGAGCAACTTAAAGAAATAGCAATAAGTGAATGCTATATATATATAGTAGCACTATTCTGATCCTAGGATCAGAATAACTATTCGGATCACGATACGTCCTATATAGGTGGCGACGCCGATGTTCCCGAACTCACTGAAACAGGAATGGAAAAAAAACCACCCGCCCCCGATCCCATCGGCGCCAACCTCCTTCCCCACCCCAGATCCCCCCACCCTGTGCCGCCGCGTGACCTCCACTAACTCCCCTCTCGGCCGCCGCCCCACTGCCCACCGCGCCGTGGAGAAGCCACCCCAAACAACCGGTCGTGCCGCCGTCCGTCGGCGGCGGCGCCCCAATCTAGCCAGCGCGGGCTGAGGTGCTGGTCCACTACTGCTAGTCCACATCGGCTCCACATGCCGCCGGCTCGGCCCCCATCGCCTGCAACCGCCGCCGTCGTCGTGGAAGACGAACACCAACTACAGCCCACACCTCCTGGACAGGGCCTCGTCGCCCGGATTCCTGCCGTCCATCCACCTGCGGGCGCAATCCCCGGACTTCGGAAGTTAGCCACCTGATAAAACTCTGCGGGAAGCCATCGGCTTGCCGCGCGCCATCGCCCCTGGCCTCGTCTGTACTCCTTGTTACTCATGTATGGCGATGGACTTACCACCGTGAAGCAGGTGACCTTCTTCCTCCCGCGTGGCTGCACGCACGCACTGGTCCAGGCCACTGACGTGTCGCTGCTGACTACCTGCACCGGCCATCACCTAGGCATGTGGGCCTAGACAAGCTCCTCGTGGCTACGCAAAGTCGCACGCCTCTTTGGTTGACAGACTCACGGGCGAGCTCCCCAAGCAGCTGGCGTTCCTCTTTCGCAGTCAGACTCGCTACATGTGGACAACGTAGCTATATCCTTGCTCAAATTTTCTTCTTCCAAAATGCAAGTGAAAGCTCTGCTATGGTTTGTGCGCACCAGGAACCAAGATAAGATGGAGAGAGAGTAAGAGATGTGTGTGGTAGTGACAATAAGGAAATGTGTGGTGGAAAAAATTCACTTCCCTTTTCAATTGGGTTGGTACCAGTTTTTTTAAGTGTATGTTCTTATTCTTTTTGTTTTTTATACTATGTTTTAAAGTGTGTACACTCCAAAAAAAATTTATGTTATGTTAAAAAAATGTTTGTACAGAAAAAAGTCTTTGTAACAACGGAAGCTCAGAGAGGTCGATGATAAAAAGTTCATGTTTGTATTAAAAAAGATGTTCGTACACACATTTTTTGGATTTCTCCATTTCTAAAACCAAAAAGAAGAAGGTCAAATTAAAACAAATGAGCAAATTGATGTTACAAAAACAAGAACTTGTATCTCACACAAAAATGTAATGCAGCCGTATAGATATACAATTTATTTTTGTTATGGTCGCTCACTCCCGTTGCTAGAAAAAGCCTAGAAGTTCACATTTAAAAGACAAAGAGGTTGAATGTTTATTACAAAAGCCCAAAAGGTCAAATTAAGTAAAATAAAGCATCTCCATTTTTTTATAAAAAGGGATCTTCTCTATTTTAGAAAATCTAGAAGGTCAAATTTAAAACACGGAACGGCTTGATGTTTATTAAAGAATAGCAATGTTTTCGTTACTAAAAGAAATAAAACATAGAAGTCCAAAATTTAAAAATGAGAAGTTTAATGTTTATACAAAATTCAAATTTTCCTTGTAATTAAATAATGATAATAGGAACTTCAAAATACAAAAATAAGAAGTTTGATTTTTTGAAAATAAACAAGTTCTAAATTCATAAAAAAGATTTTCACCACTTCAAAATAAAAAAAAATCAAGAAGTTCAAATTTAAATAACAAACCAGTTAAATATTTATTACAAGACTAGAATTTTTTCCGGTACTAAAAGAGATAAACCAAGAAGTCCAAATTACAAAAATAGAGAAGTTCGATATTTATAAAAGAACGCAGGTTTATTTAAACACTCGGTTTTTAAAAAGCAGAGCAGTTTGATATTTATTTAAAGACTCAGAATAAGACCAATAAGATCTATTCGAAATAACGAATGAGTTTCATGTTTCTAGCAAATCTTCAATTTTCATATTTCTAAAAAAACACAAAAAGGTTCAAATATAAAGGTTATAGCGGTTTGATGTCTATAAAAAACTCAGATTTTTTTGTTACTAAACTGAAACAAATAGAAGTTCAAATTCATAACTTTCAGAAATTCACGTATTGCATGGTGTGTATTTTCATAAGAGAAAATACAATAAAAAGTTAAAGTATAAAAATTTAGTTGCTAAAAGTTGAAGTTCTTGGCATGGGAAAGTTCAAAACTTCTTGTGAGAGAGATAATCGGCATGGTATATCATTTGTGCAACTTCGATGAATGGGTGAGAAATTAGAACAAAAACTATGTAGAGGTGCTGGTGGATGATGTTACGCGGAGGACAGTGGATTCGTTATTTACAGTGCCATGATATTTTTTCTATCGATAACAGAAGTCCAAAAAATAGTGTGGGCGTGAGTTGCTGTCTGAGCAATAAAAAACTGACTTTGGGCAACTTTTGTGTATTATAGAAATGTTGTGTGTAGAAATTCGTTGTGTTTATAAAAAGACAGAAGTTCACCATGAGAAACTTGTGCAGTTCAATTTGCACTGAAAAGATAGAAAATAAAACAAAAGTAAAGTTCACTAAAAAGTGCAACATTTCACAATGCATAAAAAATGAACTTCTCACTAAACCTCAAGAAGTTAAAATTAAAATAGATGAGCAGAAGAAAACATGTTATTTTTAATCGAGAACGTAATTTACAACACACACTTGGGCAACCAAGCTATCTATGTTTTTCTATCACAAAATAAATCATGCCAAGGCAGATTCAAAACTTCCTATACAGATTACAAAAGATTTTGTACGGGGTTCCACTTTGTTTGTTTGTTGATTCAAAACTTCATGAAGTTCGATGTCTGTACAAAAGGATTTTGAGCAAAGAATAATTTCCCCCATTCAAAAAAATATAGAAGTTTAAATTAAAATAACAGTGTGGTCTAAAGTTAAAAAACGAAAATTTCGCTTTAAAAAATATATAATTCTATAAGTTCAATTTAGAAAAAATGATCATTTGATTTTCATCATTTCAAAAAAACCCGAGAAGTTCAGTTTAAGGAACCTAGGAAGTGCGAATTTAAAAACTCATATTTTCCTTGGTGCTAAACAAATAAAAATTGAGAAGTTCAAAATAAAAAAATAGAGTAGTTCGATGTATAAGGAAAAATCAAAATATTTTCGTTTTTAGTAAAAAAAGAAGTATGAAAGTTCAATTTAAAAAACTTTGTTTGATGGTTATTTGAAAGCAAATTTTTTCTAATAATAAGAATAAGAAGTTCAAATTAAAAAAATAGAGAAGTTCAACGTATATAAAAAGATCAGATTTTTTCTTGTTACTAAAGAATAAAATGAAGAACTTCAAATTAAAATAAAAGGAACAACTAAAAAAGTTTACAAAGTGCTGATGTTTATTAAAAAATCTAAGATTTTCACATATATCCGTTTTTGTTCAATTATGAATGATGAAGTTCAAATTGAGAGGGCAGTCAAATTTGATATTTATTTAAAAATCGAAAACAATTCTTTACTCAAAATATAAAAAGGTGAAGTTCAAATTGAAATAACAGAGAAGTTCAGAGTTTATTAAAACATAGGATTTACCTGTTCAGAAAATAAAAACACAACATCATTTTTTGCACTTTTAAAAACAACTCATAAACGAAAAAAATGGTTGCTAGAAGTATGATCTGCTCGGCGAGGAAAAGTTAAAAAAATCTTGTGAGAGAGGTTCACCATGTATTTAGATGTCGAAAATACATAAAAAAAGTTGTTTTTTGTGTTTTAGAATAATTATCTCAAACCAGAGAGAAGTTCAAAGTGATAACAGCCGGAAGTTCACGTACTACATGGTGCGTATTCCATATAAGAAAAATACAATAAAGTGAAACAGAGTGAAGTTCAGACAGACTTTCCCCAGAAGTTCAACTACTTCACGCAGTGCAAAAAACAGCACGTAAAAGCAGAGTGAAGTTCAAACAGACATGCCCAAGAAGTTCAACTACTTCAGAGAGTGCATTTCCATTCGCGATGAAGGAAGAAATCATGATCTCGTCATTTTCTAATTTATTTCTAAACGGCAAGAAAATCATTTGTGTAAGTTAAAGTCCTCGGTCGGAGAAAGTTAAAAAAATATTGTGAGAGAGGTTTGTACAACAAGAATATCATTTGTGTAACACTGACGAAATGGATAAGAAAATTACAAACGAAAATATGCCACAGAAGTTCAATGTGAAAACAACAGGAAGTTCGACTACTATAGTGAATGAATTTGAGATGAAAAACTTTTAAAATCGTCGCAGGTACAAAAAACGATCAAAACGGGAAAGTTGCATGTTTACATCAGCTTTCCACCGGTATATCACTTGCTCAATTTCGATGAGTGGATGGAGAGCTACAAGTAGTGGATGGAGATCTACGAGCAAAAAAAGCATGTGAAAGCAGAGTGAAGTTCAGGTTCACGCGACGAGAAGTTCAGGTTCTTCACGCGATGCATTTTTGAAGAATCTGTTTCGCGATAAAGGTAGAACAAATGATCTCGCCGTTTTCAAAATTACATCAAAATGGCTAGGAATCAGAGAAAACCATCAACATGAAAAAGTTTTGTATTTTCCGTAGCTTTTCAGCGGTATATTATTTGCCTCATTCCGATAAAGTTTGTAGAAATTACGGGGAAAATACATTTTATCCATTTTCTAAACTGACTTAAAACCGTAAGGAATTGGGAGAAACAATACATACAAAAAAGTTTCGCATTTGTTCAAGCTTTCCAACGCCATATCATCTGCTGCATTCGAACGCACGGTTAAAAAATGAGCTCGAAAATACAAACTCGGTAGGACTTGTACCGTTTTCTAAATTACTTTTAAACCGTTCAAAATTAGAAAAAACTTTTAACATAAAAAATTAGCGCATTTTCATAAGCTTGTCAACGCCATATTATTTGCCTCAATTGGATTAGCCGTTTAGAAATGGCATCGAAAATACGAACTCGGGTGTTGGGTTTGCGAAATTTTACGTTTTCTCAAATTAGTTTTTAACCATAGGGAATTAGAGAAAACTTTCAATATGTTAAAGGAGCGGTTTTGTAGCAGCTTTCCAATGCCATATTATATGCCTCATTCCGATAAATGGTTTAGAAATGCGGTCAAAAATATGATTCACGTTTTTTGTGTTAAGAAAAAACGGTTTTCGAAACTGCTCTTAAACCGCTTGCATTTTGCCAAAAGCTTAAGTAGGGTCATGATACTAGTGTCCATAGCTTTCCAACGGTATATCGCAAGCCCCATTTGGGCAATGTTGGCGGAAGTTCAACCTAGTTCACTGGGAAGTTCAACGTACTATTAGCGGGGCAGGTCGGGTTGTGATAAGAATATTATTCTCATCCCGTGATCAGAATAGTGATTAGAATATATATATATATATATATATATATATATATATCTACTGCCAATGAAGAACAACAACGAAAAGAGTGAAGACATTGGAAAGTTTAAGAAGAAAGAACAACCGAGAATGATGATTTTCAACTTTTGGTGATGACGTGACGCACCGTATAAGAATGATGATTTCAGACACCGCGTACAATTGTCGAAGGGTTCTGAAAATCAAATTCTTCGTTAATTTCTTCACACTTAGAGTGTTACTCTTCATTGTTTGAAGAAAAACGTTTCTTCGTGTGTTGCTCATCTAAGTCATCAATTTTGCATAAGTGTTAGGATGTGTGTCCTTTTCAAAGGACATTCGAAGATTCTAGGATATTTAGCTCACCCCTCAACTTGATAAATCTCTTCTCATCCAAGGGCTTTGTGAAGATATTGGCTAGCTATTATTCAGTCTTTAGATGCTCAATAGAGATGTTGCCCTTCAACACATGATCACGAAGAAAATGATGACGAATCTGAATGCGCTTTGTCTTTGAGTGCTGAACATGGTTATGAGCAATCTTGATGGCACTCTCATTGTCACAGTAGAGAGGAACATTCTTCATGTTGACGCCATAGTCCTTGAGGGTTTGCTTCATCGACAGCAATTGAGCACAGCAAGAACCAGCAACAATATACTCTGCTTCAGCAGTAGAAAGTGATACACAGTTCTGTTTCTTCGATGACCAACACGCCAAGGATCGTCCGAGGAAATGGCATGTGCCTAATGTTACTTGCGGTCCACACGATCACCAGCATAGTCAGAGTCTGAATATCCAATGAGATCAAAAGCCGAGCCCTTGGGATACCATAATATAAGTGTTGGTGTGTGAGCTAGATATCGAAGAATATGCTTCACAGCCTTATGGTGTGATTCCTTTGGTGTAGCTTGAAATCGGGCACACATGCAAACACTAAGCATAATATCTGGCCTAGATGCACATAAATACAATAAAGAACCAATCATGGAGCGGTATACCTTTTGATCAAAGTCAATACCATTTTCATCAGTGCATAGATGGCCATTTGTGGGCATAGGGATTTTGACTCCTTTGCAATCTTGGATGCCGAATTTCCTTAGTACATCCTTGAGGTATTTCTCCTGAGATATGAATATGCCATTGCGCTGTTGACTAATTTGAAGACCTAAGAAAAATTTCAATTCTCCCATCATAGACATTTGATATTCTTCACTCATCATATAGGCAAATTCATCACTGTCACATTGGTCAGTACAGCCGAAAATGATATCATCAACATATATTTGGCACACAAACAATTCACCATCATAAGATTTACTGAAAAGAGTTGGGTCAAGTGAACCGGGTTTGAAGCCTTTCTTCATGAGGAATTCCTTTAAAGTATTGTACCACACCCGAGTGGCCTGCTTGAGGCCATAGAGGGCCTTATTGAGTCTGAAGACTTTGTCAGGATGCTTTGGATCTTCAAAACCCGGGGGTTGGGCAACATATACTTCTTCCTCAAGCTTACCATTAAGGAATGCACTTTTCACATACATTTGATATAAGATGATATCATGATGGTTAGCATAAGCAAGTAATATGAGAATAGCCTCAAGTCTAGCAACATGTGCAAAAGTTTCATCAAAATCAGTTCCTTCAACCTGTGTGTAGCCTTGAGCAACAAGTCGTGCCTTATTCCTCACCACAAGGCCATTTTCATCTTTCTTGTTGCGGTAGATCCACTTTGTGCCAATGATATTGTGCTTGTGAGGATCTGGACGTTTGACCAGTTCCCAGACGTTGTTGAGCTCGAACTGATGTAATTCCTCCTGCATAGCTTGAATCCACTCAGGCTCCAGAAATGCTTCATCTACCTTAGTGGGCTCTGTGATAGAGACGAAAGCAAAGTGCCCACAAAAGTTAGATAAATGTGAAGCTTTTGAGCGTGTGAGAGGACCTGTTGTGTTGATGTCGCTGATGATTTTCTCAATCTGCACTTCATTTGCAACATGATGATTAGCTGGTTGTCGTTGAGGAAGTTGATCAGCATTTTCTTCAGCACCATTTTCCTTAGGTGCATCAGCATGACGTTCTTCACGTTCTGGAATGACTTCTTCAGCAGATTCTTTGGTAGGAATGACATCCTCAGTAGCCTTGAACTTGATGGATTCCTTAGGTGATTTTTCATCTAGCACAGGAGGTAGGTGCTCTCTTTGCGAGCCATTAGTTTCATCGAACCGCACATCTACAATTTCAACAACCTTGTGGTGAACGTTGTTGATGACTCTGTAGGTGTGCGAGTCCTTTTCGTAACCAAGCATAAAACCTTCATGTGTTTTCGGTGCAAATTTAGAATTGTGATGAGGATCTCTAATCCAACATTCAGCATGGAAGACTTTGAAATAACTCACATTGGGTTTCTTGTCAGTGAGGAGTTCATATGCAGTCTTCTTGAAGAATTTGTGAAGATATACCCTATTGATGATGTCGCACGCAGTATGAATTGCCTCAGGCCAGAAGCGAGGAGGCATCTTGTACTCATAAAGCATAGTGCGGGCCATCTCAACAAGAGTCCTGTTCTTGCGCTCCATGACGCCATTTTGCTGAGGAGTATAAGGAGCAGATAACTCATGAGTAATACCAAGTTCGTCAAGATAGTCATCAAGACCAGTATTTTTGAACTCAGTTCCATTGTCACTTCTAATGTGCTTGATCTTCACACCAAAGTTGGTTGATTCCCTCGAGGAAAATCGTTTGAAGACTTCCCGCACTTCCGTTTTGTAAGTGATGATATGCACCCATGTATAACGAGAATAGTCATCAACAATGACAAAGCCATATAAAGATGCAGCATTATTAAATGTGGCATAATGAGTAGGGCCAAAGAGATTCATGTGAAGCAATTCAAATGGACGAGTGGTAGTCATGATGGTCTTCGTTGGATGCCTGGCCTTGGTCATCTTTCTGGCTTCACAAGCTCCACACAAATGGTCCTTGAGGAATTTGACACCCTCGATGCCAATGACATGCTTTTTCTTCACGAGCATGTGCAAGTTCCTCATCCCAGCATGACCAAGTCGTCGATGCCATAGGCAGCCTTCTGAAGCTTTTACAAGTAGACATGTAGCAGGTTGTGGTCCTGTAGAGAAATCAACAATATACATATCTTCTCTCCTAAAGCCTTTGAAGACTTTGGAATTGTCAGCTTCCATGATCACAACACAACATTACTTGCCAAAGACAACAACCATGTCATGGTCACAAAGCATTGTGACAGGCATGAGGTTGAACCCTAAGGACTCGATAAGCATGACTTTGTCCATGTGTCGATCCTTTGAGATTGCAACCTTACCTAGACCCAATACCTTGCTTTTGCCTTTGTCAGCATAGGTGATATGCTTCAGATGTGATGGAGATAAAGCAGAGTCCATCAATAAGCTCCTGTCACCAGTCATGTGATTTGTACATCCACTATCGAGGACCCACTCAGTGGCTTTGGGTTGATCATCCTTTGAAACTTTTGCCATGAAGCTATAGGTGGGAGCGTAGTCATCATCGCCGTCGTGAGTAGTGTTGGGGAGGTCCTTTTCCTTAGAGTTTAAGATGAACTTGCTGACGAACGCGGTAGCGAGGGCCAGGCTCGCTACACCAGAGTCTGACTCCTCGGATTCCTCCTCTTCCTCATTTTCCTTGGATGCAGCCTCAGAGTCCATTTCCTTGCCAATGAATGCCCGAGCCTTCTTGGAGCTACTCTTCTTGTGAGATGAAGACCTTGAAGTTTTGATGAAGAGGACTTTGAATATTTCTTCTTCTTCTTCTTTGAATGAACACAACTATAGTCTTTGTACTTCTTCTTCTTTGATTCCTTTTCCCACTGAGGACAATCTTGAATGTAGTGACCAGGTTTGTTGCATTTGTGACAGAGTCTCTTCTTGTAATCACGGGATGAGGAATCTGATCTTAAGTCATCACTTCTTGAGGATTTTCCAAAATGACCACATCTTGAGAACTTCTAGAATTTCCTCACGAGCATTGCTAGCTCCTGGCTCAGTTCTTCAGGATCTCCAAGGCTGCTACCAGAATCTTCACCTTCAGATTCAGACACTACCTTGGCCTTCAGAGCTCGTGATCTGCCATAGCTTGGTCCATACAGATCTCTCTTCTCAGCAAGCTGGAACTCATCAGTGTTTAGCCTCTCGAGGATATCAGTGGGATCAAGTGACTTATAGTCTCCACGTTCTTGTATCATCAATGCGAGAGTATCAAATGAGGAATCAAGTGATCTCAGCAATTTCTTCACCACCTCATGGTCGGTGACGTCAGTGGCACCAAGTGCTTGAAGCTCATTTGAGATGTCAGTGTGGCGATCGAAGGTTTGCTGAACATATTCATTGTCGAGTCTTTTGAAGCGGTTGAAGAGATTGCGAAGAACATCAACTTGAGAGTCACGCTGTGTTGAGACTCCTTCATTGACCTTGGACAGCCTGTCCCAGATAAGCTTTGCTGTCTCCAAAGCACTCACTCTGCCATACTGCCCTTTGCTCAGATGGCCACATATGATGTTCTTTGCTTGAGAGTCGATTTGCTTGAATCTCTTCATGTCAGCAGCGTTGATGGTAGGAGTGACAGAGGGAACGCCATTTTCCACAACGTACCAGAGATCGTTGTCAATTGCCTCAAGATGCATGTGCATCTTATTCTTCTAGTAGGGGTAGTCCGTCCCATCGAAGGTTGGACACCCAGGAGAAACCTTGATCATACATGTGGTTGACATAACTAAAACTCCAGGCAGTTAAACCAAAATCACACAGAACAAAGGGGTACCTTGCTCTGATACCAATTGAAAGTGCATTAAGTCGACTAGATGGGGGGTGAATAGGCGATTTTTATAAATTCTTCCCTAAGGAATTTCAGGGTGAGGAAATTCCTGAGTGAAGAACAACTTGCAGCGGAACAAATACTCAGATGCGTACATGACATAACATAAACATGGATATCATGCTGAAATGAAAACATACACAGAGTACAGAACGCGTAAGCCTAGGATACAACAGGATGAAGACAAATAGACTAAAGAAATTGAACTGAGGAAATTGAGAAAGTCTTCAGTCAAAGTCTTCGAACAGATATGAACAAGCACACGACACAGTAATGAGGAAATGGAAGAGTTGAGGAAATAGAACCAGTAGGCTTGGTGAAGACAGTGATTTGGTAGACCAGTTCCAACTGCTGTGATAGTTGTATGTCCAGTTGGAGCGGCTAGGTATTTAAACCCGAGGACACACATCGTATTCTCCTTGAACTGAGGTCACATAGACCTTGTCCAATCACTCGTGGTAAGTCTTCAGGTGACTTCCAAACCTTCACAAACTCGGTCACTCGGCGATCCACAATTTCCTCTTGGATGCTCTAGACCATGACGCCTAACCATCTAGAAGATGCACAGTCTTCAAAGGTAACAAGCGTCGGATCCACGCAGGATGAATCTCTTCAGTGATGCTCAAACTGTTGGGGAACGTAGTAGAAATTCAAAATTTTCCAACGTATCACCAAGATCTATCTATGGAGAGACTAGCAACGAGTAGAAAGAGAGTTGCATCTACATACCCTTGTAGATCGCTAAGCGGAAGCGTTCATGTGAATGGGGTTGATGGAGTCATACTCGTCGTGATCCAAATCACTGATGACCGAGTGCCGAACGGACGGCACCTCCGCGTTCAACACACGTACAGCCCGGTGACGTCTCCCATGCCTTGATCCAGCAAGGAGAGAGGGAGAGGTTGAGGAAGACTTCATCCAACAGCAGCACAACGGCGTGGTGGTGGTGGAGGAGCGTGGCTATCCTGCAGGGCTTCGCCAAGCACCACAGAAGAGGAGGAAGAAGAAGAGATGCAGGGCTGCACCAACAGAGATCTAATCGCGTATTGTGGGCAGCCCTATGGCCTCATATATATAGGGGAAGGGGAGGGCTGCGCCCCCTCTAGGGTTCCCACCCCTAGGGGGGGCGGCAGCCCTAGATGGGGCCAAGGGTGGCGGCCAAGAGGGGGGAGAGGGGAAGGAGCCCACTAGGTGGGCCTTAAGGCCCAACTGGACTAGGGTTTGCCCCCTCCCACTCTTTCTTGCGCCTTGGGCCCCTTGTGGGGGGCGCACCAGCCCTCCCAGGGGCTGGTCCCCTCCCACACTTGGCCCACGCAGCCTTCTGGGGTTGGTGGCCCCACTTGGTGGACCCCCGGGACCCTCCCGGTGGTCCCGGTACGTTACCGATAAACCCCGAAACTTTTTCGGTGACCAAAACAGGACTTCCCATATATAAATCTTTACCTCCGGACCATTCCGGAACTCCTCGTGACGTCCGGGATCTCATCCGGGACTCCGAACAACATTCGGTAACCACATACTAACTTCCTTTATAACCCTAGCGTCATCGAACCTTAAGTGTGTAGACCCTACGGGTTCGGGAGACATGCAGACATGACCGAGACGTTCTCCGGTCAATAACCAACAGCGGGATCTGGATACCCATGTTGGCTCCCACATGTTCCACGATGATCTCATCGGATGAACCACGATGTCAAGGACTTAATCAATCCCGTATGCAATTCCCTTTGTCCATCGGTATGATACTTGTCCGAGATTCGATCGTCGGTATCCCGATACCTTGTTCAATCTCGTTGCCGGCAAGTCTCTTTACTCGTTCCGTAACACATCATCCCGTGATCAACTCCTTGATCACACTGTGCACATTATGATGATGTCCTACCGAGTGGGCCCAGAGATACCTCTCCGTCACATGGAGTGACAAATCCCAGTCTCGATTCGTGCCAACCCAACAGACACTTTCGGAGATACCTGTAGTGCACCTTTATAGTCACCCAGTTACATTGTGACGTTTGGCACACCCAAAGCACTCCTACGGTATCCGGGAGTTGCACAATCTCATGGTCTAAGGAAATGATACTTGACATTAGCAAAGCTTTAGCATACGAACTACACGATCTAGTGCTATGCTTAGGATTGGGTCTTGTCCATCACATCATTCTCCTAATGATGTGATCCCGTTATCAACGACATCCAATGTCCATGGTTAGGAAATCGTAACCATCTATTGATTAATGAGCTAGTCAACTAGAGGCTTACTAGGGACACGGTGTTGTCTATGTATCCACACATGTATCTGAGTTCCCTATCAATACAATTATAGCATGGATAATAAACGATTATCATGAACAAGGAAATATAATAATAACTTATTTATTATTGCCTCTAGGGCATATTTCCAACAGTCTCCCACTTGCACTAGAGTCAATAATCTAGTTCACATCGCCATGTGATTAACACTCACAGGTCACATCGCCATGTGACTAACACCCAAGAGTTTACTAGAGTCAGTAGTCTAGTTCACATCACTTATGTGATTAACACTCAATGAGTTCTAGGTTTGATCATGTTGCTTGTGAGAGAGGTTATAGTCAACGGGTCTGAACCTTCCAGATCCGTGTGTGCTTTACAAATCTCTATGTCATCTCCTAGGTGTAGCTACCACGTTCTATTTGGAGCTATTCCAAATAACTGTTCTACTTGGAGTTATTCTAAATTTTTGCTCCATTATACGTATCCGGTATCTCTATTAGAGCTATCCGAATAGGTGTTAAGCTTGCATCGACGTAACCCTTTACGACGAACTCTTTTACCACCTCCATAATTGAGAAAATTCCTTAGTCCACTAGTTACTAAGGATAACTTTGACCGCTGTCCTGTGATCCATTCTTGGATCACTCTTGTACCCCTTGACTGACTCATGGCAAGGCATACTTCAGGTGCGGTACACAGCATAGCATACTGTAGAGCCTATGTCTTAAGCATAGGGGACGACCTTCGTTCCTTTCTCTCTATTCTGCCGTGGTCGAGCTTTAAGTCTTAACTTCATACCTTACAACTCAGGCAAGAACTCCTTCTTTGACTGATCCATCTTGAACACCTTCAAGATCATGTCAAGGTATGTGCTCATTTGAAAGTACCATTAAGCGTTTTGATCTATCCTTATAGATCTTGATGCTCAATGCTCAAGTAGCTTAATCCAGGCTTTCATTGAAAAACACTTTTCAAATAACCCTATATGCTTTCCAGAAATTCTATGTCACTTCTGATCAACAATATGTCGATAACATATACTTATCAGAAATTCTATAGTGCTCCCACTCACTTCTTTGGAAATACAAGTTTCTCATAAACTTTATATAAACCCAAAATCTTTGATCATCATCAAAGCATACATTCCAACTCCGAGATGCTTACTCCAGTCCTTAGAAGGATTGCTGGAGCTTTGCATACTTATTAGCATCTTTCAGGATTGACAAAACCTTCCGGTTGTATCACATACAACCTTTCCTCAGAAAATAGTCGAGGAAACTATGTTTTGACATCCTATCTGCAAGATTTCATAAATAATGCAGTAATCGCTAATATAATTCCAACAGACTCTTAGCATCGCTACGAGTGAGAAAGTCTCATCGTAGTCAACTCCTTGAACTTGTCGCAAAAAGCATCTTAACGACAAGTCGAGCTTTCTTAATGGTGATACTTACCATCATTGTCCGTCTTTCTTTTAAAATCCATCTGTACTCAACAGCCTTACGACCATCGAGCCATTCTGCCAAAGTCTACACTTTGTTTTCATACATGGATCCTCTCTCGGATTGTATGGCCTCGAGCCAGATATCGGAATCCGGGCCCACCATCGCTTCTCCATAGCTCGTAGGTTCATTGTTGTCTAGCAACATGACTTCAAGACAGGACTACGTACCACTCTGAAGTAGTACGCATCCTTGTCATCCTACGAGGTTTGGTAGTGACTTGATCTGAAATCTCATGATCAATATCATAAGCTTCCACTTCAATTGGTGTAGGTGCCACAGGAACAACTCTTTGTGCCCTGCTATACACTAGTTGAAGTGACGGTTCAATAACCTCATCAAGTCTCCCCATCCTCCCACTCAATTCTTTCGAGAGAAACTTTTCCTCGAGAAAGGACCCGATTCTAGAAACAATCCCTTATTGCTTTCGAATCTGAGACAGAAGGTATACCCAACTATTTTGGGTGTCCTATGAAGATGCATTTATCCGCTTTGGGTTCGAGCTTATCAGCCTAAAACTTTTTCATATAAGCGTCGCAGCCTCAAACTTTTAAGAAATGACAGCTTAGGTTTCTCTAAACCATAGTTCATATGGTGTCATCTCATCGGAATTACGTGGTGCCCTATTTAAAGTGAATGCGGTTATCTCTAATGCCTAACCCATAAACTATCGTGGTAATTCGATAAGAAACATCATGGTATGCATCATATCCAATAGGGTGCAGTTATGATGTTCGGACACACCATCACACTATGGTGTTCCAGGCTGTACTAGTTGTGAAACAATTTCCACAATGTCTTAATTCTGTGCCAAACTCGTAATTGAGATATTCATCTCTATGATCATATCATAGATACTTTATCCTCTTGTCACGACGATCTTTCAACTTCACCCTGAAATTACTTGAACCTTTCAATAATTCAGACTCGTGATTCATCAAGTAAATATACTCAACATCTACTCAAATCATCTGTGAAGTAAGAACATAACGATATCCACTACACGCCTCAGCACTCATTGGACTGCACACATCAAAATGTATTACTTCCAACAAGTTGCTTTCTAGTTCCATTTTACTGAAACCGAGGCTTTCAGTCATCCTGCCCATGTGGTATTATTTGCATGTCTCAAGTGATTCAAAATCAAGTGAGTACAAAACGGTCCATTTGCATGGAGTTTCTTCATGCATATATACCAACAGACATGGTCCGCATGTCTCAAACTTTTCAAAAACGAGTGAGCCCAAAGATCCATCAACATGGAGCTTCCTCATGCGTTTTATACCGATATGACTTACGTGGCAGTGCCACAAGTAGGTGGTACTATCATTACTATCTTTTGGCATGAACATGTGTATCACTACGATCGAGATTCAATAAACCATTCATTTTAGGTGTAAGACCATTGAAGGTATTATTCAAATAAACAGAGTAACCATTATTCTCCTTAAATGAATAACCGTATTGCGATGGACATAATCCAATCATGTCTATGCTCAACGCAAACACCAATCTCGATGGTAGAGGGAGCGTACGATATTTGATCAACCTTGGAAATACTTCCAACACATATCGTTATCTCACCTTTAGCTAGTCTCCGTTTATTCCGCAGCTTTTATTTCGAGTTACTAACACTTAGCAACCGAACCGGTATCTAATACCCTGGTGCTACTAGGAGTACTAGTAAAGTACACATTAACATAATGTATATCCAATATACTTCTATCGACCTTGCCAGCCTTCTTATCTACCAAGTATCTAGGGTAATTCTGCTCCAGTGGTTGTTCCCCTTATTACAGAAGCACTTAGTCTCGGGTTTGGGTTCAACCTTGGGTTTCTTCATTGGAGCAGCAGCTGAATTGCTGTTTCATGAAGTATCCCTTTGTGCCCTTGCCCTTCTTGAAACTAGTGGTTTTACCAACCATCAACAATTGATGCTCCTTCTTGATTTCTACTTTCGTGGTGTCAAACATCGCGAATAACTCAAGGATCATCATATATGTCCCTGATATATTATAGTTCATCACGAAGCTCTAGAAGCTTGGTGGTAATGACTTCGGAGAAACATCATTATCTCATCTGGAAGATCAACTCCCACTCAATTCAAATGATTGTTGTACCCAGACAATCTGAGCACAAGCTCAACAATTGAGCTTTTCTCCTTAGTTCGCAGGCTAAGAAAATTGTCGGAGGTCTTATACCTCTTGACATGGGCATGAGCCTGAAATCCCAATTTCAGCCCTCAAAACATCTCATATGTTTCGCGACGTTTCAAAACGTCTTCGGTGCCTCAACTCTAAACCGTTTAACTGAACTATCATGTAGTTATCAAAACGTGTATGTCAGATGTTCGCAACATCTACAGACGACGTTCGAGGTTCAGCACACTGAGCGGTGCATTAAGGACATAAGCCTTCTAAGAAGCAATGAGGACAATCCTCAGTTTACGGACCTCGTCCGCATAATTGCTACTATCAACTTTCAACTAATTTTCTCTAGGAACATATCTAAACAGTAGAACTGAAGCGCAAGCTACGACATAATTTGCAAAATCCTTTTAACTATGTTCAGGATAATTAAGTTCATCTTATGAACTCCCACTCAGATAGACATCCCTCTAGTCATCTAAGTGATTACATGATCCGAGTCAACTAGGCCATGTCCGATCATCACGTGAGACGGACTAGTCAACGTCGGTGAACATCTTCATGTTGATCGTATCTTCTATATGAAGGAAATATGCCCTAGAGGCAATAATAAAGTTATTATTTATTTCCTTATATCATGATAAATGTTTATTATTCATGCTAGAACTGTATTAACCGGAAACATAATACATGTGTGAATACATAGACCAACAGAGTGTCACTAGTATGCCTCTACTTGACTAGCTCGTTAATCAAAGATGGTTATGTTTCCTAACCATGAACAAGGAGTTGTTATTTGATTAACGAGGTCACATCATTAGTAGAATGATCTGATTGACATGACCCATTCCATTAGCTTAGCACCCGATCGTTTAGTATGTTGCTATTGCTTTCTTCATGACTTATACATGTTCCTATAACTATGAGATTATGCAACTCCCGTTTACCGGAGGAACACTTTGGGTACTGCCAAACGTCACAACGTAACTGGGTGATTATAAAGGAGTACTACAGGTGTCTCCAATGGTAGATGTTGGGTTGGCGTATTTCGAGATTAGGGTTTGTCACTCCTATTGTCGGAGAGGTATCTCTGGGCCCTCTCGGTAATGCACATCACATAAGCCTTGCAAGCACTGCAACTAATATGTTAGTTGTGAGATGATGTATTACGGAACGAGTAAAGAGACTTGCCGGTAACGAGATTGAACTAGGTATTGGATACCGACGATCGAATCTCGGGCAAGTAACATACCGATGACAAAGGGAACAACGTATGTTGTTATGCGGTCTGACCGATAAAGATCTTCGTAGAATATGTAGGAGCCAATATGGGCATCCAGGTCCCGCTATTGGTTATTGACCGGAAACGTGTCTCGGTCATGTCTACATTGTTCTCGAACCGTAGGGTCCGCACGCTTAACGTTACGATGACAGTTATTATGAGTTTATGCATTTTGATGTACCGAAGGTTGTTCGGAGTCCCGGATGAGATCACGGACATGACGAGGAGTCTCGAAATGGTCGAGACGTAAAGATTGATATATTGGAAGCCTATGTTTGGACACCGGAAGTGTTCCGGGTGAAATCGGGATTTTACCGGAATACCGGGAGGGTTACCGGAATACCGGGAGGGTTACCGGAACCCCCCGGGAGGCTAATGGGCCTATTGGGCCTTAGTGGAAAAGAGAAAAGAGGCAGCCCACAAGCTGGCCGGCGCCCCCCCTTTCCCCAAGTCCTAGTAGGACTAGGAGAAGTGGGCCGGCCCCCTCTTTTCTCTTTCCCCCCTTGAGTCCTAATTGGAATAGGATTGAGGGGGGGGGGAGTCCTACTCCCGGTGGGAGTAGGACTCCTCCTGCGCCCTCTCCCCCTAGCCGGCCGAACCCCCTCCCCTGGTCCTTTATATACGGGGGCAGGGGGCACCCCAAGACACAACTTGATCCTTGAGATCGCTCCTTAGCCGTGTGCGGTGCCCCCTGCCACCAAATTCCACCTCGATCGTACCGTTGTAGTGCTTAGGCGAAGCCCTGCGTCGGTAGTACATCAAGATCGTCATCACGCCGTCGTGCTGACTAAACTCTTCCTCGACGCTTTGCTGGATCGGAGCCCGAGGAACGTCATCGAGCTGAACGTGCGCCAAGAACTCGGAGGTGCCGGAGTAACGGTACTTGGATCGGTCGGATCGGGAAGAAGACGTACGACTACTTCCTCTATGTTGTGTGATCGCTTCCGCAGTCGGTCTGCGTTGGTACGTAGACAACACTCTCCCCTCTCGTTGCTGTGCATCACCATGATCTTGCGTGTGCGTAGGAAAATTTTGAAATTACTGCGTTCCCAACACTATACGACTCACGCTCGACCTTTCGGTCTTCTGTGTTCCGAGGCCATGTCTGTACATGCTAGGCTCGTCAAGTTAACCCTAAGTGTTTTGCGTGTGTAAATCTGTCTTACACCCGTTGTATGTGAACGTTAGAATCTAACACCCGATCATCACGTGGTGCTTCGAAACACGAACTGTCGCAACGGTACACAGTTAGGGGAGAACACTTCTAGAAATTTTAATAAGGGATCATCTTATTTACTACCGTCGTTCTAAGCAAATAAGATGTATAAACATGATAAACATCACATGCAATCAAATAGTGACATGATATGGCCATCATCACTTTGCTCCTTTTGATCTCCATCTTCGGGGCTCCATGATCATCATCGTCACCGGCATGACACCATGATCTCCATCATCATGATCTCCATCATCGTGTCTTCATGAAGTTGCCTCTCCATCTATTACTTCTACTACTATGGCTAACGGTTAGCAATAAAGTAAAGTAATTACATGACGTTTAAGTTGACACGCAGGTCATAAATAAATAAAGACAACTCCTATGGCTCCTGCCGGTTGTCATACTCATCGACATGCAAGTCGTGATTCCTATTACAAGAACATGATCAATCTCATACATCACATATATCATTCATCACATCCTTTGGCCATATCACATCACATGGCATACCCTGCAAAAATAAGTTAGACGTCCTCTAATTGTTGTTTGCATGTTTTACGTGGCTGCTATGGGTTTCTAGCAAGAACGGTTCTTACCTACGCAAAGACCACAACGTGATATGCCAATTGCTATTTACCCTTCATAAGGACCCTTTTCATCAAATCCGATCCGACTAAAGTGGGAGAGACAGACACCCGCTAGCCACCTTATGCAACTAGTGCATGTCAGTCGGTGGAACCAGTCTCACGTAAGAGTACGTGTAAGGTCGGTCCGGGCCGCTTCATCCCACGATGCCGCCGAATCAAGATAAGACTAGTAACGGCAAGCATATTGAACAAAATCAACGCCCACAACTACTTTGTGTTCTACTCGTGCATAGAATCTACGCAATAGACCTAGCTCATGATGCCACTGTTGGGGAACGTAGCAGAAATTCAAAATTTTCCTACGTATCACCAAGATCTATCTATGGAGAGACTAGCAACGAGTAGAAAGAGAGTTGCATCTACATACCCTTGTAGATCGCTAAGCGGAAGCGTTCATGTGAACGGGGTTGATGGAGTCGTACTCGTCGTGATCCAAATCACCGATGACCGAGTGCCGAACGGACGGCACCTCCGCGTTCAACACACGTACAGCCCGGTGACGTCTCCCATGCCTTGATCCAGCAAGGAGAGAGGGAGAGGTTGAGGAAGACTTCATCCAACAGCAGCACAACGGCGTGGTGGTGGTGGAGGAGCGTGGCTATCCTGCAGGGCTTCGCCAAGCACCACAGAAGAGGAGGAAGAAGAAGAGATGCAGGGCTGCACCAACAGAGATCTAATCGCGTATTGTGGGCAGCCCTATGGCCTCATATATATAGGGGAAGGGGAGGGCTGCGCCCCCTCTAGGGTTCCCACCCCTAGGGGGGGCGGCAGCCCTAGATGGGGCCAAGGGTGGCGGCCAAGAGGGGGGAGAGGGGAAGGAGCCCACTAGGTGGGCCTTAAGGCCCAACTGGACTAGGGTTTGCCCCCTCCCACTCTTTCTTGCGCCTTGGGCCCCTTGTGGGGGGCGCACCAGCCCTCCCAGGGGCTGGTCCCCTCCCACACTTGGCCCACGCAGCCTTCTAGGGTTGGTGGCCCCACTTGGTGGACCCCCGGGACCCTCCCGGTGGTCCCGGTACGTTACCGATAAACCCCGAAACTTTTCCGGTGACCAAAACAGGACTTCCCATATATAAATCTTTACCTCCGGACCATTCCGGAACTCCTCGTGACGTCCGGGATCTCATCCGGGACTCCGAACAACATTCGGTAACCACATACTAACTTCCTTTATAACCCTAGCGTCATCGAACCTTAAGTGTGTAGACCCTACGGGTTCGGGAGACATGCAGACATGACCGAGACGTTCTCCGGTCAATAACCAACAGCGGGATCTGGATACCCATGTTGGCTCCCACATGTTCCACGATGATCTCATCGGATGAACCACGATGTCAAGGACTTAATCAATCCCGTATGCAATTCCCTTTGTCCATCGGTATGATACTTGTCCAAGATTCGATCGTCGGTATCCCGATACCTTGTTCAATCTCGTTGCCGGCAAGTCTCTTTACTCGTTCCGTAACACATCATCCCGTGATCAACTCCTTGATCACACTGTGCACATTATGATGATGTCCTACCGAGTGGGCCCAGAGATACCTCTCCGTCACACGGAGTGACAAATCCCAGTCTCGATTCGTGCCAACCCAACAGACACTTTCGGAGATACCTGTAGTGCACCTTTATAGTCACCCAGTTACGTTGTGACATTTGGCACACCCAAAGCACTCCTACGGTATCCGGGAGTTGCACAATCTCATGGTCTAAGGAAATGATACTTGACATTAGCAAAGCTTTAGCATACGAACTACACGATCTAGTGCTATGCTTAGGATTGGGTCTTGTCCATCACATCATTCTCCTAATGATGTGATCCCGTTATCAACGACATCCAATGTCCATGGTTAGGAAACCGTAACCATCTATTGATTAACGAGCTAGTCAACTAGAGGCTTACTAGGGACACGGTGTTGTCTATGTATCCACACATGTATCTGAGTTCCCTATCAATACAATTATAGCATGGATAATAAACGATTATCATGAACAAGGAAATATAATAATAACTTATTTATTATTGCTTCTAGGGCATATTTCCAACACAAACACTTTGGGTTTTTAGGTGTTTGGGTTTGGGTTTTCCTCACTTGATGAGTTTCGCTCAAAGTCCTCGGAGGATGGGCTGCTCTCAAATGACAAGTGTCAGTTTCTCTCGGAGCAGCCAACCAGCTAGTGGTTGTAGGGGGTGGCTATTTATAGCCTAGGGATCAGCCCGACATGATAAGACATAAATAACCTTCAATGATATGACCGTTAGGTGGGAAGATATTTTGGGACAGCTGGCGCGTAGCACAACAATGGTCGGAAATTTGACTATCAAATTCCTCAGGGCTATCATGTTCCTCACTTGTAGGCAATCCGCACTGGCGAATTTCTAACTCCTCAGTCAGAACAAATTCCTCAGAGACCAGAAGAACTTCGTCTCTTTCATTGAAGAAATTGACAGAAGTGCGTGAGATTTCCAATGGCTTCACTTGAAGGGATTGGTAGGTGTAGGATTTTGAGTTGAGCATCACTTGGAAACTTTTCCTTAGTATTTCCTCAACCCCCTTTAATAGTATGGTGTTTCCTATGACTCAAGAAAGAGAAAAAAGAAACTACGAAAACAAATGTATTCATGCTTCATGTTCCTCGAATGAATACTAGGTCTTCACGGTCACACCAATTTCTTCACTTTCGAAGTCTTCTGAAAGTCTTTAGAAATCCAAAAACTTCAATCAAAGAAATTCATTTTTAGGGGTCGACTTTCTCTGTAAATATCAAACTCCTCATAGACTTATAGACCTGTGTACACTCACAAACGCATCAGTCCCTTAACCTATAAGTCTTCAATACGCCAAAATCACCAAGGGGCACTAGATGCACTTACAAGAGATAACTTAGCATATTAGAGCAAACTTAGGTCATTTAGGAGGAAACAAAGCTAAGTATAGATCATTTTGGAGCTAAGTAAGCTAATTATGTCATTTTGGAGGAAGATAAGCTAAGTCTAGGTCATTATGGTAAGAATTTTAGAGAAAATTTACCGTCATCATGGAGGTGAAGGACCGTTCGGGTTTGCGCCAGTGCCAGACGGAGCAGGACCGGTTGGGTCGGGGTTGCGCCAGTGCGAGATGGAGAAGGATCGGTCGATGCTTGTCGGGAGGCATGCTGCACCAAAGATCATTTGCAATGTCTCGTTAGCATGATGCAACTGAAATGTGAATACTAGTAACTAATGACCATTCAAATGAAACTCACTGTGTCCGCTATACCAATCTGGGGCATCGGCGGAGGGGTCTAACCATTTTTCTCGCACACGGACTGCACATTTAGTTTTCATAAGTCAGTCATATTAGTTAGTAATGAAACGAACATTACGTGCATGATTTGGCTAATATGCAGGAGAAACTTACCACGAGGAGCTCGTATAGGGCCCAGTGAGATGCGTCGTTCTGGTTCCTCTCCACCTCCAACAGACTAGCCGCCTCTCCTCCAACTCACTCTCCCTCTTCTTAGCCTGCCTGTTTGCCTCCGCCAGAAGCTCATGGGCCCTAGCCTCGATGGCGAGCTCCATTGTCCGTGGACGAGGCGGTATCTCAGAATCGGAGCTCGTCTGGCGCTTCTTGATCTCTCGGAGAGTTAATGTAATGTGGCATAGGGATTGTGATGGGTACTTGGTATATTGACTTTTGCGTAGACTCCCCGGCAACGGCACCAGAAATCCTTCTTGCTACCTCTTGAGCACTGCGTTGGTTTTTCCCTGAAGAGGAAGGGATGATGTAGCAAAGTAGCGTAAGTATTTCCCTCAGTTTTTGAGAACCAAGGTATCAATCCAGTAGGAGGCTACGCGCGAGTCCCTCGTACCTGCACAAAACAAATAAATCCTCGCAACCAACGCGATAAGGGGTTGTCAATCCCTACACGGCCACTTACGAGAGTGAGATCTGATAGATATGATAAGATAATGTTTTTGGTATTTTTGTGATAAAGATGCAAAGTAAAATAAAGGCAAAGTAAAAACAAAAGGAAATAACTAAGTATTGGAAGATTAATATGATGAAGATAGACCCGGGGGCCATAGGTTTCACTAGTGGCTTCTCTCAAGAGCATAAGTATTCTACGGTGGGTGAACGAATTACTGTTGAGCAATTGACAGAATTGAGCATAGTTATGAGAATATCTAGGTATGATCATTTATATAGGCATCACGTCCGAGACAAGTAGACCGACTCCTGCCTGCATCTACTACTATTACTCCACTCATCGACCGCTATCCAGCATGTATCTAGAGTATTAAGTTCATGAAAACAGAGTAACGCCTTAAGCAAGATGACATGATGTAGAGGGATAAACTCATGCAATATGATGAAAACCCCATATTTTTATCCTCGATGGCAACAATACAATACGTGCCTTGCTGCCCCTACTGTCACTGGGAAAGGACACCGCAAGATTGAACCCAAAGCTAAGGACTTCTCCCATTGCAAGAAAGATCAATCTAGTAGGCCAAACCAAACTGATAATTCAAAGAGACTTGCAAAGATAACCAATCATACATAAAAGAATTCAGAGAAGATTCAAATATTTTTCATAGATAGACTTGATCATAAACCCACAATTCATCGGTCTCAACAAACACACCGCAAAAAGAAGATTACATCAAATATATCTCGACAAGAGAGAGGGAGAACATTGTATTGAGATCCAAAAAGAGAGAAGAAGCCATCTAGCTAATAACTATGGACCCATAGGTCTGAGGTGAACTACTCACACTTCATCGGAGGGGCTATGGTATTAATGTAGAAGCCCTCCGTGATGGATACCCCCTCCGATGGAGCTCCGGAATAGGCCCCAAAATGGGATCTCGTGGATACAGAAAGTTGCGGCGATGGAATTCGGGTTTTGGCTCTGTATCTAATCGTTTGGGGGTACGTAGGTATATATAGGAGGAAGGAGTACGTCGGTGGAGCAACAGGGGGCCCACGAGGGTGGAGGGCACACCTGGGGGGGAGGGTAGGCACGCCCCTACCTCGTGGCCTCCTCCTTTGTTTCTTGACGTAGGGTCCAAGTCTCCTGGATCATGTTCGGTGAGAAAATCATGTTCCCGAAGGTTTCATTCCGTTTGGACTCCGTTTGATATTCCTTTTCTTCGAAACCCTGAAATAGGCAAAAAAAACAACAATTCTGGCTTGGGCCTCCGGTTAATAGGTTAGTCCCAAAAAATAATATAAATGTGTATAATAAAGCCCAACAATGTCCAAAACAGTAGATAATATAGCATGCAGCAATCAAAAATTATATATACGTTGGAGACGTATCACCGTGCACAAGTAAAGGGGTACAGAAGGGCCCCTGCTTTTGTACACCGACAGGAGCCACCGGGCCTGGGCCACACATAAGCGCGGACCGTTGTTGGGCCAGGACCAGAACGGTGCACGGGCATGCGTGGCAGAGTTTTTACTGCGGTACCTCCGTCGCCAATTGCACTTCCCCACGACCCACATTGAGTGCGCGATGTGGGGGTCATGCGTGCGATGACCGCAGCATGCTTGTGTCACCCCATGGTGAATAGTAAAGAGGCGGCTTGCGTCTTCCCCATAAAAAAGGGAAAACTGCAGGGGCGCTGCTCATTTACTCCCCTCGCCTCTCTCAACCTTGGAAACACTATTCCATGTTTCCCACCACGCCCGTCTCTTTCTGCATGTATGACGCATGCATGGCGTGTGGTAGGTGACAGATGTGCGGGATATGGGAAAGCGCGCCATGGCCGATACCCATGCTCCTATGATTGGTGTGGGGAGGGCGGTCGACAACCCTTACTCATCGCCAACTTAATGAGCCGGACTTGAAAGGGCCCTTCAGAGGCGTAGAGCCAGTCTTCGACCTTCCCCTGCTTGCCTATAAAAAGGGGACTCAGGAGGAGGAGGAGGAGAGGTATCCCCTCGCGTTGCCTCCATCCTTCATCCAACAGCATGCCGAGAAGGCGCGGCCGTGGCCATCCTTCTGTGGAAGCGACTCGATCTTCCTCTCGTCAGAGAGTTGCGGCGGTAAAGGAAGAGCCATACGCCCAAGGTGGAGGCATCGGATGGGGGCGCGGTCGGCGAGGCAGTCGAGGCAGAGGTGGGCGTGGAAGGAGGACACCAGCGACGTCTCCGTCTCTGACACCATCTCCACCACCATCTCCCCCTGCTTCGTCGAGCGCCCATGTCGGGAAAACGGCGCTGGAGTTCATCTTGCAGTTGCGCGAGCCGCCGCGTAGCCGCCTTCGCCTCCCCGAGGCATTCGCGAGGGTGCTGGAGATTGACCAGCCGCCGTGGCTGAGGCTTCACATGAAGGGGTGTTGCAATGGCGACATATGGGCGAACACAAGGTTCCCCGTCCCTCATTTAATGCTTCTTCATCGGGGTTGGAAAACCTTCGCACGCGCCCACCGCTTGATGAAGGGGCACATCTCCACTTCAAATTAGTGGAGAGCGATTTGCTCTCCGTCAAGGTCTTCGGGTGCTCGGGACACAGGGTAGGGTGCTACACGAGGAGCTAGGCTGATGACAAGAGCTCCTCCTTGAGTGACGGCGACGGGGAGGGGACCGGGTGGGAGGATGCCGATTTCAACTCTAGATGATCGTCGGCGGCAGCATCGTCATCTGCACCGCCCTCCTCCCTCAGTCACGCGCCTTGCCGAGGGCCATCCCCGCCATGCTATCCATCGACGTGTTCCCCGTCACCCCTTCTTTGCCCTCACCTACTGCACCTAGGAGGAAAGGGGCAATAACGGAGATCATGGGGCACTTGTCTTTTTTCTAAACCTGTAAGCATTTGCCGAATTTTAACTTCTAAGTAATGTAATCTCTCGAGCCCATGCTTATGTTCTGCCACATCCATACTTGTATTAGCATTTTAATGAAAAATACTAGCCTTGCCGTAAACCCATACACGGATACGCTCATGCAGAGACAAAATGCCTCTTTAATGTAAATAAACGAGTTCTCTCGGCAAGCCGTCTTGCCGGTGCCCTCTGCGCCTGCCGGAGAATCACATCTGTCGGGTTACAGACAAAGGGTCCAGCCCCCCGTCCATCTCTTTTTAGCAAGGGCTACTACGACCACTCCGACCGAAGCAGCATTCGGGCCGGTAATGGGAGTACCCGGGTCTTTCAAAAGAGAGTGATGAGGTTTTCTAATGCACAAGTTGTAGGTTACGGACATGGATGGGTGATACGTCTCCAACGTATCTATAATCTTTTATTGTTCCATGCTATTATATTATCTGTTTTGGATGTTTAATGGGCTTTGATATGCTCTTTTATATTATTTTTGGGACTAACCTATTAACCGGAGGCCCAGTGCCAATTTCTATTTTTTTTGCCTATTTTAGAGTTTCACAGAAAAGGAATACCAAACAGAATCCAAATGGAATGAAACCTTCGCGATGATCTTTCTTGGACCGAATGCAAACCAGGAGACTTGGAGTGGAAGTCTGGAATGCCACGAGGCAGCCACGAGGCAGGAGTGCGCGCCCCCATCCTCGTGGGCCCCTCGTAGCTCCACCGACGTACTTCTTTTGCCTATATATACTCTTATACCCTAGATCGATCACAGAGAGCCACAAAACCACTTTTCCACCCCCGCAACCTTCTATACCTGTGAGATCCCATCTTGGGGCCTTTTTCGGTGATCTGCCGGAGGGGGAATCGATCAAGGAGGGCTTCTACATAAACACCATAGCCTCTTCGATGAAGCGTGAGTAGTTTACCACAAACCTTCGACTCCATAGTTATTAGCTAGATGGCTTATTCTCTCTCTTTGATTCTCAATACAAATTTTTCCTCGATGTTCTTGGAGATCTATTCGATGTAATACTCTTTTGCGGTGTGTTTGCCGAGATACGATGAAATGTGGGTTTATGAACAAGATTATCTATGAATATTATTTGGTTCTTCTCTGAATTCTTATATGCATGATTTGATATCTTTGCAAGTCTCTTCGAATTATCGGTTTAGTTTGGCCTACTAGATTGATGTTTCTTGCAATGGGAGAAGTGATTCGTTTTGGGTTCAATCTTGCGGTGTCATGTCCCAGTGACAGTAGGGGCAGCAAGGCACATATTGTATTGTTGCCATCGAGGATAAAAAGATGGGGTTTATCCCTCTACATCATGTCATCTTGCTTAAAGTGTTATTTTGTTCTTACACTACAAAAAAATACACTTTCGTGATGATACGTGTTTGTCACAGCAGGTCGAATTTTCTGTCATGCATGTACATCCATGACGATTTTATGACAGAATCAAGATAGTCATACCTGTGTTGTCGTAGAAGTGTTCCATGACATTACCAAAATTATCATCACGGAAATGTCCACTTCCCAGACGATAAATCGCGTGTCACAGAAGTGCTTTTGTCAAGGGTGACCGACACGTGGCATCCACCATCACGGAACGCTGTTAATCTATAGGCTCGGGTTTTGGATCCAATAACCCGTTAACAACTCCAACCAATGGGGATTTTCCACGTGTGAAATCATCATTGGCTGGAGGAAACACGTGTCGGCTCATCATTGGGACAGATGTCATCCACTCATTGGACAGAAGGCGCCTATGATACGTCGACACGTGGCACGACCCAACAGAGTCCCATTCCTGTGAAAAGGCCGGCCTGTTTGACTTGGTCAAAAGGTGGAGGGCCGACCCATGTAAAACCTGTTAACGTCGTGTTCGCATATAGCCCATTTACAGCCCGCTAACCCAAGGCCCGTTACGCCCTATCCGAATTAGGCCCAGTAGCGTCATTTGGGCCACCCAATATGATTCCAGTCCGTTTTCACTTCTGGCCCATGTATGGCCCATGATGTCTTCTGGCCTATATGAGGCCCTATGTAACTCTTGGCCTATTAACGGCCCGTGGTGAAACTGGCCCGTAATGAACAGTGTATCGCTTTACACCCATTAACGACCCATGGTGAATTTGGCCCGTAATGAATAGTGTATCACTTTATACCCATTAACGGCCCGTTATTCTGTTCGGCCATTTCCAGCCCATGTTATCTTTCGTCCTTCTCAGAGCCCATTTATTATTGGGCTCATTTCCAGCATTCGTTTACTTACGGCCCTTACTGTCATTTTCTGCTTGTGGGCCAAATTCAGCCTGTTGTTACAGTCGGCCCGTTTGTGGTCCGTTAATACGTTTGGCCGTTTTCATAGTGTCATCAAATACGGCCTATTAACGATGGCCTGTTATGGTCGGCCCATGAACGGACGATTCCAACTCTAGCCCGTTTACGGCCATAATGCAGTCTGTTTGGCCCATGTTTGGCCAATCGATCATACGGCCCGTATAAGGCCCATTGATGATACGGCCCGCAGAAGGCCCATTGTTTCTGCGGCCAGTAGGAGGCCCATTGTTTATATAGCCAGTAGGAGGCCCATTGTCACTACAGTAAATATTAGCCCATGGTTATTGTGGCCTAGTTTTGAAAAATAGGTTATTGCAGCCACTAGCTAACCACGGAAAAAGAACTACAATGACTACAAGCAAACAAATAAACAAGACAACAAGGAAATAAATAATCAAGCAACTAACGCTAGGCTATCACGGCTATTACACATATTACATCCACTGGGCATCAAAGTTCGCCACCAGTGCAAACATAGGGAATAAAGCAGCATATCATATACATTGGTTGTCAAAGTTGGCGACCAGCGCA
The DNA here is from genome assembly GCA_034509565.1 of Triticum monococcum. Taxonomy (NCBI): domain Eukaryota; kingdom Viridiplantae; phylum Streptophyta; class Magnoliopsida; order Poales; family Poaceae; genus Triticum; species Triticum monococcum. The sequence goes on from CM067843.1 coordinate 113,040,333, forward strand.
AATAAATGCCACAGCAAAACAAATCCAGAACTGAAACCACTTCAGAAGATCTCAAGAAACAATATCCTGGGTACCCATAATGCTGCAAGATGCTTAGCAAGCTTATTAACTTTCTCTTGTTTGGCGCTTAAATCCTCCAGCGCTTGGTGTTGCACCAGAAAATATGCATCTGAATTCTGCAGGGACTTCCTCAGTCCTTCAGCTTCCTGTCGGAGACCATCTGATCGATGTCTTTCAACTTGAAGTTGAGACTCAAGAAGACGAACTGATTCAGGCAGCGAGTTCGAAGAGCTTGTGCCAGCAGTAGTGGCCAGTAACTCGAACACTACATCAAGACAGGCCTTTTGGCTTCCCTCACTGTCGTCAAGATAGTTTTATCATCTTTCTTGGAGACCAACAGGGATGTCTCACTATCTTGAACCTTATCTGCATTACTTCCTTTACCATTGGATAACGTGGTACTGTTCTCCAATATTTTGTCCGCATTCTAAAAGAGAAACAAGCAGACACATCACATGTTTACCATGTTGTATATGAAACTCATGTTGGTAAATGAGTTTTGTAGTAAAGTGGACACGATAACAACATGAAACAAACATATATCTATGTACCATGGTCACTTTATGGTCTATATCATTCTAGTTTTTGTTGCCAAATCAAGATAGAGACACAGTTCAAATAATATTTGTTCAAGACAAAGCAGAATAGACCGAATATAAGTGTGGGTAACTATAGAGCAATAACAACACTTGTAATGTGCATGACATGAGAACATAACTGTTTATTCAATTGAAACTGAAATCAACATAGAGCAGGTTACAACAGCAAACTAGTTAAAGAAACACGTTTAAAACATACCTGTTGCGTCATTGGAGTTTCAATTCCATCCTTCAAATTTGAAAATAGTTGGTATGAGTAAATACAGTAATGCAAGAGCAAAGGAGTATGAACCATAGCTACAGAACCTGACCTAAGAACAAATCTTCTTCTCCTTTAAGCGGTGAGTTGGGATTCGGAGTGGTGGTCCTCGTGCTTTGGGCACTACAGTTCCCTTACTAACTGCTCGTGTTTGGGTGCTCTATGGTGGAGACGGTGCTGTGTCAACTGGAACTGGGTTACTATCTGCCGGGGTTGGGGTTAGAAGGGGTGTAGCTAGTTCTCTGTCCAACTGGGTAGGGGTACAATCTGCGAGAGTCTAGGTTATGTGTGGTGGATCTGGTCCTTGGGCAATTACAACCGTGGTTCTATCTGCATCAACTGGTAGCACTATCTGTTGTGAAGACCGTGTTGCTACTCCCTTAGATACTGCCATGATGCTCTCTAATTCAAATGGCTGATAAACAAGAAAAGTAATTGAAAGTATAGACATTGTATGATAGACATGTGCAATGGATAGTGGGGAATAAAAGAGGGCATGAAATAATTCATATTTATGTTGTCTAACCAAACAGGATAGCATGACACACTTTCACATATATGATGGCTAACTAAACAGGATAGGATGACACAATTTCACATTATGATGGCTAACTAAAAAACATGGAAAGACATAGTTCAAAATATGAGACTATGCAAACAGGATGACATGACATAACTATATAATGTGTTTATTAAATAGGTTGGCATGCCATAATTCACATACATTCATGGATAAAATGCCATAATTCAAAATATGATGACTATGAATACTAAACAGGATGAGATGATATAACTATATGATGTCTTTATTAAATGGGATGCCATGCCATAATTCAGATAGATGATGTGTATGTACTATGTAAACATGATGGCATGATATAATTCAAATATATGATTTATATAGTAAGCAAGTAAGCAGATGGCAATCCATATATGATGTAAAAACTAAGAAATGCACGACAACATGCATGACATGGGTAATATAACCCTGCCAAGTTTGAGCATAGACCTCAGGAGGGAAATAGGACTGGTCATCAGTCTCTGAATCCTCCTCTGAGGAGCTCTCTGTAACCAGCAAGATGTCTGCTTCAGCGGGTAGCATTGTCTACTCTGAATACCTTGTTTTCACTCCAGATACTTCCATCACCGCTTCAAATGGCTGATGCACAGGAAGAGTAGTTGAATATAAAAACTTTGTCGACAAATGGAACACGTAATACAAAAAAATGATAGCATGATATAATACACATACATGATGATTGGCTAAACAGCATGGCATTGCATAATTCACATATATAATGCCTTTGCAACAAGATAGCATTGTATAATTCACATATATAATGTCTTGCAACAAGATGGCAATGCATAATTCACATATATGGTAATTAGACACTGAACAAGTGCCATTCACACAAAGCATGTCTAAACTAATCAAATGACATAGCAATGCGAGACACCATATGCATGATATGAGCAACATAACCTTGCCAAGTTAGAGCATACACCTCGGGGGGGATAGGACTGGTCATCTATCTCTGAATCCTCCTCTGAGGAGCTATCCGTAACCAGCAAGATATGCGCTTCGTCGGATAGCATAGTCTTCTTTGAAGACCTTGTTTTCACTCCAGAATTTGCCATCACCGTGTCAAATGGATGATGCACACGAAGAGCAGTTGAATGTAATAACATTGTTGACAAATGTAATATGTAACAAAAAAAGGATGGCCTGATATAATTTACATATAAGATGAATAATTAAGCAGGATGGCATTGCAAAATTCACATATATGATGCCTGGCTAAACAAGATGGCATTGCATAATTCACATAAACGATGAATAGACTAAACAGATGGCATTCACACAAAGGATGTCTAAACTAAGCAGATGACATATTTGATGTATAAAGTAAGCAATGCAAGACACCATATGCATGATATAACCAACATCAGCATGCCAAGTTAGAGCGAAGACCTCAGGGGGTAAATAGGAGTTGTCCTCTCCTTCTGAATTCCCCTCGGAACAGATATCTTCCTTTCAATTACAATCCGAAATGCGTGGAGGGGGGCTGGCTTTGCACCTACCATGGAGCGACGTCTGCATGAAATTTTATTGCCACGCAAGGCTCGTCTCTTTTGCTCTACATGTTCAGTTCCATTGTTTACAATAACTGTCATGCATAGGAATAAAAGATAGTGAGATTATGTAAGGAGTGCATGCAGAAATCCAGATAGATAATGGCTTCAGTTAAAAATACAGATAATGGCTTCTTTAAAGTTTGTTTCCCACCCAACATGAGACGCATAGTAGACACCGGAGATTAACCAGATAGTAGATAGATACTATTGATAGCGGCCCCGATATGTACCCCACAACCATTTAAAAACTCAAGTTTGACCATTAGTTTGGAGCTGACTCAGAGTCTAATCGGTGAACAAGACAATAAAGTAGCATGTAATAGTAAGTGATGCATAACGTAAGCAGACACGAAAGAGTGCGACCTCTCTTGCGGACCCGTGTAGTCCTCGAGGTCATCTGCTCGGTTGATGATGGTAATGCAGTTTTCATGGCTGCCAGCGGCGGGGAAGAAGATCTGAGGCGGCGAAAGACAGTCTGGAGGCCGGATCCCTACTGTGCTGGACCCTTTTGTCGTTGGAGCAGCTGAGCTGGGTTGGACGATGGCACAGCAGGAGCGGGACAAACCACGCAAGGTTTTCTTTGACAACTATCTGTAAGAGCGGTAATTCTGTAAGGGCTCGTTTGAATTGGAGGATTCCAACAATGCAGGGATAGGAAATAGACAGGAATAGGATAGGAATGCATGTGCAAAACAAAGAATTTCAAAACACAGGATTTCTGCCAATCTGGGTGTTTGATTCACAACAATTGGAAGATCACAGGATGCAAAGAAGCATGGTGAGATTAAGTCAAACCACAAGAAAATGTATGGTTATAAAGCTATTATGCTACTATCTCTTAGTCTTGTGCTTCATGAATAGGAATTTGAAAAGGAGGACAAGTGAAAATTTAAATTCCTACGTTTTTTCTTTCAAGGAGACACTAAAGGAACAAATTTGTGTGCTCAGTGGGCAATATATATAACATGTAGAGTAAAAAAGAGATGCAACAAGTGTATAACCTCTTTGGTGAAGCCATGTCGATCTCAGCGTGATTGGGTTGGCAAGGTGAGGATGCGCCGGCTGACTTTGCTGTTGGAGGAGGGGAAGAAGATCTTAGGCGTCTGGAGATGGAGCCTGAGGTACTGATACGTCTCCAACGTATCTACTTTTCCAAACACTTTTTCCCTTGTTTCGGACTCTAACTTGCACGATTTGAATGGAACTAACCCGGACTGACGCTGTTTTCAGCAGAATTACCATGGTGTTTGTCGGTGTCAAAACCGGCGGATCTCGGGTAGGGGGTCCCGAACTGTGCGTCTAGGCCGGATGGTAACAGGAGGCAAGGGACATGAAGTTTTACCTAGGTTCGGGCCCTCTTGATGGAGGTAAAACCCTACGTCCTGCTTGATTGATGTTGATGATATGGGTGTTACAAGAGTAGATCTACCACGAGATCAGAGAGGCTAAACCCTAGAAGCTAGCCTATGGTATGATTGTATGTTGTGATTGTTCTCCTATGGACTAAAACCCTCCGGTTTATAGACATCGGAGAGGGTTAGGGTGACACACGGTCGGTTACAAAGGAGGAGATATCCATATACGTATTGCCTAGCTTGCATTCCAGGCCAAGTAGAGTCCCATCCGGACACGAGACGAAGTCTTCAATCTTGTATCTTCATAGTCTAACAGTCCGGCCAATGGAGATAGTCTGGCTGTCCGGAGACCCCCTAATCCAGGACTCCCTCAGTAGCCCCTGAACCAGGCTTCAATGACGATGAGTCCGGCGCACAGTTGTCTTCGGCATTGCAAGGCGGGTTCCGTCTCCGAATACATCACAAAAGAATTTGAATACGAGGATAGTGTCCGACCCTGCAAAATAAGTTCCACACTTCGCCGTGGAGAATAATGCTTTCGCAGATCTAATCCGCTAGCTTGCTTTGGCAACATGATGTTACGTAATGGCCCTGTGATTATTCGAACCGTTTCTTTTAACCAGCCCCGCACATAACGCCAGGCAGTTTTTCGACATGTCTTGCCAAAGCGGAGATCGTGTTCCCCTGATTACGGGATTCTCATTAATGCGGTTCGTGGGTAACCCAACCGTGTCTAGGACTCCTAGATTATAGCTACGTCCAAAACGGCTACGGAGAGGACGCTTGATATTCACCCTTTTTATAAGGGGACAAGGTTTTCGCTCTTTCCCTCTCGTGCTCAACCAAACCCTTCCCCCGCCTCGAGTTCTAACACCCAAAGCCCAGGTTAGGTGCTCCGGATCTTCAATCATGTCCGGATCCAGCCTTCAAGGCTGATGGATGACCTCCTCCGTGACGGAAGAGGACATTAAGAAGTTGAGGGAGGCCAAATACCTGACCCGAGGTTTCGCATCGGCTGCCTGCCTGAGGGCAGGCCGTCCCTACTCCCGAACCCAACGAGAACGTTGTGTTCGTCTCCCACTTCCTCCGAGGTCTAGGCCTCACTCTGGATCCCTTCGTCAGGGCTTGATGTTCTATTACGGGCTATATTTCCACGACCTAGCTCCGACCTCCTTTCTCCACATCACGACATTTATTGCCGTGTGTGAGGCCTTCCTCCGTGTGACCCCTCACTTCGGCCTGTGGCTCAAGACCTTTGAAGTACAACCGAAGGTGATCGAGGGGCAGTATGCAGCGTGCGGAGGTGCATCAATAGGCAAGATGGCAGGAGCTCCATGGCCGAAAGGTTCCTTTCCAGAGGTATCTGAATTATGGCAACGGGAGTGGTTCTACGCCACAGCTCCCAGAAGTGCTAAGTGGGCGGCTGCCCCCACTTTCCGCCCAGGCCCCCCACCACAACTGATGTCATGGATTAGCAGGGGACTGAGCTGGGGTCCAGCCAAGGACGTGCCTATACTGCAAAGCCGCATCAGAGATCTCTTCGGGGGAGATTTTAATTTGGTTGCGGTAATACAAGTTATGCTGGTTCGTCAAGTCCAGCCTTGCAAACGCCAGCCCCTGCGTTTGTGGGAGTTCAACCCAGAGGGACCACGTGCCATTCAAAGTTTCCTCGGCCTAACACACGAGGAGATGTACAAGTAATTCTTCGGACCTCAAGTGGAGTGTCCGGATATCACCAAGGATGTGGGCCTGAGCAGTAATCGCGTTGCCGAACAAGAAATCCTCTAGCCGAACATACTGTCTTTTATTCGAGGTTATTTTTGAGAGTTCGCTTTTTGACCAGGACTGGCTAACGAAGGCGAAGATGATTCGGTGTTTGGCCCCCCCTCCCTGCGGGTTTGGAAAATCCGGTATTGGAGAGGATGCTCGAGGTCGCACCTTGCCCAGAACCCTTGAAGGAAGATACCGAGGGGGATAATACGGGCGAACGCGGGCCCCCATTGCTACCAGCTCCGACCGAGGGAACGAACGTTTCCATGAAGGAGGACGACCGAGGGAGGCAAAGGCCTGCTTCTGAGGATCCGAAAGCCGAAGCCTCCAAATGGGAGAAGAAGTCTCCCACAGAGGGTCCTGCCTCGGGGGGTGCTTTCGCCGCACAAAGTCCGCGAGGGGGTCTGCCCTCCAACGAGTCGTAAGTGATCCAAAATATTTTAATAGTAAGAGTATGCTATCTTTTTCCTCTGAGAAAATGACCACCGCATATATCTTGCAGTTCGGGCCTCAACCCCTCTCAAATGAGTTCGTCTTCGGGGGATCTTCTTCCGGAGATGATGGAGAGCGAAATGCCTCCCCCGGACTCCTCCGCTCCAGAAGCGGGTGACCCCGAAGTGTTGTCGCGGAGGGCCTCTCCGGATCCGGTGAGGCCAGAAGATAGTCCCGTAGACCCCAGAAGTCCCCAGTGTCCGGCTCCCGAAGAGAGCATATGAAAGAGTCCGGCACCGTCTAGTGTGCGGTCGGACGTTCTGAGGGAGTTGGTGGGGCGGTCGGCCATCTCAGAAGAGCACCGTACGGTGATGGGTACGGTGATGGAGAGAATCTCTTCCGCTGAAAGCGGATTACATGAAGCCTTTATGAGTCTATTGACAGGCTTTGAGGTATGTGAGATAATATGTGATAGTACTGCACATGTTACAGTAGCCCCTGAGACTCTAGTTGTCGTCGAGAACGGCGGCGAACAGAGGATCAAATTCCCAGGCAATAACCAATCTGCTTTTATGTGCAGGTGGTGGGAGCTCCGGTGGCTAGCCGGACTAGGGAGTTTGCCCAATTAAAACGGCAACTGGATGCGGCAGACGCCGACATCGAGCTTGTCAACAAGAGGCTTGATGGGGCACAGGGTAAGTGTTATTATCCGGTGAACGCCACATAATAAGAGCAGCATAATGCCAGTATCTTTAATATGTTGTGACTGCAGATGGGGCTGCCACCGTGGAAGCCTTGCGGGCGGAACTTGCTCGAGCCAAGGAACAAGCGAGGAGTAGTAATGCGGTTGCTTTGAAGGCGGCCGAAGAGTTGAAAGCCGAGAAGGCCGCACATTGCGAGAGCCAAGAGAAGATGGCCAAGATGGCCGTAGAATTGAAAGACACTGCCGACCGTTGTCGGGTCCTTGAGAAAGAGAACCAAGCGAAGGCAACGGACCTTGAGAAGGCCGCGGCGGCGGACAAAGACACCCGTTCCGCTATGAGAGCGAAGAAGGAGGAGCTGCGGGAAGCCGGGGATATTGCGGCTGGAAAACCCTTCATGTTACGGAGGAAGTTCGGAGATCCACGATATGCCCCTCTGGATCGGCTGTGGAGCTCCACAGATGCGTATATGGACTTGGCGGCAAGCGTTGCCGATGCGGCCAAGTACTTCCAAGGTCAGACAGATCGTGAAGTGGACAAGCTGTTCTGGACGCAATTCCACATTCCAAAGCGTCCGCTTTCATTGATTGACTAGCTAGCCGAATGGGCCGAACTGAATAGGTTGTCCGGACTCGCCATGAGGTCTGTTGTGGATCAATTATGGCCGGAAGGGCCTAAGCCGAACAACTATTATAGCTTAGTGCAGCAGCTCCTTGATGCGGTGCCGCGCATTAATGCGATGAAGAGGTCGGCGTGCATAGAAGGCTTGCGGATGGCCCTTGCCCGTGTTAAAGCATACTGGGCGGAGATGGGTGCTACCACTGTTGCGGCGCAGGGTTCGGCCATAGGCCGTGTGGCTGCTGAACACTATTTCGAGGAAGTTCTCGAGGGTGCTCGTTTGATAGAGGCCCAGTGCTCAAATAATATTATGTTTGAGTGATATGTATTCTCATTGTAAACATAACGCTTTTATGAAGTTTTTATAGGGCTGTGTTTAGACTTTTGCCTGAAAGTAGTATGATGCCTCATGTGTGGCCGTTTATTTATACATGTGTATAACCTGAAAGATTGCAGCCGTCGGCTTCAACCCCCACGCATATAATGCGGAGGTGCTCGCAAAAAATGTGTGTTCACACTTAACCCAACGTCTTGGTCCTGAATAAGGAGGTGATAGCGCAGCGAGCGAGGAAACCGGACTATAATGCTTGAACACTTTCACTTAGCCATAGGAGTTTCACAGTGGGGCTACTAGATAGCCCCTGGTGGCTCCGCACTCTCCCGATCGCGGGGTGCACATATGCCTGGCCGGAAAATGGCCCTTCGTTAAGGCGGAGGAATTCTAACATTTCGATAGGTCATCGAGTGCTTGACCAGTCTCACGCTATATCATGACAGTCAGTTTTCGGCTTTCTCTACTGAGGCGCTCGTTCGGATGAACCAGGGCACAATCGCAGTAGTTCTCCCGGTGCTACCTTAGCCGGCAAAGCGGAACGTAAGGCACCAAAACACAGGAGCCGGGCAAACCCAACATTTGACCAAAGACAATGATTCGGAGCTGATGCATATAAGGCCGAAATCGCAACGCCGAACACTCCCTAAGGTATTCGGTCTTTAGGGTATAAACTGGGCCGAAATAGTGTCGCTTGTAAGAAGCCCCTTGTGTCCTGGTACGTGCGTTATTCTGACGTGGCCACATGCCAAGACGTCAGCATCCTTCTCCATTGTGCTGAGAATTTGGTGGATATGTATCAACAAGAGACAGTAAAAAAGGTTCACGCGGGGTCTTAATCTAAAAAGAATCCTTGGAGCGTGTGCCAGCTGCACGTCTGCGCCTGTGTCTCCGTTGTGCCGTATCCTGGACGGGTGTAGCACGATGATTATCTATAAAAGAGTGGAGCTTAGGTAACGAAGCTGTCATGCAAAAAGATAGTTTTTTAAATAAACCATGTATAATTCAGGGTGAGTAAGAATTGCCACTTGTCTGCGCCCGTTGAGCCCCTTGTATTGTAATAGGGGACCTGCTAATTTGTTGGTGAGGCCATTTTTAGTGTGCGGCTGTTAAGGCAGCCGCATGCTCTTCGGCGCGCAGAAATCGCTTAATATTTCCGTTTACTGTAATGATGCCACATGGGCCGGGCATCTTGAGTGTGAGGGAAGCGTAGTGTGATATTGCATTAAAGCGAGCGAAAGCTTCGCGTCCGAGTAGTGCTTGATAGCCACTTTGGAACGGAGCGATGCGGAAGGTTAGATGTTTGCTACGGAAGTTATCGGGGGAGCCGAATATAACGTATAGTAGCAGGGAGCCCGTGTAACGAGCCCCTGGGCCTGGCGTTACTCCTTTAAAGGTAATATTGCTATGGCGAATTTTTGTTGGGTCTATCCCCATTTTGCGGATTGTATCCTGGTATATCAGGTTTAGACTACTGCCACCGTCCATCACGACTCATGCGAGGCGGTATCCGTCAATTATTGGGTCTAATACCAGGGCAGCCCATCCTGCACACCGGATACTTGCTGAGTAATCACGATGGTCGAAAGTGATCGGTTGAGACGACCAGTGGCAGGACTCCGCGGTGATAGGCCTTCGGGCGTATTTTTCTGGGAGTGCCGTTTTGTTTTTTCCATTGACCACATGTAGCACGTTTACTGTTTTGACTTCTGGTGGAAATTTCTTTTGTTCCCCAGCATCTCCTTTGAGAGGCTCATTCTCATCTTCGCTTGGTGTATCCTCCCCCTTGTGTACGGCGTTGAGCTTGCCGGACTGCTTGAAGACCCAACATTCTCTGTGGGTATGATTGGCTGGTTTGCCAGGGGTGCTATGGACCTGACATATTTGGTCCAGAATTTTATTCAGGCTGGACAGTTCGTCTCTGGCGCCTTTAGAGGGCGGCTTCTGACCTGGCCGAGAGCTTTTGAATCCGGCATTTACTGTCGTGCTCTTCATGCTTTCTCCTTTGTTCCAGCGTTTGTTATTGCTGTTGCGCCGTGATTTCCTGTTTCCATCTCTAACTTCGGATGTACAGGGGTCGCTAGTGCTGCATCTGGCTAGCCAGTTGTCCTCACCCACACAAAAGCGGGTCATGAGGCTTGTTAATGCTGCCATCGTTCTTGGCTTTTCTTGGCCGAGGTGTCTGGCGAGCCATTCGTCATAGACGCTATGTTTGAAAGCTGCCAATGCTTCGGCGTCCGGGCAGTCGATAATTTGGTTCTTTTTAGTAAGAAACCTGTTCCAAAGTTTTCGGGCTGACTCTCCGGGCTGTTGAGTTATATGGCTCAAATCATCCGCGTCTGGAGGTCGGACATAAGTTCCTTGGAAATTTGCCCGAAAAGCGTCTTCAAGCTCCTCCCAACTTCTAATGGAGTTTTCGGGGAGGCCTTTAAGCCAGTGGCGGGCTGGCCCTTTGAGCTTGAGGGGTAAGTACTTGATGGCGTGGAGATCATCTCCTCGAGCCATATGGATATGGAGGATATAGTCCTCAATCCAGACCCCAGGGTCTGTTGTTCCATTGTATGCCTCTATGTTCACGGGTTTGAATCCCTCTGGAAATTCATGGTCCATCACCTCATTGGTGAAACATAGGGGGTGTGCTGCACCCCTGTATCTGGGTGTACCGTGTTGTTCGGATGTTTGTTGTGTTACATTGTAAGCTGGGGCATGCTTGTGTGGTCCTTAGATGGACCTGGTTGCGCCGTCCTTTTGGTGCGAGCCCTCGCGTGGGTCGCGTATTGACTTGTGAGTGGCGTTGTTTGCCTCTTGATGTTGGCCGTGAGGTCGTCTATCCGGCCAGGTGGCCATTTTGATTTTTGGTTGTGAGGGGTCTGAGGCCTCCTCATCGAATTCAGGTAGCAATTTTCGCTTTGGGTAGCTCTTTGTGGGGCGATTGTCACCGTACTTCGCTGCTATGTTGGGTACTTTACTCCATCTGATTTGGAGTGTGTCCTGTGTAGCCTTGAGCCGTTGCTTCTGCTTTTTTAGGCTCCTCGCAGTGGCAACAAGCCTTTGATGGGCATTCTGCTGCTCTGGGTGCCTGTCCGGCGTTGTGTCGTCCAGACTATTATCTTTGATAGAATTGGTTTGTTCGGTTTGATTTTCCGTAATGCCATGGTCCGACAGTGATTCGCCCTGCTCCAACGCTGGGTATTGTGGTCGTTATTTCTGGCGAGGCGGGATTTGGGGCAGCACATGCGCCGCCGCTTTGACTGCTTCTCGAGGGAACAAGCCTTCGGTGCGTCCTTCCGTTCCTCGTTGTCGTTTTCTTTTGGTGTGTCCACCATGTATACATCATATAATGAAGTGGACGTCCGGCGCCCTGTGGGCAGTGGTTCATCGTCGCCTGCCGCATCGTAGTCCGTACCGTCGATGTCTGCTGAGTCGAAGTCGAGCATGTCGGTTAAATCCTCAACAGTGGATACAAAGTGGGTGGTGGGTGGGCGTCGAATTTCTTCGTCGTCCGCATCCCAATCCTGTTGGCCATAACCCGTCCTCGATTGGCGCAGTTGGCTCCGAGGTGAGGGTTGGAGTTGATGCGGGCGCAGCCTCTGGGGTACCGTCCGGTGGCAGAGCTAGGTCATACCCATCGCAACAGTGCGGCGCGCCCTGCTGTGGATCGAATCCGTCGAAGATCAAGTCCCCACGGATGTTGGCTGTGTAATTCAAACTTCCAAATCTACCTGATGGCCAGGGGCGTAGCTTTCAATCTGCTCCAGATGGCCAAGCGAATTAGCCCGCAGTGCAAAGCCGCCGAATACGAAGATCTGTCCGGGGAGAAAAGTCTCACCCTGGATAGCATCACTATCGATGATTGTAGGAGCCATCAAGCCAAACGGCGACAACACAGAGGAACTCTCAATGAAAGCACCAATGTCGGTGTTAAAACCGGTGGATCTCGGGTAGGGGGTCCCGAACTATGCGTCTAGGCCGGATGGTAACAGGAGGCAAGGGACACGAAGTTTTACCCAGGTTCGGGCCCTCTTGATGGAGGTAAAACCCTACGTCCTGCTTGATTGATATTGATGATATGGGTGTTACAAGAGTAGATCTACCACGAGATCAGAGAGGCTAAACCCTAGAAGCTAGCCTATGGTATGATTGTATGTTGTGATTGTTCTCCTACGGACTAAAACCCTCCGGTTTATATATACACCAGAGAGGGTTAGGGTTATACAAGGTCGGTTACAAAGGAGGAGATATCCATCGACACAAGACGAAGTCTTCATTCTTGTATCTTCATAGTCTAACAGTCCGGCCAATGGAGATAGTCCGGCTGTCCGCAGACCCCCTAATCTAGGACTCCCTCGGTGTTATTTATGTGCAGGAGCAAGCGTTCTCGGAATAACCTGCAACTTAACGGAGCCATTTTTTAGAAAATAAGAAAAATACCTGCCAAAGATGAAGGCCAGGGGGCCACCGTCTCTCCACGAGGGTGGGGGCGCGCCTGCCCCCCTAGGGGGTGCCCCTACCTCATGGGCCTTTGTTGCCTCTCCGACTCCAACTCCACCTCCATATATTGAGTTTCGGGGAGAAAAAAATCAAAGAGAATAAATCATCACGTTTTACGATACAGAGCCGCCGCCAAGCCCTAAAACCTCTCGGGAGGGCTGATCTGGAGTCCGTTTGGGGCTCCGGAGAGGGGAATCCATCGCCATCATCATCATCAACCATCCTCCATCACCAATTTCATGATGTTCACCGCCGTGCCTGAGTAATTCCATCGTAGGCTTGCTGGACGGTGACGGGTTGGATGAGATCTATCATGTAAGCGAGTTAGTTTTCTTAGGGTTTGATCCCTAGTGTCCACTATGTTCTAAGATTGATCTTGCTATGACTTTGCTATGCCTAATTCTTGTCACTAGGGCCCGAGTGCCATGATTTCAGATCTGAACCTATTATGTTTTCATCAATATATGAGTGTTCTTGATCCTATCTTGCAAGTCTATAGTCACCTATTATATGTTATGATCCGGTAATCCCGAAGTGACAATAATCGGGATACTTACCGGTGATGACCGTGGTTTGAGGAGTTCATGTATTCACTATGTGTTAATGCTTTGTCCTGGTTCTCTATTAAAAGGAGGCCTTAATATCCCTTAGTTTCCATAAGGACCCCGCTGCCATGGGAGGGTAGGACAAAAGATGTCATGCAAGTTCTTTTCCATAAGCACGTATGACTATATTCGGAATACATGCCTATATTATATCAATGAACTGGAGCTAGTTCCGTGTCACCCTAGGTTATGACTGTTACATGATGAACCGCATCCGACATAATTCTCCATCACCGATCCATTGCCTACGAGCTTTCCACATATTGTTCTTCTCTTATTTACTTTTCTGTTGCTATTGCTATCATCACTACAAAATACCAAAATCATTACTTTTACTACTTTTACCTTTTGCTACCGTTATCACTACTATCATATGACTTTGCTACTAAGCACTTTGCTGCAGATATTAAGTTTCCAGGTGCGGTTGAATTGACAACTCAGTTGATAATACTTGAGAATATTCTTTGGCTTCCATTGTGTCGAATCAATAAATTTGGGTTGAATACTCTACCCTCGAAAACTGTAGCGATCCCCTATACTAGTGGGTTATCAAGACAATTTTCTGGGGCCGTTGCCGGGGAGCATAGCTGTATTCTTTGAGTCACTTGGGATATATATCTGATTATCATTATGAAGAACTTGAGAGATCCAAAAACCAAGATCTATCCCTCAACTACGAGGGGAGGTAAGGAACTGCCATCTAGCTCTGTACTTGATTCACCTTTTGTTATGAGTAAGTTTGCGACACCTACATCTGCTTCTGCTATTCGTTCTGATATGTCGCATGTTATTGATGATGCCACTTCTCCTATGCATGATACTTATGATGAAACTACCTCTATGCCTGATACTACTATGCCACTTAGTGATTTTCTTGATGAACAACTTGCTAGGGCTAGAGAATTGAAAATATTGAATCTGATGATACTGATGAAAGTGATGATGAACAATCACTTGTTATTACTAAGGGTTATTTATTTGATCAATAAGCTTCTTTAGCTATTTTAGCTTGCAGAAATAGAACTGAACTCAAAAGATTATTAGCTAAATGGAGTAAGCAATCTCTAAATGCTAGAATGAAACCTGGCCCTACTTTTGCTACTTCACCTATCTTTGTTACTGACAAGGATTATGAATTCTCTGTTGATCCTGATATAATTACTTTGGTTGAATCTCATCCTTTTCATGGTTATGAATCTGAAACTGTTGTGGCACATCTTACTAAGTTAGATGATATAGCCACCCTGTTCACTAATGATGAGAGAACTCGCTACTTCTATATCCTTAAAATATTTCCGTTCTCATCAAAGGGTGATGCTAAGATATGGTTTAATTCTCTTGATCCTGGTTGTGTGCGTAGTCCCCAGGATATGATTTATTACTTCCCTGCTAAATATTTCCCTGCTCATAAGAAACAAGCTGCTTTAAGGGATATATATAATTTTGTGCAAATTGAAGAAGAGAGTCTCCCACAAGGTTGGGGGAGGCTTCTCCAATTACTTAATGCTTTGCCTGATCATCCTCTTAAGAAAAATGAAATACTTGATATCTTTTATAATGGACTAAGCGATGCCTCCAAAGATTACCTGGATAGTTGTGCTGGTTCTGTTTTCAGGGAAAGAACACCGGATCAAGCTGAAATTATATTTAGTAATATGTTGACAAATGAAAATAATTGGACACCTCCGGAGCCAATTACTGAGCCTATTCCTAAACCAACTCCAAAGAAGAGGGGTACTCTATTTCTCAGTCCTGAAGATATGCAAGAGGCAAATAAATCTATGAAATAGAAAGGTATTAAAGCTGAAGATGTTAAGAATTTACCTCCTAATGAAGAAATACATGGTCTTAATTTACCGCCGGTTGAAGAAACAAATAATCTTAATCCATTACCTATTGAATAAACTCATGGTCTTGATAACCCGACACAGGTAGTAAAGGTAAATTCTCTCTATAGATATGATAAAGCTGTAATCCCATTTACTAAAATTGCTAGCCCATGCTTAGATGAGCACTAAAAGAAATATGTCAACTTGTGACCCTCACTATTGGCCGCTAAAAGGTCATAGTTTTTCATTTACGACCTTTTTGTAACCAAAAACAGAAGGTCAAAAGCTGGCGGTCGTAAACTGAAATTAACGACCTTCTCTGTGAGAAGGTCATAGACGTTTACGACCAAAACAGGAGGTCGTTGAACCCATGACCTTTTGTTTTGGTCACTTGCTGTTTGCCCAGGCCACGTCGGATCCGACGTGGCAATCCAACGTGGCAGAATTGCGACCAATTGAAAAGATCACTGACAACATTCAGCCCGGTCCGATTAGGTGTTTTACATGGGCCGAGCCCAACAATTCAGCCCATTTGTTGTTTTTTTTCTTTCAATTTGGGTAAGCTACATGGGCCAAGCCCAATAGACTTTTATGTTTTGGGCCAAAACCTTTTACAATGCAATTTTTTTGGGGCCTCGGCCTCTTTCCAGCCCACTTGTCAGTTTTCTTTTGTTTCTTTTTTATTTTAAAGTAGGTCCCACTCGTCAAATGGGAACCAATTACCAGGTTTGCTTTTTGGGTACCACACACCAGTTCTATATTTGTGCAATTAGATAATTTGATTCAAAAAGAGCCAATAAGGCATAATATTTCATACTACAGCCAAGCATAGTACAATTCTGGTATTCAGCTATATAATACAACTAAATACACACATAACTAGCTGGAAGCATAACTATCTCTAGTGAGCTAAAACGCATTGCTGGGTGTGGTTTTTCTTCGGGATTCTTCTTCCTAGAGGTCCTGTACACCCAACTTTGGAAGAATGAAAGCCAGCATATGCAAATAATAAATTATGAAAAGTTAGAAACATAATCAAGTGAATCCGTGAATATAAAATTCTCATAACCATGAAAATTTGCTGCAAAACTTTAGATTTAACAAGAAACCATGCATATTACATTCTCATTACAGCGAAAACTGAGATATATTTTGCAAATGATCAAGTAACATATGGACAGTACAACAGGTCAGAGAGCAGCAAGACACAAGCCGTATGCAAAGCAGTCAAACAGTTCAGGGAACGGCAAACATGCATGCATGCAATTGAAGTATGTATATGTTTACACTGTTCAAGTATACTATATGCACCTAAATGTAATCAGGTGCATATGTTGCCAGACAAAGATGGCATCTGTATATACCTGGAATCAATCACAAGGTATAGGGAGGGAATTAGTCACATATATTCTTACTAGTAGTGCTAGGTTACTAGCTAGCTGCATGTATCCATGTAGTAAGCAGTCACAAGTCAGAACACACATCTGATGCCGCCATCTTATCTTACACTTCAGGAACCAGTACAACATGATAGGATGACATGTGATGCTACCATCTTATCTTAGAAGAAGAAAAACAACAACACATCTAGCAAGAACGGATTGACAATCACCTCGTTGCCGATCCATGATTTTATAGTACGGTGCAAGATAGCTATCATCATTGAAAAATTCAAGATTGAAGAATTCAAAACGTCTGAATTGCAGAAAATTGTAATTCTTATTCTGCATAACTCATAAATGGGGATGCATAGAAGCATACTATCAACTCTATAGTCCTACTAAGAACCCACTACCAAGAGGGCCCAAGAACTACACAAATTGGTGGCGCGGCCAATATGTACCTCAAGTACTTATAGATCCTGATGAAATATCATAGACAGTTAGTGAAGGTGAATTCTTAGTTCTTATCATATGCCCACTCACAAAAATGACTACTTGAGAGCGTATTCATACATGGGAGGGAAGGAGGTTGGGACATGTACATCTCACCCCTGTTCTCTGCTGATTTAGACCTCCACTTGTAACCGTAATCAAATACTGATCTAGTTGTGTGGTAGCACTAGAATCTGCAAGGTTTTAAAAAGGTTTCGGCAGGATGCGGTGAAGTTGTCATAACACAAAAATGAAAAATTCCTAAATGTAGCATGGAACAAGCAGTGACACACCCAGGCATTCATCAACCAACATATATTACACAAGTGCATACAGTACTCAACATTCACTCAAAGTATGTTGTGCAGGATGGAACCATTCCATTTTTACCCAAAGTACTACAGAAGTTAACTAAGCTTTTTCAGTTTCAGAATATGTGAGTCAGAAAAGAAGCTTGCAAGCAAGTTTATGTAAGTAATGCACCCTGGAGTACAATACTTCTATGGTTTTCTGCAAATAATTCATGATTTTCTAACTACTCCAAGATGTCTAGTTAATTAACTGGAGAAGTAAGTAAACTTGCAAACTGAGAATATCTGGTCAGACCACTTGAAATATCTTAGGTGAGAGTAGATGTTTAGATAAAAAACTTGCAATATCTACCGCAAGAACTTGTTTACTCCTGCAGATTTGCTTGCTTGTTCAAAATCTGGAATTATTTAGAAGCATGTTCAGAATACTTACTGAAAATACTGTTGAATGTTGACAAGTTAAATCTTGTTCAATCTTGTTAAATACTCCCAGCAAAATTACTCCACACATGTACAGTTCAATCTTGTAAAATACTCTAAGCAAAATTACTGGAGTACTGGAGTACTAGAAGTTAAATGTAATCCAAGCAAATTGATAAGTTAATAGTATTGCTGCTAACTTGGAGTAACTTTGACTATGTACAGAGCAAGATGGAGGGTCTAGCTTACTGCTGCTACTCCACATATCAAATTTTACTTAACAAAGCAAGATGGAGTAACCCAAAAAAATTAACAGAGTAAGAAAATGTACTCGAAATGGCAGTTCACCAGAGATTTTCAAGTTAAAAATACTCCCAGGGATAAATAACAATGACATGGACGGAGTAAAGGATGGATGTTTTAAATTAATCAAGTAATTCTTTTTTTGTTCTCATGTTTTCACCCTCTAGACACTGCCTAGAGTGCTTACAAGATGACAAAGTTAATTTTGCATAACACATATGGATTCTTATCTTCTTCAGTAAGGGAGGCACATTTACAGCTAATTAAGCACGATGAAAGAGACCATCCAATTAAATTACATTTGTATTATCTTCTTCTTCTTCTTCCACAAGGGGGCACATTTACAGCTAATTAAGCATGATGAGAAATTAATTAATTAAGAAGGATCAAGTTCATCATCCAAAATAGTGGAAGGGGATGGGTTAGAAACGGAGGAGTCATCTTCAGATACTCTTGTGCGGCTGCGGCTCCTCTTCAGCAACCTTGGGTCACCTGGCACAAACAACAACCAGAGGAAGCAGGGATCAGTTCAGGAATTTCCTCGCAATTATCTGAACCAAAAAAGATGGTTCCTCTGTTTTTGGAACAGAGATGGAAGTAACAACAAGCTGCAGGGCGCTTCTCTTCTGGATATGCAAAATTACTTTTGCTTGGAAGATGCATCGTTTTGTGTTGTTAAGAATACGACGGACTATATCTGTTTAGTTTCTTCATACAGTAAAAATTGCTTTTGTAAATTCTGCAGAGGACTGTACTGAACAGAAAATAACCGGGAAACATGACAAGTTCCCCCAAGGCGCATCGGTGAATGCATACCTAGAGGCAGCCAGAGGTGAGGAGGCCCTCCGACACCTACTTAGTGATGACCCAGATGGCGTAGATGATGCCAGGGAGGTAGCCGAAGAAGGTGAGCAGCAAGCAGATTCAGAACTCGATCTGCAAAAGCACGTTCAACACCAGCAGTCAGTTAACCCAACTCTTGACGGAATCACGCTCAGGAGAGAACCTACTGTGAAGTTTAAACATGCAGCTAGCACGGGACCGGGACAAAGCTCGGGAAACTCACCCCGCAGGCGAACTTGAGGAAGATGCCGAGCAGTGGCAGGATGATGGCGAGGATGATGTCAATGCAATTGGCCATCCCCGCATCCGCCATCTTCCTTCTCTCTCTCCAAGTGTCCAAGGGAAAGCAAAGGGAGGTGATGTGAACAAGGAGGGCGAGACGGTTCTCCACCTCCTGGTCCACCACGCACATCGGTCATCCCCTTGCCGTTGTCGTTTCGCGAACACAAGGAAGGAAGGGTGGGGGTCAGATCTGCAGCACGCAAGCCACTCATGAGAGGAGATGGAAGAGTTGGCAAGAATGACGTACGTACCTTGGGCATCTAGGTCCCGTCAGAGTTGCGTCATTGTCGATGACCAGCACAGCAGCAAGCTCCGGTGTGGTGTGCCGCGCCACACCGATCCGGCCGGCCTCCATCGCGCAGGTGGATCCCGATGTGGCTGACCTCCATCGCACAGGTGGGTGCAGGTCCGGCGCTGCCATCGCTAGAACAGGTGCGCCCCATCCATCGCTAGAATTGGTGCGCCCCATCCATCGCCAGAACTGGTGGGCGTGGGTGGGTGGATCCATGGAAGAGGGGGTTTCCATGGGTGGATGGACGAGATGAGGAGGGAGGTCGGTCGGTGGTGGGGGTGGGGATGGGGGGGACGGGGAGACGAGGTCGCCGATGGGGGTGGGGATCGACGGCGACAACAGAGATTGGAGAGGAATAGGGGGTTGGGGAAGACGGGCAGTTTGTGGGCAGCTCCGCGGGGATTCACTCGTGAGTCTGGGCATGGGCTCGATCTTGGGTCAGCCTCGACCTCCTCTACGGTGAGGGTCGTCGACGGTGGCGGTGGGGCTAGGTTGGGGGGCGGCGGCGGCGGATCGAGATCTGAGCGAGGGAGATGGTTGGGGGCGGCGGCTGTGAGTGCGTAGGAGAGAGGGTGAGGGGGTGAGACGGGTTGTGTTAGGGTTAAGTGGGTGAGACGTGAGGGGGTGAAGGCAGCCATTGGATCCTGGACAATCGGACGGTGTTTGATGAACTATCCGCGTGAGATGTCTATAGACCAATCAGAACACAGCAAACAATTTGAAGACCTTATGACCATCCAAATTGATCGTAATCAAAGATAAGTTTTTTATGAAAAAAATCATTTTTCATTTTTCAATGCTCAAAATGAGTTTTTCTAAACAGACCTACCAAATATTTTTTCAAATGATATCATATTTTGCACAAGTTTACATCGTGGATTTGCAAACAATATTGACAAAGGGAGTTTCCATTTCCTTTGCACGAAAAATCAATTTTCCATTTTCTGAGTGCCCAAAATAATTTTTTTTGTGAAGAAGCTACCATATATTTGTTGTAAAATTGGACCAAATTATTTTTCTAAAATACTAGGCCATATTTAATGAACAATTGACCAAATGGTTGGGTGTAAAAAGTTTTGATCCACCTCTCGTGAAAAAGACAAATTCCCGCCGACTCAGCAGGAAGCGGGTCAAATTTAAACTGCAGCTGCCTCATAGTTTGCTCCTTATTTTTTCCAAAAATCATTTCTAGGTACATAAGTATCTATTTCATCGGAGAAACGTCAAAAGTCTTCCAAGATTCAACCACTAGCTAGGAACGGTCAAGCCCGCCATTTTGACCGCATTTTGAAACGGGCATAAAATTTTTAAATAAAATCAAAAAATTGGAAAACTTTCGCATTGTGTCATCATATGTGACCAAGTTCCCAGGAAAAATAATAAACTTGTAATACGACAATTATTTTAAAAAAGTGTTCTCGGAAATGAGCTATCATGTGTGAAGATTCATGGCTTTCAAGCCAAATGATCAATATTATGGCCACATTAATGGAATACTTTCTTCAAATGATCTCATATATTGTGCACAAGGGTGCATCTTGGAATTCCAAACAATGTTGCCTAAGGGAGTTTTCATTTTCTTTGGACGGAAAATTCATTTTCCATTTTCTGAGCGCCCGAAATGAGTTTTTTTGTGAATGACCTACCATATATTTGTGGAAAAATTGGGCCAAATCAATTTTCTAAAATACTAGGCCATATTTAATGCATAATTTACAAAATGGTTGGGTGTCAAAAGTTTTGATCCACCTCTCGTAAAAAAGACAAATTCCCGCCGATTTAGTAGGAAGCGGGTCAAATTTGAACTACAGCTGCCTCATAGTTTGCTCTTTATTTTTTCCAAAAATCATTTCTAGTTACATAAGTACGTATTTCATCAGAGAAACATCAAAAGTTTTCCAAGATTCAACTACTAGCTAGGAACGGTCAAGCCCGCTGTTTTGACCGCATTTTGAGACGGGCATAAAAAATTCAATGAAAAATTAAAAAATTGGAAAACCTTCGCATTGTGTCATCATATGTGACCAAGTTTCCAGGAAAAATAATAAACTTGTAATACGGCAATTATTTTAAAAAAGTGTTCTCAGAAATAAGCTATCACGTGTGAAGATTCATGGCTTTCAAGACAAATGATCAATCTTATGGCCACATTCATGGCATACTTTGTTCAAATGATCTCATATTGTGCACAAGGTTGCATCTTGGAATTCCAAACAATGTTGCCTAAGGGAGTTTTCATTTTCTTTGCACGGAAAATTCATATTCCATTTTCTAAGTGCCCGAAATGAGTTTTTTGTGAAGGACCTACCACATATTTGTTGAAAAATTGGGCCAAATCAATTTTATAAAATACTAGGCTATATTTAATGCATGATTGACAAAATGGTTGGGTGTCAAAAGTTTTGATCCACCTCTCATGAAAAAGACAAATTCCCGCCGATTTAGTAGGAAGTGGGTCAAATTTGAACTGCAGCTGCCTCATAGTTTGCTCTTTAGTTTTTCCAAAAATAATTTATAGTTACATAAGTACCTATTTAATCATAAATACATGGTTTGGTGGTGATACGTCGAGGTTTCGATGGTGGCCGAGGGCCCCAACTCTAGAGTGCGTAAACTCGCATGCCCGCCGCGTGGTCACCGCGTGACCGTGGCGTTGCCATGTGTTCTAGCGGCCTAGGCATGTCTAGTGGGTTGGGCACTCCCCAAGTAGGTGCTAGGAAGAAAATCACAACATAAGATTCTGACAAGGAGACCGATCGATCCTCAAAACATGAATAAGCAGCCAAGTGTTTGATTAGCGGCACGGGAAATGCACATGGCTAATGGGTGTGAGTTTTGGCTGAGGATGATCAGTTACTAAGAAGACCGTATTCACAAATTTTATCTCAAAAGGAGGAGCCTAGGTGGTACTTGCTTTGCAAAGTACCACACTAGACATAAATACGAATGTTGAAGCTGGGCTCAAAATAATGAATGGATGGAGCTGACATTTGGTGGAGGATGGTTATTTGGGCATAGGAAAACATTGTAGAAAATGGATACCATTTGGACATGCCAAAGTGGTACTTCCTTCACAAAGTGTTTTTCTGAACAGAATAGAAAAATGAATATTTTTGAATTATTTTTGAACTAGGAAAGGAAGGTTTTTTACATATTTGACGAAGATATGACCCAAAGAATTTATGAGATTTTTTTGGGAATTTTGGGAATGACAGAAATATAGGTTGCTTCACAACGTGGGGCAAAAATTGCCACATGGACATGACACATAGGCAAAGCTAATGAGGTGGCGCCTAGTCATAGCAACCCACCACAATTTACAAGGTTATGACCATCTATATTGGTCGTGATCAGCTAGAAATAAGGCAGCGGACTAGTGCTATCTGCTTTATGACCATTTCGTGTAAGGAAATTACGACCTTTCTGACCAAAATGGTCGTTATAATTTAGGGGTTGGAGTCCCCCGAACAGCTTTTGACCAATTGATCTAAAATGGTCATAGATCTATGACCAATTCTTCCAGGGTCACTGACAGAAGGTCACCAGTTGACATATTTCTTGTAGTGGAGTTTGGTAAATTTATGGTTAAGCAAGAAGATTGTAATGCTTATTTTGGTAGACAATTGAAATACAATTCAAATATGCTTGAACACTTGGGTGATTATATGGCTAATGTTAAAGGTGAACTTAAACTTATTAGTAAACATGCTTCTATGGTTACCACTCAAGTAGAACAAGCACTTAAAGCTCAAAATGATTTGCTCAATGAATTGAATAATAAGGATAATGAGTATGTTGTTAGAGTGGCTACTAGAATTGGTAGAATGACTCGGGAACCTTTGTATCCTGAAGGCCATCCTAAGAGAATTGAGCAAGATTCTCAAAGAAATAATATAGATGCACCCAGTTCTTCTAAAAAGAAGAAAAAGAAAAATGATAGGACTTTGCGTGCTTCTAGTGATCCTATTGTTGAAACACCTGAGAATGCAAATGATATTTCTATTTCTGATGCTGAAACACAATCTGGTAATGAACCTGAAACTAGTGATAATGTTAATAATAATGTCCATGATGATGCTCAACCTAGTAATGATAACGATATAGAAATTGAACCTTCTGTTGATCTTGATAACCCACAATCAAAGAATCAACGTTATAATAAGAAAGAATTTGTTGCTAGGAAACATGGTAAAGAAAGAGAGCCTTGGGTTCAGAAACCCATGCCTTTTCCTCCCAAACCATCCAAGAAAAAGGATGATGAGGATTTTGAGCGCTTTGCTAAAATGATTAGACCTATCTTTTTGCGTATGCGATTAACTGATATGCTCAAAACCAATCCTTATGCTAAGTATATGAACGATATTATTACAAATAAAAGAAAGGTGCCGAAAGCTGAAATTTCCACCATGCTTGCTAATTATACTTTTAAGGGTGGAATACCAAAGAAACTTGGAGATCCCGGTGTACCAACTATACCATGCTCCATTAAAAGAAATTATGTTAAAACTGCTTTATGTGATCTTGGAGCCGGTGTTAGTGTTATGCCTCTCTCTTTTATATCGTAGAGTTGATTTGAATAAGTTTACACCTACGGAAATATCTTTGCAAATGGCTGATAAATCAACTACTATACCAGTCGGTATTTGTGAGGATGTGCCTGTTGTAGTTGCAAATGTTACTATTTTAACGGACTTTGATATTCTTGATATTCCTGAGGACGATAGTATGTCTATTATTCTTGGAAGACACTTTTTGAATACTGCAGGCTGTTATTGATTGCACTAAAGGCAATGTCACTTTTCATGTTAATGGTAATGAGCACACGGTACACTTTTCGAGGAAACAACCTCAAGTTCATAGTATCAACTCTATTGGAAAAATTCCATCGATTATATTTGGAGGTTTTGAATTTCCTCTTCCTACTGTCAAGAAGAAATATGATATTCTTATTATTGGGGATGTGCATATCCCCGTTGAGGTAACATAGTGTTATTCAAAATTTCTCCGGTTCCATGGTATTCAAAATGAGTTCGTTAACAAGACTAGATGATCAACCTTGTTAGTGGATTCCTTTTGATGATCATGAGATGGATGAAACTAGAAGGCACAACTTTCTGTACCCCACTTTTACTTTTTGTTATTTATATTAAATAAAATAAAAATAAATATTTTTCTATCTGTTATCTGATTATCCGTGCAATACAAAAATACCTCGAAAATAAAAGTTCTCCAAATGCCCTGAAATTTAAATATGATTTTTTTCTAGAATATTTCAGGATTTATGGAACTGAGAACACACCAGGGGGGCCAACCACCTACCCACGAGGGAGAAGGGTGCGCCCACCCCTCTAGGGCATGCCCCCTGCCTCGTGGGCCCACAGTGGCCCTCCTCCACTTATCATTTCACCCATACACTTCTTCTTCCTCCCCCAAACACGAATATCCAGCTCAAACCCGAGTCCAAGCTCATTTTTCTGCCGTTTTCGATCTCCTTGCTCAAAGCACCTCTCACAAAACTGCTTGGGGAGATTGTTCCTTGGTATGTGACTCCTCCATTGGTCCAATTAGTTTTTGTTCTGGTGCTTTATTCATTGCAAATTTTTGCTGCATAGGTGACCCTGTTCTTGAGCTTGCATGTCAAATTTATATGGTTCCAAATAGTTTTGATGCATGATATAGGCCCCAGGCACTTGTATGAGTAGTTGCTATCAATATTATTGAGTTCAGTTAACTTTTATTTTGAAGTTACTAAAAAAATTTAGAATTTTTCAGAGGAAGAAATATGCTTAGGAAAATGTTCCAAGGTGTTTCTTCAAGGAAGCAAGGACCCAGGCTTGCAATGTGTGATGCTAATGACGAGCCACCAAGAGACGCTCCAGTGCGTCCTTGTGAATGGCCTTTTGAGAACTTTATGGATCAAGCGGGAATAAAAGAAGAATTCAATGCATATTTGCGTAATGCTGATCTCATGAGATTCGAGGAAGAGAAGTACAACCAGTATCATAACCTCACCAGTAGCTTTGTGAGGAGGCAAGAGGCGGATATACGATTACCAGAGAGGAGGCAGATGAGTATGAGAGGAGAGAGGATGCCGCTCGTCACCACGCTGCAGCTCAGCAAGCGATAGCTGCTGCATCACAGTACGACCCCAGCTACTATTATGGATATCCGCCAAGCCAGCCGTGGCCATAGACCAACTTAGGCCAAAATCCTAAGCTTGGGGGAGTACGTATTTCCCACTGACATTACATTTATATTCACACACTCATTGCTAGGTGTCGGTGCTCATACTTTTTCATTGTATCATCCATGCTAGTTTATTATCCTTTTTATGCTTTCTTCGTGTGTGTTTAATAAACCTTAGGAAAAACCAAAAAAAAATAGTTGTAGATTTTAGTTAGTTTAATTTCCATGCTTGTAGTAGTAATTAAAAAGAAAACCCAAAAAGATTTCCTATTCTTCTTTTGCTTGTTGGGAGCTTTCTCATGTAAATAGTTCTATTTCTTTCCTTTCCTTTGGGGTCGATAGGAGAAGGCGATAATTAAATTGTTGAAGTGTCTCTTATATGCATTATTTGTCACAGCCCTAGAATTCTGCTTTGTAACTAGTTGCATCAGTGAGTGGCATCCATGCATCATGTTTAAATTCCATTTAAATATGAATTGGGGAAAGTGGAAAAGCCTCAGAGATCATTTCTAAAAAACTGATCAACATTAAAAATTGCTTCAAACAAACCCAAGAAAATGTTCCTGTTAAGCTATAAAAATATTGGCAGGAAAGTAAAACTCAAACCAATATTTTTGGAGTCTCAGGGATATTTATTTTGGGCCTTTGAAATTAAATCAATAAGTATTTGACTTTTGGATTATATTCATTTTATATAGAATATATTTCAAAAGGCCCTGAAATTATTTATGTACCTTTGCAAAAGTCCATCTAGCAACATAAATTATTCAGAGGATATTTGGCACTGTTTTGAATTGTTTAAATTTCAAAAACAATGGCAAAGTAAAAGAAAAACAAAACAGAACAAAATAAAACAGAGACAGAAACTTACCTAACCTCACCTGCGGCCTAGCTTCTGTGCAGCCCAACCAGCCCAACACTGTAGGCCCAACCCACCTCCTCCCCTTGTCTTCTTCCAGCTCGCGCCAGAAGGACTGGGAGCGTGGTCGCCGCGCGCTCGGCCACCTCCTGCTTCTCGCCGCCTCCCCGACGTTGCTCTGGACGCTCTGCACGACGCCACACAGACCCCCGACCCCCTCGTCCTCTCCCCTCTCTCCCTGGACCTCTTTCCCCTCCTCTGCTCTCTCTCCCACGGCAACCCGAACGGATCCATTGCCACCGTCGCCGCCCGCCTGACCACCGTGCCTCCCTCGCCCTCTCGTTGTGCCAAGAAGCTCCGCCTCGACCTACCCTTCCTCCTCACCGCGCCAAGTGAGCCGGGAAGCCCTGCAACGTCCTCACCACCCTCATCTCTGTCTTCGGCCGCCGCCGTCAATTTGCTCCATCCAAGCCGTCCCCGAGCACGCTGAGATCACCAACGACCTCGCTGTGAGCCGCTGACCCGTTCCCCTCTTCTCCCCTTGCCGCTTGCCCACTCTAGCTGCTGTCTCCACCGGACCCGAGAGCGCACCGCCGCCTGAGCTCCTCGCTGCCGTGGCCACGTCCATCGGAGCTCGAAACCGAGGGTGCCACTGCGCTCAGCGCATCACCATGGAGCCGTAGCCACCACCCGTTGCTCCTGTTGTGCCCTGCGACGTCGATTCGTTCGACGCCCGAACGTTGGCTGCCGCACTTGCCGTCGCCGCCATCGTTTTAGGCCACCTCCGGCGAAGCTGAGGGCACCACCCGACGCGCGCGAGCTCCAGCTACTCATGGATGGGCTCCGCCGTTGGTTTGGTCGCCGAAGAAGCAATCCCGAGCACCACCGCCGCGCATGACTTCGCCGGCGACGAGCCGCGGGTCAACTCCGGCGAGGTGACCCGGGGGTTTGACCCCGTCTGACCAGGGTTTGACCACCCTGGGTCACTGACGCGTGGGGCCAGCCCTAATAATTAACCCAGGTTAGTGTTAATTATTTAGTTAGTTAATTAGCCACTTACATGTGGGCCTAGGCCTTAACTAAACTAGATTAGGATTAGTATAATTTTAATTAACCTTGTTAGTTAACTATGTCACTAACGTGTGGACCCCACACCTCAGGTTTGACCTGGACCGAGCCGTTGACCTGCTGACATCACTGTGAGGTCATGCTGACGCAATAATCCCTTTCTGGAATTTAAATAAATCTTAAATGATTTATTATTTTCAGAAAATATCCAAAACTTTGAAAAATCATAGAAATTAATCTATAGCTCCAAATGAAATAAATTATATATGAAAAATTATCAGAAAAATTCAAGGAATCCATCTGTACCATTTTCATGCATTTTGAGCAAGTTAACCTCACTGCTTAGGATGAAACATGATTAGGGAAAATTTCATAATAGGTTTGGAGTTCGAATTTGATATAGTTTTGAATTCCACTTCAATTAAAATGACTTACTGTTGCATTAGCCCAAAACACATTCATATTGCCATGTCATAGCATGCATCATATTGTTGCATATCGTCATGTGTTGATTGTGTTCTTCCTCAGTTGCCGGTGTTTGTCCCCCCTCAGTAGACGTTGGTCCAGCGATGAATTCATTGACACTGATGAAGACTCAATGTTATCTTCAGAAGTGCCAGGCAAGCAAAACCCCCTTGTTCATTCCGATACAATCCCACTCTCTCGCTCCTGCCCTCTTTTACTGCATTAGGACAACACCGATTCATCTGTTACATGCTGCGGTAGTTGAACCCCTTTCCTCTGCATGACCCGTCATTGCCACAGTAAATAGATGAAACCCACTAGCATGAGTAGGAGTTGTTTGAGCCCTGATGTGCCTACTACTGCTTAGAGTTGAGTCAGGTCTGATTCATCGGGAATGAATTGGAACATGGTGAACATGTCCTACCATTGAGAGCTAAGTGTGTGAACACGATTTGGTAAAGGTAGCGGTGAGAGGCCATGTAGGAGTACATGGTGGGTTGTCTCATTGTAGCCGTTCTCAGGAACTGAGTTCTGTGTTTGTGATCCATGAACAGTTACTACCACACATTGGGTTCCGGTAACTCGGCCCCTCTCGACTTATTAATCAACTTGATCTCTGTCCAGGAGTTGCAACTAGTTTCTGGTGTTTGTAGGTAGTGTTAGTAGTCTACCAAGTGGCACCCGGTACAGGTGGGCTTGGGATAGACTAGGCATAGTGGCACGGTGTACCAAGTGGCACCTGGATGGTGGGCTTGGGAACCCTGCACACATCGTTTGGGGCCGTGAGCGACACCCCGGCCGGATCTCCTTGCGGATGGAACCCGAATAGGCGATAAACCTGGACGAGAGACTTGTTGGTTAGTCAGGTCATGGCCGACTCCCTCGCCCGGCTTCCGCTTGAAGGTTGCCGAGGTACATGACGTGTACAGGGCGATAAGTGGCGAGAGTGTGTGTGAAGAAGTACACCCCTGCAGGGTTATCATTATCTATTCGAATAGCCAGATTCCTCGGATATGGAAACTTGGACCCCTTGCATAGTTCATAGACAGGTGAAAGTGGATACTCTAAAATGCGCAAGATAACTGTGAGTGATATGGATGGCGTTCTCGCGGGGAGACGGGAGCGGATCCATAGTGGTGTATTGGTATGGTGAATTTGTGGACTCGTGTGCGCCACCTCAAAAGAGTTACTTGCCGTCGTAGTTCGGTATAGCCACCGAGTCAAAGCTGGCTTGCTGCAGTTAAACTCCACCACCCCTTTGTTGGTACTGATGCATATGTAGATAGTCCTAATGTAAGTCTTGCTGGGTACATTTGTACTCACGTTTGCTTAATTTATGTTTTGTAGAGAGATTTTAGTCTCGCTAGTAGTTCCGCGTGGACTTCGACGTTTAGCTTCATACCTCGGCTACGATCTTGTGCCCTCGGCAGCATCTGGTAGATAGTCAGGCTTCTCAGCCTTTTTCATTTATAGATGTCTGTACTCAGACATGTTAAGCTTCCGCATGTGCTTTGATCGTATGCTATGATTGTTGGGTCATGAGACCCATGTTTGTAATATCTCGCTCCTCGGAGCCTAATGAATAAATACTCTGAGTCGTAGAGTCTTGTTGTGATGCCATGTTGTATTGCACATATCGAGCATATTGTGTGTATGATTGAAATGCTTGGTATGTGTGGGATCCGACAACCTAGTTGTTTATCCTTGGTAGCCTCTCTTACGGGGAAATGTAGTCTTGTGCTTCCATGAGCCATAATAGTCCGCTACAGCCCGATTCACCGGAGTCCTGCTAGCCCAGCGCTACTGCTCAGGACACTTGACTGGCCGGCATGTGTTTCACTTCGTTCCTGTGTCTGTCCCTTCGGGGAAATGTCACGCGGTGACATCCGGAGTCCTGCCTAGCCTGCTACAGCCCGGGTTACCCGAGTCCTGTTAGCCCAGTGCTACAGCCCGGATTCACACGCTGTTGACCGACATGCTCGAGGTTGATTCATGTATGCCTGTCCCCATGGGTTAGTGCCGCTTTGGGTTCACGACTAGCCATGTCGGCCCGGGTTCTTTGTCATATGGATGCTAGTGACACTATCATATACGTGAGCCAAAAGGTGCAAATGGTCCCGGGCCAGGTAAGGTGGCACCCGTGGGAATACCGTGCGTGAGGCCGCAAAGTGATATGATGTGTTACATGCTAGATCATTGTGACTTAGGATCGGGGTCCTGACATTATTGTTGATCTGACAAAAGAGCCCATATTGCCTTGTCTTCTCTTGTTTATTGAATACCTGCAAATTCCAGCTTAGTCCAATGCACGAGCACTATTATTATTATTCACATCGTTCAGTCGTGCAAGTGAAAGGAAATTATGATGATATATGATGGACTGACTGAGATGGGAAAAGATGGTATGAACTCGACCTCTTTTGTTTTTGTAAATATGATTAGTTCATCGTTCCTGATTCAGCCTATTATGAATAAAGATGTTTGCAATGATAACTAGAGATCATAGTTTCTTATGCCATGCTTGATTAGCTATGAGTTATAATGGTTTACCTTGCGTGCCAACATGCTATTAAAATGGTTATGATGTGGTATGATAGGGTGGTATCCTCCTATGAATGATTTAAGTGACTTGACTTGGTGCGTGTTCACGCATGTAGTTGAAACAAAATCAACATAGCCTTCACGATATTTATGTTCATGGTGGATTATATCCTACTCATGCTTGCATTCGGTGTTGATTAATTTTAATGCATGTTGATGACTGTTGTCGCTCTCTAGCTGGTTGCTTCCCAGTCTTTTGCTAGCCTTCTCCTATACTAAGCGGGAATACTGCTTGTGCATCCAATTCCATAAACCCCAAAGTTATTCCATATGAGTCCACTATACCTACCTATATACGGTATCTACCTGCCGTTCCAAGTAAATTTGTATGTGCCAAACTCTAAACCTTCAAATAAATATCTTGTTTTGTATGCTCGAATATGTCATGTATCAACTAGGGTTGTCTGTCTCTTCCATGTTAGGCGGGTTATTCTCAAGAGGAGTGGACTCCGCTCCTCACTCACGAGATAAATGGTTGGTCACTGGGATACCCAGTCCCATGCTTTATGCAAACTAAATCAAAATAATTGCAAACAAAACTCCCCCTGGGACTCTTGTTAGTTGGAGGAACTCGTTGTTTCGAGCAAGCCATGGATTGATGCTTGTGGTGGAAGGGGGAGTATAAACTTTACCATTCTGTTTGGGAACCACCTATAATGTGTGTAGCATGGAAGATATCGTCATCTCTTGGTTGTTATGTTGACAATGAAAGTATACCGCTCAAAATATTATTCACCTCTGTTTCAAAATCGAGCTCTAGCACCTCTACAAATCCCTGCTTCCCTCTGCGAAGGGCCTATCTATTTACTTTTATGCTGAGTCATCACCCTCTTATTAAAAAGCACCAGTTGGAGAGCACCATTGTCATTTGCATTCATTACTGTTAGTTTACATTGAGTATGACTTGACTGGATCTCTTTTACCATGAATTACAATGTCTAGTCAGTCCTTAGTCTTTAAAGGTGCTCTGCATTTATGTTTTGCGGTCCCAGAAAGGGCTAGCGAGATACTACCTTGTTATATCATATTATGATTGTTTTGAGAAAGTATTGTCATTCAAGATTTATTAATATTTCTCGCTAGTTGATTATGCTATTGATATGAGTAAACTTGAGATCTATGCGTTATTGTGAATGTGGTTAGTTATAATCTTTGCTGAAAACTTGAATGTTCGCTTTACATATTTACAACAACAAGAGAAAACAGAGTTTGTAAAAGTTTTTCTTTATCACTTTCAGTTTGTCAACTGAATTTCTTGAGGACAAGCAAATGTTTAAGCTTGGGGGAGTTGATACGTCTCCAATGTATCTACTTTTCCAAACACTTTTGCCCATGTTTTGGACTCTAACTTGCATGATTTGAATGGAACTAACCCGGACTGATGCTGTTTTCAGCAGAATTACCATGGTCTTATTTATCTGTTGGAGCAAACGTTCTCGGAATGACCCGAAATTTCACGGAGCCGCTTTTCAGAAAATAAGAAAAATACCTGCCACAGATGAAGCCCAGGGGGCCCACCATCTCTGCACGAGGTTGGGGTGCGCTTGCCCCCTAGGGCGCGCCCCCTACCTCATGGGCCCCCTGTTGCCTCTCTGACTCCAACTCCACCTCCATATATTGAGTTTCAGGGAGAAAAAAATCAGAGAGAAGAAGTCATCGTGTTTTATGATACGGAGCTGCCCCAAGCCATAAAACCTCTCGGGAGGGCTGATCTGGGGTCCGTTCGGGGCTCCGGAAAGGGGAATCCGTCACCATCGTCATCATCAACCATCCTCCATCACCAATGTCATGATGCTCACCGCCATGCGTGAGTAATTCCATCATAGGCTTGCTGGACGGTGATGGGTTGGATGAGATCTATCATGTAATCCAGTTAGTTTTGTTAGGGTTTGATCCCTAGTGTCCACTATGTTCTGAGATTGATGTTGCTATGACTTTGCTATGCTTAATGCTTGTCACTAGGGCCCGAGTGCCATGATTTCAGATCTGAACCTATTATGTTTTCATCAATATATGAGTGTTCTTGATCCTATCTTGCAAGTCTATAGTCACCTATTATGAGTTATGATCCGTTAACCCCGAAGTGACAATAATCGAGATACTTACCGGTGATGACCGTAGTTTGAGGAGTTCATGTATTCACTATGTGTTAATGCTTTGTACCGGTTCTCTATTAAAGGGAGGCCTTAATATCGCTTAGTTTCTGTAAGGACCCCGCTGCCACGGGAGGGTAGGACAAAAGATGCCATGCAAGTTCTTTTCCATAAGCACGTATGACTATGTTCGGAATACATGCCTACATTATATCAATGAACTGGAGCTAGTTCTGTGTCACCCTAGGTTATGATTGTTACATGATGAACTGCATCCGGCATAATTCTCCATCACCAATCCATTGCCTACGAGCTTTCCATATATTGTTCTTCGCTTATTTACTTTTCCGTTGCTATTGCTATCATCACTACAAAATACCAAAAACATTACTTTTACTATTGTTACCTTTTGCTACCGTTATCACTACTATCATATTACTTTGCTACTAAACACTTTGCTGCAGATATTAAGTTTCTAGGTGTGGTTGAATTGACAACTCAGCTGCTAATACTTGAGAATATTCTTTGGCTCCCCTTGTGTCGAATCAATAAATTTGGGTTGAATACTCTACCCTTGAAAACTGTTGCGATCCCCTATACTTGTGGGTTATCAGGTACTACTCCGCTGTGATGGAGGGTTTCATCGTTGGAGCAGCTCCAATAAGTTGTACGACGCCGAGGCTAAAGCAGGACAAGAGAGACAATGAACAACGTTAACCTGAGTGGAATTCTAATAGCATCTCCAATACATGACGTAAAATACATCAGCCACTCATCTCTGAACTTAACTGTCGAAACTGAACTTAACTGTCGAAACTGAACTTAACTGTCGAAACTGAATTTTGCTGTCGAAACTGAACGCACTAGCAAGGTGAGGCTACACGTCGGTCGACTGACTTTTTCATCTCTAGTCAGTCGATTTTGAAGCCATTGGATATGAAATCAAGGGTATGCGGTTCATCTTAACCCTCCACCCCCTGAGCCGCCAGCCACCACCAGCCAAACAGCAGCCCCCCGACGCTCGCGGCCGGCGGTGCGCCGCCCCGCCCGCCCGGAAAACACTCCCCACCGTCGGTCCGCCGCCGCCCCGACCATCCCTGTAGGACCCCCGTGCCGAGCTTTTTCTCCGGCGATCCCCACGCCACCGCCCCACCAACGCCCCGCCACCACCAGCGACCATTGCCCCATCCTGAACCCTAAGATAGATAGTGGGGTACCTCTCCGGTGAGCCCCCCTCCCCGCTGCGGCTGGTTCTTCCTTCACCCCGGCCAGCCCCCCACCCCCACCCCCTAATAATCGACTGACCCAAAAGTCGATTTAGTCGACTGAAGTGTAGCTAAATCGGAGCAGCATCACAAGCAAGAGCGAGATCAGCAGCGCGAGCAAGAGCAATAGCAAGAGTAGACCAGGAAGGGGACTGAGAGCAAGAGCAAAGCAACAGCGCGAGCGAGAGCTAAAGCGGCAGCAGCTCCTACTGATGTGGACGTCGCGGCCAAGGGAGCGGCGCCGTGGAGGAAGTGGCCAGCGACGCTGCCATGAATGGAGTCGCACCGTGTCGGCTCGGGACCGAGCGCCGACAGCATCGTGAGATAAAATCAAGAAGAAAATGCGGCGATTAGTGTACAACCTCTTTTGTGGCGCCGATTAGGCCGCAGCTTCATCCGAGGAAACGGTGATGATGATGCTCTTCAAGTGGTGCAGGTGAAACGGCGGTGTGGGAATGGAGGTGGCGCGAAAGATGAGAGCAACTTCGAGGCAGCTCCTTGGAGGTGGAGGACGGGGTGGCTGAACCAGCGGGACGATGAGATTGACGATGGATCCTCATCCGGTACAGTGGATGAGGGACGTCGAGGTGTTGCTGTGGACGCCATCGTCGGGGAAGAGGCTCCGGCTGGCTGGCAGACGGAGCAGGTTGTGGGGTTTCGCTGCGGATTCTCGCGGCCTCGGTGTACGAATGGGTGGGTGGATGGGATGGTAGTGGGGAACCATGGCTTAGAGATGCGCTTCTCCGAAATGTGGGGTAAGTTACGAAAGTACCCCCACCGATTTGAGGCGGTTCTTTCGGTTCAGGGGTACCACGGGCATTTCACGTGTCGGGATTTCACAGGAGGTGGGTGTTTTCGCGCGCGTTGTAATTTCGGAATAGCAAGGCGCGGGTTGAGATGGAGGGAGTTGTCGGAGCACAACGAGACAAAGATATATCTTAAATATTTCGGGCTAACAAGGCGCGGGTTGAAATTTCCGGACAAGCCTAATGTGTATTGTACCAAATCAATGCGCACTACCCAAATGTCATTCAAAACTTTGAATTCATGTTATGTTCAATTAAAATATTTTGCTACGTGTATAATGCATGCAACCTACTACTCAAATGAACGTTTTAGTGCATTCCAAACGTATATTCTACCGCTTCAATATGAACTAAATTTGAATTTGTTTCTCTATTTGAATAAGATCTACAGTAATGATTGTTGTGAAGTCAAAGCATATGAATTTGTTTCTCTGTTTTAATAAGATCTGCAATCGTCATTATTGTCAAGTTAAACCATCGTTTGTGTATTATATTCACAGCACACCACATGATTAGTCTCGAGTTACATATGAACTATGTGTACTATATGAACTCGAACTAGATTTTTTGAATCCACTTTATTTTGATTTCAAATCACATTACATTTCTAGCTCTAGCTAGACCTTCATAATCTAAACCATGTCTCATATGTATAATGTGTTTATCACATTATGTATGGTGCCCCGCCCCCTACGCTACAAGTATTTAGATGTGAGTTGCAAACACCACACATTACCACAAATTCAAATAAAATGTGAGAATGTTCGATATATAGTATTGTTTAGATTGTTCGATATTTAGTTGTAAGCTGCAAATGCCACACATTATCACAAATTCAAATAAAATGTGAGACTGTTTGATGTATAGTATGGTTTAGATTGTTCGGCATTTAGGTGTGAGTTGCAAACGCCATGCATTATCACATTATGGTATAACATGTGCACAGCAAGTGTATCACCGCTATGTTTAAAACACTATGATCTCCTATTAAAATATATTCATGCATGCAATGATTAAAACACTATGATCTCCTATTAAAATATATGAATCCGCTTTCATATCAAATTATGAGCTTTGTTAGTCTCTTACACCCACACAATCCTCTAACCTTTGTAGCTACCACTAACTTTCTCTCGTGCATGCACACGCCCTCCTCGCCCTCCCCCTCCCTCGGCATTCTATACACCGGGCACATTCATTTTTTTCTTTAGGTCATTCTCCCAGAATCTCCACAACTCCCTTCCGACAAACACGGATCGATAAACAATCCAGCGATGCCTGCCTACAACATACACACACACCTTCAATCTCCTCCTTTATGTGTCCTTGCCTCGTGTCTCTCATACGGCCAGACACATGTGTAAACTCTCGCCCCTCTTTTCATCGATCTCACAACCGCACACTCCTCCCCGTATCTAGCTAGTAGTTAGGCCTCTCGCACCACCTCCTAGCTCCATTCTCTCTGTCTATCCGTCCCGCTGGGCCTTATTTGCCTCTAACAAATGGACGTACACCGACCGATCTCTCGCTATACATATAGCTAGCTAGGTCCTTATAACTCGTTTTTACCCACACGTCAATCGATCTACCTCATTAGTTGTGTCTCTCCCTTCCTCCGACAAAAAACAATTGATCTGCCGATCTAGTTAGGTTTGTTACCAAACACATGGTTCCCCTTCATCATCCATCCATGCGTATCGACAGATCTATCACGCACAGGCACACATAGAAACACATCCCCACTCTTATTGATAACATTGTAGTTCCACCCTCAGTTTGTCTTGTAGGCCTCTCCCACCATCTTCGAGAAGCAACTCCATCACCCATCCAGCACTCTACCCCTGCCTCCCTCTCCCTCCCTCTCTCTCTCCTCTCTCTCTCTGTCCCATCATATTTCATGTCCTTCAGTTATGTATGGATGTCGACCGTTCTCCCTCAATACATAGCTGGGTCTCTCCTTCTCAACACATATACGAGTTGTTCTACCTCTATAGTTAGGCCTCGGCCTACCCCTCCCCCACCCCCTCCCCCCACACACACCGATACATCGAGCGCTCTAGTCATGTCTCCCTGCCACACACAAACTTGACATGTGCCCTCTAACGTTCCGGTAGGCCAGTCGCCCTATATCTTTGACTTGCACACACACACAATTTCGATGGCTCTCTTCATCGATCTCGCACCCACCCACTTGATCCTCTCTTCAACTCTCTCGATAGCTATGACCCTCCCTCTCTTCTCGTGGATTGCCCGACCCTCTATGTATGATATGGATAGGCCTCCATTTCACACACATTGCATGCAAAATTTTGTTTGAGATGTCATCGACACTTATTCCCACAAATAATTCATGAAATCAACCCCCACCCCAAAACAAAAAACACTCACGAACGCGGTTAGTATCTCTCACACACACCCATGTAGGTGGGGGACATGCACGAAGAGAAGAGGTGCATGCACGACGCACGTACTCCCGTCTCTTTCCCAACCACACCGGCGCGGGTACACGGTGGAGCTCATTTCTGTACGAAAAAGGAAGCCCACGTGGCAGTTTGGCACGTGTACTGGTTGTCCACTTGGTGGAGGGAGGATCGTCTACCACGGGTGAACAAACAAATTGTGACTTGGCGTGTTATGTTAAAAAAAAGAGGCAAACTATGTGGGGCCTACCTTAGAGGCAAGGCTCTATACACTGGAGTACTTTTGATGTGTCCCGTCAACTCGCAGAACGAGGAGAAGCTTGCTTAGTACGCCCTCTCCCCCGTTCCTAAATATAAGTCTTTGTAGAGATTTCACCATGAACCACATGCGGATGTATATAGATGCATTTTAAGTGTAGATTCATTCATTTTGTTCCGTATGTAGTGGAATCACTACAAAGACTTATCTACTAGTAATAGCTAGCCCCCACTACTAGGAATTCTCTATCCTCTCCTTGAGCCACATCATCAAAATTGATGTAGCCATTAGATGAAGTAAATTAGTCCATAATAGCCGTCTAATCTAGACGTTGAGAGGCTCCGCACTAAGCCACATGCAAGCATGCAGAAATACTGTGGCACATGTATGTGAGTGGGTTTTAATCACATCAACATGTCTGCATGCAAGCATGCAACGGTAGCATGCATGTAAGTGAGCTTTTAAGTCCCATTAACATGTCAAAAAGAAAAATATAATCCCATTATGCAGTAGGAGTTGGCTGATCTTTTTTCCTTATGTGAGATGATCTAAGTGATGATAGGAGTTTATTTAGTTTGGCTACCACATTTGTCATGCATTTATAGAGTTTTTTAGTTCTATGAAATCGATAATTTTGCGCAGAGAGATATACCGCTGTTCCACGGCAACGCGCGGGGACTCATCTAGTAATAGTTAGGAACGGAGGGAGTACTATGTAAAGAGTTAGGTGTTGCACAGTGATAGTGTGAGGTGGGCCATGTAATCACTGAGCCTGCGTGTTTTCACTGCTCTTGCACACCTCCGCTGTAAGAATGGACAAAATTGTAATCTACTAGTAGTACCTCCTTTCGCCGAAAGCGTGGGACATCTAGCAGTCCTACCACCTCAGTAATAAAGACCAATGAGCCATCAAATCACATAGACCTAGCAGTAACCATCACTCTTGCGCCAATGAGAGGTCGCGCCCGCTCTGCCTGGGCATGAATGCGGCACCGATTCTTTGGAGCAGCGCTGACCGTTTTGGGCGGGAAGCGCACACGGGCGATGGAGGGGCTTTGGGTGGGCCAGGCTGGTCAGGAGTGGGCGTGGCAGTTGTCCGCATGTCCCTACCGAACACGCCCGGAAACGAGAGGATGCACTGACTCTCGTGGATAAATGCGTACACTACACAACATCTCTCTGTAGGAGTAGGCCGATCTGTCGCTCTCTCTAACACACACATGTTGTTAAACACACACACACACACACACACACACACACACACACACGCATGCACATTGGTCCCGTTGCACCTTCTAACTTGAGGTCTCGGGTTCGATAACTACACTTGAGCATAATTTGTGCCAGGAGGATTCTTTGACTGGTCAAAATGTTTTCTAGGGTTTGCACGCTTCACACTCTCTCTCCAATATATATATACACGCTGGAGCCTCAGCGCTTGTAGTTCCTCTCTTCACACTCTCTCGCCCTCTCCCACTGGAGCCTTAGCGCTTGTACTCCCTCCGTTCCGAATTACTTGTCGCAGGTATGGATGTATCTAGATGTATTTTAGTTCTAGATACATCCACTTCTTCGACGAGTAATTTGGAATGGAGGGAGTAGTTGCTCTCTTCACACTCTCCCGCCCTCTCCAGATCTAAACAAGACTTCATTGGCCTCTCTCTCCCCTCAATGCTGCTCAAAGAGCCAGCAGGATCCGTCCGCCGGGAAGGGAAGGAGGCTTAACGCTGTCGCCGTCGGTGAGGGACTACCGGTGCAGCTATTCACTTTCCACCCACGGGCGGCGCGAGAGGGCCTCCGACCCCTTCTTCCTCGCCGTCGTCCCGTCGCCCACCAAACCACGCCCCAAGAACCTTAAGGTATAATTTACTTACTCCACATGCATTGCTCTAGCTACATGTATACCATGAATCTAGGATGTGGTTCAAAGAGGAAAGGAGTGGGGGAAAGTAGTGGCAAAAGTTGTATATAGCATGAATCTAGGATTTGGTTCAAAGAGGAAATGAAGGGGGAAAGGTGTATAGCATGAATCTAGGACGTGGTTCAAAGAGGAAAGGAATGGGGGAAAGTTGTATCGCATAAATCTAGGACATGGTTCAAAGAGGAAAGGAAGGGGCGAAAGTACTAGTTCAAAAAGGAAAGGGAGGGACAAAGCTGTAGAGTTTGAGCAGGACTAGATTTGCTGCGCTCACATAGGGAAAGATGTCTAAAGATAACAAAACTGGGACCAACATAAATATGCTCCTTGGTTGTTTATTCTTTGTTGCAACAGACTATGCATGACCACAGTACATCGGTAGATGCACATGGTGTTGGTGCGTCCACTATCCCGTGCAACTCATTAGCTGTTGTTAATCTAAGGCCCTGTTTGGTCAAAAACTCCCAAGTCCCTACCTGCTTGGTTCCAGGGACTAAACATGGACTAGAGGTTACTAAATGACATGCTAAGAGACCATGTTACCCCTAGTAATGAATTAATAGAG
Organism: Triticum monococcum; assembly: GCA_034509565.1. Classification (NCBI taxonomy): domain Eukaryota; kingdom Viridiplantae; phylum Streptophyta; class Magnoliopsida; order Poales; family Poaceae; genus Triticum; species Triticum monococcum. The sequence continues at coordinate 113,080,349 of CM067843.1, forward strand.
ACAAGGTGCAATGCGTGACAGGGGCAACTGTTGGAAAAAGTCCCAAAAAGACTCCCTCAGTGTCTTCTTTCTTTAGTCCCAAATGCCCACTTTTAGTCCCTAAAAGTCCCTCCTGTTTGGTTTAGATGGGACTGACACGGAGTTTTTTTAGTCCCTACACCAAAATGTCCCTGTAAACAAACAACCTCTAATAATGTCGCTGGAAAATTGATGCAATGCCACAGTTAAAAGCAAATTACATGTTTAACGAATTTTATTGTTAATATAATCTCTATGTTAATATTAATCAATGCCACCGTTTGAGAAATGCTACTGTCTTGCTTTCTTTCCCATTTAGATAAGGTAGATGCTTCTTTTTGTTGGCTTCTGTGTCATCCATCGTTATTGAACACTAATTGTTTCCTTTGCACCTCTGTGTAAACAGGGTTATCTACTTCACCTCGTTGCCATTGTGACCTTTTGTTGCACTTCACAAAACACTTTTGTTTTAAGAGTGTTTTGTGTAGTTCAACCAAAATGTCACACCGACAACATTGCTTGATTGCTTGATCTTAGTGGAACTGCACAAGAGGAGATCTTACTTCCTATCTGTTAAGGTGAATTTGGTTCAGATCTTCTTCTTGTGAGTTGTTTGAATTCCGCATCATGAGAGGTCAGTACTAGCCTTCTTTCACATGATTCTGCAGTGTGCTTTCATATGTTGTGCTACTTGTACGATAATGTTGCCTGATTTTAGTGAACTGCACAAATGGAGACAAGACTTCCAATCTGTATGTGCACCGTGATATCCCATTGAGGTAAGATAAGGATATTTCACAACTGCTGGCCTGTATTTTGCCACTTTCATCAGAAAATTATGTTTAGTACTATACTTGTGCTCCCTAATTGACATGCCAAATCTTAGATTGAAGACGAAGCTTGTCTGTTATTGAACCAAGTGATGAAGGGGAAGAACAAGCGGAAGAAAAACAAAAATCAACTCCCGGTGCTGTAATGAAGCATTGGAACTGTGATGACACAAGTAATGATATAGTTTTGCATCTTAATTTATTGCTATGGCTGGACCGAGCAATTGTTTTGCCACTGATTTGATGCCGCTCTTAATGTAATATGTAATTATCTCAACTTGTGCAAACATGGATCTTCTTTGAAGATACCATATATTTTAGTGGAACTACACAAGAAGATGTTGGAAACATTAAACTAATTGAGGAGTATATAGTAAGCATGGCCACCACCGTAGATAGAAACAGATGGTTCAGGAGAAGTGCTTCATCTGTATGCTCTATACAATAAGCCTCCTGATAAAGGTTATTACTCGCCCACTGATTTCATCCATATGATTGAGATTTGTCATCTCTATTGGTGTTGTGCTACTGTTTAGATACTGTCATGAAAAAGTGGTATTGTCCTTGAGAAGTGCTTCATCTGTGTTGTTTTAAATATTTCCTTTACTTTTTTTCGAGCAAACAGGGATGCTAGCATTTAGTAGTCCTTTTGTCTTTGCACAACAGGATCATCTTCCTCTGAAGAAGAATATGGAGTACGTGAAGTGACTAGTTCAGATTATGCCAGGATGAAGAAACCCTGTCTATCTTCTCATCAGAAGGAGCAGTTGAAGGATGGTTACTCTACTCCCCACAAGACCAAACTAACTTCAGCTCAGAAGGACTGACAAATCTCCATCTTTTTGCTGAGATGTGCGAGTACAATGTTGTTCTAGGATTCTTTCTGGTGAGTTCCATTTTTCTAAAAGTGTGCTCTACATGGACCATGTATGTGCCTGTTGAAACTGTCAATTCATAGTACAATTTGCTTTATACTAATCACTTTTTTGTATTTGTGCAAACAGGGGTGCTCAGTTTGATTTCAATGGGAACTGCACAAAATGTTCATGAATACATCGAATCATTCATTTCCACCACAAGAAAGGAGGTGCCGATAAGTTCAAGGCGTTGCAACATATAAGGGCGAAATCATACAAGCTACGCGCGAATTTGGCTGATTTTGGTGGAACTGCACAAAAAGAACAGCTGGTTTATTTACCACGAGGTGCCATGTCAATGTCCGAACTGATGGCAAACCATGCCCATTCCACAGTCGTAGGCATTTGATATTCTAGAATGGGACAACCTTGTCAAAGTTTGCTCATTGATTTTAGCAAGACATGAGTTTGATATTTTCGAATGGGACGCCCTTTGCTGTCAGCAGGGTCGATCAATTTTTTTCTTTATTCTTTAGTTGTGAAGTAAATATTGCCTCTGACATGTGAGTCGCTGAGATGCATAATCATCGATTGTTTTGAATGTTCTCTATGAATTGCCAGGCATGTGTGTTTGATTGCAATGTATAGAAACACTAAAAAGCTGCTCAAACTCTTTGTACTCCTTCTGTTCCTTTTTACTTCGCACATTGTGAAAGTGCATACTTTTTTGTATAAGATTGCTCAAAGTAGATATACTTTGACTGCAGACAAAACTTGTATGCGGACTAGAAATGACCGGAGGGAGTACATGTGAAACTGCTGCAAACGAGGTGATCACCCTGGGAATAATGCTAGTACGTATTGTTTTGCATGTTCATCCAATGCCAGTGATACAGGAATTCGAACTAATCGAAATAAATTCATACATACACAGTCGGATTTCATATAAACAAGCCGGATTTCATTATATTTCATACATTCTTCAACTAAAAAGGGGTGCGCTAGAGGTATAATTAATTAACCGAATCTACCCACATGTGTCCCGCTGAGCCGAACAGAAGCTTCAGTGACTTAACTGCAGGTGCAGTTGCGTAACTGACATGTGGCCTGTTGGGCCCACGTGTCAGTTAGCCAACTGCACCAGCAGTTAAGTAGAAGCAGCGTTCTTCTCCAACGCAGCTCTCCGACTCCACGTCGCTGCCAAGAAGCTAACCGGGCGTCAATGGTCAACCCGCCTAGCTTGGCTTCAACCGGAGGGTAGCAGCGGTGGCCTTACTTGGACCTGAGCGGCGGCGACCTCCCGAGTTCTACTCTTCCTCGTTTTCTGTGTGGTGCCTCCTTGTTGGCAGCGGGGCGGAGCCTCGGCGGAGCCGGCGATGTCCTCTGCCTCATTGTTGGCGGGGCGTTGCCTCGGCGGAGCCGGCGGTGTCCTCTGCCTCATTGTTGGTGGGGAAGGGCCTCGGCGGAGCCGGCGGTGTCCTCTGCCTCGTTGTTGGCACCGCGGGGCCTCGGCGGCGCAGGGCCTCGTCGACGCCAGTGGAGCGGGGACTCGTCGGAGCCGACATTGTCCTCTGCCTCGTCCTTGGTCTCGCCAAACAGCGCCTCACCCGCTTCATCGCCCTCTTTGCTAGCCTCTTTGTAGGCGGTCGCAGCCTCCGCCACCTGCATACGGTACCGCCAGCACTCGAGGCAGCCCTTGCGGGCGGAGCGGTACGAGTCGAGCAGCGCCTCCTGTTCCGCCCGCTCCGTGGCGATCTGCTACTCCGCCTGTAGGTGTTCCCGGAGGAGATGGTGGTTGTAGGCGGCGTCGGCCTGCACCTCCCGGAACTGCTCCTCACGCATCTGCCTCACCCTGTCCATATATTGGGCACGGGCCTTGCCGATGGTCATGGGGCAATGCACCGACGAGGATGCACAACAAAAAAAAGACACATCCGTGACATTTTGGGCCAAACGAAAAAACTTTCTGTCATACATATGACACTTCTATGACGATAATTGTGACAAAACCCAGTATCATCATAGATGTGGTGGGCTCCTACTTCTATGACAAAAAAATCATGACAGAAAATGGGCTTTTCGTCCTGGGTGGGCCGGGGACGCAGCTGCATGACATTCTTTGGGCCGTCCATGACGGAAAAAACCGTGGTAGAAGTGAGGGGGGGGGGATTTTGGGGAGTTCCCAGTTACTATGGGAGGTCGGGGGCCAAGTGATGCGCGTTTCTCTCGTACATGTACGCGCGTGTGTGCGAGGCGTTGGCTCTAACTGAACCCGAGCGAGGCGTTGGGCTCTAACTGAACCCGAGCGATTGCACTGCAGGCTACGGGTTACTGAACCCGAGCGATCGATCAATGGCTATTAACTGAACCCGATCGAGCGATTCCTTCGCTACTACTGCTAACTAAAGCCGATCGATGCTGCCTCTGGGATGAACAGTGAGCGTTGCGAGGGGGGGGGGTTGGATGAACAGTGAGCGGTGGCGTTGCCTCTGGATGAACAGGACCCCGTGGTGTGCTGGAGGGCTAGATGAACAGTAGACGGTGGAGAGGTGCCCGTGGAGGGGTGGTTGAACCGGACCCCATGGTGTGGAGGGCTGGATGAACACTAGACGGTGGGGGGGTGGTTGAACAGTAGCCGGTGGAGTAGCGCGCGGTGGAGGCTGGATGAACAGGAGCCCATGGAGGCTGGAGGAGGTTGACAGTGGAGATGAACAGTATCCCGTGTAGTCCCGTTTTGCGGTACGCCACACCCCTCCCGATGAACAGGACCCCCATTTCGACCGTAGGAGGTCCGTTTCGTCCGTTTTGTGGTACGCCACACCCCTCCCGATCAACAGGACCCCCGTTTCGACCATAGGAGGTCTGTTTCCTCCGTTCTGCGGTACGCTAGACTCCTGCCGATGAACAGGATCCCGTTTCAAATGTGGCAGGTCGAACACAAGGCCGTTTCCTCTGTTTTGCGGTACACCAGGCCTCGTTTCCATCGCATGTTCCGTCCAAGCCCTCCCGATGAGCACGACCACGCATTCCGTTCTGACCCAGCCGGTTGGCTCCCACGCGTTCCGTTGCCTCCCGATGAACACGACACATTTCGTTGCCTCCCGATGAACACGACGCATTCCGTTGCGTCCCCATGAACACAACGCATTTCGTTGCCTCCCCATGAACACGACGACGACGCTGTTTCTCCACTCTGACCCAGCCATGTACACGAGCCCTGGCCGTACATATGCGCGAGTAGGCGTTCGAGACCCTTCCCATATGTACGTACGTGGCCGTATTTTCATTCCTGCACCCTGGCTGTTGTACGTACGTGTACATGCTACGTGCGCGCCTCTACTACGACACATACGCGCCTATACTATGACAGGTGCGCGCCTCTACATCCACCAGTATATATGTACGTACACGTTCGCCACCAGAATGACAACGCTACGTACGCTTCGACCAGGTGGGTCCCGACTGTCAGGCACTTCCTTGCCTGCGAAGATGTAGCTGGTGGGTCCCAGCAGTCAGGGGGTGAATCGTTTTTTTTGCCCGGACGCACTTCCTTGCGTGCGAAGATGTAGCTGCTGGGTCCCAGCAGTCAGGGGGGAATTGTTTTGTTTTTTTTTGCCCGGACGCACTTCCTTGCGTGCGAAGATGTAGCTGGTGGGTCCCAGCAGTCAGGGGGGAATCGGTTTTCTTTTCGGACGCACTTCCTTGCATGCGAAGATGTAGTTGGTGGGTCCCAGCAGTCAGGGGGGTGAATCGTTTTTTTTGGACGCACTTCCTTGCGTGCGAAGACGTAGCTGGTGGGTCCCAGCAGTCAGGGGGAAACGTTTTTTTGCGAAATATGGTGGCCCGTCCGGTGGGTCCCCGTTGTCAGGTGGAGGAATAATCATTTTGCATGTAATAAGGAGGCACTTCCTTGCTGTGGCCGTGGACCCAGCTGTCAGCCTCTCCACGTATAGTCCCCGTCCGATGGAAGCCATTCCTTGACCACGTTGACCACGCCACGCGGAGAGCACCAGGGCGATGGACGACGGCGAGGCCTAGGAAGGGGACGACGAGGAGACGGGGAAGACGCGGCAGTGGATGCCCACGCGTAGAGGAGTATGAGGGTTCACTCGTTCGGCTGCGGTGTGAGGCTGCCGTCGCCATAGAATAACAGGGGGTGTGGGTGCGTAGAGGGATGGCCTGGCCAGTGGTGGGAGTAGTAGGGGCGGTGAGGCCTCTGCGGCATCATAGCCAGCAACGGGCGGCAAGAGCAGGCGGCACGACCAGCGCTGCTTTGGGCGGCTGGAGCAAGAAGACCAGAGGTTGAAGAAGCACTACAGCCGTTGGATGGACATCGTACGGTCACTAGAGCTAGAATCGTTCATATATTGACTAAAGTTGACAAAGGCCTCCGTCCCAGTCAACTTAGTAGGCCCACAAGTCAGCCTCCCACCAAGGTGGGTCCCAGGTAGCAGGGGTATTCATTTTTGTGCGTAATAAGGAGGCACTTCCGGTGGGTCCGAGCTGACAGCGGGGGGAATGTTTTTTTTGCAAAATACGGTGGCCCATCTTGTGGGTCCCAGCAGTCAAGGGGAAACGTTTTTTTCGCGGAATACTGGTAGCCCGTCCGGTGGGTCCCTGCTGTCAGGTGGAGGAATAATTATTTTCCGCGTAATAAGGAGGCACTTCCTTGCGACTGCCGTGGACCCAGTTGTCAGCCTCTCCACGTACAATACTCTTCTGATGGAAGTCGGTCGTTGATCACATTGACCACGCCGTCCGAGAGCACCACGGCGGTGGACGATGGCGAGGCCTAGGAAGGGGACGACGAGGAGCCGGGGAAGACGCGGAAGTGGAAGCCCGCGCGGAGAGGAGTACGAGGGTTCACCGGTTCGGCTCCGGTGTGAGGCTGTCCTCGCCGCAGAATAACAGCGGGTGTGGGTGAGTAGAGGGATGCCCTGGCCAACGGTGGGAATAGTAGGGGGCGCTGAGGCCTGCGCGGCAGCACAGCCGACCACGGGAGGCGGGAGTAGGCGGTCCCGCCGGCACTGCTTTGGCAGCGGGAGCAAGATGATCAGAGATTGAAGAAACACGACGGCAGTTGGATTGACATCCAACGGTTACGTCTGCTAGAATCATTTGTTGATGTGTATAATAACTAAAAAAATCTTGCATATGCATCAACTAAACAGGCCCACAAGCCAGACCACTCCCTCTTTTTTTAATAATTTATATATTGCTCATGGCAAGTTCTGATGCAATTTTTTGCAGTCATTTTTTTGGTTGGCCAGGGCCAATTTCGCATATTTCTATGGGTTCCAAACTATATTTAATACCGAAATGTCGAGCTAGATTTAAAGTACTTTGAAGATATATTTAAATTAGGTTAATGCCCAGTGAAATAGGAATCTGAAAATGTGAAAAATTCAGAAATTATAAAGTAAATGCCAATTTGTCATCTGTTTTTATATTTACAACCCATTTCATATTACTTTCAAGATTTGAAGGCATCTTGAAAGAGTTGCAGCCCATCAGGGCGTAGAAAAATAAGTAGGCCTGGATTGGGTATTCTTCAGAAAAAATAAACTGGGCCCATTTTCACAAAGAAAAAATAGCTGGGCTGGTCATATGGTGAATACAAAATATAAGCCTGGGCTAGATGGGCCACAGCCCAGTTCAAACTCTACTCCATCTCAGCAATACCAAACAAAAAAAATACTGCTCGAGTAGCTACGTCCCAGGTGTCAGCCGATCTTGTGTTGTTCTCTTGTCTATTGCCTATATACGCTCACAATGTCGTGGGTCCCAGATGTTAGGAAAACACTAGGAGGAAGCATTTATTTTTCCATACACTGACATGGTGGGCCCCTACTGTCATCCTCTCCACGTACTTCTGCCGATTCCTGTTGTTTGTTGACCATGTTGACAACGCGAGAGGGCGGCACCGCGGCGAGTGCACCAAAGCGCGCGGAGGACGTCGGCGTAAACGATTTTGGAGACGGTGGGGCGGCGATGCGTGCGCTGAGGCGCAGCCAGCCGTGGGAGGCGGAAGCAGGCGGCCCCGCTGGTGCTGGTTTGGTTTTGGCGGCTGGAGGAAGACGGGACAGAAGAAACATGACAGACTGTAAAAGCAGCATGAGTACTTAACAACCTTAACTAAAACTAGCAGGGGCACTTAACAACCAAAGCTGAAAGCAGTATGAGTACTTATACAGGTTCAACCGTACAAAGCACACCTCGAACAGTGCTACTTTGCCTACAGTTAACCAAGGGTGAGGCCGCCAAGCCCCAGGACAAGGCCCAGGCGCCACCCCGTGCATCCACAACCTTCTTAAAGCGGCTTCATCTCGCAATGTGGTCAATAAACAGGATATTCACTTTAGAGCCATGGAAAAGCATGAACATAATCTTCTGTCCTATTCTCCAAGATGGACGGGCCTTCATTATTTGAGATCACCCATGAATAAGTATCTTTTCACCTCTAAGGGGAATTGAGTAGGTTGACATAAACATCATGTTGTGACCAAGCGCAAGTCTAACCCGACCATGGTCAGGCATCTGTATAGGAACAATAGAACTCGGCAGTTCCTGTTTCAAGAAGATCACAGCTGTAAAACTGTGTATAAGCAATAGTTTATGAACAACATATATAACAGAAAACAACTCATACCATAAGTTTCTCGACACATTTGGACCTGTTCAAGGAGTGCAGGAGTGGCACACATATCCCACGTGGCCTTCCACCATTGAAACGCCCCACAAGGACCTCAAGACGATCAATAAAGTGTAGGAACTTGTGGATGTCGATCCAGTCAACTTTAGTGCCATTAGTAACAGTCGAGTTATTACAGAGTAACAAACGAGCAGACTGCTTAACTCTGAAAAAACCTACACATGCCACCAATTATAAGAAAATATTAGTTAGAAGTAGCATCTTCGTGAGAGATTCGTTGCTATTTCTAAAGTTAAGTTGTGATTAGTTAGACAGAATAGGTCGATTAAGAAGTAATCGAGGCAACAAGCAAGAACCAGATACAAAACCAACATGGATGAACAATTGGAATGACGTCGGGGTGGAAGATCGCGGTGAAGATGAGACCAGGTTTTGCTATTTCCATCAACATTCGTGCGCCAACTTTTAGTCCATAACACTTGAGAAAGTTTATCCAAGTTCGGTCATAAAAGAAGCAGCGATCTTCTTGGTTCATGAACCCAACTCGGAACTTATATCCATGGCTTGTCTTCACTTTGACCAATAACTAGTGTATTCAGTTATGGCAAGGCCGAGCATCTTGAGTACATGTGTTCTGGCAGAGCAAATAATACACTGCAGGAAAAATAATATGAGAACACATCATGTTCAAAAAAACCCCACCCTTCGGGATAGAAAAGAGGATTCTAGGAACATACTGTGCGTGTTTCAAAATGATGTGTTAGGATGAGAAGGAAAAAGTGTGGCGTCTCGCCGAGGGCGCAGAAACCTATAGGGTACTCGCACTTTGGGCACTGCAAATGAAACACACTAGATTTAGTAGGAAGAAAAATGCATCAACGGCGACGGCTGCCATCCTAGGATACCTGCAACCAAGGGACTTGGATTTATCGGGGATGGATGAAGAATTCGTACCTGGTTCTCCATGGTAAAACCCTATGAAATCTCCGAGAGGGGGTTTTCTCTGACCAAGCAGACGAGGGAGAAGGGGATTCAGGCCCAGTGAAATATTGTCGCTTCGTCCTGTTGGGGAACGTAGCAGAAATTCAAAATTTTCTACGCATCACCAAGATCAATCTATAGAGTAATATAGCAACGAGGGGAAGGAGAGTGCATCTACATACCCTTGTAGATCGCTAAGCGGAAGCGTTCAAGTGAACGGGGTTGATGGAGTCGTACTCGTCGTGATCCAAATCATCGGTGATCCTAGTGCCGAACGGACGGCACCTCCGTGTTCAACACACGTACAGCCCGGTGACGTCTCCTATGCCTTGATCTAGCAAGGGGAGAAGGAGAGGTTGGGGAAGACTCCATCCAGCAGCAGCACGGCGGTGTGGTGGTGGTGGAGGAGCGTGGTACTCCAGCAGGGCTTCGCCAAGCACCGCAAGAGACGAGGAGGGAGAGAGGTAGGGCTGCGCTAGGGAGAGGTCAAAACTCATCTGTAGGCAGCCCCAAAGACCTCAACTATATATAGGGGAGAGGGAGGGGGTGCACCCCCTTTAGGGTTTCCACCCCAAGGGGTGCGGCAGCGCCAAACCCATCTAGGGTGGCGGCCAAGGGGGGAGAGGGGGAAACCTGCCCCCCAAGCAAGGTGGAGGCGCCCCCTCCCCAAACCCTAGGCGCCTTAGGCCCTTGTGGGGGGGGGGGCGCACCAGCCCACAGGGGCTGGTCCCCTCCCACACTTGGCCCATGCAGCCCTCCAGGGCTGGTGGCCCCACTTGGTGGACCCCCAAGACCCTCCTGGTGGTCCCGGTACATTACCGATATTAACCGAAACCTTTCCAGTGACCAAATAGGACTTCCCATATATAAATCTTTACCTCCGGACCATTCCAGAACTCCTCGTGATGTCCGGGATCTCATCCGGGACTGCGAACAACATTCGGTAACCACGTATATCTATTCCCTATAACCCTAGCGTCATCGAACCTTAAGTGTGTAGCCTTACGGGTTCGGGAAACATGCAGACATGACCGAGACACCTCTCCGGTCAATAACCAACAGCGGGATCTGAATACCCATGTTGGCTCCCACATGCTCCATGATGATCTCATCGGATGAACCACGATGTCAATGACTTAATCAATCCCGTATACAATTCCCTTTGTCTAGCGGTACGATACTTGCCCGAGATTCGATCGTCGGTATCCCGATACCTGGTTCAATCTCTTTTACTCATTCCGTAACACATCATCCCGTGATCAACTCCTTGATCACATTGTGCACATTATGATGATGTCCTACCGAGTGGGCCCAGAGATACCTCTCCATTTACACGGAGTGACAAATCCCAGTCTCGATTCGTGCCAACCCAACAGACACTTTCGGAGATACCTGTAGTGTACCTTTATAGCCACCCAGTTACGTTGTGACATTTGGCACACCCAAAGCACTCCTACGGTATCCGGGAGTTGCACAATCTCATGGTCTAAGGAAATGATACTTGACATTAGAAAAGCTTTAGCATACGAACTACATGATCTTGTGCTAGGCTTAGGATTGGGTCTTGTCCATCACATCATTCTCCTAATGATGTGATCCCGTTATCAACGACATCCAATGTCCATGGTCAGGAAACCGTAATCATCTATTGATTAACGAGCTAGTCAACTAGAGGCTTACTAGGGACATGGTGTTGTCTATGTATCCACACATGTATCTGAGTTTCCTATCAATACAATTCTAGCATGGATAATAAACGATCATCATGAACAAGGAAATATAATAATTACCAATTTATTATTGCCTCTAGGGCATATTTCCAATAGTCTCCCACTTGCACTAGAGTCAATAATCCAGTTCACATCGATATGTGATTAACACTCAAGGTCACATCCCCATGTGACTAACACCCAAAGAGTTCTGGGTTTGATCATGTTATGCTTGTGAGAGAGGTTTCGGTCAATGGGTCTGCAACATTCAGATCCGTATGTACTTCACAAATTTCTATGTCATCTTGTAGATGCAACTACGACGCTACATTTGGAGCCATTTCAAATAATTGTTCTACTTGGAGCTATACTAAATTGTTGCTCCATTATACGTATCCGGTATCTCTACTCAGAGCTATCCGGATAGGTGTTAGGCTTGCATCGACGTAACTCTTTACGTCGAACTCTTTATCACCTCCATAACCGAGAAACATATCCTTATTCCTCTAAGGATAATTTAGACCGCTATCTGGTGATCTACTCCTAGATCACCTTTGTACCCTCTTGTCAAATATGTGGCAAGGCACACATCAGGTGTGGTACTCAGCATGGCATACCGTATGGAGCCTATGACAAAAGCATAGGGGACGACCTTCGTCCTTCCTCTTTCTTCTGCCGTGGTCGAGCTTTAAGTCTTAACTTCATACCTTACAACTCAGGCAAGAACTCCTTCTTTGACCGATCCATCTTGAACACCTTCAAGATCATGTCAAGCTATGTGCTCATTTGAAAGTATCATTAAGCGTTTTGATCTATCCTTAGAGATCTTGATGCTCAATGTTCAAGTAGCTTAATCCAGGCTTTCCATTGAAAAAAACTTTCCAAATAACCCTATATGCTTTCCAAAAATTCTACGTCATTTGTGATCAACAATATGTCAACAACATATACTCATCAGAAATTCTATAGTGCTCCCACTCACTTCTTTGGAAATACAAGTTTCTCATAAACTTTGTTGTCGGATCACGGGTTCCGGCAGACCCTTAAGGTTCGAACAATGGGGTGCGCGCGGAGATCACGCCCTCTACCTCCCCGTCTCACAAAGATCTAAACTACTAAAAGAACTGCACAAGAGACACAAGGTTTATACTGGTTCGGGCCACCGTTGTGGTGTAATACCCTACTCCAGTGTGTGGTGGGTGGATTGCCTCTTGGGGCTGATGATGATGAACAATACAAGGAAGAACAGTCTCGCGAGGGTCTGTTCTTCACTGGGGCGATGAACTGCTAGGAGGAGTTAAGTCACCCTTCTCTCTCTCTCTCACTCACTCTCTCTACTTTTCTCTCACTTGTCGACCGTCCAGTTTAGATCGAACCGAATGAACCAACCCCCTTGCTATGCGGGTGGCTGGTCCTATTTATAGGCAAAGGCCCTGGACCTCTACCCAAATATTGAGCGGGAAGGGCGCCAACAATGGCGGGCTAATTTGAGGGGGAATAGCAAGTACACATATCCTGACTAAAGTTGGTCTTCGCCTGCGAAAGGCTCTGCGGTGACGCTGTGCTGGGCTCCATGGTGACCTCCGTCTCGTAGTCCTCCTGGTCTTGGTCTCGTTGCACCGAAATGGCAACCTTTGCCTGATGCCTCGGTACTCCGCGGCTGCGCTTGCCCCCTTTGCACCAAAGAGGAAAGAAGGACGCTGCGCGCGCTGGCGCCCGCCTGGCACCCTCAATCGTCATGGCTTGCGTCATGGGCACCTCGCGAGGTACCCTGCCTTGATCTCTCCACCTCCTCGCGAGCCAGCCTAAGGAGGCTGCACCTGGGGATGCGCCGTGTCGTCCGCCCCGCGATGGTCTTGATGTGGAGCCACAGCTGGTAGACGGTGGCAACCTCTCATGATCCTTGACTCCTGTAGTTCTTGAATGGCCTTGTTAACGAACTCCTGCTGGTCTGACCTTCCTTGCCTGGCTCCTTCTCGAGGGAAACGTGCTTCGAAGCACGCCTCAACATGGTGCCCAAGCGCCTCCCTCATGACCCTGGCTAGGTCGGTGGCCCTCCAGGCGAGAGCCCCCGAGCCCTGCCTGAGGAGGGCGTCGGGCGTGCTTTCCTATGCGATTGAAGGGAGGTCCCCCTGGGCAGACACGGGCCCTGAAGGGCCTGCCTCCTGAGGGGCTGAGCCTGACGACGTCTTCTTCTTCTTGGGGGTGGTCTCAGGAAGCCTCCTGCTTCCGCGATCTGGGTCTTCCAGTGACGCGGCCTGAAAGGCTCGCTCCAGGGAACACACTGCATCCTTCTCTTCACAAGGCACCGTGACGACGCCGCCACTTCCTGGCATCTTGAGGACGTTGTAGCCGTGGTGAGTCACGGCCATGAAGTTGGCCAGCACTAGGTACCCGAGGATGGCGTTGTACGGCAGGCGGATGTGGGCGACGTCGAAGTCGATGAGCTCAGTGCGGTAGTTGCTGCGAGCCCCAAAGGTGACAGGGAGGCGGACCTGCCCGATCGGGACTGTGGAACCGTCGGTGATTCCGGAGAAAGGATTGGTTGGCTGAAGCTGGTCGTAGGGCACTTGGAGATTGTTGAACGTTTCCACGGACAGGACGTTGAGCCCTGCCCCACCATCGATGAGGGTCTTGGTGACTAGTACATTGCTGATGATTGGGGAGCAAAGCATCGGGAGGACTCCTGCCATGGCCGCGCACTTGAGCTGGTCTGCTGAGCTGAATGTGATGGCGCACGCCGACCACCTGAGGGGGCGCGTTGCTTCGAGCTTGGGGAGAACTGCATTCACTTCACGGGCAAACTGCTTGAAGATACGTTTAGAAGCTGGGGCTTGAGCTCCGCCCAGGATGCAGGCGATCGCGCACGGCTCTTGGAAGCCCCCAGCCCCCTCGTCTTGATGGCGGTCTTCATTCCTCCTTGGCTGAGGCGGCAGCGAGGTAGGCCTGCGTTGCCATGAGGGTGATCCTCACGAGGCTGATTCCTCCAGTCTCCCTCGCGAGGCAGGTCCCGCCAGTGGTCCTCGCAAGGCTGGTCGCGCCACCCCTGGCGCGGGCCGCGATCTTCCCAGCGTCTTGGGTTTCTTCCTCCTCCTCGGTCGTAGCCTCGGTCAGCACGGTCAGGGCGACGGCCGATCCTTCCTTCTCGCACGGCGTGAAGTCCTTGACATTCGTTGGTGTTGTGGGTGGGGAGGTCGTGGTACACGCAGTACCGGCTACCCCTGGAGGGTTCGGGCAGATCCTTGCCCCGTTTGGTGTCTGGTTCTGCTGCGAGTACGGCAGCCCCCTTGCGCTTCACGTCCTTGGCCTTGGGCTTCTTCTCTTCTGGGTCCGCGGCAGGTGGCTCGAGGAGGGAGAGACATCCCTCCTCAGCCCTGGCGCACTTGGTCGCCATGTTGAACAACTCCAGGGAGGTGCAGAGGTCTTCGTGCATCGCCAGCTCCTCCTTCATCTTCACGTCGCGCACGCCATCGGAGAAGGCCGAGATGATGGCTTCCTCGGACACCTTGGGGATCTTGAGGCGCACATTGTTGAAGCGCTGGATGTACTTTTGCAAGGTCTCTCCGGGTTGTTGGTTGATGCGGCGAATGTCGCTCACGGCGGGTGGCCGGTCGCGAGTACCTTGGAAGTTGGCGATGAAGCGGGTGCGCATCTGGTCCCAGGAAGAGATCGTGCCTGGAGCCAGATTCAGGAGCCAGGTTCGAGCTCCTTCCTTGAGCGCCATGGGGAACCAGTTCGCCATGACCTTTTCATCCCCGCTGGCAGCCTCGATGCCCAGCTCATAGAGCTGGAGGAACTCTGCGGGGTTAGTTGTGTCATCGTAGCGAGGATGCAGGTCTGGCTTGAACTTGCCGGGCCACGCGACGCTGCGCAGCTCGGTGGTGTAGGCGCGGCAGCCGGCGGTGGCCACGAAAGGCTTCGGCTGGTGGAGAGCTTGGTCTTGAGGGTCCCCACGCGCTGCAACTAGGAGCATAGCGGGGTCTTGGCGCGCCGGAGCTGGAGCAGGGTCGCGGCGTGCCGGAGCAGGAGAGGAGGCGGCTGCTGCGCCTCTGGAGCTTCGTTACCAGTGCGGGGTGGGGTGTGGCGCAGAGGAACGGACGGCGCGGAAGAGCCCCCTGCGGCGTGGACAAGCTCGGCAATGCGGTCGAGCCACTCTTCGTAGACGTCGTCGACGGGGCGGTAGCGCAGGAGCTCGTTTGCCGCGAGGAGCGCAGCTCGATCCTCCAAGGGTCCGCGGAGCGCGCGGGACGAAGAGCCAGCTGGTGCGAGCGATGGAGTAGCGGTGCGGCCGTCTTGGCGCACGGATGGATGCTGAGACGACGCTTGCTGCTCGCCCCCTGCCGGGCCGGTGGCGGCATTGACGGCGGGCGACGGGGAACGATGAGGACGCCCACCGATGAGGGCCGTCTGGGCGACGCGAGAAGCGATGGCGGCCCGGCGCTCGGCGCGGGCCCGACGAGCGTCGGACAAGGACGCGACGGTCGGAGGAGAACGGAGTGGTGGAGGACAGATTCCGGCGCACCCCTACCTGGCGCGCCAAATGTCGGATCACGGGTTCCGGCAGACCCTTAAGGTTCGAACACTGGGGTGCACGCGGAGATCACGCCCTCTACCTCCCCGTCTCACAAAGATCTAAACTACTAAAAGAACTGCACAAGAGACACAAGGTTTATACTGGTTCGGGCCACCATTGTGTTGTAATACCCTACTCTAGTGTGTGGTTGGTGGATTGCCTCCTGAGCCTCGGGAGGATCTGTTCTTGGCTGGGGTGATGAACCGCTAGGAGGAGTTCATTCACCCTTCTCTCTCTCACTCACTCTCTCTGCTTTTCTCTCACTTGTCGACCATCTAGTTGAGATCGAACCGAACCCCTTTCTACGTGGGTGGCCGGTCCTATTTATAGGCAAAGGCCCTGGGCCTCTTCCCGAATATTGAGCGGGAAGGGCGCCAACAATTGGCTAATTTGAAGGGGAACATCTAGTACACTTATCCTGACTAAAGTTGGTCTTCGCCTGCGAAAGGCTTTGTGGTGACGCCGTGCTGGGCTCCATGGTGACCTCCATCTCGTAGTCCTCCTAGTCTTGGTCTCGTTGCACCAAAATGGCAACCTTTGCCTGATGCCTCGGTACTCCGCGGCTGCGCTTGCCCCCTTTGCACCAAAGAGGAAAGAAGGACGCTGCGCGCGCTGGCGCCCGCCTGGCACCCTCGATCGTCATGGCTTGCGTCATGGGCACCTCGCGAGGTACCCTGCCTTTATCTCTCCGCCTCCTCACGAGCCAGCCTGAGGAGGCTGCACCTGGGGATGCGTCGTGTCGTCCACCCTGCGAGGCTTGGCCCCTCGCGAGGGTCTTGAGTCTTGTGTTGATGAAGATGGGCCATGCTGGGCCTCCTTTGAGCCACGCCGCAGGCCGCAGGCAGGCAAGTCTGGGGACCCCGTTCCCAGAACACCGACATTTGTATACACCCAAAATCTTTGATCATCTCATCAAAGCATACATTCCAACTCCGAGATTCTTACTCCAGTCCTTAGAAGGATTGCTGGAGCTTTGCATACTTTGTAGCATCTTTCAGGATTGACAAAACCTTCCAGTTGTATCACATACAACCTTTCCTCAAGAAAAACGTCGAGGAAACAATGTTTTGATATCCTATTTGCAAGATTTCATAAATAATGCAGTAACCGCTAATATAATTCCAACAGACTCTTAGCATCGCTATGAGTGAGAAAGTCTCATCGTAGTCAACTCCTTGAACTTGTCGGAGAACATCTTAACGACAAGTCGAGCTTTCTTAATGGTGATACTTACCATCATTGTCCATCTTCATTTTAAAATCCATATGTACCTAACAGCCTTACGACCATCAAGTAGTTCTTCCAAAGTCTACACTTTGTTTTCATATATGGATCCTCTCTCGGATTATATGGCCTCGAGCCAATTTTTGGAATCCAGGCCCACCATCGCTTCCCCATAGCTCATAGGTTCAATGTTGTCTAGCAACATGACTTCCAAGACAGGATTACGTACCACTCTGAAGTAGTACGCATCCTTGTCATCCCACGAGGTTTGGTAGTGACTTGATCTAAAGTTTCATGATCACTATCATAAGCTTCCACTTCACTTGGTGTATGTGCCGCAGGAACAACTCCCTGTGCCCTGCCACACACTAGTTGAAGAGACGGTTCAGTAACCTCATCAAGTCTCCACCATCCTCCCACTCAATTCTTTCGAGAGAAACTTTTCCTCGAGAAAGGACCCAGTTCTAGAAAAAATCCCTTATTGCTTTCGAATCTGAGACAGGAGGTATACCCAACTGTTTTGGGTGTCCTATGAAGATGCATTTATCCGCTTTGGGTTTGAGCTTATCAGCCTAAAACTTTTTCACATAAGCGTCGCAGCCCCAAACTCTTAAGAAATGACAGCTTAGGTTTCTCTAAACCATAGTTCATATGGTGTCTTCTCATCGGAATTACGTGGTGCCCTATTTAAAGTGAATGTGGTTGTCTCTAATGCCTAACCCATAAACTATCGTGGTAATTCGATAAGAGACATCATGGTATGCATCATATCCAATAGGGTGCAGTTATTATGTTTGGACACACCATCACACTATGGTGTTCCAGGCTGTATTAGTTGTGAAACAATTTCCACAATGTCTTAATTCTGTGCCAAACTCGTAATTCAGATATTCATCTCTATGATCATATCATAGATATTTTATCCTCTTGTCACGACGATCTTTCAACTTCACCCTAAAATTACTTGAACCTTTCAATAATTCAGACTTGTGATTCATCAAGTAAATATACTCAACATCTACTCAAATCATCTGTGAAGTAAGAACATAACGATATCCACTACACGCCTCAGCACTCATTGGACTGCACACATCAAAATGTATTACTTCCAACAAGTTGCTTTCTAGTTCCATTTTACTGAAAACGAGGCTTTTAGTCATCTTGCCCATGTGGTATGATTTGCATGTCTCAAGTGATTCAAAATCAAGTGAGTCCAAACGGTCCATTTGCATGGAGTTTCTTCATGCATATATACCAATAGACATGGTTCGCATGTCTCAAACTTTTCAAAAACGAGTGAGCCCAAAGATCCATTAACATGGAGCTTCTTCATGCGTTTTATACCGATATGACTTACGTGGCAGTGCCACAAGTAGGTGGTACTATCATTACTATCTTATATCTTTTGGCATGAACATGTGTATCACTACGATCGAGATTCAATAAACCATTCATTTTAGGTGCAAGACCATTGAAGGTATTATTGAAATAAACAGAGTAACCATTATTCTCCTTAAATGAATAACCGTTTTGTGATAGACATAATCCAATGATGTCTATGCTCAACACAAACACCAATCTCGATGGTAGAGGGAGCGTGTGATGCTTGATCACATCAAGCTTGGAAAAACTGCCAACACATGTCGCCAGCTCACCTTTAGCTAGTCTCTGTTTACTCCGCAGCCTTTTATTTCGAGTTTACTAACACTTAGCAACTGAACCGGTGTAATGCCCCGAGACCGATGTGCCAGGTGTCTTCCAGTTATTCGCTGCGTTGCCATGTCATTTCGCTTGCGTGTTGCATCTTGTCATGTCATCATCCGCATTGCATCATCATGTTTTCAAAACTTGCATCCGTCCCGGTCTCCTCATCCTCTCCGTTGTTCGTTCTGAGCCCAACCACACTTGCACACGCCCGCGACATGTCCGAAATATTATTTTATAAGTGGCCAGAAAATGTTCTCGGAATGGGTTGAAAGTTGGCATGCGGTGTTGTTTTGTTGTCAGTAGACCGCCTGCCAAGTTTCATCGCATTCGGAGTCCGTTTGATGCCCCAATGGATAAATATAGCGGCAATAGGAGCTGGTCTAACGTCGGAGGTTTTCGGTCTCCGGAAACAGTCGACGGGCCTCCCTCTCTTCTCTTCTCTCAGCTCAAGACCGTCTACAGAGCCCACTACCTACCGCCAGGCCCAACCTAACCTCTCTCGTCAGCCCGCAGCACTCCTAGCGCGCGCGTCCGAAAAGTTATCCCGGACACGACCCGAGCAGTCGTCACCGTTGGGTCCGGATCATCCCCTAACATCTACAAAACGTCATCGTTTTCTTATTTGGGCTCCCTAACTATTTTATTCGCGACCGTCCAATTATGATCGTAGGAATGAGGTAGCCCCTAACCTAACCCACCGGCGTATATAATGGGCAACCCTAGGAATTAGGGATCCTGTCCCATCCTTCCATCGATCCAATCCATCCCCGCCGCCACTCTCTTTGTTTTCAGTGCCCAACCACCACCGCCTTGCCTCGTCACCGCCCGTCTGCTCGAGCACGATCGAGGCCGTGCCTCCTCTTCCCTCCTCTAATCGATCCTGAATGGATAGTGAGCACCGAGCTTGTCCCAGCCGCCTTGCACGTTCATGCCGCCGGACCTCCCCAACCTTGCTGGAGCCCCATGGGTCGCCGATCCTTCCTCTCTATCTTCCGATCCTCCTCCTAATTTTCCCTCTCTCTCTCTCATGGTGGCTCTCTCTCTCCTTCCCAGGAACGGGTAGGAACTCGCCCAAGCTCCACAACGTCGACGTCGCCGTCCTGCTGTGTCCGGTTACCTACAAAAGGCGCAGACCGCCGGATCCGAACCCAGCTGCTTCCCTCGCCCGCTCCCGCATCCGGTCGCCGTCGTCCTCGCCCTGCTAACCCCGCCGGAGTCGTCCTCCTCGCCTGCATCCACGTCAGCACCAAGATCCTGCGCCCGCGGCCCCTGCCTCGACTGCCTCATGTTCGTCTCGAGCGCGCCCTGTGCGTTGACCGCGGCCCCGCACCCCCTCGCTCGATCCAGACGGGATCGAGGAGCGGGACGAGCCCAGCACCACGGCCTGCCTGTCTCGCGCGAAGCCCAGCTCCATCACCGCCCGTTGACCCTGTCTACGAAACTCAGCCGCTACCAGATGCAGCAGCGCTGCGGCCCAGCTTCTCTTCCACCGACTGGGCCTGGCCCTCTGGTGAGAAGCCCAGTCCGCCCGAGATGCAGCCCATTTACTTTTTTTACAGATCTGCAAATTTAGTTATTTTCCAGAGAGTGCCAGTTTTACATAAAAGCCCCCCTAGTTCATCCATTTAATAACTCACTAACCGTGCATCGGATTAAAACAAACTTTATATGAAACTTGCTTAGAATTTCATCTAGTTTAATAATATGCAACTTTCATCCATGTTAAAAATGTTTAAATTGCTGTCTGTTTAAGTTTTGCTTAATTGCCATGTTAAAATGATTTATTTCATAACTAAATAATCGTAACTCGGATTTTAATAAACTTTATATGTAAATGGGGTAGAATTATGCCTAGTTTAACATGGTGTACTTGTTTTGCATGTCTATTAACTCTAAAATTATGTTTAGGGCAGAACAGTACCAAACCTAATATATGCATATGAGGAGTTTCCGGACTTGTTGTTTTGTTGTTCCGGCCTCATTTAAACTTGCCTAGATTAGATAGTTTCATCATGTTTCACCTCTTGCCATGCTAACAACATTTAATCTTGTTGGGTACATAAACAAGAGAGAACTAAATAAGTCACGTGGTGTTTCGTCAATATGCAACGGAGTTGCATGTTGAGCTCCACTTAATTTGTAGGATTGTTTGTGCATTTTGCCATGCCATGTATCATTAAACCGGACATGCATCATACTTCGTTGTGCATCATTCCATGTTTATGTGATGTTTGTTTATGATGTTGTTTGCTTCTGTCCGGTGGTGCTTCTTCGGGTTGTTTCCGTTAACGTCGTGTTTGTGAGGATCCGTTCGACTACGCCCGTTTGTCTTCTTCATGGACTCGTTCTTCTTCCTTGTAGGATTTCAGGCAAGATGATCATACCCTCGAAATCACTTCTATCTTTGCTTGCTTAGTTGCTCGCTCTTTTGCTATGCCTATGCTGCGGTACCTACCACTTGCTTATCATGCCTCCCATATTGTTGAACCAAGTCTCTAACCCACCTTGTCCTAGCAAACCGTTGTTTGGCTATGTTACCGCTTTGCTCAGCCCCTCTTATAGCGTTGTTAGTTGCAGGTGAAGATTGAAGTTTGTTCCTTGTTGGAACATGGAGATGTTGTTCCTTGTTGGAACATGTTTATTTGTTGGGATATCACAATATATCTTATTTAATTAATGCATCTATATACTGGTAAACGGTGGAAGGCTCGGCCTTATGCCTGGTGTTTTGTTCCACTCTTGCCGCCCTAGTTTCCGTCATATCGGTGTTATGTTCCCGGATTTTGCGTTCCTTACGCGGTTGGGCTATTATGGGAAGCCCTTGACAGTTCGCCTTAAGTAAAGCTTCTCCAGCAATGCCCAACATTGGTTTTACCATTCGCCACCTAGCCTTTTCTTTCCCTTGGGTTCTGCAAACTCAAGGGTCATCATTGTTTTAAACCCCCGAGCCAGTGCTCCTCTGAGTGTTGGTCCAACTTGTCAGCCACCGGTGGCCACCAGGGGCAACTCTGGACTAGCCTACCGGAAGTTTGGACGATCCGGTGTGCCTTGAGAAAGAGATATGTGCAGCTCCTATCGGGATATGTCAGCACATTCGGGCGGTGTTGCTGGTTTAGTTTTACCCTGTCGAAATGTCTTATTGTACCGGGATACCGAGTCTGATCGGAATGTCTCGGGAGGAGGTCTATTCCTTCGTTGACCATGAGAGCTTGTGATGGGCTAAGTTGGGACACCCCTGCAGGGATTGGAACTTTTGAAAGCCATGCCCGCAGTTATGGGCATATGGGAATTTGTTAATGTCCGGTTGTAGAAAACCTGAAGTTGACCTTAATTAAAATGAATCAACCGCGTGTGTAACCGTGATGGTCTCTTTCCGGCGGAGTCCGGGAAGTGAACACAGTGTTGGAGTTATGCTTGACGTAGGTTTTTATAGGATCACTTCTTGATCATAGTTTCTCGATCGTGCTTTGCCTTCTCTTCTCGCTCTCATTTGCGTATGTTAGCCACCATATATGCTAGTCGCTTGCTGCAGCTCCACCTCATACCTTTTACCTTACCCATAAGCTTAAATAGTCTTGATCGCGAGGGTGTGAGATTGCTGAGCCCCCGTGACTCACAGATACTTCCAAAACTAGCTTGCAGGTGCCGATGAGTTCGTGCAGATGACGCAACCAAGCTCAGGAGGAGCTTGATGAAGATCTTGCCCTTTGTGTTGTTTCGTTCTAGTTGATCAGTAGTGGAGCCCAGTTGGGATCGATCGGGGACCTTTGTCGCATTTGGGGTTCTTCTTTTATTTTGGCTCCATAGTCGGGCCCTGATTGTATTTGGATGTTGTAATGCTCTATTCATGTAATTGTGTGAAGTGGCGATTGTAAGCCAACTATGTATCTTTTCCCTTATGTATCACATGGGTTGTGTGAAGATTACCTCATTGCGACATTGCTTTCAATGCGGTTATGCCTCTAAGTCGTGCTTCGACACGTGGGAGATATAGCCGCTTCGAGGGCGTTACAAGTTGGTAATCAGAGCCTTCCCCGACATTAGGAGCCCCCATTGCATGATCGTTTTTAGCAGCCGTTGTTGAGTCTAGAAAAATGTTTTGAGTCATTTAGGAATTATATATTGGAGAGTTTAGGAATTCTTTTTACTTCCCAGTCTCTTCATCGCTCTGGTAAGGCATCCTGACGTAGAGTTTTGACTCTTCTCTTCTCAAATTTCACTAAAAAAAATTTAGGATCATGCGGGTATCTTGGAATCATTCCGATGGTTTTATGATGAGAACATTGTCTTGGTGCCTCCTGTCAGGTGTTTAGTGGAAGTGTCCCGGGGAGTTGAGCTCTGAGGTGTTGTCATCATAATTTTATCGTTGCAGTTCTGGAATACCTGAGTCTAGTACGCCGACATCGAAAATCTCTTTTATGCAGTTCGTTGGTGAGATAACCTCGACGCCACCCAGTACTGGGGCGGGAGTTCGGGAGTATCACCATAACTTGTATAACGGCTGCTTTTCGAAGGTTGAGGTAGATGATTTCCGAAGGTTTCTTGGTTATGTGTTGAAGGATGGATACGACTGGATGTAGGATTTGCTAGTTTGGGTGAGATATTATGCTTCCCCTGTATCCCCAACACCTGATTGCATAACCGGAAAATTTCGGTAGTTTATAAGTGGGAATTCAAGTAGCTCTTGGGATATCTTTCCAACAGATGTATGATATGAAATTGGGGTTCGACGTCTAGTGGTCCGCCTATCCACGGTCGGTTTTACAGTGGTCTCGTTGTGTCTTAAAGAGTCCTTGGCTATGCCGACTCGGGGACGCTTCGTATGTCATGTGCACTACCTTGTACATGATGGTGCTGTACGATCGAGCCCGTGTAGGCCCCACCATGAAAAATTCGGACAAAATCTCTATCATATGTTTGCTCTGGCTTATTTTGCAAGCCAATCTTTGTTTTTTGTTTGGAGTTGTGGTATTCGAGTTGCTTCGAAGTCATATGTTGATTCCATACCTTTTCCTAAGGGGTGTTCTCATACCCCGATGTGAACACAAATCCTTCTCGATCATCGAGTTTGTCAGGTCAATCCTTTTTAACCGGTGTGTTTCTCTTCAAGTGGGTCCGATCATTTCAACATCCGCAAGATCAAGTATCAGTTCTTCTCTACGGTGTTCGTTCCATCCATTCCAAATTTTCTTTGTTTTTCCCACCCTCCCTCCCTTTGTTTTTCTCCAAGGACTCAGATTTCTTATTCAAGTATCCTGTTATTGTTGGGAAACTTCTTCATTCCTTTTCTGTCAATATTCTTATGCGGTGATTCTCATGAAGATTCTAACGGAGCCTCAAGTTCATCATTGTTCGTTCTCTTTCCTCTCCGGTGGTTTCAAGTCAAGCGTTGTTGATCTTACCCTTTCCTCATTTCAATGCCTTTCCATACCGGTGCACCTCTTAATAATTAATTTCTCGCTATTCATTTGTTCTGGAGTGCTCAAGATATCTCAATGGGCTCGTCTTGTCATTCAAGATCCGTTCAACCTATTTCAAGGATGTTATATCATTCAAGCCTTTTAATTCAACTAGTGCAACCTCCCTTTTAAATCATTTCAATGGTGTTTCTCTTGAGTGGGCCCTAACCCACATGTCTTTTCCAGGATCTTACCTGACTCCTCTTATTTTTCCGGAGCTATCCTAAATTCTTTTCGAAGTTTGACGTAAGAATGATTTATCATCAGTCTTATGTTTTCCCCAAGACCTGTCGAATTCGTTTCATCATTGGTTCAACTTTTCTATTCTTCTTTATTCCGGAGTATCTCAACAATTCATGGTGATGTTTCTTGTCGTAGTTCAAAATTTTGAAGACCGAAGAAGATTTTCCTCTAAATCTTGCTCCTTTCTCTTCAAGATTTATGGTTCTAGCGTTACGCCATCCTCTCATAATTGTTTTCGCTTGTGAGATTTCTTTTCACCCATCCAGAGTAATTCAGGGTATTTTCAGTTTGATTCTTCGGAGCCCATCGCCTCATAATTATTCATTCCCAGCTTTCAGTTATCATTCTCCAATCTTACCGGTGCTTCATTCAAGTTTTCTCTAATCAGTTCATGATCCCTTCGTTCTCATGTACCTAGTTTCTCTCAAGCATGTTCGTTCATCTGCAAATTCTTCCCGGTGTTTCGTTATCTTTTATTCGTTCATTTTCAATTCGTACAGTGGTTCATTCAAGATTTCTTTTTATTTCTTATCATATAAATTTATTCATTGTTTTCAACCCTTCCGGTGGTTCGTTCTATACCTTCTCAAGTTTGTGCTATATCTCTCTTAATCCTTCCAACGGGAATAAGTTGTTTGCAATCCGTTGCTTGTCATCAATTTAAATTGGTGAAGGATACGCATAATGTAATTCTTATTCTTATTTCATCCTAATGATTAATTCTTATTCCAGAGGCCCTTCAAACTCTCGGTTTCATTTGTTTCATCTTCTCTTTCCCGGAGTTCCAAGATCTAATTATCACGGAGATCCATCTAAATCATTGCAAGGATTCACCTTGTGTTTCCAACTTCTCTTTCTTTTCATTATCCTTTTTTTTACCAGAGTTCTTCATGGAGGCTCTACATGATGGTTCATCAAGGATTTAATTCCTTCTCCAAGTTTTTCATCGAGATTCTCTTCTAAGAAGCTCAAGCTTTCTTCTTGTTGCAATCTGGAGTGCATTTGTTCTCTCTTATCTTCTTGAGATGGTATGATGTCATTGTTGATAAGTTGAGTTCATGTTTCATGATTCACAGGTTGTTAAGAATGGGATATTTTAAATCCATCAACCTCTTCGTTGGAGTTATCTTGGTTTATATTTCACCTAAAGCTTTCCCTAAGGATTGTTGCTATTAATGGTGATAATATATGACCCAAGTTCTTCTTTATGCTCCCCGTGAAATACTTTCTCGTCTCCTTGTTCATACCAATCCAATTCTTTTCCCGTGAGTGGTAGGATTGTCAACTCATAATTTGAGATGTATTCCATAATACCATATCAAGCTTATTCTTTTCGTTGTTGGCTTTCCAATAACTCTGTTCAACCCTTCTCCTAAAGGTGCCTTTTCAAGCTCTTTTGTAGCAGAAGTTGGCATTGTCTTCTACATTCTTCTGTCTCAATTATCCTTATTCCATTCTTTCTCCTCGAGGTCTATTGATGTTGCTCTTTTCACTCTTCATCTCAGTTTGTCAAGATCATGTTCAATTTCTTCCATTTACAGTCGAAGTGCTGTCCAAATTATATCAGTCTTATTCCTTCTCTATCTTGTTTTTAACCGGAGTGGTTTCAATATTTATCTTGCCTTCAACCTCAAGGTTTTTCGCAATGTTCTTTGTTCCTCTTTTCTAAAGGAGTGTTTTTCGACCTTGTTCACCTTCATAGTATTCTGTCTCGAATTTGTTCAACCTCGCAAGGTTCTTTGGTTCCACTCGTTTGTCAAAGAAGCAACTTAGTTTTACCTCTTCTCTTTCTCTTTCGTTTTCCCTCCGGTGCCATTCTAGATCTCGGGACGAGATCCTCTCGTAGTGGTGGAGTGTTGTAATGCCCCGAGACCGATGTGCCAGATGTCTTCCAGTTGTTCGCTGCGTTGCCATGTCATTTCGCTTGCGTGTTGCATCTTGTCATCATCCGCATTGCATCATCATGTTTTCAAAACTTGCATCCGTCCCAGTCTCCTCATCCTCTCCGTTGTCCGTTCTGAGCCCAACCACACTTGCACACGCCCGTGACATGCCCGAAATATTATGTTATCAGTGGCCGGAAAATGTTCTCGGAATGGGTTGAAAGTTGGCATGCGGTGTTGTTTTGTTGTCAGTAGACCGCCTGCCAAGTTTCATCGCATTCGGAGTCCGTTTGATGCCCCAACGGATAAATATAGCGGCAATAGTAGCCGGTCTAACGTCGGACGTTTTCGGTCTCCGGAAACAGTCGTCGGGCCTCCCTCTCTTCTCTTCTCTCAGCTCGAGACCGTCTACACAGCCCACTACCTACCGCCAGGCCCAACCTAACCTCTCTCGTCAGCCCGCAGCACTCCTAGCGCGCGCGTCCGAAAAGTTGTCCCGGACCCAACCCGAGCAGTCGTCACCGTTGGGTCCGGATCAACCCCTAACATCTACAAAACGTCATCGTTTTCTTATTTGGGCTCCCTAACTATTTTATTCACGACCGTTCGATTACAATCGTAGGAATGAGGTAGCCCCTAACCTAACCCAGCTGCGTATATGATGGGCAACCCTAGGAATTAGGGATCATGTCCCATCCTTCCATTGATCCAATCCATCCCCACCGCCACTCTCTTTGTTTTCAGTGCCCAACCACCACCGCCTTGCCTCGTCACCGCCCGTTTTATCGAGCACGATCGAGGCCGTGCCTCCTCTTCCCTCCTCTGATCGATCTTGAATGGATCGTGAGCACCGAGCTTGTCCCCGCCGCCTTGCACGTTCATGCCGCTGGACCTCCCCAACCTTGCTGGAGCCCCACGGGTCGCCGACCCATCCTCTCTGTCCTCCGATCCTCCTCCTGATTTTCCCTCTCTCTTTCTCATGGTGGCTCTCTCTCTCCTTCCCAGGAACGGGCGGGAACTCGCCCAAGCTCCACAGCATCGACGTCGACATCCTGCTGTGTCCGGTTACCTACAAAAGGCGCAGACCGCCGGATCCAAACCCAGCTGCTTCCCTCGCCCGCTCCCGCGTCCGATCATCCTCGCCCTGCTGACCCCGTCGGAGTCGTCCTCCTCGCCTGCATCCACGGCAGCACCAAGCTCCTGCGCCCGCGGCCCCTCCCTCGACTGCCTCATGTTCGTCTCGAGCGCACCCTGTGGGTTGACCATGGCCCCGCACCCCCTCGCTCGATCCAGACGGGATCGAGGAGCGGGACGAGCCCAGCACCGCGGCCTGCCTGTCTCGCGCGAAGCCCATCTCCATCACCGCCCGTTGACCCCGTCTACGAAGCCCAGCCGCTACCAGATGCAGCAGCGCTGCGGCCCAGCTTCTCTTCCACCGACTGGGCCTGGCCCTCTGGTGAGAAGCCTAGTCCGCCCGAGATGAAGCCCATTTACTGTTTTTTTTACAGATCTGCGAATTTAGTTATTTTCCAGAGAGTGCCAGTTTTACATAAAAGTCCCCCTAGTTCATGCATTTAATAACTCACTAACCGTGCATCGAATTAAAACAAACTTTATATGAAACTTGCTTAGAGTTTCATCTAGTTTAATAATATGCAACTTTCATCCATGTTAAAAATGTTTAAATTGCTGTTTGTTTAAGTTTTTCTTAATTGCCATGTTAAAATGATTTATTTCATAACTAAATAATTGTAACTCGGATTTTAATAAACTTTGTATGTAAATGGAGTAGAATTATGCCTAGTTTAACATGGTGTACTTGTTTTGCATGTTTATTAACTCTAAAATTATGTTTAGGGCAGAATAGTACCAAACCTAATATATGCATATGAGGAGTTTCCGGACTTGTTGTTTTGTTGTTCCGGCCTCATTTAAACTTGCCTAGATTAGACAGTTTCATCATGTTTCACCTCTTGCCATGCTAACAACATTTAATCTTGTTAGGTACATAAACAATAGGGAACTAAATAAGTCACGTGGTGTTTCGTCAATTTGCAATGGAGTTGCATGTTGAGCTCCACTTAATTTGTAGGATTGTTTGTGCATTTTGCCATGCCATGTATCATTAAACCGGACATGCATCGTACTTCGTTGTGCATCATTCCATGTTTATGTGATGTTTGTTTATGAAGTTGTTTGCTTCTTTCTGGTGATGCTTCTTCGGTTTGTTTCCGTTAACGTCGTGTTTGTGAGGATCCGTTCGACTACGCCCGTTTGTCTTCTTCATGGACTTGTTCTTCTTCCTTGCGGGATTTCAGGCAAGATCATCATACCCTCGAAATCACTTCTATCTTTGCTTGCTTAGTTGCTCGCTCTTTTGCTATGCCTATGCTGCGATACCTACCACTTGCTTATCATGCCTCCCATATTGTTGAACCAAGTCTCTAACCCACCTTGTCCTAGCAAATCGTTGTTTGGCTATGTTACCACTTTGCTCAGCCCCTCTTATAGCGTTGTTAGTTGCAGGTGAAGATTGAAGTTTGTTCCTTGTTGGAACATGGAGATGTTGTTCCTTGTTGGAACATGTTTATTTGTTGGGATATCACAATATATCTTATTTAATTAATGCATCTATATACTGGTAAAGGGTCAAAGCTCGGCCTTATGCCTAGTGTTTTGTTCCACTCT
Organism: Triticum monococcum; assembly: GCA_034509565.1. Lineage (NCBI taxonomy): Eukaryota > Viridiplantae > Streptophyta > Magnoliopsida > Poales > Poaceae > Triticum > Triticum monococcum. The sequence goes on from CM067843.1 coordinate 113,109,173, forward strand.
TGCCGCCCTAGTTTCCGTCATATCGGTGTTATGTTCCCGAATTTTGCGTTCCTTACGCGGTTGGGCTATTATGGGAACCCCTTGACAGTTCGCCTTAAGTAAAGCTTCTCCAGCAATGCCCAACATTGGTTTTACCATTCGCCACCTAGCCTTTTCTTTCCCTTGGGTTCTGCGGACTCAAGGGTCATCATTATTTTAAACCCCCGGGCCAGTGCTCCTCTGAGTGTTGGTCCAACTTGTCAGCCACCGGTGGCCACCAGGGGCAACTCTGGGCTGGCCTACCGGAAGTTTGGACGATCCGGTGTGCCCTGAGAAAGAGATATGTGCAGCTCCTATCGGGATTTGTCAGCACATTCGGGCGGTGTTGCTGGTTTAGTTTTACCCTGTCGAAATGTTTTGTTGTACCGGGATACCGAATCTAATCGGAATGTCTCGGGAGGAGGTCTATTCCTTTGTTGACCGTGAGAGCTTGTGATGGGCTAAGTTGGGACACCCCTACAGGGATTGGAACTTTCGAAAGTCGTGCCCTCGGTTATGGGCAGATGGGAATTTGCTAATGTCCGGTTGTAGAAAACCTGAAGTTTACCTTAATTAAAATGAATCAACCGCGTGTGTAACCGTGATGGTGTCTTTCCGGCGGAGTCCGGGAAGTGAACACGGTGTTGGAGTTATGCTTGACGTAGGTTGTTAAAGGATCACTTCTTGATAATAGTTTCTCGATCGTGCTTTGCCTTCTCTTCTCGGTCTCATTTGCATATGTTAGCCACCATATATGCTAGTCTCTTGCTGCAGCTCCACCTCCTACCTTTTACCTTACCCATAAGCTTAAATAGTCTTGATCGCGAGGGTGTGAGATTGCTGAGCCCCCGTGACTCACGGATACTTCCAAAACCAGCTTGCAGGTACCGATGAGTTCGTGCAGATGACGCAACCAAGCTCAGGAGGAGCTCGATGAAGATCTTGCCCTTTGTGTTGTTTCGTTCTAGTTGATTAGTAGTGGAGCCCAGTTGGGATTGATCAGGGACCTTTGTCGCATTTGGGGTTCTTCTTTTATTTTGGCTCGGTAGTCGGGCCCTGATTGTATTTGGATGTTGTAATGCTTTATTCATGTAATTGTGTGAAGTGGCGATTGTAAGCCAACTATGTATCTTTTCCCTTATGTATCACATGGGTTGTGTGAAGATTACCTCACTTGCGACATTGCTTTCAATGCGGTTATGCCTCTAAGTCGTGCTTCGACATGTGGGAGATATAGCCGCATCGAGGGCATTACAACTGATATCTAATACCATGGTGCTACTAGGAGTACTAGTAAAGTACGCATTAACACAATGTATATCCAATATACTTCTATCGACCTTGCCAGCCTTCTCATCTACCAACTATCTAGGGTAATTCTGCTCCAGTGGCTGTTCCTCTTATTACAGAAGCACTTAGTCTCGGGTTTGGGTTCAACCTTGGGTTTCTTCACTAGAGCAGCAGCTGAATTGCCATTTCATGAAGTATCCCTTCTTTCCCTTGCCCTTGCCCTTCTTGAAACTAGTGGTTTCACCAACCATCAACAATTGATGCTCCTTCTTGATTTCTACTTTTGTGGTGTCAAACATCGCGAATATCTCAAGGATCATCATATATGTCCCTGATATATTATAGTTCATCACGAAGCTCTAGCATCTTGGTGGTAATGACTTCGAAGAAACATCACTATCTCATCTGGAAGATCAACTCCCACTCGATTCAAATGATTGTTGTACTCAGATAATCTGAGCACAAGCTCAACAATTGAGCTTTTCTCCCTTAGTTTGCAGGCTAAGAAAATCGTTCGAGGTCTTATACCTCTTGACGTGGGCACGAGCCTGAAATCCCAATTTCAGCCCTCGAAACATCTCATATGTTTCGCGACGTTTCAAAACGTCTTCGGTACCTCAACTCTAAACCATTTAACTGAACTATCACGTAGTTATCAAAATGTGTATGTCAGATGTTCGCAACATCCACAGACGACATTCGAGGTTCAGCACACTGAGCGGTGCATTAAGGACATAAGCCTTCTATGAAGCAATGAGGACAATCCTCAGTTTACGGACCTAGTCCGCATAATTGCTACTGTCATCTTTCAACTAAATTTTCTCTAGGAACATATCTAAACAGTAGAACTGAAGCGCGAGCTACGACATAATTTGCGAAGACCTTTTGACTATGTTCAGGATAATTAAGTTCATCTTATGAACTCCCACTCAGATAGACATCCCTCTAGTCATCTAAGTGATTACATGATCCGAGTCAACTAGGCCGTGTCCGGTCATCACGTGAGATGGACTAGTCATCATCGGTGAACATCTTCATGTTGATCGTATCTTCTATACGACTCATGTTCGACCTTTCAGTCTTCCGTGTTCCGAGGCCATGTCTGTACATGCTAGGCTCATCAAGTCAACCTAAGTGTTTCGCATGTGTCCCGAGGCCATGTCTGTACATGCTAGGCTCGTCAACACCCGTTGTATTCGAATGTTAGAATCTATCACACCCGATCATCATGTGGTGCTTCGAAACGACGAACCTTCGCAACGGTGCACAATTAGGGGGAACACTTTTCTTGAAATTTTAGTGAGGGATCATCTTATTTAAGCTACTGTCGTTCTAAGCAAATAAGATGCAAAACATGATAAACATCACATGCAATCAAATAGTGACATGATATGGCCAATATCATTTTGCTCATCTTGATCTCCATCTTCGGGGCTCCATGATCATCGTTGTCAACGGCATGACACCATGATCTCCATCATCATGATCTCCATCATCGTGTCTTCTTGAAGCGGTCTCGTCATCTATTACTTCTACTACTATGGCTAACGCTTTAGCAATAAAGTGAAGTAATTACATGACGTTTATGTTGACATGCAGGTCATAAATAAATTAAGACAACTCCTATGGCTCCTGCCGGTTGTCATACTCATCGACATGCAAGTCGTGATTACTATTACAAGAACATGATCAATCTCATACATCACATATATCATTCATCACATCCTTTTGGCCATATCACATCACAAGGCATATGCTGCAAAAACAAGTTAGACTTCCTCTAATTGTTGTTGCAAGTTTTTACGTGGCTGCTATAGGTTTCTAGCAAGAACGTTTCTTACCTACGTGAAAAACCACAACGTGATATGCCAATTTCTATTTACCCTTCATAAGGACCCTTTTCATCGAATCCGATCCAACTAAAGTGGGAGAGACAGACACCCGACAGCCACCTTATGCAACTAGTGCATGTCAGTCGGTGGAACCGGTCTCACGTAAGCGTACGTGTAAGGTTGGTCCGGGCCGCTTCATCCCACAATGCCTCCGAATCAAGATAAGACTAGTAACGGCAAGTAAATTGACAAAATCGACGCCCAAAACTACTTTGTGTTCTGCTCGTGCATAGAAACTACGCATAGACCTAGCTCATGATGCCACTGTTGGGGAACATAGCAGAAATTCAAAAAATTTCTATGCATCACCAAGATCAATCTATACAGTAATCAAGCAATGAGGGGAAGGAGAGTGCATCTACATACCCTTGTAGATCGCTAAGCGGAAGCATTCAAGTGAACGGGGTTGATGGAGTCATACTCATCATGATCCAAATCACCGATGATCCTAGTGCCGAAAGGACGACACCTCCGTGTTCAGCACACGTACAACCCGGTGACGTCTCCTATGCCTTGATCCAGCAAGGGGAGAAGGAGAGGTTGGGGAAGACTCCATCCAGCAGCAGCACGACGGCGTGGTGGTGGTGGAGGAGCGTGGTACTCCAGCAGGGCTACGCCAAGCACTGCAAGAGACGAGGAGGGAGAGAGGTAGGGCTGCGCCAGGGAGAGGTCAAAACTCATCTGTAGGCAACCCCAAAGACCTCAACTCTATATAGGGGAGAGGGAGGGGGTGCGCCACCTTTCGGGTTTCCACCCCAAGGGGTGCGGCAGCCCCAAACCCATCTAGGGTGGCGGCCAAGGGGGTGGAGAGGGGGAAACTTGCCCCCCAAGCTAGGTGGAGGCGCCCCTCCCCAAACCCTAGGCGCCTTGGGCCCTTGTGGGGGGCGCACCAGCCCACCTGGGGCTGGTCCCCTCCCACACTTGGCCCATGCAGCCCTCCAGGGCTGGTGGCCCCACTTGGTGGACCCCGGGGACCCTCCCGGTGGTCCCGGTACATTACCAATAGCAACCGAAACCTTTCCGGTGACCAAAACAGGACTTCCCATATATAAATATTTACCTCCGGACCATTCCGGAACTCCTCGTGATGTCCAGGATCTCATCCGGGACTCCGAACAACATTCGGTAACCACGTATATCTATTCCCTATAACCCTAGGGTCATCGAACCTTAAGTGTGTAGACCCTACGGGTTCGGGAAACATGCAGACATGACCGAGACACCTCTCCGGTCAATAACCAACAGCGGGATCTGGATACCCATGTTGGCTCCCACAAGCTCCACGATGATCTCATCGGATGAACCACGATGTCAAGGACTTAATCAATCCCATATACAATTCCCTTTGTCTAGCGGTACGATACTTGCCCGAGATTCGATTGTCGGTATCCCGATACCTGGTTCAATCTCGTTACCGGCAAGTCTCTTTTACTTGTTCCGTAACACATCATCCCGTGATCAACTCCTTGATCACATTGTGCACATTATGATGATGTCCTACCGAGTGGGCCCAGAGATACCTCTCTGTTTACACGGAGTGACAAATCCCAGTCTCGATTCGTGCCAACCCAACAGACACTTTCGGAGATACCTGTAGTGTACCTTTATAGCCACCCAGTTACATTGTGACATTTGGCACACCCAAAGCACTCCTACGGTATCCGTGAGTTGCACAATCTCATGGTCTAAGGAAATGATTCTTGACATTAGAAAAGCTTTAGCATATGAACTACATGATCTTGTGCTAGGCTTAGGATTGGGTCTTGTCCATCACATCATTCTCCTAATGATGTGATCCCGTTATCAACGACATCCAATGTCCATGGTCAGGAAACCGTGACCATCTATTGATCAACAAGCTAGTCAACTAGAGGCTTACTAGGGACATGGTGTTGTCTATGTATCCACGGATGTATCTGAGTTTCCTATCAATACAATTCTAGCATGGATAATAAACGATCATCATGAACAAGGAAATATAATAATAACCAATTTATTATTGCCTCTAGGGCATATTTCCAACACGTCCGTCCAGCTTACTGCTAAAGCTGGAAAGGGGGGTTGTGATTTGATGGCTCAATAGGCATTACTGCGGCGCTACGACCGGGGTGTGTCTACCGTGAAGTTGTCCACTCTAATTTGTGCATATGGCACGTGAACCCCGTTGCCGGTTGCCCCACATATCAGCGAAAGGAAGTAGAAAGACAGGAGTAACTAGTTACACATAAATATATTTTTTGACAGAGAGATACTCCCTCTGTAAAGAAATATACAAATCTTTTATATCACAGGCTCACCTTGGCAAAAAATATACTCCCTCTGCAACGCCCGGGTATTATGGGGGTTCAGCTTTTTTATGGGGGTTCAGCTGAGAATATAATACTCAGATAGGCTCACGGTTCTGGACTTTGGGCCGCAGGCCGACCCTGCATGTTTGGGGGCTCATGTGTTCTACCTCAGCGCTTTTCATATTGCAAGCGCTCGGTACGGCACTGGTTTTAGATGCTGTCGAAAGGAGAATACACAAAATTGAATAAAGCACTGCAGCTGTTGGAATGAAATCGAACGACAGTTCCTAACCAGTAATCAGAGTTGCAATTCTATCAACGATATACCATGTGATAAATAATACTGTCGTACTACTTATACACACAGGACACTTGTTTCACCATGCCAGATTATTACATCAAAATCTCTCAGAGGATAGATCAGTTCGGCATTTGCGTGCTGCTACTAAAGAATTTCAAAGTTGATTTGGACCAGCTCTCCTTGCCGAGAAAGTTCGATTTTGACATCATCCCCTACCGCAAGATATGATTTAGATTTGAACCTTGACCATCCTTTAGCATCAATCATCATGTCACCATCCTTTGTACTTACGGTATATTGAGCAGGTTCATTCACACCAACGCTGGGCATGGTAAGAGAAACTTGGCCGCGGTCGCCCGGATTATTGAACGACTCCCTCATTGCTCTAGGAATTCTCTGTTTGCAAACAAGAAGACATACCCAAATAGTTAGATCAACACAGTGAGTCATGTGAAACAACATGGAAAGAAAAAAGAATGAAGCACTAGGGCGGCCAATGCTTACCAAGAAGGTGGACATGTCGGTTTTTGTAAGGACTTTGGTATATGAAGTGTGAACTGCAGCCTAGTCTATTGCCGGTGCAACTGCACAGGCCAGAGCAGATGCAAGTGCAAGTGTTGGTGCAGGTGTCGAAGCCGCCGCTGCTGGGAGAGATGGTGCTCCTTGTAGAGCTGGTGCCGGTGTCGGAGCAGGTGCCGGTGTCGATGCCCGATATTCTGGTAGATCAGACTGATCCGCTGACGCGGTCGATGCCCAATCCTCAGCTGGATCAGACTGAGCTGCTGCCGTTGTCGGTGCTAGAGCAACTGCCGGCACTCGACTTGTGCGAGACAGCGACGATCGTGTCTGGTCTGCTATGATCAGCTTTCTAACTTGACTAGGATCCGTGACCGTCATCCAGTTTTTTCTTGATTTCTTTTAAACGCAAGAAGGACTAATTGTGGTGTTTTTGTCAAACCAAACTGCAGTTCATCATAGGGATTCAGCTTGTACTCAGAAAATAGACTGATCCAATTTTTTCCAGTAATATAAGTGATGGACAGTGCCTTCGTTACTGACATGACATAAGAAGTGAAACCTGCAAAAATAGCCATCGTAGATCAAACCAGACGGTTTATTCTGTGATGAATGTCACATGGCAAAACCTGTATCGTAAAATTGCAGGAAAAGAAAGAAAACATGACATTAAATCAATAAGATTTAGACAGTAAATCAATAAGATTTACTTGATGTGACATGAGTGAATCCTTACCAGGAAATCACTATGTTGAAGTACTAAACAGAAGATTGATCGTCCAACTACGTGTGGCATGCAGGGGCCCCGCCTACTCCCACAAGCAGGACAGTCCAAAGGTCGTGACAAATCGTATGGACCGAACATCCATGGGACTGGAAATCCTGGTGGTGCGATAAACGCTACAATGCATACAGATATTGGAGTGTAACCATAATTGATAAACCGTCCTCACAAAAATATGATCTAGATACTTCAAAATATACAGACTGAATTGAGTGGACAGACATTAACATAGACCGTTCTGAGGACTGACCACACACCAAAAGCGGCAATACTAATAAACAATACAGGGTTCACAAACACAAATCAAGTACTGAACAATAGTACTTACTACAGACAAGCAAAGTTGCACTAACTAAACTCTGCAGACTATTTCTTGCCACCGACCTACGGGATGAACCCCGCATAATTGACTAGGCCATGGACTTCATGTGAGATGTCTACATGCACCATCACCATCTTGTCAACCTTGGAGAACCTAATAGAGTGGTCTTTCCACTCATAAACATGATGATGAAGACATGCCGCATCAGATTTGTTGGGAAGCTTTACAAGAACCACACCATTTGTAATCGAAGGCACAACCAGGAAACTGTTGTGGTCAAGTACAACCTCGAGAACATGCCTGACAACAATGCTACAGGAAAACACTAGTTTAGAACACATGACGACAAGGACACAGCAGCTGGATAGTTCAGCAGTAGAACTCATCATTAGGTCTTCCAGTTCATGCGGCATGACTTTGAGAACTTCATCTCCACTGCGGACCTGGTTCTAATTCAAACAGAAACCATATTTTATTACTACCTCCATTCAGAAATATAAGATGATTTTCGATATTATACTCCATCTATGACTAGATATACGCACAGAAATGAGTGAACAAAGACACTAGAACATGTCTTCAAAGGCATGAGAGTAGAGGGATTACATGGAATATCCATAACACAAGTTACTGAGGCAAATATACCCTCTTAAAAGGTAGCATTGATGTTCATAAAGTACTCCCTCCGTCCCAAAATTCTTGTCTTAGATTTGTCTAGATACAGATGTATCAAGTCACATTTTAGTATTAGATACATCCGAATCTAGATAAATCTAAGACAAGAAATTTGGGACAAAGGGAGTAGTTGAAAGTAGTCTATAAGAAATCAGTGTCAACCTCTCGCATGTTTTGGTCAAAAGAGGAATTTAGAACCGTCATTTGGCACAGTAAAATCACATGCAAGATCACCCAGAAAGTTGTACTACCAGTACTAGTACTACGTGTTAGATGAAAAAACACGATCAAGATCGAGAAAAAGATCATCAACAAGAGACATTACCTGGACTTGCTTAATGAGGGATCCCGGATAGGGGGGCTTGGACAGGGCGATGGCTTTGAGCTTGTCTGCGGTAGTCTCGGAGGGGTGCTTGCGCTTCTTCGTACCATGAGCCTCGACGATTTTGGCCAGAGCCATAGACATCACGTCGGCCGGTGCTCCGGCATCCATCCAAGAGAGGAAGCTGAGAGAGAAGAGTGAAAGGAGGAACGAGATGAGGGAGAAGCGAAGCGAGTGGGGGTTTTCTTCAAGAGAGGAAGTTGAGAGAGAAGAGTGAAATGATGGTTGCTTCGCCCGTCCAACTTACTGCTGGAAAGGAGGGGGTTTTGTGATTTGACGGCTCATTGGGCATTACTGCGGCGGTTCGATCAGGGTAGTCTACCGTCACTCTACTACGAAGTAATTTAGTGTATGGCTGGTGGACCCAGGTGCTGGCTATCCCACACGTCGGCAAAAGTGAGTAATTTAGTGCATGGCTGGAGGAGGATCCGCACGGTTGAGCGTGTCCACTGTTTTTCTGAAGAAAAAAATGATTACAGCAAGCATTTCCACTCTTACAACGGAGGAGTGTGAAACACGACAGCCACTTGAACATACACAGTGCTCCTACTGCTAGGCATGTGCAGTGGTTCCTACGTCAGTACTACACAATCTTATTGCTAGTGTAGTAAGATATGACGATAACAAATGATGTTGCGCGCATGTCAACTACATCTATATGTAACATAGTACCGCTTTTTCGACTGTCCGGTCGAGAATGAACAGTGAGATCAATGTTAACAGAACTAGGTCCACAGCGCACGGAGAGTACGGTGCTACAGTACTCCATGAAACATGAACCATATGAAGCATGAATAGTGTTGGGTGTATGAAGGGTGCATGGGATCGGAGCAAAAGTTCCCTTCTCGACCCACTTTTGGGTGTTTGGCAGAGTGCATGAAGGGTGCATGAGTCCACACTAGTTGGTTGACAAAAATACACGAAGAAGAAACAACTATATTGAGATGAGAATGCAACCAAACGCACCCACACGCTTTGTGCTACAGTGACTGATCTGCACCGTCTGAGTTTGATCCAACGGTCATGTTGCGCCGAGACATGGACATACCCATGCAGAGGGCACCTAAAACCCCACTGAAGTCCCTCTTCTTCTCGAGGCGCACGACGTTGGTGATGCAGGGTGCAACCGCCCGCAGAGCCCCTCCCGATCGACGGGAGCCAGCTCGTCAAAGACGGCGTCGAATGGCACGAATGGATTCCGGTGACGGAGCCCTGAAAGGATTCGCCCGGCAACGGCAATGGCAGCCCACAACCCCTCCTTGTCAGCTCAGCCCCCACCATCGCGTGGAGACGACTCAGCTCCTCAGAGATATAGGTGAAGAAGGAGACCAAGTCAGGAAGCCGCAGCTCGTTGAAGTCGACCGGGTGGTCGAACGGGTTTGGCCCGGCGGCCGGCATCGTCGCGTTGGCACGACGGTAGGCATCACGTAGCCACAACACGTGTGTGGCAACTTGGTTCACCAAGTGGCTGAGGCGATCCTGGACCTCGTCATGATCGGCCCGCTCGCGCTCCAGCCGGCTCCCCTGACGGCCTATTGTATCTCCCGCTTTCTGCAGCAACGCCGCCGATGCCTCGAGTATCTTTATGGTGGACGCCTTCCACTTTTGAAGCTCCATGAACTCCCGCACATAATGGAGGAGCATGGAACTCCTCTCCTCCTTGAGCTCACGGAGCTCCACGTCGTTGGCCCTGAGATCCGCATCCTTGGGATGGAGCTCCTGTGTCAGGAGCCTCACCTCGGACTCCGTGATCTGCTGCGCCGCCATGGCACCAGGTAGAAGCAATGGGGAGAGGAAGCAAAGGGGGCGAGACGGCTGAAAGGCAATGCAATCTACGGGAAGGTGGAGGGAGCGGGGAATCTTTTGGTTTTCACCACGGTAAAACACCAGTCGACGACTTCTCACATTAGGGAGCAGTGGGTTTTTACAGGCGGAGTCATCATGACTAATTGCTGCCGTGCCTGCTCCCGTCAATCAAAAAATTTAAAATCCTGCCACGCCTGCTCCCGTCAATCAAAAAATTAAAAATCCTGCCGCACCCAAACACCAGAGCAACGCCGCGGTGGATATTTAAATTTACCTGTCGGCAAGTAGATAAAGAAGGGGTGAAAAAACAAATGTGGCGGCAGCCTAGCTAATCGGTCGAACTAGCCCAACTAGCTAGCCACCGTGCTTCACTGATGTACTTAGTGGGAAAGGTGGTCTTTCGTGATTTGATGACTCATTTACTTGCTTCGGCGCTATGAACGAGGAGGACCCAGAAAACGCGTGGTAGGGCGTCCCACGTCAGCAAGAATGTGTGCATGCACCACCCGGGAGGACCCGAAACCGCGCGGTAGGGTGTGCCACGTCTCGGCACAGAGGAAAAATGTGCGTGTAAAAATATAATGTATCATACGTATTACCTATGGTTTGACCTCGGGACCCAGCCAGTCGGTCGAAAACACCCCACTAGCCACACAGCTTCATCATGCAAACGTGGCACGGAGGATCGATGTGGTTAGCTCCGTCTCGACCAGCCACAACGTCTCTTGTTGTAGGCGATTCTTCTATTTTCCAAGCTCTTTTTAGTTGTAATAACACCACGGCAAGCTAGCGCCGCTCTTCGTGTGTGCCCGTGCAAAGGTTAGATGATGGAGAGAAGAGAGATTGAGATCACAGACCTGGGACCCACCAATAAGTGAGAAAACGGTCATGCACGTGTTGACGAGGCACTCCCCTACTCTACTCAACGCAAGTGTTGTATAAAATCAAGTTATGGGACAAAGCCAACAACCGTTCGTTTTTTTAGGCTATCGACTTATGCTTTGTAGTCCAGGTTGCCAGTTCGAATCTCGTCTTTCAGATTTGTTAGTTTTAGGTCCAAATTTGATTAATGACAAGTGGGACCCCCATGTGTTGTTCCGATATTTTAGTGTAGGATGGTTTTTTTGAACAAACACTTTGCGCGATTAGACAAGTAATGGCCGAGTTACACGTATTTTGCAAGTTTATGAACAAAAATGATAGCGGCATAGAATATCACATCCACCCCGCAGCTTAGATACTATGGTGATGCGAGTTTTTACACCGTTGGAAGTGAGATCCAATGGCTTGGGAGTAGTCTTTGTAATTATGCGCAATTTCCAAACTCTCCAAAGGTATTTTTGCAAATAAAACATTCAGGCCTCGGGTGTGCCGCTGCATCTTCAATCCAACGGCTCCCCGATGCTCATATTAGGTGCTCCACGTAGCTTAATTACCCGCTACGGTGATATGAGCGTCTAGGTCATATGATCAGTGATCAGATGGCACATGCGTAGTACTTGTACTTTCTGTGCATTTCCAAAACTCTATCAGCCGTATATTACAAAAACATTCAACCCTCCTACTGTGGGTCGTTAGATCTTAGTGAACTCGTGTCACCATAGGATCTACGGTGCGGGAGCACCTCATACTCTCCCGTGCGAGAAAACATAAGGTGCTATCGCAGCTTGGATGCTACGGTGATACGAGCTTGGAGGTTGTTTGATCTGAGATCCAATGGCATTTGAGCAGTCTTTGTGCTTGTAAGCAGTGGCCGAACTCTTTTGGGGCTTTTCTGCAAAAAAAACATTCGAACCACCGAGGAGGTGTTGGGTCACAAATCCAACGCCTCCGAAGAGCTTGTATCACCAAAGCATCTAAGGTGTGGTAGCACATGATATTCTTACATATAAGAGAATATGATGTCCTGCTTCATCTTAGATGCTACGGTGATACGAGCTTCGAGGTTGTTGGATATGGGATCAAAGAGCATCTAAGTAGTTTTGTACAAATTGTGTGCAATTCTCAAACTCATCAAGGTTTCCTGCAAAAATATTAAGACACATCATGTGAGCTGCTATATCTCAGACCTACAAGCTCCAAGCAACTCGTATCGGCATATAGCATCTAAGGTATGGGGGCACATGATATTCTCCCAGGGAGGAGGGGTGGGGGTGCACAACCAATCGGTGGTTGGCAGGGTGGGGACAAATATAATCTAAACAACCCTAAACAGAGCTCCACAATTTTATCTAAGGTCGAGGGGTTGACCCCCGACAATCATACCTCCACCTAAACACAACATTCGCATGTACTGTAGTACTAGACTTAATATTCATGTTTTAGTTTCATGTTCATTTTAAATATTGAACTGAGGACCATGGATGTCTTACATTTTACTCCCTTCGTTCCTAAATATTAGTCTTTTTAGAGGCTTCAAATGGACTGGCACATACGGATGTATATAGACATATTTTAGAGTCTAGATTCACTCATTTTGCTCCGTATGTAGTCACTTGTTGAACTCTCTAAAAGACTAATATTTAGGAATAGAAGGAGTATTTTTGAATTCGTGTCATACATGCATGGTTTGGAAAAATAGATGCACTATACTTATTGGATTGTTGTTGTGTTCGTGTGTGTGTGTGTCTCTGTGTGTGTGCGTGGTCATATGCTTGATACATACAGAGTTTTCTCACCTCCATATTGTTCATCTTTTGAATTTGAATTTGCGTTGGAAAACTTACTAGGGATACCATGAAATGTGAAATCCACGTTGAGATCACTATATCACAAACTCACTCTAATTCAACAACTCATCATAAATCAATTACCACGTTGAGATTAGTATTTCCAATGAAAATACGGGTATTGTAATACACATAGATTCGTTTGGCAATTTAAAAGGTTCCTTTCGTATTCTCGAATCGTAGGACACAACGGCGTACCAGCCAGACCTTGACTCGTGTTGATCCTAAAAAAACCGGGCTCGTGTCCTTCGGTGGTGTGCGTGGTACGCACATTAGGCAACCCCAACCAGTCGAGCCTCAGTGTTTCAAGTCGAAATATCTGGTGGCCAGAATTCCAGCCCTAGGAAATTCCCCTCATGTCCCCTGTCCATAATGACTACCGATGAACAACGGAGGGATGCTTTAGTAACTAGACAACGTTACCTACCGTGCCGAGCACGGTTCAATTTCCTCGGTCGCCGCTCGTCAAGGTCACCCATCAACTGCATTGCCTAGTACTACTACTACACCAGGATGAGCACAGAATGGAGCCCGTTTGTTCATGCCTAGTACTTGAGTTAATATATCAGGCAATGCACTGGTACGGACGGATTATCCTTTTACTCTACATATATAACTTGTCCGAAGTCTAACTGAGCAAAATGTTTGACCAAATCCTTTCTTAAGAAATACAACAGAACGGATGTACGACTTGAAAATTTATTACATGATGCAGGTTATGATATTGTTTCGAATCCTGGATCTTAAATTTCAGAAAATCCAAAAGTGAGCATAAATTCTTGAAACTAAGCATGGTCACGTGATATGGCACAAATATTACTTCGTAAGTTTTTTCTTCAATTTGAGACAAGCTGCTTATGACAAGTTGCACAAATGAAGAGCCAAGGTATTTTGGAACAAGGACCTGTCACGTTGAGGCGAACGCTTTCACTATTGAAACCATGGGTGTTTATGTGCCGCCACGAGTCCTCGCTTCTCATCGGCAGGTGTCGTCCGAGCAAGCGTGCGAGTCGACGGGAGGCGTGCAAGTAGACCGCTGTGTCGGCTGTCAGGGAGGTGTGCGAGCAGACCGATGTGCAGGCTCACCGGGAGGCGAGCCCTTTAACCAGGCTTCGCCGCCCACCGTCGTCCCAACTGCTCCCACTTTAATGTCGTTGGCGCCGCAATTTAAAATCAACCCCGCACTACCCGGTATTGCTACAATCCTCTCTCTTCCTCTCCGATTCTCCTGTCGTCTACCTCCAACTAGCCTGACCTAAACATACGCCATGCCACATCATGATGGTCTAGCCTTAGTGTTCCAGTTTCCTGAGGAAGACACCCAGCCGGAGTCTCAAGAACATAAGGAGATTTGGGACGAGCTTGAACTGGCCTTGCGGGAAGACGCCGCGCCTGTCCCCGCTCCCGCTCTGGCTCCCGACGCCCCAACTGCGCCAGCGCCCATCCCCGTGCACCTGCCAGCGCATGCGCCTGCGCGTGCACTGATGTTTGCACCCGTGCTGGTGCCCATGCAAACGAATGTCTCCACCGCGCCATTGACAGTGCATGTCCCCGTGCGGGTGCCAGTGCCCCCCTCAGCGGCATGGATGGCCGCCGTCGACCGCTTCTTGCACCAACTCCAGTCGACTCCTCCCACCAATTGACTCGCTCCGAAGTCCAGAACATTGTGTCCTTCCTCGATGCTAGGCCAACGTCCAGGAGTACGCCAACAACGGCGCAAGACGCCGCCGTCGCCATTGGTCAGTGGCCCGACGACACACAGAGCACGGCAGAGGAGCCGCTTCCCACCGCGAGATGCCGTCGCCGCCGCGTAATCTAAATATGCCATGAAAAACGTTCGGATTGCCATGCTTAAATCCGAACATTTATCATTTCCATTTATTTTATATCGATCGTCGTATAATTTAAAGTCAGAGTCAGACTGAACGAAATGTATGTTTTGATCGATTGAATGTTCTGCTAGAGGCGTATCAAATTAAATATAAAATGTCATCAAGCCACATGTAATCCTTGTTATCCAATGACCTAGAGTGCTTCAATGTCGAGCGCTCAACACGTTTAGCGTGCAGTTAATTTCATGCCAAAAATAGTGCTAATCACATGACAACACGCAAATAATATCCTAGTAGTTAATATCCACATGCACTTAATATACTTCCAAATTAACGTGCATTGCACGTACACACTGACTAGTGCTGCTAGTACGTGAAACTGGTGCTGTGACTTGTGAACGTGTCCAGATATGGTCAATGGCAAGATCGCACGCGGGTTCTTCCTGTTTGCCCGTGCATCTAAATGCAGAAGGGGAGGAGAGAGAGAGTACACATGGAACCCACCGGTAAGTGAAGGCGAATAGTACCAAAAATAATATTACATGTTATCCATTAATTAGGCTGTGGTAATATAAAAACATTATGTGAAGAAAGGGGGTACAACAAACATTGCTATTCTACGTATGTTGCCTATTGACGTGCGGCTTGAAGGCCCGGTCGCATGTTCGATCCTTGTCCTTTATTTTTTTAAATTTGTATATGGGTCCAAATTTGTTTCATGACATGTGGGCCCCTTGGTGTGTAGTTTGTAGCACTTTAATTTGTGGGTCAAAATTTGTTCCATTCCAAGTGTACTATCGGTGTGTAGTTTTGTAGCTTATTTATAATAATTAAAGAGAACAACACAGTTTTTTCAATAATACCATGGTGCGACGTTGAAGGCAAGAAAGGACGTGCGAGAGAGCGGTGATCGAGCCAGAGGGAAATCAACTAGGGAGTTGCGTGGGTTGCAACGGTGTTTGGAGTAGTTGTGGGCCGAATGCTACGAAAATATAATCTAAACCGATCGGAACAAATGCCTACACAAATTAATCAATGGTTGGAGTGTCCCTCGCAATGTAAATATCTCCGTCTTTGCGAGGGATGGAGAGGTAGTAGCTTCAACGTGTGGAAGATACGGTGTGAGAAAGTGAGGTCAATCAAGAGACATATAGAAAGAGAAACAAAGTGAGTGTGGTCCGACATTCATTGAACAAATATATATGCTCTGGAGAGATATTGTCTGATTGAGCTTTTTCGCAAGGGTGAGGGCTGTAAGATAGAGCTTGAGAGATGATCCAGTCACAGACGTGTAGATATATTTTGTGCGTGGGAGGAAGTAAGGTCAACCGATCACATAGGGTCGCTGTGTGATCGAAAGAGTGAGACGGGTTGGAGAGAGTGACCTAGATAGACGATGTGCGTGAGAGAGTATACAATGTGAATAGGTCGAATTGGGCTCAAACATGGTGATATATCTTTTTGTCCGAGAAAGAGAGAGGTTAATCGAGACATACGGAGAGAGTGAGAGAGGGAGAGAGAGAGAGATTGAGTGAGCATGGCCCACCATGAGGTCGAAAGAGTGGCGGCGGCTTGGATGGACTGACCTAGATAGACAATGTGCATGAGAGAGTATAGAGTGTGTCGATCGAGGCCTGAACATGGAGATATATCATTTGTGTGTGAAATAAAACAATGTTAAACGAGACTCAGATAAAGAGAGCGAGATTGAGCGAGTGTGGCCCGCCGTGCGGAAGAAAGAGTGAGACAGTCTCGAGGGAGTGACCTAGATATACAACGTGCATGCGTGCACACGAGTGGTTGGGGGGGCTAGATAGGCAATGCATGTATTTAGCGCGAGAGGGTGAGAGGGAGAGGGGGAGAGAGAGCTCGTCATGGGAAGCAATGGCGGGTGTGTGAGGTAAATACATTTGGTAACGGAGTGGGAAAAGGGGTTGTGTAGTTGAGAGACTTAGAGATCGAAACATGGAGAGAAAGAATGAACGTGTGTTGGAAACTGATAGCTTCCTAAGGTGGTTAAGAGAGGAAGATTGACCGATATAGGAAGTATGTACCGTTTGTGCGGGGGGGCTAAAAACAACATTTGAATGTACATAGTACGAGACTTAATATCGATGTTTCAATTCGGTGTACATTGTAAGATTTGAACCGAGGACCAAGCATACGTGTAATTATTTCAAATTCGTGCCATACTAAGTTTCGAAAAGTTGACATTGACTCAGTTTGTTGTGCTATTTTGTAGGTCATATGTTTGAATCCATCCAAAAGTTTTCTCACGACCATGGTGTTCATCATATACATATGAATTTGTATTAAAAAGTAGCGTGGATACAGTGAAATGCGAAATCCACGTTAGAATTGGAGATCGCTATGTGACACACACTCTAATTCAAATAACTAACTACGTGACACACACTCTAATTCAAATAACTAATTATGCGACACACACTCTAATCCACGTTAGCGTGGGTACCGTTTTGATTTTTTTTTCAAATAACTCCTCATTAATTAATTTATAGTACTCCCTCTGTTCACTTTTATAAGACCTTGAAGACATTTCAGACAATGTGCAAAATAGTTCATTTTAAGTTGTCCGAAACGACTTACAGAAGTGAACAGCTGGAGTATCTCGTTTCGAATGACTAATTATTGCAATGAAAACACGGTCATGGTAATACATACAGATTCGTTTGCAAATGAAAGAAGATTCGTTGCATTCTAAAATGTAGGCGCACCAGGCAGACCAGGGTCGTGTCGGCGTGGATGCTGCTTCGGTGCCTTAAAGGCAACTGCCTTTGGGTCACTGACATGTGGGCCAGCCACTTGTTGGGCCCACATGTCATGGACACAAAGGCAGGTGCCTTAAGGCACCGAAGCATAGTCCTGTCGGGGTGGTCGCGTGTGTCGAACGGACGTGTAGCACCCAACCACCCACCCACCCCCCCCCCCAAGGACGACGACAATATAGGTTCACGCTTCCACATTTCGGATTGAAATATCTGGCGTCCCCAATTCCAGCCCTGCAAAATCTCTCTTCTCCATCGTCGCCTCCGCGCCCAGATTGCTCAAATCCGTAATTTGCCGCCAACCCTCGAATCGCCCCTTGTCTCGTATCTTTCCCCGCCGTTCCCCACCTCTGTGCCGGACGATGACGACAAAGACGATGGTTGCGCTTCACCACCGCACCGGAGCTACCTCATCTACGCCCTCGTCCACCGCACCAGGTGGTCCATTGACAACGTCGGCCGCCGCAACTGACGTGCCTCACAGACACCGAGTGCCACCGCATCAGGTGCGCTTCCCCGACACCGTCTCCAAGCTCACCGGGGCTACTTCACCGAGCACATTGTCGCACCTCCGCCCCCAGAGGTTGTTGGGGCTTCACCAACGGTCTCGTCCACCGCATTGTAGCGCCCCACTACCACTCAAGATCAGCATCCGTGCGCGGCCAGCCAACGCCAGCGCATCACCCTCAACGGCTCTAATGTGACCCGCACTCTAGCTAGGCGAGCATGCCCAAATGCCGGCCCGAACTAGGTATCCACACATCACTCCCTTGTGCACTGTTCTGACGATGTTTGGATATCCTTTCACTGCTCTCTTAGCTTACACGCCTATGCAACTCTGACTTTAACTCTTATTTCTTCTGGAGATATCATCTGAAACAAGCAAATCCATTTTTTAGCAAAGCATGACGGTGCTACGGGATCTGGTACACATCCTGCACACCCATATAACCTTGTAAATATCTGTCCTCCGGTACAACATCAACGTCGATTCCTTTTATTTGATTAACCATTCGCCGTGTCAAAAATGCAGAGGTGGATGCAAGGAGCACAAGGCCTGCACATCCAAGCAAGTGGTAACATGGACTTGTACATGGAACATCCCAAGCGCAAGCAGAGCTGCAGTGAGCCTGTACAATGAGCTAGCGTAAGTCCCTACATTTCATTTAATTCATACTGGCATTCGTGTATGATTTGTTTGCAGTGGCTAATCCACGAATTCAAGTTGCCAGGGGCGAACATTTAACTTAAAATACGAAGGCACTTGCACTCCGGAAATCAACATAACTTTAGAAATGTGAAGCTACATGCACTTTGAAAGCCAGCTAATGATCCAAAGTAGTTCAGATTATAAACACTAAATGATGCAAGCACCAAAAAACACAAAACGCAACATGGTGTACAAGGACTACAAACATGGTCTGTACCTGCTTGAATTATTCATTCTTTGGCTGAAAATATCGAAGTGTAATTGCACGTATAACCAGTGCGCAAACTGCATATGAATATATCTATCCTTCACAAGTATGCCAATAGTTTCAAACAACAGATTAGAAAAGTATTTATGCTATGTTGTCATGATACGGGGACTTTCTGGTAGATGGCCTCGACGTTTCCTCAAGCTATGAAAATGCAATATAATTTGCTTGTCATCAATGCCTGCAAATCTCTGTCTCTCTCAACATAGTAGATCATCATTAGACACTAAATCCTTCAATGAGCTTGCAAAATGCTTGCATTAGATCCCTCATTAGACACTATATGTTCATCACCAGGAGCATGTAAAATGTTTGCATCTAATCCTTCATTAGTAGTCTGTTCATTAGACACTTCAGGCTCAAGAACAACATGAGCTTGTAAGTTTGCACTGGAAACTTGATTAGATACATCAGATTCAGTCAGTTCAGTATTGATTGGGGGAGTTATAAAATAAGTAGAAATTGGTTTCATTTTCTCATAGATTCCCTACATACAAGCAGTTTTACAACACCGTCGGGTTTAACTATTGGCTAGAAATTGAAGAGTTGAATTAGATATAATCAGGGATGTGATGTACCTGCTCGTTGCGCATGCTACTCTTGCAAGCTGTGATTGTCTGTTTGCGCAAGCTCGATGCCATGCCCGTGCTGCCACCGCTGCCTCCCATGCAGGCTACACCCAGGGTTGGATCTTCATCTTCTTGTCCTGTCGTTCGCTTGAAGCCCGGCGACCGCGCTCCAACGAGGGCGCGAGGAAGTGCTGTGTCGGTCTGTCCAGCGGCGACTAGGTTAGGAGCGAACCAGACTGGAGGCTGGAGCGAATGAATTGGGATTTTTCCTGCTGTCGATCGATATGGGAGGCGCTCGTTTGGGCCGCGATCCTGCTATAGGGCCTGCCTTGCACTTATTTTATTGGCCCATCCAAATTGAAACAATTTTCTTCATTTTTTACATTGCCTGCTCATGCGTTGGGATGAACAAAACTAGCATGGGCCAACCTAGATGACTCAAACTAGGTGCACACTTTCCAGCCACCTGAGGCGGCCGCCCATACCAGCCCCTATGGTGGCGTCGCCCCTTTTTGCGTGCATGATTGGATAGTGAAAAATATTCCAGTGGCGCTTTTGATTTACCCACAGAATGGTTGAATTGCTTGTTTCTATGAACTGAGTTCGCCAATAATGTGAAGGATGCCAGCCTTTTCATCCTATTGTAGATTGCTTAGATCTCGATATGCCAAAAGTAATCGCATGAAATATACAGTAAAAGCCAGTGTGATGTGTTTGGCTACAACTAGTCTGACTACACGTCCTCATATAACATATCAAGGACGCACCATCTTACCAGATTAACCATTCGACTTACCCATGCAGTGTGGGAAGAAATAAGTATTGGGACTGCGTATCCAAGCAATTGATGCCATGGACTCCTTCATACAACCTTGTAAGCGAAAAATAAGTTGCAGTGTGCCTGTACAAAGAACTAGTGTAAGTTCAGTTACCTGCTTCTCGGAATTTTAGTTAGCCACTTATTGCAAAATTGTTCAATTACGTTGCTTGGCTTAATTTAGTTTGCTAATGATTACATAATGGCACAGCCTGCTAATCATATTGTAGACTGTGCCTATCTATGTGTTTGATACTTACTGTTAAGAATTACCTGTTTGCCTTAACTTAAATATCTACTTGTTTGTTTAACTGCTTTGCTGCTGCAACAGCAGGTTACAATGATGTTAATAACTACTTTTCAGCATCCAATTGAAACTCTTTAATTCCTTGTTTGTTTAACTGGTTTGCTGTTATAACTCCCAGTTGAGATGTTTTGCTAACTTCAACTTTTCTGAATCCAACCGGAACTTTAATGGCAAAACAGGTTATCCCAAGATGACATGTCCATGGGGACCTCGCTCTTTGATCTTGGGATATCCCAACATGGCACTTAGAGATGAAGTTGACATGTTGAAGAAGCAAACAACACAATCACAAGCAGTACTCAAGACAACCATTAAATATTTGGTGGATTTCAAAATGAAGCAAGATGAGACTGACCAGATTGTTAAGGTCCTGAAGGAAAAAAGGAAATTAAATTCCTACTTGGTAAATCATAGGTGAAATGTTCTTTCCATAGTTGAATAACCTTTGTGTTGTCTGTTCATGTAATCAATCAAACCATTTGTTTTAGAGATCATGTAATAATTGTTTTTTTGGTTTGTAATTTTATTTGAGCACAAGTCTATATTAATTGATAAGACTCGGAGACATTTCATTTGGATTGCTGTGCCAGACCTATAAATATGCCAATCGGGCTGAATGTGGATTCAGCAATAGTAGTAGTATAGATGGACCATAAGTGGCACGCATCGGAAAGGGCCAAGATGCTGGCTAAAAAAAGGATGGTGTTGTAGCCAAAAAAGTACAGCGGCATGGATTATGTATGTTAGTTGATATTATTGATCCATATACTCTATAAGTGTTTATATGTCTCTTAGTTCTGTACATTCTTGGTTGATTGATTCGGTATTTCAATCTTGATACATCGCTTGTGTACATATCTAAATGGGAGTACACATTATGCTGCATGTGACATTTGAGTTGGACATGAAGTGTTCAAAATATTTGAATTCACCTTAAACTGAATTCTAGTTTCTGAATTTGAGTATCGGCATTTGTAAACCATATTCATATCTGACAGTGGAATACATCTTTGTCGTCCTTTTGAAGATATATAAAAACACATAGAATGATTTATAAAGATTCATATAGGAATACAAAATGGATTTGAATTTAGTTGCCAGGGTAAACGTGGATGCTTATTGTCCCAAAATTCAAAAGAAGCAGCAAAATGTCCACTCCCACGTCGGCTGCCCAAAGCCAAGTGTTTGGGAGATGGAAATTAATGTCTACCCATTACACAGACAATCCATCGGCCCGATTTCCACTGCTCTAAATAGGGGTACGTTAGTAACTTCAATTAGACGTGACACGAACGCCTCTGAGCCCATTCCCACACGGTGGGCGTCAAACATGGGCGGCAAAACTCATTTGATTCAAGCTCGTCCGAAAGACCTCTATTTCTCCCTCCATTCCCCATTCATACACGGTGGGCGGCAAAACAAACTCGACTCGGCCGAAATCGATGTAGGCAAATATTTTCAATAGGGGCAGGTTTGTAACTTCACTCAGACATGACACAACCGCCCTACCTATCAGCCACGTTCATACACCATGGGCGCCAACCATGGGCGCCAACCACCCTCTCCTCGCCTGAAATCGCTCTGGGCAAATATTGGCGAGATGCGAGATTACCGTCCTATCCCCAACCGATGAGGCGTCCAAAATTTAAACGGGGGCTAAGTTCGTAACTGCCCATATTTCAGACAGGCGCGTCCCAAAAACATGGTTCCCCGTACCTCTCCCTCCATTTTCCCATTCATACACTGTCCGTGCTAGAACACCCCATCCCCACACCAGCCTCCGTCCGCCACCCCATCCATCGCCGCCGTCCTCCACCACATCCATCGCCACCGTCCTCCACCATGCCGGAGCGCCTACCAAGACCGCGTCGTCCACTGCTAGAGATGGACGTTTCTCATCCACGGCGACGGACCAATAGCCTTGCATCGCGTCCTCTTGCTTCATCGGCGCCGTCGTCCCCTTTGTCGGGGCCGCCCACGCGACCTTCTCTTCCACCGCAACAGGACTTATCCCCCGATGCACCTGTCTACCGTCGCAGATCTGCTTCAATGCCACCGACAGCCATCCCACCCCTATGCCTACACGGCGCCGCAAGAGAGGTGCTACTTCATATCTCCTCAACTTTTTGATCTCAACCAGAAAATAGATCTTAACTTGGTTACTCTACTTTATTTTCAGCTCTTAGAATTTAGTTCTTAGTTCGAAGCAAACAATGGATGCTAAATATCATTTCTCCGGTTTGCAGCTTCAAATCTGCCATGGCACAGCCATAATACAATTTAATTGATCATGGTTAGGGTTTAATTGATCATGTTGGTTCCGTGGTAGTTTCTTTAATAGAAATCGGAGGGGAAACCCTCTTTTGCTAAAAAAAATATTCTTAGAGTTTCCCCCTTTTATGATCACTATACGATCAGAATACGTGCTTCATGTCATAATAATAGTGCTCCACCCATCAAGCTAAACAAGCTTAGTTGTTCAAATACGAATCTGATATTATTAAAACAGAGTTGTTTAATTGGTCAGCTAAATGTTCCTAAATTAGTTTCGAAAATGCATGTTCGCCACTCGGGTGTGTCTCTCTATAGGGTGCCCACAGTGGGCCGGCCCACCCTGGGATTTTGGGTCATCCCAGGCCCCGATTCCCCTCTGTTCTACTGCGCGCTTCCGATCTCTACTTGCCCCCAGCCACCTGCCTCGCCGGTGACTTGCCGTCCCCGGACGACATGACTCTAGGAGGAGATGCCGGACTAACAGGAGGCCAGGAGCCGCTCGCCTAACAACGTGACCGATGCCCGGGTGCGCCGCCGTCCCTACCTTCCCAGTCCATTCAAGGCTCAGGCGTGCAGCATCCACCAAGCCAACCCGATTTATCCGGAGATACGTCCTCAACACTCAGTAGCCACTCCTCATCACCCATTTTCTAATTGATTCATTACTCATTAGGCGGGACTATCATTATGGTTTGTTGTGTGCTCAGTGCTACCTACAATTAATGGTTCAGATGTATTTCGGTAATCTTTAGTACCTCTGAAGTTCACAGGGTTTTCAAAATTCCGGCCCTCAGAACAGAAACTAGTCATTTTGGATTGTTGGTCATAGTGACATTGACCCAGATTACTACTGGAAGCCAGGTTTGTTGACAATTTTACTTGTCTTTCTTACTCATTCGATATAATATCCAATTATTCACGTCGATTAGTTGCAAACAATAAGTGCTAGACAAACTTCTTCATTCAGATTTCGGACGGTCTCTTACTGCAATTACAATTCTGCATACTTGCCCTAGTAAGCTCACAAGTAAATGATTGATTCACTACATCTATGCTTGCATTGTCATATTTGTTGTCAATATTCTTTTAGGGTGGACCACCCTGTTTCTAAACACTGGAACCGTAGACATGAGTGAATAGTATTTCTCTATGTGATCTCTTCCATCATGTGTGGGTAACGAACACTGCACTTTATAGAAAGAAAGTGTCATTTCCAGCTTTTACATAGGTTTTGATCTTTTACATGGAATACAATTTGCCTACTTGCTTTGTGTCGCACTACCAACACTCCACCCTTGAAGCTAATACGCCCTGCCTATCCACTTTCAGTACATATTCCATCTGTCATCATATCATATTTATCCATTCAAATGATGTTCTTGTGTATTAGACGTTCAAAAGGAAGAGGGCGATTGCTTATCGTGGAGGAGCACAAGCAAAGTATTTTGAAAAGTTAGTGGCACCTGATAAATCAAATAGCCCATTAGGTGTAGTTGCAATATCACCTGACCCACAAAATACCCCAACTCTAGCAGACTCTAGCCCTACTACACTGGTCATTTCTGATGCCCCAACTCAGCAGACCCCAACCACAGCAAACAGTATGATTTTGCCAGTTGACATAGCACTAGCTATACGACGCAAAACCCCCCATTCCAGCAAAGAGTACACCAAATCTAGTTGCCAAATCCCTTTTCGAACCAGAGAGATCCCCAATTGCAGCAAATAGGACCCCTATTCCATTTCTTCCTAGTTTAGAAGACGAAGCTTATGTTGTTGTCAGGAACTTTGTGAGCATCTTTCCTTCATGGAAAGACTATACCACAGACACAGAACAATTTCCA
The DNA here is from genome assembly GCA_034509565.1 of Triticum monococcum. Lineage (NCBI taxonomy): Eukaryota > Viridiplantae > Streptophyta > Magnoliopsida > Poales > Poaceae > Triticum > Triticum monococcum. Next base: position 113,134,083 of record CM067843.1, read on the forward strand.
GTCTTCCTCCGCAATTTACGCGTAAGTAATGTACTAATGTTATTCATGGTCATTACTGCATATGTTTCTGCTGACAGAAGACACAAGATTTCATTCTTTTAAATAGGCGAGGAGCAAACTGGATTGTGATGACGAGCAAGGGTTGGTTGTGCTTTTCAAGCGCTCATTGATAAAGTATCGTTCCTACTTGAGGCAAGCGCACTTCTATGGCAAGCCTCTGAACGAAATTTCTGTAAAGTCTCTGGTGCTACATTTATCCGACGGTGACTGGAATAATCTTGTTACACATTGGTCTCGGCTACAGCGTAAGGTACTGTCTATGATATCACATCACAATTTGAACTACATTTCTGCATTTGCCTTAATGTCTCACTTGTATGAAAACTGTTAGCAGAACAACATTCATTCTCAAGGGACAACAGAATCTCGCAACTATACTACACACCGCATTGCTCTTGTGAGTAACTCTTGCCCTATATGACCATACTTACTTTCATAGTTGTTTGATTATGTAGCATCACTGCACATGTTACCCTTGTAATCGTCCATTTGGTGGACATTATAAGATCCGTATGGACTCTTACATAAATTTAGAATCAACCCAATGCTTTTGAAGAGGTTTAGCTCTACAGTCCTCTTGTAAGGACTGAACGTGGTCTATCACTGTACTTACATTAACAGCTACTCCCTCCGTACCATAATATAAGAACATTTTGTACAGTACACCAGTGTTCAAAACACTCTTGTATTATGGGAATAGGGATTTGTTCATTTTGTAGCATTCTGCATCTTATCTCCCTCGCCCACCATTTACTAAAAAAGATCAGATCTATATTTAATCTTACCAACAAGTAGACTACACAGACAATGCCAGTGCAGAAGTGTAGCCCATTGCTCTTGTCAGTACATTTTATCCTGTAACGCTTGTACTTCCAGGGATTGGTAGTTGATTATGTAGCATCAATCTGCATCTTATCTTCATTATCCTCTTTCCCTTCCAGTATTATCATATCTATAATTACTCTCTACAAAATGTAGAGTACAAGCAATGCTTATGAAGAAGATTATGTGCCGAAATTCTTGAGTTATCCTTCCCTTGACATGGAGAAGGGCATTATAAAGCCAGTGTTAAATGTTAATGTAAGTCAGTCCTTCTAAAGCCTTTATCCTCAACTGCTGTTTAATTTGCTCATACTCCTTATCGTTTACTGTTGTTTAGTTTGTTGTTTCTACCAAAATTCATGTTTGTAAGAACTGTAAGTTCTAAGTTTTACTTGTAAAACCAAATTCCTTATTCGTACCATGCACATTACTTAATACTCCCTATATGTATGCTTGTTTTTGTGGATCTATAATCCAGTGTGTGGTGAAGCAGCCCACGTTTGCACCTTGTCATCTCATGTTTTATCTTACTGATGTGGCTGATGATATAAACAACATGCCATGCACATTGTCCAAAATAGATACAGTGATTTTCTTTGCCCTTCATCTATGCTTGTTATGTTGACATGGTAATCCAGTAGTGTGGTGAAGCTCCCCGCATTATGAATAATGCCAAATTATGCTATTGATATTTTGAACTTACTCTTTATTTTCTAATTTGAAATTGGATAGAACTGACAAAACAGTTATCATCTTTGTTTATACACATGCAAAACTTGTCATCTCTTTGCTTTGTTTCAGGGTGATATGCCTGATGGCATGCACAAGTCTGTTGAAGGCTGTGAGACAAACCCAATATATATTTCAGCAAAGAAGGCAAAACATCTTGAAGATAGCGAGACAACCCCAAAGTCTTGTCTTGATGCAGAGTTCAAGTTACTTGAGACTAACAGTCAAACAAGCTCACAGAATTTGTCTGAATCAGTTCGACTTCTTCAGTCCCAAGTTCTAGCAGAAAGGCATTCTGCAACTCAACTTTGACTTGAAGTTCTATCTCTAAGATAGATTGTGGAGAACACCAATGAGAACCTCATCGCTAAACAGCTACACCTGGAAGCTATGACCGACATGCTAGGCCGGTCTCACAGCCTTGCTCAGCAGCTTGCGTAGCAGTTCCCCCGCAAGGCTAACCTTTCTTGAACTGTCTTGGAAGTGGTCTCGGTTCAGTATTATTTTGTTACGCTGCAAAGGTGCCCAGTTTTTTTAATCTGCTTCTTCGTTGCGCTTTATGATCACTGTGGCGAACTTCGATGCCCAGTGAATGTAATATACCTTAAATCCTTTATTGTATAGTGTAGGTTTATTCTTAGTTATTGTGCCATAATTTCTTTATTGTATAGAGTAGGTTTGTTCTTAATTCCTACTACTTACGGCCATCATTCGCTATCTGAAAAAAATCAGATATAGTCGACCGGACCGAAACATTCGACTCTAACGGGCCAGGTTTTTAGCGGGCCACAATTGGGCTGGCCTGCGTCTTTCTTGGGCCCGAATGATTGGGGCCTTCACACATTGCGCCAGGCCCAAACTTACACCGGCCTATATTTAATTGGGCCTTTTGTCGACCCAGCACTTAGTTTGGCCCAGGTAGCGTTGGGCCATTAATAGGCTGAATATTGTACTGGCCCATCACGGCCGAGATGAAACCACGGGCCTTTAGCACGCCAAAATGCATGTTTGGCCTCAATTCTCACTAGTCGTCGACGGGCCTTCAGCAGGCCGAAATGTAGACCAGGCCGTTTTGGGCCCAGTTAGCTCACGGGTCGTTACCAGGCCAAAACATATCTCAGGCCTTAGTTGGCCCACTGATATCATGGGCCATTAAGAGGCCGAAAGCTTAGCACAGGCATCAACGGGCTGAATTATGCGACAGGCCTTTAACAGGCCCAAAGTCACGTTGGGCTTAACTGTTGCCACCTTTAGCACGGGCCGTTAGTGGGCCCGATGTCCCGTGGGACCATATATGGCCCATGGGCAGCACGGGCCATTCCCAGGCCGAAAGTCACATCGGGCTGAAATGGGCCCATGTCTACATCAGGCCTCTAACAAGCAAAAAGTCATTGGCCTGTAGTTGGGCCCAAATATTCGGCGAATAATTAACGGGCCAGATCTGGCTTCGGGCCGCAAATGGGCCCAAATATTGCGCGAACAATTAATGGGACAGATCTAGCTTCGGGCCGTAAATGGGCCCAAATATTGGGCGAACAATTAACGGGCCAGATCTGGCTTCGGGCCCTAAATGGGCCTTTATTAAGCAGGCCATTATTGGGATGGCCCACTAGTACCTGATTAAGTTCTACGAGCCTTTGACTGGGCCGGCCTTTTTAACCTATATGGGCCTCTGTTGGGCCCAGCCACGTGTCGACGTATCATAGGCATGTCTCCTCCAATGGACGGGTGACATTTGGCCCACTAACGAGCTGACAGGTGTTCCCTTCGGCCAATCAGAATTTTACATGTGGTAATTTCCCATTGGTTAGGGCTATTAACGGGTTATCGGATCCAAAATCTGACCCGATAGCTTAACAATGTTCCATTACGGTGGATGCCATGTGTCGGTCACCCTTGACGAAAGCACTTCTGTGACGCGTGATTTATCGTCATGGAAGTGGACACTTCCGTGATGATAATTTTGGTAATGTCATGGAACACTTCTATGATAGCACAGGTATGACTATCTTGATTCTATCAAACATGTATCATTACGGAAGTGTATTTTTTTGTAGTGATGGCGCGGAGGAGGAGGTTGGCGCCGGATCGTCGACTACCATGTTCTCCATTGGGACATCATCGTCCACCGGCTGCCTGCCGGCCAGCCGGTCGGCGGCAATGGCTGCCATCTCCTTGTGGTCCGTCGTCCGCCCGTCCCAAAGAGCGTTGGAGCGCGAGGAAGCCATGGTGGCAGTAGTGGTGTGGACAGGAGAAAGTGAACGGATGCGGATGACTGCGGCTATGGCCGGCGCAGCAGTTTATATAGCAATGGTGGGCGAGCGAAGGGACGGACGTGTGGCACCGGAGTAGCCGCCTCGGCACCCGCGTATCATTAATTTGGGCGGCAGATGGACGGACGGACAACACTTGTGTCGTTTGAAGGCGGAGCAATCGCCTGTACCGGGAAGCGGGGCGGGTGGTGCTGACTGTTTCGGGCAGAAAGTGCGCACGGGCGAGGAGATGACTTTACTTGGAGAGGATGACAATGGGGACCCACAAGAAGCGGCCGACAGCTGGGACCAAGCAGCTCGAGCAGTATTTGTGTTTTTGAGGTGTGAGCACTACAGAGTTTTTTGATGTTTAGCCAGATATTATTTTTTCTCCTCTGAACAACAACGAAAACATCGCTGCAGGTATTAACTGGGCGGGTTGTGGCCCGTCTAGCCCAGGCCAGATATCCAGCCCACATATTAATTTTTTTCAAGCTGAAAATGGCTAGCCCAGCTATACTTTTTTTAGGAATACGCAGGCAAGGTCAAGTTATTATTCTCTGCCCCACTGGGCTGCAAATCTTTCCTACGAGGGATGCATTAGGCTTAACAAGAAAATGGGCTTTAAGAAATAATGAATGAGATGTAATTATAAAAACTGTGCAGTAACTATAAAAAATGCACCAAACACGTGATTACTTTATAAAATATTGTTTTTGGATATTGAAAATTTGAATTTCATTAATTGTTGCGAGCGCAATGTTTCGTTGGATTTTTATGTAATATAAATTTATATTGAAATTGTATTTAATCTGACTAGAAATTTCGGGATAAAAATATTTCGGATCCCATCAAAATGTGGGAAATTTTATTGAATTCTGTTTTGAACGGTTGGTTGAAATGGGTTGTATTTTTAACAAACTATAAATGGGTTGAAGTAAATTCCATTAGAATTCAAAAATGGGCTACACATTCTTACAAATCTCAAATGGGCTATAAGTTCTCTGCCATACACTTTTGTCCTTAGTAAGTTGACGCTTCCCCTAAAAAAACAGAGTTGACGCGTATGCAAGGCTTTGTCAACTTATAGTCAACACACGGTTCTAGCCGCAGTGGCCGTTGGATGTCCATCCAACGGATGCCGTGCTTCTTCTTCAATCTCGGATATTCTAGCTTCACCCGCCCAAAAAATGATTCCTCCCCCTGACATCTGGGGCGCACCATTTTGGAAGCTGACCTATGGGCCTACTAAGTTGACGTACCAAGGGCTTTGTCAACTTAGTCAATATAAACGATACTAGCTGCAGTGACCGTACGATGTCCATCCAACGGCCGTCGTGCTTCTTCAACCTCTGTTCTTCTTGCTCCAGCCGCCCAAAGCAGCGCCGGTCATGCCGCCTGCTCCTGCCTCCCGTGGCCGGCTGTGCTGCCGCAGAGGCCTCACTGCCCCCTACTACTCCCACCGCTGGCCAGGCCATCCCTCCACTCATCCACACCCCCTGTTATTCTACGGCGACGGCAGCGCAGCCGAACCAGTGAACCCTCATACTCCTCTTCGTGTGTGCATCCACTGCCGTGTCTTCCCCGGCTCCGCGTCGTCCCCTTCCTAGGCCTCGCCGTTATCCACCGCCCTGGTGCTCTCGGGTCAGCGTAACGTGGTCAAGGAATGACTTCCACCGGACATGGACTGTACATTGAGAGGCTGACAGCTGGGTCCATGGCAGCCGCAAGGAAGTGCCTCCTTATTACATGCAAAATAATTATTCCTCCACCAGACAGCGGGGACCCACCGGACAGGCCACCGTATTTCGCGAAAAAAATGATTCGCCCCCTGACTGCTAGGACCCACGAGCTACATCTTCGCATGCAAGGAAGTGCGTCCAGGAAAAAAACGATTCGCCCCCCTGACTGCTGGGACCCACCAGCTACATCTTCGCACACAAGGAAGTGCGTCCCGAAAAAATGATTCGCCCCCCGACTGTTGCGAACCACCGGCTACACCTTCACACACAAGGATGTGCGTCCGGGCAAAAAAACGATTCGCCCCCTAACTGCTAGGACCCAGCAGCTACACCTTCGCACGCAAGGAAGTGCGTCCGGGAAAAAAACAAAAACAAAACGATTCGCCCCCCTGACAGCTGGGACCCACCCGCTACATCTTCACAGGCAAGGAAGTGCCTGACAGTCAGGACCCACCTGGTCGAAACGTACGTAGCGTTGTCATTCTGGTCGCGAACGTGTACGTACATACTGGTCGATGTAGAGGCGCGCACGTGTCGTAGTAGAGGCGTGCATGTGTCGTAGTAGAGGCACGCACGTAGCATGTAGACATACGTACAACGGCCAGGGTGCAAGAAAGAAAATGCGGCCACGTATGTGTACATACGAGCAGGGTCTCGAACGCCTACTCGCGCATACGTACGGCTAGGGCTCGTGTACATGGCTGGGTCGGAATGGAGAAACAACATCATCGTCGTGTTCATGGGGAGGCATCGGAATGCGTCGTGTTCATGGGGAGGGAACGGAATGCGTTGTGTTCATGGGGAGGCAACGTAATCCATCGTGTTCAACGAGAGGCAACGGAATGCGTCGTGTTCATTGGGAGGCAACGGAACGCGTGGGAGCCAACCGGCTGGGTCGGAACGGAATGCGTGGTCGTGTTCATTGGGAGGGCTTGGACGGAACAGGCGATGGAAACGGGGTCTGGCGTACCGTAGAACAGAGGAGACAGACCTCCTACGGTTGAAACGGGGGTCCTGTTGATCGGGAGGGGTGTGGCGTACCGCAAAACGGAAGAAACGAACCTCCTACGGTTGAAACGGGGGTCCTGTTGATCGGGACACTACTAGGAAAAGGGCTATAGATGGAATTGACACTAATGGCGCACCAGACATGTGGTGCGCCATTACTATATACTAATGGCGCACCATCTGTTGGTGCGCCATTAGTGCGGAAGACACTAATGGCGCACCAGGCACACGGTGCGCCACTAGTATATAGTAATGGCGCACCACATGTCTGGTGCGCCATTAGTGTCAATTCCATCTATAAATGTTTTTTTTTCATTTTTTCAAACATACTAATGGCGCATCCGGGCAGAGTGCGCCATTAGTAGTTAGAACTACTAATGGCGCACCAGCCATAGAGTGCGCCACTACTGCATTTTTTTTACTTTTTTGCAAAACTACTAATGGCGCATCGTAGCATAGTGTGCCATTACTAGTTTAAACTAGTAATGGCGCACTGTGCCCCGGTGCGCCATTAGTATAAAAATTATTTTTTTTACTTTTTTGCAAAACTACTAATGGTACATGTCTGTGTGGTGCGCCATTAGTATGTTGGGTTACTAATGGCGCATGTCTCTGTGGTGCGCCATTAGTAACCTGGGACCAGCTAGATATTTTTGGACGGCCACACCTACACACTCACTTTCCCCACTTCATTCCCCCCACCTCCTTCTCTAAGCTTGTCGGGTGCCTCCTCCTCCTCACCTCATTTGCACCATAGATTCATCAAAATTAAGTGTTGAAATTACCTTTTTTTATAGGTAAGTAAGGGGAAAGCTATCTTCATGTTGTAGATCTACTTTTTTTCTCCCTAGCTCGCTCCAACAGCGTGCACATGCACTTTTTGTGGCCTAGCTAGATCTATGTATGTTTGTGGTGTTGCATATGTTTGTGGTGTTGCATATATGTTTGTGTTTGCAGGTACCGGTATTTGAAATGCGATAGTTGCCAATATTTTGCCGGAATGTTGATTCATTTCTATTTCGGCGAGAATTTTGGCACTATGCATTCTTTTTGGTCCTATTTTTAGGGAAAGTCATGCCAAATTTTTTCTTGGTTCTAAAATATCGTTTTGCTCTACCCCGCAGGCGACCATGGTCCGCACGATGACCGAAGGCATCGTGAATAGGTTTTTGAGCTCCGCGAAGGCCGAGATGCTTCAAAAGAATGAGACGGAGATAAGATGTCCGTGTCGAAGATGCAAGCTGAAGAGCCTTATTGTGGACCCAGATTCCGGGCAGGTGCGGGACCACCTGCTCTTGCGTGGTTTCATGGATGTCTATCGGTGGCAAGGTGATGAAGATGACTATGAAGTCGTCCATGGGGGCCGGGCAAGAAATGAGGAAGGCAGCAAGACAACCACCACGGCTCGGGCGGGCGAGAAGATGAAGAATCTCCAGGACATGATCACGACGGTGATGCTGTACACAGTCATCATGTAGAAGATGCCGGACATGATGATGAGGAAGATGCCGGAGCAGACGAAGGGCATGATCATGAAGATCTAGATGTCATAGGAGCAGACGACGATGACCATCAATGGGCTGGGTGCAGGACCCTCATATTCAAGAGCTGCTTCTCAAGCAGACGGATAACGCAAGAGCTGCCGCCCGAGAGAAAGCCAAGTTGGATCAACTAGAGATAGACGCGGTTACTCCATTGTATGAAGGATGCAGACCCGAGGATACCCGCCTGAAAGTAACGCTCATGGCTTTGGAGATGAAGGTAAAACACAAAATGACCAACGCATGCTTCGACGAGAACATGTCATTCTGGCACGAACGTCTTCCCAAGGGGAACAAGTGCCCGACCAGTTTCAAGGAGGCGAAGAAAGTCGTGTGTCCTCTGGATTTACTGCACGTGAAATACCATGTGTGCATGAACAATTGTATCATTTATCGGGGCGAGCACGCGGAGTCTACCATATGTCCGGTGTGCGGCGTCACTCATACAAGAAGAGGAAGAAGCTCCTCGAAAAGTGGTGTGGTACTTTCCAATCACTCCTCGTCTGTAGCAGTATTTCACAGACCCTAAGGTAGCAAAGCTCCTGCGTTGGCACGCGGATAGGGAGGAGAAGAAGCGAGAAGATGACACAAATGATCCGGAGATAAATAAAAAAGACAAGATGCTGAGTCACCCTAAGGATGGGAGCCAGTGGCAAGCGTTGAACTTCGAACACCCAGAATTTGGGAAGGATCCAAGGAACATCGTGCTGGGCGCGAGCACCGATGGAGTCAATCCGTTTGGCAGCCAGAGAAGCACACATAGCACCTGGCCTGTGTTTGTGTGGATGTACAACCTTCCCCCTGGTTGTGCATGAAGAGGAAGTACACTCACATGAGTATGCTAATTGAAGGGCCGAAACAACCAGGGAACGACATCAGTCTGTATCTGGGGCTGCTGAAAGAGGAGCTAGACAAGCTGTGGAAAACGCCAGCCAATACGTGGGATGCCGCAGAGAAAGAATATTTCCCTATGAGAGCCGCACTGCTCATGACGGTGCACGACTATCTCGGTTACGGATATCTCGCGGGGCAGGTGGTCCACGGATTTTCTGGATGCGTCACGTGCATGGATGACACAATGTATCGCCAGCTAGATAGAGATCCCAGGTCTTCGAAAACCGTGTTCATGGGACATCGAAGGTGGCTTCACGACGATGACCCGTGGAGGAAACGCAATGATCTGTTCGATGGTGAAACCGAACTCCGAAGACGCCCGCGTACGAGGAGCGGCGAGGAAATAGACGGGCTGTTGAAAAATTGGAAAGATTGCCCACTGCCGGGAAAGAAGCAAAAGGCGCCCGAGCCAGGAAAGAAGCGAAAGGCGCCAGAGCCGCTGCTGAAGGTATGGAAAACGAGGACTGTTTTCTGGGACTTGTCATACTGGAAGATCCACCGTGTGCCTCACAGCCTTGATGCCATGCGTATCACAAAGAACGTGTGCGAGAGTCTACTTGGTACCCTGCTCAACATGCCAGAGAGGACCAAAGATGGGCCGAAAGCATGGGCAGACTTGAAATCAATGGGCATCAGGCAGGAGCTTCACGCTAATGATGATGATGATGATGATGATGATGATGATGATGATGATGAGGCGAAGCAGGACACAGAAAGTCATCGCAAAGGCAAAAAGGCCAAGAAGATCGGAAATGACTACCCTCCCGCGTGCTTCACTCTAAGTCAGGAGGAGATCGAGCAGTTTTTCACCTGCCTCGTAGGAGTAAAACTTCCTTACAGTTATGCGGGGAAGATAAGCAGATACCTAGACCCAGCGAAGCAGATGTTCAGCGGGATGAAGTCTCACGACTGTCACGTGCTGATGACGCAGATACTTCCAGTTGCAATCCGTGGGATCATGGATGCGCACGTCCATGAAACGCTATTTGGCCTATACAACTTTTTCGACGTCATCTCTCGGAAGTCGGTTGGCGTGAGGCAACTCAGAAAGCTAGAGGAAGAGATTGTGGTGATACTATGCGAGCTTGAGATGTACTTCCCGCCCGCATTCTTTGACGTTATGGTGCATCTGCTGGTCCATATCGTGGAGGATATCATCCAACTCGGGCCGACGTTCCTGCACAGCATGATGCCGTTCGAATGGATGAATGGTGTCATCAAAGGATACATTCGCAACATGTCACGTCCAGAGGGAAGTATAGCCAGGGGCTTTCTGACCGAAGAGTGCATCTCCTACTGCACGAATTATCTAGGCATCGAGAACCCTGTTGGTCTGCCCGTCAACAGGCACCTCGGCAGGCTCGCTGGATGGGGTCACCGTGAGGGTCGCCGCGAAATGCATGTCGACTTCGAGGGTCGACTCGCCGACTTTGAAAGAGCAAACCTAGTCGCGCTACAACACATAGACATGGTCAATCCTTGGGTGGTAGAGCACAAAACCTTTATTGAGAAGACGTACAATGACCGAGGCCAACAGAGGACGGACGGAGATATAATCAAAGAGCACAACTCATGTTTCACGCGTTGGTTCAAGTAGAAGCTTCTGTCGTACCCTTTACATGAGGATTCTTCCGTGGAAGAACAACTCATATTCGCCTTGTCACAGGGCGCCGAGCACAACCTGATGACCTATGAGGCGTATGATATCAACGCCTACACATTCTACACCGAGGACATGGACATGAAGAGCGATGGTTATCAGAACTCCGTGGTAACGATGGAATCCTACAGACTGGTAACAACAAGGACAGATACTACGGAAGGATCGAGGAGATCTGGGAGCTGAGCTACGCTGGAGAGAAGGTCCCGATGTTCCGTGTCAGATCGGCCAAGAGCGTCCTAAAAGAAGACCGGTATTTCACCACCATGGTTATACCCGAAGCCAAATCCAAGACCGCGGGCGCAAACATCACCGCAAAAAATGAGCCATGGGTACTGGCTTGCCAAGTGGACCAATGCTTCTTCATTACCGACCCGTCAAAGCCCAGTCGTGTTGTCGTGAGGAGAGGCAAAAGGAAGATCATCGGAATGGATGGAGTAGCCAATGAGCAAGACTTCGACATGTACGGCGACCCGAAGATCGAACATGACGACGAGGATGAAGTAGCAGCATACACCACAAGAAGAAGCAGGACCACCCTACCTAAAGGACGTCCGTTCCACAGAAGAACTCCATTTGCGAAAAAGAAGGGCAAGAAGATTATGAACAGATAGCTAGCTAAGATCGACTGTATTTAAATTGTAGTCTTCACTTCTCGGTTGTATTTCATGGGCACTTTTTGATATCATGAATATTTTTAATTTTCATGGGCACTTTTTGAAGGGCAACCGGAGGGGTGTGGCGTACCGCAAAACGGACGAAACGGACCTCCTATGGTCAAAACGGGGGTCCTGTTCATCGGGACGGGTGTGGCGTACCGCAAAACGGGACTCCATGGGATACTGTTCATCTCCACCATCGACCTCCTCCAGCCTCCACAGGCTACCGTCGACCTCCTCCAGCCTCCACGGGCTCCTGTTCATCCAGCCTCCACCACGGGCTACTCCACCGGCTACTGTTCAACCACCCCTCCACCGTCTACTTTTCATCAAGCCCTCCACACCACGGGGTCCTGTTCAACCAGCCCTCCATGGGCACCCCTCCACCGTCTACTGTTCATCCAACCCTCCACACCACGGGGTCCTGTTCATCCAGAGGGTACGCCACTGCTCACTGTTCATCCACCCCCCCCCCCCGCAATGCTCACTGTTCATCCAATCGATCAGCTTCAGTTAGCAGCAGTAGCAAAGGAATCGCTCGATCGGGTTTAGTTAACAGCCATCGATTGATCGCTCGGGTTCAGTTAGAGCCCGACGCTTCGCTCGGGTTCAGTAAGAGCCAATGCCTCCCACACATGCGCGTACGTGTATGAGAGAAACGCACATTGCTCGGTCCCAGACCTCCCACCGTAACCGGGAACTCCCCGAAATTTTCCTCACCCTCGCTTCTACCACGGTTTTTCCGTCATGGACGGCCCAAAGAATGTCATGTAGCTGCGTCTCCGGCCCGCCCAGGATGAAAATCCCATTTTCTGTCATGATTTTTTGTCGTAGAAGTAGGATCCCACCACATCTATGATGATACCGGGTTTTGTCACAATTATCGCCATAGAAGTGTCATATGTACGACAGGAAAAAAATTCGTTCGGCCCAAAATGTCACGGATGTGTCCTTTTTTGTAGTGTTTTGAACTTAATACTCTAGATGCATGCTGGATAGCGGTCGATGTGTGGAGTAATAGTAGTAGATGCAGAATCATTTCGATCTACTTGACACGGACATGATGCCTATATTCATGATCATTGTCTTAGGTATCTTCATAACTATGCACTTTTCTATCAATTGCTCGGCAATAATTTGTTCACCCACCATAATATATGCTATCTTGAGAGAAGCCACTAGTGAAACCTATGGCCCCTGGGTCTCTTTCTTATTATATTGCATCTCTTTTATTTACATCGCATCTCGTTTACTATTTTGCAATCTTTACTTTCCAATCTATACAACAAAAATACCAAAAATATTTACTTTACTATCTCTATCAGATCTCACTTTTGCGAGTGACCGTGAAGGGATTGACAACCCCTTTATCGCGTTGGTTGCAAGGTTCTTGATTGTTTGTGCAGGTACTAGGTGACTTGTGCGTTGTCTCCTACTGGATTGATACCTTGGTTCTCAAAAACTGAGGGAAATACTTATGCTACTTTGCTGCATCACCCTTTCCTCTTCAAGGGAAAACCAACGCATGCTCAAGAGGTAGCAATGGGCAAGAGGTAAACTTTATTTGTTTAGTTTGCCGGGGATCGCCGTGCCGGGCGGTTTTCTCAACTTCTTGTCAGAGCTGGGTCCTTGGCTGGATCTAGCATCCTTGCCGTGGTTGGAAGGAAAAGAGGGCAAGAACATGGACCCTTGGCAGTCCGTTAATATTTGTTGGAATCAAAAAGTAGTACAATACCCTGGATAAGAATGCATATATGTATACACATAACTATGGAAATTAACAGGAAACTGTACGTACTAAGGGGTTTCTTTCCCCGACTGCACGCAGGGTCTGCGCCTGGCTTTTTACATAGGGTTACATGCCTTGCCAGCAAGGCTAGTACAAAAAAGGTGGTTGCCGGAGCTCCCAGCAACCACGCCTTAGGGGTAAAACTTGCGAAGATGTTCGATGTTCCAGGAATTGCTCACCGGAATGCCATCCTCAGCCTCCAGGCAGACTTCGCTGGGCCTGGTGACTCGTATTACCCGATAAGGGCCTTCCCACTTTGGTGTCAACTTGTTTGAATTCTTGGCGGATTGGATCTGCCGAAGAACAAGGTCGCCTTCCTCAAGACTTCGGGCCTGATCCTTGCGGCTATGGTAGCAGCGCAAGGCTTGCTGGTAACGAGCGGCTTGCACAGCAGCCTGTAGACGATCTTCCTCAAGGTGCGTCGCATCATCTTGGCGCAACTACTCTTGCTCAAGCTCATCAAAAGCGAGCACTTGAGGTGGCCCGTGTATGAGTTCCATGGGGAGAACTACTTCTGCCCCGTATACCAGGGCAAAGGGTGTCTGGCCAGTGGCTCCATTTGGTGTCGTTCTGAACGACCAAAGAACCAATGGCAACTCATCAATCCATCGCCTTCCGCACTTGTGCAGCTTGTCAAAAGTTCTGGTTCTGAGGCCCCGCAACACTTCTGCATTTGCGCTCTCAGCCTGGCCGTTGCTTCTGGAATGAGCAACAGAAGCAAAACAAACCTTGCGGCCGAGGTCTTGAATGTACTGCATGAAGACGCGGCTCGTGAACTGCGTGCCATTATCGATGATGACTCTATTTGGCACACCGAAACGGCAAACTAGTCCCTTGAAGAACTTGACGGCTGATTGTGGTATCACCTTTGTCACTGGTTCCACTTACGGCTAAGGTAGTCCTGGATTAGAGGGTCCTCGGGCGTCCGGACTATGGAACATGGGCCAGGCTGATGGACTGTGAAGATGCAAGACCAAAGACTCTCACCCGTGTCCGGATGAGACTCTCCTTGGCGTGGAAGGAAAGCTTGGCGTCCCGATATGAAGATTCCTTTCTATGTAACCGACTTTGTACAACCCTAGTTCCCTCCGGTGTCTATATAAACCGGAGGGTTTAGTCCGTAGGGAATCATATTCATAGTCATACAGGCTAGACTCTTAGGGTTTTAGCCATTATGATCACGAGGTAGATCAACTCTTGTAATACTCATATTCATCAAGATTAATCAAGCAGGAAGTAGGGTATTACCTTGCTACCTCTTGAGCACTGCGTTGGTTTTCCCTTGAAGAGGAAAGGGTGATGCAACAAAGTAGCATAAGTATTTCCCTCATTTTTTGAGAAACAAGGTATAAATCCAGTAGGAGACACACGCAAGTCCCTCGTACCTACACAAACAAATAAAAACCTCGCAACCAACGCGATAAAGGGGTTCTCAATCCCTTCACGGTCCCTTAGGAGAGTGAGATATGATAGACATAATAATAATAATAAGATAAATATTTTTGGTATTTTAATGATATAGATTGAAAGTAAACATAGCAAAATAAAATAGATTGGAAACTTATATGATAAAAGATAGACACGGGGGCCATAGGTTTCACTAGTGGCTTCTCTCAAGATAGCATAAGTATTACGGTGTGTGAAGAAATTAATGTCGAGCAATTGATATAAAAGTGCATAATTATGAGAATATCTAGGCATGATCATGTATATAGGAATCACGTCCGCGACAAGTAGACCGAAATGATTCTGCATCTACTACTATTATTCCACACATCGACCGCTATCTAGCATGCATCTAGAGTATTAAGTTCATAAGAATAGAGTAATGCATTAGGCAAGATGATATGATGTAGAGGGATAAACTCAAGCAATATGATATAAACCCCACCCTTTTATCCTCGATGGCAACAATACAATACGTGCCTTGCTGCCCCTGCTGTCACTGGGAAAGGACACCGCAAGATTGAACCCAGAGCTAAGCACTTCTCACATTGCAAGAAATATCAATCTAGTAGGCCAAACCAAACTGATAATTCAAATAGACTTGCAAAGATAACCAATAATACATAAAATATTTCAGAGAATAATCAAATATTGTTCATAGATGAACTTGATCATAAACCCACAATTCATCGGATCTCGACAAACACACCGCAAAAAGAGTCACATCAAATAGATCTCCAAGAAGATCGAGGAGAACTTTGTATTGAGATCGAAAGAGAGAGAAGAAGCCATCTAGCTAAAAACTATGGACCCAAAGGTCTGAGGTAAACTACTCACACATCATCGGAGAGGCTATGGTGTTGATGTAGAAGCCCTCCATGATCGATGCCCCCTCCGGCGGAGCTCCGGAAAAGGCCCCAAGATGGGATCTCTTGGGTACAAAAGGTTGCGGCGATGGAAATAGGGTTTCGTGGTGCCCCTGGATGTTTTCGGGGTATATGGGTAGGTCGGTGGAGCCATGAGGGGCCCACGAGGGTGGAGGGCGCGCCCAGGGGGTAGGCGTGCCCCCTGCCTCGTGGCCTCCTTGTTGGTTGCTTGACGTCCACTCCAAGTCCCCTGGATCACGTTTGTTCCAAAAATAACTCTCCCAAAGGTTTCATTCCATTTGGATTCCATTTGATATTCCTTTTCTATGAAACAATAAAATAGGCAAAAAACAGCAATTTGCACTGGGCCTTGGGTTAGTAGGTTAGTCCCAAAAATAATATAAAAGTGTATAAATAGGCCCATTAACATCCAAAACAGATAATATAATAGCATGGAACACTCAAAAATTATAGATACGTTGGAGATGTATCAAGCATCCCCAAGCTTAATTCCTGCTCGTCCTCTAGTAGGTAAATGATAAAAACAGAATTTTTGATGTGGAATGTTACCTAGCATAATTCTCAATGTAATTTTCTTTATTGTGGCATGAATGTTCAGATCCGAAAGATTCAAGACAAATGTTTAATATTGATATAAAAACAATAATACCTCAAGCATACTAACTAAGCAATCATGTCTTCTCAAAATAACATGGCAAAAGAAAGTTCATCCCTACAAAATCATATAGTTTGGTCATGCTTCATTTTCATCACACAAGAATGCTCTCATCTTGCACAACCCCGATGACAAGCCAAGGAATTGTTTCATACTTTAGTAATCTCAAACTTTTTTCAACTTTCACGCAATACATGAGCGTGAGCCATGGATATAGCACTATGGGTGGAATAGAATAATATGATGGGGGTAATGTGGAGAAGACAAAAAAGGAGAAAGTCTCACATTGACGCGGCTAATCAACAGGCTAGGGAGATGCCCATCAATTGATGGCAATGCAAGGAGTAGGGATTGCCATGCAATGGATGCACTAGAGCTATAAATGTATGAAAGCTCAACAAAAGAAACTAAGTGGGTGCGCATCCAACTTGCTTGCTCACGCAGACCTAGGGCATTTGAGGAAGCCCATTGTTGGAATATACAAGCCAAGTTCTATAATTAAAAATTCCCAGTAGTATATGAAAGTGACAAAACAAGAGACTCTTTATCATAAAGATCATGGTGCTACTTTGAAGCATAAGTGTGGAAAAAAGGATAGTAGCATTGTCCCTTTTTATTTCTTTTCTTTTTTTTCTTTTTTGGGCCTTTATTTTTTTGGCCTTTCTCTCTTTTTGGGGGACAATGCTTTATTAATGATGATCACCACACTATATTTATTTACAACTCAATGATTACAACTCGATACTAGAACAAAATATGACTCTATATGAATGCCTCCGGTGGTGTACCGGGAAAGCAATGAATCAAGAGTGACATGTATGATAAATTATGCATGGTGGCTTTGCCACAAATACGATGTCAACTACATGATCATGCAAAGCAATATGACAATGATGAAGCGTGTCATAAATGAGGTGGTGGAAAGTTGCATGGCAATATATCTCGGAATGGCTATGGAAATGCCATAATAGGTAGGTATGGTGGCTGTTTTGAGGAAGATATAAGGAGGTTTATGTGTGATAGTTTGTATCATATCACGGGGTTTGGATGCACCGGCTAAGTTTGCACCAACTCTCGAGGTGAGAAAGGGCAATGCACTGTACCGAAGAGGCTAGCAATGATGGAAGGGTGAGAGTGTGTATGATCCATGCACTCAACATTAGTCATAAAAAACTCATATACGTATTGCAAAAATCTACAAGTCATCAAAAACCAAGCACTACGTGCATGCTCCTAGGGGGATAGATTGGTAGGAAAAGACCATCGCTTGTCCCCGACCGCCACTCATAAGGAAGAAAATCTAAGAACACCTCATGTTTCAAATTTGTTACACAACGGTTACCATACGCGCATGCTACGGGACTTGCAAACTTCAACACAAGTATTTCTCAAATTCACAACTACTCAACTAGCACACTCTAATATCACCATCTTTATATCTCAATGCACTTTCTATGATAGTTTTTATTATACCCATCTTGGATGCCTATCATATTAGGACTAATTTCATAACCAAAGCAAATTACCATGTTGTTATAAAGGACTCTCAAAATAATATAAGTGAAGCATGAGAGATCAATAATTTCTATAAAAAAAACCACCACCGTGCTCTAAAAGATATAAGTGAAGCACATAGAGTATTCTAATAAATTCCAATTTATGTGTGTCTCTCCCAAAATGTGTGTACAGCAAGCATGATTGTGGTAAACTAAAAAGCAAATACTCAAATCATACAAGACGCTCCAAGCAAAACACATATCATGTGGTGAATAAAAATATAGCCTCAAGTAAAGTTACCGATAGAACAAGACGAAAGAGGGGATGCCTTCCGGGGCATCCCCAAGCTTAGGATTTTGGTTGTCCTTGAATTTTACCTTGGGGTGCCTTGGGCATCCCCAATCTTAGGCTCTTGCCAGTCCTTATTACATAATGCATCAAATATTTACCCAAAACTTGAAAACTTCACAACACAAAACTTAAACAGAAAATCTCATGAGCTCCATTAGTATAAGAAAAAAACCACCACTTAAGGTACTGTAATGAACTCATTATTTATTTATTTTGGTGTTAAACCTACTGTATTCCAACTTCTCTATGGTTCATAACCTCCGATATTAGCCATAGATTCATCAAAATAAACAAACAACACACGAAAAACAGAATCTGTCAAAAACCGGACACTTTGTAATCTGTAGGTTTCGTATACTTCTGTAACCCCAAAAATTCTAAAATAAATTGCTGGACGTGAGGGATTTATCTACTAATCATATGCAAAAATAATCAACCTAATCTCACTCTCCAGTAAAAAAGTGGCAGCAAATCTCGTGAGCGCTACAGTTTCCGTTTTTTACAGCAAGATCGCAAAGACTTTCGCCAAGTCTTCCCAAAGGTTCTACTTGGAAAAAACACTAATTAAAAGCATAAAACCACATATAAAAATAGGATATATGAATTATTTATTACTAAACAGAAACAAAAATAAAATTGGGTTGCCTCCCAACAAGCGCTATCGTTTAACGCCCCCAGCTAGGCATAAAAGCAAGGGTAGATATAGGTATTATCATCTTTGGTATGCAATCCATAAGTGGCTTTCATAATAGATTAATAAGGTAATATAATTTTATTTCTAGGAAAGTGTTCCATGCCTTTCCTTAATGGAAATTGGAATCTAATATTCCCTTCTTTCATATCAATAATTGCACCAATCGTTCTAAGGAAAGGCCTGCCAAGAATAATGGGACATGTAGGATTGTAATCTATATCAAGAACAATGGAATCTACGGGAACATAATTCCTATTTGCAACAATAATAACATAATTAATTCTTCCCATAGGTTTCTTAACAGTGGAATCCGCAAGGTGCAAATTTAAAGAACAATCATCAAATTCACGAAATCCTAACACATCACACAAAGTTTTTCGAATCGTGGAAATGCTAGCACCCAAATCACATAAAACATAGCATTCATGTCCTTTAATTTTAATTTTAATAGTGGGTTCCCACTCAACATAAAGTTTTCTAGGGATAGAAACTTCCAATTGAAGCTTTTCTTCATAAGATTGCATTAAAGCATCAATGATATGTTTAGCAAAAGCTTTATTTTGATTATAATCATGCAGATAATTTAGCACGGATTGCAACAAGGAAATACAATTTATTAAAGAATAATTATCATAATTAAATTCCTTGAAATCCAAAATAGTGGGTTCATTGCTATGTAAAGTTTTAACATCTCCAATCCCACTTTTACCAATTTTTGCATCAAGATCTAAAAGCTCCGAATCATTGGGACGCCTTTTAACTAAAGTTGACTAATCTCCAGTCCCATCATTATCAAGATTCATATTGCAAAACAAAGATTTAATAGGGGACACATCAATCACTTTTAGATCTTCATCCTTATTATCATCAAAACTAGAAGAGCACGCTTTTACAAAGCAATCCTTTTTAGCATGCATCCTAGCGGTTCTTTCTTTGCACTCATCAATGGAAATTCTCATAGATTTGAGAGACTCATTGATATCATGCTTAGCTACAATAGATCCAAGTTTCAAATAATCAACATCAAGGGAAATTCTATCCACGTTTCTAGCCAACTCATCAATCTTAGATAGTTTTTCTTCAATCAAAGCATTGAAACTCTTTTGCAAACCAATAAATTCTTTAATATTAGATTCAAAATCAGAGGGCATCTTATTATAATTTCCATACGAATTGTTGTAGTAATTACCATAATTATTAGAGGAATTACTAGGAAATGGCCTAGGATTAAAATTACCTCTATACGCGTTATTACCAAAATTGTTCCTACCAACAAAATTCACATCCACAGATTCATTATTATTCTCAATCAAAGTAGACAAAGGCATATCATTAGGATCAGAATAAACACTCTTATTAGCAAACAATTTCATAAGTTCATCCATCTTTCCACTCAAAACATTAATTTCTTCTATTGCATGCACCTTTTTACTAGTAGATCTTTCAGTGTGCCGTTGAGAATAATTAACCATAATATTATCTAGGAGTTTAGTAGCTTCTCCTAAAGTAATTTCCATAAAAGTGCCTCCCGCGACCGAATCTAAATGATCTCTAGAAGAAAAATTCAATCTGGCATAAAAAATTTGTATAATCATCCAAAGATTCGAACCATCTGTAGGGCAATTATGAATCATTAATTTCATCCTCTCCCAAGCTTGTGCAACAAGTTCATGATCAAGTTGCTTAAAATTCATAATATCGTTTCTAAGAGAGATGATCTTAGTGGGAGGAAAATACTTATAGATAAAAGCATCTTTGCACTTATTCCATGAATCGATACTATTTTTAGGCAAAGATGAAAACCAAGTTTTAGCACGATCTCTAAGCGAAAACGGGAAAAGCTTCAATTTAACAATATCATTGTCCACATCTTTCTTCTTTTGCATATCACACAAATCAACAAAGTTGTTTAGATAGGTAGCGGCATCTTCACTAGGAAGGCCGGAAAACGGATCTTTCATGACAAGATTCAGCAAAGTGGTATTAATTTCACAAGATTCAGCGTCGGTAAGAGGAGCAATCGGAGTGCTAATAAAATCATTATTGCTGGTATTAGAAGAGTCACACAATTTAGTATTATCTTGAGCCATCGTGACAAACAATCCAACACACAAGCAACACAAGAAGCAAGCGAAAAGAGACGAACTAGAAAACAGAAGGGGAACGGAAAAGGAGGGCAAATAAAATGGCAAGGGTGAAGTGGGGGAGAGGAAAACGAGAGGGAAATGGCAAATAATGTAATGCGAAGGATAAGAGTTTGTGATGGGTACTTGGTATGTCTTGACTTGTGGTAGATCTCCCCGGCAACGGTGCCAGAAATCCTTCTTGCTACCTCTTGAGCACTGCGTTAGTTTTCCCTTGACGAGGAAAGGGTGATGCAGCAAAGTAGCATAAGTATTTCCCTCAGTTTTTGAGAACCAAGGTATCAATCCAGTAGGAGACTACATGCAAGTCCCTCGTATCTACACAAACAAATAAGAACCTCGCAACCAACGTGATAAAAGGGTTGTCAATCCCTTCACGGTCACTTACGAGAGTGAGATCTGATAGAGATAATAATAATAAGATAAATATGTTTGGTATTTTTATGATTAGATTGAAAGTAAAGATAGCAAAATAAAATAGATTGGCAACTTATATGATAAAAGATAAACCCGGGGGCCATAGGTTTCACTAGTGGCTTCTCTCAAGATAGCATAAGTATTACGGTGGGTGAACAAATTACTGTCGAGCAATTGATAGAAAAGTGCATAATTATGAGAATGTCTAGGCATGATCATGTATATAGGCATCACGTTCGCGACAAGTAGACCGAAATGATTCTGCATCTACTACTATTACTCCACACATCGATCGCAATCCAGCATGCATCTAGAGTATTAAGTTCATAAGAATAGAGTAATGCATTAGGCAAGATGACATGATGTAGAGGGATAAACTCAAGCAATATGACATAAACCCCATCTTTTTATCCTCGATGGCAACAATACAATATGTGCCTTGCTGCCCCTGCTTTCACTGGGAAAGGACACCGCAAGATTGAACCCAGAGCTAAGCACGTCAACCATTACAAGAAAGATCAATCTAGTAGGCCAAACCAAACTGATAATTCAAAGAGAGTTGCAAAGATAACCAATCATACATAAAAGATTTCAGAGAAGAATCAAATATTGTTCATAGATAAACTTTATCATAAACCCACAATTCATTGGATCTCGACAAACACACCACAAAAAGAGTTATATCAAATAGATCTCCAAGAAGATCGAGGATAACTTTGTATTGAGATCCAAAGAGAGAGAAGAAGCCATCTAGCTAATAACTATGGACCCGAAGGTGTGAGGTAGACTACTCACACATCATCGGAGAGGCTATGGTGTTGATGTAGAAGCCCTCCATGATCGATGTCCCCTCCGGCGGAGCTCCGAAAAAGGCCCCAAGATGGGATCTCTTGGATACAGAAGGTTGCGGCGGTGGAAATAGGGTTTCGTGGTGCCCCTGGATGTTTTCGGGGTATATGGATATATATATAGGAGGAAGAAGTACGTTGGTGGAGCCACAAGGGGCCCATGAGGGTGGAGGGCGCGCCCCCTGCCTCGTGGCCTCCTTGTTGGTTGCTTGACGTCCACTCCAAGTCCCCTGGATTATGTTTGTTCCAAAAATAACTCTCCCGAAGGTTTCATTCCGTTTGGATTCCGTTTAATATTCCTTTTCTACGAAACACTGAAAGAGGCAAGAACAGCAATTTGCACTTGGCCTTGGGTTAGTAGGTTAGTCCCAAAATAACATAAAAGTGTATAAATAAGCCCATTAACATCCAAAACAGATAATATAATAGCATGGAACAATCAAAAAATATAGATACGTTGGAGACGTATCATACCTCCATAGAGAGGGCCCGAACCTGGGTAAACATCGTGTCCCCTGTCTCCTGTTGCCATCGACCTTAGACGCACAGTTCAGGACCCCCTACCCGAGACATGCCGGTTTTGACACCGACATTGGTGCTTTCATTGAGAGTTCCGCTGTGTTGTTGTCAAGAGGTTCGATGGCCCCTTCAATCATCCACAACAACATTGTCCAAGGAGAAACCTTCCTCCCCGGACAGATCTTCGTGTTCGGTGGCTTCGTACTGCGGGCCAACTTGATTGGCCATCTAGATCAGATTGATAGCTACGCCCCTGGCCATCAGGTTAGACTTGGAAGCTTGAACTATGTCGCGGACTTCCGCGGAGACTTGATCTTTGACGGATTCGAGACCGCGGCAGTAGCCGCTCCCTGTCACCACGATGAACATGACTTAAATCTTTCATCGAACCACACCCAGGAGATAGAACCTGTAACTGCTCCGGCTCTAGATCCGGAGCAGATCACTCCATCCGAGGACAGGAGGCTCAACCCTGCCACAGAGGCCGCAGACTCAGCGGCATTGGAGCCGCACACAGACCCAACCTCAAGTGAGATCTGTGTTACCAGAACCTCAGACATGTTTCTGGCTATATGTTACGAAGCATGTGCGTCCGTGCACGACGAGCTTGATCGGGCGTCGGTCATTGAATTCAGTTCCGCAGACAGCTTCTGGCACTCGCCTTTAGGCGACGTGGTAAACTCATTAAAAACACTCTCCTTAGCGGGGGACTCACCACCGAATTATATCCGGTTCGAACTGGAGGCTGATGACGGAGAATTTCGCTTCCCACCCCCTACCCACTTAATAGCCACTGTCGAAGACTTAACTGACATGCTCGATTACGGCTCCAATGACATCGATGGTATGGACGACGATGTCGGAGAAGGAGAGGCCCAAAACCCGCCGTTTACCGGATGCTGGACGGCCACTTCCTCGTATGACGTATACATGGTGGATGCACCAAAAGAGAATAGCGGCGATGACAAGGAAGATCCAGTTGAGGATAAACCTCCCGAGATGCAACGAAAGCACCGGCATCAGCAGTGCCACTCTAAGTCATGTCGTAGCAAAAACAGCAACACCGACACAGGAGAAGATAACACTCCGTACAGTGCCGAAGACAATGAAGACCCCGTTGAGGCAACTTCCGAACAAGATGAACAGGAAGACAGGCAAGTTAGCCCTGATGAACAGGCCACGCAAGAAGACTCGGAGGACAGTAATTATCTTCCACTCTCCATGGATGATGCGAGCCTCGGCACCGAGGATTTTATCGTGCCTGAGGAACCTCTTGAGCAGGAGCGCTTCAAGCGCCAGCTAATAGCCACTACAAGGAGCCTGAAAAACAAACAGCAGCAGCTTCAAGCTGATCAAGATCTGCTCAATGATAGATGGACCAATGTCCTGGCAGCTGAGGAATACGGCCTCAAGCGCCCAGCCAAAAGTTACCCAAAGAACAAATTGCTGCCTCAGTTCGATGACGAGGCATTGGAGCCCGTACCATCATCGCGCAATACCGCTGACCAACCTGTACGTGGTCGGGATAAAGCGGCAACTCAAGACGAACACCATCCTGCCCTACCTCACCGTAAAGGCAGAGATAAAACAGCTCAGAGACACACATATGACCTATGGCAGGACTTGGACAGAAGAGAAGGTCAGAATAGATTGATCTATGGATCACGGGGATGTACCCCTACACGCGATAACGGCTATCTAGCCGGACGCAATAGTCATTCCCACGCCTGGGACGAGAACCGCATACAGACTCCATCCGAGCTACGTCGCGACATGGCCCGATATAGAGGCGTCGCTCGCCCACTTTGCTTCCCTGATGAAGTAATGGAGTATGAATTCCCAGAAGGGTTTAAACCCGTAAACATCGAATCATACGATGGGACAACAGACCCCGCGGTATGGATCGAGGAGTTTCTTCTTCACATTCATATGGCCCGTGGGGATGAACTCCATGCCATCAAATACCTCCCACTAAAACTCAAAGGACCAGCTCGGCACTGATTGAACAATCTGCTTGAAAGCTCCATCGGCAGCTGGGAGGACTTGGAAGAAGGCTTCCTTGACAACTTCCAAGGTACATATGTTCGACCTCCGGATGCTGATGACTTAAGTCACATAATTCAACAGCCCAGAGAGTTAGCCAGGAAACTCTGGACTAGGTTCTTAACTAAAAAGAACCAGATCGTCTACTGTCCGGATGCCGAAGTCTTGGCGGCCTTTAAACACAACATCCGGGATGAATGGCTCGCCCGACACCTCGGCCAAGAGAAGCCCAAGTCCATGGCAGCCCTTATGGCACTTATGACCCGCTTTTGCGCGGGCGAAGATAGCTGGCTAGCCTGTAGCAATAATAGTGCAAGCGAACCTAGCACTGCGGAAGCCAAATAGCAACGGCAAGCCCCGACACAACAGACACAAGCATCGAAACAACAGTGATAATGCCGACGACATGGCGGTCAACGCAGGATTCAGCGGCTCCAAGTCTGGCCAACGGAAGAAGCCATTCAAAAGGAACAATTCGGGCCCATCCAGCTTGGACCGCATACTCGATCGCCCATGCCAAATACACGACACTCCTGACAAACCAGCCAATCACACCAACAAAGACTGTTGGGTTTTTAAACAGGCCGGCAAGTTAAATGCCGAGAACAAGGAGAAGGGGTCGCAAAGTGAAGACGATGATGAGGAGCCCCGACCACCGAACACAGGGGGATAGAAGAAATCCCCCCCCCCCCAAGTTAAAACGATAAACATGATATACGCTACCCACGTCCCCAAGAGGGAACGCAAGCGCGTCGCCCCAAAGTTCAACCCATGGTCTTCCTGCCCGACCACTTTTGATCGCTGATACGTCTCCAACGTATCTACTTTTCCAAACACTTTTGCCCTTGTTTTGGACTCTAACTTGCATCATTTGAATGGAACTAACCCGGACTGACGCTGTTTTCAGCAGAATTACCACGGTGTTATTTATGTGCAGGAGCAAATGTTCTCGGAATGACCTGAAACTTCACAGAGCCACTTTTCCAAAAATAAGAAAAATACCTGCCAAAGATGAAGGCCAGGGGGCCCGTCGTCTCTCCATGAGGGTGGGGGCGCACCTGCCCCCCTAGGGCGCGCCCCCTACCTCGTGGGCCCCCTGTTGCCTCTCCGGCTCCAACTCCACCTCCATATATTGAGTTTCGGGGAGAAAAAATCAGAGAGAAGAAATCATCGTGTTTTACGATACAGAGCCACCGCCAAGCCCTAAAACCTCTCGGGAGGGCTGATCTGGAGTCTGTTCGGGGCTCCAGAGAGGGGAATTCGTAGCCATCGTCATCATCAACCATCCTCCATCACCAATTTCATGATGCTCACCACCGTGCGTAAGTAATTCCATCGTAGGCTTGCTGGACGGTGATGGGTTGGATGAGATCTATCATGTAATTGAGTTAGTTTTGTTAGGGTTTGATCCCTAGTGTCCACTATGTTTTGAGATTGATGTTGCTATGACTTTGCTATGCTTAATGCTTGTCACTAGGGCCCTAGTGCCATGATTTCAGGTCTTAACCTATTATGTTTTCATCAATATATGAGTGTTCTTGATCCTATCTTGCAAGTCTATAGTCACCTATTATGTGTTATGATCCGTTAACCCCGAAGTGACAATAATTGGGATACTTATCGGTGATGAGCGCAGTTTGAGGAGTTCATGTATTCACTATGTGTTAATGCTTTTTTTGGTTCTCTATTAAAAGGAGGTCTTAATATCCCTTAGTTTCCGTAAGGACCCTGCTGCCACGGGAGGGTAGGACAAAAGATGTCAAGCAAGTTCTTTTCCATAAGCACGTATGACTATATTCAGAATACATGCCTACATTATATCCATGAACTGGAGCTAGTTCTGTGTCACCCTAGGTTATGACTGTTACATGATGAACCGCATCCGGCATAATTCTACACCACCGATCCATTGCCTACGAGCTTTCCATATATTGTTCTTCGCTTATTTACTTTTCCGTTGCTATTGCTATCATCACTACAAAATACCAAAAACATTACTTTTACTAATGTTACCTTTTGCTACCGTTATCACTACTATCATATTACCTTGCTACTAAACACTTTGCTGCAGATATTAAGTTTCCAGGTGTGGTTGAATTGACAACTCGGCTGCTAATACTTGAGAATATTCTTTGGCTCCCCTTGTGTTGAATAAATAAATTTGGGTTGAATACTCTACCCTCGAAAATTGTTGTGATCCCTATACTTGTGGGTTATCAAGACTATTTTCTGGCGTCGTTGCCAGGGAGCATAGCTCTATTCTTTGAGTCACTTGGGATATATATCTGCTTATCATTATGAAGAACTTGAGAGATCCAAAAACCAAGATCTATCCCTCAACTACGAGGGGAGGTAAAGAACTACCATCTAGCTCTGCACTTGATTCACCTTCTGTTATGAGTAAGTTTGCGACACCTACACCTGCTTCTGCTATTCGTTCTGATATGTCGCAAGTTATTGATGATGCCACACTACTAGGAAAAGGTCTATAGATGATATGGCCACTAATGGCGAACCAGACATGTGGTGCGCCACTACTATATAGTAATGGCGCACCACGAGTTGGTGCGCCATTAGTGTGGTAGACACTAATGGCGCACCAGACACACGGTGTGCCATTAGTAACAATTTTTCTTATTTTTCCAAAAATACTAATGGTGCACCAGGGAAGGGTGCGCCATTACTAGTTAAACTAGTAATGGCGCACCACCAACGCAGTGCGCCACTTCTATTTTTATTTTATTTTTATTTTTGCAAAACTACTAATGGCGCACCTCAAGCTGGTGCGCCATTAGTAACCAGGGTTACTAATGGCGCATTTGTGGGTGGTGCGCCATTAGTAACCTGGGACCAGCTAGATATTTTGGACAGCCACACCTACACAGTCACTTTCCCCACTTCATTCTCTCCAGCTCCTCCTCCAAGCTTGTGTCGGCTGCCTCCTCCTCCTCACCTCGTTTGCACCATAGATTCATCAAAAATAAGTGGTTAAATTACCTTGTTTTGATAGGTAAGTAAGGGGAAAGCTATCTTTATGTTGTAGATCTACTTTTTTTCTCCCTAGCTTGCTCCAACAATGTGCACATGCACTTTTTATGGCCTTGCTAGATCTATGTATGTTTGTGGTGTTGCATATGTTTGTGGTGTTGCATATATGTTTGTGCTTGCAGGTACCGGTATTTGAAATGCGATAGTTGCCAATATTTTGCCAGAATGTTGATTCATTTCCGTTTCGGCGAGAATTTTGGCACTATGCATTCTTGTTGGTCCTATTTTTAGGGAAAGTCATGCCAATTTTTTTTCTTGGTTCTAAAATATCGTTTTTCTCTACCCCGCAGGCGACCATGGTCCGCACGATGACCGAAGGCATCATGAATAGGTTTTTGAGCTCCGCGAAGGCCGAGATGCTTCAAAAGAACGAGATGGAGATAAGATGTCCGTGTCGAAGAGGCAAGCTGAAGAGCCTTATTGCGGACCCGGATTCCGGGCAGGTGCGGGACCACCTACTCTTGCGTGGTTTCATGGATGGCTATCGGTGGCAAGGTGATGAAGATGACTATGAAGTCGTCCATGGGGGCGGGCAAGAAATGAGGAAGGGCAGCAAGACAACCACCGCGGCGAGGGTGGTCGAGAAGACGAAGAATCTCGAGGACATGATCACGACGGTGATGCTGTACACAGTCATCATATAGAAGATGTTGGACATGATGATGAGGAAGATCAAGATGAAGGGCATGATCATGAAGATGAAGATGCCAGAGCAGACAACGATGGAGGCTGGGTGCAGGACCCTCATATTCAAGAGTTGCTTCTCAAGCAGACGGATAACACAAGAGCTGCCGCCCGAGAGAAAGCCAAGCTGGATCAATTGGAGATAGACGCGGTTACTCCATTGTATGAAGGATGCAGGACAGAGGATACCCGCCTAAAAGTAACGCTCATGGCTCTGGAGATGAAGGTAAAACACAAAATGACCGACGCATGCTTCGACGAGAACATGTCATTCTGGTACGAACGTCTTTCCAAGGGGAACAAGTGCCCGACCAGTTTCTAGGAGGCGAAGAAAATCGTGTGTCCTCTGGATTTACCGCACATGAAATACCATGTGTGCATGAACAATTGCATCATTTACCGAGACGAGCACGCGGAGTCTACAAGAAGAGGAAGAAAGCTCCTCGAAAAGGGGTGTGGTACTTTCCGATCACTCCTCGTCTGCAGCGGTATTTCGCGGACCCTAAGGTAGCAAAGCTCCTGCGTTGGCACGCGGATACGGAGGAGAAGAAGCGAGAAGATGACGGAAATGATCCGGGGATAAATAAAAAAGACAAGATGCTGAGTCACCCTAAGGATGCGAGCTAGTGGCAAGCATTGAACTTCGAAGACCCAGAATTTGGGAACGATCCAAGGAACATCGTGCTGGGCGCAAGCACCGATGGAGTCAATCCGTTTGGCAGCCAGAGAAGCACACATAGCACCTGGCCTGTGTTTGTGTGGATGTACAACCTTCCCCCTGGTTGTGCATGAAGAGGAAGTACATTCACATGAGTATGCTAATTGAAAGAGGAGCTAGACACGTTGTGGAAAACACCAGCCAATACGTGGGACGCCGCAGAGAAAGAATATTTCCCTATGAGAGCCGCACTGCTCATGACAGTGCACGACTATCTCGGTTACGGATATCTCGCGGGGCAGGTGGTCCACGGATTTTCTGGATGCGTCAGGTGCATGGATGACACAATGTATCGCCAGCTAGATAGAGATTCCGGGTCTTCGAAAACCGTGTTCATGGGACATCGAAGGTGGCTTCACGATGATGACCCATGGAGAAAATGCAAGGATCTATTCAATGGTGAAACCGAACCCCGAGGACGCCCGCGTACGAGGAGCGGCGAGGAAATAGACGAGCTGTTGAAAAATTGGAAAGATTGCCCACTGCCGGGAAAGAAGCAAAAGGCACTAGAGCCGGGAAAGAAGCGAAAGGCGCCAGAACCATTGCCGAAGGTATGGAAAACAAGTTCTGTTTTCTGGGACTTGCCGTACTGGAAGATCCACTGTGTGCCTCACGGCCTTGATGTCATGCATATCACGAAGAACGTGCGCGAGAGTCTGCTTGGTACCCTGCTCAACATGCCAGAGACGACCAAAGATGGGCCGAAAGCAAGGGCAGACTTGAAATCAATGGGCATCAGGGAGGAGCTTCATGCTAATGATGATGATGAGGCGAAGCAGGACACAAAAAGTCATCGCAAAGGCAAAAAGGCCACCGGAAATGACTACCCTCCCGCGTGCTTCACTCTAAGTCAGGAGGAGATCAAGCAGTTTTTCACCTGCCTCATAGGAGTAAAACTTCCTTACGGTTACGTGGGGAAGATAAGCAAATACCTAGACCCAGCGAAGCAGAAGTTCAGCGGGAAGAAGTCTCACGACTGTCAAGTGCTCATGACGCCGATACTTCCAGTTGCAATCCGTGGGATCATGGACGCGCACGTCCATGAAACGCTATTTGGCCTATGCATCTTTTTCAAAGTCATCTCTCGGAAGTGGGTTGGAGTGAGGCAACTCAGAAGGCTACAGGAAGAGATCATGGTGATACTATGTGAGCTTGAGATGTACTTCCCGCCCGCATTCTTCAACGTTATGGTGCATCTGCTGGTCCATATCGTGGAGGATATCATCCAACTCGGGCCGATGTTCCTGCACAGCATGATGACGTTTGAAAGGATGAATGGTGTCATCAAAGGATACATTTGCAACATGTCACGTCCAGAGGGAAGCATAGCCAGGGGCTTTCTGACCGAAGAGTGCATCTCCTACTGCACGAATTATCTAGGCATCGAGAACCCCGTTGGTCTTCCCGTTAATAGGCACCTCGGCAAGCTCGCTGGATGGGGTCACCGTGAGGGTCGCCGCGAAATGCATCTCGACTTCGAGGGTCGACTCGCCAACTTTGAAAGAGCAAACCTAGTCGCGCTACAACACATAGACGTGCTCGATCCTTGGGAGTTAGAGCACAAAACCTTTATTGAGAAGACATACAATGACCGAGGCCAACAGAGGACGGACATAGATATAATCAAAGAGCACAACTCATGTTTCACGCGTTGGTTCAAGCAGAAGCTTCTATCGTAGCCTTTACATGAGGATTCTTCCATAGAAGAACAACTCATATTCGCCTTGTCACAGGGCGCCGAGCACAACCTGATGACCTATGAGGCGTACGATAACAACAGCTACACATTCTACACCGAGGACAAGGACATGAAGAGTGATGGTTATCAGAACTCTGGGGTAACGATGGAATCCTACACCGGTAACGACAAGGACATATACTACGGAAGGATCGAGGAGATCTGGGAGCTGAGCTACGCTGGAGAGAAGGTCCCAATGTTCCGTGTCAGATGGGCCAAGAGCGTCCTAAAAGAAGACCGGTATTTCACCATCATGGTTATACCCGAAGCCAAATCCAAGACCGCGGGCACAAACGTCACCGCGAAAAATGAGCCATGGGTACTGGCTTCCCAAGTGAACCAATGCTTCTTCATTACCGACCCGTCAAAGCCCGGTCGTGCTGTCGTGAGGAGAGGCAAAAGGAAGATCATCGGAATGGATGGAGTTGCCAATGAGCAAGACTTCAACAAGTACGGAGACTCGAAGATGGAACATGACGACGACGATGAAGTAGCAGCATACACCACAAGAAGAAGCAGGACCACGCTACCTAAAGGACGTCCGTTCCACAGAAGAACTCCATTTGCGAAAAAGAAAGGCAAGAAGATTGTGAACATATAGCTAGCTAAGATCGATTGTATTTAAATCGTAGTCTTCATTTCTGGATTGTATTATATGGGCACTTTTTGAACTCATGAATATTTTTAAATTTCATGGGCACTTTTTGAATTCATGAATATTTTTTCAAATTTGATGATATTTTTTATATTCAATATGAAAAAATATTGAATATTCATGAGGACACTCGATCTCGATCCCCCTCCATCTCGATCGCTATCCCCCTCCATCTTGATTGCTATCCCCCTCCATCTCGATCTCGATCCCCCCCCCCCCCGCACCCTCCCCCGCTAGCTCCGCCGCCGCCGATGACCCACCGCACCCTCCCCCGCTCCACCGCCGCCGCCGACCCACCGCACCCTCCCCGGCCCGCTCCACCGCCGCCGAGCACCCCCCGCACCCTCGCCCGCTCCACCGACGCCGACGACCCACCGCACCCTCCCCCGTTCCACCACCGCCTCCAAATGAATGCAACTAAAAATCCAAAAAAACAAATTTGATTATATTTTCAAATAACAAATTTGATGATATTTTCAAATAATAAATTTGATGATATTTTTTCGATTCATAAATATTTTGAAATAACAAATTTGATGATATTTTTAAAAAATTATTATTTTTTTATAAAAAATTATTACTGTTTCATATTCATATTAATTTTCTAAAAAATTAGATGCAACAAAAAATAAAATGAAAATTACTTATGGCGCACCTCTGGCTGGTGCGCCACTGCTATGCAAAAAAAAGTTACTTATGGCGCACCGCTGGGTGGTGCGCTATTGCTATCTAAAAAAAAGATTACTAATGGCGCACCGCTCGGGGGTGCGCCATGTCTATCTAAAAAACATTTTAATGGCGCACCGCTAGGTGGTGCGCCATTGCTAAGCCTCCCCCCACACTAAAATCCCCAATCTCTCACATTTCCCTCTAATCCCTCCCCTGCCTCATCTCACCCGCGCCCGACCACCAACGACCACCATCGCCCCCGTGCTCGCCATCCCCGGCCATACTCGCTGCCCCCGCCACACCCGACCACCACCGCCCCCAACGCCCCCTCCCCGAGCCGAGCGCCGCCTCCCTCGCCGTCCCCCCTCTGCCTGCGACCACGCCCTCGACGTCCTCCCGCCCAAGCGCCCCCTCCCCCGCGGCCCTGCCTACGTCAACCTCATGCTCGCCGTCCAACACCGCGCGTCCTGCCCAGGAGGACCGCCGCCGTCTTCCTCTTCGACTACGAGGACCCGAACAAGCTCGGACGCCCTCGAGCCATCCCTTCGACGCCCGCCGATTTCCTCCGCCTCGGCCACCATCGCCACCGCTCGACGCCGAATTCGCGCCGCCTCGACTAGCTCCGGCTACCCTAAGTCGCCCTCGACCTCCCTGGTGAGCACCCGAGCCGCTTCCCCCTCTTCCCCCTCTTGATTTCCTTCTGATGTGTTCTAGGGTTGGGGATTGGAGAATTTTGGACAAGGAAAGGGGGTTGGAGAATTAAGTAGCTAGGGTTGGGGGTTTGCAAGAGAAGAATCTGTAGTGTTTGTCCAGCCCACTAGGCAGTGTTCAATTTACTCTTTTTGTTATGGCTTCATAGCACTGATCGGCTATAGTTGGTGCAGCAAAAGCTTTGATCATCGAACGGATTGCTATGGCTGTGCAGCATTCTACTTCTAGGAATTCTCCTGATGAACCTGACATCATTTCTTGGTAGGGGTTCAGTATTCACTAGTCTACTAAGTCCAAGTATCAGTAGCATTTTCTTCTTCTTTTTCTCTGTCTATGTATAGATGTTGTAGGATCTCATTATAGAATGGATCTGACATACGAAAATCCCTCTTGAGACTCAATGCTTACTAATCAGAAACAATTGAATGGCAATACTCCATGATCCTTGATTGAATTGAAACTGCTTAGATGGATGTTGTCTTTTTCTATAGATGGATCCTCGGTCGGTCTTAGTTTGGTCTTGCCAAAGTTGTTCCCTGTGTTCCAAATAGGTGAGTGAGCCATGCATCGAATTGCCCGCAAAAATCAAAATGTAACTAGTATAACACTGCATATTTAGTGTAGAATCTTGAAAACTGAATTTATAGCAGAATTAGTACATGAAAACTGAACTTATTGTTACTGTAATTTACTTACCAGTTTGGGAGTGCAATTTGGAACATAGTATCAGTACTGATCTATTCTAAAAGATTAAAAGTAGATGGCCGTTCCTTAAAGAAACATGGCACAACAAAATTCAGAGGAACATCCTAAAGCCCCTGTTCTTATGCAGGCAAATTCCTTGTGTTAATGTAATACTCCATGCAGGCAAAATTCCTAACTATTGGAGTAGCTTCTTCATAAGCTTTTTCTTGTTTATATATACTGATGATGAGTCTTGTTGAAACCTTGCATATGTTGGTTCCTGCTTATTTGCTCCAATGGCACAAACTTGAGCTACTGTCAAAAAATTCAGTTAGGTACAGTTAGCATCATGTAGGAAAATGGCCATAATGTGCCCTGGTAATGATGTATTTTGTCATAAAAATATATAGTGGACTGCCATGATAATGACATGCTGCTAGTAGTTACTTCCATGAGTTGTTTTATTGACATGGCACATTTGCAATGGAGTTTTATATATCTTTAGCCACTGTTCATTAACCGCAAGTCAGTTTTGTTTATAGTTGAAAGTAAGTGTGTGGTTTGAAATTTTGATCTGATTATGGCATCTAGAATTATGTCAGTTTTGTTTTGTAACTAGAAGACCAAAGTGTGTTACTCACCTCGGATCTTAACTGTTGGGGGTAGTATTGTAACTAGAAGACCATGTATTTTCAGAATTGAGCTAAAGATTTAGGGGGTAGTATTTCTGATTTTAGAGCACCTTTACTGGATGTATTTTACAGCAGCTATTGGAATCAAAACAATGCTTGTGGGTTGTCCTGGTAAGTTGAGTGAGTCATTAGAGGAAAGATAGAGTCACCCACACCAATTAATGTTTATGAAGAATAAGAATAAACCTGCTGCTGCTGCTGTTATGCATGTGTTCACTGTTGCTGCCGCTGTACTTGTGATGATGTTGTACTTGTGATGATGCTACTTGTGATCTTCTGAAATGACCCATTGGTGACCTCATTACATGGGGATAATGATTTTGCAGGTACCCCGAGAGGCCCTTGAGTTTGCCGGAATGTCGATTAACTTCCATTCCGGCAAATTTGGGTACTCCATATGTCCTATTTTCAGCAAAGGTCATGCTGAAATTTTCTGTGAATTTTAGCATGACTTTTTTAAAAATTGGACATATGGGGTACTTGCGACTAATGCATGGGTCGGGGTATCTTAGTACTTAATTAAGTAGGATCAACTGCCCCGCCATTCTTGCTGCATTAAACCATAGGTGGCAATAGAGCCAAGTGATTAGGCCCAGCTTAGAATTCTCTTCCCAGCTTAGCTTTTAGGGTGCCTCGGCGTCGACAAACCCTAAATGATAAAACCTTGGCTTTTAGGGTGCCTCGCTATCGATAAGAACCTAAATGATGAAAGCTTAGGATTTTAGGGTGCCTCGGCGTTGACAAACCCTAAATGATAAAAGCTTAGCTTTTAGGATGCCTCGGTGTCGACAAACCCTAAATGATGAGACCTTGATCTTGTTCCTTGACAATAACCAACTTTTTGACCAAACTTCTTTCCTATTTAGAGCGAAACATGGCCCACAATGATGAGGCCGGCGGTTCAGGCGGCAAGCAATTCTGGGAGCTGTCCCAGGAGATGGAGGAACAACCTCACCGCTATGAGGATGCCACAGAAGACATCGATCCTGACTACACAACCCCTAGTGGCGTCGGGGATGACACCACTGATGGTGCCGCCGAGGATTCCACCACTGGTGGTGCCGCCGAGGATGCCACAACTGATGATGCCAGCGCACGCACAGATGGTAGCCAACCGAAGAGGCAACGGAAGGACCGGCGCCCGAACGTGCTCCGCACCATCAAGGAGGAATTTACTCAAGTGAACTCCGACGGGCATCCAACGGCGCCAAAAGAATTAGTCAAGGGGTACTCGCTTCAGCTCGGGTGCATTCTCTGGAGCACCGTGACGATCAACACCGATAACCTAAGGCATAAGGACCGAGGGAATTTGCGCAACCTCCTCTTCACGAAGCTGCACGAACGATATAAGTTCCCCGCTGAATTTGTAAACACACACCTCTCAGGGAATAAAGTGAACAGTGCCGCCCTCATGATGATGAGCACTGCCCTGTCTACTTGGAAAAGCGCAGTGAAGAGAATGATTGACAAAGGTGATAGTTATGAGAAGATCAACGCGAAAAATCCTTTGATCAACGAAGATGACTACAAGGAGTTCAGGATCAAGTGCGAGAGCAGCGGAACCTCCGAATCAAGTCAGTGGGGAAAGAAATACGGGAGTTGAACTTAGGGGAACACAAACTCGGTCCCGACGGTTACAGAGTGGCGGAGCCTATATGGGACAAGGAGGACGCGGAGCGTGCCGAGCAAGGCCTACATCCCTGCTTCGAGAAACACCATGAGAAGCAGACCAGGAACTATGTCAGGGACCGGTACAAGGAGGACCCGGTAACAAAGTAGCTTACCACGGATCCGAAGACCAGGGCGCTTGAGCTTGTTCTAGCGCAGGACACTTAAAGCAGTAGCGTGGGGTCGTCTCAGAGCACCCCTTGGGACAGCACTCTAAATAGGGCGTTGAACGTAATGAAAAACAAGGATAAGCTCAGTAAGCCGTCGTCAGCTGGTCGTGTGGCCGACAAAGGCTTGTCCACAAAATGGTCGGCATGCTATAACGCTGGTGGGCGAAAGGAGAGAAAGACCAGCTCGGAAAGCTAGTCGCACGAGGTTCAAGAACTCAAGGCACAAGTGGCGTGGATTCCGGAGATTGTCCAAGAGCAAGTGCAACAACAACTGGGATCGACGCCCACCGGCATTATGCCTACCTTGATTCATGGGCTGACGACATGGATTGCGGGTGGCCAACAGGGGCCGCCCCCGATTCCCAGCTTCACGGCCAGTAACTCGCACAACGCGTAGGCGGCGCCATTGGTGTCTCCAGCGGAGGCGGTATTGGTGTCTCCGACGCCGGCATGGGCATTGGAGTTTAATGCACCCGGGTGTACGCCGGCCGGCACCTCGGTAGCAAGCAACCCCTCCATCAGTTGCACGCCCGCCGTTGGCAGTGCCTCGACATTAGCCGAGCTCGACGCCATCATCACGGTAACTAATTAAGCCTCTCGACCGAGGACTTCATCTCCTTGCCTTTGACTGGGCATCCCTGACGCCCTACATGTTTTCGCAGGGTGCCGCCGACATTCCGTGCACTATCCTGCACTTCGTGAACGACGAGTTAGTCGATGTCGCCAAGGGCAAAATCGTTCAACCGGGCAACCCCGTTTTCCACGGTAATCCGGTGCCACCCACCATGTATAGGGTTCAACTGGTTCGGGTGCTGCCAGGCTGCGACGAGTTGTTACCCCCCATTCGACCCGCCGGGGCCGACGAAGATGATATGATTACCCTCAGCGCCTGCCTAAGCTGGCCCCTGCTTTGGCCGAAGAGCCAGATTCGTTTGGGGGCGGGGGACACCACCCCAAATACAACACCGCCAGTCGTGCCAGCGCCAAGCCATGGCAAGACCGCCGCAACGCTACCGGACATGTCGGACATCCCTATGGCACAGGATCCGGACGACGACGACAACGACAACGGTACGTTTACCAATGTTGATAAGTACTTTGCCGAACATGGGTATGGTGACGAATTCTTCGGGCCTCCATCTCAAGAGCCCAACCCTGAAAAAGACTTTGTCGGCATCGTCTGGCATTCAGTTCTCAGGAGACGCCTCCAGCTGCCGCCTTCACCGAGCCTCAGATAGCTGAGGTGCCAACTATTATCAGCCCCAACACACTCAAGAAGGTGGTCTGTGAGCAGAACTTAATCCCATTACAGCAGAAGAAGAAGGGATGGAAAAGAAAGAGTAAAAAGGGTGCCAGCTAGCCGGCACCGAGTACGATCCATGCTCAGGACGGTCCACCTTCACCTAAGGATATCTCGAGGAGGGTGCATGTGGCGAGTAGGCCGATGCTACCAACTAATCTGCTCAATGCTGCAACCGGTGCTATGCGGAGTTTGCATGACAGTGTTCTTTCTTTGGAGAAGTGGCGTCTCTCCGAGAATGATGTGGCATACCCGGTTTTCATGGCCAAGGTGCCCGAGGGCAAGGGCTTTGTGGATAACGCCATCGGGGGTACGATCGTCATGCGGTTTGATGACATCTTCGCTAAGTTTAACCTTCATCCGCAGCACTACACCTTCGTTCGGCTATTTTCGCTGAGTATGGAGATGTGTATCATTAGAGACAAGACCCCGGACATCGTGATAGTCGACCCCTTCTACATGTGTGCCAAGATCTTGGGCAGCGCTGGGGACCGGCAGGTCGCGAGTTCTTACCTCGAAGGCGTCATTCTGGCAAACCCAGATAAGGATAACTTCCTCATGCCTTACTTTCCCGAGTAAGTCATCCCCTCACCGCCCCGTAACATATGATTTCTTAGATTTCGATCGTTCCTTTTTTTCTAACATTCCGTGTTTTATGCAGTGACACACATTGCACACTCATCCTCTTAAGCCCGAAATATTCCATGGCCACGTATTTCGACTCGGACCGTCAGTCGAAGAAAGACTACACAAATATCAAGAAAGTTCTTGATGATGTTCTCCCCGGCTACGCCAAATCTGGAGGCACCTTCACCAGGCCAGTTCATAGGTACGGCAAGCACGTGTTCGCCCACACTACGATGTTCCCCTGCGTCAAGCAGCCTCCTAGCGTTCATAAGGATGCCTACTATGCCCTCCATCACATGCAGGTGATCGTACGGGACCATAATCACCTTCTGCTACCAAATAATCTCAAAGATTGGGCCGCAAGATTGTCGGCAATCCAGGACGTGGACATCAGACAAGAATTCATTCGCATCAAGTCGGAGTTTGTGGAAATCATCCATCAAGATGTCCTTCGTACCTCGGGGCAGTTCTACCTCAGATATCAACCGTCCAACAGTGAGATAGACACAACGCTACAAATGCAGGCTGACAATGCCCGCGATTTCATGACCATCACGAGAGACGGCGGCTTCATCCATGCTCCGGTCCCTGAGTCGAGTCGAAAGTAGTGATGCTATGTGTAGTTCTGAAACATCGATTGGCTCATGTTGTAATTAAACTTTAATGAACTTGTATGTCTCTTTGGTTTGGACAGTCATTCAACTTAGATGTAATCGATGCTATTTATTAGTAGGACCATGAATCGTGCTATTAATGTGTTGCTTTTCTCTTCCGATCCTTTTGTTGCATACTTATATATTGCTTATGTATTGTCTATGAATCACTACTAACGTTTTGTTTGGCTAGTGCATAGAGATGTCGTCGTATGTCGTGTACAAGGGTAAGGTTCCCGGAGTCTACGACGACTGGGAGGAGTGTCGGAGACAGGTTCACCGTTTCAGCGGTAACAGTTACAAAGGGTACACCACTAGGGTGGAGGCGGAAGTTAGATACACACGCTATCTAGCGGGAGAGAGGAGGGAGCCTTGGAGGAACCGGATGAAGACCAGTTTCATCACGATTATGCTCATCATGATGACCGCAACTCTCTTCTATGTGATGGTAGTTTAGATGATCGATATCGACTTGTAATGTGAAGACAAACTTGCTAGTCACGGTTTCGAGACTTGTAATGTTCTAACTTTGTTTGGTATTTTAAATTTGGAGACTAATATGATGAATTGTATTCGGAGACTAATCTTCTATTGTATTTGCTGAATCTGTTGTTGCTGTGTGGTGCTAGCTATATTCTGTCCAATAATATATTTTGCAACCTGTGAAAATATCAGAAAAGAAAAAAATCCGTAATATTCATACTAGTGGCGCACCACCACACAATGCGCCATTAGTAAGACAGAGCACACTAATGGCGCATCATCCACAAGTGCGCCATTAGTATGCCAAAGCACATGGGTAAATATGCCCCCCTGGGAGGCATACTAATGGCACACCATGGGCTATACTAATGGCGCACTGCATGGTGCGCCATTAGTATACCAGATACTAATGGCGTGGTAGTAGTGGCGCACCTGTAGTGCGCCATTAGTAGGAAAAACAGGTGTGCCACTAGTAGGCCTTTTCCTAGTAGTGCCACTTCTGCTATGCATGATACTTATCATGAAACTACCTC
The DNA here is from genome assembly GCA_034509565.1 of Triticum monococcum. Lineage (NCBI taxonomy): Eukaryota > Viridiplantae > Streptophyta > Magnoliopsida > Poales > Poaceae > Triticum > Triticum monococcum. The sequence goes on from CM067843.1 coordinate 113,173,773, forward strand.
TATGCGTGATACTACTGTGCGACTTAGTGATTTTCTTGATGGACAACTTGCTAGGGCTAGAGAAATTGAAAATATTGAATCTAATGATACTGATGAAAGTGATGATGAAGAATCACTTGTTATTCCCAAGGGTTATCTATTTGATCAAGAAGCTTCTTTACCTATTTTACCTTGCAAAAATAGAAATGAACTTAAAAGGTTATTAGCTAAATGGAGTAAGCAATCTCTAAATGCTAGAATGAAACCTGACCCTCCTTTTGCTACTTCACCTATCTTTGTTACTGATAGGGGTTATGAATTCTCTATTGATCCTGATATAATTACTTTGGTTGAATCTGATCCTTTTCATGGTTATGAATCTGAAATTGTTGTGGCACATCTTACTAAATTGAATGATATAGCCGCCCTTTTCACTAAATACGAGAGAACTCGCTACTTTTATATCCTTCAAATGTTTCCGTTCTCATTAAATTGTGATGCTAAGATATGGTTTAATTCTCTTGATCCTGGTTGTGTGCGTAGTCCCCAGGATATGATTTATTACATCTCTGCTAAATATTTCCCTGCTCATAAGAAACAAGCTGCTTTAAGGGATATATATAATTTTGTGCAAATTGAAGAATAGAGTCTCCCACAAGCTTGGGGGAGGCTTCTCCAATTACTTAATGCTTTGCCTGATCATCCTCTTAAGAAAAATGAAATACTTGATATCTTTTATAATGGACTAATAGATGCCTCAAGAGATTACCTGGATAGTTGTGTTGGTTCTGTTTTCAGGGAAAGAACACCGGATGGAGCTGAAATTCTATTAAATAATATGTTGACAAATGAAAATAATTGGACACCTCCGGAGCCAATTCCTGAGCCTATTCCTAAACCAACTCCGAAGAAGAGGGGTATTCTATTTCTCAGTCCTGAATATATGCAAGAGGCAAAGACATCTATGAAAGAAAAAGGTATTAAAGCTGAAGATGTTAAGAATTTACCTACTATTGAAGAAATACATGGTCTTAATTTACCGCCTGTTGAAGAAACATATAATCTTAGTCCATTACCTATTGAAGAAACTCATGGTCTTGGTAACCCGACACAGGTAGTAAAGGTAAATTCTCTCTATAGATATGATAAAGCTGAAATTCCATTTACTAAATTTGCTAGCCCATGTTTAGATGAGTTTGATAAATTTATGGCTAAGAAAGAAGATTTTAATGCTTATTTTGGTAGATAATTGAAATAGAATGCCAATATGCTTGAACACTTGGGTGATTATATGGCTAATGTCAAAGGTGAACTTAAACTTATTAGTAAACATGCGTCTATGGTTACCACTCAAGTAGAACAAATACTTAAGGCTCAAAATGATTTGCTCAATGAATTGAATAGTAAGAATAATGATTATGATGTTAGAGTGGCTACTAGAACTGGTAGAATAACTCAGGAACCTTTGTATCCTGAAGGCCACCCTAAGAGAATTGAGCAAGATTCTCAGAGAAATAATATAGATACACCTAGTTCTTCTAAAAAGAAGAAAAAGAAAAATGATAGGACTTTGCACGCTTCTTGTGATCCTATTGTTGAAACACTTGAGAATCCAAATGATATTTCTATTTCTGATGCTGAAACTCAATCTGGTAATGAACCTGAAACTAGTGATAATGTTAATGCTAATGTTCATAATGATGCCCAACCTAGTAATGATAATGATATAGAAATTGAACCTGCTGTTGATCTTGATAACCCACAATCAAAGAATCAACGTTATGATAAGAAAGACTTTTTTGCTAGGAAACATGGTAAAGAAAGAGAGCCTTGGGTTCAGAAAACCATGCCTTTTCCTCCCAAACCATCCAAGAAAAAGGATGATGAGGATTTTGAGTGCTTTGCTGAAATGATTAGACTTATCTTTTTGCGTATGTGATTAATTGATATTCTCAAAACCAATCGTTATGCTAAGTATATGAAATATATTATGACAAATAAAAGAAAGATATCGGAAGCTGAAATTTCCACCATGCTTGCTAATTATACTTTTAAGGGTGGAATACCAAAGAAACTTGGAGATCCAGGAGTACCCACTATACCATGCTCCATTAAAAGAAATTATGTTAAAACTGCTTTATGTGATCTTGGAGCCGGTGTTAGTGTTATGCCTCTCTCTTTATATCGCAGACTTGATTTGAATAAGTTGACACCTACTGAAATATCTTTGCAAATGGCTGATAAATCAACTGCTATACCTGTCGGTATTTGTGAGGATGTGCCTGTTGTAGTTGCAAATGTTACTATTTTAACGGACTTTGTTATTCTTGATATTCCCGAGGACGATAGTATGTCTATTATTCTTGGAAGACCCTTTTGAATATTGTAGGGGCTTTTATTGATTGCACTAAAGGCAATTTCACTTTTCATGTTAATGGTAATGAGCACACGGTACACTTTCCGAGGAAACAACCTCAAGTTCATAGTATCAACTCTATTGGAAAAATTCCATCGATTATATTTGGAGGTTTTGAATTTCCTCTTCCTACTGTCAAGAAGAAATATGATATTCCTATTATTGGGGATGTGCATATCCCCGTTGAGGTAACATAGTGTTATTAGAAATTTCTCCGGTTCCATGTTATTCGGAATGAGTTCGTTAACAAGACTTGATCAACCTTGTTAGTGGATTCCATTTGATGACCATGAGACGGATGAAACTAGAAGGCAGAACCTTCTGTACCCCACTTTTACTTTCTGTTATTTATTTTAATAAAATAAAAATAAATATTTTTCTGTCTGTTATCTGATTATCCGTGCAATATAAAAATACCTCGAAAATAAAAGTTCTCCAAATGCCCTGAAATTTAAATATGATTTTTTCTAGAATATTTGAGGATTTATGGAACTGAGAACACACCAGGGGGGGCAACCACCTTCCCACGAGGGTGGAGGGCGTGCCTGCCCCTCTAGGGCGTGCCCCCTGCCTCGTGGGCCCACGGTGGTCCTCCTCCACTTATCCTTTCACCCATCCACTCCTTCTTCCTCCCCTAAACACGAATAACCAGCTCAAACCCAAGTCCAAGCTCGTTTTGCTGCCATTTTCGATCTCCTTGCTCAAAGCACCTCTCACAAAACTGCTTGGGGAGATTGTTGCTTGGTATGTGACTCCTACATTGGTCCAATTAGTTTTTGTTCTAGTTCTTTGTTCATTGCAAATTTTTGCTGCTTAGGTGACCCTGTTCTTGAGCTTGCATGTCAAATTTATATGGTCAAAAGTAGTTTTGATGCATGATATAGGCCCTAGGCACTTGTAGGAGTAGTTGCTATCAATATCATTGAGTTTGGTTTACTTTTATTTTGAAGTTGCTAAAAAATTTCAGAATTTTTCAGAAAATGATGAGGAGACTTTTGAGGGGCTCATCGAGCCAAAGCTCAAAGGAAAAGGCACCGAAGCCTAAGTATAATCTGCCTCGCACAGCGGAGGTTCGGGCGTGTGAATGGCCTTCCGAGGATTTCTTGAGAGCAACTGGGACTTATGAAGATTTTCATGAATTGGCTAAGAATGCAGGCCTTGCCGCTTTCCTCCACGACCAATGCGATCAGTATCACTTACTCACCAATATCTTTGTGCAAAACTTTCATTTCCATTCTAGGAGCTCACCACCTACGGTGGAGTTTTATTTATATGATGAGCATAAGGAGATGTCACTTTATGATTTTTGTCGGGTTTGCTTAGTCCCTTTTGAGGGCAAGACAGAAGAACCACATCATGATGATGTGGAGGGGATTATTGATACTATCACTATAGGGGAAACAAGGAAGGTTTCCGATGCACGAATCACTAGCATACATTTTTCCTGTTTTACGTTATTTTGCATTATTTGCTAGTCGTTGCTTAATTGGTCGCGGAAACTGTGGAAACCTGAGTATCCCTGATATTATTATTTTGCTCCACGGTTTATATGGTGATAACTCTGTTAGTATGGGCGGCATTGTTGCCAAACGGTTGAGTCTAAACCGTACTAAGGGCCCCATCCTTGGAGGCATCTATGCTACACGCCTAGCTGCACATTTTAACATACCTATTAGGCACTATGAGAAGGAAGAAAATGTGCTGCCTCGTGTTTATTTAGATTATAAGAGTATGGTGGCACACAATTTTATTGTTAAGAATAGGGAAGGAGAGCTTAAATATCAATTGTTCTTTAATAAACATCATCCTTAGACTATTACCCTGCCTGCTCCTTCTTTGTTTGATTTAACTGTAGGCATGTACCTTGTTCTGTTGAAGGCTATTCACGCCTACCAGAACCCTGCACCAGCTGAGGAGCCAGAGCCGGAACCACAATTTGATCCTTCACGGCAGTCTAATTATCATTGGGATCCAGAGATGATTGTCAACCAGTGGCAATCGGAGTCTTCCTCTTCTTCGTCCCAGTACGACCCCAACTACTATTATGGATATCCGCCAGGCCAGCTGTGGCCATAGACCAACTTAGGCCCAAAAACCTAAGCTTGGGGGGAGTACGTATTTCCCACCGACATTACATTTATGTTCACACACTCATTGCTAGATGTCGGTGCTCATACTTTTTCATTGTATCATCCATGCTAGTTTATTTTCCTTTTTATGCTTTCTTCTTGTGAGTTTAATAAACCTTAAGAAAAACCAAAAAAATTAGTTTTAGCTTTTAGTTAGTTTACTTTCCATGCTTGTAGTAGTAATTAAAAAGAAAACCTAAAAAGATTTCCTGTTCTTCTTTTGCTTGTTGGGAGCTTTCCCGTGTAAATAGTTTTATTTATTTTCTTTTCCTTGGGGGTCGATAGGAGAAGACCATAATTAAATTTTTGAAGTGGCTCTTATATGCATTATTGTTGATCTGACAAAAGAGCCCATATTGCCTTGTCTTCTCTTGTTTATTGAATGTCTGCAGATTCCAGCTTAGTCCAATGCACGTGCACTATTATTATTATTCACATCTTTCGGTCGTGCAAGTGAAAGGCAATTATGATGATATATGATGGACTGGCTGAGTTGAGAAAAGCTGGTATGAACTCGACCTCTTTTGTTTTTGTAAATATGATTAGTTCATCGTTCCTGATTCAGCCTATTATGAATGAACAAGTTTGCAATGACAACTAGAGATCATAGTTTCTTGTGCCATGCTTGATTAGCTATGAGTTATAATGGTTTACCTTGCGTGCCAACATGCTATTAAAATGGTTATGATGTGGTATGATAGGGTGGTATCCTCCTCTGAATGATTTAAGTGACTTGACTTGGCACATGTTCACGCATGTAGTTGAAACAAAATCAACATAGCCTTCACGATATTTATGTTCATGGTGGATTATATCCTACTCATGCTTTCATTTAGTTTTGATTAATTTTAATGAATGCTCATGACTGTTGTCGCTCTCCAGCTGGTCGCCTCCCAGTCTTTTGCTAGCCTTCACCTGTACTAAGCAGGAATACTGCTTGTGCATCCAATCCCTTAAACCCCAAAGTTATTCCATATGAGTCCACTATACCTACCTATATACGGTATCTACCTGCCGTTCCAAGTAAATTTGTATGTGCCAAACTCTAAACCTTCAAATAAATATCCTGTTTTGTATGCTCGAATAGCTCATGTATCAGCTAGGGTTGTCTGTATCTTCCATGTTAGGCGGGTTATTCTCAAGAGGAGTGGACTCCGCTCCTCACTCACGAGATAAATGGATGGTCACCCGGATGCCCAGTCCCATGCTTTATGCAAACTAAATCAAAATAATTGCAAACAAAACTCCCCCTGGGACTCTTGTTAGTTGGAGGCACTTGTTGTTTCGAGCAAGCTATGGATTGATGCTTGTTGGTGGAAGGGGGAGTATAAACTTTACCATTATGTTTGGGAACCGCCTATAATGTGTGTAGCATGGAAGATATCGCCATCTCTTGGTTGTTAAGTTGACAATGAAAGTATACCGCTCAAAATATTATTCACCTCTGTTTGAAAACCGAGCTCTGTCACCTCTACAAATCCATGCTTCCCTCTGCGAAGGGCCTATCTATTTACTTTTATGCTGAGTCATCATCCTCTTATTGAAAAGCACCAGTTGGAGAGCACCACTGTCATTTGCATTCATTACTGTTAGTTTACATTGAGTATGACTTGACTGGATCTCTTTTACCATGAATTACAATGTCTAGTCAGTCCTTGGTCTTCAAAGGTGCTCTGCATTTACGTTTTGTGGTCTCAGAAAGGGCTACTGAGATACCACCTTGTTATATCATATTATGATTGTTTTGAGAAAGTGTTGTCATCCGAGATTTATTATTATGGCTCGCTAGTTGATTATGCTATTGATATGAGTGAACTTGAGACCTATGCGTTATTGCGAACGTGGTTAGTTATAATCCTTGCTGAAAACTTGAATGCTGGCTTTACATATTTACAACAACAAGAGCAAACAGAGTTTGTAAAAGTTTTTCTTTATCACTTTCAATTTGTCAACTGAATTGCTTGAGGACAAGCAAAGGTTTAAGCTTGAGGGAGTTGATACGTCTCCAACGTATCTACTTTTCCAAACACTTTTGCCCTTGTTTTGGACTCTAACTTGCATGATTTGAATGGAACTAACCCGGACTGACGTTGTTTTCAGCAGAATTACCATGGTGTTATTTATGTGCAGGAGAAAACGTTCTCGAAATGACCTAAAATTCACAAAGCAAATTTTTAGAAAATAAGAAAAATACCTACCAAAGATGAAGGCCAGGGGGCCCACCATTTCTCCACGAGGGTGGGGGGCGCGCCTGCCCCCCTTGGGCGTGCCCCCCTACCTCGTGGCCCCCCCTGTTGCCTCTCCGACTCCAACTCCACCTCCATATATTGAGTTTCGGGGAGAAAAAAATCAAAGAGAAGAAATCATCGCGTTTTACGATATGGAGCCGCCGTCAAGCCCTAAAACCTCTTGGGAGGGCTGATCTGGAGTCCGTTCGGGGCTCCGGAGAGGGGAATCCGTCGCCATCGTCATCATCAACCATCCTCGATCACCAATTTCATGATACTCACCGCCGTGCATGAGTAATTCAATCGTAGGCTTGCCGGACGGTGATGGGTTGGATGAGATCTATCATGTAATCGAGTTAGTTTTGTTAGGGTTTGATCCCTAGTGTCCACTATGTTCTGAGATTGATGTTGCTATGACTTTGCTATGCTTAATGCTTGTCACTAGGGCCCGAGTGCCATGATTTCAGATCTGAATCTATTATGTTTTCATCAATATATGAGTGTTCTTGATCCTATCTTGCAAGTCTATAGTCACCTATTATGTGTTATGATCCGTTAACTGCGAAGTGACAATAATCGGGATACTTACCGGTGATGACCATAGTTTGAGGGGTTCATGTATTCACTATGTGTTAATGTTGTGTTCCGGTTCTCTATTAAAAGGAGGCCTTAATATCGTTTAGTTTCCGTAAGGACCCCGCTGCCACGGGAGGGTAGGACAAAAGATGTCATGCAAGTTCTTTTCCATAAGCACGTATGACTATATTCAGAATACATGCCTACATTATATCAATGAACTGGAGCTAGTTCTGTGTCACCCTAGGTTATGACTATTACATGATGAACAGCATCCGGCATAATTCTCCATCACCGATCCATTGCCTACGAGCTTTCCATATATTGTTCTTCGCTTATTTACTTTTCCGTTGCTATTGCTATCATCACTACAAAATACCAAAAACATTACTTTTACTACTGTTACCTTTTGCTACCGTTATCACTACTATCATATTACCTTGCTACTAAACACTTTGCTGCAGATATTAAGTTTCCAGGTGCGGTTGAATTGACCACTCAGCTGCTAATACTTGAGAATATTCTTTGGCTCCCCTTGTGTCGAATCAATAAATTTGGGTTGAATGCTCTACCCTCGAAAACTGTTGCAATCCCCTACACTTGTGGGTTATCTATCGCAGGTACCATCCGACCATTATCCATCATGGCGGTTGAGCCGCACTAGTCCTTGACCCAATCATTGATGGATTTCACCTCACGTGAGTCCTCATGGACGGTGGTAGCAGCCTGAACCTGCTCTATCAGGATACATCGTGCAAAATGGGCATTAATCCATCAAGAATTAAGCCCACAAAGACTACCTTTAAAGGAGTCATACCAGGTGTAGAGGCCCGTTGTACGGGCTCAATCACACTAGAGGTTGTCTTTGGATCTCCGAACAATTTCCGAAGCGAAGAGCTGATCTTCGATATCGTCCCCTTTCGCAGCGGCTATCATGCACTGCTTGGACGAACCGCATTTTCACGCTTCAACGCAGTGCCACACCACGCTTATCTTAAGCTCAAGATGCCCGGCCCACGCGATGTCATAACAGTCAATGGAAACATAGAACGCTCCCTCCGCACCGAGGAGCACACCGTTGCGTTAGCAGCAGAAGTACAGGGCGGCCTCCTCAAGCAGAACCTTAATTCGTTGGCCGAGCTCCCGGACACTGTCAAACGAGTCCAGACTACTCTGCAGCAGGACAACCTAGCTCGTCAAGAGCTCGACTAGCAATTCGGCCTCCACCCCAGTCCCAACCACGAAGCGACATTCGTACCGCGCATACATAACTGCGCACTCAAAATACTATGGGCATAGACGGAGGCATAACTATCTTGTGATCGATAATACGGCTCGACCGCTCCTGGACACACATACTTTCAATTTATCCTTTTTAGGTCTTTTTCCGTAGGTTTCTTCTGACGACCTGATCATCGGTCCTCTTGGCAGTATGGATACACCAAGATGGCAAGAAGCACTGGCGTACAAGGGAATCCTTAGATGGTCTCTTTAACGATCACTCTACCTGCTTTCAGGACCGCACGCGGCTCTCCCTTGGTTGTGGCATGTTAAATAGCCCGGTTGCTTATCACACCACTTGTACAAATACGCTTTGACGTATTAATCAAACTATAATGGAAACAGTTTGCGGCCCAACTTCTTCGGCACTAGCTTACTACCCTTTTTTCCTTTTTCTTTGATGATTTTTTCTCGAAGTTGCGATCGTACACTTTGGTACGCTCTAATCTGCCAGGGGCTTCATCGCGACCCATAATATGGCAACAAAGTCCGAACACTTTCTACAACATAGTTCGGCACCCCGAATTTAGCATTATATGCATTGGCTCCGAATCATGTCTTTGGTCAGTAGTTGGGTTGCTCGGCTCATGTGCTTACTACCTTACGTTCCGCTATATCGACTATGGTAGTAAAGGGAGAACTACTGCGATTGTGTTCTGGTTTATCCGGATGAGCACCTCAGTAGAGAAAGCTGAAAACTGGCTATTATGATGCGGCGAGAGCCGGTCAGCTCTTCAGAGGTTTCAAATCTTTAGCAAATTTTTTCCGCATTATGCGATGTATCGGCTTTTTACCCGATTAGGCGTTTACAGTACCCTAGTTTGGATACTAGGGGCTGCGCCTAAATTTTCATTGTAGAACTCCTATGGCTAAGTGAGGGTGATAAAGACACATAGTCTGCTTGCCTGGTTCGTTGCTCTAAACACCTCCTTTAAGGACCAAACAAATTGGATCAAGAGTGTTTAGATTCCATCCTGAACACCCCCGTACTACCTACATGGGGGCTGAAGCCGACGACTAGCCAACCCTCAAAATTACATAAACACAGCCACACAGGAGGTAAAATATTAAATAAACATTATATTACATAGCCGAAGTTGTTTTTATAATACAGGGCGAGACAATATAACTGTATTCATTCGAAGATTACATCCTTCGTCCACTGATCCGCCACAATGTGGGATCCCTCAAGGACTTCGCTAAAATATCGCTCGGGCGTGCGGTGCTCCTTGCCCACGGGCGGTCCTTCGGTCGCGATCGTGGCAGCATTGATCTTCGCCACTTCATCTTGACACGGGCGAAGGCCATCCGTGCACCTTCGATACAAACTGACCACTTGATGGCGTCAAGCCGAGGGCAAGCATCAACTAGCCACTTCACGAGACCGAAGTAGCTGTTGGGTATAGCTTCGGCTGGCCACAGCCGGACTATCAAGTCCTTCATGGCTAGTTCGGCCACCCTATGCAGTTCGACCAGCTCTTTTAGCTGGTCGCTCAAAGGCACCGGATGTTCTGACGCAACGTATTGCGACCAGAACAGCTTCTCCGTCGAGCTCCCCTCTTCGGCTCGGAAGAATTCAGCAGCGTCAGAAACGCTGCACGGCAGATCTGCAAACGCCCCTAGAGAACTCCAAATCCGGGTCAGTAAGAGATACATCTTCTTCACATACTTGCTTTGCATAATAAAATCCCTAGCCGCCGCGATATTTTTGGCCTCCTGGATTTCCTGGAGGGCGCCTTGGGCCTCGGTCGGGGCCTCTTGTGCGTTCTGGCAGGCCTTCTCAAGTTCGGGCTCTTGGTCCGCATTCTGACGCTCCAAGGACTCGTATTTCTTCGAAGTGTCCTAGAGCTCCTCCTGGACCTCCCCAACCCTGGCCTCATGCTTCTCCAGGACGGCTTGTTCCTTCGCCGCCCTCTCCTCGGCCTCGGCCAGCGCTTTCTTGAGGGTTTCAACCTCAGTCGCCGCTCCTACAAACATCAAGGCACTACAATCAATATACATCATTTATTCTTTCCGAATATACGACAAGTCTCCACCTACCTTGCTTGTCCTCCAGCTGCCTTTTCACAAGGTCGAGCTCTTCTTCGGCCTGCTCCAGACTCTGCTTTAGTCCGGAGACCTTAGCGGCATGAGAGGTGGCGGCCAGCAGCGACGCCTGTGTTCATAAGACATGTTTAGTTAGTTTCCTGCGAAAATTACTTGATCCTCTGTCCGGCCTTTCTTTCCGAACACCGGACAGTGTCTCAGGGGCTACACTGCCTATACTATGACCTTCTCTTTCGCATCGCTTACCTCAAAGCCTGTCAGCAGGCTGGTGCAGGCTTCAGTCAGTCCGCTCTTGACAGACTGAACCCTCTCAACCACCGTACCCATAAGGATATGGTGTTCCTCCACAATGGAAGCACCTCGCAGTACTTCCAGCAGATTATCTGGTGCCTCTGGTTGGACAGAGGTCACCGGCAGAATAGGCACACCTCCTTCTTTCAAGGGAGGCTGCTTGCCGGATTCCGGGGCCGTATAGGTCTCCGGAACCATATTCTGCTGCGGTTCGAACTGGACACCGCCCCCATTGCCAGTCTCCATGGGGGTTCTCTCTCCCAGGTGTCCGGCGGCCGAAGGGTGACCCTCTGGCGCCACCCAGACAGCCTCCTGAACCTCTCCCTGGCCCGGGAAGGTCCTTTGGGATAGCACCTCATCATCGCCCTTGGCTGTGGAAGATTGAGCGTCCGACGGTGACTCGCTGGCCATCGCCTTTGAATCCAGCGAACCTCCTGATGAGGATCGCAGGGAGCTGTCATGGGCTGGACTACAAGCGCATGATTTAATGCGTTAAAACTACAAACCGAAGAGGCCGAATATATGAATACGTCAGAGTCTTTTGAATACGCATGATGTGGCCAGGGGCTTGTTTCGGCGCCGTGGCTCTGGGCTGCTGTCGACATCCCACGCGGAGTTATGCACGAGGGAGCTCTTCCCACTCTTGGACGCCTCTGCCTCCAGATTTGTGGAGGTCGCCCTCTTCTTCTTTCCCCCCTCAGGGGGAGACTTGCTTTTCTCCTCGTCCTCATCATCGTCTTCGGCGGCGGAGGAGGGAGTCTCGTTGTCTTCGGGCGTCCTGTCCAAAGCTCCTTTGCGATGGAGGCCACTCTGGCCCCCCTTGGCCTTCTTCTCCGGTGCCTGGTAAGGCGTCGAAACCAGCATCTTCGTTAGAAGAGGGATGGCTGGTTCCTCGGGCAACGGAGCCGGACAATTAATCCGCTCCACTTTCTCTGTCCATACCTGAAAAAATAACTAGTGGAGTTTGGGTATCTTCCTTGAATAAGCAAGTAGAGGATACACCTTGAAACACGAAAGACTTACCGCACTGGTAGGATGGGCCAGATCATGCCCGCAGTCCTCGTCCGTCTCTGGCAGTGTCTCGTTGCCCTTGAAGAGCAACTTCCATATATCTTCATGTGTGGTTCCGAAGAGCCTCTCCAAGGTTTGGTGCTTCTCCGGATTAAATTCCCGCAAAGGGCAAGTCCGGCTCTGGCATGGAAGGATCCGGCAAACTAACATCACCTGGATCACGTTGACGAGCTTGATGTTTTTGCCCACCATGCTTTGGATGCGCGTTTGTAGCATGATCAGCTCGTCCGATGAGGAACAATTCGGGCCCTTCTCTATCCAGGAGGTGAGCCGCATTAGAGCTCCAGACTTGAATTCGGGAGTCGCGGCCCAGGTGGTATCACGGGGCTCTGTGATATAGAACCATAGTTTCTGCCACTCTTTGACGGTCTCCACAAAAGTAACCTTGGGCCATGTGATGTTGGGCATTGCTCACCATGGCGCCTCCGCACTCCGCATGTTGGCCATCCAGCACCTTCGGCTTCACGTTGAAGATCTTGAGCCATAGTCTGAAGTGGGGTGGAATGTGGCGGAAATCCTCACACACGACAATGAATGCCGAGATGTTGAGGAAAGAGTTTGGATCTAGATCATGGAAATCTGGCCCGTAATGAAACATGAGTCCACGGACGAAAGGGTGGAGAGGAAACCCTAACTCACAGACGAAATGGGGGCTAAACACCACCCTCTCATTGGGCTTCGGGGTGGGGACGATTTGCCCCTTGGTCGGAAGCCGGTGGGCGATTTCCTTCGCCAGATATGCGGCCTCCCGATGCTTGGTGATGTCCTTCTCCTTGACGGAGGAGGCCATCCATTTGCCTTGCGCTCCAGATCCGGACATGGTCGAGTGCTTCCTTGAGGCGGAAAAGATGAGGACTCGGGCACTGGGGCTTGAGAATGGGAGGGCAAAGAGAAGGAGAAGGCGTGGGTAAAAGAAGGGAATCTTTATCTCCTTATAAAGGCAGTGAATATCAAGCGCCTCCCAACTCACCTTGAAACACGCCTGTTCCCAAGGGCCGTGCGAATGGTGCGGTTGGATTACCCACGCCCGTATTGATGAGAATTCCGCAATAAGGGGACATGATCTCTGCTTTGACAAGACGTGCCAATGAGACCGTGTCTCAAAGTGGCAGGCCGAAAACGGTTCGAAATAATGACCAGGTTGTGATGTGGTGTCACATTACCAATAATTGTCAGCGGATTAGACTCAAGATATATTATACTCTCTGTGGTTGTGTCTGGAATTTGTTTTGCAGAGCCGGACACGTTCGTTGCGTCCGAAGACTGTTGGAATATTCGGAGGAGGAACCCGCCTTGCAATGTGAAGCCAGTTTGCGCTCCGTACACCTTGTCATTCAAGCCTGGTTCAGGGGCTACTGAGGGAGTCCTGGATTAGGGGGTCCTCGGGCATCCGGACTATGGTACATGGGTTGGACTGATGGACTGTGAAGATGCAAGACCGAAGACTCTCACCCGTGTCCAGATGAGACTCTCCTTGGCGTGGAAGGCAAGCTTGGCGTCCCAATATGAAGATTCCTTTCTATGTAACCAACTTTGTACAACCCTAGTTCCCTCCGGTGTCTATATAAATCGGAGGGTTTAGTCCGTAGGGAATCATATTCATAGTCATGCAGGCTAGACTCGTAGGGTTTTAGCCATTACGATCTCGAGGTAGATCAACTCTTGTAATACTCATATTCATCAAGATCAATCAAGTAGGAAGTAGGGTATTACCTCCATAGAGAGGGCCCGAACCTGGGTAAACATCGTGTCCCCTGTCTCCTGTTGCCATCGACCTTAGACGCACAGTTCGGAACCCCCTACCCGAGATCCGCCGGTTTTGACACCGACACCGGCCACTTTGTGAACTTGTCAATTGCGACGTACAAGTACTCAAAGCCCCCGATAGCATGGGGAAAGGGGCCTAGTATGTCGAGCCCCCAGACCGAAAATGGCTAGGAAAGAGGGATTGTTTGAAGGGCTTGGGCTGGCTGATGAAGCTTCTTTGAGTGGAACTGGCACGCTTCACTCTTGGTTACTAGTGTAGTTGCATCCTGGAGAGCGGTGGGCCAAAAGAAACCATGCCGGAACACCTTGCTGGCAAGGGCTCTAGACCCTATGTGTGAGCCACACATGCCCCCATGTATCTCTGCCAACAGCTCCAGTCCGTCCTCCCGAGGGATGTGTTGGTGTCAAAACCGGCGGATCTCGGGTAGGGGGTCCCGAACTGTGCGTCTAAGGCTGATGGTAACAGGAGGCGGGGGACACAATGTTTACCCAGGTTCGGGCCCTCTAGATGGAGGTAATAACCTACTTCCTGCTTGATTGATCTTGATGATATGAGTATTACAAGAGTTGATCTACCACGAGATGGTAGAGGCTAAACCCTAGAGGCTAGCCTATGATTATGATTGTTGTTGTCTGATAACCCACAAGTATAGGGGATCGCAATAGTTTTCGAGGGTAGAGTATTCAACCCAAATTTATGTATTCGACACAAGGGGAGCCAAAGAATATTTTCCAGTATTAGTAGCTGGTTGTCAATTCAACCACACCTTGAAACTTAATATCTGCAGCAAAGTATTTAGTAGCAAAGTAATATGATAGTAGTCGTAACGGTAGCAAAAGTAATGTTTTTGGTATTTTGTAGTGATTGTAACAATAGCAACGGAAAAGTAAATAAGCGAAGAACAATATATGGAAAGCTCGTAGGCAATGGATTGGTGATGGAGAATTATGCCGGATGCGGTTCATCATGTAACAATCATAACCTAGGGTGACACAGAACTAGCTCCAATTCATCAATGTAATGTAGGTATGTATTCCAAATATAGTCATACGTGCATATGGAAAAGAACTTGCATGACATATTTTGTCCTACCCTCCCGTGGCAGCGGGGTCCTAATGGAAACTAAGGTATATTAAGGCCTCCTTTTAATAGAGTACCGGAACAAAGCATTAGCACATAGTGAATACATGAACTCCTCAAACTATGCTCATCACCGGTAAGTATCCCGATTATTGTCACTTCGGGGTTAACGGATAATAACACATAATAGGTGACTATAGACTTGCAAGATAGGATCAAGAACTCTCATATATTGATGAAAACATAATAGGTTCATTTCTGAAATCATGGCACTCGGGCCCTAGTGACAAGCATTAAGCATAGCAAAGTCATAGCAACATCAATCTCAGAACATAGTGGATGCTAGGGATCAAACCCTAACAAAACTAACTCGATTGCATGATAGATCTCGTCCAACCCATCATCGCCCAGCAAGCCTACAATGGAATTACTCACGCACGGTGGTGAGCATCATGAAATTGGTGATGGAGGATGGTTGATGATGACGATGGCGACGGATTCCCCTCTCCGGAGCCCCGAACGGACTCCAGATCAGCCCTCCCGAGAGGTTTTAGGGCTTGGCGGTGGCTCCATATCGTAAAATGCGATGAATTCTTCTCTCTAATTTTTTTATCCCCGAAAGCAAATATATAGAGTTGGAGTTGAGGTCGGAGGAGCTCCAGGGGGCCCACAAGGTAGGGGGCGCGCCCTAGGGGGGCACGTGCGCCCCCACCCTCGTGGACAGGTGGTGGGGCCCCTGGTCTTCATCTTTTGCAAGGATTTTTTATTATTTCCGAATAGATGTTCCGTGAAGTTTCAGGTCATTCCGAGAACTTTCGTTTCTGCACATAAATAACACCATAGCAATTCTGCTGAAAACAGCGTCAGTCCGGGTTAGTTCCATTAAAATCATGCAAGTTAGAGTCCAAAACAAGGGCAAAAGTGTTTGGGAAAATAGATACGCCGAAGACGTATCAACTCCCCCAGGCTTAAACCTTTGCTTGTCCTCAAGCAATTCAGTTGATAAACTGAAAGTGATAAAGAAAAACTTTTACAAACTCTGTTTGCTCTTGTTGTTGTAAATATGTAAAGCCAGCATTCAAGTTTTCAGCAAAGATTATGACTAACCACATTCACAATAACTAGCGACCAATAATAATAAATATCGGATGACAACACTTTCTCAAAACAATCATAATATGATATAACAAGATGGTATCTCGCTAGCTCTTTCTGAGACCGCAAAACATAAATGTAGAGGACCTTTAAAGATCAAGGACTGACTAGACATTGTAATTCATGGTAAAAGAGATCCAGTCAAGTCATACTCAATGTAAACTAATAGTAATGAATGCAAATGACAGCGGTGCTCTCCAACTGGTGCATTTTAATAAGAAGATGATGACTCAACCTGAAAGTAAATAGATAGGCCCTTCATAGAGGGAAGCAGGGATTTGTAGAGGTGCCAGAGCTCGGTTTTGAAATAGAGGTGAATAATATTTTGAGCGGTATACTTTCATTGTCAACATAACAACCAAGAGATGGCAATATCTTCCATGCTACACACATTATAGGCGGTTCCCAAACAGAATGGTAAAGTTTATACTCCCCCTCCACCAACAAGCATCAATCCATGGCTTGCTCGAAACAACGAGTGCCTCCAACTAACAAGAGTCCCAGTGGGAGTTTTGTTTGCAATTATTTTGATTTGATTTGCATAAAGCATGGGACTGGGCATCCCGGTGACCAGCCACTTTCTCGTGAGTGAGGAGCGGAGTCCACTCCTCTTGAGAATAACCCACCTAACATCAAAGATACGGATAGACCTAGTTGATACATGAGCTATTCGAGCATACAAAACAGGATATTTATTTGAAGGTTTAGAGTTTGGCACATACAAATTTACTTGGAACGGCAGGTAGATACCGTATATAGGTAGGTATGGTGGACTCATTTGAAATAACTTTGGGGTTTCTGGAGTTGGATGCACAAGCAGTATTCCCGCTTAGTATAGGTGAAGGCTAGCAAAAGACTAGGAAGCGACCATCTAGAGAGGGACAACAGTCATGAACATGCATTAAAATTAATCAACACCGAATGTAAGCATGAGTAGGATATAATCCACCATGAACATAAATATCGTGAAGGCTATGTTGATTTTGTTTCAACTACATGCGTGAACATGCGCCAAGTCAAGTCACTTAAATCATTCAGAGGAGGATACCACCCTATCATACCACAACACAACCATTTTAATAGCATGTTGTCATGCAAGGAAAACCATTATAAGCTCCTAGCTAATCAAGCATGGCACAAGAAACTATGATCTCTACTTGCCATTGCAAACATGTCTATCCATAATAGGCTGAATCAGGAATGATGAACTAATCATATTTACAAAAACAAGAGAGGTCAAGTTCATACCAGCTTTTCTCATCTCAGTGAGTCCATCATATATCGTCATAATTGCCTTTCACTTGCATGACCGAATGATGTGAGTAATATTAAGAGTGCACGTGCATTGGACAAAGCTGGAATCTGCAAGCATTCAATAAACACGAGAAGACAAGGCAATATGGGCTCTTTTGTCAGATCAACAATAATGCATATAAGAGCCACTTCAACAATTTAATTATGGTCTTCTCCTATCGACCCCCAAAGAAAAGAAAAGAAATAAAACTATTTACACGGGAAAGCTCCCAACAAGCAAAAGAAGAACAGGAAATCTTTTTGGGTTTTCTTTTTAATTACTACTACAATCATGGAAAGTAAACTAATTAAAAGCTAACACTAATTTTTTTGGTTTTTTCATAAGGTTTATTAAACACACGAGAAGAAAGCATAAAAAAGGAAAATAAACTAGCATGGTTGATACAATGAAAAAGTATGAGCACCGACATCTAGCAATGAGTGGGTGAACATGAATGTAATGTCGGTGGGAAATACATAGTCCCCCAAGCTTAGGCTTTTGGCCTAAGTTGGTCTATGGCCACGGCTGGCCTGGCGGATATCCATAATAATAGTTGGGGTCATATTGCGAAGAAGAAGACTCTGATTGCCACTGGTTGGAAATCATCTCCGGATCCCAATGGTAATTAGACTATCGTGGAGGATCAACTTGTGGTTCTGACTCTGGCTCTGTGGCTGATGTAGGGTTTCGGTCGGCGTGAATAGCCTCTAACGGAACAAGGTACTTACCTGCAGATAAATCAAACAAGGAAGGAGCAGGCAGGGTAATAGTCTCAGGATGATGTTTATCAAAGAACAATTTGTATTTATGATCCCCTTCCCTATTCTTAACAATAAAATCGTGTGCCACCATACTCTTATAATCTAAATAAACACGAGGCAGCAATTTTTCTTCCTTCTCATAATACCTAATGTGTATGTTAAATGTGCAGCTAGGCGTGAAGCATAGATGCCTCCAAAGAAGGGGCCCTTCACTACAAAAAAATACACTTCCGTGATGATACGTGTTTGTCACAGTAGGTCACTTTTTTCATGCATGTACATCCATGACAAATTTATGACAGAATCAAGATAGTCATACCTGTGTTGTCGTAGAAGTGTTCCATGACATTACCAAAATTATCATCACGGAAGTGTCCACTTCCATGACAATAAATCACGCGTCACAGAAGTGCTTTCGTCAAGGGTGACCGACACGTGGCATCCACTGTAATGGAACGCCGTTAAGCTATCGGGTCGCGTTTTGGATCCGATAACCCGTTAACAGCCCCGACCAATGGGGATTTTCCACGTGTAAAATCATCATTGGCTAGAGGAAACACGTGTCGGCTCATCGTCGGGACAGATGTCATCCACTCACTGGACAGAAGGCGCATATGATACATCGACATGTCGCATGGCCCAACAAGTTTAAATGGGCCGGCCCAACTAAAGGCCCACAAGATTTTGCGGACCATAATGGGCTAGCCCAGCTAAAGGCCCACAAGATTTTGCGGGCCATAATGGGCCGGCCCAGGTAAAGGCCCACAAGATTTTTGTGTGCCGTAATGGGCCGGCCCAGGTAAAGGCCCACAAGATTCTTGCGGATCATAATGGGTCGGCCCAGCTAAAGGCCCGCGAGATTTCGTCGACATTAATGGGCCGGCCCAGCTGTTGGCCCTAGTAGGCCGATCCATTAACTGCCTGCCATGTTTTGGGCCCAATGCCGGCCCATATTTGATCAGGTCCATTAATGGCCTGCCACGCTCCGGGCCTAATAGTGGCCCATATGAGATCCGGCCCGTTAAAGGCCTACCACATTCTGGGCCAAATTACGGCCCAGATCAGGTCCGGCCATTTAAGAGGCTTTGGGCTCAATTATGGCCCATATCAAATTCGGCCCGTCAATTGGACACTATGCCTTTGGGCCTGCTTGCTAAAGGCCCACTTAGTAATTCAGCCCGATATTAGTTTTGCCCTGTTAAGGGCTTGTTTAACATTTCGGCCCTATATTAATTTCAGCCGGTTAAAAGCTCGTAATATAGCAGGGCCTAACTACGACCCGGTTTGCATCCGGCCTGCTCGCAGCCGATATCTGATTGGGCCAAACAAGGACCGAGACAATTTTTTGGCCAGTTAAAAGCCCGTGATTTGATTCGCACAATCATGGGCTGGGGTTCATTTCGGGCTGCTGCCGGCCCGTGAGCTATTCGGCACGTTTCAGGCCCAACCTACATCGTGATTGCATGACGGCCCGATTATGTACCATAATTTTACGGTTTGTCCGGTTTACTGTGAAGACAGGATATATATATATACAGTAAAATAACTGTAGCATCGTGAATAAGAAAACACCTAGACTATACAATAAAGAAATTACGGCATATTACATCCACTGGGCATCAAAGTTCGCCACTATGATAATAAAGCACAAGCAGACGGCAGATTACATACACTGGGCATCAAAGATCGCCACCAGTGCAAATAAACACGCCAACAAAATAATATACAAAACCAACAGCACTTCAATAGAGTTCAAGAAAGGTTAGCCCTGCTGGGGAGCTGCAGCGCAAGAAGCTGAGCAAGATGA
This sequence comes from Triticum monococcum, assembly GCA_034509565.1. Lineage (NCBI taxonomy): Eukaryota > Viridiplantae > Streptophyta > Magnoliopsida > Poales > Poaceae > Triticum > Triticum monococcum. The sequence continues at coordinate 113,193,655 of CM067843.1, forward strand.
TGAGACTGCGCTTGTTCAACACTTATATCTTCCTCACTCTGAAAGATAAACAAGCAGACACATGACAGGTTTTGCACATAAAAGTATCAGTGCTGACAATTCATCACATTTCTTACTGATGAATAAAGTGACACACTTTAAATTTGCATTAACACAATATGGTATTGTTTAGGTCAAGACATGGCAGGAAATGACATTGTGAAGGAGTTGGCAGCTTCACGACACCACTGGATTACAGATCAAGAACTCATAAGTATCAATGGTTAGTGTGCTGTCAATTTATACCATTTTAGACTGGCAAATAAAGAGACGGTTTAAATAATAGTAGAATGATATGACATTTTTCATAGTTAAGACATTGCAGAATATGACATTGTGTTGTAGTGGGTAGGTTCACCACACCACTGGATTACGGATGAAGAACAGAAGCATACATGAAGTGCAAAAGAAGATCACTTGCTCTGTATACTTTAATTTACATAGTATGAAGAAGGAACTTGGTTGTACAACTGAAAACTTAAATTGAGAAAGGACAAACTTTTGTTTATGAACTACATATAATAAACTTTAAACAAGCAATTTGATGCAAACACCAAAAATAAACAGCTATTGCAGTCATGCCTAACCAAATATATACAACAAAGTTTGAAGGCTTGAGATGGACAAACTTACATCATTGGTGAAGACAGGCTCTATAAAGGCCTTGTCCATGCTGATGGGGGGCAATTCAAGAAGTTTACCACAGAATCTTCTTCAAAAGCATTGCCTTTATTCTACATTTTGTTAAGAGTAAATATAGATGTGATAATATACGAAAAATGGAGAATATTTAAGATAAGATGAAGAGTGATGCTACATAACCAAGTAGCTATAAATATAAGTGCACCGATACAGGAAAAAGGTACAGCCAGGAGCAATGCACAGCTAAACTTCTTCAGTACCAACCTTATGGTAAGAGTAAATATAGATCTGATGTGTAGAAAATGGAGGGCAAAGGAAAATAAGCTGCAGAGTGATGGTACATGAACAACTACCTTTCATTATAAGTACACTGATAAAAGACAGCATGTACTTACAAGAACAATGCAGAGGTAAAAAAACATTGGCATTGGATATATTCTACACTAATGTAACCATTCATACAGATCAGATAATTTGGAGCGAACAATTGATACGCAAGCTATCATGCATACTGCTGTCACATAATGAACCAGGTATGTATGCAAGTATAGTGATACAGGACAATAGGTACTAACAAGAGCAAAATAGCGGACAGCATATTTGCGATATCCTGTCGTTCTTGTCAAACCGGAATGCTTCTTCGAGAAGATTTCCTGCAAAAAAGATCCGTAAGGCACATGCAGAAAAGTAGAAGTTCAAATTGTCATGTGATTTCATAGACAGTACCTCATCCTAGGAATGAGACCAGTGCATAACAAGGTTTTTCCATTCAATGTCTTCTAAATTTAGCACAGGAGACTTCATCGGAAATTCGTTTATAGACTTGCCATCAAAGTGTGATTTCCTCAGGTAACACCGATACTGCTACAATGCTTCCTTGAAAAGCACAAGCAAGCTTTGCTCGTCATGACTATCCAGATTGACCCTCGCCTAGTTACAACAATGTAATGTAAATCATTGATGTGTTCAATCAGTAGAAAACAGGAAAATAATAGCCATGAATAATAGCACTTACATGTAAGTTGGACAGGAAGATGTGAAAATGGTGTTTGTCTTCACAATAATCTTCCCATGATGGGAATATATGCACATAGTCCCTAACAACATTGAAAGCATTGTCTTTTAAACTGGGAATAAATGGAATGGGGTTCCAATCTGCAGGAATTGGCCGTCTCTGCAGTTGGGATAGGTCTTCGGCCGGTGGACTTGCCGTACTTTTTGCTGGAGTGGGATTTTTCTGTGGTACAGCTGGTGCTATGGCAAATGAAATCGGTATACCTTTTGCTGGAGTGTAGGTCCTGTGTGGTGGGGCTAGTGGTGTGGCCAGTGAAGTATGGGTACAGTCTGCAGGACTTGGTCCTACGTTTTGTGTCACTGGTTGTATAGCCAATATAAGTGGGTGCTGTCTGATTTCTCCGGCACCACCACGTTTTTCAAGGACTTTGCTGGTGCTCCTTCAAGTTCGGCAATCACCCTCTTCCTTTTTGATGTCTGATGCACAGGAACAACATTTGAGTGGACAAACATGGTATGATGGCAGATGGAATATGTATTGATAATGGATGGGCATGGCATCTCGACATATATGATGAGTAAACTAAGCAGATGGCAGTGCAACAAAGTAGAAGAAATGCAAGACAACATATGCAAGATATGCGCAATCAATAAAACCTTGCCAATTTAGAATAGGCACCTTGATGGGTGAATAGGACAGGCCATCTGCCTTTGACTCCTTGAGGTTAGAATAGTCAAGATGATATTCTGAACAAGAATCAATAGGTGGGGAGCATACGAGTTTCATTGCTCCCAGAATGGCACTCAATGCCTTGCTGCCAATTTTGTAAGTCATTGCAGTGTTCCACAATATTCTTCTGATGCGCGGATTCTGATATTCACTATAATTGTGTGTAATATCTGAGAACCATGAAAACATAAATAGTTGTGAGGTTATCTTTGTAATGCAGATGATATTCTAATATAGGGGCGCCCCTGTAAACACTTGTATGCTATCATTAGATTCTGATGAGAGAGCTCATGTGTGCTGTAATATGGTGTTGGGGAACGCAGTAATTTCAAAATTTTCCTACGCACACGCAAGATCATGGTGATGCACAGCAACGAGAGGGGAGAGTGTTGTCTACGTACCAACGCAGACCGACTGCGAAAGCGATCACACAACGTAGAGGAAGTAGTCGTACGTCTTCTTCCCGATCCGACCGATCCAAGTACCGTTACTCCGGCACCTCCGAGTTCTTGGCACACGTTCAGCTCGATGACGTTCCTCGGGCTCCGATCCAGCAAAGCGTCGAGGAAGAGTTTAGTCAGCACGACGGCGTGATGACGATCTTGATGTACTACCGACGCAGGGCTTCGCCTAAGCACTACAATGGTACGATCGAGGTGGAATTTGATGGCAGGGGGCACCGCACACGGCTAAGGAAAGATCTCAAGGATCAAGTTGTGTCTTGGGAGGGGGCCGGCCCACTTCTCCTAGTCCTACTAGGACTTGGGGAAAGGGGGGGCGCCGGCCAGCTTGTGGGCTGCCTCTTTTCTCTTTTCCACTAAGGCCCAATAGGCCCATTAGCCTCCCGGGGGGTTCCGGTAACCCTCCCGGTATTCCGGTAAAATCCCGATTTCACCCGAAACACTTCCGGTGTCCAAACATAGGCTTCCAATATATCAATCTTTACGTCTCGACCATTTCGAGACTCCTCGTCATGTCCGTGATCTCATCCGGGACTCCGAACAACCTTCGGTACATCAAAATGCATAAACTCATAATAACTGTCATCGTAACGTTAAGCGTGCGGACCCTACGGTTCGAGAACAATGTAGACATGACCGAGACACGTCTCCGGTCAATAACCAATAGCGGGACCTGGATGCCCATATTGGCTCCTACATATTCTACGAAGATCTTTATCGGTCAGACCGCATAACAACATACGTTGTTCCCTTTGTCATCGGTATGTTACTTGCCCGAGATTCGATCGTCGGTATCCAATACCTAGTTCAATCTCGTTACCGGCAAGTATCTTTACTCATTCCGTAATACATCATCTCACAACTAACTTATTAGTTGCAGTGCTTGCAAGGCTTATGTGATGTGCATTACCGAGAGGGCCCAGAGATACCTCTCCGACAATCGGAGTGACAAACCCTAATCTCGAAATACGCCAACCCAACATTTACCATTGGAGACACTGGTGGTACTCCTTTATAATCACCCAGTTACGTTGTGACGTTTGGTAGTACCCAAAGTGTTCCTCCGGTAAATGGGAGTTGCATAATCTCATAGTTATAGGAACATGTATAAGTCATGAAGAAAGCAATAGCAACATACTAAACGATCGGGTGCTAAGCTAATGGAATGGGTCATGTCAATCAGATCATTCTACTAATGATGTGACCTCGTTAATCAAATAACAACTCCTTGTTCATGGTTAGGAGACATAACCATCTTTGATTAACGAGCTAGTCAAGTAGAGGCATACTAGTGACACTCTGTTGGTCTATGTATTCACACATGTATTATGTTTCCGGTTAATACAATTCTAGCATGAATAATAAACATTTATCATGAAGTAAGGAAATAAATAATAACTTTATTATTGCCTCTAGGGCATATTTCCTTTAGTCTCCCACTTGCACTAGAGTCAATAATCTAGATTACACAGTAATGATTCTAACACCCATGGAGCCTTGGTGCTGATCATGTTTTGCTCGTGGAAGAGGCTTAGTCAACGGGTCTGCAACATTCAGATCCGTATGTATCTTGCAAATCTCTATGTCTCCCACCTGGACTAAATCCCGGATGGAGTTGAAGCGTCTCTTGATGTGTTTGGTTCTTTTGTGAAACCTGGATTCCTTTGCCAAGGCAATTGCACCAGTATTGTCACAGAAGATTTTCATTGGACCCGATGCACTAGGTATGACACCTAGATCGGATATGAACTCCTTCATCCAGACTCCTTCGTTTGCTGCTTCCGAAGCAGCAATGTACTCCGCTTCACATGTAGATCCCGCTACGATGCTTTGTTTAGAACTGCACCAACTGACAGCTCCACCGTTTAAAGTAAACACGTATCCGGTTTGCGATTTAGAATCGTCCGGATCAGTGTCAAAGCTTGCATCAACGTAACCTCTTACGGTGAGCTCTTTGTCACCTCCATATACGAGAAACATATCCTTAGTCCTTTTCAGGTATTTCAGGATATTCTTGACCGCTGTCCAGTGATCCACTCCTGGATTACTTTGGTACCTCCCTGCTAAACTTATAGCAAGGCACACATCAGGTCTGGTACACAGCATTGCATACATGATAGAGCCTATGGCTGAAGCATAGGGAACATCTTTCATTTTCTCTCTATCTTCTGCAGTGGTCGGGCATTGAGTTTGACTCAACTTCACACCTTGTAACACAGGCAAGAACCCTTTCTTTGCTTGATCCATTTTGAACTTCTTCAAAATCTTGTCAAGGTATGTGCTCTGTGAAAGTCCAATTAAGCGTTTTGATCTATCTCTATAGATCTTTATGCCTAATATGTAAGCAGCTTCCCCGAGGTCTTTCATCGAAAAACTTTTATTCAAGTATCCCTTTATGCTATCCAGAAATTCTATATCATTTCCAATCAGCAATATGTCATCCACATATAATATCAGAAATGCTACAGAGCTCCCACTCATTTTCTTGTAAATACAGGCTTCTCCAAAAGTCTATATAAAGCCAAATGCTTTGATCACACTATCAAAGCGTTTATTCCAACTCCGAGATGCTTGCACCAGTCCATAAATGGATCGCTGGAGTTTGCATACTTTGTTAGCTCCTTTTGGATCGACAAAACCTTCTGGTTGTATCATATACAACTCTTCTTGCAGGAATCCATTCAGGAATGCAGTTTTGACATCCATCTGCCATATTTCATAATCATAAAATGCGGCAATTGCTAACATAATTCTGACGGTCTTAAGCATCGCTACGGGTGAGAAAGTCTCATCGTAGTCAACCCCTTGAACTTGTCGAAAACCTTTTGCGACAAGTCAAGCTTTATAGACAGTAACATTACCGTCAGCGTCAGTCTTTTTCTTGAAGATCCATTTATTCTCAATTGCTTGCCGATCATCGGGCAAGTCAACCAAAGTCCATACTTTGTTCTCATACATGGATCCCATCTCAGATTTCATGGCCTCAAGCCACTTTGCGGAATCTGGGCTCACCATCGCTTCTTCATAGTTCGTAGGTTCACCATGATCTAGTAGCATGACTTCCAGAACTGGATTACCGTACCACTCCGGTGCGGATCTCACTCTGGTTGATCTACGTGGTTCAGTAGAATCTTGCTCTAAAGTTTCATGATCTTCATCATTAGCTTCCTCACTGATTGGTATAGGTGTCGCAGAAACAGTTTTTTGTGATGTACTATTTTCCAATAAGGGAGCAGGTACAGCTACCTCGTCAAGTTCTACTTTCCTCCCACTCACTTCTTTCGAGAGAAACTCCTTCTCTAGAAATGATCCATTCTTAGCAATGAATATCTTGCCTTCGGATCTGTGATAGAAGGTATACCCAACAGTTTCATTTGGGTATCCTATGAAGACACATTTCTCCGCTTTGGGTTCGAGCTTATCAGGTTGAAGCTTTTTCACATAAGCATCGCAGCCCCAAACTTTAAGAAACGACAACTTTGGTTTCTTGCCAAACCATAGTTCATAAGGCGTCGTCTCAACGGATTTTGATGGTGCCCTATTTAACGTGAATGCGGCTGTCTCTAAAGCATAACCCCAAAACGATAGCGGTAAATCAGTAAGAGACATCATAGATCGCACCATATCTAGTAAAGTAAGAATACGACGTTCGGACACACCATTACGCTGTGGTGTTCCGGGTGGCGTGAGTTGCGAAACTATTCCACAATTTTTCAAATGTACACCAAACTCGTAACTCAAATATTCTCCTCCACGATCAGATCGTAGAAATTTTATTTTCTTGTTACGATGATTTTCAACTTCACTCTGAAATTCCTTGAACTTTTCAAATGTTTCAGACTTATGTTTCATTAAGTAGATATACCCATATCTGCTTAAATCATCTGTGAAGGTGAGAAAATAACGATATCCGCCACGAGCTTCAATATTCATCGGACCACATACATCGGTATGTATGATTTCCAACAAATCTGTTGCTCTCTCCATAGTACCGGAGAACGGTGTTTTAGTCATCTTGCCTATGAGGCACGGTTCGCAAGTACCAAGTGATTCATAATCAAGTGATTCCAAAAGCCCATCAGTATGGAGTTTCTTCATGCGCTTTACACCGATATGACCTAAACGGCAGTGCCACAAATAAGTTGCACTATCATTATCAACTTTGCATCTTTTGGCTTCTACATTATGAATATGTGTATTACTATCTTCGAGATTCAACAAGAATAGACCACTCTTCAAAGGTGCATGACCATAAAAGATATTATTCATATAAATAGAACAACCATTATTCTCTGATTTAAATGAATAACCGTCTCGCATTAAACAAGATCCAGATATAATGTTCATGCTCAACGCTGGCACCAAATAACAATTATTTAGGTCTAATATTAATCCCGAAGGTAGATGTAGAGGTAGCGTGCCGACCGCGATCACATCGACTTTGGAACCGTTTCCCACGCGCATCGTCACCTCGTCCTTTGCTAGTGTCCGCTTATTCCGTAGTCCCTGTTTCAAGTTGCAAATATTAGCAACAGAACCAGTATCAAATACCCAGGTGCTACTGCGAGCTCTAGTAAGGTACACATCAATAACATGTATATCACATATACCTTTGCTCACTTTGCCATCCTTCTTATCCGCCAAATACTTGGGGCAGTTCCGCTTCCAGTGACCAGTCTGCTTGCAGTAGAAGCACACAGTTTCAGGCTTAGGTCCAGACTTGGGTTTCTTCTCTTGAGCAGCAACTTGCTTACTGTTCTTTTTGAAGTTTCCCTTCTTCTTCCCATTGCCCTTCTTCTTGAAACTAGTGGTTTTGTTAACCATCAACACTTGATGCTCCTTCTTGATTTCTACCTCCGCAGCTTTTAGCATTGCGAAGAGCTCGGGAATAGTCTTGTTCATCCCTTGCATATTATAGTTCATCACGAAGCTCTTGTATCTTGGTGGCAGTGATTGGAGAATTCTGTCAATGACGCAGTCATCTGGAAGATTAACTCCCATCTGAATCAAGTGATTATTATACCCAGACATCTTGAGTATATGCTCACTGACAGAACTGTTCTCCTCCATCTTACAGCTATAGAACTTATTGGAGACTTCATATCTCTCAATTCGGGCATTTGATTGAAATATTAACTTCAACTCCTGGAACATCTCATATGCTCCATGACGTTCAAAACGTCGTTGAAGTCCCGATTCTAAGCCGTAAAGCATTGCACACTGAACTATCGAGTAGTCATCAGCTTTGCTCTGCCAGATGTTCATAACATCTGGCATTGCTCCAGCAGCAGGCCTGTCACCCAGCGGTGCTTCCAGGACGTAATTCTTCTGTGCAGCAATGAGGATAATCCTCAGGTTACGGACCCAGTCCGTGTAATTGCTACCATCATCTTTCAACTTTGCTTTCTCAAGGAACGCATTAAAATTCAACGAAACAATAGCACGAGCCATCTATCTACAAGCAACATAAACAAGCAAGATACTATCAGGTACTAAGTTCATGATAAGTTTAAGTTCAGTTAATCAAATTACTTAGGAACTCCCACTTAGATAGACATCCCTCTAATCCTCTAAGTGATTACGTGATCCAAATCAACTAAACCATAACCGATCATCACGTGAGATGGAGTAGTTTTCAATGGTGAACATCGTCATGTTGATCATATCTACTATATGATTCACGCTCGACCTTTCGGTCTCTGTGTTCCGAGGCCATATCTGCATATGCTAGGCTCGTCAAGTATAACCTGAGTATTCTGCGTGTGCAAAACTGGCTTGCACCCGTTGTAGATGGACGTAGAGCTTATCACACCCGATCATCACGTGGTGTCTGGGCACGACGAACTTTGGCAATGGTGCATACTCAGGGAGAACACTTCTTGATAATTTAGTGAGAGATCATCTTATAATGCTACCGTCAATCAAAGCAAGATAAGATGCATAAAAGGATAAACATCACATGCAATCAATATAAGTGATATGATATGGCCATCATCATCTTGTGCTTGTGATCTCCATCTCCGAAGCACCGTCATGATCACCATCGTCACCGGCGCGACACCTTGATCTCCATCGTAGCATCGTTGTCGTCTCGCCAATCTTATGCTTCCATGACTATTACTACCGTTTAGTAATCTAGTAAAGCATTACATCGCGATTGCATTGCATACAATAAAGCGACAACCATATGGCTCCTGCCAGTTGCCGATAACTTAGTTTCAAAACATGATCATCTCATACAATAAAATCAGCATCATGCCTTGACCATATCACATCACAACATACCCTGCAAAAACAAGTTAGACGTCCTCTACTTTGTTGTTGCAAGTTTTACGTGGCTGCTACGGGCTTAAGTAAGAACTCATCTCACCTACGCATCAAAACCACAATGATAGTTCATCAAATAGACTCCGTTTTAACCTTCTCAAGGACCGGGCGTAGTCACACTTGGTTCAACTAAAGTTGGAGAGACAGTCTTCCGCAAGCCATCTATGTGCAAAGCACGTCGAGGGAACCGGTCTCGCGTAAGAGTACGCGTAATGTTGGTCCGGATCGTCTCAACCAACAATACCGCCGAACCAAAGTATGACATGCTGGTAGGCAGTATGACTTGTATCGCCCACAACTCACTTGTGTTCTACTCGTGCATATAACATCAAACCATAAAACCTAGGCTCGGATGCCACTGTTGGGGAACGCAGTAATTTCAAAATTTTCCTACGCACACGCAAGATCATGGTGATGCACAGCAATGAGAGGGGAGAGTGTTGTCTACGTACCAACGCAGACCGACTGCGGAAGCAATCACACAACATAGAGGAAGTAGTCGTACGTCTTCTTCCCGATCCGACCGATCCAAGTACCGTTACTCCGGCACCTCCGAGTTCTTGGCACACATTCAGCTCGATGACGTTCCTCGGGCTCTGATCCAGCAAAGCGTCGAGGAAGAGTTTAGTCAGCACGACGGCGTGATGACGATCTTGATGTACTACCGACGCAGGGCTTCGCCTAAGCACTACAACGGTACGATCGAGGTGGAATTTGGTGGCAGGGGGCACCGCACACGGCTAAGGAAAGATCTCAAGGATCAAGTTGTGTCTTGGGGTGCCCCCTGCCCCCGTATATAAAGGACCAGGGGAGGGGGTTCGGCCGGCTAGGGGGAGAGGGCGCAGGAGGAGTCCTACTCCCACCGGGAGTAGGACTCCCCCCCTCAATCCTATTCCAATTAGGACTCAAGGGGGGAAAGAGAAGAGAGGGGGCCGGCCCACTTCTCCTAGTCCTACTAGGACTTGGGGAAAGGGGGGGCGCCGGCCAGCTTGTGGGCTGCCTCTTTTCTCTTTTCCACTAAGGCCCAATAGGCCCATTAGCCTCCCGGGGGGTTCCGGTAACCCTCCCGGTATTCCGGTAAAATCCCGATTTCACCCGGAACACTTCCGGTGTCCAAACATAGGCTTCCAATATATCAATCTTTACGTCTCGACCATTTCGAGACTCCTCGTCATGTCCGTGATCTCATCCGGGACTCCGAACAACCTTCGGTACATCAAAATGCATAAACTCATAATAACTGTCATCGTAACGTTAAGCGTGCGGACCCTACGGTTCGAGAACAATGTAGACATGACCGAGACACGTCTCCGGTCAATAACCAATAGCGGGACCTGGATGCCCATATTGGCTCCTACATATTCTACGAAGATCTTTATCGGTCAGACCGCATAACAACATACGTTGTTCCCTTTGTCATCGGTATGTTACTTGCCCGAGATTCGATCGTCGGTATCCAATACCTAGTTCAATCTCGTTACCGGCAAGTCTCTTTACTCGTTCCGTAATACATCATCTCACAACTAACTTATTAGTTGCAGTGCTTGCAAGGCTTATGTGATGTGCATTACCGAGAGGGCCCAGAGATACCTCTCCGACAATCGGAGTGACAAACCCTAATCTCGAAATACGCCAACCCAACATTTACCATTGGAGACACCGGTAGTACTCCTTTATAATCACCCAGTTACGTTGTGACGTTTGGTAGTACCCAAAGTGTTCCTCCGGTAAACGGGAGTTGCATAATCTCATAGTTATAGGAACATGTATAAGTCATGAAGAAAGCAATAGCAACATACTAAACGATCGGGTGCTAAGCTAATGGAATGGGTCATGTCAATCAGATCATTCTACTAATGATGTGACCTCGTTAATCAAATAACAACTCCTTGTTCATGGTTAGGAAACATAACCATCTTTGATTAACGAGCTAGTCAAGTAGAGGCATACTAGTGACACTCTGTTGGTCTATGTATTCACACATGTATTATGTTTCCGGTTAATACAATTCTAGCATGAATAATAAACATTTATCATGAAGTAAGGAAATAAATAATAACTTTATTATTGCCTCTAGGGCATATTTCCTTCATATGGTGCGTGCATTTATATAATCTGGCACAAGTACACACAAAAATAGGCTCCAGAAGTAAGGATAGCTGGCAAATGATAGGTTCATAATATACTATATAGAGAGTTTATTGCCAAACCATGATAACAAGAGCACACAGCAACTAGGCAGATCATAGTGTACATAACAGGGGTACACCATAACTAGGATATATAAATCGGGAAAGTGGAACTGGCTGGAAATCACAGTGTTGTATTGTCGCTTGAGGGAGTCCTGGATTAGGGGGTGTTCGGGTAGCCGGACTATACCATCAGCCGGACTCCTGGACTATGAAGATACAAGATTGAAGACTTCGTCCCGTGTCCGGATGGGACTTTCCTTGGCGTGGAAGGCAAGCTTGGCATTGCGAATATTCAAGATCTCCTACCATTGTAACCGACTCTATGTAACCCTAACCCTATCCGGTGTCTATATAAACCGGAGGGTTGTAGTCCGTAGGACATCAACTCCATAGATAACAATCATACCATAGGCTAGCTTCTAGGGTTTAGCCTCCTTGATCTTGTGGTAGATCTACTCTTATACTACCCATATCATCAATATTAATCAAGCAGGACGTAGGGTTTTACCTCCATCAAGAGGGCCCGAACCTGGGTAAAACATCATGTTCCCTGCCTCTTGTTACCATCCGGCCTAGACGCACAGTTCGGGACCCCCTACCCGAGATCCGCCGGTTTTGACACCGACATTGGTGGTTTCATTGAGAGTTCCTCTGTGTCGTCGCCTTTAGGCCCGATGGCTCCTTTGATCATCAACAACGATGCGGTCCAGGGTGAGATCTTTCTTCCCGGACAGATCTTCGTCTTCGGCGGCTTCGCTCTGCGGGCCAATTCGCTTGGCCACTTGGAGCAGATCGAAAGCTTTGCCCCTGGCCATGAAGTCAGGTTTGGAAGCTTAAACTACACGGCTGACATCCACGGAGACTTGATCTTTGACGGGTTCGAGCCACGGCCAAGCGCGCCGCACTATCTCGAGGGGCATGATCTAGCTCTGCCTCCGGACAGTGTCCTGGAGGCCGCACACGCATCAGTTCCAACCCCTAACTCAGAGCCTATTGCGCCAATCGAGGACGGGCGGTTGGACGTCACCTCGGGGGCTACGATCTCAAAGGCGATCGAGCCGAACTCTAGCCCCGCACTCTGCACGACCCGTGACTCCGAGGATCCGGACTCCTCCCCGGACTCCAAACCCCCCGTGCCCCTGCCAATCGAATCCGATTGGGCGCCGATAATGGAGTTCACCGCCGCAGACATCTTTCAGCACTCGCCTTTTGGCGACATCCTGAATTCTCTTAAGTCTCTCTCTTTATCAGGAGAGCCCTGGCCGGACTACGGTCAGCGAGGGTGGGATACGGACAATGAAGAAATTCAAAGCCCACCCACCACCCACTTTGTAGCCATTGTCGACGATTTAACCGACATGCTTGACTTCGGCTCCGAAGACATCGACGGCATGGACGACGATGTAGGAGAGGAACAGGAACCAACACCTGTAGGGCGCTGGAAGGCCACCTCGTCATATGACATATATATGGTGGATACTCGAAAAGATGGAGATGGCGATGGAACAGTGGGGGATGACGCCCCCAAGAAACAGCCAAAGCGCCGACGTCAGCGGCGCCGCTCTAAATCCCGCCAAAGCAAAAACGGTAATTCCGGCACGGGAGATAATACTACCCCGGATAGCGCCGAAGAACACCCACCTCAGCAAGATTCGGCACAGGGAGATGGAGAAGCCAACCCTCATGAGAGAGCGGCAGACCGAGAGGTCGAGCATGATAACTATATGCCTCCCTCCGAAGACGAGGCAAGCAACGATGACGACGAATTCGTCATACCATCAGACCCCGCCGAACAAGAGCGTTTCAAACGCAGGCTTTTAGCCACGGCAAGCAGCCTCAAGAAAAAGCAACAACGGCTTAGAGCTGCCCAAGATTTGCTAGCTGACAGATGGACTGAAGTCCTTGTGGCCGAAGAGTATGAACTCAAACGCCCCTCCAAGAGTTACCCAAAGCGCAGGCCGCTACCCCGATCAGAGGAGGAAGCACCTACATCACCAGCGCATGACATGGCAGCCCGGCCACCTCGCGGCCGCGAGAGAGAGGCCTCTCGGTCCTCCACCCAAGCCATGCCCCGACGCCGCTCAACTAAGGCACGGAAAAATGTGCGAGACCTGCGAGACGTACTGGAGGACAAGGCAAGACAAACAAGATCGATCTACGGATCACGCAGGCGCCCTATAGCACGTGACGATGATCTTCACTCCGGATACAACAAATCCGGCCGGGCCGAACACAACAGACATAGCTCTTCCGAGCTGCGTCGTGATATAGCCCAGTACAGAGGCGCCGCACACCCGCTATGCTTCACGAATGAAGTAATGGATCATAAAATCCCAAAGGGTTTCAAACTCGTAAACATCGAATCATACGATGGCACAACAAATCCGGCGGTATGGATCGAGGATTATCTCCTTCACATCCACATGGCACGCGGCGGTGATCTACACGCCATCAAATACCTCCCGCTCAAACTTAAAGGACCGGCCCGACATTGGCTTAACAGCTTGCCAGCAGACTCAATCGGTTCTTGGGAGGACCTGGAAGCCACATTCCTCGACAACTTCCAGGGCACTTACATGCGACCACCGGATGCCGACGACTTAAGCCACATAATTCAGCAGCTAGAGGAATCGGCCAGACAATTCTGGACACGGTTCCTAACAAAGAAAAACCAGATAGTCGGCTGTCCGGATGCAGAGGCCCTAGCAGCCTTCAAGCATAACATCCATGACGAATGGCTTGCCCGGCACCTGGGACAGGAAAAGCTGAAATCTATGGCAGCCCTCACGACACTCATGACCGCTTTTGTGCGGGAGAAGACAGCTGGCTAGCTCGCAGTAACAACTTATCAAAGAACCCTGGTAATTCGGATACCAAGGATAAAAGTGGCAGGACACGTCGGAATAAGCAAAAACGCCGCGTTAGCAGCGACAGCAATGAAGACACGGCAGTCAATGCCGGATTCAAAGGCTATAAATCCGGTCAGCGGAAAAAAGCCATTCAAAAAGAATACTCAGGACCCGTCCAGTTTGGACCGAATACTCGATCGCTTGTGCCAAACATGGCACCCCCGAAAGGCCAGCCAATCACACTAACAGGGATTGTTGGGTGTTCAAGCAGGCAAGCAAGTTAAGGGCCAAAAACAAAGACAAGGGGCTGCACAGCGATGACGAGGAGGAGCCCAAGCCGCCGAACAACAATGGACAGAAGGGCTTTCCCCCACAAGTGCGGACGGTGAACATGATATACGCAACCCACATTCCCAAGAGGGAGCGGAAGCATGCACTACGGGACGTATACGCGATGGAGCCAGTCGCCCCAAAGTTCAACCCATGGTCCTCCTGCCCGATCACTTTTGATCGAAGGGACCATCCCACTAGCATCCGTCATGGTGGCTTCGCCGCATTGGTTCTCGACCCAATCATCGACGGATTTCATCTCACAAGAGTCCTCATGGATGGCGGTAGTAGCCTGAACCTGCTTTATCAGGATACAGTGCGGAAAATGGGCATAGATCCCTCAAGGATTAAGCCCACAAAAACGACCTTTAAGGGCGTTATACCAGGTGTAGAAGCCAACTGTACAGGCTCAGTAACACTTGACATGGTCTTCGGATCCCCGGACAATTTCCGAAGCGAAGAGTTAATATTCGATATAGTCCCGTTTCGCAGTGGCTATCACGCCCTGCTCGGACGAACCGCATTTGCAAAGTTCAATGCGGTGCCGCACTACGCATATCTCAAGCTCAAGATGCCAGGCCCTCGAGGAGTAATCACGGTCAACAGAAACACCGAATGCTCCCTTCGTACGGAGGAGCACACGGCGGCTCTCGCAGCGGAAGTACAAAATAGCCTTCTTAGGCAATTCTCCAGTCCGGCCGTTAAAAAGCCAGACACTGCCAAGCGCGCCCGGAGTAACCCACAGCAGGACCGCCTGGCACACTCTGAGCAAGCGTAGCAATGCGGCCCCAACCCCAGCTCTCGCGACATAGCGGAACCAGTACCTCGCGTACATAACTATGCCCTTGAAATACCATGGGCACAGGGGAAGGGGCACAATAACGGCACGCCCAAAATACGGCTTAAAACGTACTAGGGCCTACCGGATTCTTTTTTTAATTTTTTTCTTACTTTCAAGACTCCATACTTCGGATGACCTGTTCGGCAATTCGACTGCCGCACAAATGATGCAAGATCCAGGGAGGCAGACAAGCCATGCCGCATTATGGAACTCCCAGGTGGTCTCTGTTACGAGCGGTATACCTATTTTAAATACAATTCCGCGGCCTGCCCCTGGTCTGGACATACTAAATAGTCCAATATCTTTTGCTTACCGCACTATTTGTATCATTCGGCTTTGATAAATAGCCTCTCTATAAACAATGCATAGCTTTCTGTCTATTCTTTGCATTATCTTCTTTTCACATATATGTTTATTCAATGACATGATTGCACCCGTACACCATGGTACGACAAACACGCCAGGGGCTCCAGTACCCCTCATAATGGTGTGAGAAGTCTGTACACTTTCACAAGTGCGGCACCCCGAACTTATAGCACTATATGCATCGGCTCTGAATCATGATTTGGGTCAATAGTTGGGTTTGCCCAGCTCCTATGTTTTGGTGCCTTACGTTCCGCTATATTGGCTAAGGTAGCACTAGGAGAACCACTGCGATTGTGCCCTGGTTCAGCTGGGTTAAGCACCTCAGTGGAGAAAGCTAAAACTGACTGTCATGATGTGGCGAGAGACCAGTCGCTGTTCGAGAGGTTTTTCGAGTCCCTAAAGGCTTATGCCGCTTCGAGCGAGGAGCTGGCTTTGTCCAGCCAAGGCGTGGATAGTGCCCCGAACTCGGTCTTCCGAACTAGGGGCTTCGCAGAAATTTAAAATTATAGAGTTCTATGGCTAAGTGAGAGTGTTCAAGCATTATAGTCCGATTGCCTGGTTCGTTGTGCTGAGCGCCTCCCTCGAAGGACCCAACTATGGGAAAAAGAGCGCTCAGGTTTATCCCAAACACCCCAGCACTAGTGGCATTGGGGCAGAAGCCGACGACTGGCCATCTCTCAATTTTTGATAAACGGCCGCATAAAAAGTAATATTTTAAATTCAATAAGCATTGCTTAGCGCATATCAACAAGTTTTCAGCGCACAGGATAAACACGAGCGAGTTCATTCAAAAATCACATCCTTGGTACATTCATCCGCCACAAGGCGGGCACGTGCAAGAACATCCTTGTAGTAGTTCTCGGGCTTGCGATGCTCCTTCCCCGGCGGCGGCCCGTCCTTCACAAGCTTCTCACCGTCCAGCTTACCCCAGTGCACCTTTGCACGGGCAAGGGCCCGACGGGCACCTTCGATGCAGACGGAGCGCTTGATGACCTCGAGCCTCGGACAGGCCTCCACCAGCCGCCGCACCAGCCCGAAATAGCTCCCAGTCAGGGCCTCTCCGGGCCACAGCCGAACTATGAAGCCCTTCATGGCCTGTTCGGACGCCTTGTGGAGCTCGACCAGCTGTTTTAGCTGGTCGCTCAAGGGCACAGGGTGTCCGGCCTCAGAATACTGAGACCAAAACACCTTCTCCATCGAACTACCCTCTTCAGCTCGGTAGAATGCGGCGGCGTCGGATACGCCGCGGGGAAGATCTATGAATGCCCCTGGAGAGCTCCGGATTCGGGTAAGTAACAAGTAGTTGACTTTTATATTTCTGCTTTGCATAAAGAATGCCTTAACCGCTGCTATCTTCCTCATCTGCTCCAACTCTTGGAGGGCCTTTTGGGCTTCGGCCTTGGCAGACTTGGCAGCCTCTAGGGCCGTCGCAAGCTCGGATGCTTGCGCCTTCGACTCAAGCTCCAAACTCTCATGTTTTTTTCATGAGAGCCTGAAGCTCTTGCTGCACCTCGCCGACCTGAGCCCCAAGTCTTTCTCGCTCGGTGTGCTCCGCGGCCGTTTTCTTTTCGGCCTTAGACAGCACCTGCTTAAGGGTCGCCACCTCAGTCGTGGCCCCTACAATAAGCAGTACAATCCTGTTATTCTTTTGCAATCAAGCCTTTTTATAGGCACTTTTTCTGTAAGGTATTTCTTACCTTCTTTCTCCTCGAGCCGCCGCTTGGCAAGGCCGAGCTCTTGCTCGGTCCGCTCGAGGTCCTGCTTCAGGACACCCACCTCCGCAGTCAGTGCGGTGGTGGATAGCAGTGAAGCCTGCATATGCATATTGACTCTTTTTTTAGACTCCTGCGAAATTTAATAGATCCTCTATTCGGCTTTTCTTTCCGAATGCCAAACAGAGCATCAGGGGCTACTGTCTATGCGGTAATATTTTTACATATTTTTACTTACCTTGAAGCCTGTTAGAAGGCTAGCACAAGCTTCAGTCAGTCCGCTCTTGGCGGACTGAACTCATAATAGTACGGTGCCCCTATCGAGGCGTCGTCAAGCACCTCCAGCAGATTGTCCGGCACCTCCAGTTGGACGAAGGCCGCCGGCTCAGAAGGCTTGCTCCTCTTGGAAGGAGTTTGCCTACCGTGGTCCGGAACTGTGGAAGATTCCGGCGCGGTGTCTGGCACAAAGCCAGACTGGGAGCCCTGGGGAGCCTTATCCCCTTCACTCCTAGAGTCCGGGAGGTTGCCTTGCGGCTCCTCCGGGACCACCTCCTCCTGCCCCGGAGCTTGTCGCGACGCCACTTCAGCGTCGTCTGCAGTGCGGGGGGAGACAGCGGGCGGAACTGAGTTCACGTCCGATGAGTCCAGGGAGCCGCCCGACGATTCGTCGAATTCGGCCCGGGGCGGACTGCATAATTACATTCGACATTAGGGAAAGCTATGCAACAAAGGAACATCATGAGTTACTCTGATATCCGAACATACGATTTCGCCGGATGCTTGGCCCTGTTTGGCCACTCCTCTTTGCCCTCTTCGGCGTTGGGGGCGTAGTCCGGCGGAGGGGTCTTCCTTTTCCTAGACCCCTCGGCCTCCCTCGTTGGGGCAGCCTTCCTCTTCTCTCCTCCCTCCGCTGGGGGGGGGAGAGTTTTCTTCTTCCCCCTCCTCGTTTTCACGGGAGGAGGGCGTCTCGGACTCGTTAGATGACGAGTCCGACACCACCATGTTGCGGGCACTCTTTTGAGTCCACGTGGTCTTCTTCTTCTTGGCCTTCTTCTCCAGCACCACATAAGGCGTCGGAACCAGCAGCTTCACTAGTAGAGCTGGGGCTGGGTCTTCGGGCAGCGGAGCCGGACAGTTAATCGGTCCGGATATCGCCCGCCAAGCCTGTCAAAGGCAAGGGAGTTTAGATCCCACATAGAGTCAAACTATGAAAAAAGCTTAACATCCTGTAAAAGGTGTAGATGGCTTACCTCGCTAGCGTGACGCTGCGAGATGTATCCGCGGTCCTCGGAAGCGGATGCGGGAGCCTCGGCGCCCTTGAATAGCATCTTCCAGGCGTCTTTGTACATCGTGTCGAAGAGCCTGCTGAGGGTTTGATGCTCCACCGGGTCGAACTCCCACAGATTAAAATCCCGTTGTTGGCACGGGAGGATCCGGCGGACGAGCATAACCTGGATTACATTAACAAGCCGGATTGGCTTGTTCACCAGGGACTAGATGCATGTTTGCAATCCGGTCACCTCTTTTTCGTCACCCCACGACAGGCCCGTCTCTTTCTAGGACATAAGCTGCGTGGGGGGTCCGGATTGAAACTCAGGGGCTGCGGTCCATTTCGGATCGCGCGGCTCGGTGATATAAAACCACCCGGATTGCCATCCCTTTAGGGTCCCCACGAAAGAGCCCTCGAACCATAGGACGTTGGCCATCTTGCCCGCCATGGCGCCTCCGCACTCCGCCTGGCTGCCACGCACCACCTTGGGCTTGACGTTGAAGGTCTTGAGCCAGAGGCCGAAATGAGGGCAGACGCGGAGAAAAGCCTCGCACACGACGATAAACGCCGAGATGTTGAGGATGAAGTTCGGGGCCAGATCGTGGAAATCTAGACCGTAGTAGAACATGAGCCCCCGGACAAATGGGTGGAGTGGACAACCCATTCCGCGGAGGAAGTGGGGAAGAAATACTACCCTCTCATGGGGCCTTGGGGTGGGGAGAAGCTGCCCCTTTTCGGGAAGCTGGTGCGCGATGTCCTTGGACAGGTATCCGGCCTTCCTTAGCTTCTTGACTTGGCCCTCCGTGGCGGAGGAGACCATCCACTTGCCTCCCACTCCGGACATTGCTGGAGAAGGTTGAGGTGGGAAGTGCAGGCTTGGGCGCTGGAGCTTGAGTGCGCAGGAGATGGATAGGCAAAGGAGGAAGAAGGCGTAGGTAAAAAGGTGGATCCTTATCCCCTTATATGGGCAGATGCGGTTGTGCGTCCCCACCTGCCTAGTAAAACTCGCTTGCCTCCCAAGCGTCGTGATAAGTGGCGCGGTTGGGTTATCCACGTCCGTATTGATGAGAATCCCACAAAAGGGGGGTACACGATCTCTGCTTTGACAAGACGCGCCAAGGAAACCGCCTCGCAAAACGTGCTGAGGTGGAAAAGTAAAAACGATTCGAGTAAAGGATTTGGCCATAGTGTGATGACGCACTGCGGAATACGTCAGCAGATTTGATTTGTGTTAATATTATTCTCTCTATGGCAATATGTGGAAGCTTATTTTGTAGAGCCGGACACTACTCTTGGTGTTTACAATCTTCTCTGAAGGACTTGGAGGAGGAACCCGCCTTGCAATGCCGAAGAAAATTTTCGCGCCGGACTCGTCGTCATTGAAGCCTGGTTCAGGGGCTATTGAGGGAGTCCTGGATTAGGGGGTGTTCGGGTAGCCGGACTATACCTTCAGCCGGACTCCTGGACTATGAAGATACAAGATTGAAGACTTCGTCCCGTGTCCGGATGGGACTTTCCTTGGCGTGGAAGGCAAGCTTGGCGTTGCAGATATTCAAGATCTCCTACCATTGTAACTGACTCTATGTAACCCTAACCCTATCCGTTGTCTATATAAACCAGAGGGTTGTAGTCCGTAGGACATCAACTCCATAGATAACAATCATACCATAGGCTAGCTTCTAGGGTTTAGCCTCCTTGATCTCGTGGTAGATCTACTCTTGTACTACCCATATCATCAATATTAATCAAGCAGGACGTAGGGTTTTACCTCCATCAAGAGGGCCCAAACCTGGGTAAAACATCGTGTTCCCTGCCTCCTGTTACCATCCGGCCTAGACGCACAGTTCGGGACCCCTACCCGAGATCCGCCGGTTTTGACACCGACACCGCTAGTAATTGAAAGCCTATCGATCACGTACGGGCCAGCTCTATCAGTTGTTGACTGCAGATGTCCCTGCTCCCCTTCCTGAAAAGGAACATACTATGCCTCCCATAAAGAACACCGCACAGGCCGCCGGCCGAACCATTGGCCCCACTCCCTGTGTTCCTCCGCCACCCCCACCCCCACCCCCACCCGCGTCGAGTTTTCTTCGTTCGATGAGGCCCCACCACCGCCTCCCACAACCACCGTCCCCACCCGAGCCCCTTCGATCGCGCCGGCGAACTCCGGCGAGCTCTGAAAAATCGACTGACCCAATTTTTAAATTTAGTCTACTGCGATTTAACTAGTGTGGAATATAAAAGGGGAAAACCATAAGCATTGCGAGTATGGTGTTGAGCGTGCCATGGCGGATCTGAAGGTGCAAACCGGACAAAGGCAACTTCGCAACCATGATAAGAAATCAGAGTAAAGCAGTGGCGATCTATTTTCTTCCTGCGATAAATAAGTTGAGCAAATACGAAAGAGTACCGCCTCTGGTGCGGCGTCGTGTACGCATCTGCTGAGAATTTGATGGTGTTGCGGTAGCAATGGCTGTCGGCGGCGTGGAAGCAGATCTAGGAGGGTAGACGGTGGCGGCGGGGCCCGGTGGATGAGACGGTCGTAGGAGCGGCGCCGGCAAGGTGGACGACGGCGGTGATGAAGCGAGAGGACGGGATGCAAGGATCCCGGTCCGAAGCCGTGGATGAGAGAGGTCGATCTCTTGTAATGGACGGCGGCATCAGGGTATCAGCTCCGGCATGGTGAAGGAGGACGGCGGTGGATGGGGTGGCGGATAGCGGCGGACGGAGGAGGGTAGGGTGGAGAGGGTGTTTCGACGCCCATGGAGTACGAATGGGGAAAAGGGAGGTAGAGAGGAAGGGGAACCATGTATTCAGGGCACGCTTGTCTCAAATGCGAGGAAATTTACAAACTTAGCCCCCGTTTCAAATTTCTACTACATCACAGCAACACTAGTCGGTTGGGGATAGGACGGTAATCTCGCATACACCGAATATTTGCCGAAGAGAGTTTGTTTTTGGCGCCCATCGTGTATGAATATGAATCGGGGAGGGAGTCGATTTCGGCCGAGGACACACTGTGTTTTGGCACCCACCGTGTATGAATCCGGGTGAGAGGCGGTTACGTCATGTTTGGGTGAAATTACAAACCTACCCCTATCGAAACCTATAGAAATCCAGCATATAGGCTTTGCGTGGCAGGGATAGGCAGTAGTGATTTCCATCTCGCAGATTTTGGTTTCGGGCGGTTAGTACGACTTACCCCGCTTCGTTCAAATTTTGTAGAGTGCACGTTTACCGTGCCAACTCAATTCGAATCCCGTTTGTATTCTATTTTTTTCGGGCGGGATCCATTTTCAATTGGAATTACATTCTATATACATCATTTTTTATATATACTTTCAAAAGCACAACACCATTTATATATAAATATGGTTTACAAATGATATGATCTCAGATTCATAAGGTTGTATCCATCAATTTGGATTTTCAAATATTTGAAACCACTTTATGTTGAAATCCAATGTATGCATTCCTCGCTAACTGTCTCCAATTAATGTGTCTTTCATGCGGGTTTTTTTTACTTCACAAACATGTATAATGTGTTTCACGAACGCAACATATAGTGTAATCCCGTTTAGACATTAATTGCATATAAACCATGCATTGTTTGTAATTGAAGAATCTATGGATCACCAATATTGATAAACTATATAACATTACACGTGTGCCCAAATTCAAATGAATATGCATGTTTGATACACCAATTTGCGTTATGATATTATCGATCTCGTGATCTCCAGTTTAAATATTTGAATCCCCTTTAATCCAGATATTCGTCTCATATAGCTATCACTCATGCTTATACAGGACTATCTCTCTGGACCTATACGTGTTCATCGTCTCTCAGGTATCTCTCGTGCTACCTGTATGTCGACAATGATCTTTTATCTTTGTAACACACTGACGGTACTCTCTCCCTCGACCTTCATCACTCTATCTCTCTCTAAGTATATCTCTCTCCCTGCTATGTGTCTCTAACTATAATTCTCCGTGTGGAATCTCTCTCTCTCTCACACACAAACACAAAACTTTGTCTCCAGGGGTCTCATTTCTCTCTGCTATTCCCATGTGTGCCACTCGCACACCCCTCATACAGAGATGTCTTTCGCTCCTTAGATATGAGAACCTACGACTCTTCCTCTTCAGTATCTCTTTCTCACACACAAACACAAACTCTGTCTCCGAGGGTCTCATATTTCTCCATTGTTCTCTTGTTTGTCGCTCACACACACCCTCTCTCCCTAGAGATATCTTGCCTTCCCTCGTATGTCTCTCTAGCTATCACTCTCGTTGTGAAATATCTTTCTCTCTCGCAGACACAAAACCCCGTCTCTCTGTATCTCATTTCTCTCTGATATCTGTTTGTATGTGACTCACACGCACCCTCTCTCTATCTCTCTCACACCCACACACATAACCCAGCCTTCTGATCCACTCGACTCCTATCTCTAACGCACACTAGCTAGCATCTTTATCTTTCTATTTATTTGTTTCTCCATCAACCTTCTTTCTCGCCCTCACTCTTGATTCCTATCACGCACACTACATATGTTTCTCTCTACATGAAGTCAAGTGCCCTCTCACACACATATATAACTTCACCCTTTGAACCACCTGACGGTCATCTCCAACACCCAAACTAGCGGATGTCCCTCTAGCTAGCATCTCCATCTCTGTATCTATCTGTAGTTTCTCCATCAACATTTCTTTCTCGCACGGAGTCTTGCTTCCTATCACCCACACTATATATGTCTCTCCATACATATGCATTTATAGGTTGGTCTCTTTTGCACAATCGTTGCGCCTCACTCCCTCTGCTCGTCATAGATGCATGCTCCATCCCACGCCACTACCTCTTAAAGACAAAAACACAAGCTCAATTGTCGGGACTTCTTCCATGCATTCTCACATGCATGCATATTGTCATAACGATCCGTCTCTCCCATGTCGTTGATCTTATGACTCGTGTCTTCTTTCTTTTATCTCGATCATGCGCGCGCGCACACACACACATCCCACGTATACATGTATACCTCTCACGCATGCACGTTCAAGGTCTCTATGTCTCCATACGTAGTTAATTACCCTCAATCCTAACGCCACATCGAATCGTTCTCCTCTTGTGTGCACATAACTTCCGCCTGGATGGGTAAAACACACACTCACACTTAACAATCTCCTTCTAGCTACCCCCCCACCCCCGCCTCTCACTCTTCCCCTATATCCCCGAAACCAATAAGACCATCCCTTAGTTTAATTCCCGCCTACATGCACCATCGATATATAGTAGTCTTCCTCGGTGTCTCTCGAACAAACACATTCTCTCGAAGTCGACTCCTCTCACGTGCACACACGTTCTCTTCCCTCTCTACGGGCATTTTCTCTCTCGCACCCCATCGTTGGTGGCCTCTGCCATACACATCACCTCTCTATGATGAAAGCCATGCACACTTAAATTACATCCGCCACAGAGGACCCCGCGACACACACACACACGCACGCACGCATCCCCCCCCCAACACAACACACACTAAGACTCCATCTCTCTCTCACACACACACACACAAATACACACATGCAAGCACGCACGCCCCCCCCCACACACACACACACTAAGACTCCATCTCTCTCCCTCTCTCTCACACACACAAACTAAGACTCCATCTCTCTCCTCTCTCTCACACACACACACACGCATGCACACCCCACACACACACTAAGACTCCATCTCACACACACATGCTCTAGGTGGAGCATTTGTTCCTACCACCCTTTCATCCAACCTTACCCGTATGATAAGCAATCGCCTTTATTTACTTGCATAACATGGACATATTCCACTTTACTTTAGTAGTCAGCAAACTTATCATCTGTACCATTATAAAAAAACGAGTTGGTGGTGATGGTGTGCCTGCCATCTTGTAATACAAACCGTATGATCTATATCTGAGGATAGAAAGCAAACTATGGTAACTTTACAAAAGATAACCGCACCTCTCTCCACATCATTATCTCCCGCAACCTCATTGATCAGCAATTAAAAAAGGAATAAGTCTCCGGAACAATCTAGCATGCATGGTGGCCGTTGCCGCCTGCCGGCGCCGTCCATCCCCATGCCTCCGCCCATTCCGACCACCAGTCACCACCACGCTCCACTCCTCCTCGCCTTATCTCTCATCTTTCATTTTTTCAATGACATTCTCGAGATACCAGTTTTCCGATAAAATTCTTGAGATATCATTAGTTTTTACACATGGGATTACTCATGCATGGGTCAATCACAACAGGTGTTCTGTAAAAAAATGCATATTGATGTTCCGTGCAATGCACAAGAATCTTGCTTGTAATTATATAACGCAAATCACGAGCAGGAAGTGACATTTTTTTGACACAACCACGTTAACATGGCCACGTAAATCACTAGCTAAAGTAAATACCATTATACTTATATCCCGATGCAAAAGGTTGAGTACATGTCTGAAGAATAGAGTAGCACACACGCACTCTGTCTCTCAGAATCTCACACACACACACCAGTTACGTGACGCCCACTTAAGCAAACACGTATGTTACAATTTGTGCACCCGCGGGTACACGTGATGCTACGCATTTATTTAAGCCGGAAGATGAACCCAAACAGTAGCTGCATTCATTCCCCTCCCGCCGCCTCTTCCCTGGTCGCCGTCGCCCGGTAGCCATGGGCCGACCAAAGGTAACAACATACGCCATACTCCCGCCGGAGCGGCGCTTTAATAAGGAAATTTTAGTGGTCATGCATGCATCTTTTTGTGCTAGCACTCCTATATATATAAGGGTTGACCGATCGCTTCCCGCGAACGTGCGCGGGCGGTGGAAGAGGAAGGAGAAGGGAAGCGGGCTATGGAGTAACGTTTTTACCACAATTTCTTAGGAAACTACGTGCAATAATTGAGTAGTTTTGCAAACTACCAGTACTACACCTGAAGCGGTTCAAAACCTATACTCCCTTGCCAGCGCGTGCTTCCCGCGTGAAACGGTCAGTGTCGCCTTGGAGCTAGCTGGGGCTCAAATAGCCCTAAACTATCCAAGCATGAGGGTTTAAATTGGAGCAAGTTGCACTGAACCCACCAAAAAAAACTATCCCACCCAAGAGGTGCTAACTGGAGATAGTTCTCATTGGGACCACTGAAAAATCACTTTTCTCTCTCCATGAAGTGCATTTATTGTCAATCTAACCCGGTCACCCAAACACCTCTTTGGCTACAGTTAGTTCAGGGTTAGTCATGAGTTAGTCTAACCTCTAGCTAAGTTAGAGTATAAAACAGGAGTAGTATAGGACATGCAAGTTGCTCAAAGCATACAGGCAAATTCGTACATGAAAGGATTTTTTTTCTTTTTGAAAATGGAACGTGAAAGGAATTTTTTTTTAGAATGCTCTTGGCATGTCGCTAACATGTGATAGTTAACCGACCTCAATAGATGGCAGAAACGCCATCCTGCCGCACTTTGATAGAGACGAGGAGGGAGAAGCGATACAGGCTGCTGGATTACTAGAGATAGGTGTCGCACGGAAGCCAAGAAATATGGTGATAGCATGGGTTAGCCATGTACTAGTATGATACTACACTGGGCTGCCGTGTTTCGTACTCTTCCAGTCCACTGTGGAGATGATTGGTTACTTTTATATCGCTAAATAATATTAAATATTATGAGTGCAGATGCTCCACCACGAGGTTCCTTGCTCCTTCTCGGTCGTCCGAAATCTATGTTCTTCCACTCTATTTTTTTACGTGAGCTTTGTTCATCCTTTTGCCAACATGCGAGACATCTAGCATCTAGGTGCACGTGTTATGCAAGGATCATTCCATCTATATGAAGAACACGTGGGACTAGAACTACGAGACGAACATGTACCCAGGAGTGGACGTACGAACCTGAGTAATGTAGCGCAGTAAGTGAAGTAGAAAGGCACAAATGGTATGAACATGCGTGGCATATAGGGTGTATTTGGTTGCGTTCTCGTCTCAGCATAGTTGGTCCCTCTTCATGCATGCTCAACTCAACACCCCTCTTCATGCATGCTCTCTTCATGCATGCTTCTAGTGTATTTGTGCTAAACTAGTGTGGACTCATGCACCCTCCATACACTCTACCAAACACCCAAAGGTAGGTCGAGAAGGGAACTCTTGGGCAACATTTGTCTCTTACTACGTACTACCACTAAATGTTGTACGTGCAATGCACGGTGATGTTATGGAGTACGTGCCTAAGTACTCTACTACTACTATATTAGTTGGAGGCACATATTAACTTTTATATTTGTTTACGTGTATGCCCCGAGACCTTCCAACTAGACGTGTCTTTGTCTCCAGGTCGCACTTTGTATTGTTCATACCACTAAGTACTACAACGTGTGGTCTCCGACCTAGATGTGGAAGAAGTGGAGACGCTCTACCACGATGTTTTTTACGCTGGGCTCTACCACGTTGTTCATGTCCCACTCCTTTCACTGACGTGTGGGACATCCAGCACGTGTCGTGTTTGGCACCCTTCGTCGTAAGAGTTGAAACGCTAGTATTCATCGGAAATAAAAAATAATTATAAATCGGCATTGATACTATTTTTTTGCGAACCAATCAGCAGTGATACTATACCACGCGGTTTCCTTGCTCCTCGATATCGGAAAGAATACCTCCGTTCGCTAACATGTGGGACGTCAACCATCCTGGTCCACTTGCCATGCACGCAGAACTCCGAGGGAGTCACCCAGGTCATCGCGCCGCAGTAACAATGACTAATGAGCCGTCAAATCACAGGCCCACTTCCCACTTTGAAGTTGCTTGGACGAAGGAACCATCATGACTTCGTTGAATTCCGCTTCTTGAAGAAAACTACTGTACCAGCAGTACTGCTAGCTACAGTAGTTACTCCAACAGAGGCCTCCTTTCGTTCATAGGATAGGAATATGAAAATCATAGGAAGTGAGATGACATGCATCTCAATTCCTATAGAGAAAGAGATGTCATTTGATGCTTAGGATAGGAATTTTTCCATTTAGTCTCGGCTAATGTACTAGTAATTTGCTCTAAAAACTACAGTAGTAACTAGTAGCACTGGTACATGCTCGTACTCAGACACACACACACACACACACACACTAACTACTAGTACTACTACTTCTCACATGCTGGCCAGACGTCGTCGTTCTCCTTCCCGGCTTTGTCGGCGACACCCCGCCGTGCTTGGATCTCCGCCGACCTCTCTGTAGCAACGTGTGCGCCCTTTTCTTTCTTGCGGCGGCGGGCCTCTCTTTTCTTGAGTGCTTTCTGACTTTTCCGCTCCCTCTGTGTGGCTTTGGCCGCCTCTTGCTCTACCACCCATTCGGCCTTGGCATCTTCAAATTCCTCCCACATAGTTGTGAGGTCGCGAGTGGCGATGAACTCGGCACGGCGGGGTGCCATTGCTTCCCTACCATTTTGTGTGCGGTCGTGGGCAGCGAGGAACTGGCGTGGCGGGATGCCATCGCTGCCTTACCGGTTAGTATGCGGCGCGGTGGCATGAACGACGCTTGGTGAGAGCTCTGGGGTGGAGTGGCCGGACAACCGTATAGTGCATTGGTTTGTCAAGAGCTCAAGGATAGAAGACAAAGCAAATTTGGATTCCCCTTCAATCCTGGTCATTTATTACCGAGTAAAATGCATTGGCGGTCATCGAACTTGTCTTGATAGTTAACTTTGATCATTGTATACGAGATATGGTGATTATACGGTCACTGGCTCAGTGTATAGCTCCGTATTTGTCTGGTTGACCAGTCAAACAGTCCGCATGCGCCTCATCAGCTCGTGTTCTTTATCTATCTACGCGGGCCTACCTGTGAATGGAGAAAGAAATACTGTAAAAACCAAAATTATGCTAGAGTCCGGACCGCTTCCGGAGCCCGCTCTCACCGCCCTGGCCCCTCAAGACGCCAGCTACCCGCCGCATGCATGCATAGCAAGTAGTACTCCTTATGTGGAGGAGAGAGAGGCATTGACAAAGTCAAGGAGTCTCTACACGTGCTCCTAGGTATAAAAAATAATTCTAAAAAAGGCATAAAAAACAATTGTGTCTTAAAAAAAGTAAGGTAAAAAATATTTGAGAGGAAATACATAGAGAGAAAGTGAGAAAAAGCTATAACCTGGGCATTACATGAGGAAGGAGGGAGTGGTGCACATGCCAAGTTCACTGGGCTACCGTGTTTCACACTCCTCCGTCGTAACAGTGGAGACAATAGCTTTCATCAAAAATAAACAATGAATACTCGTTGCTCGTCCTCTATATCGGAAAGCATTCGCCAACATGTGGGACGTCGACCATCCTGGTCCACCTGCCATGCACAAAATTATCCTGGTCTACCCCGGTCGTATCGCAGGCCCAATCTTTCCCACTGTAAGTTGTTCGGACGAAGGAACCATCATGACTTCGTTGAATTCCGCTTCTTCAAGAAAATTTACTATACCCACAATATTGCTACCACACGCGAAGACTGGACGGCACTGTACCACGTCATATCACTCAAACCCACTAGGCCAAACTAGCCCGCCTAGGTCATCTATTTTGGAACGGAGGGAGTACGTCTCTGCACTGCTATGATTTTGTGTTGCATGTCATATCACTGAAACCCACTAGGCCAAACTAGCCTGCCTAGGTCATCGATCGCTAAGCCTACAATTTTAGGAGCTAGGGCTATTGGTCGATCGACGAGGGATAAGTATAAGCGTACCACGAGCTCATCAGCCCCAACTTTTCTCTTCAGTGAGTGTTTTGCAAGTACTATAGCTCGCACAGTAGCTAGCCTACTAACACCAAGAATCATCAAACAAGCCCTGCTGATATGATAAACAGTTCAAACTTACATCTAATCATGCCATATATTACATCAAAAGCTGGTGAGGATACATCTGTTTCCATAACTCGGAGAGGGTTCGCATGATTCACTATCAAACAAAAGTAGCAAGATCCTCCCACACAAGACAGTGCACTAGCCCTAAGATGGTTTGATAACACGCATCGTTCTGGTAATTAAACACAAGGCAATGCAAACTACCATGAAGGATTAGATCGACCAACTATTTCTTGTCATCGATCTCTCGGGCAATGACCACAGCACAGACAGCGGCATGGGAATCGATTTCTGGGGCGATGTCTGCAGGACTGACTGGGACATCGGAATCGACCTCTGGGGCGATGTCCATTGGATGGACAGCGGCATCGGAATCGATCTCCGGGGCGATACCAACAGGACGGGCCACGACATCGGAATCATCAAGGACGTCCACCGGCACCTGCACAACCCTAACATATTAGTAGGCACATTGCAAATAATCAAAAACCACAACTATGGTAATAAGCCATTATTTTTACCTTGTGCAGCTCACCAGGGGATCTCAACCCTCCGCGGGCCATCTCCTCGTCCTCGATGGGGGCCATCACCTTGCCAGGGGAATACTGCTTCTCAACGGTGACTATCTCCTCAAACTCGGTCTTGAGCCTCACATAGGTGGCAATTAGAGTTCCTGCGGTAGGCACGGTGGGGACCTTGCTGTTCTTCCAACTTCATTTGAGGAGTTCGTCCTCCAACGTCCTCAACTCTTTGGCCAATGCTTGTTTCTTGGAGTTCTTCGTCTCCATGGGTTGGCCCGCTGAAAGCACAAGTGCTCCCTAGGTGGTTTTGGTAATTAATGACAACATATCTCTTGTTGGACTAACGTTTCTATCTAGTATGTTTCAGATAAGTTCAACAATGGAGTGGCATGGACTAAAGGTTGTGGGAAGTTCTCCAAGATGCTAAGGACAAAGGATTGGCTAAAGCTTAAAGCTCAAGACTCTTCATTTTACATTTTAGTGATCCAAGATCACATTGAGTCCATAGGAAAAGCCAATACTATCAAGGAGGGATGAGGTGTTGCTTAATGAGCCTCTTGCTCAAGTGCTTAATGATATGCTCCAAAATCCTCAACTACTTTCCCACTTCCACATATGATCTAAACCCAAAGCCAAACTCGGACCTACCGATTATTTCTATCCGGCGCCACCGAGTTTCACTTGTCATAGCCACTGCCAGAAACCCTAATCAGTTCGGTCTCACCGATGGGATTTTGGTCTTACCGAGATGGGCTTGCAAACTCTCTGTTACCTATTGCAATACCCTCGGTCCCACCGAGATATGCAATCGGCCCCACCGAGTTTGCTTGGCCAACTCTCTGTTTCGCTTATTACCCAAATCGGTCCCACCGAGTTTGAGTAATCGGTCAAACCGAGTTTTGGATTTACCCTAACCCTAACACATCGGTCCCACCGAGTTGATCCAGTCGGTCCCACCAAAAATCTCTAACGGTCACTAGGTTTACTATTTCGGTCTGACCGAGTTTGTTGATTCGGTCCCATCGAGATTGGTAAATTGTGTGTAACGGTTGGATTTTGTGTGGAGTCTATATATATCCCTCCACCTCCTCTTCACTCGTGGAGAGAGCCATCAGAACACATCCACACTTCCAACTCATATGTTCTGAGAGAGAACCACCTACTCATGTGTTGAGGCCAAGATATTCCATTCCTACCATATGAATCTTGATCTCTAGCCTTCCCCAAGTTTCTTTCCACTCAAATCTTCTTTCCACCGAATCCAAATCCTGTGAGAGAGAGTTGAGTGTTGGGGAGACTATCATTTGAAGCACAAGAGCAAGGAGTTCATCATCAACACACCATTTGTTACTTCTTGGAGAGTGGTGTCTCCTAGATTGGCTAGGTGTCACTTGGGAGCCTCCGACAAGACTGTGGAGTTGAACCAAGGAGTTTGTAAGGGCAAGGAGATCGCATACTTCATGAAGATCTACCGCTAGTGAGGCAAGTCCTTCGTGGGCGATGGCCATGGTGGGATAGACAAGGTTGCTTCTTCGTGGACCCTTCGTGGGTGGAGCCCTCCGTGGACTCGCGCAACCGTTACCCTTCGTGGGTTGAAGTCTCCATCAACGTGGATGTAGGATAGCACCACCTATCCGAACCACGGGAAAAACATCCGTGTCTCCAATTGTGTTTGAATTCTCCAAACCCTTCCCTTTTCATTCTTGCAAGTTGCATGCTCTACTTTCCGATGCCTATACACTCTTTGCATGCTTGCTTGATATGTATTGTGAATGTTGAAATTATGCCTAAACTCCACTTAAACCAAAAAGGCTTAAAAATTGCAACTTTAGCATTAAGTGTCTAATCACCCCCCTCTAGACACATCTACTTCAAGGTCCTACAAGTGGTATCAGAGCTTTGGTCTCCATTGCCTTGGTTTAATCACCATCGGAGGAAGATGGGTGTGTCTACTTTAGGGAGTCTTAGACATAGAGTGCCTATTCTTGATGGAGAGTATTTTCATGAGTGGAAAAATGAGATGCTTGTAATTTTCAATCAATATCATTTGAACAAGTATATTGCTAGCCCTTGTGCACCTCATATTAATCCTTTGCATCCTACCCTAGATGAAGATATTGACATGATTTGCAATCTTAGAACTATTGAGCTCATCATTAGAGGATTGCCCAAAAACTTGATTGCTAGTTTGCCTACTCTTAATTGTGCCTATACTATATGGAAATTTCTTGAGGAATGATTTCCCGGTCATTCCTTGAAAAATTTGGATGAAATTCTCCATAAATCTATTGCCTTGAGAAATGATGAGTCACAAGATCATGGTGAACATGGATACTATGATGATGATGATGATGATGATGATGATAGTGACTTTGATCTTGATGATGCAATGAGACATTATGGTCTTACGGCAAATCTTCGGGGATATGCGTCAGGAGGAAAGGAATGGGTTCTTGATAGTGGATGTACTGATCATATGACCGGAGATGAAGAGATGTTCCGTGAGCTTGCTGAAAATGAAGGCCCTCGGAAATATGTCACCTTTGGTGATAATTCAAAGGGTAAAGTGGTTGGACTTGGTAAGGTGGCCATCTCACATGATAGTTCCATTCAAAATGTCATGCTCGTTGAATCTCTCGGCTACAACTTACTTTCAGTATCTAGACTTGCTGATTTCGGTTTGAATGTCCTATTTACTGTGGTAGATTGCCAAGTGTTTCGTCGAGACAATCATAAAATGGTCTTTACCGGTATGCGTAGAGGTGATCTTTACATTGTCGATTTCTCTAAAAAGGCACAACCTAAAACTTTCTTTATTGCTAAATCCTCAAAAGGTTGGTTGTGGCATAGACGACTAGGTCATGTTGGCATGAGAAACCTTGACAAGCTTATTAAAGGAAATCATATCCTTGGAGTTAACGATGTCATATTTGATAAGGATAGACTTTGCAGTGCTTGTCAAGTAGGTAAACAGGTTGGAGGAAGGCATCCCGTGAAGAACATCATGATCACAAGGAGGCCACTCGAGCTACTTCATATGGATCTTTTTGGTCCCAATGCCTACAAGAGTCTCGGTGGAAATTCTTTTGGTCTAGTTATAGTTGATGATTTTTCAAGATTTAAGTGGGTGTTCTTTCTTAATGACAAGTCGCGGGTCCAGAAGATCTTCAAAAACTTCGCTAGGAAGGCCCAAAATCAGTTTGACATGAAGATCAAGAAGGTTCGGAGTGACAACGGAACGGAGTTCAAGAACACAAATGTGGACACCTTTCTTGACGAAGAAGGGATTTCACACAAGTTCTCGGCTACGTACACACCTCAACAAAATGGAGTTGTTGAGAGGAAGAACCGGACGCTCATCGAAATGGCAAGAACGATGCTTGATGAATACAAGACACCGAAGCACTTTTGGGCAGAAGCGGTTGAGACAGCTTGTCATGCAACAAATCGCTTGTATCTTCACAAGCTACTCGGCAAGACGGCATACGAGCTCCTCACCGGTAACAAACCCCAAGTTGGATACTTTCGAGTATTCGGCTCAAAGTGCTACATTCTTGACAAGCATCGTCGTTCAAAGTTTTCTCCTAAATCTCATGAAGGTTTTCTACTTGGTTATGGCTCAAACTCTCACACTTACCGTGTCTACAACAATTTCACCCGAAAGGTTGAAGAGACGGTAGATGTGAAGTTTGATGAATCTAATGGCTCGCAAGTAGAGCAATTGCCAATCGATGTAGGAGACAAAGACCCTTCAGAAGCAATCCAAGACTTGTCTATTGGCAAAATTCGTCCAACGGAGGTGAAGGAGAGTACCTCGTCCATCCAAGTGGAAGCTTCTACTTCACGACAAGGTGAACCAAGAATTGATACGGAAGCATCCACAAGTGGGCCACACCAAGATGAAGAAGACAAGGAAATGCATCAAGACGAACATCAACCACCTCCTTCTCCACCACAACAAGAGAACGACAACGTCAACAATGAAGAAGGCCAAGAAGAAGAACAAGATGAAGAAGATGTTCAACGAAGACCCAAGCAAAAGCTCTCATGAGTTCGAGCAAGAATTGCCAAAGATCATCCCGTCGAGCAAATCTTCAATGATATACAAACCGGGAGAATCACTCGCTCAAAGACTCGTTTAGCTAACTTTTGTGAAAACTATTCATTCATCTCTAGCATTGAACCTATGAAGGTTGAAGAAGCATTGGAAGATCCGGATTGGATAAATGCTATGCATGAAGAGCTACACAACTTTGAGAGAAACCAAGTTTGGACATTGGTTGAGAAGCCCGACAACAACCACAACATCATTGGTACCAAATGGGTGTTTCGCAACAAGCAAGATGAAGATGGACAAGTGGTTCGCAACAAAGCACGTCTCGTTGCCCAAGGGTACACACAAGTCGAAGGTATGGACTATGGTGAGACATATGCTCCCGTTGCTAGACTTGAGTCCATTCGCATCTTACTTGCCTATGCTAATCACCATAATATCACCTTGTACCAAATGGACATTAAAAGTGCTTTTCTAAATGGTGAAATAGAGGAGGAAGTTTATGTCAAACAACCTCCCGGCTTTATCAATCCTAAGAAACCAAATCATGTTTACAAACTTCACAAAGCTCTTTATGGTCTTAAACAAGCTCCTAGAGCATGGTATAAATGCTTGACCAAGTTCCTTATTGCAAGTGGTTTTGAAATTGGTAAAATTGATTCTACTCTTTTTACTAAAAGGGTTAATGGAGAACTATTTGTATGCCAAATTTATGTTGATGATATCATATTTGGTTCAACTAACCCTCTCTTTAGTGAAAAGTTTGGAAAGCTAATGTCAGAGAAGTTTGAGATGTCTATGATGACTGAACTCAAATTCTTTCTCGGTTTGCAAATCAAGCAAACT
This sequence comes from Triticum monococcum, assembly GCA_034509565.1. Taxonomy (NCBI): domain Eukaryota; kingdom Viridiplantae; phylum Streptophyta; class Magnoliopsida; order Poales; family Poaceae; genus Triticum; species Triticum monococcum. Next base: position 113,228,713 of record CM067843.1, read on the forward strand.
AAGGAAGGTACATTTGTCTCTCAAACGAAGTACACCAAGGACTTATTCAAGAAGTTCAATATGCAAGAATGCAAAGGTATGCCTACACCCATGCCTACTAGTGGACATCTTGATTTGACCAAAGATGGTGAACCGGTTGATCAAAAGGTTTATCGCTCTATGATTGGTTCTTTGTTATACCTATGTGCTTCACGTCCCGACATTATGCTAAGTGTGTGCATGTGTGCACGTTATCAAGCTGCTCCTAAACAATGTCATCTTAAGGCCGTGAAAAGGATAGTGAGATACTTAATTCATACACCAAACTTTGGCATTTGGTATCCTAAGAGGTCTTCTTTTGATCTTGTTGGCTATTCCGACTCGGATTATGCCGGGGACAAGGTTGATAGAAAATCTACTTCGGGTACTTGTCAATTTCTTGGTAGATCTCTTGTGTCTTGGTCTTCCAAGAAACAAAACTCGGTATCCTTATCCACCGCCAAAGCGGAATACATTGCCGCTGGTTCATGTTGTGCTCAATTACTTTGGATGACCCAAACTCTTAAAGATTATGGGATCTATGTGAAACATGTTCCACAGCTTTGTGACAATGAAAGTGCTATCAAAATTGGTCATAATCCTGTACAACATTCTCGAACTAAGCATATTGAAGTTCGTCATCATTTCATTCGAGACCATGTTGCTAAGGGTGACGTTGATCTTAAGCATGTTCGTACCGATAAGCAATTAGCGGATATATTTACTAAACCTCTTGATGAGAAAGTATTTTGCAGGTTGAGAGGTGAATTGAACATTATTGATGCTTCGAACTTGGAGTAGGAACTCCATTGGATACATGCAAGACATGAGCTTATGACTAATCCATGATATATCTCTTATAATGACTATCTTATGTCTTGGATATATTTGTACCTTGCATGTTGTCTAACCCATGTAGGTGCTTGGTTGAATCTAATTCCATGAGATTGCGACTCACTCACATCTTGAGCAATCTCTACATCACCAAGTCTCTACACAATGGTGGTTGAAGACAAGGAAGCACAAAACCATTCAAACATATCCTTTGACAAATTCTATGTTGAGCTTCATGATTGTCATTTTTGGATACACAAGTGCTCTTCCTTGCAAGAACTAACCCATGTAGGTAGATGAAATCAAACTCCAAGTGGTGCTCCCAACTCTTGATGAGCTACATCAACCTTGAGCACCCACACAAGTTCAACTACATGAGCAAGAACCACACCACCACCCAAGGTATGTTATTCCATCTTAGAGAAGCTTTACTCCAAGACATGAGTCAAAGCAACTCAACAAGATGTGAATACATCAAGATGCTTAAACGAAAAATGGTAACCCCATTTTGAGCTTAAACGATGAGTATGACCTATGATCAAGTGTTCTCACTTGACTCCTAAGTCAATATACTCTAACATAGGTGACTATGTCACCGCCCAACTCTAGATGAAGTTCTCTTGTGTTCTTTTATGTGTTATTGCATTTGTCTCATGATGTTTATTTTCTTTCTCTTTTTCAAAAACAAAAAAAACTTCATCTAGATCCTTCAGTTTCTTCTCTTTTCTTTTTGTTTTGTTCTGCATTTTCTGCATTCAATTCCTTGCAAATCCTTTAGATAATTCATTGCAAATCTTTGTGAGATCCTACATGTCTAGTGAGCTGAGGTGACAAGTGTTTTTCTCTGTGTGAACTCGGTTTCACCGACTTGTAATTTTTGGTCCAACCGAATCTCTTCGGTACCACCGAAACATGCCACTCAGTGCCACCGACTTCGCAACAGGAAAAACAGTTTGACACTTGTTCTATATTTCTTCTGATCCAGCTCTACTCAATGAATCTTGTCCTCTACAAGCATCACAGTTTTATCCATTGCTTTGTGCTGAGTCTCAAGTACCAAACCTATACGACGGATTCCAGAAAGCCCTTCTTGGAAATTGATGTCAAAGGGGGAGAGAGAGATCACATCAAAGCTCAAGGGGGAAAGAAAGTCTCAAGGACAAAACCTACAAGAGAAAGTATTAAGGGGGAGAAAGAGATTTCTAGGGGGAGAGAATACTCAAGGATCCCAGATGTCCCAGATGCTTGATGTTCAAGAGGAGAGATGTCACATGTCTTTTTGGGGGAAAGACATGTTCATATGTGCTTATTTGCATTAAGTTCTATCCATTTGTATCTTTCAGCTCTGATTTTCTGTTCCCTATCTTCTCCCAATATCCCATGTAAGATTCAGGGGGAGCAAGACACCTAAGAGAAAGAAATCAGTCAAATTCATTGCATATCTTTACTCTTGGGGACATGTTGAATCCAATGTGGTACCTTGTACTCACTCTCTACATGTCATCCCAGTCTTGGTTCTCTTGTGGCTTCCTTGGTTTGCTCTGGCTAGTGGAGGTACATGTGTTATCTAACCTTGTTTATGCAGGTTCATTCCATCCTAAGCCAGCCAAAGACTACAAGGTAAGTGTATGCATCAAAATCATGAGTATGAGGAATTCTTGCTTATGTACATACTGTTTGCAAGAAGGACTCATGAGCATGAAGGTATTTTCCTTGATAATCTTTTGCTCTGATGCATATGGCCAAGATACATGTAACACATTGCCTACTTTGTCATGGTTATGCTCTCACATGCCTCTATATTTCACATTTACATGAGTGCATACATGTAGGGGGAGCCTATGCTTGTTACATGTCCTTCCAAAGCTTTACTTGCTGTTCTTTATATCTTTATCTAAAGCTTTGATGTATGTTGCTATCAATTAGCAAAAAGGGGGAGATTGAAAGCACAAGTGCTCCCTAGGTGGTTTTGGTAATTAATGACAACATATCTCTTGTTGGACTAACGTTTCTATCTAGTATGTTTCAGATAAGTTCAACAATGGAGTGGCATGGACTAAAGGTTGTGGGAAGTTCTCCAAGATGCTAAGGACAAAGGATTGGCTAAAGCTTAAAGCTCAAGACTCTTCATTTTACATTTTAGTGATCCAAGATCACATTGAGTCCATAGGAAAAGCTAATACTATCAAGGAGGGATGAGGTGTTGCTTAATGAGCCTCTTGCTCAAGTGCTTAATGATATGCTCCAAAATCCTCAACTACTTTCCCACTTCCACATATGATCTAAACCCAAAGCCAAACTCGGACCTACTGATTATTTCTATCCGGCGCCACCGAGTTTCACTTGTCATAGCCACTGCCAGAAACCCTAATCAGTTCGGTCTCACCGATGGGATCTCGGTCTCACCGAGATGGGCTTGCAAACTCTCTGTTACCTATTGCAATACCCTCGGTCCCACCGAGATATGCAATCGGCCCCACCGAGTTTGCTTGGCCAACTCTCTCTTTCGCTTATTACCCAAATCGGTCCCACCGAGTTTGAGTAATCGGTCAAACCGAGTTTTGGATTTACCCTAACCCTAGCACATCGATCCCACCGAGTTGATCCAGTCGGTCCCACCGAAAATCTCTAACGGTCACTAGGTTTACTATTTCGGTCTGACCGAGTTTGTTGATTCGGTCCCACCGAGATTGGTAAATTGTGTGTAACGGTTGGATTTTGTGTGGAGGCTATATATATCCCTCCACCTCCTCTTCACTCGTGGAGAGAGCCATTAGAACACATCTACACTTCCAACTCATATGTTCTGAGAGAGAACCACCTACTCATGTGTTGAGGCCAAGATATTCCATTCCTACCATATGAATCTTGATCTCTAGCCTTCCCCAAGTTGCTTTCCACTCAAATCTTCTTTCCACCAAATCCAAATCCTGTGAGAGAGAGTTGAGTGTTGGGGAGACTATCATTTGAAGCACAAGAGCAAGGAGTTCATCATCAACACACCATTTGTTACTTCTTGGAGAGTGGTGTCTCCTAGATTGGCTAGGTGTCACTTGGGAGCCTCCGACAAGATTGTGGAGTTGAACCAAGGAGTTTGTAAGGGCAAGGAGATCGCATACTTCGTGAAGATCTACCGCTAGTGAGGCAAGTCCTTTGTGGGCGATGGCCATGGTGGGATAGACAAGGTTGCTTCTTCGTGGACCCTTCGTGGGTGGAGCCCTCCGTGGACTCGCGCAACCGTTACCCTTCGTGGGTTGAAGTCTCCATCAACGTGGATGTAGGATAACACCACCTATCCGAACCACGGGAAAAACATCCGTGTCTCCAATTGCGTTTGAATTCTCCAAACCCTTCCCTTTCCATTCTTGCAAATTGCATGCTCTACTTTCCGCTGCCTATACACTCTTTGCATGCTTGCTTGATATGTATTGTGAATGTTGAAATTATGCCTAAACTCCACTTAAACCAAAAAGGCTTAAAAATTGCAACTTTAGCATTAAGTGTCTAATCACCCTCCTCTAGACACATCTACTTCAAGGTCCTACACCCGCCAACATGGTCAACTTGTTGGTCGGTGCTCGCTTCCTGGAGATCACTGTCTCCAGTGGGTTGTCTGCCGGCAACTCTTTGCCTAGTGCTCCAGGATCCATCAATGAACTGACAAACAAAAAGCAATCGAAAGGAAACCACAATCGCAATGAAAACGGGAAAAGAATAGGATGTGAGAATCGGTCGGTGCTTCGCAAAAAGAAGACTCTTGGAATGAAAATATAGCAGCATAACTGATTCACCCACCTTTCCTTTGTCGGTATAGAAGAAAAATGGCAGAAGTGAGTAGCCTGGAGTGAGGTTTTCTCAAGAAAGGGAAGAAAGGGCTTGAACAAGCGTTCCAATGAAATGATGGTTGCTTCATCCAGTCCAACTTGGAGGCCACCTTACCACTGCTGGTAAAGGTGTGGGTTTTGTGATATGACAGGTCATGACGGCCACACCGGGGTTACAGGTGAGTCTCGACCGTAGCACCTCGCTGTGATTTGGTGGATGGCACGCGGGCCCGGATGCTTTGAAATGTCCCGCATGTAGATAGAGCGGCTAGTCATATAGGAGTGCTCAATATTGTGCACCGCGACCAAGGCGGAGAGGAAAACGAGAGAACTACATAGTTAATGCATGAGTTTAATTAGGGTAGTTTGTAAAGTATGAGATACATCCCTCCAATCGCAAAATGCCTTGGTTCATGAGATTTGAGATTTTAGCCCTATAAACCGGAAGGGATGGAGTACTGCACACGGTGTAGTCTAGTCGCTTGTTGAAATCTCTAGAAAGGCAAATACTCCTTTCCGGTTTACAGGGCTATACTACTCCCTCCGTCTAGGTGTGTAAGTCATCTTACAAAAACCAAATAGTCCCAAAACACTTAGGCGCGGTGCATTAACTTCTACCTTGTTTCTTGTTTCTTGACATATCAACCAATAAGAGATGAGAGGTGTGCATGCTTTTAATGAATTGTAATGGCTAGTTCATTGCATGCAATGCTATTAATTAGCAAATAAACATTGGTGACCCCAGGAGGAAATGGTGCTAAGCGCGTGGACCTATGCAGAATGAGTATCAACCAATGGATAATGGATTTTAATTGTTAAACAATAGCAATTTTGTCTCATGCAAGAGCCTGGCTAGTACTCCAAGGAACCGCACCACGCGAGCGTTCGCAACTGTCACGTTCGGGTTGCGCTTGGCTCTTCGCCTCTTCAAGAAGACGAACAATAATGATGTTACTCCTACTTCTACAGTATCGAATCCACTGCTGCATGTCCGTCCACCTCGTGCGGGAGGGATAGCGAAAGCTTCAACTTACTGCTCCAGCCTTTGCGTCTATGACAGGTGAGCCCAATAGGTGGTTGGCCCTCCTGTCATGCAGCCAAAGGCAGGTGCAGTTAAGGCACCGGAGCTCAGTCCGCGAGGGAGAGGGCGTTGTAGTAATCGAATTTCTTGATCTTGTACGAGTTGACGAAGATAGGGGTTGCTTGCTTGCTAGGGTTGCTTGATAGGGTTGCTCACTACGTATATATAGGCCGGAGCCTCCGCGCTTGCTTGCTAGGGTTGCTCTATTCACACAATCTCATCCTCTCCAGATTTAAACAATATAGGGGTAGTAACACTGTCTTTCTCCCTTCAAAAAACACTGGCTTTCTATCCTCACTGCTGGTTACAGATCCGGACGTATCCCCCTTCGTCGGTGAAGGGGAGGAGGGGCAGCGTTTAGGCCGTCGTCGACAATGAGGGAGGAGACCCACTGCCGGCTGCACCGTTATCTCTGGCCGAGCACCGGCGTGGGAGGTCCTCCGATCCCTTCGTCGTTGCCTGTGGGCGGATCCGGCCTCCCGCCGCCCACCTATCCACATCTCGACGACCTTCAGGTATATCTTCGTTCGGAACCGCCTTAGCTCTACTTCCCCAGCTCGCTACGTCGCTGCATGTGCATCATTTTCTACCTCTCAGCCCCTCTTGATCAGATGGTCCAACGTCACATTTTTTTCTTCTATTGTTAGAGGTAACGCTACTTCATGGAGTCGAATCTTGTACTCCCTCCGTCCGTAAATACTTGTCATTGAAATGGATGTATCTAGATGTATTTTAGTTCTAGACACATCCATTTTGATGACAAGTAATTCCAGACGAAGGGAGTACTTGGTTCAAACAAGAAATAAAGTGGGGGTGGGGGAATTTAGTATGTACATCGGACTTGGTACAAACAGGAGGGAAAGGGGGTGAAAGTAGTATAGACTGGTCATCCAACTGATCTCTTGGTCGAAAAGGGAAATATAGGGGTAACGCTGTACACAGTGGTATGACCAGGACTAGATTTGCTATCCACACATAGGAGTAGGTGGCTAGAGTGAACAAAAATGGGACCAACCCAGATATGTTTCTTGGATGTTTGTTTCTCGGGGCAACAAACTATGAACCACCACTTTATGCCCCTGTTTACGTACATGGTGCTGGACTGCTGGTGCACCCACTGTCCCATGCCCTTATACCAAATATTTAGGCTCCGTTCGGAATAAAGGGGCAGAAAACATAGGTCTTGATGAAAATAGAGGAATTGGAAAGGAATGTAGGTATAAATCTATGGAACAGCGAACCGGAGGAAACTCTCAAGGGAATGTGTTCGGATGGACTACGAAATGTACAGATTTGTTTTTTAGAGTAGCATGCTTGGCAGTATGAGATGCTATTTGTTTATTCAGCTGCATAGTGACTACTCTTGTCCTCACCTCACGTACCACACATAGGTTGATTTTTTTATTCCGACAACACAGCACAGCAACCTGTCTAACGCATGGCAGCGAGCGCCTGCCTCGGGCTTTCGCCCAAAAAATGGGCAGCGCATGGATGTTTCTAATCCTATGGAATCAGTACTACCAGACCAGCTTTCCTATGAAACACTATTCACCTTTCCCGTGTTCTGAACGGTTGGAAGGGAAAGAATGCCGTAGGAATTGTGTTCCTACGAAAATCCTGCACCAAACCTGTGAACCGAACGCAGCCTTAGATGTTCTTAATCTAATTAATGTCCCTGGTAAAAATGAAGCCATGCCACTGTTATAAGCCATGACAAGTTTAGCCAAATGTTTTTGCCTATAATTGTTTGAGACTCTGACTGTTTCCTCTGTGCCTTTTTGTGCAAACAGGGATATTCAATTCACCTAGTTGTTGTTGTGACCTTTCGGTGCACTGCACAAAACCCTTCTTAAAAGAAGTGACTTTTGTGATGTTTAACTGGAATGTCAGAATGGAACAGTTGGTTCATTTTGGTGGAACTGCACAAAGGGAGATGTGTGTTCCAATCCTCATCATCCATATTGGCGCCATAACCTTCCTTTAGGTAAGAATGATATTTAATGCATGTGTTCATCTCTATTTTCCGACTGCCGTGAGAAAATAATGCTATTTTTTACTAGTACACTTGTACTCCCTCACTGACAAAACCAATTCTGAATTAGAAGGCCAATCATGTACTTGGTTTCACCAACTGGTGAGGAGAAAGAGAAACAGGGCATGAAGAGGAAGAAGAAGAAGAAGAAGAAGAAGAAGAAGAAGAAGAAGAAGAAGAAGAAGAAGAAGAAGAAGAAGAAGAAGAAGAAGAAGAAGAAGAAGAAGAAGAGGAAGAAGAAGAAGAATAAACAGTGCCAAGGCGATCTTGCTGAAGCCAAAGGCCTCAGTCGAGGCCATTCAAGGGCTCCGGCAACGACTACCTTACATGTGAGACGATCCTCCAGGGAGCCCTTCCACTTCTGCTGTCTCACTTAATTAATTAGGAGTACTAAGTATCACTAATTTATTACTGCCTAATTTTCCTGTTGGAGTTAAACAAATCTTTAGTACGACCCTATGCTGAATCATGTACGTGTGTATGTTTGTCTATGGAGGTGAATCATGTGGTCGAGCAGGGAGGGAATATTATTAGTGTCATGACATAATAGTGCTATTGTTTTGCATGTCAATTTATTGCCATTGGTTCAATGAGGCAATGTTTTGCGTATTGTCCATCATGAATTTGATGCTACTAGTTGAGTAATATGCTAATGTCTTCCTATCCTTTCTCACTAAGCTAATGAAGGTTTCACCTTGTTCCTACTTGTGCAAACAGGGATCATGGTGTGCCAATCATACGTTAAATGGAACTACGCCAAGGATGCTCCATTTCAGTTGAATTGCACAAAAAAATTGGGTGGTTCATTTTCTCAACCGCCTCCTTTCTCGTCTTCAATATAGAATTTTAGCGAGATACAGAAGCAAGATGACCCGGTAAACTGGTTGGATGAAAGTAGTGGCCAAGTTGCTCAAACCTCCCTCAACATGAGGCCACTATTTGAGGATAAACCTACAAGCAAAGTTCAGATTGTCTGTGCTGCCTCTTATGTACTCGAAAGTTTACTCATACAAGAACTAATTTTAGCAAGAAGTACCTCCGATTGAACACCATTTACCAGTCTGTACCCTAGGTAATTAAAGTTCGTCCACGGATCATATTGGTTGTGATCTCAATCACTTGGATGCATAAACATACTGAACATGTGTATATCTGAATCTTTTTGTAAATTATGTATGAATATTGTCGTGTGATCTGTCAATCATTTGGATGCATAGATATGCTGAGCTTGTGTATATATAAATCTTTTGAGTTGTTGATTGTGAATGTTGGCTATGGATAAGAACGTGTCCTATGAACCTGAGTTTGATATGAATGTTTACCTTTTCTGTTGTATATGTGTGTGAACTTGTTAGTATGCCTACTATGGGGTATAAAACGCAGGTCTCTTATAAAAGTAATGTTGTGTCCAATTTATGTTTTCCCTTCTAACCACATTATATATATTTATATTATTACTATTATCGTATATTTTATAGAGACTTATATATACATTATAAAAACAGCCCAACTTATAAAAGTAAATGTTTAACGGAAGTTGGCAAGGAAAATCCTGGTTGTTTTTGACTCGCAGGCAAGAAAAATCCTGGTGATTGCATACAAAAACTTGCAAAGATTTTAAGGACTAATTTAATAATAACGCGCTCATTTTTATTTTGAGCAATAACTCGCTAATTTCTTAATTATATATATATATATAATGTGCCTCTCCGGTTTATTCTTTGATATTAATTGCTCCTTCTAACATAACATTGTACTCCCTCCGTCCGAAAATACTTGTCATCAAAATGGACAAAAAGGGATGTATCTAAAACTAAAATACATCTAGGTACATCCCTTTTATCCATTTTGATGACAAGTATTTCCGTACGGAGGGAGTATATATAACGAGCCCACATAATACGTGCAAGAAGTGCAAATGGGCTGGGATTTCTTAAAAAATATAAATGGGCCTGATTGACGTGAAATTATTTGTTCACCCAGCTCAGCAAATGGACTGTACATTCTAGAAAACATGGTTAAATATATGCCAAATTTTTGCAGGCTGACATGTGGGCCAATAGGTCGAAGCCTACGCAGGGCGTTGTCAACTTGGTCAACAAATGATTGTGTCATCCACGGCCATTGGATTTATATCCAACGGCCGGCATGCACCTTCAATCTCTCGTCTTCTTCCTCCAGCGTCGCCAGGACCGCCTGGTCCGGCCTCCGGCGGCTAGCGGCTCTGCTTAGCACGCATCGCTGTGAAGCGCTACCCCACCGCCAGCCAGGCTATCCCACCACCCCTCGACACCTCTTGTTATTCTCCACAGACTATAGCCCCACGCCGCAACAGAACCAGTTATAACCCTTCTCCTCCTCTCAATCTGCGACTCCACTGCCGCGTTTTCCCATCTCCAAGTCATTCCCGTCCGGGGCCTCGCCGTCGTCCACCGCCTCGCTGCGTTCGGTGTGGCGTGGTCAACAAACGAGAGTCATCGGAAGAGGACTTTACATGGAGAGCCTGACGGCTGGGACCCACGAGGTTCATGGTCGCACGCAAGGAAAGTTCCTCCTTATTAAGCTGAAAAAATGTTTCCTCCACCTGACAGCTGGGACCCACCGGTTGTATCTTCGCACGGAAGGAAGTGCCTCCTTGTTTTGCGAAAAAAATTATTCATCCCGTTGACAGCTGGGACCCATCAGATTTGGTGACTGACTTGTGGGCCTACTAAGCGGACGTGTACGCACGGCTTTGTAAACTTAATCAACAAATGATTCTAGCAGTTGGACCGTTGGATGTTAATCCAATAGCCGTGCTCCTTCTTCAACCTCTGTTCTTGCTCCTGTCTCCCGTGGGTGGCACCGCAGCTGTGCTGCCGCGCACCCGAACCAGTGAAGTTTCCCACTCCTCTCCATCTGCGACTCCACTGCAGCTTAATAAATAGTAACGTCTTCAGTTTTAGCCCGGTTTTCCGTAGATTAACCGGGCAATTCTCTTCTTCTTAATTAATCGACGAGGCAATTCTTTTGCCTCCATTTCGGAAAAAAATTACTAACGTCTAACTGAGCCAGTTAGTTAGATGCGTACACTTGGTGTAGTAGGATCTTTATTTAGTTTGATGCATACACTTGTTCTTTTTTGGTAGCCCTTTTGTAATGATGGCTGATGCTTGGTTTGGAAGAGAGAGCTGCGTCTTCACTCTTCTGGCCTGCTTACTGCTTCTGTTGCACCCCCAGCCCTGGTTGCTGCCGTTGCTGTTTTCAATGTACAATCAGTAGTATATTTCATCTGTTAGTTGAATAAATGTGTTGTTAGAACGACAAACACAATGTTTTGGAAGTCGTTGCACAGTTCGATCCTTTAGTGCCCCGTATCGTACATAGCGCATACTATTTATCGTAACACATTTTTTTTGAAACTCGGAACACATTTTCCACTTGTTGATAACATACAGCCCACTGATGAAGGCCCAATAGAGAAGCCCATAATTAACTGGAAGGGAGGCTCTCACATCAATCCGGCCCAGATACATGCTCATGGTCCCCTAAACATAAATAAGTAAATAAATAAATAAAGCTAAATGCTCATGCACCAGTTCTTTGGGAAAATAGATAGCCCAGTATTTATTTTTGAAGAATACCCAAGCTAGGCTTATTTGTTTTCTCCGAATTACTGTGCTGCAAATCTTTCAAGACGAGGAGGGATGCATTCTGGCCTGGCTTAAGAGTATGGTCAATGTCTGTTAAAAGTAATATCAAAAGGGGTTGAAAATTCCAAAAAAAATATAGCAAATGGGATATAAGTTTCTTTTTTTGTTTTTGTTCTTCACTGATATCTTATACGTATTTCTGGATTTAACATGATATAGTACTAATTTATTTTTAAATTTGTTTTAGTATGGCTATTAATTTTTTGATTAAGAATATTTTGTTCCCCAGCAAAAATTTGCGAATTTTCAAAATTTCCCACATATTTAGTTAATTTTTTGACCCTGGTACTGACCAGAAAATTGCCAACAATTCTACAAATGGAAAACAGGCTGCAATAAATTCCATATGAATTAGAAAATGAGTACAAATTATAAAAATAATAGCAAATGGGTTGTACACGCCACAGATTTCGAGGCTGACTTGTTTACGCAAGGCTTTGTCAATGAACACACGATTCTAGCAGCAGTTAGTGTTGGATTTCCATCCAACGACCGACTGCTTCTTCAATCACTGATCTTCCTGCTCCAGCCGCCTAAACTAGCGCCGGCGGGACTGCCTGCTCCCTCCTCTTGTGGCCCGCTGTGATGCCGCGCAGGCTTCCCCGGCCCATCCTACTCCCTCCGCTGGCCTGGCCGCACACAATCAACTGTCTCCTTATTATGCGAAAAAAATGATTCCTCCCACTGACATCTGAGGTGCACCGGTTGAGAGGCTGACCTGTGGGCCTACTAAGTTGACGCGTACACAGGGCTTGTCAACTTAGTCAACAAACGATTTTAGCAGCAGTAACCGTTGGATTTGAATCGAACGGTCCTGCTGCTTCTTCAATCGCTGCTCTTCTTGCACCAGCCGCCCAAACCAGCGCCGGGGAGACCGCCTGCTCCCGCCTCCAGTGGCCGGCTGTGCTGCCGATGAGGCCTCATCGCCCCCTACTACTCCCACCGCTAGTCAGGCCCTGCCACTACAAGAAATATTTTGACTTGCGACCATCACTATTGGTCACTGAAAGGTCATTGTTTTTTTATTTGTAACCTTTTTGTGACCAAAAATAAAAGGTCAAAAGCTGGTGATCGTAAACTGAAATTAACGACCTTTTCTGTGAAAACAAAAGGTCGTTGATTCTATGACCTTCTGTTTTGGTCGCTAGCTCTCTGACCAGGCCACATAGGATCCGACGTGTCAATCTGACGTGGCAAAATTGCGACCAATTGAAAAGGTCGTTGATAAGATTCAGCCCGGTCCAGTTCGGTGTTTTACATGGACCGAGCCCAACAATTCAGCCTTTTTATATATTTTTTCTTATTAATTTTGGTCAGCTATATGGGTCAGGCCCAACTATTCAGCCTTTTTAATTTCTGGGCCATTACTATTAATTTTCTATTTTTAGCCACATTATTTTTGCGCTGGTCCCACTAGTCATATTGGTCCCACTTGTCATGCTGATATCACAATTGGACCCACACATTAGAAATTTCAAAATTTGTCAACCAATTTCATAAGTGGGTCCCCCTGGTCAGGTTTCCATTTCATAGGTATTGAAATTATATACAGTCAATATTTCAAACAGATTATAGAGCAAATGAAATTCATCCAAAACAACACTAAATATTACAATACATAACATTCTACTCTGACTAATATTACACTTTGCCTGATATTACAATACATAATATGCTACTCTTGCTGATATGCTTCACGGCTTCACACTTCCTATGAAAAAAAAGAAGAATAAGAACCTGTAGGCAGCATCAAACATAGCTTATAAGCAGAATTGACAATAAGCTCAATTTAACTGGTCAACAAATCTTCCATCTATATTTCTATCAGCAGCACACTAGATAGGCCACACATTTATTCCTACAGTACAGTGAGGAAAAACCAGATTATGGTGCCTGCCAAGTGAGGTAAAAATAGATTATCAGTAGCACACTAGATAGGCCACACATCTATATTTCTATCAGCAGCACACTAGATAGGCCACACATCTATATTTCTATCAGCAGCACACTAGATAGGCCACACATTTATTACATTTACATGGTGGTGGCTGGCTGGCAATCATGGCTGCTAGCTCATGCTGCCAGTGTGCGTGCACATCTCCCCGCTGGAACCAACCCAACCCAAACGAAGCAACAGTAGCAAACCACACATGTACCAGTAAACTTCAGTATGAAACAATTCCTCGCCGAAAGAAACTACCAAATCATTTCCAAGAATTTCGAAGAAACCGCCTCAAGTCGATTCAGCCAAGGATATTATTTTCCACAAGCAAAAAACTACAGTTCAGCTCCCACATGGGCATGGGGTTCTTGGGTTTCAAGACACAAATCACAGAACTGGATGGGCATATAGAAGGTACACTATGAATCTACGGCGTCAACCTGCTGGAGTTACTTGTCCTCAGTGATGAGCAGCTGCTTCCTCCTTGGGTTTGATCATCTGGACAGCCAAAAAAACATGCAAGTGTAAGAAGATGGATTGATGGTAAAAAGAGTGAAGAATTGTGATTCAGTGAACAGAAAAGCATATGTACATTATAATACTGCAGACAAGAAAATAATAATCCTAATATGAAGATAACTGTTTTTCTTATTGATGGTTGTAAGATGGACTGATCGTAAAAAGAGAGAAGAATTTTGATTCAGTGAACAGAAAACAAGACGTTATTATTCAGCTGTGATACTCGATAGTTGACAAGTATCGATATTTGACAAGTATGGTTTCATGTATACTCCTACAAGTTAGGCAGAGCAATGTACAAGATAAATCGTTTTATATAAAGCGTGTCCAATCAATATCCAAAATGCTATCAAGCAGACCATAGAAACAGAGTCCCAAAAATCTAATTATCTGCTGCGGCGACAGCCACGCAGCAAGCCAGCAGCGGCAGGCTGGGGCAAGGGTTGGGGAGGAGGCAAGTGTTCTCAGGTTATTAACAGGGAAACTGGGTGATTAACATCTCTCCAAAAAGAAAAAGAAAACAACTTAAAATATGGAGTGTGGCAGCAACTTCTACTTGTTACTGGAGTCCAAGTTCAAGATGGCCAAAGGCCACTTGGCACCATGGAACCTGCACAATTTCCATCATATATATGAATGAGTTAGGAAGTAAAGTAGATTTGAACTACCCAGCCTCATACATATATATAAAGTGTGCTGGACTGCTGCTACAGAAAGTTTCATAGGCTTCCAAGTGAAGGGATACACGTTGTTCAACTGCCGTGTTTATTTTTTGTTGTTGCGGAAAGCAATAGCTTAATCAGTTCACTTCTCTAATAGTATGAACAGCCTATCACTCAAACAATCCTTGAGTGCTAATATATTATTGTATTGGTAAAAGAAACATGTCACCACGAAGAGCTTTAACAGTTAGCACCATTTTTTATTAGAGAAGTTCAGAGAGAGATTTGAGAAATCTATATTAGAGAAAACTTGAAGACAACATACAGAATTACGAGCTTAACAGTTACTGCTATGACCATATCGCGCAAGCTACAACATATAAATTAATTAGCATTAGTATGATGTATATGGACAGAATTTCTACCTTGCCGTCCGCAAGAAACATGACGGGAGGTCGAGGAGGTTTCGAGCGGCTCTGTGTCAGCTGCCATCACCATGACGAACTCAGATGTCCCGCTATTAAGAGAACTTGGTCATTGTGGAAAGCAAGAAACAAAGATTAAAATCACAGGAGGTGAAATTAACAGGAAGGACCAATGGGCACTGCTAGGGATTGGTCACCTTCACGGGGAACTGAACATCCAACTAGTTTTAGTCAAAGTCTTAAGCATATACATACATACAAATTGAAGCAAAAATCATATGCATGTCTGTACAATTAATTGCAAGGCTATCCAACTTGCAGTTGGAGAGAGTACAAACTAGTTTACTGGTAGTACAGCACAGCAGCCTACAGACAAGAGTTGACCACAAACAAAGAATGAATCCATCATATTATGCCAGTAGTAGGTACAGCTTGGCTTCAGTCATGGAAAGGGAACATGAGTTTGCTTGCTTGAACCAAAAGGTTCACCATAGGAATTGGGCATCCAACGTGTTTTAGCCAAAGTCGTAAGCATGAACAAACAAACATACGTATAAAATGAACCAAAATCCATATGTCCATGCAATTAACTACATGTGCTATCCAACTTGCTATTGGATAGAGTAGAACCTGATTTACTAGCAGCCTGACACAAAATTCTAACTCTGGGCTTGGTGCATGAATCCTAGTAGAGAGACAAGAAAGAGTTGACCACAACAAAGAATTCATTCATGGGATTATTGCAGTAGCAAGTACTGCTTGGCTGCAGTTTTAGAAAGGGGACTTGAGTTTGGTCAAACAAAAAGAAAAAGTGATGCATACTTGTTCATAGATAGAAACTGAACATCCAACGGCAACGGCGGCGCCGAGGCGGGTGGACGGGCGGCAGCTTGGGTGATCTCATCTGCTAGACCATGTCGCTGATGTGCTGCACGTGGCTGCTCCGGTGCCTCTCCACGAACATCCTCGACGCGCCCGCCACCGTCTTCTTCCACGTCTGAGCGCGCACACACGTGCAACCAACCAACACATCATTAGCCGAGGCGATCGAAATTGAGGTATAGAAATGGAGTGACAGAGAGATGGCCAGCGTATTAGCTTATCTGCTCCAGCGCGGCAAGGAAGTGCGCGATGCCGGCCTCGTCGAGCCGCGCGCCCCGCTTCGCATGCGCGTGGCCGCCGTTGCCCTTCCGCGCGGAGGAGGAGGAGGCTGTGGTGGTGGTCGGCAGCAGCAGCCCAGCCCTCTAATCCGTGGACCCGCCGATGTTGCGCCACCGCTTGGGCGCCGCCAGCTCCAGATCTGCCCCGGACGCGCTGGAGTCTCTTGCGGAGAGCCCTGACGCGATGCGGCGGGACGAGCGCTTGCGGCGCAGCGCGAGGCTGCGGCAGGGCGGGGTTGACCGCTGCTTGGAGCGCGGGTAGGTGGGATCCCACTTGGCCATGCTGGTGCGGTCGTGGTCGGCACCTGTGTGCATGCATCGCTGGCCGACATCGTGGGAGTAAGCGCTTTTCTCTCCGCCGGCTCGAGCTCGATCGATCGTGTGGTCGCCGTGCTGTGTGTGACCACCAGTTTTACTTGTCCCGTGACACCGGCGGGCGAAACGGAAGGGAATCTCCATCATACGAGTTGGGTGGCGGCGCCGAGGCGGGTGGGTGGGAGGGGAGGAAAGAATGAACCGGGGAGACGGTCTGGTTTGGGAAATCGGCAACTGCGCGCGGGAGGCACCGAGGGAGGAGGAGCAGGCGGAGCAGGAGGGCGTGGGGGAGGCCATGGACGACGGCGAGCTCTGATGGAGGGAGGTGGCGGCGGCGATCTCTTCCTCGATCTGGAGGGAGCTGGAGGAAGGAAGGAGACGAGCTCTCTCTCTCGATCTGGGATGGATTGGGAAAAAAAGAGGCGGGGGTGCATGCAAAATGACCACGAGAACATAGCTAGGGTTGGTGTGGAAGGGTTGATCACTGCCGTTGGATCCTCGAGCATCCAACGGTGTATAATACATGATCCGCGTGATATGTCTATGGATCAATCAGAACGCAGCAAACAATTCAAAAATCTTATGATCATCTAAATTGGTCGAAATCAAAGATAAGTTTTTCAGAAAAAACCAATTTTCACTTTTTAGCTCTCAAAATGAGTTTTTTTGTAAAAGACGTACCAAATATTTGTTCAAATGATTTCATATTGTGTATAAGGGTGCATCTTGGAATTCCAAACAATGTTGCCTAAGGGAGTTTTCATTTTCTTTGCACGGAAAATTCATTTTCCATTTTCCGAGTGCCCGAAATGAGTTTTTTTGTGAAGGACCTACCATACATTTGTTGCAAAATTGGACCAAATCAATTTTCTAAAATACTAGACCATATTTAATGCATAATTGATAAAATGGTTGGGTGTCAAAAGTTTTGATCCACCTCTCGTGAAAAAGACAAATTCCTGCCGATTTAATAGAAATCGGGTGAAATTTGAACTGCAGGTGCCTCATAATTTGCTCTTTATTTTTTCCAAAAATCATTTCTAGGTACATAAGTATCTATTTAATCAGAGAAATATCAAAAAATTTCCAAGATTCAACCACGAGCTAGGAACGGTCAAGCCCGCCATTTTGATCGCATTTTGAAACAGGAATAAAAAATTCAAATAAAAAAATAAAAAATTGGAAAACCTTCGCATTGTGTCATTATATGTGACCAAATTTTCAGGAAAAATAATAAAGTTGTAATATGACAATTAATTTTAAAAAGTGTTCTCAGAAATGAGCTATCATGCTTGAAGATTCATGACTTTCAAGCCAAATGATCAATATTATGGCTACATTCATGGCATAGTTTTTCAAATGATCTCATATTGTGCATAAGGGTGCATCTTGGAATTCCAAACAATGTTTTCTAAGGGAGTTTTCATTTTCTTTGCACGGAAAATTCATTTTCCATTTTCTGAATGCCCGAAATGAGTTTTTTTGTGAAGGACCTACCATATATTTGTTGCAAAATTGGACCAAATCAATTTTCTAAAATACTAGGCCATATTTAATGAACAATTGACAAAATGGTTGGGGGTAAAAAGTTTTGATCTACTTCTGGTGAAAAAGACAAATTCCCGCCGATTTAATAGGAACCGGGTGAAATTTGAACTGCAGCTGCCTCATAGTTTGCTCTTTATTTTTTCCAAAAACCATTTCTAGGTACATAAGTATCTATTTAATTAGAGAAACATCAAAAGTTTTCCAAGATTCAACCACTAGCTAGGAACGGTCAAGCCCGCCATTTTGATCGCATTTTGAAATGGGCATAAAAATGAAAAAGAATCAAAAAAAATGAAAAACCTTCGTATTGTGTCATTATATGTGACCAAGTTTCCAGGAAAAATAATAAAGTTGTAATACGATAATTAATCTAAAAAAGTGTTCTCAGAAATGAGCTATCATGCATGAAGATTCATGGCTTTCAAGCCAAATGATCAATCTTGCGGCCACATTCATGGCATAGTTTGTTCAAATGATCTCATATTGTTCACAAGGGTGCATCTTGGAATTCCAAACAATGTTTCCTAAGAAAGTTTTCATTTTCTTTGCACGGAAAATTCATTTTCCATTTTCCGAATGCCCAAAATGAGTTTTTTTATGAAGGACCTACCATATATTTGTTGCAAAATTGGACCAAATCAATTTTCTAAAATATTAGGCCATATTGAATGCATAATTGAGAAAAAGGTTAGGTGTCAAAAGTTTCGATCCACCTCTGGTGAAAAAGACAAATTTCCGCCGATTTATTAGGAACCGGGTCAAATTCGAACTGCAGCTGCCTCATAGTTTGCTCATTAATTTTTCCAAAAATCATTTCTAGGTACATAAGTATCTATTTAATCATAGAAACATCAAAAGTTTTCCAAGATTCAACCACTAGCTAGGAACGGCCAAGCCCGCCGTTTTGATCGCATTTTGAAGCGGGCATAAAAAATTCAAAAAAAATTGGAAAACCTTCGCATTGTGTCATTATATGTGACCAAGTTACGAGGAAAAATAATAAACTTGTAATACGAAAATTATTTTCAAATGTGTTCTAAAAAATGAGCTATCATGCGTGAAGATTCATGGCTTTCAAGCCAAATGATCAATCTTATGGCCACATTCATGGCATGGTTTGTTCAAATGATCTCATATTGTGCACAAGGGTGCATATTGGAATTCCAAACAATGTTTTCTAAGGAAGTTTTCATTTTCTTTGCACAGAAAATTCATTTTCCATTTCCCGAGTGCCTGAAATGAGTTTTTTTGTGAAGGACCTACCATATATTTGTTGCAAAATTGGACCAAATCAATTTTCTAAAATACTAGGCCATATTATGCACAATTGAAAAAATGGTTGGGTGTCAAAAGTTTTTATCCACCTCTCGTGAAAAAGACAAATTTTCGTCCATTCATTAGGAAAAGTGTCAAATCTGAACTGCAGCTGCCTTATAGTTTGCTCTTTATTTTTTCCAAAAATTGTTTCTAGTTATAAGTATCTATTTAATCATAAATACATGGTTTGGTGGTGATACGTTGTGGTTTGGACGGTGGCCCTGGGCCCCAACTCCAAAGCGCGTAGACTCGCATGCCCGCCGCTTGGTCACCGCCTGACCGTGGCATTGCCATGCGTTCTGGGTAGCCTAGGCATGTCTAGTAGGTTGGGCACTCCTCAGGTAGATGCTAGGAAGAAAATAACAACAGAATAATCTCACGAGGAGACCGAACTATGCTCAAACATTAATTAGCAGCCAAGTGTTTGATAAGCGGTATGGGAAATTCACAAGGCTAATGGGCCTGAGTTTCGGCTGAGGATGATCATCTACTATGGATACTGTCTTGGCAAATTTTCAGCTCAAATGGAGGAGTTTGGATGGCACTTGCTTTGCAAAGTACCACATCGGGAAGAAATATGGATGTTGAATCTGGGCCCAAATGGATAAGTGGATTGAGCTGAATTTGTGGAGTATGGTAACTTGGGCACATTAAAGCACTGTAAAAGTTTTATACCATTTGGGTAATCCTAGCTTGTACTTCATTCATAAAGCTTCTCTCTGGATGGAAACTTTATAAATTTGCTGAGGAAAATTTAATAGGAAAATGGAGCTGAATATTGGAATGTGGCAATGATTTTTATATGTAAGATGGCACAAAAAGTTTGAGGACAATAGGAGGTGTCTAGATAGCACTTCCTTTGCAATGTGCCAATTTGGACAGAAAATAGAAATTGAAGCCGGGCGTACATAGATGATTGGATTATGCTGAAATTCGGTGTAGGGGGTTTCTATAGTCAGGGTAATGTCCTAGAAAATTTTCAGCAATTAAAAAGCAATATAAAATGTAGTTGCTTCACAAACTAAAAATATTACCAGGAACAAAGATTCGATGGTGAGCTCACATGTATTGTTAGATAGACCTAAAATTTTGTGTAGAGTTATGACTTTGGCATATAGAATATGTGGCAAAAATTAAACTCATAACGATATTCCTATCTTGTACTTGCTTCACAATGCTTCTAGGTGGACAAAAACTTTGAAAATTTGCTGAGAAATATTTACTGGGCAAATGGACCTGAATTTTATCATGCGGCAATGATTTCGATAGGAAAGAGTGCCCAAAAATTTTGAGGGCAATCAAGAATATGTAAATAGCACTTCCTTCACAAAGTGTTTTTTTGAACAGAATAGGTAAATGAATATTGTTGAATTATTTTTGAACTAGGCAAGGAAGGTTTTGTACATATTTGACAAAGATATGACCCAAAGAATTTATGAGATTTTTTTGGGAATTTTGGGAATGACAGAAATATAGGTTGCTTCACAACCTAAGGCAAAAACTGACACATGGACATGACACATAGGCAAAACTGATGAGGTGGCGCCTAGTCATAGCAACCCACCACAATTTACAAGGTTATGACCATCTATATTGGTCATAATCAGCTAGAAATAAGGTAGCGGACCAGTGCTATATGCTTTATGACCATTTCATGTAAGAAAATTACGACCTTTTTGACCAAAATGGTCGTTATAGTTTAGGGTTTGGAGCCCCCCGAACAGCTTTTGACCAATTGGTCTCAAATGGTCATAGATCTATGACCAATTCTTCCAGGGTCATAGACAGAAGGTCACTAGTTGACATATTTCTTGTAGTGTGCGGCGACAGCAGCCTCACACCGCAGCCGAACTAGTGAACCCTCGTACTCCTCTCCGCGTGGGCATCCACTGCCGCGTCTTCCCCGGCTCCGCGTCGTTCCCTTCCTAGGCCTCGGCGTCGTCCACCGCCTTGGTGCTCTCGGCGCGACGTGGTCAACGTGGTTAACGACATCCCATCGGAAGAGTACTGTGCGTGGAGAGGCTGACAGCTGGGTCCACGGCCACAGCCCAGTTTATTTGTGATTTGCCAAGTAAGTCGCTTTGCCAGGCCTGTTGGGCTGCAAATCTTTCACGACAAGTAGAGCTTTCATTCGGCTGGCCGAGAAAATGGCCCATCAGTAATGAGAAATGGGCTGTACATTTTTAAAACACATCAAACCGGCAATTAGTTTCAAATATCTTTTTTTCATTTCGAGATTTGAAATTACATTATTTTTTATGCGTGGAGAATTTGTTGGATTTTATATTGATATACATTTATTTTTAAAATCAGTTTGAATGTGAGTCGAAATTTCGGGATTAAAAATAGTTCGGACCGCACCGAAATATGCAAAATTTCGTATAATTTTTTAACCGTGGCCACAATATGGGCTGTAATGCTAACAAAAAGAATATGGGCTCTAAAAAACCTTAATAATTAGCAAATGGGTTGTCAATTATTAGAAATAATGGCAAATGGGTTGTATGCTGTTTTCCACAGATTTGAGGCTTTCCTAAAAAAGGTTGACATACAAGCAGTGACTATTGGATGGCCATCCAACGGCCGTTGTGCTTCTTCAATCTCTGCTCTTCCTGGTCCAGCCACTCAAACAGGCACCGGCGGGACTGCCTGCTCCCTCCTCCCCGTGGCCGGCTCTGCTGCCGCGCAGGCCTCACCGCCCCACCGTACTCCCATCGCTGGCCTAGCCATCCCTCTACTCAGCCACGCCTGTTGTTATTCTCCGGTGACGGCAGACGAACCAGTAAACCCTCGTACAGTCGTACTCCCCTCCGCATGGGAAACAACTGCCGAGTCTTCCCTGCCTCCGTGTTGTTCCCTTCCTAGGCCTCGCCGTCGTCCACCGCCCTGGTGCTCTCGGCGCGGCCTGGTCAACATGGTCAATGACCGACATGCATTTGAAGTGGACTTTACGTGGAGAGGCCGACAGCTGGGTCCATGGCCGCACGCAAGGAAATTCCTCCTTATTACGCGCAAAATAATGATTCCTCCACCTGACATCAGGGACCCACCGAAACGGCCTCTGTATTTCGCGAAAAAAACGTTACCGCCGCTGACAGCTCGGGCCCACCAGCTATATCTTCACACGCAAGGAAGTGCCTCCTTATTATGCACAAAAAATGAATACTCCCCCTGTTAGCTGGGACCCAGTATAGTGGCAGGCTAACTTGTGGGCCTACTAAGTTGATGGGGACGGAAGGATTTATCAACTTTGTCAATATGCACGATTCTAGCTCCAGTGACCGTACGATGTCCATCCAACGGCCGTAGTGCTTCTTCAACCTCTGGTCTTCTTGCTCCAGCCGCCCAAACTAGCGTCGGTCGTGCCTCGTGCTCCTGCCTCCTGTGGCCGGCTGCAATGCGGCGGAGGCCTCACCGCCCCTACTACTCCCACCGTTGGCTAGGCCATCCCTTTACTCACCCACACCCCCTGTTATTCTGCGGCGACGACAGCCTCACACCGCAGCGAACCAGTGAACCCTCGTACTCCTCTACGCGTGGGCATCCACTGCCGCATCTTCCCCGGCTCCGCGTCGTCCCCTTCCTAGGCCTCGTCGTCGTCCACCGCCCTGGTGCTCTCGGCGCGGCGTGGTCAATATGGTCAAGGAACGGCTTCCATCGGACGTGGACTATATGTGGAGAGGCTGACAGCTGGGTCCACGGCCGTAGCAAGGAAGTGCCTCCTTATTACGTGCAAAATAATTATTCCTACACCTGACAGCGGGGACCCACCAGACAGGCCACCGTATTTCGTGAAAAAACGTTTGCCCCTGACTGCTGGGACCCACCAGCTACATCTTTGCACGCAAGGAAGTGCCTGACAGTCGGGACCCACCTGGTCGAAGCGTACGTAGCATTGTCATTCTGGTCACGAACGTGTACGTACATATATACTGGTGGATGTAGAGGCGCGCACGTGTCATAGTAGAGGCGGCCATGGTGCAAGAAAGAAAATACGGCCACGTATGTGTACATACGGGCGGGGTCTCGAACGCCTACCCGCGCATACGTACGGCCAGGGCTCGTGTACATGGCTGGGTTGGAATGGAGAGATAGCGTCATCGTCGTGTTCATGGGGAGGCAACGGAATGCGTCGTGTTCATGGGGAGGCAACAGAATGTGTCGCGTTCATCGGGAGGGCTTGGACGGAACAGGCAATGGAAACGAGGCCTGCGTATAGCAGAACGGAGGAAACGGCCTTGTGTTCGACCGGCCACGTTCAAAACGGGATCCTGTTGATCCGGAGGGGTCTGGCGTACCGCAAAACGGAGGAAACGGACCTCCTATGGTCGAAACGGGGGTCCTGTTCATCGGGAGGGGTGTGGCGTACCGCAAAACGGAGGAAACGGATTGTGTTGGAGCGCTACGGTCGAAACGGGGGTCCTGTTCATCGGGAGGGGTGTGGCGTACGGCAAAATGGGACTCCACGGGATACTGTTCATCTCCACCATCGACCCCCTCCAGCCTCCACGAGCTACTGTTCATCCACCGTCGACCTCCTCCAGCCTCCACCTGCGACTGTTCATCCAGCCTCCACCGCGCGCTACTCCACCGGCTACTATTCAACCAGCCCTCTCCACGGGCTCCTGTTCAACCACCCCTCCACGGGCTACTGTTCATCCTGCCCTCCACCATCTACTATTCATCCTGCCCTCCACGGGGTGGTCCTGTTCATCCAGCCCTCCACGGGGTCCTGTTCATCCAGCCCCAACCGGCTCGATCGATCGGGGTCGTGTTCATCCAGAGGCAACACCATGGGTTCCTGTTCATCCACCCCCACCGGGAACTGTTCATCCAACCCCCCCCCCCCCTGCAACGCTCACTGTTCATCCAGAGGTAGTATCGATCGGCTTCAGTTAGCAGTAGTAGCGAAGGAATCGCTCGATCGAGTTCAGTTAACAGCCATCGATCGATCGCTCGGGTTCAGTAACGCGTAGCCTGTAGTGCAATCGCTCGGGTTTAGTTAGAACCCAACACCTCGCTCGGGTTTAGTTAGAGCCAACGCCTCGCACACATGCACGTACGTGTACAAGAGAAACGTGCATCGCTCGGCCCCCGACCTCCCACCGTAACCGGGAACTCCGCGAAATTTTCCTCGCCCTCGCTTCTACCACTGTTTTTTCCGTCATGGACGGCCCAAAGAATGTCATGCAGCTGCGTCTCCGGCCCGCCCAGGACGAAAAGCCCATTTTCTGTCATGATTTTTTTTCACAGAAGTAGGAGCCCACCACATCTATGATGATACCGGTTTTATCACAATTATCGTCATAGAAGTGTCATATGTATGACAAAAAAAAATTCATTCGGCCCAAAATGTCATGGATGTGTCTTTTTTTGTAGTGCTTTGTACGGTTCAGACTTAACCGTTTAGCAATAATACCGCCCATACTAACAGAGTTATCACTGAATAAACCGTGGAACAAAATAATAATATCAGGAACACTAAGGTTTCCATAGTTTCAGCGACCAATTAAGCAACGACTAGCAAATATGGCAAAGTAGCGTAAAACAGGAAAATGTATGCTAGTGATTCGTGCATCGGAAACCTTCCTCGTTTCCCCTACAGTGATGGTATCAATAAGCCCATCCACATCGGCGCGATGTGGTTCCTCTATCGTGCCCTCAAAAGGGACCAAACAAACCCGAAAAAAAATCATAAAGTGACATCTCCTTGCGCTCATCATATAAATAAAACTCCACCGTAGGTGGTGAGCACCTAGAGTGGAAATGAAAGTTTTGCACAAAGATATTTGTGAGTAAGAGATACTGGTCGCGTCGGTCATGGAGGAAAGCGGTGAGGCCTGCATTCTCAGCCAATTCATAAAAATCTTCTTAAATCCCGGCTGCTCTCAAGAAATCATCGGAAGTCCATTCACACGACCGAACCTCCGCGGTGCGAGGTAGATTATATTTGGGCTTCTATGCTTTTTTCCTTTGAGCTTCGGCTCGATGAGCCTCTCAAAAGTCTCTTCATTATTTTCAAGGAACAATCTCCCCAAGCAGTTTTGTGAGAGGTGCTTTGAGCAAGGAGATCGAAAATGGCAGCAAAATGAGCTTGGACTCGGATATGAACTGGATATTCGTATTTGTGGGAGGAAGAAGGAGTGTGTGGGTGCAAGGATAAGTGGAGGAGGGCCACTGTGGGCCCATGAGGCAGGGGGCGCGCCCCTGACCCTCGTGGCCAGGTGCCAGCTCCTCCTGTTGCGTTCTCAGTGCCAAATATTCTCAAATATTCCAGAAAAATCATATTTAAATTTCAGGGCATTTGGAGAACTTTTATTTTCGAAGTATTTTTATATTGCACGGATAATTCAGATACAGACAGAAAATACTATTTTTATTTTATTTAATATAAATAACAGAAAGTAAGAGGAGGGTACAGAAGGTTGTGCCTTCTAGTTTCATCCATCTCATGCTCATCAAAAGGAATCCACTAACAAGGTTGATCAAGTCTTGTTAACGAACTCATTCCGAATAACATGGAACCAGAGAAATTTCGAATAACACTATGTTACCTCAGCGGGAATATGCACATCCCCAATAACAAGAATATCATATTTATTTTTGACAATAGGAAGAGGAAATTCAAAACCTCCAAAGATAATCGATGGAATTTTTCCAATAGAGTTGATACTATGAACTTGAGGTTGTTTCCTCGGAAAGTGTACCGTATGCTCATTACCATTAACATGAAAAGTGACATTGCCTTTAGTGCAATCAATAACAGCCCCTGCAGTATTCAAAAAGGGTCTTCCAAGAATAATAGACATACTATCGTCCTCGGGAATATCAAGAATAACAAAGTCCGTTAAAATAGTAATGTTTGCAACTACAACATGCACATCCTCACAAATACCAACATGTGTAGCAGTTGATTTATCAGCCATTTGCAAAGATATTTCAGTAGGTGTCAACTTATTCAAATCAAGTCTATGATATAAAGAGAGAGGCATAACACTAACACCGGCTCCAAGATCACATAAAGCAGTTTTAACATAGTTTCTTTTAATGGAGCATGGTATAGTTGGTACACCGGGATCTCCATGTTCCTTTGGTATTCCACCCTTAAAAGTATAATTAGCAAGCATGGTGGAAATTTCAGCTTCTGGTATATTTCTTTTATTAGTAACAATATCTTTCATGTACTTAGCATAAGGATTCATTTTAAGCATATCAGTTAATCGCATGTGCAAAAAGATAGGTCTAATCATTTCAGCAAAGCGCTCAAAATCCTCATCATCCTTTTTCTTGGATGGTTTGGGAGGAAAGGCATGGGTTTCTGAACCCAAGGCTCTCTTTCCTTACCGTGTTTCCTAGCAACAAATTCGTTCTTATCATAACGTTGATTCTTTGATTGTGGGTTATCAAGATCAACAACAGGTTCAATTTCTCTACCATTATCATTACTAGGTTGAGCATCATCATGAACATTATCATTAACATTATCACTAGTTTCAGGTTCATTACCAGATTGTGTTTCAGCATCAGAGATAGAAATATCATTTGGATTCTCAGGTGTTTCAGTAATAGGTTCACTAGAAGCATGCAAAGTCCTATCATTTTTCTTTTTCTTCCTTTTAGAAGGACTAGGTGCATCTATATTATTTCTCTGAGAATCTTGCTCAATTCTCTTAGGATGGCCTTCAGGATCCAAAGGTTCCTGAGTCATTCTACCACCTCTAGTCATAACTCTAACAGCATTATCATTATCCTTACTATTCAATTCATTGAGTAAATTATTTTGAGCCTTAAGTACTTGTTCTACTTGAGTGGTAACCATAGAAGTATCTTTACTAATAAGTTTAAGTTCACCTTTGACATTAGCCATATAATATCCCAAGTGTTCAAACATATTTGAATTGTATTTCAATTGTCTACCAAAATAAGCATTAAAGTCTTCTTGCTTAACCATAAATTTATCAAAGTCATCTAAGCATGGGCTAGCAAACTTAGTAAATGGGATTTCAGCTTTATCATATCTATAGAGAGAATTTACCTTTACTACCTGTGTCGGGTTATCAAGACCATGAGTTTCTTCAATAGGTAATGGATTAAGATCATATGTTTCTTCAACAGGCGGTAAATTAAGACCGTGTATTTCTTCAATAGGAGGTAAATTCTTAACATCTTCGGCTTTAATACCTTTTTCTTTCATAGATTTCTTTGCCTCTTGCATATCTTCAGGACTGAGAAATATAATACCCCTCTTCTTTGGAGTTGGTTTAGGAATAGGCTCAAGAGCTGGCTCAGGAAGTGTCCAATTATTTTCATTTGTCAACATATTATTCAATAGAATTTCAGCTTCATCCGGTGTTCTTTCCCTGAAAATAGAACCAACACAACTATCCACGTAATCATTGGAGGCATCGATTAGTCCATTATAAAAGATATCAAGTATTTAATTTTTCTTAAGAGGATGATCAGGCAAAGCATTAAGTAATTGGAGAAGCCTCCCCCAAGCTTGTGGGAGACTCTCTTCTTCAATTTGCACAAAATTATATATATCCCTTAAAGCAGCTTGTTTCTTATGAGCAGGGAAATATTTACTAGAGAAGTAATAAATCATATCCTAGGGACTACGCACACAACCAGGATCAAGAGAATTAAACCATATCTTAGCATCACCCTTTAATGAGAACGGAAATAGTTTAAGGATATAAAAGTAACGAGTTCTCTCATCATTAGTGAACAGGGTGGCTATATCATTTAATTTAGTAAGATGTGCCACAACAGTTTCAGATTCATAGCCATGAAAAGGATCTGATCAACCAAAGTAATTATATCAGGATCAACAGAGAATTCATAATCCTTATCAGTAACAAAGATAGGTGAAGTAGCAAAAGCAGGGTCAGGTTTCATCCTAGCATTTAGAGATTGCTTATTCCATTTAGCTAATAACCTCTTAAGTTCATAACTATCTTTGCAAGCTAAAATAGCTAAAGAAGCTTCTTTATCAAAAACATAACCCTTAGGAATAATGGGCAAGTCTTCATCGTCACTTTCATCAATATTATCAGATTCAATATTTTCATTCTCTCTAACCCTAGCAAGTTGTTCATCAAGAAATTCACCAAGTGGCACAGTAGTATCAAGCATAGAAGTAGTTTCATCATAAGTATCATGCATAGCAGAAGTGGCATCATCAATAACATGCGACATATCAGAACGAATAGCAAAAGCAGGTTTAGGTGTCGCAAGCTTACTCAAAACAGAAGGTGAATCAAGTGCAGAGCTAGATGACAGTTCCTTACCTCCCCTCGTAGTTGAGGGATAAATCTTGGTTTTTGGATCTCTCAAGTTCTTCATAATGATAAGCAGATATAAATCCCAAGTGACTCAAATAATAGAGCTATGCTTCCCCGGCAGCGGCGCCAGAAAATAGTCTTGATAACCCACAAGTACAGGGGATCACAACAGTTTTCGAGGGTAGAGTATTCAACCCAAATTTATTGATTCGACACAAGGGGAGCCAAAGAATATTCTCAAGTATTAGCAGCTGAGTTGTCAATTCAACCACACCTGGAAACTTAATATCTGCAGCAAAGTATTTAGTAGCAAAGTAATATGATAGTAGTGGTAACGGTAGCAAAAGGTAATGGTAGCAAAAGTAATGTTTTTGGTATTTTGTAGTGATTGTAACAATAGCAACGGAAAAGTAAATAAGCGAAGAACAATATATGGAAAGCTTGTAGGCAATGGATCGGTGATGGATAATTATGCCGGATGTGGTTCATCATGTAACAGTCATAACCTAGGGTGACACAGAACTAGCTCCAATTCATCAATGTAGTGTACGTATGTATTCCGAATATAGTCATACGTGCTTATGGAAAAGAACTTGCATGACATCTTTTGTCCTACCCTCCCATGGCAGCGGGGTCCTAATGGAAACTAAGGGATATTAAGGCCTCCTTTTAATAGAGTACCGGAACAAAGCATTAGCACATAGTAAATACATGAACTCCTCAAACTATGGTCATCACCGGTAAGTATCCCGATTATTGTCACTTCGGGGTTAACGGATCATAACACATAATAGGTGACTATAGACTTGCAAGATAGGATCAAGAACTCTCATATATTGATGAAAACATAATAGGTTCATATCTGAAATCATGGCACTCGGGCCCTAGTGACAAGCATTAAGCATAGCAAAGTCATAGCAACATCAATCTCAGAACATAGTGGATACTAGGGATCAAACCCTAACAAAACTAACTCGATTACATGATAGATCTCATCCAACCCATCACCGTCCAGCAAGCCTATGATGGAATTACTCACGCATGGCGGTGAGCATCATGAAATTGGTGATGGAGGATGGTTGATGATGACGATGGCGACGGATTCCCCTCTCCGGAGCCCCGAACGGACTCCAGATCAGCCCTCCCGAGAGGTTTTAGGGCTTGGCAGCGGCTCCATATCGTAAAACGCGATGAATTCTGCTCTTTGATTTTTTTCTCCCTGAAAGCAAATATATAGAGTTGGAGTTGAGTCTAGGGGGCCCATGAGGTAGGGGGCGTGCCCTAGGGGGGCAGGCGTGCCCCCCACCCTCGTGGACAGGTGGTGGGCCCCCTAGTCTTCATCTTTTGCAAGGATTTATTATTATTTCTGAATAGATGTTCCGTGAAGTTTCAGGTCATTCTGAGAACTTTTGTTTCTGCACATAAATAACACCATAGCAATTCTGCTGAAAACAACGTCAGTCCGGGTTAGTTCCATTCAAATCATGCAAGTTAGAGTCCAAAACAAGGGCAAAAGTGTTTGGAAAAGTAGATACAACGGAGACGTATCATTGTCCTACGGACTAAACCCATAGATACCGGAGGGGGCTAGGGTTACACAGAGAAGGAGATCTACATATCCGAATCGCCAAGCTTGCCTTCCACGCAAAGGAGAGTCCCACCCGGACACGGGACGAAGCCTTCAATCTTGTATCTTCATAGTCCAACAGTCCGGCCAAAGTATATAGTCCGGCTGTCCGAGGACCCCTTAATCCAGGACTCCCTCAGTATCCCCTGATCCAGGCTTCAATGATGATGAGTCCGGCGCGCAGATTGTCTTCGGCATTGCAAGGCGGGTTCCTTGTCCGAATACTCCATAGAAGATTTTGAACACAAGAATTGTGTCCGGCTCTGTAAAAAAAATTCCACATACCACCGTAGAGAGTATAATATTCCACAAATCTAATCTGCTGACAACCTTTTATAACATGACATCCTGCCGTGGTCTGGTCATTACGAACCGTTTTTCCCAGCCTGCCACTGCACGTGTTGCGAGGTGATTTTATTGGCATTTCTTGTCGAAGCAGAGATCCTGTTCCCCTTATCACGGGATTCTCATCAATACGGGTGTGGGTAACCCAATCATGCTTGTTAGTATGACTCCTCTATTTTAGGTAAGTTCCAAATGGCCACGCGGAGGATGCTTGATATTCACCCTCTTTATAAAGGGGCCAAGGCCTGTCCTTTTCTTCTCGCGCTCGATCCTTCCCCTCCCCCTCCTCGAGTTCCAACACCCAAGGCTTAGGCTAAGCGCTTTGGACCTCCAACTATGTCCGAATCCAACCTTCAAGGTCAGTGGATGGCCTCCTTCGTCATAGAGGAGGACATCAAGAAGCTAAGGGAAGCCAGGTATCTGACCGCCGAAATCTCGCATAGGCTGCCTGCTCAAGGGCAGGTCATCCCCACTCCCGAACCCAACGAGAGTGTCGTATTTGTTTCCCACTTCCTCCGAGGGCTAGGCTTTAGTATTGATCCCTTTGTAAGAGGGCTTATGTTCTATTACGGGCTCAATTTCCACGATCTAGCTCCAAATTCCACCCTTCACATCTCGTCGTTTATCGTCGTGTGTGAGGCCTTCCTCCGCATCATCACCCCACACTTCGGCTTATGGCTCAAGACCTTCAATGTGAAGCCGAAGACGACCGATAGGCGACACGTAGAATGCGGAGGTGCCATAATAAGAAAAGCCGCCGATGCTCTATGGTCAAAGGGTGCGTTCCCGGAGGTGTCCAACTTATGGCAGCGGGAGTGGTTTTACATCACAGCTCCCCGAAGTACGAAGTGGGCAGCTGCCCCCGCCTTTCGCTCGGGCCCCCCGCTGCAACTAGCGTCATGGGTCAACAAGTGGCTGGACTGGGGGCCAGTTAATGACGTGCTGACATTGCAAAGTCGGATCCGAGATCTCCTCAAGAGGGATGTCAGTCTTGTCAAGGTAATGCAAGTTATGCTAGTTCATCGGGTCCTGCCATGCCAACATCAATCTCTCCATATGTGGGAATTCAACCCGGAAGGACTGCGAACTATTCAGCAATTCTTCGGTGTGACGCTTGAAGAGATGTATGGATTGTTCTTCGGATCATGAATAAAGTGTGCGGACACCACCGAGGATGCGGGTCTCAACTGCAACCATCTAGATACCCACGTAAGTAATTCTGCGGCTGAACATGCTGTCTTTTTATTTGTCACAACATCATTCTGAAAAAATCGCTCTTGGCCAGGACTGGATAAGAAAGGCGGAGATGATCAGGTGTTCGGCCCCCCTTCCTGAAGGCTCACCGGATCTTGTACTAGGCAGGATGCTTGAGCACGCACGTTATCAAGTGCCATCAGGGGAAGATAAAGGGAGGAATAAAGAAGCCGAAAGCGGGCTTCACGCATTTACTCATCCAAACCGGGGGAATAAGTATCTCCGCGAAGGAGGATAATCAGGGAGAAGAATCTAGAATCCCCTCTCCCCAAGGAAGGAAAAGGACCGCCTCTGAAGACTTGGAAATGAAGGTTTCCAAACGAGGGAAGAAACCTTCACCAGGGGGCCTGCCCCGGAGGGCATCCTTACCGCACAGTGCCTGCAAGGGGGCCAGCCCTCCACCGAGCTGTAAGTGAACAAGAGTACTTTGGTAAATATATCATGTTTATCTCTAAGGACAATAACCGAGACATATATCTTGCAGTCCGGCTTGTAGCCCTTCTCGACAGAGTTCGTCTTTGGGGGATCTTCTTCCGAAGATGATGTAGAGCGAAACTCCTCCCCCTGTCTCCCCGCCTCCTGGGCGGACGACCCTGAGGTGTCATCACGGAGGATTTCTCTTGATCCGCCAAGGCCAGAAGGTAACCCTTCGGCCACCTGAAGTCTGGAGTATTCGACTCCTTAAGGAGAGCAACAGAAAGAGTCAGGGATTGTTCGGTGCACAACCGGACACACTTATGGGTCTTTTTGAGCAAGCGGCTATCTCAGAGGCGCATCGTACTTTAATGGGTACGGTGGTTGAGAGGATTTCATCCGCCAAAAGTGGGTCGCATGAGGCTTTTACGAGCCTGCTAAGATGTTTTGAGGTACACAAAGTAATATAAAAAATTTGATGGCACCGCACACGCTAGGTGTGCTCTATACATATAGTAGCCCCTGAGACTCTGGTTGCTGTCTAGAGGCGGCAAACAGAGGATCATAGTCCCGGGTAATGATCGCGCCGCTTTCATGTGCGGGAGGCTGAGGGTCCGGTGGCTGGCCGGGCTGCTGAGTTTGCCGGACTAAGGCAGCAACTTGACATGGCAGATGCCGACATTGCGCTTGTGAACAAGCGGCTTGACGAGGCACAAGGTATGTATTTTCGGGTGGTCAACAAATATTAAGAGGAGCATGATGCTAGTATCTATAATATGATGTGACTGCAGATGGAGCTGCCGCCGTGGAGACCCTTCGGGCGGAACCTGCCTGAGCCAAGGAACAAGCCAGGAGAAGTGATGCGGCCGCCCTAAAGGCAGCCGAAGACTTAAGAGCCGAACAAGCTGCTCATCACCAGAGCGAAGATAAGGTAGCCAAGATGGATGTTGAGCTGAAAGATGCCGTCGGCTGATATGAGCTTCTTGAAAAGGAAAGCCAAGCGAAAGCGGCTGACCTAAAGAAAGCCATGGAAGCAGCCAAGGAAACCCGCTCTAAAATCAGAGCGGCGAAGGAGGAGCTCCGTCAGGTCGAAGATATCACGGCTGGGAAGCCCTTTTTGTTGCGAACGAAGTTCGGAGATCCAAAGTATGCCCCTTTGGATCAATTATGGAGTGCTACAGACGCGTATTCGAACTTGGCAATGAGTGCTGCTGATGCGACTGAGTTTTTCAAAGATCAGAAAGATCATGAAGTGGAAAGATTGTTCTGGTCGTAGTTCAGTGCTCCAACGCGTCCGCTGCTGTTAAATGAACAAATGGCCGAGTGGGCCGAGCTCCATAGGTTTTCCGGACTTGCCATGAGGTCTGTCGTGGATCATCTTTGGCCGAAGGGACCAAGGCCGAATAGTTATTTTGGTTTAGTGCAACGATTCCTTGGTGTTGTGCCGCATATCGATGCTATAAAGAGGTCGGCGTGGATAGAGGGTGTGCGGATGGCCCTTGCCCATGTTAAGACATACTGGGCAGAGATGGAGGCCACCGCTATTGCAACCCGGGATCCGATCGTAAGCCAGGTCCCGGTTGAGCACTATTTTTAAGAAGTCCTAGAAGGCGCTCGTTTAATAGAGGCTCAGTGCTCGAAGAGTATCATGTTCGAGTGACATGTATCCCAATTGTAAAAACAATGCTATTTGGATTATAAAGGCTGTGTTTATACTTTTGCCTGAAAGTATTATGATGCCTCCTGTGCGGCCGTTTATGTATGTATATAACCTGAAAGTTTGCAGTCGTCAGCTTCAGCCCCCACGCACATAATGCGGGGTTGTTCGGAAAAGCGTGTATTCACACTTGACCCAACGTCTTGGTCCATTAAGGAGGTGAGAGTGCGGCGAACAAGGCAATCGGACTATATAGCTTTAACACTTTCACTTAGCCATAGGAGTTTGACGGTGGGGACTACTATATAGCCCCTGGTACTTCCGCGCTCATCCGAACACGGTGCGTGTACATACATGACCGGGAAACCGGTCCTTCATTAATGCGGAGGAAGTGCGAAGATTCCACTGAGCCATCGAGTGGTTGACCAGTCTCACGCTTTATCATGACAGTCAGTTTTCGGCTCTCTCTACTGAGGTGCTCATCTGGATGAACCAGGGCACAATCATAGTAGTTCTCCTGGTGCCACCTTAGCCGATAGAGCGGAACGTAAGGTAGCAAAACACGGGAGCCGGGCAAACCCAACTATTGACCAAAGATATGATTCAGAGTTGATGCATATAAGGCCAAACTCGCGACGCCGAACACTCCCTAAGGTATTCGGACTTTACAACATATACTGGGCTGAGTAACGCCCTCGATAATGAGCCCTGAATTTCCAGGTACTGGCATTAGTCTGACGTGACGAAATGCCCATCACGCCCGCATCCCTTTCGGTTGTGTTGAGTATCCGAAGGGAGTGAAGCAACAAGAGACAGTAAAAAAAGGTTTACACGGGGTCTTAATCTAAAAAGAAGCCTTTGAGCGGGGCCTTGTTGCACGTCTATGCCTATGTCTCCGTTGTGCCGTATCCTGGAAGGGTATAGCACGATGATCATCTGTAAAAGAGAAAAACCCAGGTGAAAGTCTTCGTGCGAAAAATTGGTTATTCTTAATGAACCATTCAAATGCAATTTTAAGTAGGGTCAAGCCGAACTGTAGCCCTTTTTACGTGTGGGAGCCCCTAGCACCACCTATGGGGTATATCTATCGACCCAATCTCAGGTTTATCTGAGCTGTTATAGCAAGTGGTGCACCGGACTCGTCTAACCGTGTTCGCGGTCTTGACGACCGATCATTTCTTCTAGTTGGAGAGGCCATTCAGTGATTGGCTGCTAAAGCCGCCACATATTCCTCCGTACGTGAGGAACGCTCTGTGTTTCCGCTAACTATGATGATGCCACGTGGACCGGGCATCTTAAGCTTAAGATAAGCGTAATGTGGTACTGCATTAAAATGAGTGAAGGCCGTTCTTCCGAGTAGTGCGTGATAGTCGCTTCGGAATTGAGCGATGTTGAAGGTTAATTCTTTGCTTCGGAAGTTGTCGGTAGAACTGAATACAACCTCTAGAACTAGAGAGCCCGTGCAGCTGCCCTCTGGGCCTGGTATTACTCCTTTAAAGGTAGTATTGCTTTGGCTGATTCTTGTCGGGTCTATCCTCATTTTGCGGACGGTGTCCGAATATATTAGATTAAGACTACTGCCGCCGTCCATAAGGACTCGGGTGAGATTGTATCCATCAATTATTGGGTCTAGCACCAAGGCAGCCGACCCTCGGTGCCGGATACTAGTCGGGTGATCCCTGCGATCAAAAGTGATCGGGCAGGCCGACCAAGGGTTGAACTTGGGGGTGACGGGCTCCATGGTGTATACGTCTCGGGGTGCGCGCTGGCGCCTCCTCTTTGGTATGTGAGTTGCATAAATCATGTTCACTATTTTGACCTCTGGTGGGAATTTTTTCTGTCCCCCAGTGTTTGGCTGGCAAGGCTCATCCTTGTCTTTGCTTGGTGTCTCCCTCCCCTTGTGTTCGGCGTTTAGCTTGCTGGCCTGCTTGAAGACCCAGCATTCTCTGTTGGTGTGATTTGCAGGTTTGTCGGAGGTGCCATGAATCTGCATAATCTGTCTAGAATCTTGTTTAGGCTGGACGGTCCATCTCTGTTTCCTTTAAATGCCTTTTTTCGTTGACCGAGTCGAGAGCCCCTAAATCCGGCGTTTACCGCCATGTTGTCTGGGCTATCTTCGTTGTTTCGACGCTTGCTTTTATTGCGTCGCGGTTTCCCGTTGCCATCCCTAACTTCGGATGTGCCTGGGTTGCTGGTGCCGCTACGGGCCAGCCAACTGTCTTCGCCCGCGCAAAAGTGGGTCATAAGGCTTGTTAGCGCTGTCACTGTCCTCGGTTTTTCCTGGCTGAGGTGTCTGGCGAGCCATTTGTCCCGGACACTGTGCTTGAAAGCCGCTAAGGCTTTGGCATCTGGGAAGTCGACGATTTGATTCTTCTTCATGAGAAATCTGTTCCAAAGCTTTCGGGCTGACTCTCCGGGCTATTGAATTATGTGACTTAAATCGTCTGTATCCGGAGGTCGGACATAGGTCCCTTGAAAATTGGCCCTAAAAGCACCCTCAAGCTCTTCACAGCTTCCAATTGAGTTTTCAGGGAGGCTTTTCAGCCAGTGTCGAGCTGGTCCTTTCAACTTGAGGGGCAGGTATTTGATGGCGTCGAGATCATCTTCGCGAGCCATGTGGATGTGAAGGATAAAGTCCTCAATCCAGTCCCCAGGGTCTATCATTCTGTCGTATGCCTCTATGTTCACGGGTTTGAATCTCTCTGGAAATTCATGGTCCAGCACCTCATCGGTGAAGCATAGGGGGTGCGCGGCACCCCTATATTTGGATGTGTCATGGCGTTCTTCAGATGGTTGTAGCGTTTGGTTTTGATTCCGAGCTGTTATTCAGTCAGTATAGTCGTTTGGGCGGCCATGATTCTGTGCCGGAGCGCGCTTCCTAGATCCGTAGATGGACCTGGCCATACCGGCTTTTTGTGCACGTCTTCACGTAAATCATGCGCTGACTTGTGTGCGACGTCGTTAGCCGCCCTGTCGCGGCCACGGGGTGGTCGATCCGGCTGATCGGCCGTTTTATTTTTCGGCTGAATGGGCTCTAAAGCCTCATCGTCGAATTCAAGCAGTAGCTTGCGCTTTGGATAGCTCTTTGGGTGGTGACTGCCGCCGTACTTTTCTTCAGTGTCAAGCACTTTATTCCATCCGGTGTTGAGCGTATTCTGCGCGGCCTTAAGCCTTTGCTTCTGCTTCTTCAGGCTCCTTGCGATGGCGATAAGACTTCTATGGAGGTTCTCTTGTTCCAAGTGCCTTTCCGGGATGATGTGTGCATCGTCATCCGAAATGTTCTCCTCTCCGGAGACAGGTTGATGAGCTTTACCCTCGGCGTCAGCGTGATCGGACAGCGGCTCTGTACTATGTTCGCCGTCCGCTGGCTCATCCTGCTCCATCGCTGGGTCCATGTGGTCGTCGTTTCCTTTGGAGTCGACCGGGGTATTATTCTTTCTTTCGCTGTTTTTGCTGAGGCGGGATTTGGAGCGGCACCTACGTCTTCGCTTTGGTTGCTTCTCGAGGGGACTATCCTTCGCTGCATCCTCCCGTTCCTCATCGTTGTTTTCTTTGGGTGTATCCACCATGTATATATCGTGTGATGAAGTGGCTGTCCAGCGCCCTGTGGGCGGTGGTTCCTGTTTCTCTCTTGCATCGTCGTCCATACCGTCGATGTCTTAGGAGTCGAAATCAAGCATGTCGGTTTAGTCATCGATAGTGGCTGTTAAGTGGGTGGTGGGTGGGGAACGAATTCCTTCGTCGTCCGCTTCCCACTCGAGCTGGACATAGTTCGGCCGAGGGTCTCCTGACAAGGAGAGAGACCTCAACGAATCTAGCACATCGCCCAAGGGCGAGTGCTGAAAAATATCCGCGGAGGTAAACTCCATGATCGGTGCCCAATCAGATTGGATAGGCACGGACGCAGGCGGTTCGAAGCCTGTGGCCAGGGACGAATCCAAGGGTCCGGCAACACAGGTCTCATAGGAGGTGAAGTCAGTATTCGGCTCTATCGCCGCTGAGTGTGCGATCTCCGTGGCGGGGTCCATCCACCCGTCCTCGGATGGCACGATCTGCTCCGGATTGAGGGCCGGAGTAACCACAGGTGCGATCTCCCGAACACCGTCCGATGGCAGAGCTAAGACATGCTTGTTGTGACTGTGCAGCGTGCCTGACATGAGCTTGAATCCGTCGAAGATCAAGTCTCCGCGGATATCGGCAATGTAGTTCAAGCTTCCAAATCTGACCTGATGGCCAGGGGCGTAGCTATCGATCTGCTCTAGATGGCCAAGCGAGTTGGCCCGCAGTACGAAGCTGCCGAATACTAAGATCTGTCCGGGGAGAAAAACCTCACCCTAGATCGCATCGTTGCCGATGATCGGAGGAGCCATAGAGCCTTTATTGTGATGACACAGTGGAACTCTCAATGGAAGCACCAATGTCGGTGTCAAAACCGGCGGATCTTGGGTAGGGGGTCCCGAACTGTGCGTCTAAGGCCGATGGTAACAGGAGGCAGGGGACACAATGTTTACCCAGGTTCAGGCCCTCTCGATGGAGGTAATACCCTACTTCCCTGCTTGATTGATCTTGATGATATGAGTATTACAAGAGTTGATCGACCACGAGATCGTAGAGGCTAAACCCTAGATGCTAGCCTATGATTATGATTGTTGTTGTCCTACGGACTAAACCCTCCAGTTTATATAGACACCGGAGGGGGCTAGGGTTACACAGAGTCGGTTCCAGAGAAGGAGATCTACATATCCAAATCGCCAAGCTTGCCTTCCACACAAAGGAGAGTCCCACCCGGACACGGGACGAAGCCTTCAATCTTGTATCTTCATAGTCCAACAGTCCAGCCAAAGTATATAGTCCGGCTTTCCGAGGACCCCTTAATCTAGGACTCCCTCAGGATGCACTTCAGTTTCACACCATTCGAACTCCTTCTGTATAGGGCATCATCCACAAACTGGTACATGCTGGACCGACGGGCTACTTTCTCCGCCTCTTCTTGTTCCCTAGGGAGTTCCCCTGTTTGGAGGAAATGGACGGTGTGCTGCGCCCATGCCGGAACCTGGGGCTCAACAGCAAGGACTAAAGGCTCGTCTTCCGCCGTAGGGGCAGCTGCCTCTACGGTGGGGGCCTGGGGCCCCGCCGGAGGTTGCTGCCCCCGGCAAGCTTGGGGCATCCGGCAACGTCTTTGCCGGTGGCTCTTGGGAGTTCAACGGGAAAGTACTTGCCGGGGCCTGCCTTCTTTCGCTTGTTCTGTCTTGCTGATGTCTCAACGGATGGCTAGGTCAACTGAAGCACAAAGGTACCTGGTTCCACAAGCAACATGAGGGCACCATGTTTCGACAAGTCGTCGGCAATGCTGTTCTCCGCTCGGGGAACATGCTCTGCTTGCAGACTGTCAAAACGCTCTTCCAACTTCCTCACCTCATCCACATAAGCTTCCATCAGTGGGCGCTAGTAATCCTTGTTGACTTGCTTGACGACGAGCTGTGAATCACCTCTGGTGATGAGCTTCCTGATTCTGAGGTCTGCCGCGATCCTGAGACCAGCAAGCAATCCCTCGTACTCTGTTGTGTTGTTTGTTGACTTTTCCCAGGGAAAGTGCATTTGGACTACGTACTTGAGGTGCTCTCCGGTGGGTGCGACGAGCAGCAAGCCGACACCAGCACCTTGCAGCGAGAAGGCTCCGTCAAAGTACATGATCCAATCATGGCTCGTCTCCTTGCCGGGAAGGGTGGTCTCTCTAACTTCTTCGTTTGGTGTTGAGGTCCATTCTGCTATGAACTCTGCCAAGGCTCGGCTCTTGATTGTTGAAGTGCTTTCAAATTTGAGGCCGAAGCTTGACAGTTCCCACACCCACTCCACAATCCTCCCAGTGGCATCCGGATTGTGCAAGATTCGTTGCAAAGGGAGGCGGGTGACGACGGTGATCTCATGTGCTTGGAAGTAGTGACGCAGCTTTCTCAAGGCCATAAGCGGGCCAAAAAGTAGCTTATGTATGCCAGGATATCTTGATCTAGCACCCTGCAAAAGGGAACTGACAAAATAAACCGGGTGTTGTACCACCTTCTTCTTCTGTTCGACTTCACCCGCTTGCGCGGGCTCCGTCTTACTGGGACTAGGCTCTGCCGGGGGTTCTGCCTTGCCAGCATCAGGCCCTACCGGGGAGTGATACGTCTCCAGCATATCTATAATTTGTGATTGCTCCATGCTATATTATCTACTGTTTTGGACATTATTGGGCTTTATTATCCACTTTTATATTATTTTTGGGACTAACATATTAACCGGAGGCCCAACCCAGAATTGTTGTTTTTGGCCTATTTTAGGGTTTCGAAGAAAAGGAATATCAAATGGAGTCCAAACGGAATGAAACCTTCGGGAACGTGATTTTCTCACCGAACATGATCCAGGAGACTTGGACCCTACGTCAAGAAACAAAGGAGGAGGCCACAAGGTAGGGGGCGCGCCTACCCCCCAGGCGCCCCCTCCACCCTCGTGGGCCCCCTGTTGCTCCACCGACGTACTCCTTCCTCCTATATATACCTACGTACCCCCAAACAACCAGATACGGTGCCAAAACCCTAATTCCACCACCGCAACTTTCTGTATCCACGGGATCCCATCTTGGGGCCTGTTTCGGAGCTCCGCCGGAGGGGGTATCCATCATGGAGGGCTTCTACATCAACACCATAGCCCCTTCGATGAAGTGTGAGTAGTTCACCTGAGACCTACGTGTCCATAGTTATTGGCTAGATGGCTCCTTCTCTCTTTTTCGATCTCAATACAATGTTCTCCCCCTCTCTTGTGGAGATCTATTCGATGTAATCTTCTTTTGCGGTGTGTTTGTTGAGACCGATGAATTGTGGGTTTATGATCAAGTCGATCTATGAACAATATTTGAATCCTTTTATGTATGATTGGTTATCTTTGCAAGTCTCTTCGAATTATCAGTTTGGTTTGGCCTACTAGATTGATCTTTCTTGCAATGGGAGAAGTGCTTAGCTTTGGGTTCAATCTTGCAGTGTCCTTTCCCAGTGACAGTAGGGGCAGCAAGGCACGTATTGTATTGTTGCCATCGAGGATAACAAGATGGGGTTTTCATCATATTGCATGAGTTTAGCCCTCTACATCATGTCATCTTTCTTAAGGCGTTACTCTGTTTTTATGAACTTAATACTCTAGATGCATGCTGGATAGCGGTCGATGACTGGAGTAATAATAGTGGATGCAGGCAGGAGTCGGTCTACTTGTCTCGGATGTGATGCCTGTATACATGATCATAACTAGATATTCTCATAACTATGCTCAATTTTGTCAATTTCTCAACAGTAATTCATTCACCCACCGTAAAATAGTTATGCTCTTGAGAGAATCCACTAGTGAAACCTATGGCCCCCGGGTATATCTTCATCATATTAATCTTCCAATACTTAGTTATTTCCTTTGCTTTTATTTTACTTTGCATCTTTATCATAAAAATACCAAAAATATTATCTTATCATATCTATCAGATCTCACTCTCGTAAGTGGCCATGTAGGGATTGACAACCCCTTATCGCGTTGGTTGCGAGGATTTATTTGTTTTGTGCAGGTACGAGGGACTCACGCACAACCTCCTACTGGATTGATACCTTGGTTCTCAAAAACTGAGGGAAATACCTACGCTACTTTGCTGCATCATCCCTTCCTCTTCGGGGAAAACCAACGCAGTGCTCAAGAGGTAGCAAGAAGGATTTCTGGCGCCGTTGCTGGGGAGGTTCGCGCAAGTCAAGATTTGACTCTCGACAACGAGCCATTTCTAGCGCCGTTGCCGGGGAGTCTACGCAAAAGTCAATATACCAAGTACCCATCACAA
Source organism: Triticum monococcum (assembly GCA_034509565.1). Taxonomy (NCBI): domain Eukaryota; kingdom Viridiplantae; phylum Streptophyta; class Magnoliopsida; order Poales; family Poaceae; genus Triticum; species Triticum monococcum. The sequence goes on from CM067843.1 coordinate 113,270,512, forward strand.
TCCTTATCTCCCGCATTACATTATTTGCCATTTGCCTCTCGTTTTCCTCTCCCCACTTCACCCTTGCCATTTTATTCGCCCTCTCTCTCTCTCTACCCTCCCTCTCTTTCTCTATTTGCCTCTTTTTGCCTGCTTGCTTTTTGTTTGCTTGTGTGTTGGATTGCTTGCTTGTCACGATGGCTCAAGATAACACTAAATTGTGTGACTTTACCAATACCAACAACAATGATTTTATTAGCACTCTGATTGCTCCTCTTACCGATGCTGAATCTTGTGAAATTAATGCTGCTTTGCTTAATCTTGTCATGAAAGATCCATTTTCTGGCCTTCCCAGTGAAGATGCCGCTACCCATCTAGATAGCTTCGTTGATTTGTGTGATATGCAAAAGAAGAAAGATGTGGATAACGATATTGTTAAATTGAAGCTATTCCCTTTTTCACTTAGAGATCGTGCTAAAGCTTCGTTTTCGTCTTTGACTAAAAATAGTATTGATTCATGGAATAAGTGGAAAGGTGCTTTTATCTCTAAGTATTTTCCTCCCGCTAAGATCATCTCCCTTAGAAACGATATTATGAATTTTAAGCAATTTGATCATGAACATGTTGCATAAGCTTGGAAGAGGATGAAATTAATAATACGTAATTGCCCTAATTATGGTTTGAATTCTTGGATGATTATACAAAAATTTTATGCCGGATTGAATTTTGCTTCTAGAAATCTTTTAGATTCGACCGCGGGAGGCACTCTTATGGAAATCACTTTAGGAGAAGCTACTAAACTCCTAGATAATATTATGGTTAATTATTCTCAATGGCATACTGAAAGATCTACTAATAAAAAGGTGCATGCGATAGAAGAAATTAATGTTTTGAGTGGAAAGATGGATGAACTTATGAAATTATTTGCTAGTAAAAGTGTTTCTTCTGATCCTAATGATATGCCCTTGTCTACTTTGATTGAGAATAATAATGAATCTATGGATGTGAATTTTGTTGGTAGGAACAATTTTGGTAACAACGCGTATAGAGGAAATTTTAATCCTACGCCTTATCCTTGTAATCCCTCTAATAATTATGGTAATTCCTAGAAAAATTCTTATGGAAATTATAATAAGATGCCCTCTGATTTTGAATCTAATATTAAAGAATTTATTACTTCGCAAAAGAATTTCAATGCCTTGATTGAAGAAACATTACTTAAGATTGATGAGTTGGCTAGGAATGTTGATAGAATTTCTCTTGATGTTGATTCTTCGAAACTTAGATCTATTCCACCTAAGCATGATGTCAATGAGTCTCTCAAAGCCATGAGAATTTCCATTGATGAGTGCAAAGAAAGAACCGCTAGGATGCGTGCTAATAAAGATGCCTTTATAAGAGTGTGTTCTTCTAGTTCCTATGAAAATAAAGATGAAGATCTAAAAGTTATTGATGTGTCCTCTATTAAATCTTTGTTTTGCAATATGAATCTTAATAATGATGGGACTGAATGTGATCCACCTTTACCTAGAAGGCGTTCCAAGAATTTGGAGTTTTTAGATCTTGATGCTAAAATTGATGAAAGTGCACTACAATAATTCTGTTGATACATGACAGTCCTAATCCGTCATGGACATGTGGAAAACTGTCATCAAAGGGTACTCATGACAGACTTGAAATCCGTCATGTATATCGCGTCATAATTTGACCACCATGTACTCCTTGACGGATCTCCAGACCGTCACGGATCCATGACAGATTTTGACCGTCATGGATGGCACTTAACTAACGTGCTCATAACGGCGTTAACTTGTCTGCCACATCATCATCTGACATGGATATTACATGGCAACCCATGAACTAAGTGGGCCTTTTTCAAATTTTGGCCCACTAAATTTCATCTCAGTCCAAGACCCACAACCCATGTAATAATCAACCAAAATGGTATTTCAGCCCATTAAATTTCGGTCAGTTGATGGCCCACTGATTTCGGCCGATAAATTAGCCCATCTCACATTTATCTGGTTCTATGCAAATTTTCAGCCAACACAATTTTGCAAATGATATATATTATGTCATTAAGTAGATGGAAATTACATAAACAGACTAGAAAAAACCATTTTACACGGAAGTAAAAACACAACAGAACTTAACATTACAGACATTTCTAAATAATACACATATGGAGGAGCAAAACGAAGACATTCAATCTACAACGGGTCCTAGAAATTCTCAGGCGGAGAACACCATTTTGCATATCCATCCATCACTGCAGACTCATCATCGGAGACACGCCACATCGCCTCGAACATGGGCATCCCATCTCCATCGACGAGAACAAGATGAACCGCCGTTCCCTGCGCATAGACAACCAAAAACTGCCTCAAAAAATCAGAAGTAAAACATAGGGAACTGGAGCTGGGGTGGGGCAAGTGCCTTAGAGCTCCAAGGTCGGCGAAAAAATCGGCGGCGAGGACGCCATAGCAGACGGACGCGGGCCCGTGACATTGCGGTGGCAGGTCGGCGCAGCCCCCTCGGCCAGGCACCTTGAGAGTGCTAGCTCAATGCGGCTTAGCGTGCTAGCATCGGGCGAAGAGGATTTGACTCCACCTGCACAAGAAATCGGCTCGATGGTTCAGTGAGTGCTGAACCCAGATGCCTGTGTTGTGGCTCAACGATTAACCATCTCACCAGTGCCATATCCTGCCGGCCACCGCGGGAAGTGGAGGCCGTCGCTTCCCTTGCCGTTCGATGGCAACACCCACCGTGACGCAGCTCTCAGGGACGGGTCGTGCTGCCCCCCGGCGTCCAAACACACACCCCCCGGACGGTGTGGGGGCGGCCTGGACGTCGCGCCGATGGTGCGTGTCTGGTGGCCTGATGCGGTCTCTGAGACGAGAGGAGCTGGGAGCCTGGGAGGGGAGGGGAGGCGGCGACTGGAGAAGGAGACGAGGAAGGAAGGTGCTGGAACCCGGCGGCTGTGGGGGAGGGAGAAAGAAGAGGGATAGGGTTTGTGTGCGAACCATTGGATCTCGGAAAATCGAACGGTGGAGAGGCTTGATCCATGTGTGGGTAGGCTCGACCAATCAGAAGGCGTCGTTTGCGTCGCGCATGATCTCCCCTCGGCTGAGAGCATCTGGGCTTTAGTTGACTTTAGCCCAACATCAGTGAGGCCGCCCAGAATTAAATTTTTTTCTCTATTTCCAAATAACTAATTAAGCCCACTTTCTTAAGTAAATTTCAAAACTTATTATACATACCACAATAAAAAATTACACGTGATATACTAAATGTATGTTATTTTTAGGTGTTACAACAACTTTCTAAATAATAAATATTTTCTATAGTTCAAATGAGTTTTCGTATTTTCTATTGAAAATGATTCCAACTAGAACTACATGTATCTCTAAAAAGTTTTAAAATTTTCAAAAAATATATATATTTAAGTTTATACGTTTAATTTTAACTTGTATGATAAAAAAGCATGAAAAAATAAAATATTTTTTATGAACAATTCAATCTTCTATTAGCAAGCAATGGGAGGGGAATGATACGATATACAAATGTGGTCAAGCAAACATGTAAGTTGTCATTAAATCTGTAATATCAAAAATTGATGCTTATTCGTTACTCATTGTTAGCCAAATGGTTAACTTGTTGCATAATGGTGTAATATCCAGATATTTTCCGAATTTCAACTTCAAATGATTCCTAACTTTGGTATTTAAAAAATAGGAATAACTTATTACATATAAAATATGTAAAATGATTTGTAGTGCAAAATAGTGCAATATTCAGGTAGTTTCGAAATTTCAAGTTCAAGTGGTGAATAAATGTTTATGTGGACTTCAATCTTTTTTGAAATGTCTAACTTTTATAAAAGTGATATAATATACTCCCTCCGTCCAAAAACAAGTGTCTTAAGTCTGGTACAACTTTATACTAAAGTTAGTACAAAGTCAAGACACTTATTTTGGGACGGGGGAGTAGTATGTTAGATGTAAAGAACATTTATAGCCTTTTAGATATGTAATTTTGGAATGGTTTACGCATGGTATGAAACTTTGGTGTTTCAAAAATAGGGGGTACAAATTATTACATAACAAGATGGGAAATGAGTGTGTGTTAGTGCATAATAGTGTTGTAAATTTAAATTGTCTTCGTTGCTACCATCTGTTCAGCTAAAATGTTAAACATTTGCTGCTTGTTGTGGTGTATAGCATATATGTGGTTGTGTATAATTGCGAATACAAAAGGAACTTTTTTGGAATATCGTTGTAATACACATAAGTGTTTCGAATAATACATCATTTTTTGAACCTATTTTGCAACGTATGCTTGTTTTCCAATACACCAATAATGTTCATTTTGTAAGCAGCGTATGTCACAACTTTTACAAAACCTTTTCAATTTTTTTACAACCTTTGAGTCTCATATGAGGGCACCATGCCAAGTTTCATGTTTTTCAAACTTCGTTTGCATTTTTCAGAATTAAGCAATATCTGCATGTAAATTTCGAGGTCGTGTCCTAGCACCCTCTTGTTTGGATTTTTTGATAAGGCCTAAACATAGACTTGCTAACACATAAATGATTTTTAAACCATTTTGGTGAACTTTTCCATGCATCTACAATTCAAAATTGAATTATATTCATTACTTTCACCATCTTACTTTCACCCACCTATTCACAAATGCGAATTTACATACCACTTGTTATGAAAAAAGGTTTTGAAGCTGATTATATATTTTTTATAACTCATAATGTTAGAAAAAAACTTATTCTACATACCCACCTATTTACAAAGTCTACAATCGTCACTTTGCATTCAAACTTGGCCCATTTCCTATGGAGATCTTCCGGTCTCCAAATAGTGTGTGTTGCAAGTTTTGTGAAACGCTCTCAAATTTTACCTTGGTGCCTAAGGATGATGTAATGATACCATGTCAGGTTTCATTATTCCATAATTTGTTTGCATTTTCTAGAATAAAAAAGTCAATAAGCTCTGTGTTTGAGGTCGATCCATGGCACCCTAATGTTTATGAATCCTCTTCTTTTCTTGGATAAGACCTGAACATAGACTCGTTAGCATTCTTGATATTATTTTTTCCATTCAAAACAAGAAATGTAAGGAAAAATTACCATTGCCATAAAACTTATCGGAAGTATTAATGCATTTGAAAAAAATGGTCAACTTGCTTTTAGAAAACCATTTCACGTGTATTAAAAATTTGTAAACGTGTTTTTAATTCACCATGCATTTTACCCGCGAAAAAGTCAATGTGTATTTAAAAAAAATAGACAACGTCCCTTTTAAAAAGTCAATGTATATTTAAAAAAATGTTCAGTGTGTTTTCAGGAAATGATGAAATTTTAATAAAAAATATTATGTACTATTAATCTTAAATTTCTATAGACTACAAGCATGTGTAACATTTTAAATACATTTCAAAAAATTATTATTATTACACAATAATTTTAATACAGGTTGAACAATATAGAAAAATTATGTGTTTTTGGTCCAGAATGAAGATACATAATTTACAAATAATTTCCAATGCACGTTGAACTTTTTAAGTCCATGTAAATTTTAGAAAAGTTCATTTTTACCTCTTCGTGGTACAAAGAATGAAAACAGAATAGACATTTGAAATACATACCAGTTGTATGTTAATAATTACTATAACTTTAACCCACAAAAAATAATAACTGTTGTAATGTTATATATTGGAAAAACTAATACAAAAAGAAAATGTAAATCTAACTTGGACAAAATAAAAAGAAAACGAGTAGAAAACTGCATGGGTTGGCGTACAACACCGGCCCAATTATATAATTACTATTTCTAGCATGTAGTTGTTGTCGGGTGGTTTGCCTAAAAAAAGTTGTTGTCAGTTGGCTAGCTCGTTCCATCGATTAAAGCTAGAAAACAAGTAAAAAACTGCTAGGTGCTAGAAATTTCTCAAAAAAATAAAAAATCTTGGTTGGTACAGCCAAGCACCACAACATTATTCTATATAAATTCTTGCTCATGTTTAACCAAATGGCATCTTGTGGCTTGATGGCTAGCTTGTTTGGTGTAGTAGCATCAGGTCTTAGGTTCGAACCCCATGAGCGCTCTTCATATTTTTGTTGTTATTTCTCTGGTGTCATACTGACATTGGGACCTGCTCTTTTCAATAAAGCTGACGTGGCATCAGTCTCGGTTCATTTCTCGCTCTGCCTCACTTAAATGTGGGTCCCATACTGCACGAGCTCGCATGACACCACGTGTACCGCTGGATGTAGCAAGGACTAACATGTGGGACAAAAGAAGAAAAAATATGCGGCACATCAGCAAGAGCCATCCGTGACGGACTGGATGATGTATAAAGAAAAAAACTAGGTCCAACTGCTTGTTTCATGATGATTTCTGTGACGGTTTTTTGTGTCTGTCATCAAGGGGCTACCATTTTGGGGGCCTATTTTCATCTTGCTGATCGATGACGTTTTTCGTGACGAACTAGAGAAACCATCATCGATGGCACCCTATCGGTGACGGATTTTGAGAACGTCATCCGAAATCTGTCATGGATTAATAGGTTTCTTGTAGTGGTGGTGTCGGTGTCAAAACCGGCGGATCTCGGGTAGGGGGTCCCGAACTGTGCGTCTAGGTCGGATGGTAACAGGAGGCAGGGGACACGATGTTTTACCCAGGTTCGGGCCCTCTTGATGGAGGTAAAACCCTACAGATTAATATTGATGACATGGGTAGTACAAGAGTAGATCTACCACGAGATCAGAGAGGCTAAACCCTAGAAGCTAGCCTATGGTATGATTGTATGTTGTGATTGTTGTCCTACGGACTAAAACCCTTCGGTTTATATAGACACCGGAGAGGGTTAGGGTTACACAAGCTCGGTTACAAAGGAGGAGATATCCATATACGTATTGCCTAGCTTGCCTTCCACGCCAAGTAGAGTCCCATCCGGACACAAGACGAAGTCTTCAATCTTGTATCTTCATAGTCTAACAGTCCGGCCAATGGAGATAGTCCGGCTGTCTGGAGACTCCCTAATCTAGGACTCCCTCAGTAGCCCCCGAACCAGGCTTCAATGATGATGAGTCCGGCGCGCAGTATTGTCTTCGGGATTGCAAGGCGGGTTCCTCTCCAAATTCTGCGTACCTGTCGAAATAATGTCCGGTTTCTTGTGAATGTTTGTACTCCTTGGCTTCCACGCCCAATAATGGCCACTTTCCACGTGTCGAGCGAATGTGAAGAGCCAGGGTGTTTTCACATTTAACCCCCCTAGCTATGTGAATGAGCCGCCTATTTAAAAAGACGAGGATTCAGATCCAAATCACACCATCCTCCCTTGGCGAGCCTTCATCGGAGCGCATCCAACGGAGATCCATTCCATCATGGCCGGTCGACGCAGCTCCTCCTCTCGCACCCCTAGCTCCAAGCCTGGAGATTGGGAGAGATGTTCCATCCCGCATAGCAAATTAGTGATGCCTCAGTCCAAGGGATTTCTTCCCCCAGCGTGCATGGTCCCGGTTCGAGCCGGGCTCGCCACCTATAATAGCGGAGAGCAGGCGGAGAGCCTTCCCAATCCCTCCAAGGGAGAGCGGGTATGCCTTGTCCCTTATTTAGTAAGGGGGCTCGGATTTCCAATTCATCTGTTTCTCCGGGGCTCCTGGAGTTCTACGGTCTCCAGTTGCACAATCTTACGCCTGCCTCCCTACTGCATGTCGCGGGATTCGTAGCGCTCTGCGAGTTGTTTTTGGGCTGTAAGGCTTATTTCGCTCTATGGAAGAAGCTGTTCTGCCTTGTGCCCCGTTCTCAGAAGGGGTCAATATATCAAGTGGGCGGAGCCGAAGTGTGGCGTATTGCCGGGACCGGATACCTGTCCGGGACCCCAAAGAAGACGTCCGAAGAATGGCCTTCAGAATGGTTTTATATAGAAGACGTCCTCCTCCCGGATCCTATTCGGATCGGCCTTCCGGAGTTCGACAACGCCCCTTTGAAGAAGCGCCAGAGTTGGCATCCACGGAGCTCCCTAGAGGAAGATGACAGGGACATTCTTTACCTGATGAGCCGGATAAATTTTTTAGCTCGATCCGGATTGACCATGATCGAGGTCATGGCCATATGCATCATGCGGGGGGTGCAGCCGCTTCAGTATAGAGGCCACCCCATGTGGGATTTCAGCGGGGAGGATGACGCCACCCGCCACGGCCGCAAAGGGCCGGGATCGGCTGCTGATCTAAGAAATATCGTATCCACATTGTACAGGGGAGAAGAAGAGGAATTCCTTCGTGTCAACCCGCAGGGCGGATTTTCTATCTACAACCCTCCGAGCTGGGTAAGCGAAGACTTTTTATCGCCCATCCATTTTGTATTCCCGTAGTTAAGTATTCATTCTAGTGATTTCATCGCAGGAGCTACGCCAGGCTGTAAAGTATATAAACAGCCCTCCTCCACAGCCCGAGGACCCTGGACGGTCCCTTGACCCGGCTTCCCAGGAGGATCCGGACCTATCTGTGGAGCTGATCGATGGGGTATTTTACCAATGGAGTAATGACAACGTCTTGGTCTCCATCACAACCGATTACCCTAGGCTAGTTCCAGCCTCACAGGTGACTGAGACCGAAGTCCCAGCACTTAAAAAGGGATCCGTCCTTGCGATTTTTGATTGCCATATAACAGCCGTGTTTTGCAGGGGAGGTCCTCGAGGCCGAAGGCCGAGCCTGCGGCGACTGGCCAACAAGGCGCCGCGAGGTCAAGCAGGCTGAAAAGACCCGCAGTCCGGATTGAGACACCAGCGCAGCGGTATGGCGCGCCGTCCTTATTGCAAGACATTATTATCAGAGGCATATTAACGCCCATGCCTTCTTTTCAGGAAAAAGAGCGCTCGTCGGACTATACCCGGAGAGGCTGCCAATCGCGCCTCCACAAGCCAGGCTCCAAGGCCGGATTCAGAGGCGGGAAAGAACACAAGGCGTGCGCCGGGTGCTCCTCTGATAGAGGATGCGGATAAACTGTCCGCCACCCATTCCGAGGTGGAAAGTGCCATGAACCACAGGCGTCGCCGGACTATTCTTCGTGACGCTTGTTTCTCCCAAGAGGCATTGGATGCCTTCAACTCGGGAGACGTGCACCTTCGTGCCGCTCAAATGGTCTAGCCAGAGCCACAGAGCAGTATGTAAAAGACATACGGGTGAGAAAATTTGGTGATTATATATATCAGTAGCCCCTGAGACTTGAAACAGTTAGGATAACTGATTTAAGGATCATTTGTTTATGCAGGTTCTTACAGAAAAGAATACTCAACTGTCCCAGGAGCTGGAAGAGTGCAAAGCCCAACTTCAGGCCACACTGGCCGCGGCAGGGGAGCCCAAAGAGACCCCCTCTGGTAACATATCCTTCAAATGATAAGTATCATATAGAATGCGACGTGTATGCAGATCTGACGATAAAATTGCAGATGATGCTGGCGTAAATCCGGATAAGCAACAGCTCCAACACTAGCTAAAGGCCGGTGAGAATGTGCTTATGAGGGTGAGGCAGGACAAAAATGATCTCCCAGATGCCAACACCAAGCTGGGCGTGGAACTACAAGATGTTCGCGCCTAACTATTGGACTCTGTTAAGGAAAATCGGTGGCTTCGACACGTCATATTTAGTAAGTGCTTGAATGAACTTTGAAAAAGAGTTCAGAGAGGAAGCTGGCTGACAGAATTATGTCTGAAGGTATGTTAACAGGTCATCCTGCCGAGGAAATGCCCGGTTCAACGGGTGACCTTCTTCCCGAGCTCTCACAGCTGCACGAACGAGTTCGGCAGGTGATGCAAGGTGTCGCCCAGGCCTTGTGGCCATCCGTCTCCATACCCGAAGGCCTTGGAGAGCTTGCAGAAAAGCTAAAGGGAGCGCGGCGACGCTTCCGATTATGGAAGATATCGGCCTGCCATCAGGGCGCCAGGGAAGCCTGGGCGATGATGAAGACACGTTACACGAAGGCTGACCCGAACCACATGGCCGAAGTCGGACCTGTGGAGCCCAATGGGAAGGAGATCCCTGTGAGCTTAGTGTACGGCCAAGTAGAATTGGCCGCAAAGTATTCCCAATAGGACTATAGACTAGACGGCCTATTGGATGGTATTGAAGAGGAATTCAACCAGTCAAATTGACTATGTAATTTTAAAGTGACATGTATAATGCCTTCTAGCCGGATTGTAGATCATTTGTCGTGGCAGACCTTTTCGCTTCAACCTCGGGACCCGACAGTCCGGAGTGTATCCGAATACCCTCTCGGTTATGTAAGAACCAGGGCATGCGTGGAGACCAGGCGTAGGGGTCATTAGTGCTTTATCAGACAAGTGCCCAACTAGGTATGTTATATTACATGGGTAGTAAGAAACATCTTCCAGAGAGAATAGTTCCATTAAGGGTTCCTTTCCCTGGGTAAGCATGCCCTAAAGTGCATGTCCGGACTGCGATAAGAAGCGCAGAAAAATCATCTGGGGGCAGATATGGATAATAAAAGTCATCTTTTGTTCACCGACCAAATATTCCCTTAAGAACGCTAGCTTTCGGCTTCACGCAGTCTGAGGTACATGTCCGGCTGACCCGGCGGTAACAATCGCAGAGGTGCTCCCCTTATGCCCTAGCCGAATTAACGGGAACACAGGGCATAAATACAAGAGCCAGGCAGCCCAACTTGGCCAAAACTTAAGTCATATCGATGCATATAATGGTGAAAAAGGTACATGCGGAAGTATAACACATGTGTTGGGCGTGAGGCCCAGGAAAATAACATAAGCTTCTGTGAAAGAAGCCCCCAGGTATGAAGAGTGCGGCTAGCGCATCTGTAGTGTATGAGTGAGGCACAAGGTGACCCTTGAAGGCCTAGAGAAATAAAAGAAAGGAAGGGAAACAAGATAGATGATGCATATGTAGAAAATGGACAAAGGGAGGGGACTAACATAGAGTCCGGTGCTAAGCGTAGAATCTTCGAAGCCTGGCTGCGTTCCATGGGTTCGGCTCGAGTCGACTAGTCGATGCATCCCGCAGGCGGTACGCTCCACCGGTCAGAACTTGGTCGATAATGAAGGGACCTTCCCATGTGGGCTCGAGCTTGTTCTTTTTCTTATCCGGCAGCCGTAGAACTAGTTCGCGAATGTTATAAGTTTTGGCCCGTACTTCTCTGCTTTGGTATCTGCGAGCCTGCTGCTGGTAAAATGCGAAACGGGCTTTGGCTACGTCGCGCTCTTCCTCCAAGGTGTCCCGACTGTCGTGCCGATCGAGCTCGGCTTCTCTTTCTTCGTACATGCGCACTCGAGGTGAGTCATGAATTATGTCACAGGGCAGGACTGCCTCTGCGCCGTACACCATAAAAAACAGTGTATATCTGGTACTACGATTCGGCGTGGTCCGTAGCCCCCAGAGTACGGAGTCAAGCTCCTCTACCCAGTGCATGTCAGACTCCGTTAAGGAGCGCACTAGTCTGGGTTTAATGCCGCTCATTATAAGATCATTTGCTCGTTCGACTTGTCCATTGGTTTGTGGGTGATAGACTGAAGCATAGTCGAGCTTGATGCCCATTTTGCTACACCAGAGTTTTACCTCGTCGGCCGTGAAGTTCGTGCTGTTATCAGTGATGATGCTGTGGGGGATGCCATAACGGTGTACAACCCCGAATATGAAATCTATCACCGGTCCGGATTCGGCTGTTTTAACTGGTTTAGCTTCTATCCATTTGGTGATTTTATCCACCATGACCAATAAGTATTTTTTTCTTGTGGGTTCCCCCTTTAAGGGGTCCAACCATGTCAAGCCCCCAGACCGCGAGGGGCCATGTAATGGGGATTGTTTGGAGGGCGGTGGGTGGCATGTGGCTTTGATTTGCAAAGAGCTGGCAACTGGCGCAACGTTGGACCAAGTCCTGTGCATCTGCCCGGGCCGTTGGCCAATAGAATCATGTACAGAAGGCCTTGCTTACAAGAGCTCGGGCTGCAGCGTGAGGACCGCCGAGTCTGGCATGAATTTCTGCCAAAAGGTTCCGCCCTTCCTCTTCGGAGATGCACCTTTGAAGGACTCCGGTGGCGCTTTTTTGTACAATTCTCCCTCACGGACCCTGTAGGCCTTGGATCACCGCACTATGCAGTGTGCCTCATTTTGGTCCTCCGGAAGTTCCTATCTAGTTAGGTAGGCCAGGAATGGTTCTGTCCACGGGGCAATAATGGCCATTATTTCGTGGGCTGAATGTGTTATTTCGGTGGTGGAGCCTCCGATTGTGTCAGAGAGTTCGGTATCGGGTATTTTGGCCAGGTCTGGACTGTTGTTACCGGTGTCCCCTTCCCATGCTACGGATGGCTTGAAGAGCCGTTTGAGAAATATGTTGGGAGGGACCGCGTCGCGTTTTGCGCCGATGCGGGCGAGGATATCCGCCGCCTGATTGTTTTCCAGAGCCACATGATGAAATTCGAGCCCCTTGAACCGAGCTGGCCTTTTCAGGACGGCATTGCGATAAGCTTCCATTTTTGGATCCTTGGCATCGAAGTCTCCATTTATCTGAGATATCGCGAGGGTTGAATCCCCGCACACCTCTAGGCGTTGAATGCCCATGGATACTACCATCCAGAGACCATGTAGAAGGGCCTCATATCCGGCTGCGTTATTGGAGTCCGTATACATTGTCTGTAGTACGTATTGAATGGTATCTCCTGTTGGGGACGTCGAAATGACGCCAGCCCCCAGACCAGCCAACATTTTGGAGCCGTCGAAGTGCATGATCCAGTTTGAATATGTGCCCTACTCTTTAGGTAGTTCGGCTTCCGTGCACTCAGCGACGAAGTCAGCCAAAACTTGCGACTTAATAGCTTGCCGTGGCTTGTAAGTTATGTCGAACGGGAGGATCTCAATGGCCCATTTGGCAATCCGGCCCGTCGCGTCGCGGTTGTTTATAATATCATTAAGTGGTACTTTCGAGGCTACCGTTATTGAACACTCTTGAAAGTAGTGTCGCAGCTTCCGGGATGCCATAAATACCGCGTACGCTATCTTTTGATAATGTGGGTACCGTGATTTGCATGGAGTAAGGACAGCGGACACATAGTAGACCGGCTTTTGAAGGGGGAATTTGTGTCCGTCCACTTCTCGCTCGACGACGAGCATTGCGCTTACTACTTGATGAGTTGCATTGGTTCACCAATGTTTGGCGCGGCCAGGACTGGGTTTGTTGCCAATATTGCTTTTATTTCGTTGAGTCCGGCCGAGGCGGCATCCGTCCACTCAAAGTGTTCGGTGCGCCGGAGGAGGCGATAAAGGGGTAATGCCTTTTCTCCCAAGTGGGAGATAAAGCGGCTTAGAGCCGCCACGCATCCAGTCAATTTTTGTATTTGTTTGAGGTCTGTTGGGGTAGCCAACTGTGACAACGCTTGGATTTTGGCCGTATTAGCTTCAATACCTCTACTGGAGACAATGAATCCCATGAGCTTTCCAGTTGGTACACCAAAAACGCATTTTTCCGGATTGAGCTTAATGTCATATGTTCAGAGGTTGTCGAATGTGAGCCTCACGTCGTGTACTAGAGTTTCGACATGCTTGTTTTTAATTACCACTTCATCCAGGTATGCCTCCACTGTTTTGCCGATCTGGTTTGCCAGACATGTCTGAATCATACGCTTATATGTTGCGCCGGCGTTTTTGAGCCCGAAGGGCATTGTGTTGAAGCAGAATGGGCCATATGGTGTGATGAATGCCGTCGCGGCTTGGTGTGGCTCCGCCATTTTAATTTGATGGTAGCCGGAGTATGTGTCGAGGAAACATAATGAATCGTGTCCTGCGGTAGCATCGATGATTTGATCGATGCGGGGGAGGGGGAAGGGATCCTTTGGGCAGGCCTTGTTGAGGTCCTTAAAATCGACGCCAAGCGCCAGGATTTGTCCTTCTTTGGTACCATCACCAGGTTTGCTAGCGAGTCCGGATGTTTTATGTCTCTGATGAATCCGGCCTTCAATAGCTTGGCTAGGTCCTCTCCCATGGCTTGTCTCTTAGGCTCGGAGAAACGTCGAAGAGCCTGCTTGACTGGCTTGAATCCTTTTAGGATATTTAGGCTGTGCTCAGCCAGCCTGGATGGGATTCCTGGCATGTCTGAAGGGTGCCAGGCAAAAATGTCCCAGTTCTCGCGTAGGAACTCTCGTAGTGCGGCGTCGACATCAGGGTTTAATTGTGCCCCGATGGAAGCTGTTTTTGTAGGGTCCATTGGATGGACTTGGAATTTGACCATTTCGTCCGCCGGTTTAAAGGAGGTGGACTTGGATCTTTTATCGAGTATCACATCATCCCTGTTCACTGTGGAGCGCAGTGCAGTTAGTTCCTCGGCCGCTAGGGCTTCGGATAGTGCCTCGAGGGCTAGTGCGGCTGTCTTGTTTTCGGCGCGGAGTGCTATGTCCGGATCACTAGGAAGAGTGATGATTCCGTTGGGCCCGGGCATTTTGAGCTTCATGTACCCGTAATGGGGTATGGCCTGGAAGATTGTAAACGCCTCCCGCCCTAGTAGAGCATGGTATCCGCTGCTGAATGGGGCCACTTGGAATGTAATTTCTTCAGACCTGTAATTATCCGGCGTGCCGAATACCACATCTAGTGTGATTTTCCCAGCACAGCATGCTTCCCGACTAGGGATGATTCCTCTAAAGGTTGTGCTACTTTGCTCAATGCGGTTCCAGTATATTTCCATCTTTTGAAGAGTTTCCTCATAGATGAGGTTCAATCCGCTGCTGCCGTCCATGAGTACCTTGGTGAGTCGAAAGCCGTCCATGATTGGACTGAGGACCAGTGCGGCTGGTGCTCGGGCTGTTCGGAATTTGGGTTCGTCAATGGCATTGAAGGTAATAGCCATGTCACTCTAGGGATTTACTTCTGCTATGTGGCAGATTTCGACCATGCTGCGGAGTGTTCGCTTCTGTCTATTATTTGACGCGAAGGTCTCAAAGACCGTTAACACTGTATTGTTGTCCACGGGATGGTGCTCTGTGGTTTTTGGGAGGAGTAGATCCTCACCACTTTTGGCCACCTGCCGGAGTATCCAACATGCTCTAAGGTTGTGCGTTGGTATTGCATCCGCTGTACTATGAATTTTGCAGGGTCCGTTGAGCCATCCCTCCAGTACGGTTCCTTGCCCCGTAGAGGGCTTTTGCTTTTTGGTAGTTAACCCAGGTGTATTGTGATAATGCACCCTTTTATTTCGGACTGGGTTTGTATTTAGGGCCGGATTATCCCAAAACTTTATTTCAATTTTCCAGGCACTTTCCATCGCACAGTACTTTCATACTATGGACACCAAGTCGGTAAAGCATGTAATTTTGTGGCGACTTATGGCGTTGAGGATTCCCTTGTCCGTGCAATTATTGCAAAAAGAATGAAATTGCGTCTTCCTCGCGGCAGTCCTTTATCCTGTTCATAACCAGGAGGAATCTGGCCCAGTAATGGTGTACTGTTTCTTCGGGCTCTTGCCTAATTTGGGATAGATCGCGTATGTTTGGGTGGGTGGGTGGAATTGAATCCGAATCCTTACCCAATCTGAGACTCATGGGCCAAGGAGTTTCCGAACTCGAAAGTTTGGATTATTGGATGTTTTCCGATAAATCTAGCCTGCTGCCTGATTCTAGGTTCAGGCCTTGAGTGACGTCCTCCCCTCCGTGGGTATCCGGCTTGGAGGGATCGGGAATCCGGACATAGCGAGTCCTTAAGATAGATGAAGGGTTGCCGCATTGTTCCTCCACCACTTCAACATGATGGATGACCTGGGGAGAGTTGATCTCTCTCAGATCGGGTTTAGGCCCAATCTGATCACAGTGTGTAGTGACTCCCAGGGCGGCGATGCGATCCAAGAGCTCGTTCAGGGAAGAGAGCTCCATTGGATCTAACTGCTCGGCGAGTTCCGAGTTGACTTGAAGATTGCTTTCGATGACCCGAGAAGTCATCGTCGGCGCAGCGGCCGAACAGGCGGTCATAAGAAAACCACCTAGCCGGAGAGTTTGGCCGATAGCCAAAGCTCCCTCAGCAATAGTGCCGTCTTTAAAGACGAGATGAGACATCCTTCCTGGTGGCGACGGCACAACGAACTCTCAATGAAAGCACCAATGTCGGTGTCAAAACTGGCAGATCTCGGGTAGGGGGTCCCGAACTATGCGTCTAGGCCGGATGGTAACAGGAGGCAGGGGACATGATGTTTTACCCAGGTTCGGGCCCTCTTGATGGAGGTAAAACCCTACGTCCTACTTGATTAATATTGATGATATGGGTAGTACAAGAGTAGATCTACCACGAGATCAGAGAGGCTAAACCCTAGAAGCTAGCCTATGGTATGATTGTATGTTGTGATTGTTGTCCTACGGACTAAACCCCTTCGGTTTATATAGACACCGGAGAGGGTTAGGGTTACACAAGGTCGGTTACAAAGGAGGAGATATCCATATACATATTGCCTAGCTTTCCTTCCACGCCAAGTAGAGTCCCATCCGGACACGAGACAAAGTCTTCTATCTTGTATCTTCATAGTCTAACAGTCCGGCCAATGGAGATAGTCCGGCTGTCCGGAGACCCCCTAATCCAGGACTCCCTCAAGTGGGATCGAAGAAATTAAAACCCTAGATGTTGCTAAACCCAATATTTTGGATTTCAAGGAATTTAATTATGAAAATTGCTCTTTGATTGATTTTATTTCCTTGTTGAATCTGTGCTAAATTCTCCTCACGCTTATAGTCAAAATAAAGCGTTCACTAAACATATCGTTCATGCCTTGATGCAATCTTATGAAGAAAAACTTGAATTGGAAGTTTCTATCCCTAGAAAACTTTATGATGAGTGGGAACCAACTATTAAAATTATGATTAAAGAACATGAGTTCTATGCTTTATGTGATTTGGGTGCTAGTGTTTCCACGATTCCAAAGACTTTGTGTGATTTGTTAGGTTTTCGTGATTTTGATGATTGCTCTCTAAACTTGCACCTTGCGGATTCCACTATTAAGAAATCTATGGGAAGAATTAATGATGTTCTTATTGTTGCAAATAGGAATTATGTGCCAGTAGATTTTTATCGTTCTTGACATAGATTGCAATCCTTCATGTCCTATTATTCTTGGTAGACCTTTCCTTAGAATGATTGGTGCAATTATTGATATGAAGGAAGGAAATATTAGATTCCAATTTCCGTTAAGGAAAGGCATGGAACACATTCCTAGAAAGAAAATTAAATTACCTTATGAATCTATTATGAGAACCACTTATGGATTGCCTACCAAAGATGGCAACACCTAGATCTATCCTTGCCTTTTATGCCTAGCTAGGGGCGTTAAACGATAGCGCTTGTTGGGAGGCAACCAAATTTTATTTGTATTCCTTGCTTTTTTATCTTGTTTAGTAATAAATAATTTATCTAGACTCTCTTTAGGTTGTGTTTTTTGTGTTTAATTAGTGTTTGTGCCAAGTAGAACAGTTGGGAAGACTTGGGGAAAGTCTTGATATCTTGCTGTAAAAAACAGAAATTTAGCGCTTACGAGAACTGCTGCCATTTTTATTTCGAAAGTGATATTTGGTTAATTATTTTTGCAGATGATTAATAGATAAATTTCTCACTTCCAGCAATTTATTTTAGAATTTTTTGGGTTCCAGATCTTGCGTTAGCTACAGATTACTACAGACTGTTCTGTTTTTGACAGATTCTGTTTTTCGTGTGTTGTTTGCTTATTTTGATGAATCTATGGCTAGTAAAATAGTTTATAAACCATAGAGAAGTTGGAATACAGTAGGTTTAACACCAACATAAGTAAATAATGAGTTCATTACAGTACCTTGAAGTGGTCTTTTGTTTTCTTTCGCTAACGGAGCTCACGAGATTTTCTACTTTGAGTTTTGTGTTGTGAAGTTTTCAAGTTTTGGGTAAATATTTGATGGATTATGGAACAAGGAGTGGCAAGAGCCTAAGATTGGGTATTCCCATGGCACTCCCAATATAATCTAAGGACACCTAAGAGCCAAAGCTTGGGGATGCCCCGGAAGGCATCCCCTCTTTTCGTCTACTTCTATCGGTAACTTTACTGGGAGCTATATTTTTATTCACCACATGATATGTGTTTTGCTTGGAGCGTCTTGTGTGATTTGAGTCTTTGATTTTTAGTTTATCACAATCATCCTTGCTGTACACAACTTTTGAGAGAGCCGTACATGATTTGAAATTTGTTAGAATACTCTATGTGCTTCACTTATATCTTTTGAGTTATATAGTTTTGCTCTAGTACCTCACTTATATCTTTTAGAGCACGATGGTGGATTTGTTTTATAGAAACTTTGATCTCTCATGCTTCACTTAGATTATTTTGTGAGTCTTAAATATCATGGTGATTTGCTTAAATAATCCTAATATGCTAGGTATTCAAGATTAGTAAAAAAATTCCTATGAGTGTTTTGAATACTAAGAGAAGTTTGATGCTTGATGATTGTTTTGAGATATGGAGGTAATAATATCAAAGTCGTGCTAGTTGGGTAGTTGTGAATTTGAGAAGTGCTTGTGTTGAAGTTTGCAAGTCCCGTAGCATGCACGCATGGTAAACGTTATGTAACAAATTTAAAACATGAGGTGTTCTTTGATTGTCTTCCTTATGAGTGGCGGTCGAGGATGAGCGATGGTCTTTTCCTACCAATCTATCCCCCTAGGAGCATGTGCTATAACGCCCTCGATGCGGCTATATCTCCCACGTGTCGAAGCACGACTTAGAGGCATAACCGCATTCAAAGCAATGTCGCAAGTGAGGTAATCTTCACACAACCCATGTAATACATAAGGGAAAGAGATACATAGTTGGCTTACAATCGCCACTTCACACCATACATGAATAAAGCATTACATTCATCCAAATACACTCAAGGTCCGACTACGGAACCAAAATAAAAGAATACTACCCCAAATGCTACACAGATCCCCGATCGACCTCAACTGGGCTCCACTACTGATCAACTAGAATGAAACAACACAAAGGACAAGATCTTCATCGAACTCCTCCTTGAGCTTGGTTGCGCCACCTTCTCGGTAACATCGGCACCTGCAAATTGGTTTTGGAAGTATCTGTGAGTCACGGGGACTCAGCAATCTCACACCCTCGCGATCAAGACTATTTAAGCTCATAGGAAGGCTAAAGGTATGAGGTGGAGCTGCAGCAAGCGACTAGCATATATGGTGGCTAACATACGCAAATGAGAGCAAGAAGAGAAGGCAAAAGCATGGTCGAACAACTATGATCAAGAAGTGATCCTAGAACAACCTACGTCAAGCATTACTCCAACACCGTGTTCACTTCCCGGACTCCGCCGAGAAGAGACCATCACGGTTACACACGCGGTTGATGTATTTTAATTAAGATCAACTTCAGGTTTTATAGAACCGGACATTAACAAATTCCCATCTGCCAATAACCGTGGGCACGGCTTTCGAAAGTTCAAATCCCTGCAGGGGTGTCCCAACTTAGCCCATTGTCGGTGTCAAAACCGGCGGATCTCGGGTAGGGGGTCCCGAACTGTGCGTCTAGGCCGGATGGTAACAGGAGGCAGGGGACACGAAGTTTTACCCAGGTTCGGGCCCTCTCGATGGAGGTAAAACCCTACGTCCTGCTTGATTAATATTGATGGTATGGGTATTACAAGAGTTGATCTACCACGAGATCAGAGAGGCTAAACCCTAGAAGCTAGCCTATGGTATGATTGTTGATGTGTATGTTGTCCTACGGACTAAAACCCTCCGATTTATATAGACACCGGATAGGTTTAGGGTTACATAGAGTCGGTTACAATGGTAGGAGATCTGAATATCTGTATCGCCAAGCTTGCCTTCCACGCCAAGGAAAGTCCCTTCCGGACACGGGACGAAGTCTTCAATCTTGTATCTTCATAGTCCTGGAGTCCGGCTGAAGGTATAGTCCGGCCATCCGGACACCCCCTAATCCAGGACTCCCTTAGTAGCCCCCAAACCAGGCTTCAATGACGATGAGTCCGGCGCGCAGATTGTTTGGGCATTGCAAGGCGGGTTCTCCTCCAAATTCCATGTACCTGTCGAATAAAGTCCGGTTTCTTGTAGATGTTGCGCTCCTTGGCTTCTACGCCCAATAATGGCCGCTCCCCATGTGTCAAACGAATATGAAAGGTATAAGTGTTTTTACATTCACACCCCTAGCCGCGTAAACAAGCTGACCTATTTAAGGAGACGAGGATTTAGATCCAAACCACACCTTCCCCCTTCGGGACTATTCATCAGAGCGCATTCGACAAAGATCTATTCCACCCTGGCTAGCCGTCGCGACTCCTCCTCCCGCCCTTCCAGCCCCAAGCCTGGATATTGGGAAAGATGCTCCATCCCGCATAGAGAGTTGGTGACGCTCCAGACCAAGGGATTTCTCCCCCGGCCTATATGATCCCGATTCAAGCTGGTCTTGCTGTCTATAACGGCGGAGAGCAAGTGGAGAGCGCCCCTAATCCCTCTAAGGGAGAGCGGGTGTGCCTCGTCCCTTATTTAATAAGGGGGTTTGGATTTCCAATCCATCCATTTCTCCGGGGGCTGCTGGAGTTCTACGGCCTCCAGCTACATCATCTCACGCCTGCCTCAGTATTGCATATCGCGGGCTTTGTAGCACTCTATGAGCTGTTCTTGGGTGTTGAAGCTCATTTCGGACTGTGGAGGGAGCTATTTTGCCTCGTGCCCCGTTCCAAGAAGGGGTCTATGTATCAAGTGGGCAGAGCCGAAGTATGGCGCATCGTCGGGACCGGCTATCTATCCGGAACCCCAAAGAAGGCATCCGAAGACTGGCCCTCGGAATGGTTTTACATAGAAGACGTCCCGCTGCCGGATCCTGTCCAGATTGGCCTCCCTGAATTCAACAATGCTCCCCTAAAGAAGCGCCTAAGCTGGCGCCCACGGAGCCCTCAGAGGGAAAGTGATAGGGACGTCGTTTACCTGATGGGCTGGATAAGATTGTTAGCTCATTCTGGTTAACCATGATCGGGGTCATGGCCGCATGCATCATGCGAGGGGTGCAGCCGCTATAGTATAGAGGCCATCCCATGTGGGATTTCAACGGGGAGGACGACACCACCCGTTACGGCCGTAAGGGCCCGGATTCGGCTGCGGCTCTAATAAAGACCTTGTCCGCTTTGTACAAGGGAGAAGAGGAGGATTTTCTCCGTGTTGACCCAAAGGGTGGATTTTCCATGTACAATCCTCCAAGCTGGGTGAGTGATCACATCTTGCCCATTCGTTTCATATCCCTATTGTTTAAATGTTTAATCTTAGTGATTTCTACGCAGGAACTGCGCCAGGCTGTTAAAGAAATAAATAGCCCTCCTCCACAACCCGAGGACCCAGGACGGTCCCTTGACCCGGACTCGGAAGAGGATCTGGAGCTTTCGGTGGATCTGATTGATGGAGTGTTCCATCAATTGAGTAAGGACAACGTCCTGGTGGCCATTACGGCCGATTATCCGGGGCTAATTCCGGCCTCCCAGAAACGGGAGGCCGAACCTACGGCGACAAGCCAACGAGGGGCCGCAGGGTCCCGTGGGCAGAAAAGAGGTGCAGTCCGGACCGGGGCGTCAGCGCAAAGGTATGGCGCACCCCCTTATCCCAGGTGTCGTACCTTCAGGGCATATTACCACTTGTGCTCTCTTCAGAATAAAGAGACCTCGCCGAACTATATTCGTAGAGACCGCCAATTGCGCCTCCACCAGCCAGGCTCCAAAGCCTAGCCCGGAAGCGGGACCGAACACAAGGTGCGCACCAGACGCTCCTCCGACGGAGGATGTGGACAGGTTGTCTGCCACCAACTCTGAGGTGGAGAGTGCCATGAAGCACAGGCGTCGCCGAACAATTCTTCGCGACGCGTGTTTCTCCCAAGAGGCGTTAGATGCCTTTAAGTCAGGAGATGCGCACCTCCGTGCCGCTCAAAATGGTCTAACCAGAGCCATGGAGCAATATGTAAAAGACATACGGGTAAGAAAATTTTGGTAATTATATATACCAGTAGCCCCCGAGATTTGAAACAGTTAAGATAACTGATTTAAGGATCATTTTATGAAGGTTCTTACAGAAAAGAATTCCCTACTGTCCAAGGAGCTGGAAGAGTGCAAAGCCCAACTTGAGGTCGCACTAGCCGCGGCAGGGGAGCCTAAGGAGGCCCCCTCTGGTAATATACACTTCGAAAGATAAGTATTTTGCGAAGCACGGCTTTGGTGCGAATCTGACAAATGAAATTGCAGATGGCGCCGGATTAGATCCGGAAAGGCAACACCTCCTACGCCAGCTAAAGGCTGGTGAGAGGGTGCTGTTAAAGGTGATGGGGGAGAAGAACGATCTCCGAGATGCCAACACCAAGCTGGGCGTCGAGCGGAAAGATGTTCGTGCCCAGCTGCCAGACTCCGTGAAGGAGAATCAGCGGCTTCGGCGTGGCATATTTAGTAAGTGCTTGAGCGAACCTTTTGAAAGAAAGTTTAGCGAGGAAGTCGACTAACAAAGCAATGTCTGTAGGTGTGCTGATAGGTCGTCCTGCAGAGGAGATGCCCGGTTCTACTGGTGACCTTCTTCCCGAGCTCTCACAACTGCTCGATCGAGTTCGGCAGGCGATGCGAGGCGTCGCCCAGGCCCTGTGGCCATCCGTCTCCATGCCTGAAGGTCTTGGAGAGCTTGCAGAGAAGCTATAAGGAGCACGTTGGCGCTTCCGATTGTGAAAGATATCAGCCTGCCGTCAAGGCGCTAGGGAGGCCTGGGCCATGGTGAAGACGCGGTACGCAAAGGCTGACCCCAACCACATGGCCGAGGTCGGTCCTATAGGGCCCGATGGGAAGGAGATCCCTGTAAGCTTAGTATACGACCAAGTAGAGTTGGCCGCAAAGTATTCCCAGCAGGACTGTAAATTAGACAGCCTGTTAGATGGTATTGAAGAGGAATACGATCAGTCAAAATGACTATGTAATGTAATTGACATTTATGATGCCTTCTAGCCAGATTGTAGATCGTTTGTCATGGCCGACCTTTTCGCTTCAGCCTCGGGACCTGACGGTCCAGAGTGTGTCCGAATTCCCATGCGGTTATATAAGAACCGGGGAATGCATGGAGATCAGGCGTAGGGGTCATTAGTGCATGAACAGACAAGTGCCCGACTAGTTATGTTATATTACATGGTTAGTAAGAAACATCTTCCAGGGAGAATAGTTCCGTTAGGGGTTCCTTTCCCTGGGAGGCATGCCCTAAAGTGCATGTCCATGATGCGAAAAGAAACGCAGGAAAAACATCTGGGGGCATATAGATAAAAATAAAAAAGATCATCTTTAATTCACCGACCGAATATTCCCTTAAGAACGCTAGCTTTCGGATTCACCCAGTCTGAGGTACACGTCCGGCTGACCCGGCAGTAACAATCGCAGAGGTGCTCCCTTTACCACCTAGCCGAACAATCGGGAACGTAGGGGTAAGCACAGGAGCCAGGCAACCCAGCTTGGCCAAAACTTAAGTCATATTGATGCATATAATGGTGAATAAAAGGTACATGCGGAAGTGTGACACATGTGTTGGGCATGAATCCCGTATGAATAAGCTTCTGTTTAAAGAAGCCCCCATGTAACGCCCCGAGACCGATGTGCCAGGTGTCTTCCAGTTATTCGTTGTTGTTGCCATGTCATTCGCTTGCGTGTTGCATCTGTCGTATTTACGGGTTCCGGCAGACCCTTAAGGTTCGAACAGTGGGGTGCGCGCGGAGATCACGCCTTCTACCTCCCCGTCTCACAAAGATCTAAACTACTAAAAGAACTGCACAAGAGACACAGGGTTTATACTGGTTCGTGCCACCGTTGTGGTGTAATACCCTAATCCAGTGTGCGGTTGGTGGATTGCCTCCTGGGGCTGGTGATGATGAACAATACAAGGAAGAACAGTCTCGCGAGGGTCTGTTCTTGGCTGGGGCGATGAACTGCTAGGAGGAGTTCAGTCACCCTTCTCTCTCTCACTCACTCACTTTCTCTGCTTGCTAGCCGGACCAACTGAACTGAACAGAACCCCTTGCTACGTGGGTGGCCGGTCCTATTTATAGGCAAAGGCCCTGGGCCTCTTCCCAAATATTGAGCGGGAAGGGCGCCAACAATTGGCCAATTCGAAGGGGAACATCTAGTACACTTACCCTGACTAAAGTTGGTCTGCGCCTGCGAAAGGCTCTGCGGTGACGCCGTGCTGGGCTCCATGGTGACCTCCGTCTCATAGTCCTCCTGGTCTTGGTCTCATTGCACCGAAATGGCAACCTTTGCCTGACGCCTCGGTACTCAGCGGTTGCGCTTTCCCCCTTTGCACCAAAGAGGAAAGAAGGACGCTGCGCGCGCTGGCGCCCGCCTGGCGCCCTGAGTCGTCATGGCTTGCGTCATGGGCACCTCGCGAGGTACCACGCCTTGATTTCTCCGCCCCCTCGCGAGCCAGCCTAAGGAGGCTGTGCCTGAGGATGCGCCGTGTCGTCCGCCCCGCGAGGCTTGGCCCCTCGCGAGGGTCTTGAGTCTTGTGTTGATGAAGATGGGCCATGTTGGGCCTCCTTTGAGCCACGCCGCAGGCCGCAGGCAGGCAAGTCTAGGGACCCCCGTTCCCAGAACGCCGACAGTAGCCCCCGGGCCCAAGGCGCGCATGGACTTGGCCGTGCTGAGAGGCGAAAGGGCAAGGGCGAAGCGCCACGGGCCCTAACAGCCTGCGGCCTTGGGTGCCGCGTGGCGGTTGATGGGACGTGGGCGTCTCCACTTCCCCACAACGCCCCAGTGATCGCGCGAGTTGGATAGGTCCCTGCATGCAGATCGTGTCATAATTACCTGTGATCGTGGATGCCGGCGGTTGGCCTTCGCCGGCTATAAGTACGGCACGGCACGTGCCCTTCCAGTCCATCTCTTCTTGTTTTCTCCTTTGCCTCAATTCTTGCCCCGCCTTGGTGTGATGGCTCCATCGAGGAGGTACTCGGCTGCGGAGAAGGGGAAGGCCCTCCAGGTCGATCCTGCCTCTCCCCCGCCCAAGCGCGATCGTAGGCGCCCTCGGAAGCATCCGGTGACCGCCCCGGTAGCGTCTGGTAGTCATGGTGGCGGCTCCCAGCGTGGCGGCGGGCGAGCCGCTGTGGCCGAGGGACGCGCCTGGGTTGCGCGCTCCCCCAGGCCGCGCTTTCGCGCTGCGTAGGTGCTGCCAGAGTTTGTCGTTTGGTCGGTGGAGCCGACTAGCACCCGGCTCCAACTCCCTTGCTTCCTCCTTGGTGAACTCCCGGCCGGTGCTCCGGGTGGCCTCTGGCTCCAGGTGGAGGGCTGCTGCAGCAGGTCCTCGTGGGCCGTGCTGGAGGTCTCCGCCAACGGGGGCCTGGCCTTAACTCGTGGCTGGCAGGCGTTCGCCCGCGCTCGCGGCCTGGGGCCCCGGTGCACCCTGCACTTCAGGTTTGACGGCGACACCACCCTCTGTGTGAGGGTGTTTGGGGAAGATGGTCGCCACGCGGGGTGTTGCCCTGAGGACGACGACCGCGGCCGGGGGCCCCGCCCCGACGGTGATGGAGGAGATAGCGCCCGCGCGGATGGCGGTGCTCGGGACTCCCCGAGCTTCGTCAGCTCTTCCTCAAGCGACTCCTCCAGTAGTGGCCGCAGTCAACCCCCGCGCCGTCGAGCTTGCTTGGGAGGTGATGGCTCGTCCGCTCGCCGTCGTGCCCCGATGAAGCGCGAGAGGGAGTCTCCGTGAGGTCCGGAGGCAGCCCGGGTCACCTCCCCGGGCTGATGTGAGGAGGGCTGCGCCGGGCTCGTCCCTTCCTTTCCCTTTTGTTTCCTGTGTAAGACAAAACAGCTGCATGGAGCCCGGCTGGGGCGTGTTGGGAATTATTGCCGTTTTAGCCATTACCTTGATCTTATTTTTGCGCCTCTTAACTATACGCCTGTGCGTAGATAGTCTTTGACTCCTGCCGGGGGGGAGGGGGGGGGGGGCGACCGACCTAGGCCCTGTGTGCGCGTCGTGGTGCCCGAGGGGCACGGACTAGAGGGGTGCTCCTGTAACGTGCCTGGGCCATGAAACCTTCCAGCGGCTAGAGCAGAAACGCTCGCGAGGACGTTTGAGCACCATCCCTCGTGAGGTCGTTTATGAGAGAAACCAAAGCAAGGAGCAAAAATCGACGAACCACAAATCAGCAACAGCGACAACTTCAATAAGACTTCAAATGCAAGTAAACACGTCAACTGCGGAAAGCAAATGAAAAAGTCGCGTCCGGCACCTAATCTAGTCTTCGACGTCTTCTCACCAGCGCGGAGCTAAGTGCTGCCACTGGGCGTGGGAGGGAGCCCCAGGGCCTGAGGCCGGCGCTCCTGAGACTCCAGGGCGTGTACAGCCCCACTCATTATTACGTGAGTGTGTCACGGGGCGGCGAGCTTCACAGGCATTGGCCTTGCTTCACAGGCTCCGGGCCTTTTCCAAAACGCGATAGCTTCACAGGCACTCGCCTTGCTTCACAGGCTCTGGGCCTTTTCCAAAACGCGATAGCTTCACAGGCACTCGCCTTGCTTCACAGGCTCCGGGCCTTTTCCAAAAAGGGATAGTCTTCACAGGCACTCGCCTTGCTTCACAGGCTCTGGGCCTTTTCCAAAAAGGGATAGTCTTCACAGGCACTCGCCTTGCTTCACAGGCTCTAGGCCTTTTAGGGGTAGAACCTCCGGAGGTGCTAGATGTTCCACGCATTCTGGATCGGCTCCCCCTCTTGAGTCTCCAAGCGCACGGAGCCTGGCCTGGAAACATGAACAACCTTGAATGGGCCCTCCCACATGGGAGAGAGCTTGTGCAGCCCCTCCCTGGAGAGAACCCGCCTGAGTACGGGGTCTCCTACCTCGAGGGTCCTGGGGCGGATGTTGCGGGAGTGATATTGTCGTAGCGCCTGTTGGTACCTTGCCGCTCGCAGCGCGGCTTCCCGGCGGCGTCCCTCCCCTAGTACGAGGTCCATCCCCCGCATGGCATCCTGCTGCGCCTCGTCGAACGCCAGGACCCGCGCGGAGCGATGCCTGACCTCGTGAGGAAGGACTGCTTCGGCTCCATAGACCAGTAAGAACGGGGTCTCCCCAGTTGGTTTGGTTGCGGTTGTGCGGATGGACCACAACACAGACTGGAGCTCGTCGTACCAGCCTCTGCCACAGGCCTCCAGCTTCTTCTTGAATGTCCTGGTCTTGAGGCCTCTCAGGACCTCCGCGTTGGCTCGTTCGGCCTGCCCATTGCTTCGCGGGTGTGCCACCGAAGCATAGCATATCTGCGTCCCAAGGTTAGCACAATGTGTTTTGAAGAGATTACTGGTGAACTGTGAACCGTTGTCTGTGATGATGCGATTCGGCACCCCGAACCGGCTCACGATACCCCTGATGAACTTCACCGTGGAGCCAGCGGGGATGGTACGGACAACCTCCACTTCTGCCCACTTGGTGAACTTGTCAATGGCGACGTAGAGGTAACGGTAGCCCCCTGGCACCCGAGGGAGCGGGCCCAGAATATCCGACCCCCAAACTGCGAATGGCCACGAGATGGGTATTGTCTGCAGGCCCCCCCCGCCAGTTGATGGATCTGCTTGGAATGAAACTGGCAGGCCTCACAAGCCTTTACCAATTCGATCGCGTCGTTGAGCGCGGTGGGCCAAAAGAACCCGCTATGGAATGCCTTGCCGACGAGGGTCCGTGATGATGAGTGGTGTCCACAGCCTCCGCCGTGTATGTCCTCCAGTAGTTCCTTTCCTTGCTCCCTGGAGATGCAGCGCAGAGATACACCGTTTGGTCGCTTCTGGTAAAGTTCTCCATCCCTGATGCAGTATGCTGTGGCCTGCCGCACCACCCGCTCCGCTTCCTCTTCCTTTTCCGGTAGGGCCCCTTGCGTTAAATAACTCCGGAGTTCTGCGATCCAGCACTCCTCCTGAGGTTCCATCGTTAGGAGCAGGCATGCTCCTGAGGTCGGCCCGCAGACCGGGGCTCCCGAGGCTGGCGGCTGGGGGAGCTCCTCTCGAGACTGAGCGGTGTTTGATAACGTCGGCTGTGCTGAGGCTTTGAAGGGCCGCTCTTCGAAGACGCCGGGTTCCTGCGGCAACCGCCTGGATGCCCGTCCGGCTATGTCGTCAGCTTCCTGATTGGTGCCACGGGGCACGTACTTCAGCTCCAGCCCCCAGAACTGCTTTTCCATTCTGCGGACCTCCGCTAGGTAGGCCTCCATATGCTCGTCCTTCGGCTCGTACACCTTGTTGGAGAAGTTGACTAGGAGCTGCGAGTCGCCCTTGACGGTGAGGCGTTTCACTCCCAGGGCTACTGCAGCCTTCAACCCGGCTATCAGTCCCTCATATTCTGCAATGTTGTTGGAGACCTTTTCACCTTGCTCGAAACAGAGCTGCATGGCATAGTAGAGCTTGTCCTGAGTGGGTGATATCAGCACCGCACCAGCCCCCGCGCTGTGTCTGGAGAACGCCCCATCGAAGTACATGACCCAGCCTTCCGGCGCCTCACTCCCTAGAGAGAGGGACCGATCCTCGTTATCCCTGAGGCCTGGTGCCTCCGCCCATTCCGCCATGAAATCCGCCAATGCTGCTCCTTTGATGACCCTAGTTGTGCTGAACTCGAGCTGAAATGCCTGCAGCTCCATGTTCCACTCGGCGACCCTTCCGGCTGAGTTAGGTCTCCTGAGCACTCTCTCCAGGGGGTACCATGAGACGACCTTGATGGGATGAGCCTGGAAGTAGTGACGCAGCTTCCATGAGGCTACCAGCAGCGCGAGGAGGAGCTTTTGAGGCATTGGTACCGTGCCCTCGCGTCCCGCAACACCATGCTAACAAAGTAGACGGGATGCTCAACAAGGCTGAGAGTATCTGGGGTCGCGGCGCCCTCGGGAGGCAAGGGCGCCTCGCGAGATGACGTGGCCTCGGGAGGTGGATCATCCGGGCGTGCGGCCTCGCCTGCCTCTGGTGCATTCTTCGGTAGCTGACCCTCCTCAACTGCGGTTGCGGCTTCTGCAGGCTTTCCTTGTTCCCGTTTTGTCTTGCCTCGGGCTGCCGCTGCGGTCTTGACTTGGCGTTCCTCCCTAACCGCCACCAGGGTTGCGCTGGCGGAGTAGGGAGTGGCAGCGAGGTAAAGCAGCAGGGGCTCTTGAGGGCGCGGAGCCACCATGACTGGGGGACTGGTCAGGTACCTCTTGAGATCTTGAAACGCCTTATCTGCCTCTTCAGTCCATTCAAAGGGCCCCTTTTTCTTCATCAGCTGAAAGAAAGGCAGCGCTCGCTCCCCTAATTTGGAGATGAAGTGCCCTAGCGCGGTCACGCGCCCAGTGAGCTTCTGCATTTCCCTGAGGGTCTTTGGCGGACTCATGTCCTTGACCGCCTTGACCTTCTCGGGGTTTGCCTCGATGCCACGATGGGACACGAGGAACCCCAAAAGCTTGCCCGAGGGGACGCCAAACACGCATTTCTCCGGGTTGAGCCACAGGTTTACTGCGTCGAGGCTCGCGAAGGTCTCCTCCAAGTCTTGTATCAGGGTCTTGGCCTCCCGAGATTTTACTACAATGTCATCAACGTAGGCTTCGACATTCTTTCCGAGTTGCGGGCCCAAGGTGATGTGCATCAGCCGCTGAAAGGTTGCCCCTGCATTACGCAGTCCGAACGGCATGCATGTATAGCAGTATACTCCGCACGGGGTTAAGAACGCGGTCTTCTCAACGTCTTCTACCGCCATCTTGATCTGGTGATACTCGGAGAAGGCGTCCAGGAAGCATAGCAGGTCACACTCCGTAGTGGAATCGACGATCTGGTCGATGCGGGGGAGCGGAAACGGATCTTGCGGGCATGCTTTGTTGAGGATGGTGAAGTCGACACACATGCGTTCCTTCCCCCCTTTCTTGGGCACAACGACAGGGTTGGCCAACCAATCCGGGTATCGGACCTCACGAATGACCCGCTGCGGCTTCTAGTTTGCGGGTCTCTTGGACAATGAAGACCTGCTTCTCCATGGACTGCCGCCTGGCCTTCTGCTTCATGGGGCGCACATTTGGGCACACGTTGAGGTGATGCTCGATGACACTCCTGGGGATCCCCGCCAGCTGATCGGGCTCCCAAGCAAATACCTTCTTATTCGCGCGCAAGAACTTGACCAAGGCCTCCTCCTGCTCAGGCTCAAGGTTGGCGCCTATGGTGAAAGTGGCACTGGAGGACCCGTCCTCGTCGACGGGTATCTTCTTGGTTTCTGCCTTGTCCTGGGTGAACAACCGCTTCTTCTTGGCGGGCGCAGCCCCCTTGGGCTCAGGGGTCTCCGCATTGACGGGCCGTGTTGATGCCGCCGTCTTGAAGGCGGTCTTGAGTACTCGCAGGGCGTCCCCGGTGTCCCCGTGCACGGCGAGGGTGCCGCTGCTCCCGGGCATCTTAATGAGGTTATACGTCGGGTGCGTGGCGGCCATGAACTGAGCCAGCGCCGGGTAGCCGAGGATGGCGTTGTAAGGGAGGCCGATGGGGGCGATGTCAAAGTCGACCATCTCCGTGCGGAAGTTGTCGTAGCTGCCGAAGGTTACCGGGAGCCGGATCTGTCCCAGGGAGTCGGATGATCCGCCCCCGACGCCCGGGAAAGATCGGCTGGGTCGCAACCGCTCCCGGGGTATGCAGAGGAGGTTGAAAGTCTCGACCGAAAGCATGCTGAGGCCCGCGCCGCCGTCAACGAGAGTTCTGGTGACGTCCACTTGGCAGATGGTGGGGGTGCACAACAGGGGGAGCGCGCCCGAGCCGACCAGGTTGGTGGGGTGGTCCTCCGAGCTGAAGGTCAGATCGGCCTCGCGCGCCGCCCGGTCCGGGGGAGCCCCCTGCCGTGCAGAAACGGCGCTAACCCGGCGGGCAAAAGGCTTGACGTGGCAACTCATGGGCGGCGCCTGCGAGCCGCCCAGGAGGGCCGCAACGACCGGAGGCGTCGATGTTGCGGTGCAGCTACTCCGCCACGTAGGCAGATGCTGGGGCGGGTGCTTGCCGCTCGTTCCCTGCCGGGCCGGTGGCGGTGTTGATGGCGGGCGACGGGGGACAACGAGAACGCCCACCGGCGAGGGCCGCCGGGGCGACACGAGCTCGGCTGGCGCCGTACATGGATGCGGCGGTCGTAGGAGAGCGGAGTGGTGGAAGACAGATTCCGGTGCACCCGTACCTGGCGCGCCAAATGTCGGATTTACGGGTTCCGGCAGACCCTTAAGGTTCGAACACTAGGGTGCGCGCGGAGATCACGCCTTCTACCTCCCCATCTCACAAAGATCCAAACTACTAAAAGAACTGCACAAGAGACACAAGCTTTATACTGGTTCGGGCCACCGTTGTGGTGTAATACCCTACTCCAGTGTGCGGTTGGTGGATTGCCTCCTGGGGCTGGTGATGATGAACAATACAAGGAAGAACAGCCTCGCGAGGGTCTGTTCTTGGCTGGGGCAATGAACTGCTAGGAGGAGTTCAGTCACCCTTCTCTCTCTCACTCACTCACTTTCTCTGCTTGCTAGCCGGACCAACTGAACCGAACCGAACCCCTTGCTACGTGGGTGGCCTGTCCTATTTATAGGCAAAGGCCCTGGGCCTCTTCCCAAATATTGAGCGGGAAGGGCGCCAACAATTGGCCAATTCGAAGGGGAACATCTAGTACACATATCCTGACTAAAGTTGGTCTTCGCCTGCGAAAGGCTCTGCGGTGACGCCGTGCTGGGCTCCATGGTGACCTCCGTCTCATAGTCCTCCTAGTCTTGGTCTCATTGCACCGAAATGGCAACCTTTGCCTGACACCTCGGTACTCAGCGGCTGCGCTTGCCCCCTTTGCACCAAAGAGGAAAGAAGGACGCTGCGCGCGTTGGCGCCCGCCTGGCGCCCTGAGTCGTCATGGCTTGCGTCATGGGCACCTCGCAAGGTACCCTGCCTTGATTTCTCCGCCCCCTCATGAGCCAGCCTGAGGAGGCTGCGCTTGAGGATGCGCCGTGTCATCCGCCCCGCGAGGCTTGGCCCCTCGCGAGGGTCTTGAGTCTTGTGTTGATGAAGATGGGCCATGCTGGGCCTCCTTTCAGCCACGCCGCAGGCCGCAGGCAGGCAAGTCTGGGGACCCCCGTTCCCAGAACGCCGACAGCATCTTGTCATATCATCATGTGCATTGCATCATCATGTTTTTCAAAACTTGCATTCGTCCGGGTTCTCCGAGTTCCGTCCGTTGTCTGTTCTGAGCCCAGACTCACTTGCACGCGCCCGCGGCACGTCCAAAATATTATTTTATAAGTGGCTGGAAAATGTTCTAGGAATGGGATGAGAATTGGCGTGCGGTCTTGTTATAGTGTAGGTAGACCGCCTGCCAAGTTTCATCGCAATCGGAGTTCGTTTGATGCCCAACGATTAACTATAGCGGCAGTATAGCCGGTCTAACGTCGGACGTTTTCGGTCTCCGGAAATCATACCGGGTTGCATCTCTCCCCTCTTCTCTCAGACCAACCCGCTCTCCCCAGTCCACCTAGGCCCATTCCTACCCCTCTTTGCACAGTGCATCGGACCTCCTCGCGCGCGCGTCCGAAAGCTGTCCCGGACTCGACCCAGTCAGTCGTCACTATTGGGTCCGGATCATCCCCAAACATCTACAAAACGTCTCCATTTTGTTATTTGGACTCCCTAACCAATTTATTCTCGACCGCCCGATTACGATCGGACGGACCGAATGCCCCCTAACCTAATCCAATAGCACATATATAGCAAGCAACCCTAATTTTGAGGAGAGTTGTCCCATCCATCCACTTCTTCCGCCGCCACCCTCTCTCCAAATCCTCCTCGAAGTCCACATCGAGCCAACCACACACCACCAGCCAGATCCAAAAATTTCACCCACTCTCCCTTGGATCCTCCATCGAGCCAACCCCGGCTCCTCTGAGATCCATCCAGCCGCCCGTCCCCGCAACAGAGAGCAGCAGTCTCCTCCCTCCCGCTACACAACCTCGTGCCCAAGGGCTTGCCTCGAGCGCTGCTGCAAGCAGCAGCAGTCATCGGAGGCCAGCGCCGCTTCTTTTCTCCGTCCGCACCTCCATGGAGCCGAGAGGTCTCGTGCCTCCTGTTCGTCCATCCCCGCCGGAGCTTCTCCGTCCGCCGACTGCACCTACAAGGACCCCGCCGCCGGCGACCAAGACCAGCACCCAGGCCGTCCCTCTCTTTCCTCTCGCGCATCTTTGCTTCCCTGATGCTCTTTCTCATCTCTCTCTCCCTGTACCTGCCTCAGCAGGGAACCGCCGTCGCCCCGTTCTTCTTCAAGCCGTGGTCATGCTGCCGCAGAAGTGCCGCCATGGATGCTCAAACCTCCCTCTGCTTCTCGCGTGGGACGACCCCAGCGCCAAGTACCGTCTTCGTTGTCTCCTTCATCGCGCCATCACGAGCCACTTCTTTTGTGAGGACGACGCCTCCGCCTGGTTCCTCTCGCGCCAAGTCCGCCGCTGCAGTCCCGCGTCGCGCCGTACTGCTCCGCTCCCGGCGGCCTCCACCCCGCCTGCCCGTGAAGCTCCATCCACCGCTGCTGCCCCGTTTCGCCAATCGCCACGCCCCTGCTTCGTCCCGCTGCGGGATGAGCAGAGAGTCAGCGCCCAGCCGCCCAGAGCAGAGGACGAGCGCCGCGCCCGCTCGCGTTGACCCACTCGACCGCCCGGATCCGCCGCGTCCACAGCCGGCCTCCTCTCCAGCATCGCGCCAAGTCCCTCGCCGGAGCCTTCTCCTCGCCGCTGCATTCGTCAAGTCCCTACCGTTGCCGCTGCTTTGTCTCTGTCGAGCAGAGAACGAACAACGAATGCACGCAGCCACCGCTCACGTTGACTGCGCCCCCTTCCACCTCCTCTTCAATCCAGCCAGCCCAGCGGCGCCCGGCCTGCCTTGGCCTCTTCCTCCCCGCAAACTGGGCCTGGCCCATGGGTGAGGCCACCTAGCGCCCCACCTTTTTTTCCTTCCTGCTGTTGGGCTTGTCCCAGATTCGGCCCGCTTCTACATTTTTCCTAGTTTCTGCGAATTTATCTTTTATTCCAGTAAAACAGTTTTACAGAAAAGACCCTCATCTTCATGCATATAATAACTTAATAACCGTGCATCGGATTAAAACAAGTTATATATGAAACATGACTAGAATTTCATCTAGTTTCACATTATGCAACTTTCATCCCTATTAAAAATGTTTAAAATTGTTGTTTGTAATATTTTGCACAAATGCCATGTTAAAATGATTTGTTTCATAACTAAATAACCGTAGCTCGGTTTTAAATAAACTTTATATGTAAATGGGGTGAAAAAATGCCTAGTTTAACATGGTGGCATCTCTTTGCATGTTTAACAACTCTAAAATTGTGTTTAGGGCAGATCAGTACAAACCTAAAATATGCACATGAGGAGTTTCCGGACTTGTTGTTTTGTTGTTCCGGCCTCATTTAAACTTGCCTAAATAGATAATTTTCATTTGCTTCACCCTCTTGTCATGTTTAACAACATTTAATATTGTTGGGTACATAAACAAGATCGAACTAAATAAGTCACGTGGTGTTTCGTCAATATGCAACGGAGTTGCATATTGAGCTCCACTTAATTTGTAGGGTTGTTTGTGCACTTTGCCATGTCATGCATATTTAAACCAGACATGCATCATACTTGGTTGTGCGTCATGCCATGGTCATGTGTTGGTTGTTTACTATGTTGTTTGCTCCTTTCCAGTGTTGCTTCTTTGGGTTGGTTCCGATAACGTCGCGTTTGTGAGGATCCGTTCGTCTACATCCGTTTGTCTTCTTCATGGACTCGTTCTTCTTCCTCGCGGGATTTCAGGCAAGATGACCATACCCTCGAAATCACTTCTATCTTTGCTTGCTAGTTGCTCGCTCTTTTGCTATGCCTGTGCTGCGATACCTACCACTTGCTTATCATGCCTCCCATATTGTTAAGCCAAGCCTCTAACCCACCCTATCCTAGCAAACCGTTGTTTGGCTATGTTACCGCTTTGCTCAGCCCCTCTTATAGCGTTGTTAGTTGCAGGTGAAGATTGGAGCTTGTTCCATGTTTGCAACATGGATATTTTGTTGGGATATCACAATATCTCTTATTTAATTAATGCATCTATATACTTGGTAAAGGGTGGAGGGCTCGGCCTTATGCCTGGTATTTTGTTCCACTCTTGCCGCCCTAGTTTCTGTCATATCGGTGTTATGTTCCCGGATTTTGCGTTCCTTACGCGGTTGGGTATAACGGGAACCCCTTGACAGTTCGCCTTGAATAAAACTCCTCCAGCAAGGCCCAACATTGGTTTTACCATTTTCCACCTAGCCTTTTTCTTTCCCTTGAGTCGGCCGGCTCAAGGATCATCCTATTTTAACCCCTCGGGCCAGTGCTTCTCTAAGTATTGGTCCAACTGAGCGATGTCCGAGGCTACCAGGGGCAACTCTGGGCTGGCTTACCTGATGTCTGGCTCATCCGGTGTGCCCTAAGAATGAGATATGTGCAGCTCCTATCGGGATTTGTCGGCACATCTGGGTGGCTTTGCTGGTCTTGTTTTACCATTGTCGAAATGTCTTGTAACTGGGATTCCGAAACTGATCGGGTCTTCCCGTTAGAAGGAACATCCTTCGTTGACCGTGAGAGCTTGTGATGGGCTAAGTTGGGACACCCCTGCAGGGTTATGAACTTTCGAAAGCCGTGCCTGTGGTTATGGGCAGATGGGAATTTGTTATGTCCGGTTGTAGAAAACCTGAAGTTGACCTTAATTAAAATACATCAACCGCGTGCGTAACCGTGATGGTCTCTTCTCAGTGGGGTCCGGGAAGTGAACACGGTGTTGGAGTTTATGCTTGACGTAGGTTGTTCTAGGATCACTTCTTGATCATAGTTCATCGACCGTGCTTTGCCTTCTCTCCTCGCTCTCTTTTGCGCATATGTTAGCCACCATATTAGCTAGTCGCTTGCTGTAGCTCCACCTCATACCTTTTACCTTACCCATAAGCTTAAATAGTCTTAATCGCGAGGGTGTGAGATTGCTGAGTCCCCGTGACTCACAGATACTTCCAAAACCAGTTTGCAGGTGCCGTTGATACCGTGCAGGTGACGCCACTGAGCTCAGGAGGAGCTCGATGAAGATCTTGTCCTTTGTGTTGTTTCGTTCTAGTTGATCAGTGGTGGAGCCCAGTCGGGACGATCGGGGATCTGTGTAGCTTTTGGGGTAGTCTTCTTTTATTTTGGTTCCGTAGTCGGACCTTGATTGTATCTGGATGATGTAATGCTTTATTCATGTAATTGTTTGAAGTGGCGATTGTAAGCCAACTATGTATCTCTTTCCCTTATGTATTACATGGGTTGTGTGAAGATTACCTCACTTGCGACATTGCTTTCAATGCGGTTATGCCTCTAAGTCGTGCTTCGACACGTGGGAGATATAGCCGCATCGAGGGCGTTACACCCCAGGTTTAATGAGCGCGGATGACACGTCACTTTATGAGCCTTTAAGGGCTATAAGAGGGAGAGAGAAGAAGAAGGAGAGAAATGCAAGACAGAAAATATATAAAAAAATGGATAGAGGAAGGAGACGAACATAGAGTCCGGTGCTAGGCATAGAATCTTCGGAGACGGGCTGCGTTCCATGGGTTCGGCTCGAGTCGGTTATCCGATGCATCTCGCAGGTGGTACGCTCCACCAGTCAGGACTTGGTCAATTATGAAGGGACCTTCCCACTTGGGCTTGAGTTTGTCCTTTTTCTTGTCCGGTAGCCGTAGAACTAATTCGCCAATGTTGTAAGTTTTGGCTCGTACTTCTCTGCTTTGGTATCTTCGAGCCTGCTGTTGATAGAATGCGGAACGGGCTTTTGCCACGTCACGCTCCTCCTCCAATGCGTCTAAGCTGTCCTGCCGATCGAGCTCGGCTTCTCTTTCTTCGTACATCCGCACTCGAGGTGAGTCATAGATTATCCGGTGGTGCGATTCGGCGTGGTCCGTAGCCCCCAGAGTACGGAGTCGAGCTCCTCTACCCAGTGCGTGTTAGATTCCTTGAGGGACCGCACTAATCTGGGTTTAATGCCGCTCATGATAAGACCATTTGCACGTTCGACCTGGCCGTTAGTTTGTGGGTGATAGACGGAAGCATAGTCGAGCTTGATACCCATGTTTTTGCACCAGAGTTTTACCTCGTCGGCCGTGAAGTTCGTGCCGTTGTCAGTGATGATGTTGTGAGGAACGCCATAACGGTGTACAACCCTGGATATAAAGTCTATCACAGGTCCGGATTCAGCCGTCTTAACAGGCTTGGCTTCTATCCATTTGGTGAACTTATCCACCATGACCAGTAAGTATTTGTGCTTGTGGGTTCCGCCTTTAAGGGGTCCAACCACGTCAAGCCCCCAGACCGCGAAGGGCTTAGTAATGGGGATAGTTCG
Source organism: Triticum monococcum (assembly GCA_034509565.1). Lineage (NCBI taxonomy): Eukaryota > Viridiplantae > Streptophyta > Magnoliopsida > Poales > Poaceae > Triticum > Triticum monococcum. The sequence continues at coordinate 113,307,938 of CM067843.1, forward strand.
GAGGGCGGTGGGTGGCATATGGCTTTGGTTTGCAAAGAGCTGGCAACCGGTGCATCGTTGGACTAAGTCCTGAGCGTGTGCCTGGGCCGTCGACCAATAAAAGCCTGTACGGAAGGCCTTGCTTACAAGGGACCGAGCTGCAGCGTGATGACCGCCCAGCCCGGCATGAATTTCAGCCAGGAGGTTCCGCCCCTCCTCTTCGGAGATGCACCTTTGAAGGACTCTGGTAGTGCTTTTCTTATAAAGCTCTCCCTCATGGACTCTGTAGGCTTTGGATCGCCGCACTATGCAGCGTGCCTCATTTTGGTCCTTGGGGAGTTCCTGCCTAGTGAGGTAGGCGAGGAATGGTTCTGTCCATGGGGCGATGACAGCCATTATTACGTGGGCTGAAGGTGTTATTTGATTGGCAGAGCCTCCGATTGTGTCAGGATTTTCGGTGTCGGGCAGTGCGGTTGGGTCCGGGGTGTAATTGTTCGGCTCCCCTTCCCATACTACGGATGGCTTGAACAACCTTTCCAAGAAGATGTTTGGGGGGACTACATCGCGTTTTGCGCTGATGCGTGCCAGGACATCTGCCGCCTGATTGTTTTCCCGGGCTATATGGTGAAATTCAAGCCCCTCGAACCGAGCTGACATTTTTAGGACGGCGTTGCGGTAGGCTGCCATTTTTGGATCCTTGGCATCGAAGTCTCCATTTATTTTGGATATTGCGAGGTTCGAGTCCCCGCGCACCTCTAGGCGTTGAATACCCATGGATACTGCCATCCGGAGACCATGTAAAAGGGCCTCATATTCGGCTACGTTGTTGGAGTCTGTGTACATAATCTGGAGTACGTATTGAACTGTGTCTCCTGTGGGGGACGTCAAAACGACGCCAGCCCCCAGTCCGGCCAACATCTTGGAGCCGTCGAAGTGCATGATCCAATTTGAATATGTGCCGTACTCTTTAGGGAGTTCGGCCTCCGTCCATTCTGCTACGAAGTCGGCCAAGACTTGCGACTTGATGGCTCGCCGTGGCTTATAAGTTATGTCGAACGGGGGGAGCTCAATGGCCCATTTTGCAATCCGGCCCATTGCTTCATGGTTGTTTATAATATCGTTAAGTGGTACTTCCAAGGCTACTGTTATTGAACACTCTTGAAAGTAGTGTTGTAGCTTCCGGGATGCCATGAATACCGCGTACGCGATCTTTTCATAATGTGGGTACCGTGATTTGCAAGGGGTGAGGACAGTGGACACATAATAGACTAGCTTTTGAAGGGGGAATCTGTGTCCGTCCGCTTCTCGTTCGACGACGAGCACTGCGCTGACAACCTGATGTGTTGCTGCAATGTATAATAGCATTGGTTCGCCCATATTTGGCGCGACCAGGACTGGGTTTGTTGCGAGTATGGCTTTTATCTCCTCGAGTCCGGCCGTGGCTGCATCCGTCCATTCGAAGTGTTCGGTGCGCCGAAGGAGGCGGTAAAGGGGTAGGGCCTTTTCTCCCAAGTGGGAGATAAAGCGGCTTAGAGCCGCCACGCATCCAGTTAACTTTTGTATTTGTATGAGGTCCTTTGGGATATCCAGTTGCGACAGAGCTCGGATCTTGGCTGGATTTGCTTCGATTCCTCTACCGGATACAATGAAGCCCAAGAGCTTTCCGGCTGGAACGCCGAAAACACATTTTTCCGGGTTGAGCTTGATGTTGTATGTTCGGAGGTTATCAAATGTGAGCCTCAAGTCGTCTACTAGAGATTCGACATGTCTTGTTTTGACGACCACATCATCTACATATGCCTCAACTATTTTGCCGATCTGGCTTGCCAGACATGTCTGAATCATGCACTGATATGTTGCGCCGGCGTTTTTGAGCCCAAAGGGCATTGTGTTGAAGCAGAATGGGCCGTATGGTGTGATAAATGCCGTTGCGGGTTGGTCTTATTCTGCCATCTTGATTTGATGGTAGCCGGAATATGCGTCGAGGACACACAACGAATCGTGTCCTACAGTAGCGTTGATAATTTGATCGATGCGGGGGAGGGGGAAGGGATCCTTTGGGCAAGCCTTGTTAAGGTCTTTAAAATCAACGCATAGGCGCCAGGATTTGTCCTTCTTTGGTACCATCACCAGGTTTGCTAGCCAGTCCAGATGTTTTATATCTTTGATGAATCCGGCCTCCAATAGCTTTGCTAGCTCCTCTCCCATAGTCTGTGTCTTAGGTTTGAAAAAATGCCGAAGAGCCTGTTTGACAGGTTTGAATCCTGTTTGGATATTTAAGCTGTGCTCGGCCAGCCTGCGTGGGATTCCTAGCATGTCTGAAGGGTGCCAGGAGAAAATGTCCCAGTTTTCTCATAGGAACTCTCGCAGTGCGGCATCTACATCAGGGTTTAACTGTGCCCCGATGGAAGCTATTTTATTTGGGTCCGTTGGATGGACTTGGAATTTGACTATTTCGTCCGCCGGTTTAAAGGAGGTGGACTTTGATCTATTGTCGAGTACCACATCGTCCCTATTCACCATAGAGCGCAGCGCAGTCAGTTCCGGAATCGATTACACACCAAGTCGTATTCCACAAGTCACACAGGACAGTGGAGATACAACTACTACAATACTAGTGGTACTACTACTAACTCAGATAGCTCCGTAGTAGTCCTCATAGAAGTCACCTCCATAGCCTGGAAGTTCAACGTGATCATCCGGAAACAGACGGTCCTGAGGAGCCTGTGGACCATAGGGGCTAGGATGAGGTCTTGGACCAACAAACGGTGGCCTGCGGGGACCAAGGGGTGGGGTGATGCCTCCCACATCACGCCAATCCACCATGTCTGGCAGAGCTGCTCTCACAGGATACAGATCCCTGGCATCCATACATCCAGCTTGCACCGCGGGTGCAAACCGAGTCAATGTGGCCCAATGATTAGCACGAGTATTAAAGAGCTCCAGCCTCAAGGCCCGATTCTCTCGGTCCTTATCTTCGAGCATCTCAGCGGTGGTACGAGTTAATGAGTCCTCCTGAGTGGAGTCAGCATAGATAGCCTGAAGATACCCCTGCGCTCCCGGAAGTGAAGCTGGCATGTAACGGAAGTCAGTGTTCCGAAGCAGGCCAGTCCGGACTCGCAAGATGGTCATCATGGAATAGGCAGCATCCTGCACAGCCATCTCAATGGTAACTCCGAGTCCATAGGAACAGTGAAGGGGCTCGGTAGATCTAGGATAGGAAGGAAATATCCTGACGGTGCAGAAATACTGGCTTTGATTAAAGTCGCGGAACTGCTCTTCAACAGTGTATTCGGGATACCAACGGTATCCTGTCTCGATCATGACCCGGACCAACATAGCAGTATGACCGGGCACGTCGAGGCACCTGGTCAGGCGAACCACCTGATTTTGAGAATGGTTGGCCATCTGAAAGCACAACCACAAGACAAAGACATCAGAATTCCTAGGAAAAATTGGGCAGCATAACGGCTGTAAATGCTCAGAAAAGATTTGAGACAACAGTTCACAATAACGCTCAACATCATCATATCAAGGTTCTGATTCAAATAGCCACGTACTAAAATAGTAGAAACTGGACTGGAACTCGTAGCAATAATCCTATGAACTACTACGGATTAGTAACACGTGAACCTGATAGAAGAAGAGAGCCTAGTCCTTAACCCACGTTGAATGAGAAGAGAATGACTCAGATCAGAAGCATAGGGTAAAGGAGTAAAAGAACCTTACGTTCCCTCCCACAATCAATTCCCTTACATATAACTAAAGCATTTCTAGACTCAACATCGACCAGTTTGGCTGAACGAACCTACAGGCAGTCCGGCTCTGATGCCAACGCTGTCAGGACCCCGATTCCAGGCCACATCGATCTAGCCGGTAACACCTCATATCACTTTGCGGCCTCACGCACGGTATCCCACGGGTGTCGCCTTACCATGGCCCGGGACCGTTTGCGCCTTTTGGCTCGCGTATATGACAATGTCGCTAGCATCCATATGACCGAGAACCCGGGCCGACATGGCTAGTCGTGAACCCAAAGCGGCACAGACCTATGGAGACAGGCATACATGAATCACATCGAACATGTCGGTCATCAACGAGTGATTCCGGGCTGTAGCACTGGGCTAACAGGACTCCGGGGATCCCGGGCTGTAGCAAGCTAGACAGGACTCCGGAGATCACCGCGTGACATTTCCCCGAAGGGACAGACATAGGGACGAAGTGAAACACATGCCGGCTAGTCAAGTGTCCTGAACAGTAGTGCTGGGCTAGCAGGACTCCGGTGAACCGGGCTGTAGCGGACTACTATGGCTCGAGGAGCACTAGACTACATTTCCCCATAAGAAAGGCTGCGAAGGACAAACAACTAGATTGTCGGATCCCACTCATACCAAGCATTTCAAACATACACACAATATGCCCGATATGAGTACATACAACATGGCATCACAACAAAACTCTACAACTCAAGTACTTTATTTAAAGGCTCTAGGGAGCCATACATAACATATCCATACAGGTAGGGGTCACATGACCCGACACTCAAGTCATACAGTCATACAAGCACATGCGGAAGCAACTAGTCTGAGTACAGACTCTAGAAAGAAAGAAGGCTTCTCGAAGCCTGTCTATCTACATAGGGCCCTCCATGGCCTGGATCACCACCTGGGTGGCTAGTCACTCGTCGACGTCAAGGTCTACGTAAAACCCATCGGAGGGGGCACTGTTGTCGTCTGAAAACAATAAATAAGCAAACATGAGTACAAAGGTACTCAGCAAGTCTTACATCAGAACCTACTATACATGCTCATTCTCAAGAAGGTGGTGGGGTTTATGCAGCAAGCCAGCTTTGACTCTTGGCTAAGCTATCCTACGGAATCTTTTAGCAAAATAGTTTTCGCACACGAGTCCACTACTCACCATCACAATACTCCACCGTGGATCCTCCCTCGTATCCTGCAAGGGGGCCATCCTCGGTACTCACACTTATCTTGAGTCTTTTAGTAGTATCCATTAACTTGTCTATGAACTGTATAGGCAACCAAGTAGTCCTTTACCGCGGACGCGGCTATTCGAATAGTTTTATACCCTGCAGGGGTGTACTTCGTCATACACGCTTTCACCGCTTACCGCCGTCTACACGACATGTACTCGGCAACCTTCAAGCGGAAGCCCAGCGAGGGTGTCGGCCACGGCCTACCTAAACACCTAAGCCCCTAGTCCAGGTTCCATCCGCAGGGAGTCCGGCCGAGGTTTCCACATACGGCCCCGAACGATGTGAACAGGGTTCCCGAGACACCAAACGGGTGACTCGGTACACCGTGCCACGGTGTATCTACCGCAACATAGCCCACCCCTAGGGTCAGCGCTACGCACGGCCGCCAACACATATCCTACAAACACCAGAAACTATTTGCAACTCCTGGACAGAGTACTAGGGTGGCTAAGAAGCCGAGAGGGTCCATTTGTTTCGGGCCCAATGTACGGTAGTAACTGCATCTTAGATCACACATACAGATCTCAGTTCTTATGGACGGCCTCAATGAAACAACCCACCACGTACTCCTACATGGCCTCTCATCGATACCTTTACCAAAACATGTTCAACACATCCCACATATTACTGACACAAGCATTTCACCCTAGCCCATCACCCAGATGAACCAGACCTGACACAACTCTAAGCATAGCAGGCATAGCAAGGTAGGAATCACAAAACATGGCTCAATCAACTCCTACACATGCTAGTGGGTTTCATCTAGTTACTGTGGCAATGACAGGTCAAGCAGAGGATAAGGGTTCAACTACCGTAGCACACAGCAGTTTGAATCGTGTTGTCTTAATGCAGTAAACAAGAGCAGGAGCGAGAACATGGGTTGTATCGGAATGATTAATGGTTGCTTGCCTGATGGAGTGGTAACGGGATACTGCCCTTCAGTTGGATACTCGTGAATATCCTCGGAGGCAGAACCAACCACGAAGAACACAACCGAGCACAATCAACACATGACGATATGCAACAATATGATGCATGCTATGACATGGCAATATGGATGTGTCTTGAGCTAATGCAACTAGCTATGATTTAAATGAAGTTGGTTTGAGTACAAGATTCAAATTCCAACCCCAAATATGATTATTTAAATGCCCTTTATTTGTTTTGTCCAAAACAGAGGACAAGCATTGTTCAAACATGCATGAAAATGGTACAGATGGATTCCTTGAATTTTTCTGATAATTTTTCATATATAATTTGTCTCATTTGGAGTTATGGTTGAATTTCTATGAATTTTTGAAGTTTAGGCAATTTTCTGGAATTTTCTATATAAAGTTAAATCCAGAAAAGGAGTTATTGCGTCAGCATGACATCACCCTGATGTCAGCAGGTCAACTGGGCGCCTCCAGGTCAAACCTGACCAGTGGGGTCCACTGGTCAGTGACACAATCAACTAACTAAGTTAGTTAACCCTAACTAACTTAGTTAGCCGGGCGGGGCCCGCATGTCAGTGGCTCACTAATTAGCTAATTTTATTAACACTAATTAACTAACATTAATTCAGCAGGCGCCTGGGCCCACACGTCAGTGAGTCAGGGGGGGAGTCAACCCAGCCGACCCGGGGTCAAAACACGCCGGAGTTGACCCCGGCTCGTCGCCGGCGAGGCCAGAGACGGCGGAGGGGCTCGGAAATCCTCCTCCGGCGACCAAATGGCCAGCGGAGGGCATCTACGCGGAGCTAGGACTCGCCCGCATCCATCTGTGGACACGACAGGGGCTGAGATGGCCCGAGCTCGCCGAAGGCAAGCTCGCGGCGGTGGCCGGAGTTAGGGGCTGGTGCGGGTTAGCGCTAGGGGGCAGGGCAGGTCGAATGGGTGGTTGCGTTAGGCTCCTGGGGACGCGTTGAAGACGGTGGTGCGCTCGGACGTGGGCTTGCACGGCCGTAGCCACGACGGCGTCGAGGCTCAACGGCGGCGAGCTTCGGGTGCTCGCGGGGCAACGGCTACGGGGCGAAATCGACGGCGTGGCTAAGGGGAAAAGGACCGGGAGCTCACAGCAGTGCCGTAGGGGTGGCTAGCGGGCTCGGGGGCGACCTTGATGGCGTGAATTGACGGGGAGGAGCTCGGGCGGCCGAGGTTGAAGAAGAGCTCGAAGTCGACGATGCAGGGCTTCCGGTGGGGCGTGGTTCGGTGAGGGGGTCGAGGACGACGTTGCGGAGCTCGTGGGCACAACCGAGGGGCGAGGGGGTGGCTGTGGCCGTGGTGGTTCTCGTCGGCGGCGACGGCCGCGTTCTGTGGAAGAGGGGGGGAGAGCCAGAGGAGGGGATGAGCACGGGGGAGGGGAATGAGAGGGCCAGGGGGTGCGTGGCCGTCTCCGTGGCATTGGGAGGGAGCCCGGAAGCAGGAGGTGGCGCGCAGGGGGGGGGGGGGGGAGGTGGCGCGCGCGCGTGCCGGCGAGCGCCGGGTACACGCCCGCGTCCTTCTGTCCGAGGAGGGGGACGACAGGAGGCAGCGGGGTGGGCTGGGCCGCCAGCTGGAGATGGGCCAGGTAAGTGGCCCATGGCCTTTCCCTCGTTATTTTTTTGTGTTTTTCTATTTCTGTTATTCTGTTTTGATTTAGTTTAAATACTAAATCATTTTATAAAATCCTGAAAATATTTATGGACACTTACTGAAATATTTCAGTGGCCCAAAAAATAGTTCCAACATTATTTGAGCATTTGAATTATTTAATAGTATTTAAATGCCCAAATTCAAATATTTATGAATTAAATCAATGCCCCTTTTGTTGACCTAAAAATATATGCACCATTTTTCCCAAGGGTTCTAACCCAAGGCAAGGAGGGTGAACATTTTTGAAGGGCATTTCAAGTTCATTGAATTTATTTTTAGTAAACCCTAGTTGATTTCAGGGGGGGTGCTGGGGGTTCTGCTTTCCCCATTTCAATTTTCTGATGAAGGTAAACATGATGCACACTCTAATGCATAATCTAGCTAGGGTGTGACAACTCACCCCCACTCAATAGAATCTCGTCCCGAGATTTAGGATCATCTGGGAAGAAGGTGGGGTACTTGAGTCGAAGACGATCCTCCCTTTCCCAAGTGGCTTCTTCCTCGGAATGGTGTGACCATTGAACCTTGAGAAACTTGATATTATGACGTCGAGTGGTACGCTCGGCTTGATCAAGGATACGAACGGGGTATTCCCGATAAGAAAGGTTATCTTGTAAGTCAAGCGTTTTGTGGTCCACTCCACGGATAGGATCTGCGAAGCAACGCCTGAGTTGCGAAACGTGGAAGACATCGTGAACTCTGGAAAGATGCGGAGGTAGTTCCAATTGGTAGGCAACTTCTCCTCGTTTGGCAAGAATGCGAAAGGGTCCAATGTAACAAGGAGCCAATTTGCCTTTGATACCGAAGCGATGGGTTCCCTTTAATGGGGTAACCCGAAGGTAAGCTTTCTTGTCAATTTCAAATGTCATAGGCTTATGCTTACGATCATATTGACTCTTTTGGCGAGATTGGGCTGTTTTCAATTTCTCACAAATAACGCGAACCTGCTCTTCTGCTTCCTGAATCATATCCGGGCCAAAGAGTTGTCTTTCCCCGGTTTCTGACCAGTTAAGAGGCGTTCGACATTTTCGTCCATAGAGAACTTCGAAGGGAGCCTTGCCCAAACTAGCTTGATAGCTATTGTTATAAGAAAACTCCGCGAATGGAAGGCATTTCTCCCAACTCATTCCGAACGAGATAACAGAAGCTCGGAGCATATCTTCCAAAATTTGATTGACTCGCTCTAGTTGACCACTTGATTGAGGATGGAAGGCGGTGCTAAAGGAGAGATGAGTTCCCATAGCATTTTGGAAACTTTCCCAAAATCGAGAGGTGAAGACTTCCACGGTCTGAGTTAATTTCCAATGGGACACCATGAAGAGACACTATTCGGGAGATGTATAGGTCAGCTAGCTGGCTAGCGGTGATACTCTCACGAACAGGTAGAAAATGGGCTACTTTGGAAAGACGGTCGATCACGACGAAGATGGCATTATTCCCCCTCTTGGTCCTGGGAAACCCAGTGATGAAATCCATACTGATTTTGTCCCATTTCCATTCAGGAATAGCCAAAGGTTGAAGGGTGCCAGCAGGCCGTTGATGCTCTGCTTTAACACGACGACAAACGTCGCAATTAGCAATGTATTGAGCGATTTCTCTCTTCATCCTAGTCCACCAAAACCTCTGGCGTAGGTCTTGATACATTTTGGTACCACCGGGATGAATGGTGAGAGGGGATTCATGAGCTTCCTTAAGGATCAGTCGCCTCAGGTTTCGCGCCTTCGGAACCACTAGGCGATTCCGAAAGTATACAACACCTTGATCATCAATGGAGAAACAATTCACGACTCCTTTCTTAACGTTTCTCTTGATACGGGAAATTCCCGGATCTATCTTCTGTGCCTTGATGACCTGATCCGTAAGGGTAGGTTCCGCTACCAGGGTGGATAGGAATCCTTGAGGAACAATGTGAAGATTAAGCTTGCGAAATACCTCATGGAGAAGTGGTTGACTTTGTTGTAACATCAGGTTGTTATAGTAGGACTTACGACTTAATGCATCGGCCATGACATTGGCCTTGCCAGGGGTGTAAGTTATTCCTAAGTCGTAATCCGAGATCAACTCGACCCAACGTCTTTGCCTGAGATTCAAATCTGGTTGGGTGAAGATATATTTCAAGCTTTGGTGATCGGTGAAGATCTCGCAACGATTACCGAGGAGGTAATGTCGCCAGGTTTTGAGTGCATGGACTACAGCTGCAAGCTCTAGATCATGTGTGGGATAATTTTCTTCATGTGGGTGTAATTGCCGTGAAGCATAGGCAATTACCTGACGATCTTGCATGAGTATGCAACCTAGTCCTTGTCGCGAGGCGTCGCAATAGATAATAAAGTCCTTGGAGAAATCTGGTGGTACCAGTACGGGAGCGGTTGTCAGGCGTCTTTTCAGTTCCTGAAAACTGAACTCGCACTGTGGAGTCCACTCGAACTTTTTATCTTTCTTGAGGAGTTCAGTTAGAGGTTTAGCAACCTTGGAGAAATTCTCGACGAAGCGGCGGCAATAACTCGCTAGGCCAAGGAAACTCCGAACTTGCTTGACCGTTTCAGGTGGAGTCCAATCAAGGACGGCTTGAACTCGCTCGGGATTGACAGCAATACCCTTACCAGAGATTACATGGCCTAGATAGGTCACTTCTGACAACCAAAATTCACACTTGGAGAATTTGGCATAAAGGCGATGCTCTCGAAGTTTCATCAATACCAGCCTTAGATGTTCGGCATGTTCCTCTTCATTCTTGGAGTAGATGAGTATGTCATCGAGGTATACTACGACGAATTTGTCCAAGTACTCCATGAAAACCGAGTTCATTAACCGGGAGAAAGTGGCCGGGGCATTGGTTAAACCGAAGGACATGACGGTGTACTCGTATTGGCCATAACGAGTAACAAAGGCCATTTTGGGAATGTCCCCGTTTCTGATTTTGATTTGATGGTAGCCCAGCCTCAAATCCATCTTGGAGAAGACTGAGGATCCAGCGAGCTGATCATACAGGTCGTTGATCCTGGGAAGCGGGTATTTGTTCTTGATGGTGACCAGATTGACAGGTCGGTAATCCACAACCATTCGATCCGTTCCATCCTTCTTTTTGACGAAGAGGACGGGACAAGCCCAAGGGGAGGAGCTAGGACGGATGAACCCTTTGTTCAAGGACTCATCGAGTTGGTTCTTAAGCTCGGCTAGTTCTAAGGGTGCCATCTTGTAGGGTCTTCTAGCAATTGGAACGGTTCCTGGAACAAGGTCTATCACAAACTCGACATCCCGGTCAGGTGGAACACCTGGCAGTTCTTCCGGAAACACATCCGGGAAGTCTCGGACTACCGGAACGTCCTCAAGGTCTGGAAGAGGGTTGGCATTGAGAGAGTAAAGTTAGCGCTTGGCCACTCGAGTTAAGACATTAACTGTCTTGCCCGAGGGATGAGTAAGTTGAACGGTTCTAGTGGCACAATCGATCTTGGCATAATGAGCCGACATCCAGTCCATACCCAAGATGATGTTTATGTCGGAGGACTTGAGAGCTATTAAAGATGCAAGGAAAACAAGCCTATCGACAAGAATTTCGTTCCCATGGCTTACCCTAGAAGTTTGCCATTTGGAACCCAGAGTTTGAATTACCATGGAAGTGGGCATGTCACAGAATGTCGTGTTATGCAACCGAGCATAATTCTCGGATATGAATGAATGAGATGCTCCAGTATCGAAAAGAACAGATGCCGGATGGCAGTTAACAAGGAGCGTACCAAGGACGACGTTGGGATCCTCATGAGCCTCTTCGGCTGAAACATAGTTGACATGGCCACGTGCAGTAGTGGCCGGCTTGGCGTAGAAAGTCTTTCCCGCGGGCTTACCACGGCCAACGGACTTTCCAGCTTGATTGGGGTTGTTCTGGGGACACTCTCGACTATAGTGACCCGGTTCTCCACACTTGAAGCATGTTACCACAGTGGGGCGTGGAGCAACATTAGCAGCGGGGCCACCATAGGGCTTGGGCGGTGCAAATTGCTGGTTGGGACGAGGCTCCTCAAAGGATGGCCTCGGGGTGAATCTGGGTGGCAGTGCGGTGCTTGGAATCCACACCCGGCGCTTCTGAGCTCCAGAGCCGGATGAAGACCCAAAATCACGAGAGTGCTTGCGTGAAGCGTCATAATCAGTCTGGCCTGTCTCAGCACTGATAGCTTTATTGACCAGCTTCTGGAAGGATGTGCACTCGTGCAGACGGAGATCGCGGCGAAGCTCAGGGCTAAGTCCCTTGCGGAACCTTGCCTGCTTCTTGGCGTCAGTAGAAACCTCTTCAGGAGCATAGCGTGCCAGGTTCCCAAATTCTCGGCTATATGCATCCACGGTCAGCCTTCCTTGGGTGAAGTTGCAGAACTCCTCCCTCTTGCGATCCATGAGACCTTCCGGAATGTGATGCTCACGGAAAGCCTCGCTGAACTCAGCCCAGGTAGTGATTTGGCTGACCGGGCGCATAGCTTTGTAGTTTTCCCACCAATGGCTAGCGGGGCCCTCGAGATGATAAGCAGCATAGGTAACCTTGTCGGCTTCAGCTACGTTGGCAGAACGTAGCTTGTGGGTGATGCTGCGAAGCCAATCATCCGCATCGAGGGGCTCGACGGAATGGTTAAACTTTGGTGGGTACAACTTGATAAAGTCGTTGATTGACACCAGGTCATTTCGTGGGTGGCGTGCAGTGTTCTGCTCAATCCGCTCCAACAGGCGGTTGGTCTCACGCTTGTTCCTTTCCGCCTCCAGCATCACTTCGGCCAGGGAAGGCGGGTGAGGCAAATTTTCACCTCTAGCTGCATTGGCTTCCCCCTGCTCCGGGGCAGCAGGGTTGCCGCGGGTGTTGACCATCATAGGAGGAAACAAGACAACGGTTTAGACAAGGATGGCTCAAACTTAACAAGGAAGTGCAGAATGTAAAGATAACGCGGAATGCAGAGATGCTCATTCGTATGCCATGGTAATATAAAACTGCCATATATACACCAACGGTCATACTCGTCATACATAGTTTAGTACAAGCCCATGCTACAGTACAACTATGAAGGTAGACGTTACATCTCATCGGAGGCATTCCGAGTCCCTATACATTATTGGTCTACACCTCCGGAATTGATTACACACCAAGTCGTATTCCACAAGTCACACAGGACAGTGGAGATACAACTACTACAATACTAGTGGTACTACTACTAACTCAGATAGCTCCGTAGTAGTCCTCATAGAAGTCACCTCCATAGCCTGGAAGTTCAACGTGATCATCCGGAAACAGACGGTCCTGAGGAGCCTGTGGACCATAGGGGCTAGGATGAGGTCTTGGACCAACAAACGGTGGCCTGCGGGGACCAAGGGGTGGGGTGATGCCTCCCCCATCACACCAATCCACCATGTCTGGCAGAGCTGCTCTCACAGGATACAGATCCCTGGCATCCATACATCCAGCTTGCACCGCGGGTGCAAACCGAGTCGATGTGGCCCAATGATCAGCACGGGTATTAAAGAGCTCCAGCCTCAAGGCCCGATTCTCTCGGTCCTTATCTTCGAGCATCTCAGCGGTGGTACGAGTTAATGAGTCCTCCTGAGTGGAGTCAGCATAGATAGCCTGAAGATACCCCTGTGCTCCCGGAAGTGAAGCTGGCATGTAACGGAAGTCAGTGTTCCGAAGCAGGCCAGTCCGGACTCGCAAGATGGTCATCATGGAATAGGCAGCATCCTGCACAGCCATCTCAATGGTAACTCCGAGTCCATAGGAACAGTGAAGGGGCTCGGTAGATCCAGGATAGGAAGGAAATATCCTGACGGTGCAGAAATACTGGCTTTGATTAAAGTCACGGAACTGCTCTTCAACAGTGTATTCGGGATACCAACGGTATCCTGTCTCGATCATGACCCGGACCAACATAGCAGTATGACCGGGCACGTCGAGGCACCTGGTCAGGCGAACCACCTGATTTTGAGAATGGTTGGCCATCTGAAAGCACAACCACAAGACAAAGACAACAGAATTCCTAGGAAAAATTGGGCAGCATAACGGCTGTAAATGCTCAGAAAAGATTTGAGACATCCACAACAGTTCACAATAACGCTCAACAGCATCATATCAAGGTTCTGATTCAAATAGCCACGTACTAAAATAGTAGAAACTGGTCTGGAACTCGTAGCAATAATCCTATGAACTACTACGGATTAGTAACACGTGAACCTGATAGAAGAAGAGAGCCTAGTCCTTAACCCACGTTGAATGAGAAGAGAATGACTCAGATCAGAAGCATAGTGTAAAGGAGTAAAAGAACCTAACGTTCCCTCCCACAATCAATTCCCTTACATATAACTAAAGCATTTCTAGACTCAACATCGACCAGTTTGGCTGAACGAACCTACAGGTAGTCCGGCTCTGATGCCAACGCTGTCAGGACCCCGATTCCAGGCCACATCGATCTAGCCGGTAACACCTCATATCACTTTGCGGCCTCACGCACGGTATCCCACGGGTGTCGCCTTACCATGGCCCGGGACCGTTTGCGCCTTTTGGCTCGCGTATATGACAATGTCGCTAGCATCCATATGACCGAGAACCCGGGCCGACATGGCTAGTCGTGAACCCAAAGCGGCACAGACCTATGGAGACAGGCATACATGAATCACATCGAACATGTCGGTCATCAACGAGTGATTCCGGGCTGTAGCACTGGGCTAACAGGACTCCGGGGATCCCGGGCTGTAGCAGGCTAGACAGGACTCCGGAGATCACCGCGTGACATTTCCCCGAAGGGACAGACATAGGGACGAAGTGAAACACATGCCGGCCAGTCAAGTGTCCTGAACAGTAGTGCTGGGCTAGCAGGACTCCGGTGAACCGGGCTGTAGCGGACTACTATGGCTCGAGGAGCACTAGACTACATTTCCCCCATAAGAAAGGCTGCGAAGGACAAACAACTAGATTGTCGGATCCCACTCATACCAAGCATTTCAAACATACACACAATATGCCCGATATGAGTACATACAACATGGCATCACAACAAAACTCTACAACTCAAGTACTTTATTTAAAGGCTCTAGGGAGCCATACATAACATATCCATACAGGTAGGGGTCACATGACCCGACACTCAAGTCATACAGTCATACAAGCACATGCGGAAGCAACTAGTCTGAGTACAGACTCTAGAAAGAAAGAAGGCTTCTCGAAGCCTGTCTATCTACATAGGGCCCTCCATGGCCTGGATCACCACCTGGGTGGCTAGTCACTCGTCGACGTCAAGGTCTACGTAAAACCCATCAGAGGGGGCAGTGTTGTCGTCTGAAAACAATAAATAAGCAAACATGAGTACAAAGGTACTCAGCAAGTCTTACATCAGAACCTACTATACATGCTCATTCTCAAGAAGGTGGTGGGGTTTATGCAGCAAGCCAGCTTTGACTCTTGGCTAAGCTATCCTACGGAATCTTTTAGCAAAATAGTTTTCGCACACGAGTCCACTACTCACCATCACAATACTCCACCGTGGATCCTCCCTCGTATCCTGCAAGGGGGCCATCCTCGGTACTCACACTTATCTTGAGTCTTTTAGTAGTATCCATTAACTTGTCTATGAACTGTATAGGCAACCAAGTAGTCCTTTACCGCGGACGCGGCTATTCGAATAGTTTTATACCCTGCAGGGGTGTACTTCGTCATACACGCTTTCACCGCTTACCGCCGTCTACACGACATGTACTCGGCAACCTTCAAGCGGAAACCCAGCGAGGGTGTCGGCCACGGCCTACCTAAACACCTAAGCCCCTAGTCTAGGTTATCGCCTATCTAGGTTCCATCCGCAGGGAGTCCGGCCGAGGTTTCCACATACGGCCCCGAACGATGTGAACAGGGTTCCCGAGACACCAAACGGGTGACTCGGTACACCGTGCCACGGTGTATCTACCGCAACATAGCCCACCCCTAGGGTCAGCGCTACGCACGGCCGCCAACACATATCCTACAAACACCAGAAACTATTTGCAACTCCTGGACAGAGTACTAGGGTGGCTAAGAAGCCGAGAGGGTCCATTTGTTTCGGGCCCAATGTACGGTAGTAACTGCATCTTAGATCACACATACAGATCTCAGTTCTTATGGACAGCCTCAATGAAACAACCCACCATGTACTCCTACATGGCCTCTCATTGATACCTTTACCAAAACATGTTCAACACATCCCACATATTACTGACACAAGCATTTCACTCTAGCCCATCACCCAGATGAACCAGACCTGACACAACTCTAAGCATAGCAGGCATAGCAAGGTAGGAATCACAAAACATGGCTCAATCAACTCCTACACATGCTAGTGGGTTTCATCTAGTTACTGTGGCAATGACAGGTCATGCAGAGGATAAGGGTTCAACTACCGTAGCACACAGCAGTTTGAATCGTGTTGTCTTAATGCAGTAAACAAGAGCAGGAGCGAGAACATGGGTTGTATCGGAATGATCAATGGTTGCTTGCCTGATGGAGTGGTAACGGGATACTGCCCTTCAGTTGGATACTCGTGAATATCCTCGGAGGCAGAACCTACCACGAAGAACACAACCGAGCACAATCAACACATGACGATATGCAACAATATGATGCATGCTATGACATGGCAATATGGATGTGTCTTGAGCTAATGCAACTAGCTATGATTTAAATGAAGTTGGTTTGAGTACAAGATTCAAATTCCAACCCCATATATGATTATTTAAATGCCCTTTATTTGTTTTGTCCAAAACAGAGGACAAGCATTGTTCAAACATGCATGAAAATGGTACAGATGGATTCCTTGAATTTTTCTGATAATTTTTCATATATAATTTGTCTCATTTGGAGTTATGGTTGAATTTCTATGAATTTTTGAAGTTTAGGCAATTTTCTGGAATTTTCTATATAAAGTTAAATCCAGAAAAGGAGTTATTGCGTCAGCATGACATCACCCTGATGTCAGCAGGTCAACTGGGCGCCTCCAGGTCAAACCTGACCAGTGGGGTCCACTGGTCAGTGACACAATCAACTAACTAAGTTAGTTAACCCTAACTAACTTAGTTAGCCGGGCGGGGCCCGCATGTCAGTGGCTCACTAATTAGCTAATTTTATTAACACTAATTAACTAACATTAATTCAGCAGGCGCCTGGGCCCACACGTCAGTGAGTCAGGGGGGAGTCAACCCAGCCGACCCGGGGTCAAAACACGCCGGAGTTGACCCCGGCTCGTCGCCGGCGAGGCCAGAGACGGCGGAGGGGCTCGGAAATCCTCCTCCGGCGACCAAATGGCCAGCGGAGGGCATCTACGCGGAGCTAGGACTCGCCCGCATCCATCTGTGGACACGACAGGGGCTGAGATGGCCCGAGCTCGCCGGAGGCAAGCTCGCGGCGGTGGCCGGAGTTAGGGGCTAGTGCGGGTTAGCGCTAGGGGGCACGGCAGGTCGAATGGGTGGTTGCGTTAGGCTCCTGGGGACGCGTTGAAGACGGTGGTGCGCTCGGACGTGGGCTTGCACGGCCGTAGCCACGACGGCGTCGAGGCTCAATGGCGGCGAGCTTCGGGTGCTCGTGGGGCAATGGCTACGGGGCGAAATTGACGGCGTGGCTAAGGGGAAAAGGACCGGGAGCTCACAGCAGTGCCGTAGGGGTGGCTAGCGGGCTCGGGGGCGACCTTGATGGCGCGAATCGACGGCGAGGAGCTCGGGCGGCCGAGGTTGAAGAAGAGCTCGAAGTCGACAATGCAGGGCTTCCGGCGGGGCGTGGTTCGGTGAGGGGGTCGAGGACGACGTTGCGGAGCTCGTGGGCACAACCGAGGGGCGAGGGGGTGGCTGTGGCCGTGGTGGTTCTCGTCGGCGGTGACGGCCGCGTTCTGTGGAAGAGGGGGGAGAGCCAGAGGAGGGGATGAGCACGGGGGAGGGGAATGAGAGGGCCAGGGGGTGCGTGGCCGTCTCCGTGGCATTGGGAGGGAGCCCGGAAGCAGGAGGTGGCGCGCAGGGGGGGGGAGGTGGCGCGCGCGCGTGCCGGCGAGCGCCGGGCACACGCCCGCGTCCTTCTGTCCGAGGAGGGGGACGACAGGAGGCAGCGGGGTGGGCTGGGCCGCCAGCTGGAGATGGGCCAGGTAAGTGGCCCATGGCCTTTCCCTCGTTATTTTTTTGTGTTTTTCTATTTCTGTTATTCTGTTTTGATTTAGTTTAAATACTAAATCATTTTATAAAATCCTGAAAATATTTATGGACACTTACTGAAATATTTCAGTGGCCCAAAAAATAGTTCCAACATTATTTGAGCATTTGAATTATTTAATAGTATTTAAATGCCCAAATTCATATATTTATGAATTAAATCAATGCCCCTTTTGTTGACCTAAAAATATATGCACCATTTTTCCCAAGGGTTCTAACCCAAGGCAAGGAGGGTGAACATTTTTGAAGGGCATTTCAGGTTCATTGAATTTATTTTTAGTAAACCCTAGTTGATTTCAGGGGGGGGGGGGGTGCTGGGGGTTCTGCTTTCCCCATTTCAATTTTCTGATGAAGGTAAACATGATGCACACTCTAATGCATAATCTAGCTAGGGTGTGACAGCTGTCTTGTTTTCGGTGCGGAGTGCTATGTCCGGATCACTAGCGAGAGTGATGATCCCATTAGGCCCGGGCATTTTGAGCTTCATGTACCTGTAATGGCGTATTGCTTGGAAGATTGTAAACGCTTCCCGCCCTAGCAGAGCGTGATAACCGCTGCTGAACGGAGCCACATGGAACGTGATCTCTTCGGACCTGTAATTATCCGGCGTGCCGAACACCACATCTAGTGTGATTTTTCTTGTACAGCGCGCTTCCCGACTGGGGATTATTCCTCTAAAGATTGTGCTGCTTCGCTCAATGCGGTTCTAGTCCATTTCCATTTTTTGAAGAGTTTCCTCGTAAATGAGGTTCAATCCGCTGCCGCCGTCCATGAGTACCTTGGTAAGACGAAAGCCGTCCACTATTGGGCTGAGGACCAATGCGGCTGGTGCTCGGGCTGTTCGGAATCTAGGTTCATCACTGGCGTTAAAGGTAATAACCGTGTCACTCCATGGGTTTGTTGTTGCTACTTGATAGACTTCGGCAAGGCTGCGGAGTGTCCTTTTTCGCATATTATTTGATGCGAAAGTCTCGAAGACTGTTAATACCGTATGGGTGTCTCTGGGGTGGCTTTCTGTGGCCTCCGGAATTAGGAGGTTTTCGCCAATTTTGGCCACCTGCCGGAGTATCCAACATGCTCTAAGTCTGTGAGTTGATGTGGCGTCCTCTGTACTGTGAATTTTACAGGGTCCGTTAAGCCATCCTTCCAGTACGGTTCCATGCCCTATAGAGGGTTTTTGCTTTTTGGTATCTGACCTGGGTGTCTGGTTATGCTGCACCCTTTTATTTCGGACCGGGTTTGTATTTAGGGCCGGATTGTCCCAAAATTTTATTTTGGTTTTCTAGGCGCTTTCCATCGCACAATACTTTCGTATAATGGACGCCAAGTCAACGAAGCGTGTGATATCACGGCGACTTATGGCGTTGAGTATTCCCTTGTCCGTGCAATTATTGCAGAAGATTAAGGTTGCGTCTTCCTCGCGGCAGTCCCTTAGCCTGTTCTTAACCAGGAGGAATCTAGCCCAGTAATGATGTACTGTTTTGTCGGGCTCTTGCCTGATTTTGGATAGATTGCATATGTTGGGGTGGGTGGGTGGAGTTAAATCTGAAGCCTCACCCCGTTTGCGGCTCAAAGGCCGAGTAATTTCTGAACTCGAAAATTTGGATCCCTGGGTGTTGTCCAATGAATCCAGCCCGTCGCCTGACTCTAAGTTCAGGTCTTGAGTGATATCCTCCCCTCCGCAGGTATCCGGCTTGGAGGGATCGGGAATCCGGACATAGCGAGTCCTTAAGATAGACGAAGGGTCGCCGCACTGTCCCTCTACCACGACAACGTGATGGGTGACTTGGGGAGAGTTAATCTCTCTCAGATCGGTTTTAGGCCCAATCTGGTCATAATCCGTAGCGACTCCCAGGGCGGTGAAGCGATCCAAGAGCTCGTTTATGGAGGAAAGCTCCATTGGATCTAACTGCTCGGCGAGTTCCGAACTGACATGAAGATTGTTTTCAATGGCTCGAGAGGTCATCGTCGGTGTAGAAGCCGAACAGGCGGTCATAAGAAAACCACCTAGCCGGAGGGTTTGGCTGACAACCAAAGCTCCCTTAGCAACGGTGCCGTCTTTAAAGACGGGGAGAGGCATCCTTCCTGATGGCGATGACACAGAGGAACTCTCAATGAAAGCACCAATGTCGGTGTCAAAACCGGCGGATCTCGGGTAGGGGGTCCCGAACTGTGCGTCTAGGCCGGATGGTAATAGGAGGCAGGGGACACGAAGTTTTACCCAGGTTCGGGCCCTCTCGATGGAGGTAAAACCCTACGTCCTGCTTGATTAATATTGATGGTATGGGTATTACAAGAGTTGATCTACCACGAGATCAGAGAGGCTAAACCCTAGAAGCTAGCCTATGGTATGATTGTTGATGTGTATCTTGTCCTACGGACTAAAATCCTCCGGTTTATATAGACACCGGATAGGGTTAGGGTTACATAGAGTCGGTTACAATGGTAGGAGATCTGAATATCCATATCGCCAAGCTTGCCTTCCACGCCAAGGAAAGTGCCTTCCGGACACGGGACGAAGTCTTCAATCTTGTATCTTCATAGTCCTGGGGTCCGGCTAAGGTATAGTCCGGCCATTCGGACACCCCCTAATCCAGGACTCCCTAACCCATCACAAGCTCTCACGGTCAACGGAGGATATTCCTTCTCCCAAGACAATCCGATCAGACTCGGCGTCCCGGTTACAAGACATCCTCGACAATGGTAAAACAAGTCCAGCAAGACCACCCGCTGTGCCGACAAATCCCGATAGGAGCTGCACATATCTCGTTCTCAGGGCACACCGGATAAGCTAAGCGTACAGGAGCCAACGTAACCCAAGTTGCCAAGGGACGGCCCCGCACGGTGCTCTGGGTTGTACCAACACTTAGACAAGCACTGGCCCGGGGGGTTAAAATAATGATGACCCTCGAGACCGCGACTCCCAATGGAAAAGAAGAGGCTAGGTGGCGAAAGGTAAAACCAAGGTTGGTCCTTGCTGGAAGAGTTTTATTCAAAGCGAACTGTCAAGGGGTTCCCATTATAACCCAATCGTGTAAGGAACGCCAAATCCGGGAACATAACACCGATATGACGGAAACTAGGGCGGCAAGAGTGGAACAAAACACCAGGCATAAGGCCGAGCCTTCCACACTTTACCAAGTATATAGATGCATTAATTAAATAAGAGATATTGTGATATCCCAACAAAATATCCATGTTCCAAACATGGAACAATCTCCAATCTTCACCTGCAACTAACAATGCTATAAGAGGGGCTGAGCAAAGCGGTAACATAGCCAAACAACAGTTTGCTAGGACAAGGTGGGTTAGAGGCTTGGCTTAACAATATGGGAGGCATGATAAGCAAGTGGTAGGTATCACGGCATAAGCATAGCAATAGAGCGAGCAACTAGCAAGCAAACATAGAAGTGATTTCGAGGGTATGGTCATCTTGCCTGCAATCCCGCAAGGAAGAAGAACGAGTCCATGAAGAAGACAAACGGACGAAGTCGAATGGATCCTCACAAACACGACGTTATCGGAACCAACCCGAAGAAGCAACACCGGAAAGAAGCAAACAAAATAGTAAACAACCAACACATAAACATGGCATGATGCACAATCAAGTATGATGCATGTCTGGTTTAAAAAGGCATGGCATGGCAAAGTGCACAAACAACACTACAAATTAAGTGGAGCTCAATATGCAACGAGTTGCATATTGACGAGACACCACAACAATTATTTAGTTCTCTCTCGGTTATGTACCCATAATATTAAATGTTAATTAACATGGCAAGAGGGTGAAGCACAATAAAACTACCTATCTAGGCAAGTTTAAATGAGGTCGGAACAACAAACAACAAGTCCGGAAAAATCCTCATGTGCATATTTTGGTTATGGTACTATTCTGCCCTAAGCACAATTTTAGAGTTATTAAACATGCAAAGTGAGGCCACCATGTTAAACTAGGCATTTTTTTCTACCCCATTTACATATAAAGTTTATTAAATTCCGAGTTACGGTTATTATGTTATGAATTAAAGCATTTTAGCATGTCCATAGAGCAAATTTAAACAAACATCAATTTAAACATTTTAAACATGGATGAAAATTGCATATTATGAAACTAGATGAAAAACTAAGCATTTGCATATATGGTACGTTTAGTTTAGATGCATGCATATTTAACTATAGACAATGTAAAATAGTGGCAAATCTGTAAATATGCAATGCACCGGAGATTAAACAAATCCACAGGCAGAAAAAAACTTGCACGGGCCCGAAGCATCAAGATGCAGCGGCCCAGATGAGGATTCTGCCCAAGTGGCTATGCAAAAGAAATGGACAAGAGGGAAAAAACTGGGGCACCTGGGCCTCGAACCCACGACCTCCCGAATGGGAGCACGTGTGGCTAACCAGCTGGGCTAGTGTTATGATCTCAATAGAGAAGGAGCACAGCGCCCTTTCAAAGGATGACAAGGCCAAGCCCTGACCTTCCATGAATGCACAGGAATCTCTGCCGGCGACGAACTCGATCAAGAAGGCGACTACAGAGGCTGTAGAGCACCGGCAGGTGTGCGGAAAAGGGACGTTGATGCCTTGTGAGGAGATATCATGCAAAAGGCTCAGGTGCGCGGAAGACTCGAGGTCGCCTTGGTCATGGCGGCGGCAAGACAAAGAAGGGCCATGGGCTTGCAATCGAGCGCAACCGTGCGCGTATGCAGATGCGTGTCCGTAGAGGTGTGGCAGTGAAGGTGCAGCAAGGGCAGCATGAGCAATGAAGCCAGCAGGCATGTGTGGGAGCAGGAGCTTGCGGTCATGGCGGCGATGCATGGCGCGGCAGGAGCTATAGCGGCGGGCGTGCGGAACCATGTGTAGTGCACGCGTACAGCGGATGCGGCGTATATGCGCGGGGTGAGGCGGAAGCAGAGGCCAGGCTCGTGCGTGAGCATAGCTCGACGCGGGCGACGAAACACGCGGCAGCAAGGCGAAGCAGAGGCGCGGCCAGACGCGAGGGGATCCAGAGCGGGGCTGGACGAGCATGATACAACAACCCCAACAACTACAGAAAGACGTTGCAGAATTCGCCGGAGCACCGACAGCTAGATGAAGGCATGAAACTAGCGACGCGTACAGGGATCGGTTGACAACAAGAAGGAGCAGGGATATGTCTGGGTATACCTAGTATACCTAGGACAAGAATATGTCACCGGGGATGCAACAGATCGACGGCGGGGAGGTGAAGATCTCCGGTGGACTTGCTGTCCACAAAGCAGAGGAGGGAGGGGAGGAGGCCTTTGGCGTGGAACTTGGCGATCCGACTCAGGGAAGACGTCTGAATGGGTGTAGTCGACGTCGACGAAGAATATGGACATGCTGGAGACGACTGTGGTGGCCTCTGACCAAGCAGGAGACAGCAAAGCTCTCGATGGTGCTCTCTGTTCTTGAAGAAGAAGGGAAAACAGGGGGGAGGAAGAGAGAGATGGCGGCGCGAGGAGGGAGGAGGAAACCCTAGGGTTCGCTACGGGGCTTTATAGGGGCGCGGGAAGGCGCTGGCCTCGACGTCCGTGAGCTCACGGTGCAAAGGTGCAAGCGCTCTGGCTCTGAAGCGAGGGAGACGGAGGGAACAGAGCAGGTGACCGTGAGGGGGGATGGGTCACTGGCAGGCGGGCCCGGAGAGAGAGAGAGAGAGAGAGAGGGAAAGAGTCGGCGCTGGCGGGCTGCGGGCGAGGGAAAAATTGGGCCGGCCTAGAGGTGAGGCCGAGTTGGCTGCTGCTGCGGCCTTTTCCATTTCCTTTAAGTTTCTGTTTATTTAAATAAACAGCAAAAGAAAAGAAAAATGGCCAGGGGGCTAGGAGAAGAGTTTTTCAGATATAAAAATATTCTCGAGCTCCTGGAGTTTTGTAGTATTTGAAATAATTGTTTTGGGCATTTTTAGAGGTAGAAAAATAAAACAAGTTTGAATATAATTCAAACTTGAGGTATTTTTGAACCCAACCAAAATATCTTCAAATGAGCTGAAAAATTGGCAGAGAGGGTGTAGGCATGGTGCACTAGCATTATAAAAGAATGAACATTAAAGGGGCAGGGAAGAACTCGCTTGCATAAAGAAGTAAAAGAAGAGGAAGAAGAAGGTGATGGTGCAAGGCTAGGTTTGAGAGGGATAGCAAAGGGGTTGATACATACGACATGAATAGAGCAACACAACATCATGAAGAATGCAATGCACATGGTGATTATGATGAAATGCAAAAATGACAAGAGGCACAATGCCATGTAAAACAATGATGATCATGAAGCAAGAAGCAAATATGAAAAGGCACTCAACAGCGAATAACTGGGAGACACCTGGCACATCGGTCTCGGGGCACTACAACACTCCACCACTACGAGAGGATCTCGTCCCGAGATCTAGATTGGCACCGGAGGGAAAACGGAAGAGAAAGAGAAGAGGTAAAACTAAGTTGCTTCTTTGAGAAACGAGTGAAACCAAAGAATCTTGAGTGGTTGAACAAATTGAAAGAAAGAATGCAATGAGAATGAACGAAGTTGAAAGTACTCCATTAGAAAAGAGAAACAAGGAAGAACAAATTCGGGCAGCACTCTGGTCGAAAAGTGATACAAGGCTTGATAGGATGAAAAGAACTAGAGCAAAATGGCACAACACTCCGGTTAAAAGGATAGGCATGAAAAGAACACGATACTCACCATCTCGAGATGATGATCAAAAAAGCAACATCGGAAATCCTCTGGGAGAAAGAATTGAAGATAGATAATTGAAATGAAAGAATGGAGAAGAAAATGCTAACTTCTGCTAGAAAAGAGCTTGGAAAGGCATCTTTAGGAGAAGGGTCGAACGGAGTTGTTGGAAGCCCAACAACGAAAAGATAGGCTTGAACTGGACTTATGGAAAACATCTCGAAAACTTGAGGTGAAATTCTGCCACTCACGGAAAAACAATAGATTGGCTTGATATCAAGAAGGAGACGAGAAACTTATTCCCCGGGAGTATAAAAGACAAACTTGGGTCCTTTCAGAGCACCATAAATAGCAATAACCCTTAGGGAAGGCTTTAGGTGAAAATTTGAACCCAAGATAACTCCAATGACGAGATAGATGGATTTAATATATCTCATTCTTAACAACATGTGAACCATGAAACATGAACTCAAATTATCAAGAATGACATAATACCACCTCCAATGATACGGTAGAAAGACTTGCACTCCGGATTGCAAGATGAAGAATTCTTGAGCTCCTCTGAAAAGAATCTTGATGAACACTTCGAGAAGGAATTAAATCCTTGATGAACCATCATGTAGAACCTTCAGGAAGAACTCCAGTAAACAAAAGGATAATGAAAATAAAGAGAAGTTGAAAAACACAAGGTGAATCCTTGTAATGATTAGATGGGTCTTCACGATGATATAATGCGGAAAAACTTGGAACTCCGGAAAAGAAAGATGAAACAAATGAAAACGAGAATTTGATGAGCCTCCGGAATAGGGAATTGAGTTCACTCGATGAAACAAAAATAAGAATTACGTCATGCGTATCCTTCACCATTTTAAATTGATGCCAAGTAGAGGATTTGGCATACCACTTATTCTCGTCGAAAGGATTAAATACAAATATAGCTCAAACTTGAGGAAGGTCTTCAACGAACCACCGGTAGGATGAAACAACGAATGAATTAATATGACAACCATGGAAGAGAATCTTGAACGAACCACCGTAAGAATTGGGAACGATCAAAGGAAAGATATCGAGGCACCGGCAAGAATTAGCAAATGAACGAAGATGTTTGAGAGAATTTATATACAAAATAACAAAGAGATCAAGAGCTGATAAGAGAATACTTGAATGATGCACCGGTAAGATTTGGAGAATGATAGCTGAAAGCTAGAATGAATAAATCTTCTGAAATGATGGGCTCCGGATAACAAACTGAGAAGGCTCTTGAGCTGCTCCGGATAGGTGAAAAGAATTCCCACAATCGAAAATAATTATGGGAGGGTGGCAACAAGCTAGAATCATGAATTTTGAAGAGAATGGAGCAAGATTAAAGAGAAACTATTCTTCGGTGTTCAAAATCCGAGAATGATGACGAGAAACACCACCAATAATTGTAGAGGCACTCCGGAAGAATCAAAAGCGAAGAGATTGAGCCAACGATGAGAAGAATTTAACCGATCTTGGAGAAAGGCATTAGACTGATGATAATTCATTCTTACGTCAAACTTTAGAAGATATGAGAATATCTCCGGGAGAATAAGAAGAGTCAAGTAAGATCCTGGAAAAGACCTATGGGTTAGGGCCCACTGAGAAGAAACACCTTTGGAACAATTGCTTGAAAAGAGAGATTGCACCGGTTAAATAAATTGGCTTGAATGAGATAACAACCTCGAAAGAGTTTGAACGAAAGCAGAGTGGGAACACGAATCTTCGAGATATCTTGAGCACTCCAGAACAAATGAATGGTAAGCGGGGAATGATTATGAGGTGCACTAGTATGAGAAGGCATTTGAAACGAGGAAAAGATATGATCAACAAAGCTTGAATTGGTTCCACCGGAGAAGAAAAAGAATGATGAATGATGAACTTGAGGCTCTGTTAGGATCTTCATGAGAATCACCGGATAAGAACATTGAAAGAAAAGAATGAAGAGACTTCACATCCATAAGATGGATACTTGACTAAGATATCCGAGTCCTTGAAGAAAAAGGGTGGGAGGGCGGGCAAAATAAAGGCAACTTGGAGACGGATGAAACAAACCCCGTTGACAAGAACTGATACTTGATCTTGCGGATGTTGAAAAAATCGGATCCACTTGAAGAGAAAACACGCCGGTTGAAAAGGATTGACATGACAGACTCGATGATCGAGAAGGATTAGTATTCACATCGGAGTATGAGAACACCATTCAGACAAGGGATGGAATCCACACTTGACATTGAAGCAACTCGAATACCAGAACTCAAAAACAAAACAAAGGATTGGCTTGCAAAATAAGCCGGAACAAACATATGATAGAGATTTCGTCCGAAGTTTTCGTGGTGGGGCCTACACGGGCTCGATCGTACAGCACCATCATGTACAAGGCAGTGCACATGACATACGAAGCGTCCCCGAGTCAGCATAGCCAAGGACTCTTTAAGACACAATGAGACCACTGTAAAACCAACTGTGGATAGGCGGACCACCAGACGTCGAACCCCAATTTCATATCATACATCTGTCGGAAAGATATCCTAAGCGCTACTTGAATTCCCACTTATAAACTCCCGAAACTTTCCGGTTATGCAATCAGGTGTTGGGGATACAGGGGAAGCATAATATCTCACCCAAACTAACAATTCCTACATCCAGTTGTATCCATCCTTCAACACATAACCAAGAAAACTTCGTAAATCATTTACCTCAACCTTCGAAAAGCATCTATTATATGAGTTATGGCAATACTCCCAAACTCCCGCCCCAGTACTAGGTGGCATCGAGGTTATCTCACCAACAACTGCATAAAAGAGATTTTTGATGTCGGTGAAACTCAGGTATTCCAGAATCTCAACGATAAAATTGTGACGACAGCACCTTGGAGCTCAACTCCCCGGGACACTGCCACAACCCCTAAATGTCAGGAGGCACCAAGAACAATGGTCTCGTCACAAAACCATCGAAAGGATTCCAAGATACCCGCGTGATCCAAATTTTTTTTAGTGAAATTTGAGAAGAGAAGAGTCAAAACTCTATGTCAGGATGCCTCACCAGAGCGACGAAGGGACTGAGGAGTAAAAAGAATTCCTAACTCTCCGATATATATAAATCCTAAATGACTCAAAACATTTTTCTAGACTCAACAACGCC
This sequence comes from Triticum monococcum, assembly GCA_034509565.1. Classification (NCBI taxonomy): domain Eukaryota; kingdom Viridiplantae; phylum Streptophyta; class Magnoliopsida; order Poales; family Poaceae; genus Triticum; species Triticum monococcum. The sequence goes on from CM067843.1 coordinate 113,335,559, forward strand.
AGCGATTCGATAAAGCAGGGGGGCTCCTAAGTCGGGGATGGCTCTGATAACCAACTTGTAACGCCCTCGATGCGGCTATATCTCCCACGTGTCGAAGCATGACTTAGAGGCATAACCGCATTGAAAGCAATGTCGCAAGTGAGGTAATGTTCACATAACCCATGTAATACATAAGGGAAAGAAATACATAGTTGGCTTACAATTACCACTTCACACCATACATGAATAGAGCATTACATTCATCCAAATACACTCAAGGTCCGAGTATGGAACCAAAATAAAAGAAGACTACCCCAAATGCTACACAGATCCCCGATCGACCTCAGCTGGGCTCCAGTACTGATCAACTAGAACGAAACAACACAAAGGACAAGATCTTCATCGAACTCCTCCTTGAGCTTGGTTGCGTCACCTGCTCAGTAACATCGGCACTTGCAAACTGGTTTTTGAAGTATCTATGAGTCACGGGGACTTAGCAATCTCACACCCTCACGATCAAGACTATTTAAGCTCATAGGAAGGGTAAAAGGTATGAGGTGGAGCTGCAGCAAGCGACTAGCATATATGGTGGCTAACATACGCAAATGAGAGCGCGAAGAGAAGGCAAAAGCACGGTCAAACAACTATGATCAAGAAGTGATCCTAGAACAACCTACGTCAAGCATTACTCCAACACCGTGTACACTTCCCGGACTCCGCCGAGAAGAGACCATCACGGTTACACACGCAGTGGATGTATTTTAATTAAGATCAACTTCAGGTTTTATACAACCGGACATTAACAAATTCCCATCTGCCCATAACCGTGGGCACGGCTTTCGAAAGTTCAAATCCCTGCAGGGGTGTCCCAACTTAGCCCATCACAAGCTCTCACGGTCAACGAAGGATATTCCTTCTCCCAAGACAATCCGATCAGACTCGGCATCCCGGTTACAAGACATCCTCAACAATGGTAAAACAAGTCCAGCAAGACCACCCGCTGTGCCGACAAATCCCGATAGGAGCTGAACATATCTCGTTCTCAGGGCACACCGGATAAGCTAAGCGTACGGGAACCAACGTAACTCAAGTTGCCAAGGGACGGCCCCGCACGGTGCTCTGGGTTGGACCAACACTTAGACAAGCATTGGCCCGGGGAGTTAAAATAATGATGACCCTCAGGAGCGCGACTCCCAAGGGAAAAGAAGAGGCTAGGTGGCGAAATGTAAAACCAAGGTTGGGCCTTGATGGAGGAGTTTTATTCAAAGCGAACTGTCAAGGGGTTCCCATTATAACCCAACCATGTAAGGAACGCAAAATCCGGGAACATAACACCGATATGACGGAAACTAGGGCGGCAAGAGTGGAACAAAACACCAGGCATAAGGCCGAGCCTTCCACACTTTACCAAGTATATAGATGCATTAATTAAATAAGAGATATTGTGATATCCCAACAAAATATCTATGTCCCAAACATGGAACAAGCTCCAATCTTCACCTGCAACTATAAACGCTATAAGAGGGGCTGAGCAAAGCGGTAACATAGCCAAACAACGGTTTGCTAGGATAAGGTGGGTTAGAGGCTTGGCTTAACAATATGGGAGGCATGATAAGCAAGTGGTAGGTATCGCGGCATAAGCATAGCAATAGAGTGAGCAACTAGCAAGCAAAGATAGAAGTGATTTCAAGGGTATGGTCATCTTGCCTGCAATCCCGCAAGGAAGAAGAACGAGTCCATGAAGAAGACAAACGGACGAAGTCGAACGGATCCTCACAAACACGATGTTATTGGAACCAACCCGAAGAAGCAACACCGGAAAGAAGCAAACAACATAGTAAACAACCAACACATAAACATGGCATGATGCACAATCAAGTATGATGCATGCCCGGTTTAAAAAGGCATGGCATGGCAAAGTGCACAAACAACACTACAAATCAAGTGGAGCTCAATATGCAACGAGTTGCATATTGACGAGACACCACAACAATTATTTAGTTCTCTCTCGGTTATGTACCCAAAATATTAAATGTTAATTAACATGGCAAGAGGGTGAAGCACAACAAAACTACCTATCTAGGCAAGTTTAAATGAGGCCGGAACAAGAAACAACAAGTCTGGAAAAATCCTCATGTGCATATTTTGGTTATGGTATTGTTCTGCCCTAAACACAATTTTAGAGTTATTAAACATGCAAAGTGAGGCCACCATGTTAAACTAGGCATTTTTTCTACCCCATTTACATATTAAGTTATGAATTAAAGCATTTTAGCATGTCCATAGAGCAAATTTAAACAAACATCAATTTAAACATTTTAAACATGGATGAAAATTGCATATTATGAAACTAGATGAAAAACTAAGCATTTGCATATATGGTACGTTTAGTTTAGATGCATGCATATTTAACTATAGACAATGTAAAACAGTGGCAAATCTGTAAATATGCAATGCACCGGAAATTAAACAAACCCACAGGCAGAAAAAAAACATGCACGGGCCCGAAGCAGCAAGGTGCAGCGGCCCAGATGAGGATTTGGCCCAAGTGGCTGTGCAAAAGAAATGGAAAAGAGGGAAAAAACTGGGGCGCCTGGGCCTCGAATCCACGACCTCCCGGATGGGAGCGCGTGTGGCTGACCAGCTGGGCTAGTGCTGTGATCTTGATAGAGAAGGAGCACGGCACCCTTTGAAAGGATGACAAGGCCAAGCCCTGACCTTCCATGAACGCACAGGAATCTCTGCCAGCGGCGAACTCGATCAAGAAGGCGACTACAGAGGCTGTAGAGGACCGGCGGGTGTGCGGAAAAGGGACGTTGATGCGCTATGAGGAGATATCATGCAAAAGGCTCAGGTGCGCGGAAGACTCGAGGTCGCCTTGGTCATGGCGGCGGCAAGACGAAGAGGGGCCACAGGCTTGCAATCGAGCGCAACTGTGCGCGTATGCAGATGCGTGTGCATGGAGGTGTGGCAGTGAAGGTGCAGCAAGGGCAGCATGAGGAATGAAGCCAGCGGGCATGTGTGGGAGCAGGAGCTTGCGGTCATGACGGCAATGCATGGCAAGGCAGGAGCTATAGCGGCGGGCATGCGAAACCATGTGTGGTGCGCGCGTACAGCGGATGCGGCGTATATGCGCGGGGTGAGGCGGAAGCAGAGGCCAGGCTCGTGCGCGAGCACAGCTCGGCGCGGGCGACGAAACTCGCGGCAGCAAGGTGAAGCAGAGGCGTGGCCAGACGCGAGGGGATCTAGAGCGGGGCTGGACGAGCATGATACAGCAACCCCAACAACTACAGAAAGACGTTGCAAAATTCGCCGGAGCACCGACAGCTAGACGAAGGCACGAAACTAGCGACGTGTACAGGGATCGGTCGGCAACAAGAAAGAGCAGGGATGGGTCTGGGTATACCTAGTATACCTAGGACAAGAATATGTCACCGGGGATGCAGCAGATCGACGGCAGGGAGGCGAAGATCTCCGGTGGACTTGCTGTCCACGAAGCAGAGGAGGCAGGGGAGGAGGCCGTCGGCGTGGAACTTGGCGATCCGACTCAGGGAAGACGTCTGAACAGGTGTAGTCGACGTCGACGAAGAAGATGGACATGCTGGAGACGACTGTGGTGGCCTCCGACCAAGCAGGAGACAGCGAAGCTCTCGGTGGTGCTCTCTGTTCTTGAAGAAGAAGGGAAAACAGGGGGAGGAAGAGAGAGATGGCGGCGCGAGGAGGGAGGAGGAAACCCTAGGGGTCGCTGCGGGGCTTTATAGGGGCGCGGGAAGGCACTGGCCTCGATGTCCGTGAGCTCACGGAGCGACGGTGCGAGCGCTCTGGCTCTGAAGCAAGGGAGACGGAGGGAACGGAGCAGGTGACTGTGAGGGGGATGGGTCGCTGGCAGGCGGGCCCGGCGAGAGAGAGAGGGAAGGAGTCGGCGCTGGCGGGCTGCGGGCGAGGGAAAAACTGGGCCGGCCTAGAGGTGAGGCCTAGTTGGCTGCTGCTGTGGCCTTTTCCATTTCCTTTAAGTTTCTGTTTATTTAAATAAACAGCAAAAGAAAAGAAAAATGGCCAGGGGGCTAGGAGAAGAGTTTTTCAGATATAAAAATATTCTCGAGCTCCTGGAGTTCTGTAGTATTTGAAATAATTGTTTTGGGCATTTTTAGAGGTAGAAATATAAAACAAGTTTGAATATAATTCAAACTTGAGGTATTTTAGAACCCAACCAAAATATCTTCAAATGGGCTGAAAAATTGGTAGAGAGGGTGTAGGCATGGTGCACTAGCATTATAAAAGAATGAACATTAAAGGGGCAGGGAAGAACTCGCTTGCATAAAGAAGTAAAAGAAGAGGAAGAAGAAGGTGATGGTGCAAGGCTAGGTTTGAGAGGGATAGCAAAGGGGTTGATACATACGACATGAATAGAGCAACACAACATCATGAAGAATGCAATGCACATGGTGATTATGATGAAATGCAAAAATGACAAGAGGCACAATGCCATGTAAAACAATGATGATCATGAAGCAAGAAGCAAATATGAAAAGGCACTCAACAGCGAATAACTGGGAGACACCTGGCACATCGGTCTCGGGGCGCTACAACACTCCACCACTATGAGAGGATCTCGTCCCGAGATCTAGAATGGCACCGGAGGGAAAATGGAAGAGAAAGAGAAGAGGTAAAACTAAGTTGCTTCTTTGACAAATGCGTGAAACCAAAGAATCTTGAGTGGTTGAACAAATTGAAAGAAAGAATGCAACGAGAATGAACGAAGTTGAAAGTACTCCATTAAAAAAAACGAACCGACTTCGGGCCGTACTCGAGCGGGACACCGCCGGGGGGCAGCCTTTAAATAGCGCCGCCCCGAGCCGCCCCAGCCCATCAGCCCTGCCTCGATCCGCGCGCACCACCGGAGCCACCGCCGTTGCTGACGATCCTGCCGCCCGAGGTTCGTCGCGTCTCGTTTTCCGTGCTGAAAAATAAGAGAAAAAAATATTCGGCATTCGTCGTTTTTCTTTTTCTCGGATTAAATCCGCGATTTTTCTGATCGCGATTCATGATCCGATTTTAGTTTTAGTTTAACTTTTCGCTCGTTTATTCGGATCAGGCGATTCAAGCATCTAGGGATTCGTCTCGAAACCCTCTATTCGTTTAACCAACTTAAACAAGTTTTTGCTATTGTAAAATTTGCCCTAGATCCAGATTAGTAGAACGAAGTTGTTTTCTTTCGCAGTTTGACTTTCGTTGCTTTGTTCGATTTGATTCTTTTTGCCAACTGGAGTTCTTAAGTTGAACCTTCTGGTTAGATCTCTTATTTGAGTTTTACCTATGCATTAGATGAGTACTTATTGTATGCTTGTTTGTTTGTATGCGATAGAATACCCAGAGTGCGCCGCCTGTTACTTCGAATCGTTAGGTTTCGCGGATCATCAGCAAGGCAAGTAACACTTTGATCATACCTTTTCTACTACCCAGTTTTATTGTATTAGATCAATCCTCACACATTGCATGATTAGGATCTAATTAAATTGTGGGGTGGGAAGTAGTTGAGGTAGTACCTATTACCTTTTTATTATCAAACCTTTGGGAGTTACTTCTATGTTTGCTTATTATGCCATGCTATGCTAGTAGACGTGGATTGGGTGAGCGATATCCATGACAGATGTGAGATTGTTAATTAATGGTTTATCTAAGGTGGCAACTTAAACACACATCTGGGTGGATTGAGGCACCCGGGTATTCTAGGACTTGCCTGTTTTCTTTTGGACCGCCACCTAGGCTCAAAGGGACCATGAGACTATTCATGCTAGAAACTTCCGTGTGCAGCCACAAGCTATTATGGGCTCTAGCATAGTTGACTAAGTTGTGCAAACTCTTACACCGGTAGACTAGCCGATGTAGGGGATGTAGGTGGTACGGTCTACCCGATCGTAAGGTGCTAGCGCTTCTGAAAGACTATGTCTCGGTCATCCGTCTTCTCAAACACCATGTAGTGCGAGAAACCAAATGGAGGCGATCGACTCTTGTGGGGAAAAGTGCGCAAACCTCTGCAGAGTGTAATAAACTAATCATGGTTAGCCGTGTCCCCGGTTATGGACATCTTGAGTATCTAGTACTTGGATTATCATGTGAATCTCAACATGTTACTCTAAATTAATTTTGTTGGGTTATGTTTAATGATGAGGCTTAATTGGGATTGAGAATGCTGTCAACCATTCTCAATGTTTAACAACCACCATGATAGTTAAATAAAATTATTCCTTTGAAGTAGGGAAAAATTGGCTTTACGCAAAACTGTAACCATAGAGCTTTCCACCAGCCAAATATGCATATAGTATAGCTGTTTCATTCCATTACTCTCTGTGTGTTACCTTGCCAGCATATTCCATGTGCTGACCCGTTTCGGGCTGCAACGTTAATGTTGCAGACTTTTCAGACGACGATTAAGGAGTTTTTAGGTCGTGGTTCTATACTCAGTGATGCTGTTGGAGTTGATGGACTCACTTATCTTCCAAGCCTTCCACTGTTATCATTATTAGATGGCCTTAAGCCATATTTATTGTAATAAGTTCTCTTTTGAGACACTCGATGTAATAAGTGTGTGATTGCTACTCTGCTATAAATCCTCCGAGTACTGTGTGGTGTCAGCATTACTGATCCAGGGATGACACCGGAGCACAGAGATCAGACTGTTTGAGGTCTGGTCGCTATAGAGATGGTATCAGAGCACACGTTGACTGTAGGACACGACCACTAAGCTAAAGACCTAGATCACTATTCACTCTCTTCTCTTCTGACCTCTCATCTTTTCTACTCTTTAGGATGGCGGATGCAAGGAACAAGTTCACCCAACCGGATGAAGATACACCCTTTGGACGACACTTGAAGGAAGTCACTAGATACATGAACATAGGAGTACCAAGCTTCACGGGAACCTACAACACCACTTTACCTAAAGAAGAGCGCTGGATGATTCAAGTTCAAGTTCCAGGAAGGACGTTCATGCCAGTCACTGAGCCCATAGAGTTTTCTTTTGATGCACCAACTTGGAGTCTAGGAAAGAGCATGGCAGCTCACATCGCCATGGGACGCATTGGAGAAGTCTACCGCAAAGATCTCAAGGATACCATCTACCAGATTTGTGGGCGCCGAGATGAACACTGGGAGATGATCAGCACCAGGAAGGATAGATCAATCGCAGCTTTTATCCAGGAGCTAAACTAGCACATTCGACGACAGGAGAACCAGATGTGCGCCGACATGATAGACCTGAAGAAGGCAAAGACTAGAATCAAAGAACTGGAGGAAGAACTCAAGGCTACACGTGAAGATTATGAAGAGGAAATTGAAGTATTGGTGGAGAAGAATGCCGACCTAACAAAGAAGATTGGAATATTTATGGGAGGCCCTACGCCAGTAGATGAAGACAAAGAACCCCAGGAAATTAGCCCGGAAGACTACATCATCATCGACGGCACCGACTCGGAACTAGATAGTAGCGATGATGACTATGTTGATGAAGCTGGAGCAGATATTATGGAGCCCACGACCATAGAATATTTCTAGTAGACCACCTTATTAGTAGTAGTAGTCCACCGTGTAAATATAGTAGTCCGAGCACTTTTGCAATAGATAGATCGATTGTATGCCCTTGTTTGATTGATTGAAGTGAATTGTTTGTTTTGCCCCATGTGCATATGGGTAGTGTTTTCTCTTTAGACCCCCTCTATTCTTATATCTCATCTTTTCTAAACCCTCAGATGCCTCTGAGACGTGACCCCGGATTTACCTTTCCACCGGAGCTCACCTAGTTGATCCAGCAGTAGAACACACTGATGCAGTTGCTAGTCCAGAATCGGAATCAGGGGAACAACAACAACAACAACCCACCACCACCACCACCTATTGACCACTTGTCCCGTTTTCTTAGGCTGAATCCGCCGGTGTTTTCCAGTAGCACCGAGCCGATAGTAGCAGATGATTGGCTCTGCAAGACAGCTAGGGAGTTAACCACAGCAGGATGCACAGATACGGAGAAGGTGAAGTTTGCCGCACATCAGTTAGAAGGACCCGCAACATCATGGTGGGAGAATTTCATAGCCACTTTCCCAGTTGACACTGTCACATGGGACCAGTTTCAGCAGGCTTTTCATACTGCACATGTTTCAGCAGGAGCTATGGCCATGAAGAAGCGTGAGTTTCGCAACTTGCGCCAAGGAGGAAGGACAGTTGGCCAGTATGTGGAGGAATTTAGTAAGCTAGCACATTATGCCCCAGATGACATCGCTACGGATGCAACTAAGTAGGAGAAGTTTTTGGAAGGACTGAATGATGAGTTGAGCATGCGGTTGATGGTAGCCACCTTCAACAACTACCATGAGTTGGTAGATCGTGCTCTTATGATTGAAGGGAAGCAGCAGCAAATTGAGAATCGCAAGAGGAAGTATGGACAAGGAAAGTATAATTCAGGAGCTCAGCAGAAGCCACGTTTTACCCCTAGACCGGGAGGACATTTTCAGCATACTCATGGAGGAGGTAGCTCGCACAATCACAATGGCACCAAGAATGGTAATGGCAACGGAGGAAGCAATGGCCAGAACCGCACCAACCCCTCAACCCCAGCCAAGAAGGACCTAAGCCAATTCACTTTCTTTAAGTGTTCGAAGACCGGTCATTATGCCAATGAATGTCCTGAAGGCCAAAATGGCAATGGAAGTTCTAGGAAGAAGCCAAACCCTTTTAACAGGGGACAGGTGAACCACGTTAGCGTGGAGGAGGTTGAAGCACAACCCGATGCAGTAATAGGTAAGTTTTTGGTTAAGTCATTTACTGCACTCGTTCTTTTTGATACCGACACATCGCCTTCATACATCTCAAGGGGATTTGTGGATAAGTATAACCTATCAACCCAAGCCCTTAGGTCACCCATGTTAGTAACCTCGCCCGGAGCAGAGTATGTGGCTAGTCTATGGTGTGATCAGTTACCATTAAGGATTGGTAACTATGTTTTTCCCTTAGACCTAATAGTATTGGAATCTCAAGGATTGGATGTGATATTAGGCATGGATTGGTTATCAAAGTATGAAGGGAATATTGAGTGTGCTAGTAAGTCAATTTTGCTTACCACACCAGAAGGGAGAAGGATCAAGTATGTATCCAGACATGTGCCAAAGAGGACTCAAGTAAATTGCCTAACAGGAGTTGTGCAGGAGGAAGTACCAGTGGTAAGGGATTTTCCTGATGTATTTCAGAAGAGTTGCCAGGCATGCCACCGGATAGAGATATTGAGTTTTTGATTGAGCTATTGCCAGGCACAGGGCCAATATCAAAGAGACCATATAGGATGCCAGCAAAGGATTTGGTGGAAATTAAGAAGCAGATTAAGGAGTTACTGGATAAGGGATATATTCGACCAAGTTCTTCACCTTGGGGATCGCCAGTACTTCTGGTAGAAAAGAAGGATGGATCGTTAAGGATGGTTGTTGATTATCGAGGATTGAACAAAGTATCGATCAAGAACAAGTACCCACTACCAATGATCAACGATCTATTTGATCGATTGCAAGGAGCTAAGGTATTTTCCAAGATCGATCTGCGATCAGGATACCACCAGTTGAAGATTCGAGAACAGGATATTCCTAAGACAGCTTTTACCACCAGGTATGGGCAGTACGAGTATACCGTTATGTCATTTGGTCTGACTAACACACCTGCCTATTTTATGAACATGATGAACAAAGTGTTTATGGAGCTTTTGGATAAGTTCGTCGTAGTATTCATTGATGATATCCTGGTTTATTCGAAGAATGAATAGGAGCATAAGGAGCATTTGCGTTTGGTACTTGGAAAGCTGAGAGAACATCAATTATATGCCAAGTTTAGCAAATGTGAGTTTTGGTTGAAGGAAGTAGGATTTCTCGGACACGTTATATCTAGAAAAGGTATAGCAGTTGATCCCACTAAAGTTGAAACCGTGACCAAGTGGGAAGCCCCAACAACAGTTGGAGAGATCCGGAGTTTTCTTGGACTCGCAGGATACTACCGGAGATTTATTGAGAATTTCTCAAAGAATGCAAAACCTATGACAGAGTTGTTGAAGAAAGATACCAAGTTCATATGGACAGAGGAATGTGAGGCTAGTTTCCAGGAGTTGAAGAAACGTTTGGTTACCTCACCAGTCTTGATTTTGCCAGACCAGACCAAGGATTATGAGGTGTATTGTGACGCTTCACGTCGAGGACTTGGAGCAGTGCTTATGCAGGAAGGGAGAGTTGTTTCATATGCCTCGAGACAACTGAAGCCTCATGAGTTAAATTATGTCACGCATGATTTGGAGTTAGCAGCCGTATTGCATGCTTTGAAGACATGGAGACATTTTCTCATTGGAAACCATTGTGAGGTGTACACGGATCATAAGAGTTTGAAGTACATTTTCACACAGAAGGAGTTAAATCTCAGACAAAGGAGATGGTTGGAGCTTATCAAGGATTATGATATGAAATTGCATTATCATCCTGGAAAGGCTAATGTAGTAGCTGACGCATTAAGCCGTAAGAGCCATGTCAATATGTTACTGACGGGAGAAATACCCAAGGAGTTAGCAGAAAATCGTCGTGAACTATGTTTGGAAATAGTTCTGAGAGGCTACGTAGTAGCATTGGAGATTCAGTCAACCTTGATGGATAGAATCAGAGAAGCTCAAAGGACTGACAAGGAGATTGCTTCTATTAAGGAGAAACTGAGCAAAGGAAAAGCTAAAGGATTTCGTGGGGATGAGCACGACACCCTATGGTTTGAAGACCGCGTTTATGTGCCCAATGACCCAGAGATCAGGAAATTGATTTTTGCAAGAGGCACACGACTCACCGTATTCAATTCACCCAGGAAATACCAAGATGTATCTGGATTTGAAGGATATTTTCTGGTGGACCGGAATGAAGAAGGATATTGCGGAGTATGTAGCAGTTTGTGATGTATGTCAGAGAGTAAAGGCAGAGCATCAGAAGCCAGCATGATTGTTACAACCATTGCCGATACCCGAATGGAAGTGGGATAAGCTAGGCATGGATTTTATCACGGGATTGCCTAGGACTCGTTCAGGCTATGACTCGATTTGGGTTGTAGTTGATCGATTGACGAAAGTAGCTCATTTCATCCCGGTAAAGACCACTTACACCAGTGCTAAGTTGGCAAAGATATACATGACCAGGATCATATGTCTGCATGGAGTTCGAAGGAGTATCATATCAGATAGAGGAACCCAGTTTACCTCAAAGTTCTGGAAGCAGTTGCACAAAACTTTGGGTACCAGGCTAGAATTCAGTACAACTTTTCATCCACAGACAGATGGACAGACCGAGAGAGTCAATCAGATTTTGGAGGATATGCTGAGAGCTTGTGCGCTAGATTATGGACCTAGTTGGGACGATAATTTGCCATATGCAGAGTTCTCTTACAACAACAGTTACCAAACCAGTTTGAAGATGGCCCATTTCGAAGCTTTGTACGGAAGGAGGTGCAGGACACCGTTGTCATGGTACGAAGTTGGAGACCGCCAGTTGTTTGGTCCTGACTTGATTAAGGAGTCTGAACATAAGGTGAAATTGATTCGCGATAGGCTCAAGGTAGCCCACTCCAGACAGAAGAGTTATGCAGATTCTAAATGCAAGGAGATAGTTTACGAAGTCGGAGACAGAGCTTATCTTCGAGTATCTCCACTTCGGGGAACAAAGCATTTTGGAGTTAAAGGGAAGTTAGCACCACGATTTGTAGGACCATATCGAGTTTTGGAGCATATGGGAGAAGTGGCCTACAAGTTGGAATTGCCCGAAGGATTGTCAGGAGTACATGATGTGTTCCACGTTTCTCAGTTAAAGTAATGTCACGTGGAGATGGCTGACATACCGTTGAGAGACACAGTGCCTTTGGAAACTATTCAGTTATTTGACCTACGATGAGAAACCAGTTAAGATCCTCGAATTTGCTAGTCGAGTCACTCGCAACAAGGTTATCAAGTTTTGCAAAGTTCAGTGGAGCCACCACACAGAGGATGAAGCCACCTGGGAGCGAGAGGAAGATTTGCTCAAGGACCACCCTCACCTATTTTCTAGCCAACCCGAATCTCGAGGGCGAGATTCATCTTAAGAGGGTAGGTTTATAACATCCCAAATTTTCAATTTGGAATGTTATACATTAGATCATCATGCATATTGTCACAGCCCTAGATTTGCTTGTAGCTATTTACCTGAGTGAGCAACATGCATCATGTCTAAATTTTTGAAAGTTGAATTGGGGAAAGCTGAAAGCCCCAGAAATCAATTAAAAAAAATGATCAACATTAAAATCTTTCAAAGAAGTCCAAGAAAATGTTCCTCTTAGTCTCTGAAAATATTGGCAAGAGGTAAAACTTAAAACAATATTTTTGGAATCTCAGAGATATTTATTTTGGGCCTTTGATTTAATCCAATAAATATTTGAATTGGATCTATATTTATTATATAATAAATATATGTTCAATAATTCTGATAAATTGTTGAGGGGCTTTGGAATAATCCATTTAGTCCCTGCAAAAATTATCAGAAGTAAAAAAAAATAGTTTGGTTCAAAAACCAAATTAAAACCCATTTGCATAAATAGAAAACATAACAAAAATAGAAAAAAAGAGAGCGAGAGAAAGCCCACCTGAGGTTACCTGCGCAGCCCACCTGGTGGCCCACTTACCAGGCCCAGCCCACCAGAGCCGCCACCGTCTCCCACCTCGCGCCAGAAGGACGCGAGGCGTGTGGCCACCGTGCACCGGCACGCGCCCGGCCACCTCCTCCCTCCCTGCCTGGCTGGCTCCTCCTCGACGCGTCCGGACGACGCCACGCGACCCCCAGAGCCGTCTGGCTCTCCTACTCTCTCCCCCGAACACTCTCCCCCCCTCCACGGTTCTCCTCCCCGAATGCGCCCGCCGCCGCCGACGAGAACCACCGCGGCCATCGGCCCTCCCTCGCCCATCCAACATGCTCGAGAGCTCCGCCTCGACCCCCTCTTTCTTCCACCCCAAGCCACGCCACCACGGGAGCCCCACATTGCCGCCACGAGTCGTCTTCTCCGAGCACGGCCGCCGGACTCCATCGACGAATTCGTCGCCTCCCGGTCGTCCCCGAGCCAGCTGAGCCCCGCTTCGACCTTGCCGTGAGCTCCTGCCCCTTCTCCCCCTCTCCGTTCTCGCTCTCACACCCCGTAGCCGTCGCCCCCTTGTTGACCGAAACCCACCGCCGCCGCGCTCGTCGCCGGTGATGCTCCGGTGACCATTTGGTCCCGGGCATGCGCCCATCATACTCACTGCACCCCGTAGATGCCGTAGGTGCTATGCACACATCACCACGGCCACCGCAACCGCGTCCCCGCTCGTGTCCGAACTCCGGCGCCACCCCGAGCTCGTTTCCGACGAACTCCGGCCGCCCTAGCTGCTGCTGCTTGCAGGGATGGATGCGGGCGAGCTCCAGCTCCCCGCGGATGCCTTCGCCGCTCGTTTCGTCGCCTATACTATGTTTCCGAGCCGCGCCGCTCGAGGCCGAGCTCCGGCCGCCGCCACGAGCTTTGCTCCGGCGAGCTATGGTGTCCCCGCCGCCTCCCACCTGCTCCTCTGGATGCGGAAGAGTGTGGGCTACCTCCTGGTGGCTTCCGCGCGTCGAACCGTCGTGTGTAGCTCAAGTCCGGCGAGTTGCCGCCGCAGTTTTGGGTCGTCGCCGGCGAAACTCCGGCGACTGTCGAAATGGACATCATTAACAGCTAATGACACCCTAACTAACCCCCTAGCTCACTGACACCTGGGCCCCACTCCCTAATTACCTGAGTTTTATTTCTGTTTAGAATAAACTAACCGCCATGGGCCCCACATGTCAGTTTGATCATGCCACGTCATCATTGACCCGGACCCACTAGTCAGCCTCTCTCCCTGCCCTGTTACACTAACGTGCGGGCCCCATGGGTCAGGTTTGACCTGGACCGGCCCTGTTGACCAGCTGACGTCACCCTGACGTCGGGCTGACGCAGTAAATCATTTTCTAGTTTAAAAACAATTCAGGAAATTCCAGAAAATACCCAAAACTTTGAAAAATCATAGAAATTCAACCGTAACTCCAAATGAGATAAATTATATATGTAAAATTATCAGAAAAAATCAAGGAATCCATCTGTACCATTTTCATGCATGTTTGAACAATGTTTGTCCTCTGTTTTGGACAAAACAAATAAAGGGCATTTAAATAATCATATGTGGGGTTGGAATTTGAACCTTGTACTCAAACCAACTTCATTTAAATCATAGCTAGTTGCATTAGCTCAAACCACAGCATATTGACATGTCATGATCATGCATCATATTGTGCATTGCATTGATTGTGTTTCTTTCTCCTGTTGCCGGTATTTGTCCCCTCTCGATAGACGTTGTACCGATGATGTGATCGTTGACACTGATGAAGACCCAATGATATCTTCAGAAGTGCCAGGCAAGCAAAACCCCCTTGTTCATTCTGATACAATCCCCCCTCTCTCGCTCCTGCTCTCTTTTACTGCATTAGGACAACAACGATTCATCTGTTACTTGTTGCGGTAGTTGAACCCCTTATCCTCTGCATGACCTGTCATTTCCACACTACATAGATGAAACCCACTAGCATGAGTAGGAGTTGTTTGAGCCCTGATGTGCCTACTCATTCATGCTTGTTTGTCATGCCTGCTACTGCTTAGAGTTGAGTCAGGTCCGATTCATCGGGGATGAATCGGAGGTGTGTAAACATGCCCTACTGTTAAGAGCTAAGTGTGTGAACACGATTTAGTAAAGGTAGCGGTGAGAGGCCATGTAGGAGTACATGGTGGGTTGTCTCATTGAAACCGTCCTCAGGAACTGAGTTCTGTGTTTGTGATCCATGAAACAGCTACTACCACACGTTGGGCCCTGAAATATGACCCCGCTCGACTTACTGGCCCCTCTCGTCCTCTGTCCAGGAGTTGCAATTAGTTTCTGGTGTTTATAGGATATGTGTTGGCGGCCGTGCGTAGCGCTGACCCTAGGGGTGGGCTATGATGCGGTAGATACACTGTGGCACGGTGTACCGGGCGCCCGTTTGGTGTCTTGGGAACCCTGCACACATCGTTTGGGGCTGTGAGCGAAACTCCGGCCGGATCTCCTCGCGGATGGAACCTGAATAGGCGATAAACCTGGACTAGAGACTTGTGTGGTTAGCCAGGTCGTGGTCTACACCCACGTCGGCTTTCGCTTGAAGTCTGCCGAGCACATGTCGTGTGCAGACGCTAAGTGGTGGAAACATGTGTGACGAAGTACACCCCTGCAGGGTTATAAATGATCTATTCGAATAGCCGTGTCCACGGTAAAGGACTTCTGGGTTGCCTATAACAGTTCATAGACAAGTGAAAGTGGATACCCTAAAACTCGCAAGATAAGTGTGAGTACTATGGATGGCCTTCTCATAGGGAGACGAGAGCGGATCCATAGTGGTGTATTGATTGGTGAATATGTG
The DNA here is from genome assembly GCA_034509565.1 of Triticum monococcum. Taxonomy (NCBI): domain Eukaryota; kingdom Viridiplantae; phylum Streptophyta; class Magnoliopsida; order Poales; family Poaceae; genus Triticum; species Triticum monococcum. Next base: position 113,351,056 of record CM067843.1, read on the forward strand.
GACTCGTGTGCGCCACCTCAAAGAGTTGTTTGCAGTCGTAGTTCAGAATAGCCACCGAGTCAAAGCTGGCTTGCTGCAGTTAAACTCCACCACCCCCCCTTGTTGATACCGTTGCATATGTAGTTAGTTCTGATGTAAGACTTGCTGAGTACCTTTGTACTCACGTTTGCTTAATTTATGTTTTGCAGAGAGACTTCAGTCTCGCTAGTAGTTTCGCGTGGACTTCGACGTTTAGCTTGATACCTCAGCTACGATCTTGTGCCCTCGACAGGATTTGGTAGATAGTCAGGCTTCTTAGCCTTTTTCATTTATAGATGTCTGTACTCAGGCATGTTAAGCTTCCGCATGTGCTTTGCATTGTATGCTATGATTGTTGGGTCATGAGACCCATGTTTGTAATATCTCGCTCCTCGGAGCCTAATGAATTAATACTTGAGTTGTAGAGTTATGTTGTGATGCCATGTTGTATTTACACATATCGAGCATATTGTGTGCATGATTGAAATGCTTGGTATGTGTGGGATCCGACTATCTAGTTGTTTATCCTTCGCAGCCTTTCTTATGGGGAAATGTAGTCTAGTGTTCCTCGAGCCATAGTAGTCCGCTACAGCCCGGATCACCGGAGTCCTGCTAGCCCAGCACTACTGTTCAGGACACTTGACTGGCCGGCATGTGTTTCACTTCGTCCCTATGTCTGTCCATTTGGGGAAATGTCACGCGGTGATTTCCGGAGTCCTGCCTAGCCTGCTACAGCCCGGGATCCCCGGAGTCCTGTTAGCCCAGTGCTACAGCCCGGAATCACTCGCTGTTGACCGACATGCTCGAGGTTGATTCATGTATGCCTGTCCCCATGGGTTAGTGCCGCTTTGGGTTTACGACTAGCCATGTCGGCCCGGGTCCTTTGTCATATGGATGCTAGCGACAGTATCATATACGTGAGCCAAAAGGCGCAAACGGTCCCGGGCCAGGTAAGGTGGCACCCGTGGGAATACCGTGCGTGAGGCCACAAAGTGATATGATGTGTTACATGCTAGATCGGTGTGACCTAGGATCGGGGTCCCGACACATATCATATTTTATTTTGCATTTTGGTTGATCCTAGAAATTCTACGCATCTCAATGACCCACAGAGAGAGTTGGGGATTTCGTTATTTTCATATTTGAGTTCTCTCAAATTTTGAAAATAGGATCATTTGATTTTATTTATTTTATCATCAATTATTTCTATTACAAAAATATGAGAGAGGAAATAAAATGACTTTCCCAAAACAGATAAATATTGAGGATTTAATAATAAAATAAAATAAGATTTTATTTCAGAGTTTTTCGGTGTTTTATTTCAATTTAGGACAAATGTGCATTTTCAAAATTGCATTTAGGGCCCAAATAAATGTTCACCTTGTGCGGCTTGATTTTAGAAGCCCGTGAAAATTTATTTCAGAATTTTTGGAGTCCGTTTAGTATTTCTTTTTATTTTTCTTCCGACCGGAATAATAAAAAAAAATGAACCGACTTCGGGCCGTACCCGAGCGGGACACCACCCGGGGCCAGCCTTTAAATAGCGCCGCCCTGAGCCGCCCCAGCCCATCAGCCCCGCCTCGATCCGCGCGCACCGCTGGAGCCGCCGCCGCCGCTGACGATCCTGCCGCCCGAGGTTCGTCGCGCCTCGTTTTTCGTGCCGAAAAAAAGAGAAAAAAATATTCGGCGTTCGTCGTTTTTCTTTTTCTCGGATTAAATCCGCGATTTTTCTGATCGCGATTCCTGATCCAATTTTCGTTTTAGTTTAACTTTTCGCTCGTTTATCGGAATCAGGCGATTCAAGCGCCTAGGGATTCGTCTCGAAACCCTCTATTCGTTTAACCAATTTAAACAAGTTTTTGCTACTGTAAAATTTGCCCTAGATCCAGATTATTAGAACGAAGTTGTTTTCTTTCGCCGTTTGACTTTCTTTGCTTCGTTCGATTTGATTCTTTTTGCCAACCGGAGTTCTTAAGTTGAACCTTCTGGTTAGATCTCTTATTTGACTTTTATCTGTGCATTAGATGAGTACTTATTGTATGCTTGTATGTTTGTCTGTGATAGAATACCCGGAGTGCGCCGCCTGTTGCTTCGAATCGTTAGGTTTCACGGATCATCAGCAAGGCAAGTAACACTTTGATCATACCTTTTCTACTACCCAGTTTTATTACATTAGATCAATCCTCACACATTGCATGATTAGGATCTAATTAAATTGTGGGATGGGAAGTAGTTGAGGTAGTACCTATTACCTGTTTATTATCAAACCTTTGGGAGTTACTTCTACGTTTGCTTATTATGCCATGCTATGCTAGTAGACGCGGATTGGGTGAGCGATATCCATGACAGATGTGAGATTGTTAATTAATGGTTTATCTAAGGTGGCAACTTAAACACACATCTAGGTGGATTGAGGCACTTGGGTATTCCAGGACTTGCCTGTTTTCTTTTGGACCGCCACCCAGGCTCAAAGGGATCATGAGACTATTCATGCTAGAAACTTCCGTGTGCAGCCACAAGCTATTATGGGCTCTAGCATAGTTGACTAAGTTGTGCGAACTCTTATAGTGGTAGACTAGAAGATGTAGGGGATGTAGGTGGTACGGTCTACCCGATCGTAAGGTGCTAGCGCTTCTGACAGAGTTCACCTCAGACCTACGGGTCCATAGTTATTGGCTAGATGTCTTCTTCTCTCTTTTTGGACCTCAATACAATGTTCTCCCCCTCTCTTGTGGAGATCTATTCGATGTAATCTTCTTTTGCGGTGTGTTCGTTGAGACCGATGAATTGTGGGTTTATGATCAAGTTTATCTATGAACAATATTTGAATCTTCTCTGAATTCTTTCATGTATGATTGGTTATCTTTGCAAGTCTCTTCGAATTATCAGTTTGGTTTGGCCTACTAGATTGATCTTTCTTGCAATGGGAGAAGTGCTTAGCTTTGGGTTCAATCTTGCGGTGTCCTTTCCAGTGACAGTAGGGGTAGCAAGGCATGTATTGTATTGTTGCCATCGAGGATAACAAGATGGGGTTTTCATAATACTGCACGAGTTTATCCCTCTACATCATGTCATCTTGCTTAAGGCGTTACTCTCTTTTTATGAACTTAATACTCTAGATGCATGCTGGATAGCGGTCGATGAGTGGAGTAATAGTAGTAGCTGCAGGCAGGAGTCGGTCTACTTGTCTAGGATGTGATGCCTATATACATGATCATACCTAGATATACTCATAACTATGCTCAATTCTGTCAATTGCTCAACAGTAATTCGTTCACCCACAGTAAAATACTTATGCTCTTGCCAGAAGCCACTAGTGAAACCTATGGCCCCCGGGTCTATCTTCATCATATTAATCTTCCAATACTTAGTTATTTCCTTTGCTTTTATTTTACTTTGCATCTTTATCATAGAAATACCAAAAATAATATCTTATCATATCTATCATATCTCACTCTCGTAAGTAGCCGTGTAGGGATTGATAACCCCTTATCGCGTTGGTTGCGAGGATTGATTTGTTTTGCGCAGGTACGAGGGACTCGCGCGCAACCTCCTACTGGATTGATACCTTGGTTCTCAAAAACTGAGGGAAATACTTACGCTACTTTCCTGAATCATCCCTTCCTCTTTAGGGAAAACCAACGCAGTGCTCAAGAGGTAGCAGGGAGAGCTTCGGCTCATCATCTGAAGGCTCTGCTGCTACTGCTTCTTCTTCCTCAAATTCTCTCTCTGCCACTAGCGCAACACTAACCACTTGATTCGTTGCCGCTAGGTATAGCAGCAACGGCTCTTGCGGTTTAGGTGTGACTAGTATTGGCGTGGAGGAGAGGTACCTCTTCAAATCTTGCAGCGCCGCCTCTGCCTCCGGAGTCCATTTCATTGGACCCGCCTTCTTCAAAACTTTGAAGAAGGGGAGGGCGCGCTCAGCAAATTTGGAGATGAACCTACTTAGAGCAGCGACACAACCGGCAAGCCTCCGAACATCTTTGACTCGTCTTGGCACCTCAATCTGCTCAATTGCTTTGATCTTGTCGGGATTTGCTTTGATTCCACGTTGAGACACAAAGGACCCGAGAAGTTTGCCGAATGGAATGCCAAACACACACTTTTCTGGGTTGAGCTTGAGGTTGATTTTGCATAGGTTGGCAAATGTTTCGTCCAGATCTTGCATGAGCGTGGCCTTGTCTTTGGTTTTGACTACTATATCATCCATATAGGTTCCATATTTCTATGTAGTTGGGGCTCAAAACCAATTTGGACCGCTTGGGGAAATGTCGAACCCGCGCTCTTCAACCCGAAAGGCATTGATACATCTCCAATGTATCTACTTTTCCAAACACTTTTGCCCTTGTTTTGGACACTAACTTGCATGATTTGAATGGAACTAACCTGGACTCATGTTGTTTTTAGCAGAATTGCCATGGTGTTATTTTTGTGCAGAAATAAAAGTTCTCAGAATGACCTCAAAATTTACGGAGACACGTTTTGGAAATAATAAAAAATACTGGTGAAATAATTAGCACCAGGGGGCCCACACCCTGTCCATGAGGGCGCAGGGCGTGCCCACCCCCCTGGAGCGCGCCCCCTGCCTCGTGGGCCCCCTGAGGCTCCACCGACGTCAACTCCAACTCTATATATTCACGTTCGGGGAGGAAAAATTAGAGAGAAGGATTCATCGCGTTTTACGATATGGAGCCGCCGCCAAGCCCTAATCTTCATTGGGAGGGCTGATCTGGAGTCCGTTCGGGGCTCCAGAGAGGGGAATCCGTCGCCATCGTCATCATCAACCTTCCTCCATCATCGATGTCATGATGCTCACCGCTGTGCGTGAGTAATTCCATCGTAGGCTTGCTGGACGGTGATGGGTTGGATGAGATTTATCATGTAATTGAGTTAGTTTTGTTAGGGTTTTATCCCTAGTATCCACTATGTTCTGAGATTGATGTTGCTATGACTTTGCTATGCTTAATGCTTGTCACTAGGGCCCGAGTGCCATGATTTTTAGATCTGAACCTATTATGTTTTCATGAATATATGTGAGTTCTTGATCTTATCTTGCAAGTCAATAGTCACCAACTATGTGTTATGATCCGGTAACCCCGAAGTGACAATAATCGGGACCACTCCCGGTGATGACCGTAGTTTGAGGGGTTCATGTAATCACTAAGTGTTAATGCTTTGGTCTGGTACTCTATTAAAAGGAGGCCTTAATATCCCTTAGTTTCCAATAGGACCCCGCTGCCACGGGAGGGTAGGACAAAAGATGTCATGCAAGTTTTTTTCCATAAGAACGTATGACTATATTCGGAATTGATGAACTGGAGCTAGTTCTGTGTCACCCTATGTTATAACTGTTGCATGAGGAATCGCATCCGACATAATTATCCATCACTGATCCATTACCTACGAGCTTTTCACATATTGATCGGGAGGGGTGTGGCGTACCGCAAAACGGAGGAAACAGACTTGTGTTGGAGCGCTACGATCAAAATGGGGGTCCTATTCATCGGGAGGGGTGTGTCGTACCGCAAAATGGGACTCCACGGGATACTGTTCATCTCCACCATCGACCTCCTCCAGCCTCCACGGGCTACTGTTCATCCATCGTCGACCTCCTCCAACCTCCACCTGCGACTGTTCATCCACGGGCTCCTGTTCATCCTGCCTCCACCACGCGCTCCTCCATCGGCTACTGTTCAACCAGCCCTCTCCGTCTTTTTCAATCGCCCCTCCATGGGCTACTGTTCATCCAGCCCTCCACCGGCTACTGTTCAACCAGCCCTCCACCGGCTACTGTTTGTCCAGCCCTCCCCGGGGTCCTGTTCATCCACCGGCTCGATCGATCGGGGTCCTGTTCATCCAGCGGCAACGGCCTCTACTACCACGGGGTCCTGTTCATCCAACCCCCCACCGGGAACTGTTCATCCAAACCCCGCCAACAATGCTCATTGTTCATCAAGAGGTAGCATCGATCGGCTTCAGTTTGCAACAGTAGAGAAGGAATCAGTTGGGTTCAGTTAACAGCAAGGGATCGATTGATTGCTCGGGTTCAGTAACGCATAGCCCGCGGTGCAATCGCTCGGGTTCAGTTAGAGCGCAAAGCCTCGCACACATGCACGTACGTATGAGAGAAACGCGCATCGCTCGTCCCCGACCACCCACCGCAACCGGGAACTCCCCGATATTTTCCTCGCCCTTGCTTTTACCATGATTTTCTCTGTCATGTACGGCCCAAAGAATGTCATACAGCTGCGTCTCCGGCCCGCCTAGGACGAAAAGCCCATTTTCTGTCATGATTTTTTGTCATAGAAGTAGGACCCCACCACATCTATGATGATACCGGGTTTTGTCACAATTATCATCATAGAAGTGTCATAAGCATGACAGAAAAAAATTGTTCGACCCAAAATGTCACGGATGTGTCTTTTTTTTGTAGTGGGGGCATAGCCAGACTATATGATTTTTTAGGGATAACTTTCTTTGGCCATGTTATTTTGAGAATATGTGATTGCTTTATTAGTATGATTGAAGTATTATTGTTTTTATGTCAATATTAAACTTTTGCTTTCAATCTTATGGATCTGAATATTCATGCCACAATAAAGAAAATTACATGGATAAATATGTTAGGTAGCATTCCACATCAAAATTTTTGTTTTTATCATTTACCTACTCAAGGACGAGTAGGAATTAAGCTTGGGGATGCTTGATACGTCTCCAACGTATCTATAATTTTGATTGTTCCATGTTGTTATGTTATCTATTTTGCATGTTTTATATGCATTTACATGCTATTTTATATTATTTTTGGGACTAACTTACAAACCTAGAGCCCAGTGCCAGTTTCTGATTTTGAGTTTTACAGAAAAGGAATATCAAACGGAGTCCAAACAGAATAAAACTTTCATGATGATTTTTCTTGGGCCAGAAGACAACTTTAGGAGTTAGATATGAAGTCAGGGGAGTCCTGAGGCGACCACAAGCCACAGGGGCGCGCCCTAGGGGCGCCCTTAGGGCTTGTGAGCCCCTCGGAGCTCATCCAACCCTAATCTTTGGCCTATAAATTCCAAAATATTCCCAAACCAACAGAAACGTCCACCAAAATATTTTTCCGCCGTCGCAAGCCTCTGTTTGCACGAGTTTCCATCTTGGGGCCTTTTCCGGTATCCTGCCAGAGGGGGATTCGATCATGAAGGGCATCTACATCAACTCTGTTGCCCTACCAATGAAGCATGAGTAATTTACCACAGACCTACGGGTCCATAGATAGTAGCTAGATGGCTTCTTCTCTTTCTTTGATCTTCAATACCATGTTCTCCTTGATGTTCTTGGAGTTCTATCCAATGTATCTTCTTTTGCGGTGTGTTTGCCGAGGTCGATGAATTGTGGATTTATGATCAGATTATCTTTGAATATTATTTGAGTCTTTACTTAATTCTTATATGCATTATTTGATATCTTTGTATTTCTCTTCGAATAATCGGTTTGGTTTGGCCAACTAGATTGGTTCTTCTTGCAATGGGAGAGGTGCTTAGTTTTGAAGGAAATATGCCCTAGAGACAATAATAAAGTTGTTATTTATATTTCCTTATATCATGATAAATGTTTATTATTCATGCTAGAATTGTATTAACCAGAAACTTAGTACATGTGTGAATACATAAGACAAACTAAGTGTCCCTAGTATGCCTCTACTTGACTAGCTCGTCAATCAAAGATGAATAAGTTTCCTAGCCATAGACATGTGTTGCCATTTGATGAACGGGATCACATCATTAGAGAAAGATGTGATGGACAAGACCCATCCGTTAGCTTAGCATAATGATCGTTCAGTTTTTCTGCTATTGCTTTCTTCATGACTTATACATGTTCCTATGACTATGAGATTATGCAACTCCCGGATAACGTAGGAACACCTTGTGTGCTATCAAACGTCACAACGTAACCGGGTGATTATAAAGATGCTCTACAGGTGTCTCCGATGGTGTTTGTTGAGTTGGCATAGATCGAGATTAGGATTTGTCACTCCGTGTATCGGAGAGGTATCTCTTGGCCCTCCCGGTAATGCACATCACTATGAGCCTTGCAAGCAATGTGACTAATGAGTTAGTCACGGGATGATGCATTACGGAACGAGTAAAGAGACTTGCCGATAACGAGATTGTAGTATGTACGATGATACCTACGATCGAATCTCGGGCAAGCAACATATCGATGACAAAGGGAATAACGTATGTTATTATGCAGTTTAACCGATAAAGATCTCCGTAGAATATGTAGAAGCCAATATGAGCATCCAGGTTCCGCTATTGGTTATTGACCGGAGATGTGTCTTGGTTACTCGGACACCGGAAGTGTTTCGGATAGTTTCGGGTAAAAATGTAGTGCCGGAGGGGTTACTCGAACCCCCCGGGGGGACTAATGGGCCACCATTGGCCTTGTTGGAGAGAGAGGAGGCCAGCCAGGGCAGGCCCACCCCTTGTAGTCTGAATTGGACAAGGGAAGGAGGTCGGCGCCTCCCTTTCCTACTCCCTCTCCCTCTCCTTCCTTCCCCCTCTCTTCTTTGTGGAGGAATCCTACTAGGATTGGTAATCCTAGTAGGACTCCCTCTCCTTGGGTGCGCCCCTAGGGCCGGCCGGCCTCCGCCTCCCTCCTTTATATACGGGGGCAGGGGCACCCTAGAACACACAAGTTGATCTTTTAGCCGTGTGTGGTGCCCCTCCACAGTTACACACCTCGGCAATGTTGGGGATATCGCTTATCGGGCACTTATCGGTCGACCCTAGATAAGGGGTAAATCGGCCAGTTTATTAGCGTATCGGACGATTGATCGCCATATCGGCTAATTTATCGGCCGATTTATCTTATTGGTCAGAGAACGGTAAGCGATAAATCAGCCAATTTATCGGAATATCAGAAGATATCTTGAACAGTGCACCTCGGTCATATCGTCGTAGTGCTTAGGCGAATCCATGCGCCGTTAAATTCGTAATCACTGTCGCCACACCGTCGTGCCGACGGAACTCTCCCTCGGCCTTAGCTAGATCAAGAGTACGAGGGACGTCACCGAGCTGAACATGTGCTGATCGCGGAGGTGTCGTACGTTCGGTCCTTGGATCGGTTGGATCGTGAAGACGTTCGACTACATCAACCGCGTTACTAAACGCTTGCACTTTCGGTCCACGAGGGTATGTAGACACACGCTCCCCTCTCATTGCTATGCATCTCCTAGATATATCTTGCATGATCGTAGGCAAAAAAATTTAAATACTGCGTTCCCCAACAGTGGTATCATAGCCAGGTTTATGCATAGATGTTATATGCACGAGTAGAACACAATGAGTTGTGGGCAATAATAGTCATACTGCTTACCAACATGTCTTACTTTGATTCGACGGTATTGTTGGATGAAGCGGCCCAAACCGACATTACATGATCGAGTTCATGAGACTGGTTCTACCGACGTGTTTCGCACATAGGTGGCCAATGGGTGTCTATTTCTCCAACTTTAGTTGAATCGAGTTTGACTAGACCCGGTCCTTGTTGAAGGTTAAAACGGCACACTTGACGAAAAATCATTGTGGTTTTGATGTGTAGGTAAGAACGGTTCTTGCTAGAAGCCCGTAGCAGCCACATAAAACTTGCAACAACAAAGTAGAGGACAGCTAACTTGTTTTTGCAGGGCTTCCTGTGACGTGATATAGTCAAGACGTGATGATATATGAATTGTTGTATGAGATGATCATGTTTTGTAACAGTTATCGACAACTAGCAGGAACCATGTGTTTGTCGCTTTATTGTATGCAATGTAATCGCCATGTAATTGCTTTACTTTATCACTAAGCAGTAGCGATAGTCATAGTATCAATAGTTGGCGAGACGACAACGATGCTTCGATGGAGATCAAGGTGTCAAGCCGATGACGATGGTGATCATGACGGTGCTTTGAAGATGGAGATCAAAGGCACAAGATGATGATGGCCATATCATATCACTTATTTGATTGCATGTGATGGTTATACTTTATGCATCTTATTTTGCTTGGTACGGCGGTAGCATTATAAGATGATCTCTCACTAAATTTCAAGGTATAAGTGTTCTCCCTGAGTATGCACCGTTGCTACAGTTCGTCGTGCCGAGACACCACGTGATGATCGGGTGCGATAAGCTCTAAGTTCACATACAACGGGTGCAAGCCAGTTTTGCACACGCAGAATACTCGGGTTAAACTTGACGAGCCTAGCATATGCAGATATGGCCTCGGAACACTGAGACTGGAAGGTTGAGCGTGAATCATATAGTAGATATGATCAACATACTGATGTTCACCATTGAAAACTACTCGATCTCACATGATGATCGGACATGGTTTAGTTGATATGGATCACATGATCACTTAGATGATTAGAGGGATATCTATCTAAGTGGGAGTTCTTAAGTAATATGATTAATTGAACTTTAATTTATCATAAACTTAGTACCTAATAGTATTTTGCATGTCTATGTTGTTGTAGATTAGTGGCCCGTGTTACTATTCCTTTGAATTTTAATGCGTTCCTAGAGAAAGCTAAGTTAAAAGATGATGGTAGAAACTACACAGACTGGGTCCGTAACTTGAGGATTATCGTCATTGCTGCACAGAAGAATTACGTCCTAGAAGCACCGCTAGGTTACAAACCCGTTGCAGGAGCAACGCCAGATGTTATGAACATTGATACGTCTCCAGCGTATCTATAATTTTTGATTGCTCCATGCTATATTATCTTCTGTTTTGGACATTATTAGGCTTTATTATTCACTTTTATATTATTTTTGGGACTAACCTGTTAACCGGAGGCCCAACCCAGAATTGTTGTTTTTTGCCTATTTCAGAGTTTCGCAGAAAAAGAATATCAAACGGAGTCCAAACGAAATGAAACCTTCGGGAATGTGATTTTTGGAACGAACAAGATCCAGGAGACTTGGACCCTACGTCAAGCAACCAACAGGGAAGCCACGAGGTAGGGCGCGTGCCTATCCCCCCCAGGCGCGCCCTCCAGCCTCGTGGGCGCCCTGTTGCTGCACCGACGTACTCCTTCCTCCTATATAAACCTACGTACCCCCAAACGATCAAATACAGAGCCAAAACCCTAATTTCACCACCGTAACTTTCTAAATCCACGAGATCCCATCTTGGGGCCTATTCCGGAGCTCCGCCAGAGGGGGCATCGATCACGGAGGGCTTCTACATCAACACCATAGCCTTTCCGATGAAGTGTGAGTAGTTTACTTCAGACCTTCGGGTCCATAGTTATTAGCTAGATGGCTTCTTCTCTCTTTTTGGATCTCAATACAATGTTCTCCCCCTCTCTTGTGGAGATCTATTCGATGTAATCTTCTTTTGTAGTGTGTTTGTTGAGACCGATGAATTGTGGGTTTATGATCAAGTTTATCTATGAACAATATTTGAATCTTCTCTGAATTCTTTTATGTATGACTGGTTATCTTTGAAGTCTCTTCGAATTATTAGTTTGTATTGGCCTACTAGATTGATCTTTCTTGCAATGGGAGAAGTGCTTAGCTTTGGGTTCTATCTTACTGTGTCCTTTCCCAGTGATAGTAGGGGCAGCAAGGCACGTATTGTATTGTTGCCATCGAGGATAACAAGATGGGGTCTTTATCATATTGCATGAATTTGTCCCTCTACATCATGTCATCTTGCTTAAGGTGTTACTCTGTTCTTATGAACTTAATACTCTAGATGCATGCTGGATAGCGGTCGATGTATTGAGTAATAGTAGTAGATGCAGGCAGGAGTCGGTCTACTTGTCTCAGACGTGATGCCTATATAAATGATCATACCTATATATTCTCATAACTATGCTCAATTATGTCAATTGCTCAACAGTAATTGTTCACCCACTGTAAAATACTTATGCTCTTGAGAGAAGCCACTAGTGAAACCAATGCCCCCAGGTCTATCTTCATCATATTAATCTTCCAACACTTAGTTATTTCCGTTGCTTTTTTACTTTGCTTTTATTTTACTTTGCATCTTTATCATAAAAATACCAAAAATATTATCCTATCATATCTATCAGATCTCACTCTCGTAAGTGACCGTGTAGGGATTGACAACCCCTTATTGTGTTGGTTGCTAGGATTTATTTGTTTTGTGTAGGTGCGAGGGACTCGTGCGTAGGCTCCTACTGTATTGATATCTTGGTTCTCAAAAACTGAGGGAAATACTTATGCTACTTTGCTGCATCACCCTTTCCTCTTCAAGGGAAAATCAACGCAGTGCTCAAGAGGTAGCAAGAAGGATTTCTGGCGCCGTTGCCGGGGAGGTTTGCGCAAAAGTCAACACACCAAGTACCCATCACAAACCCTTATCTCCGGCATTACATTATTTGACATTTGCCTCTTGTTTTCCTCTCCCCCACTTCACCCTTGCCGTTTTATTCGCCTCTTTCCCGTTTGCTTTGATGTCTTACTTGGCTCGTTTGCTTGTTTGGTTGGTATAGTTGTTTATTTATTACTAAACAGAGAACCTAAGATCTATGGATCCTCATCCGCTTGCTAATCTTTTTAAGATATCCAATTATGATGAACCAATTGCTAGTGAGTTTTGTGCACTAGATTATCTGTATGACGTTTTGCTTGAAATTCGTGAATCTGAAAATTGTGATGAAGTACTTTATGGAGTGATTCACGATGGATCTTTGTATAGAAAGCATGATTGCAATGATGATAGTATAAATTTTATTAATGTCAATTGTGCTTATAATATGCAAAACCCTAAGCTTGGGGATGCTAGTTTTGCTATGTCTACTACTTGTTGCAATGATCATGATTGGGGGGGATTCTTCTTACGATCTTGAAAATTTATTTAAGCCCCATGATGAATATGAGATTGATAATAGTGTTTGCAATATTATTGAAAGTGGGTTTGGAAGAGTGTCAACTTTAGATCCCACATATTTGGAGAATGTTCAATCTTATGAAATTTTTGATAAAAGTGGGTTTGGAGAGGTCATGACTTTAGTTAATGTTAATCCCACTAATTTGGAAGAGTGTCAACTTTGCATGCATGTAGATCGTGTTGAAAATATTTTATGTTATAGCTATTTTGTTGAATTTTCTTATGATCCTACATGTAATTATTATGAGAGAGGAAAATGTGGTGGTAGAAATTTTCATGTTACTAAATTACCTCTCGTTATGTTGAGATTGCTATTGTTTCTTTCGCTTCCTTACATATGCTAGTTTTTGCTTACCTTGACAATTTGTTTTCCTATAAGATGCCTATGCATAGGAAGTATGTTAGACTTAGATGTGTTTGTCACGTGTTTTATGATGCTCTTTTTGTGCTTCAATTCTTGTCTTTCATGAGAGCATCATTGAAATCATGTGCCTAGCTATAAGGCTTTAAAGAAAAGCGCTTGTTGGGAGACAACCCAATATTTTTCTTTGCTGTTATTCAATAAATAATTTATATAGCCTCTGTTTTGGTTGTGTTTTTTGTGTTTAATTAGTTTTTGTGCCAGGTAGAACCGTTGGGAAGACTTGGGGAAAGTCTTGTTAATCTTGCTGTAAAAAACAGAAACTTTAGCGATCACGAGAACTGCTGCCATTTTTATTTGGAAAGTGCTATTTAGTTAATTCTTTTTGAATATGATTAATAGATAAATTCCTCACGTCCATAAATTTATTTTAGGAATTTTGGAGTTCCAGATCTTGCGTTAGCTACAGATTACTACAGACTGTTCTGTTTTTGACAGATTCTGTTTTTCGTGTGTTGTTTGCTTATTTTGATGAATCTATGGCTGGTAAAAGAGTTTATAAACCATAGAGAAGTTGTAATACAGTATGTTTAACACCAATATAAATAAATAATGATTTCATTACAGTACCTTGAAGTGGTGTTTTGTTTTCTTTCGCTAACGGAGCTCACGAGATTTTCTACTTTAAGTTTTGTGTTGTGAAGTTTTCAAGTTTTGGGTAAAGATTTGATGGATTACGGAACAAGGAGTGGCAAGAGCCTAAGCTTGGGGATGCCCATGACACCCCAAGATAATCTAAGGACACCAAAAAGCCAAAGCTTGGGGATGCCGCGGAAGGCATCCCCTCTTTCGTCTACTTCTATCGGTAACTTTACTTGGAGCTATATTTTTATTTACCACATGATATCTGTTTTGCTTGGAGCATCTTGCATGATTTGAGTATTTGCTTTTTAGTTTACCACAACCATCTTTGCTGTACACACCTTTTGAGAGAGACACACATGGTTCGGAAATTATTAGAATACTCTATCTGCTGCACTTATATCTTTTGAGTTATATAGTTTTGCTCTAGTACTTCACTTATATCTTTTAGAGCACGGTGGTGGATTTGTTTTATAGAAACTATTGATCTCTCATGCTTCACTTATATTATTTTGAGAGTCTTAAATAGCATGGTAATTTTCTTAAATAATCCTAATATGCTAGGTATACAAGATTAGTAAAAACTTTCTTATGGGTGTGTTGAATACTAAGAGAAGTTTGATGCTTGATGATTGTTTTGAGATATAAAGATGGTGATATTAGAGTCATGCTAGTTGAGTAGTTGTGAATTTGAGAGATACTTGTGTTAAAGTTTGTGATTCCCGTAGCATGCATGTATGGTGAACCGTTATGTGATGAAGTCATAGCATAATTTATTTATTGATTGTCTTCCATATGAGTGGCAGTCGGGGACAAGCGATGGTCTTTTCCTACCAATCTATCCCCCAAGGAGCATGTGCGTAATACTTTGCTTTGATAACTTGTAGATTTTTGCAATAAGTATATAATTTCTTTGTGACTAATGTTGATTCCATGGATTATACGCACTTTTCTTCCTTCCACCATTGCTAGCCTCTCTAATACCGCGCACATTTCACCGGTATCATACACCCACCATATACCTTCCTCAAAACAGCCACCATACCTACCTATGATGGCATTTCGATAGCCATTCCGAGATATATTGCCATGCAACTTACCACCATTCCGATTATTATGACATGCTCCATCATTGTCATATTGCTTTGCATGATCATGTAGTTGACATCGTATTTGTGGCAAAGCCACTGTTCATAATTCTTTCATACATGTCACTCTTGATTCATTGCATATCCCAGTACACCACCGGAAGCATTCACATAGAGTCATATTTTTTTCTAAGTATTGAGTTGTAATTGTTGAGTTGTAAGTAAATAAGAGTGTGATGATCATCATTATTAGAGCATTGTCCCAAGTGAGGAAAGGATGATGGAGACTATGACTCCCCCACAAGTCGGGATGGGACTCCGGACTAAAAAAAAGAGGCCATAAGAAAAAGAGAAAAGGCCCAAATAAAAAAATGAGAGAAAAAGAGAGAAGGGACAATGCTACTATCCTTTTACCGCACTTGTGCTTCAAAGTAGCACCATGATCTTCTTGATAGAGAGTCTCCTATGATATCACTTTCATATACTAGTGGGAATTTTTTGTTATAGAACTTGGCTTGCATGTTACAATGATGGGCTTCCTCAAAATGCCCTAGGTCTTCGTGAGCAAACGAGTTGGATGCACACCCAGTTAGTTTCTTTTGTTGAGCTTTCATATACTTATAGCTCTAGTGCATCTGTTGCATGGCAATCCCTACTCACTCACATTGATATCTATTGATGGGCATCTCCATAGCCCGTTGATACGCCTAGTTGATGTGAGATTATCTTCTCCCTTTTTGTGTTCTCCACAACCACAATTCTATTCCACATATAGTGCTATGTCCATGGCTCACGCTCATGTATTACGTGAAGAATGAAAAAGTTTGGGAATGTCAAAAGTATGAAACAATTGCTTGGCTTGTCATCGGGGTTGTGCATGATTTAAATACTTTGTGTGGTGAATATAGAGCATAGCCAGACTATATGATTTTGTAGGGATAACTTTCTTTGACCATGTTATTTTGAGAAGACATAATTGCTTAGTTAGTATGCTTGAAGTATTATTATTTTTATGTCAATATTAAACTTTTGTCTTGAATCTTTTGGATCTGAATATTCATATCACAATTAAGAAGAATTACATTGAAATTATGCCTAGTAGCATTCCGCATCAAAAATTCTATTTTTATCATTTACCTACTCGAGGACGAGCAGGAATTAAGCTTGGGGATGCTTGATACGCCTCCAACGTATCTATAATTTTTGATTCCTCCAAGCTATATTATCTTTTGTTTTGGACATTATTGGGCCTTATTATTCACTTTTATATTAATTTTGGGACTAACCTATTAACCGGAGGCCCAGCCCAGAATTGCTGTTTTTGCCTATTTCAGAGTTTCGTAGAAAAAGAATATCAAACGGAGTCCAAACGGAATGAAACCTTCGGGAACGTGATTTTTGGAACGAACAAGATCCAGGAGACTTGGGCCCTACGTCAAGCAACCAACAGGGAAGCCACGAGGTAGGGGGCGCGCCTCCCCCCCAGGCGCGCCCTCCACCCTCGTGGGCCCCCCTGTTGCTCCACTGATGTACTCCTTCCTCCTATATATACCTACGTACCCCCAAATGATCAGATACGGAGCCAAAACCCTAATTCCACCGCCGTAACTTTCTGTATCCACGAGATCCCATCTTGGGGCCTGTTCCGGAGCTCCGCCGGAGGGGGCATCGATCACGGAGGGCTTCTACATCAACCCCGTAGCCTTTCCGATGAAGTGTGAGTAGTTTACGTCAGACCTTTGGGTCCATAGTTATTAGCTAGATGGCTTCTTCTCTCCTTTTCGATCTCAATACAATGTTCTCCCCCTCTCTTGTGGAGATCTATTCGATGTAATCTTCTTTTGCGGTGTGTTTGTTGAGACCGATGAATTGTGGGTTTATGATCAAGTTTATCTATGAACAATATTTGAATCTTCTCTGAATTCTTTTATGTATGATTGGTTATCTTTGCAAGTCTCTTCGAATTATCAATTTGGTTTGGCCTACTAGATTGATCTTTCTTGCAATGGGAGAAGTGCTTAGCTTTGGGTTTAATCTTGCGGTGTCCTTTCCCAGTGACAGTAGGGGCAGCAATGCACGTATTGTATTGATGCCATTGAGGATAGCAAGATGGGGGTTTTATCATATTGCATGAATTTATCCCTCTACATCATGTCATCTTGCTTAAGGCGTTACTCTGTTCTTATGAACTTAATACTCTAGATGCATGCTAGATAGCGGTCGATGTGTGGAGTAATAGTAGTAGATGCAGGCAGGAGTTGGTCTACTTGTCTCGGACGTGATGCCTATATACATGATCATACCTAGATATTCTCATAACTATGCTCAATTCTGTCAATTGCTCAACAGTAATTGTTCACCCATCGTAAAATACTTATGCTCTTGGGAGAAGCCACTAGTGAAACCTATGGCCCCCGGGTCTATCTTCATCATATTAATCTTCCAACACTTAGTTATTTCCGTTGCTTTTTACTTTTCTTTTATTTTACTTTGCATCTTTATCATTAAAATACCAAAAATATTATCCTATCATATCTATCAGATCTCACTCTCGTAAGTGACCGTGTAGGTATTGACAACCCCTTATTGCATTGGTTGCGAGGATTTATTTGTTTTGTGTAGGTGCGAGGGACTCGCGTGTAGCCTCCAACTGGATTGATACCTTGGTTCTCAAAAACTGAGGGAAATACTTACGCTACTTTGCTGCATCACCCTTTCCTCTTCAAGAGAAAACCAACACAGTGCTCAAGAGGTAGGAAACACCTGGCAGATCAAAGCTGATCACTACTCGATAGTTCAGTGTGTCATGCTTTACGGGTTAGAACCGGGACTTCAACAACGTTTTGTACGTCATGGAGCATATGAGATGTTCCAGGAGTTGAAGTTAATATTTCAAGCAAATTCCCGGAATGAGAGATATGAAGTCTCCAATAAGTTCTATAGCTGCAAGATGGAGGAGAATAGTTATGTCAGTGAACATATACTCAAAATGTCTGGGTACCACAACCACTTGACTCAGCTGGGAGTTAATCTTCCTGGTGATAGTGTCATTGACAGAGTTCTTCAATCACTGCCACCAATCTACAAGAGCTTCGTGATGAACTATAATATGCAAGGGATGGATAAGACGACTCCTGAGCTCTTCACGATGCTAAAAGGTGCGGAGGTAGAAATAAAGAAGCAGCATCAAGTGTTGATGGTCAACAAGACCACCAGTTTCGAGAAAAAGGGTAAAGGGAAGAAAGGGAACTTCAAGAAGAACAACAAGCCAGTTGATGCTCAAGTGAAGAAACCCAAGTCTGGACCTAAGCCCGAGACTGAGTGCTTCTACTGCAAAGGGACTAGTCACTGGAAGCGGAACTGCCCCAAGTATTTGGCGGAGAAGAAGGATGGCAAAGTGAAAGGTATATTTGATATACATGTTATTTATGTGTACCTTACTAATGCTCACAGTAGTGCCTGGGTATTTGATTTTGGTTTAGTTGCTAACATTTGCAACCAGAAACAGGGGCTACACATTAAGCGAAGATTGGCTAAGGACAAGGTGACGATGCACGTGGGAAATGGTTCCAAAGTCGATGTGATCGCCGTCGGCACGCTACCTCTACATCTACCTTCGGGATTAGTTTTAGACCTAAATAATTGTTATTTGGTGCCAGTGTTGAGCATGAACATTATATCTGGATCTTGTTTTATGCGAGACTGCTATCCATTTAAATCAGAGAATAATGGTTCTTCTATTTATATGAGTAATATCTTTTATGGTCATGCACCCTTGATGAATGGTCTATTTTTACTAAATCTTGATAGTAGTGATACACATGTTCATAGTATTGAAGCCAAAAGATGTAGAGTTGATAATGATAGTGCAACTTATTTGTGGCACTGCCGTTTAGGTCATATTGGTATAAAGCACATGAAGAAACTCCATTATGATGGACTTCTGGAATCACTTGATTATGAATCACTTGGTACTTGCGAACCATGCGTCATGGGCAAGATGATTAAAACTCCGTTCTCTGGAACAATGGAGCGAGCAACAGAGTTATTGGAAATCCTACATACTGATGTATGTGGTCCAATAAACATTGAAGCTCATGGTGGATATCGTTATTTTCTCACCTTCACGGATGATTTGAGCAGATATGGGTATATCTACTTAATGAAACATAAGTCTGAAACATTTGAAAAGTTCAAGGAATTTCAGAGTGAAGTGGAAAATCATTGTAACAAGAAAATCAAATTTCTGTGATCTGATCATGGAGGTGAATATTTGAGTTATGAGTTTGGATTTCATTTGAAATAATGCGGAATAGTTTCGCAACTCACACCACCTGGAACACCACAACGTAATGGAGTGTCCGAACGTCATAACCGCACTTTATTAGATATGGTGCGATCAATGATGTCTCTCACAGATTTACCACTATCGTTTTGGGGTTATGCTTTAGAGACAGCTGCATTCACGTTAAATAGGGCACCATCTAAATCCGTTGAGATGACACCTTATGAACTGTGGTTTGGCAAGACACCAAAGTTGTCATTTCTTAAAATTTGGGGCTGTGATGCTTATGTGAAAAAACTTCAACTTGATAAGCTTGAACCCACATCAGAGAAATGTGTCTTCATAGGATACCCAAAGGAGACTGTTGGGTACACCTTTTAACCCAAATCATAGAAATATGCCCTAGAGGCAATAATAAAGTTGTTATTTATATTTCCTTATATCAAGATAACTGTTTATTATTCATGCTAGAATTGTATTAACCGGAAACTTAGTACATGTGTGAATACATAACACAAACAAAGTGTCCCTAGTATGCCTCTACTTGACTAGCTCGTTAATCAAAGATGGTTAAGTTTCCTAGCCATAGACATTTGTTGTCATTTGATGAACGGGGTCACATCATTAGAGAATGATGTGATGGACAAGACCCATCCGTTAGCTTAGCATAATGATCGTTTACTTTTTCTGCTATTGCTTTCTTCATGACTTATACAAGTTCCTATGACTGTGTGATTATGCAACTCCCGAATGCCGGAGGAACACCTTGTGTGCTATCAAATGTCACATCGTAACCAGGTGATTATAAAGATGCCCTACAGGTGTCTCCGATGGTGTTTGCTGAGTTGGCATAGATCGAGATTAGGATTTGTCACTCCATGCATCGGAGAGGTGTCTCTAGGCCCTCTCGGTAATGCACATCACTATGAGCCTTGCAAGCAATGTGACTAATGAGTTAGTCACGGGATGATGCATTACGGAACGAGTAAAGAGACTTGCCGGTAATAAGATTGAACTGGGTATGATGATATCGACGATCGAATCTCGGGCAAGTAACATATCGATGGCAAAGGGAATAACGTATGTTGTTATGCGGTTTGACTGATAAAGATCTTCGTAGAATATGTAGGAGCCAATATGAGAATCCAGGTTCCGCTATTGGTTATTGGCCGGAGATGTGTCTCGATCATGTCTACATAGTTCTCGATCCCGTAGGGCCCGCACGCTGAACGTTCGGTGACGATTTGTATTAAGAGTTTATGTGATTTGATGATCGAAGGTTGTTCGGAGTCCCGGATGAGATCACAGGCATGACGAAGAGTCTCAAAATGGTCGAGACATAAAGATTGATATATTGGACCATGTTATTCAGACACCGAAAGTGTTCCGGATAGTTTCGGGTGAAAACGGAGTGCCAGAGGGGTTGCCGGAACCCCCCGGGGGAACTAATGGGCCACCATGGGCCTTGTTGGAGAGAGAGGAGGGCAGCCAGGGCAGGCCACCCCCCCTTGCAGTCCGTATTGGACAAGGGAAGGGGGCGGCGCCCCCCTTTCCTACTCCCTCTCCCTCTCCTTCCTTCCCCCTCTCTTCCTTGTGGGGGAATCCTACTAGGATTGGTAATCCTAGTAGGACTCTGTCGGTGTCAAAACTGGCGGATCTCGGGTAGGGGGTCCCGATCTGTGCATCTAGGCCGGATGGTAACAGGAGGCAGGGGACACGAAGTTTTACCCAGGTTTGGGCCCTCTCGATGGAGGTAAAACCCTACGTCCTGCTTGATTAATATTGATGATATGGGTACTACAAGAGTAGATCTACCACGAGATCAAGGAGGCTAAACCCTAGAAGCTAGCCTATGGTATGATTGTTGATGTGTATGTTGTCCTACGGACTAAAACCCTCTGGTTTATATAGACACCGGGTAGGGTTAGGGTTACATAGAGTCGGTTACAATGGTAGGAGATCTTCATATTCGTCTTGCCAAGCTTGCCTTCCACGCCAAGGAAAGTCCCTCCCGGACACATGACGAAGTCTTCAATCTTGTATCTTCATAGTCCAGGAGTCCGGCTGAAGGTATAGTCCGGCCATCCGGACACCCCCTAATCCAGGACTCCCTCAGTAGCCCCTGAACCAGGCTTCAATGACGATGAGTCCGGCATGCAGATTGTCTTCGGCATTGCAAGGCGGGTTCTCCTCCAAATTCCATGTACCGGTCAAATAAAGTCCGGTTTCTTGTAGATGTTGTGCTCCTTGGCTTCTGCACCCAATAATGGCCGCTTCCCACGTGTCAAACGAATATCAAAGGTCTAAGTGTTTTTACATTTACACCCCTAGCCACGTAAATGAGCTGACCTATTTAAGGAGACGAGGATTTAGATCCAAACCACACCTTCCCCCCTTCGCGAGTGTTCATTAGAGCGCATTCGACAAAGGTCCATTCCACCATGGCCAGCCGTCACGACTCCTCCTCTCGCCCTTCCAGCCCTAAGCCTGGATATTGGGAAAGATGCTCCATCCCGCATAGCGAGCTAGTGACGCTCCAGACCAAGGGATTCCTCCCCCCGGCCTATATGATCCCGGTTCGATCCGGTCTTGCCGTCTATAACGGCGGAGAGCAAGCGGAGAGCGCCCCTAATCCCTCCAAAGGAGAGCGGGTGTGCCTTGTCCCTTATTTAATAAGGGGGCTCGAATTTCCAATCCATCCATTTCTCCGGGGGCTGCTGGAGTTCTACGGCCTCCAGCTACATCATCTCACGCCTGTCTTAGTATTGCATATCGCGGGCTTTGTTGCCCTCAGTGAGCTGTTCTTGGGTGTCGAATCTCATTTTGGACTGTGGATGGAGCTATTTTGCCTCGTGCCCCGTTCCAAGAAGGGGTCTATGTATCAAGTGGGCGGAGCCGAAGTATGGCGCATCGCCGGGACCGGATATCTATCCGGAACCCCAAAGAAGGCGTCCGTAGACTGGCCCTTGGAATGGTTTTATATAGAAGACGTCCTGCTGCCAGATCCTGTCCGGATCGGCCTCCCTGAATTCAACATCGCTCCCTTAAAGAAGTGCCTAAGCTGGCGCCCACGGAGCCCTCAGAGGGAAAGTGACAGGGACGTTGTTTACCTGATGGGCCGGATAAGATTGTTAGCTCATTCTGGACTAACCATGGTCGGGGTCATGGCCGCATGCATCATGCGAGGGGTGCAGCCGCTACAGTATAGAAGCCACCCCATGTGGTATTTCAACGGGGAGGACGACACCACCCGCTACGGCCGTAAGGGGCTAGATTCGGTTGCGGCTCTAATAAAGACCTTGTACGCTTGGTACAAGGGAGAAGAGGAGGATTTTCTCCGCGTCGACCCAAAGGGTGGATTTTCCATGTACAATCCTCCAAGCTAGGTGAGTGGTCACATCTTGCCCATCCGTTTTATATCCCCATTGTTAAATATTCAATCTTAGTGATTTCGACGCAGGAACTGCGCCAGGCTGTTAAAGAAATAAACAGCCCTCCTCCACAACCCGAGGACCCAGAACGGTCCCTCGACCCGGACTCTCAAGAGGATCCGGACCTTTCGGTGGATCTGATTGATGGAGTGTTCCATCAATTGAGCAAGGACAACGCCCTGGTGGCCATTACGACTGATTATCCAGGGCTAATCCTGGCCTCCCAGAAACGGGAGGCCGAACCTGCGGTGACAAGCCAACGAGGGGCCGCAGGGCCCCGTGGGCAGAAAAGAGGTGCAGTCCGTACCGGGGCGTCAGCGCAAAGGTATGGCGCACCCCCCTTATCCCAGGTGTTATACCTTCAAGGCATATTAACACTTGTGCTCTCTTCAAGACAAAGAGACCTCACCGAACTATATTCGGAGAGACCGCGAATCGCGCCTCCACCAGCCAGGCTCCAAAGCCTGGCCGAACACAAGGCGCGCATCGGACGCACATCTGATGGAGAATGTGGGCGGGTTTTCTGCCACCAACTCTGAGGTGGAGAGTGCCATGAACCACAGGCTTTGCCGGACAATTCTTCGCGACACTTGTTTCTCCCAAGAGGCGTTAGATGCCTTCAAGTCGGGAGATGCGTACCTCCGTGCCGCTCAAGATGGTCTAGCCAGAGCCACGGAGCAATATGTAAAAGACATACGGGTAAGAAATTTTTGGTAATTATATATATATACCAGTAGCCCCCGAGACTTGAAACAGTTAGAATAACTGATTTAAGGATCATTTGTGATGCAGGTTCTTACGGAAAAGAATTCCCTACTGTCCAAGGAGCTAGAAGAGTGCAAAGCCCAACTTGAGGCCACACTAGCCGCGGCAGGGGAGCCTAAGGAGACCCCCTCTGGTAATATACACTTCGAAAGATAAGTATTTTGCGAAGCACGACTTTGGTGCGAATCTGACAAATAAATTGCAGATGGCACCGGATTGAATCCGGAAAAGCAACACCTCCTACGCCAGCTAAAGGCTGGTGAGAGGGTGCTGATAAAGGTGATGGGGGAGAAGAACGATCTCCAAGATGCCAACACCAAGCTGGGCGTCGAGCTGAAAGATGTTCGTGCCCAGCTGTCAGACTCCGTGAAGGAGAATCAGCGGCTTTGGCGCGGCATATTTCGTGAGTGCTTGAACGAACCTTTTGAAAGAAAGTTCGGCAGGGAAGTCGACTAACAGAGCAATGTCTGTAGGTATGCTAACAGGTCGTCCTGTAGAGGAGATGCCCGGTTCTACGGGTGACCTTCTTCCCGAGCTCTCGCAACTGCTCGATCGAGTTCGGCAGGCGATGCGAGGCGTCGCCCAGGCCCTGTGGCCATCCGTCTCCATCCCCGAAGGTCTTGGAGAGCTTGCGGAGAAGCTAAAGGGAGCACGCCGATGCTTCCGATTGTGGAAGATATCAGCCTGCCGTCAAGGCGCTAGGGAGGCCTGGGCCATGGTGAAGACGCGGTACGCAAAGGCTGACCCCAACCACATGGCCGAGGTCGGTCCTATAGGGCCCGATGGGAAGGAGATCCCTGTCAGCTTAGTGTACGACCAAGTAGAGTTGGCCGCAAAGTATTCCCAGCAGGACTGTAAATTAGACAACCTGTTAGACGGTATTGAAGAGGAATACAACCAGTCAAAATTACTATGTAATTTAATTGACATTTATAATGCCTTCTAGCCGGATTGTAGATCATTTGTCATGGCCGACCTGTTTGCTTCAGCCTCGGGACCTGACGGTCCGGAGTGTGTCCGAATTCCTGTGCGGTTATATAGGAACCGGGGAATGCATGGAGACCAGGCGTAGGGGTCATCAGGGCGTGAACAGACAAGTGCCCGACTAGTTATGTTATATTAGATGGTTAGTAAGAAACATCTTCTAGGGAGAATAGTTCTGTTAGGGGTTCCTTTCCCTAGGAGGCATGCCCTAAGGTGCATGTCCATGCTGCGAAAAGAAATGCAGGAAAAACATTTGGGGGCGTATAGATAAAAATAAAAAAGATCATCTTTAGTTCACCGACCGAATATTCCGTTAAGAACGCTAGCTTTCGGCTTCACCCAGTCTGAGGTACACGTCCGGCTGACCCGGCAGTAACAATCGCAGAGGTGCTCCCTTTACCACCTAGCCGAACAATCGGGAACGTAGGGGTAAGCACAGGAGCCAGGAAATCCAGCTTGGCCAAAACTTAAGTCATATCGATGCATATAATGGTGAATAAAAGGTACATGCGGAAGTGTGACACATGTGTTGGGCATGAAGCCCGTATGAATAAGCTTCTGTTTAAAGAAGCCCCCAGGTTTAATGAGCGCAGATAGCGCGTCACTTTATGAGCCTTTAGAGGCTATAAGAGAGATAGAGAAGGAGAAGAAAAATGTAAGACAGAAAATATATAAAAAGTGGACAGAGGAAGGAGACGAACACAGAGTCGGGCGCTAGGCATAGAATCTTGGGATACGGGCTGCGTTCCATGGGTTTGGCTCGAGTCGGTTATCCGATGCATCCCGCAGGGGTACGCTCCACCAATCAGGACTTGGTCAATTATGAAGGGACCTTCCCACTTGGGCTTGAGTTTGTCCTTTTTATTATCCGGTAGTCGTAGAACTAATTCACCAACGTTTTAGTTTTTGGCCCGTACTTCTCTGCTTTGGTATCTTCGAGCCTGCTGTTGATAGAATGCGGAACGGGCTTTTGCCACGTCACGCTCCTCCTCCAATGCGTCCAAGCTGTCCTGTCGATCGAGCTCGGCTTCTCTTTCTTCGAACATGTGCACTCGAGGTGAGTCATGAGTTATGTCGCAAGACAAAACTGCCTCTGCGCCGTACACCATAAAGAATGGTGTGTATCCGGTGGTGCGATTTGGCGTGGTCCGCAGCCCCCAGAGTACGGAGTCGAGCTCCTCTACCCAGTGCGTGTTAGATTCCTTGAGAGACCGCACTAATCTGGGTTTGATGCCGCTCATGATAAGACCATTTGCACGTTCAACCTGGCCGTTAGTTTGTGGGTGATAGACGGAAGCATAATCAAGCTTGATGCCCATGTTTTTGCACCATAGTTTTACCTCGTCGGGTGTGAAGTTTGTGCCATTATCAGTGATGATGCTGTGGGGGGCGCCATAACGGTGTACAACCCCGGATATAAAGTCTATCACCGGTCCGGATTCGGCCGTCTTAACAGGCTTGGCTTCTATCCATTTGGTGAACTTATCCACCATGACCAGTAAGTATTTTTGCTTGTGGGTTCCGCCTTTAAGGGGTCCAACCATGTCAAGCCCCCAGACCACGAAGGGCCAAGTAATGGGGATAGTTTGGAGGGCGGTGGGTGGCATATGGCTTTGGTTTGCAAAGAGCTGGCAACTGGTGCATCGTTGGACTAAGTCCTGAGCGTCTGCCCGGGCCGTCGGCCAATAAAAGCTCGTACGGAAGGCCTTGCTTACAAGGGACCGGGCTGCAGCGTGATGACCGTCGAGTCCGACGTGAATTTCAGCCAGGAGGTTCCGCCCCTCCTCTTCGGAGATGCACCTTTGAAGGACTCCGGTAGTGCTTTTCTTATAAAGCTCTCCCTCGTGGGCTCTGTAGGCTTGGGATCACCGCACTATGCAGCATGCCTCATTTTGGTCCTCGGGGAGTTCTTGCCTAGTAAGGTAGGCGAGGAATGGTTCTGTCCACGGGGTGATGACGGCCATTATTACATGGGCTAAAGGTGTTATTTCATTGGCAGAGCCTCCGATTGTGTCAGAATGTTTGGTGTCGGGCAGTGCGGTTGGGTCCGGGCTGTTATAGTTTGGCTCCCCTTCCCATACTACGAATGGCTTGAACAACCTTTCCAAGAAGATGTTGGGGGGGACTACATCGCGTTTTGCGCTGATGCGTGCCAGGACATCTGCCGCCTGATTATTTTCCCGGGCTATATGGTGAAATTCAAGCCCCTCGAACCGAGCTGGCATTTTTAGGACGGCGTTGCGGTAAGCTGCCATTTTTGGATCCTTGGCATCGAAGTCCCCATTTATTTGGGATATTGCGAGGTTCGAGTCCCCGCGCACCTCTAGGCGTTGGAGGCCCATGGATACTGCCATGCAAAGACCATGTAAAAGGGCCTCATATTTGGTTGCATTGTTGGAGCCCGTGTACATAATCTGTATTAAATATTGAACCGTGTCTCCTGTGGGGGACGTCAAAACGACACTAGCCCCCAGTCTGGCCAACATCTTGGAGCTATCGAAATGCATGATCCAATTGGAATATGTGCCGTACTCTTTAGGGAGTTCGACCTCCGTCCATTCCGCGACGAAGTCGGCCAAGACTTGCGACTTGATGGCTCGTCGTGGCTTATAAGTTATGTCGAACGGGAGGAGCTCAATGGCCCATTTTGCAATCCGGCCCGTTGCATCACAGTTGTTTATAATATCGTTAAGTGGTACTTCCGAGGCTACTGTTATTGAACACTCTTGAAAGTAGTGTCGTAGCTTCCGGGACGCCATGAATACCGCGTATGCAATCTTTTGATAATGCGGGTACCGTGATTAGCATGGAGTCAGGACGGTGGACACATAATAGACCGGCTTTTGAAGAGGGAATTTGTGTCCGTCCGCTTCTCGTTCGACGACGAGCACTGCGCTTACAACCTGATGTGTTGCTGCAATGTATAATAACATTGCTTCGCCAATGTTTGGCGTGGCCAGGACTGGGTTTGTTGCCAGTATGGCTTTTATTTCGTCGAGTCCGGTCGTGGCTGCATCCGTCCATTTGAAGTGTTCGGTGCGCCGAAGGAGGCGGTAAAGGGGTAGGGCCTTTTCTCGCAAGCGGGAGATAAAGCGGCTCAGAGCCGCCACGCATCCGGTTAACTTTTGTATTTGTTTGAGGTCCTTTAGGATATCCAGTTGCGACAGAGCTCGGATCTTGGCTGGATTTGCTTCAATTCCTCTACTGGATATAATGAAGCCCAAGAGCTTTCCGGCTGGAACACCGAAAACGCATTTTTTCGGGTTGAGCTTGATGTCGTATGTTCGGAGGTTATCAAATGTGAGCCTCAAGTCGTCTACTAGAGATTCAACATATCTTGTTTTGACGACCACATCATCTACATATGCCTCCACTATTTTGCCGATCTGGCTTGCCAGACATGTCTGAATCATGCGCTGATATGTTGCGCCAGCGTTTTTGAGCCCGAAGGGCATCGTGTTGAAGCAGAATGGCCCGTATGGTGTGATAAATGCCGTTGCGGCTTGGTCTGGTTCTGCCATCTTGATTTGATGGTAGCCAAAATATGCATCGAGGAAACACAACGAATCGTGTCCTGCGGTAATTTCGATAATTTGATCGATGCGGGGGAGGGGGAAGGGATCCTTTGGGCATGCCTTGTTAAGGTCTTTAAAATCAACGCACAGGCGCCAGGATTTTTCCTTCTTTGGTACCATCACCAGGTTTGCTAGCCAGTCCGGATGTTTTATATCTCTGATGAATCCGGCCTCCAATAGCTTTGCTAGCTCTTCTCCCATGGCATGTCTCTTAGGTTCGGAAAAATGCCAAAGAGCCTGTTTGATAGGTTTGAATCCTGTTTGGATATTTAAGCTATGCTCGGCCAGCCTGCGTGGGATTCCTGGCATGTCTGAAGGGTGCCAGGCGAAAATGTCCTAGTTCTCTCGTAGGAACTCTCGCAATGCGGCGTCGACATCAGGGTTTAACTGTGCCCCGATGGAAGCTGTTTTATTGGGCTCCATTGGATGGATTTGGAATTTGACTATTTCGTCCACTGGTTTAAAGGAGGTGGACATGGATCTTTTTTTGAGTACCACATCGTCCCTATTCACGGTAGAGCGCAGCACAGTCAGTTCTTCAGCCGCTAGGGCTTCGGATAGTGCCTCGAGGGCCAGTGCGGCTGTCTTATTTTCGGCGCAGAGTGCTATGTACGGATCACTAGTGAGAGTGATGATCCCATTAGGCCCGGGCATCTTGAGCTTCATGTACCCGTAATGGGGTATTGCTTGGAAGATTGTAAATGCTTCCTGCCCTAGCAGAGCGTGATACCCGCTGCTGAACGGAGCCACCTGGAACGTGACCTCTTCGGACCTATAATTATCCGGCGTGCCGAACACCACATTTAGTGTGATTTTTCCTGTACAACACACTTCTCGATTGGGAATTATTCCTCTAAAGGTTGTGCTGCTTCGCTCGATGTGGTTCTAGTCTATTTCCATTTTTTGAAGGGTCTCCTCGTAAATGAGGTTCAATCCGCTGCCGCCGTCCATGAGTACCTTGGTAAGACGAAAGCCGTCCACTATTGGACTGAGGACCAATGTGGTTGGTGCTCGGGCTGTTCGGAATTTAGGTTCATCACTGGCGTTGAAGGTAATAGCCGTGTCACTCCATGGGTTTATTGTTGCTACTTGGTAGACTTCGGCAAGGCTGCAGAGTGTCCTTTTTCGCATATTATTTGATGCGAAAGTCTCGAAGACTGTTAATACCATATTGGTGTCTCTGGGGTGGCTTTCTTTGGCCTCCGGAATTAGGAGATTTTGGCCAATCTTGGCCACCTGCCAGAGTATCCAACATGCTCTGAGGCTGTGAGTTGGTGTGGCATCCTCTGTACTGTGAATTTTACAGGGTCCATTAAGCCATCCTTCCAGTACGGTTCCATGCCCTGTAGAAGGTTTTTGCTTTTTAGTGCTTGATCCGGGTGACGAGTGATGATGCACCCTTTTATTTCGGACTGGGTTTGTATTCAGGGCTGGATTGTCCCAAAATTTTATTTCGTTTTTCCAGGCACTTTCCATCGCACAGTACTTTTGTACGATGGACGCCAAGTCAGTGAAGCGTGTAATATCACGGCGACTGTTGGTGTCAAAACCGGCGGATCTCGGGTAGGGGGTCCCGAACTGTGCGTCTAGGCTAGATGGTAACAGGGGGCAGGGGACACGAAGTTTTACCCAGGTTCGGGCCCTCTCGATGGAGGTAAAACCCTACGTCTTGCTTGATTAATATTGATGGTATGGGTATTACAAGAGTTGATCTACCACGAGATTAGAGAGGCTAAACCCTAGAAGCTAGCCTATGGTATGATTGTTGATGTGTATGTTGTCCTATGAACTAAAACCCTCCGGTTTATATAGACACCGGATAGGGTTAGGGTTACATAGAGTCGGTTACAATGGTAGGAGATCTGAATATCCGTATCGCCAAGCTTGCCTTCCACGCCAAGGAAAGGCCCTCTCAGACACGGGACGAAGTCTTCAATCTTGTATCTTCATAGTCCTGGAGTCCGGCTGAAGGTATAGTCCGGCCATCCGGACACCCCCTGATCCAGGACTCCCTCAGTAGCCCCTGAACCAGGCTTCAATGACGACGAGTCCGGCGCGCAAATTGTCTTCGGCATTGCAAGGCTGGTTCCTCCTCCAAGTACTTCATAGAAGATTTTGAACACAAAATATTGTCCGGCACTGCAAAATAAGTTTTCCACATATTGCCATAGAGAGAATAATATTTACACAAATCTAATCTGCTGACGTATTCCATAGTGTGACATCACACCACGGCCAAGCTTTTATTCGAACCGTTTTACTGTCCCATCTCAGTGCCTTGTGCGAGGCGGTTTCCTTGGCATGTCTTGTTAAAGCAGAGATCGTGTCCCCTTATTCCGGGATTCTCATCAATACGGGCGTGGGTAACCCAACCGCGCCTTTGATTATGGCGCTTGGGAGATAAGCGAGTTTTACCAGGCTGGTGGGGACATGTAGTTGCGTCCACCCATATAAGGGGATAAGGATTCACCTTTTCACCTACGCCTTCTTCCTCCTTCGCCTATCCATTCTCGCGCACTCGAGCTCCAATGCCCAAGTCCGCACTCCTCACCTCAACCTTCTCCAGCCATGTCCGAAGTGGGAGGCAAGTGGATGGTCTCCTCCGTCACGGAGGGACACATCAAAAAGCTGAGGAAGGCCGGATATCTGGCTAGCGACATCGCGCACCAGCTTCCCGAAACAGGGAAGCTCATCCCCACTCCCAGGCCCCATGAGAGGGTGGTATTCCTCCCCCATTTCCTCCATGGACTGGCCTTCCCTCTGCATCCATTTGTCCGGGGGCTCATGTTCCACTACGGCCTGGATTTCCACGATCTGGCCCCGAATTTTGTCCTCAACATCTCGGCGTTTATCGTTGTGTGCGAGGCTTTCCTCCGCGTCTGCCCCCATTTCGGCCTATGGCTTAAGACTTTCAACGTCAAGCCGAAAGTGGTGCGCGGCAGCCAGGCGGAGTGCGACGGGGCCATGGTTGGCAAGATGGCCAACGTCCTATGGCTCGAGGGCTCCTTTGTGGAGACCCTGAAGGGGTGGCAATCGGGGTGGTTTTACATCACCGAGCCGCGCGACGCCGAATGGGTCGCACCCCCTGAGTTCCGGTCCGGACCCCCAACGCGGCTCACGTCCTGGAAAGAGACGGGCCTATCGTGGGGTAAAAAAGGAGAGCTGACCGGACTCCAAACATGCATCAAAACCCTGGTGGACAGGAAGCTTAAACTTGTCAACGTAGTCCAGGTTATGGTCATCCGCTTGATCCTCCCGTGTCAACAACGGGCTTTCAATCTATGGGAGTTCAACCCAGCGCGGCACCAAACTCTGAGCAGGCTCTTCGACACGATGTTCGAAGATGTCTGGAAGGTGCTTTTCAAGGGCGCCGTGGCTCCCGCATCCGCTACCGAGGATCGCGGATTCAGTGCACAACGTCACGCTCTTGGGGTAAGCTGTCTTTTTCCTTTTACAGGGTATCAGTGTTTCATAGTTTGACTCCATGCGGGATCTAAGCTCCCTTTCCTTTGACAGGATTGGCAGGTGACGTCCGGACAGATCAACTGTCCGACTCCTTTACCCGAAGGCCCAGCGGACGCTCAACTCGCGAAGCTACTGGTTCCGGCACCCTATGTGGTGCCAGAGAAGAAGGCCAAGAAGAAGGCCACAGGGACTCGAAAGAGTGCCCGGCGCCCGGAGGTGTCAGATTTATCATCCGACGAATCCAAGAAGCACTCCTCCCACGAAGATGAGGAGGAGGAAGAAGAGACCCCTCCCCCTCCAGCGGGGGAAGGGAAGAAAAGGAAGGCCGCCCCAACTGGGGAGGCCGAGGGGTCCAAGAGAGGGATAACCCCTCCTCCGGACTACTACACCAATGCCAACGACGGCGAAGAAGAGTTGCTGCCCAGGGCCAAGCCCCTGGCGAAATCGTAAGTATCCGGATACCGGAGTGATTTCATAGTATTCGTTTATTGCACAGCTTTCCCTTATGTCAAATATGTTTATGCAGCCCACCCAAAGACCGGCTTGACGTGTCGTCAAGCGGCTCACTGGACTCGTCGGACGTGAACTCGCTACCAACGGCTTCCTCCCCCGTCCTACGGACGACACCGAAGTGTTGTCCCAATAGGGTCCAACCCGGGAGGAGGTGGTCCTGGAGGCGTCACAAGGCGACTTCCCAGACTCCAGGAGTAAGGGGGACGAAACCCCCCAGGGCTCCAAGTCCGGCCCTAGGCCGGACACCGCTCCGGAATCTTCAAAGGTTCCAGAGTCCGGCGGGGAACCTCCTTCAAAGAGGAGCAGGCCCGCCGTGCTGATGACCTCCGTCCAACCGGAGGCGCCGGACAATATGTTGGAGGCGCTCCAAGGCGCCTCCATTGACGAGGGGCACCACACTATTATGAGTGCGGTGATCCAGAAGGTTCAGTCCGCCAAGAGCGGACTGACTGAAGCTTGTACAAGCCTTTTAACAGGCTTTGAGGTAAGTAAAGAATGTGTAAATAACATTACCGCATAGACAGTAGCCCCTGATGCTCTGTTTGGTGTTCGGAAAGAAAATCCAAATAGAGGATCAAATAAAAATCGCAGGAGTCTAAAAAGAGCCAATATGCGTGTGCAGGCTTCCCTGCTAGCGTCCGCCGCACTGACTGCGGAAGTGGACGTGCTAAAGCAGAACCTCGAGCGGTCCGAGCAAGAGCTCGGACGTGCCAAGAAGCAGCTCGAGGACAATGAAGGTAAGAAATACCTTGTTTAAATTAAATATATGTATATATAAAAAGGTGCAATTGCAAAAAATGACAGGATTATCGTGGCTATTGTAGGGGCCACGTCTGAGGTGGCGACCCTGAAGCAAGCGCTGCTCGAGGCCGAGAATAGGTCGGCCGCGGAGTGCGTTGAGAGAGAAAAGTATGAGGCCAAGGTTGGCAAGGTGCGGCAAGAGCTCCAGGCTCTCATGGAAAGACATGAGAGTTTGGAGCATGACTCAAGGACGCGAGCGTCCGAGCTCGCCACGGCTACTGAAAGTGCCAAGTCTGCCAAGGCCGAATCCCAGAAGACCCTCCAGGAGTTGGATGAGGTGAATAAGATAGCGGCTGGTAAGGCATTCTTTATGCAAAGTGAACACATAAGCGTAAGGTACTTATTACTTACCCGAATCCGGAGTTCTCCAGGCTTGTTCGCAGACCTTCCTCGGACTGTATCTGATGCCGCCGCATTCTATCGAGCCGAGGAGGGCAGCTCGACGGAGAAGGTGTTCTGGTCTTAGTATGCTGAGGCCGGACACCCCGTGCCCCTGAGCGACTAGTTGAAGCAACTGGTCGAGCTCCACAAGGCGGCCGAACAGGCCATGAAGGGCCTCATAGTTCGGCTATGGCCTGGAGAGGCTTAGCCTGGGAGCTATTTCGGGCTGGTGCGGCGGCTGGTGGAGGCCTGTTCAAGGCTCGAAGTCATCAAGCGCTTCATCTGCATTAAAGTGCCCATAGGGCCCTTGCCCGTGCGAAGGTGCACTGGGGCAAGCTGGATGCTGAGAAGCTTGTGAAGGACAGGCCACCGCCAGGGAAAGAGCATCGTAAGCCCGAAAATTATTATAAGGATGTTCTGAAGGGTGCCCGCCTTGTGGTGGAGGAATGTTCTATGGATGTTATTTTTGAGTAAAACTCGCTCGTTTTGTCCTGTGCGCTGAAAACTTGTTCATATGCGCTTAAGCAATGTTGTTTGAATTTAAAATATTACCTTCTGTGCGGTTGTTTATTAATACTGAGAGATGGCGAGTCGTCGGCTTCTGCCCCCTTGCCGCTAGTGCTGGGGTGTTCGGGGATAAACCTGGGCACTCTTTTTCCCATATTTGGGTCCTTCGAGGGAGGCGCTCAGCCCGACGAACGAGGCAATTGGACTATAATGCGTGAACACTCTCACTTAGCCATAGAATCCTATAATTTTAAATTTCAGCGAAGCCCCTAGTATTCGGAAGACCAAGTTCGGGGCGCTATCCATGCCTTGGCCGGACAGAGCCGGCTCCTCGCCCTAAGCGGCATAAGTCTTTAGGGACTCGAAAAAACCTCTCGAACTGCGACCAGCTCTCGCCTCATCATGATGGTCAGTTTTAGCTTTCTCCACTGAGGTGCTCGACCCAGCTCAACCGGGGCACAATCGCAGTGGTTCTCCTAGCCGATATAGCGGGACGTAAGGCACCAAAACATAGGAGCCGGGCAAAACCAACTATTGACCCAAGACATGATTCGGAGCCGATGCATATAATGCTATAAGTTCGGGGTGCCGTACTTGTTAAAGTGTTCGGACTTCTCACACCATGTTGAGGGGTACGGAAGCCCCTGGTGTATTTTGGCTGTACCAAAGTGTATGGGTGCAACATGTCGTCAAGGAACATATATAAATATATAAAAAAAGGAAATGCAAAAATAGACAAAAGCTATGCATTATTTATTAAAAAGAGCAGCGACCAAAGCAGAACGATACAAATAATGCGATAAGCAAAAGGTTGGACTATGTAACATGTCCGCTCCAGGGGCAAGTTGCGGAATAATGTGCGAAACAGGTATACTGCTCGTGATAGAGACCACCTGGGAGTTCCGTAATGCGGCGTGGCTTGGCTGCTTCCCTGGTTCTTGCATCGTTTGTGCGGCAAATGAACTGCCGAACAGGCCTTCCGAAGAGTGGAGTCCTGAAAGTAAGAGAAAATTTAAAAAATCGGCAGCCCCTGGTGCGGTTTAAGCTGTGTTTCGGTCGTGCCGTGGTGGTGCCCCTCCCCTGTGCCCATGGTATCTCTAGAGCGTAGTTATGTATGGGAAGTACTGGCGTCGCCTTTTGCGAGGGTTGGGGTTGGGGCCGCATTGCTACGCCTGCTCGGATTGTGCCAGGCGGTCTTGTTGTAGGTTACTCCGGGCGCGCTTGACGGTGTTCGGTCATTTAGTGGCCAGACTGGAGAACTGCCTAAAGAGGCTGCTTTGAACTTCCGCCGCAAGGGCCGCCGTCTGCTCCTCCGTTTGGAGGGAGCGTTCGGTGTTTCCATTGACCGTAATTACTCCTCGAGGGCCTGGCATCTTGAGCTTAAGGTATGCGTAATGTGGTACCGCAATGAACTTAGCGAATGCGGTTCGCCCGAGCAGTGCCTGATAACCACTGCGAAACGGGACTATGTCAAAGATTAACTCCTCGCTTCGGAAATTATCCGGAGATCCGAAGACCACTTCAAGTGTGACTGAGCCTATACAGTTGGCCTCTACACCTGGTATTACGCCTTTAAAGGTCGTTTTGGTGGGCTTAATCCTCGAGGGATCTATGCCCATTTTCCGCACTGTATCCTGGTAAAGCAGGTTCAGGCTGCTGCCGCCGTCCATAAGGACTCTAGTGAGATGAAATCCGTCAATAATTGGGTCTAGAACCAATGCGGCGAAGCCGCCGTGATGGGTGCTAGTGGGGTGGTCCCTTCGATCAAAGGTGATCGGGCAGGAGGACCATGGATTGAACTTTGGGGCGACTGGCTCTATCGTGTATACGTCCCTTAACGCGCGCTTCCGCTCCCTCTTGGTGATGTGGGTTGCGTATATCATGTTCACAGTCCGCACTTGTGGGGGAAAACCCTTCTGTCCCCTGTTGTTCGGCGGCTGGGGCTCCTCGTCGTCATCGCTATGCAGCCCCTTGTCTTCGGTTTTGGCGTTTAGCTTGCCTGCCTGCTTGAGCACCCAACAATCCATGTTGGTGTGATTGGCCGGCTTTTCGGGGGTGCCATGTATCTGGCATAAGCGGTCGTGTATTCGGTCCAAACTGGACGGGCCCCTAGGATTCCTTTTGAATGGCTTCTTCCGCTGACCGGATTTAGAGCCTCTGAATCCGGCATTAACTGTCGTATCCTCAGCATTGTCGCCGTTAATGCGGCGCTTCTGCTTGGTTCGACGCGACCTGCCACCATTGTCTCTGGTGTCCGAGTTACCAGGGTTTTTGGTTATATTGTTGCTACGAGCAAGCCAGCTGTCTTCTCCCGCACAAAAGCGGGTCATGAGTGTCGTGAGTGCTGCCATAGATTTCGGCTTTTCCTGTCCAAGGTGCCGGGCTAGCCACTCGTCGCGGATATTGTGCTTGAAGGTTGCTAGGGCCTCAGCGTCCGGACAGTCGACTATTTGATTTTTCTTTGTTAAGAACCGTGCCCAGAATTGCCTGGCCGATTCATCTGGCTGCTGAATTACGTGGCTTAGGTCATCGGTGTCTGGGGGTCGCACATAAGTGCCCTGGAAATTGTCGAGGAACGCGGCTTCCAGGTCCTCCCAACAACAGATTGATCCTGTTGGCAAGCTGTTAAGCCAATGCCGAGCTGGTCCTTTAAGCTTGAGTGGGAGGTAATTGATGGCGTGGAAATCGTTGCCGCGGGCCATATGGATATGAAGGAGATAATCCTCAATCCATACCGCAGGATCTGTTGTGCCATCATATGATTCGATGTTTACGGGTTTTAAACCCTCGGGGATTTGATGATCCATTATTTCGTCTGTGAAGCAGAGTGGGTGTGCGGCGCCTCTGTACTGGGCTATATCCTGACGTAGCTCCAGTGAGCCTTGTCAACTATGTTCGGCCTTGCCGAATTTGTGGCCGGCGTGATGGATGCCGCCTCGAGCCGTGGGGCGCCCACGCGATCCGTAGATCGATCTTGTTTGTTTAGCCTTGTCTTCCAACATATCTCGTAAGTCCGACGCATTGTCCCGTGCCTTGGTACGGGGTGCGGCTTGAGTGGAGGGCCGAGAGGCCTCTCTGTCGCGGCCACGAGGTGGCCGGTCGGCCGCATCGAGTGCTTCCTCCTCTAATTGGGGTAGCAACCTGCGCTTTGGGTAGTTCTTGGAGGGGCGTTCGAGTTTATGCTCTTCGGCCACAAGGACTTCAGTCCATCTGTCAACTAGCAAATCTTGATCAGCTCTGAGCTGTTGCTGTTTTTTATTTAGGCTTCTTGCCGTGGCCATAAGCCTGCGTTGAAAACGCTCTTGCTCGACGGGATCCTCTGGCACAACGAATTCGTCGTCGTCGAGGCTTGCCTCGTCTTCGGAGGGAGGCATATAATTATCGTCCTCGACCTCTCTGTCTGCCGCTCTCTCATGAGGGCTGGTTTCTCCATCATCCTGTGCTAAATCTTGCTGGAGGGGGTTTTCTTCGGCGCTTTCCGGAGTGTTATTATCTCCCGTGGTGGAATCACCGTGTTTGTTTTGGTGGGTTTTTGAGCAGCGCCGCGGACGTCAGCACTTAGGCTGTTTCTTGGAGGGGTCATCCTCTGCTGTTCCATCGCCATCTCCTTCTTTTGGGGTGTCCACCATGTATATGTCATATGACGAGGTGGCTTTCCAGGGCCTAGTAGGCGCTGGTTCTTCATTATCTCCTTCATCGGCGTCCATACCGTCGATGTCTTTGTAGTCGAAGTCAAGCATCTCGGTTAAGTCGTCGACAGTGGCTACAAAGTGGGTGGTGGGTGGGCTTTGAATTTCTTCATCGTCCGAATCCCAACCTCGCTGGCCGCAGTCCGGCTAGGGCTCTCCTGATAAAGAGAGAGACTTCAGTGACTTCAGAATATCGCCAAAAGGCGAGTGCTGAAAGATGTCCACGGCAGTGAACTCCATGATTGGCGCCCAATCGGATTCGATGGGCCGGGGCGCGGAGGGTTCAGAGTCCGGAAAGGAGTCCGGCTCCTTGGAGTCATGAGTCTCGCCGAGTGCGGGGCTGGTGTTCGGCTCAATCGCCGTTGGGATCACAGCCCCTGAGGTGGCGTCCAACCGCCGATCCTCGATCGGCATAGTTGGCTTCGAATTAGGGACCGGAGCCGATGCAGGTGCGGCCTCCAAGGCACTATCCGGCGGCAGAGCTAGATCATGCTCGTTGGGACAGTGCGGCGCGCTCGGCAGTGGATCGAATCCGTCGAAGATCAAGTCCCCGCGGATGTCAGCCGTGTAGTTAAAACTTCCGAATCTGACCTGACGGTCAGGGGCGTAGCTTTCAATCTGCTCTAGATGGCCAAGCGAATTGGCCCGCAGTGCGAAGCCGCCGAAGACGAAGATCTGTTCGGGGAGGAAGGTCTCACCCTGGACTGCATCGCTGTTGAAGATCATAGGAGCCATCGGGACTGATGGCGATGGCACAGAGGAACTCTCAATGAAAGCACCAATGTCGGTGTCAAAACCGGCGGATCTCGGGTAGGGGGTCCCGAACGGTGCGTCTAGGCCGGATGGTAACAGGAGGCAGGGGACATGAAGTTTTACCCAGGTTCGGGCCCTCTCGATGGAGGTAAAACCCTACGTCCTGCTTGATTAATATTGATGGTATGGGTATTACAAGAGTTGATCTACCACGAGAGCAGAGAGGCTAAACCCTAGAAGCTAGCCTATGGTATGATTGTTGATGTGTATGTTGTCCTACGGACTAAAACCCTCCGGTTTATATAGACACCGGATAGGGTTAGGGTTACATAGAGTCGGTTACAATGGTAGGAGATCTGAATATCCGTATCGCCAAGCTTGCCTTCCACGCCAAGGAAAGTCCCTTACGGACACGGGACGAAGTCTTCAATCTTGTATCTTCATAGTCCTGGAGTCTGGCTGAAGCTATAGTCCGGCCATCCGGACACACCCTAATCCAGGACTCCCTCAGCGACTTATGGCGTTGAGTATTCCCTTGTCCGTGCAATTATTGCAGAAGATTGAGATGGCGTCTTCCTCACGGCAGTCCCTTAGCCTGTTCTTAACTAAGAGGAATCTGGCCCAGTAATGATGTACTGTTTCATCGGGGTCTTGCTAGATTTTGGATAGATCGCTTATGTTGGGGTGGGTGGGTGGAATGAAATCCGAAGCCTCACCCCATCTAAGGCTCAGAGGCCGAGGAATTTCCGAACTCGAAAATTTGGATTCCTGGATGTTGTCTAATGAATCCAGCCCGTCGCCTGACTCTAAGTTCAGGTCTTGAGTGATATCCTCCCCTCCGCGGGTATCCGGCTTGGAGGGATCGAGAATCCGGACGTAGAGAGTCCTTAAGATAAATGAAGAGTCGCCGCACTGTCCCTCTACCACGGCAACATGATGGGTGACTTGGGGAGAGTTAATCTCTCTTAGATCGGTTTTAGGCCCAATCTGGTCATAATCCGTAGCGACTCCCAGGGCGGCGAAGCGATCCAAGAGCTCGTTTATGGAGGAAAGCTCCATTGGATCTAACTGCTCGGCAAGTTCTGAGCTGACATGAAGATTGTTTTCGATGGCTCGAGAGGTCATCGTCAGTGCAGAAGCCGAACAGGCGGTCATAAGAAAACCACCTAGCGGTTTGGCCGACAGCCAAAGCTCCCTTAGCAACGGTGCCGTCTTTAAAGACGGGGAGAGGCATCCTTCCTGATGGCGACGACACAGAGGAACTCTCAATGAAAGCACCAATGTCGGTGTCAAAACCGGCGGATCTCGGGTAGGGGGTCCCGATCTGTGTGTCTAGGCCGGATGGTAACAGGAGGCAGGGGACACGAAGTTTTACCCAGGTTCGGGCCCTCTCGATGGAGGTAAAACCCTACGTCATGCTTGATTAATATTGATGATATGGGTAGTACAAGAGTAGATCTACCACGAGATCGAGGAGGCTAAACCCTAGAAGCTAGCCTATGGTATG
Source organism: Triticum monococcum (assembly GCA_034509565.1). Taxonomy (NCBI): domain Eukaryota; kingdom Viridiplantae; phylum Streptophyta; class Magnoliopsida; order Poales; family Poaceae; genus Triticum; species Triticum monococcum. The sequence continues at coordinate 113,390,722 of CM067843.1, forward strand.
ATTGTTGTTGTGTATGTTGTCCTACGGACTAAAACCCTCTGGTTTATATAGACACTGGGTAGGGTTAGGGTTACATAGAGTCGGTTACAATGGTAGGATATCTTCATATCTGTCTCGCCAAGCTTGCCTTCCACGCCAAGGAAAGTCCCTCCCGGACACGGGACGAAGTCTTCAATCTTGTATCTTCATAGTCCAGGAGTCTGGCTGAAGGTATAGTCCGGCCATCCGGACACCCCCTAATCCAGGACTCCCTCAGACTCCCTCTCCTTGGGCGCGCCCCTAGGGCCAGCCGGCCTCTGCCTCCCTCCTTTATATACGGGGGCAGGAGGCACCCGAGAACACACAAATTGATCTTTTAGCCGTGTGTGGAGCCCCCCTCCATAGTTACACACCTCGGTCATATCGTCGTAGTGCTTAGGCGAAGCCCTGCATCGGTAACTTCATCATCACCGTCGCCACGCCGTCGTGCCGATGGAACTCTCCCTCAGCTTCAGCTGGATCAAGAGTACGAGGGACGTCACCGAGCTGAACGTGAGCTGATTATGGAGGTGTTGTACGTTTGGTACTTGGATCGGTTGGATCGCGAAGACGTTCGACTACATCAACCACGTTACTAAACGCTTCCGCTTTCGGTCTACGAGGGTACGTAGACACACTCTCCCCTCTCGTTTATATGCATCTCCTAGATAGATCTTGCGTGATCGTAGGCAAAATTTTTGAGATACCGCGTTCCCCAACAAGTTTTAGGTTCAATCTTGCGGTGTCCTCACTCAGTGACAAAGTAGGGGTAGCGAGGCACGTATTGTATTGCTGCCATGAAACGTAAAAAGATGGGGTTTTCATCATATTGCTTGAGTTTATCCCTCTACATCATGTCATATTACTTAAGATATGTTGGAAACGTATCAAAACTCATGTATGAATAAACCCCATCTTGTTACCCTTAATAGAAACGATACATGCATATCATGTCCCTTTCTGTCACTAGGATTGAGCACTGCAAGATCTAACCCATAACAAATCACCTCTTCCCATGGAAAGATAAATCAATCTAGTTGGCCAAACCAAACCAATAAATCGTAGAAGAAATACGACGTTATAACAATCATGCATAAAAGAGTTTAGAGAAAACTCAAATAATATTCATGGATAAATTTGATCATAAACTCATAATTCATCGGATCCCAACAAACACACTGCAAAAAGTCATTACATCAAATAGATCTCCAAGAACACCGAGGAGAACATTGTATTGAAGATCAAAAAGAGAGAAGAAGCCATCTACCTACACTATAAAAAAAGACACTTCCATGATGATACGTGTTTGTCACAGTAGGTCACGTTTTCTGTCATGCATGTACATCCATGACAAATTTATGATAGAATCAAGATAGCCATACCCGTGCTATCGTAGAAGTGTTCCATGACATTACGAAAATTATCATCACAGAAGTGTCCACTTCCATGACGATAAATCGCGCGTCATGGAAGTGCTTTCGTCAAGGGTGACCGACATGTGGCATCTATCGTAATAGAACGCTGTTAAGCTATTGGGTCTGGTTTTGGATCTGATAACCCGCTAACAGCCCGGAGCAATGAGGATTTTCCATGTGTAACATTATCATTGGCCGAAGGAAACACGTGTTGGCTCACCGTTGGGACAGATGTCATCCATTCATTGGACAGGAGGCGCCTATGATACGTCAACACGTGGCAAGGCCCAACAGAGGCCCATTCCGGTGAAAAGGCCGGCCGGTTTGACTTGGTCAAAAGGTAACTAGCAAACCGCGGAAAAAGGACGGCACTGACTACAAGAAAACAAATAAACAAGACAACAAGGAAATAAATAAGCAAGCAACTTACGCTAGGCTATCACGGCTATGACACATATTACATCCACTGGGCATCAAAGTTCGCCGCCAGTGCAAATATAGGGAACAAAGCAGCATATCATATACACTGGTTGTCAAAGTTGGTGACCAGTGCAAATAAATGCCGCAGCAAAACAAGTCCAGAACTAAAACCACTTCCGAAGATCTCAAGAAACAATATCCTGGGTACCCATAATGCTGGCAAGATGCTTAGCAAGCTTATTAACTTTCTCTTGTTTGGCGCTTAAATCCTCCAGCGCTTGCTGTTGCACCAGAAAGTATGCATCTGAATCCTGCAGGGACTTCCTCAGTCCTTCAACTTCCTATCGCAGCACATCTGATCGATGTCTTTCAACTTGAAGTTGAGACTCAAGAATACAAACTGATTCAGGCAGCGAGTTCAAAGAGCTTGTGCCAGTAGTAGAGGCCAGTAAATCGAACACTACATCAAGACAGGACTTTTGGGTTCTCTCATTGTCGTCAAGGTAGTTTTTATCAGCTTTCTTGGAGACCAACAGGGATGTCTCACTATCTTGAACCTTAGCTGCATTACTTCCTTTACCATTGCATAATGGGGTACTATTCTCCAATATTTTGTCCGCATTCTAAAAGACAAACAAGCAGACACATCGCAGGTTTACCATGTTGTATATGAAACTCATTTTGGTAAATCAGTTCAGTAGTAAAGTGCACAGGATAATAGCATGAAACAAACATATATCTCTGTACCATGGTCACTTTATGGTCTATATCATTCTAGTTTTGTTGCCAAATCAAGATAAAGACACAGTTCAAATAATATTTGTTCAAGACAAAGAAGAATAGACAGAATATAAGCGTGGGAAACTATAGAGCAATAACAACACTTGCAATGTGCATGACATGAGAACATAACTGTTTATTCAGTTGAAACTGAAATCAACATAGAACAAGTTACAGTAGCAAACCAGTTAAAGAAACGGTTTAAAACATACATGTTGCGCCATTGGAGTTTCAATTCTAGCCTTCAAATTTGAAAATAGTTGGTCTAAGTAAATACAGTGATGCAAGAGCAAAGGAGTATGAACCATAGCTATAGAACCTGACCTGAGAACAATTCTTCTTCTCCTTTAAGCGTTGAGTTGGGATTCGGAGTGGTGGTCCTCGTGCTTTGGGCACTGCAGTTACCTTACTAACTGCTCGTGTTTGGGTGCTCTATGGTGGAGACAGTGTTGTGTCAACTGGAAGTGGGTTACTATCTACTAGGGTTGGGGTTAGAAGGGGTGTAGCTGGTTCTCTGTCCAACTAGGTAGGGGTACAGTCTGCGAGAGTCTGGGTTATGTGTGGTGGGGCTGGTTCTTGGGCAAGTACAACCATGGTTCTATCTGCATCAACTGGTAGCATATCTTTTTTGAAGACCGTGTTGTTACTCCCTTAGATACTGCCATCACCCTCTCCAATTCAAATGGCTGATAAACAAGAAAAGTAATTGAATATACAAACATTGTATGATAGACAGGTGCAATGGATTGTGGGGAATAAAAGAGGGCATGAAATAATTCACATTTATGTTGTCTAACCAAACAGTATAGCATGACACAATGTCACATATATGATGGCTAACTAAACAGGATAGCATGACACAATTTCACATTATGATGGCTAACTAAAAAAGATGGAAAGACATAGTTCAAAATATGATGACTATGTAAACAGGATGACATGATATAACTATATAATGTGTTTATTAAATAGGTTGGCATGCCAAAATTCACATACATGCCGCCTATGGAAACATGATAGCATGATATAATTCCTGGATAGAATGACATAATTCAAAATATGATGAATGTAAACACTAAACAGGATGAGATGATAACTATATGATGTCTTTATTAAATGGGTTGCCATGCCATAATTCAGATAGATGTTGTGTATGTAAACATGATGGCGTGATATAATCCAAATATATGATTTATATAGTAAGCAAGTAAGCAGATGGCGATCCATATATGATGTAAAAACTAAGCAATGCAAGACAACATGCATGACATGGGTAATATAACCCTGCCAAGTTTGGGCACAGACTAGATACATCTCCAACGTATATATAATTTTTGATTGCTCCATGCTATATTATCTACTGTTTTGGACTATATAGGGCTTTATTTTCCACTTTTATATTATTTTTGGGGCTAACCTATTAACCGGAGGCCCAGCCCAGAATTGCTGTTTTTTGCCTATTTCAGTGTTTTGAAGAAACAGAATATTAAACGGAGTCCAAACAGAAAAACCTTTTTGGAACGTGATTTTCTTCTCGGATAAGACCCAGGAGACTTGGACCCTACTCCAAGAAGTACCAGAGGCGGTCACGAGGGTAGCCCCCCCCTACAGGGCGCGCCCCCTGCCTTGTGGGCCCCTCGGTGCTCCACCTACGTACTCCTTCCTCCTATATATACCCACATACCCCCAAACGATCAGAACAGGAGCCAAAACCTAATTCTACCGCCGCAACTTTCTGTATCCACGAGATCCCATCTTGGGGCCTGTTCCGGAGCTCCGCCGGAGAGGGCTGTCATCACGGAGGGCTTCTACATCATCATAGCCCCTCCGATGAAGTGTGAGTAGTTTACCTCAGACCTTGGGTCCATAGTTATTAGCTAGATGGCTTCTTCTCTGTTTTTGGATCTCAATACAATGTTCTCCCCCTCTCTTGTGGAGATCTATTCGATGCAATCTTCTTCTTTTGCGGTGTGATTGTTGAGACCGATGAATTGTGGGTTTATGATCAAGTCTATCAATGAACAATATTTGAATCTTCTCTGAATTCTTTTATGTATGATTGGTTATCTTTGCAAGTCTCTTCAAATTATCCATTTGGTTTGGCCAACTAGATTGGTAGTTCTTGCCATGGGAGAAGTGCTTAGCTTTGGGTTCGATCTTACGGTGTTCTTTCCTAGTGACAGAAGGGGCAGCAAGACACGTATTGTATCATTGCCATCGAGGATAACAAGATGGGGTTTATTTCATATTGCATGAATTTATCTCTCTACATCATGTCATCTTGCTTAAAGCGTTACTCTGTTTTTAACTTAATACTCTAGATGCATGCTGGATAGCGGTCGATGAGTGGAGTAATAGTAGTAGATGCAGAATCGTTTCGATCTACTTGTCACAGACGTGATGCCTATATACATGATCATGCCTAGATATTCTCATAACTATGCTCAATTCTGTCAATTGCTCAACAGTAATTTGTTCACCCACCGTAGAAAACTTATGCTCTTGAGAGAAGCCACTAGTGAAACCTATGGCCCCTAGGTCTATTCTCATCATATCAATCTCCATCACTTTAATCTTGCTTTGTTTTTACTTTGCCTTTTACTTTTCACTTTGCATCTTTATATCAAAAATACCAAAAATATTATGTATTGGATCTCACTTCCGTAAGTGACCGTGAAGGGATTGACAACCCCTAATCGTGTTGGTTGCGTTGAGCTCTTTGTGTTGTGTAGGTACGAGGGACTTGCGCGTGGCCTCCTACTCGATTGATACCTTGGTTCTCAAAAACTAAGGGAAATACTTACGCTACTCTGCTGCATCATCCTTTCCTCTTCGGAGAAAACCAATACAAGCTCAAGAGGTAGCAAGACCTCAGGGGGGAAATAGGACTGGTCATCAGTCTCTGAATCCTCCTCTGAGGAGCTCTCTGTATCCAGCAAGATGTCTGCTTCGGCGGGTATCATTGTCTGCTGTGAATACCTTATTTTCACTCCAGATACTTCCATCACTGCTTCAAATTGCTGATGCATAGGAAGAATAGTTGAATATACAAACGTTTTCGACAAATGGAACACGTAATACGAAAAAATGATAGCATGATATAATTCACATACATGATGATTGGCTCAACGGCATGGCATTGCATAACTCACATATATAATGCCTTTGCAACAATATAGCATTGCATAATTCACATATATAATGTCTTGCAACAAGATGGCAATGCATAATTCACATATATGGTAATTAGACACTAAACAGGTGGCATTCACACAAAGCATGTCTAAACTAATCAAATGACATAGTAATGCAAGACACCATACGCACGATATGAGCAACATAACCCTGCCAAGTTAGAGCATACACCTCGGGGGGGGATAGGATTGGTCATCTGTCTCTGAATCCTCCTCTGAGGAGCTATCCGTAACCAGCGAGATATGCTCTTCGTCAGATAGCATAGTCTGCTCTGGAGACCTTGTTTTCACACCAGAATTTTCCATCACCGTGTCAAATGGTTGATGCACATGAAAAGTAGTTGAATGTACTAACATTGTTGACAAATGTAATATGTAACGAAAAAAAGGATGGCCTGATATAATTCACATATAAGATGACTGACTAAGCATGATGGCATTGCAAAATTCACATATATGATGCCTGGCTAAACAATATGGCATTGCATAATTCACATAAATGATGAATAAACTAAACAGATGGCATTCACACAAAGCATGTATAAACTAAGCAGTTGACATATTTGATGTATAAAGTAAGCAATGCAAGGCACCATATGCATGATATAACCAACATCAGCATGCCAAGTTAGAGCGAAGACCTCAGGGGGTAAATAGGAGTGGTCTTCTCCTTCTGAATCCCCCTCAGAATAGATATCTTCCTCTTGATTACAATCCGAAATGGGTGGAGGGGGGCTGCCTTTACGCCTACCATGGAGCGACGTCTGCATGAAATTTTATTGCCATGCAAGGCTCGTCTCTTTTGCTCTGCATGTTCAGTTCCATTGTGTACAATAACTGACATGCATATGAATAAAACATAGTGAGATTATGTAAGGAGTGCATGCAGAAATCCAGAGTGATGGTAGCAACCTGTGGATAGACCCAAAACCAATGATAGCAGGCAGATAATGGCTTTAGTTAAAAAATACAGATAAGGGCTTCTTTACTGTTTGTTTCCCACCCAACATGAAACTCATAGTAGACACCAGAGATTAACTAGATAGTAGATAGATACTATTGATTGCGGCCCAGATATGTACCCCACAACCATTTAAAAACTCAAGTTTGACCATTAGTTTGGAGCTGAGTCTAATCGGTGAACAGGACGATAAAGTAGCATGTAATATTAAGCGATGCATAACGTAAGCAGACACGAAAGAGTGTGACTTGTCCTGGAGGTCATCTGCTTGGTTGATGATGGTAATGCAGTTGTCATGGCTATCAGCGGCAGGGAAGAAGATCTGAGGCGGCGAAAGACAGCCTGGAGGCCGGATCCCTGTTGTGCTGGACCCTTTTGTTGTTGGAGCAGCTGAGCTTGGGTGGACGACGGCGCAACAGGAGCGGGACAAACCACACAAGGTTTTATTTGACAACTATCTGTAAGAGAAGTAATTCTGTAAGGGCTCATTTGAATTGGAGGATTCTAACAATGTAGGGATAGGCAATACACAGTAATAGGATAGGAATGCACGTGCAAAATAGAGAATTTAAAAACACAGGATTTCTGCCAATCTGGGTGTTTGGTTCACAAGAATTGGAAGATCACGGGATGCAAAGAAGCATGGTGAGATTAAGTCAAACCATAAGAAAATGTACGGTTATAATGCTATTATGCTACTATCTCTTAGTCTTGTCCTTCATGAATAGGAATTTGAAAAGGAGGACAAGTGGAAATTAAAATCCGTACAGTTTTTCTTTCAAGGAGACACTAAAGGAACAAATCCTATAGTTTTCCTTTGCTCCATTCCTTTGAACCAAATGCACGAATAGTAGTACCATAGGAAACTTTCCAATTTCTATGTTTTTCCTTCACTTTTCCTTTCAAGCACTGGCGATTCTAGTAGGCAGGCTTGAGCAAGGAAAAGCTACACTCAAAAAATGTTTTTGTGCTACTTGCCTACTTCTACTACTTTGGACGCAGGCCACTGTCGTACTAGATCAACTCCCAGGCCCATCGACAAATGCACAGCTCAAACACGCAGAGATAAATAATGATGGCGTTCAAGAGAGTCCATCATGGATAGCTAAGTTGCCTGGTACCTCACTACTTGTCATATAGTAGGAGAAACTAATCGTATTTCACGTTACTGCGTGTGCACAGTGGACAATATATATAATATGTAGAGTAAAAAAGAGACGCAACAAGTGTACAACTTCTTTGGCGAAGCCATGTCGATCTCAGCGTGATTGGGTTTGTCGGTGAGGATGATCCGGCTGACTTGGCGGTCGAAGGAGGGGAAGAACATCTTAGGCGTCTGGAGATGGAGACCGGGGTGCTGCTCCGCTGTGATGGAGGGCTTCGTCGTTGGAGCAGCTCCGGTGAGTTGTACGACGCCGAGGCTGAAGCAGGACAAGAGAGACAACGTTAACCTGAGTGGAATTCTAATAGCATCTCCAATAGATGACGTAAAATACATAACCACAAAGTGCTAGATGTAAAATACATCAGTCGCTCATCTCTGAACTGAACTGTCGAAACTGAATTTAACTGTCGAAGCTGAACTTAACTGTCGAAACTAAATTTTGCTGTCGAAACTGAATTTTACTATCGAAACTGAACGCACTAGCTAGTAGCAGAAAAGCAGTAGCAGCAGCAGCAGCGCGTGCGAGAGCCGGGGCAGTTGGTCGTGTAATAGCATCAAGTGAGGCTACCCTGAGCCGCCAGCCACCACCGGCTGAACAGCCGCCCCCCGTCGCCCGCAGCTGGCGGTGCGCTGCCCTGCCCGCCCCGAACCCACTCCCCACTGCCGGTCCGCCGCCGCCCGGGCCATCCCTGTAGGCCCCCCGTGCCAAGCTTTTTCTCCGGCGATCCCCACGCCACCGCCCCACTACCGCCGGCGACCACCGCCCCCACCCTCAACCCTAAGATAGATAGTGGGGTACCTCTCCGGTGAGCACCCCTCCCTGCTGTGGCTGGTTCTTTCTTAACTCTGGCGAGCCTCCCCCACCCCCTGAAAATCGACTGACCCGAAAGTCGATTCAGTCGACTGAAGTGTAGCTAAATCGGAGCAGCATCGCAAGCAAGAGCAAGAGAGAGAGAGCAGCAGCAAGAGCAAGAGCAAGAGCAATAGCAAGAGCAGACCAAGCAGGGGACCGAGAGCAAGACCAGAGCAGCGGCGCGAGCGAGAGCTAAAGCAGCAACAGCTCCTACTGATGTGGAAGTCGCCACCGAGGGAGCGACGCTGTGGAGGAAGTGGCCGGCGACGTCGTCATGGATGGAGCTGCACCGTGTCGGCTCGGGACCGAGCGCCGGCAGCACCGTGAGATCGAATCAAGAAGAAAATGCGGCGATTAGTGTACAACCTCTTTGGTGGCGCCAATTAGGCCTCAGCTTCATCCGACGAAACGGTGATGATGATGATCTTCCGGTGGTGCAGGTGGAGACGGTGGTGTGGGAATGGAGGTGACGTGAAAGACGAGAGGAACGTCGGGGCGGCTCCTTGGAGGTGGAGGATGGGGTGGCTGAACCGGTGGGACAATGATCGATGACGGATCCTCATACGGTACGATGGATGAGGGACGTCGAGGTGTTGTTGTGGACGACATTGTCGGGGAAGAGGCTCCGGCTGAGTGGCGGGCGAAGGAGGGTGTGGGGCTTCGCGGGTTTTCGCAGCCTCGGTGTACGAATGGGTGGGCGGATGGGATGGGAGTGGGGAACCATGGCTTAGGGACGTGCTTGTCTGAAATGTGGGGTAAGTTATGAAATTACCCCCACCGATTTGAGATAGGCGGTTCTTTTGGTTTAGGGGTATCACGGGCATTTCACGTGTCGAGATTTCACAGGAGGTGGGAGTTTTCGCGCGCGTTGTAATTTTGGAATAGCAAGGCGCGGGTTGAGATGGAGGGAGTTGTCGGAGCACAACGAGACAAAGATATATCTTAAATATTTTGGGGTAACAAGGCGCGGGTTGAAATTTCCGGACAAGCCCAACGTGTATTGTACCAAATCAATTTGCACTTCCGTCGACAAAAAAACAAAAAGAAATCAATTCGCAACACACAAGAGAGTCTAGTCCCGTGTACTGTACCAAATCAATTTGCACTACAAATGTCATTCAAAACTTTGAATTCATGTTGTGTTCAATTAAAATATTTTGCTATGTGTATAATGCATGCAGCCTGCTACTCAAATGAACGTTTTTGTGCATTCCAAACATATATAATACCGCTTCAATATGAACTAAATTTGAATTCGTTTCTCTATTTGAATAAGATCTAAAATGATGATTGTTTTGAAGTCAAACAATTTGAATTTTTTTTCTCTATTTTAATAAGATCTACAATCATCATTATTATCAACTTAAACCATCGTTTGTGTATTATCTTCACAGCACACCACATGATTACTCTCGAGTTAGATATGAACTATGTGTACTATATGAACTCGAACTCGATTTTTTGAATCCACTTTATGTTGATTTCAAATCACAGTACATTTCAAGCTCTAGCTAGATCTTCATAATCTAAACCATGTCTCATATGTATAATGTGTTTATCACATAATGTATGGTGCCCCGCCCCCTACACCTACAAGTATTTAGATGTGAGTTGCAAACACCACACATTACCACAAATTCAAATAAAATGTGAGATTGTTCGATACATAGTATTGTTTAGATTGTTCGATATTTAGTTGTAAGCTGCAAACGCCACACATTATCATGAATTCAAATAAAATGTGAGATTGTTCGATATATAGTATGGTTTAGATTGTTCGACATTTAGCTGTGAGTTGCACACGCCATGCATTATCACATTATGGTGTAGCATGTGCAAAACCACAGCACGCGTATCACCGTTATATTCATGCATGCATATGTCTATAACACTATGATCTCCTATTCAAATATTTGAATTGATACGTCTCCGATGTATCTACTTTTCCAAACACTTTCGCCCTTGTTTTGGACTCTAACTTGCATGATTTGAATGGAACTAACCCGGACTGACGCTGTTTTCAGCAGAATTGCCATGATGTTGTTTTATGTGCAGAAAACAAAACTTCTCGGAATGACCTGAAACTCCACGGAACATCTTATAAAAAATAATAAAAAATCCTCGCCAAAGATGAAGACCAGGGGGCCCACACCCTGTCCACGAGGGTGGGGGGCGCGCCCCTACCTCGTGGGCCCCCTAGAGACCTTCCGACGCCAACTCCAACTCTATATATTTGCTTTCGGGGAGAAAAAAATAGAGGAGAAGAAATCATCACATTTTACGATATGGAGCCGCCGCCAAGCCCTAAAACCTCTCGGGAGGGCTAATCTGGAGTCCGTTCGGGGCTCCGGAGAGGGGGATTCGTCGCCGTCATCATCATCAACCATCCTCCATCACCAATTTCGTGATGCTCACCCTTGTGCATGAGTAATTCCATCGTAGGCTTCTTGGACGGTGATGGGTTGGATGAGATCTATCATGTAATCGAGTTAGTTTTGTTAGGGTTTGATCCCTAGTATCCATTATGTTCTGAGATTGATGTTGCTATGACTTCCCGAGTGCCATGATTTCAGATCTGAACCTATTATGTTTTCATCAATATATGAGTGTTCTTGATCCCATCTTGCAAGTCTATAGTCACCTACTATGTGTTATGATCTGGCAACCCCGAAGTGACAATAATCGGGACCACTCCCGGTGATGACCATAGTTTGAGGAGTTCATGTATTCACTATGTGCCAATGCTTTGTTCCAGTTCTCTATCAAAAGGAGGCCTTAATATCCCTTAGTTTCCATTAGGACCCCGCTGACACGGGACGGTAGGACAAAAGATGTCATTCAAGTTCTTTTCCATAAGCACGTATGACTATGTTCGGAATACATGCCTACATTACATTGATGAATTGGAGCTAGTTCTGTGTCACCCTAGGTTATGATTGTTACATGATGAACCGCATCCGGCATAATTATCCATCACCGATCCAATGCCTACGAGCTTTCCATATACTTGTTTATGCTTATTTACTTTTCTGTTGCTACTGTTACAATCACTACAAAATACCAAAAATATTACTTTGCTTTCTTTACTCTTTTGTTACCGTTACCACCACTATCATATTACTTTGCTAGTAAACGCTTTGCTGCAGATACTAAGTTATCCAGGTGTGGTTGAATTGACAACTCAACTACTAATACTTGAGAATATTCTTTCACTCCCCTTGTGTCGAATCAATAAATTTGGGTTGAGTACTCTACCCTTGAAAGCTGTTGCCATCCCCTATACTTGTGGGTTATCAAGACCTTTTTCTGGTGCCGTTGCCGGGGAGCATAGCTCTATTCTTTAAGTCACTTGGGATTTACATCTGCTGGACACTATGAAGAACTTGAGAGATCCAAAAACCAAGATCTATCCCTCAACTACGAGGGGAGGTAAGGAACTGACATCTAGCTCCGTACTTGATTCACCTTCTGTTATGAGTAAATTTGCGACACCTACACCTGCTTCTGCTATTCGTTCTGATATGTCGCACGTTATTCATGATGCCACTTCTGCTATGCATGATACTTATGATGAAACTACTTCTATGCTTGATACTACTGTACCCCTTAGTGAATTTCTTGGTGAACAAATTGCTAGGGCTAGAGAGAAAGAGATTATTGAATCTGATAATATTGATGAAAATGATGATGAGGATAGGCCTATTATTCCTTAAGGTTATATTTTTGATAAAGAGGCTTTTGTTGCTATTTTAGCTTGCAACGATAACGATGAGCTTAGAAGGTTAATAGCTAAATGGAACAAAGAATCACTTAGAGATAAAATGAGGCCTGACCCTGCTTTTGCTACTTCACCTATTTGTGTTCCTAATAAGGATTATGAATTCTCTGTTGATCCTGATATAATTACTTTGGTTGAATCTGATCCTTTCCATGGTTATGAATCTAAAACTGTTGTGGCACATCTTACTAAATTAAATGATATAGCCACCCTATTCACTAATGATAAGAGATCTCCCTACTTTTATATCCTCAAAATATTTCCGTTCTCATTAAAGGGTGATGCTAATATATGGTTTAATTCTCTTGATCCCGGTTGTGTGCGTAGTCCCCAGGATACGATTTATTAATTCTCTGCTAAATATTTCCCTGCTCATAAGAAACAAGTTGCTTTAAAGGAAATATACAACCTTGTGCAAATTAAAGAAGAGAATCTCCCACAAGCTTGAGGGAGGATTCTCAAGTTACTTAATGCTTTGCCTGACCATCCTCTTAAGAAACATGAAATACTTGGTATCTTTTATAATGGACTAACCGAGGCTTCCGGAGATTACCTGGATAGTTGTGATGGTTCTCATTTCAGGGAAAGAAGCCGAATGAGGCTGAAATTCTATTGAATAATATGTTGACAAATGAAAATAATTGGGCACCTCCTGAGCCAGCTCCTGCTCCAATTAATGAGCCTATTCCTAAACCAACTCCGAAGAAGAGAGGTGTTCTATTTCTTAGTCCTGAAGATATGCAAGAGGCAAATAAATCTATGAAAGAAAAAGGTATTAATGCTGAAGATGTTAAGAATTTACCTCCTATTGAAGAAACATATGATGTTAATCCTTTATTTATTGAAGAACCTCCTGATTCCGATAACCTGACACATGTAGTAAAGGTAAATTCTCTCTATAGATATGACAAAGCTGAAATCCCTCCTACTAAAATTGCTAGTGAGTGCTTGGATGAGTTTGATAATTTTATGTTTAAGCAAGAAGACTTCAATACTTATTTTGGTAGACAATTAAAACAAGATGCTTATATGATTAAACACTTGGGTGATTATATGGCTAATATTAGAGGTGAACTTAAACTTGTTAGCAAACATGCTTCTATGGTTACCACTCAATTAGAACAAGTACTTAAGGCTCAAAAAGAATTGCTCGATGAAATGAATAGTAAGAAAAATGATTATGCTGTTAGAGTGGCTACTAGAACTGGTAGAATGACTCAGGAACCTTTGTATCCTGAAGGCTACCCTAAGAGAATTGAGCAAGATTCTCAGAGAAATAATACTGATGCACCTAGTTCTTCTAAAAGGAAGAAAAAGAAAAATGATAGGACTTTGCAAACTTCTAGTGAACCTATTGCCGAACCACCTGAGAATCCAAATGATATATCTATGTATGATGCTGAAACACAATCTGGTAATGAACATGAACCTATTGAAAATATTAATGATGATGTTCATGATGATGCTCAACCTAGTAATGATAATGATGTAGAAGTTGAACCTGTTGTTGATCTTGATAACCCACAATCAAAGACCAATGTTATGATAAGAGAGACTTTGTTGCTTGGTACATGGTAAGGAAAGAGAACCTTGGGTTCAGAAACCCATGCCTTTTCCTCCAAAACCATCCAAGAAAAAGGATGATGAGGATTTTGAGCGCTTTGCTGAAATGATTAGACCTATCTTTTTGCGTATGTGATTGACTGATATGATCAAAACTAATCCTTATGCTAAGTATATGAAGGATATCATTACTAATAAAATAAAGATACCGGAAGCTGAAATTTCCACCATGCTTGCTAATTATACTTTTAAGGGTGGAATACCAAAGAAATTCGGAGACCCGGGAGTACCCACTATACCATGCTCCATTAAAAGAAACTATGTTAAAACTGCTTTATGTGATCTTGGAGCCGGTGTTAGTGTTATGCCTCTTTCTTTATATCGTAGACTTGACTTGAATAAGTTAACACCTACTGAAATATCTTTGCAAATGGCTAATAAATCAACTGCTATACCTGCCGGTATTTGTGAGGATGTGCCTGTTGTGGTTGCAAATGTTACTATTTTAACGGACTTTGTTATTCTTGATATTCCCAAGGACGATAGTATGTCTATTATTCTTGGAAGACCTTTTCTTAATACTGCAGGGGCTATTATTGATTGCAACAAAGGCAATGTCACTTTTCATGTTAATGGTAATGAGCATACGGTACACTTTCCGAGAAAACAACCTCAAGTTCATAGTATCAACTCTATTGGAAAAATTCCATCAATTATATTTGGAGGTTTTGAATTTCCTCTTCCTACTGTCAAGAAGAAATATGATATTCTTATTATTGGGGATGTGCATATCCCCGTTGAGGTAACATAGTGTTATTCGAAATTTCTCCAGTTCCATGTTAATCGAAATGAGTTTGTTAACAAGACCTGATCAACCTTGTTAGTGGATTCCTTTTGATGAGCATGAGATGGATGAAACTAGAAGCACAACCTTCTGTACCCTCTTTATACTTTTTGTAATTTAGTTGAAATAAACTAAAAATGGTATTTTTCTGTCTGTTTCCTGACTTATCCATGCAATATAAAAATATCTCGAAAATTCAAGTCCTCAGAATGACATGCCAATTTAATATGATTTTTTCGGGAATATTTGAGGATTTATGGTGCAAAAATCACCACAGGGGGAGCTGCCACCTGGCCACGAGGGTGGAGGGCGCGCCCTACCCCCTGGGTGCGCCCCCTGCTTCGTGGGCCCACGGTGGCCCTCCTCCACTTATTCCTACACCCATCCTCTTCTTCTTCCTCACACAAACATGAATATCCAACTCAAGCACGAGTTGTAGCTCACTTTGCTGTGATTTTCGATCTCCTTGCTCAAAGCACCTCTCGCAAAACTGCTTGTGGAGATTGTTCCTTGGTATGTGACTCCTCCATTGGTCCAATTAGTTTTTGTTCTAGTTCTTTATTCATTGCAAATTTGTGCTGCATAGGTGACCATGTTCTTGAGCTTGCATCTCAAATTTATATGGTTCCAAGTAGTTCTAATGCTTGATATAGGCTCTAGGCATTTGTAGGAGTGGTTGCTATCAATTTTGTTGAGCTTGGTTCGCTTTTGTTTGAAGTTACTAAAAATTTCAAAATATTTCAGAAAATAATGAAGAGACTTTTGAGGGGCTCATCGAGCCGAAGCTCGAAGGAGAAACGAAATGAAGAAGCACAGATGCCCAAATATAATTTGCCTTGTACCGCGGAGGTCCAGCCATGTGAATGACCTTCCGATAATTTCTTGAGACAGGCCGGGATTTATGAGGATTTCTATTCTTTGATTGAAAATGCTGGCCTCACCGACTTCGTCCGCGACCAACGTCATCAGTATCTCTTACTCACCAATACTTTTGTGCAAAACTTCTACTTTTTCCCAAAGGAATCACCTCCTTCAGTAGATTTTCATTTATATGATATTGTTAAAAATATACCATTAGCTGAATTTTGCAAAGTTTGCAACATACCCCCTGAGGGTACCTTAGAGTAACCACACCGTAAAGATGTGGAAGCGTTTATTAACACCATCACTGTGGGAGAAACCAGGAAGGTTTCTGATGCAAGAATCACTAGCATACATTTTCCTGTTTTGTGCTACTTTTCCATATTATTGCTAGACAACTAAGTATGAACCGTACTAAGGGTCCCATCTTTGGAGGCATTTATACTTCACGCCTCGCTACACATTTTAACATAGCTATTAGGCTTCATGAGAAAGAAGAAAAATTGCTGCCTAGTGCTTATCTAGACTATAAGAGTATGCTAGCGCATGATTTTATTGTTAAGGGTAGGGAAGGAGAGCTCAAATACAAATTATTCTTTCATAAAAATCACCCTGAAACTATTACCTTGCCTGCTCCTTCCTTGTTTAATTTTGTAGGACCTTATCTCATTACGTGGGTTGCCGTCCAAGCTTACCGAATCCTGCACCAGCCCCGGAACGGGAACCACAAGAGGAGCCTCCACGATAGTCTGTTTATTCTTGGGATCCGGAGATGGCTGACAGCCAATGGCAGTCAGAGTCTTCTTCATCATAGTACGACCCCAACTATTCTTCGTCGCAGTACGACCCCAGCTACATCTACGGGTATCCGCCAGGTTATCCCTGGCAATAAACCAACTTAGGCTGAAAGCCTAAGCTTGGGGGAGTACGTATTTCTCACCGACATTACATTTATGTTGACACACACTCATTGCTAGATGTCGGTGCTCATACTCTTTCACTATAATATCCATGCTAGTTTACTTTCTCTTTCCTGCTTTCTCCTTGTGTGTTTGTTAAACCTTAAAAACCAACAAAATTAGTAGTAGTTTACCTTTCTTGCTGTAGTAGTAATAATTAAAAAACCCAAAAATATTTCCCCGTTCTTCTTTTCCTTGTTGGGAGCTTTCTCATGTAAATAGTTTTTATTTCTTTTCTTTTCTTTGGGGGTCGATAGGAGAAGACCATGATTAAATTGTTGAAGTGGCTCTTTTATGCATTATTGTTGATTTAAACAAGAGCCCATATTGCCTTGTCTTCTCCTGTTTATTGAATGCTCGCAGATTCTAGCTTAGTCCAATGCACGTGCACTCTTATTATTATTCACATCATTCGGTCGTGCAAGTGAAAGGCAATTATGATGATATATGATGGACTGATTGAGATGAGAAAAGCTGGTATGAACTCGACTTCTTTTGTTTTTGTAAATATGATGAGTTCATTGTTCTTGATTCAGCTTGTTATGAATAAACATGTTTGTAATGACAATTAGAGACCATAGTTGCTTGTGCCATGCTTATTTAGCTATGAGTTATAATGGTTTACCTTGCGTGCCAACATGCTATTAAGATGGTTATGATGTGGTATAGTGGGGTGGTATCCTCCTTTGAATGATTTAAGCAACTTGACTTGGCACATGTCGGATTTCGGGTTCCGGCAGACCCTTGAGGTTCGAACACTGGGGTACGTGTGGAGATTTTGCCTCCTACCTACCTACACCCCTCCGCCTCGCTAGGATCTAAACTATGGAAAGAACAACACAAGAGACACAGGGTTTATACTGGTTCGGGCCCCATTGTGGTGTAATACCCTACTCCAGTGTGTGGTATGGTGGATTGCCTCTTGGGCTGATGATGATGAACAATACAAGGAAGAACAGCCTCGCGAGGGTCTGTTCTTGGCTGGGGCGATGAACTGCTGGGAGGAGTTCAGTCACCTTTCTCTCTCTCTTTCTGATCGAAACCCTCTCTAAAGAGCCTCTTCCTTTTAACCCCCTTTGCTCTATGGGTAGCTGGTCCTATTTATAGAGGCCCTGGTCCTCTTCCCAAATATCGAGCGGGAAGGGAGCCAACATTGGCGGGCTAATTTGAAGGGGGACAGCAAGTATCAGCTATCTTGACAAAAGTAGTCTTCGTCTTCGCAAAGCTCTGGTGATGACGCCATCTCGGGCTCCACGATGACCTCCGTCTCGTAGTCCTCCTGGTCTTAGTCTCGTTGCACCGAAATGGCAACCTTTGCCTGATGCCTCGGTACTCCGCGGCTGCGCTTGCCCCCTTTGCACCAAAGAGGAAAGGAGGACACTGCGCGGGCTGGCACCCGCCTGGCGCCCTTGGTCGTCATGGCTTGCGTCACGGGCACCTCGTGAGGTATCCTGCCTTGGTCTCTCCGCCTCCTCGTGAGCCAGCCTGATGAGGCCGTGCCTGAGGAAGCTCCGCGTCATCCGCACCGCGAGGCTTGGCCCCTCGCGAGGGTCTTGGGTTTGTGTTGGTGAAGGTGGGCCGCGTTGGGCCCCCTTTTGAGCCACGTCGCAGGCCGCAGGCAGGCAAGTCTGGGGACCCCCATTCCTAGAACGCCGACAGTAGCCCCCGGGCCCAAGGCGCGCCCGGACTTGGCCATGCAGGGAGGCGGAAGGGCAAGGGCGAAGCACCGCGGGCCCTAACAGCCTGTGGCCTTGGGCGCCACGTGGCAGTTGATTGGACATGGGCGTCTCCACTTCTCCATGGCGCCTCGGCAACTACACGGATTTGATAAGTCCCTGCACACAAAGCGGGTCATAATTACCTGCGATCGTGGGGGCCGTCGGTTGGCCCTCGCCAGCCATAAGTATGGATCGGCGCGTGCCCTTCCAGTTCATCTCCCCTTGCTTCTCCTTCTTCTTCATGGCCCCGTCGAGGAGGTTCTCGGCCGCAGAGAAGGGGAAGGCTCGCCAGGTTGAGCCCACCTCTCCCCCGCCCAAGCGCGGCCGAGGGCGCCCTCGCAAACATCCTGTGGCCGCCATGGCAGCTCCCCGTGGCCGCGGGGGAGATTTTTAGCACAGCGTCGGGCGGATTGCTGCGGCCGGGGGGTGCGCTCCGGCTGCGCGTTCCCCTATGCCGCGCGTTCGCACTGCTGAGGTGCTGCCGGAGTTTGTCGTGTGGTCGGCGGAGCCGACTAGCACCCGACTTCCACTTCCTCGCTTCCTCCTTCGCGAGCTCCCGGCCGGCACCCCGGGCGGCCTCTGGCTTCAGGCCGATGGCTGCTGCAGCCGGGCCTCCTGGGTTTCACTGGAGGTCTCCACAGCCGGGAGCCTGGCCCTGGCCCGCGGTTGGCAGACGTTTGCCCACGCGCGTGGCCTGGGCCGTCGGTGCACCCTACACTTCAAGTTCGACGGAGATGCCACCCTCTACGTGAGGGTGTTTGGGGAAGATGGTCGCCGCGCAGGGTGTTGCCCCGAGGGTGACGACCGCGGCTGGGAACCCAGCTCCGGCGATGATGGAGAGGGCAGCGCTCGCGCAGCTGGCGGCGCTCAGGGTTCCTCAAGCTTCTCCGGTTGTTCTTCAGGTGGCGACTCTTCTAGCGGTGGCCGCGGTCAGCCTCCACACCGTCGTATCTGCTTGGGAGGTGGTAGCGTGTCCGCCCGCCGTCGCGCCCTGGTGAAGCGCGAGAGGGAGTCCGCCTGAGCTCCGGAGGTAGCTCGGGCTTTCCCTGCGGGCCGGTGTGAGGCGAGCTGCACCAGATTTGTTCTTTCTTTTCCTTTTTCCTGCGTAAAAAGGACAGTAGTGCGGAGCCCCGCGGGGGCGTGTATGGGTTATTGCTGTTAATCATCGTTTTGCTTCCTTCATCGTACCTCCCGGTACGTGCCCGCGCATGGATAGTTCCCGGCCCCGGCCGTGGGGGCGACCGACCCAGGCCCTGTGTTTGTGTCGCGGTGCCCGAGGGGCACGGACTGGAGGGGTGCTCCTGCAAGGGGCCCAGGCCGCGAACCCTTTGAATGACTAGGATAGGAACACTCGCGAGGGCGCTCGGCTGCCCCCCTCGCGAGGCCTTGCACAAGAGAAATCGAGGAAGGAGAATGAAAGTTGGAGAACCACAAGCCAAAGACGGCAACAACTTCAATAAAACTTCGAATGAGAAGGAACAAGCCAACTGCGGAAAACAAATGAAAAGCCGCGTCCGGCACCTAGTCTAGTCTTTGACGTCTTCTCACCAGCGCGGAGCTAAGTGCTACCACTTCGCGTGGGAGGGAGCCCCAGGGCCTGAGGCCGGCGCTCCTGAGACTCCGGGGCGTGTACAGCCCCAACTCATTATTATGTGAGAGTGTCACGGGCAGCTAGCTTCACAGGCGTTGGCCTTCTTCAGAGGCTCCGGGCCTTTTCCAAAATGTGATAGCTTCACAGGCATTCGCCTTCTTCATAGGCTCTGGGCCTTTTCCAAAACGCGATAGCTTCACAGGCATTCGCCTTCTTCACAGGCTCTGGGCCTTTTCCAAGACGCGGTAGCTTCACAGGCATTCGCCTTCTTCACAGGCTCTGGGCCTTTTCCAAGACGCGATAGCTTCACAGGCATTCGCCTTCTTCAGAGGCTCTGGGCCTTTTCCAAGACGCGATAGCTTCACAGGCATTCGCCTTCTTCACAGGCTCTGGGCCTTTTCCAAGACGTGATAGCTTCACAGGCATTCGCCTTCTTCACTAGCTCTGGGCCTTTTTCAAGAAGCGATAGCTTCACAGGCATTCGCCTTCTTTACAGGCTCTGGGCCTTTTCCAAGACGCGATAGCTTCACCGGCATTCGCCTTCTTCATAGGCTCTGGGCCTTTTTAGGGGTAGAACCTCCGGAGGTGCTGGATGTTCCATGTGTTCTGGACTGGCACCCCCTCCTGAGTCTCCAAGCGCGCGGAGCCGGGCCTGGAAACATGAACAACTTTGAACGGGCCCTCCCACATGGGATAGAGCTTGTGCAGCCCCTCCCTGGAGAGAACCCGCCTGAGCACGAGGTCTCCTACCTCGAGAGTTCTGGGGTGGATGTTGCGGCAGTGATATCGCCGCAGTGCTTGTTGGTACCTCGCCGCTCGTAGCGCGGCTTCTCGGCGACGTTCCTCTCCCAGCACGAGGTCCATCCCCCACATGGCATCCTGTTGTGCCTCGTCGAACTCCAGGACCCGCGCGGAGCGACATCTGACCTCGTGAGGGAGGACCGCTTCAGCTTCGTAGACCAGGAAGAACGGGGTCTCCCCAGTCGGCTTGGTCGCGGTTGTGCGGATGGACCACAACACGGACTGAAGCTCGTCGTACCAACCTCTGTCGCAGGCCTCCAGCTTCTTCTTGAACGTCCTGGTCTTGAGGCCCCTCAGAACCTCTGCGTTGGCTTGCTCGGCCTGGCCGTTGCTTCGGGAGTGCGCCACTGAAGCGTAGCATATCTGTGTTCCAAGGTTAGCACAGTATGTTTCGAAGAGGTTACTGGTGAACTGCGATCCGTTGTCTGTGATGATGCGATTCGGCAACCCGAACCGGCTCACGATGCCCTTGATGAACTTGACCGCGGAACCCACGAGAATGGTGCGGACAGCCTCTACTTCAGCCCACTTGGTGAACTTGTCCACGGCAACGTAAAGGTAGCGGTAGCCCCCTGGCGCCCGAGGAAATGGGCCCAATATGTCCAGCCCACAGACTGCGAATGCCCACGAAAGGGGGATAGTCTGCAAGCCTCCTGCTGGCTGATGGATCTGCTTGGCGTTGAACTGGCAGGCCTCACAAGCTTTCACTAGTTCGACGGTGTCATTGAGCGCGGTGGGCCAATAAAACCCACTGCGGAACACCTTGCCGACGAGGGTCCGTGATGATGAATGATGTCCGCAGTCTCCGCCGTGTATATCTTCCAGTAGTTCCTTCCCTTGCTCCCTGGAGATGCAGCGCAGGGATACATCGTTTGGTCGCTTCCGGTTGAGCTCTCCATCTTTGATGCAGTATGCCGTGGCCTGGCGTGCCACTCGCTTCGCTTCCTCCTCCTTCTCCGGCAGGGTCCCTTGCATTAAGTAGCTCCGGAGCTCTGCGATCCAACATCCCTCCTGAGGTTCCATCGTCAGGAGCAGGCGTGCTCCTGAGGCCGGGCCACAGGCCGGAGCTCCTGAGGCAGGTGGCTGGGGGAGCTCCTCCCGGGGCTGAGCCGTGTTTGATAATGACGGCAGGGCTGAGGGCTTGAAGAGCCACTCCTCGAAAATGCCAGGCTCCTGAGGTAACCGCCTGGACGCACGTTTGGCGATGTCGTCGGCCTCCTGATTGGTGCCACGGGGCACATGCTGCAACTCCAACCCCCAGAACTGCTTCTCCATCTTGCGGACCTCCTCAAGGTAGGCTTCCATGTGCTCATCCTTCGGCTCGTACACCTTGTTGGAGAAATTGACAAGGAGCTGCGAATCGCCCTTGATGGTGAGGTGTTTCACCCCCAGGGCAGCTGCGGCCTTCAAGCCCGCTATTAAACCTTCATACTTCGCTATGTTGTTGGAGACCTTTTCACCTTGCTGGAAACAGAGCTGCACAGCGTAATAGAGCTTGTCCTGAGCGGGCGATATAAGCACCGCCCCAGCTCCAGCACCATGCCTGGAGAACGCCCCATCGAAGTGCATGACCCAGCCTTCTGGCGCCTCGCTTCCCAGGGATAGGGACCGATCCTCGTCGGCCTTGAGGCCTGGCGCCTCCGTCCATTCTTCCACAAAATCCGCCAACGCTACTCCCTTGATGACTCTGGTCGTGCTGAATTCGAGCTGAAATGCTTGCAGTTCTATGTTCCACTCAGCGACCCTTCCAGCTGAATTGGGGCTCCTGAGCACTCTCTCTAGGGGGTATGACGAGACGACCTTGATGGGGTGACCCTGGAAATAGTGCCGCAGCTTGCACGAGGCCACCAGTAGCGCGAGGAGGAGTTTATGAGGCATGGGGTACCGTGCCCTTGCATCCCGCAACACCGTGCTGACGAAGTACAGTGGGTGCTCAACAAGGTTGAGTGCGTCAGTGCTGGTGGCTCCCTTTGGAGACCATGGCGCCTCTTGAGGCAATGAGGCCTCCTGAGACTGGCTATCTAGGAGAGGGGCCTCTTCCGCCTCCGGTGCACCCCTCTGCGGCGGCTGATCCTCCTCAGCCGCTGTGGCGGTTTCTGTGGGCCTTTCTCGTTCCTGTTCTGCCTTGTCCCGGGCCGCTGCCGCGGTTTTGATTCGACACTCCTCCCTGACTGCCACCAAGGCTGCGCTGGCGGAGTAGGGAGTGGCGGCGAGGTAAAGCACCGGGGGCACTTGAGGGCGCGGAGCCACCATGACCGGTGGACTGGTCAGGTATCTCTTGAGATCCTGGAACGCCTTGTCGGCCTCTTCAGTCCACTTGAAGGGCCCCTTTTTCTTCATTAGTTGGAAGAAGGGCAGCGCTCGCTCCCCCAACTTGGAGATGAAGTGCCCTAGCGCGGTCACGCGCCCCCTGAGCTTCTGCATTTCTCTGAGGGTCTTTGGCGGGCTCATGTCTTCCACCACCTTGACCTTCTCCGGGTTAGCCTCGATGCCTCGGTGGGACACGAGGAAACCCAAGAGCTTGCCCGAGGGGACTCCGAACACGCACTTCTCTGGGTTGAGCCGTAGGTTCACTGCGTTGAGGCTCTCGAAGGTTTCCTCCAGGTCTTGTATCAAGGTCCTGGCCTCCCGAGACTTTACCACAATGTCATCGACGTAAGCTTCAACATTCTTCCCGAGCTGCGGGCCCAAGGTGATGTGCATCAGCCGCTGAAAGGTCGCCCCTGCGTTACGCAGCCCGAATGGCATGCACGTGTAGCAGTACACCCCACACGGGGTTAGGAAGGCTGTCTTCTTGACGTCTTCTACCGCCATCTTCATCTAGTGATACCCAGAGAAGGCCTCTAGGAAGCATAACAGGTCGCATTCCGCAGTGGAATCGATGATCTGGTCGATGCGGGGGAGCGGGAACGGATCTTGCGGGCACGCTTTGTTGAGGTTGGTGAAGTCGACACACATGCGTTCCTTCCCTCCCTTCTTTGGCACAACGACAGGGTTGGCCAAACAATCTGGGTATCGGACATCGTGAATGACCCCAGCGGCCTCTAATTTGCGGGTCTCTTGGACAATGAAGGCCTGCTTTTCTGTGGACTGCCGCCTGGCCTTCTGCTTCACAGGGCGCATGTTGGGGCACACATTGAGGTGATGCTCGAATACACTCCTGGGGATCCCTGCCAACTGGTCTGGCTCCCAAGTGAATACCTTCTTGTTTGCACGCAGGAACCCGACCAGGGCCTCCTCCTGCTCAGGTTTGAGGTGGGCGCCTATGGTGAAAGTGGCGTTGGTGGACCCGTCCTCATCGACGGGTATCTGCTTGGTGTCTGCCTTGTCTTGGGTGAACAACTGTTTCTTCTTGGCGAGCGCAGCTCCCTTGGGCTCGAGGGCCTCCAAGTCGGCGGGCTGTGCCGACGCCGCTGTCTTGAAGATGAGCTTGAGCACCCGCAGAGCGTCCCCGGTGTCCCCGTGCACGGTGAGGACACCGCTACTCCCGGGCATCTTCATGAGATTGTACGCCGGGTGCGTTGCAGCCATGAACTGGGCCAGCGCTGGGTAGCCGAGGATGGCATTGTAGGGGAGGCCGATGGGGGTGATGTCAAAGTCGACCAGCTCCGTGCGGAAGTTGTCGTAGGTGCCGAAGGTTACTGGGAGCCGGATCTGTCCCAAGGAGCTGGACGATCCGCCCCCAACGCCTGAGAAGGGTCGGCTGGGTCGCAGCCGTTCCTGGGGTATGCAGAGGAGATTGAAGGCCTCGACCGAGAGCATGCTGAGGCCCGCGCCGCCATCACTGAGGGTTCTGGTGACGGCCACCTGGCAGATGGTGGGGTTGCACAGCATGGGGAGCGCACCCGAGCAGGCCAAGTTGGAGGGGTGGTCCTCCGAGCTGAAGGTCAGGCCGGTCTCGGGCGCCGCCGGATCCAGGGGAGCCCCCTGCCGCGTGGAAGCGGCGCTGACCCGGAGGATGAACGGCTTGATGTGGTGACTTGTGGGTGGCGCCTGCGAGCCGCCCAGGAGGGCCGCGACGATCGGGGGTGTTGGTGTAGCGCGATGGGCGGGAAAGAGGTTGCGGGGCTCTTCCCGAGAGGCCACGGAGGCTGCCGGCGGGTGGAGCAGCCATGTGCGCAGGGCGCCGGTGAGGGCCATGGGGAGCCAGTTGGCCGCAACCCTATCGTCACCTCCTGCTTCAAGGAGGGCCTCCTCGCTCACCAGCAAGAAGGCCAGCGGATCTGTCGCGCCGCCGTAGCGCGGCGGCGTCGTTGGCTTGAGCTTGTCCGGCCACCATACCCGTCGCAGGGCTGGGGCCCGGACTCGGAGCCCCCTGGCCCCCGTGCTGGCGCTGGCGGTCGGAGCGGGCGACGCGCTGCTCATCGCGAGGCAGGCCGTGGCGGTGGCGGAAGAGAACACTCCGGTGCACCCTCTACCTGGCGCACCAAATTTCGGATTTCGGGTTCTGGCAGACCCTTGAGGTTCGAACACTGGGGTGCGCACGGAGATTTCGCCTCCTACCTACCTGCACCCCTCGCCTCGCTAGGATCTAAACTATGGAAAGAACAACACAAGAGACACAGGGTTTATACTGGTTCAGGCCACCGCTATGGTGTAATACCCTACTCTAGTGTGTGGTATGGTGGATTGCCTCTTGGGCTGATGATGATGAACAATACAAGGAAGAACAACCTCGCGAGGGTCTGTTCTTGGCTGGGGTGATGAACTGCTGTGAGGAGTTCAGTCACCTTTCTCTCTCTCTCTCTTTCTGATCGAAACCCTCTATAAAGAGCCTATTCCTTTTAACCCCTTTGCTCTGTGGGTAGCTGGTCCTATTTATAGAGGCCCTGGTCCTCTTCCCAAATATCAAGCGGGAAGGGAGCCAACATTGGCGGGCTAATTTGAAAGGGGACAGCAAGTATCAGCTATCCTGACAAAAGTAGGCTTCGTCTGCGCAAAGCTCTGGTGATGACGCCGTCTCGGGCTCCATGATGACCTCCATCTCGTAGTCCTCCTGGTCTTGGTCTCGTTGCACCGAAATGGCAACCTTTGCCTGATGCCTCGGTACTCCGCGGCTGCGCTTGCCCCCTTTGCACCAAAGAGGAAAGGAGGACACTACGCGGGCTGGCACCCGCCTCGCGCCCTTGGTCGTCATGGCTTACCTCACGGGCACCTCGTGAGGTATCCTGCCTTGGTCTCTCCGCCTCCTCGTGAGTCAACCTGACGAGGCCATGTCTGAGGAAGCTCCGCGTCGTCAGCCCCGCGAGGCTTGGCCCCTCGCGAGGGTCTTGGGTTTGTGTTGGTGAAGGTGGGCCGCGCTGGGCCCCCTTTTGAGCCACGCCGCAGGCCGCAGGCAGGCAAGTCTGGGGACCCCCGTTCCCAGAACGCCGACAACACATGTTCACGCATGTAGTTGAAACAAATCAACATAGCCTTCACGATATTTATGTTCATGGTGGATTATATCCTACTCATGCTTGCATCCAATGTTTATTAATTTTAATGCATGTACATGGTTATTGTCGCTCTCTAGTTGGTCGCTTCCCAGTCTTTTGCTAGCCTTCACTTGTACTAAGCGGGAATACTACTTGTGCATCCAATCCCTTAAACCCCAAAGTTATTCCAGATGAGTCCACCATACCTTCCTATATACGGTATCTACCTGCCATTCCAAGTAAATTTGTATGTGCCAAACTCTAAACCTTCAAATAAACATTCTGTTTTGTATGCTCGAATAGCTCATGTATCAACTAGTGCTGCCCTTATCTTCCATGTTAGGCGGGTTATTCTCAAGAGGATTGGACTCCGCTCCTCATTCACGAGAAAAATGGCTGGTCACCGGGATGCCCAGTCCCATGCTTTATGCAAACTAAATCAAAATAATTGCAAACAAAACTCCCCATGGGACTGTTGTTAGTTGGAGGCACTCGTTGTTTTGAGCAAGCCATGGATTGATGCTTGTTGGTGGAGGAGGAGTATAAACTTTACCATTCTGTTTGGGAACCGCCTATAATGTGTGTAGCATGGAAGATATAGCCATCTCTTGGTTGTTATGTTGACAATGAAAGTATATCGCCCAAAATATTATTCACCTCTGTTTCAAAACCGAGCTCTTGCACCTCTACAAATCCCTGCTTCCCTCTGTGAAGGCCCTATCTATTTACTTTTATGTTGAGTCATCACCCTCTTATGAAAGAGCACTAGCTGGAGAGCACATCTGTCATTTGCATTCATCACTATTAATTTATATTGGGTGTGACTATGATTGGATCTCTTTTACCATGAATTGCAATGTCTAGTTAGTCCTTGATCTTTAAAGGTGCTCTACATTTATGTTTTGCGGTCTTAGAAAGGGCTAGTGAGATACCATCTTGTTATATCATATTATGATTGTTTTGAGAAAGTGTTGTCATCTGAGATTTATTATTATGGCTCGCTAGTTGATTATGCTATTGATATGAGTAAATATGAGACCTGAGAATTATTGCAAATGTGGTTAGTTGTAATCTTTGCTGAAAACTTGAATGCTGGCTTGACATATTTACAACAACAAGAGCAAACCGAGTTTGTAAAAGTTTTTCTTTATCACTTTCAGTCTGTCAACTGAATTGCATAAGGACAAGCAAAGGTTTAAGCTTGGGGAAGTTGATACGTCTTCGACGTATCTACTTTTCCAAACACTCCCTTGTTTTGGACTCTAACTTGCATGATTTGAATGGAACTAACCCGGACTGACGCTGTTTTCAGCAGAATTGCCAGGATGTTGTTTTATGTGCAGAAAACAAAAGTTCTCGGAATGACCTGAAACTCCACGGAGCATCTTATAAAAAATAATAAAAAATCCTCGCCAAAGATGAAGACCTGGGGGCCCACACCCTATCCACGAGGGTGGGGGCACCCCCCCCCCCTAGGGCGCGCCCCTACCTCGTGGGCCCCCTGGAGACCTTCCGATGCCAACTCCATCTATATATATTTTCTTTTGGGAAGAAACAAATAGAGGAGAAGAAATAGTCGCGTTTTACCATACGGAGCCGCTGCCAAGCCCTAAAACCTCTCGGGAGGGCTGATCTGGAGTCCGTTCGGGGCTCCAGAGAGGGGGATTCATCGCAGTCATCATCATCAACCATCCTCCATCACCAATTTCATGATGCTCACCGCCGTGTGTGAGTAATTCCATCGTAGGCTTGCTGGACGGTGATGGGTTGGATGAGATCTCTCATGTAATCGAGTTAGTTTTGTTAGGGTTTGATCCCTAGTATCCATTATGTTCTGAGATTGATGTTGCTATGAATTCCCGAGTGCCATGATTTCAGATCTGAACCTATTATGTTTTCATCAATATATGAGTGTTCTTGATCCTATCTTGCAAGTCTATAGTCACCTACTATGTGTTATGATCGGGCAACCCCGAAGTGACAATAATCGGGACCACTCCCGGTGATGACCATAGTTTGAGGAGTTCATGTATTCACTATGTGCTAATGCTTTGTTCCGGTTCTCTATTAAAAGGAGGCCTTAATATCCCTTAGTTTCCATTAGGACCCCGCTGCCACAGGAGGGTAGGACAAAAGATGTCATGCAAGTTCTTTTCCATAAGCACGTATGACTATGTTCGGAATACATGCCTACATTACATTGATGAATTGGAGCTAGTTCTGTGTCACCCTAGGTTATGACTGTTAAATGATGAACCGCATCTGGCATAATTATCCGTCACCGATCCAATGCCTACGAGCTTTCCATATACTGGTTTACGCTTATTTACTTTTCTGTTGCTACCGTTACAATCACTACAAAATACCAAAAATATTACTTTGCTTTCTTTACTCTTTTGTTACCATTACCACCACTATCATATTACTTTGCTACTAAACACTTTGCTGGAGATACTAAGTTATCCAGATGTGGTTGAATTGACAACTCAACTGCTAATACTTGAGAATATTCTTTGGCTCCCCTTGTGTCGAATCAATAAATTTGGGTTGAATACTCTACCCTCGAAAGTTGTTGCGATCCCCTATACTTGCGGGTTATCATGAATCCACTTTCATATTGAATTATGATCTTTCTTAGTCTCTTACACCCACACAATCCTCTAACCTTTGTAGCTAGCACTAACTTTCTCTCGTGCAGGCACACGCCCTCCTCGACCTCCCCCTCCCTTAGCATTCTGTCCATCGTGCACATTCTTTTTTTTCTTTAGGTCGTTCTCCAAAAGTCTCCACAACTCCTTTCCAACACACACCGATCAATAAAACTCTCCAGCGTCTGCCTACAACATACGTACACACGCACCTTCCATCTCCTCCTTTCTGTGTCCATGCCTCGTGTCTCTCATATGGTCCCACACACGTGTAAACTCTCGCCCCTCTTTTCATCGATCTCACAACCACACACTCCTCCCCTACCTAGCTAATAGCTCGGCCTCTCGCACCACCCCCTAGCTTCATTCTCTGTGTCTATCCGTCTCGCCGGGCCTTATTTGCCTCTAACAAATGGATGTACACTGACCGATCTCCCGCTATACATATAGCTAGCTAGGTCCTTAATTATAACTCGTTTTCCCCACGCGT
Source organism: Triticum monococcum (assembly GCA_034509565.1). Taxonomy (NCBI): domain Eukaryota; kingdom Viridiplantae; phylum Streptophyta; class Magnoliopsida; order Poales; family Poaceae; genus Triticum; species Triticum monococcum. The sequence continues at coordinate 113,420,198 of CM067843.1, forward strand.
CAATGATCTACCTCATTAGTTATGTCTATCCCTTCCCCCGACAAACAACAATTGATCTACCGATCTAGTTAGGTTTTCTTAGCAAACACATGGTTCCCCTTCATCATCCATGCATGCGTCCCGACAGATCTATCACGCATAGGCACACACAGAAACACATCCCCACTCTTATTGATAATATTGTAGTTCTACCCTCAATTCGTCTAGTAGGCCTCTCCCACCATCTTCGAGAAGCAACTCCATCACCCATCCAACACTCTACCCCTCTCCCTCCCTCCCTCCCTCTCTCTCCTCTCTCTCTCTGTCCCAACCTATTTCCCATCCTTTAGTTATGTATGGATGTCGACCCATCTCCCTCAAGACATAGCTGGGTCTTTCCTTCTCAACACATATACGAGTCGTTCTACCTCTTTAGTTAGGCCTCTGCCTCCCCCTCCCCCACCCCCACCCCCACACGCACACCGATACATCGAGCGCTCTAGTCATGTCTCCCTGCCACATACAAACTTGCCATGTGCCCTCTGACGTTCTGGTAGGTCCGTCACCCTATATCTTTGACTTGCACACACACAATTTTGATGGCTCTCTTCATCCATTTCGCACCCACCCACTTGATCCTCTCTTCGACTCTATCGATATCTATGACCCATCCCTCTCTTCTCGTTGATCGCCCCCTCTGGCCCTCTCTATATGATACGAATATGCCTCTATTTCACACACATTGCATGCAAAATTTTGTTTGAGATGTCATCGACACATATTCCCACAAATACATTCATGAAATCACCACCCCCCCAAAACAAAAAACACTCATGAACCCACACGCCATCTGTCTAGGTTTGTATCTCTCTTACACACACCCATGTAGGTGGGGGACGTGCACGAAGAGAAGAGGTGCACGCACGGCGCACGTACTCCCGTCTCTTTCCCAACCACACCCGCGCGGGTACATGGTGGAGCTCATTTCTATACGAAAAGGCAGCCCACGTGGTAATTTGACACGTGTACTGGTTTTCCACTTGATGGAGGATCGTCTACCACGGGTGAACAAAAAAATTGCTACTTGACGCATTATGTTAAAAAAGAGGCAAACCATGTAGGGCCTACCTTACAGGCAAGGCTCTATACACTGGAGTACTTTTGATGTGTCCCGTCAACTCGCAGAATGAGGAGAAGCTTGCTTAGGACGCCGTCTCCCCCGCCCTTGGCCGCGGTGGCTCGTAGCATGAGGTGAAGCTTGCTTACTAGTACACCTTACGCCCACTCCCTCGCCCACGCGCGCGGTGGCTCACAGGACGAGGAGAAATTTTTACTACTCCCTCCGTTTACTCCTCGTCCCTACCTTGGTTAGAGAGATTATCATATTGTTTGGAATATATGTCCTTTAGTAGATTTAGATTCAATATGAACTACTAGTACATACTCCAAACACTGATGTATATAGACGTATTTTAGAGTGTAGATTCACTCATTTTGTTCCGTATGTAGTCCATATTGAAACGAACATAATAGTACACACTCTCCCTCGCCCCTCGACCCTCGCCCACGTGGTGGACGTGCAGCAATTCATTCGGTCTCATATAGCCTAAACGATATATACTACAGTACCATTATTGCTCAACTTCCCGAAGAGGCGAAGAGCCAATCACAAGGTTAATATTTTGGAGATGCCAAGCGCAAGGTTTATAGGAGAACGAGTAGTAGGTGCCACGTCATTTATAAATAAAGTTTTTTTCTTCAGTGGCACGTACGCAATATAAATATATTCATATGGAGAGAAAAGGAAGCCCCTCCACTATATACATAGGTAGGACGAGCCTACACGATTGCTTGCTGGGGTTGCTCTCTTCAGTCTTCACACTCTCTCACACAAGACGACTGTGGCCACATCTCTAACATCCTGGCGGATCACATCCGCCGGGGGAAGGGGTGGATGCTTAGTGTAGATGCGGTCGCCGTCGCCGACGGAGAAAACCCACTGTCGGCACGTCCCGATCAGGGGTCCCTACCGTTCTCTCTCACAAAGCTGGTGAGGTTGCCTTCGTCCATTGCTCACTGCCGCGACGTGGGCAGTTTACTCCTCCCACCACCCTCCTCTAGGTTGAGCTACGTCCCAACATCCCTCAGGTACAACTCCCTTTACAGCTGGCTTGCACCACTGCTCCAGCTTCCCACATCACTCCATGTGGATATTTCTCTACTTCTTTGCCCCACACATACCTCTACTGGCTTCTACGTACTGTAATTGTGATCTGTTTATGTCTCATCAACTAGTCCCAGTAATCTTATTCTAATCATGCTTCTTCAATTTCTTTGCCACGGGGATGCTCATCTCGATTTTGGTGAAACTGCACAAAATGATCCAATGGTCAAAGGGTTGCAAACTTATTCATTTCTTAGGAAGCTCCAACGTTGCCAGCAAATTAAATCCTGGTTAGGGTTTATGGTTCAAGGGCTAGGTACTGCATGGATTGCTTTTTTCTTTAGCTGTCTCTGTTCTAAAATAAGTGTCAACTTTAGTAGTATTACAACTTTGTACTAAAGTTTGCGTAAAGTTGAGACACTTATTTTGGAACGGAGGGAGTACCTATTGGCTATGATCTGTCAATCATTCAGATGCAATAGCATGCATGTTAGTGTCCTTTGTATTTGATGAAATGTTGCAACGGGCAACCTTGGACGCAAGATACGTGAAACAGAAGCTGGAAGCTTCATAGCATTGTACAAATTTATCTCGCTGATAAATTACAGTACATACTATACTAGTACTATGTAAAGAGTTAGGTGTCGCACGGTGTCTAGAAAATATGGTGATAGTGTGAGGTGGGCCATGTAATCACTGAGCCTGCGTGTTTTCGCTGCTCTCGCACTCCTCCGCTGAGAATGGAGAAAATGGTAATCTAGTAGTACCTCCTTTCGCCGAAAGCGTGGGACATCCAGTAGTCCTACCACCTCAGTAATAATGACCAATGAGTCGTCAAATCACATACACCCAGTAGTAAGTTGGACGGACGAAGCAACCATCACTCTTGAATCCGCTTCTCCCTTCAATGCAGGCGCTAGTGAGAGGTCGCGTCTGCTCTGCCTGGGCATGAATGCGGCACCGATTCTTTGGAGCAGCGCTATCCATTTCGGGCCGGAAGCGCGCGCGAGCGATGGAGGGGCTTTGGGTGGGCCAGGCTGGTCAGGAGCGGGCGTGGCAGCTGTCCCGCCTGTCCTGACTGGACGCCCGGAAATGAGAGGATGCACCGACTCTCGCGGCTAAATCGTACACTACACACCATCTCTTTGTAGGAGTAGGTCGATGTGTTGCTCTCCCTAACACACACATGCTGCTAAACACACACACACACATACACCAAGGTAAAATGAGTCTATATCTCAATTAATGAAGACTTGCATGTTACCATCCATATGTTACTACCTACTATGAAAGTAGTAACATAGACTAGTAACATATGCATGTTACTAGTCCAAGTTACTCACCACTATGACTAGCCTAGCAACGTAACCAAATGCTCTTTACTCTGCCTTGTTATCTCCCCCGGAAACCCTATGCATGGAGTGCAACTACGCGTTGATGCATATGTGGCCCTGCATGGTAGCTAAAATGGCATCTCTTAGTTGTTGCGATTAATTGTTGCGTTTGGAGGAAGGACCGCTCAAGTTTCTCCTTCTCCTCCAATCTGCTTGCACCTCGTTTCGAAAAAAATCTGCTTGCACCTTAGCCCCACTGCACCTTCTAACGTGACTTATTACACCTAGACGGAGGGAGTAGTACGAGATACGGCGGCACACTGACTTAGGTCAAATACAAGTGCCCAAAATTGTGTGCATGTTATAATACGGATTCACTTAAAATAGTACATGAGCGAACACAGGGATCAATTGGACAGTGTTAACGAGCAGTAGCGAGATGTGTGAGGTAAGATACACCGCTGGCGCTTTTGATTTTTCTTATTAATTTGTTTGTTTCACCCTCTGACTGGTGGGACCCAACGTACAACGTGGAGAAAAGTAAGGTGACTAAGGCTACATTATTTCTGTACTACCAACACTGCTTTAAATCCCAAAAGACCTTACCACCAAAGCCAGATGACACGATTATGATTTAAATCCCAATGACACCCACGCAAAAAAAACACGGCATGCTTGTAACATGAATGCAGGAATGTATTAAAGGTTATTTTCCTCTTGTTAAACATAACATGGGGGTGGTGTAGCTGGTTAGCCTGTTCGCTCATCAAACTTGAGGTCTCGGGTTCGATAACTACACATGAGCATAATTTTGTTTCTGTTCGACTTCTTTCTTCCACCCAATGACAGGTAGGCCCCGCATGACAAAGAGAGAAAGTGATCTAGGGTGGTGCCAGGAGGATTCTTTGACTGGTCAAAATGGATGGATATGGAGCTATACGGTCTCGTAGTGGCCGTATAATCACCTCATCACGTATATGCTGGCTGCCGCCTCGGCGCTTGTTTTCAAGGGTTTGCACTCTTCACACTCTCTCTCTCCAGTATATATACACGCTGGAGCCTCAGCGCTTGTAGTTGCTCTCTTCACACTCTCTCACCCTCTCCAGATCTAAACAAGACTTCGTTGGCCTCTCTCTCTCCCCTCACTACTGGTCAAAGAGCCGGCAGGATCCGTCCGCTGGGAAGGGAAGGAGGCTTAACGCTATCGCTATCGGTGAGGGAGGGAATCAACTACCCACGGAGCTGTTCTCTTTCACCAGCGGCGGCGCGGGAGGGCCTCCGACCCCTTCTTACTCACCTTCATACATAGCGTGGGTTGAACGGCCTCCGGTCGCCCACTGAACCCCACCCCAAGAACCTTAAGGTATAATTTACTTATTCCACATGCATTGCTCTAGCTGCATGTGGGCTTTTTATGCTTCTGCACTCGAATCTAGGTCTTGGATCAAACAGGAAAGTAGTGGGGAAAGTTGTATAGCATGAATCTAGGATGTGGTTCAAAGAGGAAAGGAAGGGGGAAGTACTAGTACAGACTGGCTATCCAGCACCTACGTTGGTCAAAAAGGGGAAACAATGACAAACGCAGTACGCACATCTGTAACGACCTGATATGTTGTTTTGGGGGACAAGGCTGTAGAGTTTGAGCGAGACTAGATTTGTTGCGCTGACATAGGGAAAGGTGTCTAAAGATAACAAAACTGGGACCAACACAAACATGCTCCTTGGTTGTTTTTGTTCTTTGTTGAAACAGACTGTGCATCACCCCTTCATACATCGGTAGATGCAACTGGTGCTGGTGCGTCCACTGTCCCGTGCAACTCTTTAGTTGTTGCTAATCTAAGGCCCTGTTTGGTTAAAAAATCCCTAGTCCCTACCTGCTTGGTTCCAGGGACTAAAGATGGACTAGAGGTTACTAAATGACATGCTAAAAGACCCTGTTACCCCTAGTAATGAACTAATAGACACAAGCTGCGATGCGGGGCAGGGGCAACTATTGGAAAAAGTCCCAAAAAGACTCTCCCTCGGGGTCTTCTTTCTTTAGTCCCTAAAAGTCCCTCCTGTTTGGTTTAGATGGGACTGACACGGACTTTTTTTAGTCCCTACACCAAAATGTCCATGTAAACAAACACCCTCTAATAATGTAGCTGGAAAATTGATGCAATGCCACAGTTAAAAGCAAATTATATGTTTAACGAATTTTATTGTTAATATAATCTCTTTGTTAATATTAATCAATGCCACCATTTGAGAAATGCTACTGTCTTCTTTATTTCCCATTTAGATAAGTTAGATGCTTCTTTTTGTTGGCTTCTGTGTCATCCACCATTATTGACCACTAGTTGTTTCCTTTGCACCTCTATATAAACAGGGTTACCTCATTGCTATTGTGACCTTTTGTTGCACTGCACAAAACACTTTTGTTTTAAGAGTGTTTTGTGCAGTTCAACCAAAATGTCACACCAACAATGTTGCTTGATTGCTTGATCTTAGTGGAACTGCACAAGTGGATATCTTACTTCCTGTCCGTGTTGGCAAATTTGGTTCAGATCTTCTTCTTGTGAGTTATTTGAATTCCGTGTCATGTGAGGTTAGTACTAGCCTTCTTTCACATGATTGTGAAGTGTGCTTTCATATGTTGTGCTACGTGTACGCTAATGTTGCTTGATTTTAGGGAACTGCACAAATGGATACAAGACTTCCGATCTGTATGTGCACCGTAATATCCCATTGAGGCAAGATAAGGATATTTCAGAACTGTTGGCCTGTATTTTGCCACTTTCATCTGAAAATTAACGTCATTTTTAGTGCTATACTTGTGCTCCCTAATTGACATGCCAAATCTTACATGGAAGGCGAAGCTTGTCTGTTATTGAACCAAGTGATGAAGGGGAAGAACAAGCAGAAGAAAAACAAAAAACAACTCTCGGTGCTGTAATGAAGCACTAGAACTGTGATGACACAAGTAATGATATAGTTTTGCATCTTAATTTATTGCTATGGCTGGAACAAGCAATTGTTTTGCCACTGATTTGATGCCACTCTTAATGTAATATGTAATTATCTCTACTTGTGCAAACAGGGATCTTCTTTGAAGATACCATATATTTTAGTGGAACTGCACAAGAAGATGTTGGAAACATTAATCTAATCGAGGAGTATATAGTAAGCATGGCAACCACAATAGATAACAACAGATGGTTTCGAAGAGGTGCTTTATCTGTATGCTCTACACAATAAGCCTCCTGGCAAAGGTTGGTACTCGCCCACGGATTTCATCCATATGATTGAGCTTTCTCATCTCTATTGGTGGTTTGCTACTGTTTAGATACAGTCATGAGAAAGTGGTATTGTCCTTGAGAAGTGCTTCATCTGTGTTGTTTTTAATATTTCCTTTCCTTTTTCAAGCAAACAGGGATGCTAGCATTTAGTTGTCCTCTTGTCTTTGCACAACAGGATCATCCTCCTCTGAAGAAGAATATGGAGTACGTGAAGTGCCTAGTTCCGATTATGCCAGGATAAAGAAGCCAAGCCTCTCTTCTTAAGAAGGGAGCAGTTGAAGGATGGTTACATTATTGCCCACAAGAACAAACTAACTTTAGCTCAGAAGGACTCACGGATCTGCATCTTTGTTGATGTGATGGCTAGTTCAATGTTGTTTTACGATTCCTTCTGGTGATTACCATTTTATAAATGTGTGCTCTGCATGGATCATGTAGGTTGACTATTTAAACTATCAATTCATAGTACATTTTGCTTTATACTAAATAATTTTTTTGTACATGACCATAGTACATCGGTAGATGCACATGGTGCTGGTGCGTTCACTGTCACGTGCAACTCATTAGCTGTTGTTAATCTAAGGCCCTGTTTGGTTAAAAACTCCCTAGTCCCTACCTGCTTGGTTCCAGGGACTAAACATGGACTAGAGGTTATTAAATGACATGCTAAAAGACCATGTTACCCCTAGTAATGAACTAATAGAGACAAGGTACGATGCGTGGCAGGGGCAACTGTTGGAAAAAGTCCCAAAAAGACTCCCTCGGGGTCTTCTTTCTGTAGTCCCAAATACCCACTTTTAGTCCCTAAAAGTCCCTCCTGTTTGGTTTAGATGGGACTGACACGGAGTTTTTTTAGTCCCTACACCAAAATGTCCCTGTAAACAAACACCCTCTAATAATGCCGCTGGAAAATAGATGCAATGCCACAGTTAAAAGCAAATTACATGTTTAACGAATTTTATTGTTAATATAATCTCTATGTTAATATTAATCAATGCCACCGTTTGAGAAATGCTACTGTCTTGCTTTCTTTCCCATTTAGATAAGGTAGATGCTTCTTTTTTTGGCTTCTGTGTCATTCACCGTTATTGACCACTAATTGTTTCCTTTGCACCTCTATGTAAACAGGGTTATCTACTTCACCTCGTTGCCATTGTGACCTTTTGTTGCACTGCACAAAACACTTTTGTTTTAAGAGTGTTTTGTGCAGTTCAACCAAAATGTCACACCGACAACGTTGCTTGATTGCTTGATCTTAGTGGAACTGCACAAGAGGAGATCTTACTTCCTATCCGTTAAGGCGAATTTGGTTCAGATCTTCTTCTTGTGAGTTGTTTGAATTCTGCATCATGAGAGGTCAGTACTAGTCTTCTTTCACATGATTCTGCAGTGTGCTTTCATATGTTCTGCTACATGTACGATAATGTTGCCTGATTTTAGTGAACTGCACAAATGGAGACAAGACTTCCAATCTGTATGTGCACCTTAATATCCCATTGAGGAAAGATAAGGATATTTCACAACTGCTAGCTTGTATTTTGCTACTTTCATCATAAAATTAAGTTTGGTACTATACTTGTGCTCCCTAATTGACATGCCAAATCTTACATTGAAGGCGAAGCTTGTTTGTTATTGAACCAAGTGATGAAGGGGAAGAACAAGCGGAAGAAAAACAAAAAACAACTCCCGGTGCTATAATGAAGTATTGGAACTGTGATGACACAAGTAATGATATAGTTTTGCATCTTAATTTATTGCTATCGCTGGAACGAGCAATTGTTTTGCCACTCCTAATGTAATATCTAATTATCTCTACTTGTGCAAACAGGGATCTTATTTGAAGATACCATATATTTTAGTGTAACTGCACAAGAAGATGTTGGAAACATTAAACTAATCGAGGAGTATATAGTAAGCATGGCCACCACCGTAGATAGCAACAGATGGTTCTGGAGAAGTGCTTCATCTGTATGCTCTACACAATAAGCCTCCTAACAAAGGTTGGCTCGCCCACTGATTTCATCCATATGATTTAGCTTTGTCATCTCTATTGGTGTTGTGCTACTGTTTAGATACTATCATGAAAAAGTGGTATTGTCCTTGAGAAGTGCTTCATCTGTGTTGTTTTAAATATTTCCTTTCCTTTTTTTCGAGCAAACAAGGATGCTAGCGTTTAGTAGTCCTCTTGTCTTTGCACAACAGGATCATCTTCCTCTGAAGAAGAATACGGAGTACGTGAAGTGACTAGTTCCGATTATGCCAGGATGAAGAAGCCATGTCTATCTTTTCATCAGAAGGAGCAGTTGAAGGATGGTTACATTACTCCCCACAAGACCAAACTAACTTCATCTCAGAAGGACTGACAAATCTCCATTGTTTTGCTGTGATGCGCGAGTACAATGTTGTTCTAGGATTCTTTCTAGTGAGTTCCATTTTTATAAAAGTGTGCTCTACCTGGACCATGTATGTGCCTGTTGAAACTGTCAATTCATAGTACAGTTTGCTTTATACTAATCACTTTTTTGTATTTGTGCAAACAGGGGTGCTCAGCTTGATTTCAATGGGAACTGCACAAAATGTTCACGAATACATCGAATATTCTCGAATCATTCATTTCCACCACAAGAAAGGAGGTGCCGATATGTTCAAGGCATTGCAACATATAAAGGTGAAATCATACAAGCTACACACAGATTTGGTTGATTTTGGTGGAACTGCATAAAAACAACAGCTGGTTTATTTAGCACGAGGTGCCATGTGAATGTCCGAACTGATGGCAAACCCTGCCCTTTCCAAAATCATAGGCATTTGATATTTTGGAGTGGGAAAACCTTGTCAAAGTTTGCTCATTGATGTATGCAAAACAACACGCATTTGACATTTTGGAATGGGACAACCTTGTCAAATTTTGCTCATTGATGTTAGCAAGAAGACATGCATTTGATATTTTTGAATGGGACGCACTTTCCTGTTAGCATCATCTATCGATTTTTCTTTATTCTTTACTTGTGAAGTAAATATTGGCTCTGACATGTGAATCGCTAAGATGCATAATCATCGATTGTTTTGGATGTTCTCTATGAATTGCCAGGCCTGTGTGTTGATTGCAATGTACAGGAATGCTAAATTTTGTACTCCCGCTGTTCCTTTTTACTTAGCATGTTAGATTTCTTTCAAGTCAGTTGATTTTACATTGTGAATGTTGATACTTTTTTCTATAATATTGGTCAAAGTAGAGATACTTTGACTTCAGACAAAACTTATATGCAGACTAAAAAGGACCGGAGAGAGTACATGTGAAACTGCTGCAAACGAGGTGATCACCCTGGGAATAATGCTAGTACGTATTGTTTTGCATGTTCATCCAATGACAGTGATACAAGAATTCGAACAAATCAAACTAAATTCATTCATACACAGCCGGATTTCATATAAACATGCTGGATTTCATTACATTTCATACATTCTTCAACTAAAAATGAGTGCGCTGGAGGTATAATTAATTAACAGTAGCACCCGTGTCCGGTTGAGCCGAACAGAAGCTTCTTCTCTAGCGGACTGAGCTTCAGTGATATAACAGCAAGTGCAGTTGCGTCACTTACATGTGGGCTAGATGCCTCTTGGGCCCGCATGCCAGTGACCCAACTGCACCTGCAGTTAAGTAACTGAAGCAGCGTCCTTCTCCAACATAGCTCTCTGACTCCACGTCGCCGCCAAGAAGCTAATTGGCCATCAATGGTCAACCCGCTTAGCTTGGCTTCAACTGGAGGGTAGCAGCGGTGGCCTTTCTTGGACCCGAGCGGCGGCGACCTACCGTGTTCTACTCTTCCTCGATTTCTATGTGGCGTGGCCTCATTGGCAGTGGGGCGGGGCCTCGACGGAGCCGACGATGTCCTCTGTCTCGTTGCCAGCGGGGCGGCGCCTCGGCGGAGCGGGGGAAACCCTCCCCCTTGTTGCCGGCAGGGTGGGGCCTCGGCTGAGCTGGCAATGTCCTCTGCCTTGTTGTTGGCAGGGCGGGGCCTTGGTGAAGCCGGCGGTGTCCTCTACCTCGTTGTTGGCGCCGTGGGGCCTCGGCGGAGCCGGCGGTGTCCTCTGCCTCATTGTTGGTGCCGCGGGGCCTCGGCGGAGCCGACGGTGTCCCCTGCCTCGTTGTTGGTGCCACGGGGCCTCGGCGGAGTAGGGCCTCGTCGACGCCAGCCGAGCGGGGACTCGTCAGAGCCAGCATTGTCCTCTGCCTTATCCTCGGTCTCGCCAAACAGCGCCTCGCCCGCTTCATCGCCCTCTTTGTAGGCGGTCGTAGCCGCCGACACCCGCATGCGGTACTGCTAGCCCTCGAGGCAGCCCTCGCGGGCAGAGCAGTACGAGTCGAGCAGCGCCTCCTGCTCCGCCCGCTCCGCGGCGATCTGCCCCTCCTCCTATAGGTGCTCCTAGAGGAGATGGTGGTTGTCGGCGGCGTCGGCCTGCGCCTCCCGAAACTGCTCCTAATGCTTCTGCCTCACCGTGTACATGTATTGGGCACATGCCTCGTCGATGGTCATGGTGCAATGCACCAGAGAGGATGGCGCAGAGGAGGGGGTTGGCGCCGGATCGTCGACTACCATGGTCTCCATTGGGATGTCATCATCCTCCGGCTGCCTGCCGGCCAGCCAGTCGGCAGCAATGGCTGCCATCTCCTTGTGGTCCATCGTCCACCCGTCCCGAAGAGCGCTGGAGCGCGAGGATGCCATGGTGGGAGTAGTGGTGTGGACAGGAGAAAGGGAACGGAGGCGGATGACAGCGGCTATGGCCAGCACAACAGTTTATATAGCAATAGTGGGGGGCAGAGGAACGGACGTGTGGTGCCTGAGTAGCCGCCTCGGCAACAGTGTATCATTAATGTGGGCGGCAGACGGACGGACGGACGACACTTGTGTTTTTTGAAGGCAGAGCAATCGCCTGCATCGGTAAGTGGGGTGGGCGGCGCTGACCATTTCGGGCGGAAAAGCACGCGCGGGCGAGGAAGGCGGTCTGGGTGGGCCAGGGCAGTCAGACTCGTGCTTGGCAGCGGGTTGGTCCAGCAGCCGGGACATGCTGGCTCGCCATCGAGCTCGCCGAGCTGAGCGACGAGAATCATACGATGGACATAGCTTCCGACCATGAGCCAGCGCCACTGTCCAAGCCGGTTCATGCCGTGTTCACCATAGAGCAGGTGTGGTCCACTTCGACGCCCTAATGGCGGAAGAGCTACCAGTGCAAGAGGACTTGTGCTGCAACCTCCATCACCTCAACGAGCACTGGTGAACAAGCGAACGACAATGTCGTCGCGGACATGTGGCCCTATGATCATGGTTTCCCGAATGAGCAGCGAGCGTTGTACTAGACCATCCGTAGGGCCTGTGAGGCCCTCTCCGTCATCCTTTGAGTTGTTGCGCTCGATGTGGTGCCGCCGTCTCGCGTTGTCAACATGGTCAACGACGTGAGGAATGAGGAGATGACTTTACTTGGAGAGGATGACAGTAGGGACCCACCAGGGCCATAGCCGCACATACGCAAGTGCCTCCTTATTATATACGACTATACTATTTTTTTTCTTCCTCCTGGTTTCCTGACATCACGGTCCCACACTGTCGGTGTCAAAACCGGCGGATCTCGGGTAGGGGGTCCCGAACTGTGCGTCTAGGCCGGATGGTAACAGGAGGCAAGGGACACGAAGTTTTACCCAGATTCGGGCCCTGTTGATGGAGGTAAAACCCTATGTCCTGCTTGATTGATATTGATGATATAGGTGTTACAAGAGTAGATCTACCACGAGATCAGAGAGGCTAAACCCTAGAAGCTAGCCTATGGTATGATTGTATGTTGTGATTGTTGTCCTACGGACTAAAACCCTCCGGTTTATATAGACACAGGGGAGGGTTAGGGATACACAAGGTCGGTTACAAAGGAGGAGATATCCATATACGTATTGCCTAGCTTGCCTTCCACGCCAAGTAGAGTCCCATCCGGACACGAGACGAAGTCTTCAATCTTGTATCTTCATAGTCTAACAGTCCGGCCAATGGAGATAGGCTGGCTGTCTGGAGACCCCCTAATCCAGGACTCCCTCAGTAGCCCCTGAACCAGGCTTCAATGATGATGAGTCCGGCGTGCAATTGTCTTCAGCATTGCAAGGCGGGTTCCTTCTCCGAATACATCACAGAAGAATTTGAATACGACGATAGTGTCCGACCCTGCAAAATAAGTTCCACACTTCGCCGTAGAGAATAATGCTTTCGCAGATCTAATCCGCTCGCTTGCTTTGGCAACATGACGTTACGTCCTGGCCCGGTGATTATTCGAACCGTTTCTTTTAACCAGTCCCGCACATAACGCGAGGCAGTTTTTCGACACGTCTTGTCAAAGCAGAGATCATGTCCCCCTATTACGGGATTCTCATCAATACGAGCGTGGGTAACCCAACAGCACCATCAATTGCGGCACTTGGGGGATAAGCGAGTTTTACTAGGCAAGTGAGGACGTTTAATTTTGTCCGCCCATATAAAGGGATAAGGATTCACCTTTCTATCCACGCCTTCTTCCTCCTCTGCTCATCCGCTCCCGCATACTCGAGCTCTAGCGCCCAAGCTCTCACTTCCACCTCAACCTTCTCCAACCATGTCCGGAGCGGGAGGCAAGTGGATGGTCTCCTCCGTCGCGGAGGGAGACGTCAAGAAACTAAGGAGAGCCGGATACCTGCACGACAACATCGCGCACCGGCTCCCAGATGAGGGACAGCTCATCCCCACCCCCGAGCCCCATGAGAGGGTGGTATTCCTCACTCATTTCCTCCGCGGACTGGGATTTCCTCTCCATCCCTTCGTCTGGGGGCTCATGTTTTATTACGGCCTGGATTTCCATGATTTGGCCCTGAACTTCATCCTCAACATCTCGGCGTTTATCGTCGTGTGTGAGGCCTTCCTCCGCATCAAGCCCCACTTCGGCTTATGGCTGAAGACCTTTAATGTCAAGATGAAGGTAGTGAGCGGCCGCCAGGCGGAGTGCAGAGGTGCCATGGTGGGCAAGATGCCCAACATCACATGGCTCGAGGGCACCTTCGTGGACACCATAAAGGGGTGGCAATTGGGGTGGTTCTATATCACCGAGCCGCGCGACCCCGCATGGGTAGCGGCCCCCGAGTTCCGAGCTGGCCTCCCCATGCGGCTCACCTCCTGGAAAGAGAAGGGCCTGTCCTGGGGTAATTCAAAAGAGCTAACCGGACTCCATTCATGTATTCAGAACATGGAGGATAAGAAGCTCAAACTTTTCAACATAGTCCAGGTTATGCTCATTCGCCGGATACTCCTGTGCCAACAAAGGGAGTTTACCTTGTGGGAGTTCAATCCGGCACAGCACCGAACTCTGAAGAGGCTCTTCGACATGACTCATGAAGATGCCTGGAGGGTGCTGTTCAAGGGGCGCCGCGGTCCCTCCCCCCATTACTGGGGATCGTGGATTCAGCGCGAAGCACCACGCTAGTGTGGTAAGTTGTTTTACCTCTTACAGGATATTTGTTATATATATATATATATATAGATTGGCTCTATGCGGGATCTAAACTCCCGTAATTTTGACAGGACTGGCAGAAGATGGCTGGACAGATCGACTGTCCGGCTCCCTTGCCCGAAGGCCCCGCAGATGCTCTTCTGATGAAGATGCTGACTCCGACCCCTTCTAAGGTATCGGAGAAGACCAAGAAGGCCAAGGGAGCTCCAAAGAGTTCCCGACACCAGGCGTCGTCGGACTCACCATCCGATGACTCTGCGGTGCACTCTTCCCCCGAAGATGAGGAAGAGGAAGAGGAGGCTCCCCCACCAACTAGGGGAGACAAGAAAAGGAAGGCCGCCCCAACTGGGGAGGCCGAAGGGTCCAAGAAGGGAAGGACGCTCCATCGCCGCCGACGAAAGTGAAGATGAGTGGTTGCCCAGGGGCAAGCCCCAGGGGAGATCGTAAGTATTCGGATACCAAAGTAACCCATTGGATTCCTTTGTCACATTGCTTTCCCTAACACCGAACTCAATTGTGCAGGCCGCCCCGAGCCAATATCGAGGTATCCTCAGACGGCTCCCTGGGCACGTCGGACATGGATAGCGATCCAGTCCCGACGGCCATCTCCCCTCATCCGGCCGACGACACCGAGGTGCTGTCTTAAGAGGCACCGGGTCAGGGGGGACAGTCCCGGAGGCGCCTCAAGGCGACCTTCCGGACTCCGGGAGCCGAGGGGACACGGTCCCCGGAAGCTCCGAGTTCGGCCATCAGCCGAACACCGCGCCGGACCCTCCAACGGATCTGAGCTCGTGCAGGCGGTCCCTTTCTAAGGAGGGTGAGACGCCAGTGCCGGTGACCTCTGTCCACCCAGAGGCGCCAGACACTATGTTGGAAGCACTTCGCAGCGCTTCCATCGAGGAGGAGCACCACACTATCATGAGTGCGGTGATCCAGAAGGTTCAATCTGCCAAGACTGGATTGACTGAAGCCTGTACTAGCCTTCTAACAGGCTTCGAGGTAAGTATTTTAAAATGTAGTAGAAGTGTTACCGCATAGACAGTATCCCATGATGCTTTGTTCGGTGTTCACAAAGAAAAGCCGAACAGAGGATCAAATAATATTGCAGGAGTCTAATATAAGTATGTCAATATGCATGTGCAGGCTTCGCTGCTAGCGTCCGCCGCACTAACTGCGGAGGTCGCCATACTGAAGGAGGCCCTCGAGGGGTCCCAGAAGGAGCTCGGCCTTGCTAAGAGGCAGCTCAAGGAGAACAAGGGTAAGTGATACCCCGTCTGTAGATGAGAAAAAGGACGTGATTGCTAAATGACAGGATCATTGTATGTTAACCAGGGGCCACGACCGAGGTGGCGACCCTGAAGCAAGTGTTGTCCCAGGCCAAAGAAAAGTCATCCCAGGAGCGCACCGAGCGACAGAGGCACAAGGCTCGGGCGGGCGAGGTGCAGCAAGAGCTCCAAGCTGTCGTGACGAAGCACGAGGCGTTGGAGCTTGACTTGAAGACTAGAGAGTCTGAGCTTGCCGCGGCCCGTGAGAGCGCGAAGAGTGCCAAGGCCGAGGCCCAGAAGGCCCTTCAGGAGATCGATGCGATGAAGAAGATAGCGGCGGGTAAGGCTTTCTATATGCAAAGCAAGCATGCAACGGTGAATTACCAATTACTTACCTGAATCCGGAGCTCTTTAGGAGCATTCGCAGATTTGCCCCACAGTGTGTCCGATGCCGCACTATTCTACCAGGCCGAGGACAGAAGCTCGACGAAGAAGCTGTTCTGGTCTCAGTATGCTGAGGCCGAACATCCGGTGCCAATGAGCGACCAGCTAAAGCAGATGGCCGAGCTACATAAGGCGGCCAATCAGGCCATGAAGGGCTTCATAGTCCAGTTGTGGCCTGGCAACGCCCTTCCGAACAGCTTCTTCGGCCTGGTGAGGCGGCTTGTGGATGCCCGCCCACGGCTGGAGGTCGTCAAGCGATTTGTCTGCATTGAAGGTTCACGCCGGGCCTTCGCCCGTGTGAAAACGCAGTGGGTCAAGCTAGACGCTGTGAAGCTTATCAAGGAGGGGCCGCCGGAGGGCAAGGAGCATTGCCACCCCGAGATGTACTACGAGGGTGTTCTGCCGGGCGCCCGTCTTATCGCGGATGAGTGTTCAAAAAATGTAATATTTAAATGAGACTTGCTCGTTTTTTATCATGTGTAATGAAAACTTGTTTCATATGCGCTATGCAACGCTTGTGTGAATTTAAAATATTACCTTCTGTTTGGTTGTTTATCCAATCTGAGAGATGGCTAGTCCTCGGCTTTTGCCCCCATGCCACGAGTGCCGGGGTGTTCGCGATAAACCTGAGCACTCTTGTTCCCATGTTTGGGTCCTTCGAGGGAGGTGCTCAGCACAACGAACAAGGCAACCGGACTAATAATGCTTTATCACTCTCACTTAGCCATAGAATTCTATAATTTTAAATTTCGGCAAAGCCCCTAGTATTCGGAAGGCTGAATTCGGGGCGCGATACACGCCTATAAGCCGGACGGAGCCGGCCCCTCGCCCTAAGCGGCACAAGTCTTTAGGGACTCGAAAAACCTCGCCGAACAGCGGCCAGTCTCTCGCCTTATCATGACAGTCAGTTTTAGCTTTCTCTATTGAGGTGCTCGGCCCGGCAGAACCGGGGCACAATCGTAGTAGTTCTCCTAGCGCTACCTTAGCCGATAGAGCGGAACGTAAGGTACCAAAACATAGGAGCCGGGCAAACCCAACATTTGACCAAAGACATGATTTGGAGCTGATGCATATAATGCTATAAGTTCGGGGTGCCGCACTTGTGAAAGTGTTCGGACTTTTCACACCATATTGTGGGTACGTAAGCCCCTGGTGCATTGGCCGTACCATGGTGTACGGTTGCTAGGCGTCATTAATGAACACATAGATATGTATACATATAACAAAAATGCGATAATATTCGTAATGTCATGCATTGTATATTAAAAAATTGCATTAAAGCAGAGTGATACAGATAGTGTAATGAGCAAAAGAGTAGGACTATGTCACTTCCAAGGGCGAGCTGAGGAATTATGTGAAATCTGTAATCCACCTGGGAATTCCGTAGTCGTCGGCCTCCTTGGTTGCTGTATCATGTGTTCGGCAATAGAGCTGCCGGACAGAGTTTCCAGATATTGAAGTCCTGAAAGAAAAAGAAAAATAACCAAACGGGAAGCCCCTGGTGCGGTTTAGGCCGCGTTTTGGGACGTGCCGTAGTTGTGCCTCCCCCTCCCCATCTGTGCCCACGGTATTTTTAATGCGTAATGATGTACGCGCGACACGAACAACGTCGTTGCTCTGGGATTGGGGTGGCCGTCGTATTGCTACGCGAGCTCAGATCGCACCAGGCGGTCTATTTGCCGATTGCCCCGAGCGCGCTTGAAGGTGTCCGGGCTTTGGAACGCCGAACTGGTAGATTGCCTTGAGAGGCTGCTTTGCGCTTCAGCTGCGAGGGCCGCGATGTGCTCCTTTGTTCGGAGAGAGCGCTCTGTGTTTGCATTGACTGTAATGACTCCGCGAGGTCCTGGCATCTTGAGCTTGAGGTATGCATAATGTGGTACCGCATTGAATCTCGTGAATGCGGTTCGTCCGAGCAGCGCGTGATAACCACTGCGGAACGGGACTATATCGAAGATTAACTCTTCGCTTCAGAAGTTATCCGGGGATCCGAAGACCACTTCCAGTGTAATTGAGCCTATGCAGTGGGCCTCTACGCCTAGAATGACGCCTTTAAAGGTCGTCTTTGTGGGTTTGATCCTTGAGGGGTCTATACCCATTTTGCGCACTGTGTCCTAATAAAGAAGGTTTAGGCTGCTGCCGCCATCCATGAGGACTCGAGTGAGGTGAAATCCGTCAATGATTGGGTCTAGGACCAGTGTGGCGAATCCACCCTGACGGATACTAGTGGGGTGGTCCCTACGATCGAAGGTGATCGGACAGGAGGACCAAGGGTTGAACTTCGGGGCGACTGGCTCCAGCGCATATATGTCCCTGAGCGCACACTTCCGCTCCCTCTTGGGGATGTGGGTTACGTATATCATGTTCACCATCCGCACTTGCGGGGGAAACCTCTTCTATCCTCCGGTGTGTGGCTGCCAGGGTTCTTCCTCGTCATTGCTATGTGGCCCCTTGTCCTTGTTTTCGGCGATTAACTTGTCGGCCTGCTTTAACACCCAACAATCCCTGTTGGTGTGATTGGCTGGCTTCTCTGGGGTGCCGTGTATTTGACACGAGTGATCGAGTATACGGTCCAAGCTGGACAGACCTAGCGTACTTTGTTTGAATGGCTTTTTCCGCTGACCGGGTTTAGATCCTTTGAATCCGGCATTGACTGCCATATCCTCAGTACTTTCGTTGTTAATGCGGCGCTTATGCTTGTTACGACGTGACCTGCTGTTGCCGTCCTTGGTATCTGAGGTACCATGGTTCTTTGATATGTTGTTACTGCGAGCCAACCAGCTATCTTCTCCCTCACAAAAGTGGGTCATGAGCGTCGTGAGGGCTGCCATAGATTTCGGCTTTTCCTGACCAAGGTGCCGGGCTAGCCACTCGTATCGGATGTTGTGCTTGAAAGCCGCTAAGGCCTCCGCGTCCGGATAGTCGATGATTTGGTTTTTCTTTGTAAGGAACCGAGTCCAGAATTGCCTGGCCGACTCTTCTGGCTGCTGAATTATGTGGCTCAAGTCATCGGCGTCTGGTGCTCGCACATAAGTGCCCTGAAAGTTGTCGAGGAATGCGGCTTCCAGATCTTCCCAACAGCTAATGGAGTCCGCTGGCAAGCTATTAAGCCAATGTCGTGCTAGTCCTTTGAGTTTTAGTGGGAGGTACTTGATGGCATGTAAGTCATCACCGCGGGCCATGTGGATGTGGAGGAGGAAGTCCTCAATCCATACCGTGGGATCTGTTGTGCCGTCGTATGATTCAATGTTTACAGGTTTGAAACCTTCTAGGAATTGATGTTACATTACTTCATTTGTGAAGCATAAGGGGTGTGCAGCGCCTCTGTATTGGGCTATATCGCGACGCAGCTCGTATGGGTCCTGCCCGCTGAGTTCGGCCCGGCCGGATTTGCTTTTACTGTATCCGGCATGGCGTTTACCGTCTCGTAGAGTGGTGCGCCCTCAGGATCCGTAGATCGATCTTGAGTGCTTTGCTTTGTCCTCCAATATGTCTCGCAGGTCTGGCGTATCTCCCCATGCCTTTTTATTTGGATGGCGTTGGGATGGAGGCTGAGCTTTCGGCAGGAATGCCTCTCTATCGCGGCCACTAGGTGGCCGGTCAGCCGTATCATACGCTTCTTCCTCCAGTCGGGGTAGTAACCTGCGCCTTGGGTAACTCTTGGAGGGACGCTCGAGTTTATATTCCTCGGCTGCGAGGACTTCAGTCCATTTGTCAGCTAGCAAATCTTGATCAGCTTGAAGCTGCTGCTGCTTTTTCTTCAGGCTATTTGCCGTGGCCATAAGCCTGCGCTTGAAGCGCTTTTGTTCGACGGGATCCTCTGGTATGGCGAATTCATCGTCGCCGAGGCTTGCCTCGTCTTCGGAGGGGGCATGTAATTTTCATCCTCCTCCTCTCCGCCAGCCGCTCTCTCAGGAGAGCTGGCACCTTCATCCTCCTGATCTAACTCTTGCTGGAGGGGGTTTTCGTTGTCTTCGGCGCTATCCGGAGTGTTATTATCTCCTTGACCGTATCACCACTTTTGCTTTGGCAGGACTTAGAGCGGCGCCGGTGACGTCGGCGCTTGGGTTGCTTCTTGGAGGGGTCATCCTCCACTGTCTCATCGTCGTTGCCTTCATTGGGTGTATCCACCATGTATATGTCATACGACGAGGTGGCTTTCAAGTGCCCTATAGGTGCTGGTTCATGTTCGTCTCCTACATCGTCGTCCATACCGTCGATGTCTTCGGAGTCGAAGTCGAGCATGTCGGTTAAATCATCGACAGTGGCTACAAAGTGGGTGGTGGGTTGGCGTCGAATTTCTTCGTCATCCGCATCTCTGTCCTGTTGGCCATAATCCGGCCAGGGCTCTCCTGACAAAGAGAGAGACTGAGGGAGTCCTGGATTAGGGGGTGTCCGGATGGCCAGACTATACCTTCAGCCGGACTCCTGGACTATGAAGATACAAGATTGAAGACTTCGTCCCGTGTCCAAGATGGACTTTCCTTGGCGTGGAAGGCAAGCTTGGCGATACGGATATGTGGATCTCCTACCATTGTAACCGACTCTATGTAACCCGAACCCTATCCGGTGTCTATATAAACCAGAGGGTTTTAGTCCGTAGGACAACACATTCATACACAACAATCATACCATAGGCTAGCTTCTAGGGTTTAGCGTCTCCGATCTCGTGGTAGATCCACTCTTGTACTACCCATATCATCAATATTAATCACGCAGGACGTAGGGTTTTACCTCCATCAAGAGGGCCTGAACCTGGGTAAAACTTCGTGTCCCTTGCCTCCTGTTACCATCCGGCCTAGACGCACAGTTCGAGACCCCCTACCCGAGATCCGCCGGTTTTGACACCGACATTGGTGCTTTCATTGAGAGTTCCTCTGTGTCGTCACCGTTAGGCTTGATGGTTCCTACGATCATCAATAGCGATGTAGTCCAGGGTGAGACCTTCCTCCCTGGACAGATCTTCGTCTTCGGCGGCTTCGCACTGCGGGCCAATTCACTTGGCCATCTGGAGCAGATCGAAAGCTATGCCCCTGGCCGTTAGGTCAGATTTGGAAGTTTAAACTACACAGCTGACATCCGCGGGGACTTGATCTTCGACGGATTCGAGCCATTGCCGAGCGTGCTGCACTATCACGACGAGCATGATCTAGCTCTGCCGCCGAACAGTGCCCTGGAGGCCGCACCCGCATCGGCTTCGACCCTTAATTCGGAGCCTACTGCACCGATCGAGGATGGGTGGTTGGACGCCGCCTCGGGGGCTGTGATCCCAACGGCGATCAAGCCGAACACCAGCCCCGCACTCCGCGAGACTCGTGACTCCAAGGAGCCGGACTCCTCTCCGGACTCCGAACCCTCCGCTCCCCTGCCGATCGAATCCAATTGGGCGTTGATCATGGAGTTTACCGCCGCAGATATCTTTCAGCACTTGCCTTTCGGCGATATTCTGAAGACACTAAAGTCTCTCTCTTTATCAGGAGAGCCCTGGCCGAACTACGGTCAGCAAGGTTGGGATATGGACGATGAAGAAATTCAAAGCCCACCCACCACCCACTTTGTAGCCACTGTCGATGATTTAACTGACATGCTCGACTTCGACTTCGAAGACATCGACGGTATGGACGCCGATGCAGGAGACGATGAAGAACCAGCGCCTATTGGGCCCTGGAAAGCCACCTCGTCGTATGACATATACATGGTGGACACCCCAAAAGAAGGATATGGCGATGGAACAACGGAGGATGACCCCTCCAAGAAACAGCCTAAGCGCCGGCGTCAGCGGCGCCGCTCAAAATCCCGCCAAAACAAATACAGTGATTCCAGCATGGGAGATAATAATACTCCGGAGAATGCCGAAGAAACCCCCCTCCAGCAAGATTCAGCACAGGAGGATGGAGAAGCCAGCCCTCATGAGAGAGCGGTAGATAGAGAGGTCGAGGACGATAACTATATGCCTCCCTCCAAAGACGAGGCAAGCCTCGATGACGACGAATTCGTCGTGCTAGAGGATCCCGTCGAACAAGAGCATTTTCAACGCTGGCTTATGGCCACGGCAAGAAGCCTCCAGAAAAAGCAGCAACAGCTTAGAGCTGATCAAGATTTGCTAGTCGATAGATGGACTGAAGTCCTTGCGGCCGAAGAGCATAAACTCGAACACCCCTCCAAGAGCTACCCAAAGCGCTGGTTGCTGCCCTGATTAGAGGAGGAAGCACTTAAACCTACATCACCAGCACTTGATACGGCCGACCGGCCACCTCGTGGCCGCGACAGAGAGGCATTTTGGCCATCCACTCAAGCCACACCCCATACCAAGGCATGGGAAAATGCGCCAGACCTGCGAGATATGTTGGGGGACAAGGCAAGGCAAGCAAGATCGATCTACGGATCGCGTGGGCGCCCCATGACTCGAGACGATAACCGTCACGCCGGAGACAAATCCGGTAGGGCCGAACACAGTAGACAAAGCTCATTGGAGCTACGTCGTGATATAGCCCAATACAGAGGCGCCGCACACCCACTATGCTTCACAGACAAAGTAATGGATCATCAAATCCCCGAGGGTTTCAAACCCGTAAACATTGAATCATATGATGGCACAACAGATTCCGCGGTATGGATCGAGGATTATCTCCTTCATATCCACATGGCCCGCGGCGATGATCTCCACGCCATCAAATACCTCCCACTCAAGCTTAAACGACCATCTCGGCATTGGCTTAACAGCTTGCCAGCACGATCAATCAGTTGTTGGGAGGACCTGGAAGCCGCATTCCTCGACAATTTCCAGGGCACTTACGTGCGACCACCAGACGCCGATGACCTCAGCCACATAATTCAGCAGCCAGAGGAATCGGCCAGGCAATTCTGGACACGGTTCCTAACAAAGAAAAATCAAATAGTCGACTGTCCGAACGCAGAGGCCCTAGCAACCTTCAAGCACAATATCCGTGACGAGTTGCTTGCCCGGCACCTTGGACAGGAAAAGCCGAAATCTATGGCAGCACTCACGACACTCATGACCCGCTTTTGCGCGGGAGAAGATAGCTGGCTTGCTCGCAGCAACAATATGACCAAGAACCCTGGTAATTCATATACCAGGGACAGTAGTGGCAGGTTGCGTCGCAACAAGCAGAGGCACCACACTAACGGTGACAATGCTGAGGATACGGTAGTTAATGCCGGATTCAGAGGCTATAAATCTGGTCAGCGGAAAAAGGCATTCAAAAGAAATCCTCGGGGCCCGTCTAGTTTGGACCAAATACTCGACTGCTTGTGCCAGATACATGGCACCCCCGAAAAGCCGGCCAATCACACCAACAGGGATTGTTGGGTGTTCAAGCAGGCAGGCAAGTTAAATGCCGAAAATACAGACAAGGGACTGCATAGCGACGGCGACGAAGAGCCCCGGCCGCTGAACAACAGTGGACAGAACGGTTTTCCCCCACAAGTGTGGACGGTGAACATGATATACGCAACCCACATCCCCAAGAGGGAGCGGAAGCGCGCATTAAGGGACGTATACGCGGTAGAGCCAGTCGCCCCAAAGTTCAACCCATGGTCCTCCTGCCCGATCACCTTTGATCGAAGGGACCATCCCACTAGCACCCGTCATGGCGGATTCGCCACATTGGTTTTAGACCCAATTATTGACGGATTCCATCTCACTAGAGTCCTTATGGACGGCGGCAGTAGCCTGAACCTGCTTTACCAGGACACAGTACGGAAAATGGGCATAGATCCCTCGAGGATGAAGCCCACCAAAACAACCTTTAGAGGCGTAATACCAGGTGTAGAGGCCAACTGTACAGGCTTAGTCACACTTGAAGTGGTCTTCGGATCTCCGGATAATTTCCGAAGCGAGGAGTTAATCTTTGGCATAGTCCTATTCTGCAGTGGCTATCACGCACTGCTCGGGCGAACCGCATTCGCCAAATTCAATGTGGTACCGTACTACGCATACCTTAAGCTCAAGATGCCAGGCCCTCGAGGAGTAATTACGGTCAATGGAAGCACCGAACGCTCCCTCCGAACAGAGGAGCACACGGCGGCCCTTGCAGCGGAAGCACAAAGTAGCCTCTCCAGGCAATTCTCCAGTCCGGTCATTAAACGTCCGGACACCGTCAAGCGCGCCCGGAGTAACCTACAACAAGACCGCCTGGCACGTTCCGAGCAGGTGTAGCAATGCGACCCCAACCCCAGCCCTCGCAAAAATGCAACACCAGTGCTTCATGTACATAATTACGCTCTAGAAATACCATGGGTACAGGGGGAGGCGCACCACCACGGCACGCCCGAAAAACGGCTTAAACCGCACCAGGGGCTGCCGATTTTTTATTTTTCTCTTACTTTCAGGACTCCATTCTTCGGAAGGCCTGTTCGGCAGTTCAATTGCCGCACAAACGATGCAAGAACCAGGGAAGCAGACAAGCCATGCCGCATTACGGAACACCCAGGTGGTCTCTATCACAAGCAGTATACCTGTTTCGCATATCATTCCGCAGCCTACCCCTGGAACGGACATGTTAAATAGTCCAACCTTTTGCTTACCGCATTATTTGTATCGTTCTGCTTTGATCGCAACCCCTTTTTAATAAACAATGCATAGCTTTTGTCTAATTTTTGCATTACTCTTTTTTTACAAATATATGTTACTTAACGACATGTTGCACCCGTACACTTTGGCACGGCCAAACTATGCCAGGGGCTTTAGTACCCCTCAATATGGTGTGAGAAGTCCGAACACTTTAACAAGAGCGGCACCCCGAACTTATAGCATTATATGCATCGGCTCCGAATCATGTCTTGGGTCAATAGTTGGGTTTGCCCGACTCCTATGTTTTGGTGCCTTACGTTCTGCTATATCAACTAAGTTAGCACTAGGAGAACTACTGCGATTGTGCCCCAGTTGAGCTGGGTCCAGCACCTCAGTAGAGAAAGCTAAAACTGACTGTCATGATGAAGCGAGAGTTGGTCGTTGTTCGAGAGGTTTTTAGAGTCCCTAGAGACTTATGCTGCTTAGAGAGAGGAGCCGGCTCTGTCCGGCCAAAGTGTGGATTGTGCCCCAAACTCGGTATTCCGAATACCAGGGGCTTCGCCGAAATTTAAAATTGTAGAATTCTATGGCTAAGTGAGAGTGTTCAAGCATTATAGTCCGATTGCCTTGTTCGTTGTGCTGAGCGCCACCCTCGAAGGACCCAAACATGGGAAAAAGAGCGCTCAAGTTTATCCCCAAACACCCCAGCACTAGCGGCACGGGGGCAGAAGCCGACGACTCGCCATCTCTCATAATTGATAAACAGCCGCACAGAAGGTAATATTTTAAATTCCAACAGCATTGCTTAAGCGCATATGAACAAGTTTTCAGCGCACAGGACAAAACGAGCGAGTTTTACTCAAAAATTACATCCCTGGAACATTCATCCGCCATAAGGCGGGCACCCTTCAGAACATCCTTATAATAATTCTCGGGCTTGCGATGCTCTTTCCCCGGCGGTGGCCCGTCCTTCACAAGCTTCTCAGCATCTAGCTTGCCCTAGTGCACCTTAGCACGGGCAAGGGCCCTACGGGCACCTTCAATGTAGACGGAGCGCTTGATGACTTCGAGCCTTGGACAGGCCCCCACCAGCCACCGCTCCAGCCCAAAATAGCTCCTAGGCAGAGCCTCTCCAGGCCACAGCCGTACTATGAGGCCCTTCATGGCCTGTCCGACCGCCTTGTGGAGCTCGACCAGTTGCTTCAGCTGGTCGCTCAGGGGAACGGGGTGTCCGGCCTCAGCATACTGAGACCAGAACACCTTCTCTGTCGAGCTGCCCTCCTCGGCTCAATAGAATGTGGCGGCATCGGACACGCTATGGGGAAGATCTGCAAACGCTCCTGGAGAGCTCCGGATTCGGGTAAGTAACAAGTAACTCACATTTATGTGTTTGCTTTGCATAAAGAATGCCTTACCCGCCGCTATCTTTTTCACCTCATCCAACTCCTGGAGGGTCTTCTGGGATTCGGCCTTGGCAGACTTGGCATTTTCAATAGCCACCGCGAGCTCGGACGCTCGCGTCTTTGAGTCAAGCTCCAAACTCAAATGTTTTTCCATGAGAGCCTGGAGCTCTTGCCGCACCTTGCCAACCTCGGCCTCATACTTCTCCCGCTCGGCGCGCTCCATGGCAGCCCTCTTCTCGGCCTCGAGTAGCGCTTGCTTCAGGGTTGCCATCTCAGACGTGGCCCCTATAATAGCCACGATAATCCTATCATTTTTTGCAATTGCACTTATATATTTATATATATTTAAACAAGGTGTTTCTTACCTTCCTCGTCCTCGAGCTGCTTCTTGGCACGCCCGAGCTCTTGCTCGGACTGCTCGAGGTTCTGCTTTAGCGTGTCCACTTTCGCAGTCAGTGCGGCGGACGCCAGCAGAGAAGCCTGCATACGCATATTGACTCCTTTTCCTTAGACTCCTGCAAATTTTATTTGATCCTCTATTCGGCTTTTCTTCCCGAACGCCAAACAGAGCATTAGGGGCTACTGTCTATGCTGTAATATTATTTACACATTCTTTACTTACCTCAAAGCCTGTTAAAAGGCTAGTACAAGCTTCAGTCAGTCCGCTCTTGGCGGACTGAACCTTCTGGACCACCGCACTCATAATGGTGCGGTGCTCCTCGTCGATGGAGGCGCCTCTGAGCGCCTCCAACAGATTGTCCGGCGCCTCGGGTTGGACGGGGTCACCGGTATAGAGGGCCTGCTCCTCTTGGAAGGAGGTCGCCCGTCGGACTCTGGAACCTTTGAAGGCTCCAGAGAGGTGTCCGGCCTAGAGCCGGACTTGGAGCCCTGGGGGGGTTTATCCCCTTTACTCCTGGAGTCCGGGAGGTCACCTTGCGGCGCCTCCAGGACCACCTCCTCCCGACCTGGAACCTGTGGGGACAGCACTTCGGCATCGTCCATAGGGTGGGAGGAGGAAGCCGCCAGAAGCGAATTCACATCCGACGAGTCCAGTGAACCGCTCGACGACGCGTCGAGCCGGTCTTTGGGTGGGCCGCATAATCATATTCAACATAAGGGAAAGTTGTGCAATAAAGGAATACTACGAGTTACTCTAGTATTCAGATACTTATGATTTAACCAGGGGCTTGGCCCTGGGCGACCACTCCTCTTCGCCATCGTCGGCGTTGGTGGAGTAGTCCGGAGGAAGGTTTTTCCCCTTCTTGGACCCTTCGACCTCCCCAGTTGGGGCGGCCTTCCTTTTCTTCCCTTCCCCCGCTGGAGGGGGAGAGGTCTCTACTTCCTCCTCCTCGTCTTCATGGGAGGAGTGCATCTTGGAGTCGTCGGATGATGAATCCGATACCTCCGGGCGCTGGGCACTCTTTCGAGTCCCCGTGGCCTTCTTCTTGGCCTTCTTCTCCGGCACCACATAGGGTGCCGAAACCAGCAGCTTTGCCAATCGAGCGTTCGCTGGGCCCTCGGGCAAAGGAGCCGGACAGTTGATCTGTCCGGATGTCTCCTGCCAATCCTGTCAAAGGTAAGGGAGCTTAGATCCCCCATGGAGTCAATCTATGAAAAACTGATACCCTGTAAAAGGTAAAAACAGCTTACCGCATGAGCGTGACGCTGCATGCTGAATCCGCGATCCTCGATAGCGGATGCGGGGGCTTCGGTGCCCTTGAAAAGCATCTTCCAGTCATCTTCGTACATCGTGTCGAAGAGCCTGCTCAGAGTTCGGTGCCGTGCCGGGTCGAACTCCCACAGGTTGAAAGCCCGTTGTTGACACGGGAGGATCCGGCGGATGAGCATAACCTGAACTACATTGACAAGTTTGAGCTTCTTGTCCACCAGGGTTTTGACGCATGTTTGGAGTCTGGTCAGCTCTCCTTTTTTGCCCCACGACAGGCCCGTCTCTTTCTAGGACGTGAGCCGCGTTGGGGGTCCGGACCGGAACTCGGGGGCTGCGACCCACTTAGGGTCACGCGACTCGGTGATGTAAAACCATCCCGATTGCCACCCCTTCAGGGTCTCCACAAAGGAGCCCTCGAGCCATAAGACGTTGGGCATCTTGCCCACCATGGCGCCTCCGCACTCCGCCTGGTTGCCACGCACCACCTTCGGCTTGACATTGAAAGTCTTGAGCCATAGGCCGAAATGGGGGAGCATGCGGAGGAAAGCCTTGCACACGACGATAAACACCGAGATGTTGAGGACAAAGTTCGGGGCCAGATCATGGAAATCCAGGCCATAGCAGAACATGAGCCCCTGGACAAATGGGTGGAGAGGGAAGCCCAGTCCGCGGAGGAAATGGGGGAGGAACACCACCCTCTCATGGGGCATAGGGGTGGGGATGAGCTGCCCCTCTTCAGGAAGCTGGTGCGCAATGTCGTTAGACAAGTATCCGGCCCTCCTTAGTCTTTTGATGTGTCCCTCCATAATGGAGGAGACCATCCACTTGCCTCCCGCTCTGGACATGGCTGGAGAAGGTTGAGGTGGGGAGTGCGGACTTGGGCGCTGGAGCTCGAGTGCGCGAAAATGGATAGGCAAAGGAGGAAGAAGGCGTAGGTGAAAGGGTGGATCCTTATACCCATATATGGGTGGATGCAACAACGTGTCCCCACGAGCCTGGTAAAATTCGCTTATCTCCAAGCGTCGTAATCAATGGCGCGGTTGGGTTACCCACGCCCGTATTGATAAGAATCCCGGAATAAGGGGACACGATCTTTGCTTTAACAAGACGTGCCAAGGAAACCGCGTGGCATAACACGCTGAGGTAGGACAGTAAAATGATTCGAATAAAGGCTTGGCCGTGGTGTGATGTCACACTACGGAATACGTCAGCGGATTAGATTTGTGTAAATATTGTTCTCTCTGTGGCAATATGTGGAAATTTATTTTGCAGAGCCGGACACTACCTTTGTGTTCAAAATCTTCTATGAAGTACTTGGAGGAGGAACCCGCCTTGCAATGCCAAAGACAATCTGCGCGCCGGACTCGTCGTCATTGAAGCCTGGTTCAGGAGCTACTGAGGGAGTCCTAGATTAGGGGGTGTCCGGATGGCCGGACTATAGCTTCAGCCGGACTCCTGGACTATGAAGATACAAGATTGAGGACTTCGTCCCGTGTCCGGGAGGGACTTTCCTTGGCGTGGAAGGCAAGCTTGGCGATACGGATATGTGGATCTCCTACCATTGTAACCGACAATATGTAACCCTAACCCTATCCGGTGTCTATATAAACCGCAGGGTTTTAGTCCGTAGGACAACACATTCATACACAACAATCATACCATAGGCCAGCTTCTAGGGTTTAGCCTCTCTGATCTCGTGGTAGATCCACTCTTGTACTACCCATATCGTCAATATTAATCAAGCAGGACGTAGGATTTTACCTCCATCAAGAGGGCCCGAACCTGGGTAAACCTTCGTGTCCCTTGCCTCCTGTTACCATCCGGCCTAGACGCACAGTTCGGGACCCCCTACCTGAGATCCGCCGGTTTTGACACCGACAGAGACCTTAGTGAATTTAGAATGTCGCCAAAGGGCGAGTGCTGAAAGATATCCGTGGCGGTGAATTCCATGATTGGTGCCCACTCGGATTTGATTGGCAGGAGCGCGGATGGTTCGGGGTCTGGTAGAGAGTCCGACACCTTGGAGTCACGGGTTGCGCAGAGGATTATGCTGGTGTTTGGCTCGATCACCGTCGAGACTGCAGCCCCTGAGGCGGTGTCTATCCACCCGTCCTCGATTGGCGTAGTTGGCTCCGAGCTAATGGTCGGAGCTGGTGTGGGCGCGGCCTCTGGAGTACCGTCCGGTGGCAGAGCTAGGTCATGCCCATCGAGACAGTGCGACGCGCCCGGTTGTGGCTCGAATCCGTCGAAGATCAAGTCTCCGTGGATGTCAGTCGTGTAGTTCAAACTTCCAAATCTGACCTGATGGCCAGGGGCGTAGCTTTCAATCTGCTCCAGATGGCCAAGCGAATTAGCCCACAGTGCAAAGCCGCCAAATACGAAGATCTGTCCGGGGAAAAAAGTCTCACCCTGGACCGCATCGCTACCGATGATAGTAGGAGCCATCAAGCCTAACAGCCACCACACAGAGGAACACTCAATGAAAGCACCAATGTCGGTGTCAAAACCGGCGGATCTCGGGTAGGCCGGATGGTAACAGGAGGCAAGGGACAGGAGGTTTTACCTAGGTTCGGGCCCTCTTGATGGAGGTAAAATCCTATGTCCTGCTTGATTGATATTGATGATATAGGTGTTACAAGAGTAGATCTACCACGAGATCAGAGAGGCTAAACCCTAGAAGCTGGCCTATGGTATGATTCTATGTTGTGATTGTTGTCCTACGGACTAAAACCCTCCGGTTTATATAGACACCGGGGACGGTTAGGGTTACACAAGTGTCAGATTTTGGGTTTCGACAGACCCTTAAGGTTCGAACACTGGGGTGGGCGCGGAGATTACGTCTTCTACCTCTCCGTCTTGCAAGGATCTAGACTACTGAAAGAACTGCACAAGAGACACAAGGTTCATACTGGTTCGGGCCACCGTTGTGGTGTAATACCCTACTCCAGTGTGTGGTGGGTGGATTGCCTCCTGGGGCTGATGCTGATGAACAATACAAGGAAGAACAGCCTCGCGAGGGTCTGTTCTTAGCTGGGGTGATGAACTGCGGGGAGGAGTTCAGCCACCTTTCTCTATCTCTCTCTCTCTCACTGCCTTACTCTTACTCGCCGGCCAACCAACTCTCTACCCCCTTGCTCTGTGGGCGGCTGGTCCTATTTATAGAGGCCCTAGTCCTCTTCCCAAATATCAAGCGGGAAGGTAGCCAATAATGGCGGGCTAATTTGAAGGGGGACAACAAGTATGAACTATCCTGACAAAAGCAGTCTTCGCCTGCGCAAAGCTCTGGTGATGACGCCGTCTTGGGCTCCACGGTGACCTCCATCTCGTAGTCCTCCTGGTCTTGGTCTCGTTGCACCGAAATGGCAACCTTTGCCTGATGCCTCGGTACTCCGCGGCTGCGCTTGCCCCCTTTGCACCAAAGAGGAAAGGAGGACGCTGCACGGGCTGGCACCCGCCTGGCGCCCTGAGTCATCATGGCTTGCGTCACGGGCACCTCGCGAGGTACCCCACCTTGATCTCTCCGCCTCCTCGCGAGCCAGCCTGACGAGGTCGTGCCTGAGGAAGCTCCGTGTCGTCCGCCCCGTGAGGCTTGGCCCCTCGCGAGGGTCTTGAGTTTTGTGTTGATGAAGACGGGCCGTGTTGGGCCCCCTTTGAGCCACGCCGCAGGCCACAGGCAGGCAAGTCTGGGGACCCCCGTTCCCAGAACGCCGACAGTAGCCCCCAGGCCCATGGCGCGCCCGGACTTGGCCGTGCTGAGAGGCGAAAGGGCAAAGGCGAAGTGCCGCGGGCCCTAACAGCCTGCGGCCTTGGGCGCCGTGTGGCGGTTGATGGGACATGGGCGTCTCCGCTTCCCCACGACGCCTTGGTGATCGCGCGAGTTGGACAAGTCCCTGCATGCAAATCGTCTCATGATTACCTGTGATCATGGAGGCCGGCGGTTGGCCTTCGCCGGCTATAAGTACGGAACTGCGCGTGCCCTTCCAGTCCATCCCTCCTTGCTTCTCCTTCTTCCTCATGGCCCCGTCGAGGAGGTTCTCGGCCGCCGAGAAGGGGAAGGCTTGCCGGGTTGAGCCCGCCTCTTCCCCACCCAAGCGCGGCCGAGGGCGCCCTCGCAAGCATCCTATGGCCACCACGGTGGCTCCCCGCGGCCGTGGAGGTGATCTTCAACACGGCGACGGGCGGATTGCTGTAGCCGGGGGGCGTGCTCCGGCTGCGCGTCCTCCCAGGCCACGCGTTCGTGCTGCTGAAGTGCTACCGGAGTTCGTCGCGTGGTCGGCGGAGCCGGCTAGCACCCGGCTCCCGCTCCCTTGCTTCCTCCTTGGCAAGCTCCCAGCCGGCGCCCCGGGCGGCCTCTGGCTCCAGGCCGACGGCTGCTGCAGCCGGGCCTCATGGGTCTCCCTGGAGGTCTCCCCGGGCGGGAGCTTGTCCCTGGCCCGCGGTTGGCAGACGTTTGCCCATGCGCGTGGCCTGAGCCATCGGTGGACCCTACACTTCAAGTTTGACGGCGACGCCACCCTCTATGTGAGGGTGTTTTGGGAAGATGGTCGCCGCGCAGGGTGTTTCCCCGAGGGTGACGACCGCAGCTGGGAACCCCGCTCCGGTGATGATGGAGGGAGCAGCGCTCGCACGGCTGGCGGCGTTCGGGGTTCCTCAAGCTTCTCCAGTTCTCCTTCAGGCGGTGACTCCTCCAGCGGTGGCCGCGATCAGCCTCCACGCCGTCGTATCTGCTTGGGGGTGGCAACGTGTCCGCATGCCGCCGCGCTCTGGTGCAGCGTGGGAGGGAGTCCGCCTGAGCCCCGGAGGCAGCTCGGGCCTTCCTCGCGGGCCGGTGTGACGCGAGCCGCACCGGATTTGTTCTTGCTTTTCCCTTTTTCCTGCGTAACAAAGACAATTGTGCGGATCCCCACGGGGGCGTGTTTGGGTTATT
This sequence comes from Triticum monococcum, assembly GCA_034509565.1. NCBI lineage: Eukaryota > Viridiplantae > Streptophyta > Magnoliopsida > Poales > Poaceae > Triticum > Triticum monococcum. The sequence goes on from CM067843.1 coordinate 113,452,712, forward strand.
GCTGTTAATCATCGTTTTGCTTTCGTTATCGTTCCTTCTGGCTATGTGCCCGAGCATGGATAGTTCCCAACCTCGGCCGTGGGGGGGCGACTGACCTAGGCCCTTTGTTTGTGTCGCGGTGCCCGTGGGGCACGGACTGGAGGGGTGCTCCTATAAGGGGCCAAGGTCGCGAACTCTTTGAATGACTAGGATAGGAACGCTCGCGAGGGCGCTCAGCTGCCCCCTCGCGAGGCCTTGCGCAAGAGAAATTGAGGCAGGAGAGTGAAAAGCCAAAGAACCGCAAGCCAAAGATGGCAACAACTTCAATAAATCTTCAAATGAGAAGGAACAAGCCAACTGCGGAAAGAAAATGAAAAGCCGCGTCCGGCACCTAATCTAGTCTTCGATGTCTTCTCACCAGCGCGGAGCTAAGTGCTGCCACTGGGCGTGGGAGGGAGCCCCAGGGCCTGAGGCCGGCTCTCCTGAGAATCCGAGGCATGTACAGCCCCACTCATTATTACATGAGAGTGTCACAGGCGGTGAGCTTCACAGGCATTGGCCTTCTTCATAGGCTCCGGGCCTTTTCCAAAATGCGATAGCTTCATAGGCACTCGCCTTTCTTCACAGGCTCTAGGCCTTTTCCAAAACGCGATAGCTTCACAGGCACTCGCCTTGCTTCACAGGCTCTGGGCCTTTTCCAAAACGCAATAGCATCACAGGCACTCGCCTTGCTTCACAAGCTCTGGGCCTTTTCCAAAATGCGATAGCTTCACAGGCACTTGCCTTGCTTCACAGGCTTTGGGCCTTTTCCAAAATGCGATAGCTTCACAGGCACTCGCCTTGCTTCACAGGCTCTGGGCCTTTTCAGGGGTAGAACCTCCGGAGGTGCTGGATGTTCCACGCATTCTGGACCGGCACTCCCTCCTGAGTCTCCAAGCGCGCGGAGCCGGGCCTGGAAACATGAACAACCTTGAACGGGCCCTCCCACATGGGAGAGAGCTTGTGCAGTCCCTCCCTGGAGAGAACCCGCATGAGCACGAGGTCTCCTACCTCAAGAGTCTTGGGACGGATGTTGCGGCAGTGATATCGCCACAGCGCTTGTTGGTACCTCGCCGCTCGCAGCGCGGCTTCTCGGCGACGTTCCTCCCCCAGCACGAGGTCCATCCCCCGCATGGCGTCCTGCTGCGCCTCATCGAACGCCAGGACCCGCGCGGAGCGACGTCTGACCTCGTGAGGGAGGACCGCTTCCGCACCGTAGACCAGGAAGAACGGGGTCTCTCCAGTTGGTTTGGTCGCGGTGGTGCGGATGGACCACAACACGGACTAAAGCTCGTCGTACCAACCTCTGCCACAGGCCTCCAGCTTCTTCTTGAACGTCCTGGTCTTGAGGCCCCTCAGGACCTCCGCGTTGGCTCGCTCGGCCTGGCCGTTGCTTCGGGGGTGCGCCACTGAGGCGTAGCATATCTGCGTTCCAAGGTTAGCACAGTATGTTTTTAAGAGGTTACTGGTGAACTGTGAACCGTTGTCCGTGATGATGCGATTCGGCACCCCGAACCGGCTCACGATGCCCTTGATGAACTTGATCGCGGAACCCGCGGGGATGGTGCGGACAGCCTCTACTTCAGCCCACTTGGTGAACTTGTCCACGGCAACGTAAAGGTAACGGTAGCCCCCTGGCGCCCGAGGAAATGGGCCCAAGATGTCCAGCCCCCAGACTGCGAATGGCCACGAAAGGGGGATAGTCTGCAAGCCTCCTGCTGGCTGATGGATCTGCTTGGCATGGAACTAGCAGGCTTCACAAGCTTTCACTAGTTCCACTGCGTCATTGAGCGCGCTGGGCCAATAAAACCCACTGCGGAACGCCTTGCCGACGAGGGTCTGCGATGATGAATGATGTCCGCAGTCTCCGCCGTGTATATCTTCTAGTAGTTCCTTCCCTTGCTCCCTGGAGATGCAGCGCAGGGATACATCGTTAGGTCGCTTCCGATAGAGCTCTCCGTCTTTGATGCAGTATGCCGTGGCCTAGTGTGCCACTCGTTCGGCTTCCTCCTCCTTCTCCGGCAAGGTCCCTTGCGCTAAGTAGCTCCAGAGCTCTGTGATCCAACATCCCTCCTGAGGTTCCATCGTCAGGAGCAGGCGCGCTCCTGAGTCCGGACCACAGGTCGGAGCTCCTGAGGCAGGTGGCTGGGGGAGCTCCTCCCAGGGCTGAGCCGTGTTTGATAATGACGGCAGAGCTGAGGGCTTGAAGAGCCGCTCCTCAAAAACGCCAGGCTCCTAGGGTAACCATTTGGACGCACGTTTGGCGATGTCGTCGGCCTCCTGATTGGTGCCACGGGGCACATGCTGCAACTCCAACCCCCAAAATTGCTTCTCCATCCTGCAGACTTCCGCAAGGTAGGCTTCCATGTGCTCATCCTTTGGATCGTACACCTGGTTGGAGAAATTGACAAGGAGCTGCGAATCGCCCTTGATGGCGAGGCGTTTCACTCCCAGGGCAGCCGCGGCCTTCAAGCCCGCTATTAAACCTTCATACTCCGCTATGTTGTTGGAGACCATTTCACCTTGCTGGAAACAGAGTTGCACGGCATAATAGAGCTCGTCTTGTGTGGGCGATATAAGCACCGCCCCAGCTCCAGCACCATGCCTGGAGAACGCCCCATCGAAGTACATGACCCAGCCTTCTGGCGCCTCGCTTCCCGGGGATAGGGACCGATCCTCATCGGCCTTGAGGCCTGGCGCCTCCGTCCACTCTGCCACAAAATCGGCCAACACTGCTCCCTTGATGACCCTGGTCGTGCTGAATTCGAGCTGAAATGCTTGCAGTTCTATGTTCCAGTCAACGACCTTTCTAGCTGAATTAGGGCTCCTGAGCACTCTCTCCAGGGGGTATGACGAGACGACCTTGATGGGAGCACTCTCTGCAGCTTGCGCGAAGCCACCAGTAGCGCGAGGAGGAGTTTCTGAGGCATGGGGTTTTGTGCTCTTGCATCCCGCAGCACTATGCTGACGAAGTACACTGGGTGCTCAACGAGGCGGAGTGCGTCGTGCTGGTGGCTCCTTCCGGAGACCGTGGCGCCTCTTGAGGCAATGAGACCTCCTGAGACTGGCCATCCGGAAGAGGGGCCCCTTCCGCCTCTGGTGCGCCCCTCTGTGGCGGCTGATCCTCTTCAGCCACAGTGGCGGCTTCTGTAGGCCTTCCTTGTCCCTGTTCTGCCTTGTCCCGTGCTGCTGCCGTGGTTTTGATTCGGCGCTCCTCTCTGACTACTACCAAGGCTGCACTGGCGGAGTAGGGAGTGGCGGCGAGGTAAAGCACCAGGGGCTCCTGAGGGCACGGAGCCACCATGACGGGTGGGCTGGTCAGGTATCTCTTGAGGTCCTGGAACGCCTGGTCGGCCTCTTCAGTCCACTCAAAGGGCCCCTTCTTCTTCATTAACTGGAAGAAGGGCAGGGCTCGTTCTCCCAACTTGGAGATGAAGTGCCCTAGCGCGGTCACGCGCCCCGTGAGCTTCTGCATTTCTCTGAGGGTCTTTGGCAGGCTCATGTCTTCCACTGCCTTGACCTTCTCTGGGTTAGCCTCGATGCCTCGGTGGGACACGAGGAAACCCAAGAGCTTGCCCGAGGGGACTCCGAACACACACTTCTCTGGGTTGAGCCGTAGGTTCACTGCGTTGAGGCTCGCGAAGGTTTCCTCCAAGTCCTGTATCAAGGTCCCGGCCTCCCGAGACTTTACCACAATGTCATCGACGTAAGCTTCAACATTCTTCCTGAGCTGCGGGCCCAAGGTGATGTGCATCAGCCGCTGAAAGGTCGCCCCTGCGTTACGCAGCCCGAATGGCATGCATGTGTAGCAGTATACCCCACATGGGGTTAGGAAGGCTGTCTTCTCGACGTCTTCTACCGCCATCTTGATCTGGTGATATCCTGAGAAGGCATCCAGGAAGCATAGCAGGTCGCATTCCACAGTGGAATCGACGATCTGGTCAATGCGGGGGAGCGGGAACGGATCTTGCGAACATGCTTTGTTGAGGTTGGTGAAGTCGACACACATACGCTCCTTCCCCCCCCCTTCTTTGGCACAACAACAGGATTGGCCAACCAATCTGGGTATCGGACCTCGCGGATGACCCCAGCGGCCTCTAATTTGCGGGTCTCTTGGACGATGAAGGCCTGCTTTTCTATGGACTGCCGCCTGGCCTTCTGCTTCACAGGGCGCACGTTGGGGCACACATTGAGGTGATGCTCGATTACACTCCTGGGGATCCCTGCCAACTGGTCCGCCTCCCAAGCGAATACCTTCTTGTTTGCGCGCAGGAACCCGAATAGGGACTCCTCCTGCTCGGGTTTGAGGTGGGCGCCTATGGTGAAAGTGGCGTTGGTGGACCCGTCCTCATCGACGGGTATCTGCTTGGTTTCTGCCTTGTCTTGGGTGAACAACTGCTTCTTCTTGGCGGGTGCAGCCCCCTTGGGCCCGGGGGTCTCCAAGTCGGCGGGCTGTGCCGATGTCTCCATCTCGAAGGCGAGCTTGAGCGCCCGTAGCGCGTCCCCGGTGTCTCCGTGCACAGTGAGGACACCGCTGCTCCAGGGCATCTTCATGAGGTTGTACGCCGGGTGCGTCGCGGCCATGAATTGGGCCAGCGCTGGGTAGCCGAGGATGGCATTGTAGGGGAGGCTGATGGGGGCGATGTCGAAGTCAACCAGCTCCGTGCGGAAGTTGTCGTAGGTGCCGAAGGTCACTGGGAGCCGGATCTGCCCCAAGGAACTGGACGACTTGCCCCCAATGCCTGAGAAGGGCCAGCTGAGTTGTAGCCGTTCCAGTGGTATGCGGAGGAGGTTGAAGGCCTCGACCGAGAGCACGTTGAGGCCCGCGCCGCCATCAACGAGGGTTCTGGTGATGGCTACCTAGCAGATGGTGGGGGTGCACAACATGGGGAGCGCGCCCAAGCAGGCCGAGTTGGAGGGGTGGTCCTCCGAGCTGAAGGTCAGGCCGGTCTCGGGCGCCGCCCGATCCAGGGGAGCCCCCTGCCGCGTGGAAGCGGCGCCGACCCGGCGAATGAACGACTTGACGTGGTGACTTGTGGGCAGCGCCCGCGAGCCGCCCAGGAGGGCCGCGACGACCGGGGGTGTTGGCGTAGCGCGATGGGACGGCGCAGGAGAGCCCCCTGCGGCGCGGACGAGCTCGGCGACGCGGTCGAGCCATTCCCCGTAGACGTCGTCAGCGGGGCAGCAGCGCAGGAACTCGTTTGCCGCGATGAGTGCAGCCCGAGCCTCCATGGGTGCGCGGAGCGCGCGGGATGAAGAACCAGCTGGTGTGAATGATGGAGTAGCGGTGCGGCCGTCTTGCCGCACGGACGGATGCTGAGACGACGCTTGCTGCTTGGCGGTGTTGATGGCGGGTGACGGGGAACGACGAGGACGTCCACCGACGGGCACTGTCTGGGTGACGCGGGAAGCGACGGCGGCCCGGCGCTCGGCGTGGGCCCGACGAGCGTCGGACATGGATGCGACGGTCGTAGGAGAACAGGGCGGTGGAAGACGAACTCCGGTGCACCCCTACCTGGCGCGCCAAATGTCGGATTTCTGGTTCCGGCAGACCCTTAAGGTTCGAACACTGGGGTGCGCGCAGAGATTACGTCTTCTACCTCTCCGTCTCACAAGGATCTAGACTACTGAAAGAACTGCACAAGAGACACAAGGTTTATACTGGTTCGAGCCACCGTTGTGGTGTAATACCCTACTCCAGTGTGCGGTGGGTGGATTGCCTCCTGGGGCTGATGCTGATGAACAATACAAGGAAGAATAGCCTCGCGAGGGTCTGTTCTTGGCTGGGGTGATGAACTGTTGGGAGGAGTTCAGCCACCTTTCTCTCTCTCTCTCTCTCTCTCTCACTGCCTTACTCTTACTCGCCGGCCAACCAACTCTCTACCCCCTTGCTCTGTGGGCGGCTGGTCCTATTTATAGAGGCCCTGGTCCTCTTCCCAAATATCGAGCGGGAAGGGAGCCAACAATGGCGGGCTAATTTGAAGGGGGGCAGCAAGTATCAACTATCCTGACAAAAGCAGTCTTCGCCTGCGAAAAGCTCTGGTGATGACGCCGTCTTGGGCTCCACGATGACCTCTGTCTCGTAGTCCTCCTGGTCTTGGTCCCGTTGCACCGAAATGGCAACCTTTGCCTGATGCCTCGGTACTCCGCGGCTGCGCTTGCCCCCTTTGCACCAAAGAGGAAAGGAGGACGATGCGCGGGCTAGCACCCGCCTGGCGCCCTGAGTCGTCATGGCTTGCGTCACAGGCACCTCGCGAGGTACCCCGCCTTGATCTCGCCGCCTCCTCACGAGCCAGCCTGACGAGGCCGTGCCCAAGGAAGCTCTGTGTCATCCGCCCCGCGAGGCTTGGCCCCTCGCGAGGGTCTTGAGTCTTGTGTTGATGAAGACGGGTCGTGTTGGGCCCCCTTTGAGCCACGCCGCAGGCTGCAGGCAGGCAAGTCTGGGGACCCCCGTTCCCAGAACGCCGACAACAAGGTCAGTTACAAAGGAGGAGATATCCATATACGTATTTCCTAGCTTGCCTTCCACGCCAAGTAGAGTCCCATCCGGACACGAGATGAAGTCTTCAATCTTGTATCTTCATAGTCTAACAGTCCGGCCAATGGAGATAGTCTGGCTGTCCGGAGACCCCCTAATCGAGGACTCCCTCACACACCATTGTCAACCTATGTAGTCAATAAACGAGAGAATTGCACAAGGAGCGGCCGACAGCTGGGACCAAGCAGCTCGAGCAGTATTTGTCTTTTTGAGGTGTGAGCACTATAGAGTTTTTCTTGAGCAATGTTTTTGTTGTTGTTCAGAGGAGAGCAGGGTATAAATCGGGCGGGCTGTGGCCCGTCTAGCCCAGGCCAGATATCCAGCCTAGATATTAATTTTTTTCAAGTTGAAAATGGCTAGCCCAGCAATACTTTTTTAGGAGTACCCAGGCAAGGTCAACTTGCTATTCTCCGCCCCGCTGGGCTGCAAATCTTTCTTAGGAGGGATGCATTAGGCTTAACAAGAAACTGGGATTTAAGAAATAATAAATAGGATGTAATTATAAAAACTGTGCAGTAACTATAAAAAATGCACCAAACACGTAATTACTTTATAAAATAATATTTCTGGATTTTGAAAATTTTAATTTCATTAATTTTTGTGCATGCAATGTTTCGTTGGATATTTACGTAATACAAATTTATGTTGAAATTGTATTTAATCTGACTAAAAATTTCAGGCTAAAAATATTTTGGATCCCATCAAAATGTGGAAAATTTTATTGAATTCTGTTTTGAACGGTTCGTTGAAATTAATAATCATTGTCCTAGCTAGAAAATGGGTTGTACTTTTAACAAACTGTAAATGGGTTGTAGTAAATTCCATTAGAATTCAAAAATGGGTTGTACATTCTTACAAATCACAAATGGGCTATAAGTTCTCTGCCACACACTTGTGGGCCTACTAAGTTGACCCGTATGCAAGACTTTGTCAACTTATAGTCAACACGCGGTTCTAGCGGCAATTTCCATTGGATGTCCATCCAACGGATGTCATGCTTCTTCTTCAATCTCGGATATTCTAGCTTCAGCCACACAAAAAATGATTCCTCCCCCTGACATCTGGGGCGCACCGTTTCGGAGGCTGACCTGTGGGCCTACTAAGTTGACGCGTACCAAGGGCTATGTCAACTTAGTCAATATAAACGATTCTAGCTGCAGTGACCGTATGATGTCCATCCAACAGCCGTTGTGATTCTTCAACCTCTGGCCTTCTTGCTCCAGCCGCCCAAAGCAGCACCGATCGTGCCGCTTTTTCCTGCCTCCCGTGGCCGGCTGTGCTGCCGCGGAGGCCTCACCTCCCCCTACCACTCCCACTGCTGGCTAGGCCTTGCGGTGACGGCATCCTCACACCGCGGGCGAACCGGTGAACCCTTGAACTCCTCTCCGTGTGGGCATCCACTGTCGCGTCTTCCCCAGCTCCGCGTCGCCCCCTTCCTAGGCCTCGCCGTCGTCCACTGCCTTGGTGCTCTCGGCGCGGCGTGATCAATGTGGTCAACGACCAACTTCCATCGGAAGAGTACTGTACGTGGAGAGGCTGACAACTGGGTCCACGGCCACAGCAAGGAAGTGCCTCCTTATTACACGGAAAATAATTGTTCATCCACCTGACAGCAGGAACCCACCAGACGGGCCACCGTATTTCGTGAAAAAAACATTTCCCCCTGACTGTTGGGACCCACCAGCTACATCTTCGCACGCAAGGAAGTGTGTCCATATTACGGGCAAAAAAATTATTCGCCCCCTGACTGCTGGGGCCCACCAGCTACATCTTCGCACGCAAGGAAGTGTCTGACAGTCGGGACCCACCCGGTCGAAGCATACGTAGCATTGTCATTCTGGTCACGAATGTGTACGTACATACTGGTCGATCGGTCTGTCTGCAGGCTGCAGCGATGAACCGTGGTCGTGTAAGGAAGGGCACGTGTGGTAGTAGAGGTGCGCACTTGTGGTAGTAGAGGCGTGCATGTAGCATGTACATGTACATACAGCGGCCAGGGTGCAAGAAAGTAAATACGGCCACATACGTACATACAGGCGGGGTCTCGAACGCCTACTCGCGCATACGTACGGCCAGGGCTCGTGTACATGGTTGTGGCTGGGTCAAAACAAAGAAACTGCGTCATCGTCATGTTCATGGGGAGTCAATGGAATACGTCGTGTTCATCGGGAGGCAACGGAATGCGTGTTGTTCATTAGGAGCTAACCGGCTTGGACGGAACAGGCAATGGAAACGAGGCCTGGCATACCGCAGAACGGAGGAAACAGCCTTATGTTCGACCGGCCACGATGGAAACGGGATCCTGTCCATTGGGAGGGGTCTGGCGTACCGCAAAACGGAGGAAACAGACTTCCTACAATCGAAATGGGGTCCTATTGATCGGGAGGGGTGTCGTGTAGCGCAAAACTGAGGAAATGGACTTGTTTTGGAGCGCTACGGTCGAAACGGGGGTCTTGTTCATCGGGAGGGGTGTGGAGTACCGCAAAACGGGACTCCACAGATACTGTTCATCTCCACCGTCGACCTCCTCTAGCCTCCACGGGCTCCTGTTCATCCATCGTTGACCTCCTCCAGCCTCCACCTGCGACTGTTCATCCACGGGTTCCTGTTCATCCAACCTCCACCACGCGCTCCTGCACCGGCTATTGTCCAACCAGACCTCCCCACGGGGGTCCTATTCAACCAACCCTCCACGGGCTATGGTTCATCCAGCCCTCCAGCGGCTACTGTTCAACCAGCCCTCCACCGGCTACTATTCAACCAGCCCTCCATGGGGTCATGTTCATCCAGCGGCAACGACCTCTACTACCATAGTTCCTGTTCATCCAACCCCCCACCGGGAACTGTTCATCGAAACCCCCTCAACAACACTCACTGTTCATCCAGGGAAGGAGGCAGCAGTGTTCTATCGGCTTCAGTTAGCAGCAATAGCGAAGGAATCACTGTTGGGGAATGTAGTAATTTCAAAATTTTCCTACGCACACGCAAGATCATGGTGATGCATAGCAATGAGAGGAGAGAGCGTTGTCCATGTACCCTCATAGACCGTAAGCGGAAGTGTTATGAGAACGCGGTTGATGTAGTCGTATGTCTTCACGATTGACCGATCCTGGTACCGAAAGTATGGCACCTCCGCAATCTGCACACGTTCGGCTCGGTGACGTCCCACGAACTCACGATCCAGCAAAGTGTCTAGGGAGAGCTTCGTCAGCATGACGGCGTGATGATGGTGATGATGATGCTACCGGAATAGGGCTTCGCCTAAGCACCGCTACGATATGACCGAGGTGGATTATGGTGGAGGGGGGCACCGCACATGGCTAACAGATCAATGATCAACTTGTGTGTCTATGGGGTGCCCCCTCCCTCGTATATAAAGGAGTGGAGGAGGGGGAGGGCCGGCCCTCCTATGGCGCACCCTATGGGGAGTCCTACTCCACCGGGAGTAGGATCCCCCCTTCCCTAGTTGGACTAGGAGTGGAAGGAAGGGGGAGAGAGGGGGAAGGAAAGGCGGGCCGGTCCCCCACCCAATTCGGATTGTGCTTGAGGGGGGCGCGCCTCCTCCTAGGCCTCCCTCTCTTCTCTCCCACTATGGCCCAATAAGGCCCATATACCTCCCGGGGGGTTCCGGTAACCTCCCGGTGCTCCGGTATATGCCCGAACTCACCCGGAACCATTCCGACGTCCAAATATAGTCATCCAATATATCAATCTTTATGTCTCGACCATTTAGAGACTCCTCGTCATGTCTATGATCATATCCGGAACTCCAAACTACCTTCGATACATCAAAACACATAAACTCATAGTACCGATCGTCACTGAATGTTAAGCGTGTGGACCCTACGGGTTCGAGAACTTATGTAGACATGACCGAGACACGTCTCTGGTCAATAACCAATAGCGGAACCTGGATTCTCATATTGGTTCCTACATATTCTACGAAGATCTTTATCGGTCAATGTAGCGACCCGACTCGAATGGGTCATGTCTCTATGCTTAAGTGTCATCCCTGGATCGGTATGCTGACACACACAGTACTCGAGGATTTATAACAGAGGTAAATCACATGTAAAAGTAACGTAATTATTATTACCTGAATCCAAAATAGCGGAAGTAACAAGGTTGTGGATTCCCATCAACACCAACGGCAAAGTTGAGTGTAGAAATCATAACCCTAACGTATCACTTACTCGTCATAAGAAATCCTGCAACATGAGACTTTGTAGCCACAGAGGGTCAGTACATTGAATGTACTAGCAAATTCACACCATAGAGAATGATGAACAATGGCTATCACTACATGCATATTTGGCTGGTGGAAAAGCTCTATGGTTATAGTTTTGCGTAAAGCCAATTTTTCCCTACTGTAAAGGAATATAATTTATTTAACTATCAAGGTGGTTGTTAAACATTGAGAATGGTTGACAGCATTCTCAGTCCCAATTAAGTAACATCATTAGACCCAACAAAATTAATTTAAAGTAACATGATGAGATTCATAGGATAATCCAAGTACTAGATACTCAAAACGTCCATAACCAAGGACACGGCTAATCATGATTAGTTTATACACTCTGCAGAGGTTTGCGCACTTTCCCCCACAAGACTCGATCTCCTTCGTTGGATTTCTCACACTACATGGTGTTTGAGAAACGGATGACCGAGACATAGTCTTTCAGAAGCGTTTGCACCTTACGATGGGTAGACCGTACCACCTACAACCCCTACATCTGCTAGTCCACCACTGTAAGAGTTCACATGACTTCATCAACGATGCTAGAGCCCATAATAGCTTGTGGCTGCACACGGAAGTTTCTAGCATGAATAATCTTATGATCCCTTTGAGCCTGGGTGGCGAACCATAGGAGGATCACACGGTAACCCCGGGATCTCCTAGGACAACACTGATATATCCCCAGGTGTCCGGGCAACTCCACTGGTATATCCGCAGGGTGCCCCAACCAATCCACACAGATGTGTATTAAAGTAGCCACCTTAAGTTAAACCTTAGTTAACAATAATCTCTCACATCTGTCATGAAATACTCTCAAACCCAATCCACGTCTACGAGCATAGCATGGCAATATAAGCATAACGTAATAGTAACTCCCAAGGGTTTGAATGTAACAGGTAATAGGATCCTACCTCATCAACTACTTCCCAATACCCACATGTTATCAATTCCTAACCATGCAATGTTTGAGGGTTGAAACTAATGCATAAAACTAGGTGTTAAAGGGGATATGATCAAAGTGTGAACTTGCCTGCAATGTTGATGAAGATGATTCGCACTCAAAATCTTGATAGCTCTACTCATCACACTCCGGTCAATCTATCATAATCAAGCAATAGTAACCACACATAAGCAATCACTCAAAAGACCAGAAAGATCAAAGAAGTCGATTCGGAAAACATCAAAACCAAGCAAATAGCTCTTGCAACATAAAACAATTTCTAACAGTACCAAAATTATGTGAATTTGGCCTTATCAGAAAATTTAGATCAAGAGCTTCGATTTGCAAAAAGAAGCAACTCAAACGAAGTTACGGATAAAAATATATGATCAAAAGAAGTTTGAATTCAAATCTGATCTAATTCAAATTTTAAAAATTTCAAAAACATGTTTGAGTTGGATTACTGCATAGAGGAGATCATAACGAAGAAGTGGGCATTGGTTTCGTTGGATTTGGGCAAACGAGTAAAAAGTTATGGCTATTTGAAAAATCAGGGCCAAGCTGTTTTACGGAAGAAAAAAATAGCTACGGGCTAGGGTCTAATGTATAAATACGTAGACTAATTGATAATCTAATTATTTTATCATATTAGTCTAAAAATAATAAACTACGGAGGTATAAGAAGAAGAAAAAAACAAAGAAAGATACCTTTATAAGACAGAGAAAAGACAACTTTGGAGGGAGGAGACAACTTCCAAAAGTCGCGCCGGAGAGAAAAAAATATATTTTTCTTAAATAAATCTAGTCAAACCAAAATATTGATTTAACCCGAATTGGATGATTTTTGGAGGTTCTATGGGTCTATATTTATTGGTGGAAAAGAGGCTTAGGGGTCAAAGGCTAGGCAATGTGGGACTAAACGTAGACGAGAATATACGAAACAGAGAAGAAAAGAGGCGATGGGCCTAAAGGCCTTCGGCCGGCCGCACGGTGTAGTTTTTTTTTATTGGCCGGCCGGGCGGTGCAGTTTTTTTACAGAATGCGATAAACTGAAAAACGAAAATAAAATAAAACTTTATATAGCCATATTATATATCACAATTTTCAGAAAAAGATTTCTACGACATGAACATTTTTCTAGCATTAAATAAAATACACACAAATTCGAATAATTCAAAGAGTGCTACTGGTGTATTAAAATCCAACAAAAATCATTTTAAAAATACCAAAATGATTTCAAATTAATTTTTCTTCAATTTTCTATCGTAGGGAATCATGTTACTCTATTTTCCATATATTTTATTTTTGGAGAAAATAATTTGATTAAAACTCAAATAACTCCAAATTGAAAATAAATTCAAAAGGGCTTTGAATTTGATTCTTCGAAACTCCCAACTCATATTTCATATGTTTTGAAGAAGTCATTTTATCTTCTCTCATGAAAATCATTGAGTTGCATAAAGTTTCAGAAGTGGAAATATTTTCCAAATGAAATTCAATTATTTGCAAATACCCTTTCATTTAATTTAAATGGAAGAAGTCATATCATCTTCTCTCTAGGGTTTTGTGTTTGAAAATAATTTGAATTCATGGAGATCAGAAAGCAAATATGAAAGTTTGGGAAAGTCCTTTTATTCCCTCTCATTTAACTTTCAAAAAGGTTTCGAATTTCACTCAATTTTAGTCAATCAATCAAACAATCAATCAAATCTATCTATTTATTATAACATTCCAAAATTTAGAATTTTGGGATGTTACAAACCTACCACCCTTAAAATGAATCTCGTCCTCGAGATTCGGAGAGGCTAGCAAGAAGAGGTTAGGGTTCGGGGTCTCTTCAAAATTTCATCAATCATCTCCGGGGTCTGGGGTGCTACCACCCTTAGAAGCATGGTTACGGTTCCATCAAAACTCATATACTCCATCCTTATTCTTGACAGTGCCGGTCTTTTCAGATCGTAAGGATAATTCCTTCTCTAGGCTCTTCAGGTAGTGGCATAACTTTTTACTCAATTCTTCTGTCCTTTCCTCTTGGTAAGGTTATTCCGAGACTGGGTCTTCTTAGCTGACGGGTCTGGCGCCGAAACTAAACAACTATCGATATCTCATGGTGGTCAACAATTTATGGTTTCTCCTGCAGGAAATGGGTCTGGGTTGAACCTCACCGTATAACCTACGGTTGGCAACAACTGCCGTGTACAAGGAAAAATACTTATACCATTCTAAGTTTAAACAGGGTTTTGATCGTCGTCTCTTTACTATAGGTAAGGCACTCAGATTTACCATCCCACATAGCAAGGCGAATAATAAGAGTAAGTCAGTATGGTGATCAATCCATACCGCACCCAAATCATTACCTTGTATACGGTTTAGCGAATCTCGCATTCTAACACTCGGTCATCCTCACAAGCATTGCAGAACTTCTCTTGTCGATGAACCAAGTTCGGATATATCCATAGATTCTGCAAGCCAGACAAACATCTATCGTTCCTTCACAACTCTCAGGTTTTGCGTAAACTCCTATAAAATTGTCTGTCGACAAAGGTATATCCTCTTCCAGGGTTCTTCCTTCAGCAAGAATGTGCTTGCTTCTTGGCAGGTTCTGGGGCCTGTGGGTTATGGCCCATCTCATCACTTGTAGTCCTTGAACTTATCATCGGGCAACTGATCATTGTTCCAACTTCCAACTTCCTAGTATTCTTTAAATCCATCCAATTGTATTGTCTTCCTTCCTTCTATTGGCACCAAACCAAGGCATGATTACTCAGACTCATCATGGAATTTTTCATTGATCCATATTTCCGACATCATACCTCCTTTATATCCAATAGTAATTTATCTCTTCATCCTCGTGGGTTATCCCACATACCGAGATAAACTTATACTTATGAAGTCCATATTCCACTTCGTGGAACATCATTATCCTTTCCAGGGTCAAGCATCCTTACAGGGGAATATGAGCCATCTCTGCATGGCACTTCAACTAGGAAACGTGAAACACATCTTGAACTCCTGACAGTCCTTCGGGTGACTCTAACTTGTTGGCCACTTCTCCCATATGCTCCAAAACTCGGTATGGTCCTACAAATCTCGGGGCTAACTGTCCCTTAACTCCAATCCGTTTAACTCCTCGCAGAGGGGACTCACGAAGACATGCTCTTTCTCCAATTTCATAGACTACCTCCTTGAGTTTTTGAGTCTACATAACTCTTCTGCCTGGACTGAGCTACCTTCAGTCTATCTCGAATAAACTTACATTCTCTTCTGACTCCTTGATCACTTTTGATCCAACAACTGACGGTCTCCAACTTCATCCCACATACTCTTGGGGTATCACACATATCAAGACAAAACTCGTATTCATTTTGTCCGAAATCCACTTAGTGGAGTATCCTTACCTTTTTCAGGGGTCAACGGTTCTTACAGGGTACTACCACCCTTAAAATGCACAAATCTTCCATAGACCATATTTCTCATATCCTTAGAATGGCCAAAATTCTTCTTCATAGAGTAACAACTCATAAAATCCATACCAGTACCAACGATGCTAACTTTATTCATTCTCAAGTGATTACAATCTCTCGCTTTTCCATTACATGTCTCAACTCAACACCTCGATATAAAAGAAAATGTTCTCACTTCTACTACTCCATTTCTTTTGTTGCAAACTCAACTATCTAGCACAAGTTTCCTTCTCCTTGGGGCATTCTCTGGCAAAGTGCCCTGCTCCATTACAACTAAAACATATTACTTCTGACAAGTATCGAGGTTTCCTTTTTGGGCAATTGTTGAGGTAGTGCCCTGACTCCTTGCACCTGTAATAGGTGATACGACTCAGGTCCTTCCTGGTATCCAATCTGCTTCTCTTCCTCGACTTTTCCATTCCGATCAGGTCTTCTATTTCCTGTGGGTCATATTCTACTTCCTCTGTCGGGAATTCTACTAGATCCCCATTCAAACAATTCTGGGAGATGTGTCCTTCTTCTCCACATGAATAACATGACTTAGTGTAGGGTTTACTCGGGTCCTCTTTAGGTGTGTCCTCCATCTCTTCCTTCATAATGGGTTCTTCTAAAATTTCCATAAGGGCTCCTTTCTTTACTTCTTTCTTCTGTTGTACGGTCCTGCGTACCATGGGGTAAAAGTGACACTGAGTAGGATAGTGAGTAATCCCTTCACACAAGAAACAAGTAATCTGCCTAGTGGGGCATTCTTCAACTGGGTGACTTCCTTCACAATTAGGGCATTCATCCTTGTGTTCTTTATGGGTGTGTCCTGTTTCTCCACAAATCTTGCACGCACAAGGTTTCTTCATATCCTTTCCATAAGGCTTCAACTTCTGGGACACAAGCCGAGACTTTGGCAAAGTCAACTTAAATTCTTTCCAAGTGGTTACTCCTTGCCATCCATTGATGGTTTGGTACATCCTCCACCAAGTAGCAGCACCTCTTTCAAAGCACTGAAGAGCATGCTGGGTCATATCCTTTCCGACTACAGGATTATTCTTCATGTGATCCTCCATGTTCTGAATCCATTGGTCCGTCTCCAATTGACTCATCGGTCCAGAAAATATAAGCTCATCTTCATTCATCCTCTATTGGGTCCATGGGTTTGGGGTGGGATAAGAGAGATAGAGAGGGATACACACAATACAAGCAAAAGTTTTGAAAAGACAGATTTTATTTGTGGCTGTCGAGAAAAACATCAAACAAATGACAGCTCACAAACATCGCATCTAACGTAGGTATATAATAGGGGTTTGGTCTTCTAAAGGTCAATAAATCTTCAACATCGTCTAACTCTTCAAGTCTTGTTCATGCCTCCAATGGCTTCTCATGATCATGCTTGTCTTTCTCAAATCCTTTTGCCAGATCATTTCTGTTGTTGCAAAGTCTATCGTGATGTCCTTTAATATTTCTGGAGTTGCGTTCCAACTTCTGAGTTTCATCAACCTCAACATGAGCCATGATCCTACTGTCCTTTAGTTCCTCGCAAATCTCTGGTATCTTGAGGTTGTAGCTCCTCCAGCTTGGCTACTTTCTGCTTTTGGTTCCTGAGTTCTTCACGAAATGTTTCCTTGGCTAATACGGCTTCATGTGGTTACTGTTGGAAATATGCCCTAGAGGCAATAATAAATTGATTATTATTATATTTCCTTGTTCATGATAATCGTTTATTATCCATGCTAGAATTGTATTGATAGGAAACTCAGATACATGTGTGGATACATAGACAACACCATGTCCCTAGTAAGCCTCTAGTTGACTAGCTCGTTGATCAATAGATGGTTACGGTTTCCTAACCATGGACATTGGATGTCGTTGATAACGGGATCACATCATTAGGAGAATGATGTGATGGACAAGACCCAATCCTAAGCATAGCACTAGATCGTGTAGTTCGTATGCTAAAGCTTTTCTTATGTCAAGTATCATTTCCTTAGACCATGAGATTGTGCAACTCCCAGATACCGTAGGAATACTTTGGGTGTGCCAAACGTCACAACGTAACTGGGTGACTATAAAGGTACACTACGGGTATCTCCGAAAGTGTCTGTTGGGTTGGCACGAATCGAGACTGGGATTTGTCACTCCGTGTAAACGGAGAGGTATCTCTGGGCCCACTCGGTAGGACATCATCATAATGTGCACAGTGTGATCAAGGAGTTGATCACGGGATGATGTGTTACGGAACGAGTAAAGAGACTTGCCGGTAACGAGATTGAACAAGGTATCGGGATACCGACGATCGAATCTCGGGCAAGTATCGTACCGATAGACAAAGGGAATTGTATACGGGATTGATTAAGTCCTTGACATCGTGGTTCATCCGATGAGATCACCATGGAACATGTGGGAGCCAACATGGGTATCCAGATCCCGCTGTTGGTTATTGACCGGAGAACGTCTCGGTCATGTCTGCATGTCTCCCGAACCCGTAGGGTCTACACACTTAAGGTTCGATGACGCTAGGGTTATAAAGGAAGTTTGTATGTGGTTACCGAATGTTGTTTGGAGTCCCGGATGAGATCCTGGACGTCACGAGGAGTTCTGGAATGGTCCGGAGGTAAAGATTTATATATGGGAAGTCCTGTTTTGGACACCGGAAGAGTTTCGGGGTTTATCGGTAACGTACCGGGACCACCGGGAGGGTCCCGGGGGTCCACCAAGTGGGGCCACCAGCCCCAAGGGGGCCACATGGGCTGTAGGGAGTGCTCCTTGGCCTACATGGGCCAAAGGCACCAGCCCCACTAAGGCCCATGCGCCTAGAAGGGGAGAGGGGGCAAACCCTAAGGGCAGATGGGCCCTAAGGCCCATATACCCTGCGCCTCCCTCTCCTCCCCCTTGTGGCCGCCACCCTTAGATGGGATTGGGGCTGCCGCCCCCTAGGGGTGGGAACCCTAGAAGGGGGCGCAGCCCTCCCCTTCCCCTATATATATGAGGCCTAGGGCTGCCCCAAAACACACGCGATTAGATCTCTCGTTGGTGCAGCCCTGCATCTCTCTCTCCCTCCTCTTCTGTGGTGCTTGGCGAAGCCCTGCAGGATAGCCACGCTCCTCCATCACCACCATGCCGTTGTGCTGCTCTTAGAAGGAGTCTTCCTCATCCTCTCCCTCTCTCCTTGCTGGATCAAGGCGTGGGAGACGTCACCGGGCTGTACGTGTGTTGAACGCGGAGGTGCCGTGCGTTCGGCACTTGGTCATCGGTGATTTGAATCACGACGAGTACGACTCCATCAACCCCGTTCACTTGAACGCTTCCGCTTAGCAATCTACAAGGGTATGTAGATGCACTCTCCTTTCCCCTCATTGCTAGTTTCTCCATAGATAGATCTTGGTGACACGTAGGAAAATTTTGAATTTCTGCTACGTTCCCCAACAGTTGCATCATGAGCTAGGTCTATTTTATAGATTCTATGCACGAGTAGAACACAAAGTAGTTGTGGGCGTTGATTTTGTTCAATATGCTTGCCGTTACTAGTCTTATCTTGATTCGGCGGCATCGTGGGATGAAGCGGCCCGGACCGACCTTACACGTACTCTTACGTGAGACTGGTTCCACCGACTGACATGCACTAGTTGCATAAGGTGGCTAGCGGGTGTCTGTCTCTCCCACTTTAGTCGGATCGGATTCGATGAAAAGGGTCCTTATGAAGGGTAAATAGCAATTGGCATATCACGTTGTGGTCTTTGCGTAGGTAAGAAATGTTCTTGCTAGAAACCCATAGCAGCCACGTAAAAACATGCAAACAACAATTAGAGGACGTCTAACTTGTTTTTGCAGGGTATGCCATGTGATGTGATATGGCCAAAGGATGTGATGAATGATATATGTGATGTATGAGATTGATCATGTTCTTGTAATAGGAATCACGACTTGCATGTCGATGAGTATGACAACCGGCAGGAGCCATAGGAGTTGTCTTTATTTATTTATGACCTGCGTGTCAACTTAAACGTCATGTAATTACTTTACTTTATTGCTAACCGTTAGCCATAGTAGTAGAAGTAATAGATGGCGAGGCAACTTCATGAAGACACGATGATGGAGATCATGATGATGGAGATCATGGTGTCATGCCGGTGACGATGATGATCATGGAGCCCCGAAGATGGAGATCAAAAGGAGCAAAGTGATATTGGCCATATCATGTCACTATTTGATTGCATGTGATGTTTATCATGTTTATACATCTTATTTGCTTAGAACGACGGTAGTAAATAAGATGATCCCTCATAAAAATTTCAAGAAGTGTTCTCCCCTAACTGTGCACCGTTGCTATAGCTCGTCGTTTTGAAGCACCACGTGATGATCGGGTGTGATAGATCCTTACGTTCACATACAACGGGTGTAAGACAGTTTTACACATGCAAAAACACTTAGGGTTAACTTGACGAGCCTAGCATGTGTATAGACATGGCCTCGGAACACAGAAGACCGAAAGGTCGAGCATGAGTCGTATAGAAGATACGATCAACATGAAGATGTTCACCGATGATGACTAGTCCGTCTCACGTGATGATCGGACACGGCCTAGTTGACTCGGATCATGTAATCACTTAGATGACTAGAGGGATGTCTATCTAAGTGGGAGTTCATAAGATGAACTTAATTATCCTGAACAAAGTCAAAAGGATTTTGCAAATTATGTCGTAGCTCATGCTATAGTTCTACTGTTTAGATATGTTCATAGAGAAAAATTAGTTGAAAGTTGATAGTAGCAATTATGCGGACTAGGTCCGTAAACTGAGGATTGTCCTCATTGCTTCTTAGAAGGCTTATGTCCTTAATGCACCGCTCAGTGTGCCGAACCTCGAACGTGGTCTGTGGATGTTGCGAACATCTGACATGCACATTTTGATAACTACGTGATAGTTCAGTTAAACGGTTTAGAGTTGAGGCACCAAAGACGTTTTGAAACGTCGCGAAACATATGAGATGTTTTGAGGGCTGAAATTTGGATTTCAGGCTCGTGCCCACGTCAAGAGGTATAAGACCTCCGACGATTTTCTTAGCCTACAAACTAAGGGAGAAAAGCTCAATTGTTGAGCTTGTGCTCAGATTGTCTGAGTACAACAATCATTTGAATCGAGTGGGAGTTGATCTTCCAGATGAGATAGTGATGTTTCTCCGAAGTCATTACCACCAAGCTGCTAGAGCTTCGTGATGAACTATAATATATCAGGGACATATATGATGATCCTTGAGATATTCGCGATGTTTAACACCACAAAAGTAGAAATCAAGAAGGAGCATCAATTGTTGATGGTTGGTGAAACCACTAGTTTCAAGAAGGGCAAGGGCAAGAAGGGATACTTCATGAAACGGCAATTCAGTTGCTGCTCTAGTGAAGAAACCCAAGGTTAAACCCAAAGCCGAGACTAAGTGCTTCTGTAATAAAAGGAACAGCCACTGGAGCAGAATTACCCTAGATACTTGGTAGATGAGAAGGCTGGCAAGGTAGATAGAAGTATATTGGATATACATTATGTTGATGTGTACTTTACTAGTACTCCTAGTAGCACCAGGGTATTAGATACCGGTTCGGTTGCTAAGTGTTAGCAACTCGAAATAAAAGCTACGGAATAAACGGAGACTAGCTAAAGGTGAGCTGACGATATGTGTTGGAAGTTTTTCCAATGTTGATATGATCAAGCATCGCACGCTCCCTCTACTATCGAGATTGGTGTTAAACCTAAATAATGGTTATTTGGTGTTTGCGTTGAGCATAGACATGATTGGATTGTGTCTATCGCAATACGGTTATTCATTTAAGGAGAATAATGGTTACTCTGTTTATTTGAATAATACCTTCAATGGTCTTGCACCTAAAATGAATGGTTTGTTGAATCTCGATCGTAGTGATACACATGTTGATGCCAAAAGATAGTAATGATAGTACCACCTACTTGTGGCACTGCCACTTAAGTCATATCGGTATAAAACGCATGAGGAAGCTCCATGTTGATGGATCTTTGGACTCACTCATTTTTGAAAAGTTTGAGACATGCGAACCATGTCTATTGGTGTATATGCATGAAGAAACTCCATGCAAATGGACCGTTTGAACTCACTTGATTTTGAATCACTTGAGACATGCAAATCATACCACATGGGCAAGATGACTGAAAGCCTCGTTTTCAGTAAAATGGAACCAGAAAGCAACTTGCTGGAAGTAATACATTTTGATGTGTGCAGTCCAATGAGTGCTGAGGCATGTAGTGGATATCGTTATGTTTTACATCACAGATGATTTGAGTAGATATTGAGAATATTTACTTGATGAATCACGAGTCTGAATTATTGAAAGGTTCAAGTAATTTCAGGGTGAAGTTGAAAGATTGTCGTGACAAGAGGATAAAAGATCTATGATATGATCATAGAGATGAATATCTGAATTACGAGTTTGGCACAGAATTAAGACATTGTGGAAATTGTTTCACAACTAATACAGCCTGGAACACCATAGTGTGATGGTATGTCCAAACATCATAACTGCACCCTATTGGATATGATGCATACCATGATGTTTCTTATCGAATTACCACGATAGTTTATGGGTTAGGCATTAGAGACAACCGCATTCACTTTAAATAGGGCACCACGTAATTCCGATGAGATGACACCGTATAAACTATGGTTTAGAGAAACCTAAGCTGTCATTTCTTAAAAGTTTGGGGCTGCGACGCTTATGTGAAAAAGTTTCAGGCTGATAAGCTCGAACCAAAAGCGGATAAATGCATCTTCATAGGACACCCAAAACAGTTGGGTATACCTCCTGTCTCAGATCCAAAAGCAATAAGGGATTGTTTCTAGAATCGGGTCCTTTCTCGAGGAAAAGTTTCTCGCGAAAGAATTGAGTGGGAGGATGGTGGAAACTTGATGAGGTTATTGAACCGTCTCTTCAACTAGTGTGTGGCAGGGCACAGGAAATTGTTCCTGTGGCACCTACACCAATTGAAGTGGAAGCTTATGATATTGATCACGAGACTTTAGATCAAGTCACTACCAAACCTCGTAGGATGACAAGGATGCGTACTACTTCAGAGTGGTACGTAATCCTGTCTTGGAAGTCATGTTGCTAGACAACAATGAACCTACGAACTATGGAGAAGCGATGGTGGGCCCGGATTCTGATAAATGGCTCGAGGCCATATAAATCCGAGAGAGGATCCATGTATGAAAACAAAGTGAAGACTTTGGAAGAACTGCTTGATGGTTGTAAGGCTGTTGAGTACAGATGGATTTTAAAAGGAAGACAGACAATGATGGTAAGTGTCACCATTAAGAAAGCTCGACTTGTCGTTAAGATGTTTTCCGACAAGTTCAAAGGAGTTGACTGCGATGAGACTTTCTCACTCGTAGCGATGCTAAGAGTCTGTTGGAATTATATTAGCAGTTACTGCACTATTTATGAAATCTTGCAGATAGGATGTCAAAACATTGTTTCCTCGACGATTTGTGAGGAAAGGTTGTATGTAACACAACCGGAAGGTTTTGTCAATCCTGAAATATGCTAATAAGTATGCAAAGCTCCAGCAATCCTTCTAAGGACTGGAGTAAGCATCTCGGAGTTGGAATGTATGCTTTGATGAGATGATCAAAGATTTTGGTTTATACAAAGTTTATGAGAACCTTGTATTTCCAAAGAAGTGAGTGGGAGCACTATAGAATTTCTGATGAATATATGTTGTTGACATATTGTTGATCAGAAATGACGTAGAATTTCTGGAAAGCATATAGGGTTATTTGGAAAGTGTTTTTCAATTGAAAGCCTGGGTTAAGCTACTTGAACATTGAGCATCAAGATCTATAAGGATAGATCAAAACACTTAATGGAACTTTCAAATGAGCACATACCTTGACATGATCTTGAAGGTGTTCAAGATGGATCAGTCAAAGAAGGAGTTCTTGCCTGAGTTGTAAGGTATGAAGTTAAGACTTAAAGCTCGACCATGGCAGAATAGAGAGAAAGGACGAAGGTCGTCCCCTATGCTTAAGACAAAGGCTCTACAGTATGCAATGCTGTGTACCGCACCTGAAGTGTGCCTTGCCATGAGTCAGTCAAGGGGTACAGGAGTGATCCAAGAATGGATCACAGGACAGCGGTCAAAGTTATCCTTAGTAACTAGTGGACTAAGGAATTTTCTCGATTATGGAGATGGTAAAAGAGTTCGTCGTAAAGGGTTACGTCGATGCAAGCTTAACACCTATCCGGATAGCTCTGAGTAGAGATACCGGATACGTATAATGGAGCAACAATTTAGAATAGCTCCAAGTAGAACAGTTATTTGGAATAGCTCCAAATAGAACGTGGAAGCTACATCTAGGAGATGACATAGAGATTTGTAAAGCACACACAGATCTGAAAGGTTTAGACCCGTTGACTAAAACCTCTCTCACAAGCAACATGATCAAACACAGAACTCATTGAGTGCTAATCACATAGTGATGTGAACTAGACTCTTGGGTGTTAGTCACATGAGGATGTGACCTTGAGTGTTAATCACATATCGATGTGAACTGGATTATTGACTCTAGTGCAAGTGGGAGACTGTTGGAAATATGCCCTAGAGGCAATAATAAATTGATTATTATTATATTTCCTTGTTCATGATAATCGTTTATTATCCATGCTAGAATTGTATTGATAGGAAACTCAGATACATGTGTGGATACATAGACAACACCATGTCCCTAGTAAGCCTCTAGTTGACTAGCTCGTTGATCAATAGATGGTTACTGTTTCCTAACCATGGACATTGGATGTCGTTGATAACGGGATCACATCATTAGGAGAATGATGTGATGGACAAGACCCAATCCTAAGCATAGCACTAGATCGTGTAGTTCGTATGCTAAAGCTTTTCTTATGTCAAGTATCATTTCCTTAGACCATGAGATTGTGCAACTCCCGGATACCGTAGGAATACTTTGGGTGTGCCAAACGTCACAACATAACTGGGTGACTATAAAGGTACACTACGGGTATCTCCGAAAGTGTCTGTTGGATTGGCACGAATCGAGACTGGGATTTGTCACTCCGTGTAAACGGAGAGGTATCTCTGGGCCCACTCGGTAGGACATCATCATAATGTGCATAGTGTGATCAAGGAGTTGATCACGGGATGATGTGTTATGGAACGAGTAAAGAGACTTGCCGGTAACGAGATTGAACAAGGTATCGGGATACCGACGATCGAATCTCGGGCAAGTATCGTACCGATAGACAAAGGGAATTGTATACGGGATTGATTAAGTCCTTGACATCGTGGTTCATCCGATGAGATCATCGTGGAACATGTGGGAGCCAACATGGGTATCCAGATCCCGCTGTTGGTTATTGACCGGAGAACGTCTCGGTCATGTCTGCATGTCTCCCGAACCCGTAGGGTCTACACAGTTAAGGTTCGATGACGCTAGGGTTATAAAGGAAGTTTGTATGTGGTTACCGAATGTTTTTCGGAGTCCCGGATGAGATCCCGGACATCACGAGGAGTTCCGGAATGGTCCGGAGGTAAAGATTTATATATGGGAAGTCCTGTTTTGGACACCGGAAGAGTTTCGGGGTTTATCGGTAACGTACCGGGACCACCGGGAGGGTCCCGGGGGTCCACCAAGTGGGGCCACCAGCCCCAAGGGGGCCACATGGGCTGTAGGGAGTGCTCCTTGGCCTACATGGGCCAAAGGCACCAGCCCCACTAAGGCCCATGCGCCTAGAAGGGGAGAGGGCGCAAACCCTAAGGGCAGATGGGCCCTAAGGCCCATATACCCTGCGCCTCCCTCTCCTCCCCCTTGTGGCCGCCACCCTTAGATGGGATTGGGGCTGCCGCCCCCCCTAGGGGTGGGAACCCTAGAAGGGGGCGCAGCCCTCCCCTTCCCCTATATATATGAGGCCTAGGGCTGCCCCAAAACACACGCGATTAGATCTCTCGTTGGTGCAGCCCTGCATCTCTCTCTCCCTCCTCTTCTGTGGTGCTTGGCGAAGCCCTGCAGGATAGCCACGCTCCTCCATCACCACCACGCCGTTGTGCTGCTGTTAGAAGGAGTCTTCCTCATCCTCTCCCTCTCTCCTTGCTGGATCAAGGCGTGGGAGACGTCACCGGGCTGTACGTGTGTTGAACGCGGAGGTGCCGTGCGTTCGGCACTTGGTCATCGGTGATTTGAATCACGACGAGTACGACTCCATCAACCCCGTTCACTTGAACGCTTCCGCTTAGCAATCTACAAGGGTATGTAGATGCACTCTCCTTTCCCCTCGTTGCTAGTTTCTCCATAGATAGATCTTGGTGACACGTAGGAAAATTTTGAATTTCTGCTACGTTCCCCAACAGTTACATCTTAACTCTTTGATGTAATACTCCAGATCCTGGTGATACACCGGCTAAGGTTAAAACTTCATCTTACTAATAGGTGCTTCATTAGCCTTCTTCCTTCAAATCCATTCTGAAGAAATGCATCCTTAACTTAGCACGGTGACAATAGCATCAGTGGGCGATGACATCACGGATAACCGTGTTTCTGCTCTTGTCATTCCCATGAGCTATCATTCCATAGTTGATATCTCCTGCCTTAGGGTTTTCTTTGACAAAACTTCGAGTTCTCATGCTCCTTGTTTCAGTCTTTCTCCGATACACCTTGATCTCGGGTATTGAAAACTTCCATAGTCTGCCAAGTTCCATAAGGGTAGCCTTCCTAGGTCATACAAATCTGGAAATTCTTCAGAGCCTTCCAATTCTCCTAGTCTTCGGGGTGTTCAACCGTTGTAGTTTCCATTATTCAGATGCACGGAAATTACTCTTCATTCCGAAGTGGTCTTAGTTGTCCAATATCTAGTACTTCTTGGAGTGGTCTCATCAGTCGAATTCT
The DNA here is from genome assembly GCA_034509565.1 of Triticum monococcum. Classification (NCBI taxonomy): domain Eukaryota; kingdom Viridiplantae; phylum Streptophyta; class Magnoliopsida; order Poales; family Poaceae; genus Triticum; species Triticum monococcum. The sequence continues at coordinate 113,478,814 of CM067843.1, forward strand.
TCGTGTGGTCAAAAAGGGAAAAGGGGGTATGGTCTCACTAAAGGGCATTTTTGAATAAGCTCAGAAGAGAAGAGAGGTAAAAGGTCTTTTGAAAGGGAAAGTTTTTGAGAAAACCCTTTCTATGGGCTTGCCAGTTTCTAGGGTCACGTCCTACAGTCAACATGTACTCTGATACCATCTTGTAGCGACCCGACCCGAATGGGTCAAATCTCTGTGCTTAAGTGTCATCCCTGGATCGGTATGCTGACACACACAGTACTCAAGGATTTATAACAGAGGTAAATCACACGTAAAAGCAACGTAAATATTATTAACTCAATCCAAAATAGCGGAAGTAACATGGTTGTGGATTCCCATCAACACCAATGGCAAAGTTGAGTCTAGACATCGTAACCCTAGCGTATCACTTACTTGTCGTAAGAAATCCTGCAACATGAGACGTTGCAGCCACAGAGGGTCAGTACATTGAATGTACTGGCAAATTCACACCATAGAGAATGATGAACAATGGCTATCACTACATGCATATTTGGCTGGTGGAAAAGCTCTATGGTTATAGTTTTGCGTAAAGCCAATTTTTCCCTACTGCAAAGGAATATAATTTATTTAACTATCATGGTGGTTGTTAAACATTGAGAATGGTTGACAGCATTCTCAATCCCAATTAAGTAACATCATTAAACCCAACTAAATTAATTTAAAGTAACATGATGAGATTCACATGATAATCCAAGTACTAGATACTCAAAACATCCATAATCGGGGACACGGCTAATCATGATTAGTTTATACACTCTACAGAGGTTTACGCACTTTTCCCCACAAGACTCGATCTCCTCCGTTGGATTTCTCGCACTACATGGTGTTTGAGAAATGGATGACCGAGACATAGTCTTTCAGAAGCGTTTGCACCTTACGATGGGTAGACCGTACCACCTACAACCCCTACATCTGCTAGTCTGCCACTGTAAGAGTTCACACGACTTAATCAACTATGCTAGAGCCCATAATAGCTTGTGGCTGCACACGGAAGTTTCTAGCATGAATAATCTTATGATCCCTTTGAGCCTGGGTGGCGAACCATAGGAGAATCACACGGTAACCCCGGGATCTCCTAGTACAACACTGGTATATCCCCAGGTGTCCGGGAAAGTCCACTGGTATATCCCCAGGGTGCCCCAACCAATCCACCCAGATGTGTATTAAAGTAGCCACCTTAAGTTAAACCTTAGTTAACAATAATCTCTCACATCTGTCATGAAATACTCTCAAACCCAATCCACGTCTACGAGCATAGCATGGCAATATAAGCATAACGTAATAGTAACTCCCAAGGGTTTGAATGTAACAGGTAATAGGTTCCTACCTCATCAACTACTTCCCAATACCCACATGTTATCAATTCCTAACCATGCAATGTTTGAGGGTTGAAACTAATGCATAAAACTGGGTGTTAAAGGGGATATGATCAAAGTGTGAACTTGCCTGCAATGTTGATGAAGATGATTCGCACTCAAAATCTTGATAGCTCTACTCGTCACACTCCGGTCAATCTATCGTAATCAAGCAATAGTAACCACACATAAGCAATCACTCAAAAGACCGGAAAGATCAAAGAAGTTGATTCAGAAAACATCAAAACCAAGCAAATAGCTCTTGCAACATAAAAAAATTTCTAACAGTACCAAAATTATGTGAATTTGGCCTTATCAGAAAATTTAGATCAAGAGCTTCGATTTGCAAAAAGAATCAACTCAAACGGAGTTACGGATAAAAATATATGATCAAAAGAAGTTTGAATTCAAATTTGATCTAATTCAAATTTTAAAAATTTCAAAAACATGTTTGAGTTGGATTACTGGATAGAGGACATCATAACGAAGAAGTGGGCGTTGGTTTCGTTGGATTTGGGCAAACGAGTAAAAAGTTATGGCTATTTGAAAAATCAGGGCCAAGCTGTTTTACGGATGAAAAAAATAGCTACGGGCTAGGGTCTAATGTATAAATACGTAGACTAATTGATAATCTAATTATTTTATTATATTAGTCTAAAAATAATAAACTACGGAGGTATAAGAAGAAGAAGAAGAAACAAAGAAAGTTACCTTTATAAGACAGAGAAAAGACAACTTTGGAGGGAGGAGACAACTTCCAAAAGTCGCGCCGGAGAGAAAAAATATATATTTTTCTTAAATAAATCTAGTCAAACCAAAATATTTAACCCGAATTGGATGATTTTTGGAGGTTCTATGGGTCTATATTTATTGGTGGAAAAGAGGCTTAGGGGTCAAAGGCTAAGCAATGTGGGACTAAACGTAGACAAAAATATACGAAACAGAGAAGAAAAGAGGCGATGGGCCTAAAGGCCTTCGGCCGGCCGTGCGGTGCAGTTTTTTTACAGAATGCGATAAACTGAAAAATGAAAATAAAATAAAACTTTATATAGGCATATTATATATCAAAATTTTCAGAAAAAGATTTTCTACGACATGAACATTTTTCTAGCATTAAATAAAATACACACAAATTCTAATAATTCAAAGAGTGCTACTGGTCTATTAAAATCCAACAAAAATCATTTTAAAAATACCAAAATGATTCCAAATTAATTTTTCTCCAATTTTCTATTGTAGGGAATCATGTTACCCTATTTTCCATATATTTTATTTTTGGAGAAAATAATTTGATTAAAACTCAAATAACTCCAAATTGAAAATAAATTCAAAAGGGCTTTGAATTTGATTCTTCGAAACTCCCAACTCATATTTCATATGTTTTGAAGAAGTCATTTTATCTTCTCTCATGAAAATCATTGAGTTGCATAAAGTTTCAGAAGTGGAAATATTTTCCAAATGAAATTCATTTATTTTCAAATACCCTTTCATTTAATTTCAATGGAAGAAGTCATATCCTCTTCTCTTTAGGGTTTTGTGTTTGAAAATAATTTGAATTCATGGAGATCAGAAAGCAAATATGAAAGTTTGGGAAAGTCCTTTTATTCCCTCTCATTTAACTTTCAAAAAGGTTTCAAATTTCACTCAATTTTAGTCAATCAGTCAAACAATCAATCAAATCTATCTATTTATTATAACATTCCAAAATTTAGAATTTTGGGATGTTACTGTCAAACCGCATAACAATATACGTTGTTCCCTTTGTCATCGGTATGTTACTTGCCCGAGATTCGATCATCGGTATCTCAATACCTAGTTCAATCTTGTTACCGGCAAGTCTCTTTACTCATTCCATAATGCTGCATCCCATAACTAACTCATTAGCTACATTGCTTGCAAGGCTTATATTGATGTGCATTACCGAGAGGGCCCAGGGATACCTCTACGACAACCGGAGTGACAAATCCTAATCTCGATATATGCCAACTCAACAAACATCATCTGAGACACCTGTAGAGCACCTTTATAATCACCCAGTTACGTTGTGACATTTGGTAGCACACAAAGTGTTCCTCCCGTATTCGGGAGTTGCGTGATCTCATAGTCATAGGAACATGTATAAGTTATGGAGAAAGCAATAGCAACAAACTAAACGATCATCGTGCTAAGCTAACGGATGGGTCAAGTCAATCACATCATTCTCTAATGATGTGATCCGGTTAATCAAATGACAACTCATGTATATGGTTAGGAAACATAACCACCATTGATTCAGCGAGCTAATCAAGTAGAGGCAAACTAGTGACACTCTGTTTGTCTATGTATTCAGACATGTACTAAGTTTCCGGTTAATAAAATTCTAGCATGAATAATAAAAATTTATCATGATATAAGGAAATATAAATAACAACTTTATTGTTGCCTCTAGGGCATATTTCCTTCTGTCTCCCACTTACACTAGAGTCAATAATCTAGATTATATTGTAATGATTCTAACACCCATGGAGTCTTGGTGTTGATCATATTTTGCTCGTGAGAGAGGCTTAGTCAATGGGTCTGCAACATTCAGATCCGTATGTATCTTGCAAATCTCTATGTCTCCCTGCTTGACTTGATCGCGGATGGAATTGAAGCGTCTCTTGATGTGCTTGGTTCACTTGTGAAATCTGGATTCCTTTGCCAAGGCAATTGCACTAGTATTGTCACATAAGATTTTCATTGGACCCGATGCACTAGGTATGACACCTAGATCAGATATGAACTCCTTCATCTAGACTCCTTCATTTGTTGCTTCCGAAACAGCTATGTATTCCGCTTCACACTTAGATCCTACCACGACGCTCTGCTTGGAACTGCACCAACTGATAGCTCCACCATTCAATAAAAAAACGTATCCAGTTTGTGACTTAGAGTCATCCGGATCAGTGTCAAAGCTTGCACCGATGTAACCATTTACGATGAGCTCTTTGTCACCTCCATATACGAGAAACATATCCTTAGTCCTTTTCAGGTATTTCAGGATATTCTTGACCGCTGTCCAGTGATCCACTCCTGGATTACTTTGGTACCTCCCTACTAAACTGATACCAAGGCACACATCAGGTCTGGTACACAGCATTGCATACATGATAGAGCCTATGGCTGAAGCATAGGGAACACCTTTCATTTTCTCTCTATCTTCAGCAGTGGTCGGGCATTGAGTCTAACTCAACTTCACACCTTGTAATACAGGCAAGAACCCTTTATTTGCCTGATCCATTTTTAACTTCTTCAAAACTTTATCAAGGTATGTGTTTTGTGAAAGTCCAATTAAGAGTCTTGATATATATCTATAGATCTTGATGCCCAATATATAAGCAGCTTCACCGAGGTCTTTCATTGAAAAATTCTTATTCAAGTATCCTTTTATGCTATTCAGAAATTCAGTATCATTTCCGATCAATAATATGTCATCTACATATAATATCGGAAATGCTATGGAGCTCCCACTCACTTTCTTGTAAATACAGGATTCTCCAAAAGTCTGTATAAAACCATATGATTTGATCATACTATCAGAGCATATATTCCCACTCCAAGAGGCTTGCACCGGTCTATAAATGGATCGCTGGAGCTTGCACACTTTGTTAGCACCTTTTGGATCGACAAAACCTTCTGGTTGCATCATATACACCTGTTCTTTAAGATATCCATTAAGGAATGAAGTTTTGACATCCATTTGCTGAATTTCATAATCATAAAATGCGGCAATTGCTAACATGATTCGGACGGACTTGAGCATCGCTACGGGTGAGAAGGTCTCATCGTAGTCAACTCCTTGAACTTGTCGAAAACCTTTTGCAACAACTCGAGCTTTGTAGATAGTAATATTACCATGAGCGTCAGTCTTCTTCTTGAAGATCCATTTATTCTCTATGGCCTGCCGATCATCAGGAAAGTCAACCAAAGTCCATACTTTGTTCTCATACATGGATCCCATCTCAGATTTCATGGCCTCAAGCCATTTTGCGGAATCTAGGCTCATCATCGCTTCTCATAGTTCGTAGGTTCGTCATGGTCAAGTAACATGACTTCCAAAACAGGATTATTGTACCACTCTGGTGTGGATCTTACTATGGTTGACCTACGAGGTTCGGTAGTAACTTGATTAGAAGTTTCATGATCATCATCATTAGCTTCCTCACTTACTGGTGTAGGAATCATTGGAACTGTTTTCAGTGATGAACTACTTTCCAATAAGGGAGAAGGTACAATTACCTCGTCAAGTTTGACTTTCTCCCACTCACTTCTTTAGAGAGAAACTCCTTCTCCACAAAGGATCCATTCTTAGCAACGAATATCTTGCCTTCGTATCTGTGATAGAAGGTGTACCCAATAGTCTCCTTTGGGTATCCTATGAAGACACATTTCTCCGATTTGGGTTCGAGCTTATCAGGTTGAAGCTTTTTCGCATTAGCATCGCAGCCCCAAACTTTAAGAAACGACAACTTGGGTTTCTTGCCAAACCATAGTTCATAAGGTGTTGTTTCAACGGATTTAGATGGTGCCCTATTAAACGTGAATGCAGCCGTCTCTAAAGCATAACCCCAAAACGATAGCGGTAAATCAGTGAGAGACATCATAGATCGCACCATATCTAATAAAGTCCGGTTATGATAATCGGACACACCATTACGTCGTGGTGTTCCAGGTGGCGTGAGTTGCGGAACTATTCCGCATTGTTTGAAATGAATTCCAAACTCATAACTCAAATATTCACCTCCACGATCAGATCGTAGAAACTTGATTTTCTTGTTACGATGATTTTCCACTTCACTCTGAAATTCTTTGAACTTTTCAAATGTTTCAGACTTATGTTTCATTAAGTAGATATACCCACATCTGCTCAAATCATCTGTGAAGGTGGGAAAATAACGATATCCGCCGCGAGCTTCAATGTTCATTGGACCACATACATCAGTATGTATGATTTCCAATAACTCTGTTGCTCGCTCCATTATTCCGGAGAACGGAGTTTTAGTCATCTTACCCATGAGGCATGGTTCGCAAGTACCAAGTGATTCATAATCAAGTGATTCCAGAAGTCCATCAGAATGGAGTTTCTTCATGCGCTTTACACCAATATGACCTAAATGGCAGTGCCACAAATAAATTGCACTATCATTATCAACTCTGCATCTTTTGGCTTCAATACTATGAACATGTGTATCACTACTATCAAGATTTAGTAAAAATAGACCGCTCATCAAGGGTGCATGACCATAAAAGATATTACTCATATAAAAAGAACAACCATTATTCTCTGATTTAAATAAATAATCATCTCGCATCAAACAGGATCTAGATATAATGTTCATGCTCAACGTTGGCACCAAATAACAATTATTTAGGTCTAAAACTAATCCTGAAGGTAGATGTAGAGGTAGCGTGCCGACAGCGATCACATCGACTTTGGAACCATTTCCCACACGCATCGTTACCTCGTTCATAGCCAATCTTCGCTTAATCCGTAGCCCCTGTTTCGAGTTGCAAATGTTAGGAACTGAACCAGTATCAAATACCTAGGAACTACTGCGAGCATTAGTAAGGTACACATCAATAACGTGTATATCAAATATACCTTTGACTTTGCCATCCTTCTTCTCCGCCAAATACTTGGGGCAGTTCTGCTTCTAGTGACTAGTTCCTTTGCAGTAGAAGCACTCAGTCTCAAGCTTAGGTCCAGACTTGGGTTTCTTCATTTGAGCAGCAACTGGCTTGTTGTTCTTCTTGAAGTTCTCCTTCTTCCTTTTACCGTTTTTCTTGAAACTGGTGGTCTTGTTAACCATCAACACTTGATGCTCCTTCTTGATTTCTACCTCCGCAGTCTTTAGCATTGCGAAGAGCTAAGGAATCGTCTTATCCATCCCTAGCATATTATAGTTCATCACAAAGCTCTTGTGGCTTGGTGGCAGTGATTGATGAACTCTGTCAATGACACTATCATCAGGAAGATTAACTCCCAGTTGAGTCAAGTGGTTGTGGTACCCAGACATTCTGAGTATATGTTCACTGACAGAACTATTCTCCTCCATCTTGCAGCTGTAGAACTTATTGGAGACTTCATATCTCTCAATCTGGGCATTTGCTTGAAACATTAACTTCAACTCGTAGAACATCTCATATGATCCATGACGTTCAAGACGTCGTTGAAGTCCCGGTTCTAAGCCGTAAAGCATGGCACACTGAACTATTGAGTAGTCATCAGCTTTGCTCTGCCAGGTGTTCACAACATCTAGCGTTGCTCCTGCAGTGGGTTTGTCACTTAGCAGTGCTTCCAGGACGTAATTCTTCTATACGGCAATAAGGATAATCCTCAAGTTATGGACCCAGTCCGTGTAGTTGCTACCATCATGTTTCAACTTAGATTTCTCTATGAATGCATTAAAATTCAATGGAACAACAGCACGGGCCATCTATCTACAACAACATAGACATGCAAAATACTATCTGGTACTAAGTTCATGATAAATTAAAGTTCAATTAATCAAATTACTTAAGAACTCCCACTTAGATAGACATCTCTCTAATCATCTAAGTGATCACGTGATCCATATCAACTAAACCATGTCCGATCATCACGTGAGATGGAGTAGTTTTCAATGGTGAACATCACTATGTTGATCATATCTACTATATGATTCATGCTCGACCTTTCGGTCTTAGTGTTCCGAGGCCATATCTGCATATGCTAGGCTCGTCAAGTTTAACCCAAGTATTCCGTGTGTGCAAAACTGGCTTGCACCCGTTGTATGTGAACGTAGAGCTTATCACACCCAATCATCACGTGGTGTCGCGGCACGACAAACTGTAGCAACGGTGCATACTCAGGGAGAACACTTATACCTTGAAATTTAGTGAGAGATCATCTTATAATGCTACCATCAAGATAAGCAAAATGAGATGCATAAAGGATAAACATCACATGCAATCAATATAAGTGATATGATATGACCATCATCATCTTGTGCCTTTGATCTCCATCTCCAAAGCACTGTCATGATCACCATCTTCACCGGCTTGACACCTTGATCTCCATCGAAGCATCGTTGTCGTCTCGCCAACTATTACTTCTACGACTATCGCTACCGCTTGGTGATAAAGTAAAGCAATTACATGGCGATTGCATTTCAGACAATAAAGTGACAACCATATGGCTCCTGCCAGTTGCCGATAACTATGTTACAAAACATGACCATCTCATACAATAAAATTTAGCATCATGTCTTGACCATATCACATCACAACATGCCCTGCAAAAACAAGTTAGACGTCCTCTACTTTGTTGTTGCAAGTTTTACGCGGCTGTTATGGGCTGAGCAAGAACCGTTCTTACCTACGCATCAAAAACCACAACACGGTATAGTGATTGCTTTTTGATCTTAAGAAAGAACCATGTTCATTGAATCTGATTCAACTAAAGCTAGAGAAACAGACACCCACTCTCCCCTCTCATTGCTATGCATCACCATGATCTCGCGTAAGCATACGCGTAATGTAGGTCTGGGCCGCTTCATCCGACAATGCCTCTGAATCAAGAATCAACTAGTGGCCGCAAGTAATATGTATATACCCACGCCCACATCTCCTTTGTGTTCTACTCATGCATATAACATCTATGCATAAACCTGGCTCTGATGCCATAGTTGGGGTACATAGTAATTTCAAAATTTTCCTATGCACACGCAAGATCATGGTGATGCATAGCAATGAGAGGGGAGAGTGTTGCCCACGTACCCTCATAGACCGTAAGCGGAAGCGTTATGACAACACAGTTGATGAAGTCGTACATCTTCACGATTGAACGATCCTAGTACCAAAAGTACGGCACCTCCGTGATCTGCACACGTTTGGCTCGGTGACGTCCCATGAACTCATGATCCAGCAAAGTGTCGAGGGATAGCTTCGTCAGCATGACGGCGTGATGACGGTGATGATGATGCTACCAGAACAGGGCTTCGCCTAAGCACCGCTACGATATGATTGAGGTGGATTATGGTGGAGGGGGCACCACACACGGCTAAGAGATCAATGATCAACTTGTGTGTCTATGGGGTTCCCCCCTCCCCTGTATATAAAGGAGTGGAGGAGGGGGAGGGCCGGCCCTCCTATGGCACGCCCTATGGGGAGTCCTACTACACCGAGAGTAGGATTCCCCCCTTCCCTAGTTGGACTAGGAGTGGAAGGAAGGGGAGAGAGGGGGAAGGAAAGGGGGGCCGGCCCCCCACCCAATTCGGATTGGGCTTGAGGAGGGTGCGCCACCTCCTAGGCCTCCCTCTCTTCTCTCCCACTATGGCCCAATAAGGCCCATATACCTCCCGGGGGGTTCCGGTAACCTCCTGGTTCTCCGGTATATGCCCGAACTCACCCGGAACCATTCCGACATCCAAATATAGGCATCCTATATATTGATCTTTATGTCTTGACCATTTTGAGACTCCTCGTCATGTACGTGATCATATCCGGGACTCCGAACTACCTTTGGTACATCAAAACACATAAACTCATAATACCGAACGTTAAGCGTGCGAACCCTACGGGTTCGAGAACTATGTAGACATGACCGAGACATGTCTCTGGTCAATAACCAATAGCGGAACCTGGATGCTCGTATTAGTTCCTACATATTCTACGAAGATCTTTATCGGTCAAACTGCATAACAATATACGTTGTTCCCTTTGTCATCGGTATGTTACTTGCCCGAGATTCGATCGTGGGTATCTCAATACCTAGTTCAATCTCGTTACCGGCAAGTCTCTGTACTCGTTCCGTACTGCTACATCCCGTAACTAAATCATTGGCTACATTGCTTGCAAGGCTTATATTGATGCACTGTTCAAGAGATCTTCCGATATTTCGATAAATCGACCGATTTATCGCTTACCGTTGTCTGACCGATAAGATAAATCGGCCAATAAATTAGCCGATATGGCGATAAGTCGGCCGATATGCCGATAAACTGGCCGATTTACCCCTTATCTCGGGTCGACCGATAAGTTTCCGATAAGCGATATCCCCAACATTGTATTGATGTGCATTACCGAGAGGGCCTGGAGATACCTCTCCGACAATCAGAGTGACAAATCCTAATCTCGATCTATGCCAACTCAACAAACACCATCGGAGACACCTGTAGAGCACCTTTACAATCACCCAGTTACGTTGTGACGTTTGGTAGCACACAAAGTGTTCCTCCGGTATTCGAGAGTTGCATGATCTCATAGTCATAGGAACATGTATAAGTTATGGAGAAAGCAATAGCAACAAACTAAACGATCATCGTGCTAAGATAACAGATGGGTCAAGTCAATCACATCATTCTCTAATGATGTGATCCCTTTAATCAAATGACAACTCATGTCTATGGTTACGAAATATAACTATCATTGATTCAACGAGCTAGTCAAGTAGAGGCAAACTAGTGACACTGTGTTTATCTATGTATTCACACATGTACTAAGTTTCCGGTTAATACAATTCTAGCATGAATAATAAACATTTATCATGATACAAGGAAATATAAATAACAACTTTATTATTGCCTCTAGGGCATATTTCCTTCAATCACTCGGGTTCAGTTAACAGCAAGGGATTGATCGATCGCTCGGGTTGAGTAACGCGTAGCCTGTAGTGCAATCGCTCGGGTTCAGTTAGAGCCCAACGCCTTGCACACACGCATGTACGTATGAGATAAATGCACATCGCTTGGCACAGACCACCCACCGTAACCGGGAACTCCTCGATATTTTCATTGCCCTTGCTTCTACCATGATTTTTTCCATCATGGACAGCCCAAAGAATGTCATGTAGCTGCGTCTCCAGCCCGCCCAGGACGAAAATCCCATTTTCTGTCATGATTTTTTGTCATAGAAGTACGACCCCACCACATCTATGATGATACCGGATTTTCTCACAATTATCGTCATAGAAGTGTCATAAGTATGATAGAAAAAAAATTGTTCGGCCCAAAATGTCACGGGCGTGTCTTTTTGTTGTAGTGCTACTAACTATGGACCCATAGGTCCATGGTAAACTACTCACGTATCATCAGAGGGGCAACAAAGATGATGAAGAACCCCTCCGTGACCGTTTACCCCTCGGGCAGAGTGCCGGAAAAGGCCTCTAGATGGGATCTCATAGTTCTGGAACTTGCGGCGATGGAAAAAGTATTCCGTGGACTTCCCCATATGTTTTCTGATTTTAGAGTATTTATAGAGGCGGAGTTAGGTCAAACAGAGGCTTGTGGGCCCCACTAGGTACCAGGGTGCGCTACAGGCCCCTGGCGTGCCCTGGTGCCTAGGGGGGTCACTCCTTCATCTTCTCATTCCCTCCCGAAGCTTCCAGGGTCTCTTATCGCCAGAAAAAATCTCCAAAAAGTTTCGTGGCATTTGGACTTCATTTGGTACTGATATTCTGCGAAGTCAAAAACATGCAAAAAAAAACAACTGTCACTGGGCACTAAGTTAATAGGTTAGTCCCAAAAGTGATAAAAAAATTGCTTGTAAATGTATATAAAACATCCAAGATTGATAATATAATAGCATGGAACAATCAAAAATTATAGATATGTTGGAGACGTACCAGGCCCACAGCGTTCTTGATGTGGGGTTGGTGCCGCCGATAGGGGTCGTGAGGTAGTTCAGGGCGTACCCCGTTATTGGTGGTAGTGTTGATGTGGCGCCTAATGCATCTCCAATGTATATATAAATTTTTTTATTGTTCCATGCTATTATAATATCAATCTTGGATGTTTTATATGAAATTATATATCATTTTCTTGGGACCAACTTATTAACCTAGTGCCTGGTGCCAATTGTTGTTTTTTGCTTGTTTTTTGGCTTTTTAGAAATTCAATATCAAATAGTCCAAATGGAGAAAAAACTTTGTATTAATTTTTTTGGACCAGAAGAGACCCTAGAAGGTTCGGGAGAAGACCTAACAAGCCATGAGGGAGCGACAAGCTCGGGAGGCGCACCCCAAGGGGCGCCTCCCAGGCTGGTGGGGCCCTCATGGTACCTCTTGACCTAATTCTAGAGGGGATCTACATCATCCTTGTTGTCCTTCTTATGATGTGTGAGTAGTTCGCCGCAAACCTATGGGTCCATAGCTAGTAGCTAGATGGCTTCTTCTCTCTCTTTGATCTTCAATACAATGTTCTCCTCGATGTTCTTGGAGATCTATTCGATGTAATCCTTTTGCGGTGCGTTTGTTGGGATCCGATGAATTGTGAGTTTATGATTAGATTATCCATGATTATTATTTGAATTTTCCCTGAACTCTTTTACGCATGATTGTTATAGCTTTGTATTACTCCCAGTCTATTGATTTGATTTGGCCAACTAGATTGATTTTTCTTGCAATGGGAGAGGTGCTTTGTGATGGGTTTGATCTTGCGGTGCTCAATTCTAGTGACAAAAAGGGACATGACACATATTTGTATCGTTGCCACTAAGGATAAAAAAGATGGGGTTTATTCATGGGTGAGTTTACTTTGTCTACATCATGTCATCTTTCTTAAGGCGTTACTCTGCTCTTTATGGACTTAATACTCTAGATGCATGCTAGATAGCAGTCGATCTGTGGAGTGATAGTAGTAGATGCAGGCAGGAGTCGTTCTACTTGTTTCGGACGTGATGCCTATATACATGATTATTGCCTTGGATATCGTCATGATTATTTGCTTTTCTATCAATTCCCCAATAGTAATTTGTTTACCCACTGTATGCTATTTGCTTTTCTAGTGAAAATTATGGCCCCGGGTCTACTTTTTATCATATATTAAAATAAAAAATATCTTGCTGCAAGTTTTCTTTATTTAACTTATTTTGTATTTTAATTATCTATCTATTACTACGAGAGTTGATCCTTGCAATTAACCGTCGAGGGATTGACAACCCCTTGTTCATGTTGGGTGCAAGTATTTGTTATTTTGTGTGTAAGTACTGCTAACGAGGTGTTCCGTGGTTCTCCTACTGGATTGATAACCTTGGTCTTAACTGAGGGAAATACTTATCTCTACTGTACTGCATCATCTTTCCCTTCCAGGAAATCCCAATGCAGCCCACAAGTAGCTGTGCCCCCCGTGGGGCCGCGGTCGTTGCGGCGGGGTCTACTTGTGAACTCATGAGGAGGCCCATGCTGACTTGTGGTTCAGGCGTCAACACGGGGTCTACTTGTGGTTGAGTTGCGGGCTATATCACTCCTGCCGCCAGAGGTCCCGACGTCACGGGCTCCATTGACACCGTCGTGCGTAGCACGTTCATGGTTGGTTCTGTCATCATAACCTGGTGGACAGATATCGCTTGCGGGGCCTCGGATAGGGACATATCTTGATCAGAAGAGGTATCAGTCTCTGAGCTCATGGGCGACCCTTCTTTTCCCCAGAGGTCAGAGTACATGATCTCGCGGAAGGGTTGGAGACCCGTGTTTTCATCCTCGTTGGTGAGGGAGATCGGTGTGTGGTTCCTTTCGTCGCGTCGGTGTTTTCGAGAGTCTCTAGGTCAGTGACGAGACTGAAGGAAATATGCCCTAGAGGCAATAATCATGTTATTAATTCTTTCCTCATATCATGATAAATGTTATTGTTCATGCTATAATTGTATTAACCGGAAACTTAGTACATGTGTGAATACATAGACAAACAGAGTGTCACTAGTATGCCTCTACTTGACTAGCTCATTAATCAAATATGGTTAAGTTTCCTAACCATAAACATGAGTTGTCATTTGATTAATGGGATCACATCATTAGGAGAATAATGTGATTGACTTGACCCATTTTGTTAGCTTAGCACTTGATCATTTAGTTTACTGCTATTGCTTTCTTCATGACTCATACATGTTCCTAAGACTATGAGGTTATGCAACTCCCGATTATCGGGGGAACACTTTGTGTGCTACCAAACGTCACAACATAACTAGGTGATCATAAAGGTGCTCTATAGGTGTCTCTGATGGTACTTGTTGAGTTGGAATAGATCAAGATTAGGATTTGTCACTCCGATTGTCGGAGAGGTATCTCTGGGCCCACTCGGTAATGCACATCACTATAAGCCTTGCAAGCATTATAACTAATGAGTTAGTTGCAAGATGATGTATTACGGAACGAGTAAAGAGACTTGCCGGTAATGAGATTGAACTAGGTATTGAGATACCGACGATCGAATCTCGGGCAAGTAACATACCAATGACAAAGGGAACAACGTATGTTGCTATGCGGTTTGACCGATAAAGATCTTCGTAGAATATGTGGGAGCCAATATGAGCATCTAGGTTCCGCTATTGGTTATTGACTGGAGATGTGTCTCGGTCATGTCTACATAGTTCTCGAACCCGTAGGGTTCGCACGCTTAAAGTTCGGTGACGATCGGTATTATCAGTTTTTGTGTTTTGATGTACCGAAGGTAGTTCGAAGTCCCAGATATGATCGCAGACATGACGAGGAGTCTCAAAATGGTCGAGACGTAAAGATCAATATATTGGACGACTATATTCGGACACCAGAAGTGTTCCGGGTGGTTTCAGAGAAAACCGGAGTGCCGGAGGGTTACCGGAACCCCCGAGAGAAATAGTGGGCCTTATGGGCCTTAGTGGAGAGAGAGAGAGAGAGGGCTGGCCTAGGGCAGGCCGCGTGCCCCTCCCCCTCTAGTCTGAATTGGACTAGGAGAGGGGGGCGGCGCCCCCTTTCCTTCTCCCTCTCCCCAATTCCTTTCCCCTCCTAGTAGGAGCAGGAAAGAGGGGAGTCCCACTAGTGCAGAATCGGGCTTTAGCGCCAGTTTGTAAGGGCCTTTAGTGCCAGTTCTATAACCGGCACTAAAGGGTGGGGACTAAAGCCCCCCCCTTTAGTACCAGTTCGGCACGAACCGGCTCTAAAGTGCCACCACGTGGCACGAGACTGTCCCGGGTGCGGGTAGACCATTAGTACCGATTGGTAACACCAACCGGTACTAAATGTTTGGGGGGGTTGGTTTTATTTTTTATTTTTCCTTTAATTTTGTGTTTTCAATTTAATTTTAGTGATTGTTTTACATTATAATGAGTTATTAAATCATTACGTGAAAGTACCGCAGATTAGTTTCAACTGGATGCATGTGGATCCTAGCTAAGTGATCAAGTATATGCCATATCCATATTACCTTGATCACTTATAATATGGATATGGCATATACTTGATCACTTAGCTAGGATCCATGAAGTTGAAACTAATCTGCAGTTTCTTTCATAAATGATATAATAACTCATCATCATCATCATCATATTAATATTAAAACTCTTGCATCATATATATCATCACCAACAACAGTATACTAGCTAGCTAAAAATCATCATATATACCATCGAGTTCAACATGGTCATGATATTATAAGCGTTCATAACGCCACAAAAGCAAATCACTCTTTGAGATTAATTAAGTTCAGGATGAAGAACACAGACATGAGAGGACAAGTACTAATTAAGAGCATGAACTAGCTAATAATCACTCATGCTGCTCTCTCTCGGGTAAAATAGCATAGAACATGTATAGCTCTCCTGATTCATCATATTAGAGCATGCAGATGAACTTGTCTCCTAATCGTTGGCTGCGCTTCTGTTTGCTGCCCCCTAGTACTTCTCTGTGATCGTTAACAATTTTGCTCCAATATTTCACTATTAAGCATTCCTCTCTATTAGAAATCCTGAATGCACTCATGTGCGTTGTAGGATATCTTGGCCGTAAGCTAACCATTGGCATGCGACCTTTAGTACCGATCCACTAAGGCATAACTGTCATTGGGAGTCCCTGTTTAAGAACATCGTATAGTAACATTACTTACCAATCAAGTTTAGCTTGAAAAATAACGTATGCAAAATATGCACTCAGAACAAATAGTAAAAATATTGATCTTACCATATTTCCTAAATAGATGTGACCGTAGTTCAATACGATCAGTATTGGTCCCACGTTTTGAGTACTGAGATTTTCAAATTCAGGAAAATAATTTCTCTTGACAGCATCAAGATCCTCAAGCCATGAAACATAATGACTTATCTCCTCGCAGTTTAGTTCAGCCCCGGGACAGTGGACGGTCCTGTCTACCAAGTGCCGGACATGTTTGCTTGAATGGAAATAAGCTGTCAATAGAAATTAGTTGTCAACTATTTTTGAATAAACAATATCTAAGACATAAATATGGTTGAGAAACTCACATAATGGTAGAACTGGAGGCGTCTGTACATCGACCCAGATGTCTCTATTACCTTCAACATCATCTTCCGGACGAGTATCAAAGGTGATAACCATATCAGGCTCAAATGCATAAGCTTTGCGTAGTGCTTGCCAAGTTTTGCATTCAAAATAGGTGTATGTGTCTGTATTGTATAGTTTGACATTGAAGGTATAACCATGCTCGGTCTTCAAGTAAACTTTCTTTACCTCCATAGTTGTCTTAGGACTGAAACCTATCTTATTCAAGACAAAAATTCTTGCATGGCAGGGAATACGCTAGTAGAATAGTGTAAATTTCAAATTATAAGTTGAAGCAAATGAAGCATAACTCATGCTTAATTACGAAAAAAGACTTGTCGTTGTGACTTACTGTATCCACTTCAAAGTTCTCATCCAGCTTGATGCTGAAACGTCTATCATCAACTAGAAAATTTTCTATTGCACAGGCCGCGCTGGTCTTCGCAGTATTCGCACATAATGAAATCGTGTTCGTCGTCAAATGACATTCCTATGTTCATAGGTGAAACATTAAACACTTATTAGTTCTATTAATTGAACTAATTCAATTAGTTCTATTAATTCAACTAGTTCAACTAATTAATTCAACTAAGCACTTGCTAAAAATATACCTAAATAAAGAGGCTCAACTAATTCAACTAGCTAGTTCAACTAATTAATTCAACTAATTCAACTAAACTAGTTCTATTAATGTTCTTACTACAAATAAAGTAGCTAGTTCTATATAGTAAAATTTTAATTAGATGATCAAATCTCATATAACTAAATTAAATATATATCTAACATATAATTTCTATCTAATTCATCTAACATTTGACATTAATATCTAACATATGTTCATATAGGTGAAACATTAAACACTTACTAGTTCTATTAATTCAACTAAATAAACTAGTTCTATTAATTCAACTAAGCATTTACTAAAAATAAACTAGTTCTATTAATTTTCTTACTAAAATATATAAAGTAGCTAGTTCTATATAGTAATATTTTAATTAGATCATCAAATCTCATATAACTAAATTTTCTTACTAAAAATAAACTAGTTCTATTAATTCAACTAGTTCAACTAAGCATTTACTAAAAATAAACTAGTTCTATTAATTCAATTGACATTAATATCTTGCTAATTCATCTAACAATTGACATTAATATTTAACGTTTCTATCTAATTCATCTAACATTCGACATTAATCTAACATTCTTATGTAGGTAATTCATCTAATTAACAATTTGACATGCATTCATCTAAAAAACAGAAAACAGAAAACAAGTAAAAAAATGTGTGTTTGTGTGTGTGCGTGTGTGTGTACGTGTTTGTGTGTGTGTACGAGCGGAGGCGGCGGCGTATGGGGTGGCGGCATACGGGCGGCGGGGGCGTACGGGGCGGCGGCGTACGGGCGGCGGGGGCGTACGGGGCGGTGGCGTATGGGCGGCGGGGGCGAGACGGGCGGCGGCCGGCGTATGGGGACGGCGACGACGGGGACGGCGATGACGGGAGGTGGCCGGTGTATGGGGCGGCGGCGCGAGACGGCGACGACGGGCGGCAGGGGCAGCAACGAGCGGCGGGGGCGGCGAGGGCGAGATAGCGATGGGCGACGACGCGGGACGGGAGCGGCGGCAATATCGCGAAGAGGTTGGAGATGCGGAGATGAAACAGAATTTTTCGCAAGTGCCATATATATAGGAGGGGCCTCTAGTACCGGTTGGAGCCACCAACCGGTACTAAAGGCCAATTTTGGCCAGCCCAAGCGGCGGGAAGCGGCCCCCTTTAGTACTGGTTCGTGGCTCCAACTGGTACTACAGGCCACCCTTTAGTACCGGTTGGAGCCATGAACCGGTACTAAAGGGGTATGCTGCGGTGCGCAAAGTTTAGTCCCACCTTGCCGGGCAAAGGGCAGTCGCACTGGTTTATAAACCCAGTCGCGGCTGCTCTATCGAACTCCATTGTAAACCAGGCTTCTAGGCCTAACTATGACGCGCTGTCCTGTGAGCCTGCTGGCCCTTGTGGGCCTGAATTTACATGCCCAAGGCCTAGTAGGCCCACTGGACAGCGCCCCAATAATTTTTCATATAGTTTTTTCTTGTCTGCTTTATTTATTTTTTCTATTTTTTTCTGAGTAGTTTTTTTATATAGTTTTTTTCTTTTCTGATTTATTTATTTTCTTCTATTTATTTCTGAGTAGTTTTTTTATATTTTTTTTTCTTTTCTGCTTTATTTATTTTCTTCTATTTGTTTCTGAGTAGTTTTATATAGTTTTTTTCTTTTCTGCTTTATTTATTTTCTTCATTTTATTTCTGAGTAGTTTTTTATATAGTTTTTTTTCTTTTCTGAGATTGTCCAGTTTGTACACGAAGTGCGTCCAGTTTTTGCCATAACTTTCTCTACTCTTTTGCACATGCTATGTGGGTGAAATGATGATACCATGCCAAGTTTTAACATTTTCACAGTTCATTTTGTAGTGATTTTCAATTTCACGGTCCTTTAGCTCTCCAAACAAATCGGTAAAAGACTGAAAATAGCAAATGATATCAGAACATGTTGAAAATTTATGATGTCGCTTTGAATGGTGCATACGGAACGCAAAAAAAGTTTGGAGTTGAAATAAGTTTAAAAAAATGAAGTGCCCGTGTAACAGATGAGTTCTCGTCCGGAACCCTGATACTCCAAAACAGATTGTCCAGTTTGTACACGAAGTGCATCCAGTTTTTGTCGTAACCCTCTCTACTCTTTTGCACATGCATTGTGGGTGAAATGGTGATACTATGCCAAGTTTCAACATTTTCAGAGTTCATTTTGTAGTGATTTTCAATTTCACGGTCATTTAGCTCACTAAAGAAAATTGGTAAATGACTGAAAAATAGCAAATGATGTCAGAACGTGTTGAAAATTGATGACGTCGCTTTGAATGGTGAATACGGAACGCAAAAAAAGTCTGGAGTTCAAATAAGTTTAAAAAAATGAAGTGCCCGTGTAATAGATGAGTTCTCGTCCGAAACCCTGATACTCCGAAAGAGATTGTCTAGTTTGTACACGAAGTGCGTGCAGTGTTTCCCATAACCCTCTCTCCTATTTTGCACATGCTATGTGGCTGAAATGATGATACCATGCCAAGTTTCAACATTTTCAGAGTTCATTTTATAGTGATTTTCAATTTCACGATCATTTAGCTCTCTAAACAAATCGGTAAATGACTGAAAAATAGCAAATGATTTCAGAACGTGTTGAAAATTGATGACGTCACTTTGAATGGTGCATACAGAACGCAGAAAAAGTCTGGAGTTCAAATAAGTTTAAAAAAATGAAGTGCCCGTGTAATAGATGATTCTCTCGTGTGAAACCTTGATACTCCGAAAGAGATTGTCCAGTTTGTACACGAAGTGCATCCAGTTTTTGCTGTAACCCTCTCTACTCTTTTGCACATGCTATGTGGGTGAAATGATGATACCATGCCAAGTTTCAACATTTTCAGAGTTCATTTTGTAGTGATTTTCAATTTCACGGTCATTTAGCTCTCTAAACAAATCGGTAAATGACTAAAAAAATAGCAAATGATGTCAGAACGTGTTGAAAATTGATGATGTCTCTTTGAATGGTGCATACGGAACGCAAAAAAGTCTGGAGTTCAAATAAGTTTAAAAAAATGAAGTGCCCGTGTAACAGATGAGTTCTCATCCGGAACCCTGATACTCCGAAAGAGATTGTCCAGTTTATACACGAAGTGCGTCAAGTTTTTGTCGTAACCCTCTCTACTCTTTTGCACATGTTATGTGGGTGAAATTATGATACCATGCCAAGTTTCAACATTTTCAGAGTTCATTTTGTAGTGATTTTCAATTTCACGGTCATTTAGCTGGGGCGACCGGCGCGGGGGGATTGAGGGGGAGACCGAGTGAGTTTGAGTGTGAGTGGAGAGAGGAAAGAGTGAGGGCGTAAACATGTAAAAATATACATCAAAAATACATTGATTATCAATGATCTTTTTGTGTACAATCTGAATTGTCAATATGAGTCAACGGTTTAGAAACCGGTGAAGACTCATATTGCGACCACAAATTCTACACATAGAGTTCTATGAAGACCAAGTGCTTGTGATAGTTTGAGAAGTAACATATTTAAGGTGGAAAAATACTGCTAGGGGAGTGAGCTGGGACTAAAAACAGCCTGCCACAACCTCTTTACTACCGGTTCATGCCATGAACCGGTAATAAAGGGGCTAGCCGAGCCCCAGCCTGACAATAGCCAGCCACTGCCTCTTGAGTACCGGTTCGTGGCACGAACTGATACTAAAGGTTCGCTACGAACCGGTACTAAAGATCTCCTCCCACCTAGCCGTTGGAACCAGCACTAATGGACACATTAGTGCCGGCTCAAATTCAAACCGAGACTAATGTGTCTCACATTTGACCTTTTTCTACTAGTGTCCTACTCCTACTAGGAGGAGGAGGACTCCTCGTGGCGCGCCTACAGGGGCCGGCTGGCCTCCCCCCTTGCTCCTTTATATACGGGGGCAGGGGCACCTCTACACACACAAGTTGATATGTTGATCTCTCCCAGCCGTGTGCGGTGCCCCCCCCCCACCATAATCCACCTCGATCATATCGTAGCGGTGCTTAGGCGAAGCCCTGCGTCGGTAGCATCATCATCACCGTCATCACGCCGTCGTGCTGACGGAACTCTCCTGTGAAGCTCTGCTGGATCGGAGTTCGTGGGACATCATCGAGTTGAACGTGTGCGGAACTCGGAGGTGCCGTGCGTTCGGTACTTGGATCGGTCGGATCGTGAAGATGTACGACTACATCAACCGCGTTGTGCTAACGCTTCCGCTTTCGGTCTACGAGGGTACATGGACACACTCTCCCCTCTCGTTGCTATGCATCACCATGATAATGTGTGTGCGTAGGAAAAGTTTTGAAATTACTAAGTTCCCCAACAGTGGAATCCGAGCCAGGTTTATGCGTAGATGTTATATGAACTAGTAGAACACAAGTGAGTTGTGGACGATACAAGTCATACTGCTTACCAGCATGTCACACTTTGGTTCGGTGATATTGTTGGATGAAGCGGCCCGGACCGACATTACGTGTATGCTTACGCGATACTGGTTCTACCGACGTGCTTTGCACACAGGTGGCTGGCGGGTGTCATTTTCTCCAACTTTAGTTGAATCGAGTGTGGCTACGCCCGGTCCTTGAGAAGGTTAAAATAATACTAACTTGACAAACTGTCGTTGTGGTTTTGATGCCTAGGTAAGAACGGTTCTTGCTCAGCCCGTAGCAGCCACGTAAAACTTGCAACAATAAAGTAGAGGACGTCTAACTTGTTTTTGCAGGGCATGTTGTGATGTGATATGGTCAATACATGATGCTATATTTTATTATATGAGATGATCATGTTTTGTAACCGAGTTATCGGCAACTGGCAGGAGCCATATGGTTGTCACATTATTGTATGCAATGTAATCGCCCTGTAATGGCTTCACTTTATCACTAAGTGGTAGCGATAGTCGTAGAAGCAATATTTGGCGAGATGACAACGATGCTACGATGGAGATCAAGGTGTTGTGCCGATGACGATGGTGATCATGACGGTGCTTCGGAGATGGAGATCACAAGCACAAGATGATGATGGCCATATCATATCACTTATATTGATTGCATGTGATGTTTATCTTTTATGCATCTTATTTTGCTTAGATCAACGGTAGCATTATAAGATGATATCTCACTAAATTTCAAGGTACAAGTGTTCTCCCTGAGTATGCACCATTGCGAAAGTTCATCGTGCCGAGACACCACGTGATGATCGGATGCAATAAGCTCTACGTTCACATACAACGGGTGCAAGCCAGTTTTGCACATGCAGAATACTCAGGTTAAACTTGACGAGCCTAGCGTATGCAGATATGGCCTTGGAACACTAGAGACCAAAAGGTCGAGCGTGAATCATACAGAAGATATGGTCGACATAGTGATGTTCACAATTGAAAACTACTCCATCTCACGTGATGATCGGACATGGTTTAGTTGATATGGATCATGTGATCACTTAGATGATTAGAGGGATGTCTATCTAAGTGGGAGTTCTTTAATAATTTGATTAACTAAACTTTAATTTATCATGAACTTAGTACC
The DNA here is from genome assembly GCA_034509565.1 of Triticum monococcum. Classification (NCBI taxonomy): domain Eukaryota; kingdom Viridiplantae; phylum Streptophyta; class Magnoliopsida; order Poales; family Poaceae; genus Triticum; species Triticum monococcum. Next base: position 113,501,605 of record CM067843.1, read on the forward strand.
TGATAGTATTTTGCATGTCTATGTTGTTGTAGATAGATGGCATGTGTTGTTGTTCTGTTGAATTTTAATGCGTTCCTTGAGAAAGCAAAGTTGAAAGATGATGGTAGAAATTACACCGACGGGGTCCATAACTTCAGGATTATCCTCATTGTTGCATAGAAGAATTATGTCCTAGAAGCACCACTAGGTGCCAAACCTGCTGCAAGAGCAACAATAGATGTTATGAACGTCTGGCAGAGCAAAGCGGATGACTAATCAATAGTTCAGTGTGCCATGCTTTACGGGTTAGAACCGGGACTTCAACGATGTTTTGAACGTCATTGAGCATATGAGATGTTCCAGGAGTTGAAGTTAATATTTCAAGAAAATGCCCGGATTGAGAGATATGAAGTCTCCAATAAGTTCTACAGTTGCAAGATGGAGGAGAACAGTTCTATCAGTGAGCATATACTAAAAATGTCTGGGTATAACAATCACTTGATTCAACAGGGAGTTAATCTTCCGGATGGTAGTGTTATTGACAGAATTCTTCAATCACTGCCACCAAGCTACAAGAGCTTCGTGATGAACTATAACATGCAAGGGATGGATAAGACGATTCCCGAGCTCTTCGCAATGCTAAAAGCTGTGCAGGTAGAAATCAAGAAGGAGCATCAAGTGTTGATGGTCAACAAGACCACCAGTTTCAAGAAAAAGGGCAAAGGGAAGAAGAAGAAGGGGAACTTCAAGAAGAACGGCAAACAAGTTGTTGTTTAGGAGAAGAAACCCAAGTCTGGACCTAAGCCTGAGACTGAGTGATTCTACTGCAAACAGACTGGTCACTGGAAGCGGAACTACCCCAAGTATTTGGCGGATAAGAAGGATGGCAAGGTGAACAAAGGTATATGTGATATACATGTTATTGATGTGTACCTTACTAATTCTCGCAGTAGTGCCTGGGTATTTGATACTAGTTGTGTTGCTAATATTTGCAACTCGAAACAGGGACTACGGATTAAGCGAAGATTAGCAAAGGATGAGTGACGATGCGCGTGGGAAATGGTTCCAAAGTCGATGTGATCGCGGTCGGCACGCTACCTCTACATCTACCTTCGGGATTAGTTTTAGACCTAAATAATTGTTATTTGGTGCCAGCGTTGAGCATGAACATTATATCTGGATCTTGTTTAATGTGAGATTGTTATTCATTTAAATTAGAGAATAATGGTTGTTCTATTTATATGATTAATATCTTTTACGGTCATGCACCCTTAAAGAGTGGTCTATTGTTTTTGAATCTCGATAGTGAAGATACACATATTCATAGTATTGAAGCTAAAAGATGCAGAGTTGATAACGGCAGTGCAACTTATTTGTGGCACTACCGTTTGGGTCATATTGGTGTAAAGCGCATGAAGAAACTCCATTCTGATGGACTTTTGGAATCACTTGATTGTGAATCACTTGGTACTTGCGAACCATGCCTCATTGGCAAGATGACTAAAACACCATTCTCCGGAAGAATGGAGCGAGCAAAAGATTTGTCGGAAATCATACATACTGATGTATGTGGTCCGATGAATGTTGAGGCTCGTGGCGGATATCGTTATTTTCTAACCTTCACAGAAGATTTGAGCAGATATGGGTATATCTACTTGATGAAACATAAGTCTGAAACATTTGAAAAGTTCAAAGAATTTCAGAGTGAAGTGGAAAATCATCGTAACAAGAAAATAAAATTTCAAGGATTTGATCGTGGAGGAGAATATTTGAGTTACGAGTTTAGTCTTCATTTGAAACAATGCGAAATAGTTTCGCAACTCACTCCACCCGGAAAACCACAGCGTAATGGTGTGCCCGAATGTTGTAGTCGTACTTTACTAGATATGGTGCGATCTATGATGTCTCTTACTGATTTACCGCTATCATTTTGGGGTTATGCTTTAGATATGGCTGCATTCACGTTAAATAGGGCACCATCTAAGCCTGTTGAGACGACTCCTTATGAAATGTGGTTTGGCAAGAAACCAAAGTTGTCGTTTCTTAAAGTTTGGGCTGCGATGCTTATGTGATAAAGCTTCAACCCGATAAGCTCGAACCCAAATTGGAGAAATGTGTCTTCATAGGATACCCAAAAGAAACAGTTGGGTACACCTTCTATGATAGATCCGAAGGCAAGACTTTTGTTGCTAAGAATGGATCCTTTCTAGAGAAGGAGTTTCTCTCGAAAGAAGTGAGTGGGAGGAAAGTAGAACTTGATGAGGTAACTGTACCTGCTCCCTTATTGGAAAGTAGTTCATCACAAAAACCGGTTCCTGTGACACCTACACCAATTAGTGAGGAAGCTAATGATGATGATCATGAAACTTTAGATCAAATTACTACCGAACCTCGTAGGTCAACCAGAGTAAGATCCACACCAGAGTGATACGGTAATCCTATTCTAGAGGTCATGTTGCTAGACCATGACGAACCTACGAACTATGAGGAAGCGATGATGAGCCCAGATTCCGCAAAATGGCTAGAATCCATGAAATATGAGAGGGGGCCATGTATGAGAACAAAGTGTGGACTTTGGTTGACTTTCCCGATGATTGGCAAGCCATCGAGAATAAATGGATCTTCAAGAAGAAGACTGACGCGGATGGTAATGTTACTGTATACAAAGCTCGACTTGTTGCGAAAGGTTTTCAACAAGTTCAAGGAGTTGACTACGATGAGACCTTCTCACCCGTAGCGATTCTTAAGTCCGGCCGAATCATGTTAGCTATTGCCGCATTTTATGATTATGAAATTTGGCAAATGGATGTAAAGACTGCATTCCTGAATGGATTTCTGGAAGAAGAGTTGTATATGATGCAACCTGAAGGTTTTATTGACCCAAAAGGTGCTAACAAAGTGTGCAAGCTCCAGCGATCCTGAAGGTTTTAGTTTACTGCTATTGCTTTCTTCATGACTCATACATGTTCCTATGACTATGAGGTTATGCAACTCCCAATTACCAGAGGAACACTTTGTGTGCTACCAAATGTCACAACGTAACTGGGTGATCATAAAGGTGCTCTACAGGTGTCTCCGATGGTACTTGTTGAGTTGGCATAGATCAAGATTAGGATTTGTCACTCCGATTGTCGGAGAGGTATCTCTGGGCCCACTCGGTAATGCACATCACTATAAGCCTTGCAAGCATTGTAACTAATGAGTTAGTTGCAAGATGATGTATTATGGAACGAGTAAAGAGACTTGCTGGTAACGAGATTGAACTAGGTATTGAGATACCGACGATCGAATCTTGGGCAAGTAACATACCGATGACAAAGGGAACAACGTATGTTGTTATGCGGTTTGATCGGTAAAGATCTTGTGGGAGCCAATATGAGCATCTAGGTTCTGCTATTGGTTATTGACCGGAGATGTATCTCGGTCATGTCTACATAGTTCTCGAACCCGTAGGGTCCGCACGCTTAAAGTTCGGTGACGATCGGTATTATGAGTTTTTGTGTTTTGATGTACCAAAGGTAGTTCAGAGTCCCAGATATGATCACGGACATGACGAGGAGTCTCGAAATGGTCGAAACGTAAATATCGATATATTGGATGACTATATTCAGACACCGGAAGTGTTCCGGGTGGTTTCAGAGAAAACCAGAGTGCCGGAAGGTTACCGGAACCCCCTCGGGAGAAATAGTGGGCCTTATGGGCCTTAGTGGAGAGAGAGGGTTGGCCTTGGGCAGGCCGCGCGCCCCGCCCCCTGTGGTCCGAATTGGACTAGGAGAGGGGGCAGCGCCCCCTTTCCTTCTCCCTCTCCCCCTTCCTTTCCCCCTCCTAGTAGGAGTAGGAAAGAGGGGTGAGGGAGTCCTGGATTAGGGGGTGTCTGGATGGCCGGACTATACCTTCAGTCGGACTCCTGGACTATGAAGATACAAGATTGAAGACTCCGTCCCATGTCCGGAGGGGACTTTCCTTGGCGTGGAAGGCAAGCTTGGCGAGACGGATATGAAGATATCCTACCATTGTAAACGACTCTATGTAACCCTAACCCTACCCGGTGTCTATATAAACCGGAGGGTTTTAGTCTGTAGGACAACATACACATCCACAATCATACCATAGGCTAGCTTCTAGGGTTTAGCCTCCTCGATCTCGTGGTAGATCTACTCCTGTACTACCCATATCATCAATATTAATCAAGCAGGACGTAGGGTTTTACCTCCATCGAGAGGACCCGAACCTGGGTAAAACTTCGTGTCCCCTGCCTCATGTTACCATCCGGCCTAGACGCACAGATCGGGACCCCCTACCCGAGATCCGCCGGTTTTGACACCGACATTGGTGCTTTCATTGAGAGTTCCTCTGTGTCGTCGCCTTCAGGCTCGATGGCTCCTACGATCATCAATAGCGATGCAGTCCAGGGTGAGACCTTCTTCCCTGGACAGATCTTCGTCTTTCGCGGCTTCACACTGCGGGCCAATTCGCTTGGCCGTCTGGAGCAGATCGAAAGCTACGCCCCTGGCCGTCAGGTCAGATTTGGAAATTTAAACTACCCGGCTGACATCCGCGGAGACTTGATCTTCGACGGATTCGAGCCACTGCCGAGCACGCCGCTCTGTCACGACGAGCATGATTTAGCTCTGCCGCCGAACAGTGCCCTGGAGGCCGCACCCGCGTCTGCTCCGACCCCTAATTCAGAGCCAACTGCGTCGATCGAGGATGGGCGGTTGGACGCCACCTCGGGGGATGCGACCCTAACGGCGATTGAGCCGAACACCAGCCCCGTACTCTGCGAGACTCGTGACTCCAAGGAGCCGAACTCCTCTCCAAACTTCGAACCCTCCGCGCCCCTGCTGATCGAATCCGATTGGGCGCCGATCATGGAGTTCACTGTCGCGGACATCTTTCAGCACTCGCCTTTGGGTGATATCCTGAAGTCACTGAAGTCTCTCTCTTTATCAGGAGAGCCCTGGCCGGACTACGGTCAGCAAGGTTGGGGTACGGACGATGAAGAAATTCAAAGCCCACCCACCACCCACTTCGTAGCCACTGTCGACGACTTAACCGACATGCTCAACTTCGACGCCGAAGACATCGACGGTGTGGACGCCGATGAAGGAGATGATGAAGCACCAGTGCCTACTAGGCCCTGGAAAGCCACCTCGTCGTATGACATATATATGGTGGACACCCCAAAAGAGGGAGATGGCGATGGAACAGTGGAGGATGACCCCTCCAAGAAACAACCTAAGCGCCGGCGTCAGCGGCACCGCTCAAAATCCCACCAAAACAAATACGGTGATTCCAGCACGGGAGATAATAATACTTCAGAAAGCGCCGAAGAAAACCCCCTCCAGCAAGATTTAGCACAGGAGGATGGAGAAACCAGCCCTCATGAGAGATCGGCAAACAGAGAGGTCGAGGACGATAATTATATGCCTCCCTCCGAAGATGAGGCAAGCCTCGACGATGACGAATTCGTCGTGCCAAAGGATCCCATCGAGCAAAAGCGTTTCCAATGCAGGCTTATGGCCATGGCAAGAAGCCTCAAGAAAAAATAGCAACAGCTCAGAGCTGATCAAGATTTTCTAGTCGACAGATGGACTGAAGTCCTTGCGGCCGAAGAGCATAAACTCGAACGCCCCTCCAAGAGCTACCCAAAGCGCAGGTTGCTACCCCAATTAGAGGAGGAAGCACTTGATGCGGCCGACCGGCCACCTCGTGGTCGCGACAGAGAGGCCTCTCGGCCCTCCACTCAAGCCGCACCCCGTACCAAGGCACGGGAATATGCGCCGGACTTACGAGACATGTTGGAGGACAAGGCAAGGCAAACAAGATCAATCTACGGATCGCGTGGGCGCCCCACGGCTCGAGACGGCAACCGTCACGCCGGCCACAAATTCGGCAGGGCCGAACACAGTAGACAAGGCTCACTGGAGCTACGTCATGATATAGCCCAATACAGAGGCGCCGCACACCCACTCTGCTTTACAGACGAAATAATGGATCATCAAATCCCCGAGGGTTTCAAACCTGTAAACATCGAATCATATGATGGCACAACAGATCCTATGGTATGGATCGAGGATTATCTCCTTCATATCCACATGGCCCGCGGCGATGATTTCCACGCCATCAAATACCTCCCACTCAAGCTTAAAGGACCAGCTCGGCATTGGCTTAACAGCTTGCCAACAGGATCAATCAGTTGTTGGGAGGAACTGGAAGCCGCATTCCTCGTCAATTTCCAGGGCACTTATGTGCGACCCTTGGACGCCGATGACCTAAGTCACATAATTCAGCAGCTAGAGGAATCGGCCAGGCAATTCTGGACACGGTTCCTAACAAAGGAAAATCAAATAGTCGACTATCCGGACACTGAGGCCCTAGCAGCCTTCAAGCACAATATCCGTGACGAGTGGCTGGCCCGGCACCTTGGACAGGAAAAGCCGAAATCTATGGCAGCACTCACGACACTCATGACCCGCTTTTGCACGGGAGAAGACAGCTAGCTTGCTCGTAGCAACAATATGACCAAGAACCCTGGTACTTCGGACACCAGGGACAGTAGTGGCAAGTCGCGGCGCAACAAGCAGAAGCGCCGCATTAACGGCGACAATGCTGAGGATACGGCAGTTAATGCCGGATTCATAGGCTCTAAATCCGGTCAGCGGAAAAAGCCATTCAAAAGGAATCCTAGGGGCCCGTCCAGTTTGGATCGGATACTCGACCGCTCGTGCCAGATACATGGCACCCCCGAAAAGCCAGCCAATCACACCAACAGGGATTGTTGGGTGTTCAAGCAGGCAGGCAACTTAAATGCTGAAAACGAAGACAAGGGGCTGCATAGCGATGACGACGAGGAGCCCCGGCCGCTGAACAATAGTGGACAGAAGGGTTTTTTCCCCACAAGTGCGGACGGTGAACATGATATACGCAACCCACGTCCCCAAAAGGGAGCGGAAGCGCGCATTAAGGGACGTATATGCGGTAGAGCCAGTCGCCCCAAAGTTCAACCCATGGTCCTCCTGCCTGATTACCTTTGATCGAAGGGACCATCCCACTAGCATCCGTCATGGTGGATTCGCCACATTGGTTCTAGACCCAATTATTGACGGATTTCATCTCACTAGAGTCCTTATGGACGGCGGCGGCAGCCTGAACCTACTTTACCAAGATACAGTGCGGAAAATGGGCAGAGATCCCTCGAGGATTAAGCCCACCAAAAAGACCTTTAAAGGCATAATACCAGGTGTAGAGGCCAACTATACAGGCTCAGTCACACTTGAAGTCGTCTTCGGATCTCCGGATAATTTGCGAAGCGAGGAGTTAATCTTCGACACAGTCCCGTTTCGCAGTGGTTATCACGCACTGCTCGGGCGAACCGCATTCGCTAAGTTCAATGCGGTGCCGCATTACGCATACCTTAAGCTCAAGATGCCAGGCCCTCAAGGAGTAATTACGGTCAATGGAAACACCGAACGCTCCCTCCAAATGGAGGAGGACACGGCGGCCCTTGCAGCGGAAGTACAAAGCAACCTCTCCAGGCAGTTCTCCAGTCCGGCCACTAAACGACCGGACACCTTCAAGCGCGCCCGGAGTAACCTACAACAAGACTGCCTGGCACGATCCGAGCAAGCGTAGCAATGCGGCCCCGACCCCAACCCTCGCAAAAAGGCGACGCCAATACTTCGCGTACATAACTACGCTCTAGAGATACCATGGGCACAGGGGGAGGGGCACCATCATGGCACACCCAAAACACGGCTTAAACCATACCAGGGGCTGCCGATTTTTTAATTTTCTCTTACTTTCAGGACTTCATCCTTCGTAAGGCCTGTTCGGCAGTTCAATTGCCGCAAAAACGATGCAAGAACCAGGGAAGCAGACAAGCCACGCCGCATTACGGAACTCCCAGGGGGTCTCTATCACGAGTAGTATACCCGTTCTGCATACTATTCTGCAGCTTGCCCCTGGAACGGACATGTTAACTAGTCCAACCTTCCAATTATCACATTACTTGTATCGTTCTGCCTTGATCGCACACCTTTTTAATTAACAATGCATAGCTTTCGTCTATTTTTGCATTACCTTTTTTCTTTATATATGTACCTTAACGACATGTTGCACCCGTACACGTTGGTACTGTTGGGGAACGTAGTAATTTCAAAAAAATTCCTACGCACACGCAAGATCATGGTGATGCATAGCAATGAGAGGGGAGAGTGTGATCTACGTACCCTTGTAGATCGACAACGGAAGCGTTTGGTTGATGTAGTCGTACGTCTCCACGGCCCGACCGATCAAGCACCGAAACTACGGCACCTCCGAGTTCTAGCACACGTTCAGCTCGATGACGATCCCCGGACTCCGATCCAGGAAAGTGTCGGGGAAGAGTTCCGTCAGCACGACGGCGTGGTGACGATCTTGATGTACTACTGTCGCAGCGCTTCGCCTAAGCACCGCTACAATATTATCGAGGACTATGGTGGCAGGGGGCGCCGCACACGGCTAAGAATATGATCACGTGGATCAACTTGTTTTCCTCTGGGGTGCCCCTGCCTCCGTATATAAAGGTTCAAGAGGGGGAGGCCGGCCGGCTATCATAGGCGTGCCAGGAGGAGTCCTACTCCCTCCGGGAGTAGGACTTCTCCCCCAATCCTAGTTGGAATAGGATTTGTGAGGTGGGAAAAGAGGGAGAGAGAAGGAGGGGGCGCCGGCCCCTCTCTCCTTGTCCTATTCGGACTAGGGGGAGGGGCGCGCAGCCCAGCCCTGGCCGCCTCTCCTCTTCTTGCACTAAGGCCCATATAGCTCCCGGGGGTTTCGATAACCTCCCGGTACTCCGATAAAATCCCGATTTCACCCGGAACACTTATGATATCCAAACATAGGCTTCCAATATATCAATCTTTATGTCTCGACCATTTCGAGACTCCTCGTCATGTCTGTGATCACATCCAGGCCTCCGAACAACCTTCGGTACATCAAAACGTATAAACTCATAATATAACCTTCATCGAAACCTTAAGCGTGTGGACCCTACGGGTTCGAGAACAATGTAGACATGACCGAGACATGTCTCCGGTCAATAACCAATAGGGGGACCTGGATGCCCATATTGGCTCCTACATATTCTACGAAGATCTTTATCGGTCAGACCGCATAACAACATACGTTGTTCCCTTTGTCATCGGTATGTTACTTGCCCGAGATTCGATCGTCGGTATCCAATACCTAGTTCAATCTCGTTACCGGCAAGTCTCTTTACTCGTTCCATAATACATCATCGCAGAACTAAATCATTAGTTGAATTGCTTGCAAGGCTTAAGTGATGTGCATTACCGAGAGGGCCCAGAGATACCTCTCCGACGATCGGAGTGACAAATCCTAGTCTCGAAATACGTCAACCCAACATGTACCTTTGGAGACACCTGTAGAGCACCTTTATAATCACCCAGTTACGTTGTGACGTTTGGTAGCTTACAAAGTGTTCCTCTAGCACACGGGAGTTACATAATCTCATAGTCATAGGAACATGTATAAGTCATGAAGAAAGCAATAGCAACCTACTAAACGATCGGGTGCTAAGCTAATGGAATGGGTCATGTCAATCAGATCATTCAACTAATGATGAGATCCCGTTTAATCAAATGACAACTCTTTGTCCATGGTTAGGAAACATAACCATCTTTGATTAACGAGCTAGTCAAGTAGAGACATACTAGTGACACTTTGTTTGTCTATGTATTCACACATGTATTATGTTTCCGGCTAATACAATTCTAGCATGAATAATAAACTTTTATCATGATATAAGGAAATAAATAATAACTTTATTATTGCCTCTAGGGCATATTTCCTTTAGTCTCCCACTTGCACTAGAGTCAATAATCTAGATTACACAGTAATGATTCTAACACCCATGGAGCTTTGGTGCTGATCATGTTTTGCTCGTGGAAGAGGCTTAGTCAACGGATCTGCTACATTCAGCTCCGTATGTATCTTGCAAATCTCTATGTCTCCCACCTGGACTAGATCCCGGATGGAATTGAAGCGTCTCTTGATGTGTTTGGTCCTCCTGTGAAATCTGGATTCCTTTGCCAAGGCAATTGCACCAGTATTGTCAAATAAGATTTTCATTGGACCCGATGAACTAGGTATGACACCTAGATCGGATATGAACTCCTTCATCCAGACTCCTTCATTTGCTGCTTCCGAAGCAGCTATGTACTCCGCTTCACATGTAGATCCCGCCACGACGCTTTGTTTAGAACTGCACCAACTGACAGCTCCACCGTTTAATGTAAATACGTATCCGGTTTGCAATTTAGAATCGTCCGGATCAGTGTCAAAGCTTGCATCAACGTAACCGTTTACGATGAGCTCTTTGTCACCTCCATATACGAGAAACATATCCTTAGTCCTTTTCAGGTATTTCAGGATGTTCTTGACCGTTGTCCAGTGATCCACTCCTGGATTACTTTGGAACCTCCCTGCTAGACTTATAGCAAGGCACACAACAGATCTGGTACACAGCATTGCATACATGATAGAGCCTATGGCTGAAGCATAAGGAACATCTTTCATTTTCTCTCTATCTTCTGCAGTGGTCGGGCATTGAGTCTGACTCAACTTCATACCTTGTAATACAGGCAAGAACCCTTTCTTTGCTTGATCCATTTTGAACTTCTTCAAAATCTTGTCAAGGTATGTGCTTTGTGAAAGTCCAATTAAGCATCTTGATCTATCTCTATAGATCTTTATGCCTAATATGTAAGCAGCTTCACCGAGGTCTTTCATTGAAAAACTCTTATTCAAGTATCCCTTTATTCTATCCAAAAATTCTATATCATTTCCAATCAGTAATATGTCATCCACATATAATATCAGAAATGCTATAGAGCTCCCACTCACTTTCTTGTAAATACAGGCTTCTCCGAGAGTCTGTATAAAACCAAATGCTTTGATCACACTATCAAAGCGTTTATTCCAACTCCGAGAGGCTTGCACCAGTCCATAAATGGATCGCTGGAGCTTGCACACTTTGTTAGCTCCCTTTGGATCGACAAAACCTTCCCGTTGCATCATATACAACTCTTCTTCCAGAAATCCATTCAGGAATACAGTTTTGACATCCATCTGCCAAATTTCATAATTATAAAATGCGGCAATTGCTAACATGATTCGGACAGACTTAAGCATCGCTACGGGTGAGAAGGTCTCATCATAGTCAACCCCTTGAACTTGTCGAAAACCTTTTGCGACAAGTCGAGCTTTGTAGACAGTAATATTACCGTCGGCATCAGTCTTCTTCTTGAAGATCCATTTATTCTCAATTGCTTGCCGATCATCGGGCAAGTCAACCAAAGTCCATACTTTGTTCTCATACATGGATCCCATCTCAGATTTCATGGCTTCAAGCCATTTCGCGGAATCTGGGCTCACCATCGCTTCTTCGTAGTTCGTAGGTTCATCATGATCTAGTAGCATGATTTCCAGAACAGGATTACCGTACCACTCTAGCGCGGATCTTACTCTGGTTGATCTACGAGGTTTAGTAGTATCTTGTTCTGAAGTTTCATGATCATTATCATTAGCTTCCTCACTAATTGGTGTAGGTGTCGCAGAAACAGGTTTCTGTGATGTACTACTTTCCAATAAGGGAGCAGGTACAGTTACCTCGTCAAGTTCTAGTTTCCTCCCACTCACTTCTTTCGAGAGAAACTCTTTCTCTAGAAAGGATCCATTCTTAGCAACGAATGTCTTGCCTTCGGATCTGTGATAGAAGGTGTACCCAACAGTCTCCTTTGGGTATCCTATGAAGACACATTTCTCCGATTTGGGTTCGAGCTTATCAGGTTGAAGCTTTTTCACATAAGCATCGCAGCCCCAAACTTTAAGAAACGACAACTTTGGTTTCTTGCCAAACCATAGTTCATAAGGTGTCGTCTCAACGGATTTTGATGGTGCCCTATTTAACATGAATGCGGCCGTCTCTAAAGCATAACCCCAAAACGATAGCGGTAAATCAGTAAGAGACATCATAGATCGCACCATATCTAGTAAAGTACGATTACGACGTTCGGACACACCATTGTGCTGTGGTGTTCCGGGTGGCGTGAGTTGTGAAAATATTCCGCATTGTTTCAAATGTATACCAAACTCGTAACTCAAACATTCTCCTCCACGATCAGATCGTAGAAACTTATTTTTTTGTTACGATGATTTTCAACTTCACTCTGAAATTCTTTGAACTTTTCAAATGTTTCACACTTATGTTTCATTAAGTAGATATACCCATATCTACTTAAGTCATCTGTGAAGGTGAGAAAATAACGATATCCGCCATGAGCCTCAATATTCATCAGACCACATACATCTGTATGTATGATTTCCAACAAATCTGTTGCTCTCTCCATAGTACCGGAGAACGGTGTTTTAGTCATCTTGCCCGTGAGGCACGGTTCGCAAGTACCAAGTGATTCATAATCAAGTGGTTCCAAAAGTCCATCGGTATGGAGTTTCTTCATGCGATTTACACCGATATGACCTAAACGGCAGTGCCACAAATAAGTTGCACTTTCATTATCAACTCTGCATCTTTTGGCTTCAACATTATGAATATGTGTGTTACTACTATCGAGATTCATCAAAAATAGACCACTCTTCAAAGGTGCATGACCATAAAAAATATTACTCATATAAATAGAACAACTATTATTCTCTGATTTAAATGAATAACCGTCTCGCATTAAACAAGATCCAGATATAATGTTCATGCTCAACGCTGGCACCAAATAACAATTATTTAGGTCTAATATTAATCCCGAAGGTAGATGTAGAGGTAGCGTGCCGACCGCGATCACATCGACTTTGGAACCGTTTCCCACGCGCATCGTCACCTCATCCTTGGCCAGTGTTCGCTTAATCCGTAGTCCCTGTTTCGAGTTGCAAATATTAGCAACAGAACCAGTATCAAATACCCAGGTGCTACTGCGAGCTCTAGTAAGGTACACATCAATAACATGTATATCACATATACCTTTGTTCACCTTGCCATCCTTCTTATCCGCCAAATACTTGGGGCAGTTCCGCTTCTAGTGACCAGTCTGCTTGCAGTAGAAGCACTCAGTTTCAGGCTTAGGTCCAGACTTGGGTTTCTTCTCTTGAGCAGCAACTTGCTTGTTGTTCTTCTTGAAGTTCGCCTTCTTCTTCCCTTTGCCCTTTTTCTTGAAACTAGTGGTCTTGTTGACCATCAACACTTGATGCTGCTTTTTGATTTCTACCTCCGCAGCTTTCAGCATTGCGAAGAGCTCGGGAATAGTCTTATTCATTCCTTGCATATTATAGTTCATCACGAAGCTCTTGTAGCTTGGTGGCAGTGATTGGAGAATTCTGTCAATGACGCAATCATCTGGAAGATTAACTCCCATCTGAATCAAGTGATTATTATACCTAGACATTTTGAGTATATGCTCACTGACAGAACTGTTCTCCTCCATCTTGCAGCTATAGAACTTATTGGAGACTTCATATCTCTCAATCCGGGCATTTGCTTGAAATATTAACTTCAACTCCTGGAACATCTCATATGCTCCATGACGTTCAAAACGTCGTTGAAGTCCCGATTCTAAGCCGTAAAGCATGGCACACTAAACTATCGAGTAGTCATCAGCTTTGCTCTGCCACACGTTCATAACATCTGGTGTTGCTCCAGCAGCAGGCCTGGCACCCAGCGATGCTTCCAGGACGTAATTCTTCTGAGCAGCAATGAGGATAATCCTCAAGTTACGGACCCATTCCTTGTAATTGCTACCATCATCTTATAACTTTGCTTTCTCAAGGAACGCATTAAAATTCAACGGAACAACAGCACGGGCCATCTATCTACAATCAAACATACATAAGCAAGATACTATCAGGTACTAAGTTCATGATAAATTTAAGTTCAATTAATCATATTACTTAAGAACTCCCACTTAGATAGACATCCCTCTAATATTCTAAGTGATCACGTGATCCAAATCAACTAAACCATAACCGATCATCACGTGAAATGGAGTAGTTTTCAATGGTGAACATCACTATGTTGATCATATCTACTATATGATTCACGCTCGATCTTTCGATCTGAGTGTTCCGAGGCCATATCTGCATATGCTAGGCTCGTCAAGTTTAACCTGAGTATTCTGCGTGTGCAAAACTGGCTTGCACCCGTTGTAGATGGACGTAGAGCTTATCACACCCGATCATCACGTGGTGTCTGGGCACGACGAACTTTGGCAACGGTGCATACTCAGGGAGAACACTTTTATCTTGATAATTTAGTGAGAGATCATCTTATAATGCTACCGTCAATCAAAGCAAGATAAGATGCATAAAAGATAAACATCACATGCAATCAATATAAGTGATATGATATGGCCATCATCATCTTGTGCTTGTGATCTCCATCTCTGAAGCACCGTCATGATCACCATCATCACCAGCGCGACACCTTGATCTTCATCGTAGCATCGTTGTCGTCTCGCTAATCTTATGCTTCCACGACTATCGCTACCTCTTAGTGATAAAGTAAAGCATTACAGCGCGATTGCATTGCATACAATAAAGCGACAACCATATGGCTGCTGCCAGTTGCCGATAACTCGGTTACAAAACATGATCATCTCATACAATAAAATTCAGCATCATGTCTTGACCATATCACATCACAACATGCCCTGCAAAAACGAGTTAGACGTCTTCTACTTTGTTGTTGCAAGTTTTACATGGCTGCTACGGGCTTAAGCAAGAACCAATCTTACCTACGCATCAAAACCACAACGATAGTTTGTCAAGTTGGTGCTGTTTTAACCTTCGCAAGGACCGGGCGTAGCCACACTCGGTTCAACTAAAGTTGGAGAAACTGTCACCTGCAATCCACCTATGTGCAAAGCACGTCGGGAGAACCGGTCTCGCGTAAGCGTATGCGTAATGTCGGTCCAGGCCGCTTCGTCCAACAATACCACCGAACCAAAGTATGACATGCTGGTAAGCAGTATGACTTATATCGCCCACAACTCACGTGTGTTCTACTCGTGCATATAACATCAACACATAAAACCTAGGCTCGGATGCCACTGTTGGGGAACGTAGTAATTTCAAAAAAATTCCTACGCACACGCAAGATCATGGTGATGCATGGCAATGAGAGGGGAGAGTGTGATCTACGTACCCTTGTAGTTCGACAACGGAAGCGTTTGGTTGATGTAGTCATACGTCTCCACGGCCCGACCGATCAAGCACCGAAACTACGGCACCTCCGAGTTCTAGCACACGTTCAGCTCGATGACGATCCCCGGACTCCGATCCAGCAAAGTGTCGAGGAAGAGTTCCGTCAGCATGATGGCGTGGTGACGATCTTGATGTACTACTGTCGCAAGGCTTCGCCTAAGCACCGCTACAATATTATCGAGGACTATGGTGGCAGGGGGCGCCGCACACGGCTAAGAATATGATCACGTGGATCAACTTGTTTTCCTCTGGGGTGCCCCTGCCTCCGTATATAAAGGTTCAAGAGGGGGAGGCCGGCGGGCTATCATAGGGCGCGGCAGGAGGAGTCCTACTCCCTCCGGGAGTAGGACTTCTCCCCCAATCCTAGTTGGAATAGGATTCTTGAGGTGGGAAAAGAGGGAGAGAGATGGAGGGGCGCCGGCCCCCTCTCTCCTTGTCCTATTCGGACTAGGGGGGAGGGGCGCGCGGCCTAGCCCTGGCCGCCTCTCCTCTTCTTCCACTAAGGCCCACTAAGGCCCATATAGCTCCCGGTGGGTTCCGGTAACCTCCCGGTACTCCGGTAAAATCCTGATTTCACCCGGAACACTTCTGATATCCAAACATAGGCTTCCAATATATCAATCTTTATGTCTCGACCATTTCGAGACTCCTCGTCATGTCCGTGATCACATCCAGGACTCCGAACAACCTTCGGTACATCAAAACGTATAAACTCATAATATAACCTTCATCGAAACCTTAAGCGTGTGGACCCTACGGGTTCGAGAACAATGTAGACATGACCGAGACATGTCTCCTGTCAATAACCAATAGCGGGACCTGGATGCCCATATTGGCTCCTACATATTCTACGAAGATCTTTATAGGTCAGACCGCATAACAACATACGTTGTTCCCTTTATCATCGGTATGTTACTTGCCCAAGATTCGATCGTCGGTATCCAATACCTAGATCAATCTCGTTACTGGCCAGTCTCTTTACTCGTTCCATAATACATCATCCTGGAACTAACTCATTAGTTGAATTGCTTGCAAGGCTTAACTGATGTGCATTACCGAGAGGGCCCAGAGATACCTCTCCGACGATCGGAGTGACAAATCCTAATCTCGAAATACGTCAACCCAACATGTACCTTTGGAGACACCTGTAGAGCACCTTTATAATCACCCAGTTACGTTGTGACGTTTGGTAGCTTACAAAGTGTTCCTCTAGCACACGGGAGTTACATAATCTCGTAGTCATAGGAACATCTATAAGTCATGAAGAAAGCAATAGCAACCTACTAAACGATCGGGTGCTAAGCTAATGGAATGGGTCATGTCAATCAGATCATTCAACTAATGATGAGATCCCGTTTAATCAAATGACAACTCTTTGTCCATGGTTAGGAAACATAACCATCTTTGATTAACGAGCTAGTCAAGTAGAGGCATACTAGTGACACTTTGTTTGTCTATGTATTCACACATGTATTATGTTTCCGGTTAATACAATTCTAGCATTAATAATAAACTTTTATCATGATATAAGGAAAAATAATAACTTTATGATTGCCTATAGGGCATATTTCCTTCAGTCTCCCACTTGCACTAGAGTCAATAATCTAGATTACATAGTAATGATTCTAACACCCATGGAGCTTTGGTGCTGATCATGTTTTGCTCGTGGAAGAGGCTTAGTCAACTGATCTGCTACATTCAGCACCGTATGTATCTTGCAAATCTCTGTGTCTCCCACCTGGACTAGATCCCGGATGGAATTGAAGCGTCTCTTGATCTGTTTGGTCCTCCTGTGAAATCTGGATTCCTTTGCCAAGGCAATTGCACCAGTATTGTCACAAAAGATTTTCATTGGACCCGATGCACTAGGTGTGACACCTAGATCGGATATGAACTCCTTCATCCAGACTCCTTCGTTTGCTGCTTCCGAAGCAGCTATGTACTCCGCTTCACATGTAGATCCCGCCACGACGCTTTGTTTAGAACTGCACCAACTGACAGCTCCACCGTTTAATGTAAATAGGTATCCGGTTTGCAATTTAGAATCGTCCGGATCAGTGTCAAAGCTTGCATCAACGTAACCGTTTACGATGAGCTCTTTGTCACCTCCATATACGAGAAACATATCCTTAGTCCTTTTCAGGTATTTCAGGATGTTCTTGACCGCTGTCCAGTGATCCACTCCTGGATTACTTTGGTACCTCCCTGCTAGACTTATAGCAAGGCACACATCAGGTCTGGTACACAGCATTGCATACATGATAGAGCCTATGGCTGAAGCATAGGGAACATCTTTCATTTTCTCTCTATCTTCTGCAGTGGTCGGGCATTGAGTCTGACTCAACTTCACACCTTGTAATATAGGCAAGAACCCTTTCTTTGCTTGATCCATTTTGAACTTCTTCAAAATCTTGTCAAGGTATGTGCTTTGCGAAAGTCCAATTAAGCATCTTGATCTCTCTATAGGTCTTTATGCCTAATATGTAAGCAGCTTCACCAAGGTCTTTCATTGAAAAACTCTTATTCAAGTATCCCTTTATGCTATCCAGAAATTCTATATCATTTCCAATCAGTAATATGTCATCCACATATAATATCAGAAATGCTACCGAGCTCCCACTCACTTTCTTGTAAATACAGGCTTCTCCGAAAGTCTGTATAAAACCAAATGCTTTGATCACACTATCAAAGCGTTTATTCCAACTCCGAGAGGCTTGCACCAGTCCATAAATGGATCGCTAGAGCTTGCACACTTTGTTAGCTCCCTTTGGATCGACAAAACCTTCCGGTTGCATCATATACAACTCTTCTTCCAGAAATCCATTCAGGAATACAGTTTTGACATGGATCTGCCAAATTTCATAATTATAAAATGCGGCAATTGCTAACATGATTCGGACAGACTTAAGCATCGCTACGGGTGAGAAGGTCTCATCATAGTCAACCCCTTGAACTTGTTGAAAACCTTTTGCGACAAGTCGAGCTTTGTAGACAGTAATATTACCGTCGGCGTCAGTCTTCTTCTTGAAGATCCATTTATTCTCAATTGCTTGTCGATCATCGGGCAAGTCAACCAAAGTCCATACTTTGTTCTCATACATGGACCCCATCTCAGATTTCATGGCTTCAAGCCATTTTGCGGAATCTGGGCTCACCATCGCTTCTTCATAGTTCGTAGGTTCATCATGATCTAGTAGCATGATTTCCAGAACAGGATTACCGTACCACTCTGGCGCGGATCTTACTCTGGTTGATCTACGAGGTTCAGTAGTATCTTGTTCTGAAGTTTCATGATCATTATCATTAGCTTCCTCACTAATTGGTGTAGGTGTCGCAGAAACAGGTTTCTGTGATGTACTACTTTCCAATAAGGGAGCAGGTACAGTTACCTCGTCAAGTTCTACTTTCCTCCCACTCACTTCTTTCGAGAGAAACTCTTTCTCTAGAAAGGATCCATTCTTAGCAACGAATGTCTTGCCTTCGGATCTGTGATAGAAGGTGTACCCAACAGTCTCCTTTGGGTATCCTATGAAGACACATTTCTCCGATTTGGGTTCGAGCTTATCAGGTTGAAGCTTTTTCACATAAGCATCGCAGCCCCAAACTTTAAGAAACGACAACTTTGGTTTCTTGTCAAACCATAGTTCATAAGGTGTCGTCTCAACGGATTTTGATGGTGCCCTATTTAACATGAATGCGGCCGTCTCTAAAGCATAACCCCAAAACGATAGCGGTAAATCAGTAAGAGACATCATAGATCGCACCATATCTAGTAAAGTATGATTACAACGTTCGGACACACCATTACGCTGTGGTGTTCCGGGTGGCGTGAGTTGCGAAACTATTCCGCATTGTTTCAAATGTATACCAAACTCGTAACTCAAACATTCTCCTCCACGATTAGATCGTAGAAACTTTATTTTTTTGTTACGATGATTTTCAACTTCAATCTGAAATTCTTTGAACTTTTCAAATGTTTCACACTTATGTTTCATTAAGTAGATATACCCATATCTACTTAAGTCATCTGTGAAGGTGAGAAAATAACGATATCCGCCATGAGCCTCAATATTCATCGGACCACATACATCTGTATGCATGATTTCCAACAAATCTGCTGCTCTCTCCATAGTACTGGAGAACGGTGTTTTAGTCATCTTGCCCATGAGGCACGGTTCACAAGTACCAAGTGATTCATAATCAAGTGGTTCCAAAAGTCCATCAGTATGGAGTTTCTTCATGCGCTTTACACCGATATGACCTAAACGGCAGTGCCACAAATAAGTTGCACTTTCATTATCAACTCTGCATCTTTTGGCTTCAACATTATGAATATGTGTGTTACTACTATCGAGATTCATCAAAAATAGACCACTCTTCAAAGGTGCATGACCATAAAAGATATTACTCATATAAATAGAACCACTATTATTCTCTGATTTAAATGAATAACCGTCTCGCATTAAACAAGATCCAGATATAATGTTCATGCTCAACGCTGGCACCAAATAACAATTATTTAGGTCTAATATTAATCCCGAAGGTAGATGTAGAGGTAGCGTGCCGACCGCGATCACATCGACTTTGGAACCGTTTCCCACGTGCATCGTCACCTCGTCCTTTGCCAGTGTTCGCTTAATCCGTAGTCCCTGTTTCGAGATGCAAATATTAGCAACAGAACCAGTATCAAATACCCAGGTGCTACTGCGAGCTCTAGTAAGGTACACATCAATAACATGTATATCACATATACGTTTATTCACCTTGCCATCCTTCTTATCCGCCAAATACTTGGGGCAGTTCCGCTTCCAGTGACCAGTCTGCTTGCAGTAGAAGCACTCAGTTTCAGGCTTAGGTCCAGACTTGGGTTTCTTCTCTTGAGCAGCAACTTGCTTGTTGTTCTTCTTGAAGTTCGCCTTCTTCTTCCCTTTGCCCTTTTTCTTGAAACTAGTGGTCTTGTTGACCATCAACACTTGATGCTCCTTTTTGATTTCTACCTCCGCAGCTTTCAGCATTGCGAAGAGCTCGGGAATAGTCTTATTCATTCCTTGCATATTATAGTTCATTATGAAGCTCTTGTAGCTTGGTGGCAGTGATTGGAGAATTCTGTCAATGACGCAATCATCTGGAAGATTAACTCCCATCTGAATCAAGTGATTATTATACCCAGACATTTTGAGTATATGCTCACTGACAGAACTGTTCTCCTCCATCTTGCAGCTATAGAACTTATTGGAGACTTCATATCTCTCAATCCGGGCATTTGCTTGAAATATTAACTTCAACTCCTGGAACATCTCATATGCTCCATGACGTTCAAAACGTCGTTGAAGTCCCGATTCTAAGCTGTTAAGCATGGCACACTAAACTATCGAGTAGTCATCAGCTTTGCTCTGCCAGATGTTCATAACATCTGGTGTTGCTCTAGCAGCAGGCCTGGCACCCAGCGGTGCTTCCAGGACGTAATTCTTCTGTGCAGCAATGAGGATAATCCTCAAGTTATGGACCCATTCCGTGTAATTGCTATCATCATCTTTCAACTATGCTTTCTCAAGGAACGCATTAAAATTCAACGGAACAACAGCACGGGCCATCTATCTACAATCAAACATACATAAGCAAGATACTATCAGGTACTAAGTTCATGATAAATTTAAGTTCAATTAATCATATTACTTAAGAACTCCCACTTAGATAGACATCCCTCTAATATTCTAAGTGATCACGTGATCCAAATCAACTAAACCATAACCGATCATCACGTGAAATGGAGTAGTTTTCAATGGTGAACATCACTATGTTGATCATATCTACTATATGATTCACGCTCGATCTTTCGATCTCAGTGTTCCGAGGCCATATCTGCATATGCTAGGCTCGTCAAGTTTAACCTGAGTATTCTGCGTGTGCAAAACTGGCTTGCACCCGTTGTAGATGGACGTAGAGCTTATCACACCCGATCATCACGTGGTGTCTGGGCACGACGAACTTTGGCAACGGTGCATACTCAGGGAGAACACTTTTATCTTGATAATTTAGTGAGAGATCATCTTATAATGCTACCGTCAATCAATGCAAGATAAGATGCATAAAAGATAAACATCACATGCAATCAATATAAGTGATATGATATGGCCATCATCATCTTGTGCTTGTGATCTCCATCTCCGAAGCACCGTCATGATCACCATCGTCACCAGCGTGACACCTTGATCTTCATCGTAGCATCGTTGTCGTCTCGCCAATCTTATGCTTCCACGACTATCGCTACCGCTTAGTGATAAAGTAAAGCATTGCAGCGCGATTGCATTGCATACAATAAAGCGACAACCATATGGCTCCTTCCAGTTGCCGATAACTCGGTTACAAAACATGATCATCTCATACAATAAAATTCAGCATCATGTCTTGACCATATCACATCACAACATGCCCTGCAAAAACGAGTTAGACGTCTTCTACTTTGTTGTTGCAAGTTTTACGTGGCTGCTACGGGCTTAAGCAAGAACCAATCTTACCTACGCATCAAAACCACAACGATAGTTTGTCAAGTTGGTGCTGTTTTAACCTTCGCAAGGACCGGGCGTAGCCACACTCGGTTCAACTAAAGTTGGAGAAACTGTCACCCGCAAGCCACCTATGTGCAAAGCACGTCGGGAGAACCGGTCTCGCGTAAGCGTATGCGTAATGTCGGTCCGGGCCGCTTCGTCCAACAATACCGCCGAACCAAAGTATGACATGCTGGTAAGCAGTATGACTTATATCGCCCACAACTCACTTTTGTTCTACTCGTGCATATAACATCAACACATAAAACCTAGGCTCGGATGCCACTGTTGGGGAACGTAGTAATTTGAAAAAAAATCCTATGCACACGCAAGATCATGGTGATGCATGGCAATGAGAGGGGAGAGTGTGTTCTACGTACCCTTGTAGATCGACAATGGAAGCGTTTGGTTGATGTAGTCGTACGTCTCCACGGCCCGACCGATCAAGCACCGAAACTACGGCACCTCCGAGTTCTAGCACACGTTCAGCTCGATGACGATCCCCGGACTCCGATCCAGCAAAGTGTCGGGGAAGAGTTCCGTCAGCACGACGGCGTGGTGACGATCTTGATGTACTACTGTCGCAGGGCTTCGCCTAAGCACCGCTACAATATTATCGAGGACTATGGTGGCAGGGGGCGCCGCACACGGCTAAGAATATGATCACGTGGATCAACTTGTTTTCCTCTGGGGTGCCCCTGCCTCCATATATAAAGGTTCAAGAGGGGGAGGCCGGCCGGCTATCATAGGGCGCGGCAGGAGGAGTCCTACTCCCTCCGGGAGTAGGACTTCTCCCCCAATCCTAGTTGGAATAGGATTCGTGAGGTGGGAAAAGAGGGAGAGAGATGGAGGGGCGCCGGCCCTGTCGGGGTAAATAGCCACGGGTAGCCCAGCCGGCTTCCCCTGGCCCCTCAGAAAAAATTATGAGCCCGTCCGGCTCATAAGAAGACTCAAGACTTAGGCCGGCTCCCCCCTAGCCGGCTAACTTCCTGGCCGGCTTGGGGGGCGGCCCGCTCCTTTTTACCCCCGCAAAGAAAACTATGGAGGGCCGGCTACGACATGGCCGGCTGCGGCAAGGCCGGCTATGGCACGGCCGGCTACCGCTGGGACGGCTCCGATAAAGCAGTCAACGCCGTACCCGCGATGTACGCGCCCACTCTTTGATGATGAAGCGGGGCGTGGCTACAGTGGAGCCTGCCACCCCCAAAACCCGGAGCACGCCTGGTACAGCGCGTCGTGCGGGCAGCCGCGGCCCGCCCGGCGCGGCACTGTAGCCACGGCGGCTCTGACGCCGTCCACGACGGGCCACCAGCGTGGCCCCCGAGGCGGTGGGCCCCTTCGGGCGGAGAGATGCCGAAGGCGGCCACACCCCCTCTCAAGCCAGCAAGACAGAGGGCCGGCTTGGCGTAGCCGGCCTGCCGCCTCCCTCGAAGGAGACGCCCACTAAGGAGACAAGGTGCGGCGGGGCTACAGTAATCGCCCGCCAGGGCGGCATTGCTGTAGCCACGCTTACCCCGACCAAGCCTGCGCCAACTAACACGGAGCAACAGTAACCAGCCGCCGACCAGGCCCTGGCCCGTGGGGCCGGCCTGTCGACCCAGGAGCCGGCAGTCGGCGGGACCCACCAGCCGGCGGGCCCCAGAAGCCGGCGGAGAAGCCGGCGAACATAGCCACAGACAGCTGGGCCCAGTGCCCAGTCGGATTACCATTGTACCCCCGGGGGGTAGGCCTATATAAACCCCCCGGTGCACCCATGCAAAGGGTTGGACTCTCACCCTAGACCTAGACACATACAAGGAGAGGAAGCAAGCCGAGCTAAGCCCTTCCTCCTCCTTCCACCCAAAACAGCTCAAGGAGCATTGTAGCCACCTGTGAACTTAGTAACCATGCGGAGCCCCCGCAGAGCAGCAGTAGGGGTGTTATCTCCCCGGAGAGCCCCGAAGCTGGGTAAGATTCGCCGGCGTGCATGCCTACGCCTCATCCCGTTTCCAGGCACCGACGACGTTCTTTTGGCCCCCGTAATGATAAGCCACCCGTTGGCATATGTCGATCCTACCACCCGACATTTGGCGCCCACCGTGGGGCCAGGTGCACCGTCGTCCGGAGACTTGTTCTGGACGGGAACCCTTTTCCTCCCTCGCGGGCGCAGCCAGCCTGGCTCGCCCGATGGCGCATGCCGCGACGCGCTGCACAGCGTCGCTGACGTCTGCGCGGCTAGCGGCCTCGCCAGCCTCTTCGACAATGCCCGCCTCTCCGACGAGCTCGCCGCCAATGCGGGCGCATGTCACCTCGCCAACCTCCTCAGCCAGCTCCACGTCTCCGGCGAGCCCGCTGCGGACTTGGAGTCGGTTGGCTCCACCGACCCGATGCCCGTCGATTCCGACGCGGTATCCTACGACACCTTCCCCACCAACGTCACGGTCTACAACGACCCGCTCCCTCCGGCTGGCGATCGCGATTCTGACGCCCCCGAGGTGATGGTTATCGGCCTCGACGGCCCGACCGACGAGGGCGCCCGCGACTCCCCGCGCGCGGCAGCCCAAGACTTGTCCGTCCCCCTTCCGGCTGACGCCAGCGACGAAGTTCTGGAGGCACGCCGCCTCGCTCTCCTCGCGGAGGGCCGGCGGCTGGCCTCCGTAAGACGCCTCACCGAGGCCTACCAGCGCGAGGTTGATCGCGCCGCCTTCGGCACGCCGGCTCCGGCTGGACCTAGCCGGGCCGGCGCCGTCAGGCAACGCGGCGCCGTCATCGCCGACACGCTCGGCGTGGATCGCCCGGTCTATGCCACCCCGCTCGAGAACCTGCGCGCCGCCCAGGCGGCCGTCGACGAGCTTGACGGCCTGGAAGCCGAAGATCTCCCCCATATGACGCGGCGCATCCAGCAGCTGATCGACGCGGCCGCATGACGGCACGAGGCCGACGCCTGCGCGGGGAGCCCGCCCCCGCGCCGCGAACACGGCGCGACCTCCCGGTCGCCGACTACCAGCTGCACCCGCACGCGGCGCGAGAAAGAGCCGGCTCCCAGCCGAAGCCGGACCCAAGTCTCCATCGAGCGAGACACGGACGGCCGCCCCCGAGCCATGGAATGGCGGGGCACCCCGCCTCCGCCTCGAACTCGCGGAGAAAGATATCCTACCCCGCCCCCTGTGGCTCACCCAACTCTCAGCGGCCGGCTTGGTCGCCGGGAGGGAATCGGCGAAAACGACGCCCGCCACCGGATCGACCGTCTGGCCCGATCTCTGGTTCTGGAAGAAGAGGATGATGTCGGTCCGCCTTGCTTCGGCCCCCGCATCCGCGACGAGCCCTTCCCCAAAGGGTTCTCGCTCCCAAGAGACACGCCTAAGTACAACGGCTCGGTGAAGCCGGAAGATTGGCTGACCGACTACTCCACGGCCGTCAGCATCGCCAATGGCAACCGGCGCGTTGCCGTAAAATACGTGCCCCTCATGCTGCAGGGCACGGCGCGGACGTGGCTTAACAGCCTTAAGCCGCTCAGCATCAACAGCTGGGTAGACTTCACTGAAGCCTTCGTTCGCAACTTCACCAGCACCTACAAGCGGGCCCCCAAGCCCAGACAGCTCTCCCTGTGTGTACAGGGCCCGGCCGAGTCCACTCGCGACTACCTGACGCGCTGGGCCGAGCTCCGCAACTCCTGTGAGGGGGTGCACGAGGTGCAAGCCATCGAATACTTCACCGCCGGGTGCCGAGAGGGCACCCTCCTCAAGCACAAGCTTCTCTGCGATGAGCCGACTACCCTCGACGAGCTCCTAAACATCGCCGACAAGTACGCCACCGCCGACTCCTCGATGAAGACCGAGCTCCGGGTGGACGCATCCGGAAAGGTCACTGGTCGCCAAAACTTTCCGCCACGGTTTCTTCTGGCCGACTGCTTTGGACGACGCCAAAGAGCTAGTCAAACACTGCAAAGGCTGCCAGCTTTTCAGCTCGCAGCAACACATGCCGGCTTCGGCACTCAAGACCATTCCCATCACCTGGCCCTTTGCCGTCTGGGGGTTGGATATGGTGGGCCCATTTAAGACGGCGCGCGGTGGCATGACTCATTTGCTCGTCGCCGTTGACAAATTCACCAAGTGGATCGAGGCGAAGCCGATCAAGAAGCTAAATGGGCCGACTGCAGTGACGTTCATTGCAGATATAACAACCCGGTACGGCGTACCGCACAGCATCATCACCGACAACGGCACGAATTTTGCCAAAGGTGCCCTGGCACGGTTCTGCGCTGCGCAAGGTATCCGGCTGGACCTTGCGTCAGTCGCCCACCCACAGTCAAACGGCCAAGTGGAGCGAGCAAACGGCCTCATTCTGTCCGGCATCAAGCCTCGACTGGTCGTACCCCTGGAGCGTTCAGCCGGCTGCTGGCTCGATGAGCTGCCGGCTGTCCTATGGAGTCTGCGCACTACTCCGAACAGATCAACCGGCTTCACTCCCTTCTTCCTTGTATATGGTGCCGAGGCGGTCATCCCAACAGACATCGAGTTCGGCTCACCTCGGGTAACCATGTACACGGAAGCGGAAGCCAAAGAAGCACGAGAAGACGGCGTCGACCTGCTGGAAGAGGCCCGGCTGTTAGCCCTCAGCCGGTCCGCCATCTACCAGCAGGGTCTGCGCCGCTACCATAGCCGGAGGGTCCGCCCAAGATCCTTCCAGGAGGGCGACCTTGTGCTCCGGCTGATCCAGCGGACAGCCGGCCAGCACAAGCTCGCAGCCCCCTGGGAAGGCCCCTTCATCATCAGCAGAGCCTTGGGCAACGACGCCTACTACCTCATCGACGCGCAGAAGCCGAAGGCACGCAAGAGAGACGACTCCGGCAAGGAGTCGGAGCGACCATGGAACGCAAATCTCCTTCGGAAGTTTTACAGTTAAAACGCAGTATGTGTTATGCCCACTTTTGTATTTAGTATGAACAGTAGGCTCCCCGAGAAAGACTCGGGGACTGCCACCCTTTACCTTATGAATGAAAGTTATCATGCACATGATTTTACCTCTTCATTTATTCCGTCCGGTACCGGGTCCGATGAGTCGGCCCGGGGACTGGCCGGCTAGAGTTATATTCAGAGCCCTACCCGCAGTCAGACAAGTAATGCGCCGACACCCAGGCTTGGCTCTTGCCGAAATCGCAGCTCGAAGAACCGACTGCCCGACTGGCAGGAGCCACCAGCCGGAAAGGGTGCGCACATGAAAAACGGCTAGGGACCAAACAGGCTCGCATATATAGCAAAGGTCGGCTTGCTGCCGCCCGCCGACCGACTACCAGAGTAGCCGGCCGGCCGGCTTACATCCAGTCTACTTCAAATCCAAGAAAACTCAAGTACTTGCCTTCCCAAAGAGGGAAGG
Source organism: Triticum monococcum (assembly GCA_034509565.1). Taxonomy (NCBI): domain Eukaryota; kingdom Viridiplantae; phylum Streptophyta; class Magnoliopsida; order Poales; family Poaceae; genus Triticum; species Triticum monococcum. The sequence goes on from CM067843.1 coordinate 113,528,754, forward strand.
CGGCAAAGGAAAGAGCCTAAGGACAAAAAGTACACTTGGATGAACGCCAACACATGCATATATTAATATATTACACAAAAAACCTCTAGAGAGGTCGACATTCAGCATTGTTCGATATACACCCAGTGGGTGGAATTGCAGAAACTTAAACTTTTCCAAAAAGAAAGACAAGGACGAAACGAAAGGCAGCTCAAGCCGGCAGGGCCGCAGACGAGCTGGATTAGGCGGCGGAGGTAGTCGCGCCGGCTGAAGGAGCGGCCGACTGACGAACCTCGGCTTGATCGTCGCCTCCGGCAGAGGGCGCGCTCCTGCGCGGCTCGTTGCTAGAGGCACGGTCGGCTGGGGGACGGTCGGCCGCCCCACCAGTCGGCTCGGTGTCTTCGCTGTCCTCCTCCTCGTCGTCTTCGCCCTCGTCGCTAGAGGCGATCTCTTCCGCCGGGTCTTCGCCGTCCGCTGCATTCAGCCCGAACCATTCCTCCGGCTGGGCGGCGCCATCGTCGTTAAGCTCCGGCGCGAAGACGCTGGTGTCGGTGCACTCGGCGATCATCAAGGCGCGCTGCGCGATCGCCGGCCGCACCTCCTCCAGTTCGGCGTCGGCTTCCGACCGCCACGTCCGCAGCTGGTCCAGGCTCAGCCCTGGGTACCACGCGCGGACGAACTCCAGCGCGCGCCCGGCTCCAAGACGGGCCGCGGACGCCTTCCAGGCCTCGAAGCGGCCGACTGCGACCTCGAGCCAGTCGGCCGTCCGGCTTGGGGTCCGGGGAATTGCCTGGCCGGGCCAGAGCGCGGCCAGCATCGTCGCCCCGGCGCGCTGGAGTCGACGGAGCAACCGGTGGGCCGGCTGCAGCCGCGCCTGGACGGCGATAAGCTGCTCCGACAATGTTCGGTTCGCATCCGGCGGAATCACGACCCCGGCTTGACGACGCTCCTCGCGGTAGGCTTCGATGGCTTGGGCGGCTAGGACAGACTGGCCGGGGAAGTACTCTACGCAAGACAGCAAACACAAGTCAAAACAAAACCATAGGCAGCAGGCAATTGGAAGAAGAGCAAGGAAGACAGCCTACCGTCAATAAGATCCTCGACCCGGCCGAAGCCTTCTTCCAGTGCCCGCCGCATCTCGGCCCAGCTCGCCTCCCTGGCCCCGAACTCCGCCCTCAGGGTAGCCTCGTCGTCCTGCGCTTTTTGCAGGGCCGCCTTGTGGCTCCTCTCCTGGTCGGCCAGTTTCGTTGCCAGGCGGTCGCGCTCTTGAGCCAGATCAGCGTACTCGGCGTCCTTGGCACGAAGAGCGGCCTGCACCACGCCGAGTTCCCTCCGCAAGTCGGCGTTGGCCTCTGCTCGAGCAAAAAATAAAGAGAAAAATCAGCAAAGGGAAAGTCGTCAAGAAAGATCCGACCCGACTGCACTCCAGTCGGCCCGGATCTCGGGGACTACACCCAGTGGGTGCGCTGTCGCGCCCCCATGAGAAGTTAACCACGACAAGACACTTACGCCGGCTGCTGGCGAGGTCCTCGGTCCTCCGGCTTAGCTCCCGAGCCTGGGAGTTGAAGGCGGCCGCGCGAGAGTTGTGATAATCCTGAAGATCAGAAAAAACAATCAGCATAGTCGTCTAGTAAGATCCGACCCGACTGAGCTACAGTCGGCCCGGATCTCGGGGACTACACCCAGTGGGTGCGCCAGCGCGCCCCCATGGAAAAAACTCAAAGGACCAGAGCGGTCAAGGAGCGAAGACTTACCCGGATTGCAGACCGCGTCGACAGAAACTCCTGAGTGAATTGCCTCAGGAGGCCGGCCTGCGCCTGCAACCGGCTCCGAACCCCTTGGGCCGCGGCGTTCAGCTCGCCGCTCCCTTCGCTGGGAGTCCACCCGGACGTGGCGGAGCTGGCCGCCTCCAGGGCATCCGCCGTCCGCTCGGCTCCCACGGCTCGACGCATGTCCGGCGGGGCCGTGCCCCCTCCGGCGGGCCGGTCCGCCGCCGGCTCGATCTCGAGGCCGGCTCCGGCCTCGGGTGTGGCCCGGGCCGGCTCCTCCGGCACCGCCGACGATCGGCCGCCTTCGCCTGCTCCAGCTAGCGCTGCCGGCGGCATCCTCTCGGCGGATCCCTCGACGGCCTCGCCCCTCTGCACCGGCGGCTGCTCGGGAATAATCTCCTCCGCCGTGGGCAGAGAGACGTCCGGATCCAAGGTCTGGAGGGGGATGGCGAGCAGCGGAGCCTGGCTGCGCACGCTTTCCACCTCCGCCTCCTCAGCCGCCGCGCTCGCCCGCCCTGGCGCCGTTTGGGCGGCCTCTCGCTCCGCCATCGCCCGCTCGGCCGCCTCCATCTCCCGGCGTGCCTCGCGTGCGTTGCGCTGCGTGGCTGCGTCAAGTTCGGCGCGGGGGTCCACTCGGCGGGACTTTGAAGAGGCGGCACTCGGCCCGACCACGGAGCCAGCTGGGCCCCTCTTGAGGGAGAGCGGCGCCCTGCTCAGGAAATCAGAAAACATTCAAGGAAAGAAAACTTCAGAATAACAAGCACGCAGGCGGCTACTAGACTTACGCGGAAACCGACGGGGGTTTCTTCACCGCCTTCTGAAAGCGGGCTGCCTTCGCCGCCGCCTCCTCGCGCTTCGTGGCCGCGGCGGAGGCCTTCGGTTTCTTCGGCCGGCTCCCGAAGAGCGGGAGCGCGGCCCGGCGTTTTCCCTTCCCGCCGCCGGCAGTCGGCATGGCGGACGAGCTCGCGCCGCGGCAGTCGGGTGCCGACTGGCGGCGAGGGAGTTCTCCGGCTTCGAAGTCGTCCGGCCAGTCGTCGAAGCTGGCCGAGAGCCCGGTGCCGCCAAGCTCGACGGCACCCCCCGTGGCGGCGTCCTCCATGGCGACGGCGGAGAGATCCGGGTCGTCAGGGTCATCCTCCGTGCGATCCGGGGCGTACTCGCGGTCGACTCCGGCTGCCCCGGCCGGCAGCGGGAGGAGAGGATTCTGATAAAGGAAAAGAGAAAAGGGGTCACCTGGTCAGAGGCCGGCTATCCCATGCCGGCAGACGGCGATTGGAAAGGCTTACCACAGGCGGAGGCTGGGCGCGGGAGTATGGCGCCTTGCCGAACTGCCACTCGTCGGTGAGCTTCAAGTTGGCGACGTAGTTCGCCATCAGAGCCACCTCGGCGTGCGGCATCTCCCAGGTGCTCAGCCGGCTGGGATCGAACCGGCCGCTCATCTGGCACATCAGGTGCGGCCGGCTTTGGAGAGGCAAGATCCGGCGCTCGACGAAGGCGGTTACCAAGTCGGACGCAAGCAGACCCTCCGATTGGATCATCACCCGAAGCCGGGAGATGGAAGCATTCCCCGCTGGAGAAAGGGACTTCGACCGGTAGCCCCAGGTCCGCCGCTTCCCAGTCGGCGGGCCGGCTACGTAAGCCGGCAGGTTGATGTAGTCGCCGTGCCGGGCGACGTTCTTGACGTAGAAGTAAGACTTTTGCCACAGCTTGACCGACTGGATCAGAGGAATGTGGGGGAAGGGGTTGTCGTCGCTAGCCCTCTTCATCGCGATGAAGGCGCCGCAGGGAGCCGGCACGCCGGCGGAGACGGTGCCGAGCTTGTTCTGGAACAGCTCGGCCCAGAGCTCCAGCGTCGGCAGCACCCCCAAGTACCCTTCGCAAAGCGTGACGAAGGCCGAGAGTTGGAGCACCGCGTTCGGCGTGACGTGATGCGGTTGAAGATTGTAGAACTCGAGGAACGATCGCATGAAACTGCTCGCCGGAAAGCCGAAGCCCCGGAGGAAGTGCGCGCGGAAGACGACGCGCTCGCCTTCCTCCGGCGCCGGCGAGACCTCCTTCGCGGGCACTAGGCGCACCTGCACGAGGTCGGCGGAGGGCAGACGCCGGGTCTGGCGGAGGAACTCGATGTGCTCGTCATGGACGTTGGACCCGTCCCACGAGCTCGACAAGGCCAGCGACATGGCGACGTGGGAGGGCTACAGCGCGAAGCTGCGTCGAGCAAGAAGAAGAGCAGGGGGGATGGGGAGCGGGGGAGCGAACAGGCCCGTGCCTCTCCCCCTCCCCTCCTACTTGTAGGCGCGTGCGCCGGAGACGAGGAGGCGCGGCGTGGGGGATCGTGGGGATCAATCGTGCCCATCTCCCCCACGCTCGCGTTAAATACGCGCCTTGATGACGCGGGGTAACGGCCGCGGGGAGGCGAGCAGCCCCCTCGGGCCACAGAAGATCTGCGCCCGGGCCGAGGCCAGGGAGTGGCGGGCCCGGGCCTGCGGCGGCGTCCCGTCGCGCGCGTGCGGCGGCAGGATTTCCCTGCCACGTGGCTCGTCGTGGGGCCCGCGGCCGGCCCGCGGGTCAACCACGGTCGCCCTAATAAAGAAAAGCGTTCTGAAGCCGGCTGCAACGACGCAGTCGGCTCCTCACGGTATGAAGCCGGCCTAGCTTCCCATCCTTCCATCCGCCGTGAAGCTCGCCCGCCTTCGGGGACTACTGTCGGGGTAAATAGCCACGGGTAGCCCAGCCGGCTTCCCCTGGCCCCTCAGAAAAAATTATGAGCCCGTCCGGCTCATAAGAAGACTCAAGACTTAGGCGGGCTCCCCCCTAGCCGGCTAACTTCCTGGCCGGCTTGGGGGGCGGCCCGCTCCTTTTTACCCCCGCAAAGAAAACTATGGAGGGCCAGCTACGACATGGCCGGCTGCGGCAAGGCCGGCTACCGCTGGGACGGCTCCGATAAAGCAGTCAACGCCGTACCCGCGATGTCCGCGCCCACTCTGTGATGATGAAGCGGGGCGTGGCTACAGTGGAGCCTGCCACCCCCAAAACCCGGAGCACGCCTGGTACAGCGCGTCGTGCGGGCAGCTGCGGCCCGCCCGGCGCGGCACTGTAGCCACGGCGGCTCTGACGCCGTCCACGACGGGCCACCAGCGTGGCCCCCGAGGCGGTGGGCCCCTTCGGGCGGAGAGATGCCGAAGGCGGCCACACCCCCTCTCAAGCCGGCAAGACAGAGGGCCGGCTTGGCGTAGCCGGCCTGCCGCCTCCCTCGAAGGAGACGCCCACTAAGGAGACAAGGTGCGGCGGGGCTACAGTAATCGCCCGCCAGGGCGGCGTTGCTGTAGCCACGCTTACCCCGACCAAGCCTGCGCCAACTAACACGGAGCAACAGTAACCAGCCGCCGACCAGGCCCTGGCCCGTGGGGCCGGCCTGTCGACCCAGGAGCCGGCAGTCGGCGGGACCCACCAGCCGGCGGGCCCCAGAAGCCGGCGGAGAAGCCGGCGAACATAGTCACAGACAGCTGGGCCCAGTGCCCAGTCGGATTACCATTGTACCCCCGGGGGGTAGGCCTATATAAACCCCCCGGTGCACCCATGCAAAGGGTTGGACTCTCACCCTAGACCTAGACACATACAAGGAGAGGAAGCAAGCCGAGCTAAGCCCTTCCTCCTCCTTCCACCCAAAACAGCTCAAGGAGCATTGTAGCCACTTGTGAACTTAGTAACCATGCGGAGCCCCCGCAGAGCAGCAGTAGGGGTGTTATCTCCCCGGAGAGCCCCGAAGCTGGGTAAGATTGGCCGGCGTGCATGCCTACGCCTCATCCCGTTTCCAGGCACCGGCGACGTTCTTTTGGCCCCCGTAATGATAAGCCACCCGTTGGCATATGTCGATCCTACCACCCGACAGGCCCCCTCTCTCCTTGTCCTATTCGGACTAGGGGGGAGGGGCGCGCGGCCCAGCCCTGGCCGCCTCTCCTCTTCTTCCACTAAGGCCCACTAAGGCCCATATAGCTCCCGGGGGGTTCCGGTAACCTCCCGGTACTCCGGTAAAATCCCGATTTCACCCGGAACACTTTCGATATCCAAACATAGGCTTCCAATATATCAATCTTTATGTCTCGACCATTGTGAGACTCCTCGTCATGTCCGTGATCACATCCGGGACTCCGAACAACCTTCGGTACATCAAAACGTATAAACTCATAATATAACTATCATCGAAACCTTAAGCGTGCGGACCTACGGGTTCGAGAAAAATGTAGACATGACCGAGACATGTCTCCGGTCAATAACCAACAGCGGGACCTGGATGCCCATATTGGCTCCTACATATTCTACGAAGATCTTTATCGATCAGACCGCATAACAACATACGTTGTTCCCTTTGTCATCGGTATGTTACTTGCCCGAGATTCGACCGTTGGTATCCAACACCTAGTTCAATCTCGTTACCGGCAAGTCTCTTTACTCGTTCCTTAATACATCATCCCGCAACTAACTCATTAGTTGCATTGCTTGCAAGGCTTAAGTGATGTGCATTACCGAGAGGGCCCAGAGATACCTCTCCGACGATCGGAGTGACAAATCCTAATCTCGAAATACGTCAACCAAACATGTACCTTTGGAGACACCTGTAGAGCACCTTTATAATCACCCAGTTACATTGTGACGTTTGGTAGCACACAAAGTGTTCCTCCGGCACACGGGAGTTACATAATCTCATAGTCATAGGAACATGTATAAGTCATGAAGAAAGCAATAGCAACATACTAAACGATCGGGCGCTAAGCTAATGGAATGGGTCATGTCAATCAGATCATTCAACTAATGATGTGATCCCGTTTAATCAAATGACAACTCTTTGTCCATGGTTAGGAAACATAACCATCTTTGATTAACGAGCTAGTCAAGTAGAGGCATACTAGTGACACTTTGTTTGTCTATGTATTCACACATGTATTATGTTTCCAGTTAATACAATTCTAGCATGAATAATAAACTTTTATCATGATATAAGGAAATAAATAATAACTTTATTATTGCCTCTAGGGCATATTTCCTTCAGGTACGGCTAAAATACGCCAGGGGCTTTAGTACCCCTCAATATGGTGTGTGAAGTCCGAACACTTTAACAAGTGCGGCACCCCGAACTTATAGCATTATATGCATCGGCTCCGAATCATATCTTGGGTCAATAGTTGGGTTTGCCCGGCTCCTATGTTTTGGTGCCTTACGTTCCACTATATCGGCTAAGGTAGCACTAGGAGAACCACTGCGATTGTGCCCCGGTTGAGCTGGGTTGAGCACCTCAGTGGACAAAGCTAAAACTGACTGTCATGACGAAGCGAGAGCTGGTCGCTGTTCGAGAGGTTTTTCGAGTCCCTAACGACTTATGCCGCTTAGGGCGAGGAGCCGGCTCTGTCCGGCCAAGGCGTGGATAGCGCCCCGAACTCGGTCTTTCGAATACCAGGGGCTTCGCCGAAATTTAAAATTATAGAATTCTATGGCTAAGTGAGAGTGTTCACGCATTATAGTCTGATTGCCTTGTTCGTTGGGCTGAGCGCCTCCCTCGAAGGACCCAAACATGGGAAAAAGAGCGCTCAGGTTTATCCCTGAACACCCCAGCACTAGCGGCACGGGGGCAGAAGCAGACGACTTGCCATCTCTCAGAATTGATAAACAGCCGCACAAAAGTTAAAATTTTAAATTCAAACAGCATTGCTTAGCGCATATGAACAAGTTTTCAGCGCACAGGACAAAACGAGCGAGTTTTACTCAAAAATTACATCCATAGAGCATTCATCCGCCACAAGGCGGGCACCCTTCAGAACATCCTTATAATAATTCTCGGGCTTGCGATGCTCTTTCCCCGGCGGTGGCCCGTCCTTCACAAGCTTCTCAGCATCCAGCTTGCCCCAGTGCACCTTAGCACGGGCAAGGGCCCTACGGGCACCTTCAATGCAGACGGAGCGCTTGATGACTTCGAGCCTTGGACAGGCCTCCACCAGCCGCCGCACCAGCCCGAAATAGCTCCCAAGCTGAGCCTCTCCAGGCCACAGCCGAACTATGAGGCCCTTCATGGCCTGTTCGGCCGCCTTGTGGAGCTCGACCAGTTGCTTCAGCTGGTCGCTCAGGGGCACGGGGTGTCCGGCCTCAGCGTACTGAGACCAGAACACCTTCTCCGTCGAGCTGCCCTCCTCGGCTTGATAGAATGCGGCGGCATCGGACACACTCCGGGGAAGATCTGCGAACGCTCCTGGAGAGCTCCGGATTCGGGTAAGTAACAAGTAACTCACGTTTATGTGTTTTCTTTGCATAAAGAATGCCTTACCCGCCGCTATCTTCTTCACCTCATCCAACTCCTGGAGGGTCTTCTGGGATTCGGCCTTGGCAGACTTGGCATTTTCAATAGCCACCGCGAGCTCGGACGCTCGCGTCTTTGAGTCAAGCTCCAAACTCTCATGTTTTTCCATGAGAGCCTGGAGCTCTTGCCGCACCTTGCCAACCTCGGCCTCATACTTCTCCCGCTCGGTGCGCTCCAAGGCTGCCCTCTTCTCGGCCTCGTCCAGCGCTTGCTTAAGGGTCGCCACCTCAGACGTGGCCCCTACAATAGCCACGATAATCCTATCATTTTTTGCAATTGCACCGTTTATATATATATATATATATATATATATATATATATATATATATATATATATATATATTTAAACAAGGTATTTCTTACCTTCATTGTCCTCGAGCTGCTTCTTGGCACGTCCGAGCTCTTGCTCGGACCGCTCGAGGTTCTGCTTTAGCGTGTCCACTTCCGCAGTCAGTGCGGCGGACGCAAGCAGAGAAGCCTGCATACGCATATTGACTCCTTTCTATTAGACTCCTGCGAATTTTATTTGATCCTCTATTCGGCTTTTCTTCCCGAACACGAAATAGAGCATCTGGGGCTACTGTCTATGCGGTAATATTATTTACACATTCTTTACTTACCTCAAAGCCTGTTAAAAGGCTAGTACAAGCTTTAGTCAGTCCGCTCTTGGTGGACTGAACCTTCTGGATCACCGCACTCATAATAGTGCGATGCCCCTCGTCGATGGAGGCGCCTTGGAGCACCTCCAACATATTGTCCGGCGCCTCCGGTTGGACGGAGGTCACCGGCATGGCGGGCTTGCTCCTCTTGGAAGGAGGTCGCCCCCCTGACTCTGGAACCTTTGAAGGTTCCGGAGCGGTGTCCGGCCTAGGGCCGGACTTGGAGCCTTGGGGGTTTCATCCCCTTTACTCCTGGAGTCCGGGAGGTCGCCTTGCGGCGCCTCCAGGACCACCTCCTCCTGGCTTGGAACCTGTTGGGACAACACATCGGTGTCGTCCGTAGGGCGGGTGGAGGAAGCCGTCGAAAGCGAGTTCACATCCGACGAGTCCAGTAAGCTACTCGACGACGCGTCGAGCCGGTCTTTGGGTGGGCTGCATAAACATATTCGACGTAAGGGAAAGTTGTGCAGTAAACGAATACTATGAGTTACTCTGGTATCCGGATACTTACGATTTGGCCAGGGGCTTGGCCCTGGGCGCCCACTCCTCTCCGCCATCGTCGGCGTCGGTGGAATAGTCCAGAGGAAGGGTTTTCCCCTTCTTGGACCCTTCGGCCTCCCTAGTTGGGGTGGCCTTCCTTTTCTTCCCTTCCCCCGCTGGAGGGGGAGGGGTCTCTTCTTCCTCCTCCTCGTCTTCACGGGAGGAGTGCGTCTGGGATTCGTCGGATGATGAATCCGACACCTCCGGGCGGCGGGCACTCTTTCGAGTCCCCGTGGCCTTCTTCTTGACCTTCTTCTCCGGCACCACATAGGGTGCCGGAACCAGCAGCTTCGCCAATTGAGCGTCCGCTGGGCCTTCGGACAAAGGAGCCGGACAGTTGATCTGTCTGGACGTCACCTGCCAATCCTGTCAAAGGAAAGGGAGCTTAGATCCCGCATGGAGTCAAACTATGAAACACTGATACCCAGTAAAAGGAAAAAACAGCTTACTGCAAGAGCGTGATGCTGCGCACTGAATCCGCGATCCTCAGTAGCGGATGCGGGAGCCACGGCGCCCTTGAAAAGCACCTTCCAGGCATCTTTGTACGTCGTGTCGAAGAGCCTGCTCAAAGTTTGGTGCCGCGCCGGGTCGAACTCCCACAGGATGAAAGCCCGTTGTTGGCACGGGAGGATGAAGCGGATGAGCATAACCTGGACTACGTTGACAAGTTTGAGCTTCTTGTCCACCAGGGTGTTGGTGCATGTTTGGAGTCCGGTCAGCTCTCCTTTTTTACCCCCCGACAGGCCCGTCTCTTTCCAGGACGTGAGCCACGTTGGGGGTCCGGACCAGAACTCGGGGGCTGTGACCCACTTAGGGTCGCGCGGCTCAGCGATGTAAAACCACCTCGACTGCCACCCCTTTAGGGTCTCCACAAAGGAGCCCTTGAGCCATAGGACGTTGGCCATCTTGCTCACCATGGCGCCTCCGCACTCCGCCTGGTTGCCGCGCACCACCTTCGGCTTGACATTGAAAGTCTTGAGCCATAGGCCGAAATGGGGGCGGATGCGGAGGAAAGCCTCGCACACGACGATAAACGCCGAGATGTTGAGGACAAAATTCTGAGCCAGATCGTGGAAATCCAGGCTGTAGTAGAACATGAGCCCCCGGACAAATGGGTGGAGAGGAAAGCCCAGTCCGCGGAGGAAATGGGGGAGGAACACAACCCTCTCATGGGGCCTAGGGGTGGGGATGAGCTGCCCCTTTTCGGGAAGCCGGTACGCGATGTCGTTAGACAGGTATCCGGCCTTCCTGAGCTTTTTGATGTGTCCCTCCATGACGGAGGAGACCATCCACTTGCCTCCCGCTCCGGACATGGCTAGAGAAGGTTGAGGTGGGGAGTGCGGACTTGGGCACTCGAGCTCGAGTGCGCAAGAATGGATAGGCGAAGGAGGAAGAAGGCATAGGTGAAAAGGTGGATCCTTATCCCCTTATATGGGTGGACGCAACTACATGTCCCCACCAGCCTGGTAAAACTCGCTTATCTCCCAAGCGCCGTAATCAATGGCGCGGTTGGGTTACCCACGCTCGTATTGATGAGAATCCCGGAATAAGGAGACACGATCTCTGCTTTAACAAGACGTGCCAAGGAAACCGCCTCGCACAACGCGCTGAGATGGAACAGTAAAACGGTTCGAATAAAAGCTTGGCCGTGGTGTGATGCCACGCTACGGAATACGTCAGCAGATTAGATTTGTGTAAATATTATTCTCTCTATGGCAATATGTGGAAACTTATTTTGCAGAGCCGGACACTATCTTTGTGTTCATAATCTTCTATGAAGTACTTGGAGGAGGAACCCGCCTTGCAATGCCGAAGACAATATGCGCGCCGGACTCGTCGTCATTGAAGCCTGGTTCAAGGGCTACTGAGGGAGTCCTGGATTAGGGGTGTCCGGATGGCCGGACTATACCTTCAGCCGGACTCCTGGACTATGAAGATACAAGATTGAAGACTCCGTCCCGTGTCCGGAGGGGACTTTCCTTGGCGTGGAAGGAAAGCTTGGCGAGACGGATATGAAGATCTCCTACCATTGTAACCGACTCTATGTAACCCTAACCATACCCGGTGTCTATATAAACTGGAGGGTTTTAGTCCGTAGGACAACATACACATCAACAATCATACCATAGGCTAGCTTCTAGGGTTTAGCCTCCTCGATCTCGTGGTAGATCTACTCTTCTACTACCCATATCATCAATATTAATCAAGCAGGACGTAGGGTTTTACCTCCATCGAGAGGGTCCGAACATGGGTAAAACTTCGTGTCCCCTGCCTCCTGTTACCATCCGGCCTAGACGCACATATCGGGACCCCCTACCCGAGATCCGCCGGTTTTGGCACCGAGAAGGGGAGTCCTACTCCTACTAGGAGGAGGACTCCTCCTCCTGGCGCGCCTACAATGGCCGGCCGGCCTCCCCCCCCCCCCTTGCTCCTTTATATACGGGGGCAGGGGGCACCTCCAGACACACAAGTTGATCTGTTGATCTCTCCCAGCCGTGTGCGGTGCCCCCCTCCACCATAATCCACCTCGATCATATTGTAGCAGTGCTTGGGCGAAGCCCTGCATCGGTAGCATCAGCATCACCGTCATCACGCCGTCGTGCTGACGGAACTCTCCTATGAAGCTCTGCTGGATCGGAGTTCATGGGACGTCATCGAGCTGAACGTGTGCAGAACTCAGAGGTGTCGTGCGTTCGGTACATGGATCGGTCGGATCGTGAAGACGTACGACTACATCAACCACGTTGTGCTAATGCTTCCGCTTTCGGTCTACGAGGATACATGGACACACTCTCCCCTCTCGTTGCTATGCATCACCATGATCATGTTTGTGCGTATGAATTTTTTTGAAATTACTACATTCCCCAAAAGAGACATCCTCCTGACATCTTGCTGAGGCGACAGACCCCGCAGACCATCGCGACTAGCTGGACGGTTGGCGCGGCCTCTGCTCTGTGGATGGCGTGGAGGCATCCTGCGGACAACATCTAGGTGTTGGGGAACGTAGTAATTTCAAAACAAATTCCTACGCACACGCAAGATCATGGTGATGCATAGCAACGAGAGGGGAGAGTATTGTCTACGTACCCTCGTAGACCGTAAGTGGAAGCGTTATGAGAACGCGGTTGATGTAGTCGTACGTCTTCACGATTTGACCGATCCAAGTACCGAACATACGGCACCTCCGAGTTCAGCATGCGTTCAGCTCGGTGACGTCCCACGAACTCCGATCCAGCAGAGCTTCGAGGGGGAGTTCCGTCAGCACGACGGCGTGATGACGGTGGTGATGATGATGCTACCGACGCAGGGCTTCGCCTAAGCACCGCTACGATATGACCGAGGAGGATTATGGTGGAGGGGGGCACCGCATATAGCTAAGAGAGATCAATGATCAACTTGTGTGTCCTAGGATGCCCCCCTACCCCCATATATAAAGGAGCAAGGGGGAGGCCGGCCGGCCCATGTAGGGCGCGCCAGGAGGAGGAGTCCTCCTCGTAGTAGGAGTAGGACTCCCCTTTCCTACTCCTACTAGGAGGAGGAGAGGAAGGAGAAGAGGCGAAGGAAGGAGAGGGAGGAAAAGGGGGAAAGGGGGTCGGCCCCCTAGTCCAATTTGGTTTGGGCTAGGGGGGCGCGCCCTACCTCCTCACTTCCACCACTTGGCCCATGAGGCCCATTACTTCTTCCTCGTATTCTCATAACTCCTTGGTACTCCCAAAATACCCGAATCACTCGGAACCTTTCTGATGTCTGAATAAATTCGTCCAATACATTGATCTTTACGTATCAACCATTTCGAGACTCCTCGTCATGTCCTCGATCTCATCCGGCACTCTGAACTACCTTCGTTACATCAAAACACATAAACTCATAATACGGATTGTCACCGAACTTTAAGCGTGCGGACCCTACGGGTTTGAGAACTATGTAGACATGACTGAGACTCGTCTCCTGTCAATAACCAATAGCGGCACTTGGATGCTCATATTGGTTCCTACATATTCTACGAAGATCTTTATCGGTCAAACCGCATAACATCATACGTTGTTCCCTTTGGCATCGGTATGTTACTTGCCCGAGATTCAATCGTTGGTATCTCAATACCTAGTTCAATCTCGTTACCGGCAAGTCTCTTTACTCATTTCGTAATGCATCATCCCGCAACTAACTCATTAGTTACATTGCTTGAAAGGCTTATAGTGATGTGCATTATCGAGAGGGCCCAGAGATACCTCTCCGACAATCGGAGTGACAAATCCTAATCTCGATCTATGCCAACTCAACAAGTACCATCGAAGACACCTATAGAGCACCTTTATAATCACCCAGTTACGTTGTGACGTTTGGTAGCACACAAAGTGTTCCTCCGGTAATCGGGAGTTGCATAATCTCATTGTCATAGGAACATGTATAAGTCATGAAGAAAGCAATAGCAGTAAACTAAAATGATCAAGTGCTAAGCTAACGGAATGGGTCAAGTCAATCACATCATTCTCCTAATGATGTGATCCCGTTTATCGAATGACAACTCATGTCTATGGTTAGGAAACATAACCATCTTTGATCAACGAGCTAGTCAAGTAGAGGCATACTAGTGACACTCTGCTTGTCTATGTATTCACACATGTATTATGTTTCCGGTTAATACAATTCTAGCATGAATAATAAACATTTATCATGATATAAGGAAATAAATAATAACTTTATTATTACCTCTAGGGCATATTTCCTTCAGTCGCCTACTTGCACTAAAGTTAATAATCTAGTTCACATCTGTATGTGATTAGTTTAGATCTCCATGTGACTAATACCCAAAGGGTTTACTAGAGTCAATAATCTAGTTCACATCGCTATGTGATTAACACCCAAAGAGTGATCATGTTTTGCTTGTGAGAGAAGTTTAGTCTATGGATCTGCAACATTCAGATCCGTATGTATTTTGCAAATTTCTATGTCTACAATGCTCTGCACGGAGCTACTCTAGATAATTGATCCCACTTTCAATATGTATCTAGATCGAGACTTAGAGTCATCTAGATCTATGTGAAAAGCTTGCAGCGATGTAACTCTTTACGACGAACTCTTTTATCACCTCCATAACCGAGAAATATTTCATTAGTCCTCTAAGGATAAATTTTGACCGTTGTCCAGTGATCTACTCCTAGATCGTTATTGTACTCCCTTGCCAAAATCATGCTAATGTATACAATAGGACTGGTAAACAGCATAGCATACTTTATAGAACCTATGACTAAGGCATAGGGAATGACTTTTCATTCTCTTTCTATTTTCTGTTGTGGTCGGGTTTTGAGTCTTTACTCAACTTCACACCTTGCAACACAGGCAAGAACTCCTTCTTTGACTGTTCCATTTTGAACTACTTCAAAAAAACTTGTCAAGGTATATACTCATTGAAAAATCTTATCAAGCGTCTTGATCTATCTCTATATATCTTGATGCTCAATGTGTAAGTAGCTTCATCGAGGTCTTTCTTTGAAAAACTCTTTTCATATACTCCTTTATGCTTTCCATAAAATTCTACATTATTTGCGATCAACAATATGGCATTCACATAGGCTTATCATAAATGTTGTAGTGCTCCCACTCACTTTCTTGTAAATACAGGCTTCACCGCAAGTCTGTATAAAACCATATGCTTTGGTCACTTTATCAAAGTATATATTCCAACTTTGAGATGCTTGCACCAGTCCATAGATGGATCGCTGGAGCGTGCACACTTTGTTAGCACCTTTAGGACTAACAAAACCTTCGTGTTGCATCATATAGAACTCTTATTTAAGAAATCCATTAAGGAATGCCGTTTTGACATCCATTTGTCAGATTTCATAAAATGCGGAAACTGCTAACATGATTCGGATAGACTTTTAAGCATCGATACGAGTGAGAAAATCTCATCGTAGTCAACCCCTTGAACTTGTCGAAAACATTTTGCGACAATTCGAGCTTTGTAGATAGTAACACTACTATCAGCGTATGTCTTCCTCTTGAAGATCCATTTATTCTTAATGACTCACCGATCATCGGGCAAGTCAATCAAAGTCCATACTTTGTTCTCATACATGGATCCCATATCAGATTTCATGGCCTCAAGCCATTTCGTGGAATCTGGGCTCATCATCGCTTCCTCATAGTTCGCAGGTTCGTCATGGTCAAGTAACATGACATCTAGAACAGGATTACCGTACTACCCTGGTGCGGATCTCACTCTGGTTGACCTACGAGGTTCGGTAGTAACTTGATCTGAAGTTACATGATCATCATCATTAGCTTCCTCACTAATTGGTGTAGGAGTTACAGGAACGGATTTCTGTGATGAACTACTTTCCAATAAGGGAGCAGGTACAGTTACCTCATCAAGTTCTACTTTCCTCCCACTCACTTCTTTCGAGAGAAACTCCTTCTCTAGAAAGGATCCATTCTTAGCAACGAATGTCTTGCCTTCGGATCTGTGATAGAAGGTGTACCCAGTTGTCTCCTTTGGGTATCCTATGAAGACACATTTCTCCGATCTGGGTTTGAGCTTATCAGGATGAAACTTTTTCACATAAGCATCGCAACCCCAAACATTAAGAAACGACAACTTTGGTTTCTTGCCAAACCACAGTTCATATGGTGTCGTCTCAACGGAATTAGATGGTGCCCTATTTAACATGAATGCAGCTGTCTCTAATGCATAACCCCAAAACGATAGTGGTAAATCGGTAAGAGATATCATAGATTGCACCATATCTAATATAGTACGGTTACGATGTTCAGACACACCATTACGCTGTGGTGTTCCAGGTGGCGTGAGTTGCGAAACTATTCTGCATTGTTTCAAATGAAGACCAAACTCGTAACTCAAATATTCTCCTCCATGATCAGATCGTAGAAAGTTTATTTTCTTGTTACGATGATTTTCCACTTCACTCTGAAATTATTTGAACTTTTCAAAAGTTTCAGATTTATGTTTCATCAAGAAGATATACCCATATCTTACTCAAATCATCTGTGAATGTCAGAAAAATAACGATACCTGCCGCGAGCCTCAACACTCATCAGACTTCATACATCAGTATGTATTATTTCCAACAAGTATGTTGCTTGCTCCATTGTTCCAGAGAACGGAGTCTTAGTCATCTTTCCCATGAGGCGTGGTTCGCAAGCATCAACCGATTCATAATCAAGTGATTCCAAAAGCCCATCGGCATGGATTTTCTTCATGCGCTTTACACCAATATGACCTAAACGGCAGTGCCACAAATAAGTTGCATTATCATTATTAACTTTGCATCTTTTGGCTTCAATATTATGAATATGTGTATCACTACGATCGAGATTCAATAAACCATTCATCTTGGGTGTATGACCATTGAAGGTTTTATTCATGCAGACAGAACAACAATTATTCTCTGACTTTAAATGAATAACCGTATTGCAATAAACAAGATCAAATCATATTCATTCTTAACGCAAACACCAAATAACATTTATTTAGGTTCAACACTAATCCCGAAAGTATAGGGAGTGTGCGATGATGATCATATCAATCTTGGAACCACTTCTAACACACATCGTCACTTCACCATTAACTAGTCTCTGTTCATTCTGCAACTCCCATTTCGAGTTACTAATCTCAGCAACTGAACTAGTATCAAATACTGAGGGGTTTGCAATAAACACTAGTAAAGTACACATCAATAACATGTATATCAAATATACCTTTGTTCACTTTGCCATCCTTCTTATCCGCCAAATACTTGGGGCATTTCTGCTTCCAGTGACCAGTCCCTTTGTAGTAGAAGCACTTAGTCTCAGGCTTAGGTTTAGACTTGGGCTTCTTCACTTGAGCACCAACTTGCTTGCCGTTCTTCTTCAAGTTCCCCTTCTTCCCTTTGCCCCTTTCTTGAAACTAGTGGTCTTGTCAACCATCAACACTTGATGCTTTTCTTGATTTCTACCTTCGTTGATTTTTGCATCACGAAGAGCTTGGGAATCGTTTTCGTTATCCCTTGCATATTATAGTTCATCACTAAGTTCTAGTAACTTGGTGATAGTGACTAGATAACTTTGTCAATTACTATCTTATCTGGAAGATTAACTCCCACTTGATTCAAGCAATTGCAGTACCCAGACAATCTGAGCACATGCTCACTGGTTGAGCTATTCTCCTCCATCTTTGTAGGCAAAGTACTGTCAAAGGTTTCCTACCTCTCGACATGGGCATGAGTATGAAATACCAATTTCAACTCTTAGAACATCTTATATGTTCCGTGACATTTCAAAACATTTTTGAAGTCCCGGTTCTAAGCCGTAAAGCATGGTGCACTAAACTATCAAGTAGTCAACATACCGGACTTTGCCAAACATTCATAACGTCTGTATCTTCTCCTGCAATAGGTCTTCCACCTAGCGGTGCATCAAGGACATAATTCTTCTGTGCAGCAATGAGGATAATCCTCAGATCACAGACCTAGTCGCATCATTGCTCACTAGTGCAGAACCGGGCAATAGCACCGGTTCGTAAGGCCCTTTAGTGCCGGTTCCGTAACGGGCACTAAAGCCCCCCCCCCCTTTAGTACCGGTTCAGCACGAACCGGTGCTAAAGGGCAACCACGTGGCACGAGCCAGCTCCGGGGGCCGGGAGCCCTTTAGTACCAGTTGGTAACACCAATCGGTACTAAATGTTTATGGGTTTTTTGTTTTATTTTTTATTTTTCATTTAAATTTGTGTTATCAATTTAATTTAGGATTGTTTTACGTTATAATGAGTTGTTATACTTGATATGGATATGGATATGGCATATATATGTATACTTGATCACTTAGCTAGCATCCATCCAGTTCAAACTAATTTGCGGTTTCTTTCATAAATGATATATATATAATAACTCATCAGCATCATCATCACATATTAATAAATAAATAAACTCTTGCATCATATCATCACCAACAACAGTATATATATATATACTAGCTAGCTAAAAATCATCGTAGTCGTCATTAATTACCACTATTTAATCATCATAGTCATTACCGCTATCTAATCATCACCAACACTAGCTAGCTTAAAGAAGAAACATTCACTTGTAACAGAAGCAAAGATATCATCGAGTTCAACATGGTCATGATATTATAAGCGTTCACAAGCAAATCACTATTTGAGATTAATTAAGTTCAGGACAATACGGACATGAGAGAGGACAAGTACTAAGAGCATGAACTAGCTAAATCACTCCTGCTACTCCCTCTCAGGTAGAATAGCATAGAACATGTATAGCTCTCCTGATTCATCATACTAGAGCATGCAGATAAATCTGTCTCCTAATCTTGGGTTGCGCTTCTCCTTGCTGCCCCCTAGTACTTCTCTATGATCGTTAACAATTTTGCTCCAATCTTTCACTATTAAGCATTCTTCGCTTTTAGAAATCCTGAATGCACTCATGTGCAATGTAGGAAATCTTGGTCGTAAGCTAACCATTGACATGCGACCTTTTGTCTCGATCCACTGAGGCACAACTGTCATCGGGAGTCCCTGTTGAAGAACATCGTATAGTAATTAATATACTTAGCAATGAAAGTTTAGCTTCAAAAATAATGTATGCAAAAGATGCACTAAGGACAAATAGTAAAAATCTTACCATCTTTTGATTATAGATGTGACCGTAGTTCAATACGATCACTATTGGTCGCACGTTTTGAGTACTAACATTTCTAAGTTCAGGAAGAAAATTTGTTTTGACAGTATGAAGATCCTCAAGCCATGAAACATAATGACTTATCTCCTCGCAGTTTAGTTCAGCCCCGGGGCAGTAGTAGGTCCTGTCTACCAAGCGTCGGACATGTTTGCTTGAACCGAAATAAGCTGACAATACAAATTAGTTGTCAACTAGTTTTGAATAAACTGTATCAAAGACATAAACATATGCATGCATGGTTGAGAAAAACTCACATAATGGTAGAACTGGAGGCGTTTGCACATCGACCCAGATGTCTATATTACCTTCAATATCATCTTCCGGACGAATATCAAAGGTGATAACCATATCAGGCTCAAATGCATAAGCCTTGCATAGTGCTTGCCAAGTTTTGCATTCAAAATGGGTGTATGTGTCTCCATTATATAATTTGATGTTGAAAGTATACCCATGCTCGATCTTCAAGTAAACTCTCTTTACCTCCATATCATCTATAGCACTAAAACCTATCTTATCCAAGACAAAAATTCTTGCATGGCAGGGGATGCGCTAGTAGAATAGTGAAAATTTAAAATTATAAGTTGAAGCAAATGAAGCATAAGTCATGCTTTAAAATTATAAGTTGAAGCAAATGAAGCATAAGTTTTGCATTCAAATAATAATTGCCGTTGTGACTTACTGTATCCACTTCGAATGCCTCATCTAGCTTGATGCTGAAGCGCCTACCATCAACAAGGAAATTTCTGTCGCACAGGCCGCGCTGGTCTTCACAGTGTTCGCACATAATGAAATCTTTTTCGTCGTCAGATGACATTTTCCTATGTTCATATAGGTGAAACATTAAACACTTATTACTATCTAACATTAATTAATATCTAGCTAATTCAAATATATATTCATCTAACATTTGACATTAATATATCTAACTATATTCATCTCTAACAATTGACATTACTATATATTTAACTTTTTTATCTAATTCATCTAACATTCGACATTAATCTAACATTTATATAAACTAAAAATATATAAAAAATTAAATAAACAGAAAAACTCATTAAAAATAATATTTTAATTACATCATCAAATCTCAGATACCTAAATTTTCTTACTAAAAATAAACTAGTTACATTAATTATTCAACTAGTTCAAATCTCATATACCTAAATAAACTAGTTCGATTATTTTCTTACTAAAAATAAACAAGTTATATTAATTATTCAACTAGTTCAAATCTCATATATATATATACCTAAATAAAGTAGTTCGATTATTTTCTTACTAAAAATAAACTAGTTATATTAATTATTCAACTAGTTCAAATCTCATATATATACCTAAATAAAGTAGTTTGATTATTTTCTTACTAAAAATAAACTAGTTATATTAATTATTCAACTAGTAAAAAAATTGTATGTGTGTGTGTGTAATGCGTGTATACGTATACGTGTGTGTGTACGTATGTGCATGCACAGTACGCCGTGGGGGCGCCGGCGGCGCGCGGCGTACGGGGCGGGGGCGCCGGCGTATGGGAGAGACGTACCGGGCGCGGCGCCGCGGCGACGACGACAGACGGCGGCGAGCGACGGTCAACGACAACAGACGGGGGGGGGGGGGGCGATGGGCGGCGACACGACGACGACGGGATCGAGCGGCGCGTGCGGTTGGAGACGAAGTGGGGGATGAAAACTGAAATTTTCGTAAGTGCTATATATATAGGTTGGGCCTTTAGTACCGGTTGGTGGCTCCAACCGGTACTAAAGGCCTATTTTCGCCAGGCCAAGCGGCGGGAAACGAAGCCTTTAGTACCGTTTGGAGCCACCAACCGGTACTAAAGGTCGAAGGCCCGACCTTTAGTACCGGTTGGTGGCTCCAGCCGATACTAAAGGCCTAGCGCTGTTACCCCGCGGTGCACAAAATTTAGTCCCACCTCGCCGGGCGAAGGGCAGCCGCACTAGTTTATAAACCCAGCCGCGGCTGTCTCTTTGAACTCCTCTATATAGCAGGCTTGTGAGCCTAACTTCTGCGCGCTGCCCTGTGAGTCTGCTAGGCCTTTAGGGCCTGTAATTGCACGTCCGTGGCCTAGCAGGCCCACAGGGCAGCGCCCCAATTTTTTTTATAGTTGTTTTCTTTTCTGCTTTATTTTCTTCTATTTATTTCTGTGTAGTTTTTTGTATAGTTTTTTCTTTTCTGTTATATTTATTTTCTTCCATTTATTTCTTCTATGAAAAATAGCAAATATAATTTTTTTTCTTTTCTGCTTTATTTTTTCTTCTATTTATTTCTGAGTACTTTTTTTCTTTTCTGCTATATTTATTTTCTTCTATTTATTTCTGAGTAGTTTTTTTATATAGTTTTTTTCTTTTCTGCTATATTTTTTTCTTTTCTGCTATTTTTCTTTTCTACTTTATTTATTTTTTCTATTCATTTATTTTTATATACCATGCCAAGTTGATGGTTAAAACTTGATGGTCAAAGTCTGGAGTTATAACCAGAGTTTAAAAAAATGAAATGCCGAAGTGCAACTAGTTTTTGCCATAACAGAAGAAGTCCGGAGTTGTAATAAGTTATTAAAAATAAAAAAGAGGTGCAATACTCGTTAATTAGCTTCAAGCTTTTCGGAATAGTGTAAACTGCACTGCACATAGCTCCGTGCAGTCTACCATATTCCTCAAGGCTTGAAGCTAAGCAACGTGAGCATTGAGCCTCTTCTTCATCATCTCTGCACTCGGGGCTTATAAACTGCTCCTAGTCCCTCTCTCTTCGCGATGTGGGACTAAAAAACAGCTTACTAAGAAACTATAGTACTGGTTTATGCCATGAACCGGTACTAAAGGTGCTCGTGGGGCCCCAGTCTTACCTGACACAACCTCATTAGTACCAGTTCGTGGCACGAACCGGTGCTAAAGGTTCTCCACGAGCCGGTACTAAAGAGCTCCTCCCACCTAGCAGTTGGAACCGGTACTAAAGAGCTCCTCCCGCCTAGCAGTTGAATGGTGCATACTGAATGCACAAAAATTCTGGAGTTGTAATAAGTTTAAAAAATGAAATGCCTTTGTAACATATGAGTTTAATTTCATCAGAAACCCGAATACTTCGAAAGAGATTGTCCAGTTTGTAAACGAAGTGCATCCAGTTTTTGCTGTAACCCTCTCTACTTTTTTGAACATGATATGTGGGTGAAATGATGATACCATGCCAAGTTTCAACTTTTTCAAAGTTCATTTGTAGTGCTTTTCAATTTCCAATTCATTTAGTTCTCAAAACAAATCATTAAATGCATGAAAAATAGCAAATGAAGGCATAAATGGTTGAAAGTTGATGGCGTCGCTTTGAATGGTGCATACTGAACGCAAAAAATATAAGAGCATTTAGATCATGATCTTATATTTCTTTACAGTCTGAATTGTCAATATGATCTTATACATCAAAAATACTTTGATCATCAATGATCTTTGTGTGTACAATCTGAATTGTCAATATGAGTCCTCAACGATTTATAAACCGATGAAGACTCATATTGTGGCCACAAATTCTACACATAGAGTTCAATGAAGACCAAGTGCTTGTGATAGTTTGAGAAGTAACATATTTAAGGTGGTAAAATGCTTGTTAGGGGAGCGAGGTGGGACTAAAAACAGCTTGCCATAACCTCATTAGTACCGGTTTGTTTTGTGAAACCATGCCCAATTTCAACATTTTCACAGTTCATTCTGTAGTGATTTTCAATTTCACGGTCATTTAGCTCTCTAAACAATTCGGTAAATGACTGAAAAATAGAAAATAATTGTTAGAGAGCTGGTTTGAATGCCCAATTGGAAATTGATGACGCCGCTTTGAATGCTGCATATTGAACGCAGAAGAAGTCGGGAGTTCAAATAAGTATGAAAACATTGAAGTGCCCGTGTAACAGATGAGTTCTCGTCCGAAACCCTGATTCTCCAAAAGACATTGTCCAGGTTGTACACGAAGTGCATCCAGTTTTTGTCGTGACCCTCTCTACTCTTTCGCACATGCTATGCGGGTGAAATGATGATACCATGCCAAATTTCAACATTTTCACAGTTCATTTTGTAGTGATTTTCAATTTCACGGTCATTTAGCTCTCTAAACAATTCGGTAAATGACTGAAAAACAACAAATGATGTCAGAACGTGTTGGAAATTGATGACGCTGGTTTGAATGCTGCATACTGAACGCAAAAGAAGTCCAGAGTTCAAATAAGTATAAAAAACATTGAAGTGCCCGTGTAACAGATGAGTTCTCGTCTGAAACCATGATACTCCAAAAGACATTGTCCAGTTTGTACACGAAGTGCGTCCAGTTTTTTCTGTGACCCTCTCTACTCTTTCGCACATGCTATGCAGGCGAAATGATGATACCATGCCAAATTTCAACATTTTCACAGTTCATTTTGTAGTGATTTTCAATTTCACGGTCATTTAGCTCTCTAAACAATTCGGTAAATGACTGAAAAACAGCAAATGATGTCAGAACATGTTGGAAATTGATGACGCCACTTTGAAACACAAGAAGTCCGGAGTTCAAATAAGTTATTAAAAATAAAAAAGAGGTGCAATGCTGGTTAATTTGCTTCAAGCCTTTCAGAATAGTGTAGACTGCACTGCACACGGCTCAGTGCAATCTATGCTATTCTGAAAGGCTTGAAGCTAAGCAACGTGCAGGTGAGCATTGCGCCTCTTTGTCATTGTCTCTGCACTCACGGCTTATAAACCTCTCATACTGCCTCTCTCTTGGTGAGGTGGGACTAAAAATCAGCTTACTAAGAAACTCTAGTACCGGTTCATGCCATGAACCGGTACTAAAGGTCTTCGTGGGGGCCCCATCCTGACCATAGCGTGACACAGCCTCATTAGTACCGGTTCGTGGCATGAACCGGTACTAAAGGTTGCCCACGAACCGGTACTAATGATGCCCGCCCGCCTAGCCATTGGAACTGGCACTAATGGTCACATTAGTGCCGGCTCAAATTCAAACCGGCACTAATGTACTTCACATTTGACCATTTTTCTACTAGTGGCTACTATCATCTTTCAACATAGTTTTTCTATAGGAACATATCAAAAAATAAAACGGAGAGCTACATCGCGAGCTATTGATCTACAACATAGATATGCAAATACTATCAGGACTAAGTTCATGATAAATTAAAGTTCAATTAATCATATTACTTAAGAACTCCCACTTAGATAGACATCCATCTAATCATCTAAGTGATCACGTGATCCATATCAACTAAACCATAACCGATCATCATGTGAGATGGAGTAATTTTCAATGGTGAACATCTCTATGTTGATCATATCTACTATATGATTCACGCTCGACCTTTCGGTCTCAGTGTTCCGAGGCCATATCTGCAAATGCTAGGCTCGTCAAGTTGAACCCGAGTATTATGCGTGTGCAAAACTGTCTTACACCCATTGTAGATGAACGTTGAGCTTATCACACCTGATCGTCACGTGGTGTCTCGGCACAACGAACTTTGGCAACGGTGCATACTCAGGGAGAACACTTTTACCTTGAAATTGTAGTGAGAGATCATCTTATAATGCTACCGTCAACCAAACAGAATAAGATGCATAAAGGATAAACATCACATGCAATCAAAATATATGTGACATGGTATGTCCATGATCATCTTGCGCCTTTGATCTCCATCTCCAAAGTACCGTCATGATCTCTATCGTCACCGGCATGACACCATGATCTCCATCATCTTGATCTCTATCAATGTGCCATCACATGGTTGTGTCGACAACTATTGCTATCGCATAGCGATAAAGTAAAGCAATTACATGGCACTTGCATCTTATGCAATAAAGTGACAACCATAAGGCTTCTGCCAGTTGCTGATAACTTTAACAAAAACATGATCATCTCATACAATAAGAATATAGCATCATGCCTTTACCATATCACATCACAACATGCCCTGCAAAAACAAGTTAGACGTCCTCTACTTTGCTGTTGCAAGTTTTATGTGGCTGCTACGGGCTGAGCAAGAACCGTTCTTACCTACGCATCAAAACCACAATGATAGTTCATCAAGTTAGTGATGTTTTAACCTTCAACAAGGACCGGGCGTAGTCACACTCGGTTCAACTAAAGTTGGAGAAACTGACACCCGCCAGCCACCTGTGTGCAAAGCACGTCGGTAGAACCAGTCTCGCGTAAGCGTATGCGTAATGTCGGTCCGGGCCGCTTCATCCAACAATACCGCTGAACCAAAGTATGACATGCTGGTAAGCAGTATGACTTGTATCGCCCACAACTCACTTGTGTTGTACTCGTGCATATAACATCTACGCATAAACCTGGCTCGGATGCCACTGTTGGGGAACATAGTAATTTCAAAAAAAAATCCTACGCACACATAAGATCATGGTGATGCAAAGCAACGAGAGGGGAGAGTATTGTCTACGTACCCTCGTAGACCGTAAGCGGAAGCGTTATGAGAATGCAGTTGATGTAGTCGTACGTCTTCACGATCTGACCGATCCAAGTACCGAACGTACGGCACCTCCGAGTTCAACACACGTTCAGCTCGGTGACGTCCCACGAACTCCGATCCAGCAGAGCTTCGAGGGAGAGTTCCGTCAGCATGACGGCGTGATGACGATGATGATGATGCTACCGACGTAGGGCTTCGCCTAAGCACCGCTACGATATGACCGATGTGGATTATGGTGGAGGGGGGCACCGCACACGGCTAAGAGAGATCAATGATCAACTTGTGTGTCCTAGGGTGCTCCCTTGCCCCCGTATATAAAGGAGCAAGGGGGAGGCCGACCGGCCCCTGTAGGGCGCGCCAGGAGGAGGAGTCCTCCTCCTAGTAGGAGTAGGACTCCCCTTTCCTACTCCTACTTGGAGGAAAGGAAGGGGGAAGAGGAGAAGGAAGGAGAGGGAGGAAAAGGGGGAAAGGGGGGCCGGCCCCCTAGTCCAATTCGGTTTGGGCTAGGGGGGCCGCGCGCCCTACCTCCTCACTTCCGCCACTTGGCCCATGAGGCCCATTACTTCTTCCTCGTATTCCCGTAACTCCTCGGTACTTCGAAAAATACCTGAATCACTCGGAACCTTTCCGATGTCTGAATATAGTCGTCCAATATACCGATTTTTACGTCTCGACCATTTCGAGACTCCTCGTCATGTCCCCGATCTCATCCGAGACTCCGAACTACCTTCGGTACATCAAAACACATAAACTTATAATACCGATCGTCACCGAACTTTAAGCATGCGGACCCTACGGGTTCGAGAACTATGTAGACATGACCGACACTCGTCTCCAGTCACTAACCAATAGCGGAACCTGGATGCTCATATTGGTTCCTACATATTGTACGAAGATCTTTATCGGTCAAACCGCATAACAACATATGTTGTTCCCTTTGTCATCGGTATGTTACTTGCCCGAGATTCGATTGTCGGTATCTCAATACCTAGTTCAATCTCGTTACCGGCAAGTCTCTTTACTCGTTCCGTAATGCATCATTCCGCAACTAACTCATTAGTTACATTGCTTGCAAGGCTTATAGTGATGTGCATTACCGAGAGGGCCCAGAGATACCTCTCCGACAATCGGAGTGACAAATCCTAATCTCGGTCTATGCCAACTCAACAAGTACCATCGGAGACACCTGTAGAGCACCTTTATAATCACCCAGTTACGTTGTGACGTTTGGTAGCACACAAAGTGTTCCTCCGGTAATCGGGAGTTACATAATCTCATAGTCATAGGAACATGTATAAGTCGTGAAGAAAGCAATAGCAGTAAACTAAAACGATCAAGTGCTAAGCTAACGGAATGGGTCAAGTCAATCACATCATTCTCCTAATGATCTGATCCCATTTATCCAATGACAACTCATGTCTATGGTTAGGAAACATAACCATCTTTGATCAACGGGCTAGTCAAGTAGAGGCATACTAGTGACACTCTGTTTGTCTATGTATTCACACATGTATTATGTTTCCGGTTAATACAATTCTAGCATGAATAATAAACATTTATCGTTATATAAGGAAATAAATAATAACTTTATTGTTTCCTCTAGGGCATATTTCCTTCACTAGGTTGGTGGCGTGGTGTGTCCCTTAGTCCGGGCGAGATCGCGATGGGGTCCTTTGAGAGGTCCCACGGCAGCTAGGTCGGTCAGTAGGTTGATGTCGACCCAACCCGACTCGTCTGCGATGAACGTGAAGGGCCCAGAGGTTAAGCTCTCCCTTAGCGATAGGCCGCCAGAAGCAGAGAAAGATCCGATCCCTTATCGGTCCCAGCTGGCGCCGCATGTGGATGGCGCACCAACTGACGGAGCAAATTCCTGTCTGATCCCTTGGTAGGGGTCCAAGCGTAGCTAGAAGTCATGGATTGGAGGTCACACGAGGGGTATATCCAGGTTCGGGCCTCCGGAGAGTAATACCCTACGTCCTGCTGGTTTTGGTTATTCATAATGGAGGGACACCTCGTGCGAGGGGTTACAATGGTGTATGATGTTGCTACCGAGAGTTCTCCTATCTCAGGGTAGATATCCCAAGTAGAACCGAAGACCTCCCTTTATATAGACAGGAAAGGTCTAGGGTTTACATGCCGGATGTGATCTAGGCGTCATCGTTCGATAGTATAGGGCGTCAAGAAGGTCCTCTGGCCTCCTAGGGTTAGCACCATGTCGTGGGCCTGTTTGTCCCCCTTGTAATTGATTGGGCTGAGCTCCTTGGGGTGGGCATAAAAACCGATGAACCGAAGACCGAACCGATACCGAAACCGAGAAAATCGAATTTTTGGTTTTTAGTGTTGTTGCAGGAAAATTTGGTTTTTAACTCTGTACACCGAACTTACTTCGGTCGGTATGGTTTTTAGTTTGGTTAGCCGAAGAGGAAACTGAACATACCTCACGACATGTGAACCTACGGTAAAAGAGTTTCTCCAGCCCTACTTATTCTCCGGTGCTACGCGGCAGCACACACGCGCTGTCGGTTTCCATGGCCCAAGTCGACCAACCTGCAAGCAAGGCCTAAGCTGTTCTGGGCTTTCTTTTTCTCCTGTGAGGCTACTGTACGTGTGCGCTTTCGGTTTAGTCCCACATCGATTGGAGACACAAAAGGGGTTGCAGTCCTAGCCTATATATAAGAGCGCTGGTGGATGGTAGCTACTACATTTGCATTCAGCTAATAGGGTGTAAAACCGAATACCAAACCAAAATCTCGGTTAACCGAATTTTTAGTTACCTATTTTGTAAAGTGTTTTTCAGTTTTCAACTTTGCTAACTGAAATTAACCATTCAGCTGTGCATCAAGGGCGAACGCCCGCGCTAGCCACGTCATCACAAATACGACAAAAAAACAGTCGGTGGATGGCGAAGGGCTACGCAGGCGCCTCTCTCTCGTTTCCTCCCACTCCGCCTCCGCCGCCACATGCTGGCACTCTCGCTGGCTTGCCGCCTGTCGTGCCGTCCCTCTCCTCCAGGCCCACCACCTCCTCCTCCTCCTCCCGCGCCCATGGCGCTGCCCGGCCAGTGTGGTAACCGCCGGCGCTCGCCGTCATGCCGTGCGCTTGCTAGGGTTCTGCTGGCGCCGCCAAAGCCACCTCCACCATACCTTCTCCTCCAGTCTATCCCCAAGGCCGCCCCAGGCTAGAAGGCGGATACCACCATCGCGAGCATGACCCCCTCCTCGCTGGCGGGCTCAGCAACGACTTCGTCTCCATCTGGAACCCATCGTCGGCGCGGCTGCCGCGACCATAATCACATCCGAGAGGAGTAGCCCATAGCGGGTCCTCCTCGTCTCCATCTCCAAGCCACGCGAGCGCCGGCAGTGGCACAGAGCTAGCGGAGAAGGTGTCGGTGGTTGGATCTGCCGCACGGGTGTCGGCGGCGCGATGCGGCCTTGCCATACTCTTAGGCATCGGTGAAATCCGGTAGGAGCACTTTTTTACTCTACTTTTGTGGCAATTTCTTACTTCCCCTTGTCGCTGGGTCTCGCTGGGTCTCTCTACGTCTCTGATAAGAGATGATTGACACTTTGTTTTATCATAACGGTTCTGCAATCTAGGAACGAGGCCAACTTCAGGAGATGATTGAAGCTGCACTAAATTTAGCTACAATGTAACATCAAACAATTGGTGGCCAACCTCCTACAGGAAGGAAATTACAGATTGGATGAGGATCTGTAGTCCATAGGATGGTCAACTCCTGATGGATTCAGAAGGTACACAAATCTTTATATCTATTTTGCATCTAGGATTGATGAAGTAAATGATTTTACATATGCTCATTTATTTGTGTAAGCTACTGGTTCCTGCTGACGATAACTAATATCAAGTCTTTGATTCTCTTGTAGACCAGGTCATACCATCATGACTATATTCGATTTGGTTCCTTAGGTACATCAAATGTGTCTATCCAAGAAGAGCACAATTTTAGAGTGTTTCTTTATGGTTCTGATTCCCCACCCCCATGTTAATA
This sequence comes from Triticum monococcum, assembly GCA_034509565.1. Classification (NCBI taxonomy): domain Eukaryota; kingdom Viridiplantae; phylum Streptophyta; class Magnoliopsida; order Poales; family Poaceae; genus Triticum; species Triticum monococcum. The sequence continues at coordinate 113,558,229 of CM067843.1, forward strand.
TCTCTGTATGATTACCACATTACAAGTCTTCTTTTATATCCAAAAGGGGGACTAGAAATCTTCATCAAGCTTATTGGATTGGTTGTTCATGCCTACATCAATGTACTGTTCAACATCAAGCTTATTGGATCAGTTGTTTATGCCTAAATCAACCAAACAAGTACGGAGTTATCTTATGTTATTTCAAGGTAAAACCAAAGAGATTGTTAAATTTTTTCCTCCTGCATTAAAAGAACACACAGAAAACTAAATTTCCCTAAAAAAGGTATATTGATTATCTGGGCTTCTCCTGAAGGATATTTACCTACTATTCTACCAATCCTTTGAAGTTATTTCTTTTACTCAGTGGTTTTGTGAGATATCAAATTATTTTTAATTCCAGTAGCTCTTACTTAGTATATGTCAGCAGATTCATCCTTCATAAAACGTTATTCCCATATGGTTAAGGAGCAGGAAAATGCTCAGCCAGGCTGCCTAAGAGCCTGCAGAAATGGCTTACAAATAACATTTTTTATCTTGTCATATTAGATTCTTAGTGCAGTGGTCCTAGATTGCAACCTGAGTTCATCCTATTCCTACTTGTTGTCATTTTCCAACAGTAAGAAGTGGCTTCTCTTGAGAAATGAGTAGCATGTGCACTTTGGGTGGCTGGATTATATTGTTGCATATATAGTACAGTTGATGTTGGATGCATTTTCCAATCCCATTTCCTTAAATACTTTATACTAGCTTCTATTTTTGCTATATTGCTTTACGGAACAATTGATTACCTGTGATTAGACTCTGATTTATGGTATTTGCCTATGGTTAGGCTAGGCAAATTACACACACAGATATAAAGTAAAAATGGAAGGTCAAAAGAGTAAATTAGTTGCTGCCCATAGTACTCTGCTTTGAACCCAGAGATTACTATAGAACTATTGGCTAATTAAACACAGGAAGACATGACATAATATTTGACAACACTGTTGTGATTGTATATTGTTAGTTATTCATGCAAGGAAGATTTTTAAATATAGCTTATTATTTGTACTTCTATGCAATTAGAAAATGTTTTTGGCATTGTTAAGCATTAGATGTATTAAAAGGACATAGGTTCATCTCTCTTAGTCTTAATTCATACGTGAACAATTTTCCCCAAGCGAATACTCAAGTGATTTCCTTCAAGCCTGGCAACAACGTTATCAAGTTTTCTCTATAATTGATTGCGGTACATGCAAAATATGATCAAAGTGATTGAAGATATATAAATTTTCTATGCTAGTTGTCTATGCAAGATATGAGTAAATTTTTAGGACATCATAAATTGTGTTGTCGTGAATTTATGTAAATTCAGTTTGTATATCTTAGGTTCTAGCAATAGCTTTCCGATTGTATGAATTTTGTATAAATTCGCCAAAGAGACAGGCAATGGCTATGCGGGTGCATGGCTCCGATGACCTGATGATGATGTCAATAACAAATTATTGGAGAAAAATAACTAATGCTAGAAGTGCAGTCTTCACTATGCGACATATATATTACATTCCTTCTGAAATGAGAACTCTGAAAATAAATATATATCAAGATCATAGTAACTAAGCGACACGAAGAAGTCAGTGGCAATTGTCAGTGTATCGCACAATACCTTATTTACTTATTGGAGCAGGTAAATCCTTCTATTTTTTGGAGAAGCAAAGCTAACTACTTTGAAACAGGTAAATCCTTCGGTTTATGTTGTACTTATACAGATACGTTGGAATTTCAGGCTAGATATATACTTTTTCCTGGTTGTTTTTATTGAAGTTCGAGTGCTTCACAACTTACAATTTGTTTTCTGGTTCCCTATTCGAAGAGCTTCTGTTGTGCATGTGGGGAAGAAGCCATATCACGTCTCATAGGAATTTTCTCGATCGCGGCAATTTTTAGTGGAGTATAGTACGATTTCAAAGAGATGATCACGGCAATAATGGCACACAGGGGAATCGAGGGACGACACCAAATCGTCTCCTCTCCCTTGTGGTTTAAATACCAGAGGAATGGGAGGAGGCATCTTGCTCTCCCTGTTCGTTCCCGCTGCTGCCGGCGGCCAGAGCTTCTTGATCATGTGATGCTGCATTCTCTTCCATTTTCTTTAGACCCTATCACGTTGATCGACTTTGTGCTTTCTCGTGCTTCTATTGATTTTTTTGGCTTGCTCCCTCAACACCCATTACATGTTCGACAGAAAGCTTGTGATGGCCACAGAGGGTGGCAAGGACTGCCTCGGTGACCTCACTGACGACCTCCTCCGGCATCTGTTGTCCCTTCTTCAGCCCGAAGATGCCCTGAAGACTTGTGTGCTAGACACCAGGTGGCGCGAACTATGCAGGCGCACCACTAGCCTGCACTCCGTCAGTCTCAAGCGTTGGATGTAGAAGTTCTCCGCCAACCTGGCGTGTGCATGTTTGTGCTGGTCGGTCTCAAGCATTGGTTGTAGAAGTTCTTGTTGGGCAACGTAGTAATTTCAAAATTTTCCTACGCACACGCAAGATCTTGGTGATGCATAGCAACGAGAGGGGAGAGTGTGATCTACGTACCCTTGTAGATCGGCAACGGAAGCGTTTGGTTGATGTAGTCGTACGTCTCCACTGCCCGACCGATCAAGCACCGAAACTACGGCACCTCCGAGTTCTAGCACACGTTCAGCTCGATGACGATCCCCGGACTCCGATCCAGCAAAGTGTCGGGGAAGAGTTCCGTCACCACGACGGCGTGCTGACGATCTTGATGTACTACTGTCGCAGGGCTTCGCCTAAGCACCGCTACAATATTATCGAGGACTATGGTGGCAGGGGGCGCCGCACACGGCTAAGAATATGATCACGTGGATCAACTTGTGTTCCTCTGGGGTGCCCCTGCCTCCGTATATAAAGGTTCAAGAGGAGGAGGCCGGTCGGCCATCATAGGGCGTGCCAGGAGGAGTCCTACTCCCTCCGGGAGTAGGACTTCTCCCCCAATCCTAGTTGGAATAGGATTCATGAGGTGGGAAAAGAGGGAGAGAGAAGCAGGGGCGCCGGCACCCTCTCTCCTTGTCCTATTCGGACTAGGGGGAGGGGCGCGCGGCCCAGCCCTGGCCGCCTCTCCTCTTCTTCCACTAAGGCCCACTAAGGCCCATATAGCTCCCGGGGGGTCCGGTAACCTCCCGGTACTCCGGTAAAATCCCGATTTCACCTGGAACACTTGCGATATCCAAACATAGGCTTCCAATATATCAATCCTTATGTCTTGACCATTTCGAGACTCCTCGTCATGTCCATGATCACATCCGGGACTCCGAACAACCTTCGGTACATCAAAATGTATAAACTCATAATATAAATATCATCGAAACCTTAAGCGTGCGGACCCTACGGGTTCGAGAACAATGTAGACATGACCAAGACATGTCTCCGGTCAATAACCAATAGCGGGACCTGGATGCCCATATTGGCTCCTACATATTCTATGAAGATCTTTATCGGTCAGACCGCATAACAACATACGTTGTTCCCTTTGTCATCAGTATGTTACTTGCCCGAGATTCGATCGTCGGTATCCAATACCTAGTTCAATCTCGTTACCAGCAAGTCTCTTTACTCGTTCCGTAATACATCATCCCACAACTAACTCATTAGTTGCATTGCTTGCAAGGCTTAAGTGATGTGCATTACCGAGAGGGCCCAGAGATACCTCTTAGATGATCGGAGTGACAAATCCTAATCTCAAAATACGTCAACTCAACATGTACCTTTGGAGACACCTGTAGAGCACCTTTATAATCACCCAGTTACGTTGTGACGTTTGGTAGCACACAAAGTGTTCCTCCGGCACACGGGAATTACATAATCTCGTAGTCATAGGAACATGTATAAGTCATGAAGAAAGCAATAGCAACATACTAAACGATCGGGTGCTAAGCTAATGGAATGGGTCATGTCAATCAGATCATTCAACTAATGATGTGATCCCGTTTAATCAAATGACAACTCTTTGTCCATGGTTAGGAAACATAACCATCTTTGATTAACGAGCTAGTCAAGTAGAGGCATACTAGTGACACTTTGTTTGTCTATGTATTCACACATGTATTATGTTTCCGGTTAATACAATTCTAGCATGAATAATAAACTTTTATCATGATATAAGGAAATAAATAATAACTTTATTATTGCCTCTAGGGCATATTTCCTTCAGTCTTCCACTTGCGCTAGAGTCAATAATCTAGATTACACAGTAATGATTCTAACACCCATGGAGCTTTGGTGCTGATCATGTTTTGCTCGTGGAAGAGGCTTAGTCAACGGATCTGCTACATTCAGCTCCGTATGTATCTGGCAAATCTCTATGTCTCCCACCTGGACTAGATCCCGGATGGAATTGAAGCGTCTCTTGATGTGTTTGGTCCTCTTGTGAAATCTGGATTCCTTTGCCAAGGCAATTGCACCAGTATTGTCACAAAAGATTTTCATTGGACCCAATGCACTAGGTATGACACCTAGATTGGATATGAACTCCTTCATCCAGACTCCTTCGTTTGCTGCTTCCGATGCAGCTATGTACTCCGCTTCACATGTAGATCCTGCCACGACGCTTTGTTTAGAACTGCACCAACTGACAGCTCCACCGTTTAATGTAAATACGTATCCGGTTTGCGATTTAGTATCGTCTGGATCAGTGTCAAAGCTTGCATCAACGTAACCGTTTATGATGAGCTCTTTGTCACCTCCATATACGAGAAACATATCCTGAGTCCTTTTCAGGTATTTCAGGATGTTCTTGACCGCTGTCCAGTGATCCACTCCTGGATTACTTTGGTACCTCCCTGCTAGACTTATAGCAAGGCACACATCAGGTCTAGTACACAGCATTGCATACATGATAGAGCCTATGGCTGAAGCATAGGGAACATCTTTCATTTTCTCTCTATCTTTTGCAGTGGTCGGGCATTGAGTCTGACTCAACTTCACACCTTGTAATACAGGCAAGAACCCTTTCTTTGCTTGATCCATTTTGAACTTCTTCAAAATCTTGTCAAGGTATGTACTTTGTGAAAGTCCAATTAAGCGTCTTGATCTATATCTATAGATCTTTATGCCTAATATGTAAGCAGCTTCACCGAGGTCTTTCATTGAAAAACTCTTATTCAAGTATCCCTTTATGCTATCCAGAAATTCTATATCATTTCCAATCAGTAATATGTCATCCACATATAATATCAGAAATGCTACAGAGCTCCCACTCACTTTCTTGTAAATACAGGCTTTTCCGAAAGTCTGTATAAAACCAAATGCTTTGATCACACTATCAAAGCGTTTATTCCAACTCCGAGAGGCTTGCACCAGTCCATAAATGGATCGCTGGAGCTTGCACACTTTGTTAGCTCCCTTTGGATCGACAAAACCTTCCTGTTGCATCATATACAACTCTTCTTCCAGAAATCCATTCAGGAATGCAGTTTTGACATCCATCTGCCAAATTTCATAATTATAAAATGCGGCAATTGCTAACATGATTCAGACAGACTTAAGCATCGCTACGGGTGAGAAGGTCTCATCGTAGTCAACCCCTTGAACTTGTCGAAACCATTTTGCGACAAGTCGAGCTTTGTAGACAGTAATATTACCGTCAGCGTTAGTCTTCTTCTTGAAGATCCATTTATTCTCAATTGCTTGCCAATCATCGGGCAAGTCAACCAAAGTTCATACTTTGTTCTCATACATGGATCCCATCTCAGATTTCATGGCTTCAAGCCATTTTGCGGAATCTGGCCTCACCATCGCTTCTTCATAGTTCGTACGTTCATCATGATCTAGTAGCATGATTTCTAGAACAGGATTACCGTACCACTCTGGCGCGGATCTTACTCTGGTTGATCTACGAGGTTCGGTAGTATCTTGTTCTGAAGTTTCATGATCATTATCTGTAGCGCCCCGAGACCGATGTGCCAGGTGTCGTTCAGTTATTCGCTGGTGTTGCCTTGTCATTGCTTGCGTGTCATGCATTGCATATCATGTCATCATGTGCATTTCATTTGCATACATGTTTCGTCTCACGCATCCGAGCATTTTCTCCGTTGTCTGTTTTGCATTCCGGCGCTTCGTTCTCCTCCGGTGGTCATTTCTACCTTTCTTTCATGGGTGGGGATTAAACATTTCCGGATTGGATCGAGACTTGTCATGCGGCCTTGGTTTACTACCGGTAGACCGCCTGTCAAGTTTCGTATCATTTGGACTTCGTTTGATGCTCCAACGGTTAACCGAGGGACCGAAAAGGCCTCGTGTGTGTTGCAGCCCAACACCCCTCCAATTTGGCCCAAACCCACCTAACTTTGCTCCATCATCTAGAGCGTTCAATCACGATCGCGTGGCCGAAAACCGCACCTCATTTGGACTTCCTAGCTCACTCTACCTATAAATATGTGATCCCCTCCGAAATCCCGCAGTCCAAACCCTAAAACTCCTCCTCTCGTGCCGCCGGACGCGTCCACGCCGTGCCGGACGTGTCCACCGCCCGCCGCCACGTCGCTCCGTCCAATCAAGACACGACACGTCACCCCGCCGCCGATCTCCACCAACTTGGCGCCGCCACCTCACCGCGCCGGCCCTCCTCTCTCTCCTCCCCGCCGCCAGGCCCGCGGCCGGCCCACGCCTCGCCGCTCCGGGCCGCGCGCTTCCCTCCGCCGCCTGGGTGCCCGAGCCGCCGCCCGCGCCCTCGCGCCTTCGCCGCCGGCCGCCGTGCCCCACCGCCTCGCACCTCGCCGCGCCGCCCCGCCTCGCCTACCTCCCGCGCCGCCGCCGCCATGGCCCCGCCGCCACCGCCATGCGCCCGCAGCGCGCCTCCTCGCCGGAGCCTCCCTGCCGCCTCCTCTCGCCGCTGCAAGCTTCGGAAGCCGCGCCGGCGTGCGCCGCCCCGTCTTCGACCTTGCCGGAGTTCGTCCCTCGCCGGCCAGATCCGGAGAAGAAGGTGGACGAGATCCACCACTCCCTTCATCCAAACGCGCCCGCGCCCGAACCGGATCCCTCCGTCCCGCACCGCTTCGTCCCGGGTTGACTTTTCTCGGAGAGGTTGAAATTCTACCAAGTCCCCGGAGTATCCAGATTCATATGCCTATGTTCATCATGCTATATCTTTGCATCCGTAGATCCGATTCATGCATATAGCATATCAAATTGTTCGTCTCAGAGAATACATCATTTCATTCCATTGCATCATTTTCATTTGAGTTCATCTTGATACCCGAAATTCTGTTAGAAGGAGGCTACTTGAGATAATTGTCAGATCTGCTACTCCATGTTAGACTTTTGTCATTTTTGCCATGATTATTGTGTGCATGATATGACCATGAGCTCTACATATGTTTTGTTAAGGGTTTTGCCATCTTTCTAGAGGTGCAACTCATGTATTTTTGTGATGTGTGTGGTGACTAGTGCAAGCTTGCAAAGTGAGGCACTTGGTAATTCTGTTTTCAGGGACTTGGCATTTTCCACTAAGTCCTTGGGCTGTTTAGTTCATGATGCCATATGTTCATGTTGTTTCCTAGTGATCCGTGCCTCTTTTGAGGATGATCAGTAAGGATGTTTTGTTAATCTTGTAGTGCTCTATCCATCCGTGTCTTTGTTTGCATATATGGAGCACCCTAGCTTGAGTCAATCGAGCTCTACTTTTGCTTCGTTGTGAATCTGGGCAGATTGTCAACTTGTTTGCAATTTTGCCGATGTTGTTGTAGTTGATCCGTGCATGCTATGCTATTGTTTCTTGCCATGTCTAGCTTGAATTTTGTGTGTTCTTAATGGGTGTATGCTTAGCTTATCATGACTTGCTCCGTAGTGAGTGCATAGAGCTCGTAAACATGCCTACTTGAGTTATGATTTCAGCATGTCCCAGTTTTCACTAAGTCTGAAAACTGATTATGTTTTTGCTATGTTCACATGCTTGCAATTGTATTTTGTGATCCCTTTTGGCTCAAGGTCACTAAGGGACTTTTGTTAAGCTCTTTGAGTAGCTCCATGCCATGTTTTACTTCGTCATGTTCAGGTCCTGTAGCATATAGTTTTGTTGCTCCGAAGAGTGCTATCTGATCTGAAATTCTAGACAAGTGTTAATTTCACTAAGTCTAAGATCTGTTTACCGTTTGCATTTTTGCCATGCTTGTTTGAACCTGTTAATGGATGAATTGGCCGTAGCTCAGTGCTAGAGTTTTGTTAAGCATCATGAATGCATCCCTGCCATGTATTTTGTTGCCATGTTTGGGTGCTGTAGAATGTTCATCTCTTTGCATTTAGATGACTACTTGCTGTAAATCGCAGACCGGTGTCATATTTGAATCGCTTGCCATTTCCAAACCGTAACTCCGATTCCGGTGATCTTTATATCGATTTCAACCGAAATCACCTCATCTTTCCAGTGGCACACTTGGTTGTCCAAGTTGAGGCCAGGTTCATGCATTCCTTGTCCAATCAAGCATATGCATCGTATACCGCATCCCGCATACCATACCATGCTCATGTGTTGGTTGTTTACTATGTTGTCTGCTTCTTTTCCGGTGTTGCTTATTCGGGTTGGTTCCAGTAACATCGTGTTTGTGAGGAACCGTTCGACTACGTCCGTTTATCTTCTTCATGAACTCGTTCTTCTTCCTTGCGGGATTTCAGGCAAGATGATCATACCCTCGAAATCACTTCTATCTTTGCTTTGCTAGATGCTCGCTCTTTTGCTATGCCTATGCTGCGATACCTACCATTTTCTTATCATGCCTCCCATATTGTTGAACCAAGTCTCTAACCCACCTTGTCCTAGCAAATCGTTGTTTGGCTATGTTACCACTTTGCTCAGCCCCTCTTATAGCGTTGTTAGTTGCAGGTGAAGATTGAAGTTTGTTCCTTGTTGGAACATGGAGATGTTGTTCCTTGTTGGAACATGTTTATTTGTTGGGATATCACAATATATCTTATTTAATTAATGCATCTATATACTGGTAAAGGGTCAAAGCTCGGCCTTATGCCTAGTGTTTTGTTCCACTCTTGCCGCCCTAGTTTCCGTCATATCGGTGTTATGTTCCCGAATTTTGCGTTCCTTACGCGGTTGGGCTATTATGGGAACCCCTTGACAGTTCGCCTTAAGTAAAGCTTCTCCAGCAATGCCCAACATTGGTTTTACCATTCGCCACCTAGCCTTTTCTTTCCCTTGGGTTCTGCGGACTCAAGGGTCATCATTATTTTAAACCCCCGGGCCAGTGCTCCTCTGAGTGTTGGTCCAACTTGTCAGCCACCGGTGGCCACCAGGGGCAACTCTGGGCTGGCCTACCGGAAGTTTGGACGATCCGGTGTGCCCTGAGAAAGAGATATGTGCAGCTCCTATCGGGATTTGTCAGCACATTCGGGCGGTGTTGCTGGTTTAGTTTTACCCTGTCGAAATGTTTTGTTGTACCGGGATACCGAATCTAATCGGAATGTCTCGGGAGGAGGTCTATTCCTTTGTTGACCGTGAGAGCTTGTGATGGGCTAAGTTGGGACACCCCTACAGGGATTGGAACTTTCGAAAGTCGTGCCCTCGGTTATGGGCAGATGGGAATTTGCTAATGTCCGGTTGTAGAAAACCTGAAGTTTACCTTAATTAAAATGAATCAACCGCGTGTGTAACCGTGATGGTGTCTTTCCGGCGGAGTCCGGGAAGTGAACACGGTGTTGGAGTTATGCTTGACGTAGGTTGTTAAAGGATCACTTCTTGATCATAGTTTCTCGATCGTGCTTTGCCTTCTCTTCTCGGTCTCATTTGCATATGTTAGCCACCATATATGCTAGTCTCTTGCTGCAGCTCCACCTCCTACCTTTTACCTTACCCATAAGCTTAAATAGTCTTGATCGCGAGGGTGTGAGATTGCTGAGCCCCCGTGACTCACGGATACTTCCAAAACCAGCTTGCAGGTACCGATGAGTTCGTGCAGATGACGCAACCAAGCTCAGGAGGAGCTCGATGAAGATCTTGCCCTTTGTGTTGTTTCGTTCTAGTTGATTAGTAGTGGAGCCCAGTTGGGATTGATCAGGGACCTTTGTCGCATTTGGGGTTCTTCTTTTATTTTGGCTCGGTAGTCGGGCCCTGATTGTATTTGGATGTTGTAATGCTTTATTCATGTAATTGTGTGAAGTGGCGATTGTAAGCAAACTATGTATCTTTTCCCTTATGTATCACATGGGTTGTGTGAAGATTACCTCACTTGCGACATTGCTTTCAATGCGGTTATGCCTCTAAGTCGTGCTTCGACATGTGGAAGATATAGCCGCATCGAGGGCATTACAACCGATATCTAATACCATGGTGCTACTAGGAGTACTAGTAAAGTACGCATTAACACAATGTATATCCAATATACTTCTATCGACCTTGCCAGCCTTCTCATCTACCAACTATCTAGGGTAATTCTGCTCCAGTGGCTGTTCCTCTTATTACAGAAGCACTTAGTCTCGGGTTTGGGTTCAACCTTGGGTTTCTTCACTAGAGCAGCAGCTGAATTGCCATTTCATGAAGTATCCCTTCTTTCCCTTGCCCTTGCCCTTCTTGAAACTAGTGGTTTCACCAACCATCAACAATTGATGCTCCTTCTTGATTTCTACTTTTGTGGTGTCAAACATCGCGAATATCTCAAGGATCATCATATATGTCCCTGATATATTATAGTTCATCACGAAGCTCTAGCATCTTGGTGGTAATGACTTCGGAGAAACATCACTATCTCATCTGGAAGATCAACTCCCACTCGATTCAAATGATTGTTGTACTCAGATAATCTGAGCACAAGCTCAACAATTGAGCTTTTCTCCCTTAGTTTGCAGGCTAAGAAAATCATTCGAGGTCTTATACCTCTTGACGTGGGCACGAGCCTGAAATCCCAATTTCAGCCCTCGAAACATCTCATATGTTTCGCGACGTTTCAAAACGTCTTCGGTACCTCAACTCTAAACCATTTAACTGAACTATCACGTAGTTATCAAAATGTGTATGTCAGATGTTCGCAACATCCACAGACGACATTCGAGGTTCAGCACACTGAGCGGTGCATTAAGGACATAAGCCTTCTATGAAGCAATGAGGACAATCCTCAGTTTACGGACCTAGTCCGCATAATTGCTACTGTCATCTTTCAACTAAATTTTCTCTAGGAACATATCTAAACAGTAGAACTGAAGCGCGAGCTACGACATAATTTGCGAAGACCTTTTGACTATGTTCAGGATAATTAAGTTCATCTTATGAACTCCCACTCAGATAGACATCCCTCTAGTCATCTAAGTGATTACATGATCCGAGTCAACTAGGCCGTGTCCGGTCATCACGTGAGATGGACTAGTCATCATCGGTGAACATCTTCATGTTGATCGTATCTTCTATACGACTCATGTTCGACCTTTCAGTCTTCCGTGTTCCGAGGCCATGTCTGTACATGCTAGGCTCATCAAGTCAACCTAAGTGTTTCGCATGTGTCCCGAGGCCATGTCTGTACATGCTAGGCTCGTCAACACCCGTTGTATTCGAACGTTAGAATCTATCACACCCGATCATCATGTGGTGCTTCGAAACGACGAACCTTCGCAACGGTGCACAATTAGGGGGAACACTTTTCTTGAAATTTTAGTGAGGGATCATCTTATTTAAGCTACTATCGTTCTAAGCAAATAAGATGCAAAACATGATAAACATCACATGCAATCAAATAGTGACATGATATGGCCAATATTATTTTGCTCATCTTGATCTCCATCTTCGGGGCTCCATGATCATCGTTGTCAACGGCATGACACCATGATCTCCATCATCATGATCTCCATCATCGTGTCTTCTTGAAGCGGTCTCGTCATCTATTACTTCTACTACTATGGCTAACGCTTTAGCAATAAAGTGAAGTAATTACATGACGTTTATGTTGACATGCAGGTCATAAATAAATTAAGACAACTCCTATGGCTCCTGCCGGTTGTCATACTCATCGACATGCAAGTCGTGATTACTATTACAAGAACATGATCAATCTCATACATCACATATATCATTCATCACATCCTTTTGGCCATATCACATCACAAGGCATATGCTGCAAAAACAAGTTAGACTTCCTCTAATTGTTGTTGCAAGTTTTTACGTGGCTGCTATAGGTTTCTAGCAAGAACGTTTCTTACCTACGTGAAAAAACACAACGTGATATGCCAATTTCTATTTACCCTTCATAAGGACCCTTTTCATCGAATCCGATCCAACTAAAGTGGGAGAGACAGACACCCGACAGCCACCTTATGCAACTAGTGCATGTCAGTCGGTGGAACCGGTCTCACGTAAGCGTACGTGTAAGGTTGGTCCGGGGTGCTACCAAATGTCACAACGTAACTGGGTGATTATAAAGGAGCTCTACAGGTGTCTCCAAAGGTACATGTTGGGTTGGCGTATTTCGAGATTAGGATTTGTCACTCCGAATGTCGGAGAGGTATCTCTGGGCCCTCTCGGTAATGCACATCACTTAAGCCTTGCAAGCATTGCAACTAATGAGTTAGTTGCGGGATGATGTATTACGGAACGAGTAAAGAGACTTGCCGGTAACGAGATTGAACTAGGTATTGAGATACCGATGATCGAATCTCGGGCAAGTAACATACCGATGACAAAGGGAACAACGTATGTTGTTATGCGGTCTGACCGATAAAGATCTTCGTAGAATATGTAGGAGCCAATATGGGCATCCAAGTCCTGCTATTGGTTATTGACCGGAGACGTGTCTCGGTCATGTCTACATTGTTCTCGAACCGTAGGGTCCGCACGCTTAAGGTTTCGATGACAGTTATATTATGAGTTTATGAGTTTTGATGTACCAAGGAGTTCGGAGTCCCGGATGAGATCGGGGACATGACGAGGAGTCTCGAAATGGTCGAGACGTAAAAATCGATATATTGGACGACTATATTCGGACATCGGAAAGGTTCCGAGTGATCCGAGTATTTTTCGCAGTACCGGAGAGTTACGGGAATTCGCCGGGGAGTATATGGGCCTTATTGGGCTTTAGGGGAAAGAGATAGGAGAGGTTGGGCGCCCCCCCCCCCCCCCCCCAAGGCCTAGTCCGAATTGGACTAGGGGGAAGGGCTGCGCCCCATCCTTCCTTCTCTCCTCTTTTCTCTTGCCTTGACTCCTACTCCTACTACATGGAAGGACTCCTAGTTGGACTAGGAAAGGGGGAATCCTACTCCCGGTGGGAGTAGGACTCCCCTAGGGCGCGCCATAGAGAGGGCCGGCCCTCCCCTCCTCCACTCCTTTATATACGGGGGCAGGGAGCACCCCATAGACACACAAGTTGATCTTCGTGATCGTTCCTTAGCCGTGTGTGGTGCCCCCCCTCCACGATATTACACCTCGATCATATTGTAGCGGTGCTTAGGCGAAGCCCTGCGACAGTTGAACATCAAGATCATCACCATGCTGTCGTGCTGACGAAACTCCTCCCCGAAGCTTTGCTGGATCGGAGCCCGGGGTGCGTCATCGAGCTGTACATGTGTCAAGAACTCGGAGGTGCCGGAGTAACGGTGCTTGGATCGGTTGGACCGGGAAGACGTACGACTACTTCCTCTACGTTGTGTCAACGCTTCCGCTTCGGTCTACGAGGGTACGTAGACAACACTCTTCCCTCTCGTTGCTATGCATCACCATGATCTTGCGTGTGCGTAGGAAAAATTTTCAAATTACTACGTTCCCCAACAGTGGTATCAGAGCCTAGGTTTTTATGGTTTGATGTTATATGCACGAGTAGAACACAAGTGAGTTGTGGGCGATATAAGTCATACTGCTTACCAGCATGTCATTCTTTGGTTCGGCGGTATTATTGGATGAAGCAGCCCGGACCGACATTACGCGTACGCTTATGCGAGACTGGTTCTACCGCCGTGCTTTGCACACAGGTGGCTGGCGGGTGTCAGTTTCTCCAACTTTAGTTGAACCGAGTGTGGCTACGCCCGGTCCTTACGAAGGTTAAAATAGCACCAACTTGACGAACTATCGTTGTGGTTTTGATGCGTAGGTAAGATTGGTTCTTGCTTAAGCCCGTAGCAGCCACGTAAAACTTGCAACAACAAAGTAGAGGGCGTCTAACTTGTTTTTGCAGGGCATGTTGTGATGTGATATGGTCAAGACATGATGCTAAATTTTATTGTATGAGATGATCATGTTTTGTAACCGAGTTATCGGCAACTGGCAGGAGCCATATGGTTGTCGCTTTATTGTACGCAATGCAATCGCGCTGTAATGCTTTACTTTATCACTAAACGGTAGCGATAGTCGTGGAAGCATAAGATTGGCGAGACGACAACGATGCTATGATGGAGATCAAGGTGTCGCTCCGGTGACGATGGTGATCATGACGGTGCTTCGGAGATGGAGATCACGGGCACAAGATGACGATGGCCATATCATATCACTTATGTTGATTGCATGTGATGTTTATCTTTTATGCATCTTATCTTGCTTTGATTGACGGTAGCATTTTAAGATGATCTCTCACTAATTATCAAGAAGTGTTCTCCCTGAGTATGCACCGTTGCCAAAGTTCGTCGTGCCCAGACGCCACGTGATGATCGGGTGTGATAAGCTCTACGTCCATCTACAACGGGTGCAAGCCAGTTTTGCACACGCAGAATACTCAGGTTAAACTTGACGAGCCTAGCATATGCAGATATGGCCTCGGAACACGGATACCAAAAGGTCGAGCGTGAATCATATAGTAGATATGATCAACATAGTGATGTTCACCATTGAAAGCTACTCCATTTCACGTGATGATCGGTTATGGTTTAGTTGATTTGGATCACGTGATCACTTAGAGGATTAGAGGGATGTCTATCTAAGTGGGAGTTCTTAAGTAATATGATTAATTGAACTTTAATTTATCATGAACTTAGTCCTGGTAGTATTAGCATATCTATGTTGTAGATCAATAACTCGCGTTGTTGCTTCCCTGTGTTTATTTTGATATGTTCCTAGAGAAAATTGTGTTGAAAGATGTTAGTAGCAATAAAGCGGATTGGATCCGTGATCTGAGGTTTATCCTCATTGCTGCACAAAAGAATTATGTCCTTGATGCACCGCTAGGTGACAGACCTATTGCAGGAGCAGATGCAGACGTTATAAACGTTTGGCTAGCTCAATATGATGACTACTTGATAGTTTAGTGCACCATGCTTAATGGCTTAGAATCGGGATTTCAAAGACGTTTTGAACGTCATGGAGCATATGACATGTTCCAGGAGTTGAAGCTAATATTTCAAGCAAATACCCGAGTTGAGAGATATGAAGTCTCCAACAAGTTCTATAGCTAAAAGATGGAGGAGAATCGCTCAACTAGTGAGCATGTGCTCAGATTGTCTGGGTACTACAATCGCTTGAATTAAGTGGGAGTTAATCTTCCAGATAAAATAGTGATTGACATAATTCTCTAGTCACCATCACCAAGTTAGTAGAACTTCGTGATGAACTATAATATGCAAGGGATAACCGAAACGATTCCCTAGCTCTTCATAATGCTGAAATTGATGAAGGTAGAAATCGAGAAAAACATCAAGTGTTGATGGTAGACAAGACCACTAGTTTCAAGAAAAGGGCAGAGGGAAGAAGGGGAACTTCAAGAAGAACAGCAAGCAAGTTGCTGCTCAAGTGAAGAAGCCCAAGTCTGGTCCTAAGCCTGAGACTAAGTGCTTCTACTGCAAAGGGACTGGTCACTGGAAGCAGAACTGCCCCAAGTATTTGGCGGATAAGAAGGATGGAAAAGTGAACAAAAGTATATTTGATATACATGTTATTGATGTGTACTTTACTAGTGTTTATAGCAACCCCTCAGTATTTGATACTGGATCAGTTGCTAAGAGTAGTAACTCGAAACAGGAGTTGCAGAATAAACAAAGACTAGTTAAGGGTGAAGTGTCGAAGTGTGTTGGAAGTAGTTCCAAGATTGATATGATCATCATCGCACGCTCCCCTATACTTTCGAGATTAGTGTTGAACCTGAATAAGTGTTATTTGGTTTTTGCGTTGAGCATGAATATGATTTGATCATGTTTATTGCAATACGGTTATTCATTAAAGTCAGAGAATAATTGTTGTTCTGTTTACATGAATAAAACCTTCGATGGTCATACACCCAATGAAACAAGTTCGTTGGATCTCGATCGTAGTGATACACATATTCATAATATTGAAACCAAAAGATGCAAAGTTAATAATGATAGTGCAACTTATTTGTGGCACTACCGTTTAAGTCATATTGGTGTAAAGCGCATGAAGAAACTCCATGCTGATGGGCTTTTGGAATCACTTGATTATGAATCACTTGATGCTTGCGAACCATGCCTTATGGGCAAGATGACTAAAATGCTGTTCTTCGGAACAATGAAGCAAGCAACAGATTTGTTGGAAATCATACATACTGATGTATGTGGTCCGATGAATATTAAGGCTTGCAGCAGGTATCATTATTTTCTGACCTTCACAGATGATTTGAGCATATATGGGATATCTACTTGATGAAACATAAGTCTGAAACATTTGAATAGTTCAAAGAATTTTAGAGTGAAGTGGAAAATCATCGTGACAAGAAAATAAAAGTTTCTACGATATGATCGCAGAGGTAAAATATTTGAGTTACGAGTTTGGCCTTCAATTAAAACAATGTGAAATAGTTTCACTACTCACGCCACCTAGAACACCATAGTGTAATGGTGTGTCCGAACGTCATAACCGTACTTTATTAGATATAGTGCGATCTATGATGTCTCTTACCGATCTACCACTATCGTTTTGGGGTTATGCATTAGAGACAGCTGCATTCACGTCAAATAGGGCACCAGCTAAATCCGTTGAGACGACACCGTGTGAACTATGGTTTGGCAAGAAACCTAAGCTGTCGTTTCTTAAAGTTTGGGGTTGCGATGCTTATGTGAAAAAGTTTCATCTCGATAAGCTCAAACTCAAAATCGGAGAAATATGTCTTTATAGGATACCCAAAGGAGACAGTTGGGTACACCTTCTATCACAGATCCAAAGGCAAGACATTCGTTGCTGAGAATGGATACTTTCTAGAGAAGGAGTTTCTCTCGAAAGAAGTGAGTGGGAGGAAAGTAGAACTTGATGAGGTAACTGTACCTGCTCCCTTATTGGAAAGTAGTACATCACAAAAAACTGTTTCTGCGACACCTACACCAATTAGTGAGGAAGCTAATGATAATGATCATGAAACTTCAGAACAAGATACTACCGAATCTCGTAGGTAAACCAGAGTGAGATCCGCACCAGAGTGGTACGGTAATCCTGTTTTGAAAGTCATGTTACTAGACCATGACGAACTTGCAAACTATGAGGAAGCGATGATGAGCCCAGATTCCGCAAAATGGCTTGAGGCCATGAAATCTGAGATGGGATCCATGTATGAGAACAAAGTGTAGACTTTGGTTGATTTGCCCGATGATCGGCAAGCCATAGAAAATAAATGGATCTTCAAGAGGAAGACGGACGCTGATAGTAGTGTTACTATCTACAAAGCTAGAATTGTCGCAAAAAGGTTTTCGACAAGTTCAAGGTGTTGACTACGATGAGATTTTCTCACTCGTAGCGATGCTTAAGTCTGTCCGAATCTTGTTAGCAATTGCCGCATTTTATGAAATCTGGCAAATGGATAAACAAAACTGCATTCCTTAATGGATTTATTAAAGAAGAGTTGTATATGATGCAACCAGAAGGTTTTGTCAATCCTAAAGGTGCTAACAAAATATGCAAGCTCCAGCGATCCATCTATGGACTGGTGCAAGCAACTCGGAGTTGGAATATACGCTTTGATAAGTTGATCAAAGCATATAGTTTTATACAGACTTGCGGTGAAGCCTGTATTTACAAGAAAGTGAGTGGGAGCACTACAACATTTCTGATAAGTATATGTGAATGACATATTGTTGATCGGAAATAATGTAGAATTATTCTGCAAAGCATAAAGGAGTGATTGAAAAGGAGTTTTTTCAAAGAAAGACCTCGGTGAAGCTGCTTACATATTAAGCATCAAGATCTATAGAGATAGATCAAGACGCTTGATAAGATTTTTCAATAAGTACATACCTTGACAGGATTTTGAAGTAGTTCAAAATGGAACAGTCAAAGAAAGAGTTCTTGCTTGTGTTACAAGGTGTGAAGTTGAGTAAGACTCAAAAAACCCGACCACGGCAGAAGATAGAAAGAGAATGAAAGTTATTCCCTATGCCTTGGCCATAGGTTCTATAAAGTATGCCATGCTGTGTACCAGATCTATTGTATACCCTACACTGATTTTGGCAAAGGAATACAATAGTGATCTAGGGGTAGATCACTGGACAACGGTCAAAATTATCCTTAGTGGAATAAGGATATGTTTCTCGATTACGGAGGTGACAAAAGGTTCGTCGTAAAGGGTTACGTCGATGCAAGTTTTGACACTGATCCAGATGACTCTAAGTCTCAATCTGGATACATATTGAAAGTGGGAGCAATTAGCTAGAGTAGCTCCATGCAGAGCATTGTTGACATACAAATTTGCAAAGTACATGCGGATCTGAATGTGGCAGACCCGTTGACTAAACTTCTCTCACAAGCAAAACATGATCACTTTTTGGGTCTTAATCACATAGCGATGTGAACTAGATTATTGAATCTAGTAAACCCTTTGGGTGTTAGTCACATGGAGATGTGAACCAATCACATAAAGATGTGAACTATTGATGTTAAATCACATGGCGATGTGATCTAGATTATTGACTCTAGTGCAAGTGGGAGACTGAAGGAAATGTGCCCTAGAGGCAATAATAAAGTTATTATTTATTTCCTTATATCATGATAAATGTTTATTATTCATGCTAGAATTGTATTAACCGGAAACATAATACATGTGTGAATACATAGACAAACAGAGTGTCACTAGTATGCCTCTACTTGACTAGCTCGTTAATCAAAGATGGTTATGTTTCCTAACCATGGACAAAGAGTTGTTATTTGATTAACGGGATCACATCATTACTTGAATGATCTGATTGACATGACCCATTCCATTAGCTTAGCACCCGATCGTTTAGTATGTTGCTATTGCTTTCTTCATGACTTATACATGTTCCTATGACTATGAGATTATGCAACTCCCGTTTGCCGGAGGAACACTTTGTGTGCTACCAAACGTCACAACGTAACTGGGTGATTATAAAGGAGCTCTACAGGTGTCTCCAAAGGTACATGTTGGGTTGGCGTATTTCGATATTAGGATTTGTCACTCCGAATGTCGGAGAGGTATCTCTGGGCCCTCTCGGTAATGCACATCACTTAAGCCTTGCAAGCATTGCAACTAATGAGTTAGTTGCGGGATGATGTATTACAGAACGAGTAAAGAGACTTGCCGGTAACGAGATTGAACTAGGTATTGAGATACCGACGATCGAATCTCGGGCAAGTAACATACCGATGACAAAGGGAACAACGTATGTTGTTATGCGGTCTGACCGATAAAGATCTTCGTAGAATATGTAGGAGCCAATATGGGCATCCAAGTCCTGCTATTGGTTATTGACCGGAGACGTGTCTCGGTCATCTCTACATTGTTCTCGAACCGTAGGGTCCGCACGCTTAAGGTTTCGATGACAGTTATATTATGAGTTTATGAGTTTTGATGTACCGAAGGAGTTCGGAGTCCCGGATGAGATCGGGGACATGACGAGGAGTCTCGAAATGGTCAAGACGTAAAAATCGATATATTGGACGACTATATTCGAACATCGGAAAGGTTCCAAGTGATCCGAGTATTTTTCGTAGTACCGGAGAGTTACGGGAATTCGCCGGGGAGTATATGGGCCTTATTGGGCTTTAGGGGAAAGACATAGGAGAGGTTGGGCGCCCCCCCAAGGCCTAGTCCGAATTGGACTAGGGGGAAGGGCTGCGCCCCCTCCTTCCTTCTCTCCTCTTTTCTCTTGCCTTGACTCCTACTCCTACTACATGGAAGGACTCCTAGTTGGACTAGGAAAGGGGGAATCCTACTCCCGGTGGGAGTAGGACTCCCCTAGGGCGCGCCATAGAGAGGGCCGGCCCTCCCCTCCTCCACTCCTTTATATGCGGGGGCAGGGGGCACCCCATAGACATACAAGTTGATTTTCGTGATCGTTCCTTAGCCGTGTGTGGTGCCCCCCTCCACGATATTACACCTCGATCATATTATAGCGGTGCTTAGGCGAAGCCCTGCGACGGTTAAACATCAAGATCGTCACCACGCTGTCGTGCTGATGAAACTCCTCCCCGAAGCTTTGCTGGATCGGAGCCCGGGGTGCGTCATCGAGCTGTACGTGTGTCAAGAACTCGGAGGTGCCGGAGTAACGGTGCTTGGATCGGTTGGACCGGGAAGACGTACGACTACTTCCTCTACGTTGTGTCAACGCTTCCGCTTTGGTCTACGAGGGTACGTAGACGACACTCTCCCCTCTCATTGCTATGCATCACCATGATCTTGCGTGTGCGTAGGAAATTTTTTGAAATTACTACGTTCCCCAACAAGTTCGTCTTAAGTAAAGCACTTCCAGCAATGCCCAACATTGGTTTTACCATTTGCCACCTAGCCTTTTCTTTCTCTTGGGTTCTACAGACTCAAGGGTCATCTTTATTTTATCCCCCCCCCCAGGCCAGTGCTCCTCTGAGTGTTGGTCCAACCGAGCGATGTCCGGGGCTACCAGGGGCAACTCTGGGCTGGCCTACCCGACGTCTGGCTCATCTGAGTGTGCCCTGAGAACGAGATATGTGCAGCTCCTATCAGGATTTGTCGGCACATTCGGGCGGTGTTGCTGGTTTATTTTTACCCTGTCGAAATGTCTTGTTGTACCGGGATACCGAGTCTGATCGGAATGTCTCGGGAGGAGGCCTATTCCTTCGTTGACCGTGAGGGCTTGTGATGGGCTAAGTTGGGACACCCCTGCAAGGATTTGAACTTTCGAAAGCCGTGCCCGCGGTTATGGGCAGATGGGAATTTGTTAACGTCCGGTTGTAGAAAACCTGAAGTTGACCTTAATTAAAATGCATCAACCGCGTGTGTAACCGTGATGGTCTCTTTCCGGCGGAGTCCGGGAAGTGAACACGGTGTTGGAGTTATGCTTGACGTAGGTAGTCCAGGATCACTTCTTGATCATACTTTTATCGACCGTGCTTTGCCTTCTCTTCTCGCTCTCATTTGCGTATGTTAGCCACCATATATGCTAGTCGCTTGCTACAGCTCCACCTCATACCTTTACATTACCCATAAGCTTAAATAGTCTTGATTGCGAGGGTGCGAGATTGCTGAGTCCCCGTGGCTCACAGATACTTCCAAAACCAGCTTGCAGGTGCCGATGAGTCCGTGCAGATGACGCAACCAAGCTCAGGAGGAGCTCGATGAAGATCTTGTCCTTTGTGTTGTTTCGTTCTAGTTGATCAGTAGTGGAGCCCAGTTGGGGTCGATCGGGGACCATTGTCGCTTTTGGGGTTCTTCTTTTATTTTGGTTACATAGTCGGACCTTGATTGTATTTGGATGATGTAATGCTTTATTCATGTATTTGTGTGAAGTGGCGATTGTAAGCCAACTATGTATCCTTTCCCTTTATGTATTACATGGGTTGTGTGAAGATTACCTCACTTATGACATTGCTTTCAATGCGGTTATGCCTCTAAGTCGTGCTTCGACACGTGGGAGATATAGCTGCATCGAGGGCGTTACATTATCATTAGCTTCCTCACTAATTGGTGTAGGTGTTGCAGAAACAGGTTTCTGTGATGTACTACTTTCCAATAAGGGAGCAGGTACAGTTACCTCGTCAAGTTCTACTTTCCTCCCACTCTCTTATTTCAAGAGAAACTCCTTCTCTAGAAAGGATCCATTCTTAGCAACGAATGTCTTGCCTTCGGATCTGTGATAGAAGGTGTACCCAACAGTCTCCTTTGGGTATCCTATGAAGACACATTTCTCTGATTTGGGTTCGAGCTTATCAGGTTGAAGCTTTTTCACATAAGCATCGCAGCCCCAAACTTTAAGAAACGACAACTTTGGTTTCTTGCCAAACCATAGTTCATAAGGTGTCGTCTCAACAGATTTTGATGGTGCCCTATTTAACGTGAATGCGGCCGTCTCTAAAGCATAACCACAAAATGATAGTAGTAAATCAGTAAGAGACAT
This sequence comes from Triticum monococcum, assembly GCA_034509565.1. Lineage (NCBI taxonomy): Eukaryota > Viridiplantae > Streptophyta > Magnoliopsida > Poales > Poaceae > Triticum > Triticum monococcum. Next base: position 113,580,446 of record CM067843.1, read on the forward strand.
CATAGATCGCACCATATCTAGTAAAGTACGATTACGACGTTCGGACACACCATTACGCTGTGGAGTTCCGGGTGGCGTGAGTTGCAAAACTATTTCGCATTGTTTCAAATGTATACCAAACTCGTAACTCAAATATTCTCCTCCACGATCAGATCGTAGAAACTTTATTTTCTTGTTACGATGATTTTCAACTTCACTCTGAAATTCTTTGAACTTTTCAAATGTTTCAGACTTATGTTTCATTAAGTAGATATACCCATATCTACTTAAGTCATCTGTGAAGGTGAGAAAATAACGATATCCGCCACGAGCCTCAATATTCATCGGACCACATACATCTGTATGTATGATTTCCAACAAATCTGTTGCTCTCTCCATAGTACCGGAGAACGGTGTTTTAGTCATCTTGCCCATGACGCACGGTTCGCAAGTACCAAGTGATTCATAATCAAGTGGTTCCAAAAGTCCATCAGTATGGAGTTTCTTCATGCGCTTTACACCGATATGACCTAAACGGCAGTGCCACAAATAAGTTGCACTTTCATTATCAACTCTGCATCTTTTGGCTTCAACATTATGAATATGTGTGTTACTACTATCGAGATTCATCAAAAATAGACCACTCTTCAAAGGTGCATGACCATAAAAGATATTACTCATATAAATAGAACAACCATTATTCTCTGATTTAAATGAATAACCGTCTCGCATTAAACAAGATCCAGATATAATGTTCATGCTCAACGCTGGCACCAAATAACAATTATTTAGGTCTAATATTAATCCCGAAGGTAGATGTAGAGGTAGCGTGCCGACCGCGATCACATCGACTTTGGAACCGTTTCCCACACGCATCGTCACCTCGTCCTTTGCCAGTGTTCGCTTAATTCGTAGTCCCTGTTTCGAGTTGCAAATATTAGCAACAGAACCAGTATCAAATACCCAGGTGCTACTGCGAGCTCTAGTAAGGTACACATCAATAACATGTATATCACATATACCTTTGTTCACCTTGCCATCCTTCTTATCCGCCAAATACTTGGGGCAGTTCCGCTTCCAGTGACCAGTCTGCTTGCAATAGAAGCACTCAGTTTTGGGCTTAGGTCCAGACTTGGGTTTCTTCTCTTGAGCAGCAACTTGCTTGCTGTTCTTCTTGAAGTTCGCCTTCTTCATCCCTTTGCCCTTTTTCTTGAAACTAGTGGTCTTGTTGACCATCAACATTTGATGCTCCTTTTTGATTTCTACCTCCGCAGCTTTCAGCATTGCGAAGAGCTCGGGAATAGTCTTATTCATTCCTTGCATATTATAGTTCATCACGAAGCTCTTGTAGCTTGGTGGCAGTGATTGGAGAATTCTGTCAATGACGCAATCATCTGGAAGATTAACTCCCATCTGAATCAAGTGATTATTATACCCAGACATTTTGAGTATATGCTCACTGACAGAACTGTTCTCCTCCATCTTGCAGCTATAGAACTTATTGGAGACTTCATATCTCTCAATCCGGGCATTTGCTTGAAATATTAACTTCAACTCCTGGAACATCTCATATGCTCCATGACGTTCAAAACGTTGTTGAAGTCCCGATTCTAAGCCGTAAAGCATGGCACACTAAACTATCGAGTAGTCATCAGCTTTGCACTGCCAGACGTTCATAACATCTGGTGTTGCTTCAGCAGCAGGCCTGGCACCCAGCGGTGCTTCCAGGACGTAATTCTTCTGTGCAGCAATGAGGATAATCCTCAAGTTACGGACCCATTCCGTGTAATTGCTACCATCATCTTTCAACTTTGCTTTCTCAAGGAACGCATTAAAATTCAACGGAACAACAGCACGGGCCATCTATCTACAATCAAACATACGTAAACAAGATACTATCAGGTACTAAGTTCATGAAAAATTTAAGTTCAATTAATCATATTACTTAAGAACTCCCACTTAGATAGACATCCCTCTAATCTTCTAAGTGATCACGTGATCCAAATCAACTAAACCATAACCGATCATCACGTGAAATGGAGTAGTTTTCAATGGTGAACATCACTATGTTGATCATATCTACTATATGACTCATGCTCGATCTTTCGATCTCAGTGTTCCGAGGCCATATCTGCATATGCTAGGCTCGTCAAGTTTAACCTGAGTATTCTGCGTGTGCAAAACTGGCTTGCACCCGTTGTAGATGGACGTAGAGCTTATCACACCCGATCATCACGTGGTGTCTGGGCACGACGAACTTTGGCAACAGTGCATACTCAGGGAGAACACTTTTATCTTGATAATTTAGTGAGAGATCATCTTATAATGCTACCGTCAATCAAAGCAAGATAAGATGCATAAAAGATAAACATCACATGCAATCAATATAAGTGATATGATATGGCCATCATCATCGTGTGCTTGTGATCTCCATCTCCGAAGCACCATCATGATCACCATCGTCACCGGCGCGACACCTTGATCTTCATCATAGCATCGTTGTCGTCTCGCCAATCTTATGCTTCCACGACTATCGCTACCGCTTAGTGATAAAGTAAAGCATTACAGCGCGATTGCATTGCATACAATAAAGCGACAACCATATGGCTCCTGCCAGTTGCCGATAACTCTGTTACAAAACATGATCATCTCATACAATAAAATTCAGCATCATGTCTTGACCATATCACATCACAACATGCCCTGCAAAAACAAGTTAGACGTCTTCTACTTTGTTGTTGCAAGTTTTACGTGGCTGCTACGAGATTAAGCAAGAACCAATCTTACCTACGCATCAAAACCACAACGATAGTTTGTCAAGTTGGTGCTGTTTTAACCTTCGCAAGGAACGGGCGTAGCCACACTCGGTTCAACTAAAGTTGAAGAAACTGTCACCCGCAAACCACCTATGTGCAAAGCACGTCGGGAGAACCGGTCTCGCGTAAGCGTACGCATAATGTCGGTCTGGGCCGCTTCGTCCAACAATACCGCCGAACCAAAGTACGACATGCTGATAAGCAGTATGACTTATATCGCCCACAACTCACTTGTGTTCTACTCGTGCATAGAACATCAACACATAAAACTTAGGCTCTGATACCACTGTTGGGGAACGTAGTAATTTCAAAAAAATTCCTACGCACACGCAAGATCATGGTGATGCATAGCAACGAGAGGGGAGAGTGTGATCTACATACCCTTGTAGATCGACAACGGAAGCATTTGGTTGATGTAGTCGTACGTCTCCACGGCCCGACCGATCAAGCACCGAAACTACGGCACCTCCGAGTTCTAGCACACGTTCAGCTCGATGACGATCCCCGGACTCCGATCCAGCAAAGTGTCAGGGAAGAGTTCCGTCAGCACGACGGCGTGGTGACGATCTTGATGTACTACTGTCGCAGGGCTTCGCCTAAGCACCGCTACAATATTATCGAGGACTATGGTAGCAGGGGGCGCCGCACACGGCTAAGAATGTGATCACGTGGATCAACTTATGTTCCTCTGGGGTGCCCCTGCCTCCATATATAAAGGTTCAAGAGGGGGAGGCCGGCCGGCCATCATAGGGCGCGCCAGGTGGGAAAAGAGGGAGAGAGAAGGAGGGGCGTCGGCCCCCTCTCTCCTTGTCCTATTCGGACTAGGGGGAGGGGCGCGTGGCCCAGCCCTGGCCGCCTCTCCTCTTCTTCCACTAAGGCCCACTAAGGCCCATATAGCTCCCGGGGAGTTCCGGTAACCTCCCGGTACTCCGGTAAAATCCCGATTTCACCCGGAACACTTCCGATATCCAAACATAGGCTTCCAATATATCAATCTTTATGTCTCGACCATTTCGAGTCTCCTCGTCATGTCCGTGATCACATCCGGGACTCCGAACAACCTTCGGTACATCAAAACGTATAAACTCATAATATAACTGTCATCGAAACCTTAAGCGTGCGGACCCTACAGGTTCGAGAACAATGTATACATGACCGAGACATGTCTCCGGTCAATAACCAATAGCGGGACCTGGATGCCCATATTGGCTCCTACATATTCTATGAAGATCTTTATCGGTCAGACCGCATAACAACATACATTGTTCCCTTTGTCATCGGTATGTTACTTGCCCGAGATTCGATCGTCGGTATCCAATACCTAGTTCAATCTCGTTACCGGCAAGTCTCTTTACTCGTTCCGTAATACATCATCCCGCAACTAACTCATTAGTTGCATTGCTTGCAAGGCTTAAGTGATGTGCATTACCGAGAGGGCCCAGAGATACCTCTCCGACGATCGGAGTGACAAATCCTAATCTCGAAATACGTCAACCCAACATGTACCTTTGGAGACACCTGTAGAGCACCTTTATAATCACCCAGTTACGTTGTGACGTTTGGTAGCACACAAAGTGTTCCTCTGGCACACGGGAGTTACATAATCTCATAGTCATAGGAACATGTATAAGTCATGAAGAAAGCAATAGCAACATACTAAACGATCGGGTGCTAAGCTAATGGAATGGGTCATGTCAATCAGATCATTCAACTAATGATGTGATCCCGTTTAATCAAATGACAATATTTGTCCATGGTTAGGAAACATAACCATCTTTGATTAACGAGCTAGTCAAGTAGAGGCATACTAGTGACACTCTGTTTGTCTATGTATTCACACATGTATTATGTTTCCGGTTAATACAATTCTAGCATGAATAATAAACTTTTATCATGATATAAGGAAATAAATAATAACTTTATTATTGCCTCTAGGGCATATTTCCTTCAGTTCTCTGCCAACCCAGCTGTACATGCCGCAGATTACTTCAATCGGAAGGCGTCATGATGGTATCGCTAGAGATGTATAATATGGAGATCATGTTGAGTTCTCCTTTACTTAATCATTGTTTATTTGCTATCCTTTCATCCTCAATATTTCAGAGATAACACCCTATTATGGTAACTACTAGAGTGTGTCCTTCTTACACCCCAGTTTAATAGGGTGTTCGCTCTTATGGTGACACCTAACACCCTATTAAACTGTCCAAAAGTCTTATATTTAGAAATGGAGGTAGTAGATATAAAGATTAATCTTCTCCCCGCTGTTTCATGACAGATATGTTGCCATATGTGTTAAATCCATGAATAAACTAGAGTGTGCCCTTCTTTATTAATTCTTTTTGGAAGAGTCGGGCTATAATAAACAAAATATATTCAGAGCCTTGAAAAGCTCTAATAATCAGTCAATGGTGATTATTGGCTTATCGTGAAGGTGCACTCATTAAAATTGGATACTAACATGTCTATTTGTTAGGATTTAGAAAGTTGGCTAATCTTTTCTTTTGTCAGCTTTATAGCAAGGCAGATCTTACATATACAGAATGATCTTTAGAATAGCATATGCTTTTCTGTTTATCCAAAATGGTTGATGCAATTCTATATTTAATGTCTGAACTTAAAGCTGGATACTACTATCTGGAAGTGTACTGAGTTTGTTGTATAGAATGTATTTAACCTCCTTACTAATCAGTGTTTAGATCTCCATTGATGGCCTGAGCTGAGCCGTTGGATTCTGATGAAGTGCAAACTATGAGCAACGTAAGTTATATTAAGACACTTATTTCATAGTTTGCACTTGACGTATGGATGCACACATTATTTTATATCGTCCTTTTAGCTTTACTGGTCAAATTGTGGGAGGTTTGTGATTAGTTGCGACATTCAGTTTTAGAAAGAGAACTGAGTGATGAAAGCCATTCTTTTGCAAATTAAAACTGAATGTGCAGGTCTCCTTATTGTATTGAAGCAACAACAAAGTTTAAGTTCTGATTTCGTAGGTAAAAAATTAATTGCAGATTGAAAATTTCCTCCCAAATACACATCTGGTGGTTGATGAAACTCATCATCACAATACTGTGATTTTAGAGTAGTATGAATTTGAAAAAAAATACAATGCCAAACTTGGCCTAAGCGATGCCATATGAAATTGCTTCCATAGTTTATACTAAAGGCATTATTTTTCAGGTGGTATATACAACTATACTCAACTTAATTTCTTCTAAAAAAAATATTTTAAAGCTACCTGAGCTCGCCACTATCCTTACTTATACAAGCTAATCAACTTAATTTCGTCTGTCTTTATCCTTGTCATTTACTTAGATAGATGTTTCTGTCCTGAATTATGTGGAAGGACACGATGACTGCACCTGCATCAGAATGTGTTTCTAGGGAGGGTTTCTTTTATGTTCATTAGAATATGTATGCTTACTGATCCTAAATCATTCGTTCTGGTTTACTATAGGAGATTTTGTACCTATTTACTTAGATAGATGTTTCTAGGGAGTGTTGTGCACCAATCTGGTTGATGTTTACATAATCCATGCAGATTTACCAATTAGAAGAGCCATGTATTTATTGTAGCTTTCTCTCTACATCAAGTACACATAAATATAATGCCGAAGAATGTAGTTGCTTTTATTGTTCTGTAGATCTTCCCCGCGAGGCGCTACCGATCAGATGGGCGCTGTCGTGAAGGCCGTGAAGGCGTGGCCGGCGGCATGGGTTAGCCTGTGGGTGGTACCACCGTGCTGCTCTGGACGTGCATTGTGGTGTTGCTCGTGGCGGCTTTCGGAGGGAGACAGAGTGGTATGTGCTTTTCTAAACATATATATTCCCGAAGAACCTTTTTTGTAGTCCTAATGAATTGAGCGATTTGTTCTCTCGTGTCTCTTCTCCTTCATTTCTACCCTGATGCAGCAGAACATATAGAATTTGGGAGCTACTCGGGTTTGGATCAGCAAGCCATGTCCGTTTGATTTGTCGAAGGATGGCCTTTTATCCTTTTTCTATAATGCCATGAACGTCTCTGAATTTTTACACTGCTTCCAGCCGATGCTTAATATTTTGTCGAACATATTTGTGACTGGAGCCCACACATACATAGTCATGGATCTGATTTTGTGTTTTGGATCTTGCCATTTCACTGATTTGGAACATGCATATGCAGTTCTAGGCTTCTAGCTAGATGGATTAATAGATATGTTGAACCTATGCATTTTATATTACCAGCATGGATCTATGTTTATTATTTGATGCTCCTCCTTATCCTGGGGAAGAATTTTTTGCAAGGAGTTGTCATTTTTGGAGATATGGACTTGTTGTCACTTCATCAATATGCTTTCAGTGCTATAGAGTATGCAGTGAAATTAGATTAGATTGATGATTAGCGATTAACTATAGAACTGTTGGCAGCACCAGTTCAACATATGTTGATTTCTGGCCCATCTTTTTTTGCTTTCGAGTTAAACTATGAATTTGAAAACAGAAAATTATACATTTGTTGATGCTAAATTAACCAGTCCTTTTGTTTTGATAATCACCTCCTGCATATGTGTTCCTGGGTAGTTTTCTTACTGCCACAGCTTGGTTGTTTATATTTCTATTTCTGCTGCTAAGTTTGATAATTAAAGCAATCACCCCAAACGCTAATTAGAATAGAAAAGAGTGTTAAAGGGTCGACTACAACCAGACACCGCCCAGCTCCTCCTCAAGAGGCGCGCCACGGGCACGCCCCAACACCTAGTTCCGAAAAAACCGAATGGTGGGAACCGATTTTTGGTTTATACCGAACGCATAGGCCTTGGCTTGGTGTTAGCCACCCCGGTCAAGCGTAATCTCAACTGGTGTTAGCCATCCCTGTCAAGCGTAATCTCAACTTGAGAAAATTGCGATTAAGGGGGAGTGTTAACTACCTCCTTTCATGTAAAAGCAGGGCCGCTGGCCGCATACTACTCTTTATCTTTCCTTATATTGCAAGATGTAATTCCAACAACCTTGTATGCGCATCAAAGATAAGCCCCTTCCTATATAACACTAGTAAACGTGTACGTGCAACGCACGTCTAGATTAACATAAAATTATTCAAGGATGACGGTCATCTAAATATTGCATGTCGTGAATAACAAAAATCGTCTAAATTGTTGCATGTCGTGAAATAACAAAAATCATTGTTGATTCAAATTGTAAGTCATGCACACGACATGTACATATGAACTAATGCAAACTTAGTTAAACCTATAACAAGCACAAACGATTGGATTGTGGCATGTCACGGAACAACAAAGTTTTTAATTGGAATACCACAAACTTTGTAATTTACTTTATACTAATAAGTACTATAAATACCATTTCCCAGACAAGATGCATTACCAGCTACATATATGAAGGTGTGCGTATTCAAACTATTTTTGCCTCAGTAAAGGATAGACTGAGTGCTAAGCTTCCACACCAGGACCTCTTGGGACAAGTGGGGAGTATTTCACCCACTCGAATACATTCCCGAAAAGGTATCAAGCTGCTCACTCAAAAAACCTAAATTCATTCACAAAAGGCATCCGTAAGCACTTGGATACATGTAGTGCGGAAACAAGGTAGATAACAAAGTTAGTAGATCTTGGACTTCTTTGCACTTCATTTGCACATTGATATGATTACAGTAGTAACAAAGGGGAGAATATAGATATCAAGTAGATCTTGTTGCAGTTGATAGTACAATACTATTTATTCCCAGCAATTAAATCTCATTGTACATCAATTGCTCACCCATGGTAAAAAGGAAGCATCACTGATTTATGATCACTACAAAATAGTCTAATTTAATTAGAAACCACATGCATTTAGCCAAAGTATCTCTGGTTAAATATTCAAACAATGAAATAAATCACTTCCAAGAAATAAATATGTGCTCTTAGAGATTCTAGAACTGTGTTCCTGGAGCTCTTTGAGGTAATCATTCTTTTTGTAATCTAAAACATGAACATGTGGATGGTAAAAAAACTTTGCATTAAATATGTGCATGATCATACATACAAGTGTTTCCGGTTGTAACCTGAAGGCATCCAGCTCAATTATAAATGTTAATCCTGAAACCGAATCTAGTCGTTTGCCCTTGATAACCTGCACATTCTCTTGTTAAGTTGTTAGCACTAAAGATGACATGAACCTGAACATATATGAGCTGCTAAAAGACATATTCACATGGCCATCGACCAACAGTAATGCAGTATACATGGCGCATGTATAGGGTATTACTATCCTTCCTCTACCATGTGGCATCTGCGGACCAGGAGGCGGCTTTGACACCACCAGATGCTCAGCACTGTGATTCGATGGAAGAGTGTCGACTGGATGCCCACCGTCCCGTTTCTCGCCATGGTAATGCATGGCCCCAGCCACAACCTCTTCCCCCATGTCCTCGGCCTCTCCATTGCATCATTCCAGCTTTGTCATAGAAACCATCCTCATCCTATATAAGAGACACACCATTAGATAGATACCTGCCGCATCTTCTTCTTCATACTCTTCAAGATCAACTTCATCCGCAACCTCCTCATCTCCACCTTTTCTTCCTTGACCGATCCCATGTTTCTAGTGGCCAGTAACAAATTAAATGTGAAAAAAAAAAGATCCCCTACAATGAAGCATGCGATATAATGGTGATATTAAAAAAGTCTTGTGGGAACAGTCTGTCCTCTAAATGTAATCTTCACTAAGCACTTAAGCAGGCTTGTACTCGTCAATAAAAAATGACAAATAGATGTAGCCAAAATAGTAAGATGGAGAAGGAATACATAGGACAATTTTGTGTGCATTATGCTCAGAATCAATCTATGATTACTTCAAATTTTGCATAAAACATGGCATGACCAATAAAAAAAAGATATTGAATTGGTCAGGATTCATTAAGGTGCCAGGAGCGAACAAACTCTCCATGTCACTGATCACGTGTTGATCGATCCAAAATTTCAGAAAATTCAATACAAGAGGTAATTGAGCATACACAGAAGGTCCATTTACATATTTCATCAAATGGTATGTACGTATATCTTTACTGATTCGTAATTGAGCATACACAGAGGGTGTTGCCGGCAAGCTCATGTGACCTCGATTTAGATCCTCTACTCAAACATACTGAACAGAGAGGTTAGAAAGACAGATTGGGTGCAGAGGGTGCAGTTGGTCCTGCCGCCGCCCACGCCCTTATGCCGGCACCGCCGCAACGCCTTGCTGCAGCTTGAGAGGGACAGGAGAGTAGAGAGGGAAGAAAGAACATAGAGAGTGAGAGGGAGAGAAGTACCCTCGTCTGAAGAGCCTTCTCGTCACTGCGCTCGTCGGCGTCAAACGGCCCCACCCCGTCATCGTTCTTCCACGTCTCCACCGCAGAACCCTTGCGCACGCAGCAACACCGCGTGGGCATCAAGCGTCTGGTGGAGCAAGCGGCGGAGGCTGCGGGGAGGGAGCGCGGCGACCCGTGTAAGATGGAGCGACTACGGCGGCAGCATGCGGGAGGCTAGGAGGGCCAACGCGAAGGGCGCTCGTGAGGCTGTCCCGGGGGCAGTTCGGGAGAAGATTGGCTGTTATGTGATTGTAGGGATTTGTTTCCTTTTTTAAAGTTTTGTTTCCTTTCTTTTTGGATTTTTGGAATCGCTAGAGATGGTGGCAGAGTTTTCGTCCGACGCCTAAAATTGCTAAACGCACACTCAAGGAGGATAAGTTGTTAATCCTGACGGTTAGATTGATATGAGTGGGCCTGATCTAAGGCTCTAATTGTTTCGGTTTGTTTTGTGCGCATTAGATGGGATGCACTTAGCGATGAATATATTTGCTTGTTTAATAGTAGTATAGATATAGATATAAATATAGATGAAAGCGTCGCCACGATCATGGCACGACGCTTATCACAAGTTTCACAGCTGGGCTACAGCCCGGAGGGGGAGCGGATGGCATATCTGCATGGGCACGACAACGGCAAGTAGGGTTCGTCCGACACACTCGCACAGGGGCAATGCTTCTACTTCATGTTCGAGGCTTGTTTTTTAAGGTAATCGTGTTCGAGGCTCGTGGGACGGATACTGGGATCCTTTTCATTTTGTGGGTTGACCAGTCAACCCATTGAAGCCCATTAGGAGGGCTACACTAGCGGGGGCGCCTATCTATCGCAAGCAGCGACTCCTGTAGGGAGTTGGTACTCTACCGCCCCAGTAATCCATTTTACTTTTGTTTATATTTAAACTAAAAATGCCAAATAGATACATTATGAAATAAATAAATTATTCAACTTCTTAAAAAGTGTTCATTGTACATTAGAAAGAATGTAAATGCAGTGTAAAAAAATGTTCGCTCTACTTTGAAACAAAATGTGTGTACCATTGAAAACGAATGTCTGTGACATTACAAAAATGATCACGTGTTTAAAAAATATATGTCACATTTTAAAAAGAGTTTTATACGATGACAAGAAATGTTTGCGTAATTCAAAAAAACTTCATGTCGTTTAAAAAACGTATACTGCATTTTGCAAAATGTTCACGTGTTTCGAACAAAATGTTTGTGACATTTTTAAAAATATATTTATCAAGCATATGAAAATATTCAATTACTTGAAAAATTAAGTTTCGTATCATACAAAAATATGATTCATCGTGTATTTTAATAAAATCTAAACAACATTTGAAATTTTTGGTTAATAATGTATTTAAAAATTTTAAACGTATTTAATTTTTTAAATGTACAATTTGTACGAAAAATTAGTGACATAAAAATATATTTGATTTTTTAATCATGTATTTTAAAAATGTTAAACATGTATAAATATATTCGTACTGTATACCAAAAATGTACAATATATATATATATATATATATATCTGTGTGTGTGTGTATTCAAAAAATGAAAAAATATAAAAAGGAAGAATAAAAATAAAAACAAAAAAATAAACAAAAAAACCAAAAGAAAACCGAAGAAAAAACAAAGAAAAAAACTTTCACTCGGTTACAGCGCTGGGGCGGCCTAATAGCCTCTGATCTATACAAATCACTATGAGCAACACAGCTCTCGCACGGTGGGCTATGTGACCCCCAATCCTATACAGCCCATGTTCCCTTGGATCGTTTTAGTGGGCCAGCGCATATATGGACGCACGTCACTCAGAAGCTCTCAATTCGTGAGTATTTTTTTTCAAATTTGGGAGAATTTTTATGCAAAACACATGAATTTTTTGAATTCATAAATTTTTCTAAATGCGTGAAATTTTTCCAAATTTATGATTTTTTAAAAAAAATGAATGTTTTTCAGATTCCTGAATTTTTTATAATTTTCTGAAGAAAATAATTTCTTTCCAAAATTCGTGAACTTTTTACAAGTTTGTGAACTGTTTTTCAAATCCGTGAACTTTTTCAAACTCAATAACTTTTTTGAAATTCGTGTATTTTTCAAATTCATGAACTTTTTCACATTCGAATTTGTGAATATTTTTCGAAATTTATGAACCTTTTTAAAATTTATGAACTTTTTCAAACTCGTGAACCTTTTCCAATTTTGAAAATTCAGCGGTCAACACTTGTCAAACAGTCCACTGTAAAGAGTCGATTTTTTTAGTCGTCAGAAAGTCAAACCATAAGCACACGTGAGCCACGATCGAGCTAGGAGCGAGCCGGTGTAGCGATCTAACAAGAAAGCTTAAGGCCTTATTTGGTGGAGGAGGTTTGGGGAGGTTTGGAGAGGAATGTCCTCGCAGGGTTCAAAATCCACATAAATCCTTGTCAGCCCATTTGTGTAACGCCCCAGATATAACTTTCCCAATTTGTACTCCAACTCTTGCTGTTTCCGGCATTAAGTTATATTTATTTCTCGGGTTCGGGTCTTTGTCTCCGTATGTTGTTTTTGTTTTCATGCATCTCATATCATGTCATCACGTGCATTGCATTTACATACATGTTCATCTCATGCATTCGAGCTTTTTCCCCGTTGTCCTTTTTGCATTCCGGCGCTTCGTTCTCCTCCGGTGGTCATTTCTAGCTTTCTTTCGTGTGTGGGGATTAAACATTTCCGGATTGGACCGAGACTTGCCATGTGGCCTTGGTTTACTACCGGTAGACCGCCTGTCAAGTTTCGTGCCGTTTGGACTTCGTTTGGTACTCCAACGGTTAACCGACGGACCGAAAAGGCCTCGTGTGTGTTGCAGCCCAACACCCCTTCAATTTGGCCCAAAACCCACCAAACTCTGCTCCATCGTCTCGGTCGTTCGATCACGATCGCGTGGGCGAAAACCGCACCTCATTTGGACTCTTCTAGCTCCACTTATGCCTATAAATACCCCCCCTCCATTCGGATCTCTTCTTCCCCCGTCCAAAACCCTAAAAAAAACATCATCCCCACCGACGGACACGTCCGCCTCTGGCCGGACGCGACCGCCGCCGCCCGCCTCCGCCAATCCCGGGACGCCACGTGGCCCGGACCACTTCGCCGCGCCGCCAGCCCGCTCGGCCCGTGCGGGGCCCCCGCGGCCCAGAGGCGCCCGTGCCCCGCCGCCCTTCTCCTCCTTCGGCGCCGGCCGCCCGAGCCACCGCGCCCGCCGCATCCCACCATCGCCGGCCGGCGACCACCGCGCCTCGCCGGCACGCGAGCCGCGCCTCGCCGCCCCTCGGTCCGGCCGGCCCCGGCCACGGCGACCTCGGCCGCACCGCCCTCCACCGCGGCGCCCTCGACGGCCGGCCTCGCCCCGGCTTCCTCTACGCTCTTCGGCGACCAAGCTCCGGCGGTGAACAGTAACTCCGACCGCCTCGTAATCCGTGCCGATCTGGATCTCAGATCCGTTTTGACCTAGGGTTGACTTCTTCCTCTCCCCTTGATCTTTTATGCTATCTTTGACTGCTCATATCTCCGCATCCGTAGCTCCGATTTGGACATATGATATATCAAAATCTTCGTCTCGCCGAGTACATCATTTCATTCCATTGCATCATTTGCATTTGAGTTCATCTTGATGCCCAAAATGCTGTTAGAAGGAGGCATCGTGAGTTAAATTGCAGATCCGTTAGCTCATCATAGTCTTTTGTCATTTTTGCCATGATTATTGTGTGCATGATATGCCTGTGCCCCTTTGGGATGAATTGTTAAGCACTTTGTCTTCTTTCCAGAGGTGCCACCCATGCATTTTTAGGATGTGTGTGGTGTCTTATGCAAGCTTGCAAAGAGGGGCACCTGAGTAATCTGTTTTTAGGGACTTAGTGATTTTCACTGTCTGGGTATTTTAGTTCATGATACCATATGTTCAGCTTGTTTCCTAGTGATCCGTGCCCCTTTTGAGTATGATCAGTAAGGGACATTTGTTAATCTTGTTTTGCTATATCCATCCATGTCTTTACTTGTTATGTTGGAGCACCCTAGGTTGAGTCAATCGAGCTCAACTTTTGCATCGTTGTTAATTTGGGCAGATCGTGAACTCTTTGGCGATTTTGCCGATGCCATTGCTAGTGACTCGTGCATGCTATGCCATTGTTCTTGCCATGTCTAGCTAGCATTTTGTGCCTCCTTTATGGATATATGCTTGCCTTTCCATGACTTGCACCGTAGTGAGTGCATCGAGCTTGTTTACATGCATTCGTGAGTGATAATTTCAGCATGTCTCAGTTTTCACTAAGTCTGAAAACTGATTGTGTTTCATCTATGTTCGTGTGCTCGGTAGAGTATTTTGTGAACACTTTTGGCCCCAGGTCACTTTGGGTGTTTTGTTAAGCTTGTTGAGTAGCTCCATGCCATGCTCTTACTTGTCATGTTCAGGTTATGTTTCATGTTGTTTTGCTTCTCCGAAGAGAGCATCGTGGTCTGAAATTTCAGACTAGTGTTAATTTCACTAAGTCTGAAATCTGTGTTGCTTATTCAGTTTTGCCATGCTTGTTTGGACCCTTAATGGATGAATTTGCCTATGGCTCAGTCCTAGTGATTTGTTAAGCATCTTGTGTACATCCCTGCCATACATTTTGTTTCATGTTTGGTGGCTGTAGCATGTTCATTTCGTTGCATTTAGGAGCCTTCTTGCTGTAAATCGCAGATCGGTTCGTTTCGTAAAACGCTTGCCATTTCCAAACCGTAGCTCCGATTCCTATGATCTTTATATCGTTTTCAGGGGATTTCTTCCCCTCTATCCAGTGGCACACTTGGTTATCCAAGTTGAGGCCAGGTTCATGCATTTCCTGTCACGTCTTGCATTTTGCATCCCGCATCGCATCCCGCATAGCATACCATCTTTGCATATTATTGGTTGCCCTTGCACGTGGTTGATTGTATCCTTGTTGCTTGTTTGTGTTGTTGGGTAGAGCCGGGAGTCGAGTTCGCTAACGAGGAGCCCGTTGAGTTTGCTTTTGAGGATCCAGTCAACTCTGACAACTGTGCAGGCAAGATGATCATACCCTCGAAATCACTACTATCTTTGCTATGCTAGTTTGCTCGCTCTCTTGCTTTGCCAATGCTACGATGCCTACCACTTGCTTGTCAGCCTCCCAATTGCCATGATTGAGCCTCTAACCCACCATTGTCCTAGCAAACCGTTGATTGGCTATGTTACCGCTTTGCTCAGCCCCTTCTTATAGCGTTGCTAGTTGCAGGTGAAGATTGGAGCCGTTCCTTGTTGGAACATTTATTTACTTATTGGGATATCATTATATTGCCATGTTATCTTAATGCATCTATATACTTGGTAAAGGGTGGAAGGCTCGGCCTCTCGCCTAGTGTTTTGTTCCACTCTTGCCGCCCTAGTTTCCGTCATATCGGTGTTATGTTCCCGGATTGTTGCGTCCCTTACGCGGTTGGGCTATAATGGGAACCCCTTGATAGTTCGCCTTGATTAAAGCTTTTCCAGCAATGCCCAACATTGGTTTTACCATTTGCCACCTACCCCCTTTTTCCCTTGGGTTTTCGGAGCCCGAGGGTCATCTTTATTTTAGCCCCCACGGGCCAGTGCTCCTCTAAGTGTTGGTCCGAAACGTCAGCCGCCGGTGGCTACCAGGGGCAACTCTGGGCCGGCCTACCGGAAGTTTGGACAATCTGAGTGTGCCCTGAGAAAGAGATATGTGCAGCTCCTATCGGGATTTGTCGGCACATTCGGGCGGTGTTGCTGGACTTGTTTTAACCTGTCGAATCATCTTGTTGTACCGAGATACCGAGTCTGATCGGTGTGTCTTGGGTGGAGGTCTATTCCTTCGTTGACCGTGAGAGCTTGTTATGGGCTAAGTTGGGACCCCCCTGCAGGGATTGATCTTTCGAAAGTTGTGCCTGCGGTTATGGGCAGATGGGATTTGTCAATGTCCGGTTGTAGATAACTTGAACCTGAATTAATTAAAATGAATCAACTGAGTGTGTTGCCGTGATGGCCTCTTCTCGGCGGAGTCCGGGAAGCGGACATGGTGTTGGAGTTATGTTTGCGCAGGTTGCTCTCTAGTTTCTCGCTCGTGCTTTGCCCCCTCTTCTCGCTCTCTTTTGCGAATAAGTTAGCCACCATATATGTTAGTAGCTTGCTGCAGCTCCACTTATACATTACCCCTTTCCTACCTATTAAGCTTAAATAGTCTTGATCGCGAGGGTGCGAGATAGCTGAGTCCCTGTGGCTCACAGATTACTATTACACCAGATGCAGGGACAGATGATACAGCTCCAGATGGCGTGCTCGAGCTCAAGTGGGAGTACGACGAGGACTCTCGGCGTTACTATGTGTCTTTTCCTGATGATCAGTAGTGGTGCCCAATCGGGGTTAGATTTAGGGCCTTGTCGCATGTTGGGGGTCTTTTCTATTTTGGCGCCGTAGTCGGGCCATGAGTGATTTGTATGATGGATGTTATTTATGTACTTTGATGTGACGTGGCGAGTGTAAGCCAACTATGTTCTTCCCCTTTATATTATTTATGTACATGGGATGTGTGATGATTTCCCGACTTGCGACATTGCTTTCAATGCAGCTATGCCTCTAAGTCGTGCCTCGACACGTGGGAGATATAGCCGCATCGAGGGCGTTACAATTTGACACGTAGAAATTGAGCACACCAATCCTCTTCGATCCCCACGAATCCCCCTCAATCCATGTGGTACAGAAAACCTCCCAAGACACCCATGGAATTGGACGCTTTGCTTTGCTGCTGCTGTTGTAGGAGGTTTAACCAAATAGAGAGATTTATGAGGAGGGGGATTAGTGGGGAATTGAGGGGATTTGGGTGGAAGAGAGGGATTAAGCAAATCCCCTCATATCCCCCTCCACTCCGGGGCTGCAAAACCTCCCCTGTCAAATGAGGCTGAAAGGGCATTTCCCTTCTTTATGTTTTGGATGATGATGACAACCCTTTGTGGTCTAATCGTGTGCTATATGTTTCAGGTTCTCGATGCTTAGGCTTACATCGGATTGCCATTGCCTCTCGAAGGAAAAGATCGAAGACGTGTCCTCTATGCTTTTATTTTCTTTGGTCATAGAGTACCCGTACTATCAAGAGGGAATCCTCATTAGGAAGCTCTGGGGGAATCATTTCACGTACACTTTTCTCACCCTCTCTTTGCCTTCCTCAGGTGTGTGTGAGAGAGAGAAGTTTTCCTTGCCTCTTCCCCTCTTTCCTGCTCACTGTGTCTGCCCAGCGGTTGTACCGCTCTCTGGAGCGGTTGTACCGCTGGGTCTTGTCGCTCACCAGCTTTTGCTCAAGCGGTTGTACCGCTGCCCCCGGGCGGTAGTACCTCCACCATGCTCTACAACAGCTGGGGCGGTGGTTCCGTCCATGTACCGCTCAAGTACCGCTCTCGCCTCTGGTTTGATGCGGTTCTTGGGCGGTAGTGGCCCGGTTGGTCTGGTCGTTCCACGATGACCGGTACCACCGGTGGTCCGAGCGGTTCTTTCGCTCGGAACTTAGCCGCCCAAGAGCTCAAGGCCATGCGGTTGTTCCGGCCAGGCACCGCCCAAGTACCGGTCAAGCTCCTGTTTTGATGCGGTGGTTGTGCGGTAGCCAGGCGGTTAGTCCGGTTATCTTTCTTAGCCGGTACTACCGCCCGCCTGTCCGGTTGTACCGCTTGGTAGGGTTCTGCTGTTACACCGTGAGTCCCGGTTGTACCGGGACGAGGACCGGTTGTACCGCTGCAGTGCAAAAAACGCAGTAACGGTTGGAAATGTGGGGAGACTATTTAAGGGAGCTTCTCCCACCTACCACTCTTACCTTTGACCTCTCTCACTCCACCATTAATGCCCTTCAAGCTCTCTTGCCCGATCTCTCTTTCTAGCCACTCAAACTTGCTGATTTGCTAGGGATTGAAGTGGGAGACCTAGATCTACACTTCCACCAAAGGATATTTGGTTCCCCCATACTTTCTTGTGTGGATTTTGTTACTCTTAGGTGTCGGAGCACCCTAGATGGTTGAGGTCACCTCGGAGCCATATTCCATTGTGGTGAAGCTTCATGGTTTTGTTGGGAGCCTCCAATTAAGTTGTGGAGAGAGCCCCAACCTTGTTTGTAAAGGTTCGGTCGCCGCCTTCAAGGGCACCAATAGTGGAATCACGGCATCTCACATTGTGTGAGGGCGTGAGGAGAATACAGTGGCCCTAGTGGCTTCTTGGGGAGCATTGTGCCTCCACACCGCTCCAACGGAGACGTACTTCCTCTCAAAGGGAAGGAACTTCGGCAACACATCCTCGTCTCCACCGTCTCCACTCTTGGTTATCTCGTGCCTTTATTTAAGCAAGCTTACTTGTTTCATATCTCTTGCTCGCTTGTGTACCTATCCGTGTTGCATCATATAGGTTGCTCACCTAGTTGCATATCTAGACAACCTACTTTGATGCAAAGTTTAAATTGTTAAAGAAAAGCTAAAAATAGTTAGTTGCCTATTCACCCCCCCCCCCTCTAGTCAACCATATCGATCCTTTCAATTGGTATCAGAGCCTCGTCTCTTTATTAAGGACTTTACCGTCCAAAGAGTATGGTTGATACCGTAGACAGTGTGGAGGAACACTCCGGTGTGAATCCGATCTCGTCTATGGGAGATGGGGGAACTTCGGTCTCTCGTGAGGAGTTCAATGTGGCCTTGGAGACATTGAAAACCTCCATGAAGACGGAAGTCGAAAGCATTTTTACTAAATTTCTTGAGGGGCTTAAACTATCCACCGCACCGTTGAAAGTGGGTGATCCCGCCAACAAGGTGACGGATGCTATCCCCAACAAGGGGTAAGCTAGTAGTGAAAAGGCTCCTTCTTCTAGTGGCAAGAATGGCACCGGCATCTTTGCCCATGTGGAACCACCACTTGTTTATGGTGGACCGGTTCCCTCCACTCATTTGAATCATGCCGTTCCTCCCCCTAAGATTGTGAAAAATGAGGATTTTGATTCTTGGGTTTACCGCTTTAAACGTCATTTAGATCATGTGAACACTAACCTTTGGAGAATCATTGAAGAAGGTTTCTATCCACATGATCCAAGCAACTTCACTCCTCGAGAAGCCGCGGACAATCAATTCAATGAGAATGCTCTCTTCATCATTCAAGATGCAATTCCACCCGAAGACCTACCTCATCTTCGTCCCTTCGCCTTGGCCAAAGATGCATGACATTGTGTCATGTCTCTCTACCGGGGAAGCGCAAGCATTCAACGCTCCAACTATGAAGTGGTACAAGATGAGGCCGATGAGTTTGCAATGAAGGAAGATGAAGAACCTCGTGAGCTTTATCGGAGAGTAACCAAACTCGCGGTCTCACTACGAGATCACGGGAGCAAGGACACGGATGAAAATTGGATCAAGCGCAAATTCATCAAGGCAATGATGCCCTACCACAAGGACATGTCCTCAGTCATTCGTCAAAGACCGGACTTCCACACTTTGACCTCAAGCGAAGTGTTGGATGAGTTTGTGGCAATGAACATTTTGGACAAGACCGCCGACAATGCGGTGCTCCGTTCTCAACAGGCAAAGAAGCCTAACCTTGCTTTGAAGGCCAAGCTCACCGTGGAAGAAGAAGAAGAGGAGAGCAACCCCGAAGATACGAAGTATGCATATCATGAACACATGGCACTTGCTTCAAGGCAATTTTGGAGCAGGAAAAACTCGAGGCCGAACTTTAGCAAAAACAACTCGAGTGGCACAAGGGGCAAGCAACATGTAAGGACTTGCTACAATTGCGGCAACGTGAGTCATTTCGTTGCGGAATGCCCGTATGAGAAGAGGGAAGACAATGGTGGAAAACTCATCCGAAAGGACAAGGCCAAGTCGTTCCCCAACAAGAACCACTTCACCAAGAAGACTCCTCCCAAGGCCATGGTTGTGCAAGAAGAGTACAATGAGGATGAAGACGATGATGAAGATGATGAGTCGGCTGCCATGGCCTCCGTTGCTATTGCAACAACGTCATGGGTGTCTCTCTTCGACTCACCCAATGAGAGCATCACTGCCAAGTGCCTCATGGCTAAAACCACCAACAAGGTAACCTCCAACATCAAAACTACCATCATTAATCATCCTTCCCCAATGGATAGCATTAATGAATTTGAGGGAGCTAATGTGGAGGCTAACGAGTTTGAGGCCTTTATGGGCAAACTCAAGGGAAAATCCAAGAAGCACTTTGTTGCTCTCTTGGAACAACTTGGTGAGGCCAATGACATGATCGAGGCTCACGAAGACACCATCTGTAAGATGGAAGGGCATAGTCGTGACTATGCCGATGAGATTTCGGATCTTTCCAATGCTCTTGAGGAAGAGCGTGGTCTTCGTTTGGCTCTTGAGGAGTCACACAACGTTGATCATGCTAAGTTAGAGAAAGATTATGATCATGCCCTCGTTGTTTCTCGTGTGCTAAATTCCGAGAAGGCCAAACTCGGGGTTGATCTTGCTAGACTCAAAGAGGAGTTTGATATACTTGACAAGGCCAACAAGGCCTTGAAGGGTGTTCACGCTAGTCTCAAGGAGTCTCATGATCAACTCCAAGTGAAGCTAACTAAGGAGAAAGCAACTTTTCCTCATATGGTTTTAATTGATAATGCAAATGCTACTAACCCGTGTTGTGAGCATATACATCTTGTTGAGGAAAATGCTAAGTTAAAGGAGCAACTTGAGAAAGGTCCTGCGACTTGCATACAAGGCAAGAAGAACCTCAA
This sequence comes from Triticum monococcum, assembly GCA_034509565.1. Classification (NCBI taxonomy): domain Eukaryota; kingdom Viridiplantae; phylum Streptophyta; class Magnoliopsida; order Poales; family Poaceae; genus Triticum; species Triticum monococcum. The sequence goes on from CM067843.1 coordinate 113,601,351, forward strand.
CGATCTCTTGATCAACCAAAAGGGAGGTGTGGCCAAGGAAGGGGTTGGCTACGTCCCCCACTCCAAGAACAGGAAGAAGAATGACAAGACCAAACGACCTCCTCCCCTCATGCAAACCTTTGTGAGGGAGGGAGAGAGTGTCCCCGAGGAGAAGAAGGAGAAGAACAAAGTCAAGAAGGGCAATGTCACCTCTCCCAACAAAGCCGGCGATTTTAATCCTTCTTATGTGTTATGCCGTGCTAGTGATGGGCATGTTTATGCCAAATTTGTTGGTTCTCTTCATGAGTACATTGAATGGTCTATTTGGGTTCCTAAGACCCTTGTTACTAACATCAAAGGACCCATTACAAAATGGGTACCTAAAACCAAGCATTGATCTCTTGTACGTGTTTGCTTCCGGTGGTGGATCATGGTTGCTCGATAGCGGAGCTACAAATCATATGACCGGAAGCAAGGACTTGGTGGTGGACGTGCACAAGGTTCCATCTATGCCCACCAATGTCGAGTGGGGTGACGCCTCATCTTCTAAGGTATTGGGACTTGGCAAGGTGGTCATCTCTCATGATCTCACGATCGAGAAGGTCATGCTTGTTGAGTCCCTTGCATACAATTTACTTTCCGTTCGTCAACTTGCAATCATGGGCTTTGCCACTTTCTTTGATATCGATACCGTGGCCCTCTTGTGGAGCAAGACTCTTAAAGTAGCCTTTGTTGGGCATGTCGAGAATGGTCCATATGTGATTAACTTTTCGGAGCGACCCACTCAGACCGCGACATGCCTAATGGCTAAAGTTGATGTGGGATGGCTTTGGCATCGCCGTTTAGCCCATGTCAATATGAGATCTTTGCAAAGTCTCCTCAAGGGGGACCATGTCCGTGGACTAACGAATGTTAGTTTTGCTAAAGATCGTGCTTGCGGTGCCTGTATCGAAGGAAAGCTACATGAGAAAGCTCACCCTCCCATGACTATCATTTATTCAAAGAGGCCTTTGGAGCTCCTTCACATGGATCTCTTTTGGCCTCCATCTTTCGATAGTCTTGGAGGTAGGAAGTATTGCATGGTGATTGTGGATGACTACTCAAGGTACACGTGGGTGTATTTCTTCAAGAGGAAGAGCGAGACCCAACAAACCGTCATTGACTTTGCAAATGAAGCACAACGTCAACACAATACAAAGATCTTGACAATAAGAAGTAGCAACAGCACCGAGTTCAAGAACTACACCTTGGATGAGTTTCTTAGTGATGAGGGAATCAAGCATCAATATTCCGCACCATACACCCCTCAACAAAACGGTGTTGCGGAGAGGAAGAACCGGATGTTGATGGATGCAGCAAGGACCATGATGGCGGAGTTCATGTCTCCGTACAACTTTTGGGCCGAAGCCATCAACACCGCGTGTCATGCATCCAATCGGCTCTACCTCCGCAAGGGCTTGAACAAGACTCCATACGAAATACTCACCGGTAACAAGCCCAACCTCAAGTACTTCCGGGTATTCGGGTGTAAGTGTTTCATTCTCAAGAAAGGTGTTCGGTTGTCTAAATTTGAGGCTAGGGCTCATGAGGTCATATTTGTTGGTTATGCTACAAAATCTCATGCTTACCGTGTCCTCAATAAATCCACGGGACTTATTGAGGAGACGTGTAACGTGGAGTTTGATGAGAATAATGGCTCCCAAGTGGAGCAAAGTGGCATTTGTGATGTAGGTGATGAAATTCCTCCCCAAGCCATAAGAAGAATGGGTGTTGGTTTTATCCTACCCATTGAGGAACCCCTTGTGGCCGAAGGAGAAGGACAATGCTCCACTCAAGTGGAGCCATCACCAACCCAAGGCCCACACGCTTCCGAAGAACAAAGTGAAGACCCTCAACCTCATGAACAAGACCAAGGGCAAGATCATACTCAAGACGGTGTTGACACACCAAGTGATGCCCAAGGTCAAGTTCTCTCCCCCGAGCAAGTTCAAGATCAAGAACAAGTTCATGACGGCGCTCAAGATGATCAAGTAACCGCTCCTCAACTCAGCACCGAGGAGGAATTAGAGCGTCGTGCCGCCAAGATTGCATCCAAGCTCTCCACCAAGGATCATCTTATGACGAATGTGCTTGGAAGCTTAAGAAAGGGGGTAAGCACTCGTAGACAATTAGCAAATTATTGTGAGCATCACGCGTTTGTCTCTTGTGTGGAACCCCACAAGGTCTATGAGGCGCTAGAAGATCCAGATTGGCTCAATGCCATGCATGAAGAACTCAACAACTTCGAGCGCAACAAAGTGTGGAGATTGGTGCCAAAGCCAACGGAGAACCACAATGTCATTGGAACCAAGTGGATATTCAAGAACAAGCAAGATGCCCATGGGATTATCATTCGCAACAAGGCTCGTTTGGTAGCACAAGGCTACTCCCAAGTCGAGGGTATCGACTATGGTGAAACCTTTGCTCCCGTTGCTCGTCTTGAATCCATTTGCATGTTGATTGCATATGCTTCTCATCATAACTTTAAGTTACAACAAATTGATGTGAAGAGTGCTTTTCTTAATGGTCCCATTAATGAATTGGTTTACGTCAAGCAACCCCCTGGGTTCGAGGATCCCTGCTTTCTTGATCATGTGTATCAACTCGATAAGGCGCTCTATGGCCTTAAACAAGCCCCACGTGCGTGGTATGACCACCTTACCGAGTTGTTACAAGACCGTGGTTTTGAAGTTGGGCTAATCGACCCCACTCTTTTTACTAAGAAGGTCAAAGGGGAGTTGTTTGTGTGCCAATTATATGTTGATGATATTATCTTTGGTTCTCCTAACAAAGCTTTCAATGAGGAATTTGCCGCTCTCATGACCTCAAAGTTCGAGATGTCCTCCATGGGAGAGTTGAAGTTCTTTCTAGGGTTCGAAGTGAAGAAAAGAAGAGAAGGAAACTTCATCAATCAATCCAAATACACTCAAGACATGCTCAAGAGATTCAAGCTAAGTGACGTCAAGCCGGCTTCCACTCCAATGCCCACCAAATGACAACTTGACTTAGATCCCAATGGTAAAGTGGTGGATCAAAAGGTATATCGTTCCATGATTGGATCCTTGCTTTACCTTTGTGCATCTAGACCGGACATCATGTTGAGTGTGGGAATTTGTGCACGGTTTCAAGCCGCACCTAAGGAAAGTCACTATGTGGCGGTCAAACGAATCTTTTGATATTTGGCTCATACCCCAAACTTTGGCCTATGGTACCCCAGAGGATCAAACTTCAATCTTGTAGGGTACTCGGATTCTGATTGGGCGGGAGACAAAGTGGATAGGAAGTCCACTTCCGGAGGATGCCAATTCCTTGGTTGCTCTTTGGTAAGTTGGTCTTCCAAAAAGCAAAGTTGTGTGTCTCTCTCGTCCACTGAGGCGGAGTATGTTGCCGCCGGTAGTTGTTGTGCTCAACTTCTATGGATGAGGCAAACTTTAAAGGATTACGGTGTCACTTGTGACAAAGTGCCTCTTTGGTGTGACAATGAAAGTGCCATCAAGATCTCTCTCAATCCGGTGCAACATTTCAAGACGAAGGGTATTGAGATCCGGTATCACTTCATCCGGGATCACATTAGACGAGGAGAGATCGAGCTCAACTATGTCAATACTCATGACAACCTTGCAGATATTTTCACGAAGCCCTTGGATGAAGCAAGATTTCGTGAGTTAAGGCATGAGCTAAATATCATTGATTCGAGCAATGTGGCTTGAACCCTTGCACACCCTACCACGCTCAATTTGTTGTCTAGTTTAGGTGTAGGCATGGACATAGGGGGAGTGTTGTTCTCTCAATGAACTCTCCCTCCCCCCGTTATGCATAAATTGATCGTGTCTTTCACATTAGCCATATTTGATGGTACTTGTGCTTCAAAGACGAGTTTTGGTCATGGACCCAAGGATAATTCTTCGCGGTGCCATACCAATTGACTCAAACATAGGTGGCCTCGGCCACCGCCCTCTCTTCGGGAGGTTGGAGTTAGCCTTGTTGTTCTCGTGTTGTTTTCTCTCTTTCTGTCTTTGCTCTTTGTGTTAGGATCTCCTAGGGTGTTGTTTCTCTCTTGTTTTGTGCCCCTTCTTCCTCCCTTCAGATTGCACTCATTTGTTCTTGGCTTGGGCTTAGGTGGTCGGGCGGTACAACCGATACCACGAGCGGTTCTACCGCTGGTACTGGGTTGTGCCATCCCAAGGGTCTCCATTCGGTGCTTGGGCGGTTCTACCGCACAAACCCACGATAACCCACGTCCGGTACTACCGGTTGATGCCGTGCGGTACTACCGCTGCCTCCCTGGCACCGGAAGTCCGCCTCCATCCACCGGTCTGTACCAGACGAGCGGTACAACCGCTCCCCTAAGAGGTTCTACCGGGGCGTGCGTACGGGCCTATATATACTTGACGGGGCTGAAGGGTTGTCTTTTTCCCTTCGTCCTCATTTCTCTTCTTTTTCCCTAGCCGCCGGCCATCTCTACCCCTGCCCCGGAGTGCGTCTCGCGCTTCGGATCCTTGGCTCTTCGTGGATTCTCTCTGTGGAGGCCTCCCGATCTCTTCCCATGGATGGTGGTAATGCCTCGTGTTCTTTGCCTCTAGATTTTTCTGTTTAGGGTTCTTCCTTGTCTAGGGCTTTACCTTTCTTTCCGCGTTTAGTGTTCAATCTATGGCTTAGAAGAGTTCTTTGTTAGCCTCCTGTCTTGTTTGCAGCACTTAGAATTTGGAATATTACTTGTATGATTCGTATGCCTCGGTTAGATCTATCTTCCCTGGTAGTGCCACTGTCAGCGGGTCTACCGTCCCTACGGGCGGTACAACCGCTAGAGCGGTACTACCGCCCCTACGGGCGGTACAACCGCTGGAGCGGTACTACCGGCGGAAGATCCGGTACAACCGGAGTATATCAACCACTAAGCACTGTTTTATCTTCTCTGTTGTTGCAACTTGTTCCTTTTCTGCTAGTGGGTGCAATCCTCTCATCTTTGTTGGGCTTTTGTGTGCTCTTTTCGTGTGTGTGTGTGTGTGTGTGTGTGTGTTCAGGTGGCTCTAGTTCTTGCTCTGCTCCTCGCAAGACCAAGAAGAGGGCACGAAGGACCTTGCGACCGGTTGTGTCCTATGATGAAGAAGAAGTTGTGAGTCCCACCAAGCCCACTCGCCGTGAAAAGTCTGCTGCTGCTAAACAACGTGTGGTTATGCCGTTGCATCTTTGTTAGCCTCCTGTCTTGTTTGCAGCACTTAGAATTTGGAATATTACTTGTGTGATTCGTATGCCTCGGTTAGATCTATCTTCCCTGGTAGTGCCACTGTCAGCGGGTCTACCGTCCCTACGGGCGGTACAACCGCTAGAGCGGTACTACCGCCCCTATGGGCGGTACAACCGCTGGAGCGGTACTACCGGCGGAAGATCCGGTACAACCGGAGTATATCAACCACTAAGCACTGTTCTATCTTCTCTGTTGTTGCAACTTGTTCCTTTTCTGCTAGTGGGTGCAATCCTCTCATCTTTGTTGGGCTTTTGTGTGCTCTTTTCGTGTGTGTGTGTGTGTGTGTGTGTGTTCAGGTGGCTCTAGTTCTTGCTCTGCTCCTCGCAAGACCAAGAAGAGGGCACGAAGGACCTTGCGACCGGTTGTGTCCTATGATGAAGAAGAAGTTGTGATTCCCACCAAGCCCACTCGCCGTGAAAAGTCTGCTGCTGCTAAACAACGTGTGGTTATGCCGTTGCATCGTTGGAAAGCCAAGGATTGGGAAGCCTTCTGCTCAAAGAATCCGTATGAGGTTCCCATTGCTCCCCGTTGGACCACTGTTCAGTTCCGGAATGAAATGCAAGTGCAGATTGTTCATGAACTCTTTGAGCACAACAAGAACAGATATGCCAAGCAGTGGACAATTGATTTTGATCATTGGAGAAACAACATGGAGTATTTTGGTGATGCGCTAGCTCTCTGCGAGGAGTTTGATCTTGTCAAGATCATGTCAGTCAACTGTGACTTTGATGTTCAACTTATCCATCAGTTCTATGCCACGGTTCATTTCGGGGAAGATGATGCGTGCACTCTCACCTTCATGTGTCGCGATGAACTGTTTCACGTTCCCTGGAGAGCTTTCTGCAATGCTATTGGGTACAAGGATACCGGTCTGGCAGGGAGGGGTGGCATTCGCCCTCATGATTTTCCTGAGTCCATGCCTAAGGAGAAGCTTGCCCCTCTGTACATTCGGGGTCGTGGGATTATTGGAGAAGGTCTATGACATCATGCACCGAGTGTTCCACAATGTGCTCTTGCCCAAGGTAGGCAATCAAGATGAGATTCATGGCTATCTGGTTGATTTGATGGTTGCTATGAAGACCATGGTGGGGACACGGGCAACGTTTGATGTGTCAAATTGGCTATGGCATGAGATGTACAACAAGGTCATCTACCGTAAAGTCCCAATCTACGCTCCGTTTGTCATGTGCTTTCTGAACTCGGTGTGGGCTGTTCGTCGTCCTGGAGAGCTCCTCACTTCTCCAGACAACCTCATTGTTCATGAGGTCAAGCTCCTTAAGAAGAATAAGCATGCTGAGCCTCACTTCCCTGAACATACTCCTGAAGATGTCTATGCTACTTCTGATGATGAGGACTTTGAGCTGGAGCCAGGGGCCAAGCCTTCGTGGGTGGCCAAACTTACTGCCAAGGTGAAGAAGACCTTTTGTCTCCAGGCTGACATCCAGCAGAAGATGTATGAGGCACATGTCAATGCGAAGCTTGCACGGCATCGCCAAATTGCAATGATGAAGCGCCTCAACATGCAGGTTCAGAGTGGCTCTGAGAAGAGCATCACCCCAGAGGAGCGTTGGATCTCTACCCATAGCACCTGGACTGATGATGAAGCCCCTCCCCAGCCATCATCCTCGTTTGCAGTAGCTGACAATGCCATGGAGGATTCTAATCCCGACAACGATGACGTCTCTGATGAAGAGGACCCAGATGCGACCGAGGAATCAGAGGAGGACGCCTGAGCTTTGGGACGCTAGCTTCGCTCTTTTCCTTTTTGGTGTCTTGATGCCAAAGGGGGAGAGGGTTCTATAGGTCTCGATGAAGGAAATATGCCCTCGAGGCAATAATATTGTTATTATTTTATTTCCTTATATCATGATAAATGTTTATTATTCATGCTAGAATTGTATTATCCGGAAACATAATACTTGTGTGAATACATAGACAAACCAAACGTCACTAGTATGCCTCTACTTGACTAGCTCGTTAATCGAAGATGGTTATGTTTCCTAACCATAGACATGTGTTGTCATTTGATTAATGAGATCACATCGTTAGGAGAATGATGTGATTGACATGACCCATTCCATTAGCTTAGCACCCGATCGTTTAGTATGTTGCTATTGCTTTCTTCATGACTTATACATGTTCCTATGACTATGAGATTATGCAACTCCCGTTTACCGGAGGAACACTTTGTGTGCTACCAAACGTCACAACATAATTGGGTGATTATAAAGGAGCTCCACATGTGTCTCCAAAGGTGAATGTTGGGTTGGCGTATTTCGAGATTAGGATTTGTCACTCCGATTGTCGGAGAGGTATCTCTGGGCCCTCTCGGTAATGCACATCACATAAGCCTTGCAAGCATTGCAACTAATGAGTTAGTTGTGAGATGATGTATTACTAAACGAGTAAAGAGACTTGCCGGTAACGAGATTGAACTAGGTATTGAGATACCAACGATCGAATCTCGGGCAAGCAACATACTGATGACAAAGGGAACAACGTATGTTGTTATGCGGTCTGACTGATAAAGATCTTCGTAGAATATGTAGGAGCCAATATGAGCATCCAGGTTCCGCTATTGGTTATTGACCGGAGAAGTGTCTCGGTCATGTCTACATTGTTCTCGAACCCGTAGGGTCCGCACGCTTAAGGTTTCGATGACAGTTATATTATGAGTTTATGAGTTTTGATGTACCGAAGTTAGTTCGGAGTCCCGGATGTGATCACGGACATGATGAGGAGTTTCAAAATGGTCGAGACATAAAGATTGATATATTGGAAGCCTATATTTGGATATCAGAAGTGTTCCAGGTGAAATCGAGATTTTACCGGAGTACCGGGAGGTTACCGGAACCCCTCGGCAGGTATATGGGCCTTAGTGGGCTTTAGTGGAAGAGAGGAGAGGTGGCCAGGGCTGGGCCGCGCGCCCCTCCCCCCTAGTCCGAATAGGACAAGGAGAGGGGGGCAGCGCCCCCCTTCCTTCTCTCTCTCCTCTTTCCCCCCTCCCGAATCCTATTCCAACTAGGAAAGGGGGGAATCCTACTCCCGGTGGGAGTAGGACTCCTCCTGGCGCGCCCTCCTCCTCGCCGGCCGCACCTCCCCCTTGAACCTTTATATACGGAGGCAGGGGCACCCCTAGACACACAAGTTGATCCACGTGATCATATTCTTAGCCATGTGTGGTGCCCCCTTCCACCATAATCCTTGATAATATTGTAGCGGTGCTTAGGCGAAGCCCTGCGACGGTAGTACATCAAGATCGTCACCACGCCATCGTGCTGACGGAACTCTTCCCCGACACTTTGCTGGATCGGAGTCCGGGGATCGTCATCAAGTTGAACGTGTGCTAGAACTTGGAGGTGCCGTAGTTTTGGTGCTTGATCGGTCGGGCCGTGAAGACGTACGACTACATCAACCGCGTTGTGCTAACGCTTCCGCTATCGGTCTACAAGGGTACGTAGATCACACTCTCCCCTCTCATTGCTATGCATCACCATGATCTTGCGTGTGCGTAGGAAATTTTTTGAAATTACTACGTTCCCCAACAGTGGCATCCGAGCCTAGGTTTTACGTGTTGATGTTATATGCACGAGTAGAACACAAGTGAGTTGTGGGCGATATAAGTCATACTGCTTACCAGCATGTCATACTTTGGTTCGGCAGTATTGTTGGATGAAGCGGCCCAGACCGACATTACGCGTACGCTTACGCGGGACCGGTTCTCCCGACGTGCTTTGCACATAGGTGGCTTGCGGGTGACAGTTTCTCCAACTTTAGTTGAATCGAGTGTGGCTACGCCCGGTCCTTGCGAAGGTTAAAACAGCACCAACTTGACAAACTATCGTTGTGGTTTTGATGCGTAGGTAAGATTGGTTCTTGCTTAAGCCCGTAGCAGCCACGTAAAACTTGCAACAACAAAGTAGAGGACGTCTAACTTGTTTTTGCAGGGCATGTTGTGATGTGATATGGTCAAGACATGATGCTAAATTTTATTGTATGAGATGATCATGTTTTGTAACCGAGTTATCGGCAACTGGTAGGAGCCATATGGTTGTCGCTTTATTGTATGCAATTCATTCACGCTGTAATGCTTTACTTTATCACTAAGCGGTAGCGATAGTCGTGGAAGCATAAGATTGGCGAGACGACAACGATGCTACGATGGAGATCAAGGTGTCGCGCCGCTGACGATGGTGATCACGACGGTGCTTCGAAGATGGAGATCACAAGCACAAGATGATGATGGCCATATCATTTCACTTATATTGATTGCATGTGATGTTTATCTTTTATGCATCTTATCTTGCTTTGATTGACGGTAGCATTATAAGATGATCTCTCACTAATTATCAAGAAGTGTTCTCCCTGAGTATGCACCGTTGCGAAAGTTCTTCGTGCTGAGACACCACGTGATGATCGGGTGTGATAGGCTCTACGTGTTGGGGAACGCAGTAATTTCGAAAATTTGCCTACGCACACGCAAGATCATGGTGATGCACAGCAACGAGAGGGGAGAGTGTTGTCTACGTACCAACGCAGACCGACTGCGGAAGCGATCACACAACGTAGAGGAAGTAGTCGTACGTCTGCTTCCCGACCCGACCGATCCAAGCACCGTTACTCCGGCACCTCCGAGTTCTTAGCACACGTTCAGCTCGATGACGATCCCCGGGCTCCGATCCAGCAAAGCTTCGGCGAGGAGTTCCGTCAGCACGACGGCGTGGTGACGATCTTGATGTACTACCGACGCAGGGCTTCGCCTAAGCACTACAACGGTACGATCGAGGTGGAATTTGGTGGCAGGGGCACCGCACACGGCTAAGGAGTGATCTCAAGGATCAAGTTGTGTGTCTATGGGGTGCCCCCTGCCCCCGTATATAAAGGCCAGGGGCAGGGGGTTCGGCCGGCTAGGAGGGAGGCGCAGGGAGGAGTCCTACTCCCACCGGGAGTAGGACTCCTCCCCTCCAATCCTATTCCAACTAGGACTCTTGGGGGGGAAAGGAGAAAGAGGGGGCCGGCCCACCTCTCCTAGTCCTACTAGGACTTGGGGAAGGGGGGGCGCCGGCTAGGCTTGTGGGCTGCCTCTTCTCTCTTTTCCACTAAGGCCCAATAGGCCCATTTGCCTCCCGGGGGGTTCCGGTAACCCTCCCGGCAATCCGGTAAAATCCCGATTTCACCCGGAACGCTTCCGGTGCCCAAACATAGGCTTCCAATATATCAATCTTTACGTCTCGAGCATTTCGAGACTCCTCGTCATGTCCGTGATCTCATCCGGGACTCCGAACAACCTTCAGTACATGAAAATGCATAAACTCATAATAACTGTCATCGTAACGTTAAGCGTGCGGACCCTACGGTTCGAGAACAATGTAGACATGACCGAGACACGTTTCCGGTCAATAACCAATAGCGGGACCTGGATGCCCATATTGGCTCCTACATATTCTACGAAGATCTTTATCGGTCAGACTGCATAACAACATACGTTGTTCCCTTTGTCATCGGTATGTTACTTGCCCGAGATTCGATCGTCGGTATCCAATACCTAGTTCTATCTCGTTACCGGCAAGTATCTTTACTCGTTCCGTAATACATCATCTCACAACTAACATATTAGTTGCAGTGCTTGCAAGGCTTATGTGATGTGCATTACCGAGAGGGCCCAGAGATACCTCTCCGACAATCGGAGTGACAAACCCTAATCTCGAAATACGCCAACCCAACATCTACCATTGGAGACACATGTAGTACTCCTTTATAATCACCCAGTTACGTTGTGACGTTTGGCAGTACCCAAAGTGTTCCTCCGGTAAATGGGAGTTGCATAATCTCATAGTTATAGGAACATGTATAAGTCATGAAGAAAGCAATAGCAACATACTACACGATCGGGTGCTAAGCTAATGGAATGGGTCATGTCAATCAGATCATTCTACTAATGATGCGACCTCGTTAATCAAATAACAACTCCTTGTTCATGGTCAGGAAACATAACCATCTTTGATTAACGAGCTAGTCAAGTAGAGGCATACTAGTGACTCTCTGTTGGTCTATGTATTCACACATGTATTATGTTTCCGGTTAATACAATTCTAGCATGAATAATAAACATTTATCATGATGTAAGGAAATAAATAATAACTTTATTATTGCCTCTAGGGCATATTTCCTTCAGTCTCCCACTTGCACTAGAGTCAATAATCTAGATTACACAGTAATGATTCTAACACCCATGGAGCCTTGGTGCTGATCATGTTTTGCTCGTGGAAGAGGCTTAGTCAACGGGTCTGCAACATTCAGATCTGTATGTATCTTGCAAATCTCTATGTCTCCCACCTGGACTAAATCCCGGATGGAGTTGAAGCATCTCTTGATGTGTTTGGTCCTCTTGTGAAATCTGGATTCCTTTGCCAAGGCAATTGCACCAGTATTGTCACAGAAGATTTTCATTGGACCCGATGCACTAGGTATGACACCTAGATCGGATATGAACTCCTTCATCCAGACTCCTTCGTTTGCTGCTTCCGAAGCAGCTATGTACTCCGCTTCACATGTAGATCCCGCTACGACGCTTTGTTTAGAACTGCACCAACTGACAGCTCCACCGTTTAAAGTAAACACGTATCCGGTTTGCGATTTAGAATCGTCCGGATCAGTGTCAAAGCTTGCATCAACGTAACCTCTTACGGTGAGCTCTTTGTCACCTCCATATACGAGAAACATATCCTTAGTCCTTTTCAGGTATTTCAGGATGTTCTTGACCGCTGTCCAGTGATCCACTCCTGGATTACTTTGGTACCTCCCTGCTAAACTTATAGCAAGGCACACATCAGGTCTGGTACACAGCATTGCATACATGATAGAGCCTATGGCTGAAGCATAGGGAACATCTTTCATTTTCTCTCTATCTTCTGCATTGGTCGGGCATTGAGTTTGACTCAACTTCACACCTTGTAACACAGGCAAGAACCCTTTCTTTGCTTGATCCATTTTGAACTTCTTCAAAATCTTGTCAAGGTATGTGCTCTGTGAAAGTCCAATTAAGCGTTTTGATCTATCTCTATAGATCTTTATGCCTAATATGTAAGCAGCTTCCCCGAGGTCTTTCATCGAAAAACTTTTATTCAAGTATCCCTTTATGCTATCCAGAAATTCTATATCATTTCCAATCAGCAATATGTCATCCACATATAATATCAGAAATGCTACAGAGCTCCCACTCACTTTCTTGTAAATACAGGCTTCTCCAAAAGTCTGTATAAAGCCAAATGCTTTGATCACACTATCAAAGCGTTTATTCCAACTCCGAGATGCTTGCACCAGTCCATAAATGGATCGCTGGAGTTTGCATACTTTGTTAGCTCCTTTTGGATCGACAAAACCTTCTGGTTGCATCATATACAACTCTTCTTGCAGAAATCCATTCAGGAATGCAGTTTTGACATCCATCTGCCATATTTCATAATCATAAAATGCGGCAATTGCTAACATAATTCTGATGGACTTAAGCATCGCTACGGGTGAGAAAGTCTCATCGTAGTCAACCCCTTGAACTTGTCGAAAACCTTTTGCGACAAGTCGAGCTTTATAGACAGTAACATTACCGTCAGCGTCAGTCTTTTTCTTGAAGATCCATTTATTCTCAATTGCTTGCCGATCATCGGGCAAGTCAACCAAAGTCCATACTTTGTTCTCATACATGGATCCCATCTCAGATTTCATGGCCTCAAGCCACTTTGCGGAATCTGGGCTCACCATCGCTTCTTCATAGTTCGTAGGTTCATCATGATCTAGTAGCATGACTTCCAGAACTGGATTACCGTACCACTCTGGTGCGGATCTCACTCTGGTTGATCTACGTGGTTCAGTAGAATCTTGCCCTGAAGTTTCATGATCATCATCATTAGCTTCCTCACTGATTGGTATAGGTGTCGCAGAAACAGTTTTCTGTGATGTACTATTTTCCAACAAGGGAGTAGGTACAGTTACCTCGTCAAGTTCTACTTTCCTCCCACTCACTTCTTTCGAGAGAAACTCCTTCTCTAGAAATGATCCATTCTTAGCAACGAATGTCTTGCCTTCGGATCTGTGATAGAAGGTATACCCAACAGTTTCCTTTGGGTATCCTATGAAGACACATTTCTCCGCTTTGGGTTCGAGCTTATCAGGTTGAAGCTTTTTCACATAAGCATCGCAGCCCCAAACTTTAAGAAACGACAACTTTGGTTTCTTGCCAAACCATAGTTCATAAGGCGTCGTCTCAACGGATTTTGATGGTGCCCTATTTAACGTGAATGCGGCCGTCTCTAAAGCATAACCCCAGAATGATAGCGGTAAATCAGTAAGAGACATCATAGATCGCACCATATCTAGTAAAGTACGATTACGACGTTCGGACACACCATTACGCTATGGTGTTCCGGGTGGCGTGAGTTGCGAAACTATTCCACAATTTTTCAAATGTACACCAAACTCGTAACTCAAATATTCTCCTCCACGATCAGATCGTAGAAATTTTATTTTCTTGTTACGATGATTTTCAACTTCACTCTGAAATTCCTTGAACTTTTCAAATGTTTCAGACTTAAGTTTCATTAAGTAGATATACCCATATCTGCTTAAATCATCTGTGAAGGTGAGAAAATAACGATATCCGCCACGAGCCTCAATATTCATCGGACCACATACATCGGTATGTATGATTTCCAACAAATCTGTTGCTCTCTCCATAGTACCGGAGAACGGTGTTTTAGTCATCTTGCCTATGAGGCACGGTTCGCAAGTACCAAGTGATTCATAATCAAGTGATTCCAAAAGCCCATCAGTATGGAGTTTCTTCATGCGCTTTACACCGATATGACCTAAACGGCAGTGCCACAAATAAGTTGCACTATCATTATTAACTTTGCATCTTTTGGCTTCTATATTATGAATATGTGTATCACTATCTTCGAGATTTAACAAGAATAGACCACTCTTCAAAGGTGCATGACCATAAAAGATATTATTCATATAAATAGAACAACCATTATTCTCTGATTTAAATGAATAACCGTCTCGCATTAAACAAGATCCAGATATAATGTTCATGCTCAACGCTGGCACCAAATAACAATTATTTAGGTCTAATATTAATCCCGAAGGTAGATGTAGAGGTAGCGTGCCGACCGCGATCACATCGACTTTGGAACCGTTTCCCACGCGCATCGTCACCTCGTCCTTTGCTAGTGTCCGCTTATTCCGTAGTCCCTGTTTCGAGTTGCAAATATTAGCAACAGAACCAGTATCAAATACCCAGGCGCTACTGCGAGCTCTAGTAAGGTACACATCAATAACATGTATATCACATATACCTTTGCTCACTTTGCCATCCTTCTTATCCGCCAAATACTTGGGGCAGTTCCGCTTCCAGTGACCAGTCTGCTTGCAGTAGAAGCACTCAGTTTCAGGCTTAGGTCCAGACTTGGGTTTCTTCTCCTGAGCAGCAACTTGCTTGCTGTTCTTCTTGAAGTTCCCCTTCTTCTTCCCTTTGCCCTTTTTCTTGAAACTAGTGGTTTTGTTAACCATCAACACTTGATGCTCCTTCTTGATTTCTACCTCCGCAGCTTTTAGCATTGCGAAGAGCTCGGGAATAGTCTTGTTCATCCCTTGCATATTATAGTTCATCACGAAGCTCTTGTAGCTTGGTGGCAGTGATTGGAGAATTCTGTCAATGACGCAATCATCTGGAAGATTAACTCCCATCTGAATCAAGTGATTATTATACCCAGACATTTTGAGTATATGCTCACTGACAGAACTGTTCTCCTCCATCTTGCAGCTATAGAACTTATTGGAGACTTCATATCTCTCAATTCGGGCATTTGCTTGAAATATTAACTTCAACTCCTGGAACATCTCATATGCTCCATGACGTTCAAAACGTCGTTGAAGTCCCGATTCTAAGCCGTAAAGCATGGCACACTGAACTATCGAGTAGTCATCAGCTTTGCTCTGCCAGACGTTCATAACATCTGGCGTTGCTCCAGCAGCAGGCCTGTCACCCAGCGGTGCTTCCAGGACGTAATTCTTCTGTGCAGCAATGAGGATAATCCTCAGGTTACGGACCCAGTCCGTGTAATTGCTACCATCATCTTTCAACTTTGCTTTCTCAAGGAACGCATTAAAATTCAACGGAACAACAGCACGAGCCATCTATCTACAAGCAACATAAACAACCAAGATACTATCAGGTACTAAGTTCATGATAAGTTTAAGTTCAGTTAATCAAATTACTTAGGAACTCCCACTTAGATAGACATCCCTCTAATCTTCTAAGTGATCACGTGATCCAAATCAACTAAACCATAACCGATCATCACGTGAGATGGAGTAGTTTTCAATGGTGAACATCGTCATGTTGATCATATCTACTATATGATTCACGCTCGACCTTTCGGTCTCTGTGTTCTGAGGCCATATCTGCATATGCTAGGCTCGTCAAGTTTAACCTGAGTATTCTGCGTGTGCAAAACTGGCTTGCACCCGTTGTAGATGGACGTAGAGCTTATCACACCCGATCATCACGTGGTGTCTGGGCACGACGAACTTTGGCAACGGTGCATACTCAGGGAGAACACTTCTTGATAATTTAGTGAGAGATCATCTTATAATGCTACCGTCAATCAAAGCAAGATAAGATGCATAAAAGGATAAACATCACATGCAATCAATATAAGTGATATGATATGGCCATCATCATCTTGTGCTTGTGATCTCCATCTCCGAAGCACCGTCATGATCACCATCGTCACCGGCGCGACACCTTGATCTCCATCGTAGCATCGTTGTCGTCTCGCCAATCTTATGCTTCCACGACTATTACTACCGTTTAGTAATCTAGTAAAGCATTACATCGCGATTGCATTGCATACAATAAAGCGACAACCATATGGCTCCTGCCAGTTGCCGATAACTTAGTTACAAAACATGATCATCTCATACAATAAAATCAGCATCATGCCTTGACCATATCACATCACAACATGCCCTGCAAAAACAAGTTAGATGTCCTCTACTTCGTTGTTGCAAGTTTTACGTGGCTGCTACGGGCTTAAGTAAGAACTCATCTCACCTACGCATCAAAACCACAACGATAGTTCGTCAAATAGACTCCGTTTTAACCTTCTCAAGGACCGGGCGTAGTCACACTTGGTTCAACTAAAGTTGGAGAGGCAGTCTTCCGCAAGCCATCTATGTGCAAAGCACGTCGAGGGAACCGGTCTCGCGTAAGAGTACGCGTAAGGTTGGTCCGGATCGTCTCAACCAACAATACCGCCGAACCAAAGTATGACATGCTGGTAGGCAGTATGACTTGTATCGCCCACAACTCACTTGTGTTCTACTCGTGCATATAACATCAAACCATAAAACCTAGGCTCGGATGCCACTGTTGGGGAACGCAGTAATTTCGAAAATTTTCCTACGCACACGCAAGATCATGGTGATGCACAGCAACGAGAGGGGAGAGTGTTGTCTACGTACCAACGCAGACCGACTGCGGAAGCGATCACA
The DNA here is from genome assembly GCA_034509565.1 of Triticum monococcum. Classification (NCBI taxonomy): domain Eukaryota; kingdom Viridiplantae; phylum Streptophyta; class Magnoliopsida; order Poales; family Poaceae; genus Triticum; species Triticum monococcum. Next base: position 113,618,170 of record CM067843.1, read on the forward strand.
CAACATAGAGGAAGTAGTCGTACGTCTGCTTCCCGATCCGACCGATCCAAGCACCGTTACTCCGGCACCTCCGAGTTCTTAGCACACGTTCAGCTCGATGACGATCCCCGGGCTCCGATCCAGCAAAGCTTCGGGGAGGAGTTCCGTCAGCACGACGGCGTGGTGACGATCTTGATGTACTACCGACGCAGGGCTTCGCCTAAGCACTACAACGGTACGATCGAGGTGGAATTTGGTGGCAGGGGGCACCGCACACGGCTAAGGAGCGATCTCAAGGATCAAGTTGTGTGTCTATGGGGTGCCCCCTGCCCCCGTATATAAAGGCCAGGTGCAGGGGGTTCGGCCGGCTAGGAGGGAGGCGCGGGGAGGAGTCCTACTCCCACCGGGAGTAGGACTCCTCCCCTCCAATCCTATTCCAACTAGGACTCTTGGGGGGGAAAGGAGAAAGAGGGGGCCGGCCCACCTCTCCTAGTCCTACTAGGACTTGGGGAAGGGGGGGGCGCCGGCTAGGCTTGTGGGCTGCCTCTTCTCTCTTTTCCACTAAGGCCCAATAGGCCCATTTGCCTCCCGGGGGGTTCCGGTAACCCTCCCGGTAATCCGGTAAAATCCCGATTTAACCCGGAACGCTTCCGGTGCCCAAACATAGGCTTCCAATATATCAATCTTTACGTCTCGACCATTTCGAGACTCCTCGTCATGTCCGTGATCTCATCCGGGACTCCGAACAACCTTCGGTACATCAAAATGCATAAACTCATAATAACTGTCATCGTAACGTTAAGCGTGCGGACCCTACGGTTCGAGAACAATGTAGACATGACCGAGACACGTTTCCGGTCAATAACCAATAGCGGGACCTGGATGCCCATATTGGCTCCTACATATTCTACGAAGATCTTTATCGGTCAGACCGCATAACAACATACGTTGTTCCCTTTGTCATCGGTATGTTACTTGCCCGAGATTCGATCGTCGGTATCCAATACCTAGTTCAATCTCGTTACCGGCAAGTCTCTTTAATCGTTCCGTAATACATCATCTCACAACTAACATATTAGTTGCAGTGCTTGCAAGGCTTATGTGATGTGCATTACCGAGAGGGCCTAGAGATACCTCTCCGACAATCGGAGTGACAAACCCTAATCTCGAAATACGCCAACCCAACATCTACCATTGGAGACACCTGTAGTACTCCTTTATAATCAGCCAGTTACGTTGTGACGTTTGGCAGTACCCAAAGTGTTCCTCCGGTAAACGGGAGTTGCATAATCTCATAGTTATAGGAACATGTATAAGTCATGAAGAAAGCAATAGCAACATACTACACGATCGGGTGCTAAGCTAATGGAATGGGTCATGTCAATCAGATCATTCTACTAATGATGCGACCTCGTTAATCAAATAACAACTCCTTGTTCATGGTCAGGAAACATAACCATCTTTGATTAACGAGCTAGTCAAGTAGAGGCATACTAGTGACTCTCTGTTGGTCTATGTATTCACACATGTATTATGTTTCCGGTTAATACAATTCTAGCATGAATTATAAACATTTATCATGATGTAAGGAAATAAATAATAACTTTATTATTGCCTCTAGGGCATATTTCCTTCACTACGTTCAAATACAACGGGTGCAAAACAGTTGTACACGCAGAATACTCAGGTTATACTTGACGAGCCAAGCATATACAGATATGGCCTCGGAACACGGAGACCGAAAGGTCGAGCGTGAATCATATAGTAGATATGATCAACATAGTGATGTTCACCAATGAAACTACTCCATCTCACGTGATGATCGGACATGGTTTAGTTGTTTTGGATCATGTAATCACTTAGAGGATTAGAGGGATGTCTATCTAAGTGGGAGTTCTTAAGTAATATGATTAATTGAACCTAAATTTATCATGAACTTAGTACCTAATAGTATCTTGCTTATGTATGTTTGATTGTAGATAGATGGCCCGTGTTGTTGTTCCGTTGAATTTTAATGTGTTCCTTGAGAAAGCAAAGTTGAAAGATGATGGTAGCAATTACACGGACTGGGTCCGTAACTTGAGGATTATCCTCATTGCTGCACAGAAGAATTACGTCCTGGAAGCACCGCTGGGTGCCACGCCTGCTACTGGAACAACACCAGATGTTACGAACGTCTGGCAGAGCAAAGCTGATGACTACTCGATAGTTCAGTGTGCCATGCTTTATGGCTTAGAATCAGGGACTTCAACGACGTTTTGAACGTCATGGAGAATATGAGATGTTCCAGGAGTTGAAGTTAATATTTCAAGAAAATGCCCGGATTGAGAGATATGAAGTCTCCAATAAGTTCTATAGCTTCAAGATGGAGGAGAACAGTTCTGTCAGTGAGCATATACTCAAAATGTCTGGGTATAATAATCACTTGATTCAATTGGGAGTTAATCTTCCGGATGATTGCGTCATTGACAGAATTCTCCAATCACTACCACCAAGCTACAAGAGCTTCGTGATGAACTATAATATGCAAGGGATGAATAAGACTATTCCCGAGCTTTTCACAATGCTGAAAGCTGCGGAGGTAGAAATCAAGAAGGAGCATCAAGTGTTGATGGTCAACAAGACCACTAGTTTCAAGAAAAAGGGCAAAGGGAAGAAGAAGGGGAACTTCAAAAAGAACAGCAAGCAAGTTGCTACTCAAGAGAAGAAACCCAAACCTGGACCTAAGCCTGAAACTGAGTGCTTCTACTGCAAGCAGACCTATCACTGGAAGCAGAACTGCCCCAAGTATTTGGCGGATAAGAAGGATGGCAAGGTGAACAAAGGTATATGTGATATACATGTTATTGATGTGTACCTAACTAATGCTCGCAGTAGCACCTGGGTATTTGATACTGGTTCTGTTGCTAATAGTTGCAACTCGAAACTGGGACTACGGATTAAGCGAAGATTGGCTAAGGACGAGGTGACGATGCGCGTGGGAAATGGTTCCAAAGTCGATGTGATCGCAGTCGGCACGCTACCTCTACATCTACCTTCGGGATTAGTATTAGACCTAAATAATTGTTATTTGGTGCCAGCGTTAAGCATGAACATTATATCTGGATCTTGTTTGATGCGAGACGGTTATTCATTTAAATCAGAGAATAATGGTTGTTCTATTTATATGAGTAATATCTTTTATGGTCATGCACCCTTAAAGAGTGGTCTATTCTTATTAAATCTTGATAGTAGTGACACACATATTCATAGTGTTGAAGCCAAAAGATGCAGAGTTGATAATGATAGTGCAACTTATTTTTGGCACTGCCGTTTAGGTCATATCGGTTTAAAGCGCATGAAGAAACTCCATACTGATGGACTTTTGGAACCACTTGATTATGAATCACTTGGTACTTGCGAACCGTGCCTTATGGGTAAGATGACAAAAACACCGTTCTCCGGTACTATGGAGAGAGCAACAGATTTATTGGAAATCATACATACAGATGTATGTGGTCCGATGAATATTGAAGCTCATGGCGGATATCGTTATTTTATCACCTTCACAGATGACTTAAGCAGATATGGGTATATCTACTTAATGAAACATAAGTCTGAAATGTTTGAAAAGTTCAAAGAATTTCAGAGTGAAGATGAAAATCATCGTAGCATGAAAATAAAATTCCTACGATCTGATCGTGGAGGAGAATATTTGAGTTACGAGTTTGGTATACATTTGAAACAATATGGAATAGTTTCGCAACTCACGCCACCCGGAACACCACAGCGTAATGGTGTGTCCGAACGTCGTAATCGTACTTTACTAGATATGGTGCGATCTATGATGTCTCTTACGGATTTATCGCTATCGTTTTGGGGATATGCTCTAGAGACGGCCGCATTCACGTTAAATAGGGCACCATCAAAATCCGTTGAGACGACGCCTTATGAACTATGGTTTGGCAAGAAACCAAAGTTGTCGTTTCTGAAAGTTTGGGGTTGCGATGCTTATGTGAAAAAACTTCAACCTGATAAGCTCGAACCCAAATCGGAGAAATGTGTCTTCATAGGATATCCAAAGGAAACTATTGGATACACCTTCTATCACAAACCCGAAGGCAAGACTTTTGTTGCTAAATTTGGAAACTTTCTAGAGAAGGAGTTTCTCTCGAAAGAAGTGAGTGGGAGGAAAGTAGAACTTGACGAGGTAACTGTACCTGCTCCCTTATTGGAAAGTAGTACATCACAGAAACCTGTTTCTGTGACACCTACACCAATTAGTGAGGAAGCTAATGATAATGATCATGAAACTTCAGAAGAAGATACTACTGAACCTCGTAGATCAACCAGAGTAAGATCCGCACCAGAGTGGTACGGTAATCCTGTTCTGGAAGTCATGCTACTAGATCATGACGAACCTACGAACTATGAAAAAGCGATGGTGAGCCCAGATTCCGCAAAATGGCTTGAAGCCATGAAATCTGAGATGGGATCCATGTATGAGAACAAAGTATGGACTTTGGTTGACTTGCCCAATGATTGGCAAGCAATTGAGAATAAATGGATCTTCAAGAAGAAGACTGACACTGACGGTAATGTTACTATCTACAAAGCTCGACTTGTCGCAAAAGGTTTTCGGCAAGTTCAAGGGATTGACTACGATGAGACCTTCTCACCCGTAGCGATGCTTAAGTTTGTCCGAATCATGTTAGCAATTGTCGCATTTTATGATTATGAAATTTGGCAAATGGATGTCAAAACTGCATTCCTAAATGGATTTCTGCAAGAAGAGTTGTATATGATGCAGCCGGAAGGTTTTGTCGATCCAAAGGGAGCTAACAAAGTGTGCAAGCTCCAGCGATCCATTTATGGACTGGTGCCAGCCTCTCGGAGTTGGAATAAACGCTTTGATAGTGTGATCAAGGCATTTGGTTTTGTACAGACTTTTGGAGAAGCCTGTATTTACAAGAAAGTGAGTGGGCGCTCTGTAGCATTTCTGATATTTTATGTAGATGACATATTGCTAATCGGAAATGATATAGAATTTCTGGATAGCATAAAAGGATACTTGAATAAGAGTTTTTCAATGAAAGACCTCGGTGAAGCTGCTTACATATTGGGCATTAAGATCTATAGAGATAGATCAAGATGCTTAATTGGAATTTCACAAAGCACATACCTTGACAAAGTTTTGAAGAAGTTCAAAATGGATCAAGCAAAGAAAGGATTCTTGCCTGTGTTACAAGGTGTGAAATTGAGTAAGACTCAATCCCCGACCAATGCAGAAGATAGAGAGAAAATGAAAGATGTTCCCTATGCTTCAGCCATAGGCTCTATCATGTATGCAATGCTGTGTACCAGACCTGATGTGTGTCTTGCTATAAGTCTAGCAGGGAGGTACCAAAGTAATCCAGGAGTGGATCACTGGACAACGGTCAAGAACATCCAGAAATACCTGAAAAGGACTAAGGATATGTTTCTCATATATGGAGGTGACAAAGAGCTCATCGTAAATGGTTACGTTGATGCAAGCTTTGACACTGATCCGGACGATTCTAAATTGCAAACCGGATACGTGTTTACATTAAACGGTGGAGCTGTCAGTTGGTGCAGTTCTAAACAAAGCGTTGTGGCGGGATCTACATGTGAAGCGCAGTACATAGCTGCTTCGGAAGCAGCAAATGAAGGAGTCTGGATGAAGGAGTTCATATCCGATCTAGGTGTCATACCTAGTGAATCGGGTCCAATGAAAATCTTTTGTGACAATACTGGTGCAATTGCCTTGGCAAAGGAATCCATATTTCACAAGAGAACCAAGCACATCAAGAGACACTTCAATTCCATCTAGGATCTAGTCCAGGTGGGAGACATAGAGATTTGCAAGATACATACGGATCTGAATATAGCAGACCCGTTGACTAAGCCTCTTCCACGAGCAAAACATGATCAGCACCAAAGCTCCATGGGTGTTAGAATCATTACTGTGTAATCTAGATTATTGACTCTAGTGCAAGTGGGAGACTGAAGGAAATATGCCCTAGAGGCAATAATATTGTTATTATTTTATTTCCTTATATCATGATAAATGTTTATTATTCATGCTAGAATTGTATTATCCGGAAACATAATACTTGTGTGAATACATAGACAAACCAAACGTCACTAGTATGCCTCTACTTGACTAGCTCATTAATCGAAGATGGTTATGTTTCCTAACCATAGACATGTGTTTTCATTTGACTAATGAGATCACATCATTAGGAGAATGACGTGATTGACATGACCCATTCCATTAGCTTTGCAACCGATCGTTTAGTATGTTGCTATTGCTTTCTTCATGACTTATACATGTTCCTATGACTATGAGATTATGCAACTCCTGTTTACCGGAGGAACACTTTGTGTGCTATCAAACGTCACAACATAACTGGGTGATTATAAAGGAGCTCTACATGTGTCTCCAAAGGTGAATGTTGGGTTGGCGTATTTCGAGATTAGGATTTGTCACTCCGATTGTCAGAGAGGTATCTCTGGGCCCTCTCGGTAATGCACATCACATAAGCCTTGCAAGCATTGCAACTAATGAGTTAGTTGTGAGATGATGTATTACGAAACGAGTAAAGAGACTTGCCGGTAACGAGATTGAACTAGGTATTGAGATACCGACGATCGAATCTCGGGCAAGTAACATACCGATGACAAAGGGAACAACGTATGTTGTTATGCGGTCTGACCGATAAAGATCTTCGTAGAATATGTAGGAGCCAATATGAGCATCCAGGTTCCGCTATTGGTTATTGACCGGAGAAGTGTCTCGGTCATGTCTACATTGTTCTCAAACCCGTAGGGTCCGCACGCTTAAGGTTTCGATGACAGTTATATTATGAGTTTATGAGTTTTGATGTACCGAAGTTAGTTCGGAGTCCCGGATGTGATCACGGACATGACGGGGAGTTTTGAAATGGTCGATACATAAAGATTGATATATTGGAAGCCTATATTTGGATATCGGAAGTGTTCGGGGTGAAATCTGGATTTTACCGGAGTACTGGGAGGTTACCGGAACCCCCCGGGAGGTATATGGGCCTTAGTGAGCTTTAGTGGAAGAGAGGAGAGGTGGCCAGGGCTGGGCCGCGCGCCCCTCCCCCCTAGTCCGAATAGGACAAGGAGAGGGGGCGGCGCCCCCCCCCCCCCCCTTCCTTCTCTCTCTCCTCTTTCCCCCCTCCCAAATCCTATTCCAACTAGGAAAGGGGGGGATCCTACTCCCGGTGGGAGTAGGACTCCTCCTGGCGCGCCCTCCTCCTGGCCGGCCGCACCTCCCCCTTGAACCTTTATATACGGAGGCAAGGGGCACCCCTAGACACACAAGTTGATCCACGTGATCATATTCTTAGCCGTGTGTGGTGCCCCCTTCCACCATAATCCTTGATAATATTGTAGCGGTGCTTAGGCGAAGCCCTGCGACGGTAGTACATCAAGATCACCACCACGCTGTCGTGCTGACGGAACTCTTCCCCGACACTTTGCTGGATCGGAGTCCGGGGATCGTCATCGAGCTGAACGTGTGCTAGAACTCGGAGGTGCCGTAGTTTTGGTGCTTGATCGGTCGGGCCGTGAAGACGTACGACTACATCAACTGCGTTGTGCTAACGCTTCCGTTGTCGGTATACAAGGGTACGTAGATCACACTCTCCCCTCTCGTTGCTATGCATCACCATGATCTTGCGTGTGCGTAGGAAATTTTTTGAAATTACTACGTTCCCCAACAGTGGCATCCGAGCCTAGGTTTTATGTGTTGATGTTATATGCACGAGTAGAACACAAGTGAGTTGTGGGCGATATAAGTCATACTGCTTACCAGCATGTCATACTTTGGTTCGGCGGTATTGTTGGACGAAGCGGCCCAGACCGACATTACTCGTACGCTTACGCGAGACCGGTTCTCCCGACGTGCTTTGCACATAGGTGGCTTGCGAGTGACAGTTTGTCCAACTTTAGTTGAATCGAGTGTGGCTACGCCCGGTCCTTGCGAAGGTTAAAACAGCACCAACTTGACAAACTATCGTTGTGGTTTTGATGCGTAGGTAAGATTGGTTCTTGCTTAAGCCCGTAGCAGCCACGTAAAACTTGCAACAACAAAGTAGAGGACGTCTAACTTGTTTTTGCAGGGCACGTTGTGATGTGATATGGTCAAGACATGATGCTAAATTTTATTGTATGAGATGATCATGTTTTGTAACCGAGTTATCGGCAACTGGCAGGAGCCATATGGTTGTCGCTTTATTGTATGCAATTCATTCGCGCTATAATGCTTTACTTTATCACTAAGCGGTAGCGATAGTCGTGGAAGCATAAGATTGGCGAGACGACAACGATGCTACGATGGAGATCAAGGTGTCGCGCCGGTGATGATGGTGATCACGACGGTGCTTCGAAGATGGAGATCACAAGCACAAGATAATGATGGCCATATCATATCACTTATATTGATTGCATGTGATGTTTATCTTTTATGCATCTTATCTTGCTTTGATTAACGGTAGCATTATAAGATGATCTCTCACTAATTATCAAGAAGTGTTCTCCCTGAGTATGCACCGTTGCGAAAGTTCTTCGTGCTGAGACACCACGTGATGATCGGGTGTGATAGGCTCTACGTTCAAATACAACGGGTGCAAAACAGTTGCACACGCGGAATACTCAGGTTATACTTGACGAGCCAAGCATATACAGATATGGCCTCGGAACACGGAGACCGAAAGGTCGAGCGTGAATCATATAGTAGATATGATCAACATAGTGATGTTCACCAATGAAAGTGCTCCATCTCACGTGATGATCGGACATGGTTTAGTTGATTTGGATCACGTAATCACTTAGAGGATTAGAGGCATGTCCATCTAAGTGGGAGTTCTTAAGTAATATGATTAATTGAACCTAAATTTATCATGAACTTAGTACCTAATAGTATCTTGCTTATGTATGTTTGATTGTAGATAGATGGCCCGTGCTGTTCTTTCGTTGAATTTTAATGCGTTCCTTGAGAAAGCAAAGTTGAAAGATGATGGTAGCAATTACACGGACTGGGTCCGTAACTTGAGGATTATCCTCATTGCTGCATAGAAGAATTACGTCCTGGAAGCACCGCTGGGTGCCAGGCCTGCTACTGGAGCAACACCAGATGTTATGAACGTCTGGCAGAGCAAAGCTGATGACTACTCGATAATTTAGTGTGCCATGCTTTACGGCTTAGAATCAGGGACTTCAACGACGTTTTGAACGTCATGGAGCATATGAGATGTTCCAGGAGTTGAAGTTAATATTTCAAGCAAATGCCCGGATTGAGAGATATGAAGTCTCCAATAAGTTCTATAGCTGCAAGATGGAGGAGAACAGTTCTGTCAGTGAGCATATACTCAAAATGTCTGGGTATAATAATCACTTGATTCAATTGGGAGTTAATCTTCCAGATGATTGCATCATTGACAGAATTCTCCAATCACTACCACCAAGCTACAAGAGCTTCGTGATGAACTATAATATGCAAGGGATGAATAAGACTATTCCCGAGCTCTTCGCAATGCTGAAAGCTACGGAGGTAGAAATCAAGAAGGAGCATCAAGTGTTGATGGTCAACAAGACCACTAGTTTCAAGAAAAAGGGCAAAGGGAAGAAGAAGGGGAACTTCAAAAAGAACAGCAAGCAAGTTGCTACTCAAGAGAAGAAACCCAAACCTGGACCTAAGCCTGAAACTGAGTGCTTCTACTGCAAGCAGACCGGTCACTGGAAGCGGAACTGCCCCAAGTATTTGGCGGATAAGAAGGATGGCAAGGTGAACAAAGGTATATGTGATATACATGTTATTGATGTGTACCTTACTAATGATTGCAGTAGCACCTGGGTATTTGATACTGGTTCTGTTGCTAATATTTGCAACTCGAAACAGGGACTCCGGATTAAGCGAAGATTGGCTAAGGACGAGGTGACGATGCGCGTGGGAAATGGTTCCAAAGTCGATGTGATCGCAGTCGGCACGCTACCTCTACATCTACCTTCGGGATTAGTATTAGACCTAAATAATTGTTATTTGGTGCCAGCGTTAAGCATGAACATTATATCTGGATCTTGTTTGACGCGAGACGGTTATTCATTTAAATCAGAGAATAATGGTTCTTCTATTTATATGAGTAATATCTTTTATGGTCATGCACCCTTAAAGAGTGGTCTATTCTTATTAAATCTCGATAGTAGTGACACACATATTCATAGTGTTGAAGCCAAAAGATGCAGAGTTGATAATGATATTGCAACTTATCTGGGGCACTGCCGTTTAGGTCATATCGGTATAAAGCGCATGAAGAAACTCCATACCAATGGACTTTTGGAACCACTTGATTATGAATCACTTGGTACTTGCGAACTATGCCTTATGGGTAAGATGACAAAAACACCGTTCTCCGGTACTATGGAGAGAGCAACAGATTTATTGGAAATCATACATACAGATGTATGTGGTCCGATGAATATTGAAGCTCGTGGCGGATATCGTTATTTTCTCACCTTCACAGATGACTTAAGCAGATATGGGTATATCTACTTAATGAAACATAAGTCTGAAATATTTGAAAAGTTCAAAGAATTTCAGAGTGAAGATGAAAATCATCGTAGCATGAAAATAAAATTCCTACGATCTGATCGTGGAGGAGAATATTTGAGTTACGAGTTTGGTATACATTTGAAACAATGTGGAATAGTTTCGCAACTCACGCCACCCGGAACACCACAACGTAATGGTGTGTCCGAATGTTGTAATCGTACTTTACTAGATATGGTGCGATCTATGATGTCTCTTATGGATTTACCTCTATCGTTTTGGGGATATGCTCTAGAGACGGCCGCATTCACGTTAAATAGGGCACCATCAAAATCCGTTGAGACGACGCCTTATGAACTATGGTTTGGCAAGAAACCAAAGTTGTCGTTTCTGAAAGTTTGGGGCTGCGATGCTTATGTGAAAAAACTTCAACCTGATAAGCTCGAACCCAAATCGGAGAAATGTGTCTTCATAGGATATCCAAAGGAAACTATTGGATACACCTTCTATCACAAATCCAAAGGCAAGACTTTTGTTGCTAAATTCGGAAACTTTCTAGAGAAGGAGTTTCTCTCGAAAGAAGTGAGTGGGAGGAAAGTAGAACTTGACGAGGTAACTGTACCTGCTCCCTTATTGGAAAGTAGTACATCACAGAAACCTGTTTCTGTGACACCTACACCAATTAGTGAGGAAGCTAATGATAATGATCATGAAACTTCAGAACAAGATACTACTAAACCTCGTAGATCAACCAGAGTAAGATCCGCACCAGAGTGGTACGGTAATCCTGTTCTGGAAGTCATGCTACTAGATCATGACGAACCTACGAACTATGAAGAAGCGATGGTAAGCCCAGATTCCACAAAATGGCTTGAAGCCATGAAATCTGAGATGGGATCCATGTATGAGAACAAAGTATGGACTTTGGTTGACTTGCCCAATGATCGGCAAGCAATTGAGAATAAATGGATCTTCAAGAAGAAGACTGACGCTGACGGTAATGTTACTGTCTACAAAGCTTGACTTGTCGCAAAAGGTTTTTGGCAAGTTCAAGGGATTGACTACGATGAGACCTTCTCACCCGTAGCGATGCTTAAGTCTGTCCGAATCATGTTAGCAATTGCCGCATTTTATGATTATGAAATTTGGCAAATGGATGTCAAAACTGCATTCCTAAATGGATTTCTGCAAGAAGAGTTGTATATGATGCAGCCGGAAGGTTTTGTCGATCCAAAGGGAGCTAACAAAGTGTGCAAGCTCCAGCGATCCATTTATGGACTGGTGCAAGCCTCTCGGAGTTGGAATAAACGCTTTGATAGTGTGATCAAGGCATTTGGTTTTGTACAGACTTTTGGAGAAGCCTGTATTTACAAGAAAGTGAGTGGTAGCTCTGTTGCATTTCTGATATTATATGTAGATGACATATTGCTAATCGGAAATGATATAGAATTTCTAGATAGCATAAAAGGATACTTGAATAAGATTTTTTCAATGAAAGACCTCGGTGAAGCTGCTTACATATTGGGCATTAAGATCTATAGAGAAGATCAAGACGCTTAATTGGACTTTCACAAAGCACATACCTTGACAAAGTTTTGAAGAAGTTCAAAATGGATCAAGCAAAGAAAGGATTCTTGCCTGTGTTACAAGGTGTGAAATTGAGTAAGACTCAATCCCCGACCAATGCAGAAGATAGAGAGAAAATGAAAGATGTTCCCTATGCTTCAGCCATAGGCTCTATCATGTATGCAATGCTGTGTACCAGACCTGATGTGTGGCTTGCTATAAGTCTAGCAGGGAGGTACCAAAGTAATCCAGGAGTGGATCACTGGACAGCGGTCAAGAACATCTTGAAATACCTGAAAAGGACTAAGGATATGTTTCTCATATATGGAGGTGACAAAGAGCTCATCGTAAATGGTTACGTTGATGCAAGCTTTGACACTGATCCGGACGATTCTAAATCGCAAACCGGATACGTGTTTACATTAAACGGCGGAGCTGTCAGTTGGTGCAGTTCTAAACAAAGCGTTGTGGCGGGATCTACATGTGAAGCGCAGTACATAGCTGCTTCGGAAGCAGCAAACGAAGGAGTCTGGATGAAGGAGTTCATATCCGATCTAGGTGTCATACCTAGTGAATCGGGTCCAATGAAAATCTTTTGTGACAATACTGGTGCAATTGCCTTGGCAAAGGAATCCATATTTCACAAGAGAACCAAGCACATCAAGAGACGCTTCAATTCCATCTGGGATCTAGTCCAGGTGGGAGACATAGAGATTTGCAAGATACATACGGATCTGAATATAGCAGACCCGTTGACTAAGCCTCTTCCACGAGCAAAACATGATCAGCACCAAAGCTCCATGGGTGTTAGAATCATTACTGTGTAATCTAGATTATTGACTCTAGTGCAAGTGGGAGACTGAAGGAAATATGCCCTAGAGGCAATAATATTGTTATTATTTTATTTCCTTATATCATGATAAATGTTTATTATTCATGCTAGAATTGTATTATCCGGAAACATAATACTTGTGTGAATACATAGACAAACCAAACGTCACTAGTATGCCTCTACTTGACTAGCTCGTTAATCGAAGATGGTTATGTTTCCTAACCATAGACATGTGTTGTCATTTGATTAATGAGATCACATCATTAGGAGAATGATGTGATTGACATGACTCGTTCCATTAGCTTAGCACCCGATCGTTTAGTATGTTGCTATTGCTTTCTTCATGACTTATACATGTTCCTATGACTATGAGATTATGCAACTCCCGTTTACCGGAGGAACACTTTGTGTGCCACCAAATGTCACAACGTAATTGGGTGATTATAAAGGAGCTCCACAGGTGTCTCCAAAAGTGAATGTTGGGTTGGCGTGTTTCGAGATTAGGATTTGTCACTCCGATTGTCGAAGAGGTATCTCTGGGCCCTCTCGGTAATGCACATCACATAAGCCTTGCAAGCATTGCAACTAATGAGTTAGTTGTGAGATGATGTATTACGAAACGAGTAAAGATACTTGCCGGTAACGAGATTGAACTAGGTATTGAGATACCGACGATCGAATCTCGGGCAAGTAACATACCGATGACAAAGGGAACAACGTATGTTGTTATGCGGTCTGACCGATAAAGATCTTCGTAGAATATGTAGGAGCCAATATGAGCATCCAGGTTCCGCTATTGGTTATTGACCGGAGAAGTGTCTCGGTCATGTCTACATTGTTCTCGAACCCGTAGGGTCCGCACGCTTAAGGTTTCGATGACAGTTATATTATGAGTTTATGAGTTTTGATGTACCGAAGTTAGTTCGGAGTCCCGGATGTGATCACAGACATGACGAGGAGTTTTGAAATGGTCGAGACATAAAGATTGATATATTGGAAGCCTATATTTGGATATCAGAAGTGTTCCGGGTGAAATCGGGATTTTACCGGAGTACCGGGAGGTTACCGGAACCCCCCGGGAGGTATATGGGCCTTAGTGGGCTTTAGTGGAAGAGAGGAGAGGCGGCCAGGGCTGGGCCGCGCGCCCCTCCCCCCCTAGTCCGAATAGGACAAGGAGAGGGGGCGGCGCCCCCCCCCCCTTCCTTCTCTCTCTCCTCTTTCCCCCCTCCCGAATCCTATTCCAACTAGGAAAGGGGGGAATCCTAGTCCCAGTGGGAGTAGGACTCCTCCTGGCACGCCCTCCTCCTCGCCGGCCGCACCTCCCCCTTGAACCTTTATATACGGAGGCAGGGGCACCCCTAGACACACAAGTTGATCCACGTGATCATATTCTTAGCCGTGTGCGGTGCCCCCTTCCACCATAATCCTCGATAATATTGTAGCGGTGATTAGGCGAAGCCCTGCGATGGTAGTACATCAAGATCGTCACCACGCCGTCGTGCTGACAGAACTCTTCCCCGACACTTTGCTGGATCGGAGTCCGGGGATCGTCATCGAGCTGAACGTGTGCTAGAACTCGGAGGTGCCATAGTTTCGGTGCTTGATCGGTCGGGCCAAGAAGACATACGACTACATCAACCGCGTTGTGCTAACGCTTCCGCTGTCGGTCTACAAGGGTACGTAGATCACACTCTCCCCTCTCGTTGCTATGCATCACCATGGTCTTGCGTGTGCGTAGGAATTTTTTTTGAAATTACTATGTTCCCCAACACTCGGGATTTGCATGGGTTGGGTTTCTCATTTCCTCGTGTTTATCTTTAGTGTTGAACCTTGTTCGTTGTTCGTGGTGGTTTCTTGCTGGGTGTGAGACTTATGCTATCAGTTCATCGGTTATTATTATTGTTATTATTGCTATCTATCCATTATGTTGTCTCTCTTATTATGTGCTTAGAGTGGTGAGTCTATACAATCTAGGGGGAGTCTAGCCCTGAAAGTGTGCCCATGCTTTCTAACAGCGTGTTCTTATTGGGGCACACATTCAGGGGGAGTTCCATCCAGATTTCATTGACTTATCTCTTGCAAATCGTGTTGTTGTCATCATCCACCAAAAAGGGGGAGATTGAAAGGGCATTTCCCTTCTTTATGTTTTGGATGATGATGACAACCCTTTGTGGTCTAATCGTGTGCTATATGTTTCAGGTTCTCGATGCTTAGGCTTACATCGGATTGCCATTGCCTCTCAAAGGAAAAGATCGAAGACGTGTCCTCTATGCTTTTATTTTCTTTGGTCGTAGAGTACCCGTACTATCAAGAGGGAATCCTCATTAGGAAGCTCTGGGGGAATCAGTTCACGTACACTTTTCTCACCCTCTCTTTGCCTTCCTCAGGTGTGTGTGAGAGAGATAAGTTTTCCTTGCCTCTTCCCCTCTTTCCTGCTCACTGTGTCTGCCCAGCGGTTGTACCGCTCTCTGGAGTGGTTGTACCGCTGGGTCTTGTCGCTCACCAGCTTTTGCTCGAGCGGTTGTACCGCTGCCCCGGGGCAGTAGTACAGCCACCATGCTCTGCAACAGCTGGGGCGGTGGTTCCGTCCATGTACCGCTCAAGTACCGCTCTCGCCTCTGGTTTGATGCGGTTCTTGGGCGGTAGTGGCCCAGTTGGTCCGGTCGTTCCATGATGACCGGTACCATCGGTGGTCCGAGCGGTTCTTCCGCTCGGAACTTAGCCGCCCAAGAGCTCAAGGCCATGCGGTTGTTCCGGCCATGCACCGCCCAAGTACCGGTCAAGCTCCTGTTTTGATGCGGTGGTTGTGCGGTAGCCAGGCGGTTAGTCCGGTTATCTTTCTTAGCCGGTACTACCGCCCGCCTGTCTGGTTGTACCACTTGGTAGGGTTCTGCTGTTACACCGTGAGTCCCGGTTGTACCGGGACGAGGACCGGTTGTACCGCTGCAGTGCAAAAAA
Organism: Triticum monococcum; assembly: GCA_034509565.1. Lineage (NCBI taxonomy): Eukaryota > Viridiplantae > Streptophyta > Magnoliopsida > Poales > Poaceae > Triticum > Triticum monococcum. The sequence goes on from CM067843.1 coordinate 113,634,081, forward strand.
CGCAGTAACGGTTTAAAATGTGGGGAGACTATTTAAGGTAGCTTCTCACACCTACCACTCTTACCTTTGACCTCTCTCACTCCACCATTAATGCCCTTCAAGCTCTCTTGCCCGATCTCTCTTTCTAGCCACTCAAACTTGTTGATTTGCTAGGGATTGAAGGAGGAGACCTAGATCTACACTTCCACCAAAGGATATTTGGTTCCCCCATACTTTCTTGTGTGGATTATGTTACTCTTCGGTGTTTGAGCACCCTAGATGGTTGAGGTCACCTCAGAGCCATATTCCATTGTGGTGAAGCTTCATGGTTTTGTTGGGAGCCTCCAATTAAGTTGTGGAGAGAGCCACAACCTTGTTTGTAAAGGTTCGGTCGCTGCCTTCAAGGGCACCAATAGTGGAATCACGGCATCTCGCATTGTGTGAGCGCGTGAGGAGAATACGGTGGCCCTAGTGGCTTCTTGGGGAGCATTGTGCCTCCACACTGCTCCAACGGAGACGTACTTCCTCTCAAAGGGAAGGAACTTCGGCAACACATCCTCGTCTCCACCATCTCCACTCTTGGTTATCTCGTGCCTTTATTTAAGCAAGCTTACTTGTTTCATATCTCTTGCTCGCTTGTGTACCTATCCGCGTTGCATCATCTAGGTTGCTCACCTAGTTGCATATCTAGACAACCTACTTTGATGCAAAGTTTAAATTGTTAAATAAAAGCTAAAAATAGTTAGTTGCCTATTCACCCCCCCCCCCCTCTAGTCAACCATATCGATCCTTTCAATTGGTATCAGAGCCTCGTCTCTTTATTAAGGACTTTACCGTCCAAAGAGTATGGTTGATACCATAGACGGTGTGGAGGAACACTCCGGTGTGAATCCGATCTCGTCTACGGGAGATGGGGGAACTTCAGTCTCTCGTGAGGAGTTCAATGTGGCCTTGGAGACATTGAAAACCTCCATGACGACCAAAGTCGAAAGCATGTTGACTAAATTTCTTGAGGGGCTTAAACTATCCACCGCACCGTTGAAAGTGGGTGATCCCGCCAAAAAGGTGACGGATGCTATCCCCGACAAGGGGGAATCTAGTAGTGAAAAGGCTCCTTCTTCTAGTGGCAAGAATGGCACCGGCATCTTTGCCCATGTGGAACCACCACTTGTTTATGGCAGACCGGTTCCCTCCACTCATTTGAATTATGCCGGTCCTCCCCCTAAGATTATGAAAAATGAGGATTTTGATTCTTGGGTTTACCGCTTTAAACGTCATTTAGATCATGTGAACACTAACCTTTGGAGAATCATTGAAGAAGGTTTCTATCCACATGATCCAAGCAACTTCACTCCTCGAGAAGCCGCGGACAATCAATTCAATGAGAATGCTCTCTTCATCATTCAAGATGCAATTCCACCCGAAGACCTACCTCATCTTCGTCCCTTCGCCTTGGCCAAAGATGCATGGCATTGTGTCATGTCTCTCTACCGGGGAAGTGCAAGCATTCAACGCTCCAACTATGAAGTGGTACAAGATGAGGCCGATGAGTTTGCAATGAAGGAAGATGAAGAACCTCGTGAGCTTTATCGGAGAGTAACCAAACTCGCGGTCTCACTACGAGATCACGGGAGCAAGGACACGGATGACAATTGGATCAAGCGCAAATTCCTCAAGGCAATGATGCCCTACCACAAGGCCATGTCCTTAGTCATTCGTCAAAGACCGGACTTCCACACTTTGACCTCAAGCAAAGTGTTGGATGAGTTTGTGGCCATGAACATTTTGGACAAGACCGCCGACAATGCGGTGCTCCGTTCCAACGGGCAAAGAGGCCTAACCTTGATTTGAAGGACAAGCTCACCGTGGAAGAAGAATAAGAGGAAGAAGAGGAGAGCAACCCCGAAGATACGAAGTATGCATATCATGAACACATGGCACTTGCTTCAAGGCAATTTTGGAGCAGGAAAAACTCGAGGCCCAACTTTAGCAAAAGCAACTCGAGTGGCACAAGGGGCAAGCAACGTGTAAGGACTTGCTACAATTGCGGCAACGTGAGTCATTTCGTTGCGGAATGCCCGTATGAGAAGAGGGAAGATAATGGTGGCAAACTCATCCGAAAGGACAAGGCCAAGTCGTTCCCCAACAAGAACCACTTCACCAAGAAGACTCCTCCCAAGGCCTTGGTTGTGCAAGAAGAGTACAATGAGGATGAAGACGATGATGAAGATGATGAGTCGGTTGCCATCGCCTCCTTTGCCATTGCAACAACCTCACGGGTGTCTCTCTTCGACTCACCCAACGAGAGCATCACCGCCAAGTGCCTCATGGCTAAAACCACCAACAAGGTAACCTCCAACATCAAAACTACCATCATTAATCATCCTTCCCCAATGGATAGCATTAATGAATTTGAGGGAGCTAATGTGGAGGCTAACGAGTTTGAGGCCTTTATGGGCAAACTCAAGGGAAAATCCAAGAAGCACTTTGTTGCTCTCTTGGAACAACTTGGTGAGGCCAATGACATGATCGAGGCTCACGAAGACACCATCCCTAAGATGGAAGGGCATAGTCGTGACTATGCCGATGAGATTTCGGATCTTTCCAATGCTCTTGAGGAAGAGCGTGGTCTTCGTTTGGCTCTTGAGGAGTCACACAACGTTGATCATGCTAAGTTAGAGAAAGATTATGATCATGCCCTCGTTGTTTCTCGTGTGCTAAATTTTGAGAAGGCCAAACTCGGGGTTGATCTTGCTAGACTCAAAGAGGAGTTTGATATACTTGACAAGGCCCACAAGGCCTTGAAGGGTATTCACGCTAGTCTCAAGGAGTCTCATGATCAACTCCAAGTGAAGCTAACTAAGGAGAAAGAAACTTTTCCTCATATGGTTTTAATTGATAATGCAAATGCTACTAACCCGTGTTGTGAGCATATACATCTTGTTGAGGAAAATGCTAAGTTAAAGGAGCAACTTGAGAAAGGTCTTGCGACTTGCATACAAGGCAAGAAGAACCTCAACGATCTCTTGATCAACCAAAAGGGAGGTGTGGCCAAGGAAGGGGTTGGGTACGTCCCCGACTCCAAGAACAAGAAGAAGAATGACAAGACCAAACGACCTCCTCCCCTCATGCAAACCTTTGTGAGGGAGGGAGAGAGTGTCCCCGAGGAGACGAAGAAGAAGAAGAACAAAGTCAAGAAGGGCAATGTCACCTCTCCCAACAAAGCCGGCGATTTTAATCCTTCTTATGTGTTATGCCGTGCTAGTGATGGGCATGTTTATGCCAAATTTGTTGGTTCTCTTCATGAGTACATTGAATGTTCTATTTGGGTTCCTAAGACCCTTGTTACTAACATCAAAGGACCCATTACAAAATGGGTACCTAAAACCAAGCATTGATCTCTTGTAGGTGTTTGCTTCCGGTGGTGGATCATGGTTGCTCGATAGCGGAGCTACAAATCATATGACCGGAAGCAAGGACTTGGTGGTGGACGTGCACAAGGTTCCATCTATGCCCACCAATGTCGAGTGGGGTGACGCCTCATCTTCTAAGGTATTGGGACTTGGCAAGGTGGTCATCTCTCATGATCTCACGATCGAGAAGGTCATGCTTGTTGAGTCCCTTGCATACAATTTACTTTCCGTTCGTCAACTTGCAATCATGGGCTTTGCCACTTTCTTTGATATCGATACCGTGGCCCTCTTGTGGAGCAAGACTCTTAAAGTAGCCTTTGTTGGGCATGTCGAGAACAGTCTATATGTGATTAACTTTTCGGAGCGACCCACTCAGACCGCGACATGCCTAATGGCTAAAGTTGATGTGGGATGGCTTTGGCATCGCCGTTTAGCCCATGTCAATATGAGATCTTTGCAAAGTCTCCTCAAGGGGGACCATGTCCGTGGACTAACGAATGTTAGTTTTGCTAAAGATCGTGCTTGCGGTGCCTGTATCGAAGGAAAGATACATGAGAAAGCTCACCCTCCCATGACTATCATTTATTCAAAGAGGCCTTTGGAGCTCCTTCACATGGATCTCTTTGGGCCTCCATCTTTCGATAGTCTTGGAGGTAGGAAGTATTGCTTGGTGATTGTGGATGACTACTCAAGGTACACGTGGGTGTATTTCTTCAAGAGGAAGAGCGAGACCCAACAAACCGTCATTGACTTTGCAAATGAAGCACAACGTCAACACAATACAAAGATCTTGACAATAAGAAGTAGCAACGGCACCGAGTTCAAGAACTACACCTTGGCTGAGTTTCTTAGTGATGAGGGAATCAAGCATCAATATTCCGCACCATACACCCCTCAACAAAACGGTGTTGCGGAGAGGAAGAACCGGATGTTGATGGATGCCGCAAGGACCATGATGGCGGAGTTCAAGTCTCCGTACAACTTTTGGGCCGAAGCCATCAACACCGCGTGTCATGCATCCAATCGGCTCTACCTCCGCAAGGGCTTGAACAAGACTCCATATGAAATACTCACCGGTAACAAGCCCAACCTCAAGTACTTCCGGGTATTCGGGTGTAAGTGTTTCATTCTCAAGAAAGGTGTTCGGTTGTCTAAATTTGAGGCTAGGGCTCATGAGGTCATATTTGTTGGTTATGCTACAAACTCTCATGCTTCCCGTGTCCTCAATAAATCCACGGGACTTATTGAGGAGACGTGTAACGTGGAGTTTGATGAGAATAACGGCTCCCAAGTGGAGCAAAGTGGCATTTGTGATGTAGGTGATGAAATTCCTCCCCAAGCCATAAGAAGAATGGGTGTTGGTTTTATCCTACCCATTGAGGAACCCCTTGTGGCCGAAGGAGAAGGACAATGCTCCACTCAAGTGGAGCCATCACCAACCCAAGGCCCACACGCTTCCGAAGAACAAAGTGAAGACCCTCAACCTCATGAACAAGACCAAGGGCAAGATCATACTCAAGACGGTGTTGACACACCAAGTGATGCCCAAGGTCAAGTTCTCTCCCCCGAGCAAGTTCAAGATCAAGAACAAGTTCATGATGGCGCTCAAGATGATCAAGTAACCGCTCCTCAACTCAGCACCGAGGAGGAATTAGAGCGTTGTGCCGCCAAGATTGCATCCAAGCTCTCCACCAAGGATCATCTCATGACGAATGTGCTTGGAAGCTTAAGAAAGGGGGTAAGCACTCGTAGACAATTAGCAAATTATTGTGAGCATCACGCGTTTGTCTCTTGTGTGGAACCCCACAAGGTCTATGAGGCGCTAGAAGATCCGGATTGGCTCAATGCCATGCATGAAGAACTCAACAACTTCGAGCGCAACAAAGTGTGGAGATTGGTGCCAAGGCCAACGGAGAACCACAATGTCATTGGAACCAAGTGGATATTCAAGAACAAGCAAGATGCCCATGGGATTATCATTCGCAACAAGGCTCGTTTGGTAGCACAAGGCTACTCCCAAGTCGAGGGTATCGACTACGGTGAAACCTTTGCTCCTGTTGCTCGTCTTGAATCCATTTGCATGTTGATTGCATATGCTTCTCATCATAACTTTAAGTTACAACAAATGGATGTGAAGAGTGCTTTTCTTAATGGTCCCATTAATGAATTGGTTTACGTCAAGCAACCCCCCGGTTTCGAGGATCCCTACTTTCTTGATCATGTGTATCAACTCGATAAGGCGCTCTATGGCCTTAAACAAGCCCCACATGCGTGGTATGACCACCTTACCGAGTTGTTACAAGACCGTGGTTTTGAAGTTGGGCTAATCGACCCCACTCTTTTTACTAAGAAGGTTAAAGGGGAGTTGTTTGTGTGCCAATTATATGTTGATGATATTATCTTTGGTTCTCCTAACAAAGCTTTCAATGAGGAATTTGCCGCTCTCATGACCTCAAAGTTCGAGATGTCCTCCATGGGAGAGTTGAAGTTCTTTCTAGGGTTCGAAGTGAAGAAAAGAATAGAAGGGACCTTCATCAATCAATCCAAATACACTCAAGACATGCTCAAGAGATTCAAGCTAAGTGACGTCAAGCCGGCTTCCACTCCAATGCCCACCAAATGCCAACTTGACTTAGATCCCAATGGTAAAGTGGTGGATCAAAAGGTATATCGTTCCATGATTGGATCCTTGCTTTACCTTTGTGCATCTAGACCGGACATCATGTTGAGTGTGGGAATTTGTGCACGGTTTCAAGCCGCACCTAAGGAAAGTCACTATGTGGCGGTCAAACGAATCTTTCGATATTTGGCTCATACCCCAAACTTTGACCTATGGTACCCCAGAGGATCAAACTTCAATCTTGTAGGGTACTCGAATTCCGATTGGGCGGGAGACAAAGTGGACAGGAAGTCCACTTCCGGAGGGTGCCAATTCCTTGGTTGCTCTTTGGTAAGTTGGTCTTCCAAAAAGCAAAGTTGTGTGTCTCTCTCGTCCACTGAGGCGGAGTATGTTGCCGCCGGTAGTTGTTGTGCTCAACTTCTATGGATGAGGCAAACTTTAAAGGATTACGGTGTCACTTGTGACAAAGTGCCTCTTTGGTGTGACAATGAAAGTGCCATCAAGATCTCTCTCAATCCTGTGCAACTTTCAAGACGAAGGGTATTGAGATCCGGTATCACTTCATCCGGGATCACATTAGACGAGGAGAGATCGAGCTCAACTATGTCAATACTCATGACAACCTTGCAGATATTTTCACGAAGCCCTTGGATGAAGCAAGATTTCGTGAGTTAAGGCATGAGCTAAATATCATTGATTCGAGCAATGTGGCTTGAACCCTTGCACACCCTACCACGCTCAATTTGTTGTCTAGTTTAGGTGTAGGCATGGACATAGGGGGAGTGTTGTTCTCTCAATGAACTCTCCCTCCCCCCGTTATGCATAAATTGATCGTGTCTTTCACATTAGCCATATTTGATGGTACTTGTGCTTCAAAGATGAGTTTTGGTCATGGACCCAAGGATAATTCTTCGCGGTGCCATACCAATTGACTCAAACATAGGTGGCCTCGGCCACCGCCCTCTCTTCGGGAGGTTGGAGTTAGCCTTGTTGTTCTCGTGTTGTTTTCTCTCTTTCTGTCTTTGCTCTTTGTGTTAGGATCTCCTAGGGTGTTGTTTCTCTCTTGTTTTGTGCCCCTTCTTCCTCCCTTCAGATTGCACTCATTTGTTCTTGGCTTGGGCTTAGGTGGTCGGGCGGTACAACCGATACCACGAGCGGTTCTACCACTGGTACCGGGTTGTGCCATCCCAAGGGTCTCCATTCGGTGCTTGGGCGGTTCTACCGCACAAACCCACGATAACCCACGTCCGGTACTACCGGTTGATGCCGTGCGGTACTACCGCTGCCTCCCTGGCACCGGAAGTCCGCCTCCATCCACCGGTCTATACCAGACGAGCGGTACAACCGCTCCCCTAAGAGGTTCTACCGGGGCGTGCGTACGGGCCTATATATACTTGACGGGGCTGAAGGGTTGTCTTTTTCCCTTCGTCCTCATTTCTCTTCTTTTTCCCTAGCCGCCGGCCATCTCTACCCCTGCCCCGGAGTGCGTCTCGCGCTTCGGATCCTTGGCTCTCCGTGGATTCTCTCTGTGGAGGCCTCCCGATCTCTTCCCATGGATGGTGGTAATGCCTCGTGTTCTTTGCCTCTAGATTTTTCTGTTTAGGGTTCTTCCTTGTCTAGGGCTTTACCTTTCTTTCCGCGTTTAGTGTTCAATCTATGGCTTAGAAGAGTTCTTTGTTAGCCTCCTGTCTTGTTTGCAGCACTTAGAATTTGGAATATTACTTGTGTGATTCATATGCCTCGGTTAGATCTATCTTCCCTGGTAGTGCCACTGTCAGCGGTTCTACCGTCCCTACGGGTGGTACAACCGCTAGAGCGGTACTACCGCCCCTACGGGCGGTACAACCGCTGGAGCGGTACTACCGCCGGAAGATCCGGTACAACCGGGGTATATCAACCACTAAGCACTGTTCTATCTTCTCTGTTGTTGCAACTTGTTCCTTTTCTGGTAGTGGGTGCAATCCTCTCATCTTTGTTGGGCTTTTGTGTGCTCTTTTCGTGTGTGTGTGTGTGTGTGTGTGTGTGTGTGTGTGTGTGTGTGTTCAGGTGGCTCTAGTTCTTGCTCTGCTCCTCACAAGACCAAGAAGAGGGCACGAAGGACCTTGCGACCGGTTGTGTCCTATGATGAAGAAGAAGTTGTGATTCCCACCAAGCCCACTCGCCGTGAAAAGTCTGCTGCTGCTAAACAACGTGTGGTTATGTCGTTGCATCGATGGAAAGCCAAGGATTGGGAAGCCTTCCGCTCAAAGAATCCGTATGAGGTTCCCATTGCTCCCCGTTGGACCACTGTTCAGTTCCGGAATGAAATGCAAGTGCAGATTGTTCATGAACTCTTTGAGCACAACAAGAACAGATATGCCAAGCAGTGGACAATTGATTTTGATCATTGGAGAAACAACATGGAGTATTTTGGTGATGCGCTAGCTCTTTGCGAGGAGTTTGATCTTGTCAAGATCATGTTAGTCAACTGTGACTTTGATGTTCAACTTATCCATCAGTTCTATGCCACGGTTCATTTCGGGGAAGATGATGCGCGCACTCTCACCTTCATGTGTCGCGATAAACTGTTTCACGTTCCCTGGAGGGCTTTCTGCAATGCTATTGGGTACGAGGATACCGGTCTGGCAGGGAGGGGTGGCATTCGCCCTCATGATTTTCCTGAGTCCATGCCTAAGGAGAAGCTTGCCCCTCTGTACATTCGGGGTCGTGGGATTATTGGAGAAGGTCTATGACATCATGCACCGAGTGTTCCACAATGTGCTCTTGCCCAAGGTAGGCAATCAAGATGAGATTCATGGCTATCTGGTTGATTTGATGGTTGCTATGAAGACCATGGTGGGGACACGGGCAACGTTTGATGTGTCAAATTGGCTATGGCATGAGATGTACAACATGGTCATCTACCGTAAAGTCCCAATCTACGCTCCGTTTGTCATGTGCTTTCTGAACTCGGTGTGGGCTGTTCGTCGTCCTGGAGAGCTCCTCACTTCTCTAGACAACCTCATTGTTCATGAGGTCAAGCTCCTTAAGAAGAATAAGCATGCCGAGCCTCACTTCCCTGAACATACTCCTGAAGATGTCTATGCTACTTCTGACGATGAGGACTTTGAGCTGGAGCCAGGGGCCAAGCCTTCGTGGGTGGCCAAACTTACTGCCAAGGTGAAGAAGACCTTTTGTCTCTAGGCTGACATCCAGAAGAAGATGTATGAGGCACATGTCAATGCGAAGCTTGCACGGCATCGCCAAATTGCAATGATGAAGCGCCTCAACATGCAGGTTCAGAGTGGCTCTAAGAAGAGCATCACCCTAGAGGAGCGTTGGATCTCTACCCATAGCACCTGGACTGATGATGAAGCCCCTCCCCAGCCATCATCCTTGTTTGCAGTAGCTGACAATGCCATGGAGGATTCTAATCACGACGACGATGACGTCTCTGATGATGAGGACCCAGATGCGACCGAGGAATCAGAGGAGGACGCCTGAGCTTTGGGACGCTAGCTTCGCTCTTTTCCTTTTTGGTGTCTTGATGCCAAAGGGGGAGAGGGTTCTATAGGTCTCGATGAAGGAAATATGCCCTCGAGGCAATAATATTGTTATTATTTTATTTCCTTATATCATGATAAATGTTTATTATTCATGCTAGAATTATATTATCCGGAAACATAATACTTGTGAGAATACATAGACAAACCAAACGTCACTAGTATGCCTCTACTTGACTAGCTCGTTAATCGAAGATGGTTATGTTTCCTAACCATAGACATGTGTTGTCATTTGATTAATGAGATCACATCGTTAGGAGAATGATGTGATTAACATGACCCATTCCATTAGCTTAGCACCCGATCGTTTAGTATGTTGCTATTGCTTTCTTCATGACTTAGAGGATTAGAGGGATGTCTATCTAAGTGGGAGTTCTTAAGTAATATGATTAATTGAAACTAAATTTATCATGAACTTAGTACCTAATAGTATCTTGCTTATGTATGTTTGATTGTAGATAGATGGCCCGTGTTGTTGTTCCGTTGAATTTTAATGCATTCCTTGAGAAAGCAAAGTTGAAAGATGATGGTAGCAATTACACGGACTGGGTCCGTAACTTGAGGATTATCCTCATTGCTGCACAGAAGAATTACGTCCTGGAAGCACCGCTGGGTGCCAGGCCTGCTACTAGAGCAACACCAGATGTTATGAACGTCTGGCAGAGCAAAGCTGATGACTACTCGATAGTTCAGTGTGCCATGCTTTACGGCTTAGAATCAGGGACTTCAACGATGTTTTGAACGTCATGGAGCATATGAGATGTTCCAGGAGTTGAAGTTAATATTTCAAGAAAATGCCCGGATTGAGAGATATGAAGTCTCCAATAAGTTCTATAGCTTCAAGATGGAGGAGAACAGTTCTGTCAGTGAGCATATACTCAAAATGTCTGGGTATAATAATCACTTGATTCAATTGGGAGTTAATCTTCCAGATGATTGCGTCATTGACAGAATTCTCCAAACACTACCACCAAGCTACAAGAGCTTCGTGATGAACTATAATATGCAAGGGATGAATAAGACTATTCCCGAGCTCTTCACAATGCTGAAAGTTGCGGAGGTAGAAATCAAGAAGGAGCATCAAGTGTTGATGGTCAACAAGGCCACTACTTTCAAGAAAAAGGGCAAAGGGAAGAAGAAGGGGAACTTCAAAAAGAACAGCAAGCAAGTTGCTACTCAAGAGAAGAAACCCAAACCTGGACCTAAGCCTGAAACTGAGTGCTTCTACTGCAAGCAGACCGATCACTGGAAGCGGAACTGCCCCAAGTATTTGGCGGATAAGAAGGATGGCAAGGTGAACAAAGGTATATGTGATATACATGTTATTGATGTGTACCTTACTAATGCTCGCAGTAGCACCTAGGTATTTGATACTGGTTCTGTTGCTAATAGTTGCAACTCGAAACTGGGACTACGGATTAAGCGAAGATTGGCTAAGGACGAGGTGACGATGCGCGTGGGAAATGGTTCCAAAGTCGATGTGATCGCAGTCGGCATGCTACCTCTACATCTACCTTCGGGATTAGTACTAGACCTAAATAATTGTTATTTGGTGCCAGCGTTAAGCATGAACATTATATCTGGATCTTGTTTGATGCGAGACGGTTATTCATTTAAATCAGAGAATATTGGTTGTTCTATTTATATGAGTAATATCTTTTATGGTCATGCACCCTTAAAGAGTGGTCTATTCTTATTAAATCTCGATAGTAGTGACACACATATTCATAGTGTTGAAGCCAAAAGATGCAGAGTTGATAATGATAGTGCAACTTATTTTTGGCACTGCCGTTTAGGTCATATCGGTTTAAAGCGCATGAAGAAACTCCATACTGATGGACTTTTGGTACCACTTGATTATGAATCACTTGGTACTTGTGAACCGTGCCTTATGGGTAAGATGACAAAAACACCGTTCTCCGGTACTATGGAGAGAGCAACAGATTTATTGGAAATCATACATACAGATGTATGTGGTCCGATGAATATTGAAGCTCATGGCGGATATCGTTATTTTCTCACCTTCACAGATGACTTAAGCAGATATGGGTATATCTACTTAATGAAACATAAGTCTGAAATGTTTGATAAGTTGAAAGAATTTCAGAGTGAAGATGAAAATCATCGTAGCATGAAAATAAAATTCCTACGATCTGATCGTGGAGGAGAATATTTGAGTTACGAGTTTGGTATACATTTGAAACAATATGGAATAGTTTCGCAACTCACGCCACCCGGAACACCACAGCGTAATGGTGTGTCCGAACGTCGTAATCGTACTTTACTAGATATGGTGCGATCTATGATGTCTCTTACGGATTTACCGCTATCGTTTTTGGGATATGCTCTAGAGACGGCCGCATTCACGTTAAATAGGGCACCATCAAAATCCGTTGAGACGACGCCTTATGAACTATGGTTTGGCAAGAAACCAAAGTTGTCGTTTCTGAAAGTTTGGGGCTGCGATGCTTATGTGAAAAAACTTCAACCTGATAAGCTCGAACCCAAATCGGAGAAATGTGTCTTCATAGGATATCCAAAGGAAACTATTGGATACACCTTCTATCACAAACCCGAAGGCAAGACTTTTGTTGCTAAATTCGGAAACTTTCTAGAGAAGGAGTTTCTCTCGAAAGAAGTGAGTGGGAGGAAAGTAGAACTTGACGAGGTAACTGTACCTGCTCCCTTATTGGAAAGTAGTACATCACAGAAACCTGTTTCTGTGACACCTACACCAATTAGTGAGGAAGCTAATGATAATGATCATGAAACTTCAGAAGAAGATACTACTGAACCTCGTAGATCAACCAGAGTAAGATCTGCACCACAGTGGTATGGTAATCCTGTTCTGGAAGTCATGCTACTAGATCATAACGAACCTACGAACTATGAAAAAGCGATGGTGAGCCCAGATTCCGCAAAATGGCTTGAAGCCATGAAATCTGAGATGGGATCCATGTATGAGAACAAAGTATGGACTTTGGTTGACTTGCCCAATGATAGGCAAGCAATTGAGAATAAATGGATCTTCAAGAAGAAGACTGACGCTGACGGTAATGTTACTATCTACAAAGCTCGACTTGTCGCAAAAGGTTTTCGGCAAGTTCAAGGGATTGACTACGATGAGACCTTCTCACCCGTAGCGATGCTTAAGTCTGTCCGAATCATGTTAGCAATTGTCGCATTTTATGATTATGAAATTTGGCAAATGGATGTCAAAACTGCATTCCTAAATGGATTTCTGCAAGAAGAGTTGTATATGATGCAGCCGGAAGGTTTTGTCGATCCAAAGGGAGCTAACAAAGTGTGCAAGCTCCAGCGATCCATTTATGGACTGGTGCCAGCCTCTCGGAGTTGGAATAAATGCTTTGATAGTGTGATCAAGGCATTTGGTTTTGTACAGACTTTTGGAGAAGCCTGTATTTACAAGAGTGAGTGGGAGCTCTGTAGCATTTCTGATATTATATGTAGATGACATATTGCTAATCGGAAATGATATAGAATTTCTGGATAGCATAAAAGGATACTTGAATAAGAGTTTTTCAATGAAAGACCTCGGTGAAGCTGCTTACATATTGGGCATTAAGATCTATAGAGATAGATCAAGATGCTTAATTGGAATTTCACAAAGCACATACCTTGACAAAGTTTTGAAGAAGTTCAAAATGGATCAAGCAAAGAAAGGATTCTTGCATGTGTTACAAGGTGTGAAATTGAGTAAGACTCAATCCCCGACCAATGCAGAAGATAGAGAGAAAATGAAAGATGTTCCCTATGCTTCAACCATAGGCTCTATCATGTATGCAATGCTGTGTACCAGACCTGATGTGTGTCTTGCTATAAGTCTAGCAGGGAGGTACCAAAGTAATCCAGGAGTGGATCACTGGACAGCGGTCAAGAACATCCTGAAATACCTGAAAAGGACTAAGGATATGTTTCTCATATATGGAGGTGACAAAGAGCTCATCGTAAATGGTTACGTTGATGCAAGCTTTGACACTGATCCGGACGATTCTAAATCGCAAACCGGATACGTGTTTACATTAAACGGTGGAGCTGTCAGTTGGTGCAGTTCTAAACAAAGCGTTGTGGCGGGATCTACATGTGAAGCGGAGTACATAGCTGCTTCGGAAGCAGCAAATGAAGGAGTCTGGATGAAGGAGTTCATATCCGATCTAGGTGTCATACCTAGTGAATCGGGTCCAATGAAAATCTTTTGTGACAATACTGGTGCAATTGCCTTGGCAAAGGAATCCATATTTCACAAGAGAACCAAGCACATCAAGAGACACTTCAATTCCATCTGGGATCTAGTCCAGGTGGGAGACATATAGATTTGCAAGATACATACGGATCTGAATATAGCAGACCCGTTGACTAAGCCTCTTCCACGAGCAAAACATGATCAGCACCAAAGCTCCATGGGTGTTAGAATCATTACTGTGTAATCTAGATTATTGACTCTAGTGCAAGTGGGAGACTGAAGGAAATATGCCCTAGAGGCAATAATATTGTTATTATTTTATTTCCTTATATCATGATAAATGTTTATTATTCATGCTAGAATTGTATTATCCGGAAACATAATACTTGTGTGAATACATAGACAAACCAAACGTCACTAGTATGCCTCTACTTGACTAGCTCGTTAATCGAAGATGGTTATGTTTCCTAACCATAGACATGTGTTGTCATTTGATTAATGAGATCACATCATTAGGAGAATGATGTGACTGACATGACCCATTCCATTAGCTTAGCAACCGATCGTTTAGTATGTTGCTATTGCTTTCTTCATGACTTATAAATGTTGCTATGACACTGAGATTATGCAACTCCTGTTTACCGGAGGAACACTTTGTGTGCTATCAAACGTCACAACATAACTGGGTGATTATAAAGGAGCTCTACAGGTGTCTCCAAAGGTGAATGTTGGGTTGGCGTATTTCGAGATTAGGATTTGTCACTCCGATTGTCAGAGAGGTATCTCTGGGCCCTCTCGGTAATGCACATCACATAAGCCTTGCAAGCATTGCAACTAATGAGTTAGTTGTGAGATGATGTATTACGAAACGAGTAAAGAGACTTGCCGGTAATGAGATTGAACTAGGTATTGAGATACCGACGATCGAATCTCGGGCAAGTAACATACCAATGACAAAGGGAACAACGTATGTTGTTATGCGGTCTGACCGATAAAGATCTTCGTAGAATATGTAGGAGCCAATATGAGCATCCAGGTTCCGCTATTGGTTATTGACCGGAGAAGTGTCTCGGTCATGTCTACATTGTTCTCGAACCCGTAGGGTCCGCACGCTTAAGGTTTCGATGACAGTTATATTATGAGTTTACGAGTTTTGATGTACCGAAGTTAGTTCGGAGTCCCGGATGTGATCACGGACATGACGGGGAGTTTCGAAATGGTCGATACATAAAGATTGATATATTGGAAGCCTATATTTGGATATCGGAAGTGTTCGGGGTGAAATCTGGATTTTACCGGAGTACCGGGAGGTTACCGGAACCCCCCGGGAGGTATATGGGCCTTAGTGAGCTTTAGTGGAAGAGAGGAGAGGTGGCCAGGGCTGGGCCGCGCGCCCCTCCCCCCTAGTCCGAATAGGACAAGGAGAGGGGGCGGCGCCCCCCCCCCCCTTCCTTCTCTCTCCTCTTTCCCCCTCCCAAATCCTATTCCAACTAGGAAAGGGGGGAATCCTACTCCCGGTGGGAGTAGGACTCCTCCTGGCGCGCCCTCCTCCTGGCCGGCCGCACCTCCCCCTTGAACCTTTATATACGGAGGCAGGGGGCACCCCTAGACACACAAGTTGATCCACGTGATCATATTCTTAGCCGTGTGTGGTGCCCCCTTCCACCATAATCCTTGATAATATTGTAGCGGTGCTTAGGCGAAGCCCTGCGACGGTAGTACATCAAGATCGCCACCACGCCGTCGTGCTGACGGAACTCTTCCCCGACACTTTGCTGGATCGGAGTCCGGGGATCGTCATCGAGCTGAACGTGTGCTAGAACTCGGAGGTGCCGTAGTTTCGGTGCTTGATCGGTCGGGCCGTGAAGACGTACGACTACATCAACCGCGTTGTGCTAACGCTTCCGCTGTCGGTCTACAAGGGTACGTAGAACACATTCTCCCCTCTCGTTGCTATGCATCACCATGATCTTGCGTGTGCGTAGGAAATTTTTTGAAATTACTACGTTCCCCAACAGTGGCATCCGAGACTAGGTTTTATGTGTTGATGTTATATGCACGAGTAGAACACAAGTGAGTTGTGGGCGATATAAGTCATACTGCTTACCAGCATGTCATAATTTGGTTCGGCGGTATTGTTGGACGAAGCGGCCCAGACCGACATTACGCGTACGCTTACGCGAGACCGGTTCTCCCGACGTGCTTTGCACATAGGTGGCTTGCGAGTGACTATTTGTCCAACTTTAGTTGAATCGAGTGTGGCTACGCCCGGTCCTTGCGAAGGTTAAAACAGCACCAACTTGACAAACTATCGTTGTGGTTTTGATGCGTAGGTAAGATTGGTTCTTGCGTAAGCCCGTAGCAGCCACGTCAAACTTGCAACAACAAAGTAGAGGACGTCTAACTTGTTTTTGCAGGGCATGTTGTGATGTGATATGGTCAAGACATGATGCTAAATTTTATTGTATGAGATGATCATGTTTTGTAACCGAGTTATCGGCAACTGGCAGGAGCCATATGGTTGTCGCTTTATTGTATGCAATTCATTCGCGCTATAATGCTTTACTTCATCACTAAGCGGTAGCGATAGTCGTGGAAGCATAAGATTGGCGAGACGACAACGATGCTACTATGGAGATCAAGGTGTCGCGCCGGTGATGATGGTGATCACGACGGTGCTTCGAAAATGGAGATCCCAAGCACAAGATGATGATGGCCATATCATATCACTTATATTGATTGCATGTGATGTTTATCTTTTATGCATCTTATCTTGCTTTGATTGACGGTAGCATTATAAGATGATCTCTCACTAATTATCAAGAAGTGTTCTCCCTAGGTATGCACCGTTGCGAAAGTTCTTCGTGCTGAGACACCACGTGATGATCGGGTGTGATAGGCTCTACGTTCAAATACAACGGGTGCAAAATAGTTGCACACGCGGAATACTCAGGTTATACTTGACGAGCCAAGCATATACAGATATGGCCTCGGAACACGGAGACCGAAAGGTCGAGCGTGAATCATATAGCAGATATGATCAACATAGTGATGTTCACCAATGAAACTACTCCATCTCACGTGATGATCGGACATGGTTTAGTTGATTTGGATCACGTAATCACTTAGAGGATTAGAGGCATGTCTATCTAAGTGGGAGTTCTTAAGTAATATGATTAATTGAACCTAAATTTAACATGAACTTAGTACCTAATAGTATCTTGCTTATGTATGTTTGATTGTAGATAGATGGCCCGTGCTGTTCTTCCGTTGAATTTTAATGCGTTCCTTGAGAAAGCAAAGTTGAAAGATGATGGTAGCAATTACACGGACTGGGTCCGTAACCTGAGGATTATCCTCATTGCTGCATAGAAGAATTACGTCCTGGAAGCACCGCTGGGTGCCAGGCCTGCTACTGGAGCAACACCAGATGTTATGAACGTCTGGCAGAGCAAAGCTGATGACTACTCGATAGTTCAGTGTGCCATGCTTTACGGCTTAGAATCAGGGACTTCAACGACGTTTTGAACGTCATGGAGCATATGAGATGTTCCAGGAGTTGAAGTTAATATTTCAAGCAAATGCCCGGATTGAGAGATATGAAGTCTCCAATAAGTTCTATAGCTGCAAGATGGAGGAGAATAGTTCTGTCAGTGAGCATATACTCAAAATGTCTGGGTATAATAATCACTTGATTCAATTGGGAGTTAATCTTCCAGATGATTACGTCATTGACAGAATTCTCCAATCACTACCACCAAGCTACAAGAGCTTCATGATGAACTATAATATGCAAGGGATGAATAAGACTATTCCCGAGCTCTTCGCAATGCTGAAAGCTACGGAGGTAGAAATCAAGAAGGAGCATCAAGTGTTGATGGTCAACAAGACCACTAGTTTCAAGAAAAAGGGCAAAGGGAAGAAGAAGGGGAACTTCAAAAAGAACAGCAAGCAAGTTGCTACTCAAGAGAAGAAACCCAAACCTGGACCTAAGCCTGAAACTGAGTGCTTCTACTGCAAGCAGACCGGTCACTGGAAGCGGAACTGCCCCAAGTATTTGGCGGATAAGAAGGATGGCAAGGTGAACAAAGGTATATGTGATATACATGTTATTGATGTGTACCTTACTAATGATCGCAGTAGCACCTGGGTATTTGATACTGGTTCTGTTGCTAATATTTGCAACTCGAAACAGGGACTCCGGATTAAGCGAAGATTGGCTAAGGACGAGGTGACGATGCGCGTGGGAAATGGTTCCAAAGTCGATGTGATCGCAGTCGGCACGCTACCTCTACATCTACCTTCGGGATTAGTATTAGACCTAAATAATTGTTATTTGGTGCCAGCGTTAAGCATGAACATTATATCTGGATCTTGTTTGATGCGAGACGGTTATTCATTTAAATCAGAGAATAATGGTTCTTCTATTTATATGAGTAATATCTTTTATGGTCATGCACCCTTAAAGAGTGGTCTATTCTTATTAAATCTCGATAGTAGTGACACACATATTCATAGTGTTGAAGCCAAAAGATGCAGAGTTGATAATGATAGTGCAACTTATCTGTGGCGCTGCCGTTTAGGTCATATCGGTATAAAGCGCATGAAGAAACTCCATACCGATGGACTTTTGGAACCACTTGATTATGAATCACTTGGTACATGCGAACCATGCCTTATGGGTAAGATGACAAAAACACCGTTCTCCGGTACTATGGAAAGAGCAACAGATTTATTGGAAATCATACATACAGATGTATGTGGTCAGATGAATATTGAAGCTCGTGGCGGATATAGTTATTTTCTCACCTTCACAGATGACTTAAGCAGATATGGGTATATCTACTTAATGAAACATAAGTCTGAAATGTTTGAAAAGTTCAAAGAATTTCAGAGTGAAGATGAAAATCATCGTAGCATGAAAATAAAATTCCTACGATCTGATCGTGGAGGAGAATATTTGAGTTACGAGTTTGGTATACATTTGAAACAATGTGGAATAGTTTCGCAACTCACGCCACCCGGAACACCACAGCGTAATGGTGTGTCCGAATGTCGTAATCGTACTTTACTAGATATGGTGCGATCTATGATGTCTCTTACGGATTTACCTCTATCGCTTTGGGGATATGCTCTAGAGACGGCCGCATTCACGTTAAATAGGGCACCATCAAAATCCGTTGAGACGACGCCTTATGAACTATGCTTTGGCAAGAAACCAAAGTTGTCGTTTCTGAAAGTTTGGGGCTGCGATGCTTATGTGAAAAAACTTCAACCTGATAAGCTCGAACCCAAATCGGAGAAATGTGTCTTCATAGGATATCCAAAGGAAACTATTGGATACACCTTCTATCACAAATCCAAAGGCAAGACTTTTGTTGCTAAATTCGGAAACTTTCTAGAGAAGGAGTTTCTCTCGAAAGAAGTGAGTGGGAGGAAAGTAGAACTTGACGAGGTAACTGTACCTGCTCCCTTATTGGAAAGTAGTACATCACAGAAACCTGTTTCTGTGACACCTACACCAATTAGTGAGGAAGCTAATGATAATGATCATGAAACTTCAGAACAAGATACTACTAAACCTCGTAGATCAACCAGAGTAAGATCCGCACCAGAGTGGTACGGTAATCCTATTCTGGAAGTCATGCTACTAGATCATGACGAACCTACGAACTATGAAGAAGCGATGGTGAGCCCAGATTCCACAAAATGGCTTGAAGCCATGAAATCTGAGATGGGATCCATGTATGAGAACAAAGTATGGACTTTGGTTGACTTGCCCAATGATCGGCAAGCAATTGAGAATAAATGGATCTTCAAGAAGAAGACTGACGCTGACGGTAATGTTACTGTCTACAAAGCTCGACTTGTCGCAAAAGGTTTTTGGCAAGTTCAAGGGATTGACTACGATGAGACCTTCTCACCCGTAGCGATGCTTAAGTCTGTCCGAATCATGTTAGCAATTGCCGCATTTTATGATTATGAAATTTGGCAAATGGATGTCAAAACTGCATTCCTAAATGGATTTCTGCAAGAAGAGTTGTATATGATGCAGCCGGAAGGTTTTGTCGATCCAAAGGGAGCTAACAAAGTGTGCAAGCTCCAGCGATCCATTTATGGACTGGTGCAAGCCTCTCGGAGTTGGAATAAACGCTTTGATAGTGTGATCAAGGCATTTGGTTTTGTACAGACTTTTGGAGAAGCCTGTATTTACAAGAAAGTGAGTGGTAGCTCTGTAGCATTTCTGATATTATATGTAGATGACATATTGCTAATCGGAAATGATATAGAATTTCTGGATAGCATAAAAGGATACTTGAATAAGATTTTTTCAATGAAAGACCTCGGTGAAGCTGCTTACATATTGGGCATTAAGATCTATAGAGATAGATCAAGACGCTTAATTGGACTTTCACAAAGCACATACCTTGACAAAGTTTTGAAGAAGTTCAAAATGGATCAAGCAAAGAAAGGATTCTTGCATGTGTTACAAGGTGTGAAATTGAGTAAGACTCAATCCCCGACCAATGCAGAAGATAGAGAGAAAATGGAAGATGTTCCCTATGCTTCAGCCATAGGCTCTATCATGTATGCAATGCTGTGTACCAGACCAGATGTGTGTCTTGCTATAAGTCTAGCAGGGAAGTACCAAAGTAATCCAGGAGTGGATCACTGGACAGCGGTCAAGAACATCTTGAAATACCTGAAAAGGACTAAGGATATGTTTCTCATATATGGAGGTGACAAAGAGCTCATCGTAAATGGTTACGTTGATGCAAGCTTTGACACTGATCCGGACGATTCTAAATCGCAAACCGGATACGTGTTTACATTAAACGGTGGAGCTGTCAGTTGGTGCAGTTCTAAACAAAGCGTTGTGGCGGGATCTACATGTGAAGCGGAGTACATAGCTGCTTCGGAAGCAGCAAACGAAGGAGTCTAGATGAAGGAGTTCATATCTGATCTAGGTGTCATACCTAGTGAATCGGGTCCAATGAAAATCTTTTGTGACAATACTGGTGCAATTGCCTTGGCAAAGGAATCCAGATTTCACAAGAGAACCAAGCACATCAAGAGACGCTTCAATTCCATCTGGGATCTAGTCCAGGTGGGAGACATAGAGATTTGCAAGATACATACGGATCTGAATATAGCAGACCCGTTGACTAAGCCTCTTCCACGAGCAAAACATGATCAGCACCAAAGCTCCATGGGTGTTAGAATCATTACTGTGTAATCTAGATTATTGACTCTAGTGCAAGTGGGAGACTGAAGGAAATATGCCCTAGAGGCAATAATATTGTTATCATTTTATTTCCTTATATCATGATAAATGTTTATTATTCATGCTAGAATTGTATTATCCGGAAACATAATACTTGTGTGAATACATAGACAAACCAAACGTCACTAGTATGCCTCTACTTGACTAGCTCGTTAATCGAAGATGGTTATGTTTCCTAACCATAGACATGTGTTGTCATTTGATTAATGAGATCACATCATTAGGAGAATGATGTGATTGACATGACCCATTCCATTAGCTTAGCACCCGATCGTTTAGTATGTTGCTATTGCTTTCTTCATGACTTATACATGTTCCTATGACTATGAGATTATGCAACTCCCGTTTACCGGAGGAACACTTTGTGTGCTACCAAACGTCACAACGTAATTGGGTGATTATAAAGGAGCTCCACAGGTGTCTCCAAAGGTGAATGTTGGGTTGGCGTATTTCGAGATTAGGATTTGTCACTCCGATTGTCGAAGAGGTATCTCTGGGCCCTCTCGGTAATGCACATCACATAAGCCTTGCAAGCATTGGAACTAATGAGTTAGTTGTGAGATTATGTATTACGAAACGAGTAAAGATACTTGCCGATAACGAGATTGAACTAGGTATTGAGATACCGACGATCGAACCTCGGGCAAGTAACATGCCGATGACAAAGGGAACAACGTATGTTCTTATGCGGTCTGACCGATAAAGATCTTCGTAGAATATGTAGGAGCCAATATGAGCATCTAGGTTCCGCTATTGGTTATTGACCGGAGAAGTGTCTCGGTCATGTCTACATTGTTCTCGAACCCGTAGGGTCCGCACGCTTAAGTTTTCGATGACAGTTATATTATGAGTTTATGAGTTTTGATGTACCGAAGTTAGTTCGGAGTCCCGGATGTGATCACAGACATGACGAGGAGTTTTGAAATGGTCGAGACATAAAGATTGATATATTGGAAGCCTATATTTGGATATCAGAAGTGTTCCGGGTGAAATCGGGATTTTACCGGAGTACCGGGAGGTTACCGGAACCCCCCGGGAGGTATATGGGCCTTAGTGGGCTTTAGTGGAAGAGAGGAGAGGCGGCCAGGGCTGGGCCGCGCACCCCTCCCCCCCTAGTCCGAATAGGACAAGGAGAGGGGGGCGGCGCCCCGCCCCCCCCTTCCTTCTCTCTCTCCTCTTTCCCCCCTCCCGAATCCTATTCCAACTAGGAAAGGGGGGAATCCTACTCCCGGTGGGAGTAGGACTCCTCCTGGCGCGCCCTCCTCCTCGCCGGCCGCACCTCCCCCTTGAACCTTTATATACGGAGGTAGGGGCACCCCTAGACACACAAGTTGATCCACGTGATCATATTCTTAGCCGTGTGCAGTGCCCCCTTCCACCATAATCCTCGATAATATTGTAGCGGAGCTTAGGCGAAGCCCTGCGATGGTAGTACATCAAGATCTTCACCACGCCGTCGTGCTGACAGAACTCTTCCCCGACACTTTGCTGGATCGGAGTCCGTGGATCATCATCGAGCTGAACGTGTGCTAGAACTCGGAGGTGCCGTAGTTTCGGTGCTTGATCGGTCGGGCCAAGAAGACATACGACTACATCAACCGCGTTGTGCTAACGCTTCCGCTGTCGGTCTACAAGGGTACGTAGATCACACTCTCCCCTCTCGTTGCTATGCATCACCATGGTCTTGCATGTGCGTAGGAATTTTTTTGAAATTACTATGTTCCCCAACACTCGGGATTTGCATGGGTTGGGTTTCTCGTTTCCTCGTGTTTCTCTTTAGTGTTGAACCTTGTTCCTTGTTCGTGGTGGTTTCTTGCTGGGTGTGAGACTTATGCTATCAGTTCATCGGTTATTATTATTGTTATTATTGCTATCTATCCATTATGTTGTCTCTCTTATTATGTGCTTAGAGTGGTGAGTCTATACAATCTAGGGGGAGTCTAGCCCTGAAAGTGTGCCCATGCTTTCTAACAGCGTGTTCTTATTGGGGCACACATTCAGGGGGAGTTCCGTCCAGATTTCATTGACTTATCTCTTGCAAATCGTGTTGTTGTCATCATCCACCAAAAAGGGGGAGATTGAAAGGGCATTTCCCTTCTTTATGTTTTGGATGATGATGACAACCCTTTGTGGTCTAATCGTGTGCTATATGTTTCAGGTTCTCGATGCTTAGGCTTACATCGGATTGCCATTGCCTCTCGAAGGAAAAGATCGAAGACGTGTCCTCTACGCTTTTATTTTCTTTGGTCGTAGAGTACCCGTACTATCAAGAGGGAATCCTCATTAGGAAGCCCTGGGGGAATCAGTTCACGTACACTTTTCTCACCCTCTCTTTGCCTTCCTCAGGTGTGTGTGAGAGAGATAAGTTTTCCTTGCCTCTTCCCCTCTTTCCTGCTCACTGTGTCTGCCCAGCGGTTGTACCGCTCTCTGGAGCGGTTGTACCGCTAGATCTTGTCGCTCACCAGCTTTTGCTCGAGCGGTTGTACCGCTGCCCCCGGGCGGTAGTACCGCCACCATGCTCTGCAACAGCTGGGGCGGTGGTTCCGTCCATGTACCGCTCAAGTACCGCTCTCGCCTCTGGTTTGATGCGGTTCTTGGGCGGTAGTGGCCCAGTTGGTCCGGTCGTTCCATGATGACCGGTACCATCGGTGGTCCGAGCGGTTCTTCCGCTCGGAACTTAGCCGCCCAAGAGCTCAAGGACATGCGGTTGTTCCGGCCATGCACCGCCCAAGTACCGGTCAAGCTCCTGTTTTGATGTGGTGGTTGTGCGGTAGCCAGGTGGTTAGTCCGGTTATCTTTCTTAGCCAGTACTATCGCCCGCCTGTCTGGTTGTACCGCTTGGTAGGGTTCTGCTGTTACACCGTGAGTCCCGGTTGTACCGGGACGAGGACCGGTTGTACCGCTGTAGTGCAAAAAACGCAGTAACGGTTTGAAATGTGGGGAGACTATTTAAGGGAGCTTCTCCCACCTACCACTCTTACCTTTGACCTCTCTCACTCCACCATTAATGCCCTTCAAGCTCTCTTGCCCGATCTCTCTTTCTAGCCACTCAAACTTGTTGATTTGCTAGGGATTGAAGGAGGAGACCTAGATCTACACTTCCACCAAAGGATATTTGGTTCCCCCATACTTTCTTGTGTGGATTTTGTTACTCTTGGGTGTTTGAGCACCCTAGACGGTTGAGGTCACCTCGGAGCCATATTCCATTGTGGTGAAGCTTCATGGTTTTGTTGGGAGCCTCCAATTAAGTTGTGGAGAGAGCCACAACCTTGTTTGTAAAGGTTCGGTCGCCGCCTTCAAGGGCACCAATAGTGGAATCACGGCATCTCGCATTGTGTGAGGGCGTGAGGAGAATACGGTGGCCCTAGTGGCTTCTTGGGGAGCATTGTGCCTCCACACCGCTCCAACGGAGACGTACTTCCTCTCAAAGGGAAGGAACTTCGGCAACACATCCTCGTCTCCACCATCTCCACTCTTGGTTATCTCGTGCCTTTATTTAAGCAAGCTTACTTGTTTCATATCTCTTGCTCGCTTGTGTACCTATCCGCGTTGCATCATATAGGTTGCTCACCTAGTTGCATATCTAGACAACCTACTTTGATGCAAAGTTTAAATTGTTAAAGAAAAGCTAAAAATAGTTAGTTGCCTATTCACCCCCCCCCCTCTAGTCAACCATATCGATCCTTTCAATTGGTATCAGAGCCTCGTCTCTTTATTAAGGACTTTACCGTCCAAAGAGTATGGTTGATACCA
This sequence comes from Triticum monococcum, assembly GCA_034509565.1. Classification (NCBI taxonomy): domain Eukaryota; kingdom Viridiplantae; phylum Streptophyta; class Magnoliopsida; order Poales; family Poaceae; genus Triticum; species Triticum monococcum. The sequence continues at coordinate 113,658,877 of CM067843.1, forward strand.
TAGACGGTGTGGAGGAACACTCCGGTGTGAATCCGATCTCGTCTACGGGAGATGGGGGAACTTCAGTCTCTCGTGAGGAGTTCAATGTGGCCTTGGAGACATTGAAAACCTCCATGATGACCGAAGTCGAAAGCATGTTTACTAAATTTCTTGAGGGGCTTAAACTATCCACCGCACCGTTGAAAGTGGGTGATTCCGCCAACAAGGTGACGGATGCTATCCCCGACAAGGGGGAAGCTAGTAGTGAAAAGGCTCCTTCTTCTAGTGGCAAGAATGGCACCGGCATCTTTGCCCATGTGGAACCACCACTTGTTTATGGTGGACCGGTTCCCTCCACTCATTTGAATTATGCCGGTCCTCCCCCTAAGATTATGAAAAATGAGGATTTTGATTCTTGGGTTTACTGCTTTAAACGTCATTTAGATCATGTGAACACTAACCTTTGGAGAATCATTGAAGAAGGTTTCTATCCACATGATCCAAGCAACTTCACTCCTCGAGAAGCCGCGGACAATCAATTCAATGAGAATGCTCTCTTCATCATTCAAGATGCAATTCCACCCGAAGACCTACCTCATCTTCGTCCCTTCGCCTTGGCCAAAGATGCATGGCATTGTGTCATGTCTCTCTACCGGGGAAGCGCAAGCATTCAACGCTCCAACTATGAAGTGGTACAAGATGAGGCCGATGAGTTTGCAATGAAGGAAGATGAAGAACCTCGTGAGCTTTATCGGAGAGTAACCAAACTCGCGGTCTCACTACGAGATCACGGGAGCAAGGACACGGATGACAATTGGATCAAGCGCAAATTCCTCAAGGCAATGATGCCCTACCACAAGGCCATGTCCTTAGTCATTCGTCAAAGACCGGACTTCCACACTTTGACCTCAAGCAAAGTGTTGGATGAGTTTGTGGCCATGAACATTTTGGACAAGACCGCCGACAATGCGGTGCTCCGTTCCAACGGGCGAAGAAGCCTAACCTTGCTTTGAAGGACAAGCTCACCGTGGAAGAAGAATAAGAGGAAGAAGAGGAGAGCAACCCCGAAGATACGAAGTATGCATATCATGAACACATGGCACTTGCTTCAAGGCAATTTTGGAGCAGGAAAAACTCGAGGCCCAACTTTAGCAAAAACAACTCGAGTGGCACAAGGGGCAAGCAACGTGTAAGGACTTGCTACAATTGCGGCAACGTGAGTCATTTCGTTGCGGAATGCCCGTATGAGAAGAGGGAAGACAATGGTGGCAAACTCATCCGAAAGGACAAGGCCAAGTCGTTCCCCAACAAGAACCACTTCACCAAGAAGACTCCTCCCAAGGCCTTGGTTGTGCAAGAAGAGTACAATGAGGATGAAGACGATGATGAAGATGATGAGTCGGTTGCCATGGCCTCCGTTGCCATTGCAACAACGTCACGGGTGTCTCTCTTCGACTCACCCAACGAGAGCATCACCGCCAAGTGCCTCATGGCTAAAACCACCAACAAGGTAACCTCCAACATCAAAACTACCATCATTAATCATCCTTCCCCAATGGATAGCATTAATGAATTTGAGGGAGCTAATGTGGAGGCTAACGAGTTTGAGGCCTTTATGGGCAAACTCAAGGGAAAATCCAAGAAGCACTTTGTTGCTCTCTTGGAACAACTTGGTGAGGCCAATGACATGATCGAGGCTCACGAAGACACCATCTCTAAGATGGAAGGGCATAGTCGTGACTATGCCGATGAGATTTCGGATCTTTCCAATGCTCTTGAGGAAGAGCGTGGTCTTCGTTTGGCTCTTGAGGAGTCACACAACGTTGATCATGCTAAGTTAGAGAAAGATTATGATCATGCCCTCGTTGTTTCTCGTGTGCTAAATTTTGAGAAGGCCAAACTCGGGGTTGATCTTGCTAGACTCAAAGAGGAGTTTGATATACTTGACAAGGCCCACAAGGCCTTGAAGGGTATTCACGCTAGTCTCAAGGAGTCTCATGATCAACTCCAAGTGAAGCTAACTAAGGAGAAAGAAACTTTTCCTCATATGGTTTTAATTGATAATGCAAATGCTACTAACTCGTGTTGTGAGCATATACATCTTGTTGAGGAAAATGCTAAGTTAAAGGAGCAACTTGAGAAAGGTCTTGCGACTTGCATACAAGGCAAGAAGAACCTCAACGATCTCTTGATCAACCAAAAGGGAGGTGTGGCCAAGGAAGGGGTTGGGTACGTCCCCGACTCCAAGAACAAGAAGAAGAATGACAAGACCAAACGACCTCCTCCCCTCATGCAAACCTTTGTGAGGGAGGGAGAGAGTGTCCCCGAGGAGAAGAAGAAGAAGAAGAACAAAGTCAAGAAGGGCAATGTCACCTCTCCCAACAAAGCCGGCGATTTTAATCCTTCTTATGTGTTATGCCGTGCTAGTGATGGGCATGTTTATGCCAAATTTGTTGGTTCTCTTCATGAGTACATTGAATGGTCTATTTGGGTTCCTAAGACCCTTGTTACTAACATCAAAGGACCCATTACAAAATGGGTACCTAAAACCAAGCATTGATCTCTTGTAGGTGTTTGCTTCCGGTGGTGGATCATGGTTGCTCGATAGCGGAGCTACAAATCATATGACCGGAAGCAAGGACTTGGTGGTGGACGTGCACAAGGTTCCATCTATGCCCACCAATGTCGAGTGGGGTGACGCCTCATCTTCTAAGGTATTGGGACTTGGCAAGGTGGTCATCTCTCATGATCTCACGATCGAGAAGGTCATGCTTGTTGAGTCCCTTGCATACAATTTACTTTCCGTTCGTCAACTTGCAATCATGGGCTTTGCCACTTTCTTTGATATCGATACCGTGGCCCTCTTGTGGAGCAAGACTCTTAAAGTAGCCTTTGTTGGGCATGTCGAGAACAGTCTATATGTGATTAACTTTTCGGAGCGACCCACTCAGACCGCGACATGCCTAATGGCTAAAGTTGATGTGGGATGGCTTTGGCATCGCCATTTAGCCCATGTCAATATGAGATCTTTGCAAAGTCTCCTCAAGGGGGACCATGTCCGTGGACTAACGAATGTTAGTTTTGCTAAAGATCGTGCTTGCAGTGCCTGTATCGAAGGAAAGCTACATGACAAAGCTCACCCTCCCACGACTATCATTTATTCAAAGAGGCCTTTGGAGCTCCTTCACATGGATCTCTTTGGGCCTCCATCTTTCGATAGTCTTGGAGGTAGGAAGTATTGCTTGGTGATTGTGGATGACTACTCAAGGTACACGTGGGTGTATTTCTTCAAGAGGAAGAGCGAGACCCAACAAACCGTCATTGACTTTGCAAATGAAGCACAACATCAACACAATGCAAAGATCTTGACAATAAGAAGTGACAACGGCACCGAGTTCAAGAACTACACCTTGGATGAGTTTCTTAGTGATGAGGGAATCAAGCATCAATATTCCGCACCATACACCCCTCAACAAAACGGTGTTGCGAAGAGGAAGAACTGGACGTTGATGGATGCGGCAAGGACCATGATGGCGGAGTTCAAGTCTCCGTACAACTTTTGGGCCGAAGCCATCAACACCGCGTGTCATGCATCCAATCGGCTCTACCTCCGCAAGGGCTTGAACAAGACTCCATATGAAATACTCACCGGTAACAAGCCCAACCTCAAGTACTTCCGGGTATTCGGGTGTAAGTGTTTCATTCTCAAGAAAGGTGTTCGGTTGTCTAAATTTGAGGCTAGGGCTCATGAGGGCATATTTGTTGGTTATGCTACAAACTCTCATGCTTGCCGTGTCCTCAATAAATCCACGGGACTTATTGAGGAGACGTGTAACGTGGAGTTTGATGAGAATAATGGCTCCCAAGTGGAGCAAAGTGGCATTTGTGATGTAGGTGATGAAATTCCTCCCCAAGCCATAAGAAGAATGGGTGTTGGTTTTATCCTACCCATTGAGGAACCCCTTGTGGCCGAAGGAGAAGGACAATGCTCCACTCAAGTGGAGCCATCACCAACCCAAGGCCCACACGCTTCCGAAGAACAAACTGAAGACCCTCAACCTCATGAACAAGACCAAGGGCGAGATCATACTCAAGACGGTGTTGACACACCAAGTGATGCCCAAGGTCAAGTTCTCTCCCCCAAGCAAGTTCAAGATCAAGAACAAGTTCATGACGGCGCTCAAGATGATCAAGTAACCGCTCCTCAACTCAGCACCGAGGAGGAATTAGAGCGTCGTGCCGCCAAGATTGCATCCAAGCTCTCCACCAAGGATCATCTCATGACGAATGTGCTTGGAAGCTTAAGAAAGGGGGTAAGCACTCGTAGACAATTAGCAAATTATTGTGAGCATCACGCGTTTGTCTCTTGTGTGGAACCCCACAAGGTCTATGAGGCGCTAGAAGATCCGGATTGGCTCAATGCCATGCACGAAGAACTCAACAACTTCGAGCGCAACAAAGTGTGGAGATTGGTGCCAAGGCCAACGGGGAACCACAATGTCATTGGAACCAAGTGGATATTCAAGAACAAGCAAGATGCCCATGGGATTATCATTCGCAACAAGGCTCGTTTGGTAGCACAAGGCTACTCCCAAGTCGAGGGTATCGACTACGGTGAAACCTTTGCTCCCGTTGCTCGTCTTGAATCCATTCGCATGTTAATTGCATATGCTTCTCATCATAAGTGCTTTTCTTAATGGTCCCATTAATGAATTGGTTTACGTCAAGAAACCCCCCGGGTTCGAGGATCCCTACTTTCTTGATCATGTGTATCAACTCGATAAGGCGCTCTATGGCCTTAAACAAGCCCCACGTGCGTGGTATGACCACCTTACCGAGTTGTTACAAGACCATGGTTTTGAAGTTGGGCTAATCGACCCCACTCTTTTTACTAAGAAGGTCAAAGGGGAGTTGTTTGTGTGCCAATTATATGTTGATGATATTATCTTTGGTTCTCCTAACAAAGCTTTCAATGAGGAATTTTCCGCTCTCATGACCTCAAAGTTCGAGATGTCCTCCATGGGAGAGTTGAAGTTCTTTCTAGGGTTCGAAGTGAAGCAAAGAAGAGAAGGAACCTTCATCAATCAATCCAAATACACTCAAGACATGCTCAAGAGATTCAAGCTAAGTGACGTCAAGCCGGCTTCCACTCCAATGCCCACCAAGTGCCAACTTGACTTAGATCCCAATGGTAAAGTGGTGTATCAAAAGGTATATCGTTCCATGATTGGATCCTTGCTTTACCTTTGTGCATCTAGACCGGACATCATGTTGAGTGTGGGAATTTGTGCACGGTTTCAAGCCGCACCTAAGGAAAGTCACTATGTGGCGGTCAAACGAATCTTTCGATATTTGGCTCATACCCCAAACTTTGACCTATGGTACCCCAGAGGATCAAACTTCAATCTTGTAGGGTACTCGAATTCCGATTGGGCGGGAGACAAAGTGGACAGGAAGTCCACTTCCGGAGGGTGCCAATTCCTTGGTTGCTCTTTGGTAAGTTGGTCTTCCAAAAAGCAAAGTTGTGTGTCTCTCTCGTCCACTGAGGCGGAGTATGTTGCCGCCGGTAGTTGTTGTGCTCAACTTCTATGGATGAGGCAAACTTTAAAGGATTACGGTGTCACTTGTGACAAAGTGCCTCTTTGGTGTGACAATGAAAGTGCCGTCAAGATCTCTCTCAATCCGGTGCAACATTTCAAGACGAAGGGTATTGAGATCCGGTATCACTTCATCCGGGATCACATTAGACGAGGAGAGATCAAGCTCAACTATGTCAACACTCATGACAACCTTGCAGATATTTTCACGACGCCCTTGGATGAAGCAAGATTTCGTGAGTTAAGGCATGAGCTAAATATCATTGGTTCGAGCAATGTGGCTTGAACCCTTGCACACCCTACCACGCTCAATTTGTTGTCTAGTTTAGGTGTAGGCATGGACATAGGGGGAGTGTTGTTCTCTCAATGAACTCTCCCTCCCCCCGTTATGCATAAATTGATCGTGTCTATCACATTAGCCATATTTGATGGTACTTGTGCTTCAAAGACGAGTTTTGGTCATGGACCCAAGGATAATTCTTCGCGGTGCCATACCAATTGACTCAAACATAGGTGGCCTCGGCCACCGCCCTCTCTTCGGGAGGTTGGAGTTAGCCTTGTTGTTCTCGTGTTGTTTTCTCTCTTTCTGTCTTTGCTCTTTGTGTTAGGATCTCCTAGGGTGTTGTTTCTCTCCTGTTTTGTGCCCCTTCTTCCTTCCTTCGGATTGCACTCATTTGTTCTTGGCTTGGGCTTAGGTGGTCGGGCGGTACAACCGGTACCACGAGCGGTTCTACCGCTGGTACCGGGTTGTGCTGTCCCAAGGGTCTCCGTTCGGTGCTTGGGCGGTTCTACCGCACAAACCCACGATAACCCACGTCCCGTACTACCGGTTGATGTCGTGCGGTACTACCGCTGCCTCCCTGGCACCGGAAGTACCGCCTCCATCCACCGGTCTGTACCAGGCGAGCGGTACAACCGCTTCCCTAAGCGTTTCTACCGGGGCGTGCGTACGGGCCTATATATACTCGACGGGGCTGAAGGGTTGTCTTTTTCCCTTCGTCCTCGTTTCTCTTCTTTTTGCCCTAGCCACCGGCCATCTCTACCCCTGCCCCAGAGTGCGTCTCGCGCTTCGGATCCTTGGCTCTCCGTGGATTCTCTCCATGGAGGCCTCCCGATCTCTTCCCATGGATGGTGGTAATGCCTCGTTTTCTTTGCCTCTAGATTTTTTTGTTTAGGGTTCTTCCTTGTCTAGGGCTTTACCTTTCTTTCCGCGTTTAGTGTTTGATCTATGGCTTAGAAGAGTTCTTTGTTAGCCTCCTGTCTTGTTTGCAGCACTTAGAATTCGGAATATTACTTGTGTGATTCGTATGCCTCGGTTAGATCTATCTTCCCTGGTAGTGCCACTGTCAGCGGTTCTACCGTCCCTACGGGCGGTACAACTGCTAGAGCGGTACTACCGCCCCTACGGGCGGTACAACCGCTGGAGCGGTACTACCGGCGGAAGATCCGGTACAACCGGAGTATATCAACCACTAAGCACTGTTCTATCTTCTCTGTTGTTGCAACTTGTTCCTTTTCTGCTAGTGGGTGCAATCCTCTCATCTTTGTTGGGTTTTTGTGTGTTCTTTTCGTGTGTGTGTTCAGGTGGCTCTAGTTCTCGCTCTGCTCTTCACAAGACTAAGAAGAGGGCACGAAGGACCTTGCCACCGGTTGTGTCTGATGATGAAGAAGAAGTTGTGATTCCCACCAAGCCCACTCGCCGTGAAAAGTCTGCTGCTGCTAAACAACATGTGGTTATGCCGTTGCATCATTGGAAAGCCAAGAATTGGGAAGCCTTCTGCTCAAAGAATCCGTATGAGGTTCCCATTGCTCCCCGTTGGACCACTGTTCAGTTCCGGAATGAAATGCAAGTGCGGATTGTTCATGAACTCTTTGAGCACAACAAGAACAGATATGCCAAGCAGTGGACAATTGATTTTGATCATTGGAGAAACAACATGGAGTATTTTGGTGAGGCGCTAGCTCTCTGCGAGGAGTTTGATCTTGTCAAGATCATGTCAGTCAACTGTGACTTTGATGTTCAACTTATCCATCAGTTCTATGCCACGGTTCATTTTGGGGAAGATGATGCGCGCACTCTCACCTTCATGTGTCGCGATGAACTATTTCATGTTCCCTGGAGGGCTTTCTGCAATGCTATTGGGTACGAGGATACCGGTCTGGCAGGGAGGGGTGGCATTCGCCCTCATGATTTTCCTGAGTCCATGCCTAAGGAGAAGCTTGCCCCTCTGTACATTCGGGGTCGTGGGATTATTGGAGAAGGTCTATGACATCATGCACCGAGTGTTCCGCAATGTGCTCTTGCCCAAGGTAGGCAATCAAGATAAGATTCATGGCTATCTGGTTGATTTGATGGTTGCTATGAAGACCATGGTGGGGACAGGGGCAACGTTTGATGTGTCAAATTGGCTGTGGCATGAGATGTACAACATGGTCATCTACCGTAAAGTCCCAATCTACGCTCCGTTTGTCATGTGCTTTCTGAACTCGGTGTGGGTTGTTCATCGTCCTGGAGAGCTCCTCACTTCTCCAGACAACCTCACTGTTCATGAGGTCAAGCTCCTTAAGAAGAAGAAGCATGCCGAGCCTCGCTTCCCTGAACATGCTCCTGAAGATGTCTATGCTACTTCTGACGATGAGGACTTTGAGCTGGAGCCAGGGGCCAAGCCTTCGTGGGTGGCCAAACTTACTGCCAAGGTGAAGAAGACCTTTTGTCTCCAGGCTGACATCCAGAAGAAGATGTATGAGGCACATGTCAATGCGAAGCTTGCATGGCGTCGCCAAATTGCAATGATGAAGCACCTCAACATGCAGGTTCAGAGTGGCTCTGAGAAGAGCATCACCCCAGAGGAGCGTTGGATCTCTACCCATAGCACCTGGATTGATGATGAAGCCCCTCCGCAGCCATCGTCCTCGTTTGCAGCAGCTGACAATGCCATGGAGGAATCTGATCACGACGACGATGACGTCTCTGATGATGAGGACCCAGATGCGACCGAGGAGTCAGAGGAGGACGCCTGAGCTTTGGGACGCTAGCTTCGCTCTTTTCCTTTTTGGTGTCTTGATGCCAAAGGGGGAGAGGGTTCTATAGGTCTCGGGATTTGCATGGGTTGGGTTTCTCGTTTCCTCGTGTTTCTCTTTAGTGTTGAACCTTGTTCCTTGTTCGTGGTGGTTTCTTGCTGGGTGTGAGACTTATGTTATCAGTTCGTCGGTTATTATTATTGTTATTATTGCTATCTATCCATTATGTTGTCTCTCTTATTATGTGTTTAGAGTGGTGAGTCTATACAATCTAGGGGGAGCCTAGCCCTGAAAGTGTGCCCATGCTTTCTAACAGCGTGTTCTTATTGGGGCATACATTCAGGGGGAGTTCCGTCTAGATTTCATTGACTTATCTCTTACAAATCGTGTTGTTGTCATCATCCACCAAAAAGGGGGAGATTGAAAGGGCATTTCCCTTCTTTATGTTTTGGATGGTAATGACAACTCTTTGTGGTCTAATCGTGTGCTATATGTTTCAAGTTCTCGATGCTTAGGCTTACATTGGATTGCCATTGCCTCTTGAAGGAAAAGATCGAAGACGTGTCCTCTATGCTTTTATTTTCTTTGGTCGTAGATTACCCGTACTATCAAGAGGGAATCCTCATTAGGAAGCTCTGGGGGAATCAGTTCACGTACACTTTTCTCACCCTCTCTTTGCGTTCCTCAGGTGTGTGTGAGAGAGAGAGAAGTTTTCCTTGCCTCTTCCCCTCTTTCCTGCTCACTGTGTCTGCCCAGCGGTTGTACCGCTCTCTGGAGCGGTTGTACTGCTGGGTCTTCTCGCTCACCAGCTTTTGCTCGAGCGGTTGTATCGCTGCCCCCGGGCGGTAGTACCGCCACCATGCTCTGCAATAGCTGGGGCGGTGGTTCCGTCCATGTACCGCTCAAGTACCGCTCTCGCCTCTGGTTTGATGCGGTTCTTGGGCGGTAGTGGCCCGGTTGGTCCGGTCGTTCCACGATGACCGGTACCACCGGTGGTCCGAGCGGTTCTTCCGCTCGGAACTTAGCCGCCCAAGAGCTCAAGGCCATGCGGTTGTTCCGGCCAGGCACCGCCCAAGTACCGGTCAAGCTCCTGTTTTGATGCGGTGGTTGTGCGGTAGCCAGGCGGTTAGTCCGGTTATCTTTCTTAGCCAGTACTACCGCCCGCCTGTCCGGTTGTACCGCTTGGTAGGGTTCTGCTGTTACACCGTGAGTCCCGGTTGTACCGGGACGAGGACCGGTTGTACCGCTGCAGTGCAAAAACGCAGTAACGGTTGGAAATGTGGGGAGACTATTTAAGGGAGCTTCTCCCACCTACCACTCTTACCTTTGACCTCTCTCACTCCACCATTAATGCCCTTCAAGCTCTCTTGCCCGATCTCTCTTTCTAGCCACTCAAACTTGTTGATTTGCTAGGGATTGAAGGAGGAGACCTAGATCTACACTTCCACCAAAGGATATTTGGTTCCCCCATACTTCCTTGTGTGGATTTTGTTACTCTTGGGTGTTTGAGCACCCTAGACGGTTGAGGTCACCTCGGAGCCATATTCCATTGTGGTGAAGCTTCGTGGTTTTGTTGGGAGCCTCCAATTAAGTTGTGGAGAGAACCCCAACCTTGTTTGTAAAGGTTCGGTCACCGCCTTCAAGGACACCAATAGTGGAATCACAACATCTCGCATTGTGTGAGGGCGTAAGGAGAATACGGTGGCCCTAGTGGCTTCTTGGGGAGCATTGTGCCTCCACACCGCTCCAACGGAGACGTACTTCCTCTCAAAGGGAAGGAACTTCGGCAACACATCCTCGTCTCCACTTTTGGTTATCTCGTGCCTTTATTTAAGCAAGCTTACTTGTTTCATATCTCTTGCTCGCTTGTGTACCTATCCGCGTTGCATCATATAGGTTGCTCACCTAGTTGCATATCTAGACAACCTACTTTGATGCAAAGTTTAAATTGTTAAAAAAAAGCTAAAAATAGTTAGTTGCCTATTCACCCCCCTTTAGTCAACCATATCGATCCTTTCAGAGGCCTAATGGGCCGGACCAACAATGCATGCGCGAACTCGCATAGAAGGACTAGTTGACGAGCGCTTCGAAGTCGCAACGATTACTCGGGGGAGCTGAGGGTGCGCTCTCAGCTGCCGCCATGTGCCGCTTTTTGGTCGCTCTCTCTAGATTTTTATTTTATTTTTTCGCACGCGTTTTCTGTTTTTTAATTTTTTTTTTACTTTTTGGCTTTTCACCGGTCTTCCTTAGCTTTTGGAACAAAAACAATTTTAGAAAAAAAATTGCTCGAAAAACATGTTTTTTCTCCCGCGAAAGGCACGATTTTGCTTCCGTGAGAGGCGCGGTCGTGCCTATCAGAAACGAAAAGAAACACATTCTATTTTTTTCTTCCGCGAGAGGCACGGTTGTGCTTTCGAGAGGCACGACTCTGTGCCTCTTGAAAACGAAAAAAATACATGTTTTCTATTTTTTTTTCCTTTTGCGAGAGGCACAGTTTTGCTTCCGCGGGAGGCACCATCGTGCCTTTTGAAAATGAAAAAAAAACACGTTTTCTATTTTTTTTCTTCTTCCGCGAGAAGTACGGTTTTGCTTCTGCGAGAGGCAAGGTTGTGCTTTTCGCAAGAGGCACGACCGTGCCTTTTTCGGGAAGGAAGAAAATCATGCACCCGGTTCGTTTTTTTGTCAGGTTTTTTTTTGAAAAAAAGTTTATCAAAACCTATTGACATGGGATCTAGTTTTCAAGATCTCTACGCGAGGAATCCAACCGTGAAAATGGTTTGATATTTGAACGCACGGTTTAAAAGATAAAAACATTTTAAATAAATGGATATATGAAAAAAGAAAAAACTCTCATGTTGCGATAAGTAACGCACATGCAGCACGCCACTTGTTACAACCTGAAAAGGTGGGAGTGATCTTTGCAAGGATTACTACTCAATTAGTGATTTCGGGAAGACTATACGGAGAAGTAATACGTCTCATCTATAGTAGTGCGGCGGTTCGGGGCCGGTCCAATAGGATAGCTGCTCTTGATTTTTTTTCTTTGTTTTTTTATCAGTTTTCTCACAAGTTTACATTGGTTTTCTTAGGGTTTCTTTGGTTTTTTTTTACGGTTTTCTTCTTGTCATGTTCTAAATTAAAACCTGCCATGCTTAGAATTGTCATGCTGTCTGGAAAGAATTGTCATGCTACATCAAGTGGGAAAAGCTAAAAATTGCCATGTTCTAACAGAACTAAAGTTGTCATCCTGAATGTGTTCGCTCATATTGTCATCCTAAGCGAAACATTTTTATCGTCAGCTCGTAGCTCGCTCAGTAAGGGTACATGAGAGCAAACGCTTTAAAACTGATGCACAAGATCTGATGTGCTTTGGGGGCCTTTCGCTCGGATTGCTCAAAAATCTACATGAGATCTATAGCATTCAGGTAAAAACTAGATACTTCGTTTGAAATCATCTGCGCTGTTAATTTTAAACATGTCCTTCTCTATTTACCAGGGTTTGCGACGATGGTACAAGTGTTTCTTAGCGCAAGTACTCCCTCCATTCCGAATTACCCGTCATAGAAATAAATGTATTTAGATATATTTTAATTCTAGATACATCCACTTCTGTGACGAATAATTTGAAACGGAAAAAGTACAAATGTTTTCTTGTCCAAAGAAGAGGCCGTGACAGTTGGCACCGAACAAGCGCCGCCCGATGCCCCGTCGAAACCGGCCGGGCCCGGCGGCACGCAGGTGTCCTCCCTCGCACTGACCCAGCCTCCATTCATTCAAAAAAAAAGAAGAAGAAAAACATGGCGAAAACAACACCACGGAGGCGGCCGCGGCCAGCGGCCACGCCACGAGACGACGACGGCGACGACGGCGACGCGAATGATTGGGAGGAGAGAGGGGCGTACGGCGGGGCGATCCGGGCAGGGCGGAAGGCGACAACGGGAAGTGAGCCGCGACAAGATCCATGATCAGAGGAGATGGTACTCGCCCCCTCCTCCCCGCCTGGATTTTTGTTCCTTCCCCACTCCGTACTTGTCTCCACCCGCTTGGATCTTCCCGGATTCCCTCCGCATTATGTATGCACTGCGCGCTGGGGGCGGCGCGCGCCTACGCCCGATCGCCCTAGGGCTCCTCCCATCGATCGATCCCTTGTGCCCGCCGCTGCCGTAGGAGCCGAGATGCGCCGATCGAGGGTGAAAGGCGCGTTTTAGTTTTTGCGGAAATTAGGGCCGAATTCGTGCTGGATTGAACGAATGATTCGATTGCGCTGCATGCGGCGGTTGAGGAATGTGTACGGTAGGACCGTCGATTTGTGGTTTCCGATTTGAGAAATTCGTAGAACATTCAGCCCAATCTCGTTATTATTGTCGAGAAGCTCCCCTTATCCTCGAAGCTGCGGCCTCCTCCCTTTTAATTTAGTGAAAACATGCACCGGCAAGAGAGATCCGACTGATTATTCAAATTCGACGGTCCCGCGTTTGTTCCCTGCGAAGGATTATCAAATGGTAACATCAGGGGATATTTTAATCTGGGTTACATAAATAAACATGTCACCCTTGGATATGCCACACACATCTAAATCACTAAATGCCATTGGTTGAATATCAGTAACGAGGGCTGGATTCGGTGCTGACATTGCACAACTAAGGAAGAACTGTGTCTGTCAGATTGACCGAAATCAGGTGGGAAAAGATTAGGGAGTGTAGGGAATGCAAATGGTTTATAGGGAGTGGAAACCGGGGAGAAAGAACAGGAAGAGATGATTCTAACCTTTTACAATTGTTAAGCCTCAGGTGCTTAGTGATTAAACCACTCTGAAGTAGTTCATATAGATGACTTCATGGGCTGTGTATTACTAGTGTTTTACCAGTGTGATGCTGACCCTTTGTACTAACACCTGTCATGGTTAGTTTGCATCAGCTTATGAAACATTCCATAGCAGTTATGTAAGCAACTGAAAGAGTCCACTGTTAAGAGCAGTACATTGGTTTTCTTGGTAATTGGATCCAAAGGTACTATATTCTGATATTGACAAAGTGAATATTTAAGTTATCTAGCAAATATAAACTTTTATTGAACTGAGGAAATGTTACCAACTCATTTTCAGATGGCACATTTCACCTGACATTGTCTCTGACTGTGTTGCATGCCTGCGTTAGGATGAATCTTGTGATAGTTGAAGTTGGTATAGCACTCGACCAGTTTCTGACTCTCTTGAATTTTATTTTGCAACTTCAGGAAAATACAGGGAGGTTAGAGAAAGATATTTTTACAGTGAGATGGCGTTGGCCAAAACTGGATGTCTGCAATGCTGCAGCCAAAGCTATGACATTGTCTATACAGTACATGTCAGCAAGTGGAACGCAGAACAGTTACTCTGAGAAGGTACCCAGATGGGTCATGAGAGCAGCTCAATGCCTGGTGTTGGCAGTCATGATGTGGTAAATATTCCTGCTTCTGCATTCAATATCTGTATACACTGATGGGCTAGTATGGGCCTGAATATGTTTTCATCAACTGTGCGTACAGTGATCATATTCATATGGACCTTTCCCTACCCCCACCTCTCTATCTCTCTCAGCTGCGCAGTTACTGCTCAAGAGACATTCATTGATAAATATCTTACTGTTCTTGTGTTTACCTGCTCGGACATCATTGCTGCAATTTATTAGTTATATTCCTGAGGCAGGCAGCATCGCAATTCATGAATTGGTATCAAAGATGTAACTACTTCATTTACTTCGTGTATGCCTGCACAGTTCTTTCTATTCAAATGTCTTGTTTGTTCCATTCAACTATTCACCAAAATGCCTGCAGAGAGTATAGTCTTGCTCATTTACTTTCTGTGTATATCCGAACCATTCTCCCTCTTCAAATGGCCTGTTTGTTCCTCCTGTAAAAAAAGCATGCAGATAGCACAATCTAGTTCTTAGCTATTCTTATCCCTCCCTGTTCAGGTGAGATATAATTTCAAGACGACAATGCCCTTAGGTTGGTGGAACATCCATTATAAGGAGGATTCGAAATAAGTGGGGCAGTAATTTGTTTGATGATGCTTTTTATTTGGTCTGCCGTACCAGTCCACCAATCCCTGTTATACATTTGGGTATTATCAGAAGAGCACAGTCACGTGATGCACATGTGATGCCATGGATTCTTGGACGAATGGCATGATCATCGATTCATGGTGCCTGCTCTTGGCATCTGACACGACAGGTCAGAATCACGTATCCCCATGTTGGTATGTTTTCATGTAGTCTGTTGCATGCATTAATTTCTTAAATATAATTTTAGTTGCTTTCCTAACGATACGCAAAACGATTTATGCTGGTTACAGCAAAACTATGACTATTTACCTAGAAATTGTATTCCATGATGATTTTTGAGCATCTATTCATGCCGTTAAGAACTGAACCAGACAGTTATGTATGCTGGACATGAGCTATGCTTAGAAACTTAGCAAATGGGCAATCTAAAACAAACCTAGCAAGCAAGCAGTAGAATAGTACTGTGATGACTAGATCAATGAACCTGTAATGACAATGTCATGGTGTTGTAACAAATTCAGTATGTTAATTGTCACACGTTTTCAAATGTTAGCTTTGGGATGAGTTAGTTGAACAAGGAGACTGTTACTATTCATGCATAGATGATGATCATGCCAACAAGGGATCATGAGCACTATATCAATTGAACAGACATCTGCACGGTGGAGGAAAGATGTATAATGCCGATGGTTAGTTTTTCTCCTTTTTAAAAGAGGAGTATCCAGATCAGATATTTGTTCCTATATCTGCTCAATCCAGGCTGGACCAATCTAAGGACAAGAGCCAAGACCCACTAGAAATTTGGGCAATGAAAAACTTGTACTGGCCTTGCTTTGATCCTGGAACAGTGTATGCCAGTGGTTGGAGGCGTCGAGCTAACCTTTTCCGATAGCAAGAACATTGATTTCCATTTTTCCCATTACTAACAAGACGAGAGAGAAGATACTTCCTTGCTATGAGGCAGTGAAAGCTGGAAGGACTCCAATCATCAGGACGCAGCTTGGCGCGCTGCTGCTGTCTACTACTCTCCGACATAATGGCATAATTCAAGGGTGCTAAGGGCCACAAGGGTTTGGTACGTAGTGCCCCAAGGCACTCAAACAAAACAAAAACCAAACGGTCTACGTGATGAGGGATTAGATTATCTGAAGGACCATAGATCTTAGGGGATTTACTGGGGGGTTGTAATGCCAGTAAAAACTAAGTAGATTTGGGTCTTCGAGGTCTCCCTCGGTAAGTCTATGAGCTGGAATCCATGGAAGAGTGTACACTCCAAGCATGTCGAGCTCATCATATCTTTAGATAGTTGAGGGAAGGTTTGGTTGGCGTGAGCTTGATTTGTTTTCTGTGGTGGTATCGGAATTAGGAGAGAGCTTGGGGTTAATACGGTGTTCCACACCCTGATCACAGCTGTGCAGTCGTTGGTCGGACGGCTGTCGGGCACGATACAGTTTGTTAACTGACGGGAAGCTTTTTGGCGGACCTGCTCTCGCATGTGATGCTAGACCCTCTTGATCCTGTCATTTGGCCTGTGCCGGAAGGTACGGCTGTAGAGAACTTTTATGTATTCTTTGTCGCTTGTTTGATGCTCTTTCCCTCCCAATTTGAGTCTATTTGATGGTAGAATAATATTTCCATGGGGTACAATGGTGAACCATTACATTAGTTTTCTTCCGTTGCCTAGCACGTGCTCCGTAATATTCCCATACCGGTTCAGTTTAACTTGAGGCCTTGCTGCTTCTTTTGGTCGTTATTATTTTCTGGATTTACAACCTTTTCATCTTTTTAATTTCCACTTGCCCTGATCAGTTTTCTGCTGGATAGCTACAGCCTGTAGGTGCCGCAGGAAAATGACAACAGCACCTTAAGTTAACGCAGCTAGCGCCCGACAACGTGTTAATGAGGTCTACTCACATCTCGTAAAGAATCAAACGTGCTGTATTGTCTTCTAATCTTATAAAACGGTTGTTTTCTTCTTAAAACTGATAAATAAGTTGAACTTACAAAATATATGCTACAAAACTTCCAAAGCTAATGTCAGAAATTTCTAGGCAGCAATCTACTACCTCTGTCCGGAATTAACTGTCACTGAAATGAGTGTTCACCCATTTCAGCTACAGTTAATTCCGGACGGAGGGAATATTTTCTAGTGGGAGTATATTTTGGAGTTAAACTCGAGAATTGCTCCTCGTTTGTACTTTGTATTGATTGTTGAAATTTAAAGTATTTCTGTGTTGGTGAATTGACATGCAGATCTGATCCAGTGCTAACTCATATAATGTATGTTGTTTCACATTAGGCAAGTACATAACGATCTTTATAATAGATGTGTGGCCGGTGCTGCACCGGGTGGATGGACAAGAGATACTCCATTATTGCCCGAGAACCAACTGTTTCACATGAATATTTTGTACGGTCTCCATTTATATTTAGGTTGGTCTGACTTAAAAAGGCAAAGAGATGCCATTTTAGTACTAATGGGGGAGCTCAGAGATATGTTCTCTCTCGTGGTCATTTGGGTCAGGTTACATTTTATTGCATAATACAAATGCCATATTTAATTATGTGCATAGACAAAAATGCACTTTATGCGCATAGATTTTAAAAAATATGTAGATTTCCATAGATATTTTCCTGCTTAGGACAAAACTTAAATCCTTGAGTCATTTTGGGATCAGCTCGTATGAGAATGTCATATGAGAATGCCACCTGCTTTCATCATATGGAGGGCACTGTATTTTAGCTACTTGGCTTTAGCTGGCAATCTCAATATAGTATAAGCTAGCTACAGTTGAGTTAACCTAGATTAATGATCCTGTGATCTCCTTTTGAGACTGAAGATTTTTTTTGGAAAGCTCACCAAGAGTGAATGATCATTTTTGAATCTTTTAGATTGATTGGTGCATGGAAAGAAAGGTTCCGGAAGATGCATTTGGTTGACTGGCAGCAGAGAGGAGAAGATTACTGGTGAGATGTGCATTGCCCCTAGGAGGGGAGCAGGTTTGCACAAATTAACAAACTAAAAAGACTAGTGATAGAGGACAAGAACGATTCCTTGGTATCAAGACATCCATCTATCCCATCCCGCCTTCTTCACGGACCTCACCCCTTATGTTTCTGCTCAAAATAATCATTTTCGCACTCATATGATCCTGCAGCATGCATTCAGTTATCCTAGAGTTCAAACCCTGTTGCCCTGATCATTTGCTATTGCAAAGTCCCTATCTTTATATGCTTCAGTCACATGAATGATGAGTTCGAAAAAGAAAGGTAGCCTGCTATGATCATTGCATGCAGAAATCTAATCTTGTGTGCTGCTACATACTTTTGCAGCATGTGGCGATTATGCACCAAATAGAAACACATTTACAAGTGCCACTGCGGTCCCATTTCAGTTCGATGTTTTGAACCATGCTGCACAACGGCCCTAGCCCTCCTAGTGAGGCTAAACATGCCTTCCTCCCGGAAACTTGTCATAAACTGTTCAATAGTTTACGTGCCGCGCCTTTTTAGGATGCCATTGTGATGGTAAAGGTGTTTCTAGCCCCCCGGATTTTGATAATAAAGCGTGCTTCGCATGCCGGCTAGAGATTAGTGGAGAACCCTATGACCAATTCTGTGTTAACTGTTAAGCGATAGTTAACCCTAAACCTACTCTTATGAAGATTTAACAGTGTTGAAGCCACTATGTGTTTGTTTAATCATAAAGGTAATTATGCGGTGCGTTGGGGTCACATGCTCTTTTGGCATGCCCAATTGCCTCATTTGTTTTAGGGCACATTGTTAGGATAGGGAGGAAGTGCCATCTCACTACGATTAATTAAGGGCAAGGAAGGATGCTCTCTGGCACATGCCTTCCCTTATGGGGACCAGAAACACATGGGAGCTACATAACTAGAGCCCCCCCTCAAGAGGAACAAGGCTGTGGCCCCCTTCGGAGATCTCTAAGATTAGAGCTTTCTTGCCCATAACATCACCATATTCCCCTTCCCTGGTCCAATTTCCATAGTAAATTACAGGTGCACGACACTAAAGCGACGGTTGAAAGTTGTAGCATGTTAACTGTCAATTATGTTTTCTGCCGTTAGGCAGCTGTATTTTCTACTCGACACTAAAGCGATGGTTGAAAGTTGTAGCATGTTAACTGTCAATTATAATAATGAACTGAAAATAAATGCTCGTGTTAAAAGCACTACTAGTAAAGTTAGCAAGAGGTGAATCGTCTCTGAGATTGATTTCCCCATTTGTGATTTTCAGCATTTCTTGGAAGGAAAAGCGAGTGTTTCCCAAATGACGCTAAGGCCTTAAAAGGAAGATGACAAACAAACATCTGCGGGGGAAAATGTGCAGCTGAGGGGTTGGATGTTGTGCAGGCATGAGTTTTTTCCTTTTGCCCAATCGAGCTTGGCTTTGGGAAGAAGAGAAAGGCGTTTGATGGAGGCAGGTCCGTCCGTCCGTCCGTCCCTCAGGTGGGGAGAAGAGCCTGTGCTCCACCTGGCCAGTGAAGTGGTGGCTGGCTGCCCTGTCAATGCCTTTGCCTTTTTTCACAAAAGAGGTAAAAAGGAGCTGTGCACTTGAAACTTTGATGCTGGCAAGCCTACACGTACCGGGCATTATGGGAGTACCTCCTGTCTGTGGAGCTTGTGAGATGATGCAGCAGCAGCAGCAGCAAGCAACAGTCAATTTGGGTATAAGTAAATCCTGCTGTGCAATGCAATGCACACTGAGCAGTGGGTGCCCCTTTTTCTTTTTCTGCAGATCAATGATTGGGAGTTTTGAGGCATATGGTAGGTACTTTATGGTTTCTTTTACCCCTTAGGCGGCCGCTGTAGGGCACTAGCTGAGCTTGTGCCCCAGATTGTTTGCAACACAACACAGTTAAGCAGCATGAGTCCAGGAACTGGGACTTGAGAGTGAGCAATATACTACTATGTAGAATTCTGCTGCGGCTGCAAGGCAAAAACATTCCCTGTGCACAAGGACAAGTGTGCCTGTATCATCATATTGGAAGCATGCGTTTGTTTATTAATAATCTCGCCATGGAAACCGGTAAGCAGCAGGTGAGCAGGTTTCTTGTGCTCCATGAAATGAATCTGGTCTGAGCTGTAGTGATCCAGATCCAAAACTAAATTTGAATCATTTTGCAGATCCCAAGAGCCTCGCCTTGGCTGTCCCAAGTACTCCCCCCACAAGCACAAGCACTGGAGTCCAATCCACTCCAGCAGCGGCAGCGGCAAGCAGGGCAGGTGGCCATCTCATCTCATCTCATCCCACCCCATTTCCATGCACCCTCTTGTGTGATGCAAACAATGTTGCAGCCAGCGCAGTCTGACAGAGGAGATGAACAGTTCGCAGGCCCCTCCACCAGGTCCGGTGCGGCAGGCAGCGCCTTTATCGGCCGCTACAGTCCTGGTCCTCGGTCGGCCCGCGATCGCCCGCCCGCCCTTGCCAGTGGTGAGTGACAGCTTGCCCCGGCGCCGTACGGTACATGTCCATGTGTGCTGCGTTGTTTACAGAGGAGGTGTTAGCAATGGAGCTGCTGATGATGCAGCGACGCTGAGCAGAGCAGAGCAGGCGCACACCACCATTGCTATGCCTATGTTATGATCAAATCTATCTTCTACCCTTCGTCTATCTGCTGCTTGATGCTGCTGCTATCTTGGCTGCCGTGCTTGCTTCAACTGTGGCACACCATTTGTTCCCTTGGCAAGGCACTCTTAAATGGCCCGCACCCAGCAGTGCCCATCTCTTCCTTTAATGGCTTCTACTCTGCATCGCGGGAGAAGGACCACAAGAATGACAGAGAAAGTAATCAGAGCGGCACTGTGGCGCCACAATCTTTGCATCATGCATGCATCTCTCATACCTGCCTTTCCTCTCGTACTCTTTTTGCCTCTCCGTTTATCCCCTCGCCCTTGCCAAAGAACAAAAGTAACATGACATGTGTACAATTTGCAATCTTCCATCCATACACACCAAACCCCATCCATCCACCGAGGAAGAAACCATCATCAACCCGAAAAAGACAGAAAAACTTGGGAGACACCAGCTCAAGCTCAAGCCTTCTACACTGTTACTACCTCTCTACTAATCTCTAAGCTGCTGGCAGGCATTATATGTTAGTGCAGTACAGTACAGGGGGGTGGTTCTTGTAGTCATTCTCTTGGTTGCAGCAGAGCTTTGCTCCAGTGATCTCTGCCCTGGATATGACAAAGCAAAGCAGCACACACCATGAGCAGCACATGGTCATTTCGGCCTGTCATTCTGCCAGTCACAATTCGCACTGACAATGTTGTTAGTGAATTCATCATCTTTTCACAGGCGATGATCTGGCGTCTGGGATGATGGGCGGGATCGGAAGATCACGGGCGCGCCGTACTGCGGGTGGAGGAGCATCAGGACCGTCGGCGCGTGGACGTACTTGGGCGACAGCCGGAACTCGAACCGCTGGAGGATGATGGCCACCGTGAGCTTGGCCTCCAGGAGCGCCAGGTTCTGGCCGATGCACATCCGCGCGCCCAGCCCGAAGGGTATGAAGGCCGTCGGGTGCTTGGCTGCCCGCGCCACGCCGTCCGCGAACCGCGCCGGGTTGAACTGGGTCGCGTCCGGCCCCCACAGCCGCGCGTCGTGGTGCACGGCCATGATGGGGATCAGCAGCTCCGTGTCGCGCGGGATGTGGTAGCCGCCGAGCACCACGTCGGACTTGGCCCGCCTCACCGTCGCCACCGCCGGAGGGTACAGCCGCAGCGTCTCGTTCAGGATCATGCCGAGCTGTCAGGGGAATCGGCAGCACGCGGTCAGGTCACGCACTACTTTCTGGGAGGAGGCTGGTTTGAAATGATGGTGGAAATGTGCGTGTCAGGGTGCCAGGGAACACGTTGCTTACAGTCTTGAGCTTGGCGAGCTGCTCGCGGCAGGGGATGTCGTGCGCGCCGCAGACTTCGAGGACCTCATGCCGGGCACGCTCCTGCCACTCCGGGTGCATGGCGAGCACCACGGTGGTCCATGTCAGGAGGTTGGACGTCGTCTGCTTGCCGGCGAAGAAGAACGTCTTGCACTCCTCCACGATGTCGTTCACGGTGATGGGGCTGACCGGCTGCCCTCTCCTGCCGCCGTTGCTGCTGGCGTTGATCATGAGGCCGAGGAGGTCCTTGGCGCACCCTTGGAGCCTCTCGTCGTCGGTAGCCTCCTGCCGCCGGCCGATGAGCGTCACCAGGTTCTTCCTGATCTCCTTGTCCAGTTTCCACGAGCTCGTGTTCTTCTTGGTCGGCAAGAACCTGGATGCGTAAGCACACACAGGTTATGTTACTATGCATTACTTAAAAATCAGTGAGCACTCTGTTAAGCACAGTAATTATGGTTAATCAAGTACCTGTATCCAGGGATGAAGACCTTGCGGAATGCCTCGGAGGCGAAGGCCATGAGCTGCGTCTGCAGCTTGAAGACTGCCTTGCCGTCCTCGTAGCTCCGGCCGAAGGCCGTGCGCGTGATGGCGTCCTCTGTCACGATCTGGAACCACTCGGACACGTCGATCTCGACCTCGCCGGACGCGGGGTCGGCCATGGTGACCCACTTCTCCGCCATGTCCACCACCGTCTTCCCGATGAACGGCAGCAGCATCTGCGGCGTCGCCATGCACGTCAGCACCAACCACAACCCGATCGCATCACCGCCATAATGCCAAAGGAGGCAAGGGCAGCAGAGCCAATTTGGTAAAGGAGGGGACCGAGCGACCGACCTTGAGGTTCTCCATGTGGAAGGTGGGCGCGAGCACCCTGCGGTGGTGCGCCCACTTCTCGCCGCGCAGGCTGACGAGCCCCTCCCCCTCGAGCTGCCGCACCATGGGGTGCGACTCGTAGCGGTCGAAGTGCTCGGCGCGCGAGAGGAGGATCTCCCGGATGAGGTCGGGGTCGGCGACGGCGAGCCGCGGCGTCGGGCCGAACCATATGAGGAACGTGGAGCCTGTGAGCAGCAGCAGCAAAATTAAGTGGCCGTGAGCGACAAGCAGGCAAGCAAACAAGGGGATCAATGATTGACGAGGGAGGCCATGTTCCGCCACATCAGCATCCACCAGACCAGGCAGCGCAGCGGGAGAAGACGCTGGCATGGCATGGCATGACACGACATGGGCACAAAAATACAGACATAAATACATACAGCAAGGTTACTGGTACCGCTAATTAAGCTGCAAAAATGCCAATGCGGCATGAACGCACAAGGCACCAGGACAAGACGCTGGCATGGCATGGGTACATACATGTAAGTAGAAAAACGCAGGCACAAATACATACATACAGCAAGGTGGCAATCAGTTTCTACGACGACTAAGCTGCAAAACTGTGACCCAAGCAAGATGAGTTACAGTTTGAAGAACGACTAGTACTATAAGCAAGCAGAGGATGGAGCAGTGGCAGGTGGTGGAAGAACTGGTGAGGGACTGCGACGGGGCGGCACAGCAGTGGATGTGGATGTGGATGGCGTTGCGCAAGGCCATGCGGGAGTAAATGGGAATGGCGACGGATGGGCCGACGGACGGTGGCCGGCCGTCCGGGGAAGCAGGGGGGGGGGGGGGGGGGGGGGAGCAGAAAAGGAAATGTGTAGGCTCGCTCATGTCCGAGGGGGCGGCAAGCAGGGAATAGACCCGTGGCCACCTAACCGGGCTGCAGCCGGGGGACAGCGATAACGAGAGACAACTACGGCAAACCACTCCGACAAGCCAAGCCCAGGCGCTCGACATGCCACTTAATGCATGTCACTCCAAGGCGGCATTTCGGGAACAAGACGCGCTCGCTCGACAACAGCTGCTGCAAGTTGTTGCCGCTGCCTGCCTGCCTGCCCACCGCTCTTCTCTCTAAGCTCTGTTCTGCTCGCCACCGATCCCATTCCCTTGATTTTCGTTCTGAATTCTGTTTTCTTTCCTTGTTCTCTTCATTCATCAGATTAAAAGGGGGAGGAAAAAGAAAGAAGAAAAAGAGTTTGTCGTTGGGAGATCAAGCAATCAAGCAAGTGAAGAAGCAGAGTGTGCCGAGGAAGACGAAGAAGCAAGCAAGGCCATGGAAATGGCTGGGGACGTATGTATGGATGTGTTTACCGTAGATTTTCTTCCAGTGGTGGTAGAAGGCGAGGACGCGGGGGAGGACGTTGTGGGAGCGGTAGGGTGGCGGCATTGGCTTGGCGGAGGCGGCCACCATGAGCGCCACCATCTCCCGGACGCACCCGATGAAGAAGCGGTAGGGCGGCCCCCTGATCCCCTGCCGCGCGAAGTGCTCCTCCACGCGCCGCGGCCGCCACCACAGCACCTCCATCAGCTTGGCCACCACGTACGCCAGCGCCGCCGCCGCCGCCGCCGCGATCCACCACCAGCCCATCATCCGCGCCAACAGCACCGCTCAATTCTATCTATGTACTATGTATGTATGTATATCCCCCCTCCTCTCGCCTCACTCACTCACTCACTCGTTGAGCTGTGCTGTGTCGTCCATCCTCAGAGAAGAAGAAACAAGTAGAAGCAGAGGGGAGAGGAACAGAGGAGGAGGGCGCGTGAGGTGGCAGGGGCGGAGACGCGGTGTGCGTGGTGAGGTGAGAGGAGAGGAGAGAAAACGGGGGTGGATTTATATAGGGGAGCCGGGCTCTGGACCAGCATGTGTAGTAGTAGTAGGATTAGTATCGTCGCTGAAAGCGTCGGATGGATCCATCCATCGGTTTCGTTTCATTTAATCTAGATAGAGGGGGGCAAGGGAGGGGGCACAACGGTAAAAGCTGGCCGAGAGCGAGAGAGAGAGAGAGAGAGGAGGATGTGATGTGGAGCGAGCAGGGCCGGCGCCGTTGGAGCCGCCGTCGCGGGGATTAATGGCGGGGTCAACCCAAATTGGCAACTTTGTTCTCTTTCGTTTTGGCCTCCCCCCTTCTCTCTCCCGACCTTTCTCTCTCCAGCCTCTCTCTCCCTCGAGCCTCAGCCTCTCTCTCTCTCCTGGCGCCCTGTGATAACGTGCCAGCACTGTTCCATTTTCACCGCTCCGCTGCAAAGCCTTGCCAGTGTGGTGCGCGCAGCACCAGCCGCAGCGTGCTACAGAGAGGATTCTGCTCTGTTCTCAGCACCCTCCCCTCCCCTCTGAATCTCTGATGGACATGCTGCCGTGCCGTCCGTCCTTACACGTACTGACATCTAATGTAGTAGTAGTAGGAGTAGTATGAGTAGGGCTCACTCATTCATGTTGCTACTAGTATCTCTCTCTGTGTGTGTAATTATCCTTGCGCTCTGCTGTGCTCTGCTCCGCACTGTGCCGGGCTGTGTGGCGTGTCAGTCAGGTTGTTATGTGCGCGATGCGGGGCGCCTTTCCTCTCCTTTCACAGCGGCAATGGCTCCTGCATGTAGCTTTTGAGGGGCTGGCTGCCTGGGTGGGGCTTCATCTCATCTCATCTCATCAGTCATCACCCCGATGAGATTGACGAGATCTCTTGAGGGTTATGCGCGGCTGCATTTTGCTGTATCGCCCGCGGTTCTACCTTTTGGGGGATGGATCATCATGGATGCAAGGGGGCAAACGAAAGAAAGAAATACAGGGGGCTTTGTGGCCTGTGGGCTCCTCCTCCTAAGCCTAACCTCAGAAGAGACAAGGGCGATTGGAGATGCATCAAGTCTAGTGTTTCTTTAATTGTTTGTTTATTATATATGTGTATAGTAGAGAAAAGGGTGATAGAGTGCTGAAAAAGTGCTGGCTATGTATAATCAATCAATCATACACCGTTAGGGCTGATGGGCTCTGTTCCTATAGCGGAATTATTAGGCCAACTCCATCGTGCGACCCTAAACGGACGTCCGGATTGGCCGGATTTTGTCCCTTTGGGGCGCCGATGGATTCGCCCGTGTCCGTCTTTGTCAGATGGGTCGTGCGTGCGCGCACCGCACGGCCGCATCCCAAATCGTGTCCGGGGTGGACGTGAATAAAAGAAATATTAAAACTAAAACGAAATAACTAAAACACTAAATAAACACATTTTAAAAAAACATAAAATATATATAGGGGGCGGCCACAAAACGGCCCAGTTTCCACGGCCATTTAAAAGGCCCATTTTTCATAATTAACATATAAAACAAAATAAAAAAACGCCTCCGCCTCCCGCGCGCTCCTGCCGCGCCGTCAGTGCCGTGGCCGTCGCCGTCTTCACTGACCGCCGGTGTCGTCGTCGTCGCTGACGAGGTCGACGTAGTCCGGTGGCGTCCAGAGGTGGGCCGGAGGTGCGTGGTGGACGGGGGCCGGCTGGACGACCGGAGGTGCTTGCACCACCTCCTCCCGTGGCGAGGCCTCCCGCTCAGGTTATCGCGGCGGAGTGGGGCACCAGTTCACGCCCACGCCGGCGGCCATCTCCGAAGCAGTGCAGGACCAGCCCCACTCCTGGCCCAGCAACTGCTGGAACGCGGCCGGCGGGTCGTCCCTCCTCTCCTCCTCGACGTGGAAGGCGACGTCCCCGGCGGCAGAGAGGGCCATGGCCTCCTCCAGGCCATCCCACTGCCGCTCGTCGTGCGTGTTCATGGAATCGTCCATGACACGCTGCAGGAGACGGGCCTCCTCCTCCGCTGTCATGCGAGGAGGGGGAGGGGGCGACGGAGACGGGGAAGGCGACGGCGTGGGCGTCAGGCCACGCACCCGCGTATGCCCGCGCGACTCTGCATGTGGCCTCGGCGGCCCCGACACGGTGCTGGCGAAGTAGGACGCGCGCCGCACGTCATGCTCGTCCTGGAGCCATGTGTCCCAGAGCGGCGAGTCGGGGGCATACCTGTGGTCGTAGTACAGGTCGTCGGGGAGGAGGCGGCGGCGGCGGTTGATCTCATCACGCCGTGCACGGCCGGTCGCCGGCACTGGCGGGATGGGCACCCGGTCCGCGGAGAGATGCCACCCGTTGGGGAGGTGGGCGTCGCTCCACGGGACCGGCGTCCTCGTCTCCCAGTACCTCCGGCACACGTCCGCGCAGATGTACTGCCGGTCGCGCTCGCCGGAGGGCCTAGGGGCAATGGTGAAGGGGGCCGGCGTGGGGGCTCGACGGGAGGAGTGCGGCGCGGGGGCTCCCACTTAAAGAAGGACGGCGATCGCTCGACGTGCGGATGACAGGTGGGGCCGTCCGCTCGTGCGCATTGAAGTGAGTGGGTGGGAGGTGGGCGGCCGCATGCCACGCGTCCCCGACGCGGACGAGGGCGCGTCCGTTTGGTGTCCACTGCGACCCAAACCCGGCGCAAGTTTGCGCTCGAAATGGGTCGACCCGGACACAAAACGAACAAGATGGGTCCGGTCCGTCGCGCGCTGGGCCGCCTCCTTTGTCCGTTTTACCCCAAACGGACGGGGCCGGACAGGATAGGGTCGCGCGGTGGAGTTGGCCTTAGTGCATGTCTAGTTTACACGTACTTAGCCTTTGCTCTGTTTTTTGTGTGTGGTTGAGCTGAACTAAATCACACCGCTGGCTATTATTAGGAGTAAACTGAGGTTAGATTGACAGGCTCTGCAGTGTAGGGAAATCTTTGATCTGCAGTATATACTTAAGAAGTTTATCTTCACTATTTTGTTTAACTTAACACACAGTATATTCACCTTATGACATATGTCCCATAATATCACTTTCCGTTTAAATACATGCAAGTAATCCGCATCATCAAATGCATGCAATCAATCAGCTTTTCATTTTTCCCTTAAAAAATCAGCTTTCCATTTTCTACCACATGCACGTGATTCATATCATCAAGCCCTAATGCAACCATTCAACTTTCCACTTTCTACCACATTCAAGCCTATATTTATATATTATAATTTTATTTTTTGGTAAGTTCGTTGGTAGAGATTTCCCCAACAACGCATGTGGCACTATCTAGTTGCAGCAGTATTTTGTATACAACAAACCATTCAAGAAAAAAGGGAAGTATTGTACAACAAACAAACTCCATTTCTTCAGATCCCTTCTTCAGTGTCTCTAACAAACTCCAGGCAGTATTCATTCCTCCTTCCCAGTGAATTGTTGCATACCTTTCTGGCCGGTTTTGTTTGTTTCACATCAAGCTCCCAGATTTGCAGGGGAGCCTTATCTGCTAGTGCCTTTTCTTTTAAAGAACACCCACTCGTATTAATTGCACCTTTGTTCTATTCTAGCGTACTACACACCAACAACAACATCTATCTATATGGTTCCTAACTCCTACCTCCAAAAATATTTTATCAAGCTCGATCAAATGTAACAGGCGCCTCTCGGTTTGGAAATTGGAACTACACTACTTAACCCCATCATGCATGGTTGCATGGATCAATGCAGGCCAGGGCAAGGCAGCAAATAATGAAGCCGCAACTGTTACTTGTACTTGCTAATTGTGTAAACCCATGCCAAAGTTGACTTGATGGAATCTAATCCTGCAGGCTGGCATGCATCAACCAGTAACACCATTATGTTTGGAGCTGCTAGAGAGATCACATCAGATGTGCTGGTTTGCAACATTTGGTGCGTGCGTCCGTCCCGCATTGAAGGTACGTACATGTATGAATGTGAATGGAACGCATTCATGATTTGTTTCCTTTCTTTCTCCATTGATTACTTAGCATGATTGAAGGGGAAAAGGGGGTGTGTAGTGTGGCAGTGTCATATACCATGTACATGTTGCCTAAATAAAAGGCTAAAACCTGTAAGAGCCCCCAGTACCAGTGACATGACTTTGCACAATAATGCACAAGTGGCATGCATGGTTGGTTGTACACCACCACCAGAGCTAGCTTGTATTAGCCTCGATCCCCCACTGCTCACCTGATGTGTTGCTCGCCACCTGCTCCCGCTTGGCTCGTTTCTGTTGTGCTGCTAAAACTGGAGCTGCGGATGATTAGCACTGCCACTATAGCCATGCCACGGCACATGCATGTGTGTATACGCATATGCATGTACGTTCATGCATCCATGCATAGCATCGCTGCACAAGGATATCGTATGAATTACATCTTCACATATGCACATTATATGACAGCCGAATAGTAGAGTCGCTTTTTGCCCCATCGATCTGAGTCCTGGTGTGGGTGTGCCTGAAAACCTGCAGGTGTCTGACGGAAGTCTTTCTCTAGCTAGCTACCTGAGGCATCAAAACGCTGGCCTGACCGATGAACAAGATCTCTGGCTATCTAGGCACTGTTTGCGTCGAGCGGTGTGCCCCCGAGAACGTGCCAAAGTTTCCTTCTGGGTGCTGTGTGCGTGATGTGAGAAGCAAAGCTTAGCTCCTACAGTGACTGCAGCTAGCAAGCAGCGGACGGCCGGAGGAGAGGCGCCATGCATGCAGGCAGTGCGCGGCGCTGTTGCTGCGATGCGTGACGGTGGTGGTGGCCAAGGATGGATCATGGATGGACGGAGATGAGAGTGAGTGAGTGAGGGAGGGAAAAGACTTGACATGCAATTGGAGGAGCAGGGTCAGGTCCAGGTTATATCTACCCATGTCCGTTTCCCTGATGCTTCCCCCGCTGAGCAATCACGCACCGGCTGAGCTCGGCCACACCCCGGCTGCCAGATCGGGTAAAACGTGTGGAATCATGGGATGATTCATATCCATCCATCCATCCATCTCATCACACACGTATACACAGAGGCAGTGAGGTAAGTACATGGCTCAAGTCGCTAGTGTGCATACATTTTCATCTTGTCATTTCGATCCATCTCTCTCCACGGGCGACTGTTGAAGCACTGTGTATACGTGTGATGGTGCCATCTGCTAGCATGTCTGAAACGTGATCGGGTGATCGACCTGCTATCATCGCATGATCCATGTGTTTTGGGAGAGGGTGCAGCGCTAGCTGAAGCCAACTGTAATAAATGGACCGATCGCCGTCAGTCAGGAGCCAATCATTTCCAATCTTCGGGTCTCTGCTTGCTCGAGAACCGGTCGAGTGATTAATCAGTGGATGATGAGCATGTATCCATCGGAGGAGCAACAACGCCGATGACTGACTAGTGAAGGGAACTATTTGGTGGTCAGGGTGCATGCATGGATCCAAGCTACACCGCGGCACAACAACAACAATATTTATGTGCGTGATTCTGGGCTTTCATCCACAGTGGACAGAGCGCAACAAGACGGAACAATGCATGTATCTTGATTATGCTGACATGAATACATGTACTCCCTGTCGCTCAGACGCATCTAATAGATACATCCATTAAGCGATAAGTGATTTGGACCGGAGGGAGTAACTAATGACGCATATATATTGAAAACAAGACCAAAAAATGAGCAGTGGTGAATGTCTTGTCGAATTGGAAATTATAGCTAGACATGACTGGCCCTTGTTGATTGAAAGAAGAAAGGCGATGGGGCATGCATGCCAGAACCAATCGAGACAGAAAAGAAAAGGAAAGGAGCGAGCTAGAGAACATCTTGGGCACCGCCACCGCCACCACCACCATTAGATATCGAGGAGCGAGTGGCGAGAGCGATCGGTCGATGCATGCTAGCTAGCTCGACGGTGCAACACCAGCAGGCGGCCCGACACGCCGAGCTGGGAGGAGAGGGAAAGAAGAAGCTTCTCAGAGTTCCCATGGAGCATATGGCTCGACTCGACGACGCACGACCTGACGGATGGGATGGCACGTACGGGACGGGGCCGGGGCCGGCGGGATCCGTCGATCGGACCTGACGGCCGCCGGCCGGGCATATGATAACGATCGGCCATGAGCATACGTCACGTACGCGCCGTACGTATATTCGCTGGCCACCACCACCGCACAAGAACCAAATCATGAATTCAAATCGAGGCGGACGGGAGAATCGATCGATCTGCATGCGCCTGGCCCTGCTCGCGCGTACCGGCATGCGTCCCGTCGCTCGATATGCGTCGATTCCCTTCTCTTTTGGAGCCCATCGAGCGAGCCAACGGCATCTCTCTCAGCTCGATTGCAAACCTTTTCGCCATGCGCTTTGGTAGCTCTTGTCATGTTGCTGGCTCCTCTTTCTCTTTCTCTTTCCCTCTCTCTTTCTCTACCGGTCGATGAGAGGAAAGGAAAGGAAATTCCTGACAGGTGAGGTGATGCGTGCGTGGCCGAATTCAGACGAGTCGAATCACACATGGTGGCTCCATCGGTCAATGATCCTTTTCTTAATATAAAATACTGTATAGGATATTTTCATTTCGTCGACGTATCCAAATGATAAAATCGCATTGAGCGAATAGTCAGCTTCCGCATGACAAGACGCACACAGCCAACACATATAATGCAACAACAGAAAATCATGTTACATAGAAAACGATGATGTCAATATGTGTGTATGAGAGAGGATTGAGGAGCCTCGGCCTCTTACCCCTTGTTCGCGACCCAAGGGCACCCAAGCGTTAGGGTTTCCCCTGCCTCTAGCCGGCGCTATCGTCGGCCTGCCTCGTTTCCTGTGGCCCGCTATAGAGGCACAGTGAATCCCGGCTTCTGTCGGTGGGATGACTCTTTAGATGTTTTTTAAGTTATGTTCGGATTTGTGTCCCGCTCAGAAAGATCAGGCGGTAGCGGCTTTCTGATGATGGAATAAGTTCTCCCCGCCTAGCCCCCGTCCCGACGGTGCTTCTAGCATCGTCAGAGGGTGTATGAAGGTTTGTCTCCAGCGGATCTTATGGGTATTCGTTCATCTATATTCATGTGTCTATATGTTCGATCCTTCCGATATACGTTTCCCTTCATGAGCGGAGGTTGCTGTTTTAGTGTACTGGTCCTATAGGGCCTTAACATGACGACTTTCTGAATGTACTACAACAAGGTTTGTACAGGTTCGATGAGAGGGGAGCGATGACGGTAGCGCACATTTGGCTTATTCCAGTGCTTTTAGTCGCTAGGTGGTCTACGATTCTATTTTTTCACTTTTGATGTTGTATGTACTACTACTTTAATTGTTGATGAATGGATCGAAAATATTTCTCGAGAGGATTGAGGAGGGGGCAGCTAGGCCGGATTGATTAGCTAGGAAGCGCACACGTATCCACATTATCATCATCCCAATCATTACGGCAATCTGGCGGTGATGCGAGCAGATTATTAGTCTTCGATCTTGATCGATCATCAACCATCGAGCTGGCTAGGTGAGGCAGGCATATATGCCTATGTCTCCGCCAAACAGCAACAGCAAGAGTGTGTGCCTGTCTGTTACGGGATAAGAACAAGACGTGACAAAATGATCGGTTTTTAATGCATTCATATGTTCCATGAAGCTAAAGAAAAGCAATAATCGTGAGAGAAAGAAAATAAGTAATAGTATATAGGTAGAGCAAAATGAACGTCACTCGCCTAGCTACGTAGTACTACTGGTACTACGTATAGCATGTGTTCGCGCTGACAGAACAAGCTTTGGTGGCAATATGTCGATGTATGTGTTGTGTTGCGACATCACATACTTCATAGTCGTGAAACTTTTGGGACAAATCATGTCAAAAGAGTAAGGGCATATTTAACGCTAATCCATAAACCGGACACTGTATCCGTCTGTAGAATGATGAGGACCAGCCCATAGATATTGATGTAGAAGTCGGTCATCCAAAGCAGTACCTAAATGTCCGTCTAGGTTTGATCAATTTAAAATTCAAAAGCTCCCAATCACATAGTGCCTGCGGAGTGCCTGCGGCAAGACAAGCTATGACGATGTAGACTCTGAGAAAAGCGGCATCACATCGACGACGCGGAAAAGCATGTGGTGCTTACCGAGTTGATGGGAGGGATAGAATTAGGGAGCATGTATTGCTCCGGCAAGGACGGCTTCTGCACAGACGGCACGGCGGTGGCGTCCTACATCCCTGGCCCCGCCACACACCACAACCGCCGCCTGCACCATGTCTATCCCCTGCACGCCCCTACACGACCACCACCTCCACCGGTCTTCTACATCTTAAACGGTGTCGCCTTTGCCTTATGTCTGAGCCGGCGACCTTGCTATGTCGTTGAGTTGATCTTGCGGGCGACCGTCTTCATCGGATGCTCCACCACCGACTCCGCCAGCTTTTCGTAAGGTTCCTCCATGTGGCACTTGTGACAAAAAAAATTGAGGTGGAGAGCAGCAGGATAGCAGAGGAGAGGGTTGAGAAGGAGTGATTTTGCCGCGAAATCATTGCAACTAGCTCCAAGTGTGCGGGCTCCGCCTCTGGGTGGGCTGGGATGTCGGAGGCCTACATGACTGGTGTCTGAACTCCTGCCAAGCCACCCTGGTTTGGTTCTGGTTTGCGGGAAAACAGAATTTTGGACTAGTCCACAGACGAATACGGGACTTCGTTGGATGGCTTGAGGGTTCGGACGGATGCAGGAGGTTCGAAGGTCCGTGTTGGAGATGCCGAATGTGATTATGATTTCTTTTATTTCATGTAAAACCATTTCTAAACTTAATTCATGAATGAGGCAAATCGTATACCTTCATTTTAAGATATAAAGGCAACTATCTGTGACGACCGCAGACAAATGTACGCGGGCAGGGGGTCGAGCACTGGCCGGCCTGCCGACCGAGTCCGGAATCTCCGGCCGTGCGTGACGGCGACCGGCGAGCCCGCTGACGAGAGGGAGTTGTTGCTTGGTTAGCCAATGGTGTTCGAGCCAGAACGGAATGCGGTTTTCCCGGCGGCGCGAGCTGAGCTGGTCGATCAGCGTAGCGGGGGCCGGGGTGCGTCGTGACGAGGGCCGCGCCATGCTGCCGGCAAGGGCCCAGCTGGGCAGCGCTAAAGCGAAGCTTCTTTTTATCCTATCGGCCCACGAGAGCAAGACAAACCGAATCGCCTTGCCCACCTAGCTTTCAGGGGTAATTAGGCCGTCGTTTTGTTACCCCTGTCGTTTTCTATAACAAAAAGAAAAACACTTGTCGCCCTGTTATAAAAATATTTTTGCTGTAGTTACAAAAAACTGTAGATTTGTATGTCGTGCCAACGTTCTCAAATGAAGGGCTGGCACAACCAGGGTAGGTGGGGGGAAGAGAAAGAGAAGAGGGCATTAAGGGTGACCGATTTTTTTTTGTTTTATTTTGTTTTGTTTTCTGAACTTGGACATTTTGTTCCATTACTTGACATGCCGAGCAGAATCGCTGGCAACGAAACACTGGCAAAGGTAGGAGCAACAGCCATAGGGTTGGGGCCTTGCGGTGCATGCTTCGTCTTCGACTCAAACATCGATAAAGTGTTTTTGGCCTAATTACAAGTGTTTTTGGCCTAATTACATGTCTAAGGGCAATGAGCAATATCAAAAGGGCTAAAATCCAAAGAAGTAAAAGCTTTAATCTCACACCATTCGGTGATAGGTCAGAGCTTCTTGATGACTTAATGCCAGGCGAGGAGCAACACACCCATTTCCACCATGACTTGGCTGATGTCAATAGATCGAGCTTGGTGTATTGCCTCCACACATGCTTCAACTTCGGTATGTAAGATGTAGTTCAGTTTATGCGCGAGCACCCGTCTTGACCTGCGCGTCGGTCGCATCCTGTCGGACTGTTTCGTTCCTACCAAGTGGCTGTCGGGTTGTGTGACAGTCTCTTGTCATCGCGTCCCCTTGGTCGGGTGCCATGCTCTCGAATGTCTGCCCGGTATTCGGCGAAAAAAACGTTCCCCCGACTGCTGCGATCCACCAGCTATATCTTCGCACGCAAGGAAGTGCCTCCTTATCCTCCCTGACAGTCGGGACCCACCTAATTGAAGCGTACGTAGCATTGTTATTCTGGTTGCGAACGTCATACTGGTCGATCGGTCTGTGTGCAGGCTGCATCGATGAACCGTAGTCGAGTAAGGAAGGACATGTGTTGTAGTAGAGGCGCACACGTAGCATGTCACGCGGTTCCGACAATATCGTGTACACATACGCACAACCAAGATGCAAGAAAATAAATACGGCCACGTACGTACATACGGGCGGGGTCTCGAATGCCTACTCGCGCATACGTACGGTCAGGGCTCGTGTACATGGAGAGGCAGCGACGGCGTCCTGTTCATCGACAGCCAACCGGCTGGGTCGAAACGGAGGAAACGGCGTCGTGTTCACTCGGAGCCAAGTGACTGGGTCGGAACGCGTCATGTTCATCGGGAGGCAACAGACCGGGTCGGAATGGGTCGTGTTCAATGGGAGCCTACTGGCTTGGACGGAACAGCCGGAACGGGGTCTGGCGTACTGCAAAACGTATGAAAACAGCCTTGTGTTCGACCGCGTACAGTCGAAACGGCGTCCTGTCCATTGGGAAGGGTTTGGCGTACCATAAAACAAAGGAAACGGACTTTTCTTGGACCTCCTACGGTCGAAACGGGGTCCTGTTGATCGATAGGGGTGTGGCGTACCGCAAAACGGAGGAAACGGACTTGTGTTGTAGCGTTATGGTCGAAACGGGGGTCCTATTCATCAGGAGGGGTGTGGCGTACCGCAAAACGGGACTCCACGGGCTACTGTTCATCTCCACCTGCGACTATTCATCCACGGCGTCTCCCTCCTGCCTCCACCAGCTATTGTTCGTCCACGGGCTCCTGTTCATCCAGCCTCCACCGCTCCTCCACCGGCTACTGTTCAACCAACCCTCTCCATGGGGTCCTGCTCAACCATTCCTCACCGGCTACTGTTCATCCAGCCCTTCACTGGCTACTGTTCAACCAGCCCTCTCCACGGGGTCCTGTTCAACCAGCCCTCCACGGAATCCTGTTCATCCAGCGGCAACGGCCTTTACTACCACGGGGTCCTGTTCATCCAATCCCAACCTGGAACTGCTCATCCAAACCCCAACAACGCTCACTGTTCATCAAAAGGTAGCAGGTTCGATCGGCTTCAGTTAGCAGCAGTAGCGAAGGAATTGCTCGATCGGGTTCAGTTAACAGATAGGGATCGATCGATCGCTCGGGTTCAGTAACGCGTAGCCTGCAGTGCAATCGCTCGAGTTCAGTAGCCGAACGCCTTGCTCGGGTTCAGTTAGAGCCCAACGCCTCGCACCCACCAGCATACGTGTATGAGAGAAATGCGCATCGCTCGGCCCCGACCACCCACCGTAATCGGGAACTCCTTGATATTTTCCTTGCCCTCGCTTCTACCACAGTTTTTTCCGTCATGGACGGTCCAAAGAATGTCATGCAACTGTGTCTCCGTAATGCCCCGAGACCTATGTGCCAGGTGTCTTCCAGTTATTCGCTGTTGTTGCCTTGTCATTACTTGCGTGTCATGCATGTCATATCATGTCATCATGTGCATTTCATTTGCATACATATTCGTCTCATGCATCCGAGCATTTTCCCCGTTGTCCGTTTTGCAATCCGGCGCTCCTATGTCACCCGGTGTCCCTTTCTACATCTTTTCGTGTGCGGGTGTTAAACATTTTTGGATTGGATCGAGACTTGCCATGTGGCCTTGGTTTACTACCGGTAGACTGCCTGTCAAGTTTCGTGCCGTTTGGACTTCGTTTGATACTCCAACGGTTAACCGAGAGACCGAAAAGGCCTCGTGTGTGTTGCAGCCCAACACCCCTCCAAAGTGGCCCAAAACCCACCTAAATCCCCTCTTTCATCTCGTTCGTTCGATCACGATCGCGTGGCCGAAAACCGCACCTCATTTGGACTCTCCTAGCTCCCTCTACATATATATATATGTGTCTCCCTCCGATTTTCTCGCGCAGAGCAAACCCTAGCACCGCTCCCTCCGCGCCGCCGGACATGTCCGTCCGCGCCGGACACGTCCACCGGCCACCTCACTCCGGCGAATCAGCGCCCGACACGTCACCCCGCCGCCGATCTCCTCCAACCATGCGCCGCCACCTCAGCGGCCTCCTCCTTCTCTCTCCTCCCGTGCCCGCCGCCGGCCCGCGGAGCCCAGGGGGCCCGCCCGGCCCGGATCGTCCGCCGCCGCCCGGGAGATGCCGTCGCGAGCCACGCCTTGCCTTCCCGTTCGCCGCCGCCGCCTTCTCGTCGGCCGGCACCGCCGCTCGCCGGAGCTCGTCGCTCCGCATCGCCGTCGCTCGTCTCGGCGCCCGAGTTCGCCGGCCGACGCCGTCCACCACGGCACACCGCCCGGCCACCGCCTCCACGCGCCGGCCACCGGAGCTCCTCTCCGGCCTCCTCCCTCGTTGCCGGTGTCCTCCCCGGCTTCCTCGTCACCGGAGTGAGCCCCTGCTCGCCGAAGCCGCGTCCTCTCGCCGGAGCACCTCGGGAGACGAACCGCTACAGTGCCAGATCTCAGATCCGAAATCTTGGGGTTGACTTTTCCCCCCGAACCCTAATTTTTATGCAATCTTCATCATGCAATAACTCTGCATCCGTAGCCCCGATTCGTGCGTGTAGCATATCAATATGCTCGTCTCGACGAGTACATCATTTCATCTCATTGCATCATTTTCATTTAAGCTCATCTTGATGCCCGAAATGCTGTTGGAAGAGGGCTATGTGAGGAATACTTCAGATCTGTTTCAGCAAATGACCTTTTGTCATTTTTGCCATGTTTAATATGTGCATGCTATGATCCTGAGCTCTACATGTGTTTTGTTATATGCCATGCCATCTTTATAGGGGTGTATGCCATGTATTTTTATGATCTTTGTGGTGACTAGTACAAGCATGCAAAGTAGCTTACTCGATGATGCTGATTTCAGGGACTTAGAATTTCACTAAGTCCTTGCCCTGTATTATTTTTATGTCATATGTTCATGTTGTTTCCTAGTGATCCGTGCCTCTTTTGAGGATGATCAGTAAGGATGTTTTATTAATATTGTTATGATCTATCAATCCATGTCTTTGTTTGAATTTATGGAGCACCCTAGCTTGAGTCAATCGAGCTCTACTTTTGCTATAATATGTTCCTGGCAGATTGTTAGCATGTTTAGCAATTTTGCCGAGGGTGTTGTTGTTGATCCGTGCATGCTATGTTGTTGTTCTTGCCATGTCTAGCTTCTATGCCATGTCTTCTTGATGGGTGTATGCTTAGGTTGTCATGCCATGCTCTATAGTGAGTGCATCGTGCTCGTAAGCATGCCTACTCGTTAACTGTTTTGCATGCTCCAGTGTTTCACTAAGTCTGAATCTGTTTTCGTTAATTGCTATGTTCACATGCTTGCAATTGTATTTTCTGATCCCTTTTGGCTCATGGTCACTAAGGGACTTTTGTTGTATGCTTTGAGTAGCTTCATGCCATGCCTTGTTTTGCCATGATATGTTCCTGTAGCATGTAGTTTTCGTGCTCTAAACATTGCTTCCTGATGATAAATTCTTGTTATCCTGTTAATTTCACTAAGTCTGAAACCTGTTATCTTTTGCACTTTTGCCATGCTTGTTTGAACATGTTATTGAGTGAATTAGACGTAGCTCAATGTTCATCTTTTGTCAAGCATCATGAGTGGATCCCTGCAATGTATTTGTTTGCCATGTTTGAGTGCAGTAGTTTATTTATCTTGATGCATTTAGATGGCTACTTGCTGATTATCGCAGACCGGTGCCATATTTGTTTTGCTTGCCATTTCCAAACCGTGCATCCGATTTCGGTGATCTTTATATCGATTTCGACTGAAATCACCTCATCTTTCCAGTGGCACTCTTGGATTTCCAAGTTGAGGCCAGGTTCAAACATTCTTTTCCAAATCATGCATATGCACCGCATATCATACCATGTTCGTGTGTTGGTTGTTTACTATGTTGTGTGTGCTTCTTTCCGGTGTTGCTTCTTCGGGTTGGTTCCGTTAATGTCGTGTTTGTGAGGACCTGTTCGACTACGTATGTTTGTCTTCTTCATGGTCTCGTTCTTCTTCCTTGCGGGATTTCAGGCAAGATGACCATACCCTCGAAATCACTTCTATCTTTGCTTGCTAGATGCTCGCTCTTTTGCTATGCCTATGCTGCTATACCTACCACTTGCTTATCATGCCTCCCATATTGTTAAGCCAAGCCTCTAACCCACCTTGTCCTAGCAAACCATTGTTTGGCTATGTTACCGCTTTGCTCAGCCCCTCTTATAGCGTTGTTAGTTGCAGGTGAAGATTGGAGCTTGTTCCGTGTTTGGAACATGGATATTATTGTTGGGACATCACAATATTTCTTATTTAATTAATGCATCTATATACTTGGTAAAGGGTGGAAGGCTCGGCCTTATGCCTGGTGTTTTGTTCCACTCTTGCCGCCCTAGTTTCCGTCATATCGGTGTTATGTTCCCGGATTTTATGTTCCTTACACGGTTGGGTTATAATGGGAACCCCTTGACAGTTTGCTTTGAATAAAACTCCTCCAGCAAGGCCCAACCTTGGTTTTACCATTCACCACCTAGCCTTTTTTCCCTTGGGAGTCATGCATCCCGAGGGTCATCTTATTTTAACCCCCCGGGCCAGTGCTTGTCTAAGTGTTGGTCCAAACTAGAGCCCCTTGCAGTGCCACTTCAGGGAAACTCGAGGGCTGGTTTTAGTTGTATGGATTGCTTATCCGGTGTTGCCCTGAGAACGAGATATGTGCAGCTCCCATCAGGAGGTCGGCGCATCGGGCGGTCTTGCTGGACTTGTTTTACCATTGTCGAGGATGTCTTGTAACCAGGATGCCGAGTCTAATCGGATTGTCTTGGGAGAAGGTATATCCTTCGTTGACCGTGAGAGCTTGTGATGGGCTAAGTTGGGGCAGCCCTGCAGGGATTTGAACTTCCGAAAGCCGTGCCCGCGGTTATGGGCAGATGGGAATTTGTTAATGTCCGGTTGTAGAAAACCTGAAGTTGATCTTAATTAAAATGCATCAACCGCGTGTGTAGCCGTGATGGTCTCTTTCCGGCGGAGTCCGGGAAGTGAACACGGTGTTGGAGTAATGCTTCGTAGGTTGTTCTACTTGCTGCCCTGTCCCTCTCATGGAATCACTTTGTCGGGGGACTAATCCACGAACACCTATGGGACCGGCGGACCGAGCCCCTTTCGGTTCGGCAGGGGGGCGGAGATCGCACGAAGAGCAGATCGAGGCGAAGCACATGAGCAGTTTACCCAGGTTCGGGCCGCACGGATGCGTAAAACCCTACTCCTGCTTTGTGGTTTGTATTGAGTTCTTGCTCGGGAGCGCTGTGCACTACAGTACACACCAGCAGCTAACGAGACCGAGCGTGAGTGTTCTCTTCGACCGACCTTCCCCTCTACGTTGCGCATGGGCCTCCTTTTATATGCTCAAGGGGTCACCGACAGGTGGCAACGTAGACAAGGGTAAAAATGGAAAGATGTTGCGGTTGGTATAGCCGCCTGCTACAGTGTATCATACCTAACCCTGACGGCAGGGGACAAGGGCATTAAATGCCCGTCTGCGTCGCCCAAATAGTGCAAAAGGGACCGCCAGGGACGCCACCGATCGCCACGATGGCAATCTTGTCAGCGCCGCTTGCCATCGTATACCGCTGGCTGCACAGCCTCCCGCCACGTACGCCTGGAAGGGTCCCAGAGCGACACGTTGGTGGATGTGCTGGAGCGCAAGTACAGAGTGGAAGCTTGCCGTGGCAAGCGCCTTGCCGCGGTCGTTGTCTTGTCGTGTCCGGGAGCTTGCCGTCACCGGGCCTTGCCGGGACGCATGGCGCGTCGCGGCAAGTTCCTTGAGATGCCTTGGTTGGCCTTCCCGGCAAGCTCCTCTTGCCGGGGTCTTGTCTCATTGGCTTGGATACTTTGTTCTTGAATGGCTCCAAAGGAACCACGGGGGACCTTGGCGGTCACTCGGCAAGCCTTGCCGCAGGACGCTGCGACTGCCCGTGCACAAGTTCGGGATACTAGGGTACCCCTACTCTAGTACACCGACAAGAGCCCCCGGGCCTGGGCCATACACGGTGCCGAGCGCTGTTGGGCCAGGCCCAAAACAAGGCACGAGCACGCGCGGCCTGGGTTACGCCGTATCTCTCCCCGTATCCACCGCGCCCTCCTCGAACGGCACACATTGAATGCGGCGTCATGGGAGAGATCGTGGGTGGTTTCTTTATTCGGAAAGGCGGAACGTCCACCCCCTCCCTCTTTATAAGCAGGGGAAACAGGGGTAGTGCGCCCATTCGCTGGTTGCCATTCCAATCTCGGAAACCTCCGCCGCTCCTCCGTCTTCCCAAAGCTAAAAGAGAGCAGTGCCCTGCCCCCCATCGCCACCAGCACCACCAACGCCGTCAACCTCCTCCACCACTTCCGCCATGGCTCCGAAAGCCGACAAGGGGAAGGCTGTGAAGTCGACCGAGGCGCAGCGGCTTGCAGCGTTGCGAAAGGAGCGGGCAATCTCCCCCCCCAAGCTCGCCGCGAGGGAGCTGAGGGAGTACTACTACCTCTTCTGGTCGATGGAGACGCGAGCGCATCCGTGCACGAAGGTACTTCCAGCCTCCGCTTGGAAAATGGCTCCAAATGGATATCCCTTCTTCGCCGTGTTCTTCTACTGCGGGCTCTACCCGCCTTTCTCTAAGTTTTTCTGCGATATTATGAACACCTACGGGTTCTGCCTCCTTGATTTCACCCCCAATGCTGTTCTGACCATGGCAGTTTTCGCACATCTTTGCGAAAACTTTGTCGGAGTCCATCCCAACGTAGCCCTTTTTCGCCACTTCTTTGTGCCCCGAGTAGAGAGAGGAGAGCCTTTATCTGGCGGAATCACCTGGATCTCGAGGGCCGGCAAGAAGGACTCTTATCTGGAGGGCGAGTTCCGCGGCAAGTGGGAGGAATGGAGAGCAGACTGGTGCTGGATTGTCGAGGAGAACCCGCAGCCGTTTACCGCCCGACGCCAAGCCCCAGCAGCACGCGGCAGTGATTGGAGCAACGTGGCCCCGGAAGACGATAGGCTGAAGATTGCCGTCACCCGGATCCAACGCCTCAGGCTTGCCGGGCTTACTGTAGGCACTGTTGGCGCAGATTTTCTTCGCCGCCGCATCGCCCCCTTGCAGGAACGGAGGAGACCCGCCTGGGAATTCAAGAATGCGGCGGATATCATGAGGCTGCGTCCGGGCCTCAACTACAACTTCACTGTTCTAGAGCTTAACGCGATGCTCCAGGAGCTGTTCAAGTATGACCCTGAGCATCCCGAAGTGTTCAGGTTGCCGCAGGGCGTCGTTCCGCTGTGCAACAACTCCGCGCTCGACCGCATCCGTGCAATGATGCCGCTGTGCGACTCGCATGGAATTGTCCCAACTTGGCAAGAGCCTGCTGACGACGTCATGCAGGAGTTCTTTGACAGCCTGGTAGAAGTGCCGGTCCGCCCCGACGAGAAGAAAGGCCTCACTCGCGACACCACCGATGCGGAGTTGAAATGCATCGCCACCAGGCTGGAAGAGGCGGCGGTAGTCGCAGCTGCGGGCGAGTTTGGATTCACCGTGGAGGAGGCAGAGGCAGCAGAGGCGGCAAGCCGTGCCGAGCGAGAGGAGCTTGCCGGCAAGAAAGAGCTTTCCGGGCGTGACGTCGAGTCAAGCGATCCCGCCGAGGATACGAGCGGCTCGTTGGAGATCAACTCCTCTTCCTCCTCCTCATCAGACAGCTCGCCGCAGGCAGAGCCCCCAGCCCCACCAAGAAGGCGTCTCCACAAGGCCGGGGACGTAGCGAGGCGACGGGCGAGTTGACAGTCGCCGCGCCGTGCGACACGCTCCACCGCGGCAAGCACTGTTGCCGCGGGAGCACTTCACGCTGCTGCAGCAACTGGAGCGGGGTCCACCCGGACCACCATTTCTGCTCCTGCCGCATCTCACGCCGCGGCGGCAGCCGGAGCGGGGTCGTCGCAGACCACCGCCACTGTTTCCGCCAAGCGGCCAAGGGAACCTACTCCTCCGCCTTCTCGCGCCGGACGTGTGTCGGACTTCGACTTCTCCGCGTTCAGCTCCGACGAGGAAGAAGAAGAAGAGTAAGATTATCTTGTTGTACTTGTAGTTCTTCAATTCTTGCCGTTCTGTCTTGCATCTCATTTGCTTTACTCTG
Source organism: Triticum monococcum (assembly GCA_034509565.1). Taxonomy (NCBI): domain Eukaryota; kingdom Viridiplantae; phylum Streptophyta; class Magnoliopsida; order Poales; family Poaceae; genus Triticum; species Triticum monococcum. Next base: position 113,701,371 of record CM067843.1, read on the forward strand.
ATCCTATTCCTTTTTAGGACTCTGGCCCAGAGAGCAGCGAAGAGAGCCAAGGCCCCGGTGATTATCATCGAGGACGAACCCACCGCGACAGCAGGGGATGCATCCGAGACAACCTTGCCGGACCCGGCAACTGTTCTCCAGAGCAGCCCCCAGTGTAAGTATATGGTTCGCTTTCCGCTGTTGGGTGCGCACGGATACTCTTGCTTTGCTGATATTTGACTGTTGGTTTGTGTAGGAGCAGAGCAGCCCCACCAGGAGCGCCCGGAGGCCGCCCCCGAAATGCCAAGGGAGAGTCCTCCGGCGAGGGAGAGGTCTCCGGCAAGGGAGAGTCCCCCGGCAAGGGAGAAGTCTCCGGCAAGGGAGGGGTCTCCGGCAAGGGAGAGTACCAGCGCCCCCCCGGCGACGGAGACCACGGCTGCAGAACCTGGCACAGGTAATCTTCTCGCTTCAAAACTTCCCTTGGGTTCTTCTTCTTTTGATCTTCTTTTTTGGATATTTGCTTGACTCTTCTCCCTTTTTCGGCTGTCAGATCCATCTGCTGCGGAGCCGATGGAGACCGAGGTTGCCGCCGACGATGCCGCTGCCGCCGAGGAAGCAGCCGGCACTGACGATCCCGCTGGCGCAGAGGCCGCCAAAGCTGCCGCCGCAGAAGCAGGCGGGGGATCTGGCGATCGCACTGACGGCCCTGAGGCCGCAGGAGCGCTAGGCGCTACGCCGACCGCCGATCCCTCCGCCGCTGCCGCAACGTCAGGCTCCGAAGAGCCCCAGCCAGGCGTCTACTTGAAGGCCGGCGATGGCGTCTTCATCAACCTCCCCTGGGCGTCAAGCTCCAGGGCGCCGGTCGAAGGAGAGAGCTTTGACGGAGAGGTGCTCGCCTCCGCTGGGCTGGCGCTGGTTGACGCACCAAGCAGCAGCGGCAGCGAGCCTGAGGAGGAGCGGCTGCTGCGGAATCTGGTGTCGCTCTACCACGCCCGGCAAGCCAAGCTGGAATCCCGCGAGGCGCTTGTCGCGAAGGCGGGAGTGGACATCGAAAGGCGCGCGGAGGAGCTCCGGGGTCACAACCAGGAAGCTCTCCGGTCCCTGGCAGAGGAGCGGGCGCAACTTGCCGATGAACAGAAGGCCTTCCTCCTCGAGCGGGCTGAAGTCGAAGAGCAACAGCGGCTTGCCGCTGAAAAGCTGTCTGCGCAGGAGGGCGAGCTGGTGCAGCGGAAAGTCAACCTTGACAGCCACGAGGAGGAGCTTGCCGCGCGCGAGCGAACATTTGGCGGAGCCCTCAAGCAAGCAGAGGATGCTGCCACAGCTGCCGAGGCCGCCAAGAAGGAGCTGGAGACGAAGGTGGCGCAGCTGGAGGCCGATCTCAAGGCGAGCGGTGAAGAGCTTGCTGTTGGGGAACGCAGTAATTTCAAAATTTTCCTACGCACACGCAAGATCATGGTGATGCACAGCAACGAGAGGGAAGAGTGTTGTCTACGTACCAATGCAGACCGACTGCGGAAGCGATCACACAACATAGAGGAAGTAGTCGTACGTCTTCTTCCCGATCCGACCGATCCAAGTACCGTTACTCCGGCACCTCCGAGTTCTTGGCACACGTTCAGCTCGATGATGTTCCTCGGGCTCCGATCCAGCAAAGCGTCGAGGAAGAGTTTAGTCAGCACGACGGCGTGATGACGATCTTGATGTACTACCGACGCAGGGCTTCGCCAAAGCACTACAACGGTACGATCGAGGTGGAATTTGGTGGCAGGGGGCACCGCACACGGCTAAGGAAAGATCTCAAGGATCAAGTTGTGTGTCTTGGGGTGCCCCCTGCCCCCGTATATAAAGGACCAGGGGATAGGACTCCCCCCCTCAATCCTATTCCAATTAGGACTCAAGGGGGGAAAGAGAAGAGAGGGGGCCGGCCCACTTCTCCTAGACCTACTAGGACTTGGGGAAAGGGGGGGCGCCGGCCAGCTTGTGGGCTGCCTCTTTTCTCTTTTCCACTAAGGCCCAATAGGCCCATTAGCCTCCCGGGGGGTTCCGGTAACCCTCCCGGTATTCCGGTAAAATCCCGATTTCACCCGGAACACTTCCGGTGTACAAACATAGGCTTCCAATATATCAATCTTTACGTCTCGACCATTTCGAGACTCCTCGTCATGTCCGTGATCTCATCCGGGACTCCGAACAACCTTCGGTACATCAAAATGCATAAACTCATAATAACTGTCATCGTAACATTAAGCGTGCGGACCCTACGGTTCGAGAAAAATGTAGACATGACTGAGACACGTCTCCGGTCAATAACCAATAGCGGGACCTGGATGCCCATATTGGCTCCTACATATTCTACGAAGATCTTTATCGGTCAGACCGCATAACAACATACGTTGTTCCCTTTGTCATCGGTATGTTACTTGCCCGAGATTCGATCGTCGGTATCCAATACCTAGTTCAATCTCGTTACCGGCAAGTCTCTTTACTCGTTCCGTAATACATCATCTCACAACTAACTTATTAGTTGCAGTGCTTGCAAGGCTTATGTGATGTGCATTACCGAGAGGGCCCAGAGATACCTCTCCGACAATCGGAGTGACAAACCCTAATCTCGAAATACGCCAACCCAACATTTACCATTGGAGACACCTGTAGTACTCCTTTATAATCACCCAGTTACGTTGTGACATTTGGTAGTACCCAAAGTGTTCCTCCGGTAAACGGGAGTTGCATAATCTCATAGTTATAGGAACATGTATAAGTCATGAAGAAAGCAATAGCAACATACTAAACGATCGGGTGCTAAGCTAATGGAATGGGTCATGTCAATCAGATCATTCTACTAATGATGTGACCTCGTTAATCAAATAACAACTCCTTGTTCATGGTTAGGAAACATAACCATCTTTGATTAACGAGCTAGTCAAGTAGAGGCATACTAGTGACACTCTGTTGGTCTATGTATTCACACATGTATTATGTTTCCGGTTAATACAATTCTAGCATGAATAATAAACATTTATCATGAAGTAAGGAAATAAATAATAACTTTATTATTGCCTCTAGGGCATATTTCCTTCAGTCTCCCACTTGCACTAGAGTCAATAATCTAGATTACACAGTAATGATTCTAACACCCATGGAGCCTTGGTGCTGATCATGTTTTGCTCGTGGAAGAGGCTTAGTCAACGGGTCTGCAACATTCAGATCCGTATGTATCTTGCAAATCTCTATGTCTCCCACCTGGACTAAATCCCGGATGGAGTTGAAGCGTCTCTTGATGTGTTTGGTTCTTTTGTGAAACCTGGATTCCTTTGCCAAGGCAATTGCACCAGTATTGTCACAGAAGATTTTCATTGGACCCGATGCACTAGGTATGACACCTAGATCGGATATGAACTCCTTCATCCAGACTCTTCGTTTGCTGCTTCCGAAGCAGCAATGTACTCCGCTTCACATGTAGATCCCGCTACGACGCTTTGTTTAGAACTGCACCAACTGACAGCTCCACCGTTTAAAGTAAACACGTATCCGGTTTGCGATTTAGAATCGTCCGGATCAGTGTCAAAGCTTGCATCAACGTAACCTCTTACGGTGAGCTCTTTGTCACCTCCATATACGAGAAACATATCCTTAGTCCTTTTCAGGTATTTCAGGATATTCTTGACCGCTGTCTAGTGATCCACTCCTGGATTACTTTGGTACCTCCCTGCTAAACTTATAGCAAGGCACACATCAGGTCTGGTACACAGCATTACATACATGATAGAGCCTATGGCTGAAGCATAGGGAACATCTTTCATTTTCTCTCTATCTTCTGCAGTGGTCGGGCATTGAGTTTGACTCAACTTCACACCTTGTAACACAGGCAAGAACCCTTTCTTTGCTTGATCCATTTTGAACTTCTTCAAAATCTTGTCAAGGTATGTGCTCTGTGAAAGTCCAATTAAGCGTTTTGATCTATCTCTATAGATCTTTATGCCTAATATGTAAGCAGCTTCCCCGAGGTCTTTCATCGAAAAACTTTTATTCAAGTATCCCTTTATGCTATCCAGAAATTCTATATCATTTCCAATCAGCAATATGTCATCCACATATAATATCAGAAATGCTACAGAGCTCCCACTCACTTTCTTGTAAATACAGGCTTCTCCAAAAGTCTGTATAAAGCCAAATGCTTTGATCACACTATCAAAGCGTTTATTCCAACTCCGAGATGCTTGCACCAGTCCATAAATGGATCGCTGGAGTTTGCATACTTTGTTAGCTCCTTTTGGATCGACAAAACCTTCTGGTTGTATCATATACAACTCTTCTTGCAGGAATCCATTCAGGAATGCAGTTTTGACATCCATCTGCCATATTTCATAATCATAAAATGCGGCAATTGCTAACATAATTCTGACGGTCTTAAGCATCGCTACGGGTGAGAAAGTCTCATCGTAGTCAACCCCTTGAACTTGTCGAAAACCTTTTGCGACAAGTCGAGCTTTATAGACAGTAACATTACCGTCAGCGTCAGTCTTTTTCTTGAAGATCCATTTATTCTCAATTGCTTGCCGATCATCGGGAAAGTCAACCAAAGTCCATACTTTGTTCTCATACATGGATCCCATCTCAGATTTCATGGCCTCAAGCCACTTTGCGGAATCTGGGCTCACCATCGCTTCTTCATAGTTCGTAGGTTCATCATGATCTAGTAGCATGACTTCCAGAACTGGATTACCGTACCACTCCGGTGCGGATCTCACTCTGGTTGATCTACGTGGTTCAGTAGAATCTTGCTCTGAAGTTTCATGATCTTCATCATTAGCTTCCTCACTGATTGGTATAGGTGTCGCAGAAACAGTTTTCTGTGATGTACTATTTTCCAATAAGGGAGCAGGTACAGCTACCTCGTCAAGTTCTACTTTCCTCCCACTCACTTCTTTCGAGAGAAACTCCTTCTCCAGAAATGATCCATTCTTAGCAACGAATATCTTGCCTTCGGATCTGTGATAGAAGGTATACCCAACAGTTTCATTTGGGTATCCTATGAAGACACATTTCTCCGCTTTGGGTTCGAGCTTATCAGGTTGAAGCTTTTTCACATAAGCATCGCAGCCCCAAACTTTAAGAAACGACAACTTTGGTTTCTTGCCAAACCATAGTTCATAAGGCGTCGTCTCAACGGATTTTGATGGTGCCCTATTTAGCGTGAATGCGGCTGTCTCTAAAGCATAACCCCAAAACGATAGCGGTAAATCAGTAAGAGACATCATAGATCGCACCATATCTAGTGAAGTACGATTACGATGTTCGGACACACCATTACGCTGTGGTGTTCCGGGTGGCGTGAGTTGCGAAACTATTCCACAATTTTTCAAATGTACACCAAACTCGTAACTCAAATATTCTCCTCCACGATCAGATCGTAGAAATTTTATTTTCTTGTTACGATGATTTTCAACTTCACTCTGAAATTCCTTAAACTTTTCAAATGTTTCAGACTTATGTTTCATTAAGTAGATATACCCATATCTGCTTAAATCATCTGTGAAGGTGAGAAAATAACGATATCCGCCACGAGCTTCAATATTCATCGGACCACATACATCGGTATGTATGATTTCCAACAAATCTGTTGCTCTCTCCATAGTACCGGAGAACGGTGTTTTAGTCATCTTGCCTATGAGGCACGGTTCGCAAGTACCAAGTGATTCATAATCAAGTGATTCCAAAAGCCCATCAGTATGGAGTTTCTTCATGCGCTTTACACCGATATGACCTAAACGGCAGTGCCACAAATAAGTTGCACTATCATTATCAACTTTGCATCTTTTGGCTTCTACATTATGAATATGTGTATTACTATCTTCGAGATTCAACAAGAATAGACCACTCTTCAAAGGTGCATGACCATAAAAGATATTATTCATATAAATAGAACAACCATTATTCTCTGATTTAAATGAATAACCGTCTCGCATTAAACAAGATCCAGATATAATGTTCATGCTCAACGCTGGCACCAAATAACAATTATTTAGGTCTAATATTAATCCCGAAGGTAGATGTAGAGGTAGCGTGCCGACCGCGATCACATCGACTTTGGAACCGTTTCCCACGCGCATCGTCACCTCGTCCTTTGCTAGTGTCCGCTTATTCTGTAGTCCCTGTTTCGAGTTGCAAATATTAGCAACAGAACAGTATCAAATACCCAGGTGCTACTGCGAGCTCTAGTAAGGTACACATCAATAACATGTATATCACATATACCTTTGCTCACTTTGCCATCCTTCTTATCCGCCAAATACTTGGGGCAGTTCCGCTTCCAGTGACCAGTCTGCTTGCAGTAGAAGCACTCAGTTTCAGGCTTAGGTCCAGACTTGGGTTTCTTCTCTTGAGCAGCAACTTGCTTACTGTTCTTTTTGAAGTTTCCCTTCTTCTTCCCTTTGCCCTTCTTCTTGAAACTAGTGGTTTTGTTAACCATCAACACTTGATGATCCTTCTTGATTTCTACCTCCGCAGCTTTTAGCATTGCGAAGAGCTCGGGAATAGTCTTGTTCATCCCTTGCATATTATAGTTCATCACGAAGCTCTTGTAGCTTGGTGGCAGTGATTGGAGAATTCTGTCAATGACGCAGTCATCTGGAAGATTAACTCCCATCTGAATCAAGTGATTATTATACCCAGACATCTTGAGTATATGCTCACTGACAGAACTGTTTTCCTCCATCTTACAGCTATAGAACTTATTGGAGACTTCATATCTCTCAATTCAGGCATTTGCTTGAAATATTAACTTCAACTCCTGGAACATCTCATATGCTCCATGACGTTCAAAACGTCGTTGAAGTCCCGATTCTAAGCCGTAAAGCATGGCACACTGAACTATCGAGTAGTCATCAGCTTTGCTCTGCCAGACGTGCATAACATCTGGCGTTGCTCCAGCAGCAGGCCTGTCACCCAGCGGTGCTTCCAGGACGTAATTCTTCTGTGCAGCAATGAGGATAATCCTCAGGTTACGGACCCAGTCCGTGTAATTGCTACCATCATCTTTCAACTTTGCTTTCTCAAGGAACGCATTAAAATTCAACGGAACAATAGCACGAGCCATCTATCTACAAGCAACATAAACAAGCAAGATACTATCAGGTACTAAGTTCATGATAAGTTTAAGTTCAGTTAATCAAATTACTTAGGAACTCCCACTTAGATAGACATCCCTCTAATCCTCTAAGTGATTACGTGATCCAAATCAACTAAACCATAACCGATCATCACGTGAGATGGAGTAGTTTTCAATGGTGAACATCGTCATGTTGATCATATCTACTATATGATTCACGCTCGACCTTTCGGTCTCTGTGTTCCGAGGCCATATCTGCATATGCTAGGCTCGTCAAGTATAACCTGAGTATTCTGCGTGTGCAAAACTGGCTTGCACCCGTTGTAGATGGACGTAGAGCTTATCAGACCCGATCATCACGTGGTGTCTGGGCACGACGAACTTTGGCAACGGTGCATACTCAGGGAGAACACTTCTTGATAATTTAGTGAGAGATCATCTTATAATGCTACCGTCAATCAAAGCAAGATAAGATGCATAAAAGGATAAACATCACATGCAATCAATATAAGTGATATGATATGGCCATCATCATCTTGTGCTTGTGATCTCCATCTCCGAAGCACCGTCATGATCACCATCGTCACCGGCGCGACACCTTGATCTCCATCGTAGCATCGTTGTCGTCTCGCCAATCTTATGCTTCCACGACTATTACTACCGTTTTAGTAATCTAGTAAAGCATTACATCGCGATTGCATTGCATACAATAAAGCGACAACCAAATGGCTCCTGCCAGTTGCCGATAACTTAGTTACAAAACATGATCATCTCATACAATAAAATCAGCATCATGCCTTGACCATATCACATCACAACATACCCTGCAAAAACAAGTTAGACGTCCTGCACTACAACGGTACGATCGAGGTGGAATTTGGTGGCAGGGGGCACCGCACACGGCTAAGGAAAGATCTCAAGGATCAAGTTGTGTGTCTTGGGGTGCCCCCTGCCCCCGTATATAAAGGACCAGGGGAGGGGGTTCGGCCGGCTAGGGGGAGAGGGCGCAGGTGGAGTCCTACTCCCACCGGGAGTAGGACTCCCCCCCTCAATCCTATTCCAATTAGGACTCAAGGGGGGAAAGAGAAGAGAGGGGGCCGGCCCACTTCTCCTAGTCCTACTAGGACTTGGGGAAAGGGGGGGCGCCGGCCAGCTTGTGGGCTGCCTCTTTTCTCTTTTCCACTAAGGCCCAATAGGCCCATTAGCCTCCCGGGGGGTTCCGGTAACCCTCCCGGTATTCCGGTAAAATCCCGATTTCACCCGGAACACTTCCGGTGTCCAAACATAGGCTTCCAATATATCAATCTTTACGTCTCGACCATTTCGAGACTCCTCGTCATGTCCGTGATCTCATCCGGGACTCCGAACAACCTTCGGTACATCAAAATGCATAAACTCATAATAACTGTCATCGTAACATTAAGCGTGCGGACCCTACGGTTCGAGAACAATGTAGACATGACCGAGACACGTCTCCGGTCAATAACCAATAGCGGGACCTGGATGCCCATATTGGCTCCTACATATTCTACGAAGATCTTTATCGGTCAGACCGCATAACAACATACGTTGTTCCCTTTGTCATCGGTATGTTACTTGCCCGAGATTCGATCGTCGGTATCCAATACCTAGTTCAATCTCGTTACCGGCAAGTCTCTTTACTCGTTCCGTAATACATCATCTCACAACTAACTTATTAGTTGCAGTGCTTGCAAGGCTTATGTGATGTGCATTACCGAGAGGGCCCAGAGATACCTCTCCGACAATCGGAGTGACAAACCCTAATCTCGAAATACGCCAACCCAACATTTACCATTGGAGACACCTGTAGTACTCCTTTATAATCACCCAGTTACGTTGTGACATTTGGTAGTACCCAAAGTGTTCCTCCGGTAAACGGGAGTTGCATAATCTCATAGTTATAAGAACATGTATAAGTCATGAAGAAAGCAATAGCAACATACTAAACGATCGGGTGCTAAGCTAATGGAATGGGTCATGTCAATCAGATCATTCTACTAATGATGTGACCTCGTTAATCAAATAACAACTCCTTGTTCATGGTTAGGAAACATAACCATCTTTGATTAACGAGCTAGTCAAGTAGAGGCATACTAGTGACACTCTGTTGGTCTATGTATTCACACATGTATTATGTTTCCGGTTAATACAATTCTAGCATGAATAATAAACATTTATCATGAAGTAAGGAAATAAATAATAACTTTATTATTGCCTCTAGGGCATATTTCCTTCACTTGCCGTGCTCAAGCGTGAGCGGGAGAAGGACGCCCACAGCCACTCGGAGCTGCAGGCCCGTCTCGCCGAGAAGGGCCAGGAACTTAGCGCTGCCAAGGACTCCAACGCAGATCTTGAGTTGAAGCTGACCACTTTGACCAAGGCGCTGGACGGCGCCAAGGAGCAGGAGACGGCCCTGAAGGAGGAGGTCAAGGTCGGCAAGGCATTGCTGGCGAGTGCTGCTGCCGCCCAGAGCATTTTCCGGGAGAATGTGGAGCACTGGACGGAGGGTCTCGTGGATGTTGCCGCAGACATTGACAGGGAGCTGGCACAGCTGGGGATGGAGGATCTTGGGTATCCCTCCGACGAGAACCTCCAACCCAGCGCCAAGCTCACCTCGTTCTTCAAAGGCGTGGCGACGGCCCTCCAGCGACTCCGGGAGAGGATCCCAAAGCAGCTGGCCGACGAGTCGCGCAAGATCTGCGCGGGAGCTCTTCAAAAGGCATTGGTGAAGGTGGCCTTCCACAACCCGGGCCTCAACCTCACCAATGTCCTCAGGACCCTGCCGCCGGATGCTGATCTGGAGGCACTCAAGACCCTTGTCGCACCCATTGTGGACAAGGTGAGCGGGATCAAGAGGGTTGAGGGCGATCGCGTAGACTAGGCCGCCCGTTTTCTTCTTTTCTTGTCGCCGCTGGTCATGTTATGAGAACAATCTGTTAGAGCCGCGGCAAGCTACCTTGTAATATAACTTTATTTCGGGTAATGATTGCAATGTTATTTCCTTTACTTGAGTCCTTCCTTTGTATGTTTTTGCCCTACGCTTTTAGGGAACTTGCCGGCGCAGGCACCTTGGCCGCGAGCGCTGAGTGCGGGACGTCAGCAACCTGCTGGCGGTGCCGCTACCGACAAGAAACCTTGTCGCAACTAGTCGCAGCTCACTTAAGTTGTTGAGTGGACTCGAAACAAAGTAAGGGCGCAACTAGCTACGAGTTGGTTCCTCTGCGCACAGGTTTTCCATACAAAGCACGGTCGTTCAAGGAAGATAACTTAAAAATTTAAAAAATCTGATTGCTCAAACTTTGGCAACTTAGCTTTTCTGTCGTTTGCTTCCCGGCAAGGCGAAACTTTCTTGAACGACGTCTGGTCCATACCATATCTTCTCCTTTCCCCTCGGCAAACTTGTGGGCGAGGGACCCTTCCTTTCCTTGAGAAAAAAGAAAGAGGAGAAAATAAAGATATGGAGCCTTATGGCTCGTTGTTGCTTACCGGGGGTAGGTGCTACACAAATTGTCAGATAACACATGTGAAAAATAGAAAGCATGAAATTGACAAGGTGCGCGGAGCACATGAGCTTTATGCATGGGATCTGCGCCCGGCTTTGTACAAAGGATTACATGCAACAGCGGCAAGACTTGTACAAAAGGTGGTTGCCAGAACGGGTTCCAGCAACCGCGCCTTACGGGTAAAACTTACGAAGATGCTCAATGTTCCAGGAGTTGCTCACTGGAATGCCATCTTCGGTCTCAAGGCGGACAGCGCCAGGCCTAGTGACTCGTTTCACCCGGTAAGGGCCTTCCCACTTCGGCGTCAACTTATTGGAATTCTTGGCGGACTGAACACGCCGAAGAACAAGGTCGCCTTCCTCGAGACTTCTGGCGTTAACTTTGCGGCTATGGTAGCGGTGCAAAGCTTGCTGGTAGCGAGCAGCTCGTACATCAGCCTGAAGACGGTCTTCCTCAAGGAGCAGCGCGTCATCTTGTCGCAGTTGCTCTTGCTCAAGCTCATCATAAGCGAGCACTCGAGGTGACCCGTATACGAGTTCCATGGGGAGAACTGCCTCTGCTCCATAGACTAGAGCGAAAGGTGTCTGGCCAGTGGCTCGATTTGGCGTCGTCCTGATCGACCAAAGAACCACCGGCAGCTCCTCGATCCAGTTTCTTCCGCACTTCTGCAGCCTGTCGAAAGTTCTGGTCTTGAGCCCACGCAGCACTTCAGCATTTGCCCTCTCCGCTTGACCGTTGCTTCTCGGGTGAGCAACAGAAGCGAAGCAGACCTTGGCGCCAAGATCTTGGACGTACTGCATGAAGGTGCGGCTCATGAATTGCGTACCGTTGTCGGTGATTATCCTGTTAGGGATCCCGAAGCGGCAAACAATCGACCTGAAGAACTTGACTGCTGACTGTGCTGTCACCTTCCTCACTGCTTCCACTTCCGGCCACTTTGTGAACTTGTCGATTGCAACATACAAGTACTCAAAGCCCCCGACTGCTCGGGGAAAGGGGCTGAGGATGTCGAGCCCCCAGACCGAAAATGGCCAGGATAAAGGGATCCTCTGGAGAGCTTGAGCTGGCTGGTGTATCTGCTTGGAATGGAACTGGCACGCTTCACACTTGGTTACTTGTGCAGTTGCATCCTGGAGGGCTGTCGGCCAAAAGAAACCTTGCCTGAATGCTTTGCCGGCAAGTGCTCTTGCGCCAATGTGGTGACCACATATGCCTCCATGTATCTCTGCCAACAGCTTTTGTCCATCTTCCCGGTGAATACACTTCAATTTCACACCGTTGAGTCTTCTTCTGTACAGTGTGTTGTCGACAAACTGGTACATACTTGACTGCCGGGCTACTCTTTCCGCTTCTTCTTGCTCTTCGGGAAGTTCTCCTGTCTGAAGGAAACGGACAATCTGCTGTGCCCATGCTGGAGCTTGTGGCTCGACAACAAGGACTAAAGGCACATCTGCTGCTGCGAGAACATCCGCTTCTACGGCGAGAACCTGCGGCTCAGCCGAAGCTTGACGTTCCCCGGCAAGCTTGCCGGAGCAAAACTTGTCGGGAGCCTCTGCTTCAACGGAACAAACCCTAGGGCTTGCCGGAGCAGACTGCTCCTCAACACTCTTGGTGTTGATCCTGGGGACCTTCTTGGCGGCGGCTTCGGGAAGCTCTGCCAAAAAATAGTCACCAGAAGTCAACTTCCTCCTTTTGCTCTGTCCAGTTGATGGCATTACGGACGGTCGAGTCAGCTTGAGCACAAAGATCCCTGGTTCCACAGGTAACTTAAGTGCGGCGCACTTTGACAGGCCATCAGCAATGTCGTTCTGAGCTCTTGGAACATGCTCCATCTGTAGGCCGTCAAAGTGCTCTTCTAGCTTTCTCACTTCGTCAACATAGGCTTCCATCAACGGACTCTGATAATTCTTGTTCACTTGGCGGACGACAAGCTGTGAGTCACCCCTGACAATGAGCTTCTTGATCCCAAGGTCTGCCGCGATCCTAAGACCGGCAAGCAAGCCTTCATACTCCGCAGTATTGTTTGTTGCTTGCTCCTTGGGAAAGTGCATCTGGACTACGTACTTGAGGTGCTCTCCGGTGGGTGCGACAAGCAGCACGCCAGTGCCAGCGCCTTGCAGCGAGAAGGCACCATCAAAGTACATCAGCCACTCTTTGCTTGCTTCCTTGACGGGGATGCTCGTTTCTGGAATTTCTTCATCTGGTGTTGGCGTCCACTCTGCTATGAATTCTGCCAATGCTCTGCTTTGGATAGTTGAAGTACTCTCAAACTTGAGGCCAAAGCTTGACAGTTCCAGTGCCCACTCAACAATCCTGCCTGTTGCTTCTGGATTCTGTAGTGTCCTCTTCAGCGGAAAACGAGTGACAACTGTGATCTCATGTGCTTGGAAGTAATGGCGCAGCTTTCTCGAGGCCATGAGAAGGCCGAAAAGCAATTTCTGCACACCAGAGTACCTTGACCTAGCCCCCTGCAGAAGGGAACTGACAAAGTAAACTGGGTGTTGCACCATTCTCTTCTGCATCTCCTCGCGTACCTGCGCAGACCTATCTTTGTCGGGACCAGAGCTTGTTGGGGAAGCCCCCTGCTTGTCGCTGGATGCGCCTGCCGTGGTTGCTGGCTCGTCATCTGCCTCCCTCTCTGCTACTAACGCAGCACTAACCACTTAATTGGTTGCCGCTATATATAGCAGCAACTTCTCTTGTGGCTTAGGTGCGACAAGTATTGGAGTGGAGGACAGGTATCTCTTCAAGTCTTGCAGCACAGCCTCCGCTTCCGAAGTCCATTTCATTGGACCCGCCTTTTTCAAAATTTTGAAAAATGGCAGGGCGCGCTCAGCAGACCTAGAGATAAACCTACTGAGAGCAGCCACGCAACCGGCAAGTCTTCGTACATCCTTGACGCGCTTTGGTTCTTCGATCTGCTCAATGGCCTTGATCTTGTCGGGATTGGCTTCAATTCCCCGCTGAGACACGAAGAACCCGAGAAGCTTGCCGGAGGGGACTCCGAACACACACTTCTCGGGGTTGAGCTTGAGGTTGATCTTGCGCAGATTTGCAAAGGTCTCGTCTAAATCTTGAATTAGGGTTGCCTTGTCCTTGCTCTTGACCACTATGTCATCCATGTAGGCTTCCACATTTCTGTGCATTTGTGGCTCAAGAGCGACATGGACTACCCTTGCAAATGTTGAACCAGCATTCTTTAAATCGAAAGGCATCCGTATGAAACAGTACATGCCACATGGAGTGATGAATGCGGTCTTCTCCTCATCTTCTTCTGCCATGAAGATTTGATGGTATCCTGAGTATGCGTCAAGAAATGAAAGCAAGTCACATCCGGCCGTGGAGTCAACAATCTGGTCAATGCGCGGCAAGGGAAATGGGTCTTTGGGACAAGCTTTATTAACATCGGTAAAGTTGATACAAAGCCTCCATTTCCCGTTTGCCTTGCGCACGACTACAGGATTGGCCAACCACGTAGGATGGAGCACTCCTCTGACAAGGCCCGCTGCTTCCAATTTCTTGATCTCTTCTGCAATGAATTCTTGGCACTCCACTACTTGCTTCCTGACCTTCTGCTTGACGGGCCGCGCATGAGGACAAACGGCAAGATGGTGCTCAATTACTTTCCTGGGAACACCGGGGATGTCAGACGGTTGCCATGCAAACACGTCGACGTTCGCCCGCAGGAAAGCAATGAGCGCGCTTTCCTATTTAGGGTCAAGAGTGACACTGATGGTGAAGGTACCACCAGTGCCGTCCTCCTTGGCGGACACTTTCTTGGTCTCTGGCGGAGCTGCCATTGCCTTCTTACACTTGCCGGTGGAGCTCGATGGTGCGTCCTCGACGGTAGCGCAGCACTCCGAAGAGGTGCGCTTGCCAGAGTGGGCATCAAAACTCTTGCCGGGCTTGGTATTCTTCTTCCCCCCGGGAGCTTCAACGGCAAGTGACTTGCGATCTGTTGCGGCTGCCGCTTCCCGGTAGATCTTGTCGGCGTAGATAAGAGCATCCTTCTTGTCTCCAGGGACAGAGATGACGCTTATCGGGCCTGGCATCTTCAGCATGTTGTATGCGTAGTGAGAGGCTGCCATGAACTTGGCGAGTGCTGGATGACCGAGTATCCCATTGTAAGGCAATGGAAAATCGGCAACGTCAAAAGTGACCCTCTCAATCCTGAAGTTCAACTCGCTGCCAAATGTTACTGGCAACGTGACCTTCCCCTTCGGCTGGCTCCTTCCCGGGTTGATTCCTTGGAATGTGCCGGTCTCTTCAAGCTTGCTGTCAGGGATCTGGAGTTTCTAGAGTACAGCGGAGGAGATCAGGTTCAAGCCGGCCCCGCCGTCAACTAGCATCTTAGTGACCTTGAGGTTGCGGATAGTTGGTGAAACCAACATCGGCAAGCACCCGACCGCAGTTGTGCGATCAGGGTGGTCCTCAATATCAAAGATGATAGGCGTGCTGGACCATTTCAGAAGCTTGCATGACTCGACAGGTGGTTCCGCCGCATTGACTTCCCGCACCCACTGCTTGAGTTGGCGGTGTGAAGTATGCAGAGAAGCACCGCCGTCAATGCACAAGACCTCTGTGGCTTTCTGGAACTCCTGCTCACTGGTCTCGACATCATCCATGTCTTCGTCGTCGTCGTCGTCTTCATCCTTGTCGCGGCCGCGGGGAGGTCTGTCTCCTTGCCGCTGCTTGGCCTTGCCGCGGCGTCCTCCTCGGCCGGCGCGCTTCTTGCCGGATTCTCCAGCGCCTCCTTGGGCCCTCTCCTTGTCGCGTCGCTCGTATTCAGCCTTTTGCTGCTGGACAAGCTGCTCAACCTTCTTGCAGCTCTGGAGGTCATGGCCCTTGGTGCGGTGGATCTTGCAGTACTGCTTGTCGGTGCCGTCCTGCTTGTCGGCGACCGCCACAGCCTGGAAGTTGGTGCATGCGGCGATCTCCTTGCCGGAGCTACCAGCTTTGGCTTTCTTGGCGCCACCTCCGTTGCCGGACTGCTCAACGACTAGCACATCTTTGCCTTTCTTCTTCCTGTTGTTCCACCACCGGTTTTTCTTTGCCGGGGCAGCATCCTCGCTGTCAGATCCTCCTGCTCCTGTATTCTCTCCGGGGAGTTTCCTCCCTTCCTCAGCACGTGCACACTTGTCGGCCAGGGCATACAGCTCACTGACGTCTCTGATCTTGCACATCACCATCTCCTCCCGCATCCTGCGGTTACACACGTTCTGATGGAATGCACTGATGACCGCGGCAGGGTGGACATCTGGGATGTTGTGCTGTACACGGCTGAATCTCTGAATGTACTTGCGCAGGGGCTCTCCTTCCTTCTGGGCAAGCAGGTGAAGGTCACTCTCTTGGCCATGAGGTTTGTGGCCGCCTGTAAAGGCGCCGACAAACTGATGGCATAGGTTTGCCCAGGAGGATATGGAGTTGTCCGACAAATGCATGAGCCAGGACCTGACGTTGGGTTTGAGCACCAGCGGGAAGTAGTTGGCAAGGATCTTGTCGTCTCGCCCCCCGGCAGCTTGCGCCGCGATGGTGTAGATGCTGAGGAACTCCGACGGATGCGACTTGCCGTCGTACTTCTCTGGTACATCTGGCTTGAAATTCTTCTTGCCGGGCCACTGGACTTGCCGCAGCTCACGAGTAAACGCAGGGCAACCTACCGCGTACGGCAAGTCGCCTGGTTCCCCTGGCGCATGCATGTCGACAGAAGGCCCAGCGCGCTGGTCTGATTGACGCCGCGCTTCTCTTCGGCGCTCGATGCGAGTACGAGCGTCTTCTTGCTGTCGTTCATGAAGAACTTGGCGCTGATCGCGACGAGCTCGAGGATCTGATGACGCGGTGGAGTCGCTGTCGGGGTGGATCCGGCGAGTCGGCGATCTTGGCCTTCGGGGCGGGGAGTGCACGGTGGTTGCACCCCCACCGGTCTTGTCGCCATCGGCTCGTGCCTGGCTGACTTGCCGCGGCTGCGATGTACTCGGCTGCCGTGGAGTGTCGCCGTTGGCGAAGCCGGTGCGACTCTGAATGGTGGCCCTCCAGTCGTCGATCTTGTCTGCCGCTGGAGGGTAGTTTAGGAGCAGTTGAGCTCGCGCCAAAGCTTCTGCTGAAGTGACAGGTGGCGGCGGCGAACGGTGTGAGGAGCGGGATATGCTTGGACTTCTAACCATGTTAGAAGGAGCAGTATCTCGTCCAGGCGACCGTGCCCCGCTCGCGCCAGCATGTTGGCGTGCATGCTGGTCTTGAGCACTCCGAGATCCACCAGTTCGATCTTGGCCCAGCAGGGTACCGTGAGTACCATGACGCTGTTGGTCCCGCGCCTCCTGGGATGGGCACGGTGCATGTACGGATGCCGAGGTCTTGGAGTGCGCCCGATCGTTGTGGGAGCCGACTGCGCCGCCGATGGGCAGCGCAGCCTTGTCCTTGGACCTGGCAGCACCGTGAGCTCCCTCGTCGATGCCCGTTCTTCCGCCGGCGTCTACCCCACCAGCCGTTTGCTCCGGCGATGGTGGGTTCGGCGTGGACGGAGCAGCCGCCTCCGAAGCCTTCTTCTTCGGCAGCATGTCGATGAAGACGATGAAGATTTAGCTCGTGCAAACACCGGATCAGGTTCACACAACCTCGACGCACCCCCTACCTGGCGCGCCAAAGATGTCAGGGGACTAATCCACGAACACCTATGGGACCGGCGGACCGAGCCCCTTTTGGTTCGGCAGGGGGGCGTAGATCGCACGAAGAGCAGATCGAGGCGAAGCACACGAGCAGTTTACCCAGGTTCGGGCCGCACGGATGCGTAAAACCCTACTCCTGCTTTGTGGTTTGTATTGAGTTCTTGCTCGGGAGCGCTGTGCACTACAGTACACACCAGTAGCTAACGAGACCGAGCGTGAGTGTTCTCTTCGACCGACCTTCCCCTCTACGTTGCGCATGGGCCTCCTTTTATATGCTCAAGGGGTCACCGACAGGTGGCAACGTAGACAAGGGTAAAAATGGAAAGATGTTGCGGTTGGTATAGCCGCCTGCTATAGTGTATCATACCTAACCCTGACGGCAGGGGACAAGGGCATTAAATGCCCGTCCGCGTCGCCCAAATAGTGCAAAAGGGACCGCCAGGGACGCCACCGATCGCCACGATGGCAATCTTGTCAGCGCCGCTTGCCATCGTGTACCGCTGGCTGCACAGCCTCCCGCCACGTACGCCTGGAAGGGTCCCAGAGCGATACGTTGGTGGATGTGCTGGAGCGCAGGTACAGAGTGGAAGCTTGCCGCGGCAAGCGCCTTGCCGCGGTCGTTGTCTTGTCGTGTCCGGGAGCTTGCCGCTCACCGGGCCTTGCCGGGACGCGTGGCGCGTCGCGGCAAGTTCCTTGAGATGCCTTGGTTGGCCTTCCCGGCAAGCTCCTCTTGCCGGGGTCTTGTCTCCTTGGCTTGGATACTTTGTTCTTGAATGGCTCCAAAGGAACCACGGGGGACCTTGGCGGTTACTCGGCAAGCCTTGCCGCAGGACGCTGCGACTGCCCGTGCACAAGTTCAGGATACTAGGGTACCCCTACTCTAGTACATCGACACACTTGATCTGCAATTTTATGTATTGATATTGATTTATCTAGATTGTTAATTGGGTGTTGTTTGATCCATCCCTGGCGGATCTAGTATTGCAGCGCAGGGGTGCCACTCAATAAAACAATTGTGCAGAGATCTCACAATTTAAATGCCATGTAAGCATCACGTAGTAGTACCATAATCGAGTCAACAAAAGAAATGATAGTCAGTTTGTTCGATTTGCAACTAATTTATACATGCCTTGATGCTGTTGTGTCTGAATTTGCTCATGCATTTACAAGATGTAACAAATATAGTAAGAAGCAATTAGTATTTGGGCATAAACAATATAGTGGGAGACAGGAACTATGCTTAGGCTCAAGGTAAAAGCTGCTCCTGGCCTGGCTCAATGCCTTTGGTCTCGCCTAGTCTATCACCGCAATCCGGCATGCCCGTGCTCACTGGCAGCCAGCTCGGCAGCGTGCAGTGCTCCCTCTAACTGGCCTACGTCTACTGCCGTTGGCCGTTGCACCAAATGACCTGACCACCCTAGACATTGAACCTATGAAATTTTCTTTACTGATCACTTCTAATGGAATAAGACATGCCTGAAAATAATAGTAACTTTGTGATGCAGCTGTACTCGACAGCTCATCCGACGAGGAGGTTAAAGTGGGCTGGTCATATCTAGCGCCTGAAGAAGCAAGGCAAGTATCCACTAGTCTGAAGGTAATCATGCTGTGCACTACTCATGGTAATGAAGTTCCTTCTATGATTGTCTTAGTTCATAAGTTATGTACATGGCATGATGCCAAGATGTGATACTGGACGTTACTAGTACTATTGTACTAGTACAGAAGTATGTTCATATTCTGTTGCATGATGCCAAAATGTGACAGTGACATAGCTGCTACTAGTACACTAGTCTAAAAGTAGGAGCATATGCGTGTGAGTGTGGCTGCTAGTAATCTTGAATGTAGAGATATGAGGTTATTTATGTCACATGATACTTCAAACTAGTATATCAGAGGAGTTGTTCAGTTTGTATAAAAAGGAAATTGCTTCTGGATCGGTATTGAGCATTGGAATACAAAATAAGTTTTGAATGCAACACATTTATGAGCTTATGCAAAAAATATGGTCTTTTCGTTTCCTCCATGGTAGTTTTTATATTATTTATTTACTTCACAACAGAAAGTTTCTTGGAAGTTTGTGCTATGATTTTCTCTTGTGTTGCCTGATGCCAAGATGCAACAGCAGCCAGAACTAGTCCTAGTGTAAAAGTAGGATCGTATGTATGTGGTTGCTGGTAATCTTTACTGTGGAGACTAGAGGTTCATTAATCAGAGGGTTGTTTAGTCTATATAAAAACTGATTTGCTTCTGGATCTATATCAGGCATTGCAACCTTGCAGGACTAAATAAGTTTCCAATGCAATTATGCAACAAATTTATAAGCTTGTAATGCAAAAAATCATGTTCTTTGGTTCCCCTCATTGTAGTTTTTGTATTTTGTATTTAGTTTGTTTTGCTTGGAATCCCTCGATAGGCAGCTCCCTACCTATTTCATATTTGATCTGCATATACTATGAATTTATGATACTCCCTCCGTTCACTTTTGTAAGTCATTTCAGACAACTCAAAATGGACTATTTTGTACATTGTCTGAAATGTCTTTGAGGTCTTATAAAAGTGAACAGAGGGAGTATTATAACTTATATTGCTTTGCTTCTGCCTTCTTTTGTAAAAATCATATACCTAATTAAGTGGCTAATGATTTATCTTATACTGTATGTTTTTCGGATGTGGACACATGCACACCTGTACAGACATACTATATTGCATTTTTTGCTTTGATTATTATCTAGATTTATGCCTACTTGTGGTCTCCAGTTTGATAGACCTGGTCCATATTTTTTATCATTATCGATGTGAATTACTGAACTATTGCTGCTGTGTACTTGAGCATTTGTAGGATGTTGGAGACAAATACAACATCAGTGTTGCTGGAAGAGAATGCCCGTAAGAGAAAGTCGGATGATGTGGGATGGGAGTATGGGAGTCTAGCCGATGTTTATAAGAAGGACAAAGTGAAGTGTTTGTTTTGTAACCATGTGATCGTTGGAGGTGTTTATTGTCACAAGCAGCATGTGGCTCACGTTGGTAATTTTGTGGCTAAATGCAAGAAAAGCTCGCAGGAAGCTAAAGATAGGTGCAAGAAATCTCTTGAGGAGGCATCTAAGAAGAGGAGGGAAAAGACTTCCCGTGAGCTAGAGCTCAGAGAAGGCATGAATATTTCTCGTGTTGGAGATGCTTAAGTTACTTGTATTGGAAGCGCTGAGCCACACAAGATAGGTCCCATTGACAGTGGACACGTCCTATTGATCCTAAATTAACTCAAGTTGTGCGTTTGTGTGGAACTATCCCTATTGTGACTTGAGAGAAGTCTTTCAAATAAGATTCTAGGAATAAAGTACTTGTGAACTTCAGCTCATAATTTATAATTTTATATGCCATATTGGGTCTTGTGTGATGTTTGCCTCAACTATATTTGAATATTTGATGTTCCTATGTTACTGCTACTTCCCTTAAGTAGATCATTTTTAGTTCTTCACATTGTTGTGATGTACTCCCTCCATCCCTTGATATTATCCAGATCTTATATCATGGGATGGAGGGAGTAATATTATCATTCAATTGTCCTAACCTACTGTAGTAGAAAATGCCTAAGGCTATGCCTAGCCAAAAAATTGTCCTCCTAGCCTGCTACCAAACAAAACGCCTTGGCCCGCCTAGGCTATGCCTAGGCAAGCTAGGCGCTAGGCAGAGGGTCATTGCCCGCCTACCGCCTAGCGCTTTTTCCAACCTTGTGCTAAATATATGAAGGATATCATTACTAATAAAAGAAAGATACCGGAAGCTGAAATTTCTACCATGCTTGCTAATTATACTTTTAAGGGTGGAATACCAAAGAAACTTCGAGACCCCGGAGTACCTACTATACCTTGCTCCATTAAAAGAAATTATATTAAAACTGCTTTGTGTGATCTTGGAGCCGGTGTTAGTGTTATGCCTCTCTCTTTATATCATAGACTTGACTTGAATAAGCTGACACCTACTGAACTATCTTTGCAAATGGCTGATAAATCAACTGCTATACCTGTCGGTATCTGTGAGGATGTTCCTGTTGTGGTTGCAAATGTTACTATTTTAACGTACTTTGTTATACTTGATATTCCCGAGGATGATAGTATGTCTATTAGTCTTGGAAGACCTTTTCTTAATACTGCAGGGGCTGTTATTGATTGCAACAAAGGCAATGTCACTTTTCATGTTAATGGTAATGAGCATACGGTACATTTTCCGAGGAAACAACCTCAAGTTCATAGTATCAACTCTATTGGGAAAATTCCATCGATTATATTTGGAGGTTTTGAATTTCCTCTTCCTACTGTCAAAAAGAAACATGATATTCTTATTATCGGGGATGTGCATATCCCCGTTGAGGTAACTTAGTGTTATTCGAAATTTCTCCGGTTTCATGATTATCGGAACGAGTTTGTTAACAAGACTTGATCAACCTTGTTAGTGGATTCTTTTTGATGAGCATGAGATGGATGAAACTAGAAGCACAAACTTCTGTACCCCCACTTTTACTTTCTGTTATTTATATTAAATAAAGTAAAAATAGTATTTTTTTGTCTGTTTCCTGACTTATCCGTGCAATATAAAAATATCCCGAAAATAAAAATCCTCAGAATGCCATGCCAATTTCATATGATTTTTTCGGGAATATTTGAGGATTTACTGTGCAAAAATTACCACGGGAGGAGCTGCCACCTAGCCATGGGGGTGGTGGGCGCGCCCCCCCTATGGGGCGTGCCCCCTGCCTCGTGGGCCCATGGTGGCCCTCCTCCACTTATCCCAGCACACATATTCTTCCTCTATCCCACACAAACCCGAAAAACCAACTCAAGCACGAGTTCCAGCCACTTTTGCTGTGATTTTCGATTTCCTTGCTCAAAGCACCTCTCGCAAAACTGCTTGGGGAGATTGTTCCTTGGTATGTGACTCCTCCATTGGTCCAATTAGTTTTTGTTCAAGTGCTTTATTCTTTGCAAATTTGTGCTGCATAGGTGACCATGTTCTTTAGCTTGCATGTCAAATTTATATGGTTCCAAGTAGTTCTAATGCTTGATTTAGGCTCTAGGCACTTGTAGGAGTAGTTGCTATCAGTTTTATTAAGTTTGGTTTATTTTTATTTTGAAGTTACTAAAAGTTTCAAAAAATTTCAGAATATAATGAGGAGATTTTTGAGGGGCTCATAGAGCCAAAGCTCGAAGGAAAAGGCACCGAAGCCAAAGTATAATTTGCTGCGCACCGCGGAGATTCGGGCGTGTGAATGGCCTTCTGAAGATTTCTTGAGAGCAGCCGGTATATATGAAGATTTTCATGAATTGGCTCACAATGCAGGCCTCACCGCTTTCCTCCACGACCAATGCGATCAGTATCTCTTACTCACAAATACCTTTGTGCAAAACTTTCATTTTCATTCTAGGAACTCACCACCTACGGTGGAATTTCATTTATATGATGAGCATAAGGAGATGTCACTTTATGATTTCTGTCAGATTTGTTTAGTCCCTTTTGAGGGCAAGACAGAAGAACCACATCATGATGATGTGGTCGGGTTTATTGATAATATTAGTGTAGGAGAAACCAGGAAGGTTTCCGATGCACGAATCACTAGCATACATTTTCCTGTTTTGTGTTACTTTGCATTATTTGCTAGTCGTTGTTTAATTGGACGCGGAAATTCTAGAAACCTTAGTATCCCTCATTTAATTATTCTGCTCCAAGGTTTATACAGTGATAACACTTTTAGTTTGGGCGGTATTATTCCTAGACGGTTGAATATGAACCATACTAAGGGCCCCATCTTTGGAGGCATCTATGCCACATGCCTAGCCGCACATTTTAACATACCTATTAGGCATGCTGAGAAGGAAGAAAAGGTGCTGCCCCATGTTTATCTAGATCATAAAAGTATGGTGGCACATGATTTTATTGTTAAAAATAGGCAGGGGAGCTTAAATATCAATTGTTCTTTAATAAACATCATCCTGAGACTATTACCTTGCCTGCTCCTCCTTTGTTTGATTTGACTGCAGGCACGTACCTTGTTCTGTTGACGGCTATTCACACCTACCGGAACCCTGCACCAGTCGAGGAGCCAGAACAGGAACCACAAGATGAGCCTCCACGACAATCTGTTTATTCTTGGGATCCAGAGATGACTGTCAGCCAGTGGCAGTCAGAGTCTTCTTCCTCATCGCAGTACGACCCCAACAACTATTATTATGGATATCCGCCAGGCCAGCCGTGGCCATAGACCAACTTAGGCCAAAAGCCTAAGCTTGGGGGAGTACGTATTTCTCACCGACATTACATTTATGTTCACACACACTCATTGCTAGATGTCGGTGCTCATACTTTTTCACTGTAATATCCATGCTAGTTTATTTTCTTTTTTCCCGTTTTCTTCTTGTGTGTTTGTTAAACCTTAAGAAAAACCAAAAAAATTAGTAGTAGTTTATTTCTCTGCTATAGTAGTAATAATTAAAAAGAAAACCCAAAAATATTTGTTGTTCTTCTTTTGCTTGTTGGGAGCTTTCACGTGTAAATAGTTTTATTTCTTTTCTTTTCTTTGGGGGTCAGTAGGAGAAGACCATAATTAAATTGTTGAAGTGGCTCTTATATGCATTATTGTTGAATGAACCAAGAGCCCATATTGCCTTGTCTTCTCCTGTTTATTGAATGCTCGCAGATTCCAGCTTAGTCCAATGCACGTGCACTCTTATTATTATTCACACCGTTCGGTTGTGCAAGTGAAAGGAAATTATGATGATATATGATGGACTGACTGAGATGAGAAAAGTTGGTATGAACTCGACCTCTTTTGTTTTTGTAAATATGATGAGCCCGTCGTTCTTGATTCAGCTTATTATGAATAAACATGTTTGCAATGACAATTGGAGATCATAGTTGCTTGTGCCATGCTTGATTAGCTATGAGTTATAATGATTTACCTTGTATGCCAACATGCCATTGAGATGATTATGATGTGGTATGATGGGGTGGTATCCTCTTTTGAATGATTTAAGTGACTTGACTTGGCACATGTTCACACATGTAGTTGAAACAAATCAACATAGCCTTCACGATATTTATGTTCATGGTGGATTATATCCTGCTCATGCTTGCATCCAATGTTTATTAATTTTAATGCATGTACATGGCTGTTGTCGCTCTCTAGTTGGTCGCTTCCCAGTCTTTTGCTAGCCTTCACCTGTACTAAGCGGGAATACTGCTTGTGCATCCAATCCCTTAAACCCCAAAGTTATTCCAGATGAGTCCACCATACCTTCCTATATGCGGTATCTACCTGCCGTTCCAAGTAAATTTGTATGTGCCAAACTCTAAACCTTCAAATAAACATTCTGTTTTGTATGCTCGAATAGCTCATGTATCAACCAAGGCTGTCCTTATCTTCCGTGTTAGGCGGGTTATTCTCAAGAGGAGTGGACTCCGCTCCTCACATGAGAAAATGGTTGGTCACCGGGATGCCCAGTCCCATGCTTTATGCAAACTAAATCAAAATTAATTGCAAACAAAACTCCCCCTGGGACCTGATGTATGTTGGAGGCACTCGTTGTTTCGAGCAAGCCATGGATTGATGTTTGTTGGTGGAGGGGGAGTATAAACTTTACCATTCTGTTTGGGAACTGCCTATAATGTGTTTAGCATGGAAGATATCGCCATCTCTTAGTTGTTACGTTGACAATGAAAGTATACCGCTCAAAATACAATTTACCTCTATTGCAAAACTGAGCTCTGGCACCTCTACAAATCCCTGCTTCCCTCTGCGAAGGGCTTATCCATTGAATTTTATGTTGAGTCATCACCCTCTTATTAAAAAAAGCACTAGCTGGAGAGCGCAGCCGTCATTTGCATTCATCACTGTTAATTTATATTGGGTATGACTATGATTGGATCTCTTTTACCATGAATTACAATGTCTAGTCAGTCCTTGATATTTAAAGGTGCTCTGCATTTATGTTTTGCGGTCTCAGAAAGGGCTAGCGAGATACCATCTTGTTACATCATATTATGATTGTTTTGAGAAAGTGTTGTCATCCGAGATTTATTATTATTGCTCGCTAGTTGATTATGCTATTGATATGAGTAATTTTGAGACCTGAGAATTATTGCAAATGTGGTTAGTTATGATCTATGCTGAAAACTTGAATGCTGGCTTGACATAGTTACAACAACAAGAGCAAACAGAGTTTGTAAAAGTTTTTCTTTCTTTCTTTCAGTTTGTCAACTGAATTGCTTAAGGACAAGCAAGGGTTTAAGCTTGGGGGAGTTGATACGTCTCCGTCGTATCTACTTCTCCAAACACTTTTGCCCTTGTTTTGGACTCTAACTTGTATGATTTGAATGGAACTAACCCGGACTTACGCTGTTTTCAGCAGAATTACCATGGTGTTGTTTTATGTGCAGAAAACAAATATTCTCGGAATGACTTGAAACTCCACGGAACATCTTAGAAAAAACAATAAAAAATCCTCACCAAAGATGAAGACCAGGGGGCCCACACCCTTCTCATGAGGGTGGGCCCCCCTAGGGCGCGCCCCCTACCTCGTGGCCCCCCTGGAAACCCTCCGACGCCAACTCCAACTCTCTATATATGCTTTCGGAGAGGAAAAAAATCAGAGAGAATAAATCATTGCGTTTTACGATACGGAGCCGCCGCCAAGCCCTAAAACCTCTCGGGAGGGCTGATCTGGAGTCCGTTCGGGGCTCCGGAGAGGGGGATTCGTCGCCGTCGTCATCATCAACCATCCTCCATCACCAATTTCATGATGCTCACCGCCGTGCGTGAGTAATTGCATCGTAGGCTTGCTGGACGGTGATGGGTTGGATGAGATTTATCATGTAATCGAGTTGGTTTTGTTAGGCTTTGATCCCTAGTATCCTTATGTTCTGAGATTGATGTTTCTATGACTTTGCTATGCTTAATGCTTGTCACTAGGGCCCGAGTGCCATGATTTCAGATCTGAACCTATTATGTTTTCATGAATATATGTGAGTTCTTGATCCTATCTTGCAAGTCTATAGTCACCTACTATGTGTTATAATCCGGCAACCCTGAAGTGACAATAATCGGGACCACTCCCGGTGATGACCATAGTTTGAGGACTTCATGTATTCACTATGTGCTAATGCTTTGTTCCGGTTCTCTATTAAAAGGAGGCCTTAATATCCCTTAGTTTCCAATAGGACCCCGCTGCCACGGGAGGGTAGGACAAAAGATGTCATGCAAGTTCTTTTCCATAAGCACGTATGACTATATAGGGAATACATGCCTACATTACATTAACGAATTGGGGTTAGTTCTGTGTCACCCTAAGTTATGACTGTTACATGATGAACCACATCCGGCATAATTATTCATCACTGATCCGGTGCCTATGAGTTTTCTATATATTGGTTCTCGCTTATTTACTTTCCCGCTGCTACTGTTACAATCACTACAAAATACCAAAAACATTACTTTTGCTGTCTTTACTTTTGTTGCCGCTACCACCACTATCATATTACTTTGCTACTAAACACTTTGCTGCAGATACTAAGTTTCCAGGTGTGGTTGAATTGATAACTCAGCTGCTAATACTTGGGAATATTCTTTGGCTCCCCTTGTGTCGAATCAATAAATTTGGGTTGAATACTCTACCCTCGAAAACTGTTGCGATCCCCTATACTTGTGGGTTATCACATGCATATGTATGGAGGTGATGCGTGCATGCATGTTTGAATACACAACATTGATGTCGCGCGTGCGTCAAAAATCGTACACTAGCTCCCCACACAGAGCGGGATCGGTTCATGATGTGTCGTTGTACTAGCCACTTCAACTCGATGGGAGTGATTCATGCGTACACATGCATGTGTGTGTGCTCAAACTGTATCATGCACGTCATCCGAGAGCAAAAATAATAATCCCCTCCTAAGTCAAATTAAACTCTCTTGTTGTCAGGCAAAAAGTAGTGATGGATCAAGCGGGCCCATAGATGGAAAGCATTGATATCGCTGATAACTGCTTAAGTGGGTGCGAGAGGACAACCACCACCGCTTTGCATGTGGGCAAAACATATATATGTTGAATACCCAAAATGCACAACTTTGATGTGCCACATGCCTCAAAAACCATAAACCATGCACCCACACAGAGCGAGGTTAACCAAGCGTACTACATATGATGGTCCCCTTCCCCTCTCTTCACCGCATACTATATGCTCCTGCTGTAATATATGTACAACCCAAAAGAATCCTCATCAATGGTGAAATTAATTAACCTCTCCCGATGTAGGTCAAAGTGATGCATGCATGCATCGACGATGGCCTCATGGGCCCATGGATGGAAGCGTCACACGTGAGTGTACTAGCTAGGATATGCATGTGGCCCAACAAGGTGTTGTGTGATGTTTGAATAGCCAATTTTGCAATTTTGATGTGGCACATGCTTCGGAAACCAAAAAGTCCTGACACTGAGTGAGGTGTACTTGATCACGGACATGTACATATAGTATATATGCTAGTCCCCTCCCACCTCTTTGACGCATACTATATACCACCATAACACAAACTAAAAAGATTATACCTTGGTGGTAAAATTAACCTCACTACCAGCTGTTCGTCAAAGTGATGGACGACGACCTCACGGGCCCATGATACGTCCATTTTGCATCATGCTTTTATATTGATATTTATTGCATTATGGGTTGTTATTACACATTATGTCACAATACTTATGCCTATTCTCTCTTATTTTACAAGGTTTACATGAAGAGGGGGAATGCTGGCAGCTGGAATTCTGGGCTGGAAAAAGGAGCAAATATTAGAGACCTATTCTGTACAACTCCAAAAGTCCTGAAACTTCACGGGAGCACGTTTCAGAATATATAAAAAATATTGGGCGAAAGAAGTACCAGAGGGGGGCCACCCACCGTCCACGAGGGTGGGGGCGCGCCCTACCCCCCTGGGCGTGCCCCTGCCTCATAGGTCCCCTGGTGTCCCTCTGATGCCCATCTTTGGCTATATGGAGTCTTTCATCGAGGAAAAAATAATAAGCAAGCTTTCGGGAAGAAACTCCGCCGCCATGAGGCGGAACCTTGGCGGAACCAATCCAGGGCTCCAGCGGAGCTGTTCTGCCAGGGAAACTTCCCTCCAGGAGGGGGAAATCATCACCATCGTCATCACCAACGATCCTCTCATTGGGAGGGGGTCAGTCTCCATCAACATCTTCGCCAGCACCATCTCATCTCAAACCCTAGTTCATCTCTTGTATCCAATCTTTGTCTCAAAGCCTCAGATTGGTACCTGTGGGTTGCTAGTAGTGTTAATTACTCCTTGTAGTTGATGCTAGTTGGTTTACTTGGTGGAAGATCATATATTCAGATCCATTATGCATATTAATACCCCTCTGATTATGAACATGAATATGCTTTGTGAGTAGTTAAGTTTGTTCCTGAGGACATGGGAGAAGTCTTGCTATAAGTAGTCATGTGAATTTGGTATTTGTTTGATATTTTGATGAGATGTATGTTGTCTCTCCTCTTGTGGTGTCATGTGAACGTCGACTACATGACACTTCACCATTGTTTGGGCCTAGAGGAAGGCATTGGGAAGTAATAAGTAGATGATGGGTTGCTAGAGTGACAGAAGCATAAACCCTAGTTTATGCGTTGCTTTGTAAGGGGCTGATTTGGATCCATATGTTTCATGCTATGGTTAGGTTTACCTCAATACTTCTGTTGTAGTTGCGGATGCTTGCAATAGGGGTTAATCATAAGTGGGATGCTTATCCAAGGAAGGATAGTACCCAAGCACCAGTCCACCCACGTATCAAATTATCAAAGTACCAAACGCGAATCATATGAACTTGATGAAAACTAGCTTGACGATAATTCCCATGTGTCCTCGGGAGCGCTTTCCTTTATATAAGAGTTTGTCCAGGATTGTCCTTTGCTAGAAAAAGGATTGGGCCATATTTCTGCACCTTATTTACTTTAATTACCTGTTACTCGTTACTAATTACCTTATCACAAAACTATCTGTTACCAATAATTTCAGTGCTTGCAGAGAATACCTTGCTGAAAACCGCTTATCATTTCCTTCCGCTCCTCGTTGGGTTCGACACTCTTACTTATCGAGAAGGCTACGATAGATCCCCTACACTTGTGGGTCATCAAGACTTTTCTGGCGCCATTGCCAGGGAGTGAAGCGCCTTTGGTAGGTGGAATTTAGTAAGGAAAATTTTATATAGTGTGCTGAAATTTACTGGCACTTGTTACTATGGAACATAATCCTTTGAGGGGCTTGTTCGGGGTATCTTCACCCGACCAGTAGAGCAAAGAGCTGCTCCTCAACCTACTGAGCCTACTCAAAATGTTTACATTGAAATTCCTTTGGGTATGATAGGGAAACTGCTAGCTAATCCTTTCATAGGTGATGGAACATTACATCCCGATTTGCACCTAATCTATGTGCATGAAGTTTGTGGATTATTTAAGCTTGCAGGTATGCCCGAGGATGTTATCAAGAAGAAGGTCTTCCCTTTATATTTGAAGGGAGAAGCATTGACATGGTTTAGGCTATGTGATGATATGGAATCATGAAACTACAACCGATTGAAATTGGAATTTCATCAGAAGTTTTATCATATGCATCTTGTTCATCGTGATCGTAATTATATATATAATTTTTGGCCTCGCGAAGGAGAAAGCATCGCTCAAGATTGGGGGAGGCTTAAGTCAATGTTATATTCATGCCCCAATCATGAGCTCTCAAAAGAAATGATTATTCAAAAAAATTATGCTCGGCTTTCTCTCAATAATCGCTCCATGCTCGATACTTCTTGTACTAGATCTTTTATGATGAAGACTATTGAATTCAAATGGGATTTATTAGAAAGAATTAAAGGCAACTCTGAAGATTGGGACCTCGACGAAGGTAAGGAGTCGGGTATAACACCTAAGTTTGATTGTGTTAAATCTTTTATGGATACCGATGCTTTCCGTGAATTTAGCATTAAATATGGACTTGACTCTGAGATAGTAGCTTCTTTCTGTGAATCATTTGCTACTCATGTTGATCTCCCTAAGGAGAAGTGGTTTAAATATAATCCTCCCATTGAAGTAAAAGTAGTTGCGCCTATTAAAGTTGAAGAAATGACTATCACTTATAATGATCCTGTTGTTCCGACTGCTTATATTGAGAAACCGCCTTTCCTTGTTAGAATGAAGGATCATGCTAAAGCTTCAACTATGGTCAACAAAAGTAATATTAAGACACCCAAACCCCCTAAGCAAATTAAAGTTGAACCTAGTGTTGCTATGGTTAAAGATCTCTTGTCCGATAATATTGATGGGGATGTTATTTACTTCTGCAATGAATCTGCTAGAATTGTTGGACCTGATACTAAAAATAAACATAGACCTGTTGTGGGCATGCCTGTTATTTCTGTTAAAATAGGAGATCATTTCTATCATGGCTTATGTGATATGGGTGCTAGTGCAAGTGGAATACCTCATTCCTTATACAAAGAAATTATGCATGATATTGCACCTGCTGAGATAGAAGAGATTGATGTTACAATTTAGTTGCCAATAGAGATACTATTTTACCAGTTGGGATTGTTAGAGATGTTGAAGTCTTGTGTGGGAAAGTTAAATACCCTGCTGATTTTCTTGTTCTTGGTTCCCCACAAGATAACTTTTGTCCCATTATATGTGGTAGACCCTTCTTGAATACTGTTAATGCTAAGATAGACTGGAATAAAGATATTGTTTCTATTGGTTTAGGGGATATGTCTCATGAATTTAATTTTGCTAAATTTCGTAGACAACCCCATGATAAAGAATTTCCTATTAAAGATGAAATTATTGGTCTTGCTTATATTGCCATGCCTCCTAATGGTCCTTTAGAACAATATTTGCTACACCATAAAAATGGTATGTTTATGAATGAAAGAAGGGAAATAGATGAAGTATTCTTTAAACAGGGACCTATTTTGATACACAACTTGACTGTTGAAATCCTAGTGGGCCCTCCTCCACCCAAGGGAGATCCCGTGTTTGAGCTTAAACCTTTACCAGATACTCTTAAATATGCTTATCTTGATGAGAAAGAGATATATCCTTTTATTATTAGTGCTAACCTTTCAGAGCATGAAGAAAAGAGACTATTGAAAACTCTGAAGAAGCACCGTGCTGCTATTGGATAAACTCTTGATGATCTTAAGGGCATTAGTCCCACTCTCTGCCAGCACAAAATAAAATTGGAGAAAGACGCGAAACCGGTTGTTGATCACCAACGACGGTTAAATCCTAAGATGAAAGAAGTGGTAAGAAAAGAAATACTAAAGCTTCTAGAGGCAGGTATAATTTATCCCATTGCTGATAGTCAGTGGGTAAGTCATGTCCATTGTGTCCCTAAGAAGGGAGGCATTACTATTGTTCCTGTCGGATTTCAGGTTCTGGCAGACCCTTAAGGTTCAAACACTGGGGTGCGCGCGAAGATTATGTCTTCTACCTCTCCGCCTCGCAAGGATCTAGACTACTGAAAGAACTACACGAGAGACACAAGATTTATACTGGTTCGGGCCACCGTTGTGGTGTAATACCCTACTCCAGTGTGTGGAGGGTGGATTGCCTCTTGGGGCTGATGATGATGAACAGTACAAGGAAGAACAGCCTCGCTAGGGTATGTTCTTGGCTGGGAGGGTGAACTGCTAGGAGGAGTTCAACCACCTTTCTCTCTCTCTCTCTCTCTCTCTCTCTCTCTCGCTGCCTTACTCTTACTCGCCCAGCCGAACCCCTTGCTCTGTGGGCGGCCGGTCCTATTTATAGAGGCCCTGGTCCTCTTCCCAAATATTGAGCGGGAAGGGAGCCAACAATGGCGGGCTAATTTGAAGGGGAACAGCAAGTATCAACTATCCTGACAAAAGCAGTCTTCGCCTGCGCCAAGCTCTGGTGATGACGCCGTCTTGGGCTCCACGGTGACCTCCGTCTCGTAGTCCTCCTGGTCTTGGTCTCGTTGCACGGAAATGGCAACCTTTGCCTGATGCCTCGGTACTCCGCGGCTGCGCTTGCCCCCTTTGCACCAAAGAGGAAAGAAGGACGCTGCGCGGGCTAGCACCCGCCTGGCGCCCTGAGTCGTCATGGCTTGCGTCATGGGCACCTCGCGAGGTACCCCGCCTTGATCTCTCCGCCTCCTCGCGAGCCAGTCTGACGAGGCCGTGCCTGAGGAAGGTCCGTGTCGTCCGCCTCGCGAGGCTTGGCCCCTCGCGAGGGTCATCAGTCTTGTGTTGATGAAGATGGGCCGTGCTGGGCCCCCTTTGAGCCACGCCGCAGGCAGGCAAGTCTGGGGACCCCCGTTCCCAGAACGCCGACAGTAGCCCCCGGGCCCAAGGCGCGCCCGGGCTTGGCCGTGCCGAGAGGCGAAAGGGCAAGGGCGAAGCGTCGCGGGCCCTAATAGCCTGCGGCCTTGGGCGCCGCGTGGCGGTTGATGGGACGTGGGCGGCACTATTCTCCCACGCCCGCTTATTATGCGCCCTGCTAGGCGGACTTGTAGTTGCACACAGCCGCTCCCCTTCCTATTGCTCGGGCGTCCCCTGTTCTTCCTTCCTTCGAATGCCTGCTCCTGCCTCCAATCCAATCTCGAATCTTCCCCCTCCTTCCCGTCGCCATGACTCCGACGAGGAAGGAGAGAGGGGAGAAACCCATGCCTTCGTCTTGTGTGCCGCCATCGGTGCCCCCCACCATCGGCCAGTCGACCATACTCAATCAAGAGTGCCTGGGCAGGGACTGCTTGGCTCTGGCCATGATCTTCAATGAGTGCGGGAGGATGACGGCCTGGCTCGCATCCCACTTCTCCATCGATAGGATAGCCACCGAGGTCCCATATTTTACCGACGCCCTGTGGGCGGGTCTGGTTCCCCCCTTTTCCGATTTCTTCAATGCTGTGCTCTCCCATTATCAGATCCAAATGATGCATCTAAGTCCTGAGTCCATCACCCTCCTTTCGGTCTTCGCCTTTGTTTGCGAAGCCATGGTGGGCATCCCTCCTTCTGTTGCCTTGCTGCGCCACTTCTTCTCGCTGCATCTTGTCGACCCTACCCAATGCTGGGCGTGTGTGAGCTTCGCTGCCGAGCCTGAGACCGAGGCCTTTGGGATTGACTTCAAGCTCCCCCTGCCCGCGGTTGGGTTCCGCGAGCGGTGGCTGTATGTGGACACAGGGGTGCCCAGCCCCCTGCTATCGGAGCCGACCTCGCCTGCTGTCCCCAATTCGGGTTGGGGCTAGGAGACGCTCAAGAGCCCCCGGCTCATCTTCGTCTGGATCCACTTCGCGCTCCTGAGGAAGCTCGGCGTGACAGCGCCCAAGGTGGTGAAGGAGTTTCTGTTATGCCGTGTTGCTCCCCTTTAACGCCACTCTCGCCGGATGTGGGCCTTCCGTGGGCGCAAGGATAGCATGAGGCTCCAGGAAGAGGACCTAGCTCCTGAGGTGCTGAAGTCAACGCTCTTGACCTTGGCCGGGGACCCCAACCCCGGCAACGTTCGGCGGGGAGGGGCCTTGCTGTATATCTGCCAGAGCAGGGCCGACTTCGTGAAGCAGATGCCCGTCTTTGATGAGTGGAGGCTGCGCCCCGTCGGCCTCCAGGGACCTCGTGAGAATCCAGTGGTGGTGACTGCCCTTCCAATCGGCCAAGGCGACTCCTCCTCAAGTGACGGAGCAGGGAGGCAGGAGGCGCCGGAGGCCGAGGGGGCTCCCGATGAGGTGATAGCGCCGGGTGATGCTCCCGAGGGGACAGCTCCTGGGACCTGTGCCGCTGAGGCTGAGGGTGGCAAGCGGCCGCTCCCAGCGCCCGGGGCTGAGGCATCGGAGGCCCCAGCCGCATCTTCTGGCGAGGTGATCGACGGCACGCGCCAGGCAGGCGCCCCTGACGCGAATCGCTCCGATGCTCCGTCTTCGTCGCAGGTTGATCCTTGCGCTCTTCTCTTGGGCCGCTTTCGCGTGGACTTTGAGGCCCTCCGGAGGAAAAGGGAAGCCCTGGGCGATGACTTCCCTTGTCGCGTGCTGAAGCGCAGGAAGTACTTCGCCACTGACGAGTAAGTCTTCTCCCTTTCTGGCTCCTGATCCTCTTGTTGCTTTCACCGATCCTTGCTCCGCAGGCCCCTTCCCGCCGAGCTCGCGGAAGTAGCAGAGGTGCCGCCTCCTTTGGCTTCGCCCCCTCTACCGTCCTCAACTGCTCCGAGCAGCTCTGCCCTTGTGGTGAGGGTGACTGAAGGGGTGGACCATCCCGAGATGCACCGTGGCCCTTCGTTCCCCCCGATTTTCCTTCGCGGGCCCTCTCGGGGAATAGCCAGCCTGCCGTGGGCTTCTCGTCTGGTTGTGGACTGCGACTGGTTGAGGCGCCCCCTGCGCCCTTCATCTGGGGATGGGCTGCCCCCAAGCTGGGCCTCTGGTGCGGCGCACTTGGCCGTTGCAAGGGCGCCAGTCCCCAGCCCCCTGCCCAGAGGGGGAACGATGATTCGTGGCCCCCGACGCTTGCTTTGGGGCAGATGATGGTGCGGAACACGTGCTTGAGCGCGCCCGGGAGCGCCGCGCTCGCCGCCAAGGGTTCCTTCGAAGGGCGACCGACGCGGTGAACCTTCTTGGCGAGGAGCTTGCCGACGAAGACGTGCGCCCGGAGGCCGAGGGCCTGCGCCTGGCTGCTGGGAGGCGCGAGCTGGAGGCCGCCATCTCCCTCGCGCACCGTCAGCGTGATCTTGACGATGAAGAGGCGAAGGCGTCGCTGGAGGCCTCTCGGGTGGCCCGATCCCAGGCCGCCGAGGAGGCCCAGGGAGCTGACCGACGGCGAGAGGCGGCGGAGGAGCAGGCTCGTGAGCTCCTGGCCCGGTGCCGCTCACTGGAGGAGCAAGTGGAGCTGCGCGAGTTGGCCCTTGCGTCGATGCGGGTGGCCTCCGACGACCCAGCTAAGCTCCTGAAGCATGAAGAAGCGTTGACGCTGGAAGCCGCCGAACGCACCCGCGAGTACGAGCGGCTGGAGACGAGGGAGCGCTTGGTGACGCAGGCGGAGGACGATGTCGCCGCGCGGGGAGCCCGTCTCCTGGAGGAGGTCGGACGTCGGGTGGCGATGGCGTGCCAAGACCTCGAGCGCGAGTTCAAGAGGAGGCTGGAGTTGATCCGGGTCGAATCTGAAGGGAGGACCGCAGCCTTGAGGGCCTAGTGGGAGGAGGCGATGCGGCTGGTCGACGCCTCCCGGGCCGCCCTTGAGGTAGCGCAAGGGGAGTTAGCCGCCTCCTAGGCCGAGATGCTCCGTCTTCGCCAGCGGGTGGAGGAGGCTGAGGGCGTCGCGCGCCAGAACGCGGACGAGATATGTCAGCGGCAGGTCCTGGAGCACATGCACGGCCCCATGCTCACCGCGCTCCGAGAGAGGGCTAGCGCAGCCTTGGGCAACATTTGTGAGGCGGCTGTTGGCGAGCCGCACACAGCCAACTATGCTGGCAACCTTCAGTTTTTCACTGCCGTGGTGACGCAGCTGGAGGCGCGGTCGGCCAGGGCCGACAGGTTGGTGGAGGAGAGGAGCCGCGCCCTGCTCGGGCGCGCCTTTTCCCGTGTCTTTAGTCATCTCCTGAACATGGATTCAAACTTCGACTTTGACGCCATCATCGCCCCAGTTCCCCAGGCCGTCCGAGGCGACCTGGCGCACTGGGTGGAAGACAACGTGGACGCCCTTGTCAGGGCCTTCGCTTCGGATGATGACGACGTGATCGTGGCTGCCGACGAGGGCGGTGCGGTGAATGGCCCTGATGCCGCTGGTGGTGACGCAGACAATGATGGCGAGTTCGGCGACGCCAGCGACGGCTCGGGAGCTGCTTCCAAGGACGCATTGGGGGATTGGTCCGACTGAGTGTGTATCGCCCCTGTCTTTTTTACCCTGCATGAATAGAACTCAGGTTTTTGACCTGATGGCTGTGAGAGCATTTTGGGAGGGGAAGCCCCTCATGTAAAACCTGTGTTCATCGTATTAGTAGCTGTCATGTTGCACGAGCGCCCGCACCTGGTGGTTGGCTGGTTTACCTTTGTTTCGCACAAGCCCCGAAGCAGCCTGTGGGAGGGCGTGACGTCTGGGGCGTTCTTTAGTTGGATCCGTAGGATATGAGAGTGTCGCCGGCGGGGAGCTTCACAGGCGTTGACCTTTTCACAGGCTCCAGGCCTTTTCCCAAATGCGACGGCTTCACAGGCGTTTACCTTCTTCACAGGCTCTGGGCCTTTTCCAAAACGTGATAGCTTCACAGGCACTCACCTTGCTTCATAGGCTCTGGGCCTTTTCCAAAACGCGATAGCTTCACAGGCACTCGCCTTGCTTCACAGGCTCTGGGCCTTTTCCAAAACGCGATGGCTTCACAGGCACTCGCCTTGCTTCACAGGCTCTGGGCCTTTTCCGAAACGCGATAGCTTCACAGGCACTCGCCTTGCTTCACAGGCTCTGGGCCTTTTCCAAAACGCGATGGCTTCACAGGCACTCGCCTTGCTTCACAGGCTCTGGGCCTTTTCCGAAATGCGATAGCTTCACAGGCACTCGCCTTGCTTCATAGGCTCTAGGCCTTTTCCAAATAGGACAAACTCCGTAGGCACCCGAAAATCCTCCCGAGAGGGAGCAACAACGGCAGTTTGGGTTGCGCACGAGCCAGGCCTGACCCGACTTGCGAGGGGCTCGCGAGGGGAGGCAGCTGTGGTGAAGCGGTAACCAGAACGCGAGAAATGGCTCGAACGAGAATAAGCACCCCTTCCCCGAACACACGCAAATCTCAAATTCGAATACAACTTAAATCCAGCGGGGGAAAAGCTACAGCCAAAGGGAAAGGCAAAGAAAGCAGACAAAAGGCCATGTCCGGCACCTAATCTAGTCTTGGACGTCTTCTCACCAGCGCGGAGCTAAGTGCTATCCACTGGGCGTGGGAGGGAGCTCCAGGGCCTGAGGCCGGCACCCCTGAGACTGTGGGGCGTGTACAGCCCCACTCATTATTACTTGAGAGTGTCACGGGGCGGAGAGCTTCACAGGCACCGGGCCTTCTTCACAAGTACTGGCCTTGCTTTATATTGCCAGGCGAGGGCCCCGCCTTGCGCCACACTCTAGTGCCATCAGCAACGACCGGAACCCAGGACGCCGCCCGATGGGGTACAGCGGTCGCCAGCGGTTCCCCTGACGACCACGGGTCCTCCGCCAGGGGCAGGCCCTGAGGCACCTCCCCAGCAGAGGGCCTACCTCCTGAGAACACCTTGCTCCGAACGCCGCGGTGGTGATGTCAGATCTCGGCCCCTCTCCTGCAGCCCCCTGCGCCCTCCTCCCGAGGGGTAGGAGATTGTGGGAGCGGGGCAGCTGCTTGCCGCGGCGACCTGCACCTCCTGCGATCCATGGTTAGCGTATACCTGCTCCTGAAGAATTAGCGGTGCCCGATAATCGTTGCCTCTAGCGTGGCCAGCGGGACCATTCCGGGGCTCCTGGAAAGGCTCAGCTTCCAGTGCCTCGCCCCCCCAGCTTGGGCCGAGGAGCGAGCCTTGTCCGTTCTCGTGAGGGTGTCCTTGGTCCATCATGAGGGGCACGTATTTCTTTGACGCCTTCATCCCGAATGCCATGCCGTGATGCCCCGCATGCCACGCGGTCCCGCCTGTCACGCCCACTGCGGGGTGGCAACGTGGCCGCGCACTGGGGCCGCGGGTCGCGTTGAGTCCTTCTTCTTCACGGGCCGGGGGCGGGGGCAGCGCCGCCGCCGGTCCGGTGCTGACAGCTTCGCTGGTGTCAGAGTAGCCTTGGAGCCTGCGAGCGCGCGCGGAGCCCCCGCGCGGGTCATCCTGGGCTTGAGATGGGAGCTGGGTGGAGAAGGGGTGAGCCCCCGAGGCGGCGAAGCCCAGGAGCTCCGCCACTCGCTCCAGCAGCACGTCGGGGCCGCCCTCCAGCAGTCTGCACCGCAGCAGTTCTCGGGCCATCGTGAGCGCGACCCTCGAGTTCGCCTGCTCCCGGTGGGTGTACGGTGTCGTGGTCGTGGCGTGATTGGAAGCCCTTGCTGCCGACCGTGCCTGCCGCGGCGTAAGAGTTGTCGAAGTCTGTCCGCGTCGCTCGTGGCCCGCAGCGCCCTGCGGACCGCGAGCTGCCTGGGGCACGGGGTCGCCCGAGGCGAGCGGTTCTACGCGGGCGGGCCACGCAGCCCATGGGTCGGGGTTGCCCTCCTGGTCGCCGGGCATGGTGATGACGATGCGACGGGGCACAGAGCGGTGGAAGACGAATTCCGGCGCACCCCTACCTGGCATGCCAAATGTTGGATTTCGGGTTCCGGCAGACCCTTAAGGTTCGAACACTGGGGTGCGCGTGAAGATTACGTCTTCTACCTCTCCGTCTCGCAAGGATCTAGACTACTGAAAGAACTACACGAGAGACACAAGATTTATACTGGTTCGGGCCACCGTTGTGGTGTAATACCCTACTTCAGTGTGTGGTGGGTGGATTGCCTCTTGGGGCTGATGATGATGAACAGTACAAGGAAGAACAGCCTCGCCAGGGTCTGTTCTTGGCTGGGGGGATGAACTGCTAGGAGGAGTTCAACCACCTTTCTCTCTCTCTCTCGCTGCCTTACTCTTACTCGCCCAGCCGAACCCCTTGCTCTGTGGGCGGCCGGTCCTATTTATAGAGGCCCTGGTCCTCTTCCCAAATATTGAGCGAGAAGGGAGCCAACAATGGTGGGCTAATTTGAAGGGGGACAACAAGTATCAACTATCTTGACAAAAGCACTCTTCGCCTGCGCAAAGCTCTGGTGATGACGCCGTCTTGGGCTCCACAGTGACCTCCGTCTCGTAGTCCTCCTGGTCTTGGTATCGTTGCACCGAAATGGCAACCTTTGTCTGATGCCTCGGTACTCCGCGGCTGCACTTGCCCCCTTTGCACCAAAGAGGAAAGAAGGACGCTGCGCGGGCTGGCACCCGCCTGGCGCCCTGAGTCGTCATGGCTTGCGTCACGGGCACCTCGTGAGGTACCCCGCCTTGATCTCTCCGCCTCCTCACGAGCCAGCCTGACGAGGCCGTGCCTTAGGAAGCTCCGTGTCGTCCGCCTCGCGAGGCTTGGCCCCTCGCGAGGGTCTTGAGTCTTGTGTTGATGAAGATGGGCCGTGCTGGGCCCCCTTTGAGCCACGCCGCAGGCCGCAGGCAGGCAAGTCTAGGGACCCCCGTTCCCAGAACGCCGACAGTTCCTAATGATAAAGATGAATTGATCCCACAAAGAATTGTTACACGTTATAGAATGGTAATTGATTTCCGCAAATTAAATAAAGCTACTAAAAAGGATCGTTACCCTTTACCTTTTATTGATCAAATGCTAGAAAGATTATCCAAGCATACACATTTTTGCTTTCTAGATGGTTATTCTGGTTTCTCTCAAATACCTGCGTCAAAAGAGGATCAACAAAAGACAACTTTTACTTGCCCTGTTGGTACCTTTGCTTATAGACGCATGCCTTTTGGTTTATGTAATGCACCTGCTACTTTTCAAAGATGTAGGACTGCTATATTCTCTGACTTCTGTGAAAAGATTGTTGAGGTTTTCATGGATGATTTCTCCGTTTACGGAACTTCTTTTGATGATTGCTTGAGCAACCTTTATCGAGTTTTGCAGAGATGTGAAGAAACTAATCTTGTCTTGAATTGGGAGAAGTGTCACTTTATGGTTAATGAAGGTATTGTCTTGAGGCATAAAATTTCTGAAAGAAGTATTGAAGTTGATAAAGCTAAGGTTGATGCTATTGGAAAGATGCCATGTCCTAAGGACATTAAAGGTATAAGAAGTTTCCTTAGTCATGCCGGTTTTTATAGGAGGTTCATTAAGTACTTTCCTAAAATTTCTCGGCCTGTGACTAATATTTCACAAAAGGATGTTCCTTTTGTCTTCAATGATGATTGTGTAGAAGCATTTGAAATACTTAAGAAAGATTTGATTTCTGGACCTATTTGTTGGAAATATGCCCTAGAGGCAATAATAAAATGGTTATTATTATATTTCTTTGTTCATGATAATTGTCTATTATTCATGCTATAATTGTGTTATCCGGAAATCGTAATACATGTGTGAATACATAGACCATAACACATCCCTAGTGAGCCTCTAGTTGACTAGCTCGTTGATCAAAATATAGTCATGGTTTCCTGACTATGGACATTGGATGTCATTGATAACGGGATCACATCATTAGGAGAATGATGTGATGGACAAGACCCAATCCTAAGCATAGCTCAAAGGTCGTGTAGTTCGTTTGCTATAGCTTTTCCGAATGTCAAGTATCATTTCCTTAGACCATGAGATTGTGCAACTCCCGGATACTGTAGGAGTGCTTTGGGTGTGCCAAACGTCACAACGTAACTGGGTGACTATAAAGGTACACTACAGGTATCTCCGAAAGTGTCTGTTGGGTTGGCATGAATCGAGACTGGGATTTGTCACTCCCTATGACGGAGAGGTATCTCTGGGCCCACTCGGTAATGCATCATCATAATGAGCTCAATGTGACCAAGTGGTTGACCACGGGATCATGCATTACGGTACAAGTAAAGTGACTTGCCGGTAATGAGATTGAACGAGGTATTGGGATACCGACGATCGAGTCTCGGGCAAGTAACGTACCGATTGACAAAGGGAATTGTATACGGATTGATAGAATCCTCAACATCGTGGTTCATTCAATGAGATCATCGTGGAGCATGTGGGAGCCAACATGGCTATCCAGATCCCGCTGTTGGTTATTGACCGGAGAGGCTTCTCGGTCATGTCTGCATGTCTCCCGAACCCGTAGGGTCTACACACTTAAGGTTCGGTGACGCTAGGGTTGTACAGATATTAGTATGCAGTAACCCGAAAGTTGTTCAGAGTCCCGGATGAGATCCCGGATGTCACGAGGAGTTCCAGAATGGTCAGTAGGTAAAAATTTATATATAGGAAGTCCAGTTTCGGCCATCGGGAAGGTTTCGGGGGTTCCCGGTATTGTACCGGGACCACCGGAAGGGTCCCGGGGGTCCACCGGGTGGGGCCACCTATCCCGGAGGGCCCCATGGGCTGAAGTGGGAGGGGAACCAGCCCCTGGTGGGCTGGTGCGCCCCCCCTTGGGCCTCCCCTGCGCCTAGGGTTGGGAAACCCTAGGGATGGGGGCGCCCCCCACTTGGCTTGGGGGGAAGCCACCCCTTGGCCGCCACCCCCCTTGGAGATTGCATCTCCAAGGCTGCCCCCAAGGCCCCTATATAAAGAGGGGGGAGGGAGGGCAGCCGCAGACCCTTGCTTTTGGCACCTCCCTCTCCCTCCGTAACAACTCTCCTCCCCGCTTGCGCTTGGCGAAGCCCTGCCAGGATCCTGCTGCATCCACCACCACGCCGTCGTGCTGCTGGATCTTCATCAACCTCTCCTTCCCCCCTAGCTGGATCAAGTTGGAGGAGACGTCTTCCCAACCGTACGTGTGTTGAACGCGGAGGTGCCGTCCGTTCGGCACTAGGTCATCGGTGATTTGGATCACGTCGAGTACGACTCCATCAACCCCGTTCTCTTGAACGCTTCCGCGCGCGATCTACAAGGGTATGTAGATGCACTCCTCTCTCCCTCGTTGCTAGATGACTCCATAGATTGATCTTGGTGATGCGTAGAAAATTTTAAAATTCTGCTACGTTCCCCAATAGTGGTGCAGAGCTAGGTCTATGCGTAGTTTCTATGCACGAGTAGAACACAAAGAAGTTGTGGGCGTCGATATTGTCAATTGTCTTGCTGTTACTAGTCTTATCTTGATTCGGCGGCATTGTGGGATGAAGCGGCCTGGACCGACCTTACACGTACGCTTACATGAGACTGGTTCCACCGATTGACATGCACTAGTTGCATAAGGTGGCTGGCGGGTGTCTGTCTCTCCCACTTTAGTTGGATCGGATTCGATGAATAGGGTCCTTATGAAGGGTAAATAGAAATTGGCAATTCACGTTGTGGTTTTGGCGTAGGTAAGAAACGTTCTTCCTAGAAACCTATAGCATCCACGTAAAACTTGCAACAACAATTAGAGGACGTCTAACTTGTTTTTGCAGCAAGTGTTTTGTGATGTGATATGGCCAAAGGATGTGATGAATAATATATGTGATGTATGAGATGATCATGTTCCTGTAATAGGAATCACGACTTGCATGTCGATGAGTATGACAACCGGCAGGAGCCATAGGAGTTGTCTTTATTTATTTATGACCTGCGTGTCAACATAAACGTCATGTAATTACTTTACTTTATTGCTAAAGCGTTAGCCATAGTAGTAGAAGTAATAGATGACGAGACAACTTCAAGAAGACACGATGATGGAGATCATGGTGTCATGCCGGTGACAATGATGATCATGGAGCCCCGAAGATGGAGATCAAAAGGAGCAAATGATATTGGCCATATCATGTCACTATTTGATTGCATGTGATGTTTATCATGTTTTACATCTTATTTGCTTAGAACGACGGTAGCTTAAATAAGATGATCCCTCGTAATAATTTCAAGAAAGTGTTCCCCCTAACTGTGCACCGTTGCAAAGGTTCGTTGTTTCGAAGCACCACGTGATGATCGGGTGTGATATATTCCAACGTTTGAATACAACGGGTGTAAGGCAGATTTACACACGCAATACACTTAGGTTGACTTGACGAGCCTAGCATGTATAGACATGGCCTCGGAACACGGAAGACCGAAAGTTCGAGCATGAGTCGTATAGAAGATACGATCAACATGAAGATGTTCACCGATGTTGGATAGTCCGTCTCACGTGATGATCGGACACGGCCTAATTAACTCGGATCATGTTTCACTTAGATGACTGGAGGGATGTCTATCTGAGTGGGAGTTCATTGAGTAATTTGATTAGATGAACTTAATTATCATGAACTTAGTCTAAAATCTTTACAATATGTCTTGTAGATCAAATGGCCCACGTTGTCCTCAACTTCAACGCGTTCCTAGAGAAAACCAAGCTGAAAGATGATGGAAGCAACTATACAGACTGGGTCCAGAACCTGAGGATCATCCTCATAGCTGCCAAGAAAGATTATGTCCTAGAAGCACCGCTAGGTGACGCACCTATCCCAGAGAACCAAGACGTTATGAACGCTTGGCAGTCACGTGCTGATGATTACTCCCTCGTTCAGTGCGGCATGCTTTACAGCTTAGAACCGGGGCTCCAAAAGCGTTTTGAGAAACACTGAGCATATGAGATGTTCGAAGAGCTGAAAATGGTTTTCCAAGCTCATGGCCGGGTCGAGAGATATGAAGTCTCCAACAAGTTCCTCAGTTGTAAGATGGAGGAAAATAGTTCTGTCAGTGAGCACATACTCAAAATGTCTGGGTTGCATAACCGCTTGACTCAGCTAGGAGTTAATCTCCCAGATGACGCGATCATTGACAGAATCCTTTAGTCACTTCCACCGAGCTACAAGAGCTTTGTGATGAACTTCAATATGAAGGGGATGGAAAAGACCATTCCTGAGGTATATTCAATGCTGAAATCAGCAGAGGTGGAAATCAAAAAGGAACATCAAGTGTTGATGGTGAATAAAACCACTAAGTTCAAGAAAGGCAAGGGTAAGAAGAACTTCAAGAAGGACGGCAAGGGAGTTGCCGCACCCGGTAAGCAAGCTGCCAGGAAGAAGCCAAAGAATGGACCCAAGCCTGAGACTGAGTGTTTTTATTGCAAGGGAAGTGGTCACTGGAAGCGGAACTGCCCCAAATACTTAGCAGATAAGAAGGCCGGCAACACTAAAGGTATATGTGATATACATGTAATTGATGTGTACCTTACCAGTACTCGTAGTAGCTCCTGGGTATTTGATACCGGTGCGGTTGCTTACATTTGTAACTCAAAGCAAGAGCTGCGGAATAAACGGAGACTGGCGAAGGACGAGGTGACGATGCGCGTCGGAAATGGTTCCAAGGTCAATGTGATCGCCGTCGGCACGCTGCCTCTACATTTACCTACGGGATTAGTTTTAAACCTCAATAATTGTTATTTAGTGCCAGCTTTGAGCATGAACATTGTATCAGGATCTCATTTAATTCGAGATGGCTACTCATTTAAATCCGAGAATAATGGTTGTTCTATTTATATGAGAGATATGTTTTATGGTCATGCTCCGTTGGTGAATGGTTTATTCCTAATGAATCTCGAGCGTAATGTTCCACATATTCATAGTGTGAATACCAAAAGATGTAAGGTTGATAATGATAGTCCCACATACTTGTGGCACTGCCACCTTGGTCACATAGGTGTCAAACGCATGAAGAAGCTCTATGCAGATGGACTTTTGGAGTCTCTTGATTACAAATCATTTGACACATGCGAACCATGCCTCATGGGTAAAATGACCAAGAGTCCGTTCTCAGGAACAATGGAGAGAGGAACCAACTTATTGGAAATCATACATACTGATGTGTGCGGTCCAATGAGTGTTGAGACTCGTGGTGGCTATCGTTATGTTCTCACCCTCACCGATGACTTAAGTAGATATGGGTATGTATTCTTAATGAAACACAAGTCTGAGACCTTTGAAATGTTCATGGAATTTTAGAGCGAGGTTGAGAATCAACATGACAGAAAAA
The DNA here is from genome assembly GCA_034509565.1 of Triticum monococcum. Lineage (NCBI taxonomy): Eukaryota > Viridiplantae > Streptophyta > Magnoliopsida > Poales > Poaceae > Triticum > Triticum monococcum. Next base: position 113,746,290 of record CM067843.1, read on the forward strand.
TCAAGTTCTTGCGATCAGATCGTGGGGGAGAATACTTGAGTCACGAATTGGGCACACACTTAAGAAAATGTGGAATAGTTTCACAACTCACGCCGCCTGGAACACCTCAGCGTAATGGTGTGTCCGAATGTCGTAATCGCACTCTATTGGATATGGTGCGATCTATGTCTCTTACCGATTTACCACTGTCATTTTGGGGCTATGCTTTAGAGACTGCCGCATTCACTTTAAATAGGGCTCCGTCGAAATCCGTTGAGACGACACCGTATGAATTATGGTTTGGGAAGAAACCTAAGCTGTCGTTTCTAAAAGTTTGGGGATGCGATGCTTATGTCAAGAAACTTCAACCTGAAAAGCTCGAACCCAAATCGAAAAAATGCGTCTTCATAGGATACCCCAAAGAAACTATTGGGTATACCTTCTACCTCAGATCCGAAGGCAAGATCTTTGTTGCCAAGAATGGATCCTTTCTAGAGAAAGAGTTTCTCTCGAAAGAAATAAGTGGGAGGAAAGTAGAACTTGATGAAGTATTACCTCTTGAACCGGTAAGTGGCGCAGCTTAAGAAAATGTTCCTGAGGTGCCTGCACCGACTAGAGAGGAAGTTAATGATGATGATCATGAAACTTCAAATCAAGTTTATACTGAACTCCGTAGGTCCACGAGGACACGTTCCGCACCAGAGTGGTCCGACAACCCTGTCTTGGAAATCATATTGTTAGACAACGGTGAACCTTCAAACTATGAAGAAGCGATGGCGGGCCCGGATTTCAACAAATGGCTGGAAGCCATGAAATCCGAGATAGGATCCATGTATGAAAACAAAGTATGGACTTTGACTGACTTGCCCGATGATCGGCGAGCCATAGAAAATAAATGGATCTTTAAGAAGAAGATAGACGCGGATGGTAACATAACCATCTATAAAGCTCGGCTTGTCGCTAAGGGTTATCGACAAGTTCAAGGGGTTCATTATGATGAGACTTTCTCACCCGTAGCGAAGCTGAAGTCCGTCCGAATCATGTTAGCAATTGTCGCATTCTATGATTATGAGATATGGCAAATGGACGTCAAAACGGCATTCCTTAATGGTTTCCTTAAGGAAGAATTGTATATGATGCAGCCGGAAGGTTTTTTCGATCCTAAGAATGCTGACAAGGTGTGCAAGCTCCAACGCTCGATTTATGGGCTGGTGCAAGCATCTCAGAGTTGGAACATTCGTTTTGATGAGATGATCAAAGCGTTTGGGTTTACGCAGACTTATGGAGAAGCCTGCATTTACAAGAAAGTGAGTGGGAGCTCTATAGCATTTCTCATATTGTATGTGGATGACATACTGTTGATGGGAAATGATATAGAATTCTTGGAAAGCATAAAGGCCTACTTGAACAAGTGTTTTTCAATGAAGGATCTTGGAGAAGCTGCTTATATATTAGGCATCAAGATCTGTAGAGATAGATTGATATGCCTCATTGGTCTTTCACAGAGTACGTACCTTGACAAGATATTGAAGAAGTTCAAAATGGATCAGTCAAAGAAGGGGTTCTTGCCTGTATTGCAAGGTACGAGATTCAGCACGGCTCAATGCCCAACCACGGCAGAAGATAGAGAAAAGATGAGTGTCATCCCCTATGCCTCGGCCATAGGGTCTATCATGTATGTTATGCTGTGTACCAGACCTGATGTAAACCTTGCCGTAAGTTTGGTAGGAAGGTACCAAAGTAATCCCGGCATGGAACACTGGACAGCGGTCAAGAATATCCTGAAGTACCTAAAAAGGACTAAGGATATGTTTCTCGTTTATGGAGGTGACGAAGAGCTCGTCGTAAAGGGTTACGTTGATGCTAGCTTCGACACAGATCTGGATGACTCTAAGTCACAAACCGGATACGTGTATATTTTGAATGGTGGGGCAGTAAGCTGGTGCAGTTGCAAGCAAAGCGTTGTGGCGGGATCTACATGTGAAGCAGAGTGCATGGCGGCCTTGGAGGCAGCACAAGAAGCAGTCTGGGTGAAGGAGTTCATTACCGACCTAGGAGTCATACCCAATGCGTCGGGCCCGATGACTCTCTTATGTGACAACACTGGAGCTATTGCCCTTGCCGAGGAGCCCAGGTTTCACAGGAAGACCATGCATATCAAGCGTCGCTTCAACTCCATTCGTGAAAGTGTTCAAAATGGAGACATAGAGATTTGTAAAGTACATACGGACCTGAATGTGGCAGATCCGTTGACTAAACCTCTCCCTAGAGCAAAACATGATCAACACCAGAACTGCATGGGTGTTCGATTCATCACAATGTAACTAGACTATTGACTCTAGTGCAAGTGGGAGACTGTTGGAAATATGCCCTAGAGGCAATAATAAAATGGTTATTATTATATTTCTTTGTTCATGATAATTGTCTATTATTCATGCTATAATTGTGTTATCCGGAAATCGTAATACATGTGTGAATACATAGACCACAACACGTCCCTAGTGAGCCTCTAGTTGACTAGCTCATTGATCAAAAGATAGTCATGGTTTCCTGACTATGGACATTGGATGTCATTGATAATGGGATCACATCATTAGGAGAATGATGTGATGGACAAGACCCAATCCTAAGCATAGCTCAAAGGTCGTGTAGTTCGTTTGCTATAGCTTTTCCGAATGTCAAGTATGATTTCCTTAGACCATGAGATTGTGCAACTCTCGGATATTGTAGGAGTGCTTTGGGTGTGCCAAACGTCACAACGTAACTGGGTGACTATAAAGGTACACTACAGGTATCTCCGAAAGTGTCTGTTGGGTTGGCACGAATCGAGACTGGGATTTGTCACTCCGTATGACGGAGAGGTATCTCTGGGCCCACTCGGTAATGCATCATCATAATGAGGTCAATGTGACCAAGTGGTTGATCACGGTATCATGCATTACGGTACGAGTAAAGTGACTTGCCATTAACGAGATTGAACGAGGTATTGGGATACCGACGATCGAGTCTCGGGCAAGTAATGTACCGATTGACAAAGGGAATTGTATACGGATTGATTGAATCCTCGACATCGTGGTTCATCCGATGAGATCATCGTGGAGCATGTGGGAGACAACATGGGTATCCAGATCCCGCTGTTGGTTATTGATCGGAGAGGCTTCTCAGTCATGTCTGCATGTCTCCCGAACCCGTAGGGTCTACACACTTAAGGTTCGGTGACGCTAGGGTTGTACAGATATTAGTATGCAGTAACCTTAAAGTTGTTCGGAGTCCCGGATGAGATCCCGGACGTCACGAGGAGTTCCGGAATGGTCCGGAGGTAAAGGTTTATATATAGGAAGTCCAATTTCGGCCATCGGGAAGGTTTCGGGGGTCCCCGGTATTGTACCGGGACCACCGGAAGGGTCCCGGGGGTCCACCGGGTGGGGCCACCTATCCTGGAGGGCCCCATGGGCTGAAGTGGGAGGGTAACCAGCCCCTGGTAGGCTGGTGCGCCCCCCTTGGGCCTCCCCTGCTCCTAGGGTTGGGAAACCCTAGGGGTGGGGGCGCCCCCCACCTGGCTTGGGGGGGAAGCCACCCCTTGGCCGCCGCCCCCCTTGGAGATTGCATCTCCAGGGCCGGCCCGCCCCCAAGGCCCCTATATAAAGAGGGGGAGGGAGGGCAGCCGCAGACCCTTGCTTTTGGTGCCTCCCTCTCCCTCCGTAACACCTCTCCTCCCCGCTTGCGCTTGTCGAAGCCCTGCCGGGATCCTGCTGCATCCACCACCATGCCGTTGTGCTGCTGGATCTTCATCAACCTCTCATTCCCCCTTGCTGGATCAAGTTGGAGGAGACGTCTTCCCAACCGTACGTGTGTTGAACACGGAGGTGCCGTCCGTTCGGCACTAGGTCATCGGTGATTTGGATCACGTCGAGTACGACTCCATCAACCCCGTTCTCTTGAACGATTCCGCGCGCGATCTACAAGGGTATGTAGATGCACTCCTCTCTCCCTCGTTGCTAGATGACTCCATAGATTGATCTTGGTGATGCGTAGAAAATTTTAAAATTCTGCTACGTTCCCCAACACTATTGTTCAGCCTCGTGATTGGAATTTACCATTTGAAATTATGCCTGATGCTAGTGATTATGATGTAGGGGCTGTTCTAGGACAAAGAGTTGATAAGAAATTAAATGTTCTTCAATATTCTAGTAAAATTCTAGACAGTGCTCAAAGAAATTATGCTACTACTGAAAAAGAATTTTTAGCAGTTCTATTTGCTTGTGATATGTTCAGACCTTATATAGTTGATTCTAAAGTAACTGTTCACACTGACCATGCTGCTATTAAATATCTTATGGAAAAGAAAGATGCTAAACCTAGACTTATTAGATGGGTTCTCTTGCTACAAGAATTTAATTTGCATATTATGTATCCCTAATAATAAAGCACGGATTGACTCTGTGGGTTCACCGTCACAATACGCTTCTTCCCGTGATTTTACGCTTTCAGTTTAAATTTAAAACATATTCAAGGTGGTACTAATAATTACGTAAAAATCGTTCACGTACGTAAAAATTCCTGCGCTTGGCGCTACACTAGCTTCATGGGCTTCAGAAGCCCAGATGGCTCTCTGCGGTGCTTGGTGTTACTCACACAAGCCATGGGTGAGCGCTCGGGGTAGGCCGGCCTGTTTAGCGTTCAGCCATACCCGGTTTTGGAAACCTTCTATGATCTTCCAAGCTAGGGTTTTCCTGGTTTTGGAACCTTCTACAAGGTTCTTGAACCGGTCTTTCTTTTTATATTTCTTTTACGTATTTATTTTTTATTTTCCTATTTATTTTTTGTTTTACTTATCTTTTTTCTTTTCTTTCTTCCTGATTTTTCCTTTTTCAACTAATGTTTCAGAAATTTGAGAATGTTCCTGTTTTTAGTTATTTGCTCAAAAATTTCATAAATTTTACAATTTCAAAAATTGTTTGCTTATTTTCAAATAATGTTCATTTCAAAAAGTGTACGCCTTTTCTTTCTTCTTTCTTCCCTATTCAACTAATGTTTCAGAAAATTGAGAATGTTCCTGTTTTTACTTATTTCTTCAAAAAATTCATAAAATTTTACAATTTAAAAAATTGTTTGCTGAATTTCAAATAATGTTCCGAATTTCAAAAAGTGTTCACCTTTTAAAATTTTCTTCACAAACTAATAAATGTTCGGTTTCAAAAACATGTCTTAGTTTTCAAAATTTGTTCAAAATAAAAAAAATTCACGTGTCAATTTTTTCCATAAATTAAAAAAATGTCCCTGTTATAAAATTGTGTTCATGAATTAAAAACTGTTCAGGATTTAAAAAATCCATTTTCCAAAATTGTTCTCAAAATTCGAAAAATGTTCCCTTTTTAAAAATTTGTTCAAAAATTCAGAAGAGATTCATGTTTCAATTTTTTTTTTTCACAAATTCAAAAATGTTTGGGAATTTTAAAAGACTGTTCCTGTTTTCAAATTTGTTCACAAATTCAAAAAAAAAATCATGTTTCGATTTTTTTCTCAAAATAAAATATGTTCAGGAATTTCAGAAAATGTTCTTGTTTTCCAAAAAATTTCAAAAATTCTGAAAATGATTCCTTTTTTGAAAAATTTCATTTATAAAAATGTTTACAAAGCTAAAAATTATTTGTGTTTCATAGAATACTCAGGTTTGTTTCATTGCGTTTGAAATTCTAGAAATATGTCAGATCAATGTTGGATGTTGATTTTTAAAGCTTTACGCTGCTATTTGTTCAACAACCTTCATTAGCTCAATTGGTTGTGGCGCGTTGTCTCTTCCACTAGATCGTGTGTTCGATCCCTTCAATATATATTGAATCGCATGTTGGCTTTGCACGTCCACATGGTAATAAATTAAAAAATAATGTTATGAATTTTTGTAGCGGAATTAATGCAAAGCGTGGATTGGAGTCTTCGCTTGCTGAGAAATTTCCAATTATTCACATCAATATACTAATCTAGATACCGTCAATAATTTAGGCATTGTCCCTCATCTAATTGTTTTGTTGGCCACAGACCAAGATCTGTGACATATGTGGACGCGAACCAGATATTGCCAACTCTTGCATCACTTTGATGAGTTCATCGGAATGCCGTCCCCAAGTAAAATTGTTGTCACATAGTTAGCATCATCCTTACAAGTTTAGAGCAGCGAGCCTCCAAAGCTTCGTCTTCCACCTATTTTCTTACCCGCCGTTTCATAAAAACCTTTTTGCAGCGTTATATTTTTTTCTACACTCCCGTTGCAACGCACGGGCATTTGTGCTAGTTATTGGTAGAAAGGGAGCTGAGAACCCCGTTGCAGACAACTTGTCTAGGTTAGAGAATGTTCTTGATGACCCACTACCTATTGATGATAGCTTTCCCGATGAACAATTAGCGGTGACAAATGCTTCTCGTACTGCTCCATGGTATGCTGATTATGCTAATTATATTGTTGCTAAGTTTATACCACCTAGTTTCACATACCAGCAAAAGAAAAAGTTCTTCTACGATTTAAGACATTACTTCTGGGATGACCCACATCTTTATAAAGGAGTAGATGGTGTTATTAGACGTTGTGTACCTGAGCATGAACAGGAACAGATCCTACGCAAGTGTCACTCCGAGGCTTATGGAGGACACCACACTAGAGACAGAACTGCACATAAAGTATTGCAATCTGGTTTTTATTGGCCTACTCTCTTCAAGGATGCCCGTAAGTTTGTCCTATCCTGTGATGAATGTCAAATAATTGGTAATATTAGTAGACGTCAAGAAATGCCTATGAATTATTCACTTGTTATTAAACCATTTGATGTTTGGGGCTTTGATTATATGGGACCGTTTCCTTCCTCTAATGGGTATACATATATTTTAGTTGTTGTTGATTACGTTACTAAGTGGGTAGAAGCTATTCCAACTAGTAGTGCTGATCATAACACCTCTATTAAGTTGCTTAAAGAAGTTATTTTTCCAAGGTTTGGAGTCCCTAGATACTTAATGACTAATGGTGATTCACATTTCATTCATGGTGCTTTTCGTAAAATGCTTGCCAAGTATGATGTTAATCATAGAATTGCATCTCCATATCATCCACTGTCTAGTGGTCAAGTAGAATTGAGCAATAGATAGCTTAAATTAAATTTGCAAAAGACTGTTAATAGATCTAGAAAGAATTGGTCCAAGAAACTTGATGATGCATTATGGGCCTATAGAACTGCATATAAAAATCCTAAGGGTATGTCTCTGTATAAAATGGTTTATGGTAAAGCATGTCACTTACCCTTGAAATAGAACATAAGGCATATTGGACCATTAAAGAGCTCAATTATGATTTCAAACTTGCCGGTGAGAAGAGGCTTTTTGACATTAGCTCACTTGATGAATGGAGAACCCAAGCTTATGAGAATGCCAAACTATTTAAAGAAAAAGTTAAAAGATGGCATGAGAAAAGGATACAAAAGCGTGAGTTTAATGTAGGTGATTATGTATTGTTATACAACTCTCATTTAAGATTTTTTGCAGGCAAACTCCTCTCAAAATGGGAAGGTCCTTATGTTATCGAGGAGGTGTATCGCTCCGGTGCCATAAAAATCAACAACTTCGAAGGCACTAATCCGAGGGTGGTGAATGGCCAAAGAGATAACATTATATCTCATGTAATCTCATAAATGTTGAAACTAATGTTATTGAAACGGTAACCCTGGAGGAATACATAAGGGACACTTTCCAGAATGTTTCAGACTCCGAAAAGGAATAGGTACGTGGTACGGTAAGTAAACCGACTCTAAAACAGTTCTAATGGCAATTTTTCTCTGTTTTGGAATATTTAAGAAAATAGGAAAATAAGAAGTAGTCCGGGAAGGACACGAGGCATCCACGAGGGTGGAGGGTGCGCTCCCTGCCTCGTGGGCACCTTGTGTGCTCTTCGGACTCTGTTTTCTTGCACGATACTTCTTTTGGTCGGTAAAAATTCATTGTATAATCTCCTGAAGGTTTTGACCACCGTATCACGCAAATATCCTCTGTCTTTGTTTTGAGCTATTTCTGCTGCAGATTTCGAGCAAGATTTCTTTGCAAGAGTAAGTCGGGGAGAGTCGGGTGTCTCATCCGACACCGGGGCCAAGAGCAAACAACAATGTTGACCACTTTGGACCATCAACTCAGGAAGAGATGGAGGCCGATTTGAAAAGGATAGATGCCATGGAGGAGGATGAAGAAGCTACTTCTCATTTCCGAGCGGGATTCACTATGGGGGAACTACAGAGCTCGGCTATTCCAAACTCGGTCATCCCTTCCAATGCTAGATTTCTTTCTTATGAAAATATGAAAAAGAGTGTTACTTGTTCTCCCGCAGCTATGCAACATCCTTGGATGAAAGGAGCTTTAGCCGTCACGGGCAAGCTCCGTAAGGAAATAATGGACCTCAAGCAGCAAGTTAATAAGCTCGAGGAAGAGAATCATATCCTAAGGGGCATCATTGCCAAGAATATCACATCACCACCCCCAAAGAAGGAGACATAAACACATGGGTATGGGCACTCGCCTTGGCAACTGCCAAGCTTGGGGGAGTGCCTCGGTATCGTATCACCATAACACTTTTATCTTTACCATTTTCTTGGTTTGATCCTTTTGGTAATATCTTGATCTAGTAGAATAAAGTTTTAGTATGATCTGGTTGTGAGTTTTGCTTTATGATCCTTCTATGTAATCGAGTCCGTGAGCTATATATAATAAAGATTAGTGTTGAGTCAAGGGCTTGATTATCTTGCTATGATCTTGAGGGAATAAAATAAAAGAGAAGGAATAAAAAAGAAATAAAGAGATCATATGGATCTTATGGAGAGTAATGACTTCACATATAAAGAGTATGATGAATAAAAATTGTTGAGAGTTGACAAGCATAGTTTTGGTCATCGTTGCAATTAATAGGAAGTAATAAAGAAAGAGAGGTTTTCACATATAAAGATACTATCTTGGACATATTTTATGATTGTGAGCACTCATTAAAATATGACATGCTAAAGAGTTGAGGTTGGACAAGGAAGACAACGTAATGGGTTATGTTTCCTTACATCTGAAATAAATTATATTGTGATGGATCATCCAACATGTTGAGCTTGACTTTCCCTCTCATGCTAGCCAAATTCATTGCACCAAGTAGAGATACTACTTGTGCTTCCAAATATCCTTAAACCCAGTCTTGCCATGAGAGTCCACCATATCTACCTATGGATTGAGTAAGATCCCTCAAGTAAGTTGTCATCATTGCAAGCAATAAAAATTGCTCTCTAAATATGTATGATTTATTAGCGTGGAGAAAATAAGCTTTATACGATCTTGTGATGTGGAAGAAATAAAAGCGACGGACTACATTATAAAGGTCCATATCACAAGTGGCAATATAAAGTGACGTTCTTTTGCGTTATGATTTTGTGCATCCAACCATAAAGCACATGACAACCTCTGCTTCCCTCTGCGAAGGGCCTATATTTTATTCTCGTCTTATACTTCATATAAGAGTCATGGTGATCTTCACCTTTCCTTTTTAAATTTTATCCTTTGGCAAGCACAATGTGTTGGAAAGATCCATGTATATATAGCTAATTGTATGTGAGTTTTCATGAACTATTATTTTTGTCATTACCCTTGAGGTAAAAGGTTGGGAGGCAAAACTATAAGCCCCTATCTTTCTTTGTGTCCGATTGAAACTTCATAACCATAAATATCGCGTGAGTGTTAGCAATTGTGAAAGACTAAATGATGGTTGAGTATGTGGACTTGTTGAAAAGCTCTTATTGACTCTTTATGATGTTATGATAAATTGCAATTGCCTCAATGACTGAGATTAAAGTTTGTTGGTTCTCAATGAAGTTTATGATTCATACTTGAAATTGTGATTGAACTTTTACTTTAGCATAAGAGATCATATGAAAAAAATATGTTGTTGTTATAATAATGATCATGATGCCCTCATGTATGTATTTTATTTTTATCGACACCTCTATCTCTAAATATGTGGACATATTTTTCGATTTTGGCTTCCGCTTGAGGACAAGCGAGGTCTAAGCTTGGGGGAGTTGATACGTCCATTTTGCATCATGCTTTTATATAGATATTTATTGCATTATGGGCTGTTATTACACATTATGTCACAATACTTATGCCTATTCTCTCTTATTTTACAAGGTTTACATGAAGAGGGGGAATGCCGACAGCTGTAATTCTGGACTGCAAAAGGAGCAAATATTAGAGACATCTTCTGCACAAGTACAAAAGTCCTGAAACTTCAAGGGAGCATGTTTCAGAATATATATAAAATATTGGGCGAAAGAAGTACCAGAGGGGGGCCACCCACCGTCCACGAGGGTGGGGGCACGCCCTACCCCCCTGGGTGCGCCCCCTACCTCGTGGGCCCCTGGTGGCCCTATGAAGCCCATCTTTGGCTATATGGAGTCTTTCGTCGAGGAAAAAACCATAAGCAAGCTTTCGGAAGAAACTCCGCCGCCACGAGGCGGAACCTTGGAGCAACCAATCTAGGGCTCTGGCGGAGCTGTTTTGCCGGGGAAACTTCCCTCCGGGAGGGAGAAATCATCACCATCGTCATCAGCAACGATCCTCTCATCGGGAGGGGGTCAATCTTCATCAAAATCTTCGCCAGCACCATCTCATCTCAAACCCTAGTTCATCTCTTGTATCCAATCTTTGTCTCAAAGCCTCAGATTGGTACCTGTGGGTTGCTAGTAGTGTTAATTACTCCTTGTAGTTGATGCTAGTTGGTTTACTTGGTGGAAGATCATATGTTCAGATCCATGATGCATATTGATACACCTCTGATTATGAACATGAATATTCTTTGTGAGTAGTTAAGTTTGTTCCTGAGGACATGGGAGAAGTCTTGCTATAAGTAGTCATGTGAATTTGGTATTCGTTCGATATTTTGTGAGATGTATGCTGTCTCTCCTCTAGTGGTGTCATGTGAACGTCGACTACATGACACTTCACCATTGTTTGGGCCTAGAGGAAGGCATTGGGAAGTAATAAGTAGATGATGGGTTGCTAGAGTGACAGAAGCTTAAACCCTAGTTTATGCGTTGCTTTGTATGGGGCTTATTTGGATCCATATGTTTCATGCTATGGTTAGGTTTACCTTAATACTTCTGTTGTAGTTGCAGATGCTTGCAATAGGGGTTAATCATAAGTGGGATTCTTGTCCAAGGAAGGACAGTACCCAAGCACCGGTCCACCCATATATCAAATTATCAAAGTACCAAACGCAATCATATGAATGTGATGAAAACTAGCTTGATGATAATTCCCATGTGTCCTCGAGAGCGCTTTCCTTTATATAAGAGTTTGTCCAGGCTTGTCCTTTGCTACAAAAAGGATTGGTACATATTGCTGCACCTTATTTACTTTTATTACTTGTTACCCGTTACAAATTACCTTATCACAAAACTATCTGTTAACGATAATTTCAGTGCTTGTAGAGAATACCTTGCTGAAAACCGCTTATCATTTCCTTCTGCTCCTGTTGGGTTCGACACTCTTACTTATCAAAAAGGCTATGATAGATCCCTTACAATTGTGGGTCATCAGCCCACAGAAAGCGTCACACGCGAGTATCGAGTGTCGTGTAGGACAACCATCGACTGCATGTGGCCAAAACATTTATGTATGAAAGGGTTGTGTAATGTTTTAAATAACGATTTCACGACTCTGATGTGGCACCGGCCTGCCTAACAAAATAGCCAACCCACACGGTGCCTCAGAACTCATAGTGTACTGCGAGCCACCCGCACCCCCAGACGCACACACCCACACACACCGCGAATCCACCGCAACTATGATGCCTGTTAAATTAATTATCCCGCGGTGAACATATATGTTACAAAAGGAGGGACATTTTAATTTCAAAGAAATCACAGAGATCATTAAGACCTTTTAGTACATTGATTGATTTTCTACGAGTATAATGTGCAAAAATCAAATTTGAGCTACATGCACACGTGACAGTGCTCCTAAATGGATTGCAAAAACACATGTGTCTCACTGGGTGCATGTTTACTCCCAGTGCAACAAATTTCAAACATTGAGAATCTTGATTTTTAAATTCTAGTACATCCAAAACTTATTAGAAGTTCATGAAACTTATTGTGTTGTCATATGGACACCAATACTGTAGGATCGAAAGTATGTCTAGAGGGGGGTGATTAGACTACTTGACCAAATAAAAACTTAACCTTTTCCCAATTTTAGTTCTTGTCAGATTTTAGCTATTTTAGGACAAGTCAAGCAATCATCACACAGTTCAAGCAAGCATGCAAAGAGTATATTGGCAGCGGAAAGTAAAGCATGCAACTTGCAAGAAAGTAAAGGGAAGGGTTTGGAGAATTCATACGCAATTGGAGACACGGATGTTTTTCCCGTGGTTCGGATAGGTGGTGCTATCCTACATCCACGTTCATGGAGACTTCAACCCACGAAGGGTAACGGTTGCACGAGTCCACGGAGGGCTCCACCCACGAAGGGTCCACGAAGAAGCAACCTTGCCTATCCCACCATGGCCATCGCCCACGAAGGACTTGCCTCACTAGCGGTAGATCTTCACGAAGTAGGCGATCTCCTTGCCCTTACAAACTCCTTGGTTCAACTCCACAATCTTGTCGGAGGCTCCCAAGTGACACCTAGCCAATCTAGGAGACACCACTCTCCAAGAAGTAACAAATGGTGTGTTGATGATGAACTCCTTGCTCTTGTGCTTCAAATGATAGTCTCCCCAACACTCAATTCTCTCTCACAGGATTTGGATTTGGTGGAAAGAAGATTTGAGTGGAAAGCAACTTGGGGAAGGCTAGAGATCAAGATTCATGTGGTAGGAGTGGAATATCTTGGCCTCAACACATGAGTAGGTGGTTCTCTCTCAGAACATATGAGTTGGAAGTGTAGATGTGTTCTGATGGCTCTCTCCACGAGTGAAGAGGAGGTGGATGGGTATATATAGCCTCCACACAAAATCCAACCGTTACACACAATTTACCAATCTCGGTGGGACCGAATCAACAAACTCGGTCGGACCGAAATAGTAAACCTAGTGACCGTTAGAGATTTTCGGTGGGACTGACATGCAACTCGGTAGGACCGATATGGTTAGGGTTAGGGCATAACGTAATCTCGGTGAGACCGATTACACAAACTCGGTGAGACCGATTTGGTAATAAGCTAACCAGAGGGTTGGTCAGGCAAACTCGGTGGGACCGATTCGCTCTTCTCGGTGAGACCGAAATGTTACGAAAAGGAAACAATGAGTTTACATTGCAATCTCGGTGGGACCGATCCGCTCTTTCGGTGAGACCGAAAAGTTACAAAAAGGAAACAGAGAAATTGCAATCCCATCTCGGTGAGACCGAGATCCCTATCGATAGAACCGATTTGCTTAGGGTTTGGCAATGGCTATGACAAGTGAAACTCGGTGGCGCCGGGTTGAAAGAATCGGTAGGGCCGAGTTTGGCTTTGGGTTTAGGTCAAATGTGGATATGGGAAAGTAGCTGAGGATTTTGGAGCATATCGTTAAGCACATGAAGCAAGAGGCTCATTAAGCAACACCTTATCCCTCCTTGATAGTATTGGCTTTTCCTATGGACTCAATGTGATCTTGGACCACTAAAATGTAAAATGAAGTGTCTTGAGCATATGAGCTAGAGCCAATCCTTTGTCCTTAGCATTTTGAGGGTTCCACTTTCACCATCCATGCCATGCCAATCATTGAGCTTTCCTGAAATGATCATCTTGGAATAGCATTAGCTCAATGAGCTATATGTTGTTATGAATTACCAAAACCACCTAGGGATAGTTGCGCTTTCAATCTCCCCCTTTTTGGTAATTGATGACAACATATAGATCAAAGCTTCGACAAATAATAATAAGAATGAAATATATTGTTGCTTTGAGAAGTATGTGATAAGTAATAGCTCCCCCTAAATTTGTGCATATTTAAAATTTGCTTTGGACTGCGAATGCACAAAGAGTTAGAGTCATGGGTTAGTCTTCCATGTCACATACATCTTGGTGGAGCGCTCAAAAAGATAAGAATGAAATACATGCACTCATCACCAAAGAAAGTGAATGATCACATAAGATAGATAAGATATATCAAGCATGCATAAGTGTAGCTTATGATCAAACACATGATCGTCAATGTCTCACAAGCATATAAAAAAACCAAATAAAGCAAGAGAGAATAAAGGCAACTCTCTCTCTCTCTCTCTCTCGAAGCCTATGATCTATACATTTTTCTCCCCCTTTGGCAACAAGTTACCAAAAAGTTCCTAGAAAATGCATAGTGCTAGGTCGACTCTCAGGCTTGATCTTTTGGTGGTGGTGGAGTCTAGATCACTCCAAGGACGAAGGCTTCTGTAGACGTGGTTGGAGCTGGAGCTGAAGTAGATGTTGGAGCTGGTTGGGCTGGTGCTGTGGCTGGAGCTGAGGTGGTGGCTCTGGTGTCAGGAACTGGCACTGCAGTCGACCTCTGAGCTCGTGGCACTCTGGCAAATGCATCAGTTGTAGTCTTCCCTCTCCTCTCCTGCATGTCATCTTGAAGTTGCTCCACTGCAGACTGAATCTCTGTTACTTTGACATCCATGTCATAGAAATTTTGTTCTATGATCCTCTCTAAGCAAACCTGATTCTGAGTGAGGGTGGCCAGTCCTTTCTCAATCCTCAGTGTGGAAGCAATCAAGTAACTAAGCTGCTCTTGCTTGTTTTTCAGGAAATACTCAGATGCCTCCTCTTGAGTTGGCATCTTGGCAGCTTTCTCCTTCCTTGCCTTCTCCTTCTGTGCTTGAGCATGAACTAATGATGGATCATCCTTGTTCATCACAACTTCATTATCTTCAAAATCTGGATGAATAGGCAAATGTTCCTTGTGTTCCTCTTTGGAGCTGTCTTGGCCTTTGATGCAGCCTTGGGTGCTTCCTTGGGCTTGGATGCAGTAGCCCCTGATCTTATAGCATCACCCATCGGCTTTTGTGCCTTGGGTGCTGGTGCAGCAGCCTCTTCTTCCTCTTCCTCTTCAGAATCTCTCATGATTGAGGATCTCCCAAGCACTCTAGCAGTGGTCTTTTTGATCCTCTCCTTCCTCTTCTTCCCTTCTGCAGCAGCCTCTTTGGGTTCAGATCCCAAAGGGACTTGAGTAGATTCTCTGGCCTTAGACATTGGAATTCTCTTTGCAGGAACCTTTTGCTTCATGCCTGGCTTGGTGGCAGCAGCAGTGCTATATTCCTTCTTAACCACTTTCTTGGAAGTGGCTTCTTCTTCTGCCACATAGTCCTCATCCTCTGATTCTGAGGTTCTTTTCTTCCTTTGTCTGGTGGCAGCTTTTGGCAAGTTACTAGGAGTGCTCCTTCTGCTTTCATCTGAGGAACTGGAGGGACTAGTGCCCTCACTCATGTGCACTTGCTGCTCTGATAGGTTTTCGCTATCACTTTGATCTGACATGATGAACAAGCTGACTGCTGACCCTGTGAACAGTTTATAGATGAGGTAGAGTGGATGAGCATCACAAAATGCAGAGATTTTTGCAAAAGAATGATTCAAAATCTTAGTTTTAGTTTCCCATAGAAATCATTTTGGATCTACCGATTTTTAAACTCGGTGATACCGAAGCAGTTTTGGAACCTAAAGTAGTGAACTCGGTCAGACCAAGTCACAGTTCGGTGGCACCGAGACTGCTAGGGTTTCACAAACTTCCAAAATCGATCACACCGATTAGTAATTCTCGATCAGACCGAGTCTCACTTGTGCAATGGCATGAGCCAAATCGGTGGGACCGAGTTTTTCAACTCGGTGGGTCCGAGATGGTTTCGGTGGAAACCTAACCCTAAAGTTTTCGAATCAATCCTATTCTATGAACGCATTGACTGGATAGGAGTGTTTCAGTCGTGGCTAGAAACAATAAGATCACAATGTGCTAGGAATTAGATTGGGGATAGCACAAAGATCGAGTCCATACCCTAGTTCGGCGGAGACTCGCTACGGCGGCAATGGCGGGGTTGAATTCCGTTGACGGCGATGGAGACCAGCGACTGGAGGCGGCTGGCAGCGAGGAGATGATCCGGAGACCATGTTGGCAGAGGGAGCTATCGCGCGGGCGAAGGGGTTCGGAGAAATTTCCAAATTTTTGCCCGTGCCTATATATAGCCTGACCCTGTCGGTGTGACCGAGTGGAACAACTCGGTGGCACCGAGATGCAAAACTGTATACAGTTATTTCAACTCGGTGTGACCGAATGGTTCAAATCAGTTGCACCGAGATCGAAAATTCAGATCAACTTAATGATCTCGGTAGGACCGAAAGTAGGATATCGGTCAGACCGAGAATCACAAAGAGGTTTTGGAAGTTTAAGTCTATGACGAATCGGGGACTTCGAGTGCTCCTCACACAGAGTGGTTCAAATCTGACTTGATCAAATTTTGTGATGTAGCATGAATAGAGTTTGAGACGAGAAAAGCATAGATAGCTAGAGGAGGTTCTTAGGCATTCTTTTCCATCCACTTGGCAAAAGGAAATAAAACCAAACAATCAAAACAACAAGTGGATGTCCTTGAATGAGTAAAATATGCAACCAACATGCTCACACAATAAAATGGCAATTGAAATATGTGACAAAGCATGCACAACCAATTCTAGCATCTATCAAGCAATTGGCGATGACTAGGTCATCTATATATGAGTATATTGACTTAGGAGTCAAGTGAGAACACTTGATCATAGGTCATACTCATCGTTTAAGCTCAAGTGGGGTTACCACTTTTACATAAAGCATTGTTGTGTTCACATCTTTAGAGTTGCTTTAGCTCAAGTCTTAGAGTAAAGCTCCCCCTAGATGTGATATCCCCCCTAAGAGGGATGAACTAACCTTGGGTTTTGTCGATGATGACTTCATGTAGATGTTGAAGATGTGGATGCTCAATGTTGATGTAGATCACTTGGAGCTATCCATTTGAGTGAATTGCACTTTCAATACCTACATGGGTTAGTCCCACAAGGAACAAACAAGGATATCCATAGACATAGAGTGATGCACACACAAGATGATGTCCATGAAAAATTTTAGGTTACCTTGTCCCTTGTCTTACCAACAAGAGGGTTTGTGACTCCTTGAACTAGTGCAAGATGTGGAAGTTGATCGCACTTGTTCTTGCCAAAATGATAAGAGTGAAGTATGTTGGCGGAGTCACCCTCAAGAACTCTCTAGTTCTTCTTCTTTTGGATCCACACCATCTTGATGGGAATCCTTGGAGTTGTAGTCGTACTTGATGAAGTGGAACTTGAAGTGGTCTTGGGAATCCACTTGACTAAGGTCTTAGGAGCTTCTTCAAATGCATCAATTTCCTCTTGAAGCTTGTCCTTGCCCTTTTGCTGTAGTCTTGTGGTGGAAGATCATCTTGAGCTTGTGTCCCCTTGAAGGAAGTAGGATCATACTTCTCTTGTTGAGGAACAAACTTTGTCTTGGGGTATTGATCTTCTTCCCACTCAACTCCATTGGCATTGAACTTTCGTTCAAAACCAACACCTTGATTCTTCCGGTGCCTTCCTTGCTTGCGCACAATTTCCTCGAATTGCTTACTCCCGGCAAGGCTTTTGTACACTCCTTTCTCTATAATTCCCTTCAACGAGCTATTTTCTTGCTCAAGTGTAACTTGGCTAAGAGAATCATTAGTGGAATCAAGAGAACTACTAGAAGCAACAATATTGGATTTAGCATGATCATTGTTACTACTAGAGGAAGAATATTTCTTGTTCTTGTTACTAGACTTGACTTGAGGCATGTAAGTGGATAAGAGTAAACGCTTGGCAATGTAAGAAGAACTTTTCTTGCAGAGATCATCATTGATTGCCTTTAAAAACTCATGCTCTTGCTCAAGATTGAGCTTTTCAAAGTGTAACTTCTCATGAGCTCTTAAAAGTTCTCGATGATCTTCGAAGATAGTTTCATGAGCTAACTTAAGAGTGTTTAGTTCTTTAGTTAGAGCCTCAATCTTCTCCTTATCATTGTCATTCGTTTTATCTTGATTAGCATGATTAATTGACGTTTCATCATAGTATTCATCACTAGAGTTGTCAACAAGTAAATCATCATCTCCTAACAAGTCATCTTCATCACTATTAAAATCAACATACTCGGGGTGTGTTACCTTAGGACCTTTGTCCATGAAGCATCTTCCAATTCCTTCATTTGGTGAGTCAAATATATCGTAGGAGTTGGTTGACACAAGTGCTAGACTGGCAACACCTTCATCTTGAGTATATTCGGAATCGGAGTGATAACTTCTCTCGGAGTGGTTGTCGGAGTCGGAGCCGGATACCCATTCACCAACATGAGCCTGATGTCTTCGTTTTGTGTAGCTCCTTGATGATTTTTCCTTCCTTTCCGAATCCTTGCTTCTCCGTGAGTGTCTTCGTTCATAACGATCATCTCTACTCCTTCTCTCTCTTGGTGGTGATTCTTCTCTTTTGCTTCTTCTTTTTGGAGAGTCTTCTCTTCTCTTGTAGGGAGCCGTACACTCATTGGAATAGTGTCCGGGTCTTCCACAATTGTAGCAGTTTCTATCTCGACTAGAAGATCTTTTGTCATTGTAGGACCTTGACTTGGAGCTTCTATCTTTGCTTCTACTCTTGTAGAACTTGTTGAAGTTTTTCACCATTAAGCCCAATTCTTCATTGAAGTTTTGTTTCTCACTTGATGATGTAGGGGCTTCACATGAGGCTTTGTAGGCACCACTTGATTTGTTGTGAAGTTCCTCTTTATCCTTAAGTGACATCTCATGAGCAACAATTCTTCCAATTACCTCCGTTGGCTTGAGATCTTTGTAATTGGGCATCATTTGGATCAATGTGCACACGGTATCATATTTTCCATCCAAGGCTCTTAGAATCTTCTTGATGATGAATCTATCGGTCATCTCTTCACTTCCTAAGCCGGCAATCTCATTTGTGATGAGAGCAAGCCTAGAGTACATTTCAGCGACACCTTCACCATCCTTCATTTTGAACTTGTCAAGTTGACTTTGAAGCACATCCAATTTGGATTCCTTGACGGAGTCGGTACCTTCGTGCATATCAATCAAAGTGTCCCAAATTTCCTTTGCATTCTCAAGACGGCTGATTTTGTTGAATTGTTTGGGGCACAATCCATTGAAGACAATATCACAAGCTTGAGGATTGTATTGCAACATCTTCAACTCATCTGCGGTAGCTTCACGGTTTGGTTCTCTCCCGTCAAACAAGTCACCTTGCAAACCAACACACACAATAGCCCAAACGGCAGGGTTATGTCCAAGAATATGCATTTTCATTTTGTGCTTCCAACTAGCAAAATTAGTACCATCAAAGTAAGGACCTCTACGGTGATAATTTCCCTCGCTAGACGCCATACTCTCCTAGGTTTTGAAACCAAGGCTATGACCACCAAAAGCTATGGAAATCAAAGCAAATGGAGACAAAAGCTCTGATACCACTTGTAGGATCAAAAGTATGTCTAGAGGGGGGTGATTAGACTACTTGACCAAATAAAAACTTAACCTTTTCCCAATTTTAGTTCTTGTCAGATTTTAGCTATTTTAGGATAAGTCAAGCAATCATCACACAATTCAAGCAAGCATGCAAAGAGTATATTGGCAGAGGAAAGTAAAGCATGCAACTTGCAAGAACGTAAAGGGAAGGGTTTGGAGAATTCAAACGCAATTGGAGACACGGATGTTTTTCCCGTGGTTCGGATAGGTGGTGCTGTCCTACATCCACGTTCATGGAGACTTCAACCCACGAAGGGTAACTGTTGCACGAGTCCACGGAGGGCTCCACCCATGAAGGGTCCACGAAGAAGCAACCTTGTCTATCCCACCATGGCCATCGCCCACGAAGGACTTACCTCACTAGCGGTAGATCTTCACGAAGTAGGCGATCTCCTTGCCCTTACAAACTCCTTGGTTCAACTCCACAATCTTGTCGGAGGCTCCCAACTGACACCTAGCCAATCTAGGAGACACCACTCTCCAAGAAGTAACAAATGGTGTGTTGATGATGAACTCCTTGCTCTTGTGCTTCAAATGATAGTCTCCCCAACACTCAATTCTCTCTCACAGGATTTGGATTTGGTGGAAAGAAGATTTGAGTGGAAAGCAACTTGGGGAAGGCTAGAGATCAAGATTCATGTGGTAGGAGTGGAATATCTTGGCCTCAACACATGAGTAGGTGGTTCTCTCTCAGAACATATGAGTTGGAAGTGTAGATGTGTTCTGATGGCTCTCTCCACGAGTGAAGAGGAGGTGGATGGGTATATATAGCCTCCACACAAAATCCAACCGTTACACACAATTTACCAATCTCGGTGGGACCGAATCAACAAACTCGGTCGGACCGAAATAGTAAACCTAGTGACCATTAGAGATTTTCGGTGGGACTGACATGCAACTCGGTAGGACCGATATGGTTAGGGTTAGGGCATAACATAATCTCGGTGAGACCGATTACACAAACTCGGTGAGACCGATTTGGTAATAAGCTAACCAGAGGGTTGGTCAGGCAAACTCGGTGGGACCGATTCGCTCTTCTCGGTGAGACCGAAATGTTACGAAAAGGAAACAATGAGTTTACATTGCAATCTCGGTGGGACCGATCCGCTCTTTCGGTGAGACCGAAAAGTTACAAAAAGGAAACAGAGAAATTGCAATCCCATCTCGGTGAGACCGAGATCCCTATCGGTAGAACCGATTTGCTTAGGGTTTGGCAATGGCTATGACAAGTGAAACTCGGTGGCGCCGGGTTGAAAGAATCGGTAGGGCCGAGTTTGGCTTTGGGTTTAGGTCAAATGTGGATATGGGAAAGTAGCCGAGGATTTTCGAGCCTATCATTAAGCACATGAAGCAAGAGGCTCATTAAGCAACACCTCATCCCTCCTTGATAGTATTGGCTTTTCCTATGGACTCAATGTGATCTTGGACCACTAAAATGTAAAATGAAGAGTCTTGAGCATATGAGCTAGAGCCAATCCTTTGTCCTTACCATTTTGAGGGTTCCACTTTCACCATCCATGCCATGCCAATCATTGAGCTTTCCTGAAATGATCATCTTGGAATAGCATTAGCTCAATGAGCTATATGTTGTTATGAATTACCAAAACCACCTAGGGATAGTTGCGCTTTCAAATACAAAGTGGCATTGTACTTTTTTTTGTCAAATTTGAGACCAGTTTTGATGTAATCTTTATCTAATTATAGACGGGAGATTATTAATAATTGCGAACCAATATCCCAAACGGATTATTTATTCGAACTGTGAGTATTAGACCTACAATGGATACATGCCATGCTTCGGTTAAGCAATAAAGTGGCAGCATTAATCATCCAAATAGAAAAACACTATATGTGCCGCCGCGCGACCCGTGTGCCGTGCAAGCAGGTGTCAGTTGACGGGACGCGTCCCCGCGCAAGTAGACGGGGAGGCATGCGTGCAGGTGTGTGAACTGATGGAGGCGTGCTCGCTCCGCAGTGTCATCAGGAGGCGTGCGAGTAGCTGTGTGAAACTTTGGTAGGCATGCCAGCAGTCCGGTGCGCAGGCTCATCGGGAGGCGAGCCATCGGTTTGACCGCCGGCCGCCGCCCACCTCTCCCCCACAACTCCCACTACTCCATATTAATGGTGCGCCCGAGCGGCCGCACCCCCCATCCTCGCTACACACACACACAATCCTCTCTCTCCGCTTGCATCCTCGACGACGCTCTCAGTCCTCAAAGCCGTTAGTGTATGAGGATGCCGCCGAAGCACCCCATCGGAGGGAGTGGCGACGTCGGGGCTGCTAAAGCACCGGAGCACGGCGTGGAGATGGAGACAGAGGTTGCCGTCACCGCCGGCGAGTTATTGCTGCACCTTGACGTCGTCGACGGCGTCGAGCTTCCATAGCCAGAGGCGGAGTTCCACATCGAATCTCACGACCACTCCAGCGACGACTCCGACGATGACGGACAGCTGGTTAGTCATCTATACCCATTAATGTGTCAAATAGATCATAGGGTTTCTCTGGTTACTCCTTCCTCCCCCTTTTTGGAATAGAAATCCTATGGTTATGTTCTCCCAATCCATGAAATCTGAGTAAGTTTCGTTAGATCCGTGTAGTGTATTGATTGTTTGAATGGTACGTGTGATAAGTGATTAGTTGTTTCATCTGTGCAAATGATTTCTACTAGTAATCCGACTAGGGTTAGTTTTCGTGCTAATAATTCCTTGCGAGGGCTTGACAATTGATTTTGAATGACCAACATATGTTTGTGCCATTATTTTCTTCAAGATTGGTCTGTACATAGACGACTGTGCTTAAAAATTGAACCATAATCTCTGGATATGTATAAATAAATAGCCATAAATTCCTAATCCTATTTCACGACATGTAATCATTGATTTGATGCCAAATTTGATTTACTATTTGTATAGGAGCTGTCTGACGATGTGGATAGCGAGGATGAAGATGGCTAGAAGAGGTACAATAGGCAAATCCTGATGGAGCTTTATACGAGAATGCATAACAGGCGTATTAGGACCTGGAGCGGCGGCTATGGATGCCCATTTTGCAACCAGAAGCTTCATGACACGTATCTAAGTGTTCTGGCGCGTGCAAGAGGACGGGCTATTGGCTCCTTCAAGCATAAGTATTCTCGCAGGGTGTCGCACGACGCGTACGCCGAGTACCTGGAGAAGCTTCAGGATCGTGCCAACCGCATGTGAGATGAGATGTGGGATGGATCAAACTATGTACGCTTGAGTATATATGCTTAATGTGGTTGAACTATGCTTATGTATGCGTACGCGTATTATCTATGTCTGAGTATGTTAAATATTTTGGTCAAAATTTGGTAAAAATTACAAACGGGGACCAATAAACCAGGACGGAGGTAGTACGTCAATCACACACGGTTCCCAAAATTGGAACCGTGTGCAATGACTTTCATTTTGCATGTTGTGTCAACCACACACGGTTCGCTCTAGCAAACCGTTGCCCCCAAAATTCTTTGTGGGACAGAAAACCCTCACCACCCAATTCAAAAAAGAAAAGAAAACCCTCACCATCCCCACGTCACAAAAACCCTCACCCCGCCCACCACCCCCTCGGCCCCTCCGGTACGTTCCCATTCACACCTGCACAAGCTCCTCCGCGTCTATGCCATGGCACCGCCTATGACGGTGGTAAACATTAGCTCGATGCCTACCGCCGCCAGGCTTCCGGAAAAGCCCACCGCATTTCGCCACTTCCGCTTGCCACCGCCTATCGCCATCGACTTTCTCGACGCTGCTCGTGGTCGACCCAGCTCCGCTCGGTTGGGGAATCTGCTGGATTGACGGTTCTTTCTCATGGACGACAAGGTAACTAATTTAACGAGATATTATCTCATCTCTTATCCCAGTTCATCTGCCTCCTTTAATCATCTGGCAGAAATCGCCGTGAATTCAGTTTTATTTGAGCTAATTTGAGGGTTTTCTTTCATTCATATAATGTACAGTGCATCGACACTTCAGGACTTTGCGACCCCTGCCAGAGATTCCAACTCACTGTACCTGATAACTTGAGGACGCACGCGGTATGTTCAATCTCACCCTAAATTGGTTGGCATGGCCTACTTTCCTGAACATATTCTAAATATTGCTACATTTGGATAAAAGGTGCCACATGCACCATATACGTCAAAGGGGATTTCCCTCTCTTCTTTCTATATTAGGAAAATTAATGATGTATTGTTCTTTCGATTACTCTCATATTTCCATGACATCATGTTTACCCTATCTTTTAATTATAGATTTTTGTCCTTCGATTTCAAATGTTGTACAGTTCTTTCAATTTGGGCCCATATTTGCATGTTCCCATATTTTCTTTAACAATCCTGTCATTTTCTACAGAACATCCCTTGCTATGCAACAGATTATGTAGTGCATAATTTTTCCCTTTACATAGATGAAGGCTCCACGGATTTCATACTGTACAAAAACCATGGATTTACAATTGTTGCTACTATAAGACTTGATGAACGTGGTGGCTCCTATTTTGGCACTGGCTTTTGGAAAGAAATTGCAAAGTTTTATGTACTGAAAGCTAGCACTAAAATTGCACTGCACATAAAAGGGCCTGGTCATGAGATATATGCTAACTTCCCTGACAAAATCATCCGTCCAGACTTTGTTCGAAGTAAGTTTTCTTTTCAACTACCTGCATGTTGACTTACCCAACAATGTCAAATGAATTGTGTAGTACTTATACAACCAATTGTTATTCCCTTTTCTTACTATATTCCTACCTAATAACTTCTAGTTACCAATACACTTTTCTATTGCCCTGTTTTAACTAAATATTCCCTGTACTCCCATTTCTATCAGAAAGTGCCGCTGATAAGGAGATTCTGGAGGTGGAGAACGGGGCTGCCAACAAGCAGAGGCGAGGCGAGCTAGAACCGCAAGCGACTCCAGCAGGCCTAGACCTCATCAGCAGCCTCCTCGATGATATGTTGAGAGTCATCATCTCCTTCCTCCCAATCAAATATGGGGCGCGGAGAATCATCCTTTCCCGATGGTGGCGCCCCCTATGGAACTCCAGCCCTCTCGACCTCATCGACACCCACGAGCTCTGCCATGGCTATCACAAAAGCTTGGATGCATTCTCCAAGATCCTCGGCAGTCACCTAGGCCCAACCAAATGCCTTAGAATGGGCAAGTTCCATTCCAATGGCAAGGACCGAGCCAAGCTTGACGATTGGTTCCGATCCCCCACCCTAGATCAGCTCGAGGAGCTCACTTTTGATGATGGGCATATGCGGTCGCTGCCAACGTCCGCACTCCGCCTCGTGCCCACGCTTGGCGTCGCCAAGTTCAGGAACTGCCATCCCCCCTTAATGACGCACCCGCTCTTATTCTACCACAACTGAAGCACCTCAAGCTAGTCGTCGTATGCCTCTCAAACGCTGACATGGAGCGCCTGCTTTGTGGTTGTACTACACCCGAGTACCTTCGTCTTCAGGCGATCAATGGGTTGAGTACCTTCCACATCACCTCCATGACTCTCCGGACTATTTATGTGTGTTGCTGGTGCAGGAGGAAGACATCACAAGATGTGTACCATGGTATGGTCATTGAGGACACACCTGCACTTGAGAGATTACTTGTAGTTGATCAAGAAGGTCCAACAAGAATCAATGTCATTTCTGCGCCGAAATTGACAGTGGTGGGCTACTCCTCTCACAAATACTCCAAACTTGTTATTGCATCCTGAGGGAGTCCTGGATTAGGGGGTGTTCGGATAGCCGAACTATACCTTCAGCCGGACTCCAGGGCTATGAAGATACAAGATTGAAGACTCCGTCCCGTGTTCGGAAGGGACTTTCCTTGGCGTGGAAGGCAAGCTTGGAGATACGGATATTCAGATCTCCTACCATTGTAACCGACTCTATGTAACCCAAACCCTATCCAGTGTCTATATAAACCGGAGGGTTTTAGTCCGTAGGACAACATACACATCAACAATCATACCATAGGCCAGCTTCTAGGGTTTAGCCTCTCTGATCTCGTGGTAGATCTACTCTTGTACTACCCATCTCATCAATATTAATCAAGCAGGACGTAGGGTTTTACCTCCATCGAGAGGGCCCGAACCTGGGTAAAACTTCGTGTCCCTTGCCTCCTGTTACCATCCAGCCTAGACGCACAGTTCGGGACCCCCTACCCGAGATCCGCCGGTTTTGACACCGACATTGGTGCTTTCATTGAGAGTTCCTCTGTGTCGTCGCCGTTAGGCTCGATGGCTCCTACGATCATCTATAGCGATGCAGTCCAGGGTGAGACCTTCCTCCCCAGGCAGATCTTCGTCTTCGGAGGCTTCGCACTGCGGGCCAATTCACTTGGCCACCTGGAGCAGATCGAAAGCTACACCCTGGCCGTCAGGTCAGATTTGGAAGTTTAAACTACATGGCTGACACCCGCGGGGACTTGATCTTCGACGGATTCGAGCCACTGCCGAGCGCGCCGCACTGTCCCGACGAGCATGATCTAGCTCTGCCGCCGAACAGTGCCCTGGAGGTTGCACCCGCATCGGCTCCGATCCTTAATTCGGAGCCAACTGCGCTGATCGAGGATGGGCGGTTGGACGCCGCCTCGGGGGCTGCGATCCCAACGGCGATTGAGCCGAACACCAGCCCCGCACTCCGCGAGACTCATGACTCCAAGGAGCCGGACTCCTTTCTGGACTCCGAACCCTCCGCGCCCCGGCCAATCGAATTCGATTCGGCGCCGATCATGGAGTTTACTACCGCGGACATCTTTCAGCACTCGCCTTTGGGCGATATTCTGAAGTCACTGAAGTCTCTCTCCTTATCAGGAGAGCCCTGGCCGGATTGCGGCCAGCAAGGTGGGGATTTGGACGATGAAGAAATTCGAAGCCCACCCACCACCCACTTTGTAGCCACTGTCGACGATTTAACCGACATGCTCGACTTCGGCTCCGAAGACATCGACGGTATGGACGCCGATGAAGGAGACAATGAAGAACCAGCGCCTATTGGGCCCTGGAATGCCACCTCGTCATATGACGTATACATGGTGGACGCACCAAAAGATGACAACGAGGAGCGGAAGGACGCACCGAAGGCTTGTTCCCTCGAAAAGCAGTCAAAGCAGCGACGCAACCGCCGCCCCAAATCCCGCCTCGACAGAAATAGCGATCACACAGACCCAGCATTGGAGCAGGGCGAACCGCTGCCGGACAACGGCAATCCGGACAATCAAACCGAACAAACAAATCCTATCAAGGATAATGGTCCGGACAACATAACGCCGGATAGACACCCGGAGCAGCAGACTACCCGTAAAAGGCTTGTTGCCACTGCGAGGAGTCTGAAAAAGCAGAAGCAAAGGCTCAAGGCTGTGCAAGACACACTCCACATTAGATGGAGCAAAATACTCAACACAGCAGCGAGGTACGGCGACAATTGCCCCTCAAGAGCTACCCAAAGCGGAAGCTGCTACCCGAATTCGATGAGGAGGCCTCAGACCCCCCACAACCAAATATCAAAGCAGCCACCTGGTCGGATAGACGACCCTCTACCAACACAGAGCGGCATACAACGCCGCTCACAATACAATACGCGACCCATGCGAAGGCTCGCTCCCAACGGACCGCGCAACAAGATCCATCTATGGACCACGCAAGCGCGCCCCAGCATACAATGCAACACAACAAACATCCGAACAACGCGGCACACCCAGCTATAGGGGTGCCGCACACCCCCTGTGTTTCACCGATGAGGTGGTGGACCATGAATTTCCAGAGGGATTCAAACCCGTAAACATAGAGGCATACGACGGAACAACAGACCCTGGAGTCTGGATTGAGGACTACATCCTTCACATCCATATGGCTCGAGGAGACGATCTCCACGCCATCAAGTACTTACCCCTCAAGCCCAAAGGGCTAGCTCGTCACTGGCTCAAAGGCCTCCCCGAAAGCTCCATTGGAAGTTAGGAAGAGCTCGAAGATGCCTTTCGGGCAAATTTTCAAGGGAGTTATGTCCGACCTCCGGATGCAGACGATTTGAGTCATATAACTCAACAGCCTGGAGAGTCAGCCCAAAAGCTTTGGAACAGGTTTCTTACTAAAAAGAACCAGATTGTCGACTGTCCGGACGCCGAAGCCTTGGCAGCTTTGAAGCATAGCGTCCGCGACGAATGGCTCGCCAGACACCTCAGCCAAAATAAGCCGAGAACGATGGCCACATTAACAAACCTCATGACCCGCTTTTGCACGGGTGAGGACAGCTGGCTAGCCAGATGCAGCACCAGCGACCCCAGTACATCCGAAGTTAGAGATGGAAATTGGAAATCACGGCGCAACAGCAATAGCAAACGCCGGATTAAAGAAGATAGCACGAAGGGCACTGCAGTAAATGCCGGATTCAAAAGCTCTCGGCTAGGTCAAAAGCCGCCCCCTAAAGGCACCAGGGACGAACTGTCCAGCCTCAACAAAATTCTGGACCAAGTATGCCAGATCCATAGTACCCCTGGTAAACCCGCTAATTATACCCACAGAGAATGTTGGGTCTTCAAGCAGTATGGCAAGCTCAACGCCGTACACAAGGGGGAGGATACACCAAGTGAAGACGAGGACGAGCCTCCCAAATAAGACACGGCAGAAAAAAAGAAATTTCCACCAGAAGTGAAAACAGTAAACGTGTTACACGTGATCAGGGGAAAAAACAACACGGCACTCCCAGGAAAACATACCCAAGTGCCTGTCACCATGAAGTCTTGCCACTGGTCATCTCAACCAATCACTTTCGACCATCATGATTACTCACCAAGTATCCGGCGCGCAGGATGGGCTGCCCTGGTATTAGACCCAGTAATTGACAGATATCACTTCACACAAGTCTTGATGGATGGCGGCAATAGCCTAAACCTAATATATCAGGATACAATCCGCGGGATGGGGTTAGACCCAACACAAATTCGCGATCATTTAAAGGAGTAACGCCAGGCCGAGGGGCTCGTTGTATGGGCTCCCTCTCATTACAAGTTACATTCGGCTCCCCCGATAACTTCCATCGCGAGCATTTAACTTTCCACATTGCTCCATTTCAAAGTGGCTATCAAGCACTGCTCGGACGCGAAGCTTTCGCTCGCTTTAATGCAGTACAACACTACGCCTCCCTCACACTCAAGATGCCCGGTCCACGTGGCATCATTCTAGTGCACGGAGATATCAAGCACTCCCTGCACGCCGAAGAGAGTGAGGCTGCCTTGGTAGCCGAACATTAAAGGCGTCCGGACCAGCGATCGAGTCCGGCGCCGCTATTTACACCGAATAAGTGATCACACCCCTATTTGTCAATACAAGGGGCTCAACACGCGCAGACAAGTGGCAATTTCTTATCATCTTCAATTATACATGGTTTCTTTAAAAACTATCTTTTTGCACGACAACTTTTTCACTTAACTTCCTCTCTTTTACAGACGATCATCGTGCTATACCCGTCCGGGATACGGCACAATGGAGACACAGGCGCAGACGTGCAGCAGGGACCCGCTCAAAGGATTCTTTTTAGATTAAGACCCTGCGTAAACCTTTTTTACTGTCTCTTGTTGATACATATCCACCGTTGTGAAGGATGCTGACGTCTTGGCATGTGGCCACGCCAGAACAATGCACGTACCTGGACACAAGGGGCTTCTTACAAAGGCCATTATTTAGGCCCGGTTTATACCACAAAGACCGAATACCTTAGGGAGTGTTCGGCGTCGCGAGTTTGGCCCTATATGCATCAGCTCCGAATCATTGTCTTTGGTCAAATGCTGGGTTTGCCCGGCTCCTGTGTTTTGGTGCCTTACGTTCCGCTTTACCGGCTAAGGTAGCACCAGGAGAACTACTACGATTGTGCCCTGGTTCATCCGGACGAGCACCTCAGTAGAGAAAGCCGAAAACTGACTGTCATGATATAGCGCGAGACTGGTCAACCACTCGATGACCTGTGGGAATGTTAGAATTCCTCCGCCTTAAGGAAGGGCCGTTTTCCAGCCAGGCATGTACGCACCCCGAGATCGGGAGAGTGCGGAGCCACCAGGGGCTATCTAGTAGCCCCACTGTCAAACTCCTATGGCTAAGTGAAAGTGTTAAAGCATTATAGTCCGGTTGCCTCGCTCGCTCCGCTATCACCTCCTTAATAGGACCAAGACGTTGGGTTAAGTGTGAACACGTGTTTTTGCTAGCACCTCCGCATTATATGCGTGGGGGTTGAAGCCGACGACTGCAATCTTTCAGGTTATACACACGTATACAAAAACAGCCGCCCAAGAGGCATGATATTACTTTCAGGCAAAAGTATAAAAATAGCCTTATAAAACTCTATAAAAGCATTTCGCTTACAGTGAGATTACATATCACTCAAACATAATATTTTTTTAGCACTGGGTCTCTACCAAACGGGCACCCTCAAGAACTTCTTCAAAGTAGTGCTCAGCAGCCTTTCGACCTATGGCCGAATCCCGTGCTGCAACATTGGTAGCATCCATCTCCGCCCAGTATGCCTTGACACGGGCAAAGGCCATCCGTGCACCCTCTATGGACGCCGACCTCTTCATCGCATCAATGCGCGGCACCACATCGAGTAACTGTTGCACCAAGCTGAAATAGCTGTTCGGTTTTGACCCTTCCGGCCATAACTGTTCCACAACAGACCTCATGGAGAGTCCGGACAACCTATTTAGTTCGGCCCATTCGGCTAATTGGTCAGTCAATGAAAGTGGACGCTCGGGAGTATGGAATTATCTCCAAAACAGCTGGTCTACTCCATGGTCCGTCTGACCCTGGAAGTACTTGGCCGCATCGGCAGCGCTCGCCGCCAAATCCATATACACATCCTTCGAGCTCCACAGCCGATCCAGGGGGGCATACCATGGATCTCCGAACTTCCTCCGCAACATAAAGGATTTCCCAGCTACAATATCCTCGGCTTCCCGCAGCTCCTCCTTCTTTGCCCTCATAGCAGAGTGGAGGTCCTTTCTCGTCGCAGCAGCCTTCTCAAGGTCTAATGCCTTCGCCTGGTTTTCCTTTTCAAGAACCCGACAACGGTTGGCGGCGGCTTTTAATTCTATGGCCATCTTGGCCATCTTGTCTCGGCTCTCGCCATGTGCGGCCTTCTCGGCTTGCAACTCTTCGGCCGCCTTTAAAGCAGCTGCATTACCCAACCTCGCTTGTTCCTTGGCTCGGGCAAGTTCTGCCCGCAAGGCTTCAATAGTGGCAGCCCCATCTACAGTCACAACATATTAAAGATACTGGCATCATGCTACTCTTCCTATGTGACGTTCACCAGATAATGACACTTACCCTGTGCCTCGTCAAGCCTTTTGTTAACAAGCTCGATGTCAGCGTCTGCCGCATCCAACTGCCGTTCTAAATGGGCAGAGTCACAAGTCCGGCTAGCCACCGGAGCTTCCATCACCTGCACATAGAGGCAGTATGGTTATTACCTGGGAATATGATCCTTTGTTCATCGTCGTTTCCGACAACAACCAGAGTCTCAGGGGCTACTATCTACATAGGGCACACCTAGCATGTGCAAGACTATCATACATTCTTTTACGTACCTCAAAACCTGTCAGTAGACTCATAAAAGCTTCATGCAATCCTCTTTCGGTGGACGATATTCTCTCCATCACCGTATCCATCAGCACACGGTGTTCATCTGAGATGGCCGCTCGCCCCACCAACTCCCTCAACACATCTGATCGCACACTAGACGGTGCCGGACTCTTTTGTCTGCTCTCTTCGGGAGCCGGACCCTGGGAGCTTTGGGGGTCAATGGGATTATCTTCTAGCCTCACCGGACTCGAAGAGGCCCTCCGCGACGACACTTCAGGGTCGCCCGCTTCCGGAGCGGAGGAGTCCGGAGGAGGCGTTTCGCTCTCCATCATCTCTGGAAGAAGATCCCCCAAAGACGAGCTCATTTGAGAGGGGCTAAGGCCCGAACTGCTAAGATATATGTGGTGGTTATTTTCTTAGAAGAAAAAGATGGCATATCTGTACTGTTAAAGTATTCCGGGTCACTTACGACTCGTGAGAGAATTGATCCCCCCGCGGACTTTGTGCGGCAACAGAACCCCCCAAGGTAGGACCCTCGGTGGGAGACTTCTTCTCCCGTTTGGAAGCTTCGGCTTCCGAATCCCCGGGCGTGGTCCTTTTCCTCTTCCGGTCGTCTTCCTTCATGGAGACGCCCGCTCCCTCGGTTAGAATGGGCAGCGTTGGGGGCCCGCGTCCGCCCTTACTGTCCTCCGCAGTATCTTCCTTCAACGGCTCCGGGCAAGGTGCGATCTGGAGCATCTTTTCCAGGACCGGATTTTCCAAACCCTCAGGGAGGGGGGCCGAACACCGAATCAACTTTGCCTTTGCTAGCCAGTCCTGATCAAAAGGCGAACTCTCCGAAATAACTTCGTAACAAATGAGAGACAGTATGTTCGGCCGGAAGATGCCTTACCTATTCGGCGGTGCGGTTACTACTCAGGCCCACGTCCTCGGTGATTTCCGGACACTCCACCTGAGGTGCGAAGAATGACTTGTACTCCTCGTGTGTCAGGCCGAGAAAATTTTGAATGACACGCAGTCCCTCGGGATTGAATTCCCATAGGCGAAGAGGCCGGTGTTTGCAAGGCTGGACTTGACGAACCAGCATAACTTGTATTACCGTAACCAAACTGAAATCTCCATTGAAGAGATCCCGAATGCGGCTTTGCAGTATAGGCACGTCCTTGGCTGGGCCCCAGCTCAGGCCTCTGCTGATCCATGACATCAGTTGTGGTGGAGGGCCCGAGCGGAAAATAGGGGTGGCCGCCCACTTGGCACTTCTAGGAGCCGTGATGTAGAACCACTCCTGTTGCCACAATTCAGACACCTCTGGGATGGAACCTTTGGGCCACGGAGCTCCCGTCATCTTGCGTATTGAGGCACCTCCACACGCTGCATGTTGCCCCTCGACCATCTTCGGCTTCACTTCAAAGGTCTTGAGCCACAAGCCAAAGTGAGGGGTAACCCGGAGGAATGCCTCGCACATGAAAATAAATGTCGTGATTTAAAGAAAGGAGGCCAGACATTTTGATGTAAAATCTTGGCGGTTAGATATCTGGCCTCCCTCAACTTTTTGATGTCTTCTTCCGTGATGGAGGAAGGCACCCATCGGCCTTGAAGGCTAGATTCGGACATGACTGAAGGTTCGGAGCACCTGACCTGAACTTCGGGCGCTTGAGCTTGAGGTGGGGGAAGGATTGGATTGAGCACGGGAGGGAAAAATAAAAGCCTGGTCCCTTTATAAAGAGGGTGAATGTCAAGCGTCCTCTCCGTGTCCGTTTGGACTTGCCTATAATCTAGGAATCCTAGAAGCGGTTGGGTTACCCACGCCCGTATTCATGAGAATCCCGGAATAAGGGGACACGATCTCTACTTTAACAAGACGTGCCAAGGAAACCGCCTCGCATAACGCGCTGAGATGGGACAGTAAAACGGTTCGAATAAAAGCTTGGCCATGGTGTGATGTCACACTACAGAATACGTCAGCAGATTAGATTTGTGTAAATATTATTCTCTCTATGGCAATATGTGGAAACTTATTTTGCAGAACCGGACACTATCTTTGTGTTCAAAATCTTCTATGAAGTACTTGGAGGAGGAACCTGCCTTGCAATGCCGAAGACAATACACGCGCCGGACTCGTCGTCGTTGAAGCCTGGTTCAGGGGCTACTGAGGGAGTCCTGGATTAGGGGGTGTTCGGATAGCCAAACTATACCTTCAGCCGGACTCCAGGGCTATGAAGATACAAGATTGAAGACTCCGTCCCGTGTCCGGAAGGGACTTTCCTTGGCGTGGAAGGCAAGCTTGGCGATACGGATATTCAGATCTCCTACCATTGTAACCGACTCTATGTAACCCTAATCCTATCCGGTGTCTATATAAACCGGAGGGTTTTAGTCCGTAGGACAACATACACATCAACAATCATACCATAGGCTAGCTTCTAGGGTTTAGCCTCTCTGATCTTGTGGTAGATCTACTCTTGTACTACCCATATCATCAATATTAATCAAGCATGACGTAGGGTTTTACCTCCATCGAGAGGGCCTGAACCTGGGTAAAACTTCGTGTCCCTTGCCTCCTGTTACCATCCAGCCTAGACGCACAGTTCGGGACCCCCTACCCGAGATCCGCCAGTTTTGACACCGACACATCCACACCCGTTCAGGTACAATAGCCGCCTTCTACCTCTCCTTCTACAAATTAACATCATTTCTAATTTTGAAGATGTTTGTTTGTTTGTCATCTAGAAAATGATTCCGACAAGCTTGACCCCGAAAATGCGCACAGTGAAGGTCTTGGCACTAGAATCTATCGGCCCCAACCTGGAGCAAGTTATCAGTTTCCTGAGATGCTTTCCAAGCCTGGAGAAGCTACATATCAAGGTGATGTTCCTTTCCTGTTAAATGTTAACCATAAGGGAGTTCAAGTTTTCTTAGGGAACTTTTCATCCACTCAAACCTCTTGTGAAGAAGGCTACATTTTTCTAAAATGTAATCAAATGCCCATGTTAATCATGTCAGATCGAAGATGGCATGTTAGTGCATTTTACAAATCCTGCAAACCAAATAGGCTTGTAGTAATGTTCAAAACTGCATGTAGGCACTAACACATTTTCTTCTTTTGCAGATAAGATTAGGCCCAGTGGAGAATAATGTGATTCAATATAACAATCACGTCGAATGCCTAGATCTGCATCTCTCTGAAATTACTTTGAACTCCTACCGATGGACCTTACTAGAGATTATATTCGTAAGGTTCTTTGTTCTCAGAGCAAGGGTGCTGAAGGAAATGAGGTTTGCCCTACATTTATTTCGCAAAAATGAATAGTTTGTTGATCAGCGCCGGCGCTTGCGGCAGAATGGAGTAGGCTCCAAAAATGCTTAATTTCATTTTGGAACTTCAGATGACAGAGTAATCGGAAGTCATAGTGTCAACCCCATACACGACTTCCCAGTGGCTGACCCCTTTGCAAAAATTGTGAGGTTTCGAAACCAGACTTAGAAGCGATGATATTAGTTTGAACCTCTTTGATATCCATGTTCAGCGGATCAGCATGAGCGTTTGCAGCTGATGAGCTGAATTTCATTTCTAATATCAGTTTGAACCTTGTAATCTTCGAATTTGAGCCATATAACTCTGGAATTTGAACCTTGTAACATTTTGAGCTTTTGTGGTACAATCATTGAAATTGCGTCGTATGAGACTTGTATATTGCTAACATTATTTTGACCTTAATATGCAATGGTCTTAGATTTTATTAACCATTCTTGAATCAGTTTACCTTGTCGATCTCACAGCACACGATCTGTATAGCTAACTACGACTGCGATCTTCGACATTATTGCACACAGTTGGTTTCTTCCACCGTGTGCACTGTCGAGCGTAGAATTAATTATTGCACTCGAGTGTCCATCATCACCCTTCTGTGTAACTTTGACCCCATCACCCACGAGTAAACTTATGATTGAAGTCATTCCACACACTTCATTTTTACAAAGCTTTTTGCCAATAAACGCCCATGATTTGTCCCTCTTCTAGCCGATGCATGGCCAAACTTGTCGGGCGGGAAGCTTGTGTGGTAAACAGCGCGGTAGTGCGGCAACAGGCTCACCGATGATACATTTGGCGCCTCTTCGAGGCCACACGTGTGGTGCGGTGTTGTCAAGCGTGCACTAGAATTCTCCGCTATGAACGCAGTGACAAGACGTGACGATTACAGGTCGGCCGGCCCCCATTTATTACAGCGGCCATTTAACCCTTGTATCTCTTCAACCTTTGGATCGCGCCCCACCATTGCAAGAAGCACACCCACCACGAGAAATTCTTATAGGGTATCCTGCGTGGCTTCACTGGCGCTACGAGCGGCTGCCAACGACGAGCAGCAGTTTACCATGCGTGTCGTGGTGGACACCCACAGAAGGTTCATGGACCTCTCGATGGTGTACACCAACGACTCGGTCTGGGTGGAGCACTCCATCCACATCATGGAGTTGTTGCTTGCCGCGGAGAAGTATAAGGTGGTCGGGTTCTACCTCGAGTACACCCGCGCTCGTGCCGGGTCTCATCCCAAGGTCGCCGCCGCCCAGATGTGCGTGCGCCACCACGTCCTCGTCTACCACTACTGCCTAGCCACAAGGCCTTGCCAGCATTTCACCAGGTTTGTCAACACCCCGCACTACATGTTCGCTATGGTGGACATCACCAACAATGTAAAGGCGCTCGAGAATTCGGGCATCGCCTGCCAGAATCTTGTCGACATCTAGGGCCAATACAAGATCTGGGGCAGCAAGGAGCATGAGAAGGACTCACTGGTTCACCTCGCCGAGGCCATCATCGACCCCTACTACAAAGACATCAAGGATTCATGCAACAAGGACAAGTGTGCCTGGCACTCGGCCTGGATGGAGAAACTCGACAAAGCTCACGTCGTGTACACGGCCAAGGAGGCGTACACGAGCTACAACATGGACAGGCGGATCGTTGACATGAGGAAGTGCCTCCTTCCCCAAAATGGCCAGGGATCCAGTCGGAAGCAGAGCAATGGCAAGCATCGTCGCAACAATAAGTAGATGATTAGATCCTCGTTTTTCCTACTTTAGTATGCATGTAATTGCTTACTTTGGTGTGTGGAAATGTTATGTGTGTAGTCACTTGTGTAATTGCATGCTTAATTTGGTTATGCAATGCTGTCTTTTTAAGTATATATGTTGATGCTCTATAGACAGAGCGTAAGAAAATCACATAGCACAAGGACTAAACAATGGAACCCGTCGGTGATGTTTTCATCAATCACTCACAATTTTATACCAGCAATCGTTTGCTCACAACACACACGGCTTGTTAGTAGTAACCGTCTGTGTCGTTATCGGTCTTCACAAACGTTTCCGATTATAGACCTGTTTGCCTCGTATCACACACATCTTGTTCATTTGAACCGTTTCTGCTCTCATGTCTCAACGCAAACAGTTCATCCGAGTGAACCGCATGCCATATATCGCACACACCTTTGATCTGGCTGACCGTTACTTTTGTGTTTCCTAATCACAAACAGTCCATCTGAGTGAACCGTATGTTGTACATCACGCACACCTTCATTTGGCTGCTCGTTTCTTTTGTTCCTCCTCATCGTAAATAGTTAATTGAGCTGAACCGTATGCCCTGCATCGCACACACAACTAAAATCTGAACCGTGTTTGATGCATCCTCCATCGCAAATGTTTTGCATCTTTTCTGACGGTTTTTTACACCACCATTTGCGATTATGGCATCGCACACAGTTTTGCCGAAGGGTCTCTGATCGTAGTGTCGCGTTAGCAGCAACCTGCAGTAGTGCTTAGTGATAAAGTAAAGCAATTACATGGCGATTGCATTTCATACAATAAAGCAACAACCATGTGTCTCCTGCCAGTTGTCGATAACTATTACAAAACATTATCATCTCATACAACAATTTATATAATCACGTCTTGACCATATCACATCACAACATGCCCTGCAAAAACAAGTTAGAAGTCCTCTACTTTGTTGTTGCAAGTTTTACGTGGCTGCTACGAGCTTCTAGCTGGTAGGGCTGCGATGTGTTGATCTTCCGAGGCCGGGCATGACCAGGAAAGTGTGTCCGGCCAAATGGGATCGAGCGTGTTGGGTTATGTGGTGCACCCCTGCAGGGAAGTTAATCTATTCGAATAGCCGTGATCTTCAGTAATAGGACGACTTGGAGTTGTACCTTGACCTTATGACAACTAGAACCGGATACTTAATAAAACACACCCTTCCAAGTGCCAGATACAACCGGTGATTGCTCTCTCACAGGGCGACGAGGGGAGGATCATCGGTTAGGATTATGCTACACGATGCTACTTGGTGAACTTACCATCTACTCACTTCTCCTACTGCAAGATGGAGGTTACCAGAAGCGTAGTCTTCGAAAGGACTAGCTATCCCCCTCTTATTCCGGCATTCTGCAGTTCAGTCCACATATGATACCCTTATTCCATCTGATACCAATGCATACATATGTAGTGTAGCTCCTTGCTTGCGAGTACTTTGGATGAGTACTCACGGTTGCTTTGCTCCCTCTTTTCCCCTTTCTATAATCGATTGTTGCGACCAGACGTTGGAGCCCAGGAGCCAGACGCCACCGTCGACGACTACTACTACTCAGGAGGTGCCTACTACTATGTGCAGCCCGCTGACGACGACCAGGAGTAGTTTAGGAGGATCCCAGGCAGGAGGCTTGCGCCTCTTTCGATCTGTATCCCAGTTTGTGCTAGCCTTCTTAAGGAAAACTTGTTTAACTTATGTCTATACTCAGATATTGTTGCTTCCGCTGACTCGTCTATGATCGAGCTCTTGTATTCGAGCCCTCGAGGCCCCTGGCTTGTAATATGATGCTTGTATGACTTGTTTTATTTGTAGAGTTGTGTTGTGATATCTTCCCGTGAGTCCCTGATCTTGGTCGTACACATTTGCGTGTATGATTAGTGTACGGTCAAATCGGGGGCGTCACAAGTTGGTATCAGAGCCGACTGCCTGTAGGAATCCCCCTTCCGCACTCCTTGGCCGAAGTTGAGTCTAGACATTACCAAAACTTTTACTAACATGGTTGTGTGCCTTATGGGCCGACGTCACCATCTGGGGGGTATTAGGATCTTTTACTCCTCGATCCTTACTCTGGGACTCTGAACTGTCTTCTACTCGGGTTAAATGATTTTACTAACTTTAACACCAGGGTCCCGTGACCGTGTTCACCCAAAAGTTGGATAAGCCCTAGCTATTCTTTAGAGTAGTATATTGAACATTATCCACATTGTCAGTTGACTCCTTTGAACCATCTTTGTTTTCAGATGGAACCCACGAGATAGGTCGTGCGCCACACGACGGCCATTGGTGCCTCAGGGTCACCTGCTGTGTTGGTTGAGATGATGACCTATCTGGGTTATCGCTGGCACCCTGAGTACACCGTCTATGAGGAGTATCAGGACTTCAACCAGGAGCAGTACCGTGCCATCGTCCACCTCTACTCTCGGGAGTATGACTCCACTACCGTGCTGCACACTGCTCATGGTGTTGGAGTGACTATCGATATGGCGGTCCACGATGCTGCTTATGCTGCTCTGACACGTCTTCGTGGAGAGTATCAGGAGTTGGACACCTCCCCCTTCAGGCACATTGCTATCGCATCCGATGTTGGTGCGGAGGGATACTACACTGCTGCCGACTCCACTGTCACCCGAGAGCCCTTCTACCATCAGAACCTGGTTCTGCATGCTGATGGACTAGATAGAGCTAACCGAGCTCTTCGCCACGAGCTGTACACCACCCGTCAGCACCTGTACCGTGCTCTGACGCTGTTGCACCCCTCTGTCCGATCTGGTGATCTGTCGCGTTCTGTGATCTACCCTGCTAGGACCGTGATGCCCCAGGGCATCGGCTGGCCAGATGTGGGAGGATACTCTCCCGCACTTGGTCCTCTCCTGCCACCTGCGCATCGAGTTCCGCACCAGAGTATCCGCGGACCCCAGGCTACTCGCGTGGAGGTCTTCCCTTCACGTCACTACCAGCTGTCAGGCTACACCTACCTCCACAGTTCCTCCTGGGACTGATGTAGGCTTGCTTGTTAGTGTTAGATGCCTTCGCCGCGAGCCTGCGTGCCGCCTATGATGTTCTTAGTCTGTGTACCGAACTCTATGCATGATCACTTTTGTAAGATGTGCGAACTACTATGTAGTATCTATCGTGTTCCTTTCATTATGCATGTTTCATCATGAATGATTCTTGTCCTCGCAATTTCTCAAATGCTGAACTACTCCTGTTATATATTAGCAGGATGGTTAGACCAGGTGGTCGTGGTCGTGGTGGCAACGCCCCACCACTGCCTGAGTACATGGCTGGTATGATCCAACAGCTTGAGATGAATCGCCAGTTCATGGAGAATATGATGGCTCAGTTTCCTCGCCCCAATATGAACCAACAGCCAACCCCTGTAACTCTGTAGGATTTCATGCGCCTGAACCCAACTGTGTACCGCAACTCAACTCAGACTCTGGATGCTGATGACTGGCTCCGTGACATCACCTATGAGATGGAGTCTGCTGATGTAGCCCTGCCAGCTATGTCACCTTTGCTTCCTTCTTCTTGAAGGGACCCGCTGCTCAATGGTGGGACAACCACAGTCATACTTTGCCAGTTGGAACAATCATCACCTGGCCAGACTTCCAAGCTGCTTTTCATGCTCGCTTCATTCCTCAGGGAGTCATGGACCGTAAGAAGCGTGAGTTATGCAACCTCACCCAAGGCAACAAAACTGTTGAAGCTTATCAGTGGGAGTTTCTTGACTTGTCCCGCTATGCTGAAGAAGACATTGCAACTGATGCACGCAGACAGGAGAAGTTCCGTGATGGCCTTCAAGCTGATATCAAGCTCGCACTTCTAGTGCATGACTTTGCTGATTTCGCCACCCTGGTGAACAAGGCCATCAATGTGGAAACTGGTCTGCAGGAATACCAGAGCTCTCGCAGGCGCAACCGTGACACGGGCTCATCTTCGGGCCCGCCCTCGTAGAAGCGTAAGATATGGATTCCCAACAGCATGTACCAGCCAACTGCACCTACCCCAAGGCAGTCCTATGCTGCACCTCATCTGCTTACTCCTCCAACTAGGCAGCCAAGGCTTCCAGCTCCACCACCCCAAGCTCCTGTTCCCACTCCCAGTAAAGGTTTGTGCTTCAGGTGTAGTCAACCAGGGCACCGTGCTAGGGAATGCAATCAGAACCAGAATCAACTGGCCCTCCCAACAACTGGCCGTGGAAGCAACCAGCCCCGCAACAACAATGCCAAGTCTTATGGTCGTGTTCATGCCAACCACGTTGATCTCAATGAAGTTCTAGACCAGCCCGCTACCGTGATGGGTACACTCCTCGTAAATTCAGCACCAGCATCTGTTTTATTTGATACAGGTGCATCACATTCATTCATGTCAGAGGATTTTGCATTCATGCATGGCATTGAAAGCGAGGACCTGAACACTTCGCTATTAGTACACACTCCCGTGGGCCAATGTCGGACCTCCATGATTTGCAACGACGTCCCCGTTGAAATCGAAGGACTGGAATTCCTTGCCTCTCCCATCGTATTGAAGTCCTGTAGCATCGACCTCATTCTGGGTATAGATTGGTTGAAAGCGCATACTGCTTCTATAGTTTGCGCCACTAAGGTCGTCCATCTGCTACACCCTTCTGATGAAATAATTGCTTACCAAGCTCATCTAGTTCAAAATGCCGAGGCACGGCTTTATGCCTTGAATGCGTTGAACGCTGCACCACTCGAGGGCATTGAAAACATTCTCGTCGTTCGTGAATTCCAAGATGTCTTCCCAGAAGAACTTCCAGGGATTCCCCCCTGCTAGAGCTATTGAATTCATCATCGACTTGAAACCCGGCACCACCCCTATAGCCAAGCGACCCTACAAGATGCCGCCACATGAACTCATTGAGCTTAAGGAGGAAATCGACAAATCTCTTGTCAAAGGTTTCATTCGCCCAAGTTGCTCTCCTTGGGGAGCACCTTCTCTCTTTGTTAAGAAGAAGGATGGGACAAACCAATTAGTCCAAGACTACTGTCCTATAAACCAAGCTACCATTCAGAATAAATACCCTCTTCCTCGGATCAATGATCTTTATGATCAACTGGCTGGCTCATCAGTGTTCTCCAAACTCGACTTGAGGTTGGGTTACCACCAGATCCGTGTTCATGAAGAGGATATCCCAAAGACCGCCTTCGTGACTCGGTATGGGTCATACGAGTACACAGTCATGTCATTCGGCTTAACGAATGCTCCCGTCACTTTCTCTCGCCCGATGAATTATATATTCATGGATTACCTCGACAAGTTCGTCGTGGTTTATCTGGATGATATCCTGGTATTTTCCAAGAACAAAGAAGAACATGCTGAACATCTTCGTCTTGTGCTAGAAAAGCTTCGAGAGCACCAACTCTATGCTAAGTATTCCAAGTGTGAATTCTGGCTCCCCGAAGTAACCTATCTTGGGCATGTCATCTCCAAGGATTGTATTGCCGTCAACCCTGAACGAGTTCAGGCTATTCTCGATTAGACTCCTCCGAAGAATGTCAAGCAAGTCCGAAGTTTTCTCTGTCTCGCCAGCTATTGTCATCGATTCGTCGAGAACTTCTCCAAGATTGCCAGGCCTCTAACTAATCTGTTGCATAAGGGTGTCAAGTTCGAATGGACAGACAAGTGGCAGGAAAGTTTCCAGGTGCTCAAAGACAAGTTGACTTCTGCCCCAGTGCTTGCTCCACCTGATACTAAGAAGGACTTCGTCATTTACAGCGACGCTTCCCGTTAAGGATTAGGCTGTGTCCTAATGCAAGAGCGCAGAGTGATTGCTTATGCCTCTCATCAACTGCGCCCTAATGAAGAAAACTACCCAGTTCACAACCTCGAGCTTGCTGCTGTCATTCATGCACTGAAGCAGTGGCGACATTACCTTCTCGGTAATCGTTGCGAAATCTTCACCGACCACCAAAGTCTGAAATATCTGTTTACTCAGTCAGATCTGAACCTCCGTCAGCAGAGATGGATGGAGACTGTTGTAGACTTTGACGTGGGTATATCCT
This sequence comes from Triticum monococcum, assembly GCA_034509565.1. NCBI lineage: Eukaryota > Viridiplantae > Streptophyta > Magnoliopsida > Poales > Poaceae > Triticum > Triticum monococcum. The sequence goes on from CM067843.1 coordinate 113,788,554, forward strand.
ATACCCCCGGCAAGGCTAATGTAATGGTTGATGCCTTGAGCCACAAGTCTTACTGCAATCACCTCCAGGTTCACAAAGTTCAGCCCTCGCTTGTCGAAGAATTTAGAAAGCTGAACCTTCATATTGTTCCCCCTGGTGCACTCGCTCCCCCTCCCCCGGAGTTCCGCAAGATGAATCTTCATGTTGTTACTAAGGGTTCTCTAAATACCCTGGCTGTCGTACCAGATCTCGTAGCTGGTATAAAGACTATTCAAGGTTATGACTCTGAAGTCCATAAGTTTAAACGCCATCTAGCAGAAGGAAAGCCCTCATTCTTCACTATCGCCGATGATGGCGCCTTGTACTTCAAAGGCCGCCTAGTGGTACTATGTTCGAAGAAAAACCTAGATAAGACTAAAAGGGTTATGAAAAAAGCTCATGATACGCCTCTGTCCATCCATCCTGGTAGTACAAAGATGTACCAGGATATTCGTCAAAGATTCTGGTGGTCTAATATGAAGCAGGACATTGCTCGTTATGTTGCTGAGTGTGACGTTTGTCGCCGTATCAAAGCAGAGCATCAAAGGCCTGCTGGAACTCTGCAACCTATCTCTATTCCTGAATGCAAATGAGACCATGTTGAAATGGACTTCGTCACTGGATTTCCCAAATCGCAGAAAGGTAATGATGCTATTCTTGTCATCATTGACCGGCTTTCTAAAGTTGCACATTTTCTAGCAGTCAAAGAAACAATCACTGCTAGCCAGCTTGCAACCCTCTACATGTCCAGAATTGTTTCCCTTCACGGTATTCCACTAGTTATCAGTTCAGACTATGGCAGCTTATTCACTTCAAGATTTTGGGCAAGTTTCCAAGAAGCTATGGGAACTCATCTGTCGTTTAGTACGGCGTTTCATCCTCACTCGCAAGGACATGTTGAACGTGTCAACCAAGTTATCGTAGACATGCTTTGAGCTTGTGTAATTTCCTTCGGTAAGAAATGGGAGGAATATCTTCCATATGCCGAGTTCTCTTATAATAATAGCTATCAAGCTAGTCTGAAGATGTCCCCCTTCGAAGTGTTATATGGACGAAAGTGTCGAACCCCTCTGAACTGGTCAGAAACTAGGGAACGTCCACTCTTCGGTCCGAATATTATCCAACAGGCCGAAGAACAAGTCCGCATTATTCGCGAGAATCTCAAGACTGCTCAGTCATGTCAGAAAAGTCAGTATGACCATCATCACAAAGACATGGTGTATCAACCTGGCGAAAAGGCTTATCTTCGAGTTACACCAATGAAGGGTGCTCGCCGCTTCGGGATCAAGGGCAAGCTAGCTCCTCGCTATATCGGTCCCTTCACTATTCTCGAAAGGCATGGAAAAGTGGCATATCAACTGGAGCTTCCGCCGAACCTTTCCTAGGTTCACGATGTGTTCCATGTGTCACAACTCCGCCGTTGCTTCAAGGATCCAATCCGAGCAGTGGATCATGAAGTGCTCGAATTGCAACAGGACCTCTCCTATAAAGAGCATCTGGTCCGCATCCTCGACCAAGCTGAACGCCGCACACGTTAGAAGGCAATCAAGTTCCTCAAAGTCCAGTGGTCGAACCAGTCTCAAGACGAAGCCACCTGGGAACGCGAGGACCGCCTGCGTGATGAATACCCCGCACTGTTTCCTTCTACCTCCTAAATCTCGGGGCGAGATTTCTTGTAGTGGAGGAGTTTTGTAATGCCCGGGTAATCAAGCTACAGTAATTCCACGCTAATGGTGCCACGTCACCTTGATTACTCTGGTTAATCTCGGGTTAATTCGAAACCGTTTCAAAATTCCAATTCAAATTAATGTCAACAATAAAAGTTCTCAAAAGTGATAACAAAAATGTTCGGGCTGTGCCAAAAATGGCATAGGTAATTTTAGTGCAGCAAACTCATTTTTAGAAATTGCCTAAATGATTTAAAATAAACTAAAACAGAATAGAAAATAAATAAAAGAATAGTAAAACAAAAACAAAGCAAAAATAAAAAGAAAGACCCCCTTGGCCAACTGGGCCAAACGGCCCAGCTGGCCAGCCCATTAACCTAACCGGCCCAGTCCCCCTAGCCTATATGGCCTCGCACCGGAAACCCTAACCCACCCCGTCGCCCCACTCCCCCCCCCCCACGACACCACCTCTCCCCCTCCCGATCCAGATTGGATCAGGATCGACCCCGCGCGCCTGACGCCGCCCCGCCGCCCATCGTCGGCGCTCCCTCGCCGGCCTGCCCCTCTCCGCCGCGTCGTCCCCGACGTCCCCCCGACCCCCGCTGCCATTCCCCCTACGGCCCCAGTGACCATGAGCCCCTCCCTCTCTTCTCTCCCTCCCGCATCGTGCCCGTGCTCACCGCCGCTTCCGCCATGCTCCCGCGCGCTCCCCGCCGTGGTCGTCGCCGTGCCCGTGTTGGCCAAGGCCTGCCTGACCCCTCCCCTGTGCTCCACTACCCCCCCCCCCCCCCGCCGACCCCCCTACACTGCCCCGCACCACCACAACCGCCTCGCGCGCACGCGCTCACCGCCCGCCCCGCACGCGCTTGCCAGCCGTGGTCGCCGCTCATCGCGGTCACCCCCGCGCGCTCCCCATGCCGCTCGCGCCCGCCCCGCTCGCCAGCGTCGGCATGCCTCGCGCGCGTCCCCTCCTTGTCCTTGGCTCCGCCGCGAACGCAAGAACTGATGCTGCTGTCCCCTTTCCCCCTTCCCCGCGTAGCCGCACACCACCGCGCCCCCTTGTCGTGCTCGCCGCCGACCATGCCTCCCCGCTCCGGCGCAGCCTCGCTGCGCCGTGGCGGTCGCTGCCGATGACGCACACTGCGGCCCCGTGGTCCCGCTCGGGTCCGCCCCAACCACCGGCGCTCGCCGTTGTCGCCTGGCTCCGCCGGCCACACCTCGCTACTGGCGGGTTGCGATTCACCCGCACCCGTTCACTCGGTTGGCCCCAGGCCTATGACAGCCGGGGCCCAGCCCCAGAATGATTAAAAAATAAAAAAATAAATAATAATAATTAATTAATTAAGTTGATTAATCCTATTTAATTAATCTAATTAACCTGTTAGTTTAATTAAATAGTAATTAGTTTAACCTAAACCCTAATCAACCTAATAGTCAATGATAGTGGGGCCCACCCCCCTAATTAATACTAATTAGGTTAAATGATATGTCTAATTAAAATGTGTCACTGACCAGTGGGACCCACTGGTCAGGTTGACCAGTGAACCCTGTTGACTGCTGACGTCAGCATGACATCATGCTGATGTCATAAATCCAAATTTCGAATTAAATTAAATAATTAATAAAATTCTAGAAATTAATAAAACCTTTAGAAAATCATATCTTTCAATCCGTAACTCGGATTAAATTATTTTCAACATGAAAGTTGCTCAGAACGACGAGACGAACCCGGATACGCAGCGTGTTCATCCGCCACGCATCCTTAACATAGTGAACACGCAACTTTCCCCCTCCAATTTGTATGTCCAAAAACGTGAAACACCGGGGACATTTTCCCAGATGTTTTCCCCCTTCACCGATACCACCTCGTACTGCGTTAGGGCACACCTAGCATCACGCTTTGTCATGTCATACATCGTCATGCATTTGTTTGCATTATATTTATTGTTTCTTCCCCCTCTTCTCTCGCTAGACACCGAGACCGACGCCGCTACTACCCTGTACGACTACGGTGTTGACGACCCCTCTCTCTTGCCAGAGCAACCGTGCAAGCCCCCGCTTGATCACCATATATCGCCTACTCTCCTCTATACTGCTTGCATTAGAGTAGTATAGCATGTTACTGCTTTCCGTTAATCCTATCCTGATGCATAGCCTGTCCTTGCTACTACTGTTGTTACCTTTACCTGCAATCCTAATGCTTAGTATAGGATGCTAGTTTATCATCAATGGCCATACATTCTTGTCCGTCTGCCATGCTATACTATCGGGTCGTGATCACTCGGGAGGTGATCACGGGTATATACTATATACTTTATACATGATACATGTGATGACTAAACTCGGGTTGGCTCGAAGAGTACCTGCGGTTGATTCACGAATTGGGGGCTGGAAGGACATACTTTTCGACAGCCCTCTGTGTGGATCTTTGTGGCGAAGCGACATGGCAGGTTGAGACCACCTAGGAGAGAGGTGGGCCTGGCCCTGGTCGACGTTCGCGGTTATTTCAAGATAACACGTTTAACGAGATCTTGGTATTTGATCTGAGTCTGTCCACTGGCCTATATGCACTAACTAGCTACACGGGGACAGTTATGGGCACTCGACGTCATGGTATCAGACGAAGCCTTCGTGACGTCAGCGACTGAGCGGCGCACGCCGGATTGGACTGGAATGCCGGCTAGGCTAGGTCTGCTTTCGGCCGCCCTCGCAACGTGCAGGTGTGCAATGGGCGATGGGCCCAGACCCCTGCGCCATAGGATTTAGACCGGCGTGCTGACCTCTCTGTTGTGCCTAGGTAGGGCTGCGACGTGTTAATCTTCCGAGGCCGGGCATGACCCAGGAAAGTGTGTCCGGCCAAATGGGATCGAGCGTGTTGGGTTATGTGGTGCACCCCTGCAGGAAAGTTAATCTATTCGAATAGCCGTGATCTTCGGTAACAAGACGACTTGGAGTTGTACCTTGACCTTATGACAACTAGAACCGGATACTTAATAAAACACACCCTTCCAAGTGCCAGATACAACCGGTGATCGCTCTCTCACAGGGCGACGAGGGGAGGATCATCGGTTAGGATTATGCTACACGATGCTACTTGGTGAACTTACCATCTACTCTCTTCTCCTGCTGCAAGATGGAGGTTACCAGAAACGTAGTCTTCGAAAGGACTAGCTATCCCCCTCTTATTCCGGCATTCTGCAGTTCAGTCCACATATGATACCCTATTCCATTTGATTCCAATGCATACATGTGTAGTGTAGCTCCTTGCTTGCGAGTACTTTGGATGAGTACTCACGGTTGCTTTGCTCCCTCTTTTCCCCCTTTCTATACTCGATTGCTGCAACCAGACGTTGGAGCCCAGGAGCCAGACACCACCGTCGACGACGACTACTACTACTCGGGAGGTGCCTTCTACTACGTGCAGCCCGCTGACGACGACCAGGAGTAGTTTAGGAGGATCCCAGGCAGGAGGCCTGCGCCTCTTTCGATCTGTATCCCAGTTTGTGCTAGCCTTCTTAAGGCAAACTTGTTTAACTTATGTCTGTACTCAGATATTGTTGCTTCCGCCGACTCGTCTATGATCGAGCTCTTGTGTTCGAGCCCTCGAGGCCCCTGGCTTGTAATATGATGCTTGTATGACTTATTTTATTTGTAGAGTTGTGTTGTGATATCTTCCCGTGAGTCCTTGATCTTGGTCGTACGCATTTGCGTGTATGATTAGTGTACAGTTAAATCGGGGGCGTCATAGAACCGTTCTTACCTACGCATCAAAACCACAACGATTTGTCGTCAAGTGTGATATTTTAACCTTCAACAAGGACCGGGCGTAGTCAAACTCAATTCAACTAAAGCTGGAGAAATAGACACCCACTAGCCACCGGTGTGCGAAGCACGGCGGTAGAACCAGTCTCATGAACGCGGTCATGTGATTTCGGTCTGGGCCGCTTCATCCAACAATACCGCCGAATCAAAGTATGACATGCTGGTAAGCAGTCTGACTATTATCGCCCACAACTCTTTGTGTTCTACTCGTGCAAATAACATCTACTCATAGACCTGGCTCGGATGCCACTGTTGGGGAACACAGTATTTCAAAAAATCTACCTACGACCACGCAAGATCTATCTAGGAGATGCATAGCAATGAGAGGGGAGAGTGTGTCTACGTACCCTGGTAGACCGAAAGCGGAAGCGTTTAGTAACGCGGTTGATGTAGTCGAACATCTTCGTGATCCAACCGATCCAAGTACCGAACGTATGGCACATCCGCGATCTGCACACGTTCAGCTCAGTGACGTCCCTCGAACTCTTGATCCAGTTGAGGCCGAAGGAGAGTTCCATCAGCATGACGGCGTGGTGATAGTGATGATGGAGTTACCGACGCAGGGCTTCGCCTAAGCACTACAATGATATGACCGAGGTGTGTAACTGTGGAGGGGGGCACCGCACATGGCTAAAATATCAACTTGTGTGTCGATGGGGTGCCCCCCTCCCACGTATATAAAGGGGGAGGGAGGAGGAGGCCGCCCAAGGGTGGCGCTCCCAAGGGGGGAGTCCTACTCCAAGTAGGATTCCCCCTATCCTACTTCCACAAGGAGAAGGGGGGAGGAATAGGAGAAGAGAAGGAAAGGGGGACCGCCTGAATGTGCAACTATCCCTGGGTGGTTTTGGCAATTCCTAACAACATATAGCTCATTGAGCTAATACTATTTCAAGATAAATATTTCAGGAAAGCTCAATGATTGGCATGGCATGCATTAGAAATGTGGACCCCTCAAAATGCTAAAGACAAAAGATTGGCTCAAGCTCTACAACTCAAGACTCTACATTTTACCTTTTAGTGATCCAAGATGACATTGAGTCCATAGGAAAAGCCAATACTATTAAAAGGGGATGAGGTGTTGGTTAATGGGTTAGTTGCTCAAAATGCTTAGTGATATGCTCCAAAATCCTCAACCACTCTCTCATATCCACATATGTCCCAAACCAAAAGTCAAACTCGGCCCCACCGAAACTTTCCATCTGGCGCCACCGAGTTCAATGGACATAGCCACTGCCACAAAACCCTACTCACTTCGGTCCCACCGATAGGAATCTCGGTCTCACCGAGATGGGATTGCAAACTCTCTGTTTCCCCTTCATAACATTTCGGTCCAACCGAGATGAGCGAATCGGTCCCACCGAGTTCGCAATGCAAACTCTCTATTTCCCCTTCGTAACGTTTCGATCCAACCAAGATGAGCGAATCGGTCCCACCGAGTTTGCCTGACCAACTCTCTGTTTGCTTATTACCAAAATCGGTCCCACCGAGTTTTTGTAATCAGTCTCACCGAGATTACGTTCCTAACCCTAATGAAATCGGTCCCACCGAGTTGACGTATTGGTCCCACCGAAAATCCTAACGTTCACATTTTGAACTGGATCGGTCTGACCGAGTTTTCTGATTCGGTCCCATCGAGTTTGGTAAATTGTGTGTAACAGTTAGATTTTGTGTGGACGCTATATATACCCCTCCACCCACTCTTCATTCCTGGAGAGAGCCATCAGAACATTCCTACACTTCCATCATACATTTTGTGAGAGAGAACCACCTACACTTGTGTTGAGGTCAAGATATTCCATTCCAACCACATAAATCTTGATCTCTAGCCTTCCCCAAGTTGCTTTCCACTCAAATCATCTTTCCACCAAATCCAATCCTATGAGAGAGAGTTGAGTGTTGGGGAGACTATCATTTGAAGCACAAGAGCAAGGAGTTCATCATCAACACACCATCTATTACCTTTTGGAGAGTTGTGTCTCCTAGATTGGTTAGGTTTCACTTGGGAGCCTCCGTCAAGATTGTGGAGTTGAACCAAGGAGTTTGTACGGGCAAGGAGATCGCCTACTTCGTGCAGATCTACCCTAGTGAGGCAAGTCCTTCGTGGGCGATGGCCATGGTGGTATAGACAAGGTTGCTTCTTCGTGGACCCTTCGTGGGTGGAGCCCTCCGTGGACTCGCACAAACCGTCACCCTTCGTGGGTTGAAGTCTCCATCAACGTGGATGTACAATAGCACCACCTATCGGAACCACGCCAAAAATCTCCGTGTCTACATTGTGTTTGCTCCCTCCAAACTCCTACCTTTACCTTCATGTGCAATGTTTTACATTCCGCTGCTATACTCTTAGACTTGCGTGTGTAGGTTGTTTACTTGACTAGTGCTAAGTTGGTAAAATCTGCCAAGACTTAAAGTTGGGAAAAGGCTAGATTTTTATTTGGTCAAGTAGTCTAATCACCCCCCTCTAGACATACTTTCGATCCTACACAGCCCCTAGCCCTAGTCCAATTTGGTTTGGGCTAGGGGGGCGCGTGCCACTCCTTGGCCTGCCTCCTCTCCTCAACCATTAGGCCCATGAGGCCCAATAACTTCCCGGAGGGGGTTCCGGTAACCCCCAGTACTCCGAAACTCATCCGAAACAACCCGAACCATTCCTGTATCCGAATGTAACCTTCCGATGTATGAATTGTGATGTCTCGACCATTCCGAGACTCCTCGTCACGTCCGTGATCTCATCCAGGACTCCGAACAACCTTCGGTACATCAAATCACATAACTCATAATATAAATCATCATCGAACGTTAAGCGTGCGGACCCTACGGGTTCGAGAACTATGTAGACATGACCGAGACACATCTCCGGTCAATAACCAATAGCGGAACCTGGATGCTCATATTGGTTCCTACATATTCTACGAAGGTCTTTATTGGTCAAACCTCATAACAACATACGTTGTTCCCTTTGTCATCGGTATGTTACTTGCCTGAGATTCGATTGCCGGTATCATCATATCTAGTTCAATCTCAATACCGGCAAGTGTCTTTACTCGTTCCGTAATGCATCATCCTGCAACTAACTCATTAGTCACTTTGCTTGCAAGGCTTATAGTGATGAGCATTACCGAGAAGGCCCAGGGATACCTCTCCGAAACACAGAGTGACAAATCCTAATCTCGATCTATGCCAACTCAACAAACACCATCGGAGACACCCGTAGAGCATCTTTATAATCATCCAGTTATGTTGTGATGTTTGATAGAACACAAGGTGTTCCTCCGATATTCGGGAGTTGGATAATCTCATAGTCATAGGAACATGTATAAGTCATGAAGAAAGCAATAGCAATAAACTAAACTATCATAGTGCTAAGCTAACGGATGGGTCTTGTCCATCTCATCATTCTCTAATGATGTGATCCCATTCATCAAATGACAACACATGTCTATGGCTAGGAAAATTAATCATATTTGATTAACGAGCTAGTCAAGTAGAGGCAAACTAGGGACACTCTGTTTGTCTATGTATTCATACATGTACTAAGTTTCCGGTTAATATAATTCTAGCATGAATAATAAACATTTATCATGATATAAGGAAATATAAATAACAACTTTATTATTGCCTCTAGGGCATATTTCCTTCAATTCGGGAGTTGCATAATCTCATAGTCAGAGGAACATGTATAAGTCATGATGAAAGCAATAGCAATAAAACTCAATGATCATTATGCTAAACTAACGGATGGGTCTTGTCCATCACATCATTCTCTAATGATGTGATCCCGTTCATCAAATGACAACACATGTCTATGGCTAGGAAACTTAACCATCTTTGATTAACAAGCTAGTCAAGTAGAGGCAAACTAGGGACACTCTGTTTGTCTATGTATTCGTACATGTACTAAGTTTTCGGTTAATACAATTCTAGCATGAATAATAAACATTTATCATGATATAAGGAAATATAAATAACAACTTTATTATTGCCTCTAGGGCATATGTCCTTCAATTCAGGAGTTGCATAATCTCATAGTTAGAGCAATATGTATAAGTCATGATGAAAGCAATAGCAATAAAACTCAACGATCGTTATGCTAAGCTAACGGATGGGTCTTGTCCATCACATAATTCTCTAATGATGAGATCCCGTTCATCAAATGAAAACACATGTCTATGGTTAGGAAACTTAACCATCTTTCATTAATGAGCTAGTCTAGTAGAGGCATACTAGGAACACTTTGTTTGTGTATGTATTCACACATGTACTAAGTTTCCGGATAATACAATTCTAGCATGAATAATAAATATTTATAATGATATAAGGAAATATAAATAAAATTTTTATTATTGTCTCTAGGGCATATTTCCTTCATAGAAATACTAGAAACTAGTACTTGATAACCAGGTGCATAAAAACATAGCATGAAAGTGAACACAAATCCATAAGCATCACCGAAACAACGACAACCATATTAAAACAAGTAGACATTTATAAAATATTCAAGTTGAAAACCATGGCTTCTGCATGGCCATCATGCAAGTGGGTGTTGTGGCTTGTCTGGGAATGAAGAATGCACCGGGGAGAAGCGCAGAAAGATCGTAGAAAGAATCACCGGAAAAGTTTCTCTCCCGGAGGGGGCTGATTATGGGCAACGGAAAAATGGTCATTTCCAGTATGTCAACCCATAGTGAAAATGATAGGAACAGAATGGGCTCGATGAGACAAAGAAGTAGGCTTTGAATTCACCTCAATCGGAGTTATGGGCAAAAAGATACGGACGTTTAAAGCTCAGGGACCAATGTGTATCAAAAATATTCACAAACAGGTCCGTGGCTGATTAAACCGAATGTGCCTTTCTCAAAAATACGCTTTCTCGTAGGGAAAACATATTCTGGCCCGAAGAACGACCGGAATGTGCTTTAGAGAGGGGAAAACGTACCCTGGCGAATACGCCTCCACTTAAGTGACGTGGCAGTGGCGGGGCCAGGCGCTAGGCCACTGACGGATGGGGCCCATGTTGACTCCTCTCTCTCCCTCCCATCTCCTTCTTCCTCCCGACGCAGGATGCACAAGAGGCCCGAGGCCGAGTGAGCGTCGGCGCCGTCCCCCGGCGGCTCCGGCCATCTCTGCCCGAGGTGAGAGCACCAGTGGCCCTGGGAAGGAGCTCCGCATCCAGCTGGGTTCAGCACGCGCGCCGAGGGGGGATGTGGCGACAGCGGCTCGGACGTCCGCGGCGGCGGCCGTCGTCTGTTTTTGTGAACCGCGCCCACGGGCACTCCGGGAAGGAGGGGAATAGTGGGGGACGCTCCATGGGGCTCAGGGGAGGTCTTAGGTAGTGGCTTGAGGGAGGGGGAGCTCGGCTTCGAGCGAATTTGAGAGGAGGACCGATGCATCCATGGCGGGTAACCGAGGCGAGGAGGGATCCTCTGGCTTGGGGAAGAGGATAGGGAAGGAGCTAGGAGCTAGTGGAGGCCAGTGAGATGCTCGGGAGGCTTCGGGGAGAGCTATAAATAGTCGCGGCAATGCGGTGCTCGGACGTGGCCGCGGTGATGCATGTGTCGTCGTGCTGGCGCGAGCATAGGCACGGGGAGGGAGGGGAGACTTGTCCAGGAGCTTCACGGGGACGCGGGAGGCCTCGGGCGAGCTCAGGAAAGCTCGGGAGAGCTCCGGCAACAGGACAAGGAGGAGTAGGGGAGGTTAGTGGCACGGGCGAGCTCGAAAGCGACGCAACCAGGGCAAGTCCGGATGGGGCAGCTGCGTAGGGTGATGCGGGGGATCACGGGGAAGCTATTGGACACGGCGAGGCACGCGAGCCCGACGAACCGAGGAGGGGCCCGAGCAAACGAAGCTCAGCTCGCGTCCATGGCCTGCTAGGGCGGTGGTCACCGCGTGAGCTGGCACAAGCGGTTGCACCCGGGTAGCCGACGATGTCTTCACGATAGGTCACAGCAAGGAGAAAACCAAGAGGGAAAGAAACGAGCACATGGGCTTAATTGGTGAACGGGGCTTGCAGTGTTTCAGTCGCACAGCAAGGTGTTTGTTGTTTGCTGTGACTCACAAGCTTGGCTATCACGGCTGAGCTTTAACTGGGGTAGATCACTCACTAAGGTCATTACGATGGCAGGGTTTCAGCTCATACAGAGGGGTTTAGCTAGTACTTGTAGTGGAAAGTGCCATACTGACCGGAATAGCAAACTTTGAAGTGGCACTCACATACTAGCTTCGATTCAGATGAAATTTGGAATAGATGGGTTATATAAGAATATGAAGTCATTGTAAAAGTTTCATACCAAATGGATACACCAAAATGGTACTTTCTTCACAAACTACCATTCAAGACAGAATAGGAAATGAATTATTTGAGGATTATTTTTGAACATTGTGATACGTCTCCAACGTATCTATAATTTTGATTGTTCCATGCTATTATATTATCTGTTTTGGATGTTTATGGGCTTTATTAAACATTTTTATATTATTTTTGGGACTAACCTATTAACCTAGAGCCCAGTGCCAGTTTCTGTTTTTTCCTTATTTTAGAGTATCACAGAAAAGGAAAATCAAACGGAGTCCAATTGACCTGAAACTTCACGGAACTTATTTTTGGACTAGAAGAAGCCCACGGAGTATCGGAGTTGAACCAGGAGAGTCTCGGGCTGCCCGCGAGGGTGGGGGGCGCGCCCCCTGCCTCGTGGACACCCCGGAGATCCACCGACGTACTTCTTCCTCCTATATATACCCATATACCCTAAAAACTTCGGGGAGCACAATAGATCGGGAGTTCCACCAACAGAAGCCTCCGTAGCCACCAAAAACCAATCTAGACCCGTTCCGGCACCCTGCCGGAGGGGGGAATCCCTCTCTGGTGGCCATCTTCATCATCCCGGCGCTCTCCATGACGAGGAGGGAGTAGTTCTCCCTCGGGGCTGAGGGTATGTACTAGTAGCTATGTGTTTGATCTCTCTCTCTCTCTCTCATGTTCTTGAGGTGATACGATCTTGATGTATCGCGAGCTTTGCTATTATATTTGGATCCTATGATGTTTCTCCCCCCTCTACTCTCTTGTAATGGATTGAGTTTTCCTTTTGAAGTTATCTTATCGGATTGAGTCTTTAAGGATTTGAGAACACTTGATGTATGTCTTGCGTGGTATACCCGTGGTGACAATGGGGTATTCTACTGATCCACTTGATGTATGTTTTGGTGATCAACTTGCGGGTTCCGTGACCTTGGGAATCTATGCATAGGGGTTGGCACACGTTTTCGTCTTGACTCTCCGGTAGAAACTTTGGGGCACTCTTTGAAGTTCTTTGTGTTGGTTTGAATAGATGAATTTGAGATTGTGTGATGCATATTGTATAATCATACCCACGGATACTTGAGGTGACATTGGAGTATCTAGGTGACATTAGGGTTTTGGTTGATTTGTGTCTTAAGGTGTTGTTCTAGTATGAACTCTATGATAGATTGAACGGAAAGAATAGCTTCATGTTATTTTACTACGGACTCTTGAATAGATCGATCAGAAAGGATAACTTTGAGGTGGTTTCGTACCCTACCATAATTTCTTCGTTTGTTCTCCGCTATTAGTGACTTTGGAGTGACTCTTTGTTGCATGTTGAGGGATAGTTATATATGATCCAATTATGTTATTATTGTTGAGAGAACTTGCACTAGTGAAAGTATGAACCCTAGGCCTTGTTTCAACGCATTGCAATACCGTTTGTGCTCACTTTTATCATTAGTTACCTTGCTGTTTTTATAATTTCAGATTACAAAAACCTATATGTACTATCCATATACCACTTGTATCACCATCTCTTCGCCGAACTAGTGCACCTATACAATTTACCATTGTATTGGGTGTGTTGGGGACACAAGAGACTCTTTGTTATTTGGTTGCAGGGTTGCTTGAGAGAGACCATCTTCATCCTATGCCTCCTACGGATTGATAAACCTTAGGTCATCCACTTGAGGGAAATTTGCTACTGTCCTACAAACCTCTGCACTTGGAGGCCCAACAACGTCTACAAGAATAAGGTTGTGTAGTAGACATCAAGCTCTTTTCTGGCGCCGTTGCCGGGGAGGTTAGCGCTTGAAGGTATATCTTTAGATCTTGCAATCGAATCTTTTTGTTTCTTGTTTTAGCACTAGTTTAGTTTATAAAAGAAAACTATAAAAAATATGGAATTGAGTTTGCCTCATACGCTTCATCTTTTTAATATCTTTCGTGAGTATGATGGAAATGAAAATTGTGCCAAAGTGTTAGAAGAAGAATGCATTAAAATGTTTGGCACTAAATAATTGAATGATGAGCATGATTGCAATGTTGTTAGTATGAACTCCTTGAATATCCATAGTACTAATGATGATTGCACTAGTTATGATGAAAATGTCTCCTATAAACATGTCAATTTTTGTGGAGTGCGTTGTGTTTGCAAGTACACACCAAATAGGGAATATAGATATTGCAAGAGGCATAAGCATTTAGAAACTAAATGGTTGCAGGAAAGGCTAAGTGTTAGTGCTGAAAATTTAAAATTTCTTAGCCATACTTCTGAACTTTGCAATAAACATGGTCATTTAAATATCAAATGCAAATTGTTTCATGATCGCACGTGTCCAAAAATTGGGATGACTTGATTTCCCTTGCACATTATAATGAACTTTGTTTGCTTTTGTGTTATGAAGAAATGAAACGTCAAACTAAGATTATTCCAGAATATAACCTCAAGAAATTCCTCGATATTGACCTAGAAGAAATTTATATGTATCGTGCGATGAATTGAATTGAAAATCCTTATATTGCCAATTACATAAAGAAAAGAAAACAAATAGAGGATGAAGAGAATACTAATGAAAGGGAAGAGACTTCTCAATATCCTCCTATTATTTCTTATGATGAATCATGTAACGAGGAGGAGCCTTCTATTCAACCAATCTCATTAATAAGGAGCTCGAAAAAGAGGATTGAACCCACACATGATGTGGTGAAGAAGAAGAAAAGAAAAGTTAAGAGAGGTAAAAAGTCTCTCCCAAATAATGTTGCTCCTATTATTGTTGTGCCTAATGAAAATAAATCAAAAATAATTGTGGGAGATGATGCACTTGATGATGATCTCGTTATGCCTATTGCTTGTTTGTGATGATTATGATTGGGAAGATAATGATACTTCTTATGATCTTGAAAATCTTTTTGGCACTTGCATGGAAGAATATGATAATTGCTATACTATTGGTGCTATCCATACTATTAATGATGAGAGTGATTATTCTTATGATATGAAAAGGCCCAAGCTTGGGATGCTATGTTTGAAGAAGATGATGCTTTTAGAATATATTTGCTGAAATTAATGTTTGTCCCAAGCTTGCGGATGCTATGTCTAATGAAGATAATATTTTTAGACTCTCAAGTTTTGATATGCAAATTTATGATGATAATAGCACGACTTCTACTTATGATAATTATGAAAGTGGATTTGGAGAGGTCATGACTTTATTTAGTGATGATTCCACTATCTTGGAAGAGGTTTCAATCGATTATGATGAGAACAAAGTTGCTACTTATGATAATTATTGTGATGATACATATGCTATAAAAAGTAGTGATGATTATATTTATAAAACTTGTCATGATTATGATTACCCTTTTTCTGAACATTACTCTTTTAATGTGGAAACAATTTATAGTATTCGAGTCTCTTATGATACTCCCACTATTCCGATTGAGAAGAATTTTGCTTATATAGAGAGTAGTAAATTTTCTATGCTTGTAGATCATGAAAAGAATGCTTCAGGTGCTGGTTATATTGTTGAATTCATTCATGATGCTACTGAAAATTATTATAAGGGAGGTATATATGCTTGTAGTAATTGCAATAATATCAAGTTTCCCCTCTATGTGCTTAAAATTTTGAAGTTATGCTTGTTTTACCTTCCTATGCAAGTTGATTATTGTTCCCATAAATTGTTTGATCACAAAATCCCTATGCACAGGAAGTAGGTTAGAATTAAATGTGCTAGTCATATTCTTCATGATGCTCTCATTATGTTTCAATTCTTATCCTTTATGTGAGCATCATTGAAATCATCATGCCTAGCTGGGGGCGTTAAACAATAGCGCTTGTTGGGAGGCAACCCAACTTTATTTTTGTTCCTTGCTTTTTGTTCCTGTTTATTAATAAATAAATTATCTAGCCTCTGTTATGATTGAGTTTTTTTATGTTTTAATTAGTGTTTGTGCCAAGTAGAACCGTTGGGAACACTTGGGGAAAGTGTTGTTGATCTTGCTGTAAAAAACAGAAACTTTAGCGCTCACGAGAATTGCTGTCATTTTTTATTGGAGAGTTATATTTAGTTAATTATTTTTGCATATGATTAATAGATAAATTCCTCACGTCCAGCAATTTATTTTAGAATTTTTGGGGTTCCAGAAGTTTGCGTTAGCTACAGATTACTACAGACTGTTCTGTTTTTGACAGATTCTGTTTTTGTGTGTTGTTTGCTTATTTTAATGAATCTATGGCTAGTAAAAGAGTTTATAAACCATAGAGAAGTTGGAATACAGTAGGTTTAACACCAATATAAATAAATGATGATTTCATTACAGTACCTTGAAGTGGTGTTTTGTTTTCTTTCGCTAACGGAGCTTACGAGTTTTCTGTTAAGTTTTGTGTTGTGAAGTTTTCAAGTTTTGGGTAAAGATTTAATGGATTATGGAATAAGGAGTGGCAAGAGCCTAAGCTTGGGGATGCCCAAGGAAACCCAAGTAAATATTAAAGGACAACCAAGAGCCTAAGCTTGGGGATGCCCCGGAAGGCATCCCCTCTTTCGTCTTCGTTCATCGGTAACTTTACTTGGAGCTATATTTTTATTCGCCACATGATATGTGTTTTGCTTGGAGCGTCATTTTTATTTCATTTTGTTTTGCTTGCTGTTTGAATAAAATACCAAGATATTAAGTTATTAAATGTTAGAGAGTCTTCATATATTTGCATAATTGTTCGACTACTCATTGATCTTCACTTATTTCTTTCGGAGTAGTTTGTCATTTGCTCTAGTGCTTCACTTATATCTTTTTAGAGCACGGTGGTGGTTTAATTTTGTAGAAATAGATAAACTCTCATGCTTCACTTATATTATTTTGAGAGTCTTTATAATAGCATGGTAATTTGCTTTGGTTATGAAATTAGTCCTAATATGATGGGCATCCAAGAGGGATATAATAAAAACTTTCATATAAGTGCATTGAATACTAAGAGAAGTTTCATACTTGATGATTGTTTTGATATATGGAGATAGTGATATCAAAGTCGTGCTAGTTGGGTAGTTGTGAATTTGAGGAATACTTGTGTTGAAGTTTGCAAGTCTCGTAGCATGCATGTATGGTAAACGTTGTGTAAAATTTTTGAAACATGAGGTGTTATTTGATTGTCTTCCTTATGAGTGGCGGTCGGGGACGAGCGATGGTCTTTTCCTACCAATCTATCCCCCTAGGAGCATGCGCGTAATGCTTGGTTTTTGATGACTTGTAGATTTTTGCAATAAGTATGTGAGTTCTTTATGACTAATGTTGAGTCCATGGATTATACACACTCTTACCCTTCCATCATTGCTAGCCTCTTCGGTACCATGCATTGCCCTTTCTCACATTGAGAGTTGGTGCAAACTTCACTGGTGCATCCAAACCCCGTGATATGATATGCTCTATCACACATAAACCTCCTTATATCTTCCTCAAAACAGCCACCATACCTACCTATTATGGCATTCCCATAGCCATTCCGAGATATATTGCCATGCAACTTTCCACCGTTCCGTTTATTATGACACGCATCATCATTGTCATATTGCTTTGCATGATCATATAGTTGACATCGTATTTGTGGCAAAGCCACCGTTCATAATTTTTCATACATGTCACACTTGATTCATCACAATCCCGGTACACCGCCGGAGGCATTCATATAGAGTCATATCTTGTTCTAAGTATCGAGTTGTAATTTTTGAGTTGTAAGTAAATAAAAGTGGGATGATCATCGTTATTAGAGCATTGTCCCAGTGAGGAAAGGATGATGGAGACTATGATGCCCCCACAAGTCGGGATGAGACTCCGGACAAAAAAAGGCCAAAAAAGAGAGAGAGAAAAAGAGAAGGCCCGAAAAAATATGAGAGAAAACGAGAGAAGGGACAATGTTACTATCCTTTTACCACACTTGTGCTTCAAAGTAGCACCAAAATCTTCATGATAGAGAGTCTCTTATCTTGTCACTTTCATATACTAGTGGGAAATTTTTATTATAGAACTTGGCTTGTACAACAATGGGCCTCCTCAAGTGCCCTAGGTCTTCATGAGCAAGCAAGTTGGATGCATACCCACTTAGTTTCTTTTTGAGCTTTCATATACTTATAGCTCTAGTGCATCCGTTGCATGGCAATCCCTACTCCTTGCATTAACATCAATTGATGGGAATCTCCATAGCTCATTTACTAGCCTCATTGATGTGAGACTTTCTCCCTTTTTTGTCTTCTCCACATAACCCCCATCATTATATTCTATTACACCCATAGTGCTATATCCATGGCTCACGCTCATGTATTGTGTAAAGATTGAAAAAAGTTTGAGATTACTAAAGTATGAAACAATTGCTTGGCTTGTCATCGGGGTTGTGCATGATGAGAGCATTCTCGTGATGAAAATGGAGCATGAACAAACTATATGATTTTGTAGGGATGAACTTTCTTTGGCCATGTTATTTTGAGAAGACATGATTGCTTAGTTAGTATGCTTGAAGTATTATTGTTTTTATGTCAATATTAAACTTCTGTCTTGAATCTTATGGATCTGAATATTCTTGCTACAATAAAGAGAAATACATGATGAATATGTTAGGTAGCATTCCACATCAAAAAATTTGTTTTTATCATTTACCTACTCGAGGACGAGCAGGAATTAAGCTTGGGGATGCTGATACGTCTCCAATGTATCTATAATTTTTGATTATTCCATGCTATTATATTATCTATTTTGGATGTTTATGGGATTTATTAAACACTTTTATATTATTTTTGGGACTAACCTATTAACCTAGAGCCCAGTGCGAGTTTCTGTTTTTTTCTTGTTTTAGAGTATCGCAGAAAAGGAAAATCAAACGGAGTCCAATTGACCTGAAACTTCACGGAACTTATTTTTGGACCAGAAGAAGCCCACGGAGTATCGGAGTTGGACCAGGAGAGTCCCGGGCTGCCCACGAGGGTGGGGGGCACGCTCACCCCCCTGGGCGCGCCCCTTCCTCGTGGACAGCCCGGAGATCCACCGACGTACTTCTTCCTCCTATATATACCCATATACCCTAAAAAATTCGGGGAGCACAATAGATCGGGAGTTCCGCCACCAGAAGCCTCCGTAGCCACAAAAAACCAATCTAGACCCGTTCTGGCACCCTGCCGGAGGGGGGAATCCCTCTCCGGTGGCCATATTCATCATCCCGGCGCTCTCCATGACGAGGAGGGAGTAGTTCTCCCTCGGGGCTGAGGGTATGTACTAGTAGCTATGTGTTTGATCTCTCTCTCTCTCTCTCTCTCGTGTTCTTGAGGTGATACGATCTTGATGTATCGCGAGCTTTGCTATTATATTTGGATCCTATGATGTTTCTCCCCCCTCTACTCTCTTGTAATGGATTGAGTTTTCCCTTTGAAGTTATCTTATCAGATTGAGTCTTTAAGGATTTGAGAACACTTGATGTATGTCTTGCGTGGTATACCCGTGGTGACAATGGGGTATTCTATTGATCCACTTGATGTATGTTTTGGTGATCAACTTGCGGGTTCCGTGACCTTGGGAATCTATGCATAGGGGTTGGCACACGTTTTCATCTTGACTCTCCGGTAGAAACTTTGGGGCACTCTTTGAAGTTCTTTGTGTTGGTTTGAATAGATGAATCTGAGATTGTGTGATGCATATCGTATAATCATACCCATGGATACTTGAGGTGACATTGGAGTATCTAGGTGACATTAGGGTTTTGGTTGATTTGTGTCTTAAGGTGTTATTCTAGTACGAACTCTATGATAGATTGAACGGAAAGAATAGCTTCATGTTATTTTACTACGGACTCTTGAATAGATCGATCAGAAAGGAAAACTTTGAGGTGGTTTCGTACGCTACCATAATCTCTTCGTTTGTTCTCCGCTATTAGTGACTTTGGAGTGACTCTTTGTTGCATGTTGAGGGATAGTTATATGATCCAATTTTGTTATTATTGTTGAGAGAACTTGCACTAGTGAAAGTATGAACCCTAGGCCTTGTTTCAACGCATTGCAATATCGTTTGTGCTCACTTTTATCATTAGTTACCTTGCTGTTTTTAGAATTTCAGATTACAAAAACCTATATCTACTATCCATATACCACTTGTATCACCATCTCTTTGCGGAACTAGTGCACCTATACAATTTACCATTGTATTGGGTGTGTTGGGGACACAAGAGACTCTTTGTTATTTGGTTGCAGGGTTGCTTGAGAGAGACCATCTTCATCCTACGCCTCCTATGGATTGATAAACCTTAGGTCATCCACTTGAGGGAAATTTGCTACTGTCCTACAAACCTCTGCACTTGGAGGCCCAATAACGTCTACAAGAAGAAGGTTGTGTAGTAGACATCACATGGCAATGAAAGGTTTTTCCATATTTGCGGAAGATATGACCCAAAAAATTTATGAGAATTATTTGGGAATTTTAGGAGTGATGGAAACATAGTTTGCTTCACAACCTAGGGCAAATTGGGTTATTCCTTTAATTGAAAAAGGAATATTCCCAAGGAAAAGAATATTGGGTTTGGTCCAAGATGAAAATGGCAAGGTCTATGAAAGGTTTTGAGGATGACAAGTCACTCTAGAAAGAAAGAAGAGGTCATCTCCTTCAGTTTCCAGACCACATAGCCAGGGAAAAAGAAAACTTAAGCAAAATCCTCGAAAAATCGAAAGAAAAAGAAAGGGACAAAAATCAGGCTGTGACAGATTACACCAGTGTCACCACCGGAATCCGCAAGTTGAGTGCCAAAACATACATTAAGTGAATCGATAGAACATCCCGTTGTCACCACAGATATCCCATCGCAAGACATACATCAAGTGTTCTCAAATCCAATACTCAATCCAACATAAGAAACCTCAGAGAGCAAGACTCAATTCATCACAAGAAGATAGAGGGGGAGAAACATCATATGATTCAACTATAGTAACAAAGCTCGCGGTACATCAAGATCATGCCAAATCAAGAACACGGGAGAGAGAGAGAGATCAAACACATAGCTACTGGTACATACCCTCAGCCCCGAGGGTGAACTACCCCCTCCTCGTCCTGGAGAGCACCGGGATGATGAAGATGGCCACTAGTGATGGTTTCCCCCTCCGGCAGGGTGCCGGAACAGGGTCCCGATTGGTTTTTCGTGGCTACAGAGGCTTGCGGCGGCGGAACTCCTGATCTAGGTTTATTTCTGGGGGTTTCTATATTTATAGGAACTTTTAGCGTTGAGAACAAGTCAGGGGGTCCACAGGAGCCCACAAGACCGGAGGGTGCCCCTAGGGGGGTAGGGAGTGCCCTCCACCCTTGTGGAGGCCTCATGGCTCTTCTGGCCCAACTCTTTTGCTTCAGGGGCTTCTTCTGGTCCACAAAAAAATCACCATAAATTTTTAGCTCATTTGGACTCTGTTTGATATTCCTTTTCTGTGAAACTCAAAAGCAAGGAAAAAAATAGAAACTGGCACTGGGCTCTAGGTTAATAGGTTAGTCCCAAAAATCATATAAAATAGCATATAAATGCATATGAAACATCCAAGATAGATAATATAATAGCATGGAACAATAAAAAATTATAGATAAGTTGGAGACGTATCAATCACCAGGCGATGGAGGACCACCACTTCATTGATGCTCCCAATTCTTCTAACCATATTCGTTATAACTTGGTATTCAGTGACAATACTCGTGATGTTATCCTGTTGCCTGCACCTGCTTTGTTTGACTCTGATGCTAGGAACGGATACACCGTCCTACCATAGGATATTGTTGCCTGCCGGAACGCCCTTGCAGCGTCAGAGGAGGATCCCTAGGAGTGGGACGCTCAAGTGCCACCGCGTCAACACTTTCACATGGGACCGGATGGCTACTACTGATGGTGATTGCAAGGCTAGGTGAAAGCCTAAGCTTGGGGGAGTAGGTATTTCCACCTACATTACATTCATGTTCACACATTTTATTCGAGCTGTCAGTGTTCATAATTTTTCATTATATAATCTATGTTAGTTTTATTTTCTCGCTTTCTTCTTGTGTGTTTGAAAAACTTTGAGAAAATCCAAAAATATTTCTCGCTTCTTTACAGTTTTCCTTTCTAGTTTAAATTAGTTGTAGTATTAAAAGAAAACCCAAACAGATTTCCCATTTGTTCTTTTGCTTGTTGGAAGCTTTCTCGTCTAAATAGTTTTTTTGTTTTTGTTTTTCCTTCTTTAGTTTTCTTCCTTTAAGAAAAATAAAATACTCCAAAAATATGTCAGTGTGTTTCTCTGAAATTCTTTTCTTTTGTTGAGTCATACTAAAGAGAAGATCACGATGAAAATGTTGAGTGGCCCTTATGCATTATTGTTGACCTAACAAAGAGCCCATATTATTTTGTCTTCTCCTTTGAATAAAATGTTGCAGATTCCAGCTTAGTTCACGACATTCTTGCACTATTATTATTTTCATATCATTCGGTTATGCAAGTGAAAGGCAATAATGATGATATTTGATGAAGTGACTGTGGTAGGGAAAAGCGAGTATGAACTCAAATTGTTTTTGTTTTTGTAAATATGTTTAACTCAGTATCCATGATTCAACATATTATGTTTAAACATGTTTACAATGACAATTAGAGATTATAGTTTCTCATGCCATGCTTAAGTAGCTAGGAGTGGATAATGATTTATCTTAGATGATCAACATGCATTAAAATGGTTGTGATGTAGTATGATGGTATGATATCCTCCTCTGAATGTTTCAAGTGACTTGACTTGGCGCATGTTCACGCATGTGGTTGATTCAAAACCAACATAGCCTCTACGATATTTATGTTCATGGTGTTTATATCCTACTCATGCTAGTATTCAATGTTAATTATTCATAATGCATGATTATGACCGTTTCGCTCTCTAGTTGGTCGCTTCTCAACCTATTTGCTAGCCTTCTCCTGTACTAAGCGGGAATATTGCTTGTGCATCAAAATCCTTAAACCAAAGTTATTCCAGACGAGTCCACTATATCTACAATATGTGGTATATTGCCTTGTCGTTCCAAGTAAATTTGCATGTGCCAACTCTAAAAATTCAAATGAACATCTATTTTGTGTGCCCGTAGTGCTCATGCAGCGACAGGGGTGGTTAGTATCTTCCATGTTGAGCGGGTTATTATCATGGTGAGTGTTTATTCACTCGTCCTTACATGAGAGGGGCTGGTAATCGGGATGCCCAGTCCCATGATCAAAAATTGCAATAATAATAAAACGAACTCCCCCGAACTGTTGTTGGTATGGCGGGCACCCGAGGATTCGGCTAGCCATGGCTTGTGTTTATTGGTGTAGGGGGAGTAAATTTTACTTTTATCGCTTGGGAACCACCGCTAATGTGTTTAACATGGAAGATATTGAAAACTCGCAGTCGTAACATTGACAGGAAAGGTATACCTCCCAAAATTATATTTATCTCTGATTTAAGCTTCAAGCTCTGGCACCTCTGCAAATTCGTGCTTCCCTGTATGAAGGGCCTATCTATTTCCTTTCATGTTATGTTACTTTTATGTTGAGTCATCACCTTCTCAAACAAGAACTAGTCGTGAGAGCTGATACGTCTCCAACGTATCTATAATTTATGAAGTATTCAAGCTGATATATTATCATTCTTGGATGTTTTTCAATCATTTTATAGCAACTTTATATCATTTTTTGGCACTAACCTATTGACCCAGTACCCAGTGCCAGTTGATGTTTTTTGCTTGTTTTTTACATCGCAGGAAATCAATATCAACGGAGTCCAAACACCGTAAAACTTTTTGGAGATTTTTTATGGACCAGAACACCCAGGATGGGCCAGAAAAGCACCTAGGGTGCCCCGAGGGTGGCACAACCCATCAGGGCATGCCTGGGGGCCCAGGCGCGCCCAGGTGGGTTGTGCCCACCTCGGTGGCCTCCCGCACCCCCTCTTTACCCTATAAATTCCCAAATATTCCAAAAACCCTTGGGGTTAACCTAGATCAGAAGTCTCGCCGCTGCAAGGCTCTGTAGCCACTAAGGATGGCAATGGGTCGAGTTTGGATCGGGTTGAACAACATTAAATCCATATCCATATCCATGAAGACAATCTTTGTCCATCCACGAAAAAATTCCATGGGTGATAAATCGTGTCCATGTCCAAACCCGATGGATATCCATACCCACTGGATATCCATTAGGTCCTCTCAAGACATATAAATTACACATAACACAGTGTTAACATAAGCTCCTCCATTCTTCACCTTGTGGCAGGCTAGGCCTCACTTATGCTAAACATCAACTTATGGTAAATCAACATCCACTAACAAGCTAAGATCATTTAGTATTTTTCTAATAGTTGTGAATGACGAGTCATTTAATAAGGAGATAAAAATAAGGGAAGGGGCATTGGAGTATGTTACAGAGGGGATTGAATGTCAACTAATAAAAGTTATGACGAAGATTGTGCAATTTATTTTACATGTTTTAGATAACGAAGTGTAAAATTGTAGTGGGACATGTGACCATGGGGTAGGGATAGCAAATTTTGCCCCATTAAGTCACACTATCGGGTCAGGTTTGGATATATCCACGGGTACAAGATTATATCCATGCCCTACCCACGAGCAATCGAGTCGGCTTTGGGCGGCGTCCATGGACACAAAAGCATATCCAGACCCTGTCCATTCGGGTGGGATATCCATGGATATCCACGTCCATGGGTAAAATTGCCATCCTTAGTAGCCACCGAACCAATCTAGACCCCATTCCGGCACCCTGGCGGAGGGGGGAATCATCTCCGGTGGCCATCTTCACCATCCCGGCGGCCACCATAATGAGGAGGGAGTAGTCCACCCTCGGGGCCGAGGGTTTATACCAGCAGCTATGTGTTTAATCTCTCTCTCTCTCATGTTCTTGAGATGTCACGATCTTGATGTATCGCGGGCTTTGTTAATATTGTCGGATCATATGGTGTTTTCCCCTCTCTATCTTGTTGTGATGAATTGAGTTTTTCCCTTTGAGATTCTGTTGTTATCGGATTGAATACTTTTATTGTTTTGAGAACACTTGATATATGTCTTGCAATTGAATACTCGTGGTGACAATGGGGTATCATATTGATTCACATGATATATGTTTTGACACTCAACTTGCGGATTCCCAAGGTGACAATCAGGTAATCTATGCATAGGGGTTGATGCATGTTCTTGTCTTTGTTTCTCCGATAGAAATCTTGGGGCACTTTTTGATGTTCTTTGTGTTGGATTGAATATTATGAATCTGAATTTGCTTTGGTGTTATTTTAGTACGAACTCTTGGTTAGATCGATCGGAAAGAATAGCTTCGTGTTATTTTACTATGAACTCTCGGATAAATTCATCAGAAAGAATAGCTTTGAGGTGGTTTCGTACCCTACAAACAATTCCGTCTTATGTTCTCTACTAGATAGGAACTTTGGAGTGATTCTTCGTTGCACGTTGAGGGACGGTTATATGATCTATTTATATTAGCATTGTTGAGAGATTGCACTAGCAAAAGTAGGGACCCCAGGCCTCATTTTCAAGCATTGCAATACCATTTTTGTGCCCGTTTAGTATTTGCTACCTTTCTACTTTTATTTATTCAGATTATAAAAATATATTTCTACCATCAATATTACACTTTTATCACCATCTTATCGCCGAACTAGTGCACCTATACAATTTTCCATTGTATTGGATGTGTTGGGGACACAAGAGATTTCTTGTATTTGGTTGTAGGGTCGTTTGAGAGAGACCATCTTCATCCTACACCTCTCATGGATTGATAAACCTTAGGTCATCCACTTGAGGGAAAATTGCTAATGTCCTACAAAACTCTGCGCTTGGAGGCCCAACACGTGTCTACAAGAATAAAGTTGCGTAGTAGACATGAAGTGTACTATTTTCATTATCATGCATTGTGTATAGTTAATGTTGAGTGCATCATGACTGGATCTCTTCTGCCATGAATTACAATATTTAGTCGCTGCTTGAACTTTAGAGGTGCTCTACATTTATGTTTTGCGGTCTCAGAAAGGTCCAGTGAGATACCATTATTGTCATATTATATCATGATTGTTTTGACAAAGTGTTGGCATTTGAGATATCTTATTATTGCTCGCTAGGTGATTATGCCATTGATACGAGTGAATATAATTTCTAAGAGTTACTGTTTGCTGATATGTCCATTTTCCATCATGTTTTCCTACTGTTATTTATGTTGTCTTATCCATAACAATGCTTTTTGAATTAATTCTAATACATTTTCTCTCATAATATGCAAGGTATACACAAAGAGGTAGAATTCCAGCAGCTGGAAATCTGGACCTGGAAAAGCTATGCCAAGCTACCTATTCTTCACAACTCCAAACTGGCACTGAAACTTCACGGAGAATTTTTATGGAATATATGAAGAATATTGGAGAAAATAAGTCCCAGAAGAAGCCCACCAGGTGGGCACAACCCACCTGGGCGCACCTGGGAGCCCAGGCGCACCCTGGTGGATTGTGCTCACCCAGGCCCACCTCTGGTGCCCATCTTCTGGTATATAAGTCATTTTGACCTAGAAAAAATAAGGAGAGGACTTTCGGGACAGAGCGCTGCCGTCTGGAGGCGGAACTTGGGCAGGAGCACTTTTGCCCTCCGGCGGAGCAATTCCATCAGGGAACTTCCTCGCGGAGGGGGAAATCATCGTCATCATCATTGAGGGAGTCCTGGATTAGGGGGTCTCCGGACAGCCGGACTATAACCTTTGGCCGGACTCTTGGACTATGGAAATACAAGATTGAAGACTTCGTCTCGTGTACGGGTGGGACTCTACTTGGCGTGGAAGGCAAGCTAGGCAATACGGATATGGATATCTCCTCCTTTGTAACCGACCATGTGTAACCCTAACCCTCTCCGGTGTCTATATAAACCGAAGGGTTTTAGTCCGTAGGACAACAGCAACCACAACATACAATCATACCATAGGCTAGCTTCTAGGGTTTAGCCTCTCCGATCTCGTGGTAGATCTACTCTTGTACTACCCATATCATCAATATTAATCAAGCAGGACGTAGGGTTTTACCTCCATCAAGAGGGCCCGAACCTGGGTAAAACATTGTGTCCCCTGCCTCCTATTACCATCCGTCCTAGACGCACAGTTCGGGACCCCCTACCCGAGATCCGCCGGTTTTGACACCGACATTGGTGCTTTCATTGAGAGTTCCTCTGTGTCGTCGCCGTTAGGCTTGATGGCTCCTACTATCATCGATAGCGATGCAGTCCGGGGTGAGATTTTTCTCCCCGGACAGATCTTCGTGTTCGGCGGCTTTACACTTCGGGCCAATTCGCTTGGCCATCTGGAGCAGATTGAAAGCTACGCCCCCGGCCATCAGGTCAGATTTGGAAGTTTGAACTACACGGCCGACATCCGCGGAGACTTGATCTTCGACGGATTCGAGCCACAGCTGGGCGCGCCACACTGTCATGATGGGTATGACCTAGCTCTGCCGCCGAACAGTACCCTAGAGGCCGCGCCCGCATCAGCTCTGACCCTTAGCTCGGAGCCAACCGTGCCAATTGAGGACGGGTGGCTAGACACCGCCTCAGGGGCTGCAGTCTCAACGGTGATCGAGCCGAACACCAGCCTAATCCTCTGCGAAGCCCGTGACTCCAAGGTGCCGGACTCTTTTCCGGACTCCGAACCGCCCGCGCCCCTGCTAATCAAATCCGATTGGGCGCCGATCATGGAATTCACCGCCGCGGATATCTTTCAGCACTCGCCCTTCGGCGACATTCTGAATTCACTAAGGTCTCTCTCTTTGTTAGGAGAGCCCTGGTCGGACTATGGCCAGCAGGATTGGGATGCGGACGACAAAGAAATTTGACGCCCACCCACCACCCACTTCGTAAACACTGTCGATGATTTAACCGACATGCTCGACTTCGACTCCGAAGACATCGACGGTATGGACGACGATGTAGGAGACGAACATGAACTAGCGCCTATAGGGCACTGGAAAGCCACCTCGTCATATGACATATACATGGTGGATACACCCTGTCGGTGTCAAAACCGGCGGATCTCGGGTAGGGGGTCCCGAACTATGCGTCTAGGCTGGATGGTAACAGGAGGCGAGCACGAAGTTTTACCCAGGTTCGAGCCCTCTCGATGGAGGTAAAACCCTACGTCCTGCTTGATTAATGTTGATGATCTGGGTGGTACAAGAGTAGATCTACCACGAGATCGAGGAGGCTAAACCCTAGAAGCTAGCCTATGGTATGATTGTTGATGTGTATGTTGTCCTACGGACTAAAACCCTCCGGTTTATATAGACACCGGATAGGGTTAGGGTTACATAGAGTCGGTTACAACGGTAGGAGATCTGCATATCTGTATCGCCAAGCTTGCCTTCCACGCCAAGGAAAGTCCCTCCCGGACACGGGACAAAGTCTTCAATCTTGTATCTTCATAGTCCAGGAGTCCGACTGAAGGTATAGTCCGGGTATCCGAACACCCCCTAATCCAGGACTCCCTCAGTAGCCCCTGAACCAGGCTTCAATGATGACGAGTCCAGCGTGCAGATTGTCTTCAGCATTGCAAGGCGGGTTCCTCCTCCAAGTACTTCATAGAAGATTTTGAACACAAAGATAGTGTCCGGCTCTGCAAAATAAGTTTCCACATATTGCCATAGAGAGAATAATATTTACACAAATCTAATCTACTGACGTATTCCGTAGTGTGACATCACACCACGGCCAAGCCTTTATTCGAACCATTTTATTGTCCCATCTCAGCGCGTTATGCAAGGCGGTTTCCTTGGCACGCCTTGCTTAAGCAGAGATCGTGTCCCCTTATTCCGGGATTCTCATCAATACGGGCGTGGGTAACCCAACCGCGCCATTGATTACGGCGCTTGGGAGATAAGTGAGTTTTACCAGGCTGGTGGGGACGCGTAGTCGCGTCTGCCCATATAAGGGGATAAGGATCCACCTTTTCACCTACGCCTTCTTCCTCCTTCGCCTATCCATTCTTGTGCACTCGAGCTCCAGCGCCCAAGTCTGCACTCCCCACCTCAACCTTCTCCAGCCATGTCCGGAGCGGGAGGCAAGTGGATGGTCTCCTCCGTCACGGAGGGACACATCAAAAAGCTGAGGAAGGCTGGATACCTGTCTAACGACATCGCGTACCGACTTCCCGAAAAGGGGCAGCTCATCCCCACCCCTAGGCCCCATGATAGGGTGGTGTTCCTCCCCCATTTCCTCCGCGGACTGGGCTTTCCTCTCCACCCATTTGTCCGGGGGCTCATGTTCTACTACGGCCTGGATTTCCACGATCTGGCCCCGAACTTTGTCCTCAACATCTCGGCGTTTATCGTCGTGTGCGAGGCTTTCCTCCGCATCCGCCCCCATTTCGGCCTATGGCTCAAGACTTTCAATGTCAAGCCGAAGGTGGTGCGCGGCAACCAGGCGGAGTGCGGAGGCGCCATGGTGGGCAAGATGCCCAATGTCTGATGGCTCGAGGGCGCCTTTGTGGAGACCCTGAAGGGGTGGCAATCGGGGTGGTTTTACATCATCGAGCCGCGCGACCCTAAGTGGGTCACAGCCCCCGAGTTCCGGTCCGGACCCCCAACACGGCTCATGTCCTGGAAAGAGACGGGCCTGTCGTGGGGCAGCAAAAAGGAGGTGACCGAACTGCAAACATGCATCCAATCCTTGGTGGACAAGCAGCTCAGGCTCGTCAACGTAGTCCAGGTTATGCTCATCCGCCTGAGCCTCCCGTGTCAACAACGGGCCTTCAATCGTGGGAGTTCAATCCGGCACAGCACCGAACTGTGAGCAGGCTCTTCGACACGACGTACGAAGATGCCTGGAAGGTGCTTTTCAAGGGCGCCGAGGCTCCCGCATCCGCTACCGAGGATCGCGGATTCAGCGCGCAGCGTCAGGCTAGTGCGGTGAGTTTTTGTACCTTTTACAGGGCACTAGTTTTTCATAGTTTAACTCTGTGCGGGATTTAAGCTCCCTTACCTTTGACAGGATTGGCAGGCGAAGTCCGGACGGATCGACTGTCCGGCACCTTTGCCTGAAGACCCAGCCGATGCCCACTTGGCGAAGCTGCTTGTTCCGGCACCCTATGTGGTGCCGGAGAAGAAGGTCAAGAAGAAGGCCACGGGGACTCACAAGAGTGCGCGCCGCCCGGAGGTGTCGGATTCATCATCCGATGAATCCAAGATGCACTCCTCCCGCGAAGACGAGGAGGAGGAAGAAGAGACCCCTCCCCCTCTAGCGGGGGAAGGGAAGAAAAGGAAGGCTGAACTAGGGAGGCCGAAGGGTCCAAGAAGGGGAAAGCCTTCCTCCGGACTATTCCACCGACGCCGACGACGGCGGAGAGGAGTGGGCGCCCAGGGCCAAGCCCCTGGCCAAATTGTAAATATCCGGATACCAGAGTAATTCATAGTATTCGTTTACTACATAGCCTTCCCATACGTCGAATATGTTTATGCAGCCCACCCAAAGACCGGCTCAACGCGTCGTCGAGCGGCTCACTGGACTCGTCGGATGTGAACTCGCTTCCGACGGCTTCCTCCCCCCGCCCTACGGACAACACCGAAGTGTTGTCCCAACAGGTTCCAAGCCGGGAGGAGGTGGTCCTGGAGGCGCCGCAAGGCGACCTCCCGGACTCCAGGAGTAAAGGGGGTGAAACCCCCCAGGGCTCCAAGTCCGGCTCTAGGCCGGACACTGCTTCGGAACCTTCAAAGGTTCCAGAGTCTGGCGGGCGACCTCCTTCCAAGAGGAGCCAGCCCACTGTGCTGGCGACCCCCGTCCAACCGGAGGCGCCGGACAATCTGTTGGAGGCACTCCAAGGCGCCTTCATCAACGAGGGGCACCGCACTATTATGAGTGCAGTGATCCAGAAGGTTCAGTCCGCCAAGAGCGGACTGACTGAAGCTTGTACTAGCCTTTTAACAGGCTTTGAGGTACGTAAAGAATGTGTAAATAATATTACCGCATAGACAATAGCCCCTGATGCTCTGTTTGGCGTTCGGGAAGAAAAGCCGAATAGAGGATCAAATAAAATTCGCAGGAGTCTAACAAAAAGGAGTCAATATGCGTATGCAGGCTTCTCTGCTTGTGTCCGCCGCACTGACTGCGGAAGTGGACACGCTAAAGCAGAACCTCGAGAGGTCCGAGCAAGAGCTCGGGCATGCCAAGAAGCAGCTCGAGGACAATGAAGGTAAGAAATACCTTGTTGAAATATATATATATATATATATATATATATATATATATATATATATATAAAGGTGCAATTGCAAAAAATGACAGGATTATCGTGGCTATTGTAGGGGCCACGTCTGAGGTGGCGACCCTTAAGAAAGCGCTGGATGAGGCCGAGAAGAGGGCGGCCACGGAGCGCACCGAGCGGGAGAAGTATGAGGCCGAGGATGGCAAGGTGCGGCAAGAGCTCCAGGCTCTCATGGAAAAACATGAGAGTTTGGAGCTTGACTCAAAGACGCGAGCGTCCGAGCTCGCGGTGGCTATTGAAAATGCCAAGTCCGCCAAGGCCGAATCCCAGAAGACCCTCCAGGAGTTGGATGAGGTGAAGAAGATAGTGGCGGCTAAGGCATTATTTATGCAAAGCAAACACATAAACGTGAGTTACTTGTTACTTACCCGAATCCGGAGCTCTCCAGGAGCGTTCACAGATCTTCCCCGGAGTGTGTCCGATGCCGCCGCATTCTATCGAGCCGAGGAGGGCAGCTCAACAGAGAAGGTGTTCTGGTCTCAGTACGCTGAGGCCGGACACCCCGTGCCCCTAAGCGACCAGCTGAAGCAACTGGTCGAGCTCGACAAGGCGGCCGAACAGGCCATGAAGGGCCTCATAGTTCGGCTGTGGCCTGGAGAGGCTCAGCGTGGGAGCTATTTCGGGCTGGTGCAGTGGCTAGTGGAGGCCTGTCCAAGGCTTGAAGTCATCAAGCGCTCCGTCTGCATTGAAGGTGCCCGTAGGGCCCTTGCCCATGCTAAGGTGCACTGGGGCAAGATGGATGCTGAGAAGCTTGTGAAGGACGGGCCTCCAGCGGGGAAAGAGCATCGCAAGCCCGAAAATTATTATAAGGATGTTCTGAAGGGTGCCTGCCTTCTGGCAGATGAATGTTCCAGAGATGTAATTTTTGAGTAAAACTCGCTCGTTTTGTCCTGTGCGCTGAAAAATTGTTCATATGCGCTAAGCAATGCTGTTTGAATTTAAAATATTACCTTCTGTGCGGCTGTTTATCAATTCTGAGAGATGGAAAGTCGCCGGCTTCTGCCCCCGTGCCGCTAGTGCTGGGGTGTTTGGGGATAAACCTGAGCGCTCTTTTTCCCATGTTTGGGTCCGTCGAGGGAGGCGCCCAGCCCAACGAACAAGGCAATCGTACTATAATGCGTGAACACTCTCACTTAGCCATATAATTCTATAATTTTAAATTTCGGCAAAGCCCCTGGTATTCGGAAGACCGAGTTCGGGGCGCTATCCATGCCTTGGCCGGACAGAACCGGTTCCTCGCCCAAAGCGGCATAAGTCTTTAGGGACTCGAAAAAACCTCTCGAACAGCGACCAGCTCTCGCTTCATCATGACAGCCAGTTTTAGCTTTCTCCACTGAGGTGCTCGACCCAGCTCAACTGGGGCACAATCGCGGTGGTTCTCCTAGTGCTACCTTAGCAGATATAGCGGAACGTAAGGCACCAAAACATAGGAGCCGGGCAAACCCAACTATTGACCCAGGACATGATTTGGAGCCAATGCATATAATGCTATAAGTTCGGGGTGCCGCACTTGTTAAAGTGTTCAGACTTCTCACACCATATTGAGGGGTACTAAAGCCCCTGGCGTATTTTGGCCGTACCAATGTGTACGGGTGCAACATGTTGTTAAGGAACATATATAAAGAAAAAAGGTAATGCAAAAATAGACGAAAGCTATGCATTGTTTATTAAAAAGGTGTGCGATCAAGGCAGAACGATACAAGTAATGCGATAAGTGGAAGGTTGGACTAGTGAACATGTCCGTTCCAGGGGCAAGCTGCGGAATAGTACGCGGAACGGGTATACTGCTCGTGATAGAGACCACCTGGGAGTTCCGTGATGCGGCGTGGCTTGTCTGCTTCCCAGGTTCTTGCATCATTTGTGCGGCAATTGAACTGTCGAATAGGCCTTCCGAAGGATGGAGTCCTGAAAGTAAGAGAAAATTAAAAAATCGGCAGCCCCTGGTACGGTTTAAGCCATGTTTTGGGCGTGCCGTGATGGTGCCCCTCCCCCTGTGCCCATGGTATCTCTAGAGCGTAGTTATGTACGCGAAGTAGTGGCGTCGCCTTTTTGTGAGGGTTGGGGTTGGGTCCGCATTGCTACACCTGCTCGGATCGTGCCAGGCGGTCTTGTTGTAGGTTACTCCCGGCGCACTTGACGGTGTCCGGTCGTTTGGTGGCCGGACTGGAGAACTGCCTGGAGAGGCTGCTTTGTACTTCCGCTGCAAGGGCCGCCATGTGCTCCTCCATTCGGAGGGAGCGTTCGGTGTTTCCATTGACCGTAATTACTCCTCGAGGGCCTGGTATCTTGAGCTTAAGGTATGCGTAATGCGGTACTGCATTGAACTTAGTGAATGCGGTTCGCCCGAGCAGTGCGTGATAACCACTGCGAAACGGGACTATGTCGAAGATTAACTCCTCGCTTAGGAAATTATCCGGAGATCCGAAGACCACTTCAAGTGTGACTGAGCCTGTACAGTTGGCCTCTACACCTGGTATTACGCCTTTAAAGGTCGTTTTGGTGGGCTTAATCCTCGAGGGATCTATGCCCATTTTCCGCACTGTATCCTGGTAAAGCAGGTTCAGGCTGCTGCCGCCGTCCATAAGGACTCTAGTGAAATCCGTCAATAATTATGTCTAGAACCAATGCGGCGAATCCGTCATGACGGATGCTAGTGGGATGGTCCCTTCGATGAAAGGTGATCGGGCAGGAGGACCATGGGTTGAACTTTGGGGCGACTGGCTCTACCGCGTATACATCCCTTAACGCGCGCTTCCGCTCCCTTTTGGGGACGAGGGTTGCGTATATCATGTTCACCGTCCGCACTTGTGGGAGAAAACCCTTCTGTCCACTGTTGTTCGGTGGCCGGGGCTCCTCGTCGTCATCGCTATGCAGCCCCTTGTCTTCGTTTTCGGCGTTTGACTTGTGTGCCTGCTTGAACACCCAACAATCCTTGTTGGTGTGACTGGCTGGCTTTTCAGGGGTGCCATGTATCTGGCACGAGCGGTCGAGTATCTGGTCCAAACTGGACGGGGCCCTAGGATTCCTTTTGAATGGCTTTTTCCGCTGACCGGATTTAGAGCCTCTGAATCCGGCATTAACTGCCGTATCCTCAGCATTGTCGCCGTTAATGCGGCGCTTCTGCTTGTTGCAACGCGACCTGCCACTACTGCCCCTGGTGTCCGAATTACCAAGGTTCTTGGTCATATTGTTGCTACGAGCAAGCCAGCCGTCTTCTCCCGCGCAAAAACGGGTCATGAGTGTCGTGAGTGCTACCATAGATTTTGGCTTTTCTTGTCCAACGTGCCGGGCCAGCCACTCGTCACGGATATTGTGCTTGAAGGCTGCTAGGGCCTCAGCGTCCGAACAGTCGACTATTTGATTTTTCTTTGTTAGGAACCGTGTCCAGAATTGCCTGGCCGATTCCTCTGGCTGCTGAATTACGTGACTTAGGTCATCGGCGTCTGGGGGTCGCACATAAGTGCCCTGGAAATTGTCGAGGAATGCGGCTTCCAGGTCCTCCCAACAACTGATTGATCCTGTTGGCAAGCTGTTAAGCCAATGCCGAGCTGGTCCTTTAAGCTTGAGTGGGAGGTATTTGATGGCGTGGAAATCATCGCCACGGGGCATGTGGATATGAAGGAGATAATCCTCGATCCATACTGCAGGATCTGTTGTGCCATCGTATGATTCGATGTTTACGGGTTTGAAACCCTCGGGGATTTGATGATCCATTATTTCGTCTGTAAAGCAGAATGGGTGTGCGGCGCCTCTGTACTGGGCTATATCATGACGTAGCTCCAATGAGCCTTGTCTACTGTGTTCGGCCCCGCCGAATTTGTGGCCGGCATGACGGTTACCGTCTCGAGCCGTGGGGTGCCCACGCGATCCGTAGATCGATCTTGTTTGCCTTGCCTTGTCCTCCAACATGTCTCGTAAGTCCGACGCATATTCCCATGCCTTGGTATGGGGTGTGGCCTGAGTGGAGGGGCGAGAGGCCTCTCTGTCGCGACCACGAGGTGGCCAGTCGGCCGCATCAAGTGCTTCCTCCTCTAATCAGGGTAGCAACCTGCACATTGGGTAGCTCTTGGAGGGGCGTTCGAGTTTATGCTCTTCGGCCGCAAGGACTTTAGTCCATCTGTCGACTAGCAAATCTTGATCAGCTCTAAGCTGTTGCTGTTTTTTCTTGAGGCTTCTTGCCGTGGCCATAAGCCTGCGTTGAAAACGCTCTTGCTCGATGGGATCCTCTGGCACGATGAATTCGTCGTCGTCGAGGCTTGCCTCGTCTTCGGAGGGAGGCATATAATTGTCGTCCTCGACCTCTCTGTCTGCCGCTCTCTCATGAGGGCCGGTTTCTCCATCCTCCTATGCTAAATCTTGCTGGAGGGGGTTTTCTTTGGCGCTTTCCGAAGTATTATTATCTCCCGTGCTGGAATCACCGTATTTGTTTTGGCGGGATTTTGAGCGGCGCCGCTGACGCCGGCGCTTAGGCTGTTCCTTGGAGGTGTCATCGTCCGCTGTTCCATCGCCATCTCCCTCTTTTGGGGTGTCCACCATGTATATGTCATATGACGAGGTGGCTTTCCAGGGCCTAGTAGGCGCTGGTTCTGCATCATCTCCTTCATCAGCGTCCATACCGTCGATGTCTTCGGGGTCGAAGTCGAGCATGTCGGTTAAGTCATTGACAGTGGCTACAAAGTGGGTGGTGGGTGGGATTTGAATTTCTTCATCATCCGTACCCCAACCTTGCTGACCGTAGTCCGGCCACGGCTCTCCTGAGAAAGAGAGAGACTTCAGTGACTTCAGGATATCGCCCAAAGGCGAGTGCTGAAAGATGTCCTCGGCAGTGAACTCCATGATCGGCGCCCAATCGGATTCGATCGGCAGGGGCGCGGAGCGTTTGGAGTCCGGAGAAGAGTCCGGCTCCTTGGAGTCACGAGTCTCGCGGAGTAAGGGGCTGGTGTTCGGCTCAATCGCCGTTAGGGTCGCAGCCCCCGAGGTGGAATCCAACCGCCCATCCTTGATCGGCGCAGTTGGCTCCGAATTAGCGATCGGAGCTGACGCGGGTGCGGCCTCCAGGGCACTGTTTGGTAGCAGAGCTAAATCATGCTCGTCGTGACAGAGCGGCGCGCTCGGCAGTGGCTCGAAGTCGAAGATCAAGTCTCCGCGGATGTTAGCCGTGTAGTTTAAACTTCCAAATCTGACCTGACGGCCAGGGGCGTAGCTTTTGATCTGCTCCAGACGGCCAAGCGAATTGGCCCACAGTGCGAAGCCGCCGAAGACAAAGATCTATCCGGGGAGGAAGGTCTCACCCTAGACTACATTGCTTTTGATGATCGTAGGAGCTATCGAGCCTGACGGCGACAACACAGAGGAACTCTCAATGAAAGCACCAATGTCGGTGTCAAAACTGGCAGATCTCGGGTAGGGGGTCCCGAACTGTGCGTCTAGGCCGGATGGTAACAGGAGGCGAGGGACACGAAGTTTTACCCAGGTTCGGGCCCTCTCGATGGAGGTAAAACCCTACGTCCTGCTTGATTAATATTGATGATATGGGTGGTACAAGAGTAGATCTACCACGAGATCGAGGAGGCTAAACCCTAGAAGCTAGCCTATGGTATGATTGTTGATGTGTATGTTGTCCTACGAACTAAAACCCTCCGGTTTATATAGACACCAGATAGGGTTAGGGTTACTTAGAGTCGGTTACAATGGTAGGAGATCTGCATATCCGTATCGCCAAGCTTGCCTTCTACGCCAAGGAAAGTCCCTCCCGGACACGGGACGAAGTCTTCAATCTTGTATCTTCATAGTCCAGGAGTCCGGCTGAAGGTATAGTCCGGCTATCCAAACACCCCCTAATCCAGGACTCCCTCACACCCAAAGAAGGCAATGGCGACGAGATAGCGGAGGATGACTCCTCCAAGAATCAACCCAAGCGCCGACGTCAGCGGCGCCGCTCTAAGTCCCGCCAAAGCAAAAGTGGTGATACCGGCATAGGAGATAATAACACTTCGGATAGTGCCAAAGACAACAACAATCCCCTCCAGCAAGATTTAGAGCAGGAGGATGGAGGAGTCGGCTCTCCTGAGAGAGCGGTAGACGGAGAGGAGGAGGATGACAATTACATGCCCCCCTCCGAAGATGAGGCAAGCCTCGACGACGATGAATTCGCCGTACCAGAGGATCCCGTCGAACAAGAGCGCTTCAAGCGCCGGTTTATGGCCATGACAAATAGCCTGAAGAAAATGCAGCAGCAGCTTCAAGCAGATCAAGATCTGCTAGCTCACAGATGGACTGAAGTCCTTGCGGCGGAGGAATATAAACTCGAGCGCCCCTCCAAGAATTACCCAAAGTGCAGGTTACTACCCCGACTGGAGGATGAAACATATGATATGGCTGATCGGCCACCTCGTGGCTGCAATAGAGAGGCATTCCAGCCAAAAACTCAGCCTCCACCCCGACGCCATTCAAATAAAAAGGCATGGGGAGATACGCCAGACCTACAAGACAAATTGGAGGACAAAGCAAAGCATGCAAGATCGATCTACGGATCACGAGGGCGCACCACTCTTCGAGACGATAAATGTCACGCCAGATACAGTAAAAGCAAATCCGGTCGGGCCGAACACAGCGGGCAAGACCCATTCGGGCTGTGTCGCGATATAGCCCAATACAGAGGCGCCACAAACCCCTTATGCTTCACAGACGAAGTAATGGATCATCAATTCCTAGAAGGTTTCAAACCTGTAAATATTGAATCATACGACGGCACAACAGATCCCGCAGTATGGATCGAGGATTTCCTCCTCCACATCCACATGGCCCGCGATGATGACTTACACGCCATCAAATACCTCCCACTAAAGCTCAAAGGACCAGCGCGGCATTGTCTTAACAGCCTGCCAGCGGACTCCATTAGCTATTGCGAAGATCTGGAAGCCGCATTCCTCGACAACTTTCCGGGCACTTATGTGCGACCACCAGACGCCGGTGACTTGAGCCACATAATTTAGCAGCCAGAAGAGTCGGCCAGGCAATTGTGGACTCGGTTCCTTACAAAGAAAAATAAAATCGTCGACTGTCCTTATGCAGAGGCCTTAGCGGCTTTCAAACACAACATCCGAGACGAGTGGCTAGCCCGGCACCTTGGTCAGGAAAAGCCAAAATCTATGGCAGCTCTCACAACGTTCATGACCCGCTTTTGTGCGGGAGAAGACAGCTGGCTGGCTCGCAGTAATAACATATCAAAGAACCATGGTACCTCGGATACCGAGGACGGCAATAGCAGGTCACATCGCAACAAACATAAGCGCCGCATTAACAGCGAAAATACCGAGGATGCGACAGTCAATGCCGGATTCAAAGTCTCTAAACCCGGTCAGCGGAAAAAGCCATTCAAACAAAGTACGCCGGGTCCGTCCAGCTTGGACCGTATACTCGATCGCTCGTGTCAAATACACGGCACCCCAGACAAGCCAGCCAATCACACCAACATGGATTGTTGGGTGTTCAAGCAGGCCGACAAGTTAATTGCCGAAAACAAGGACAAGGGGCCGCATAGCAATGACGAGGAGGAGCCCCGGCAGCCGCACACCGGAGGACATAAGAGGTTTCCCCCGCAAGTGCGTACGGTGAACATGATATATGCAACCCACATCCCCAAGAGGGAGCGGAAGCGTGCGCTCAGGGACGTATATGCGTTGGAGCCAGTCGCCCCAAAGTTCAACCCTTTGTCCTCCTATCCGATCACCTTCGATCGCAGGGACCACCCCACTAGTATCCGTCATGGCGGATTTGCCGCACTGGTCCTAGACCCAATCATTGACGGATTTCACCTCACTTGAGTCCTTATGGACGGCGGCAGCAGCCTGAACCTGCTTTATCAGGACACAATGCGCAAAATGGGTATAGACCCCTCAAGGATCAAACCCACAAAAACAACCTTTAAAGGCGTCATTCCAGGTGTGGAGGCCCATTGCACAGGCTCAATTACACTGGAAGTGGTCTTCGGATCCCTGGATAACTTCCGAAGCGAAGAGTTAATCTTCGATATAGTCCCGTTCCGCAGTGGTCATCACGCGCTGCTCGGGCGAACCGCATTTGCTAGATTCAATGCGGTACCATATTTGAAGGAAATATGCCCTAGAGGCAATAATAAAGCTATTATTTATTTCCTTATATCATGATAAATGTTTATTATTCATGCTAGAATTGTATTAACCCGAAACATAATACATGTGTGAATACATAGACAAACAGAGTGTCACTAGTATGCCTCTACTTGACTAGCTCGTTGATCAAAGATGGTTATGTTTCCTAATCATAGACATGAGTTGTCATTTGATTAACGAGATCACATCATTAGGAGAATGATGTGATTGACTTGACCCATTCCGTTAGCATAGCACTTGATCGTTTAGTTTGTTGCTATTGCTTTCTTCATGACTTATACATGTTCCTATGACTATGAGATTATGCAACTCCTGTTTACCGGAGAAACACTTTGTGAGCCACCAAACGTCACAACATAACTGGGTGATTATAAAGGTGCTCTACAGGTGTCTCCGAAGGTACTTGTTGGGTTGGCCTATTTCGAGATTAGGATTTGTCACTCCGATTGTCGGAGAGGTATCTCTGGGCCCTCTCGGTAATGCACATCACTTAAGCCTTGCAAGCATTGCAACTAATGAGTTAGTTGCAGGATGATGTATTACGGAACGAGTAAAGAGACTTGCCGGTAACGAGATTGAACTAGGTATTGAGATACCGATGATCGAATCTCGGGCAAGTAACATACCGATGACAAAGGGAACAATGTATGTTGTTATGCGGTCTGACCGACAAAGATCTTCGTAGAATATCTGGGAGCCAATATGAGAATCCAGGATCCGCTATTGGTTATTGACCGGAGACGTGTCTCGGTCATGTCTACATTGTTCTCGAACCCGTAGGGTCCGCACGCTTAAGGTTTCGATGGCAGTTATATTATGAGTTTATGAGTTTTGATGTACCGAAGGAGTTCGGAGTCCTGGATGAGACCGGGGACATGATGAGGAGTCTCGAAATGGCCGAGACGTAAAGATTGATATATTGGACGACTATATTCGGACATCGGAAAAGTTCCGAGTGATTTGGGTATTTTTCGGAGTACCGGAGAGTTACGGGAATACGTATTGGGCCTTATTGGGCCATACAGGAAAGAAGGAAAAGGGCCTCAAGGGTGGCCGCACCCCTCCCCTTGGTCTGGTCTGAATTGGACTAGGGAAGGGGGGCGCCCCTTCCTTCCTTCTCCTTTTCCCTTCCTCTTTTCCTCTTCCATATGGGAGGTGGAATGCTACTAGGACTAAGGAGTCCTAGTAGGACTCCACACTTGGCGCGCCCCTCCTAGGGTCAGCCTCCTCCTCCCTTGCTCCTTTATATACGGGTGTAGGGGGCACCCCAAAGACACAACAATTGATCATTGATCTCTTAGCCGTGTGCGGTGCCCCCCTCCACCATAATCCTCGATAATATTGTACCGGTGCTTAGTGGAAGTCCTGCGACGGTAGAACATCAAGATCGTCACCACGCCGTTGTGCTGACGGAACTCATCCCCGACACTTTGCTGGATCGGAGTCCGGGGATCGTCATCGAGCTGAACGTGTGCAAAAACTCGGAGGTGCCGTAGTTTCGGTGCTTGATCGGTCGGGCCGTGAAGACGTACGACTACATCAACCGCGTTGTTATAACGCTTCCGCTTCCGGTCTACGAGGGTACGTAGACAACACTCTCCCCTCTCGTTGCTGTGCATCACCATGATCTTGCATGTGCGTAGGAATTTTTTTGAAATTACTACGTTCCCCAACAGTGGCATCCGAGCCAGGTTTTATGCGTTGATGTAATATGCATGAGTAGAACACAAGTGAGTTGTGGGCGATATAAGTCATACTGCTTACCAGCATGTCACACTTTGGTTCGGCGGTATTGTTGGATGAAGCGGCCCAGACCGACATTACGCGTACGCTTACGCGAGACTGGTTCTACCGACGTGCTTTGCACGCAGGTGGCTGGCGGGTGTCAGTTTCTCCAACTTTAGTTGAACCGAGTGTGGCTACGCCCGATGCTTGCGAAGGTTAAAACAACACCAACTTGACAAACTATCGTTGTGGTTTTGATGCGTAGGTAAGAACGGTTCTTGCTAAGCCCGTAGCAGCCACGTAAAACTTGCTACAACAAAGTAGAGGACGTCCAACTTGTTTTTGCAGGGCATGTTGTGATGTGATATGGTCAAGACGTGATGCGATATAAGTTGTTGTATAAGATGATCATGTTTTGTTGAAGTTATCGGCAACTGGCAGAAGCCTTATGGTTGTCTCTTTATTGCATAAGATGCAAGAGCCAAATAACTACTTTACTTTATCGCTATGCGATAGCAATAATTGCAAGAGCAATAGTTGGCGAGACGACCATGTGACGACACATTGATATAGATTAAGATGATGGAGATCATTGTGTCATGCCGGTGACGATGGAGATCATGACGATGCATTGGAGAAAGAGATCAAAGGCACAAGATGATGATGGCCATATCATGTCACATATTTTGATTGCATGTGATGTTTATCTTTTATACATCTTACTTTGCTTAGTTATGATGGTAGCATTATAAGATGATCTCTCACTAAATTTCAAGATAAAAGTGTTCCCCTGAGTATGCACCGTTGCCAAAGTTCGTCGTGCCCAGACACCACGTGATGATCAGGTGTGATAAGCTCTACGTCCATCTACAATGGGTGCAAGCCAGTTTTGCACACGCAGAAATACCCGGGTTAAACTTGACGAGCCTAGCATATGCATATATGGCCTCATAACACTGGAGACCGAAAGGTCGAGCGTGAATCATATAGTAGATATGATTAACATAATGATGTTCACCATTGAAAACTACTCCATTTCACGTGATGATTGGTTATGGTTTAGTTGATATGGATCACGTGATCACTTAGAGGATTAGAGGGATGTCTATCTAAGTGGGAGTTCTTAAGTAATATGATTAATTGAACTTTAATTTATCATGACCTTAGTCCTGGTAGTATTAGCATACCTATGTTGTAGATCAATAGCTCGCGTTTAGCTCCCCTGTTTTATTTTTGATATGTTCCTAGAGAAAACTAAGTTGAAAGATGTTAGTAGCAATGATGCGGATTGGATCCGTGATCTGAGGTTTATCCTCATTGTTGCACAGAAGAATTATGTCTTTGATGCACCGCTAGGTGACAAACCTATTGCAGGAGCAGATGCAGATGTTATGAACATTTGGCTAGCACAATATGATGACTACTTGATAGTTTAGTGCACCATGCTTAAACAGCTTAGAATCGGGACTTCAAAGACGTTTTGAACATCATGGACCATATGAGATGTTCCAGGAGTTGAAGTTAATATTTCAAGCAAATACCCGAGTTGAGAGATATGAAGTCTCCAACAAGTTCTATAGCTAAAAGATGGAGGAGAATAGCTCAAGCAGTGAGCATGTGCTCAGATTGTATGGGTACTACAATCGCTTGAATCAAGTGGGAGTTAATCTTCCAGATAAAATAGTGATTGACAGAATTATGTAGTCACCATCACCAAGTTAGTAGAACTTTGTGATGAACTATAATATGCAAGGGATAACGGAAACGATTCCAAGCTCTTCGTGATGCTGAAATCAACGAAGGTAGAAATCAAGAAAAGTATCAAGTGTTGATGGTAAAAAAACCACTAGTTTCAAGTAAAGGGACAAAGGGAAGAAAGGGGAACTTCAAGAAGAACGGCAAGCAAGTTGTTGCTCAAGTGAAAAACCGAAGTCTGGACCTAAGCCTGAAACTGAGTGCTTCTACTGCAAAGGGACTGGTCACTGGAAGCGGAACCACCCCAAGTAATTGGCAGATAAGAAGGATGGCAAAGCAAACATAGGTATATTTGATATACATGTTATTGATGTGTACTTTACTAGTGTTTATAGCAACCCCTCAGTATTTGATACTAGTTCAGTTGCTAAGAGTAGTAACTCGAAACGGGAGTTGCAGAATGAACATAGACTAGTTAAGGGTGAAGTGACGATGTGTGTTGGAAGTGGTTCCAAGATTGATATGATCATCATCGCACACTCCCAATACGTTCAGGATTAGTGTTGAACCTAAATAAGTGTTATTTGGTGTTTGCGTTGAGCATAAATATGATTGGATCATGTTTATTGCAATACGATTATTCATGTAAGTTAGAGAATAATTGTTGTTCTGTTTACATGAATAAAACCTTCTATGGTCATACACCCAATGAAAATGGTTTGTTGGATCTCAATCGTGGTGATACACATATTCATAATATTGAAGCCCAAAGATGCAAAGTTAATAATGATAGTG
Source organism: Triticum monococcum (assembly GCA_034509565.1). Classification (NCBI taxonomy): domain Eukaryota; kingdom Viridiplantae; phylum Streptophyta; class Magnoliopsida; order Poales; family Poaceae; genus Triticum; species Triticum monococcum. The sequence goes on from CM067843.1 coordinate 113,832,018, forward strand.
CAACTTATTTGTGGCACTACTATTTAGGTCATATTGGTGTAAAGCGCATGAAGAAAATCCATGCTGATGGGTTTTTGGAATCACTTGATTATGAATCAGTTGATGCTTGCGAACCATGCCTCATGGGCAAGATGACTAAGACTCCGTTCTCCGAAAAAATGGAGCGAGCAACAGATTTGTTGGAAATCATACATACTGATGTATGTGGTCCGATGAATATTGAGGCTCGTGGCAGGTATCATTATTTTCTGATCTTCACAGATGATTTGAGCAGATATGAGTATATCTACTTGATGAAACACAAGTCTGAAATATTTGAAAGTTCAAAGAATTTCAGAGTGATGTGGAGAATCATCGTAACAAAAATAAAAGTTTCTACGATATGATCGCAGAAGTAAAATATTTGAGTTACGAGTTTGGCCTTCAGTTAAAACAATGTGAAATAGTTTCACTACTCACGCCACCTGGAACACCACAGTGTAATGGTGTGTCCGAACGTCATAACCGTACTTTATTAGATATAGTGCGATCTATGATGTCTCTTACCGATCTACCACTAGCGTTTTGGGGTTATGCATTAGAGACATCTACATTCACGTTAAAAAGGGCACCATCTAAATCCGTTGAGACGACACCCTATGAACTGTGGTTTGGCGAGAAACCTAAGCTGTCATTTCTTAAAGTTTGGGACTGCAATGCATATGTGAAAAAGTTTCAACATGATAAGCTCGAACCCAAATCGGAGAAGTAAATCTTCATAGGATACCCAAAAGAAAATGCTGGGTACACCTTCTATCACAGATCCGAAGGCAAGTTATTCATTGCTGAGAATGGATCCTTATTAGAGAAGGAGTTTCTCTCGAAAGAAGTGAGTGGGAGGAAAGTAGAACTTGATGAGGTAACTGTACCTGCTCCCTTATTGGAAAGTAGTTCATCACAGAAATCTGTTCCTATGACTACTACATCGATTAGTGAGGAAGCTAATGATGATCATATAACTTCAGATCAAGTTACTACCGAACCTCGTAGGTAAACCAGAGTGAGATCCGCACCAGAGTGGTACGGTAATCCTGTTCTGGAGGTCATGTTACTTGACCATGACGAGCCTACAAACTATGAGGAAGCGATGATGAGCCCAGATTCCACGAAATGGCTTGAGGCCATGAAATCTGAGATGAGATCCATGTATGAGAACAAAGTATGGACTTTGATTGACTTGCCCAATGATCGGTGAGCCATTGAGATTAAATGGAACTTCAAGAGGAAGACGGACGCTGATAGTAGTGTTACTATCTACAAAGCTAGAATTGTCGCAAAAAGTTTTTCGACAAGTTCAAGGTGTTGACTATGATGAGAGTTTCTCACTCGTGTTTATGCTTAAGTCTATCCGAATCATGTTCGCAATTGCCGCATTTTATGAAATCTGGCAAATGGATAAACAACACTGCATTCCTTAATGGATTTATTAAAGAAGAGTTGTATATGATGCAACCGGAAGGTTTTGTCAATCCTAAAGGTACTAACAAAATATGCAAGCTCCAGCGATTCATCTATGGACTGGTGCAAGCATCTCGGAGTTGGAATATACGCTTTGATAAGTTGATCAAAGCATATAGTTTTATTAACCGGAAGGTTATTATTCATGCTAGAATTTTATTAACCGGAAACATAATACATGTGTGAATACATAGACAAACAGAGTGTCACTAGTATGCCTCTACTTGACTAGCTCGTTAATCAAAGATGGTTATGTTTCCTAACCATGGACAAAGAGTTGTTATTTGATTAACGGGATCACATCATTAGTTGAATGATCTGATTGACATGACCCATTCCATTAGCTTAGCACCCGATCGTTTAGTATGTTGCTATTGCTTTCTTCATGACTTATACATGTTCCTATGACTATGAGATTATGCAACTCCCGTTTGTCGGAGGAACACTTTGTGTGCTACCAAACGTCACAACGTAACTGGGTGATTATAAAGGAGCTCTATAGGTGTCTCCAAAGGTACATGTTGGGTTGGCGTATTTCGAGATTAGGATCTGTCACTCCGATTGTCGGAGAGGTATCTCTGGGCCCTCTCGGTAATGCACATCACATAAGCCTTGCAAGCATTGCAACTAATGAGTTGGTTGCGAGATGATGTATTACGAAATGAGTAAAGAGACTTGCTGGTAACGAGATTGAACTAGGTATTGAGATACCGACGATCGAATCTCGGGTAAGTAACATACCGATGACAAAGGGAACAACGTATGTTGTTATGCGGTCTGACCGATAAAGATCTTCATAGAATATGTGGGAGACAATATGAGCATCCAGGTTCCGCTATTGGTTATTGACCGGAGACGTGTCTCGGTCATGTCTACATTGTTCTCGAACCCGTAGGGTCCGCACGCTTAAGGTTTCGATGACAGTTATATTATGGGTTTATGAGTTTTGATGTACCGAAGGAGTTCGGAGTCCCGGATGAGATCGGGGAGATGACGAGGAGTCTCAAAATGGTCGAGACGTAAAGATCGATATATTGGACGACTATATTTGGACATCGGAAAGTTTCCGAGTGGTTCGGGTATGTTCGGAGGTACCGGGGAGTTACGGGAATACGAGGAAGAAGCAATGGGCCTTAATGGGCCTTAGTGGGAAGGACCAGGAGGTGGCGCGCGCCCCTCCCAAGCCCAGTCCGAATTGGACAAGGGGTTTGGGGCGCGGCCCCTCTCTCCCTTCCTTCCCCTCTTCCACCTTTCCCCCCTTCTCCTAGTTGGACTAGGAAAGGTGGAAACCTACTCCAACTAGGAGTAGGAATCCTACTCCTCCTTGGCGCGCCCACAAGGGCCGGCCGGCCTCCCCCTTGCTCCTTTATATACGGGGGCAGGGGGCATCCCATAGACACACAAGTTGATCCACGTGATCATATTCCTAGCCGTGTGCGGCGCCCCCTGCCACCATAGTCCTCGATAATATTGTAGCGGTGCTTAGGCGAACCCCTGCGACAGTAGTGCATCAAGATCGTCACCACGCTGTCGTGCTGACGGAACTCTTCCCTGACACTTTGCTGGATCGGAGTCCGGGGATCGTCATCGAGCTGAACATGTGCTAAAACTCGGAGGTGACTATGTTTCGGTGCTTGATCGGTCGGGCCGTGAAGACGTACGACTACATCAACCAAACGCTTCCGTTGTCGATCTACAAGGGTACGTAGATCACACTCTCCCCTTTCGTTGCTATGCATCACCATGATCTTGCGTGTGCATAGGAAATTTTTGAAATTACTACGTTCCCCAACAGTGGCATCCGAGCCTAGGTTTTATGTGTTGATGTTATATGCATGAGTAGAACACAAGTGAGTTGTGGGCGATATAAGTCATACTGCTTACCAGCATGTCATACTTTCGTTCGGCGGTATTGTTGGACGAAGCGGCCCGGACCGACATTACGCGTACGCTTACGCGAGACCGGTTCTCCCGACGTGCTTTGCACATAGGTGGCTTGCGGGTGACAGTTTCTCCAACTTTAGTTGAACCGAGTGTGGCTACGCCCGGTCCTTGCGAAGGTTAAAACAACACCAACTTGACAAACTATCGTTGTGGTTTTGATGCGTAGGTAAGATTGGTTCTTGCTTAAGCCCGTAGCAGCCACGTAAAACTTGCAACAGCAAAGTAGAGGACGTCTAACTTGTTTTTGCACGGCATGTTGTGATGTGAAATGGTCAAGACATGATGCTAAATTTTATTGTATGAGATGATCATGTTTTGTAACCGAGTTATTGGCAACTGGCAGGAGCCATATGGTTGTCGCTTTATTGTATGCAATGCAATCGCGCTGTAATGCTTTACTTTATCACTAAGCGGTAGCGATAGTCATGGAAGCACAAGATTGGCGAGACGACAACCATGCTACGATGGAGATCAAGGTGTCGCGCCGGTGACGATGGTGATCACGGCAGTGCTTCGGAGATGGAGATCACAAGCACAAGATGATGATGGCCATATCATATCACTTATATTGATTGCATGTGATGTTTATCTTTTATGCATCTTATCTTGCTTTGATTGACGGTAGCATTATAAGATGATCTCTCACTAAATTATCAAGAAGTGTTCTCCCTGAGTATGCACCGTTGCGAAAGTTCTTTGTGCTAAGACACCACGTGATGATCGGGTGTGATAGGCTCTACGTTCAAATACAACGGGTGCAAAACAGTTGCACACGCGGAATACTCAGGTTATACTTGACGAGCCAAGCATATACAGATATGGCCTCGGAACACGGAGACCGAAAGGTCGAGCATGAATCATATAGTAGATATGATCAACATAGTGATGTTCACCAATAAAACTACTCCATCTCACGTGATGATCGGACATGGTTTAGTTGATTTGGATCACGTAATCACTTAGAGGATTAGAGGGATGTCTATCTAAGTGGGAGTTCTTAAGTAATATGATTAATTGAACTTAAATTTATCATGAACTTAGTCCTGGTAGTATTTTGCAAATCATGTTGTAGATCAATAGCTCGCGTTGTTGCTTCCCTGTGTTTATTTTGATATGTTCCTAGAGAAAATTGTGTTGAGAGATGTTAGTAGCAATGATGCGGATTGGATCCATGATCTGAGGTTTATCCTCATTGCTGCACAGAAGAATTAAGTCCTTGATGCACCGCTAGGTGATAGACTTATTGCAGGAGCAGATGCAGACGTTATGAACGTTTGGCTAGCTTAATATGATGACTACTTGATAGTTTAGTGCACCATATTTAATGGCTTAGAATCGGGACTTCAAAGACGTTTTGAACATCATGGACCATATGAGATGTTCCAGAAGTTGAAGTTAATATTTCAAGCAAATACCCGAGTTGAGAGATATGAAGTCTCCAACAAGTTCTATAGCTAAAAAATGGAGGAGAATCGCTTAACTAGTGAGCATGTGCTCAGATTGTCTGGATACTACAATCGCTTGAATCAAGTGGGAGTTAATCTTCCAGATAAGATAGTGATTGACAGAATTCTCTAGTCACCATCACCAAGTTAGTAGAACTTCGTGATGAACTATATTATGCAAGGGATAACAAAACGATTCCCAAGCTCTTCGTGATGCTAAAATCGACGAAGGTAGAAATCAAGAAAAACATCAAGTGTTGATGGTTGACAAGACCACTAGTTTCAAGAAAAGGGCAAAGGGAAGAAGGGGAACTTCAAGAAGAACGGCAAGCGAGTTGCTGCTCAAGTGAAGAAGCCCAAGTCTGGACCTAAGCCTGAGACTAAGTGCTCCTGCTGCAAAGGGACTGGTCACTGGAAGCGGAACTACCCCAAGTATTTGGCGGATAAGAAGGATGGCAAAGTGAACAAAGGTATATTGGATATACATGTTATTGATGTGTGCTTTACTAGTGTTTATAGCAACCCCTCGGTATTTGATACTGGTTCAGTTGCTAAGATTAGTAACTCGAAACGGGAGTTGCAGAATAAACAGGACTAGTTAAGGGTGAAGTGATGATGTGTGTTGGAAGTGGTTCCAAGACTGATATGATCATCATCGCACACTCCCTAAAATTTCGGGATTAGTGTTGAACGTAAATAAGTGTTATTTGGTTTTTGCGTTGAGCATGAATATGATTTGATCATGTTTATTGCAATACGGTTATTCATTAAAGTCAGAGAATAATTGTTGTTCTTTTTACATGAATAAAACCTTCGATGATCATACACCCAATGAAACAAGTTCATTGGATCTCGATCGTAGTGATACACATACTCATAATATTGAAACCAAAAGATGCAAAGTTAATAATGATAGTGCAACTTATTTGTGGCACTGCCGTTTAGGTCATATTGGTGTAAAGCGCATGAAGAAACTCCATGCTGATGGGCTTTTTGAATCACTTGATTATGAATCAGTTGATGCTTGCGAACCATGCCTCATGGGCAAGATGACTAAAACTCTGTTCTTCGGAACAATGGAGCGAGCAACAGATTTGTTGGAAATCATACATACTGATGTATGTGGTCCGATGAATATTGAGGCTCGCGACAAGTATCATTATTTTCTGATCTTCACAGATGATTTGAGCAGATATGAGTATATCTACTTGATAAAACATAAGTCTGAAACATTTGAAAAGTTCAAAGAATTTCAGAGTGAAGTGAAAAATCATCGTAACAAGAAAATAAAGTTTCTATGATCTAATCGTAGAGAAGAGTATTTGAGTTACGAGTTTGGCCTTCAGTTAAAAACAATGTGAAATAGTTTCACTACTCACGCCACCTGGAACACCATAGTGTAATGGTGTGTCCGAACATCATAAACCGTACTTTATTAGATATAGTGCGATCTATGATGTCTCGTACCGATCTACCACTATCGTTTTGGGGTTGTGCATTAGAGATAGTTGCATTCACGTTAAATAGGGCACCATCTAAATCCATTGAGACGACACCGTGTGAACTATGGTTTGGCAAGAAACCTAAGCTGTCGTTTCTTAAAGTTTGGAGTTGTGATGCTTATGTGAAAAAGTTTCATCTCGATAAGCTCAAACTCAAATCGGAGAAATATGTCTTCATAGGATACCCAAAGGAGACTGTTGGGTACACCTTCTATCACAGATCCGAAGGCAAGACATTCGTTGCTAAGAATGGATCCTTTCTAGAGAAGGAGTTTCTCTCGAAAGAAGTGAGTGGGAGGAAAGTAGAAAACTTGATAAGGTAATTGTACCTTCTCCCTTATTGGAAAGTAGTTCATCACAGAAATCTGTTCTTGTGACTACTACACCAATTAGTGAGGAAGCTAATGATGATGATCATGTAACTTCAGATCAAGTTACTACCGAAACTCGTAGGTAAACCAGAGTGAGATCCGCACCAGAGTGATACGGTAATCCTGTTCTGGAGGTCATGTTACTTGACCATGACGAACCTACGAACTATGAGGAAGCGATGATGAGCCCAGATTCCGATAAATGGCTTGAGGCCATGAAATCTGAGATAGGATCCATGTATGAGAACAAAGTGTGGACTTTGGAGGACTTGCCTGATGATCGGCAAGCCATTGATAATAAATGGATCTTCAAGAGGAAGACGGACACGGATAGTAGTGTTACTATCTACAAAGCTAGAATTGTCGCAAAAGGTTTTCGACAAGTTCAAGGTGTTGACTACGATGAGAGTTTCTCACTCATATGTATGCTTAAGTCTGTCCGAATCATGTTAGCAATTGCCGCATTTTATGAAATCTGGCAAATGGATAAACAAAAACTACATTCCTTAATGGATTTAAAGAAGAGTTGTATATGATGCAACCAGAAGGTTTTGTCAATCCTAAAGGTGCTAACAAAATATGCAAGCTCCAGCTATCCATCTATGGACTGGTGCAAGCATCTCAGAGTTGGAATATATGCTTTGATAAGTTGAGCAAAGCATATAGTTTTATACAGACTTGCGGTGAAGCCTGTATTTACAAGAAAGTTAGTGGGAGCACTACAGCATTTCTGATAAGTATATGTGTATGACATATTGTTGATCGGAAATAATGTAGAATTATTCTGCAAAGCATAATGGAGTGTTTGAAAGGATTTTTCAAAGAAAGACCTCAGTGAAGCTGCTTACATATTGAGTATCAAGATCTATAGAGATAGATCAAGACGCTTGATAAGTTTTTTCAATGAGTACATACCTTGACAAAATTTTGAAGTAGTTCAAAATGGAACAGTCAAAGAAAAGTTTCTTGCCTGTGTTATAAGGTGCGAAGTTGAGTAAGACTCAAAGCCCGACCACGGCAGATAGTAGAAAGAGAATGAAAGTCATTCCCTATGCCTCAGTCATAGGTTCTATAAAGTATGCCATGCTGTGTACCAGATCTATTGTATACCCTACACTGATTTTGGCAAGGGAGTACAATAGTGATCTAGGAGTAGATCACTGGACAGCGGTCAAAATTATCCTTAGTGGAATAAGGATATGTTTCTCGATTATGGAAGTGAAAAAAGGTTCGTCATAAAGGGTTACGCCGATGCAAGTTTTGACACTAATCTAGATGACTCTAAGCCTCGATCTAGATACATATTGAAAGTGGGAGCAATTAGCTAGAGTAGCTCCGTGCAGAGCATTGTTGATATAGATATTTGCAAAATACTTACGGATCTGAATATGACAGACCCGGTAACTAAAATTATCTCAAAAGCAAAACATGATCACACCTTAGTACTCTTTGGGTGTTAATCACATAGCGATGTGAACTAGATTACTGACTCTAGTAAACCCTTTGGGTGTTGGTCACATATTGATGTGGACTATGGGTGTTAATCACATGATGATGTGAACTATTGCTGTTAAATCACATGGCGATGTGAACTAGATTATTGACTCTAGTGCAAGTGGGAGACTGAAGGAAATATGCCCTAGAGGCAATAATAAAGTTATTATTTATTTCCTTATTTCATGATAAATGTTTATTATTCATGCTAGAATTGTATTAACCGGAAACATAATACATGTGTGAATACATAGACAAACAGAGTGTCACTAGTATGCCTCTACTTGACTAGCTCGTTAATCAAAGATGGTTATGTTTTCTAACCATGGACAAAGAGTTGTTATTTGATTAACGGGATCACATCATTAGTTGAATGATCTGATTGACATGACCCATTCCATTAGCTTAGCACCCGATCGTTTAGTATGTTGCTATTGCTTTCTTCATGACTTATACATGTTCCTATGACTATGAGATTATGCAACTCCCGTTTGCCGGAGGAACACTTTGTGTGCTACCAAACATCACAACGTAACTGGGTGATTATAAAGGAGCTCTACAGGTGTCTCTAAAGGTACATGTTGGGTTGGCGTATTTCGAGATTAGGATTTGTCACTCCGATTGTCGGAGAGGTATCTCTGGGCCCTCTTGGTATTGCACATCACATAAGCCTTGCATGCATTGCAACTAATGAGTTGGTTGCGAGATGATGTATTACGAAACGAGTAAAGAGACTTGCTGGTAATGAGATTGAACTAGGTATTGAGATACCGACGATCGAATCTCGGGCAAGTAACATACCGATGACAAAGGGAACAACGTATGTTGTTATGCGGTCTGACCGATAAAGATCTTCGTAGAATATGTGGGAGCCAATATGAGAATCCAGGTTCCGCTATTGGTTATTGACCGGAGACGTGTCTCGGTCATGTCTGCATTGTTCTCGAACCCGTAGGGTCCGCACGCTTAAGGTTTCGATGATAGTTATATTATGAGTTTATGAGTTTTGATATACCGAAGGAGTTCGGAGTCCCGGATGAGATCGGGGACATGACAAGGAGTCTCGAAATGATCGAGACGTAAAGATTGATATATTGGACGACTATATTTGGACATCGGAAAGGTTCCGAGTGATTCGGGAATGTTCAGAGGTACCGGGGAGTTACGGGAATACGAGGAAGAAGCAATGGGCCTTAATGGGCCTTAGTGGGAAGGACCAGGAGGTGGCGCGCGCCCCTCCCAAGCCCAGTCCGAATTGGACAAGGGGTTTGGGGCGCGGCCCCTCTCTCCCTTCCTTCCCGTCTTCCCCCCTTTCCCCCCTTCTCCTAGTTGGACTAGGAAAGGTGGAAACCTACTCCAACTAGGAGTAGGAATCCTACTCCTCCTTGGCGCGCCCACAAGAGCAGGCCGGCCTCCCCCTTGCTCCTTTATATACGGGGGGCAGGGGGCACCCCATAGACACACAAGTTGATCCACGTGGTCATATTCCTAGGCGTGTGCGGTGCCCCCTGCCACCATAGTCCTCGATAATATTGTAGCGGTGCTTAGGCGAAGCCCTGCGACAGTAGTGCATCAAGATCGTCACCACGCCGTCGTGCTGATGGAACTCTTCCCCGACACTTTGCTGGATCGGAGTCCGGGGATCGTCATCGAGCTGAACGTGTGCTAAAACTCGGAGGTGCCGTAGTTTCGGTGCTTGATCGGTCAGGCCGTGAAGACGTACGACTACATCAACCAAATGCTTCTGTTGTCGATCTACAAGGGTACGTAGATCACACTCTCCCCTTTCGTTGCTATGCATCACCATGATCTTGCGTGTGCGTAGGAAATTTTTGAAATTACTACGTTCCCCAACATTATACAGACTTGTGGTGAAGCCTGTATTTACAAGAAAGTGAGTGGGAGCACTACAGCATTTCTGATAAGTATATGTGAATGACATATTGTTGATCGGAAATAATGTAGAATTATTCTTTAAAGCATAAAGGAGTGTTTTAAAGGAGTTTTTCAAAGAAAGACTTCGGTGAAGCTGCTTACATATTGAGCATCAAGATCTATAGAGATAGATCAAGATGCTTGATAAGTTTTTCAATGAGTACATACCTTGACAATATTTTGAAGTAGTTCAAAATGGAATAGTCAAAGAAGAAGTTCTTGCCTGTGTTACAAGGTGTGAAGTTGAGTAAGACTCAAAACCCGACCACCGCAAAAGATAGAGAGAGAATGAAAGTCATTCCCTATGCCTTAGCCATAGGTTCTATAAAGTATGCCATGTTGTGTACCAGACCTATTGTATACCCTGCCGAAAGTTTGGCAAGGGAGTACAATAGTGATCTTGGAGTATCACTGGACATTGGTCAAAATTATCCTTAGTAGAATAAGGATATGTTTCTCGATTTTGACACTGATCCAGATGACTCTAAGTCTCAATCTGGATACATATTGAAAGTGGGAGCAATTAGCTAGAATAGCTCCATGCAGAGCATTGTTGACATAGAAATTTGCAAAATACTTACGGATCTGAATGTGGCAAACCCGTTGACTAAACTTCTCTCACAAGCAAAACATGATCCCACCTCACTACTCTTTGGGTGTTAATCACATAGCGACGTGAACTAGATTATTGACTCTAGTAAACCCTTTGGGTGTTGGTCACATGTCGATGTGAACTATGGGTGTTAATCACATGGTAATGTGAACTATTGATGTTAAATCACATGGCGATGTGAACTAGATTATTGACTCTAGTGCAAGTGGGAGACTGAAGGAAATATGCCCTAGAGGCAATAATAAAGCTATTATTTATTTCCTTATATCATGATAAATGTTTATTATTCATGCTAGAATTGTATTAACCCGAAACATAATACATGTGTGAAAACATAGACAAACAGAGTGTCACTAGTATGCCTCTACTTGACTAGCTCGTTGATCAAAGATGGTTATGTTTCCTAACCATAGACATGAGTTGTTATTTGATTAACGGGATCACATCATTAGGAGAATGATGTGATTGACTTGACCCATTCCGTTAGCATAGCACTTGATCGTTTAGTTTGTTGCTATCGCTTTCTTCATGACTTATACATGTTCCTATGACTATGAGATTATGCAACTCCCGTTTACCGGGGGAACACTTTGTGTGCCACCAAACGTCACAACGTAACTGGGTGATTATAAAGGTGCTCTACAGGTGTCTCCGAAGGTACTTGTTGGGTTGGCGTATTTCGAGATTAGGATTTGTCACTCCGATTGTCGGAGAGGTATCTCTGGGCCCTCTCGGTAATGCACATCACTTAAGCCTTGCAAGCATTGCAACTAATGAGTTAGTTGCAGGATGATGTATTACCGAACGAGTAAAGAGACTTGCCGGCAACGAGATTGAACTAGGTATTGAGATACCGACGATCGAATCTCGGGCAAGTAACATACCGATGACAAAGGGAACAACGTATGTTGTTATGCGGTCTGACCGATAAAGGTCTGCGTAGAATATCTGGGAGCCAATATGAGAATCTAGGATACGCTATTGGTAATTGACCGGAGACGTGTCTCGGTCATGTCTACATTGTTCTCGAACGCGTAGGGTCCGCACGCTTAAGGTTTCGATGACAGTTATATGATGAGTTTATGAGTTTTGATGTACCGAAGGAGTTCGGAGTCCCGGATGAGATCGGGGACATGACGAGGAGTCTCGAAATGGTCGAGACATAAAGATCGATATATTGAACGACTATATTCGGACATCGGAAAGGTTCCGAGTGATTCGGGTATTTTTTGGAGTACCGAAGAGTTACGGGAATACGTATTGGGCCTTATTGGGCCATACGGGAAAGAAGGAAAAGGGCCTCAAGGGTGGCCGCACCCCTCCCCTTGGTCTGGTCCGAATTGGACTAGGGAAGGGGGGCGCCCCCTTCCTTCCTTCTCCTTTTCCCTTCCTCTTTTCCTATTCCATATGGGAGGTGGAATCCTACTAGGACTAGGGAGTCCTAGTAGGACTCCACACTTGGCGCGCCCCCTCCTAGGGTCGGCCTCCTCCTCCCTTGCTCCTTTATATACGGGTGCAGGGGGGCACCCCAAAGACACAACAATTGATCATTGATCTCTTAGCCGTGTGCGGTGCCCCCCTCCACCATAATCCTCGATAATATTGTAGCGGTGCTTAGGCAAAGCCCTGCGACGGTAGAACATCAAGATCGTCACCATGCTATCGTGCTGACAGAACTCATCCCCGACACTTTGCTGGATCGGAGTCCAGGGATCGTCGTCGAGCTGAACGTGTGCAAAAACTCGGAGGTGCCGTAGTTTCGGTGCTTGATCGGTCGGGCCGTGAAGACGTACGACTACATCAACCGCGTTGTTATAACGCTTCCGCTTCCGGTCTATGAGGGTACGTAGACAACACTCTCCCCTCTCGTTGTTGTGCATCACCATGATCTTGCGTGTGCGTAGGAATTTTTTTGAAATTACTATGTTCCCCAACAGCATTATGCATACCTCAAGCTCAAGAAGCCAGGACCTCGTGGAGTTATTACAGTCAATGAAAACACAGAGCGCTCTCTCCGAACAAAGGAACACACCGCGGCCCTTGCAGCAGAAGCACAAAGCAGCCTCTCAAGGCAATCAACCAGGTCGGCGCTTCAAAGCCCGGACACCTTCAAGAGCGCTCGGAGCAATCGGCAAATAGACCACCAGGCGCGATCTGAGCTCGCGTAGCAATACGGCGGCCACCCCAATCCCAGCCCAACGGCGAAACTCGTGCCGCGCGTACATAATTACGCATTAAAAATACCATGGGCACATGTGGGGAGGGGGGCACAACTGCGGCACGCCCCAAGACGCGGCTTAAACCGCACTAGGGGCTTCCCGTTTGGTTATTTTTCTCTTTTTTTTCTTTCTGGACCTTAATATCTGGAAACACTGTCCGGCAGCACTATTGCCGAACACATGATGCAGCAACCAAGGAGGCAGACAATACGTCATACCACAGAATTCCTAGGTGGATTATAGTAACGAGCGAAATATTCGATTTAATATCATTCCTGAGCTTGCCCTTGGAAGGGACATAGTCCTACTCTTTACTTATCACACTATCTCTATCACTCTGCTTTAACGCAATTTTTTGAATAAACAATGCATGACATTACGACTATTATTGCATTCTTGTTATACATATATATATATATATATATATCTCTTTGTGTGTCTGTGTGTGTTCATTAATGATGCCTTGCAACCGTACACTTTGGTACGGCCAATACACCAGGGGCTTACGTACCCCACAATACGGTCTGAAAAGTCCGAACATTTTCACAAGTGCGGCACCCTGAACTTACAGCATTATATGCATCAGCTCTGAATCATGTCTTTGGTCAAATGTTGGGTTTGCCCGGCTCCTATGTTTTGGTACCTTACGTTCCGCTCTATCGGCTAAGGTAGTGCTAGGAGAACTACTGCGATTGTGCCCCGGTTCTGCTGGGTTTAGCACCTCAGTAGAGAAAGCTAAAACTGACTGTCATGATAAGGCGAGAGACTGGTCGCTGTTCGTCAAGGTTTTCGAGTCCCTAAAGACTTATGCCGGTTAGAGCGAGGGGCCGGCCCTGTCCGGCTCAAAGGCGTGTATCGCGCCCTAGATTCGGCCTTCCGAATACCAGGGGCTTCGCCGAAATTTAAAATTATAGAATTCTATGGCTAAGTGAGAGTGATAAAGCATTATTAGTCCGGTTGCCTTGTTCATTGTGCTGAGCACCTCCCTCGAAGGACCCAAACATGGGAACAAGAGTGCTCAGGTTTATCCCGAACACCCCAGCACTCATGGCATGGGGGCAGAAGCCGAGGACTAGCCATCTCTTAGATTGGATAAACAGCCAAACAGAAGGTAATATTTTAAATTCAAACAAGCGTTGCATAGCGCATATGAAACAAGTTTTCATAAATACAGGATAAAACGAGCAAGTCTCACTCAAATATTACATCTTTTGAAAACTCGTCCGCTATGAGACAGGCACCCGGCAGAACACCCTCGTAGTACATTTCGGTGTGGCAGTGCTCCTTGCCCTCCGGCGGCCCCTCCTTGATCAGCTTCATGGCGTCTAGCTTGACCCACTGCAATTTCACAGGGGCGAAAGCCCGGCGTGCACCTTCAATGCAGACAGATCGCTTCACGACCTCCAACCGCGGGCAGGCATCCACAAGCCGGCTCACCAGGCCGAAGAAGCTGTTCGGAAGGGCGTCGCCAGGCCACAGCCGGATTATAAAGCTCTTCATGGCCCGATCGGCTGCCTTATGTAGCTCGACCATCTGCTTCAGCTGGTCGCTCATTGGCACCGGGTGTTCGGCCTCAGCATACTGAGACCAGAACAACTTCTCCGTTGAGCTTCCATCCTTGGCCTGGTAAAATTGTGCGGCATCGGACACGCTGCAGGGCAAATCTGCGAATGCTCCTGGAGAGCTCCGGATTCGAGTAAGTAATCGGTAATTTAATTTTACATGCTTGCTTTGCATATAGAAAGCCTTACCCGCCGCTATCTTCTTCATTGTGTCGATCTCCTGGATGGCCTTTTGGGCTTCGGCCTTGGCACTTTTTGCGCTCTCGAGGGCCGCGACAAGCTCAGACTCCCACGTCTTTGAGTCAAGCTCCAACGCCTCGTGCTTCGCCACGAGAGCCTGGAGCTCTTGATGCACCTCGCCCACCCGAGCCTCGTGCTTCTCTCGCTCGGTGCGCTCCTTGGCCGCTTTATCTTCGGCCTTGGTTAGCGCTTGCTTCAGGGTCGCAACCTCGGTCGTGGCCCCTGGCAAATATACGAAGATCCTGTCATTTTGCAATCGTGTCTTCTTTTATATATACATATCTGTAGATAGGGTATTACTTACCCTTGTTCTCCTCGAGCTGCCTCTTGGAAAGGCCGAGCTCTTTCCTGGACCCCTCGAGGTCCTGCGTCAGTACGACTCCACAGTCAGTGCGGCGGATGCTAGCAGCGAAGCCTGCAGATGCATATTGACATACTTATATTAGACTCCTGCGATATTATTTGATCCTCTGTTCGGCTTTTCTTTGTGAACACCGAACAAAGCATCATGGGCTACTGTCTATGCGGTAATATTTCTACTACATTTTGAAACACTTACCTCAAAGCCTGTTAGAAGGCTGGCACAGGCTTCAGTCAACCTGCTCTTGGCGGACTGAACCTTCTGGACCACCGCACTCATAACAGTACGGTGCTCCTCGTCGATGGAAGCGTTGCGAAGCGCTTCCAGCAGATTGTCCGGCGCCTCTGGATGGATAGAGTTCACTGACATAGGCGTCTTGCCCCTCTTAGAAGGAGGCCGCCTGCCCGAGCCTGGAACCGCTGGAGGTTCCAGCGCGGTGTTCGGCTGTGGGCCGAACTCGGAGCTCTCAGGGGCCCCGTCCCCTCGGCTCCCGGAGTCCGAAAGGTCGCCTTGAGGCGCCTCCGGGACTGTCTCCCCTCGGTCCGGTGCCTCTTGAGACAGCACCTCGGCGTCGTCGGCAAGATGAGGGGAGGTGGTGGTCGGGACTGGATCGCTATCCATGTCTGACGAGCCCAGGGAGCCGTCCGATGATACATCGATACTGGCTCGTGGCGGCCTACATAATTATGTTCGACGTTAGGGAAAGCAGTGCGACAAAGGAATGCTATGAGTTACTCTGGTATCCGAATACTTACGATCTCCCTGGGGGCTTGCCCCTGGGCAACCACTCGTCTTCACCTTCATCGGCAGCGGTGGAGCTGTCCGGAAGGAGAGTCCTTCCCTTCTTGGACCCTTTGCCCCCCTGCCCAGTTGGGGCAGCCTTCCTTTTCCTGTCTCCCCCAATCGGTGGGGGAGCATCTTCTTCTTCTTCCTCGTCTTCGGGGGAAGAGTGCGCCACGGAGTCATCGGACGGTGAGTCCGACGACGCCTGGCGTAGGGAACTCTTTCGAGTTCCCTTGGCCTTCTTGGTCTTCTCCGGCACCGTATAAGGGGCCGGAGTCAACATCTTCGCCAGAAGAGGGTCTACGGGGCCTTCGGGCAAAGGAGCCGGACATTCGATCTGTCCGGCCATCTTCTACCAGTCCTGTCAAAGGTACGGGAGTTTAGATCCCGTGTAGAGTCAATCTATATGAAAAAATAAGTATCCTGTGAAAGGTAAAGCAGCTTACCACACTAGCTTGGCGCTTCGCGCTGATTCCGCGATCCTCCGTAATAGGGGGGGGGGACCTCGGCACTTTTGAACAGCACCCCTAGGCGTCTTCATGAGTCGTGTCGAAGAGCCTGTTCAGAGTTCGGTGTTGCGCCAGATTGAACTCACACAAGTTGAACTCCCATTGTTGGCACGGGAGTATCCGGTGGATGAGCATAACTTGGACTATGTTGACAAGCTTGAGCTTCTTGTCCACCATGTTTTGAATACATGTTTGGAGTCCGGTCAGCTCTTTCGAACTACCCCAGGACATGCCCTTCTCTTTCCAGGAGGTGAGCCGCGTGGGGATGCCAGATCGGAAATCGGGGGCCGCTGCCCATGTAGGGTCACGCGGCTCGGTGATGTAGAACCACCCCAATTGCCACCTCTTTATGGTTTCCACAAAGGAGCCCTCGAGCCATGTTACGTTGGGCATCTTGCCCACCATGGTGCCTCCGCACTCTGTCTGGCGGCTGCCCACAACCTTCGGCTTGACATTGAAGGTCTTCAACCATAAGCCAAAGTGGGGCTTGATGCAGAGGAAGGCCTCGCACACGAAGATAAACGACGAGATGTTGAGGATGAAGTTCGGGGCCAGATCGTGGAAATCCAGGCCGTAATAGAACATGAGCCCTCGGACGAATGGGTGGAGAGGGAATCCCAGTCCGTGGAGAAAATGGGTGAGGAAGACAACCCTCTCATGGGGCGTGGGGGTGGGGATGAGCTGCCCCTCATCTGGGAGCCGGTGCGCGATGTCGTTGGGCAGGTATCCGGCTCTCCTCAGCTTCTTTATGTCTCCATCCATGACGGAGGAGACCATCCACCTGCCTCCCACTCCGGACATGGTTGGAGAAGGTTGAGGTGGGAAGTGCGTACTTGGGTGCTAGAGCTCGAGTGTGCGAAAACAGATGAGCGAAGGAAGAAGAAGGCGTGGATAGAAAGGTGAATCCTTATCCCTTTATATGGGTGGATGAAACTAAGCGTCCCCACTTGCCTGGTAAAACTCGCTTATCCCCCAAGTGCCGTAATTGATGGCGCGGTTTTGTTACCCATGCCCGTATTGATGAGAATCCCGTAATAAGGGGACACGATCTCTGCTTTGACAAGACGTGTCGAAAAACTGCGTCGCGTTATGTGCGGGGCTAGTTAAAGGAAACGGTTCAAATAATCAGCGGGCCATGACATAACGTCATACTGTCAAAACAAGTCGGCAAATTAGATTTGCGAAAATATTATTCTCTCTATGGTGGTATGTGGAACTTATTTTGCAGGGTCGGACACTATCCTCGTATTCAAATTCTTCTGTGATGTATTCGGAGAAGGAACCCGCCTTGCAATGCCGAAGACAATACTGCATGCCAGAGTCATCGTCATTGAAGCTTGGTTCAGGGGCTACTAAGGGAGTCCTGGATTAGGGGGTCTCCGGACAGCCGGACTGTAACCTTTGGCCGGACTCTTGGACTATGGAAATACAAGATTGAAGACTTCGTCTCGTGTCCGGGCGGGACTCTACTTGGCGTGGAAGGCAAGCTAGGCAATACGGATATGGATATCTCCTCCTTTGTAACCGACCTTGTGTAACCCTAACCCTCTCCGGTTTCTATATAAACCGAAGGGTTTTAGTCCAAAGGACAACAACAACCACAACATACAATCATACCATAGGCTAGCTTCTAGGGTTTAGCCTCTCCGATCTCGTGGTAGATCTACTCTTGTACTACCCATATCATCAATATTAATCAAGCAGGACGTAGGGTTTTACCTCCATCAAGAGGGCCCGAACCTGGGTAAAACATTGTGTCCCCTGCCTCCTGTTACCATCCGGCCTAGACGCACAGTTCGGGACCCCCTACCCGAGATCTGCCGGTTTTGACACCGACAATCATCACCAACAACTCTCCCATCTTGGGGAGCGAAATATCCATCAACATCTTCAACAGCACCATCTCATCTCAAACCCTAGTTCATCTCTTGTGTTCAATCTTCTTACCGGAACTAGAGATTGGTGCTTGTGGGTGACTAGTAGTGTTGATTACATCTTGTAGTTGATTACTATATGGGTTATTTGGTGGAAAATTATATGTTCAGATACAATATGCTATTTAATACCCCTCTGATCTTGAGCATGATTATCATTTGTGAGTAGTTACTTTTGTTCTTGAGGTCACGGGAGAAATCATGTTGCAACTAATCATGTGAACTTTATATGTGTTTGATATTTTGATAGTATGTATGTTGTGATTCCCTTAGTGGTGTCATGTGAACTTCGACTACATGACACTTCACCATATTCGAGCCTAAGGGAATGCTTTGTGGAGTAGCAATTAGATGATGGGTTGTGAGAGTGACAGAAGCTTAAACCCCTGTTTATGCGCTATTTCGTAAGGGACTGATTGGATCCAAAAGTTTAATGCTATGGTTACAATTTATTATTAATAATTTTCTCATAGTTGCGGATGCTTGCGGGAGGGTTAATCATAAGTAGGAGGTTTTTTCAAGTAAGAACAACACCTAAGCACCGGTCCACCCACGTATCAAATTATCAAAGTAGCGAACACGAATCAATCCAACATGGTGAAAGTGACTAGATGGAAATCACATGTACCCTCAAGAACGCTTTGCTTATCATAAGAAACCGTTTTGTCCTGCCCGTTACTTGATCATTACAAATTATCTTGCTATCAAACTACTCTGTTACTTACAATTTCAGCAATTGCAGACATTACCTTGCTGAAAACCACTTATCATTTCCTTCTGCTCCTCGTTGGGTTCGACACTCTGACTTATCGAAAAGAGCTACAATTGATCCCCTATACTTGTGGGTCATCAAGGCTATTTTCTGGTGCCATTGCCCAGGAGTGAAGCACCTTTGGTAAGTGGAATTTCGTAAGGAAACATTTATATAGTGTGCTGAAATTTACTGTCACTTGTTACTATGGAAAACAATCCTTTGAGGGGTTTGTTCGGGGTATCTTCACCTCGACTGGAACCACAATTAGCTACCCCTCAACCTACTGCACCTACTGATAATATTGAATATGAAATTCCTTCGAATATGATAGAACAACTGCTAGCTAATCCTTATGCAGGAGACAGAACCGAACATCCTGATATGCACTTGATATATGTAGAACAAATTTGTGGATTGTTCAAGCTTGCAGGTTTCCCGGAGATGAAGTTATGACGAAGGTTTTTCCTTTATCTTTGAAGGGAAAAACATTGGCATGGTATAGGCTATGCGATAATATTGGATCCTGGAATTGGAATCGATTGAAATTGGAGTTCCATCAAAAAGTTTATCCTATGCATCTAGTTCATCGTGATCGGAATTATATATATAATTTTTTGCCTCATGAAGGAGAAAGTATCGCTCTAGCTTGGGGGAGGCTTAACTCAACGAAGGTAAAGAGTCAGGTATTAAATTTAAGTATGATTGTGTTAAATATTTTATGAATATCGATGCTTTTCAAAAATTTAGCACTAAATATGGACTTGACTCTGAGATAGTATCTTCCTTTTGTGAATCATTTGCTACTCATGTTGATCTTCCTAAAGAGAAGTGGTTTAAATATCACCCACCTATTAAAGAAGAAATTAAAGAACCGGTACCAGTTAAAGAAGAAACTATAATTTATAATGTTGATCCAGTTGTTCCTACTACTTATATTGAGAAACTGCCTTTCCCTGTTAGGATAAAGGAACATACTAAAGTTTCAACTATGGTGAACAAAAGTTATACTAGAACACCTAAACCTGATGAACAAATTAAGGTAGAACCTAGTATTGCTATGGTTAAGGATCTCTTGGAAGAAGATGTACATGGGCATGTTATTTACTTTTGTGAAGAAGCTGCTAGAATTGCCAAACCTGATAAAAAGGATAAACACATACCTGTTATTGGCATGCCCATTGTCCTAGTTAAAATAGGAGATCACCGTTATCATGGTTTATGTGACGTAGTTGCTAGCGTGAGTGCTATTCCTTATTCCTTATATCAGGAAATTATGAATGATGTAGCACCCGCAGAGATAGAAGACATAGATGTTACTATCAAACTTGCTAATAGAGACACTATATCACCAATTGGGATTTTTAGAGATGATGAAGTCTTGTGTGCGAAAATAAAATACCGTACTGATTTTCTTGTTCTTGGTTCTGCACAAGATGACTTCTGTCCCATTATCCTTGGTAGACCTTTCTTGAACACCGTTAATGCTAGAATAGACTGTGAGAAACAAACTGTCGGTGTTAGTTTTGGTGATGAGTCTCATGAGTTTAATTTTTCCAAGTTTAGTAGAAAACTTCATGAAAAAGAATTGCCTAGTAAAGATGAATTAATTGGTCTTGCTTCTATTGTTGTACCACCTACTGATCCACTAGAACAATATTTGCTAGACCATGAAAATGATTTACATATGCATGAAAGAAATGAAATAGATCAGATTTTCTTTGAACAACGTCCTCTGCTTAAACACAATTTGCCAATTGAAACTCTAGGAGGCCCTCCTCCACCTAAAGGTGATCCTGTGTTTGAATTAAAACAATTGCCAGACACTTTGAAATACGCGTATCTTGATGAAAAGAAGATATATCATGTTATTATTAGTGCTAACCTTTCAGAACATGAAGAAGAAAGATTATTGAAAGTTCTAAGGAAGCACCGAGCTGCTATTGGATACACTCTTGATGATTTAAAGGGCATTAGCGTAATGCCCTCGATGCGGCTATATCTCCCACGTGTCGAAGCACGACTTAGAGGCATAACCACATTGAAAGCAATGTTGCAAGTGAGGTAATCTTCACACAACCCATGTAATACATAAGGGAAAGAGATACATAGTTGGTTTACAATCGCCACTTCACACAATTACATGAATAAAGCATTACATCATCCAGTTACAATCAAGGTCCGACTATAGAACCAAAATAAAAGAAGAACCCCAAATGCGACAAAGGTCCCCGATCGACCCCAACTGGGCTCCACTACTGATCAACTAGAACGAGACAACATAAAGGACAAGATCTTCAACGAGCTCCTCCTGAGCTTGGTTGCGTCATCTGCACGGACTCGTTGGCACCTGCAAGCTGGTTTTGGAAGTATCTGTGAGCCACGGGGACTCAGCAATCTCGCACCCTCGCGATCAAGACTATTTAAGCTCATGGGTAAGGTAAAGGTATGAGGTGGAGCTGCAGCAAGCGACTAGCATATATGGTGGCTAAAGTACGCAAATGAGAGCAAGAAGACAAGGCAAAGCACGGTCAATAAAAGTATGATCAAGAAGTGATCCTGCACTACCTACGTCAAGCATAACTCCAACAACCGTGTTCACTTCCCGGACTTCGCCGGAAAGAGACCCTCACGGTTACACACGCAGTTGATTCATTTTAATTAAGGTCAACTTCAGGTTTTCTACAACCAGACGTTAACAAATTCCCATCTGTCCATAACCGCGACCACGGCTTTCGAAAGTTCAAATCCCTGCAGGCGTGTCCCAACTTAGCCCATCACAAGCTCTCACAGTCAATGAAGGAATAGACCTCCACCCGAGACATTCCGATCAGACTCGGTATCCCAGTACAACAAGACATTTCGACAGGGTAAAACTAAACCAGCAACATCGCCCGAATGTGCCGAAAAATCCCGATAGGAGCTACACATATCTCTTTCTCAAGGCACACTCAGATGAGCAGTCCATACAACTAAAACAACGATGACCCTTGAGCCGGCCGACTCAAGGGAAAGAAAAGGCTAGGTGGCGAATGGTAAAACCAATGTTGGGCATTGCTGGAAGAGCTTTACTTAAGGCGAACTGTCAAGGGGTTCCCATTATAGCCCAACCGCGTAAGGGACGCGAAATCCGGGAACATAACACCGATATGACGGAAAATAGGGCGGCAAGAGTGGAACAAAATACCAGGCATAAGGCCGAGCCTTCCACCCTTTACCAAGTATATAGATGCATTAATTAAATAAGATATATTGTGATATCCCAACAAGTAAATAAATGTTCCAACAAGGAATGATCTCCATGTTCCAACAAGGAACAACTTCAATCTTCACCTGCAACTAACAACGCTATAAGAGGGGCTGAGCAAAGCGGTAACATAGCCAAACAACGGTTTGCTAGGACAAGGTGGGTTAGAGGCTTGGTTCAACAATATGGGAGGCATGACAAGCAAGTGGTAGGTATCACAGCATAGGCATAGCAAAAGAGCGAGCATCTAGGAAAGAAAAGATAGAAGTGATTTCGAGGGTATGATCATCTTGCCTGAAATCCCGCAATGAAGAAGAACGAGTCCATGAAGAAGAGAAACAGACGTAGTCCGACGGATCCTCACATACGCAACGTTATCGGACCGAACCCGAAGAAGCAACACCGGAAAGAAGCACACAACATAGTAAACAACCAACACATGAACATGGCATGATGCACAACTAAGTATGATGCATGTCCGGTTTAAATATGCATGGCATGGCAAAGAGCACAAACAAACCTACAAGTTAAGTGGAGCTCAATATGCATCGGGATGCATATTGACAAAACACCACAACAATTTTTTAGTTCACTCCCGGTTAGGTACCCAACAATATTAAATGTTGGTTAACATGGCAAGAGGTGAAGCATAACAAAACTATACCCATTAAATAGTTTAAATGGGGCCGGATATAACAAACAACAAATCCGGTAAATCCCCATATGCATTAGTAATTTATTGCAACAACAATTTAAACATTTTAATTGTTGTTATCATGATGCGGATGACATGAACAAGTTTATGCAATTTTTATTAAAAGTTGACAAGAGCATTATGAAGCATTTGTCATCGTGGCGGAAGCGAAAAGGGGTGCCACGGCAACGAGAACGAAACGGTGCCACGGCAACGTTCCGGTCCGGTAACTTGATTGAGACACCGACGCAAAGGAGAAGGGTGCGGATGCATGCAAAAGATGATGGGGCGCTCCCGGATTCCGGGTGTCCCACGAGTTAGCGGCAAATGAGGAGGACCGAGCAAGAGACAACTCGGACACGATGCAAACACGAGCATTACATACAACACATGCTTTCGTCCACGGGTCATCGTCTCGGCGGTTATACCTTCTAGGTGCATACTCGGAGCGGTTCGGGTTCGTAGAGGAAGTAGAGGAAGTAGTCGTCCACCACGGCGGTAGTTGTACACGGGCCTTCGGCCACGGAAGTAGTCGTACAACGCTTACGTAGAGGGACTTGGTCTTGCGAAGAGGTACTTGACGGTAGTGGTACTTGACGCGTTCGAGGGTCGTTCATGTCATCGTACTTGGCAAAAATCCTCGGAGGAGGTGCTTGACGGGTTCGAGGTGTCCGGACGTAGTGCTACATGTTCGTTTTTTTGGAGAGGTACTTGGCGTTCTTCGGTCATAGGTACCTGCCAATCTTAAAGGTTCCGAAGACGGTGGTAGATGAACATGACGTGTCGCCATGGTACTTGTTGGTCTTGAGGGTGGTAGTGGAACTTGGCGCCATCCGCCAAAACAGTGCTCATTCAGGCATTGTAGTCGGTCTTGGCGGGTCGTCATGTAGTCGTGCATGTGTCTTCGGCGGCACCAGGATGCATCTTGACGGCCAACAATGGGGTCATGGTGACAACGATGATGAATAGGGGCGCGAGACCATGGCGGGGAGGTGGCGTGCCTGTTTCGTTTGTCACGGGAAAACCACGGCAGCAGCAGGGCCTTGCTGGAATCAAGGGCGCGGTGTAGGTATTTAGCGTGATGCAGGGGCGTCGGCCGCGGGACGTCTGGACCCGAAGCAGAGGAGTGGGTGTTGTTCCGGTGATGCAGCGATGCAGGGAATGGAAGGAGGTGTGGTGGAGTTGAGCAGCAGCAGCAGGGGAGGTCGCACGCGAGGTGGAGGAGGAGCTGCAGGGGCGGCTGGGGAGTCGATGGGGCGGCGCTCACCGGAGTCGGGGCCGAAGGGGACGGATCGAGGGGCTCCTCCCCTGGCGACGGAGCTGGCGAGTCGGTGGCGCCGGGTAGACGAGGAGGCGGCGAGGAGGTCCTGGACCGGCTGCGGGAGACGAGGCGCTTGAGGGCGCGGCGATGCCATGGCCGTGCGGCAAGCGAGCTCATGGGGCTGCGGGGTGGTTGGCTTGAGCGAGGGGAGAGGGAGAGATCGCTATGAGGGGGAGGCGGCACAAGGGAACGAGGGAAAAGGATGCGGTCGGGTCGAGGCAGAGGACTGCGCCTGCGAGCGTGCCTCTAGCGGCGCTAGAGGAGGAGTCGAGGCAGATGGCTTCTGGCGGCAGTGGGAACGAGCAGGGAGATGTGTGCGGTCGGCGCTGGGCTAGCTAGGGTTAGGATGGTGGGCTTAGGAGGGCATATGGGCCTGGGAGGCCGCTGCTAGGAGGCCCAAGTGGCCAGAGGCGGCTGGGCTCCCTCTCTCTCTCAGTTTTTTTTAAAAAAAAGATCAAAGAGAAAAGAATCTGGGGCTTGGCAATAATATGGAAGATATAAAAAATGTCCCTGGAATCCTGGATTTAACTAGTATTTTAATAAAATGCCTTGGCAATTTTTAGAGGCTGCAATTTTTATGCAAGTTTTGAAAACATGATGATGCAATGCACATGATGACATGATAAGATGCAACACACAAGCAAATGACCTGGCAACAGTAGCGAATAACTCGAAGACACCTGGCACAACGGTCTCGGGGCGTCACAACACTCCACCACTACGAGAGGATCTCGTCCCGAGATCCAGAATGGCACCGGAGGGACAACGGAAAAGAAAGGGAATAGGTAAAACTAAGTTGCTTCTTTTACCAAAGAGTGAAACCAAAGAACCTTGCGAGGTTGAACAATTTCGAGCAAAGAATACAACTGAGATGAACGAAGTTGAAAACACTCCGTTAGAAGAGAGGAACAAAGAACATTGCGAAAAACCTTGAGGTTGAAGGGCAAGATATACATTGAAACCACTCCGATTAAAACAAGATAGAGAAGGATTAAGAATGATATAATTTGGACAGCACTCCGACTGCAAATGGAAGGAATTAACAAGAACTTGACAATATGATAGGATGCTTGATGAGATCAACAACATACTGCCTCCGGAACTATTGAAAGAATGGCACAATGGGTAAGAACGATTTCAGGCAGCAGTCCGGTTAAAAGGATAAGGACGAAAAGAACACGATCCTGACAAAACAAGAAGATGGGTTGCAGAGAGGAACATCACAATGCCTCCGGAATAGAAGAAAGAGTGGAATGGAATGAACGAAGTGAAACAAGATCTTGAGAGAGCACGATAACAACAAATGCTAGAACGGAGTTGTTGGAAAAACCAACAACGAAAAGATAAGCTTGATATGGTCTTATGACATACATCTCAAATTATGAGGTGACAACCTGCCACTCGCGGGAAAAGAATTGTATTAATAATAACAAGGAGACGAGAAATTATTTCACTGGGAGGATAGATGAAGAACTTGGGTCATTAATAAACACCATAGATAGCGACAATCCTTAGGGATGGCTTTAGGTGAAATATAACCCAAGATAACTCCAATGACGAGATTGATAGATTTACAATACCTCATTCTTAACAACATGTGAATCATGAAACATTGACTGAAATTATCAAGAATGACATAATACCACCTCAAATGACACGGTAGAAAGAATTGCACTTTAAAATGCAAGATGAAGAATACTTGAGCTCCTTAGAAAAGAATCTTGATGAACACTTTGAGAAGGAAATAATCTTTGATGAACCCTCATGTATAGCCTCCATGAAGAAAACTCCGGTAAAAGAATGGTCAGACGAATGGAAAGAAAAGTTGAAAACATAGGTTGAACCCTTGCAATGATTAGACGGATCTTCGTGACGATATAGTTGAGAGGGCTTGGAACTCCGGAAAAAGATAAGATGAACAATTGAGATCAAGAATTTAGATGAGCCTCCGGAATCAAGAATAGATCACTTGGATGAAACAAGAATAAGAATTATGTTATGCGTATCCTTCACCAATTAAATTGATGACACTAAACGGATTTGGCACACTACTTATTCTCGTACAAAGGATTAAGATAGATATAGCGCCACTTGAGAATGCCTTCCACAAAACACCGGTAGGATTGACAACGAATAAATTGGTATGATAAACAAGGAAGAGAAATCTTAAACGGACCACCGTAAGGATTGAAAAAGAACGAATAAAAGAGATGAATCACCGGTAAGAATTTGAAAACGAACAAAGATAGTTGGGAAAATTTAGATACAAGAGAACGAAGAGATCCCGGGCTGATTAGAGAAATTTGAATGATGCACCGGTAAAATTTGGAGAACAATAGCTGAAAGCTGGATTGAATAATCCCGTAATGATAGTCTTCGGAGAATCAAACTGAAAAGAGTCCTGGATTGCTCCGGATGGGTGAAAAGAATATCTCACAATCGAAAACAATAATGAGAGGATGACACGGAGCTAGAGCCATGGATCCTTGAGAGAACGGATAAGATATGGGGAAAAACTCTTCTTCGGTCTTCAAAATATGAGAATGACGATGTGAAACACCATCAAGAGTCATTTAGGCACTCCGGAAGAATCAAAAGCAAAGAGATTGAGTCAACGATGAAAAGAATTTGAAAGATCTTGGAGAAAACATTTGACTGATTTTAAATCATTCTTACGTCAAACTTCGAAAAGAATTTGATTATAACTCCGGAAAAATAAGAAGAGTCAGGTAAGATCCTGGGAAAAGACCTGTGGGTTAGGGCCCACTCAAAACAAACACCGTAGAATGATTAAAGGCCAGAGGTTGCACCGGTTGAATTAAATGACTTGAATGAGATACCAATCTTGAAAGAGCTTGAACGAATGCAGAGTGGAAACACGAATCTTCGAGATATCTTGAGCACTCCGGAATAACAAATAGTGAGAAGTAGAATGATAATGAGGTGCACCGGCATGAGAAAGCATTAGAAACGAGGGAAAAGGGATATGATCAACACCAAAAACTTGAATAGAATCCACCGGAGAAGAAAAGATCGAAGAATACAACACTTGAAGCTCCATTAGAATCTTCATGAGAATCACCGGATAAGAACATGAAGGAAAAATAATGGAGAGGCTTCTCATCAATAAGATGATACTAGATTAAGAAATTTGAGTCGTTGAAGAAAAGGGTGGGTGGGCGGGAAAACAAAGACAACTTGGAATGGATGAAACAAACACCGTTGAGAAGAACTGAGATTGGATCTTGCGGATGTTGAAGTGATCGGATCCACTTGAAGAGAAACACACCGGTGAAAAGGATTGATATGACAATCTCGATAATCAAGAAGGGTTGGTATCCACATCGGAGTATGAGAACACCATTTGGGAAAGGTATGGAATCAACACTTGACTTCGAAGCAACTCGAATACCACAACTGAAAACAGAACAAAGTATTGGCTTGCGAAATAAGCCGGAACAAACATATGATAGAGATTTCGTCCGAAGTTTTCGTGGTGGGGCCTACACGGGCTCGATCATACAGCACCATCATGTACAAGGCAGTGCACATGACATACGAAGCGTCCCCGAGTCGGCATAGCCAAGGACTCTTTAAGACACAACGAGACCACTGTAAAACCGACCGTGAATAGGCGGACCACTAGACGTCGAACCCCAATTTCATATCATATTTCTGTCGGAAAGATATCCTAAGAGCTACTTGAATTCCCACCTATGAAACTCCCGAAATTTTCCGGTTATGTAATACGGTGTTGGGGATACAGGGAAAGCATAATATCTCACCCAAACTAACAAATCCTACATCCAGCTGTATCCATCCTTCAACACATAACCAAGAAACCTTCGGAAAATCATCTACCTCAACCTTCGAAAAGCATCAGTTATACGAGTTATGGCAATACTCCCGAACTCCCGCCCCAGTACTGGGTGGCGTCAAGGTTATCTCACCAACGAACTGCATAAAAGAGATTTCTGATGTCGGCGTACTAAACTCAGGTATTCCAGAACTGCAACGATAAAATTATGACGACAACACCTCAGAGCTCAACTCCCCGGGACACTTCCACAAAACCCCTGACAGGAGGCACCAAGACAATGTTCTCATCATAAAACCATCGGAACGATTCCAAGGTACCCGCGTGATCCTAAAATTTTTTAGTGAAATTTGAGAAGAGAAGAGTCAAAACTCTACGTCAGGATGCCTTACCAGAGCGATGAGGAGTCTGGGAAGTAAAAAGAATTCCTAAACTCTCCGATATATAATTCCTAAATGACTCAAAACATTTTTCTAGACTCAACAACGGCTGCTAAAAACGATCAATCAGTGGGGGCTCCTAAGGTCGGGGAAGGCTCTGATACCAACTTGTAACGCCCTCGATGCGGCTATATCTCCCACGTGTCGAAGCACGACTTAGAGGCATAACCGCATTGAAAGGAATGTCGCAAGTGAGGTAATCTTCACACAACCCATGTAATAGATAAGGGAAAGAGATACATAGTTGGCTTACAATCGCCACTTCACACAATTACATGAATAAAGCATTACATCATCCAGTTACAATCAAGGTCTGACTACGGAACCAAAATAAAAGAAGAACCCCAAATGCGACAAAGGTCCCCGATCGACCCCAACTGGGCTCCACTACTGATCAACTACAACGAGACAACATAAAGGACAAGATCTTCAATGAGCTCCTCCTGAGCTTGGTTGCGTCATCTACATGGACTCGTCGGCACCTGCAAGCTGGTTTTGGAAGTATCTGTGAGCCACGGGATTCAGCAATCTCGCACCCTCGTGATCAAGACTATTTAAGCTCATGGGTAAGGTAAAGGTATGAGGTGGAGCTGCGACAAGCGACTAGCATATATGGTGGCTAACGTACGCAAATGAGAGCGAGAACAGAAGGCAAATCACGGTCGATAAAAGTATGATCAAGAAGTGATCCTGCACTACCTACGTCAAGCATAACTCCAACAACCGTGTTCACTTCCCGGACTTCGCCGGAAAGAGACCCTCACGGTTACACACGCGGTTGATTCATTTTAATTAAGGTCACTTCAGGTTTTCTACAACCGGACGTTAACAAATTCCCATCTGCCCATAACCGCGGGCACGGCTTTCAAAAGTTCAAATCCCTGCAGGGGTGTCCCAACTTAGCCCATCACAAGCTCTCACGGTCAACGAAGGAATAGACCTCCACCCGAGACATTCCGATCAGACTCGGTATCCCGGTACAACAAGACATTTCGACAGGGTAAAACTAAACCAGCAACACTGCCAGAATGAGCCGACAAATCCCGATAGGAGCTGCACATATCTCTTTCTCAGGGCACACTCAGATGAGCAGTCCGTACAACTAAAACCAGCCCTCGAGTTTCCCCGAGGTGGCGCTGCAAGGGGCTCTAGTTTGGACCAACACTCAGAGGAGCACTGGCCCCGGGGGGTAAAACAACGATAACCCTTGAGCCGGCCGACTCAAGGGAAAGAAAAGGCTAGGTGGCGAATGGTAAAACCAATGTTGGGCATTGCTGGAAGAGCTTTACTTAAGGCGAACTGTCAAGCGGTTCCCATTATAGCCCAACCGCGTAAGGGACGCAAAATCCGGGAACATAACACCGATATGACGGAAACTAGGGCGGCAAGAGTGGAACCAAATACCAGGCATAAGGCCGAGCCTTCCACCCTTTACCAAGTATATAGATGCATTAATTAAATAAGATATATTGTGATATCCCAACAAGTAAATAAATGTTCCAACAAGGAACGATCTCCATGTTCCAACAAGGAACAACTTCAATCTTCACTTGCAACTAACAACGCTATACGAGGGGCTGAGCAAAGCTGTAACATAGCAAAACAACGGTTTGCTAGGACAAGGTGGGTTAGAGGCTTGGTTCAACAATATGGGAGGCATGACAAGAAAGTGGTAGGTATCGCAGCATAGGCATAGCAAAAGAGCGAGCATCTAGCAAAGCAAAGATAGAAGTGATTTCGAGGGTATGATCATCTTGCCTGAAATCCCGCAAGGAAGAAGAACGAGTCCATGAAGAAGACAACCGAACGTAGTCGAACGGATCCTCACATACGCAACGTTATCGGACCCAACCCGAAGAAGCAACACCGGAAAGAAGCACACAACATAGTAAACAACCAACACATGAACATGGCATGATGCACAACTAAGTATGATGCATGTCCGGTTTAAATATGCATGGCATGGCAAAGAGCACAAACAAACCTACAAGTTAAGTGGAGCTCAATATGCATCGGGATGCATATTGACAAAACACCACAACAATTTTTTAGTTCACTCCCGGTTAGGTACCCAACAATATTAAATGTTGGTTAAAATGGCAAGAGGTGAAGCATAACAAAACTATACCCATTAAATAGTTTAAATGGGGCCGGATATAACAAACAACAAATCCGGTAAATCCCCATATGCATTAGTAATTTATTGCAACAACAATTTAAACATTTTAATTGTTGTTATCATGATGCGGATGACATGAACAAGTTTATGCAATTTTTATTAAAAGTTGACAAGAGCATTATGAAGCATTTGTCATCGTGGCGGAAGCGAAAAGGGGTGCCACGGCAACGAGAATGAAACGGTGCCACGGCAACGTTCCGGTTCCGGTAACTCGATTGAGACACCGACGCAAAGGAGAAGGGTGCGGATGCGTGCAAAAGATGATGGGGCGCTCCCGGATTCCGGGTGTCCCACGAGTTAGCGGCAAACGAGGAGGACCGAGCAAGAGACAACTCGGACACGATGCAAACACGAGCATTACATACAACGCATGCTTTCGTCCACGGGTCATCGTCTCGGCGGTTATACCTTCCAGGTGCATACTCGGAGCGGTTCCGGTTCGTAGAGGAAGTAGAGGAAGTAGTCGTCCACGACGGCGGTAGTTGTACACGGGTCTTCGGCCACGGAAGTAGTCGTACAACGTTTACGTAGAGGAACTTGGTCTTGTGAAGAGGTACTTGACGGTAGTGGTACTTGAAGCGTTCGAGGGTCGTTCATGTCATGGTACATGGAAAAAAATCCTCGGAGGAGGTGCTTGATGGGCTCGAGGTGTCCGGATGTAGTGGTACATGTTCATTTTTTTGGAGAGGTACTTGGCGTTCTTCAGTCATAGGTACTTGCCGATCTTAAAGGTTCCGAAGACGGTGGTAGATGAACATGACGTGTCGCCGTGGTACTTGTTGGCTTGAGGGTCGACGGTAGTGGAACTTGGCGCCATTCGCGAAAACAGTGCTCGTTCAGGCATTGTAGTCGGTCTTGGCGGGTCGTCATGTAGTCGTGCATGTGTCTTCGGCGGCACCAGGATGGATCATGGCGGCCAACAATGGGGTCATGGTGACAACGACGATGAATAGGGGCGCGACACCATGGCGGGGAGGCGGCGTGCCCGTTTCGTTTGTCACAGGAAAACCACGGCAGCAGCAGGGCCTTGCTGGAATCAAGGGCGCGGTGTAGGTATTTAGCGTGATGCAGGGGCGTCGGCCGCGAGACGTCTGGACCCGAAGCAGAGGAGTGGGTGCTGTTCCGGCGATGCAGCGATGCAGGGAACGGAAGGAGGTGTGGTGGAGTTGAGCAGCAGCAGCAGGAGGGGAGGTCGCACGTGAGGTGGAGGAGGAGCTGCAGGGGCGGCTGGGGAGTCGACGGGGCGGCGCTCGCCGGAGTCGGGGCTGAAGGGGACGGATCGAGGGGCTCCTCCCCTGGCGACGGAGCTGGCGAGTCGGTGGCGCTGGGTAGACGAGGAGGCGGCGAGGAGGTCCTGGACCGGCTGCGGGAGACGAGGCGCTTGAGGGCGCGGCGATGCCATGGCCATGCGACAGGCGAGCTCACGGGGCTGCGGGGTGGTTGGCTTGAGCGAGGGGAGAGGGAGAGATCGCTATGAGGGGGAAGCGGCACAAGGGAACGAGGGAAAAGGATGCGGTTGGGTCGAGGCAGAGGACTGTGCCTGCGAGCGTGCCTCTAGCGGCGCTAGAGGAGGAGTCGAGGCAGATGGCTTCTGGCGGCGGTGGGAACAAGCAGGGAGATGTGTGCGGTCGGCGCTGGGCTAGCTAGGGTTAGGATGGTGGGCTTAGGAGGGCATATGGGCATGGGAGGCCGACGCTGCTAGGAGGCCCAAGTGGCCAGAGGCGGCTGGGCTCCCTCTCTCTCTCTCAGTTTTAAAAAAAAAACAGGATCAAAGAAAAAAGAATCCAGGGCTTGGCAATAATATGGAAGATATAAAAAATGTCCCTGGAATCCTGGATTTAACTAGTATTTGAATAAAATGCCTTGGCAATTTTTAGAGGCTGCAATTTTTATGCAAGTTTTGAAAACATGATGATGCAATGCACATGATGACATGATAAGATGCAACACACAAGCAAATGACCTGGCAACAGCAGCGAATAACTCGAAGACACCTGGCACAACGGTCTCGGGGGCGTCACAATTAGTACCACTCTATGTTAGCACAAGATTAATATGGAAGTTGATGCTAAACCCGTTGTTGATCACCAACGTCGGTTAAATCCGAAGATGAAAGAAGTAGTAAGAACAGAAATCTTAAAACTTGTATAAGAAGGTATAATCTATCCTATAGCTAATATTAGATTGGTAAGTCCTGTTCATTGTGTCCCTAAGAAAGGAGGTATAACTGTTGTTCCTAATGATAAGAATGAACTTATTCCACAAAGAATTGTTACAGGCTATAGAATGGTAACTGATTTTAGAAAATTAAACAAAGCAAATAGAAAAGATCATTACCCTCTGCCTTTTATTGATCAAATGCTAGAAAGACTATCTAATCACACACATTTTTGCTTCCTTGATGGATAATCTGTTTTTTCACAAATACCTGTTTCTCAACCTAATCAAGAAAAGACCACTTTTACATGTCCCTTTGGAACTTATGCTTATAGATGTATGCCTTTTGGTTTATGCAATGCGCCTGCTACCTTTCAAAGATGTAGGACTGCTATATTCTCTAACTTTTGTGAAAAGATTGTTGAGGTTTTCATGGATGATTTCTCTATTTATGGGAAGTATTTTGATGATTTCTTAAGCAATCTTGACCGAGTTTTGCAGAGATGTGAACAAATAAATCTTGTCTTGAATTGGGAGAAGTGCCACTTCATGGTTAATGAAGGCATTGTCTTGGGTCATAAATTTTTTGAAAGAGGTATTGAAGTGGACAAAGCTAAGGTTGATGCAATTGAGAAAATGCCATGTCCTAAAGATATCAAAGGTATTCGTAGTTTCCTAGGTCATGCTGGTTTCTATCGGAGATTTATCAAAGACTTTTCTAAAATTTCTAGGCCTCTTACGAATCTTTTGAAAAAGGATATTCCTTTTGTTTTTGATGATGATTGTTTAGAAGCCCTTGAAACACTCAATAATGACTTAATTTGTGCACCTATTGTTCAACCACCTGATTGGAACTTGCCTTTTGAAATTATGTGTGATGCTAGTGATTATGCTTTTGGTGCTGTTCTAGGACAAAGAGTTGATAAGAAACTGAATGCTATTCATTATGCTAGTAAAACTCTAGATAGTGCTCAACAAAATTATGCTACTACTGAAAAAGAGTTCTTAGCAGTGGTGTTTGCTTGTGATAAATTTAGATCTTACATTGTTGATTCAAAAGTAATTGTTCACGCCGATCATGCTATTATTAGATATCTTATGGAAAATAAAGATGCTAAACCTAGACTTATTCGATGGGTTCTCTTGCTACAAGAATTTGATTTACATATCACTAATAGAAAAGGAGCTGAGAACCCCGTAGCTGATAACTTGTCTAGGCTTGAAAATGTGCCTGATGACCCACGACCTATTGATGATAGTTTTCTTGATCAGCAGTTAGCTCTAATAAATGTTGCTCACAACACTCCTTGGTATGCTGACTATGCTAATTATATTGTTTCTAAATATTTACCACCTAGTTTTACATATCAACAAAAGAAAAAAATTCTTCTATGATTTAAGACACTACTTGTGGGATGACCCACATCTTTATAAAGGAGTAGATGGTGTTATTAGACGTTGTGTACCTGAGCATGAACAGGGACAAATCCTATGGAAATGTCACTCCGAAGCTTATGGAGGGCATCGTGCTGGAGATAGAAATGCTCGCAAGGTATTACAATCTAGATTTTATTGGCCTATTCTCTTCAAGGATGCCCTTAAGTTCATCTTATCTTGTGATGAATGCCAAAGAATAGGTAATATCGATAAGCGTCAAGAAATGCCTGTGAATTATTCACTTGATGTTGAACTATTTGATGTTTGGGGATTTGATTATATGAGACCTTTTCCTTCCTCTAATGGGTATACACATTTTTTGGTTGCTGTTGATTATGTTACTAAATGGGTAGAAGCTATCCCAACAAGTAGTGCTGATCACAACACCTCTATTAAAATGCTTAAGGAAGGTATTTTCCTAAGGTTTGGAGTCCCTAGATACTTAATGACTGATGGTGATTCACACTTTATTCATGGTGCTTTCCGTAAAATGCTTGGCAAGTATGATGTTAACCATAAAATTGTATCGCCTTATCATCCTCCATCTAGTGGTCAAGTTGAACTTAGCTATAGAGAAATAAAATTAATTTTTCAAAAGACTGTCAATAGGTCCCGAAAGAATTGGTCTAAGAAATTAGATGACGCACTTTTGGCTTATAGAACAACATATAAAAATCCCATGGGTATGTCACTTTATAAAATGGTTTATGGAAAAGCTTGTCATTTGCCTCTTGAATTAGAATATAAAGCATATTGGGCAATCAAAGAACTCAACTATGATGTCAAACTTGTCGGTGAGAAGAGGTTATTTGATATTAGTTCATTAGATGAATGGAGAACCCAAGCTTATGGAAATGCCAAGTTGTTTAGAGAAATTGTCGAAAGGTGGCATGATAAGAGAATCCAAAAGCGCGAGTTTAAAGTTGGAGAATATGTTATTTTGTACAACTCTCATTTCACATTCTTTGCAGGAAAATTCCTCTCAAAATGGGAAGGCCCCTATGTCATCGAGGAGGTTTATCATTCTGGAGCCATCAAAACAAATAATGCCGAAGGTACTAACCCGAAGGTTGTTAACGGGCAACGAATAAAAAATTATATCTCAGGTACGCCCATTAACGTTGAAAGTAATATTATCCAAACTATGACACTGGAAGAACACATAAAAGAGTCCTTCCTGAACACTCCAGAATCGTGAAAATAAGGAGGTACGTGATACGGTAAGTAAACGGACTCTGAAAAATCCACAAAAATATTTTTGTCAGTTTTGGAATATTTAGAAAAATAGGAAAATAAAAAACTTCCAGGAAGCGTACCCTGGTGGGCATAAGACACCAAGCCAGGCGCGCCCAGGTAGGTTGTGCCCACCTGCGTACCTTCCAGACTTTTTTTGTATAGTTTGCTTGTTTCCCAAGATAAAAAATCTTTATATACCCTCCTAACCTATTGATCACCGTATCATAGAGAAATATTTTGTTTTCTTTTCTTGCTGCTTTCCTGTTAGATTTGAAAATGTGTCATCCCAAGACTCTGAGGGTGAGAGCTATGCTGCTGATTTCATCGCAAACCCCAAGTCCTATGGGGATGTGGAGCACTATGGCTAGACCACGGAGGAAGAGGAAGACTATTATCTTAGGGAGAAGCATGAGATGAGCTCAGATGAAGACGAACCTCCACTACCTCTACTTGGGGACATGCATGTGGAATTCAGGAAGTCAAGCCTCCCCAATAAAGCAAAGAGGCCTAAGGTTCAGTGAGTGCAAGCAGGACCTATGTAAGAGGGTAGTGGAGCTCGAGCAGGAGGTCGGTGAATTGAAGCAGGAAAATTCCATCCTCAAGCGTAAGCTAAGGAAGAAAGGCAAACCCTCTACACCACCACCACCTTCTCTGTCATCACCAAAAGAGAATTGAGTATCGGGTATGGGCATTCCCCTTGGCTTCCGCCAAGCTTGGGGGAGGTTCCCCGGTATCGTATCATCCCCACTATCTTTTGCCTTTACTTATTTTAGTTCAATCTTTTGCTTTAGATGAATAAAAGTTTAGTTCGATCCTTTCTTTTTGAGAGTTTGCTTAGTGATCTATCCTTGTAATCGTGTGCGAGATATATAATAAAGTTTAGTTAGAGTTTTTGATTTCTTTATTTTCATGAAATAAATAAAAAGAAAGGAAGTAAATAAAAGAAAGGAAATAAATGAAAAGACCATATGCTAATATTATGGTAGGTTATGGCACCACATAAGGAAAAGTATAAGTAGAAAATTTTATTAGAGATTGGCAAACATAACATTGGTCAATGATGCAACTCATGAAAGAATTAATAAAGGAAGAGAAGATTCACATATAAATATACTATCCTAGAAATCTTTTGCGATTGTGAGCCCTCATCAAAATATTATATGCCAAAATTGTTGACGTTGGACAAGGAAGACAACCTAATGGTTCATGTTTGTTTATATTCACATAGAAGTCATATTGTCATAGATCCTTTAACATGTGGTGCTTGCCCCTACCTTTGCTAGCCAAAAATTCGGCACAAAGTAGAGATACTACTTGTGCATCCAAAAACCCGTAAACCCAAATCTTATTTTCAAGAGTCCACCATACCTTCCAAGGGATTGAGCAAGATCCCTCAAGTAAGTTGTCATCGGTTGTCGGCATTCTAGGAACGGGGGTCCCCAGACTTGCCTGCCTGCGGCCTGCGGCGTGGCTCAAAGGAGGCCCAGCATGGCCCATCTTCATCAACACAAGACTCAAGACCCTCGCGAGGGGCCAAGCCTCGCGGGGCGGACGACACGACGCATCCTCAGGCGCAAACTCCTCAGGCTGGCTCGCGAGGAGGCGGAGAAATCAAGGCGGGGTACCTCGCGAGGTGCCCATGACGCAAGCCATGACGACTCAGGGTGCCAGGCGGGCGCCAGCGCGCGCAGCGTCCTTCTTTCCTCCTTGGTGCAAGGGGGACAAGCGCAGCCGCGGAGTACCGAGGCATCAGGCAAAGGTTGCCATTTCGGTGCAACAAGACCAAGACCAGGCGGACTACGAGACGGAGGTCACCATGGGGCCCAGGACGGCGTCATCACCACAGCTTTGCGCAGGCGAAGACCGCTTTTGTCAGGATAGTTGATACTTGCTGTCCCCCTTCAAATTAGCCCGCCATTGTTGGTGCCCTTCCCGCTCAATATTTGGGAAGAGGCCCAGGGGCTTTGCCTATAAATAGGACCAGCCACTCGCATAGCAAGGGGTTGGTTCGTTCGGTTGGTCCGGCTAGCAAACAGAGAGAGTAAGTGAGAGAGAGAGAGAGAGAGAAGGGTGACTGAACTCCTCCTAGCGGTTCATTGCCCCAGCCAAGAACAGACCCTCGCGAGGCTGTTCTTCCTTGTATTGTTCACCATCATTAGCCCCAAGAGGCAATCCACCCACCACACACTGGAGTAGGGTATTACACTGCAACGGTGGCCCGAACCAGTATAAACCTTGTGTCTCTCGTGCAGTTCTTTTAGTAGTTTAGATCTTTGTGAGACGGGGAGGTAGAAGGCGTGATCTCCACACGCACCCCAGTGTTCGAACCTTAAGGGTCTGCCGGAACCCGTGATCCGACATTTGGCACGCCAGGAAGGGGTGCGCTGGAATCTGTCCTCCACCACTCCGTTCTCCTCTAACCGTCGCGTCCATGTCCGACGCTCGTCGGGCCCGCGCCAAGCACCGGGCCGCCATCGCTTCTCGCATTGCCCAGACGGCCCCCATTGGTGGGCGTCCTCGTCGTTCCCCGTCGCCCGCCGTCAACGCCGCCACCGGCCCGGTGGGGGGGCGAGCAGCAAGCGTCATCTCAGCATCCGTCCGTGCGCCAAGACGGCCGCACTGCTACTCCATTGCTCGCACCAGCCGGTTCTTCGTCCCGCGCGCTCCGCGCA
Organism: Triticum monococcum; assembly: GCA_034509565.1. Classification (NCBI taxonomy): domain Eukaryota; kingdom Viridiplantae; phylum Streptophyta; class Magnoliopsida; order Poales; family Poaceae; genus Triticum; species Triticum monococcum. The sequence goes on from CM067843.1 coordinate 113,870,378, forward strand.
CCCTTGGAGGCTCGAGCTGCGCTCCTCGCGGCAAACGAGCTCCTGCGCTACCGCCCCGTCGATGACGTCTACGAAGAGTGGCTCGTCCGCATCGTCGAGCTTGTCCGCGCCGCAGGGGGCTCTTCTGCGCCGTCCGTTCCTCTGCACCACACCCCGCCCCGCGTGGGCAACGAAGCTCCAGAGGCGCACCAGCCGCCTCCTCTCCAAGAAGATGCCATGGCTCCAAGGCGCGTGGCCCCTGGGCGGAACCCACTCCGTCAGGTGCCAGCGCAACAAGAACGGAGCTGCCAAGAAGTCCCTCGCCCACAAGGAGCTGCCCGGGCGCTCCCTGCTCCGGCACGCCGCGACCCTGCCCCAGCTCCGGCGCGCCAAGACCCCGCTCTGCTCCTAGCTGCAGTGCGTGGGGACCCTCAAGACCAAGCTCTCCACCAGCCGAAGCCTTTCGTGGCCACCGCAGGCTGCCGTGCCTACACCACTGAGCTGCATAGCGTCGCATGGCCCGGCAAGTTCAAGCCAGACCTGCCTCCTCGCTACGACAGCACAACTGATCCCGCAGAGTTCCTCCAGCTCTATGAGCTGGGCATTGAGGCTGCCAGCGGGGATGAAAAGGTCATGGCGAACTGGTTCCCCATGGTGCTCAAGGAAGGAGCTCGCACCTGGCTCCTGAATCTGGCTCCAGGCACGATCTCCTCCTGGGACCAGATGCGCACCCGCTTCATCGCCAACTTCCAAGGTACTCGCGACCGGCCACCCGCCGTGAGTGACATGCACCGCATCAAGCAAGAACCCGGAGAGACCCGCAAAAGTGCATCCAGCGCTTCAACAGTGCGCGCCTCAAGATCCCTAAGGTGTCTGAGAAGGTCATCATCTCGGCCTTCTCCGATGGCGTGCGCGACGTCAAGATGAAGGAGGAGCTGGCGATGCACGAAGACCTCTGCGCCTCCCTGGAGCTGTTCAACTTGGCGACCAAGTGCGCCAGGGCTGAGGAGGGACGTCTCTCCCTCCTCGAGCTGCCTGCCGCGGACCCAGAAGAGAAGAAGCCCAAGGCCAAGGATGTGAAGCGCAAGGGGGCTGCCGTAATCGCAGCAGAACCAGACACCAAGCGGGGCAAGGATCTGCCCGAACCCTCCAGGGACAGCCGATACTGTGTGTACCATGACCTCCACACCCACAACACCAACGAATGTCAAGAACTCCGCGCCATGCGAGAAGGAAGAATCGGCCGTCGCCCTGACCGTGCTGACCGGGGCTACGGCTGAGGAGGAGGAAGAAACCCAGGACGCTGGGAAGATCGCGGCCCGCGCCAGGGGTGGCGCGACCAAGCTCGCGAGGACCTGCCTCGCGAGGGAGACTGGAGGGATCAGCCTCGTGAGGATCGCCCTCATGGCAACGCAAGCCTACCTCCGCTGCCGCCTCAGCCAAGGAGGAACGAAGACCGCCATCAAGACGAGGGGGCTGGGGGCTTCCAAGAGCCGCGCGCAATCGCCTGCATCCTGGGCGGAGCTCAAGCCCTAGCCTCTCAACGTATCTTCAAGCAGTTTGCCTGCGAAGTGAATGCAGTTCTCCCCAAGCTCGAAGCAACGCACCCCCTCAGGTGGTCGGCGTACGCCATCACGTTCAGCTCAGCGGACCAGCTCAAGTGCGCGGCCACGGCCGGAGTCCTCCCGATGCTTTGCTCCCCAGTCATCAGCAACGTGCTGGTCACCAAGACCCTCATCGACGGAGGGGCAGGGCTCAACGTCCTGTCCGTGGAAACATTCAACAATCTCCAAGTACCCTATGACCAGCTTCAGCCAACCAAGCCTTTCTTCGGAATCACCGACGGTTCCATAGTCCCGATCGGGCAGGTCCGCCTCCCTGTCACCTTCGGGGCTCGCAGCAACTACCGCACCGAGCTCATCGACTTCGACGTCGCCCACATCCTCCTACCGTACAACGCCATCCTCGGGTACCCAGCGCTGGCCAAGTTCATGGCCGTGACTCACCACGGCTACAACGTCCTCAAGATGCCAGGAAGTGGTGGCGTCATCACGGTGCCCTGTGAAGAGAAGGATGCAGTGTCTTCCATGGAGCGAGCCTATCAGGCCGCGTCGCTAGAAGACCCAGATCGCGGAAGCAGGAGGCTTCCTGATGAAGGAAATATGCCCTAGAGGCAATAATAAAGTTATTATTTATTTCCTTATATCATGATAAATGTTTATTATTCATGCTAGAATTGTATTAACTGGAAACATAATACATGTGTGAACACATAGACCAACAGAGTGTCACTAGTATGCCTCTACTTGACTAGCTCGTTAATCAAAGATGGTTATGTTTCCTAACCATGAACAAAGAGTTGTTATTTGATTAACGAGGTCACATCATTAGTTGAATGATCTGATTGACATGACCCATTCCATTAGCTTAGCACCCGATCGTTTAGTATGTTGCTATTGCTTTCTTCATGACTTATACATGTTCCTATAACTATGAGATTATGCAACTCCCGTTTACCGGAGGAACACTTTGGGTACTACCAAACGTCACAACGTAACTGGGTGATTATAAAGGAGTACTACAGGTGTCTCCAATGGTAGATGTTGGGTTGGCGTATTTCGAGATTAGGGTTTGTCACTCCGATTGTCGGAGAGGTATCTCTGGGCCCTCTCGGTAATATACATCACATAAGCCTTGCAAGCATAATAACTAAGATGTTAGTTATGAGATGATGTATTACGGAACGAGTAAAGAGACTTGCCAGTAACGAGATTGAACTAGGTATTGGATACCGACGATCGAATCTCGGACAAGTAACATACCGATGACAAAGGGAACAACGTATGTTGTTATGCGGTCTGACCGATAAAGATCTTCGTAGAATATGTAGGAGCCAATATGGGCATCCAGGTCCCGCTATTGGTTATTGACTGGAGACGTGTCTCGGTCATGTCTACATTGTTCTCGAACCGTAGGGTCCGCACGCTTAACGTTACGATGACAGTTATTATGAGTTTATGCATTTTGATGTACCAAAGGTTGTTCGGAGTCCCGGATGAGATCACGGACATGACGAGGAGTCTCGAAATGGTCGAGACGTAAAGATTGATATATTGGAAGCCTATGTTTGGACATCGGAAGTGTTCCGGGTGAAATCGGGATTTTACCGGATTACCGGGAGGGTTACCGGAACCCCCCGGGAGCCAAATGGGCCAACATGGGCCTTAGTGGAAAGGTGAGAGGGCAGCCCACATAGGGCTGCGCCTTCCCCCCTCTCCCTAGTCCTATTAGGACTAGGAGAGGGGCCGGCCACCTCTCTCTCTCTCTCCCCTTTAAAGGATTCCTAGTTGGACTAGGATTGGAGGGGGGAGTCCTACTCCCGGTAGGAGTAGGACTCCTCCTGCGCCTCCCCCTCTTTGGCTGGCTAGCCCCCCTCCCTCCAACCTTTATATACGGGGGCAGGGGACACCCCAAGACACACAAGTTGATCCTTGAGATCGTTCCTTAGCCGTGTGCGGTGCCCCCTGCCACCAAATTCCACCTCGATCATACCGTTACAGTGCTTAGGCGAAGCCCTGCGTCGGTAGTACATCAAGATCGTCACCACACCGTCGTGCTGACGGAACTCTTCCTCGACGCTTTGCTGGATCGGAGCCCGAGGAACGTCATCGAGCTGAACGTGTGCTAAGAACTCGGAGGTGCCGGAGTAACGGTGCTTGGATCGGTCGGATCGGGAAGACGTACGACTACTTCCTCTACGTTGTGTGATCGCTTCCGCAGTCGGTCTGCGTTGGTACGTAGACAACACTCTCCCCTCTCGTTGCTATGCATCACCATGATCTTGCGTGTGCGTAGGAAATTTTTTGAAATTACTACGTTCCCCAACAGTGGCATCCGAGCCTAGGTTTTTATGGTTTGATGTTATATGCACGAGTAGAACACAAGTGAGTTGTGGGTGATACAAGTCATACTACCTACCAGCATGTCATACTTTGGTTCGGCGGTATTGTTGGACGAGACGATCCGGACCAACCTTACGCGTACTCTTACGCGAGACCGGTTCCCTCGACGTGCTTTGCACATAGATGGCTTGCGGAAGACTGTCTCTTCAACTTTAGTTGAACCAAGTGTGGCTACGCCCGGTCCTTGAGAAGGTTAAAACAGAGTCTATTTGATGAACTATCGTTGTGGTTTGGATGCGTAGATGAGATGAGTTCTTACTTAAGCCCGTAGCAGCCACGTAAAACTTGCAACAACAAAGTAGAGGACGTCTAACTTGTTTTTGCAGGGCATGTTGTGATGTGATATGGTCAAGGCATGATGCTGATTTTATTGTATGAGATGATCATGTTTTGTAACCGAATTATCGGCAACTGGCAGGAGCCATATGGTTGTCGCTTTATTGTATGCAATGCAATCGCGATGTAATGCTTTACTTTATTACTAAGCGGTAGTGATAGTCGTGGAAGCATAAGATTGGCGAGACGACAACGATGCTACGATGGAGATCAAGGTGTCGCGCCGGTGACGATGGTGATCATGACGGTGCTTCAGAGATGGAGATCACAAGCACAAGATGATGATGGCCATATCATATCACTTATATTGATTGCATGTGATGTTTATCCTTTTATGCATCTTATCTTGCTTTGATTGACGGTAGCATTATAAGATGATCTCTCACTAAATTATCAAGAAGTGTTCTCCCTGAGTATGCACCGTTGCAAAAGTTCTTCGTGCTGAGACACCACGTGATGATCGGGTGTGATAGGCTCTACGTTCAAATACAACGGGTGCAAAACAGTTGCACACGCGGAATACTCAGGTTATACTTGACGAGCCAAGCATATACAGATATGGCCTCGGAACACGGAGACCGAAAGGTCGAGCATGAATCATATAGTAGATATGATCAACATATTGATGTTCACCATTGAAAACTACTCCACCTCACGTGATGATCGGTTATGGTTTAGTTGATTTGGACCACGTGATCACTTAGAGGATTAGAGGGATGTCTATCTAAGTGGGAGTTCTTAAGTAAATTTGATTAAACTGAACTTAAAATTATCATGAACTTAGTACCTGATAGTATCTTGCTTGTTTATGTTGATTGTAGATAGATGGCTCGTGCTGTTGTTCCGTTGAATTTTAATACGTTTCTTGAGAAAGCAAAGTTGAAAGATGATGGTAGCAATTACACGGACTGGGTCCGTAACTTGAGGATTATCCTCATTGCTGCACAGAAGAATTACGTCCTGGAAGCACCGCTGAGTGCCAGGCTTGCTGCAAGAGCAACACCAGAAGTTATGAACGTCTGGCAGAGCAAAGCTGATGACTACTCAATAGTTCAGTGTGCCATGCTTTACGGCTTAGAACCGGGACTTCAACGACGTTTTGAACGTCATGGAGCATATGAGATGTTTCAGGAGTTGAAGTTAATATTTCGAGCAAATGCCCGGATTGAGAGATATGAAGTCTCCAATAAGTTCTATAGCTGCAAGATTGAGGAGAACAGTTCTGTCAGTGAGCATATACTCAAAATGTCTGGGTATAATAATCACTTGATTCAATTGGGAGTTACACTTCCGGATGATTGCGTCATTGACAGAATTCTCCAATCACTGCCACCAAGCTACAAGAGCTTTGTGATGAACTATAATATGCAAGGGATGAACAAGACTATTCCTGAGCTCTTCACAATGCTGAAAGCTGCGGAGGTAGAAATCAAGAAGGAGCATCAAGTGTTGATGGTTAACAAAACCACTAGTTTCAAGAAAAAGGGCAAAGGGAAGAAGAAGGGGAACTTCAAGAAGAACAGCAAGCAAGTTGCTGCTCAAGAGAAGAAACCCAAGTCTGGACCTAAGCCTGAAACTGAGTGCTTCTACTGCAAGCAGACTGGTCACTGGAAGCGGAACTGCCCCAAGTATTTGGCGGATAAGAAGGATGGCAAAGTGAACAAAGGTATATGTGATATACATGTTATTGATGTGTACCTTACTAATGCTCGCAGTAGCACCTGGGTATTTGATACTGGTTCTGTTGCTAATATTTGCAACTCGAAACAGGGACTACAGAATAAGCGGACACTAGCAAAGGACGAGGTGACGATGCGCGTGGGAAACGGTTCCAAAGTCGATGTGATCGCGGTCGGCACGCTACCTCTAAATCTACCTTCGGGATTAATATTAGACCTAAATAATTGTTATTTGGTGCCAGCGTTGAGCATGAACATTATATCTGGATCTTGTTGAATGCGAGACGGTTATTCATTTAAATCAGAGAATAATGGTTGTTCTATTTATATGAGTAATATCTTTTATGGTCATGCACCTTTGAAAAGTGGTCTACTTTTGATGAATCTCGATAGTAGTGATACACATATTCATAATGTTGAAGCCAAAAGATGCAGAGTTGATAATGATAGTGCAACTTATTTGTGGCACTGCCGTTTAGGTCATATCGGTATAAAGCGCATGAAGAAACTCCATACTGATGGGCTTTTGGAACCACTTGATTATGAATCACTTGGTACTTGCGAACCATGCCTCATGGGCAAGATGACTAAAACACCGTTCTCCGATACTATGGAGAGAGCAACAGATTTGTTGGAAATCATACATACCGATGTATGTGGTCCGATGAATATTGAGGCTCGTGGCGGATATCATTATTTTCTCACTTTCACAGATGATTTAAGCAGATATGGGTATATCTACTTAATGAAACACAAATCTGAAACGTTTGAAAAGTTCAAAGAGTTTCAGAGTGAAGTTGAAAATCATCGTAACAAGAAAATAAGGTTTCTACGATCTGATCATGGAGGAGAATATTTGAGTTACGAGTTTTGTGTACATTTGAAAAATTGTGGAAGAGTTTCGCAACTCACGCCACCCGGAACACCACAACGTAATGGTTTGTCCGAACGTCGTAATCGTACTTTACTAGATATGGTGCGATCTATGATGTCTCTTGCTGATTTACCGCTATCGTTTTAGGGTTATGCTTTAGAGACGGCCGCATTCACATTAAATAGGGCACCATCAAAATCCGTTGAGACGACGCCTTATGAACTGTGGTTTGGCAAGAAATCAAAGTTGTCGTTTCTTAAAGTTTAGGGCTGCGATGCTTATGTGAAAAAACTTCAACCTGATAAGCTCGAACCCAAATCGGAGAAATGTGTCTTCATAGGATATCCAAAGGAAACTATTGGATACACCTTCTATCACAGATCCGAAGGCAAGACTTTTGTTGCTAAATTCAGAAACTTTCTTGAGAAGGAGTTTCTCTTGAAAGAAGTGAGTGGGAGGAAAGTAGAACTTGACGAGGTAACTGTACCTACTCCGTTATTGGGAAATAGTACATCACAGAAAACTGTTTCTGTGAGACCTACACCAATAAGAGAGGAAGTTAATGATGATGATCATGAAACTTTAGATCAAGATACTACTGTACCTCGTAGATCAACCAGAGTAAGATCCGCACCACAGTGGTACGGTAATCCTGTTCTGGAAGTCATGCTACTAGATCATGATGAACCTACGAACTATGAAGAAGCGATGGTGAGCCCAGATTCCGCAAAGTGGCTTGAAGCCATGAAATCTGAGATGGGATCCATGTATGAGAACAAAGTATGGACTTTGGTTGACTTGCCCGATGATCGGCAAGCAATTGAGGATAAATGGATCTTTAAGAAAAAGACTGACGCTGATGGTAATGTTACTGTCTACAAAGCTCGACTTGTCGCAAAAGGTTTTCGACAAGTTCAAGGAGTTGACTACGATGAGACTTTCTCACCCGTAGCGATGCTTAAGTCTGTCTGAATCATGTTAGCAATTGCCGCATTTTATGATTATGAAATTTGGCAAATGGATGTAAAAACTGCATTCCTGAATGGATTTCTGGAAGAAGAGTTGTATATGATACAACCGGAAGGTTTTGTCGATCCAAAGGGAGCTAACAAAGTGTGCAAACTCCAGCGATCCATTTATGGACTGGTGCAAGCATCTCGAAGTTGGAATAAACGCTTTGATAGTGTGATCAAAGCATTTGGTTTTATACAGACTTTTGGAGAAGCCTGTATTTACAAGAAAGTGAGTGGGAGCTCTGTAGCATTTCTAATACTATATGTGGATGACATATTACTGATTGGAAATGATATAGAATTTCTGGATAGCATAAAGGGATACTTGAATAAAAGTTTTTCAATGAAAGACCTCGGTGAAGCTGCTTACATATTAGGCATAAAGATCTATAGAGATAGATCAAGACGCTTAATTGGACTTTCACAAAGCACATACCTTGACAAGATTTTGAAGAAGTTCAAAATGGATCAAGCAAAGAAAGGGTTCTTGCCTGTGTTACAAGGTGTGAAGTTGAGTCAGACTCAATGCCCGACCAATGCAGAAGATAGAGAGAAAATGAAAGATGTTCCCTATGCTTCAGCCATAGGCTCTATCATGTATGCAATGCTGTGTACCAGACCTGATGTGTGCCTTGCTATAAGTTTAGCAGGGAGGTACCAAAGTAATCCAGGAGTGGATCACTGGACAGCGGTCAAGAACATCCTGAAATACCTAAAAAGGACTAGGGATATGTTTCTCGTATATGGAGGTGACAAAGAGCTCACCGTAAGAGGTTACGTTGATGCAAGCTTTGACACTGATCCGGACGATTCTAAATCGCAAACCGGATACGTGTTTACTTTAAACGGTGGAGCTGTCAGTTGGTGCAGTTCTAAACAAAGCGTCGTAGCGGGATCTACATGTGAAGCGGAGTACATAGCTGCTTCGGAAGCAGCGATCGAAGGAGTCTGGATGAAGGAGTTCATATCCGATCTAGGTGTCATACCTAGTGCATCGGGTCCAATGAAAATCTTCTATGACAATACTGGTGCAATTGCCTTGGCAAAGGAATCCAGATTTCACAAAAGAACCAAACACATCAAGAGACGCTTCAACTCCATCCGGGATTTAGTCCAGGTGGGAGACATAGAGATTTGAAAGATACATACGGATCTGAATGTTGAAGACCCGTTGACTAAGCCTCTTCCACGAGCAAAACATGATCAGCACCAAGGCTCCATGGGTGTTAGAATCATTACTGTGTAATCTAGATTATTGACTCTAGTGCAGGTGGGAGACTGAAGGAAATATGCCCTAGAGGCAATAATAAAGTTATTATTTATTTCCTTATATCATGATAAATGTTTATTATTCATGCTAGAATTGTATTAACCGAAAACATAATACATGTGTGAATACATAGACCAACAGAGTGTCACTAGTATGCCTCTACTTGACTAGCTCGTTAATCAAAGATGGTTATGTTTCCTAACCATGAACAAAGAGTTGTTATTTGATTAACGAGGTCACATCATTAGTTGAATGATCTGATTGACATGACCCATTCCATTAGCTTAGCACCCGATCGTTTAGTATGTTGCTATTGCTTTCTTCATGACTTATACATGTTCCTATAACTATGAGATTATGCAACTCCCATTTACCGGAGGAACACTTTGGGTACTACCAAACGTCACAACGTAACTGGGTGATTATAAAGGAGTACTACAGGTGTCTCCAATGGTAGATGTTGGGTTGGCGTATTTCGAGATTAGGGTTTGTCACTCCGATTGTCGGAGAGGTATCTCTGGGCCCTCTCGGTAATATACATCACATAAGCCTTGCAAGCATAATAACTAAGATGTTAGTTATGAGATGATGTATTACGGAACGAGTAAAGAGACTTGCCAGTAACGAGATTGAACTAGGTATTGGATACCGACGATCGAATCTCGGACAAGTAACATACCGATGACAAAGGGAACAACGTATGTTGTTATGCGGTCTGACCGATAAAGATCTTCGTAGAATATGTAGGAGCCAATATGGGCATCCAGGTCCCGCTATTGGTTATTGACCGGAGACGTGTCTCGGTCATGTCTACATTGTTCTCGAACCATAGGGTCCGCACGCTTAACGTTACGATGACAGTTATTATGAGTTTATGCATTTTGATGTACCGAAGGTTGTTCGGAGTCCCGGATGAGATCACGGACATGACGAGGAGTCTCGAAATGGTCGAGACGTAAAGATTGATATATTGGAAGCCTATGTTTGGACATCGGAAGTGTTCCGGGTGAAATCGGGATTTTACCGGATTACCGGGAGGGTTACCGGAACCCCCCGGGAGCCAAATGGGCCAACATGGGCCTTAGTGGAAAGGTGAGAGGGCAGCCCACATAGGGCTGCGCCTCCCCCTCTCCCTAGTCCTATTAGGACTAGGAGAGGGGCCGGCCACCTCTCTCTCTCTCCCCTTTAAAGGATTCCTAGTTGGACTAGGATTGGAGGGGGGAGTCCTACTCCCGGTAGGAGTAGGACTCCTCCTGCGCCTCCCCCTCTTTGGCCGGCTAGCCCCCCTCCCTCCAACCTTTATATACGGGGGCAGGGGACACCCCAAGACACACAAGTTGATCCTTGAGATCGTTCCTTAGCCGTGTGCGGTGCCCCCTGCCACCAAATTCCACCTCGCTCATACCGTTACAGTGCTTAGGCGAAGCCCTGCGTCGGTAGTACATCAAGATCGTCACCACGCCGTTGTGCTGACGGAACTCTTCCTCGACGCTTTGCTGGATCGGAGCCCAAGGAACGTCATCGAGCTGAACGTGTGCTAAGAACTCGGAGGTGCCGGAGTAACGGTGCTTGGATCGGTCGGATCGGGAAGACGTACGACTACTTCCTCTACGTTGTGTGATCGCTTCCGCAGTCGGTCTGCGTTGGTACGTAGACAACACTCTCCCCTCTCGTTGCTATGCATCACCATGATCTTGCGTGTGCGTAGGAAATTTTTTGAAATTACTACGTTCCCCAACACCTGAGACCACCCCCAAGAAGAAGAAGACGTCGTCAGGCTCAGCCCCTCAGGAGGCAGGCCCTTCAGGGCCCGTGTCAGCCCAGGGGGACCCCCCATCCATCGCATAGGAAAGCGCGCCCGGTGCCCTCCTCAGGCAGGGCTCGGGGGCTCTCACCTGGAGGGCCACCGACCTAGCCAGGGTCACGAGGGAGGCGCTTGGGCACCATGTGGAGGCGTGCTTCGAAGCACGTTTCCATCAAGAAGGAGCCAGGCAAGGAAGGTCAGACCAGCAGGAGTTCGTTAACGAGGCCATTCAAGAACTACAGGAGTCAAGGATCATGAGAGGTTGCCACCGTCTATCAGCTGTGGCCCCACATCCAGGCGAGGATGGTGGGCTGCGCGTCTGCGTCGACGTACCAGGGCTCAATCAGATCACCACGACGGAGCGTCTCTAGCCCTCGCAAGTGGGGCGCTACGGGGGTCCACCCACAGCTATGTTCGCCTGCCTTACGGCCTGCCGAGCATGGCTGCCGCGTACCAGCGCCTCATGAGGGGCATCATGGAGGCTCAGGAAGACAGGCGTTCCGCGGCCCTGGCGGAGATGAAGACAGCTCGCGAGGAGCCACCAGTGCCTCCGGAGCCTCCCGAGGCCCCAGGGCCTGGGGGCTCGTGAGGATCGGCTTTCACAGCCCACCGAGTCTGCTGCACCAATGCCACTTCGCCGACGACATCCTCAGGTGACATGTTTCAAGCTTCATTCCCAGCTGGGAGCACCCTCCCAGGGTTGCATCACTCCCAGGCCGCGTGGGTCCATCCCTGCGGCATGTATCCCCTTTTACTTTTCGGTCATTAGTTTGCCTTGATGGGGGCGCCCCTCGGGCTGCATCATCCCCAAGCCACTCGGGCTAGGCCCAGCGGCGTGTATCTCCCTCGCGTTTATTTCCAATTATGCATTCGCCTATCACGCTTGATTGCTTGATGCCTGTCCGCGGCATCCCTTCTTCTCCATGTCGGCCACTTGCACGTTAAAGGGGGGGTGCCTGAGCATCGTGACTCAAGGCTCTTACTGGCTCTCCAGCCCTCACCCTCTGGCCTTGTCCACGGCATCGCGACCTGGCATACCAGCGACGGCTGAGACAAGCTCGAGGGCCGGGACCCGAGGATGTAGAGTACCGGCATCTAACCAAATTTTGCAGGGACACATCTCAAGATACGGTCCAGTGCCAGGCGCAACCCGCCTAGAGGTAGGGCCTCATGAGTCCCGCGCTGGCTCACGGGTGCCCAGATACACCTCACCTAGCCCTACCGTGCCGGCCACGTGTCAGGGCGGGGCTGTACACGCCCCGGGGGCTCCTCCCGGAGGGGAGCCCCCTCCCACGTACCAGTGGAAGCACCATGCTCCGCGCTGGCTGACGACACTGCCGAGGAGCGGCTATGCCCGTACACATACGGAAGCGCTATGCTCCATGCTGGTGATAAACAACTGGGGGTGGCCTCCGGGCCGCATTAACCTCAGGGAGCCCAGAGCTCAGTGGCTGGCCTCATCGCAACGCCTCCACTCGAGAGTGCCGCGCGAGGGGGCTAGGCACGGGGGCTACGACTGGGTCACGCCCAGACGTACGCCGCCCAGCCAGGCCCCTCGGGCCTGGTTCGTCGCGCGTCTCTCCCTGAGCGGAGCCAAGGTATGAAGGCCGTTTGCACGTCAAGGGGGACCCCTGAGCATCGCGACTCAGGGGCCTAACTGGTCCCGTAGCCCCTCACTCCTTAGTTCCGAAAGGCTATGCTGGGTGAGGTACGCGCGGGGCCGGGCTCTGCAGACGTAGAACGGTAGCCCCGCTTACATTGCACCTCATCACCCGCTGTTTGCGCGTCAAGGGGGGCTCCTGAGCATCGCGACTCAGGAGCCTAACTAGCTCCGTAGCCCCTCACTCCTTAGTTCCGAAAGGCTATGCTGGGTGAGGTACGCGCGGAGCCAGGCTCTGCAGACGTAGAACGGAAAATACACCTGCATCACGCCTCCCTACTTGTTGTTCGCACGCCAAGGGGGACTCCTGAGCATCGCGACTCAGGAGCCTAACTTGTCACGTAGCCCCTCACTCCTTTGGTCCCGTCCTGGTTTCCGGTCGGGGCTAATGCTGGGTGAGGCACGCGCGGGGCCGGGCTCTGCCGGCGTAGAACACAAGCAAGTAGGGAAGAAAAACATAAAATTCAAGGAATTTAAAAGCAAATATTACAACCCATACTGTCGTCTCAGTACCAAACGCAAGTTTAAATGCCTCCCCGAGGCGTGATGCATGTGCAGGAATTGAAAGAAGAACAGGGATGGAACGGAGTCACTTGTCGGCGGTGAAGCTGTGCGGAGTGGCTTCGCCTCGTGGAGCAGCAGGGCCAGCAGCGCCTTGCTTTGGCTTGGTGCTGAAGGCCCGGAACTTCCCTAGCAGCGCCTCCGCGCGCCCCTTCACGGCTTCGACAGCAGCGGCAGCACCCTCGCCGCTCACCGGTTCCAGCAGGCCGTCGAGGTCGGCATTGGGATCACGAAGGTAGATGTGGGCGAAAACCAGTGTCAGCGCAGCAGAAGACAGGACGCGCGCCTCGGCCTCGGCCGTGGGGCCGATGCCAAGGGTGACGTCCCCAAGGGCCTTAACCAGGAAAGGAAGCAGCTTGGCGGGGCGTCACCATCACCGGCTAGCGGGCTGTCCAGGCCGCTCTCGTAAAGCGTCTTCAGCGAAGCGCGGTCATCCTTCTCCATGTCCGCGAAGGCCACGCGATCCTTGGCAAGAACCTTGCCCTTGCTGTCCAGCTTGACCCTCGTCGCCTCCAGCTCCTCCCCCAGCGCACTTAGACGGTCGCGGCGCTTCTTGAGCTTGGCCTCCCGGCCCTCGATGGCCGCCTCGCGAGCCTTCATGCTTTCTTATTGTTCCTGGCAAAGACGAACCTCCTTCGCGAGCTGGCCCCGCAGGCCTTGCAGCTCGTCCTCCAGCGCCTTGCAACGACCGCAGACTTCAACCACCTCTCCCAGGGCCGCGTCTCGGGCAACCTTAGCCTCGAGGGTGGCCTCCCTCTCTCCGTCACAAGCCGTTGAGGCCTGAACCAACGCCGCCCGAATCGAAGCATCAGAACAAATCCACCCCGAAGCCAGTTCCAGGCGCCCGGCCACCAGGCGAGGGTCGGCGCCGAGAAGATCCTGCCGCAGCCGGTCTAGTTCAGCAACGGCATGCTCCAAGATGGAAGAAGGAGGCGGAGAAACATCGGTGCACCCCAAGACAACAGGAGGAGCCGGGGAAGCAACGGTCAGTGGAACGGGAGGAGAAAGTAGCGGCGGTGAGGCCGCAGTGTCCCGAGGCGGAGTCCGCTGCGCCTCCACAGCTGTAGCAGCGATGCCAGACGAGGGTGCCTCGGGAGTCGTTCGAGCCATGGGGGCTGGGCTCGCCCCAGCCAGCTCAGCCAAGCCTCGCAAGGATGAGTGGGCCGGAGAGGCCCGCGCGTCACGATCTCCCTCCCCTGCAGGCGAAGGCGTCGCCGCAAATGGGACCTCGGGGGCTCCCTTCGGCTTCTTCGCCGCTGGCGCTAGCCTATTCAAGAGAAGCAATCATCAAGCCTTGTCGGCGGAACGAGAAACAAAAGATCAAGGATCAAGCACTTACGGGTCATCGCCGGTGAGCTCGAGCAGCCTCCGGCCCAACTTGAAGCCTGACAGCCGGCTGGAAGGGTCGACCTCAGAAGCAGAAGGCGCGTCCTTGGTTCGCCTCGGAGTCAGGACGGACCCGCGAGGGATCGACCCGGTCCTGCCCCTCTCCGGGATCGTGGGCGAGCTCCCGCTACCCAGTACGTCATCGTCATCATCATCATCATCATCGCTCGGCGGAAGGCGGAGAGTGCGGGACCCGCGCCGGGAGAGGGGAGCCCTCGACTCTCCATCAGTCGCCCCAGAGTCGGGCCCCTCTCCCCGCTCCTCTTCCTGCTTCTCATTGCTGGAGTCGCCGGAGGCCACATCCACCGGTCCTTTGGGAGCCGCCACGGGCACGAGCCCGTCCCTGTTAAAAACAGGCATGGACTTCACCACCTGCTCCCAGTCGTCGTGAAGGAACAAGGGCTTGGGAGCGCCCTTCAACCTCGCCACCTCGCCCCCGACCAGAGATTGGAGAACTGCGGTCACATCCTCTTTGTCCAGGGCCTCGGGGCTCGGATGAGGCCTCCACATTGGAGGAGAGTACCGCCAGAGTGGAGCCAGCTGGTGCTCCAGGAACTCCTTCAGCAGCGACGCACCGGTCAACTTCGCCGCCGCCATGTTGGCCGGCCTCAGGTCCGCGTCCATCTTCTCCAACACCAGTTTCACGCGGGGGTCCGTGAGCTCCGCTCGGCACTAGTCGCTGGAGCTCACGGGCTGCTCCGCGGGAAAGATCAGCCGAGGATGGATGCGCTCGGCATCTGCCAAGACCCACTTGCTCCTGAAGCCCTCAATCCTCTTCCCGGGATTCGAGATGGCAATGGTGCCGCCATACGCGACGAAGCTCGCGCACGCAGAAAGAGAGCCACCGGTGACCCGGAGGGAGAACTAGTGGCGCAGCAAGGCCACCGAAGGCTGCACCACTACGTGGGCCTCGCAGTAGTAAGCGAAGATCGCCAGAAGAAGGACAGAGTTGGGGTGGAGATGCAGAGCCTGCAAGTTGTAATGGCGGAGGATAGAGAAGAAGAACTCGGAGAAGGGAGGCACCAGGCCCGCAGCAATGGAGCTTGCAAAGAGAGGATAAAAGGTGCTCCCTCGGCCCTCAGGGGTGGCGGAGCCGGTCTTGAACACCTTCGTCCCATTGATGCCCCGCGCCACCGCCATTCGGCGCAGCCGGGCAAGGCCCGCCTTGGGCACATTCGATAAGTCCAGAGCAGGAGAATACCAAGCTTTGGGCGGAGGCTGGCGAGGCGCCAGGGCTTCCTAGGTTGCGCAGCTGGAGTAGATCTAGAAGTTTGGAGGAAGAAAGGGAAGGTGCAAGAAAGGGGATCTGAGCAGCGACCGGAGAAAGCAAAAGGCGAAGTCTGGGCAGATGCTGCTCCTTTACCAACCTACGTGGTTGCTGAAGCACTCGCATCCAATCAACCGCCACGCGGCGCCCAAGGCCGCAGGCTATTAGGGCCCGCGGCGCTTCGCCCTTGCCCTTTCGCCTCTCGGCACGGCCAAGTCCATGCGCGCCTTGTGCCCGGGAGCTACTGTCGGCGTTCTGGGAACGGGGGTCCCCAGACTTGCCTGCCTGCGGCCTGCGGCGTGGCTCAAAGGAGGCCCAGCATGGCCCATCTTCGTCAACACAAGACTCAAGACCCTCGCGAGGGGGCAAGCCTCGCGGGGAGGACGACACGGCGCATCCTCAGGCGTAGCTTCATCAGGCTGGCTCGCGAGGAGGCGGAGAAATCAAGGCGGGGTACCTCGCGAGGTGCCCATGACGCAAGCCATGAAGACTCAGGGTGCCATGCGGGCGCCAGCGCGCGCAGTGTCCTTCTTTCCTCTTTGGTGCAAGGGGGACAAGCGCAGCCGCGGAGTACCGAGGCATCAGGCAAAGGTTGCCATTTCGGTGCAACAAGACCAAGACCAGGCGGACTACGAGACGGAGGTCACCATGGGGCCCAGGATGGCGTCATCACCAGAGCTTTGCGCAGGCGAAGACTGCTTTTGTCAGGATAGTTGATACTTGCTGTCCCCCTTCAAATTAGCCCGCCATTGTTGGCGCCCTTCGCGCTCAATATTTGGGAAGAGGCCCAGGGCCTTTGCCTATAAATAGGACCAGCCACTCGCATAGCAAGGGGTTGGTTCGTTCGGTTGGTCCAGCTAGCAAACAGAGCGAGTAAGTGAGAGAGAGAGAAGGGTGACTGGACTCCTCCTAGCGGTTCATCGCCCTAGCCAAGAACAGACCCTCGTGAGCCTGTTCTTCCTTGTATTGTTCACCATCATTAGCCCCAAGAGGCAATCCACCCACCACACACTGGAGTAGGGTATTACACCGCAACGGTGGCCCGAACCAGTATAAACCTTGTGTCTCTCGTGCAGTTCTTTTAGTAGTTTAGATCTTTGTGAGACGGGGAGGTAGAAGGCGTGATCTCCGCGCGCACCCCAGTGTTCGAACCTTAAGGGTCTGCCGGAACCCGTGATCCGACATCGGTGCAAAAAGGCAATAAATATTGCTTCTAAAAGTGTGAGATCATTTACTATAAGAGAAAATTGAGCGTTGCACGAACTTGTGATGGTGAAGAATAAAAGCAATAGACTGCATAATAAAGGTCGCTATCACAAGGGGCAATGCAACGTGTCGTTCTTTTGCATTAAGGGGTTGACCATACAAACAAATAAGCGCATGGCAACCTCTGCTTCCCTTTGTGAAGGGCCTATCTTTTACTTTGATGTATTTACTTTTATGCAAAGAGTCAAAGTTTTCTCTCTATTCCTTTTTATTTTTATCCTTTGCCAAGCAACATGTGGTGAGGAAAGATCTAGGCACATATGTCCAGTTGAATGTAGATAGCATGAGTTATTATTGTTGACATCACCCTTGAGGTGAATATGTTGGGAGGCGAAACTACAAGCCCCTATCTTTCTATGTGTCTGGTTGAAACGCTTTGCTCATGTGTACGCGGTGAGTGTTAGCAATGATGGAAGACTATATGATGGTTGAGTATGTGGACTTGCCTAAAGGCTCCGACATGTGACCCTTCCTGAAAAGATGATGAATTGTAGTTGCAAAGTTGACTGAGAACATAGTTTGTTGGTTTTTAATAGAGTTTTTGCTTTATACTTCAATAGTGTGATGAATTATCACTTATTCATGAGAAGTCTATGATAAAAGTTCTTTGATAAAAGTCTTATGTTTAAGTTTGTTGCTGTTATAATAATGAACATGATGCTTCTATGTCCATATTTTGTTTTTTATCGACATCTCTCTCTCTCTCTAAGCATGTGGACATGTTTTCGATTTTGGTTTTTGCTTGAGGACAAGCGAGGTCTAAGCTTGGGGGAGTTGATACGTCCATTTTTCATCATGTTTTCCTACTATTATTTATGATGTTTTTATCCATAATAATGCTTTTTGGAGTAATTCTAGTGCCTTTTCTCTCATAATATGCAAGGTATACACAAAGAGGGAGAATTCGGGCAGCTGGAAATCTGGACATAGAAAGCTACGTCAAGCTACCTATTCTGCACAACTCCAAACAAGCTGAAACTTGACAGAGAATTTTTATGGAATATATGAAGAATATTGGAGCAAATAAGTACGGGAGGAGGCCCACCAGGACGACACAACCCACCTGGGCGCCAGGGATCCCAAGCGCACCCTGGTGGGTTGTGCTCACCCAGGCCCACCCCCAATGCCCATCTTCTGGTATATAAGTCATTTTGACCTAGAAAAAAAATAAGGAGAGGACTTTTGGGACAGAGCGCTGCTGTCTCGAGGCGGAACTTGGGCAGGAGCACTTTTTCCCTCCGCCAGAGTGATTCCGTCGGGGGAACTTCCCTCCCGGAGGGGGAAATCATCGTCATCATCATCACCAACAACTCTCCCATCTTGGGGAGGGCAATCTCCATCAACATCTTCAACAACACCATCTCATCTCAAACCCTAGTTCATCTCTTGTGTTCAATCTTGTTACCGGAACTATAGATTGGTGCTTGTGGGTGACTAGTAGTGTTGATTACATCTTGTAGTTGATTACTATATGGTTTATTTGGTGGAAGATTATATGTTCAGATCCAATATGCTATTTAATACCCCTATGATCTTAGGCATGATTATCATTTTTGAGTAGTTACTTTTGTTCTTGAGGTCACGGGAGAAATCCTGTTGCAAGTAATCATGCGAACTTGATATGTGTTCGATATTTTGATACTATGTATGTTGTGATTCCTTTAGTGGTGTCATGTGAACATCGACTACATGACACTTCACCATATTTGGGCCTAAGGGAATGCATTGTGGAGTAGCAATTAGATGATGGGTTGCGAGAGTGACAGAAGCTTAAACCCCAGTTTATGCGCTATTTCGTAAGGGTCCGATTGGATCCAAAAGTTTAATGCTATGGTTAGAATTTATTTTTAATACTTTTCTCATAGTTGCGGATGCTTGCGGGAGGGTTAATTACAAGTAGGAGGCTTGTTCAAGTAAGAACAACACCTAAGCACCGGTCCACCCGCATATCAAATTATCAAAGTAGCGAACACGAATCAAACCAACATTGTGAAAGTGACTATATGGAAATCCCATGTACCCTCAAGAACGCTTTGCTTATCATAAGAAACTGTTTTGGCCCGTACTTTGCCTCAAAAGGATTGGGCTACCTTGCTGCACTTTTGCTACTATTATCGTTGCTTGCTTGTTACAAATTATCTTGCTATCAAACTACTCTGTTGCTTACAATTTCAGCACTTGCAGACATTACCTTGCTGAAAACCACTTGTCATTTCCTTCTGCTCCTCGTTGGTTTCGATAATCTTACTTATCGAAAAGAGCTACAATTGATCCACTATACTTGTGGGTCATCATTTGCATCGTCATGATCCTTGTTGAAAACCTGGGTATTATTTTAGCATATATATGGACACAAGAACAAAGAGTTCGTAAAAGTTTTTCTTTATCACTTTTAGTTTGTCAACATAATTGCTTGAGGAAGCAATGGATTACGCTTGGGGGAGTTCAGACATCTCCGTCGTATCTACTTGTCCTAATACTTTTGCTCTTGTTTTGGACTCTAATTTGCATGATTTGAAGGAACCTAACCCGGACTGGCGCTGTTTTCAGCAGAACTACAATGGTGTTGTTTTGTGCAGAAATAAAAGTTGTCAGAATTGGACGAAACTTTTTGGAGAATTATTTTGGAATAAATGAGAAATATTGGAACCAAGACCCACTGGAGGGGGGCAGCTTCCCACTAGGCATAAGGGCGCGCCACCCCCCTCTGGCGCGCCCTGGTTGGTAGTGGGGCCCATGAGCCTCCGCTGACCCTAATTCCAACTCTATAAAATCCTATTTTCAGAGAAAAAATAGGAGAGGAAGTTTCATTGTGTTTTATTTATGGAGGCGCCGCCACCTCATGTTCTTCATCGGGAAGCCAGATCTGGAGTCCGTTCAGGGCTCTAGAGAGGGGGGGGGTCTTCTGTCTTCGTCATCATCAACCATCCTCCATCACCAATTTCATGATGCACACCGCCGAGAGTGAGTAATTCTTTCGTAGGCTTGCTGGACGGTGATGGGTTGGATGAGATTCATCATGTAATCGAGTTAGTTTTGTTAGGGCTTGGTCCCTAGTATCCACTATGTTCTGAGATTGATGTTGCTATGACTTTGCTATGCTTAATGCTTGTCACTAGGGCCCGAGTGCCATTATTTCAGATCTGAACCGTTTGTGTTTTCACCAATATACTTGTGTTCTTGATCCAATATTGCAAGTTATATGCACCTATTATGTGTTATGATTCGCATACCCTAAGGTAACAACAACTAGGATTCTTTCCGGTGATGACCGCAGTTTGAGGAGTTCATGTATTCACTATGTGTTAATGCTTTGTTCCAGTTCTCTATTAAAAGGAGGCCTTAATATTTCTTAGTTTCCTTATGGGCGCCGCTGCCATGGGAGGGTAGGAAAAAAGATGTCATGCAAGTTCTTTTCCATAAGCATGTATGACTATTTACGAAATACATGCCTACATTACATTGATAAACTGGAGCTAGCTATTTTTGTGTTGCCCTAGGTTATGACTGTTCTATGATGAATATTATCCAACATTATCACAGATCCAATGCCTACGAGGCTTTCACATATTGATCTTGGCTAAGTTACTACTATTGTTGTTACTGTTACAACTGCTACAAAACTACTGCTACCACTGTTACCGTTACTAATGTTGTTACTACTATAAATTGCTATTACTATCAAATTACCATACTACTGTGCTATTGATCACTTTGCTGCAGATATTTAATCTCTAGGTGTGGTTGAATTAACAACTCAACTGCTAATACTTGCAAATATTCTTTGGCTCCCCTTGTGTCGAATCAATAAATTTGGGTTGAATACTCTACCCTCGAAACCTGTTGCGATCCTCTATACTTGTGGGTTATTAGTGTACCACTTTCACGTAAGTATAAAAATTAGTAACCGTGCCAACCAAGAGAGGGGGGATGTTGGGAAACGTAGTATAAAACAAAAAAATCGCCCTACAATCACCTAGGAACAATATGAGGATGCATATAACGTATGGATCAACGATCGTTACCGACTCCAAAGTGCAGTGGAAGTAGATGAGTTCGTGTAGACCATACTTGGAGTCCCTCAAACCGTAGATGAACGATCCCTCGAACAAAAGACCGAAAGCACGACCTCTGTACTTAGTTCCAAGTATACGGTCTTCATGATTCGGCAACGCTTCACCCTCCAGAGCTAATCGTCACTAGAGAATTAGAGGGAGGATATTAGAACCACACCGAGCTTCTAAATATGATGATTAGAGGATATAGGTCAAGCTCTAATTGATCAACTAAGATCAATTAGAACTAGAACTAGAGGAGCTCCAAAACTTGTCAACACAAAGGGCCAATTCCTCAAGTATATATAGGTTAGAGGGGAGGAGGGGCTGCCAAGAGGAGGGGAAGGACTCCCACTACAAAAAAAGACACAACTGTGACATTTTGGGCCAAACGGATTTTTTTCTGTCATACTTATGACACTTCTATGACGATAATTGTGACAAAACCCGGTATCATCATAGATGTGGTGGGGTACTACATCTATGATAGAAAATGGGATTTTCGTCCTGGGCGGGCCGGAGACGCAGCTGCATGATATTCTTTGGGCCGTCCATGATGGAAAAAACCGTGGTAGAAGCGAGGGCGAGGAAAATATCGGGGTGTTCCCGGTTACGGTGGGTGGTCGGGGCCGAGCGATGCGCGTTTCTCTCATACACACATGCACGTGGGTGCGAGGCGTTGGGCTCTAACTGAACCCGAGCTAGGCGTTGGGCTCTAACTAAACCCGAGCGATTGCACTGCAGGCTACGCGTTACTGAACCCAAGCGATCGATCGATGGCTGTTAACTGAACCCGATCGAGCGATTCCTTCGCTACTTCTGCTAACTGAAGTCGATCGATGCTGCCTCTAGATGAACAGTGAGCGTTGCGATGGGGTTGGATGAAAAGTTCCCGGTGGGGGTGGATGAACAGGACCCCGTGGTGTTGCCTATAGATGAACAGGACCCCGATTGATCGAGTTGGTTGGGGCTGGATGAACAGGACCCCGTGGAGGGCAGGATGAACAGGACCACTCCGTGGAGGGCAAGATGAACAGTAGACGATGGAGGGCTGGATGAACAGTAGCTCGTGGAGGGGTGGTTGAACAGGAGCCCGTGGAGAGGGCTGGTTGAACAGTAGCTGGTGGAGTAGCGTGCGGTGGAGGCTGGATGAACAGGAGCCTGTGGATGAACAGTCGCAGGTGGAGGCTGGAGGAGGTCGGCGGTGGATGAACAGTAGCCCGTGGAGGCTGGAGGGGGTCGACGGTGGAGATGAACAGTATCCCGTCGAGTCCCGTTTTGCGGTACGCCACACCCATCTCGATGAACAGGACCCCCGTTTCGACCGTAGCACTCCAACACAAGTCCGTTTCCTCCGTTTTGCGGTACGCCACACACCTCCTGATCAACAGGACCCCCGTTTCGACCATAGGAGGTCCGTTTCCTCCGTTTTGCGGTACGCCAGACCCCTCCCGATGAACAAGACCCCGTTTCGAATGTGGCCGGTCGAACACAAGGCCATTTCCTTCGTTCTGCGGTATGCCAGGCCTCGTTTCCATCGGCTGTTCCGTCCAAGCCCTCCCGATGAACACGATGACGCATTTCGTTCCGACCCAGCCGGTTGGCTCCCAATGAACACAACGACGACGTTGTTTCTCCATTCCGACCCAGCCATGTACACGAGCCCTGGCCATACGTACGCGCAAGTAGGCATTCGAGACTCCACCCGTATGTGCGTACGTGGTCGTATTTACTTTCTTGCACCCTGGCCGCTGTACGTACGTGTACATGCTACGTGCGCGCCTCTACTACGACACGTGCACGCCTCTACATCGACCAGTATGTACATACATGGTCACGACCAGAATGACAACGCTACGCACGCTTCGACCAGGTGGGTCCCGACTGTCAGGCACTTCCTTGCATGCGAAGATGTAGCTGGTGGGTCCCAGCTGTCAGGGGGGAGAATCGTTTTTTTTGCCCAGACGCACTTCCTTGTATGCGAAGATGTAGCTGGTGGGTCCCCGCTGTCAGGTAGAGGAATATTTATTTTGCGCGTAATAAGGAGGCACTTCCTTGCTGCGGCCGTGGACCCAGCTGTCAGCCTCTACACGTACAGTCCACATCCGATGGAAGCCGTTCCTTGACCATGTTGACCATGCCGCGCCGAGAGCACCAGGACGGTGGACGACGGCGAGGCCTAGGAAGGGGACAACATGGAGGCAGGGAAGACGCGGCAGTGGATGCCCATGCGTAGAGGAGTATGAGGGTTCACTGGTTCGCTTCGGTGTGAGGCTGCCGTCGCCGCGGAATAACAGGGGGTGTTGGTGAGTAGAGGGATTTCCTGGCCAGCGGTGGGAGTAGTAGGGGCTGACAGCTGGTTTGGGTGGCTGGTTTGGGTGGCTGGAGCAAGAAGACTAGAGATTAAAGAAGCACTACGGCTGTTGGATGGACATCATACGGTCAGTGGAGCTAGAACGTGCATATTGACTAAGTTGAAAAAGCCCTCTGTCCCCGTCAACTTAGTAGGCCCACAAGTCAGCCTGGCACTATACTGGGTCCCAGCTAGCAGGGGGAGTATTCATTTTTTTTGTGCGTAATAAGGAGGCACTTCCTTGCGTGCGAAGATATAGCTGGTGGGTCCAAGCTATCAGCGGCGGTAACATTTTTTCGTGAAATATAGAGGCCCTTTCGGTGGGTCCCAGATGTCAGGTGGAGGAATCATTATTTTGCGCGTAATAAGGAGGCATTTCCTTGCGTGCGGACGTGGACCCAATTGTTAGCCTCTCTACGTACAGTCCACTTCAGATGCATGTCGGTCGTTGACCACATTGACCAGGCCGCGCCAAGAGCACCAGGGCGGTGGACAACAGGGAGGCCTAGGAAGGGAACGACATGGAGGCAGGGAAAACTCGGCAGTTGTTTCCCACGCGGAGGGGAGTACGACTGTATGAGGGTTTACTAGTTCGTCTGTCGTCGCCGGAGAATAACAAAAGGTGTGGGTGAGTAGAGGGATGGCTAGGCCAGCGATGGGAGTACGGTGGGGCGGTGAGGCATGCGCGGTAGCATAGCCGGCCGCAGGGAGGAGGGAGTAGGCAGTCTCGCCGGCGCTTGTTTGAGCGACTGGAGCAGGAAGAGCAGAGATTGAAGAAGCACGACGGCCGTTGGATGGACATCCAACAGTCACTGCTTGTACATAAACCTTTTTTTAGGAAAGCCTCAAATCTGTGGAAAACATCATACAGCCCATCTGCCATTATTTCCAATAATTTACAGCCCATTTGCTAATTCTTAAGGTTTTTTTGGAGCCCATATTCTTTTTGTTAGCACTACAACCCATATTGTGGCCATGGTTAAAAAATTATACAAAATTTTGCATATTTCGGTGCGGTCCGAACTGTTTTTAATCTCAAAATTTCTAGTCACATTCAAACTGTTTTTAAAAATAAATGTATATCAATATAAAATCCAACAAATTGTCCATGCATAAAAATTAATGCAATTTAAAATCTTGAAATGAAAAAAAGAAATTTGAAACTAATTGCCAGTTTGATGTGTTTTAAAAATGTACAACCCATTTCTCATTACTAATAGTTCATTTTCTCGGCCAGCCGAATGAAGCTCTCCTCATCTTGAAAGATTTGCAGCCCAATAGGCCTGACAAAGCGACTTACTTGGCAAATCACAAAAAAACGGGGCTGTGCCCGTGGACCTAGCTGTCAGCCTCTCGATGTACAGTACTCTTCCGATGGAAGTCGGTCGTTGACCACATTGACCACGCCGTGCCGAGAGCACCAAGGTGGTGGATGATGGCGAGGCCTAGGAAGGGGACGACACGGAGCCGGGGAAGACGCGACAGTGGATGCCCACACAGAGAGGAGTACGAGGTTTCACTGGTTCGGCTGCGGTGTCAGGCTGCCGTCGCCGCAGAAAAACAGGGGGTGTGGGTGAGTGGAGGGATGGCCTGGCCAGCGGTGCGAGTAGTATGGGGGCGGTGAGGCCTCCGCGGCAGCACAGCCGGCCACGGGAGGCAGGAGCAGGCGGCACGACCGACGCTGCTTTGGGCGGCTGGAGCAAGAAGGCCAGAGATTGAAGAAGCACTAAGGCCGTTGGATGGACATCGTACGGTCACTGGAGCTAGAATCGTTCATATTGACTAACTTGACAAAGCCCTCCATCCCTGTCAACTTAGTAGGCCCACAAGTCAGCCTCCCACTATGGTGGGTCCCAGCTGGCAGGGGATATTCATTTTTTTTGTGCGTAATAAGGAGGCACTTCCTTGCGTGTGAATATATAGTTGGTGGGTCCGACCTATCAGCAAAGGGAACATTTTTTCATGAAATACAGAGGCCCTTTCGGCGGGTCCCAGATGTCAGGCGGAGGAATCATTATTTTGAGTGTAATAAGGAGGCATTTCCTTGTGTGCGGCCGTGGACCCAGCTGTCAGCCTCTCCACATACAGTCCACTTCCGATGGATGTCGTTCATTGACCACGTTGACCACGCCGCGCCAAGAGCACCAAGGTGGTGGACGATGGCGAGGCCTACGAAGGGAACGACACGGAGCCGGGGAAGACACGGCAGTGGCTGCCCACGCGGTGGAGAGTACGAGGGTTGACCGAAAAATAATAGGAGGTGTGGGTGAGTAGAGGGATAGACAGGACAGGGATGCGAGTATATGATGGGGCCGTGAGGCCTGCCCGGCAGCACAGCCGACCACGGGAGGCGGGAGCAGGCGGTTCCAACGGAGCTGGTTTGGGCAGCTGGGGTAGGAAGATCAGACACTCAAGAAGCACGATTATCGTTAGATTGACATCTAACGGTCTGACACTGGTAGAGTTGATTGTTGACTAAGTTTCTTTTTTGATAAACCTTGTGTACGCAGGAACATAGTAGGCCCACAAGTCAGCCTCCAAATCTGTGGCAGACAACATAGAGCCCATTTGCTATTTTTTAATAATTTGCAGCCCATTTGCTAATTCTTAAGTAATTCATTACAACCCATTTTCTGCGCAGGACCATGGTCAAAAATTTCAACCTTATTTTGCATATTTCGGTGGAGTCCGAACTTTTTTTAATCCTGAAATGATAAACATTTTTTAAGAACTTACTAGGACATAGGCCCGTGCGTTGCAACGGGAGATCAAAACCCTGGTTCATATCTTCTATTTGAACATGGCATCCCACCCGTATTGTTGCATATCCTCATTCACGTCCTCTTTCCTTATGTACACTTTCTGTTCATAAGAGGAAATACTGAAAATATCACATAATCAGTTTTAGTGTTATCCTAATTTCTAACATTACATCAAAAGGTGTACATAATTCTTTTACCCTTATTTTTTTTACATTTTTTCACAAATTCGTATCATCCTTCTATGTATATAATTCTAACGTTCATAAACCGAATATAATCTCAATTGATCACAAAATCTCTAACATTTTTTGTTAGCTGCGTATTAATTTTTGATGAAAATCAATGCTATCAATGAAATAAAGTTTTGTGATCAATTGAGTCCGCAAACTAAGGTGTCTTCATAATGAAAAGCTAGGAGTCCGCAATATTTTCATTTGATCGAGGTTTCGTTTTATCTATTTGCTTCGTACGACCATAATTTCCTTTAATTACAAGAGATGGCATGGTCCTCCCTTCCAGCCTCCATTTCACGCGAGTTAATTGATATTCACACCCCAACTTTTTTACTGTGTCCTTTTCTGTCTTCTTTCTTATATTGCGAAATTCCTTTGCTTTCAAGGTCAAATAGGAGCCACACTTCAGCCTCTGTTCGTTATTCTTGATGTCTTTCTTATTCTGTGACAACTCGTGGGCTATATAAACTAATAAAATATCATGTAAAAAAGCGAGGTGAGGCTATTTAAATCATAATGAGCGGTGTAGTTAACATACACAGGAGCTAGCTTAGCTGGTCCTAGCCTGAAGGAGGCAAATACCAGGTCGTGGGCTCGATCATAATTGCAAGTGGAAGTTTTTTGCGAATCCTTCTTCTAAGCACAAGAGCAGGCCCATGGCCCAATACGTTTGTGACATACAACAACAAAAGGCTCAGAGCAGCGTTGGTGTGCATAGACCCCAAAAAACAACGGTAACGAATATGAATTTGTTTTGTAGCAAAAAATAGTACCACCTCGAATACAGTAAATAATATATAAAATCACCTATGCGAGAGGGAACCAAGAATATCACCTTGCTTTAATAGTAGGTATAAATTGATTTGCCAAAAAATCACTTTGTTTTTGTAAGAAAATAAGACGTGGGACAATTGAGTTGGTTTAAGGGAAAACCAGTGGTAAAAACAATCAGCGCTGGGAGGGAAAACAATAACAAAAATAAGGGTGTAAATATGAAAAGTGAATTTTATGTATTTCAATATAATGATACGTGTATATGAACTAGTAAAACTATAGGTAGAGATTAGAAAACGGATGTAGGACATGCGTTTCAAGAGGAAAATAGAACTGGGCTGTGTGTTTGATTCAGTAAAAAAAGTGCATGCGGATGTTGTAAGACAAAATATAACTAACGCTGGCGGGCTAGAGGCCAGTAGATACCTGCTGGATCTTTGTGCCCCATTGTCTTCATGGGCTGGGCCTGTTAAAAACAAAACCAAGCCTGTGCAGTCTACAGCCCAGTTGAAACTTGCTCGACCTGAAAAAACAATATACGTGTTCAGTAAACGAGAGAATTCTGCAAATATAGACTGATAACTGGGATGCAGCGGGGATATTGTTTTTTCATCGTGATATAAGAGCATGCACTTGTTTCAAAAAATTTGGAGAACTGGGAATTCGAACGGCAGGTGCTTATGCTACCCATCAAATAAAAATCAGGTGCCTAAAAAGTCGTTTTGAAACAAATGATTCAACTTTATATCCATGTTAACCCTCGGCATGATGGTTGGAAGCAAATGCCAAGTTCATACCAAAAGATCGTTAACAATAATACGAACTTGCGGACGACAAGGTAGTACAAGTACCAATACCAAACTAACTTATAATCTTTTTAGTCCTGGCCCTAGTGTTCGTCTGGTAGAAAATCTTGCAGAGGACCAGCTCCCGCTCCTTCTCTTGCTCCAGGTCGCCGAGGTGGTACTGGTGAATCACCCAGTTGGTCCTCTGCTGGTCGAAGTTCTTGTTGGTGTGCAGCACCAGCACCTTTTTGCTGCCCGTCTGCCGGCCGTTGACCATCAGCGTCAAGGTATTGCCGGTGTTGTGCCACATCACGTGCATGCCGCACTCCAACTGTATCTTGCGATGCGTCCACGTGCCCCTTTTGAACGCCCTGGAATTGCACTGGAAGAAATGCTTGCTTAGGCCTCAAGGTGCTCGATCAGCTCCTGATCCGTGGGATCGAACTTGACGCCAGCCGGCAGCACCGGCCAATCCTTCTTCGACTTGCATGGGTTAATTCTAGTTATATGGTACTCAATGTATGATCAATCGACTGTTTTAAGTGAATGATGAAAGATTTCGATAGATAAGTGGTACTCCAAATCTGAAGTCCAGAATACCCGAACACACCACCGGGATTCTTGTGTCACCTCACGCGCAGCGTGTTGTCACGTCAATTCAATGTGTGGACATGATGAATAATTTGACCGACGTATACTAGTACTGCTACTGTACTACTTACTAGTCGTATTTAGTGTCACATTTTAACCATAGGTTTAACTAACAAGTATGCACTTGAAGCCTAAGTGATATATATATATACTGCACAACATCTCCATCATTATTATCAATACATCCTGCGCAGGTGAGTTAGGATGCACTTGATCCCAGAAATGTATCTATCCTTCAAACCAGAGGAGTGCTTCAAACTAACAACAATACATAATATCCAACAAAAGAGGGTCGTGCTACAGCAGCAGAATACATGGCTCAGTCTACATATCAGTACAAATCAAGTTGTGCATATTTGCTGTTGGCATGAACCACATCGCCGCATGTCGGGTTTGCAAAAGCCATCCATCGCATGGAAGCTTGATGCCTTTCACACACTGAAGATTATCTGGCAACAAGCTATGTCGACGAATCTCTGGATATGGTGATTCATGAAACCCATGGTATGATGTGTAAACACAATCCCCCCTGGTGAATGGAAGTTGCATATCATGGTAATCATTGCCGGTGATATGATCGATGATTGGTTGGATGATTGGATAATTGAGCCCGAGGAACATGGAGTGGTTGTCGAGGTTGTAAACCCGCCTCCAGTTGAATACGCCTGGCCCAATGGAGCTGGGATCTTTCTCGAACACGAAGCAGCCATCGCCATCAATGTCATGAACGCCCCAGGCATTGTATTGCATGTGGTCTGATGAAATGGTTTGGTCAATTTGGTACGTGCAAATGAGCATCAAATGACCATCGTCAGCTGAACGAGTGATAAACCACCACCCATCGGCTGGTATGATTCTAGGTCCTGGAATCATGAAGGTCAGCGCATTTGCGTCTGCTGCAACAATTCAAATTGGAGACCAAAAGGACAAAAATAAACAATCATGTTCAAAGTATGTGTGGAATTAAGATTATTATAACGGTGACACATATCATAGACAGAGAATTGCAATGCCGTGGTCATAATCATACCCCAAGTTAAAAAAATAAGCCAATGGGTTTCATATTCTAGCAATATAGCATGGTTCAAACATCATGTAACAATGAGAGGAAAACAGATATGATAGGGCCTACTCATATTCTACCATAGCACTTATTACAGTTATCATATCAACTCTAAGCAATAACATGCATTGTTATAAAAATCCTGGAAATGAGAGTAACATATAGCAATCATGAGGTTATACTCATAATATCTATTCTAACAATCATTAGATACCAATTGTTCTCATATCAACTCTAACAATAACATGTGTGGTCATAAAAATCTAGGAAATGAGAGGAACATATAGCAATGATGTGGTTATAGACATACTATATATTCTAAATTTGTAACAATGAACAGGCAGTCGTATTCTTAAGGTAAAGATGAGATGAGATAGAACAATTACACGACGATAGATTCCACCAGTATAGGCAGCCAATCTGTGCATCGACTGCATAAATGATGCCATCGTGCACTGTAGCACCAGACAGAAGTGTTGGGTAAATAGGATCGACAATGAGACATAACCATGTATGGCGACCAAATTCCAGATAGACTAATCCCATTTTGAACACGACAATGAGCTTGTAATCCATGTAGTCTTCTGATGGTCTGGGCACTTCGTAGATTACAACCTTCAGCAAACTAAGGTCGAGCCAAAAGCTCGACACGTCTCATGCGTAGTAGGCAGGAGTGTCCAGCGGGCCGCGAGGCTCGATGGCAGCGGTATCCAAAGATGGAAGGGTGATCTCACGCTGGGTGTAGATATCAACGAGACGCCACGGACTACCGGATTGGTGGATGAGGACGATCTAGTTGGCCTTCATGCCCGCCCATTAGTGTCCACGCATGAAGGATAGGTGGACAGGTAGTGGTAGCATGTCGAGGGGCACGATGGCAACCTCCGTAGGATCATCAATTCGGTGTCTGGGCCACCCGCGAGGATTGGGCATCAGCAAGCAAGGTGTGTTGAAAAGAGCCGGCCGATTGCAGATGAGTAGACGGTACAAAGACACCGAGCATGCGGCCAGACGGATGGTGCTGAGTAGGTCCATACGATTACAGATCTGCTCCAAGAGAACATCGGGGGGGGGGGGAATTCCAATCGCGGCTCTGCTTGTCAGTGGTTCTGCCATTGGGGTTTTCGGTGCCTGCGAGCCAGCGGGGAAGTGGATTTGGGCGGGCGAGCAAAGAAGCTTCTCCTCGCGTGGCCGAGCAGTGAGCAAGGGGATATGGTATGCGCGAGCTACCAAGGAAGATAGCGCGGGCGGGCGAGCAGTGAGCGGGGGGGAATGGTGTGCGGCCGACGATGGGGAAGATAGGAGGAAGAAGAAGAGAGGAGGAAGAAGAGTGGAAGACGGGGAAGAAAGTGCATTAGATCTCAATTCTACTACTACTACTACGAGGATATACCCTCCTTCGGAGTGTAAATAGTTACACCGATGAGATGTGGTGCTCTACTGGCTAACATGATGGCAGTACTGGGTAAGGCTGATTTAGTAACACCAACACGCTGGTTCAGCTTATTAATTAAGTGTACCATCTGCTGCAACGTGTATTGTCACTTCACTGCGAAGGCTAGTTGAATAGTTCTCTCTGACCGAGATGGGGAATAATGGATCGCGAAGACTTCCTTTCTACATTATCCCTATGCCTCTACGCTCATTTCACTCATTTTGCTCCGTACGTAGTCACTTGTTGAAATCTCTAGAAAGACAAATACTCCGTACTTGGGAACAGAGGGAGGATTTTACTCCGTATTTGGTAATAGAGGGAGTATCACCATATGGAGGGAACAGAGGAAGCTTGAAATATGAACATGTCAATGGGAGAGAGTAAGCCCCACGCATGCATGCATGCATGCAACCTGCAACACTCACACGTATACATGGACACACGCAACAGTCACGCACCCATGCGGCACACAGCACACAACGCAACACACACGCTCATGCTCAAGTGTCAACCTACTCCCTACGTCCGTGAAAGACTGTACATTTAGAGATTTACAGATTGACCAGGGCATAATTAACGCCCAAAAGTAGCAGACTTATGTGTGCATGCGACCATTGGGAGAAGAAGATTAAATGAAGGTCCTTGCATGCTGTAATTAAGGATAGACATGTAGCCTATACCTAGAGCACAAGTTGGTGCATTAGTCAATCAATATCGATTTAGATTAAAGGCTAAATGCATTGGAAGTGTAGATGTACTACACTCTTTGTTTTTAGCTGATTTCTTTGCTCTGCCAACTGACAGGTGGGACCCAGAAACTAGGTGACAATTTAACCAGTCAACAAAGTGCCACGTCGACTATGTGGCCGGTCAGTAGGGT
Source organism: Triticum monococcum (assembly GCA_034509565.1). Taxonomy (NCBI): domain Eukaryota; kingdom Viridiplantae; phylum Streptophyta; class Magnoliopsida; order Poales; family Poaceae; genus Triticum; species Triticum monococcum. The sequence continues at coordinate 113,902,426 of CM067843.1, forward strand.
GCAATACGGTGCTCTACGATTAGCTAGTGATCGTATAATCACCGCAAAACTATATATAGTGACCGTAAAGAGCGTATTGTTACATAAGTTGACCGTCAGTGTATTTTCTCGTTTCAAATTAAGCCATATTAACCGGAAAGGACGCAGTATGGACTAGTACTAGTATTGCTTTGATGTGTCCCGTCAACTCGCCGAACAAGGAGAAGCTTGCTTACTACGCCTCTCCCTCGACCACGCGCGTGGTTGTTCGCAGGACGAGGAGAGGGTTTTGACTACAGCGCCCTCTCCCTCTCCCTCTCCCTCGCCCTCACGGTGGACGTGCAACAGTTCAATTGGTGTCAGATTGCCAGAAGCATAATGTGTACTGTAGTATCATCATTGTTGGACCTTCCGAAGAGGCGAAGAGCCAAGTGCAAGGTTCACACGAGTACGAACTGTTGAACCTCCCGAAGAGGCAAAGAGCCAAGCGTAAGGTTTTATAGGAGTTGTCGTCCTAGTAAGGAGTGTACTACAACTATATCGAATGATGCTATTGTATGATACCGCCACGTCACGTATATCCAAAGCCGTGCCACCTTTTTTTCTCAAAGAGTGTGTTGGAGCCCATGCAACAACCACACAAGTTGCACATGCACATAACACATTTACTAGTAATAAATTCTAAAGGATAAATGCTAGTATGCCACACAAGTTCATCTCCAATTCATGTGATACATTTGTGCACGACTAGTCTACATATATTCACAGCGCTACCGTTCACAATTTACCGTACTCCACTTACATGTTATAGATGGGCAACATGTCCTCCTCCAGGTTCCAGTCCTAGGTGTTCTTCATGGATGGCACGATCCATAGCGGTGGGCAACGAGAATCATTGTCGCAGCTTTCTAGTCTGGTTCCACACGATGGAGACTCATCCAAGCTGAAGCGGCATAAATCAGCGATAGCGTGTCCCAGCATGCCGTTCATCCGGCGGTGCACACTGAAGACACAACCATGCTTCATGAACGGCAGGCCTTCCGTGTCGTGCACAGAAGGTGGCATCCGCTTCACAATGGGGTAGCTGTCCCCAATGAAAAGCAAGTGCTCTCCAAGAGTGTTCCTCGGCACCCACGTAGCATCACGGGGGTTGAACCCGGCGCCGTTCATCTGGTACACGCAACATCTTAGATCTGGACACATGGTGACGTACGTAGTCAAGGTCCATGCACAATAATGTTGTGCTCAAATATGGCGGTCAGTAATACTGTGCAGCAAATAGTACTACTCCGGTATAGAGGAAGTAAAATAACCGGCTTATTATATATAGCCACTGTTGGCTACATGGATGAGATAGTAAGACATGGAAAAACAAAAATGGTGGCAGCTAGTGGGTTCAAGTCCTCAAGGGCCTAGCTAGCTATACACGTCCTCCAAGGTAAAAAGTACTCCTACTAGTACGTAAGTAGAGTACTAGTAAAACAATGAAAGAGAAGGCGAGAGGGTTAAAAAATGGAATACCTGGGTAGATGGTGACAGTCCGATCGTGGTAGATTGTGTGACCATGTTGCACATCAGTGGTACCATGGGTAACGACTGCTAAGATAGTTGATCCCAATATGCCAAAGTCAGCTACAAGGTTCCAGGTTAGACCGAATTGCGGATGCAAATGCACATCCAGGATCGGCGATCTTTTTTTGATCGCGGGATGACTGGTCCCTGCAAAATAATGGAGTACCGTTAGGGATGCAAATGATGGTTTGTGCATTCCATTTGTAATCTCCCATACCGTAGGATGGCAACCAGATGAAACAAGTCCCGTGGCTTGTCATCGCGAAGATGCGGCCTAGATGGCGCACGGCATCTTCGAACGTGTAGGGGTACAAATATGCCGCCGCCAACATGCGCCAACCTCTGCTGTTACTGCCTCTTGCATTGATGGCAATCCCTATGTCGAACACCGCGATGAGATAATAATCGTCGTAGCCGCGTCGCTTTGTCGGCGGGTCCGCAATTGCTATCTTCTTCAATCTCATGTAGGCATCATCATACGTATTCAAGCCCAACCAGTCCGGAAGGCCGATCCCAATGGTGGAGAAGGGGTCTACCGGAACGGACGCACTACTGTGGATGTTGTGCAAAATGATGGTGGTATCCAGCCGGAGGTATGCAAGCCAATCTTCGTTGGCAGCGGAGAAATTATGAGATGTAAATGGAATAACTAAGTACTACCATCGGTGTCAAAACCGGCGGATCACGGGTAGGGGGTCCCGAACTGTGCGTCTAGGCGGATGGTAACAGGAGGCAGGGGACATGATGTTTACCCAGGTTCGGGCCCTCTCGATGGAGGTAATACCCCACGTCCTTCTTGATTATTCTTGATAATATGAGTAGTACAAGAGTTGATCTACCACGAGACCAGAGAGGCTAAACCCTAGAAGCTAGCCTATGGTATGATTGTTGTTGTTAGTCCTACGGACTAAACCCTCTGGTTTATATAGACACCGGAGGGAGCTAGGGTTACACAGAGTCGGTTACAAGGAAGGAGATCTACATATCCGTACTTCCAAGCTCGCCTTCCACGCCAAGGAGAGTCCCATCCGGACACGGGATGAAGTCTTCAATCTTGTAACTTCATAGTCCAACAGACCGGCTAAAGGATATAGCCCGGCTGTCCGGATACCCCCTAATCCAGGACTCCCTCAGTAGCCCCCGAACCAGGCTTCAATGACGATGAGTCCGACGCGCAGATTGTCTTCGGCATTGCAAGTCGGGTTCTTCTTCAAACTCTTAGTACCGGTTAAATAGTGTCCGGCTTCTCGTAAATGTTGCGCTTCTTGGCTTCTGCATCCAATAATGGCCATCTTCCATGTGTCAAGCGAATGTGAGGAGCCAGGGTGTTTTTACATTTACCACCCCATCTATGTGAATGAACTGTCTATTACAGAGACAAGGATCCTCAGATCCAAACCACACCATCCTCCCTCAGCGAGCATTCATCGGAGCGCGCCCGAAAAAAAATCCATCCCAACATGGCCGGCCAGCGCAGCTCCTCATCTCGCTCCCGCAGCCCCAAGCCCGGAGATTGGGAGAAGTGTTCCGTCCCGTACAGCCAATTAGTGAAGCTACAGGCCCAGGGATTCCTCCCTCCAGCGTATATGGTCCCGGTTCGAGCCAGCCTCACCACCTATTATGGCGGGGAGCAAGCGGAGAGCTTTCCCAACCCCTCTAAGGGAGAGCGTGTAAGCCTTGTCCCTTATTTGTTAAGGGGACTCAGATTTCCAATCCATCCATTTCTCCAAGGGCTCATGGAGTTCTACGGCCTCCAGTTGCACAACCTCACCCCTACCTCCATACTGCACATTGCTGGTTACGTAGCCCTTTGCGAGCTGTTTCTAGGTTGCGAAGCTCATTTCGATCTGTGGAAGAAGTTGTTCTGCCTTGTGCCCCGTACATAGAGGGGATCAATATATCAAGTGGGCAGAGCCGAAGTATGGCGCATCACCGGGACAGGATACCTATCCGGTACCCCGAAGAAGACGTCCGAGGACTGGCCTTCGGGGTGGTTTTATATGGAGGATGTTCCTCTCCCGGATCCTATCTGGATTGGTCTTCCTGAGTTTAACAACGCCCCTTTGAAGAAATGCCTAAGCTGGCGCCCACGGCGCCCACAGGAGGAGGATGATAGAGACGTATTTTATCTGATGGGCCGGATAAAGTTCTGACCAAATCAGTTCTGACCATAACCGAGGTTATGGCCATATGCATTATGCGGGGGGTGCAGCCACTTCAATATCAAGGCCACCCCATGTGGCACTTCAACGGGGAAGTTGATGCCACTCGCTGCGGGCGCAAGGGACCGGAACAAGTTGCTGCTCTAGCAAAAATTCTATCCGATCTGTATAAGGGGAAGAAGAGGAGTTCCTCTGCATCAAGCCACGGGATGGATTCTTCATGAACAACCCTCGAAGCTGGGTGAGCTTCCGCTCTTTTTACTTCCATCCTACCCTTGTTTTCGTGATAAGTATTTACCTTGCTGTTTCATCGCAGGAACTGTGTAAGGCGGTAGGGGAGATCAATAGCCCACCTCCACAACCGGAGGATCCTGAACGGGTGCTCGACCCCGGCCTCAAAGAGGATCCGGACATATTCGTGGAGCTGATTGATAGGATTTTCTATCAGCTAAGCTGTGATGACGCCATGGTGGCCATTATAGCCGACTACCCTAGGCTACTCCCAGCCTCGCAGGTAAATGAGACCGGAGTCCCAACGTTTGAAAAATATTTCCCTTTATGCACTTCACCTACCGTATACAAACATTGTTTTATAGGGAAGGCCCTTGGGACGCCATGCCGAGCCCGTGGCGACTCGCCAACAAGGGGTTTCAAAGCCGGACAGGCTAAAAAGGAAGGCGGTCCGGATGGAGACGCCGGCATAGAGGTATGACGCAAGACCTCACTCCGTGGTTGTCGTCTTTAAAAACATATTAACACCCATGTTTCCTAGAAGGAAGAATGCTCGCCGGACAATATCTGGAGAGGTCGCCGATCACGCTTCTACCAGTCGGGCTCTAGGGCCGGACACAGAGGCGGAAGCTAACACGAGGCACATGCCGGATGCTCCTTCTACAGAGGATGCAGATAAGATATCCGCTATGAATTCCGAAGTGGAGAGAGCTATGAATCACAGGCGTCGCCGAGCCGTACTCTGTGACGCTTGTTTCTCCCGAGAGGCATTTTATGCATTCAACTTAGGAGATGCGTACATCCGTGCTGCTCAAAATGGTCTAGCCAGAGCCACGGACCAATATGTAAACGATGCACGGGTAAGAAAATATGATGAGTATATATATCATTAGCCCCTGAGACTTGAAACAGTTGGCACAACTGATTTAAGGATCATTTATTGTGCAGGTTCTTACAGAGAAGAATACTCAACTATCACAGGAGCTGGATGAATGCAAGACCCAACTTCAGGGCACCGTTGCCGCATTGAAGGAACCTGAAAAGTCCCCAGCTGGTAACATTTGTTTCAAAGAACGATAGGTACCATATAGTGTGCGGCATGGCTGCAGATCTAACAATAGATATTGCAGATGACTCCGGAGAGAATCCGGAGGACCAGCATGTCGTACGACAGCTAAAGGCTGGCGAACGCATGCTGACTAAGGTCATGCTGGAGAAAAACAATCTCCAAGACACCAATACCAAGCTGAGCGTGGAACTGAAAGATGTTTGAGCCCAGCTTGCGGACTCCGTGAAGGAGAATAAGCAGCTTCGACGCGGCATTTTCAGTAAGTGCTTGAACGAACCCTTAAAAGAGTTCGGCAAAGAAGCTGGCTAACAGAGTTATGTCTGCAGGTATGCTGACGGGTCGTCCCGCGGAGGAGATGCCCGAGTCTGCGGGTGATCTTCTACCCGAGCTCTCACAACTGCATGAACAAGTTCGGCAGGTGATGCAAAGTATTGCCCAGGCCTTGTGGCCATCTGTCTCCCTGCCAGCAGGCATCGGGGAGCTTGCAGAGAAGCTCAAGGGAGCACGGCAGCGCTTCCGATTATGGAAGATATCGGCCTGCCGTCAAGGTGCCAGGGAAGCCTGGGCCATGGTGAAGACGCGGTATAGCAAGGCTGACCCAAACCAATGGCCGAGGTCAGACCTATGGGGCCCGATGGGAAAGAGATCCCCGTTAGCTTAGTGTATGGGCAAGTAGAATTAGCCGCAAAGTATTCCCAACAAGATTGTAGGCTAGACAGCCTGTTGGATGGTATAGAAGGGGAATTTAGTCAGTCTACATGACTATGTAATTAAAGTGACATGTATAATGCCTTCTAGCCGGATTGTAAATCATTTGTCATGGCGGACCTTTTCGCTTCATCCTTGGGACCCGATATTCCAGAGTGTATCTGAATACTCGCTCAGTTATATAGGAACCGGGGTATGCGTGGAAACCAGGCGTAGGGGTCATTAGCGCTTGAACAGACAAGTACCCAACTAGTTATGTTATATTACATGGGTAGTAAGAAACATCTTCCTTGTAGAATACTTTCGTTAAGGGTTCCTTTCCCTAGGTACGCATGCCCTAAAGTGCATGTCCGGACTGCGAGAAGACACGCAGGCAAAAATATCTGGGGGCACATATGGAAAATAAATAAAAATCATCTTTTCTTCGCGACCGAATATTCCCTTAAGAACGCTAGCTTTCGGCTTCACCCAGTCTGAGGTACACATCTGGCTGACCCGGCAGTAACAATCACAGAGGTGCTCCCATTATGCCCTAGCAGAATTAACGGGAACGTAGGGCATAAATACTATATCCGGGCAACCCAGCTTGGCCAAAACTTAAGTCATATCGATGCATATAATGGCGAAGAAAAGGTACATGCGGAAGAATAACACATGTGCGGGGCATGAAGCCTAGATAAATAATTAAGCTTCTTTGTAAGAAGCCCCCAGGTATAATGAGCGCGGTTAGCGCGTCAATAGTGTGCGGGCAATGCACAAGTTGGCCCTTGAAGGCCTTGAGAAAGAATAAAAGAAAGAGAGAGATAAAAGACAGGTAATGTATATGCAAAAAATGGACAGAGGAAGGAGACAAACATAGAGTCCAGCACTAGGCGTAGAATCTTCGGAGCCTGGCTGCGTTCCATGGGTTTGGCTCAAGTCAATTATTCGATGCATCCCGCAGATGGTACGCTCCACCAGTCAGAACTTGGTCAATAATGAAGGGACCTTCCCATTTGGGCTCGAGCTTGGTCTTTTTCTTCTCCGGCAGGCGTAGAACTAGCTCGCCAACGTTATAAGTTTTGGCCCGTACTTCTCTGCTTTGGTATCTTCGAGCCTGTTGCTGATAGAATGCGGAACGGGCTTTTGCCACATCGCGCTCCTCCTCTAGGGTGTCCAGACTGTCCTGCCGATTGAGCTCGGCTTCTCTTTCTTCGTACATGCGCACTCGAGGTGAGTCATGAATTATGTCGCAGGGCAGAACCGCCTCTGCGCCGTACACCATAAAGAAGGGTGTGTATCTGGTAGTACGATTCGGCGTGGTCCGCAGCCCCCAGAGTACGGAGTCGAGCTCCTCTACCCAGTGCGTGTTAGACTCCTTTAAGGACCGCACTAATCTGGGTTTGATGCCGCTCATGATAAGACTATTTGCTCGCTCGACTTGGCCGTTAGTTTGTGGGTGATAGACAGAAGCATAATCGAGTTTGATGCCCATGTTGCTGCACCAGAGTTTTACCTCGTCAGCCATGAAGTTCATGCCGTTGTCAGTGATGATGCTGTGGGGGATGCTATAACGGTGTACAACCCCGGATATGAAGTCTATCACCGGTCCGTATTCGGCCGTTTAAATAGGTTTGCCTTCTATCCATTTGGTGAATTTATCCACCATGACCAGTAAGTATTTTTTTCTTATGGGTTCCCATTTAAGGGGTCCAACCATGTCAAGCCCCCAGACCGTGAAGGGCCATGTAATGGGCATTGTTTGGAGGGATGTGGGTGACATGTGGCTTTGGTTTGCAAAAAGCTGGCAACCGACGCATCGTTGGACCAAGTCCTCTGCATCTACCCGGGCTGTCGGCCAGTAAAAACCTGTACGGAAGGCCTTGCTTACAAGGGCTCGGGCTGCGGCGTGGTGGCCTCCGAGTCCGGTGTGAATTTCTGCCAAAAGCTTCCACCCTTCCTCTTCGGAGATGCACCTTTGAAGGACTCCGGTAGTGCTTTTTTTATACAGCTCTCCCTCGTGGACCCTGTAGGCTTTAGATCACTGCACTATGCAGCGTGCCTCATTTTGGTCCTCGGGAAGTTCCTGCCTAGTTAGGTTGGCCAGGAATGGTTCTGTCCACGGGGCGATGATAACCATTATTACGTGGGCTAAAGGTGTTATTTCGGTGGCAGAGCCTCCGATTATGTTAGAGTGTTCGGTATCAGGCATTTTGCCTGGGTCCGGACTATTGTTACCGATGTCCCCTACCCATACCACGGATGGCTTAAACAACCTCTCCAAAAAGATGTTGGGGGGGGGAGGGGACCGCATCGCGTTTTGCGCCGATGCGGGCGAGAATATCCGCCGCCTGATTGTTTTCCCGAGCCACATGGTGAAATTCTAGCCCCTCGAACCAAGCTGGCATTTTTAGGACGACGTTGTGATAGGCCGCCATTTTTTCAGATCCTTGGCATCGAAGTCTCCATTTATTTGGGATATTGCAAGGTTCGAATCCCCACGCACCTCCAGGCGTTGAATGCCCATGGAAACTGCCATCCGAAGACCATGTAACAGGGCTTCGTATTCGGCTGCATTGTTGGAGTCTGTATATAGTATCTGGAGTACGTATTGAACTGTATCTCCGGTTGGGAACGTCAGGACGATGCCAGCCCCCAGACCAGCCAGCATTTTGGAGCCGTCGAAGTGCATGATCCAATTGGAGCATGCGCCGTACTCTTTAGGGAGTTCGACTTCCGTCCATTCGGCGACAAAGTCGGCCAGTACTTGTGATTTAATGGCTCACCGGGGTTTGTATGTTATGTCGAACGGGAGGAGCTCAATGGCCCATTTGGCAATCCGGCCCGTGGCATCGCAGTTGTTTATAATATCATTAAGTGGCACTTCCGAGCTACTATAATTGAACACTCTTGAAAGTAGTGTCGCAGCTTCCGGGATGCCATGAATACCGCATAGGCTATCTTTTGATAATGTGGGTACCGTGATTTGCATAGAGTGAGGACAGTGGATACATAATATACCGGCTTTTGAAGGGGCATTTATGTCCGTCCATTTGTTGTTCGACGACGAGCACTGTGCTTACGACCTGATGAGTTGCCGCAATGTACAACAGCATTGGTTCGCCGATGTTTGGCGCGGACAGGATTGGGTAGGTTGCCAGTATAGCTTTTATTTCTTCCAATCCGGCTGTGGCAGCGTCCGTCCACTCGAAGTGTTCGGTGCGCCGAAGGAGGCGATAAAGGGGTAACGCCTTTTCTCCTAAGCGGGAGATAAAGCGGCTTAGAGCCGCCACACATCCGGTTAATTTCTGGATTTGTTTGAGGTCCGTTGGGATAGCCAACTATGACAGAGCTCGGATTTTGGCTGGATTTGCTTCAATTCCCCTACCGGAGACAATGAAGCCCAGGAGCTTTCCAGCTGGTACACCGAAAATGCATTTTTCCGGATTGAGCTTGATGTCGTATGTTCGGAGGTTGTCGAATATGAGCCTCAAGTCGTCTATTAGAGAGTCGACATGTTTGGTTTTGACGACCACATCATCTACGTGTGCCTCTACTGTTTTGCCGATCTGCTTCTCCATACATGTCTGAATCATGCGCTGATATGTTGCGCCGGCGTTTTTGAGCCCAAAAGTCATTGTGTTGAAATAGAAGGGGTCGTATGGTGTGATAAAAGCCGTTGCGGCTTGGTTGGACTCCCCCATCTTGATTTGGTGGTAACCGGAGTTTGCGTCGAGGAAACACAATGAATCGTGTCCTGTGGTAGCATCGACAATTTGATCAATGCGGGGGAGGGGGAAGGGATCCTTTGGGCAAGCCTTGTTGAGGTCCTTGAAATCGACACATAGGCGCAAGGATTTGTCCTTCTTTGGTACCATCACCAGGTTTGCTAGCCAGTCCGGGTGTTTTATTTCTCTAATGAATCCGGCCTCCAATAACTTGGCTAGTTCTTCTCCCATAGCTTGTCTCTTAGGTTCAGAGAAACACGGAAGAGCCTGCTTGACCGGCTTGAATCCCTTTAGAATGTTAAGGCTGTGCTCGGCTAGCCTGCGTGGGATTCCTGGCATATCCGAGGGATGCCAGGTGAATATGTCCCAATTCTCGCGTAGGAACTCTCGTAGTGCGGCGTCCACGGCGGGGTTTAACTGTGCCCTGATGGAGGCTATTTTTGTAGGGTCCGTTGGGTGGACTTGGAATTTGACTATTTCATCCGCTGGTTTAAAAGAGGTGGACTTGGATCTCTTGTCAAGTATCACGCCGTCCCTGTCCACTGTGGAGCGCAGCGCAGTTAATTCCTCGGTCGCAAGGGCTTCGGATAATGCCTCGAGGGCCAATGCGGCTGTTTTGTTTTTGGCACGGAGTGCTGTGTCCGGATCACTAGCGAGAGTGATGATTCCGTTGGGCCCGGGCATTTTGAGCTTCATGTACCCGTAATGGGGTATGGCTTGGAAGATCGTGAACGTCTCCCGCCCTAAAAGGGCGTGGTATCCGCTACTGAATGGGGCCACTTGGAATGTAATTTCTTCGGACCTATAGTTCACCGGCGTGCCGAATACCACATCTAGTGTGATTTTCCCAGCACAGCGTGCTTCCCGACTGGGGATGATTCCTCTGAAGGTTGTGCTACTTCGCTCAATGCGGTTCCAGTCTATTTCCATCTTTTGAAGAGTTTCCTCATAGATGAGGTTTAATCCACTACCGCCGTCCATGAGTACTTTGGTGAGTCGAAAGTCGTCCACAATTGGAATGAGGACCAGTGTAGCTGGTGCTCGGGCTGTTCAGAATTTAGGTTCGTCACTAGCATTGAAGGTAATGCCGTGTCACTCCGTGGATTTATTGTTGCCATGTGGCAGATTTCGGCAAGGCTACGAAGTGTTCGCTTGCGCCTATTATTTGATGCGAAGGTATCAAAGACTGTTAATACCGTATAGTTATCCCCGGGATGGTGCTCTGTGGTATCTAGGATGAGAAGATCCTCACCACTTTTGGCACCTGCTGGAGTACCCAACATGCTCTAAGGCTGTGTGTTGGTATGGTATCCGCTGTACTATGAATTTTGCAGGGTCCGCTGAGCCATCCCTCCAATACGGTTCCATGCCCTGTAGAGGTTTTTTGCTTCTTTGTAATTAACTCGGGTGTCTTATGATAGTGCACCCTTTTACTTCGGACTGGGTGTGTATTCGGAGCCGGATTATCCCAAAATTTCGTTTCGGTTTTCCAGGCGCTTTCCATTGCACAGTACTTTCTTACTATGGACGCCAAGTCGGCGAAGCGTGATATGTCACGGCGACTTATGGCATTAAGGATTCCCTTGTCCATGCAATTATTGCAGTAAAATGAGACTGCGTCTTCCTCACGACAGTCCTTGACCTTGTTCATCACAAGAAGGAATCTGGCCCAATAATGATGTATTGTTTCCTGGGGCTCTTGCCTGATGTGGGAAAGATCATTTATGTTTGGGTGGGTGGGTAGATTTGAGTCCGAACCCTTACCCGATCTGAGACCCAGGGGCCGAGGAGTTTCCAATCTTGGAAGTTCGGGTTTCGAGATGTTGCCCGATAAGCCTGGCCCGCTGCGTGACTCTAGGTTTAGGGCCTGGGTGATGTCCTCCCGTAAATGGGTATCCGGCTTAGAGAGCTCAGGGATCCGGACATAGTTAGTCCTCAAGATAGAGGAAGATCGCCGAATTGTTCCTCCACTACCGCAATATGATGGGTGACCGGTGGAGAGTTAATCTCCCTTTGATCGGGTTGAAGCCCAATCCGATCATAGTCCATAGTGACTCCCAAGGCGGCGATGCGATCCAAGAGCTCGTTTAGGGAAGAGCGCTCCATTGGATCCATCTTCTCGGCAAATTCCGAGCCGACGTGGAGGCTGTTTTCGTTGACTCGAGAAGTCATCGTCGGTGCAGCAGCCGAATGGGCAGTCATGATGAAAATGCCTAGCCGGAGAGTTTGGCCGACAGCCAGGGCTCCCCCGGCGGTAATGTTTTTTTAACAACGAGACGACGCATCCTTCCTTACGGTGATGGCATAGTGGAACTCTCAATGAAAGCACCAATGTCGGTGTCAAAACTGGCGGATCTCGGGTAGGGGGTCCCGAACTATGCATCTAGGCGGATGGTAACAGGAGGTAGGGGACATGATGTTTACCCAGGTTCAGGCCCTCTCGATGGAGGTAATCCCCCACGTCCTGCTTGATTGTTCTTGATAATATGAGTAGTACAAGAGTTGATCTACCACGAGATCAGAGAGGCTAAACCCTAGAAGCTAGCCTATGGTATGATTGTTGTTGTTGGTCCTACTGACTAAACCCTCCGGTTTATATAGACACCGGAGGGGGCTAGGGTTACACAGAGTTGGTTATAAGGAAGGAGAACTACATATCTGTACTGCCAAGCTTGCCTTCCACGCCAAGGAGAGTCCCATCCGGACACGGGACGAAGTCTTCAATCTTGTATCTTCATAGTCCAACAGACTGGCCAAAGGATATAGCCCGGCTGTCCGGATACCCCCTAATCCAGGACTCCCTCAACTACATCATCAAACTCCATTACTGACCTGCTCATCAGACAAAATCCGACTACCTCTCAACGTCGGCAACTCTAGCGGAGTCGACGTGCAACCATGGGCAGGGAGCGGTGGACTGTTCGAAGGATTGTCCCATAAAAGAACCTTCTCCTCGAGGACGCATGGAAGACCAACAAGCATGGCCTTTTCCCAACCCATTTTTAGCACCGTCTTGAAATAGTTGGTGCAGGAAGCACCGAGTCTTGCGGCGGTGAGGACGTCGGAGCGGAGTGTGATTTCTCCCAGAGGATCATTGTCCAAGGTCTCCTAGCCCCGACGAGCAGGAGAACCACCTGGCGAATCCATGGGAGCAGCGATGAACTGCCTTCTCTTCAGGGGGAGGGGAACTAGCGAGGAGGAGATAAGAGCATAGTAACCGCAGGGCCTCGTCCCTTCCAACTGTAGAGCGTAGTAAGCTAGTAGTTTTCGGCATGGATTAATAAATTTTGGGTATGTTTTTGCTATTTTTTGTACACGCCAACTAGTGTCAAAAAACGTCTTACATTTCGTGACGGAGGAGTACGTACTCGTACTATAGCAGTACTAGTACTACTTTCTCAACTTGAAGTGCGAGGGTACTACTAGTGCTATGTACTGTACTTCTATTATTGTGCACCAGTTTTGAACTATTGAATCTCATGGCCAAGGAGCAACAGTTGGAAGTGGAGGGTACAACTGTTCTCTAGAACCATCGTTGTACTATCAATGCAGGGAAAGTACACCTGCGTAGTGGCCTAGTGGGTACTCTCGGTGCTCTATTCAGCCGTTCCTCTCACGTAGCTAGCCTACTTAGTTGCTCCTCTCACGCACACACTAGCAGCATGTTTATCAGCGACGGTTACTGCGGGGGCAGAACATTTGAGTTATTTGATACAGCGAGACTAGGCTTTTCGCTTCCATTTGTGGAGGTGTAATGGATCTCGTCGAACTTTGTTAGTAGTTCCTTCTTTATGAATGAGATGAAGCAAAGCTTTTGCCTCCGTTAAAAAAACATGTCAAGAGGAATTTCTTTTATAGTAGAGCCGATAATGGAGTGAAGTCCATGCGTGCAATGCCACAAGCTACAGAGTAGTAGTAGAGCACTTTACGTACAGAGCCATACTGCATAGTTCCCCATGCTTCGCTTGGCCGGCTCTTCGGGCTTAATTGGGAGGCGCTAGTTTAAATATTCTACTAGCTGATGAGGAAGCTGCAAGCGAGATGTGGCTAGAGCGAGCACGCGAGCCACGAGATGCTGGGAAGGAAAACCCGTTCACGTGGCTTGGCTATCTAGTCCACCCAGATTGTGGTGCCACACATCTGTTTGACTTCAAAGCTCAAACTACCCGTGTAAAATATTGGCTCGCAGCGATTTTACTATTTAAAAAAAGACAGCCGTGCGTTCGGCCGGGATCGAACTCACAAACGAGGTATACACTCCGGCGACCAGTAGTAGTACTCGTTGGAGTACAACACAACCTAGAATCGCCTTTTGTCGCTAGTAGTACATTGTTCGTTAGGCTGGCCATAGTGGGGGTAACATAAGTGGTTACATGCACTTGGGACTAGCAAACATGCTTATGTGGCACATAATTAAAGAAGAGAGAGAGTGTTAGAGTAACATAGGTAGATACTGTATCATGTTAAATGTGATGCTTCTTTGTGTCATGCATGGCAATAAATATGATCATCTATGATACTAGTCTATGATAATATGCATTATGGAGGTAGTATCATACATTAGTATCATACACATGTTACTAGCATATGATACTCCCCACTATGAGTAGCCTTACAAGAAACCCCTAATAATGCAAGAAACCACTAATAATGCCAAGAAACTACTACCACATGCATACGTGGAAGACTTAAGAAAGGCTACCTTATCAACCATTGTACATGCTCTTACCAACCAGCCCTACCAAGAAACGACTACTCTACAAAGTGCCGTTATAGGCACGTTTCAACCCATGGCCCTGTATGGATACATTTGTTGTCAATCTAACCCTGCCATCCAAACACCACTTTGGTTAGAGTTAGTTCAGGGTTAGAATCTAACCTCTGACTTAGAGTATCCAAAGATGACCCATGTCGCCCATTAAGCCAATGCCTTCTATTCGACCGGGCGTTATGACTTGTGGGACCTACATGTCAGTCTGCACAAAAATCCCCGAGTGACCTCCTACCTCCGGCCCGTCCACCTAGTCATCCTCGGCCACGGGACGCAGCTACCACCGCCGACAGAAGCCGAGGTCAAAACCACCGGCGGTGCGGAGCCCATCTTGCGGCAGCCCGGATGCCAGCTTCGTCTGGCACTCGCGGCCGCTAGCTAGCCAAGATAGCTCCGTCCAGCTGCTTGTCTGCAAGGTTTGCTAGCTAGATTGGCACGGTGGCGCGGCGGCTTGCTCACTCGCGTTGAGCTAAGGCCAGCCATCTGGCTCGAGCGAAGGCCAGCGCGGCGTCTTGCTCGCTCCCGAGTCACGCTCGGGCTAGCCTGCCAACCCGTGCGGAGGACAGCGCGGCGTCCGGCCCGTTCGGCGGAGCGGCGGCCAACTTGCTCATCACCGGCGCCACCGACGAACATGCATCAGTACAGTTTGAAGTAATGTTCAGGAAAAATAATGATTTGAGGGGGAATAACAGGATAGAAGGTCAGATGTGGGTCCCTCGTGTCAACGGTCAAACAAAATGTGTTGGTTTAAGTTGCCTCATCAGCAGCGACATGTGGGCCAACCCTGTCATAAATGGGTTTAAACTAACCTAATCGGTAGGTAGTAGTTTTTGGCGTGGATTAAGAAAATTTGGGTATGTTTTTGCTATTTTTTGTACAATAGATTCTTCCTAGGGCTGGTTGAAAGTGGTAGTTTTTTGTTAAATACTCTACATATTGTAAGTAGGAGGGAATTTAAGCTTTGGAACCACATAAGCAAGGCTAGTTACATAGTGCATATGTGTACATGATTGAAAGTAAATATCAACCATGAGTGACTAATATCTTGATGGAAAACTCGAAACTATGGAATACTAGGGAAAATTGCATGGTTGGAAATACTAGCAATGTTCATGTGCGTTGCAATGAATCATAATTAGAATAATACTTATACACAAACTTGATACAAAACACTCTAATTTTGATATACATATATCACTAGAGATATATTATGTTTCAATTAGAATATATTCCTTGGGATGTTTTGTTGAGGTCAGGGAGGGATGTGGTTGGTTTTAAGATACTAATTATCGGTTTTTCTGCAAATTGGTAGACAAGTGGGATGTTTGTGAGCAAAGGCAACAACTTACCTCACAGTCGTTAGATGTAGATCTAATGGTCACAAACGATGGATGGCAGACACACCATCATCACCAACTTAGTCTTCTGTAGGAGTACTAGCAAGATCCGTGCATTGCACGGAACATCAAGATGCATTTTTTTAATAAAAACACTCGTTGTGATTGACCCATGCGGGAGTAATCCCATGTGTAAAAACTAATGATATCTCGAAAAATAGGAGATAAGGTGAAGAGGAGTGAGGCGTGGTGGTGATTGGTGGTCGGACTGAGCGGAGGCATGGGGATTGATGACGCCGGCAGCGGCCACCAGGCCAGTTTGTTCCAGAGGCTTCCTTTCTTAATTTCTCAACAATGAGGTTGTTGGAGATAAGGATGAACGAGGGAGGCCTTGTCGTCAAATGTGGAGAGGGGTGCGGGTATCTTTTAGTTTAATTTTCATCAGTCAGATATAGATCGAACGGTCTATATTGCAAGATGGCACGCGTACCATCATCACCAACTCGGTTTTTTATAAGAGAAGAAATATAAGTATGGAGATACAGACGTATTATCGATACTTGTTTCCGTAAACTAGCATCTACATTCTATTCAACGCCTCAGCATGTGAGGCCTTAGCACAATGACTTCTCGACTGTGTAAAACAAAGGTTTTCCCGTCACCGATAAGGAGGGGGTGATGGCGGCGCGCTTTTTGGCTTGCTCTAGTCCTAGTAGTCATACTGGGTGGTCTAAGAACGTGTAGATTTATTATTTTTCACGTCTTGTGTTCGCCCTACTGCCACGACTGTTGATGAATAGATGGTAAGTTATTTATGGGGAAACCCTTATTGAGCATGTTTGCGAGAGAGAGAGAGAGTGTGTGTGTGCGTGTGTGATATGTCTAGAGACTGAGGCGATGATAACAAATTCTTTGTGTCTATGTGTGTGGAGGATACACAGAGACATGTACATGGGGCTTTGTGTTGTGTAACGTGGAGACACATATACATAATTAGAGAGTGAGTGTGCGAGATACACATGCGGACATGGGGAGAGATGAGGATCTAGATTAATGGGTGTTTGTGCGTGTCTGTGTGTGTTTGTGCGCGTGTTTGTGTGTGAGAGGGAGTGTGTGTATGTGGAGTAGAGATACCACTAATGATGTAAACCTAGTATAAGGGAAGGGGGAATGGTGTGACATGTGTAGTAGCGGGATAGCATGGGTGCGGGCGGGGGGAGCAGACTATTTGGAAGAGACGTCGATTGTGTGTGGGAGAGGGGTGTGAGAGCGAGTGAGAGAGAGAGAGAGAGAGAGCTAGCAACAGAGAGAGAGAGAGAGGAAGAGAGGGGGCATTTGTGTCCATAAATGGCATATAGATAGGAAGACAATGTTGATGTTGTTTGAAATTGGCCTATGTACAGAGACGCAAGGGAAGCGAGTCAACGTGTGTGTGATAGGGACTTCATGAGAGATCTAGAATAGATGGTGTAGAGAACAATGTGCGAGATCAAGAACAATGATACATTAGGGAGCTATGGAAAGAGTCACGACATATATGTATACAGGGAGGAGCTGGGGCGGGTCCTCATGTGGGAGAGATAGAAAGAGGAGAGTGGTGCACAAGGAGACAAAGTGTGCTTGTTTTGCAGTGGGGGTGGTGTGTGAGGTGAGTGTGCGAGAACCACATAACTAGGGAGATAGACGTTTGGGGCGACGTTTTGTGTGTATGGGAATGATACACTCTACATAGTGCGTGTGCTTGGGAAAGAGAGATGCCGGGAGACCTAGCTAGAGAGTGGGCGAAGAGATGTGTGCATGCCCAAGAGATAAAGTGATAGAGACCTATATTGGGGTCCGGACTTTAGAAGAGAGAGGGGTGTTAATGTGCTCGTGTGTTGGTGTTAGGGGGAGAAACGAATTCTCTGTGTGTGTGGGGGGGGGGGGCGACGAGGGGGGTGTTGCTTCAGATAAAGAGTGAGGTGTCTATATTTGAGGGACTTTAGCATAATTGAGATATACATGGTCAATAGTGTGTGCACTCAAGGTTGATCAATTTGTTTCATAGTTTGGACTATGAGATAACGATACTTTTGAACATGCATGATATACCTTGATGTACCAGAATTACAAACCTAAGATTGGAATTTTAGAATTCGACCCCATCATTAGCTTTTGTAATTCATTTAAATGGAGGTACATTTTTAAGCCGGGATTTCATGATTTCAAATTCATGTATCAAACCTAGAGATATACACATACGGGCATGTTCAAACTTTATAATCGTCCACTTTATTCATACACAAACACATTTTTGCTTTTGTCATCATATTTAGGATAAACACATTTGGAATTTCATTTGAATTGGACCATATGATGGTATTTCCTTGTAGTAGCTCAATGATCCATATTTGAATTGAATGGACAATCTAAGTTTTGAGTTAGAGACATTGATTTTCAAAACTTGCACTTTTTTTGCATGCAAAACAAACAAATTCTCGGCCATGATATCATAGTCGGCTGTACAAGAGCAGAATATAATTTTAGGTGCCAAAAGCTTTCAAACTTCCCGCTCACATCGAAATATCTCACGCTCGAAAGTTTAGCCCTGCGATATTCCTGTTTTACCCCTGCCACATGAACGGAAAAGGGCTGCTTTGGTAACTCTATTGTTTTCCCCTCTTTGCCCCCAACATTCTTCCCCAGAGCCCCCCTTCCCCTCCCCGAACCCCGCCCCCAACCACGGCAACTCGCTGAATCTAGTCAACCGCCGCAGCGGTGGACCTCACACCCCGATGGATCTACCTTCCGCACCTTGGAACCCCCAACTGCCAACTCACCATTTCACCGGAGCCGCTTCAGCGACTGGCTTGTACACCGCTCCAGATCTCCTTGACCGCCATCACGGTCCACCGCACCGGATCTTCTTAACCGACGCCCTTGTCCACCACAATGTAGGCCCTTCACTAACTCCCTTGTCCGTCCCTTCGCTGGCCCTTCATACAGGCCCTTGTCCGCCGCAACAGATCTGCCTCACCGAAAGCATTGTACAACGCGCCCGCCGAAGCGTTCGTCCACTTCACCAGACCCGCTCCACGGATGCCATATTCAACTCCACCGGCCCTGCTTTACCGACGCCGCAGCCTCATCAGGTTATTTCGATCTGTACTCCTTCGGTTTTTCTCTTTATCGTGCAACTGTTCACTTACCACAGATGAGCTTTCTTGTATGTCGACAGGCGCCGCAACCGTAGCACTAGAGCCGCTTCAATGACGGCGACAGCCGACCCAAACTCAACCGTAACATGAGCACCATCGACGATCCTTAGCTATCAAGTATGCCAACTGTACCCATACGCCGCCGAGAATCAGGTACTATTATCCAATGGCCGGTGCCTACGTTCACTTTCTTAGCATAAGCACCGCACCTTTGAATTTCTTCAGGGCATCATTCAGTTTTTCATGAGACGCGTTATTCTGCTTGCACCTGTAGGGCCATACTTCTGGCAGTGAACATGTTACATGTGCTAAATTACATACCAGTGCACATATAGTTAATATGCTTTAGTTTTGTCCTAAGTATTACTGTAATTCCTAGATATCATTGCCTGCTATTTTACTTCTTGCATGCTATATTTATGATAATGGTGTTGTTCTCATGCCACCTGTTGGTTCCATCAGACTGTTTCATGATCTCTATGCTTAATTACACATCAACAAACTAGCATGTGGTTCCGCTGGTTTTTCTTCGTTTTACCCTACATTTTCTGATGCTAACTATTACATCACTGCTACGAGCCTCTGTTCATTACTTTTTTGTGTGTTCTTGATCTTCCCAAGTTGCATGACTAATTTGATGCTTCTATTAATTATGGAGCTGCCAACCCCATCAAGCAAAATATTTGTTCTTTTGGGGCTGACACCTCGAACGAGCATAAAAATAGAGGGAAGCAGATATATTGTCGTGTATGCACACACCCTTCTTTCATTAGTTTAGATGAACCATTGATGATCAATTCGAACCAGTGCATGCAATTAAAATTAATTTTACCTAAATAGAGGGTGCAGAATAAACTACAACAAGTACATTTGCAACCACGGGATGCTGACGATATCTGCAAAGAACATTGCAACAGCAGCGAGGCTTCACAGCAACATATGGTAAGCCAGTGTGTTTTAGTATATGTGAAATGTAATGCGTGTGGGCTGCTTTCTTAGATTATGCCCTCAACCTGTAATCCTACAGAATAACAAATAGTTCAGTTGTCTGCTTTGCTGTATTGCTTGATTTGAATGCTTGTTTGTTACTTGTTACGCTATACCTGAGTTGGCCAATATGTCAGCAGTGCTTGTTGTACTATTGCAAAGAAATGCATGCCTAGTTCATTTGAGTCCTTAACTTTTCGTCTGAACTTCATCACAAGACTGTCTTCGTAGTTTATATGAGGCCACACTGTTAAGTTCTTTCTCAGATTACTTCAACTGCTTAGATGCCTTGGCAACCCAAATATAGTGGTGGTACACTCCCTTTCAACTAAGGATGTCAACTGGGTCCCGTTTAATCCCGATTAAAGTCCACTAGTGGTATGATAGTTCAAAAGAGTTTTTGTTTTTTGAGGAAAATGAACCAGGGAGCTAGCAAAAACTAACTAGATGGGACTGGCGGATGTCGTTTATTTGCCACTTACATCCCTAGTTTCATCTTACAATTTTAATTTCTTTTCGGCTGATGCTGCTTCGAACCATTTAAATATAGCTTGCCATGCTCGGCAATAATTCGTATGTCGTTTACCATGTAAGCTTACTACCTGGATCATGAGATAACTATCTCTTACTTATGTCCAGCGGAAACCTTTCAGGATGTTGTTCACACTAGGACACAATGTAAAACCCCAGAATCTATTTGTGGAAGCAGTGCGACATCCATGTTACCAGATGGTAGCAATTCAGAGGCAACACCATCGGAGAGCAGTCTGAGCACAGATATTATAGTTCATGAGGCTCTACTAGAGGCAGAAAGAGATGGTGTGGCTGCCATGAATGAGGTAATCTCAATCTTGAAGCTGGAAATTATGCAATTAGCTGCACGCATTATGCAAGCAACCCAAGAATTGGAGGAAGTAAGAATGTTGCATTTGAAGGCGGAGGAGGTCCTGCTGCTTCTTCTATCTGAAGCCTAGGGTAATCCCAGATCTTCTTTAGATAGCAGTTGAAATTGTCATTAGATTATTGTACTTGCATGTTGTGTCATGTCTCTGAATGGATTATGCTGTCCATGTGTTGTAATGATCCGAATTTTTTAGGCGAGGTAATCCTCAGTACTTGTATGATTGACATAAGGTGAACTGTTTTCGTGTGAGCATATTGTATTGGATGAAAGATCTATTTGACTCAAAGTGTATCCAACCTACTAAATTCGAAGATCACGGCGTTTCTAAATCATAATCATATATAAAGGTGGAATAAATCTTGTTGTGGTTTTGAAGAAATAAATAACAAAACGTAGAATTATCTGTGGATATTTGTAATCGAATAAAAATTGGATTTGGATTTAGTTGCCAGGGCCCAGGGCAAACGTGAATGCTAATTCTCCCAAGTTTTGAATGAAGCGGCTAAACACCCACTATCATTTGTGGGCTGCCCGAAGCAAGTGTTTCCGAGATGGAAATTACTCTCTACCCCTGACACTTGACATCCTTATCGACCGGATTTACACTTCTCTCGATAGGTGTATACTAGTAACTTCAATCAGACGTGACACGACGGCCTCTGAGCCCATTCACACACGGTGGGCGCCAAACGTGGGAGGCAAGACACATTTGATTCAAGCTCGTCCGAAAGACATGTGTCTCTCCCTCCATTTCCCCATTCATCCACGGTGGGTGGAAAAACAAACTCTCCTCGTCCGAAATCGATGTTGGCTAATATTTTAAATAGGGGCAGATGTGTAACTTCCCTCAGACGTGACACAACCGCCCTATCTGTCAGCCCCGTTCATACACCGTGGCCACCAACCGTGGGCGGCAAAACACCCTCTCCTCGCCCGAAATCGTTACCGGCAAATATTTGGGAGATGCGAGATTACCGTCCTATCCCCAACCGACATGATGTCCGAAATTTTAAATGGGGCATAAGTTCATAACTTTCCCACATTTCATACAAGCGCGTCCCAAAGTTTGAGATCCCCCTCCCCCTCCATTTCACCATTCATACACCATCGGCGCCACGACAACCTCCCCACTGTGGCCAGCCTCCTCCGTCCGCCACCCCATCCTCCACCTTGTCGGAGCCGCTACCCCTACCCCGTCGTCCACTGCAAGAGATGGAGGTCTCTCATCCATGGCACCGGACCAGGATCCTTTCATCGCGTCATCTCACTTCATCGGCATCGTCGTCCACTTTGACATTGCCGCTCCTACGACTGCCTCATCCACGGCAACAGGATTTTTCACCCAACCCGGCCATATGCCATCTAAAGTCTTCTTCCTCGCCGCCAACAGCCATCGCACCCGCAGCACCCTCAACGTATCAGCAGGGGCCTACACAGCGTCGCAAGAGAGGTGGTACTCTTCCATATGTGCTTAAGTTATTGATCTCACCCGGAAAATATATCTTAAATTGTTTACTGTACTTTTCTTATCCGTACCAAATCGTAGTGGCTAGTTGAATGCAAACATTGGTTGCGAAGTAGCTTTGTCCGGTTTGCACCTTCAGATCCGCCATGTCACGGTCACTATACTCGTAAAGCTTATGGTTTCCCCCCTTTATATTCACTACCATCATCGTAGGTGCTTCCCTGCTTCATGTCGTGCTAGCACTGCTCCTCAAGACCTCAACACATCAAGCGAAACAACATGCCACTCATATTTCCAAAGCTTACGTGTTGAAATACCAATCTAATATGATGCTCATATTACTAAAACAGAGAATGTTTAATTGGTCACCTAATGTTCCTATATGCGTTTCGAAAAGCATGTCTGCCACCCACTGGTCCAGCTAGTTCCATTTTCCTGATTTTACTCTTGATGCTTAGGGTTTTCCCCTTTTATCTACTCTACTATGATCTGCGTAGGTGCTTCCTGTCATACTAGCATTACTCCGCCCTTCAAGCTAAATAACACAACACTCAAAATTCCAAATCTTAGTTGTTCAAATATGATTGTGATATGATACTGATATTAGTTAACAGACACATTTAATTGGTTAGCTAAAGGTCCCACTTGAGTTTCCAAATGCATGTCACGACATATAGAGAGACAGCAGAATTGCATTTCTTTGTCACTTGTTGACTGTACTTTCTTGTTCATACCAAATCTTAGTTGTTATTTCAAAGCAAATATCGGTTGCTAACTACCCTTTGTGTGGTTTGCAGCTTCAGATCTGACATCCCACTACCATGGTCAACACTATACTCATCATGCTTATGGTTTCCCCATTTTATGATGACCACGATCAGCCTACGTGGTTCGGGTCGTAATAGCACTGCTCCACCCATCGAGCTAAACAAGCTTAGTTGTACAAATTCAAATATGATATTATGCTGATATTAATAAAACTGAGAGATGTTTAATTGGTCAGCTAAATGTTCCTACTTTAGTTTCGAAATGCATGTGAGCCACATATGGAGAGACCGGAAGGAATAGTATTTCTCTATGTGCTCTGGTTCATCATGGGTGGCCAACCGACATTGTATAGAAATACTTGTAATATCTTCAATCTGCTTGCTCTTCTGCTCTTCTTTAAGATGATCCTCTTCTCTTGCGGTCGACTGGTCAGGTCAATTTATTCTCCCTTAGTATATTTTGAATCAGTCAGGTCAGGTCGACTTGTTCTTCTTTACTATATGTTGAAGCTGTCATCTGCGAAGTATCATCACTTCTGGAGCTCTCATATTTTGAGTAGTAGGCCACATTATATTAATGCACACACCAAATTACAGCATGCATGGCACCTCTTAGAAGAATTGCAGAGATAGCACAAAGGGGTTTACAGGGAGGAAGTATTGGATTAGAATCACTTCTGCATTACAAAGATAATCTCACTTGTTTTTATGTTTTCATGCATGTCAGGTATTGAACATTATCAAAATGAATATGAGAATGGGCGCACGAGAGGAATATTGTGGAACGATCCACTGGCTAACAAACTTGGCATGGTGGAGGATGGCCTATCTTATTCACCCATCAAGGTGCATGCTCTAACTTGGCAAGGTTGTATTGGTCGCACATATTTTGCATCTAACCTCTTGCATTACTTCTACTTTGTTACACCATCTGCTTAGTTTAAGCATCATATATGAGTATATGCCATACCTATCCATTTTCTATACCTATTCCATGTGTCTTCATACTATGTTTTTTCAGTCAAATGTTGTTCTTTCGTAATAGATGTCCAAAAGGAAGAGGGTGATTGTAGATCCTCAAGGAGTACAAACTAGGTATTTGGAAAATAGTGATACATGTTAAATCAGATAGATCAGCAGTCAAAGAAAACACAGGCCCAACTGTAACAGACTTTACCCCTACTCCAGTGGCCAAACCCCTATTAGAATTGCTGACAGCCCAGCGTCAAGTACTGTCTATGATATCAATTCAAAATTTGAACTCCTAAATTTCTGCATGTGCCTTACCTTCTCTCTTGTATGAAAACAAATTTCAGATGAATCTCCTTGCTCGAAGGATCATAGGATCTCACGACAATACTGGGCTCTCCATTGCTCTTGTCAGTACCTCTTGCCCTTTGTCAGCATACTTACACTCATTGTTGTTTGATTATGTACCATCACTATAAATATCCGCTTCTTTATCGTTCCTTTGCTTGAAATTATAAGATCTATATTTACTCTTAGATAAATGTAGAATTAACACAATGGTTATGAAGTTTTGGATTGCTCATGTAAGTACCTGTTGTCATGTACTCCCTTTGTATCGAATTAATTGTTGATCAATTGGATGTATGTAGAACTTAACAGTGCTAGATACATCCATTTGAGCGACAACTAATAACGGACGGTGGTGGTATTACTGTACATGCATCGTGAGATAGTTGATTGTCTAGTGTTACTCTGCATCTTATCTGCCCTGCCCTCCACTTTCTCCAAATTATCATATCTACATTTACTCTTACCACAATTTTGAATAAAGCCAATGCCACTACACACGTTGATGTCTGCATTCCTCTTGCCAGTACCTTTTGCCTTGTAACGCTCTACTTAATTAATTGCTATTTGATTATAAATCCCCAGTATGCACCTGAGCTTCATTGTCATCTATTTCTTCCAATATTATTTGATCTATATTTACTCTTTGCAAAATGTTGAATAACGGCAACTCTTATAAAGAATCTTCTTTGGGGAATTTATTGAATTATCTTTCCATCAACATGGAGAAGGGCTTTGTCCAGCCCGTGTTAACATGTAATGTAAGTTCATCCTTCTCAAGCATTCATACTTTGTTCTAGTATAGATTTGGATAGGCATCATTTCCTCCACTGCTGTTTACATCTGATTGGATGTTTTCAACAACTACCAGTTTTAAATTGTAGTTGTAAAAACATGTTCCTAATGCAGAACAGATCCATTTATTTTCTTATATAACTGTGAAACCTGTTATGTGTCTCCTTGTTTCTCTTTCAGAGTCGTATCTCTTATGCTAGGCAGAACTTTAGGAAAGATAGTGAGCCAAACCATCTTGAGGACAGCGAGATGACCCCAAGGTCCTATCTTGATGAAGACAGTGAGTTGAAGCTACTCACCAGCGGGCGTGAGACAATCTCTGTGCAGTCACTGCCTCAATCCGTTCGACTTCTTCAGTCTCAACTTAAAGCGGAAAGGCTTGCTTCAGCTCAGCTCTGACTTGAAGTCAAAGATGTAATGAAGATGTTAGGGGACTGCCTTGCGCACTATGGTGCCATACAGCTAGGGATGAAGCATCTATCGTTGACACAACTGAGGTCTCATCAGCTTGTTCGGCTGCTTATGGGGCCCGATCTTGCCAGGTCTATTGCCTTCTGAAGTGCTCTCAGTTTTGTATATTCTTTTGTTGGTGCGTTTATATGCACTGGTGGCGACCTTTGATGCCCAGTGTATGTAATCCGCGGTCATGTTGCGCTTTATTATCACCGGGTAGCGAACTTTGATTCCTAATATGCCGTAATTTCTTTGTTGTATAGTCTAGGTTTATTCTTTGGTCGGTATGCTGTAATTTAGGCCGGAAGGTTCAGTGGATCTTGATGTTGTCGGTCTTCAGGCCAGCTCGTTACTCATATGGGCCAAAACGTGGGCCTATAATCATCTTGGGCCATTAGTAGGTCTAAAACCTATAGTAGTTTCCCGCCTTTAACAGGCCATGGGCTACATATTTACTGTAGTGACACTGGGCTTCCTATGGGCCGTAGAAACAACGGGCCTTCTACGGTCCGCAGAAACAATGGGCCTTCTACGGGTCGTAGAAACAATGGGCCTTCTACGGGTCGTATCATCAATGGGCCTTACACGGGTCGTATGATCGATTGGCAAACATGGGCCAAAAATAGACCGCATTATGGCCGTAAATGGGCTAGAGTTGGAGTCATCCGTTCATGAGCCGACCATAACGGGCCGTCATTAATAGGCCGTATTTGATGATGCTATGAAAACGGCCCAACGTATTAACGGGCCACAAACGGGCCGACTGTAACCACGGGCTGAATTTGGCCCACAAGCAGAAAATGGCAGTAACGGGCCATAAGTAATCGAATGCCGGAAGTGAGCCCAAGAATAAGTGGGCCCGGAGAAGGCCGAAAGATAACATGGGCTGCAAATGGCCCAATGGATTAATGGGCCGTTAATGGGTATAAAGTGATACACTGTTCATTACGGGCCAATTTCACCACGGGCCGTTAATGGGCCAAGAGTTACAAAGGGCCTCATCTGGGCCGAAAGACATCATGGGCCATACATGGGCCGGAACTTAAAATGGACTGGAATCATATTGGACGGCTCAGATGACGCTACTGGGCCTAATTTGGATAGGTCGTACCAGGCCCTGGGTTAGTGGGCTATAAATGGGCTATATGCGAACATGCCGTTAACAGGCTTTCCGTGGGCCGGCCCCCCACCTTTTGAGCAAGTAAAACGGGTCGGCCTTTTCACAAGAATGGGCCTCTGTTGGGCCATGCCACGTGTCGACGTATCATAGGCGCCTTCTGTCCAATGAGTGGATGACATCTGTCCCAACGGTGAGCCGACACGTGTTTCCTCCAGCCAATGATGATTTTACACGTGGAAAATCCCCATTGGTTGGGGCTGTTAGCGGGTTATCGAATCCAAAACCGGACCCGATAGCTTAACGGCGTTCCGTTACGGTGGATGCCACGTGTCGGTCACCCTTGACGAAAGCACTTCTGCGACGCGCGATTTATCGCCATGGAAGTGGACACTTTTGTGATGATAATTTTGGTAATCTCATGGAACACTTCTACGATAGCACAGGTATGACTATCTTGATTCTGTCATAAAATTGTCATGGATGTACATGCATGACAAAAAATGCGACCTACTGTGACAAACACGTATCGTCACGGAAGTGTATTTTTTTGTAGTGTCCCCTCACCTTGCACCATCCAAGGGGGGGAGGAGGAGTCCTTCTCCCTCCCAATTCGGCATCCCCTAGAGGGAAAGTGGGGCGCCTCCCCACTTGGGCCTTTGTGGCCCAAGTTGGCTTCCACCTCTAGGCCTTTTAAGGCCTATGGATATATAATTAATTTTAAAAGCCTTCTAATAATTATTGGAGCCTTTTATTATTAATTGAAAATCACAAGAAACATTTTTCACCTATACATTATTTATCGGTAATACTCGGTATTGCCCGACAAACTCTGAAACCCTTCTAGTGACCCCAAAATGCTTCCAGTTCCTCTCGAAACTATTCTGAATGTTAACAAAACTATTTCACAAATAAATCTTCGATACTCCCATCCTACTAACACTCACAAGATCATGATTACCTTAAGCTTGTGAGTTGTGCCCCTTATGTCGTGGTTTTGTCACGACAGATGTCCTCGAAAAAGGACTGAGTCGTGAGGCCATCGCCGCTAGGTAGTAGCTTGAACGGGGTTGATCGAAATCGAGATACACAAATTTACCCAGATTTGGCCCCTCATGGTGAAGGTAATAGCCTACTTCCTGTTTGATTGATTATTGCTTTGGGTCTCGATTACAAGGGTGTGACTTGGCTATCCTAGTACTCGAAAGCTTGTAACTTGCCCTTTCTACCTCAAGGGCTCCCATTTATATATAGGTCAAGGCCCTGAGTTTATAACAAAGTCTGGGTCGTAGTCCAAACCGTTCCCTACTTTGTTTCCTACTTATCTTAATCCCCAAGTAAGGGAGTTTTGTTTATCTCCTTGTCAAGCCGGCCTGCTCCATGAGTCGCCTCATGGGCCTCGAACTTCATTGTCCTTACAGCCCACACAACTGGCCCGATGACAACCCGCCATGGGATGCCCGATCATTCCTGTCCGGGTCATACCGTGGGGTATATCCCCAACATTAGCCCCCATGTTAACTTGGATTCGTCCGTTTAAAACTTCATACTGATAATGAGTTTGGGTCTTCTTTCTGCGAGCCAAAACCTCTCAAGGTCATGGGATATTACTGATGTCTACTACGCAACTTTATTCTTGTAGACACGTGTTGGGCCTCCAAGAGCAGAGTTTTGTCGGACAGTAGCAATTTTCCCTCAAGTGGATGACCTAAGGTTTATCAATCCATGAGAGGTGTAGGATGAGGATGGTATCTCTCAAACGACCCTGCAACCAAATACAAGAAATCTCTTGTGTCCCCAACACACCCAATACAACGGCGAATTGTATAGGTGCACTAGTTTGGCGAAGAGATGGTGATAAAAGTGTAATATGGATGGTAGAAATATATTTTTATAATCTGAATAAATAAAAACAGAAAGGCAGCAAATAGTAAACGGGCACAAAAACGGTATTGCAATGCTTAAAAACAAGGCCTAGAGTCCGTACTTTCACTAGTGCAATCTCCCAATAGTGCTAACATAGTTGGATCATATAATTATCCCTCAAAGTGCAACAAATAATCACTCTTGAGTTCCTGTTAGCAGAGAAGAAAAGATAGAAATTGTTTGCAGGGTACAAGACCACCTCAAAGCTATTCTTTCTGTTCGATCTATTCAAGAGTTCGTACTAAACTAACACAAGCTATTGTTTCCGTTCGATCTATCCTAGAGTTCGTACTAGAATAACACCAAAGAAAATACATATTCATAATACTCAATCCACACAAAGAACTATAAAGAGACCCCAAAGTTTTCGTCGGAGAAAAGATAATAAAAACGTGCATCAACCCCTATGCATAGATTACCCCAATATCACCACGGGAATCCACGAGTTGAATGACATCACCTATATCAAGTGAATCAATAAGATACCCCAATTGTCACCTCAAGTATTTGTACCGCAAGACAAATATCATGTGTTCTCATCTCTGAATATTCAATCCGACAAGACAAAACTTCAAAGGGTAAAGACTCAATTCATCACAACAAGAGTATAGAGGGGAGAAACATCATATGATCTGACTATATTAACAAAGCCCATGATATAGCTCACGAGAGAGAGATTAAACACATAGTTGCTGGTGCAAACCATCATCCCTGAGGGTGGACTACTCCCTCCTCATCGTGGTGGCCGTCGGGATGATGAAGATGGCCACCAGAGATGATTCCCCCCTCCGACAGGGTGCCAGAATGGGTCTAGATTGGTTTTCGGTGGCTATGGAGCCCTGCTGCAGCGGAACTTCTGATCTAGGTTATCCCCGAAGGGTTTCAGAATATTTGGGAATTATAGTGCAAAGAGGGGGCGTGGGAGGCCACCGAGGTGGGCACAACCCACCTGGGCGCGTCAGGGGGGCCTGGCGCGCCCTGGTGGGTTGTGCCCCCCTCGGGGCACCCCCAGGTGCTGCTCTGGCCCATCGGGAGTCTTCTGGCCCTAAAAAATCCACAAAAAGTTTTGCGGTGTTTGGACTTTGTTTGATACTGATTTTCTGCAATGTAAAAAACAAGCAAAAAATAGCAACTGGCACTGGGTCAATAGGTTAGTCCCAAAATGATATAAAGTTGCTATAACATGATTGTAAAACATCCAAGAATAATAATATATTGGCATGAATACTTCATAAATTATAGATAAGTTGGAGACGTATCAGCATCCCCAAGCTTAATTCCTACTCGTCATCGAGTAGGTAAATGGTAAAAGAAATAATTTATGAAGTGTGAATGCTAGCAAAGTGCACAAGTTTGATCAATGATAATTTCAATAACTTTTCCTAGCATCATAACAACAATTCCTTCTTATGAAACTTCTCATGTTATAGTGGCAACCAATTCACATGTTAAGGTTCAAACAATGAATTCTCTTGAAACCCAACAACCTATGTTCTCAGTCATCAAGCAATTGCAATTCAACTTATTCAATAGAGTTTAAGTAAGAGCTCCACATACTCAACCATCATATAGTCTTCTATGATTGCTAACACTTACCGCATACACATGAGCAAAACGTTTCAACCGGACACATAGAAAGATAGGGGCTTATTGTTTTGCCTCCCAATGTATTCACCTCAAGGGTGATGTCAACAATAATAACTCATGCTACCCATATTCAACTGGACATATCTGCCTAGATCTTTCCTCACCGCATGATGCTTGCCAAAAGAGAAAAATAAAAAGGAATAAAGAGGAATACTTTGACTCTTTGCATAAAAGTAACTACTGAAAGGTAAAATATAGGCCCTTCGCAGAGAGAAGCAGAGGTTGCCATGCACTTATTTGTTTGTATGATCAACCCCTTAGTGCAAAAGAACGTCATGTTATATTGCCCCTTGTGATAGCAACCTCTATTATGTAGTCTGTCGCTTTTATTGCTTTACCATCACAAGTTCGTACATCACTCAATTTTCTCTTACACTAAATGATCTTGCACTTTTAGAAGCAATTTGTATTGCCTTATTGCACCGATGACAACTTACTTGAAGGATCTTGCTCAATCCTTAGGTGGGTATGGTGGACTCTTGAAAATAAGATTTGGGTTTAAGGGTTTTTGGATGCACAAGTAGTATCTCTACTTGGTGCGGAATTTTGGCTAGCAAACATGGGGGGCAAGCACCACATGTTGAAGGATCTATGACAATATAACTTCTATGTCAATATGAACAAACATAAACCATTACATTGTCTTCCTTGTCCAACATCAACAACTTTGGCATATAATATTTTGATGGGGTCTCACAATCACAAAAGATTTCCATGATAGTGTATTTATAAGTGAAAGTTCTCTTCCTTATACTAATTATTCGTGAATTCCTTGTATGACCAATATTGTGATTGTCAAGCCTCGAAAGATTTCACTTTCTAAACCCAATGTGAAGCTACCACTAGGCATGATATGATTTCAACTTCATGACATTCAATTTATTCAACAATTTACTCATAGGATATAAGTGAAGCACAAGAGTAAATGACATAGAAAAGAGCTTCGTTGATGGGATGTGAATGTCGCTTACTTAGCTTCCCTGGAAACTATTTGAGGGCTCCATTTTATTTAAAAACTTTCAGATCTAAGAATTTTAGTAAAATAGCAAGCAAAGCAAAACAAAATGACATCTTAAGAATAGCACAACTCATGTGAAGAAGCAAAAACTTAGGCTCAACCGATACTAACGGATAATTGTTGAAGAGAAATGATAGGATGCCTACCGGGGCATCCCCAAGCTAAGATGCTTGAGACTTCTTGAAATATTATCTTGGGGTGCCTTGGGCATTCTTGATAACCCACAAGTATAGGGGACCGCAACAGTTTTCGATAAGTAAGAGTGTCGAACCCAACGAGGAGCTAAAGGCAGAACAAATATTCCCTCAAGTTCTATCGACCACTGATACAATTCTACGCACGCTTGATGTTCGCTTTACCTAGAACAAGAATGAAACTAGAAGTACTTTGTAGGTGTTGATGGATAGGTTTGCAAGATAATAAAGAGCATGTAAATAAAAAGTAGCAGCTGTTTAGATAAATACAGAACTAAGTTAGTTTTAGTAAAGAGCTTTTTCTTACGAGAAAGTTATTTGTCCCTAGGCAAACGATAACTAGACCGGTAATCGTTATTGCAATTTTATTTGAGGGAGAGGCATAAGCTAAGATACTTTTTCTACTTGGATCATATGCACTTATGATTGGAACTCTAGCAAGCATCCGCAACTACTAAAGATCATTAAGGTAAAACCCAACCATAGCATTAAAGTATCAAGTCCTCTTTATCCCATACGCAACAAACCCCTTACTCGGGTTTGTGTTTCAGTCACTCACGCAATCCACTATAAGTGCATCATGAACGTATTGCAACACCCTACAGCGGGGATCCCTCACGCTTGCGCGACACAGAGAGCACCATAGGACAACACCAATAATAAAACATGCAACGCAAACCAATCTTGATCATCAAATAGCCCATAGGACAAAACGGATCTACTCAAACATCATAGGATAGCCATACATCACTAGGAAATAATATATAGCATTTAGCACCATGTTTAGGTATAGATTACAGTGGGTAAGAGAGAGGTTACACCGCTGCATAGAGGGGGAAGAGTTGGTGATGATGGCGGTGAAGTTGTTGGTGAAGATTGCGGTGATGATGATGGCCACGGTAGCGTTCCGGCGCCACCGGAAGAGAAGGGGAGAGGGGGGCCCTTCGTCTTCTTCTTCCTTGACCTCCTCCCTAGATGGCAGAAGGGTTTCCCCTCTAGTCCTTGGCCTCCATGGCATGGGAGGGGCAAGAGCTCCTCCAAAATTCGATCTGTCTCTCTGTCTCTCTCTCTATTTCTGCGTTCTCAGATTTTGTCTCTCTGTCTCTCTCTATTTCTGCGTTCTCAGATTCTACCCTTTCACCGTTTCTTATATTCCCGGAGATTCGTAACTCCAATTGGGCTGAAATTTTAACACGATCTCTATCCGGATATTAGCTTTCTTGCGGCGAAAGAAGGGCATCAACCTCCTTACGGGGTGGCCACGAGGATCAGGGGCGCGCCCCCCTGCCTCGTGCCTCCCTCGACCACCGTCTCGCATGGATTTTTCTTCCCAAAAAACATATATATTGCAAAAAAATCTCTGTCAGTTTTTACCCCGTTTGGACTCCGTTTGACATGGATATTCTGTGAAACAAAAAACATGCAACAAACAGGAACTGGCACTAGGCACTGGATCAATATGTTAGTCCCAAAAATAGTATAGAAAGTTGCGAAAAGTACATGAAAGTTGTAGAATATTGGCATGGAACAATAAAAAATTATAGATACGGCGGAGACGTATCAGCATCCCCAAGCTTAATTCCTGCTCGTCCTCAAGTAGGTAAATGATAAAAAAGATAATTTTTGATGTGGAATGCTACCGAGCATAATCTTGATCACATATCTAATCATGGCATGAATATTAAGATACGAGTGATTCAAAGCAATAGTCTATCATTTGACATGAAAACAATAATACTTCAAGCCTACTAATAAAGCAATCATGTCTTTTCAAAATAACATGGCCAAAGAAAGTTATCCCAACAAAATCATATAGTTTGGCTATGCTCCATCTTCACCACACAAAATATTCAAATCATGCACAACCCCGATGACAAGCCAAGCAATTGTTTCATACTTTTGACGTTCTCAAACCTTTTCAACTTTCACGCAATATATGAGCATGAGCCATGGACATAACACTATAGGTGGAATAGAATGGTGGTTGTGGAGAAGACAAAAAGATGAAGATAGTCTCACATCAACTAGGTGTATCAATGGGCTATGAAGATGCCCATCAATAGATATCAATGTGAGTGAGTAGGGATTGCCATGCAACGGATGCACTAAGAGCTATGAGTGTATGAAAGCTCAGGCTGAAAACTAAGTGGGTGTGCATCCAACTTGCTTGCTCATGAAGACCTCGGGCATTTGAGGAAGCCCATCATCGGAATATACAAGCCAAGTTCTATAATGAAAATTCCCACTATTATATGAAAGTGATAACTCAAGAGACTCTCTATATGAAGAACGTGGTGCTACTTTGAAGCACAAGTGTGGAAAAAGGATAGTAGCATTGTCCCTTCTCTCTTTTTCTCTCATTATTTTTTTGGGCCTTCTTTTTTTTATGGACTTCTCTTTTTTTATTTTTTTCGTCCGGAGTCTCATCCCGACTTGTGGGGGGAATCATAGTCTCCATCATCCTTTCCTCATTGGGACAATGCTCTAATAATTATGATCATCACCCTTTTATTTACTTACAACTCAATATTACAACTCGATAATACAACAAAGATATGACTCTATATGAATGCCTCCGGCGGTGTACCGGGATGTGCAATGATCTAGCATAGCAATGATCTAGCGTAGCAATGACATCAAAAAACGGACAAGCCATGAAAACATCATGCTAGCTATCTTACGATCATGCAAAGCAATATGACAATGAATGCTCAAGTCATGTATATGATGATGATGGAAGTTGCATGGCAATATATCTCGGAATGGCTATGGAAATGCCATAATAGGTAGGTATGGTGGCTGCTTTGAGGAAGGTATATGGTGGGTTTATGGTACCGGCGAAAGTTGGGCGGTACTAGAGAGGCTAGCAATGGTGGAAGGGTGAGAGTCCGTATAATCCATGGACTCAACATTAGTCATAAAGAAGTCACATACTTATTGCAAAAGTTTATTAGCTATCGAAACAAAGTACTACACGCATGATCCTAGGGGGATAGATTGGTAGGAAAATACCATCGCTCGTCCCCGACCGCCACTCATAAGGAAGACAATCAATAAATAAATCATGCTCCGACTTCATCACACAACGGTTCACCATACGTGCATGCTACGGGAATCACAAACCTCAACACAAGTATTTCTACTAATCCACAACTACCCACTAGCATGAATCTAATATCACCATCTTTATATCGCACTACTATTGCAAGGAATCAAACATATCATATTCAGTTATCTACAAGTTTTATGTAGGATTTTATGACTAACCATGTGAATGACCAATTCCTGTCATCTCTCTAAATAGATATAAGTGAAGCAAGAGATTTTAATTCTTTCTACAAAAGATATGCCCACACTCTAACAAATATAAGTGAAGCAAAAGAGCATTCTACAAATGGCGGTTTTCTATGTAAAGAGAAACAGGCAATCCAAACTTCAAATGATATAAGTGAAGGACATGAAGCATTCTATAAAGCCATACTCAAAAGATATAAGTGAAGTGCATAGAGCATTCTATAAATCAACCAAGGAACATCTCATACCAGTAAGGTGCATAAAATAAAAATGAAAACTAATTGCAAAAGACGCTCCAAGATTGCACATATCGCATGAACGAAACGAATCCGAAAACATACCGATATTTGTTGAAGAAAGAGGGGATGCCTTCCGGGGCATCCCCAAGCTTAGACACTTGAGTCTCCTTGAATATTTACTTGGGGTTCCTAGGGAATCCCCAAGCTTGAGCTCTTTCCTTTCTTCCTTCTTCTCACATCGAGACCTCCTCGATCATCGAACACTATATACACACAAAACTTCAACAGAAAACTCGGTAAGATCCGTTAGTATAATAAAGCAAATCACTACTCTAAGTAATGTTGCAAACCAATTCATATTTTGTTTCTGCATTGTGTCTACTGTAATATAAGTTTTCCATGGATTAATCCACTGGTATAAATCGTTAGTTTCATCAAAACAAGCAAACTATGCATCAAAAACAGAATCTGTCTCAAACAGAACAGTTTGTAACAATATGAACATTCACCATACTTATGATACTTGAAACATTCTGCCAAAATTAGGAAAAATACAAAATTTGTATATAAAGACAGTGCAAAAAGAATCAGAACCATTTGACATTCCAGTAAAAAATGTAAAATCACGCACTACAGCCAAAGTTTCTGTCGTGCACCATACAAACCAATAAGCAAAGTAAACATCCTAAAGGCAAACCTTGGCACATTATTTTTATAATACAATGGAATTGTAAAGGGGATAATTATTTTTGTTGAAAAGTTCCTGTAATCAAGATTCACAAAGTTTTCGTGAGCATGAACAAAGTTCAAGGCTAGCTCCCACTTCAACAATGCTCGTCTTTCTCACTTTCGCTTTCCTTTTTTGAAAAAGTTTTAGGTTCCCCTCTTTATTTTTTTGTTGTTTTTAAACTATATAAAAGCACTCAACAGAAGTAAATTACTCTCTAAAACTTCCGGGTTGTCTCCCTGGCAGCGCTTTCTTTAAAGCCATTAAGCTAGGCATATAGTGCTCAAATAATGAATCCACCCGGATCCCAAGGTATATCAAAGCCAATTTTAATTAACAATGATTTGTAATTTAGTAGTGGGCACAAAGTAACATATATCATGAAACAACGAAGTCTAACTCTCTTCCTATGCATCGGCATGTCATAAAAGAACAATTCATGCACACAAAGTAAAGGCTAATGCATAGTATAAACAGTTTCTTGCAATTTTACCATGTTGGAGACATAGAGAGGTGGAGATATAGTTCCTCTCTCATAATAATTGCAAGTAGGAGCAGCAAGCACATGCATATTATATTCATCAAAATCGTCATGTGTAATAGTAAAACGCAACCCATCAATATAATCCTTAATAAGTGCAAACTTCTCCGATATAGTGTAGTCGGGAGAATTCAAAAAGATAATAGGACTATCATGCGTGGGTGCAATAGCAACAATTTCATATTTAACATAAGGAACTATAGCAAGTTCATCTCCATAAGCATAATTCATATTGGCATCTTGGCCACAAGCATAGCAAGCATCATCAAAAAGGGATATTTCAAAAGATTAACGGGATCATAACAATCATCATAGCAATCATCCTTCGGTAAGCACGAAGGGAAATTAAACAATGTATGAGTTGAAGAGTTACTCTCATTAGAAGGTGGGCACGGGTAGCTAATCCGCTCTTCCTCCTTTTCTTCTTCGCTCTCCTCATCATCTTTTTCATCCAATGAGCTCACAGTTTCATCAATTTCTTCTTCCATAGACTCCTGCAAAATATTAGGCTCTTCTTGGACAGCGGAGACTTTCTCAATAAACACATCAATATCGGAATTGATTTCATAATTCTCATAGCAACATTTAAGGATAGCTAAATTTTCAGGTCTATAAATTGAATATTCAAAATTTTCACACTCTTTAAACAAAGATTCAATTTCATAAGCACCCATAAAAGCAACAAATTCTTCTATTTATTCCACATCATAGTAATCATATATACCATTAGCATAAGAAGCCAAGGTTTATTATTAAATTTGCATGAAAAGGGAAGGTGTGGAGCCTTCATCCTAGAGCAACAAGTATAATCATATCTCAAGCATAGTTGCCTAGCATACCAATACAACATATAAATTTGATCCCATAATAGTTTCCCTTTTTGAGTCAAGCGATAATCCCTAAAGTATTCACGTTGATCCAACGTGTCTCCCATTATATAATTGAACGGGGTTTTCTCAGGATTATCAAAGTAGTACATGATATCTTTCACATAATGAGAATCGAGGGTTTTAGGAGGTTCCCCATCTCCATGAGTAGCAGGTACACCTAATTTTTTTTGGTATTTCGTGCTCCATATCCATAACTAAAGATAGAGAACAACTTAGAACAACGAATAAAAATTACTTAGTGATAAAGCAAACAAGCACACACGAGAATATTCACCCCATGCTATGACTCCCCGGCAACGGCGCCAGAAAAAGGTCTTGATAACCCACAAGTATAGGGGATCGCAACAGTTTTTGATAAGTAAGAGTGTCGAACCCAACGAGGAGCTAAAGGCAGAACAAATATTCCCTCAAGTTCTATCGACCACCGATACAACTCTACGCACGCTTGATGTTCGCTTTACCTAGAACAAGTATGAAACTAGAAGTACTTTGTAGGTGTTGATGGATAGGTTTGCAAGATAATAAAGAGCATGTAAATAAAAAGTAGGGGCTGTTTAGATAAAGACACAACTAAGTTAGTTTTAGTAAAGAGCTTTTTGTTACGAGAAAGTTATTTGTCCCTAGGCAAACGATAACTAGACCGGTAATCATTATTGCAATTTTATTTGAGGGAGAGGCATAAGCTAAGATACTTTCTCTACTTGGATCATATGCACTTATGATTGGAACTCTAGCAAGCATCCACAACTACTAAAGATCATTAAGGTAAAACCCAACCATAGCATTAAAGTATCAAGTCCTCTTTATCCCATGCGCAACAACCCCCTTACACGGGTTTGTGTTTCAGTCACTCACGCAACCCACTATAAGAGAATCATGAACATATTGCAACACCCTACAGCGGGGATCCCTCACGCTTGCGCGACACGGAGAGCACCATAGGACAACACCAATAATAAAACATGCAACTCAAACCAATCTTGATCATCAAATAGCCCATAGGACGAAACTGATCTACTCAAACATCATAGGGTAGCCATACATCACTGGGATAGCATTGAGCACCATGTTTAGGAAGAGATTATAGCGGGTAAGAGAGAGAGGTTACACCGCTGCATAGAGGGGGAAGAGTTGGTTATGATGGCGGTGAAGATTGCGGTGATGATGATGGCCACGGCAGCGTTCCGGCGCCACCGGAAGAGAAGGGGAGAGGGGGCCCCTTTGTCTTCTTCTTCCTTGACCTCCTCCCTAGATGGGAGAAGAGTTTCCCCTCTAGTCCTTGGCCTCCATGGCATGGGAGGGGCGAGAGCTCCTCCGAGATTCGATCTGTCTCTTTGTCTCTCTCTATTTCTGCGTTCTTATATTCTACCCTTTCACCGTTTCTTATATTCCTGGAGATTCGTAACTCCGGTTGGGCTGAAATTTTAACACGATCTCTATCCGGATATTAGCTTTCTTGCCGCGAAAGAAGGGCATCAACCGCCTTACGAGGTGGCCTTGAGGGTCAGGGGCGCACCCCCCTGCCTCATGCCTCCCTCGAGCACCGTCTCGTGTGGATTTTTCTTCCCAAAAAGCATATATATTGCAAAAAAAACTCTGTTAGTTTTTATCCCGTTTGGACTCCGTTTGATATGGATATTCTGCGAAACAAAAAACATGCAACAAACAGGAACTGGCACTAGGCACTGGATCAATATGTTAGTCCCAAACATAGTATAAAAAGTTGCCAAAATTATATGAAAGTTGTAGAATATTGGCATGGAACAATCAAAAAAATATAGATACGGCGGAGACGTATCAGAATCCCCAAGCTTAATTCCTGCTCGTCCTCGAGTAGGTAAATGATAAAAAAGATAATTTTTGATGTGGAATGCTACCTATCATAATCTTGATCACATATCTAATCATGGCATGAATATTAAGATACGAGTGATTCAAAGCAATAGTATATCATTTGACATAAAAACAATAATACTTCAAGCCTACTAATAAAGCAATCATGTCTTTTCAAAATAACATGGCCAAAGAAAGTTATCCCAACAAAATCATATAGTCTGGCTATGCTCCATCTTTACCACACAAAATATTCAAATCATGCACAACCCTGATGACAAGCCAAGCAATTGTTTCATACTTTTGACGTTCTCAAACCTTTTCAACTTTCATGCAATACATGAGCGTGAGCCATGGACATAACACTATAGGTGGAATAGAATGGTGGTTGTGGAGAAGACAAAAAGATGAAGATAGTCTCACATCAACTAGGCGTATCAACGGGCTATGAAGATGCCCATCAATAGATATCAATGTGAATGAGTAGGGATTGCCATGCAACGGATGCACTAAGAGCTATAAGTGTATGAAAGCTCAGACTGAAAACTAAGTGGGTGTGCATCCAACTTGCTTGCTCATGAAGACCACGGGCATTTGAGGAAGCCCATCATCGGAATATACAAGCCAAGTTCTATAATGAAAATTCCCACTATTATATGAAAGTGATAACTCAAGAGACTCTCTATATGAAGAACATGGTGCTACTTTGAAGCACAAGTGTGGAAAAAGGATAGTAGCATTGTCCCTTCTCTCTTTTTCTCTCATTATTTTTTTTGGGCCTTCTTTTTTTATGGACTTCTCTTTTTTATTTTTTTAATAAATTTTTTTATTTATTTCGTCCGGAGTCTCATCCCGACTTGTGGGGGAATCATAGTCTCCATCATCCTTTCCTCATTGGGACAATGCTCTAATAATTATGATCATCACACTTTTATTTACTTACAATTCAATATTACAACTCAATAGTAGAACAAATATATGACTCTATATGAATGCCTCCGGCGGTGTACCGGGATGTGCAATGATCTGGCGTAGCAATGACATCAAAAAACGGACAAGCCATGAAAACATCATGCTAGCTATCGTACGATCATGCAAAGCAATATGACAATGAATGCTCAAGTCATGTATATGATGATGATGGAAGTTGCATGGCAATATATCTCGGAATGGCTATGGAAATGCCATAATAGGTAAGTATGGTGGCTGTTTTGAGGAAGGTATATGGTGGGTTTATGGTACCGGCAAAAGTTGCGCAGTACTAGAGAGGCTAGCAATGGTGGAAGGGTGAGAGTGTGTATAATACATGGACTCAACATTAGTCATAAAGAACTCACATATTTATTGCAAAAGTCTATTAGCTATCGAAACAAAGTACTACGCGCATGCTCCTAGGGGGATAGATTGGTAGGAAAAGACCATCGCTCGTCCCCGACCGCCACTCATAAGGAAGACAATCAATAAATAAATCATGCTCCGACTTCATCACATAACGGTTCACCATACGTGCATGCTACGGGAATCACAAACCACAACACAAGTATTTTTACTAATCCACAACT
The DNA here is from genome assembly GCA_034509565.1 of Triticum monococcum. Lineage (NCBI taxonomy): Eukaryota > Viridiplantae > Streptophyta > Magnoliopsida > Poales > Poaceae > Triticum > Triticum monococcum. The sequence continues at coordinate 113,942,835 of CM067843.1, forward strand.
ACCCACTAGCATGACTCTAATATCACCATCTTTATATCGCAAAACTATTGCAAGGAATCAAACATATCATATTCAGTATACATGTTTAGGAAGATATTACAGCGGGTAAGAGAGAGAGAGAGAGAGAGAGAGAGAGAGGTTACACCGCTGCATAGAGGGGGAAGAGTTAGTGATGATGGCGGTGAAGTTGTTGGTGAAGATTGCGGTGATGATGATGGCCACGGCAGCATTCCGGCACCACCGGAAGAGAAGGGGAGAGGGGGCCCCTTTGTCTTCTTCTTCCTTGACCTCCTCCCTAGATGGGAGAAGGGTTTCCCCTCTGGTCCTTGGCCTCCATGGCATGGGAGGGGCGAGAGCCCCTCCGAGATTGGATATGTTTCTCTGTCTCTCTCTATTTCTGCGTTCTCAGATTCTATCCTTTCACCGTTTCTTATATTCCCAGAGATTCGTAACTCCGATTGGGCTGAAATTTTAACACGATCTCTATCCGGATATTAGCTTTCTTACCCTGAAAGAAGGGCATCAACCGCCTTAAGGGGTGGCCACGCGGGTCAGGGGCGCGCCCCCCTGCCTCGTGCCTCCCTCGAGCACCATCTCGCGTGGATTGTTCTTCCCAAAAAAACATACATATTGCAAAAAAAAATCTCTGTCAGTTTTTATCCCGTTTGGACTCCGTTTGATATGGATATTCTGCAAAACAAAAAACATGCAACAAACAGGAACTGGCACTGGGTGCTGGATCAATATGTTAGTCCCAAAAATAGTATAAAAAGTTGCCAAAAGTATATGAAAGTTGTAGAATATTGGCATGGAACAATCAAAAATTATAGATACGACGGAGACATATCAGGCATCCCCAAGCTTGAGATTTTGTGTCTCCTTAATTCTTCTCATATCACGGGTTTCCTAAATCTCAAAAGCTTCATCCACACAAAACTCAACAAGAACTCGTGAGATAAGTTAGTATAAACCAATGCAAAAACCTTATCATTCTCTACTGTAGAAAATCACTAAAATTATAATTCAAAATTGCATACCAAATGCCTCTGCATATTTAATACTCCTATCCTCAAATAGAATCATTAAACAAGCAAACATATGCAAACAATGCAAACATAACAGCAATCTGCCAAAACAGTATAGTCTGTAAAGAATGCAAGAGTAACAATACTTCCCTAACTCCAGAAGTTATGAAAATTTACTGTACTGTAGAAAATTTATCCTATCTCATTTTGCAAAAAGTTTCAGCATTTTATCACATTCTGAATTTTCTAGGGAATTTTTGCAATAGAAAGAAACTTTCTGTTTTCAAACAGCAACATGTAGACTTGTAAAATAAGCATAGTAAAGGCTATCAATGCCACTTTTATTGAAATAAATTTGCAAACCATTATTCTAAATAACAGCAAGCAAATCCTAACAAAATAAATTGACGCTCCAAGCAAAACACATATCATGTGACGAATGAAAACATAGCTCCAAGTGAGGTTACCGATAATGTTGGAGACGAAAGAGGGGATGCCTTCCGGGGCATCCCCAAGCTTAGTTGCTTGGATGTTCCTTGAATATTTCCTTGGGGTGCCTTGCCAATCCCCAAGCATAGGTTCTTGTCACTCCTTATTCTCCTCATATCGATATCTCACCCAAAACATGAAAACTTAAATCACACAAAACTTAATGGAACTTTGTGAGATAGGTTAGTATGATAAAGAGCAAACCAATCCACTTTTGGTACTGCCAAAGACAAGATTCATAATTGTTATCATACAATTCCTACTATATCATATCATTTCTACAATTTATATTGAGCAATATAAGCCATAGAAACTAGAAAACAAGCAAACTATGCATTGAAAACAGAATCTATCAAAAACAGAATAGTTTATAGTAACCTGTACCCAAACCATACTTCTTCTACTCAAAAATTCTAAAAAAATAGGACAACCTGAGCAATTTTTATATTAATCTTCTGCAAAAAGAATCAACTCAATATCACTCTTCTGTTAAAAAGTAGAATTATTTTTTGTGAGCGCAAAAGTTTATGTTTTTCAGCAAGATCAAAGCAACTATCACCCAACAAGATCCTAAAGGCTTTACTTGGCACTTTATTGAAACAAAAGCAATAAAACATGATTACTACAGTAACATAAGCATGTGAACACACAAAAACAGTAGGTAAAAGTGTTGGTTTGTCTCCCAACAAGCGCTTTTCTTTAATGTCTTTTAGCTAGGCATGATGATTTCAATGAACAATCCACCAGGGCGCGCCAGGAGGCTCAGGCGCACCCTGGTGGGTTGTGCCCACCTCGGGTGCCCCCGAACTGCCTCTTTGCTCTATAAATACCCAATATTCTAGAAACCCTAGGGGGAGCGACGAAATATTCATCCAGCCGCTGCAGAGTCCAGAACCACCAGATCCAATCTAGACACCATCTCGGATGGGGTTCACCACCTCCATTCGTGCCTCTCCGATGATGTGTGAGTAGTTCCTTGTATACCTTCGGGTCCATAGTTAGTAGCTAGATGGCTTCATCCCTCTCTCTCTTGATTCTCAATACAATGGTCTCTTGCAGATCCATATGATGTAACTCTTTTTGTGGTGTGTTTGTTGGGATCTGATGAACTTCGAGTTTATGGTCAGTTATATCTTTTTATATCCATGAAAGTTATTTGAGTCTCTTTGATATCTTATATGCATGATTGCTTACAGACTCGTATTTCTTCTCTGATATTTGGGTTTTGTTTCGCTAACTTGATCTATTTATCTTGCAATGTGAAGAGGTGATTTGTAGTGGGTTCGATCTTACGGTGCTTGATCCCAGTGACAGAAAGGGAAACGACACATATGTATCGTTGCTACTAAGGATAAAACTATGGGGTCTATCTCTACATAGATAGATCTTATCTACATCATGTCATCGTTCTTATTGCATTACTCTGTTTCTCCATGAACTTAATACACTAGATGCTTGCTGGATAGTGGTCGATGTGTGGAGTAATAGTAGTAGATGTAGGCAGGAGTCGGTCTACTAATCTTGGACGTGATGCCTATATAATGATCATTGCCTGGATATCGTCATAATTATTTGAAGTTATATCAATTGCCCAACAGTAATTTGTTTACCCACCATTTGATATTTTCCTTGAGAGAAGCCACTAGTGAAACCTATGGCCCCCGGGTCTTCTTTCTCATATATTTGCCTTTGCAATCTATTTTCCTTTACTTTTCTTTTCAGATCTACTAAACCAAAAACCGAAAAATACTTTGCTACATTTTTCCTTATTTATTTTATTTAGCGTTTGATCTATCAATTTACTACAAATTTATCTCACGTCCGTTCGCCACTTGAGGCATCGTACCCCGAAAGGGATTGACAACCCCTTTAACACGTCAGGTTGCGAGGATTTGTTATCTGTGTGCAGGGGATGTTTACATTGTGTTGCTTGGTTCTCCTACTGATTCAATAACCTTGGTTTCATATCTGAGGGAAATACCTACCGCCGTTGTGTTGCATCATCCCTTCCTCTTTGGGGAAATATCGACGTAGCTTCAAGCGACATCAAAAGGAATTTCTGGCGCCATTGCCGGGGAGGATCTTCAACATATACTAGGTTCCTAATCAAAAATCTCATATCCTCGCAAATTACATTATTCATTTGCCTCTCGTTTTCCTCTCCCCCAGTTCACAAAAATTTGTTGTTTTATTCGCCTCTCTTTTCCGACCGCTTTTTTCTCGCCAGATCTGTTCTTTGCAATCATGAGTGATTTCGATATGGCACCAACAGATGATGGCCTAATGATGACCCACAAGTATAGGGGATCTATCGTAGTCCTTTCGATAAGTAAGAGTGTAGAACCCAACGAGGAGCAGAAGGAAATGATAAGCGTTTTCCAACAATGTATTCTCTGCAAGTACTGAAATAAGTGGTAACAGATAGTTTTGTGATAAGATAATTTGTAACGAGCAACAAGTAACAAAAGTAAATAAGGTGCAGCAAGGTGGCCCAATCCTTTTTGTAGCAAAGGACAAACCTGGACAAACTCTTATAAGATGTAAAGCGCTCCCGAGGACACATGGGAATATCGTCAAGCTAGTTTTCATCACGTTCAAATGATTCGCGTTCGGTACTTTGATAATTTGGTATGTGGGTGGACCGGTGCTTGGGTATTGTCCTTACTTGGACAAGGATCCCACTTATGATTAACCTCTATTGCAAGCATCCGCAAATACAACAAAAGTATTAAGGTAAACCTAATCATAGCATGAAACATATGGATCCAAATCAGCCCCTTACGAAGCAACACATAAAGTAGGGTTTAAGCTTCTGTCACTCTAGCAACCCATCATCTACTTATTACTCCCCAATGCCTTCCTCTAGGCCCAAATAATGGTGAAGTGTCATGTAGTCGACGTTCACATAACACCACTAGAGGAGAGACAACATACATCTCATCAAAATATCGAACGAATGCCAAATTCACATGACTACTAATAGCAAGACTTCTCCCATGTCCTCAGGAACAAAAGTAACTACTCACAAAGCATAAACATGTTCATAATCAGAGGGGTATTAATATGCATATAGGATCTGAACATATGATCTTCCACCAATTAAACCAACTAGCATCAACTACAAGGAGTAATTCACACTACTAGCAACCTACTAGCACCAATCCCGGACTTGGAGACAAGAATTGGATAGAAGAGATGGACTAGGGTTTTGAGGTGAGATGGTGCTGATGAAGATGTTGATGGAGATTGCCCTCTCCCGATGAGAGGAGCGTTCGTAATGATGATGGCGATGATTTCCCCATCCGGGAGGGAAGTTTCCCTAGCAGAACAGCTCCGCCAGAGCCCTAGATTGGTTCCGCCAAGGTTCCGCCTCATGGCGGCGGAGTTTCATTCGAGAATATGGCTTATGATTTTTTTCCCATCGAAATACTCCATATAGCAGAAGATGGCCACCGGAGGGCCACCAAGGGGCCCACGAGGTAGGGGGCGCGCCCAGGGGGTAGGGTGCGCCCCTCACCCTCGTGGGAAGGGTGTGGCCCCCCTGGTGAAGTTCTTGCTCTCAATATTTTTTATATATTTGGAAAACATCTTCCGTGAAGTTTCAGGACTTTTGGAGCTATGCAGAATAGGTCTCTAATATTTGCTCCTTTTCCAGCCCAGAATCCCAGCTGCCAGCATTCTCCCTCTTTATGTAAACCTTGTAAAATAAGAGAGAATAGGCATAAGTATTGTGACATAATGTGTAATAACAGCCTGTAATGCAATAAATATTGATATAAGAGCATGATGCAAAATGGACGTATCAACTCCCCCAAGCTTATACCTCGCTTGTCCTCAAGCAAAAAGTCGAAATCAAAAAATATGTCCATATGTTTAGAGATAGAGGTGTCGATAAAAATAAAATACGGACATGAGGGCATCATGATCTTTCTTAGAACAACAAATTATATAATTCTTGTCATATGGTCTCTAATGCTAGAGTAATAATTCAATCACAATATCAAGTATGAAACGTAAACTTCATTGAAAACTAACAAACTACAATCTCAGTCATAGAAGAAATTGCAATTTATCATAGCATAGGAAAGAGTCAATGTATAAGAGCTTTTCAGCAAGTCCACATACTCAACTATCATATAATCTTTCACAATTGCTGACACTCACGCAATACTTATGGGTATGGAGTTTTAATCGGACACAAAGAAAGATAGGGTCAGGGAGTCCTGGATTGGGGGGTCTCCGGACAACCGGACTATATCCTTTGGCAGGGCTGTTGGACTATGAAGATACAAGATTGAAGACTTCGTCCCGTGTCCGGATAGGACTCTACTTGGCGTGGAAGGCAAGCCAGGCAATACGGATATGAATATCTCCTCCTTTGTAACCGACCTTCTGTAACCCTAGTGTAACATCCCAAATTTTCAATTTGGAATGTTATACATTAGATCATCAATGCATATCATATTTTAATTTGCATTTTGGTTGATCCTAGAAATTCTACGCAACTCAATGACCCACGGAGAGAGTTGGGGATTTCGTTATTTTCATATCTGAGTTTTCTCAAATTTTGAGAATAGGATCATTTGATTTTATTTATTTTATCGTCAATTATTTCTATTACAAAAATATGAGAGAGGGAATACAACGACTTTCCCAAAATAGAGAAATATTGAGGATTTAATAATAAAATGAAATAAGATTTTATTTCGGAGTTTTTCGGTGTTTTATTTGAATTTAGGAAAAATGTGCGTTTTTCAAAATTGCATTTAGGGCCCAAATAAATGTTCACCTTGTGCGGCTTGATTTTAGAAGCCCGTGAAAATTTATTTCGGAATTTTTGGAGTCCGTTTAGTATTTCTTTTTATTTTTCTTCTGAGCAGAATAAAAAAACGAACTGACTTCGGGCCGTACCCGAGCGGGACACTGCCCGGGGGCAGCCTTTAAATAGTGCCGCCCGGAGCCGCCCCAGCCCATCAGCCCCACCTCGATCCGCTGCCTCGTTTTCCGTGCCGCAAAAAAGAGAAAAAAAATCAGCGTTCGTCGTTTTTCTTTTTCTCGGATTAAATCCGCGATTTTTCTGATCGCGATTCCTGATCCAATTTTCGTTTTAGTTTAACTTTTCGCTCGTTTATCGGAATCAGGCGACTCAAGTGCCTGGAGTTTCGTCTCGAAACTCTCTATTCGTTTAACCAACTTAAACAGGTTTTTGCTATTGTAAAATTTGCGCTAGATCCAGATTAGTAGAACGAAGTTGTTTTCTTTCGCCGTTTGACTTTCGTTGTTTCGTTCGATTTGATTTTTTTTGCCAACCGGAGTTCTTAAGTTGAACCTTCTGGTAAGATCTTTTATTTGAGTTTTACCTGTGCATTAGATGAGTACTTATTGTATGCTTGTTTGTTTGTCTGCGATAGAATACCCGGAGTGCGCCGCCTATTACTTCGAATCATTAGGTTTCGCGGATCATCAGCAAGGCAAGTAACACTTTGATCATTCCTTTTCTACTACCCAGTTTTATTGCATTAGATCAATCCTCACACATTGCATGGTTAGGATCTAATTAAATTGTGGGATGGGAAGTAGATGAGGTAGTACCTATTACCTGTTTATTATCAAACCTTTGGGAGTTACTTCTACGTTTGCTTATTATGCCATGCTATGCTAGTAGACGTGGTTTGGGTGAGTGAAATCCATGACAGATGTGAGATTATTAATTAATGGTTTATCTAAGGTGGCAACTTAAACACACATCTAGGTGGATTGAGGCACCTGGGTATTCCAGGACTTGGCTGTTTTCTTTTGGACCACCACCCAGGCTCAAAGGGATCATGAGACTATTCATACTAGAAACTTCAGTGTGCAGCCACAAGCTATTATGGGCTCTAGCATAGTTGACTAAGTCGTGCGAACTCTTACAGTGGTAAACTAGCAGATGTAGGGGATGTAGGTGGTACGGTCTACCCATCGTAAGGTGCTAGCGCTTCTGAAAGACTATGTCTCGGTCATCCGTCTTCTCAAACACCATGTAGTGCGAGAAACCAAACGGAGGCGATCGAGTCTTGTGGGGAAAAGTGCGCAAGCCTCTGCAGAGTGTAATAAACTAATCATGGTTAGCCGTGTCCCCGGTTATGGACATCTTGAGTATCTAGTACCTGGATTATCATGTGAATCTCATCACGTTACTTTAAATGAATATTGTTGGGTTTTCATGATGTTATTTAATTGGGATTGAGAATGCTGTCAACCATTCTCAATGTTTAACAACTACCATGATAGTTAAATAAATTTATTCCTTTGAAGTAGGGAAAAATTGGCTTTATGCAAAACTGTAACCATAGAGCTTTCCACCAGCCAAATATGCATATAGTATAGTTGTTTCATTCCATTACTATCTATGTGTTACCTTGCTAGCATATTCCATGTGCTGACCCGTTTCGGGCTGCAATGTTAATGTTGCAGACTTTTCAGACGATGATTAAGGAGTTTTTAGGTCATGGTTCTATACTCAGTGATGCCGTTGGAGTTGATGGACTCACTTATCTTCGAAGCCTTCCGCTGTTATCGTATCAATTATAATAAGTTCTCTATTGAGACCCTCGATGTAATAAGTGTGTGATTGCTACTCTATTATAAATCCTCCGAGTACTGTGTGGTGTCAGCATTACTGATCCAGGGATGACACTGGAGCACAGAGATCAGACTTTTTGAGGTTTGGTCGCTACAGAGATGGTATCAGAGCACACGCTGACTGTAGGACACGACCACTAAGTTAAAGCCATAGATCACTATTCTCTCCTCATTTTCTAACTCCTCATCTTTTCTACTCTTTAGGATGAAGGACGCAAAGATTAAGTACGCTCAACCCGATGAAGGCACACCTTTTGGATTTCACTTGAAGAAGTCACCAAGTACCTAAACATTGGATTACCAAGTTTCACGGGAACCTTCAACGCCACTCTACGTGAAGAGGAGCGCTGGAAGATTCAAGCTCACGTTCCGGGAAGGACATTCACGCCAATCACGAAGCCCATAGATAGTGTTTTCAATGCACCAACCTGGAGTCTAGGAAAGAGCATGGCAGCCCATATCACCATAGGACGCATTGGAGAAGTTTATCAAGAAGACCTCAAGGACACTATCTACCAGATTTGCGGACGCCGAGATGAACAATGGGAGTTAGTCACCACCAAGAAGGATAGATCCATTGCATCATTTATCCAGGAGTTAAACTAGCATAGTCGATGCCACGAGAACCAGGTGTGCAATGATATTATAGAGTTGAAGAATGCGAAGACAAGGATCATCGAGTTAGAAGGAGAACCGAAGGCTACACGCAAGGACTACATGGACGAGATCGTAGCTCTAGCAAGACACAACTGCGATCTTAAGCAAGAGATAGAAGAACTCAAGAGGGAGTTAGCATCCAGGAAGGAAGACATGTACGTCGCATGTCCGGACAAGTACATCATCATCGACGACACCGATTCAGATCCAAGTGAACCCGACTTTGAAGACGAAGCTGGAGCAGACATCATGGAGTCTTCCACCGGTTCAAATTTCTAGATGACCACCAAATATTAGTAGTATTCCCCCCCCCCCCATGTATACACTATAGTTCGAGCACTTTTGCGATAGCTAGATCGATTGTAAGCCCTTGTTTGAATTGAATGAAGTGATTTTGTGTGAATTTGCTCATGTGCATTGGGGTAGTGTTTTCTCTTTAGACCTCATTCTATCCTTATTTCTCGTCTTTTCTAAACCCTCAGATGCCTCCGAGATGTGACAATGGATTTCCACCGGAGCTCACCCAGTTGATCCAGCAGCAGAATCAATTGATGCAGATGTTAGTCCAGAATTAGCAAAACAATAACAACAACCCACCACCACCACCACCCCCTGTTGACCACTTAGCCCGTTTCCTTAGGCTAAATCCGCCGGTGTTTTCTAGTAGCATCGAGCCGATAATAGCAGACGATTGGCTATAGGAAGGGAGTTGACCACTGCAGGATGCACGGATGGTGAGAAAGTGAAGTTTGCCGCACATCAGTTAGAAGGACCCACGGCAGCATGGTGGGAGAATTTCACAGCCACCTTCCCAGTTGACACTGTCACATGGGATCAGTTTCAGCAAGCTTTCCGCACTGCACATGTTTCAGCAGGAGCTATGGCCATGAAGAAGCGTGAGTTTCGCAACTTACGCCAAGGAGGAAGGACAGTTGGCCAGTATGTTGACGACTTCAGCAAGCTAGCACGTTATGCCCCAGATGACGTTGCTACGGATGCAACCAAGCAGGAGAAGTTTCTGGAAGTACTGAATGATGAGTTAAGCATGCAGTTGATGGTAGGAAGTTTCAACAAGTACCAGGAGTTGGTAGATCGTGCCATCATGATTGAAGGGAAGCAACAGCAGATTGAGAACCGCAAGAGGAAGTATGGACAGGGGAAGTATAACTCTGGAGCCCAGCAGAAGCCCTGTTTTACCCCTAAATCAGGATTTCAGTTTCAGCATACCCATGGAGGAGGTAGTTCGCACAACCACAATGGCCACAAGAATGGTAATGGGAATGGAGGAAGCAACGGCCAGAATCGGACCATCCCATCAACCCCATCCAAGAGAGATCTGAGTCAAGTCACCTGTTTCAAGTGTTCCAAGACCGGACATTATGCCAATGAATGTCCTGAAGGCCAGAATGGAAATGGCAATGGAAGCTCAGGGAAGAAGCCGAACCCTTTCAATAGGGGACAGGTGAACCACGTTAACATGGAGGAGGTTGAAGATCAGCCGGATGCAGTAATCGGTAAGTTTTTGGTTAAGTCATTTACCGCACTCGTTCTTTTCGATACTGGTGCATCGCATTCATACATATCAAGGGGATTTGTGGAAAAATATAGCCTGCCCACTAGGATTCTTAAAATACCTATGCTAGTAAGTTCGCCAGGAGCAGAATACATGGCCAGTCAAGGATGTTTTCAAGTGCCATTAAGCATAGGAAGGCATGTTTTCCCAACAGATTTGATTATTCTGGAATCCCAAGGTTTGGATGTAATTCTTGGTATGGATTGGCTGTCGATGTATGGAGGAAACATCGATTGTGCTAGTAAGTCAATTTTGCTTACAACGCTAGAAGGAAGAAGGATGAAGTATGTATCCCGGCATGTGCCAAATAGGACACAAGTAAACTGCCTAACAGGAGTTGTGCAGGAGGAAGTACCAGTGGTAAAGGATTTTCCTGATGTATTTCCTGAAGAGTTGCCAGGCATGCCACCGGATAGAGACATTGAGTTTTTGATTGAGTTATTGCCAGGTACAGGCTCAATATCAAAGAGACCATACCGGATGCCAGCAAAGATTTGGTAGAAATTAAGAATCAGATTAAGGAGTTACTGGAGAAGGGTTACATACGCCCAAGTTCTTCGCCTTCGGGATCACCCGTACTTCTAGTGGAGAAGAAGGATGGATCATTAAGGATGGTTGTTGATTACCATGATTGAATGAAGTAACCATCAAGAACAAGTACCCACTGCCAATGATTAATGATCTGTTTGATCGTTTGCAAGGAGCTAACGTGTTTTCCAAGATCGATTTGCGATCAGGGTACCACCAGTTGAAGATTCGAGAACAGGATATTCCCAAGACAGCATTCACCACAAGATATGGATTGTATGAGTTTACCGTTATGTCATTTGGATTGACTAACGCACCTGCCTATTTTATGAACCTGATGAACAAAGTGTTTATGGAGTTTTTGGATAAGTTCGTCGTAGTGTTCATTGATGATATCCTGGTTTATTCAAAGAATGAAGAAGAGCATAAGGAACATTTGCGTTTGGTTTTGGAGAAACTAAGGGAACATCAGTTATATGCCAAATTTAGCAAATGTGAGTTTTGGTTGAACGAAGTAGGATTCCTCGGACACGTTATATCCGAGGAAGGGATAGCAGTTGACCCCTCAAAGGTTGAGACCGTAACCGAATGGGAAGCACCAATGACAGTTGGAGAGATCTGGAGTTTTCATGGACTCGCAGGATACTACCAGAGATTCATTGAGAACTTTTCAAAGATTGCGAAGCCTATGACGGAGTTGTTGAAGAAGGATACCAAGTTCAATTGGACTAAGGAGTGTGAGGCTAGTTTCCAGGAATTGAAGAAACGATTGCTTACCTCACCAGTGTTGATTTTGCCAGAGCAGACCAAGGATTATGAGGTATATTGCGACGCTTCACGTCGAGGACTTGGAGCAGTGCTTATGCAGGAAGGGAGAGTTGTTTCGTATGCTTCACGACAACTAAAGCCTCATGAGTTGAATTAAGCCACCCATGATTTGGAGTTAGCAGCCGTAGTGCATGCATTGAAGACATGGAGACATTTCCTCATTGAAAATCATTGTGAGGTGTACACGGATCACAAGAGTTTGAAGTACATTTTCACGCAGAAGGAGTTGAATCTCAGCCAAAGGAGATGGTTGGAGCTCATCAAGGATTATGATATGAGATTGCATTACCATCCCGGTAAAGCTAATGTAGTAGCTGATGCATTGAGCCGTAAGAGCCATGTCAATACGTTAATAACAGAAGAAATACCCAAGGAGTTAGCAGAAAACCTTCGTGAACTAAGTTTAGAGATAGTTCCGAAAGGCTATGTAGCAGCATTGGAGATTCAGTCAACATTGATGGATAAAATCAGAGAAGCTCAGAAATCTGACAAGGAGATTGCTTCTATAAAGGAGAAACTGAGCAAAGGAAAAGCAAAGGGATTTCGTGAGGATGAGCACGATACCCTATGGTTTGAGGACCGTGTTTCTGGGACAAATGACCCGGAGATCAGGAAGTTGATTCTACAAGAGGCACATGATTCACCATATTCGATTCACCCAGGAAATACCAAGATGTATTTGGATTTGAAGGAGACATTCTGGTGGACCGGAATGAAGAAGGATATTGCAGCCTATGTAGCAGTTTGTGATGTATGTCATAGAGTAAAGGCAGAGCATCAGAAGCCAGTCGGATTGTTGCAACCATTGCCGATACCCAAATGGAAGTGGGATAAGATAGGCATGGATTTTATCACAGGACTACCCAGGACGAAAGCAGGCTATGACTCGATATGGGTAGTAGTTGATCGTTTGACGAAGGTAACACATTTCATTCCAGTTAAGACCACTTACACCAGTGCTAAGTTGGCAAAGATAGACATGACTAGGATTATTTGTTTGCATGGAGTTCCAAGGAGTATTGTATCAGACAGAGGAACCCAATTTACCTCAAAGTTTTGGAATCAGTTGCATGAAACTTTGGGAACCAGGCTAGAGTTCAGCACCGCTTTTCATCCGTAGACAGATGGACAGACTGAGAGAGTCAATCGGATTTTGGAAGATATGCTGAGAGCTTGTGCACTAGATTATGGATTTAGTTGGGACGATAACTTGCCGTATGCGGAATTTTCTTATAACAACAGTTACCAAACCAGTTTGAAGATGGCACCTTTCAAAGCTTTATACGGAAGGAGGTGTAGGACACCGTTGTCATGGGACGAAGTTGGAGACCGTCAGTTCTTTGGACCAGATTTGATTAAGGAGTCTGAACGAAAAGTTAAGTTGATACGCGATAGGCTCAAGGTAGCCCAGTCCAGGCAGAAGAGCTAGCAGATTCTAAACGCAAGGAGACAGTTTACGAAACCGGAGACAGAGTGTATCTCCGAGTATCCCCACTACGAGGAGTTAAGCGCTTTGGAGTTAAGGGAAAGTTAGCACCGCGTTTCGTTGGACCATATAAGATCTTGCAACGTATGGGAGAAGTCGCGTATAAGTTGGAATTACCAAAGGGACTGTCAGGAGTTCATGATGTATTCCATGTTTCTCAGTTGAAGAAATGTCACGCCGAGATGGCGGAGGTACCGTTAAGAGATACAGTACCGCTTGAAGCAATTCAGTTGAAGGACGACTTAACGTATGAAGAGAAACCAGTCAAGATTCTCGATTATGCCAGTAGAGTTACCCGCAGCAAGGTTATCAAGTTTTGCAAATTTCAGTGGAACCAGCACTCAGAGGATGAAGCCACCTGGGAGAGAGAAGAAGATTTGCTCAAGGACCATCCTCACCTATTTTCTAGCCAACCCGAATCTCGAGGGCGAGATTCATCTTAAGGGGGGTAGGTTTGTAACATCCAAAATTTTCAATTTGGAATGTTATACATTAGATCATCATGCATATCATATTTTCTTGCATTTTGTCGATCCTAGAAATTTCACGCAACTCAAGGACCTCGGAGAGAGTTGGAGATTTCGTCATTTTCATGTTTGAGCTTACTAAAATTTCGAAAAGAGGATCATTGGATTTGTCGGAGTTTCAGTTGCCTTTTATTTGAATAGGGAAAAATGCGTGTTTTCAAAAAAAATTGCATTTTAGGCCCGGAGAAAAGTTCATTTTGTTCGACTCATTTTTAGGAGTCGGGGAAAATTTACTTTAGAAGTTTTGGAGTTCGTTTAGTTTTCTTTTCTTTTGTTTTTCTGCGCGCGAAACCGATTTAAAAAAAATCCCGCAGCGCCCTGGGCCAAAGGCCCAGCCGGCCGGGCCTCTCCCGCGCCAGCGCCGCGCCAGCGCCTAGCGCCAGGCTGCCGCCTGCCTTGTGCGCCGCCCAAGTAGGAGTCCTACTTGGACTCCAATCTCCCCCCCTTCTCTTTTTCTTGCCCCCTTCCCCAAGCAAACCCTCTCCCCTCACCTATATAAATACTCACCCACTCCCCTCTAAAACCCACATCAAACCAAGCCCCAAGCCCTCACCCCGCGCCGCCGCCCCTAGCGCCGCGCCACCCTAGCGCCGCCGCCGCCCTGCATCACCGCCGCCGCCCTTGTGCATCGCCGCCGCCGCCCAACGCCGCCGTTCGCCGGAGCCCCTCGCCGGAACTTCGCCGGAGGTAGCCCCACGCCGCACCTCTCCTATCCCCTCGGTTCGGTTTTTCTTATAAACCGTTCCGATTCTTTTCTTCTCTTCCGATTTGTTTTCTTTCCGGTTCTTCTCTAAACCGTTCCGGTTCTCTAGATCGGTTTTTCGTTCGGTTTTCTTTTCTCGAAACCCTAGATCGGATTCGTCTTCTTTTCCGGTTTAGTTGCCTCGAGACCGTTCGCCGGACCGTTCGTCCTAACGAACATGATCACCGGATTATTCCCAGCTAACGAACATCCGTTCGTTTAACCGTTCTTCTTTTTCTTTTTGTCGGATTTATTCCGCGATCGCGATCTCAGATCCGATCTTCGTTCTAGTCTATTTTCTCGCTCGTTTATCGGAATCAGGTGATTCAAGCACCTGGAGTTTCGTTTCGAAACCGCCATTCCGACTAATTAACTTAAACAAGTTTTTGCTATGGTAAAATTTGACCTAGTTTCAACTTGCTAGAACCGAGTTGTTTTCTTCCTCCGTTTGTTTTCGGTTTCTTTGTTCGGTTCTTTCTTTCTTTTCAACCGGAGTTCTTAAGTTGAACTATCTGGTTCAATCCCTTGTTCGAGTTTTACCTGTGCATTAGATGATTACTTATTGTATGCTTGTTGGTTGTCTGCGATAGATTACCCGGATTGCGCCGCCTGTTACTTCTAATCTCTAGGACTCGCGGATCATCAGCAAGGCAAGTAACACTTTGATCATACCTTTTCTACAACCCAGTTTTATTGCATTAGATCCATCCTCACACATTGCATGATTAGGATCTAATTAAATTGTGGGATGGGAAGTAGATGAGGTAGTACCTATTACCTATTTATTATGAAACCTTTGGGAGTTACTTCTACGTTTGCTTATTATGCCATGCTAGGCTAGTAGACGTGGATTGGGTGAGTGATATCCATGACAGATGTGAGTGTGATAATTTTTAATGGTTTGTCTAAGATGGCAACTTAAACACACATCTGGGTGGATTGAGGCACCTGATGTCTATCAGGACTTGCCTGTTTTATTTTGGACCGCCACCCAGGCTCAAAGGGATCATAAGATCTTTTCATGCTAAATACTTACGTGTGCAGCCACAAGCCATTATGGGCTCTGGCGTAGTTGACTAAGTCGTGCGAACTCTTACAGGGTAGACTAGCAGATGTAGGGGAAAGTAGGTGTACCGGTCTATCCATCGTAAGGTGCTAGCGCTTCTGAAAGACTGTGTCTCGGTCATCCGTTTCTCAAACACCAGTAGTGCGAGAAAACCAACGGAGGCGATCGAGTCTTGTGGGGAAAAGTGCGCAAACCTCTGCAGAGTGTAATAAACTAATCATGATTAGTCGTGTCCCCGGTTATGGACATCTTGAGTATCTAGTACTTGAATATCATGTGAATCTCAACATGTTACTTCTAAATTAATATTGTTGGGTTATTGATGACTACTTTTAATTGGGATTGAGGATGCTCTCAACCATTCTCGATGTTTAACAACCACCATGATAGTTAAATAAATTTATTCCTTTGCAGTAGGGAAAAATTGGCTTTACGCAAAACAGTAACCATAGAGCTTTCCACCAGCCAAATATGCATATAGTATAGTTGTTTCATTCCATTACTCTCTATGTGTTACATTGCCAGCATATTCCATGTGCTGACCCGTTTCGGGCTGCAACATTAATGTTGCAGACTTTTCAGACGACGATTAAGGTGCTTTTAGGTCGTGGTTCTATACTCAGTGATGCCGTTGGAGTT
This sequence comes from Triticum monococcum, assembly GCA_034509565.1. NCBI lineage: Eukaryota > Viridiplantae > Streptophyta > Magnoliopsida > Poales > Poaceae > Triticum > Triticum monococcum. The sequence continues at coordinate 113,959,019 of CM067843.1, forward strand.
GATGGACCCATTTACCTTCCAAGTCTTCCGCTGTTATCGATATTAGATGGCCTTAAGCCATATTATTGTAATAAGTTCTCTTTTGAGACATTGATGTAATAAGTGTGTGATTGCCACTCTGCTATAAATCCTTCGAAGTACTGTGTGGTGTCAGCATTACTGATCCAGGGATGACACCGGAGCACAGTAGACTTGATCCATTCGGGTCGGGTCGCTACACTATGTTGATGAAGCTGGAGCAGATATCATGGAGTCTGCAACCGAAGAATATTTCTAGTGGACCACCTCATCGGTAGTAGTAGTCCACCATGTAAATATAGTAGTCCGAGCACTTTTGCGGTAGTTAGATCGATAGTATGCCCTTGTTTGATTGATTGAAGTGAATTGTTTGCTTTTGCCTCATGTGCATATGGGTAGTGATTTCTCTTTAGACCCCCTCTATTCTTATATCTCATCTTTTCTAAACCCTCAGATGCCTCCGAGACGTGACCCCGGAGTTGCCTTTCCACCAGAGCTCATCCAGTTGATCCAGCAGTAGAACACATTGATGCAGTTACTAGTCCAGAATCAGAATCAGGGGAACAACAACAACAACCCACCACCACCACCACCTGTTGATCACTTAGCCCATTTTCTTAGGCTGAATCCGCTGGTGTTTTCCAGTAGCACCGAGCCGATAGTAGCAGATGATTGGCTCCGCAAGACAGCTAGGGAGTTGACCACAGCAGGATGCACAGATGCGGAGAAGGTGAAGTTTGCCGCACATCAGCTTGAAGGACCCGCAACATCATGGTGGGAGAATTTCACAGCCACTTTCCCTGTCGACACTGTCACTTGGGACCAGTTTCAACAGGCTTTTCGTATTGCCCATGTTTCAGCAGGAGTTATGGCCATGAAGAAGCGTGAGTTTGGCAACTTGCGCCAAGGAGGATGGACAGTTGGCCAGTATGTGGAGGACTTTAGTAAGTTAGCATGTTATGCCCCAGATGATGTCGCTACGGATGCAGCTAAGCAGGAGAAGTTTCTGGAAGGACTGAATGATGAGTTGAGCATGCAGTTGATTGTAGCCACCTTCAACAACTACCAGGAGTTGGTAGATCGTGCTCTTATGATTGAAGGGAAGCAGCAGCAAATTGAGAATCGCAAGAGGAAGTATGGACAAGGAAATTACACTTCAGGAGCTCAGCAGAAGCAACGTTTTACCCCTAGACCGGGAGGACATTTTCAGCATACCCATGGACGAGGTAGCTCGCACAATCACAATGGCACCAGGAATGGTAATGGGAATGGAGGAAGCAATGGCCAGAATCGCACCAACCCATCAACCCCAGCTAAGAAGGACCTGAGCCAAGTCACTTGCTTTAAGTGTTCGAAGTCCGGACATTATGCCAATGAATGTCCTGAAATACAAAATGGAAATAGCAATGGAAGTTCTGGGAAGAAGCAGAACCCTTTCAACAGGGGACAGGTGAACCACGTTAGCGTGGAGGAGGTTGAAGCTCAGCCTGATGCAGTAATAGGTAAGTTTTTGGTTAAGTCATTTACTGCACTCGTTCTTTTTGATACTGGCACATCGCATTCATACATCTCAAGGGGATTTGTGGATAAGTATAACCTACCAACCCAATCCCTTAGGTCACCCATGTTAGTAACCTCGCCCAGAGCAAAGTATGTGGCTAGTCTATGGTGTGATCGGTTACCATTAAGGATTGGTAACTATGTTTTTCCCTCAGACCTAATAGTATTGGAATCTCAAGAATTGGATGTGATATTAGGCATGGATTGGTTATCAAAGTATGAAGGGAATATTGAGTGTGCTAGCAAGTAACTTTTGCTTACCACCCCAGAAGGGAGAAGGATCAAGTATGTATCCCGACATGTGCCAAAGAGGACCCAAGTAAATTGCTTAACAGGAGTTGTGCAGGAGGAAGTGCCAGTGGTAATGGAATTTCCTGATGTTTTTCCAGAGGAGTTGCCCGGCATGCCACCGGATAGAGATATTGAGTTCTTGATTGAGCTATTGCCGGGCATAGGGCCAATATCAAAGAGACCATATAGGATGCCAGCAAAGGATTTGGTAGAAATTAAGAAGCAGATTAAGGAGTTACTGGATAAGGGATATATTCGCCCAAGTTCTTCGCCTTGGGGATCGCCAGTACTTCTAGTGGAGAAGAAGGATGGATCGTTAAGGATGGTTGTTGATTATCGAGGATTGAATGAAGTAACGATCAAAAACAAGGACCCGCTACCAATGATCAACGATCTGTTTGATCGATTGCAAGGAGCTAAGGTATTTTCCAAGATCGATCTGCGATTAGGATACCACCAGTTGAAGATTCGAGAACAGGATATACCTAAGACAGCTTTTACCACTAGGTATGGGCTGTACGAGTATACCGTTATGTCATTTGGTCTGACTAACGCACCTGCCTATTTTATGAACATGATGAACAAAGTGTTTATGGAGTTTTTGGATAAGTTCGTCGTGGTGTTCATTGATGATATCCTGGTTTACTCAAAGAATTAAGAGGAGCATAAGGAGCATTTGCGTTTGGTACTTGGAAAGCTCAGAGAACACCAATTATATGCCAAGTTCAGCAAATGTGAGTTTTGGTTGAAGGAAGTAGGATTCCTCGGACATGTTATATTAGAAGAAGGTATAGCAGTATATCCCGCTAAAGTTGAAACCGTGACCAAGTGGGAAGCCCCAACAACAGTTGGAGAGATCCGGAGTTTTCTTGGACTCGTAGGATACTACCAGAGATTTATTGAGAATTTCTCAAAGATTGCGAAGCCTATAACGGAGTTATTGAAGAAAGATACCAAGTTCATATGGACGGAGGAATGTGAGGCTAGTTTCCAGGAGTTGAAGAAACGTTTGGTTACCTCACCAGTGTTGATTTTGCCAGACCAGACCAAAGATTATGAGGTGTATTGCGACGCTTCACGTCGAGGACTTGGAGCAGTGCTTATGCAGGAAGGGAGAGTTGTTTCATATGCCTCAAGTAAACTGAAGCCTCATGATTTGAATTATGCCACGCATGATTTGGAGTTAGCAGCCTAGTGCATGCACTAAAGACTTGGAGACATTTCCTCATTGGAAATCATTGTGAGCTGTACACGGATCATAAGAGTTTGAAGTACATTTTCACACAGAAGGAGTTGAATCTCAGACAAAGGAGATGGTTGGAGCTTATCAAGGATTATGATATGAAATTGCATTATCACCCCGGAAAGGCTAATGTAGTAGCAGGCGCATTAAGCCGTAAGAGTCATGTCAATACGTTAATGACTGGAGAAATACCCAAGGAGTTGGCAGAAAATCTTCGTGAACTATGTTTGGAAATAGTTCCGAGAGGCTACGTAGCAGCATTGGAGATTCAGTGAACCTTGATGGATAAAATCAGGGAAGCTCAGAAAGCTGACAAAGAGATTGCCACTATAAAGGAGAAACTGAGTAAAGGAAAAGCTAAGGGATTTCGTGAGGATGAACACGACACCCTATGGTTTGAAGACCGTGTTTACGTGCCCAATGACCCGGTGATCAGGAAGTTGATTTTGCAAGAGGCACACAATTCACCATATTCAATTCACCCAGGTAATACCAAGATGTATTTGGATTTGAAGGATATTTTCTGGTGGACCGGTATGAAGAAGGATATTGCGGAGTATGTAGCAGTTTGTGATGTATGTCAGAGAGTAAAGGCAGAGCATCAGAAGCCAGCAGGATTGTTACAACCATTGCTGATACCCGAATGGAAGTGGGATAAGTTAGGCATGGATTTTATCACGGGATTGCCCAGGACTCGTTCAGGCTATGACTCAATTTGGGTTGTAGTTGATCGATTGACGAAAGTAGCTCATTTCATCCCAGTAAAGACCACTTACACCAGTGCTAAGTTGGCGAAGATATACATGACCAGGATCGTATGTCTGCATGGAGTTCCGAGGAGTATCGTATCGGATAGAGGAACCCAGTTTACCTTAAAGTTCTGGAAGCAGTTGCACGAAACTTTGGGAACCAGGCTAGAGTTCAGTACAGCTTTTCATCCACAGACAGATGGACAGACCGAGAGAGTCAATCAGATTTTGGAGGATATGCTGAGAGCTTGTGCGCTAGATTATGGATCTAGTTGGGACGATAATTTGCCATATGCAGAGTTCTCTTACAACAACAGTTACCAAACCAGTTTAAAGATGGCGCCTTTCGAAGCTTTGTACGGAAGGAGGTGCAGGACACCGTTGTCATGGGACGAAGTTGGAGACCACCAGTTGTTTGGACCTGACTTGATTAAGGAGTCTGAACAGAAGGTGAAATTGATTCGCGATAGGCTCAAGGTAGCCCAGTCCAGACAGAAGAGTTATGCGGATTCTAAACGCAAGGAGATAGTTTACAAAGTCGGAGATAGAGCTTATCTTCGAGTATCTCCACTTCGAGGAACAAAGCGTTTTGGAGTTAAAGGGAAGTTAGCGCCACGATTTGTAGGACCATATCGATTTTTGGAGCGTATGGGAGAAGTGGCCTACAAGTTGGAATTGCCAGAAGGATTGTCAGGAGTACATGATGTGTTCCACGTTTCTCAATTAAAGAAGTGTCATGCGGAGATGGCTGACATACCGTTGAGAGACACAGTGCCTTTGGAAACTATTCAGTTGGATAACGATTTGACGTACAAGGAGAAACCAATTAAGATACTCGAGTTTGCCAACCGAGTTACTCGCAGCAAGGTTATCAAGTTTTGCAAAGTTCAGTGGATCCACCACACGGAGGATGAAGCCACCTGGGAGCGAGAGGAAGATTTGCTCAAAGACCACCCTCACCTATTTTCTAGCCAGCCCGAATCTCGAGGGCGAGATTGATCTTAACGGGGGTAGGTTTGTAACATCCCAAATTTTCAATTTGGAATGTTATACATTAGATCATCAATGCATATCATATTTTATTTTGCATTTTGGTTGATCCTAGAAATTCTACGCAACTCAATGACCCACGGAGAGAGTTGGGGAATTCGTTATTTTCATATTTGAGTTTTCTCAAATTTTGAGAATAGGATCATTTGATTTTATTTATTTTATCATCAATTATTTCTATTACAAAAAATATGAGACAGGGAATAAAATGACTTTCCCAAAATAGAGAAATATTGAGGATTTAATAATAAAATCTAATAAGATTTTATTTCGGAGTTTTTCGGTGTTTTATTTGAATTTAGGAAAAATGTGCATTTTTCAAAATTGCATTTAGGGCCCAAATAAATGTTCACCTTGTGCGGCTTGATTTTAGAAGCCCGCGAAAATTTATTTCGGAATTTTTGGAGTCCGTTTAGTATTTCTTTTTATTTTTCTTCCGAGCGGAATAAAAAAACGAACCGACTTCGGGCCGTACCCGAGCGGGACACCGCCCGGGGGCAGCCTTTAAATAGCGCCGCCCTGAGCCGCCCTAGCCCATCAGCCCCGCCTCGATCCGCGCACACCGCCGGAGCCGCCGCCGCCGCCGCCAACGATCCCGCCGCCCGAGGTTCGCCGCTGCCTCGTTTTCCGTGCCGGAAAAAATCAGCATTCATCGTTTTTCTTTTTCTCGGATTAAATCCGCGATTTTTCTGATCTCGATTCCTGATCCGATTTTCGTTTTAGTTTAACTTTTCGCTCGTTAATCAGAATCAGGTGGTTCAAGCGCTTGGAGTTTCGTCTCGAAACCCTCTATTCGCCCTTTGACTTTCGTTGTTTCGTTCGATTTGATTTTTTTTGCCAACCGGAGTTCTTAAGTTGAACCTTCTGGTTAGATCTCTTATTTGAGTTTTACCTGTGCATTAGATGAGTACTTATTGTATGCAAGTTTGTTTGTCTGCGATAGAAATACCCGGAGTGCGCCGCCTGTTATTTCGAATTGTTAGGTTTCACGGATCATCAGCAAGGCAAGTAACACTTTGATCATACCTTTTCTACTACCCGGTTTTATTGCATTAGATCAATCCTCACACATTGCATGGTTAGGATCTAATTAAATTGTGGGATGGGAAGTAGATGAGGTGGTACCTATTACCTGTTTATTATCAAACCTTTGGGAGTTACTTCTACGTTTGCTTATTATGCCATGCTATGCTAGTAGACGTGGATTAGGTGAGTGAAATCCATGACAGATGTGAGATTGTTAATTAATGGTTTATCTAAGGTGGCAATTTAAACACACATCTGGGTGGATTGAGGCACCTGGGTATTCCAGGACTTGCCTGTTTTCTTTTGGACCGCCACCCAGGCTCAAAGGGATCATGAGACTATTCATACTAGAAACTTCCGTGTGCAGCCATAAGCTATTATGGGCTCTAGCATAGTTGACTAAGTCGTGCAAACTCTTACAGTGGTAGACTAGCAGATGTAGGGGATGTAGGTGGTACGGTCTACCCATCGTAAGGTGCTAGCTCTTCTGAAAGACTATGTCTCGGTCATCCGTCTTCTCAAACACCATGTAGTGCGAGAAACCAAACGGAGGCGATCGAGTCTTATGGGGAAAAGTGTGCAAACCTCTGCAGAGTGTAATAAACTAATCATGGTTAGTCGTGTCCCCAGTTATGGACATCTTGAGTATCTAGTACGTGGATTATCATGTGAATCTCATCACGTTACTTTAAATGAATATTGTTGGGTTTTAATGATGTTATTTAATTTGGATTGAGAATCCTGTCAACCATTCTCAATGTTTAACAACTACCATGATAGTTAAATAAATTTATTCCTTTGAAGTTGGGAAAAATTGGTTTTTCGCAAAACTATAACCATAGAGCTTTCCACCAGCCAAATATGCATATAGTATAGCTGTTTCATTCCATTACTCTCTATGTGTTACCTTGCTAGCATATTCCATGTGCTGACCCGTTTCGGGCTGCAACGTTAATGTTGCAGACTTTTCAGACGACGATTAAGGAGTTTTTAGGTCATGGTTCTATACTCAGTGATGCCGTTGGAGTTGATGGACTCACTTATCTTCCAAGCCTTCCGTTGTTATCGTTATTAGATCGCCTTAAGCCATATTAATTGTAATAAGTTCTCTATTGAGACCCTCGATGTAATAAGTGTGTGATTGCTACTCTGTTATAAATCCTCCGAGTACTGTGTGGTGTCAACATTACTGATCCAGGGATGACACCGGAGCACAGAGATCAGACTGTTTGAGGTCTGGTCGCTACACCTAGCCCCCTCCGGTGTCTATATAGACCGGAGGGTTTTAGTCCGTAGGACAATATACAATCATACCAAAGGCTAGCTTTTAGGGTTTAGCCTCTCCGATCTCGTGGTAGATCAACTCTTGTAATACTCATATCATCAAGATTAAATCAAGGAGGATGTAGGGTTTTACCTCCATCAAGAGGGCCCGAACCTAGGTAAAACATCATGTCCCCTGCCTCCTGTTACCATCCGCCTTAGACGCACAGTTCGGGACCCCCTACCCAAGATCCGCCGGTTTTGACACCGACATTGGTGTTTTCATTGAGAGTTCCTCTATGACGTCACCGTAAGGAAGGATGCCTCATCTTGTTGTTAAAAACAACATTACCGCCGGGGGAGCTCTGGCTGTCAGCCAAACTCTCCAGCTAGGCAGTTTCGTCATGACCGCCTGTTCGGCCAGTGCACCGACGATGACTTCTCGGGTCATCAAAAACAGCCTCCACATCGGCTCGGAATTCACCGAGCAGATGGATCCAATGGAGCTCTCTTCCCTAAACGAACTCTTGGATCGCATCGCCACCTTGGGAGTCACTACGGACTATGATCGGATTGGGCTTAAACCCGATCAAAGGGAGATTAATTCTCCACCGGTCACCCATCATGTTGCGGTGGTGGAGGAACAATGCAGCGATTCCTCCTCTATCTTGAGGACCAACTATGTTCGAATTCCTGAGCTCTCCAAGCCGGATACCCGTTTATGGGAGGACATCACCCAAACCCTGAACCTAGAGTCAGGCAGCGGGCCTGACTCATCGAGCAACATCCTGGAATCTAAACTTCCCAGATCGGGAACTCCTTGGCCCCTGGGTCTCAGATCGGGTAGGGGTTCGGACTCAAAACCACCCACCCACCAAGACATAAATGATCTTTCCAACATCAGGCAAGAGCCCCATGAAACACCACATCATTATTGGGCCAGATTCCTCCTTGTGATGAACAAGGTTAAGGACTGCCGTGAGGAAGACTCAGTCTCACTTTTTTGCAATAACTGCACGGACAAGGGAATCCTTAACGCCATAAGTCACCGTGACATATCACGCTTCGCTGACTTGGCGTCCATAGTACGAAAGTACTGTGCGATGGAAAGCGCCTGGAAAACCGAAACAAAATTTTAGGATAATCCGGCTCAGAATATACACCCAGTCCGAAGCAAAAGGGTGCACTATCATAAGACACCCGAATTTGTTACAGAGAAACAAAAACCCTCTACAGGGCATGGAACCGTATTGGAGGGATGGCTTAACGGCCCCTGCAAAATTCATAGTACGGCAGATACCATACCAACACACAGCCTTAGAGCAAGTTGGATACTCCGGCAGGTGGCCAAAAGCGGTGAGGATCTTCTCATCCCGGATGCTGCAGAGTACCATCCCACGGATAGCAATACGGTATTAACAGTCTTTGAGACCTTCGCATCAAATAATAGGCGCAAGCGAACACTCCGTAGCATTGCCGAAATCTGCCACGTGGCAGCAATAAATCCATGGAGCGACACGGCTATCGCCTTCAATTCCAGTGATGAACCTAAATTCTGAACAGCCCGAGCACCAGCCGCACTGGTCCTCAGTCCAATTGTGGACGGCTTTCGACTCACCAAAGTACTCATGGACGGCGGCAGTGGATTAAACCTCATCTACGAGGAAACTCTTCAAAAGATGGAAATAGACTAGAACCGCATTGAGCAAAGTAGCACAACCTTCAGAGGAATCACCCCCAGTCGGGAAGCACGTTGTGCTGGGAAAATCACACTAGACGTGGTATTCGGCACGCCGGAGAACTACAGGTCCGAAGAAATTACATTCCAAGTGGCCCCGTTCAGTAGTGGATATCACGCTCTTTTAGGAGGGGAGGCGTTCACAATCTTCCAAGCCGTACCCCATTACGGGTACAGGAAGCTCAAAATGCACGGGCAAAACAGAATCATCACTCTCGCCAGTGATCCGGACACAACACTCCGCGCCGAAAACAAAACAGCCGCACTGGCCCTCGAGGCATTATCCAAAGCCCTCTCGGCTGAGGAATTAACCACGCTACGCTCCACAGTGGACAAGGACGACGTGATACTCGACAAGAGATCCAAGTCCACCTCTTTTAAACCAGCGGATGAAATAGTCAAATTCCAAGTCCACCCAACAGACCCTACAAAAATAGCCTCCATCGAGGCACAGTTAAACCCCGCCGTGGATGCCGCACTACGAGAGTTCCTACGCAAGAATTGGGACATATTCGCCTGACATCCCTCAGACATGCCAGGAATCCCACGCAGGCTGGCCAAGCATAGCCTCAATATCCTAAAGGGGTTCAAGTCGGTCAAGCAGGCTCTTCGGCGTTTCTCCGAACCTAAGAGCCAGGCCATGGGAGAGGAACTAGCCAAGTTATTGGAGGGCGGATTCATCAGAGAAATAAAACACCAGGACTGGCTAGCAAACCTGGTGATGGTACCAAAGAAGGATAAATCCTGGCGCCTTTGTGTCAATTTCAAGGAGCTCAATAAAGCTTGCCCAAAGGATCCCTCCCCCCTCCCCCGCATTGATCAAATTATTGATGCTACCGCAGGACATGAGTCATTGTGTTTCCTCGACGCATACTCCGGTTACCACCAAATCAAGATGGCGGAGTCCAACCAAGCCACAACGGCATTCATCACACCATACGGTCCCTTTTGTTTCAACACAATGCCTTTCGGGCTCAAAACCGTCGGCGCAACATATCAGCGCATGATTCAGACATGTCTGGAGAAACAAATCAGAAACACAGTAGAGGCATACGTAGATGATGTGGTCGTCAAAACCAAACATGTCGACTCTCTGATAGACGACTTGAGGCTCACATTCGACAAACTCTAAACATACGACATCAAGCTCAATCCGAAAAATGCGTTTTTGGCGTGCCAGCCGGAAAACTCCTAGGTTTCATTGTCTCCAGTAGAGGTACTGAAGCTAATCCAGCCAAAATCCAAGCTTTGTCACAGTTGGCTACCCCAACAGACCTCAAACAAATCCAAAAGTTAACTGGATGTGTGGCGGCTCTAAGCCGCTTTATCTCCCGCTTAGGAGAAAAGGCATTACCCCTTTATCGCCTCCTTCGGCGCACCGAACACTTCGAGTGGACGGACGCTGCCACAGCCGGATTGGAAGAAATAAAAGCCATACTGGTAACCAACCCAATCCTGGCCGCGCCAAACATCGGCGAACCCATGCTATTATACATTGAGGCAACTCATCAAGTTGTAAGCGCAGTGCTCGTTGTCGAACGAGAAGCGGATGGACATAAATTCCCTCTTCAAAAGCTGGTATATTATGTATTCACTCTCCTCACTCAATGCAAATCATGGTACCCACATTATCAAAAGATAGCCTATGCGGTATTCCTGGCATCCCAGAAACTGCGACACTACTTTCAAGAGTGTTCGATTACAGTAGCCTCGGAGGTGCCACTCAATGATATTATAAACAACCGCGACGCCACGGGCCGGATTGCCAAATGGCCATTGAGCTCCTCCCGTTCGACATAACATACAAACCTCGGCGAGCCATTAAATCGCAAGTATTGGCCAACTTTGTCGCCGAATGGACGGAAGCCGAACTCCCTAAAGAGTACGGCGCATACTCCAATTGGATTATACACTTCGACGGCTCCAAATTGCTGGCTGGACTGGGGGCTGGCATCGTCCTGACATCCCTGACCGGAGATACAGTTCAATACGTACTATAGATACTGTATACAGACTCCAATAATGCAGCCGAATACGAAGCCCTGTTACATGGTCTTCGGATGGCAGTTTCCATGGGCATTCATCGCCTGGAGGTGCGTGGGGACTCGAACCTCGCAATATCCCAAATAAATGGAGAATTTGATGCCAAGGATCTGAAGATGGAGGCCTATCGTAATGTCGTCCTAAAGATGTCAGCTCGGTTTGAGGGGCTCAAATTTCACCATGTGGCTCGGGAAAACAATCAGGCGGCGGATATCCTCGCCCGCATCGGTGCAAAACGCAATGCGGTCCCCCCAACATCTTTTTAGAGCAGTTGTTTAAGCCATCCATGGTATGGGAGGGGGACACTGGCAATATTAGTCCGAACCCAGCCACAACGCTCAATACCGAACACTCTGACATAATCGGAGGCTCTGCCACCGAAATAACACCTTCAACCCACGTAATAATGGCCATCATAGCCCCGTGGACAAAACCATTCCTGGCCTACCTAACTAGGCAGGAACTTCCGGAGGACCAAAATGAGGCACGCTGCATAATGTGGCGATCCAAGGCCTACAGGGTCCATGAGGGAGAACTATATAAAAAAAGCACTACCGTAGTCCTTCAAAGGTGCATCTTCAAAGAGGAAGGGCGGAAACTTTTGGCAGAAATTCATGCCGGACTTGGCGGCCACCATGCCGCAGCCCGGGCTCTTGTAAGCAAGGCCTTCCGTACAGGATTCTATTGGCCAACGGCCTGGGCAGACGCACAGGACTTGGTCCAACGCTGCGCCGGTTGCCAGCTTTTTGCAAATCAAAGCCACATGCCACCCACCGCCCTCCAAACAATCCCCATTACATGGCCCTTCGTGGTCTGGGGGCTTGACATGGTTGGACCCCTTAAAGGGGGAACCCACAAGAAAAAATACTTACTGGTCATGGTGGATAAATTCACCAAATGGATAGAAGCCAAACCTGTTAAAACAGCCGAATCCGGACCGGTGATAGACTTCATATCCGGGGTCGTACACTGTTATGGCATCCCCACAGCATCATCACTTACAACAGCACGAACTTCACGACCGATGAGGTAAAACTCTGGTGTAGCAAAATGGGCATCAAGCTCGATTATGGTTTCGTCTATCACCCACAAACCAAAGGCCAAGTTGAGCGAGCAAACGGTCTTATCATGAGCAGCATTAAACCCAGATTAGTGCGGTCCTTAACGGAGTCTAACATGCACTGGGTAGAGGAGCTCGACTCCGTACTCTGGGGGCTGCGGACCATGCCGAATCGTAGTACCGGATACACACCCTTCTTGATGGTGTATGGTGCAGAGGCAGTCTTGCCCTGTGACATAATTCATGACTCACCTCGAGCTCGACCGGCAGGACAGTCTGGACACCCTGGAGGAGGAGCGCGACGTGGCAAAAGCCTGTTCCGCATTTTATCAGCAACAGGCTCGCAGATACCAAAGCAGAGAAGTACGGGCCAAAACTTATAACGTTGGTGAGTTAGTTCTACACCTGCCGGAGAAGAAAAAGTCCAAGCTCGAGCCCAAATGGGAACGACCCTTCATTATTGATCAAGTTCTGACCGGTGGAGCATACCGTCTGCGGGATGCATCGAATAATCGACTTGAGCCGAACCCATGGAACACAGCTAGGCTCCGAAGATTCTACGCCTAGCGCCGGACTCTATGTTCGTCTCCTTCCTCTGTCCATTTTTTGCATATGCATTATCTATCTTGTTTTTCTTTCTTTCTCTCTTTTATTCTTTCTCTAGGCCTTCAAGGGCCAACTTGTGCCTCGCCTGCATATTATGGATGCGCTAGCCGCGCTCATCATACCTGGGGGCTTCTTTCACAGAAGCTTAATTATTTATCCGGGCCTCACGACCCGCACATGTGTTATACTTCCGCATGTACCTTTTTCGCCATTATATGCATGATATGACTTAAGTTTTGGCCAAGCTGGGTTGCCTACATTCCCGTTAATTCGGCTAAGGCATAAGGGGAGCACCTCTGCGATTGTTACTGCCGGGTCAGCCGGATGTGTACCTTAGACTGGGTGAAGCCGAAAGCTAGTGTTCTTAAGGGAATATTCGGTCGGTGAACAAAAGATGATTTTATTTATTTTCCATATGTGCCCCCAGATGTTTTTTCCTGCGTTTCCTATTGTAGTCCGGACATGCACTTTAGGGCATGCTTACCCAGGGCAAGGAACCCTTAATTGAACTATTCTCCCTGGAAGATGTTTCTTACTAACCATGTAATATAACATAACTAGTTGGGCACTTGTCTCTTCAAGCACTAATGACCCCTAAGCCTGGTCTCCACGCATACCCAGGTTCTTATATAACCGAGTGGGTATTCAGATACACTCCGGACTATCGGGTCCCGAGGTTGAAGCAAAAAGGTCCGCCATGACAAATGATCTACAATCTGGCTAGAAGGCATTATACATGTCACTTTAATTACATAGTCATGCAGACTAACTAAATTCCTCTTCTATACCATCCAACATGCGGTCTAGCCTACAATCCTGTTGGGAATACATTGTGGCTAATTCTACTTGCCCATAAAATAAGCTAACGGGGATCTATTTTCCGTCGGGCCCCACAGGTCCAACCTCGGCCATGTGATTTGGGTCAGCCTTGGTATACCGCGTCTTCACCATGGCCCAGGCTTCCCTGGCACCTTGACGGCAAGCCTATATCTTCCATAATCGAAAGCACCGCCGTGCTCCCTTGCGCTTCTCCGTAAGCTCTGCAATGCCTTCTGGCAGGGAGATGGATGGCCACAAGGCCTGGGCAACACCTTGCATCACCTGCCGAACTTGTTCGTGCAGTTGTGAGAGCTCGGATAGAAGATCACCCGCAGACCCGGGCATTTCCTCCGCGGGACGACCCATCAGCATACCTAGAGACATAACGCTGTTAGCTGGTTTCTTCGCCGAACTCCTTCAAAAGGATTCCTTCAAGCACTTACTGAAAATGCCGCGTCGAAGCCGCTTATTCTCCTTCTCGGGGTCTGCAAGCTGGGCTCAAACATCTTTCAGTTCCACACTCAGCTTGGTATTGGCGTCTTGGAGATTGTTTTTCTCCCGCCTGACCTCAGTCAGCACGCGTTCGCCAGCCTTTTGCTACCGCACGACATGCTGGTCCTCTGGATTTTCTCCAGATTCATCTACAACATCTATTGTTAGATTTGCAGCCACGCCGCACACTATATGTAACCATCATTCTTTAAAGTAAATGTTACCAGTAGGGGACTTTTTCGGTTCCTTCAATGTGGCAATAGCGGCCCGCAGTTGGGTCTTGCATTCTTCCAGCTCCTGTGACAGCCGAGTATTCTTCTCTATAAGAACCCGCACAATAAAGATGATCCTTAAATCAGTTCTGCTAACTGTTTCAAGTCTCAGGGGCTACTGATACATATAATCGTCAGATTTACTTACCCGTACATCCTTTACATACTGATCCGTGGCTCTGGCTAGACCATCTTGAGCAGCACGGAGGTACGCCTCTCCAAGATTGAAGGCATCAAATGCCTCTAGTGACAAACAAGCGTCGCGGAGTATGGCCCGGCGGCGCCTATGATTCATGGTGCTTTCCACTTCTGAATTTGTGGCGGATAATCTATCTGCATCCTGTAGGGGGATTATCTGGCGTTTTCCCCATATCAGCTTTCGCCTCTATGTCCGGCCCTGGAGCCCGACTGGTGGAAGCGTGATCGGCAACATCACCAGACATATTCCGGCGAGTGTTTTTTCTATCAAAGAAACATGGACGTCATTACATTTCGAGAAAGACGATAACCACGGAGCGGGGTTTCTATTATACCTTTGCGTCGGCGTCTCCGTCCTGACCGCCTTCCTTTTTGGCCTGCCCGGCCTCGATGCCTCTTGTTGGCGAGTTGCTGCGGGTTCGGCGGGGTGTCCTGAATGCCTTCCCTTTAAAAACACCATGTGTATATGGTAGGTGAAGTGTCTAAAAGGGGATTCTAGTTTTTGAAGTTTTGATTTTTGGTTTTCCTTACATGCGATGCAGGAAGCAGTCCGGGATAGTCGGCTATAATAGCCACCATGGCATCACCACAGCTTAACTGATAGAATTGCCGGTCTATCAGCTCCACGAATATGTCAGGATCTTCTTCGAATCCAGAGTCGAGGGCTCGGTCAGGGTCCTCTGGTTGTGGAGAGGGGTTGCTGACCTCCTTTATGGCTTTTCGCAGTTCCTGCCACAAAATGGCAAGGTGAATACCTACGACAAAGAATGCAGGAAGAATGGGAGTAAGGAGATATAACTCACCCAGCTTGGAGGGTTGTACATGGAGAATCCATCCCGTGGCTTTATGCGGATGAACTCCTCTTCCTCTCCCTTGAACAGTTCGGACAGAATTTTTGCTAAAGCGGCGGCATTGTTCGGACCCTTACACCTGCAACGGGTGGCGTCATCTACCCCATTAAAACACCACAAGGGGTGCCCTCGATATTGAACTGGTTGCACTCCCCGCATTATGCATATTGACATGACTTTGATCACTTTCAATCTTGATTGAGCCAATGCTTTAATCAGGTTCATCAGGTAAAGGACTTCTCCGTTGTCTTCCTACTGGGGCCTCCGTGGGCACCAACTTCGGCGTTTCTTCAGAGGAGCATCACTGAACTCAGGAAGACCCCACCGAACAAGGTCCGGAAGGGGAACGTCCTCCATATAAAACCATTCTGAAGGCCAGTCTTCGGACGCCTTCTTCGGGGTACCAGACAGGTATCCGGTTCCGGCAATGCACCATACTTCGGCTCCGCCCACTTGATAAAGTAACCCCCTCTGTGTGCGAGGGACGAGGCAAAATAACCTTTTCCACAGCTCAAAATGAGCCTCGCAGCCCAGGAACAACTCGCCGAGAGCAACATAGCTGGCGATGTGTAAAATGGAGGCAGGGGTGAAATTATGTAATTGGAGGCCGTAGAACTCCAGGAGCCCGCAGAGGAACGAATGAATTGGAAATCCGAGTCCCCTCAATAAATAAGGGACAGGACATACCCGCTCCCCCGTAGAGGGGCTGGGGAAGCTCCCCGCCTGCTCCCCGCCATTATAGGTGGCGAGCCCGGCTCGAACGGGCACCATGTATGCTGGAGGGAGAAATCCCTTAGTCTGCAGTTTGACTAATCGACTGTGTGGGACTGAACACCTCTCCCAATTACCGGGCTTAGGGATACGGGGCGGGAGCAGGAGCTGCAGAGGTCGGCCATGCTGGAATGGATTTTTCCGAAGCACGCTCTGAAGGATTCTCGCTGGGGGAGGATGGTATGGATCGGATCTGAGAATCCCCATCCCTTTAATAGACAATTTATTTATCTGGCTAGCGGGGTGAATGTAAAAATTCCCAGGTGCCTCGTATTCATTCTACGTGTGGGAGATAGTCCTTATTGGGCACAAAAGCCAAGAGGTCCAAACATTTATGGGACCGGACACTGCTTTACAAACATTCGAAATATGGAGAAGAACCCGCGTTGCAATGCCGAAGACAACACTGCGTGCCAGTCTCATCGTCATTGAAGCCTGGTTCGGGGGCTACTGAGGGAGTCCTGGATTGGGGGGTCTCCGGAGAGCCGGACAATATCCTTTGGCCGGACTGTTGGACTATGAAGATACAAGATTGAAGACTTCGTCCCGTGTCCGGATAGGACTCTACTTGGCGTGGAAGGCAAGCTAGGCAATACGGATATGGATATCTCCTCCTTTGTAACCGACCTTGTGTAACCCTAGCCCCCTATGGTGTCTATATAAACCGGAGGGTTTTAGTCCGTAGGACAACATACAATCATACCATAGGCTAGCTTTTAGGGTTTAGCCTCTCCGATCTCGTGGTAGATCAACTCTTGTAATACTCATATCATCAAGAATAAATCAAGCAGGACATAGGGTTTTACCTCCATCAAGAGGGCCCGAACCTGGGTAAAACATCATGTCCCCTGCCTCCTATTACCATCCGCCTTAGACGCACAGGTCGGGACCCCCTACCCGAGATCCGCCGGTTTTGACACCGACATAGGGGCTTACAGTTTTGCCTCCCAACGTTTTACCTCAAGGGTAATGTCTACAGTAATAGTTCATGAAAACTCACATCCAATTAGCCATATATACCAGGATCTTTCCAACATATTGTGCTTGCCAAAGCATAAAATGTAAAAAGTAAGGGTGAAGATCACCATGACTCTTATGCAATGTAGGAGATAAGAGTAAAAGATAGGCCCTTCGCAGAGGGAAGCAGAGGTTGTCATGCACTTTTATGGTTGGATGCAAAAAATCTTAATGCGAAAGAACATCACTTTATATTGCCACTTGTGATATGGACCTTTATTATGAAGTCTGACGCTTTTATTACTTCCATATCACACGATCATATAAAGCTTATTTCCTCCACACCAATCAATCATACATATTTAGAGAGAAATTTTTATTGCTTGCACCGATGACAACTTACTTGATGGATCTTACTCAATCCATAGGTAGATATGGTGGACTCTTATGGCAAGACTGGTTTAAGGGTATTTGGAAGCACAAGTAGTATCTCTACTTGGTGCAATGAATTTGGCTAGCATGAGGGGGAAAAGCAAGCTCATCATGTTGGAAGATCCAAGACAATATAATTTATCTCGGATGTAAGAAATCATAACCCATTACGTTGTCTTCCTTGTCCAATGTCAACTCTTTAGCATGTCATATTTTAATGAGTGCTCGCAATCATAAAAGATGTCCAATATAGTATATTTATATGTGAAGACCTCTCTTTATTTATTACTTCATATTAATTGCAACGATGACCAAAACAGTGTTTGTCAACCCTCAACAACTTTTATTCATCATAATCTTTTTATGTGAGCTCATTACTCTCCATAAGACTCATATGATCTCTTTGTTTCTTTTATTTCTCTCTTTTATTTTATTCCCTTAGGATCATGGCAAACTAATCAAGCCCTTGACTCAACACTAATCTTTATTATATAGCTCACAGACTCGATTACATAGAAGGATAATAAAGCAAAACTCACAGCTGGATCATACTAAGAACTTTTATTCTACTAGATCAAGATATTACCAAAATGATCAAACTAAGAAAAATGGTAAAGATAAAAGTGATGGTGATACGATACCGGGGCACTCCCCCAAGCTTAGCAGTTGCCAAGTGGAGTGCCATACCCATGTGATTATGTCTCTCTTTTTGAGGATGGTGATGTGATGTTCTTGGCGATGATGCCCCTCAAGATACGATTCTCCCCCTCAAGCTTATTGAGTTGCTGCTTGAGGTCCATTATTTCCTTTTGGAGTTTTCCTGTAACAGCCAAAGCTCCCTGCACCCAAGGGTGCTGCATAGCTGCGGGAGAACCAGTGACACTCTTTTTCATATTCTCATAAGAAAGAAATCTAACATTGGAATGGATAACCGAGTTTGGAATAGCTGAGCTCTATAGTTCTCCCATTGTGAATCCAGCTTGGAGGCGGGAAGTGACTTCTTGATCCTCTTCCATGGCATCTATCCTCTTCAAATCAGCCTCCATCTCTTCCTCCGTTGCTGGCCCAAAGGGGTCAACATGATTGTTTGTCGTTGATCTCGGTGCTGGATGAGACACCCGGCTCTCCCCGACCAACTCTTGCGAAGACATCCTGCTCTAATCTACAACAGCAACAGCTCGAAACACAAACAAGAGATTTTTGCATGATACGAGAGTCAAAACCCCCGGGAGATTATATAATGAATTTTTACCGACCAAAATATGTCTCGTGTACGAAAACGGAGTCCGGAGAGCACACGAGGTGCCCACGAGGTAGGGGGCGCGCCCTCCACCCTCGTGGAGGCCTCGTGTCCTTCCCGGACTGCTGCTTATTTTTCTATTTTTCTAAATATTCCAAAACGGAGAACTATTGCCATAAAAACTGTTTTGGAGTCGGTTTACTTACCGTACCACATACCTATTCCTTTTCGGTGTCTGAAACGTTCCGGAAAGTGTCCCTTATGTATTCCTCCGGGGTTACGGTTTCGATAACATTGGTTTCAACATTTATGGGATTACCTGAGATGTAGTGTTTGATTCTTTCACCGTTCACCACCTTCGGATTGGTGCCTTCAAAGTTGTTGATTTTTATGGCACCGAAACGGTAGACCTCCTCGATAACGTAAGGACCTTCCCATTTAGAGAGAAGTTTTCATGCAAAAAAATCTTAAACGAGAGTTGTATAACAATACATAGTCACCTACATTAAACTCACGCTTTTGTATCCTTTTGTCATGCCATCTTTTAACTTTTTCTTTAAACAACTTGGCATTTTCGTAGGCTTGGGTTCTCCATTCATCAAGTGAGCTAATATCAAATAACCTCTTCTCACCGGCAAGTTTAAAATTATAATTAAGTTCTTTAATAGCCCAATAAGACTTGTGTTCTAGTTCGAGAGGTAAATGACATGCTTTTCCATAGACCATTTTATACGGAGACATGCCCATAGGATTTTTATATGCAGTTCTATAGGCCCATAATGCATCATCAAGTTTCTTGGACCAATTCTTTCTACACCTATTAACAGTATTTTGCAAAATTAATTTGAGTTCTCTATTACTCAATTCTACTTGACCACTAGACTGAGGGTGATCAGGGGATGCAATTCTATGATTAACATTATATTTAGCAAGCATTTTACGGAAAGCACCATGAATAAAATGTGAACCACCATCAGTCATTAAATATCTAGGGACTCCAAATCTTGGAAAAATAACTTATTTAAGCATCTTAATAGAGGTGTTATGATCAGCACTACTAGTTGGAATAGCTTCTACCCACTTAGTAACGTAATCAACAGCAACTAAAATATGTGTATAACCATTAGAGGAAGGAAAAGGTCCCATATAGTCAAAGACCCAAACATCAAATGGTTCATGTCGGTGTCAAAACCGGCGGATCTCGGGTTGGGGGTCCTGAACTTTGCGTCTAAGCCGGATGGTAACAGGAGGCAGGGGACACGATGTTTTACCCAGGTTCGGTCCCTCTTGATGGAGGTAAAACCCTACGTCCTACTTGATTGATATTGATGATATGCGTAGTACAAGAGTAGATCTACCACGAGATCAGAGAGGCTAAACCCTAGAAGCTAGCCTATGGTATGATTGTATGTTATGGTTGTTGTCCTACGGACTAAAATCCTTCAGTTTATATAGACACCGGAGAGGGTTAGGGTTACACAAGGTCAGTTACAAAGGGGGGGATATCCATATCCGTATTGCCTAGCTTGCCTTCCACGCCAAGTAGAGTCCCATCCGGACACGAGACGAAGTCTTCATTCTTGTATCTTCATAGTCTAACAGTCCGGCCAATGGAGATAGTCTGGCTGTCCGGAGACCCCCTTATCCAGGACTCCCTCAGTAGCCCCTGAACCAGGCTTCAATGATGATGAGTCCGGCGCGCAGTATTGTCTTCGGCATTGCAAGGCAGGTTCCTTCTCCGAATACATCACAGAAGAATTTGAATACGAGGACAGTGTCCGACCCTGCAAAATAAGTTCCACATTCCATCGTAGAGAGAATAATATTTCCGCAGATCTAATTTGCTGGCTTGTTTTGGCAGCATGACGTTATGTCATGGCCCGATGATTATTCGAACCATTTCATTTGACCAGCCCCCGCACATAATGCGAGGCAGTTTTTCGAAACATCTTGTCAAAGCGGATATCGTGTCCCCTTATTACGGGATTCTCATCAATACGGGCGTGGGTAACCCAACCGCACCATCAATTGCGGCGCTTGGGGGATAAGCGAGTTTTACCAGGCAAGTGGGGACGCTTAGTTTCGTCCGCCCATATAAAGGGATAAGGATTCACCTTTCTATCCACGCCTTCTTCCTCCTTTGCTCATCCGTTTTCGCACACTCGAGCTCTAGCGCCCAAGTCCACACTTCCACCTCAGCCTTCTACAACCATGTCCGGAGCAGGAGGCAAGTGGATGGTCTCCTCCGTCACAGAGGGAGACATCAAGAAGCTGAGGAGAGTCGGATACCTGCCCGACGACATGGCGCATCGGCTCCCATATGAGGGGCAGCTCATCCCCACCCCCAGGCCCCATGAGAGGGTAGTATTCCTCACCCATTTCCTCCGTGGACTGGGATGCCCTCTCCATCCATTCGTTCGGGGGCTCATGTTCTATTACGGCCTGGATTTCCATGATCTGGCCCCGAACTTCGTCCTCAACATCTCGGCGTTTATCGTCGTGTGTGAGGCCTTCCTCCGCATCAAGCCCCACTTCGGCTTATGGCTAAAGACCTTCAATGTCAAGCCGAAGGTGGTGGGCGGCCGCCAGGCGGAGTGCAGAGGAGCCATGGTGGGAAAGATGCCCAACATAACATGGCTCGAGGGCTCCTTTGTGGAAGCCATAAAGGGGTGGCAATAGGGCTGGTTCTATATCACCGAGCCGCGCGACCCTGCATGGGCAGCGGCCCCCGAGTTCCAAACTGGCATCCCCACGCGGCTCACCTCCTGGAAAGAGAAGGGCCTGTCCTGGGTAGTTCGAAAGAGCTGACCGGACTCCAAACATGTATTCAAAACATGGTGGACAAGAAGCTCAAGCTTGTCAACATAGTCCAAGTTATGCTCATCCACCGGATACTCCTGTGCCAACAATGGGAGTTCAACTTGTGGGAGTTCAATCCGGCGCAGCACCGAACTCTGAACAGGCTCTTCGACATGACTCATGAAGACGCCTGGAGGGTATTGTTCAAAAGTGCCGAGGTCCCCCCCCCCTATTACGGAGGATCGCAGATTCAGCGTGAAGCACCAAGCCAGTGCGGTAAGCTGCTTTACCTTTCACAGGATACTTATTTTTTCATATAGATTCACTCTACACGGGATCTAAACTCCCGTACCTTTGACAGGACTGGCAGAAGATGGCCGGACAGATCGACTGTCCGGCTCCTTTGCCCGAAGGCCCCGCAGACCCTCTTCTGGCAAAGATCTTGACTCCGGCCCCTTATACGGTGCCGGAGAAGACCAAGAAGGCCAAGGGAACTCGAAAGAGTTCCCGAAGCCAGGCGTCGTCGGACTCACCGTCCGATGACTCTTTGGCGCACTCTTTCCTCGAAGAGGAGGAAGAAGAAGAAGAAGATGCCCCCCGCCGATTGGGGGAGAGAGGAAAAGGAAGGCCGCCCCAATTGGGGGGGCGAAGGGTCCAAGAAGGGAAGGACTCTCCTTCCGGGCAGCTCCACCGCTGCCGACGAAGGCGAGGACGAGAGGTTGCCCAGGGCCAAGCCCCCGGGGAGATCGTAAGTATTCAGATACTAGAGTAAATCATAGCATTCCTTTGTCGCACTGCTTTCCCTAATGCCGAACATAATTATGCAGGCCGCCACGAGCCAGTATCGATGTATCATCGGACGGCTCCCTGGGCTCGTCGGACATGGATAGCGATCCAGTCCCGATTGCCACCTCCCCTCATCCTGCCGACGACACCGAGGTGCTGTCTCAAGAGGCACCGGACCGAGGGGAGACAGTCCCGGAGGCGCCTCAAGGCGACCTTCCAGACTTCGGGAGCCGAGGGGACGGGGCCCCTGAGAGCTCCGAGTTCGGCCCTCAGCCGAACACCGCGCCGGAACCTCCAACGGTTCCAGGCTCGGGCAGGCGGCCTCCTTCTAAGAGGGGCAAGATGCCTATGTCGGTGACCTCTGTCCATCCAGAGGCAACGGACAATCTGCTGGAAGCGCTTCGCAACGCTTCCATCGATGAGGAGCACCGTACTGTTATGAGTGCGGTGGTCCAGAAGGTTCAGTCCGCCAAGAGCGGGTTGACTGAAGCATGTGCCAGCCTTCTAACAGGCTTTGAGGTAAGTGTTTAAAATGTAGTAGAAATATTACCGCATAGACAGTAGCCCCTGATGCTGTGTTCAGTGTTCACAAAGAAAAGCCGAACAGAGGATCAAATAATATCGCAGAAGTCTAATATAAGTATGTCAATATGCGTATGCAAGCTTCGCTGCTGGTGTCCGCTGCACTGACTGCGGAGGTCGCCGTACTGAAGCAGGACCTCAAGGGGTCCAGGAAAGAGCTCGACCTTGTCAAGAGGCAGCTCGAGGAGAACAAGGGTAAGTAATACCCTATCTATAGAAATGTATATATAAAAAAGGACGCGATTGCAAAATGTCAGGATCATTGTATGTTTTCCAGGGGCCACGACCGAAGTGGCGACCCTGAAGCAAGCGCTAACCAAGGCCGAAGATAAAGCGGCCAAGGAGCGCACTGAGCGAGAGAAGCACGAGGCTTGGGTGGGCGAGGTGCAGCAAGAGCTCCAGGCTCTCGTGGCGAATCACAAGGCGTTGGAGCTTGACTCAAAGACGCCGGAGTTTGAGCTTGCCGCGGCCCTCGAGAGTGTAAAAAGTGCCAAGGCCGAAGCCCAAAAGGCCCTCCAAGAGATCGACGCGATGAAGAAGATAGAGGCGGGTAAGGCTTTCTATATGCAAAGCAAGCATGTAAAAGTAAATTACCGATTACTTACCCGGATCCGGAGCTCTTCATGAGCATTTGCAGATTTGCCCCGTAGTGTGTCCGATGTCACACAATTTTACCAGGCCGAGGACGGAAGCTCGACAGAGAAGCTGTTCTGGTCTCAGTATGCTGAGGCCGAACATCCGGTGCCAATGAGCGACCAGCTGAAGCAGATGGTCGAGCTACATAAGGCGGCCAATCAGGCCATGACGAGCTTTATAGTTTGGTTGTGGCCTGGCGACGCCCTTCCGAACAGCTTCTTCGGCCTGGTGAGGCGGCTTGTGGATGCCTGCCCGCGGCTGGAGGTTGTCAAGCGATCTGTCTGCATTGAAGGTGCACGCCGGGCTTTCGCCCATGTGAAATTGCAGTGGGTCAAGCTAGACGCCGTGAAGCTGTTCAAGGAGGGGCCGCCAAAGGGCAAGGAGCACCGCCATCCCAAGATGTACTACGAGGGTGTTCTGTCGGGTGCCCGTCTCATCGCGGACGAGTGTTCAAAAGATGTAATATTTGAATAAACTTGCTCATGTGATCCTGTATGATGAAAACTTGTTTCATATGTGCTATGCAACGCTTGTGTGAATTTAAAATATTACCTTCAGTTTAGCTGTTTATCCAATCGGAGATATGGCTAGTCCTGGGCTTCTGCCCCCATGCCACGAGTGCTGGGGTGTTTGGGATAAACCTGAGCACTCTTGTTCCCATGTTTGGGTCCTTCGAGGGAGGTGCTCAGCACAGCGAACAAGGCAACCGGACTAATGATGCTTTATCACTCTTACTTAGCCATAGAATTCCATAATTTTAAATTTCGGCAAAGCCCCTGGTATTCGGAAGGCCGAATTCGGGGCGCGATACATGGCTTTAAGCCGGACAGGGCCGGCCCCTCGCTCTAAGCGGCATAAGTCTTTAGGGACTTGAAAACCTCACCGAACAGCGACCAGTCTCTCGCCTTATCATGACAGTCAGTTTTAGCTTTCTCTACTGAGGTGTTGAACCCAGCAGAACCGGGGCACAATCGCATTAGTTCTCCTAGCGCTACCTTAGCCGATAGAGCGGAACGTAAGGTACCAAAACATAGGAGCCGGGCAGACCCAACATTTGACCAAAGACATGATTCGGAGCTGATGCATATAATGCTATAAGTTTGGGGTGCCGCACTTGTGAAAGTGTTCGGACTTTTCACACCGCATTGTGGGGTACGTAAGCCCCTGGTGTATTGGCCGTACCAGAGTGTACGGTTGCAAGGCGTCATTAGTGAACACACACACACACACACACACACACATGTATATATATATAACAAGAATGCAATAATAGTCGTAATGTCATGCATTGTTTATTAAAAAATTGTGTTAAAGCAGAGTGATACAGATAGTGCGATAAGCAAAGAATAGGACTATGTCCCTTCCAAGGGCAAGCTGAGGAATGATATTAAATTGAATATTTCACTTGTTACTGTAATCAACCTGGGAATTCCGTGGTATAACATAGCTTTCTGCCTCCTTGGTTGCTGCATCATGTGTTCGGCAATAGTGCTGCCGAACAGTGTTTCCAGAGATTAAGGTCCTGAAAGGAAAAGAAAAATAACCAAACGGGAAGCCCCTAGTGCGGTTTAGGCCGCGTCTTGGGGCGTGCCTGTCACATCCCTAGCCCTACGTTGGCCTTGGACTAGCTTGGTGGTTGCATCATGTTTAAATTCAAATGAAAGTTGAATTGAGGTTAGTAGAAACCCTCATAAATCACTTCCAAAAATAGTCAACATTAAAATCTTTTCAAAGAAGTCCAAGAAAATGTTCCTCTTAGTCTCTGAAAATATTGGCAAGAGGTAAAACTTAAAACAATATTTTTGGAATCTCAGAGATATTTATTTTGGGCCTTTGAATTAATTCAATAACTATTTGCATTGGATATATATTTTATATATAACTAATATATGTCCAATAATTCTAGAACATTTTATGTGGTTTGTTATATTTTAGTTCTAGCCACATAATTATTTCCAGGATTTTATTAAATGGTTTAGTATTTTTACTAAACCAAAACAAAACAGAACAAAATAGAAAAAAACTGAAACAGAAAGCAAATAGAAATAAGAGAGAGAGAGTAGGCCACTAGGCCACTTACCTGGACCTACCTGGCCCAGCGCCAGGCCACCAGCGGCCCAGCCCACCAGCACCTCGCCCGTCGTCTTCCTCCCCTCGCCGCGAAGCAGCTGCGTGCCAGCAGCAGCGCACACCGGAGGTCTCCACCTCCTGCTTCGCGGTGGCAGCCTCCCTGGCCTCCTAACCGCGCCACGGAGATGCCCGCGGCCCCCTCGGCCCTCTCTGGCTCTCCCTGGACCTCTCTCCCTCCTCTGCTCTCTCCCTACGACGCCACCGAACACGCCCATCGCCGCCGTTGGCCGTAGCCGCGACCACCGTACCTCCCTAGCCCATCCAACATGCTCGAGAGCTCCGCCTCGACCCCCTCTTTCTTCCACCCCAAGCCACGCCACCGCGGGAGCCCCACATCGCCGCCACGAGTCGTCTTCCCCGAGCACGGCCGCCGGACTCCATCGACGAATTTTTCGCCTCCCGGTCGCCCCCGAGCCAGCTGAGCTCCGCTTCGACCTCACTGTGAGCTCCCGCGTCGAAAACCCCTCTCCCCCGAGCTCGTTACGCCCTGTAGCCGTCGCCCCCTTGCCGACCAAATCGCGCCGCCGCCTGAGCTCCTCACCGCCGTGGGCACGCCCACTGGAGCTCGAAACTGAGCACGTCACCGCACTCAGCGCGTCACCACGGGACCGGAGCAACCATCCGCCGCTCTTCTCGTGCCCTGCGACGTCGGAACGGTCGACGTCCGAACTCCGGCCGCCGTAGCCGAGCTCGTCGGCGTCAGCTCCGGCCATCCCAGCTACCGCTGCTTGCTGGAATGGATGCGCGCGTGTGCCAGCAATCCGTAGCCGCAAACGGCGCGCCAAACCATCGACCGTGGGCAAATCCCGAGCCCTCCGCTGTCTCGGGCTTCGCCGGCGTCGAGCCGTGGACCAAGTCCGGCGGGTTTGAACCGTTGACCAGGGTTTTGACCTCCCCTGGTTGACTGACGTGTGGGCCAGGCCCCTTTTTAATTAGTGTTAGATTTAGTTAGTACTAATTAACTTAGTTAAGTAAATTAGACACTGACATGCGGGCCCAAGCTCTAATTAACTTAAGTTAGTTAGTTAGTCACTGACCAGTGGGTCCCACTGGTCAGGTTTGACCTGGACCGTGCCCAGTTGACCTGCTGACATCATCATGACGTCAAGCTGACGCAGTAATCCTTTTTCTGGAATTTAAATAAATCTTAAATGATTTATTTATTTCAGAAAATACCCAAAACTTCTAAAAATCATAGAAATTCAACCGTAACTCCAAATAAGATAAATTATATATGTAAAATTATCAGAAAAAATCGAGGAATCCATCTGTACCATTTTCATGCATGTTTGAACAATGTTTGTCCTCTTTTTTGGACAAAACAAATAAAGAGCATTTAAATAATCATATATGGGGTTGGAATTTGAATCTGGTACTCAAACCAACTTCATTTAAATCATAGCTAGTTGCATTAGCTCAAACCACAGCATATTGACATGTCATGAACATGCATCATATTGTGCATTGCATTGATTGTGTTTCTTTCTCCTGTTGCCGGTATTTGTCCCCTCTCGATAGCGTTGTACCGATGATGTGATCGTTGACACTGATGAAGACCCAATGATATCTTCAGAAGTGCCAGGCAAGCAAAACCCCCTTGTTCATTCCGATACAATCCCCCTCTCTCGCTCCTGCTCTCTTTTACTGCATTAGGACAACAACGATTCATCTGTTACTTGTTGCAGTAGTTGAACCCCTTATCCTCTGCATGACATGTCATTTCCATAGTAAATAGATGAAACCCACTAGCATGAGTAGGAGTTGTTTGAGCCCTGATGTGCCTACTCATTCATGCTTGTTTGTCATGCCTGCTACTGCTTAGAGTTGAGTCAGGTCTGATTCATCAGGGATGAATCGGTGGTGTGTAAACATGTCCAACTGTTAAGAGCTAAGTGTGTGAACACGATTTGGTAAAGGTAGCGGTGAGAGGCCATGTAGGAGTACATGGTGGGTTGTCTCATTGAAACCGTCCTCAGGAACTGAGTTCTGTGTCTGTGATCCATGAACAGCTACTACCACACGTTGGGCCCTGAAATATGACCCCGCTCGACTTACTGACCCCTCTCGTCCTCTGTCCAGGAGTTGCAATTAGTTTCTGGTGTTTATAGGATATGTGTTGGCGGCCGTGCGTAGCGCTGACCCTAGGGGTGGGCTGTGATGCGGTAGATACACTGTGGCACGGTGTACCGGGCGCCTGTTTGGTGTCTCGGGAACCCTGCACACATCGTTTGGGGCTGTGAGCGAAACTCCGGCCGGATCTCCTCACGGATGGAACCCGAATAGGCGATAAACCTGGACTAGAGACTTGTGTGGTTAGTCAGGTCGTGGTCTACACCCACGTCGGCTTTCGCTTGAAGTCTGCCGAGCACATGTCGTGTGCAGACGCTAAGTGGTGGAAACATGTGTGACGAAGTACACCCCTGAAGGGTTATAAATGATCTATTCGAATAGCCGTGTCCGCGGTAAAGGACTTCTGGGTTGCCTATAACAGTTCATAGACAAGTGAAAGTGGATACTCTAAAACTTGCAAGATAAGTGTGAGTGCTCTGGATGGCCTTCTCGTAGGGAGACGAGAGAGGATCCATAGTGGTGTATTGATTGGTGAATATGTGGACTCGTGTGCGCCACCTCAAAAGAGTTGCTTGTAGTCGTAGTTCAGAATAGCCACCGAGTCAAAGCTGGCTTGCTGCAGTTAAACTCCACCACCCCCTTGTTGATACCGATGCATATGTAGCTAGTTCTGATGTAAGTCTTGCTGAGTACCTTTGTACTCACGTTTGCTTAATTTATGTTTTGCAGAGAGACTTCAGTCTCGCTAGTAGTTCCGCGTGGACTTCGACGTTTAGCTTGATACCTTAGCTACGATCTTGTGCCCTTGGCAGGATCTGGTAGATAGTCAGGCTTCTTAACCTTTTTCATTTGTAGATGTCTGTTCTCAGACATGTTAAGCTTCCGCATGTGCTTCGCATTGTATGCTATGATTGTTGGGTCATGAGACCCATGCTTGTAATATCTGGCTCTTCGGAGACTAATGAATTAATACTTGAGTCGTAGAGTCTTGTTGTGATGCCATGTTGTATTTACACATATCGAGCATATTGTGTGTATGATTGAAATGCTTGGTATGTGTAGGATCCGACAACCTAGTTGTTTATCCTTCGCAGCCTTTCTTATGGGGAAATGTAGTCTAGTGTTCCTCGAGCCATAGTAGTCCGCTACAGCCCGGTTCACCGGAGTCCTGCTAGCCCAGCACTACTGTTCCGGACACTTGACTGGCCGGCATGTGTTTCACTTTGTCCCTATGTCTGTCCCTTCGGGGAAATGTCACGCGGTGATTTCCGGAGTCCTGCCTAGCCTGCTACAGCCCGGGATCCCCGGAGTCCTGTTAGCCCAGTGCTACAGCCCGGAATCACTCGTTGATGACCGACATGTTCGATGTGATTCACGTATGCCTGTCCCCATAAGTCTGTGCCGCTTGGGGTTCATGACTAGCCATGTCGGCCCGGGTTCTCGGTCATATGGATGCTAGCGACATTGTCATATACGCGAGCCAAAAGGCGCAAACAGTCCTGGGCCATAGTAAGGCGACACCCATGGGATACCGTGCGTGAGGCCGCAAAGTGATATTAAGTGTTACCGGCTAGATCGATGTGGCTTAGAATCGGGGTCCCGACAGCGTTGGTATCAGAGCCTGACTGCCTGTAGGATTACCAAGCCAAACCGGTTGAAGTCGTGTCTAGGAATGCTTTAGTTATATAAGGGAATTGATTGTGGAAGGGAACGTAAGGCTCTTTTTACTCCTTATCCTCATGACCTTCTGATCTGAGTCACCTTATCTTTCTACGGGGTTAAGAACTAGGCTTCTCTTCTATCTCACAGGATGACGTGTTACTAAACCGTAGTTGACTAGGATTGTTGAGTTCAAGCCTCAGTTCAGTTCCTACTACTTCCATATATTCATAACCGGCCTCAGAACCTTGATATTATGATTCTGAGTGGTTATGCCACCATTTTTGTAGGATGTCTCAAATCCTTTCGAGCATTTATAGCCGTTATGCTGTCCGAGTCATCCCAGGTTTCTAAATAGTCTGATGCATTTGCAAATCCTTCCTCCCTGTTCCTGATGTCCTTTTAGGCCAGGTTAATCACACTAATTGTGAGTTGGGGTATTCTTTTGCCTCAACATATATGTTGGAATTATTATTATGACCCTAGATGTCTTAGAGTGCCACCTGGTAATCGAACCATGTTTTGCGTTCCCAGTGTGTGATTCTGGCCATTATTCTCAAAAGCATCCCGTGATGCCATGTAGTGGTAGGTATTCTATTCATGGGTTCTTGAACCCAAGATTCACCCTACTTACCTCATGTTGATAGTGTTGCTAGTTCCTTTAGGATATTAGTAACCTTTGCGATAGTCCTCGAGGTCCGTGGTATATCCTTCTTCCAAATACTATGAACCGCCTATGGCAGAAGTTCTTTGAACCATAGGATCACAACCAGGGTGCTCTTGATGAGTCATCCATTCTATGTTCTGACCCTGCCAACCCTACCTTTCTGCATAGGTTATCCGGAAGAGATATGTTGAACTCGTTCGGCATACTAATCTATGCCTCCACAGCTCAGAAAATTATATGTACCTTTGAGTTGTCCCCCTTCAGTTATATTCCGACCTTCGTCTATCACTTGATGGTCAGAAGTAGTCGTGCATTCATGTTCATCAGTGCCTTTTACTTCTGTGGTCCGTCAAGCCATTCTATTCGGAATGGCTAGGAGAAACAAACTCCAGTACCTCATCTATTTCTGGGATCGGGTCAAAGTGGTTGTATTCCGCATATCAAAATGCCAATCCAGCTTTTGGTTCTGTTCTACCCCGGAGTATTACCCACTTTATGTCAAGAGCGTCGTGAGAATTGCACCTTCTCCTATGAATTCTTGACGCAGTGATACTCTCTCCATCATTATTCATTTCTCGGTTTCAATGTTGTTGCAACCGGAATGTCGACAAGTGAATCGTGGTGTGTGAAATCAATACTCCTAGCAACTCCGTTGCTTGGTAGTTAATGGACAATATTCTCATCCTTAGCGTGTTGGTTATTGAATTATCATTCTAAGACTGATCGTGCTACCTAGTCCATATTTCTGGTGCACACTTCGATCAATGGGTTAGGATTGTGCCAATCCCTCGCTCCTTGATCATATCGTCTTGCCCTGAAAAGCAAGATTGTTCTCGAGCATAATAACATATCGGTGGTTTCGTGATTTTCCGAATATCTTCTCGGAAGTGTTACCAGGTTGTCACTTGACCGTTATGTTGAGTTCGTGATCAAGTTGGTTTTCCGATAAACCACTTTTCCCCAAGAACCTGTGTTGGATACCCCTGAGCTAGTTGGTTAAGCTTAACAACAACTTGGAGAGTTGGAAGATGAAAACTTGTCCGACTTAGCTCATCCCTAAGGGATATCCTTGTGTGTGTGTGTGTGTGTTGAAGAAAGATGATATCTTCACCAATTGGTCCTCGTGATCAGTTGTTGTATCTATTATCTTGTCCAAACTTTGATTTGAGTGTGGGCTATCGTCAAATCAAATCAGAACCAACGATGTTCGTAATGTTGTCTTACTTGCGGTTGTCCCCCGAGCATACACCAATATATCTTTGGTCTGACCAATACTATCACATTGTTCACATAGTGGTGGAAGTCCAGTGATATGGAAATTCCGATGAGTTGCTGTTGAGCCCATCAGCGGCATTTTGTCTCCTCCATGATTATGTCGAACATCCAGCTAGTGTTGGAAACTTTATAAGCATTGCCCTCATGTCCCGATCATGAAGCATATGTCCGGTTGAAAGATGTGGCTTCCTCTAATTCATGTGCATCTGATGTAAGTTGCCGCCGTGAATTCGAGAAAGTTTGTTTTTGCTTCCTCTGGAATCATCCCAAGTCAGTCATGCATGTGCGAAGTATTCTATGGTCTGATAGACTGATCATCTACATTCTATACGTATCCCTAGCACAACAAGCCACTGATTGATTTGTTCAAGGAGAAGAAGTTTCTTCTTAAGGGTTAGACCTACGCAAGGACTTCGATATCCTCGTTGATGGTTCCCCCTGAACTCGGTAGTGTTTTATTATAAGACTACTACATGGTCATGCTTGTCTAGGACAACGTGTTCACATGCTTGTAGCAGAACCGGCTCATGTTTTGGAGCTTACTACCGTACTTCATTCCCCCAAGAATCTCGCAACGCCGTCTCATCGATTTGTGTTGCAAACCTTCATTTTCCTTTCTAGACTCGATGAGTCTGGAATATCCTGTCACCAACCAGATCTGAATCTCAGGCAGATATGATGGTTGGAGCATTTTCCAAGAACTATAATATTGGTCTCTCGATAACCGGTAAAGTGGATGTCGTGG
Organism: Triticum monococcum; assembly: GCA_034509565.1. Lineage (NCBI taxonomy): Eukaryota > Viridiplantae > Streptophyta > Magnoliopsida > Poales > Poaceae > Triticum > Triticum monococcum. Next base: position 113,991,047 of record CM067843.1, read on the forward strand.
CCAACACATCCAGCCGGAAGACCTATTACTATAGTATCTCGATTGAAGAAAGTTGGCCACCTTCCCATGAGGATTTCGTAGGATTTACCTCCGTAGTTAATCCTTATGGATTCTTGTGCTCCCGAAGTCCGACCTCTTACTTGATGTCCTAGATACCAAACCATATCAATAAATGAGCTATCCTAGCGCATCAAGGAGAACATTAGAAGCAGAGTGCTAAATGTCTCTCGGTCGATCATCCAGATTTTGTTTCCTTGGCTTCGCTAAGGTGAAATCTGAGAAAGTGTTATCTTCCTTTGCATCTGCATTATCCATCACCATTCATCATGGTAGCATGTTGTGTTGCCAGGATCCTTGACACAGATATTGGCAGAACCTTGATGAATACGGAAATGCTCAAGTTCTTGAGAGCACGCACAGGCACTAGGTTCTGTTGTTGTCGTTAACTGGAATGTGCCTCCGTTCTCTCAGTTGTTGATAGCCATCCAATTGGTGGAATCACCTTTGCCGGTGAACCTTCTCCCCAGTTACTAGAATCCTTCCCAACATTTGCATTTTGTTCCCAGCTTGAACCTCGGTAGCTGTTGTTCAGGATCATCTTCAAAAGTGGACTTACCATAGGTCCCATCCATTTCTGATGATAAGCAAAAATCATCCATTGCGTTGTCTTCAACAAGGTAGTCCACATCATCCATCCTAGTCCAAGTATGCCATCTCTTCAAGCTATGTCAAACGATCAATTGTAAATTGCCTTAAGCTGGTATGAAGAGTTCCAACGATCTCTGAATCAAAAGTAATTCTTTTTGCCACTTAAGGGAATAGCTCTGCGAGTCACCTTCCTTAAGATGTCTCGTTATGGTATCATGACAATTATCTCCTCGCTACTTTGAAACCATGCATCATCCTACTTAAGCGTGGAATTGTTGGCTACCAAATTTGAACCTTTATCATCCGCTTCTTCCCATCACTCCTGTTGTGTGTTTCGTGTCTCAGCTCAAGAGATGTTTTATATCTCACTCCATGAGTTGATCTTGAGTGCTCGATCTCCGAGGAGATCGATTTCTCTAGAATTTCTTTCTGCCGTCATCATGCTGGATGAAGATCCCGAAAGCAAAGACGTCAAGATCAAGATGACGAAATGAATCAACATCCTCGGGAAGGGCAGTTGGATCGAGAAGACTGCGATAGTCTTGTGAACCCCCCTTCCTTCTAACCTCACGTCTTGAATCTCGGGCCAAGATTCTTGTTTAGTGGGGGTGAGCTGTCACATCCCTAGCCCTACTTTGGCCTTGGACTAGCTTGGTGGTTGCATCATGTTTAAATTCAAATGAAAGTTGAATTGAGGTTAGTAGAAACCCTCATAAATCACATCCAAAAATAGTCAACATTAAAATCTTTTCAAAGAAGTCCAAGAAAATGTTCCTCTTAGTCTCTGAAAATATTGGCAAGAGGTAAAACTTAAAACAATATTTTTGGAATCTCAGAGATATTTATTTTGGGCCTTTGAATTAATTCAATAACTATTTGCATTGGATATATATTTTATATATAACTAATATATGTCCAATAATTCTAGAACATTTTATGTGGTTTGTTATATTTTAGTTCTAGCCACATAATTATTTCCAGGATTTTATTAAATGGTTTAGTATTTTTACTAAACCAAAACAAAACAGAACAAAATAGAAAAAAACTGAAACAGAAAGCAAATAGAAATAAGAGAGAGAGAGAGAGAGTAGGCCAATAGGCCACTTACCTGGACCTACCTGGCCCAGCGCCAGGCCACCAGCGGCCCAGCCCACCAGCACCTCGCCCGTCGTCTTCCTCCCCTCACCCCGAAGCAGCTGCGTGCCAGCAGCAACGCACACCGGAGGTCTCCACCTCCTGCTTCGCGGTGGCAGCCTCCCTGGCCTCCTAACCGCGCCACGGAGACGCCCGCGGTCCCCTCGACCCTCTCTGGCTCTCCCTGGACCTCTCTCCCTCCTCTGCTCTCTCCCTACGATGCCACTAAACACGCCCATCGCCGCCGTTGGCCGTAGCCGCGACCATCGTACCTCCCTAGCCCATCCAACATGCTCGAGAGCTCCGCCTCGACCCCCTCTTTCTTCCACCCCAAGCCACGCCACCGCGGGAGCCCCACATCGCCGCCATGAGTCGTCTTCCCCGAGCACGGCCGCCGGACTCCATCGACGAATTCGTCGCCTCCCGGTCGCCCCCGAGACAGCTGAGCTCCGCTTCGACCTCACTGTGAGCTCCCGCGTCGAAAACCCCTCTCCCCCGAGCTCGTTACGCCCTGTAGCCGTCGCCCCCTTGCCGACCAAATCGCGCCCCCGCCTGAGCTCCTCACCGCTGTGGCCACGCCCACTGGAGCTCGAAACTGAGCGCGTCACCGCGCTCAGCGCATCACCACGGGACCGGAGCAACCATCCGCCGGTCTTCTCGTGCCCTGCGACGTCGGAACGGTCGACGTCCGAACTCCGGCCGCCATAGCCGAGCTCGTCGGCGTCAGCTCCGGCCATCCCAGCTACCGCTGCTTGCTGGAATGGACGCGCGCGTGTGCCAGCAATCCGTAGCCGCAAACGGCGCGCCAAACCATCGACCGTGGGCAAATCCCGAGCCCTCCGCCGTCTCGGGCTTCGCCGGCGTCGAGCCGTGGACCAAGTCCGGCGGGTTTGAACCGTTGACCAGGGATTTGACCTCCCCTGGTTGACTGACGTGTGGGCCAGGCCCCTTTTTAATTAGTGTTAGATTTAGTTAGTACTAATTAACTTAGTTAAGTAAATTAGACACTGACATGCGGGCCCAAGCTCTAATTAACTTAAGTTAGTTAGTTAGTCACTGACCAGTGGGTCCCACTGGTCAGGTTTGACCTGGACCGTGCCCAGTTGACCTGCTGACATCATCATGACGTCAAGCTGACGCAGTAATCCTTTTTCTGGAATTTAAATAAATCTTAAATGATTTATTTATTTCAGAAAATACCCAAAACTTCTAAAAATCATAGAAATTCAACCGTAACTCCAAATAAGATAAATTATATATGTAAAATTATCAGAAAAATTCAAGGAATCCATCTGTACCATTTTCATGCATGTTTGAACCATGTTTGTCCTCTGTTTTGGACAAAACAAATAAAGGGCATTTAAATAATCATATATGGGGTTGGAATTTGAATCTTGTACTCAAACCAACTTCATTTAAATCATATCTAGTTGCATTAGCTCAAACCACAGCATATTGACATGTCATGAACATGCATCATATTGTGCATTGCATTGATTGTGTTTCTTTCTCCTGTTGCCGGTATTTGTCCCCTCTTGATAGACGTTGTACCGATGATGTGATCGTTGACACTGATGAAGACCCAATGATATCTTCAGAAGTGCCAGGCAAGCAAAACCCCCTTGTTCATTCCGATACAATCCCCCTCTCTTGCTCCTGCTCTCTTTTACTGCATTAGGACAACAACGATTCCTCTGTTACTTGTTGCGGTAGTTGAACCCCTTATCCTCTGCATGACCTGTCATTTCCACAGTAAATAGATGAAACCCACTAGCATGAGTAGGAGTTGTTTGAGCCCTGATGTGCCTACTCATTCATGCTTGTTTGTCATGCCTGCTACTGCTTAGAGTTAAGTCAGGTCCGATTCATCGGGGATGAATCGGAGGTGTGTAAACATGTCCTACTGTTAAGAGCTAAGTGTGTGAACATGATTTGGTAAAGGTAGCGGTGAGAGGCCATGTAGGAGTACATGGTGGGTTGTCTCATTGAAACCGTCCTCAGGAACTGAGTTCTGTGTCTGTGATCCATGAACAGCTACTACCACACGTTGGGCCCTGAAATATGACCCCGCTCGACTTACTGACCCCTCTCGTCCTCTGTCCAGGAGTTGCAATTAGTTTCTGGTGTTTATAGGATATGTGTTGGCGGCCGTGCGTAGCGCTGACCCTAGGGATGGGCTATGATGCGGTAGATACACTGTGGCACGGTGTACCGGGCGCCCGTTTGGTGTCTCGGGAACCCTGCACACATCGTTTGGGACTGTGAGTGAAACTCCGGCCGGATCTCCTCGCGGATGGAACCCGAATAGGCGATAAACCTGGACTAGAGACTTGTGTGGGTAGTCAGGTCGTGGTCTACACCCACGTCGGCTTTTGCTTGAAGTCTGCCGAGCACATGTCGTGTGCAGACGCTAAGTGGTGGAAACATGTGTGACGAAGTACACCCCTGCAGGGTTATAAATGATCTATTCGAATAGCCATGTCCGTGGTAAAGGACTTCTGGGTTGCCTATAACAGTTCATAGACAAGTGAAAGTGGATACTCTAAAACTCGCAAGATAAGTGTGAGTGCTATGAATGGCCTTCTCGTAGGGAGACGAGAGCGGATCCATAGTGGTGTATTGATTGGTGAATATGTGGACTCGTGTGCGCCACCTCAAAAGAGTTGCTTGCAGTCGTAGTTCAGAATAGCCACCGAGTCAAAGCTGGCTTGCTGCAGTTAAACTCCACCACCCCCTTGTTGATACCGATGCATATGTAGCTAGTTCTGATGTAAGTCTTGCTGAGTACCTTTGTACTCACGTTTGCTTAATTTATGTTTTGCAGAGAGACTTCAGTCTCGCTAGTAGTTCCGCGTGGACTTCGACGTTTAGCTTGATACCTCAGCTACGATCTTGTGCCCTCGGCAGGATCTGGTAGATAATCAGGCTTCTTAGCCTTTTTCATTTGTAGATGTCTGTTCTCAGACATGTTAAGCTTCCGCATGTGCTTCGCATTGTATGCTATGATTGTTGGGTCATGAGACCCATGCTTGTAATATCTGGCTCTTCGGAGCCTAATGAATTAATACTTGAGTCGTAGAGTCTTGTTGTGATGCCATGTTGTATTTACACATATCGAGCATATTGTGTGTATGATTGAAATGCTTGGTATGTGTAGGATCCGACAACCTAGTTGTTTATCCTTCGCAGCCTTTCTTATGGGGAAATGTAGTCTAGTGTTCCTCGAGCCATAGTAGTCTGCTACAGCCCGGTTCACCGGAGTCCTGCTAGCCCAGCACTACTGTTCAGGACACTTGACTGGCCGGCATGTGTTTCACTTTGTCCCTATGTCTGTCCCTTCGGGGAAATGTCACGCGGTGATTTCCGGAGTCCTGCCTAGCCTGCTACAGCCCGGGATCCCCGGAGTCCTGTTAGCCCAGTGCTACAGCCCGGAATCACTCGTTGATGACCGACATGTTCGATGTGATTCACGTATGCCTGTCCCCATAGGTCTGTGCCGCTTGGGGTTCACGACTAGCCATGTCGGCCCGGGTTCTCGGTCATATGGATGCTAGCGACATTGTCATATACGCGAGCCAAAAGGCGCAAACGGTCTCGGGCCATAGTAAGGCGACACCCGTGGGATACCGTGCGTGAGGCCGCAAAGTGATATGAGGTGTTACCGGCTAGATCGATGTGGCTTAGAATCAGGGTCCCGACAGCGCCGCAGTTGTGCCCCCCTCCCCACCTGTGCCCATGGTATTTTTAATGTGTAATTATGTACGCGCGGCATGAGTTTCGCCGCTGGGCTGGGATTAGGGTGGCCGCCGTATTGCTACGCGAGCTCAGATCGCACCAGACGTTCTATTTGCCGATTGACCTGAGCGCGCTTGAAGGTGTCCGGGCTGTGAAGCGCCGAACTGGTTGATTGCCTTTGCGTTTCTGCTACGAGGGCTGCGATGTGCTCCTCTGTTCGGAGAGAGCGCTCTGTGTTTCCATTGAGTGTGATAACTCCGCGAGGTCCTGGCATCTTGAGCTTGAGGTATGCATAATGTGGTACCGCATTGAATCTAGCAAATGCGGTTCGCCCGAGCAGCACGTGATAACCACTGCTGAACGGGACTATATCAAAGATTAACTCTTCGCTTCGAAAGTTATCCGGGGATCCGAAGACCACTTGCAGTGTAATTGAGCCTGTGCAATGGGCCTCTACACCTGGAATGACGCCCTTAAAGGTCGTTTTTGTGGGTTTGATCCTTGAGGGGTCTATACCCATTTTGCGCACTTTGTCCTGATAAAGCAGGTTCAGGCTGCTGCCGCCGTCCATAAGGACTCGAGTGAAGTGAAATCCGTCGATGATTGGGTCTAGGACCAGTGCGGCGAATCCGCCATGACGGATACTAGTGGGGTGGTCCCTATGATTGAAGGTGATCGGACAGGAGGACCAAGGGTTGAACTTTGGGGCGACTGGCTCCAACGCATATACGTCCTTGAGCGCACGCTTCTGCTCCCTCTTGGGGATGTGGGTTGCGTATATCATGTTCACCGTCCGCACTTGAAGGGGAAACCTCTTCCGTCCTCCAGTGTGCGGCTACCGGGGCTCCTCCTCGTCATTGCTATGCGGCCCCTTGTACTTGTTTTCGGCAATTAACTTGCCGGCCTGCTTGAACACCCAACAATCCCTGTTGGTGTGATTGGCTGGCTTGTCTGGGGTGCCGTGTATTTGACACGAGCGATCGAGTATACGGTCCAAGCTGGACGGACCCGGCGTACTTTGTTTGAATGGCTTTTTCCGCTGACCAGGTTTAGAGCCTTTGAATCCAGCATTGACTGTCGTATCCTCAGTATTTTCACTATTAATGCGGCGCTTATGCTTGTTGCAATGTGACCTGCTATTGCCGTCCTTGGTATCTGAGGTACCATGGTTCTTTGATATGTTATTACTGCAAGCCAGCCAGCTGTCTTTGCCCGCACAAAAGAGGGTCATGAGCGTCGTGAGAGCTGCCATAGATTTCGGATTTTCCTGACCAAGGTGCCGGGCTAGCCACTCGTCTCGGATGTTGTGCTTGAAAGCCGCTAAGGCCTCCGCATCCGGACAGTCGATGATTTGATTTTTCTTTGTAAGGAACCGAGTCCAGAATTGCCTGCCGACTCTTCTGGCTGCTGAATTATGTGGCTCAAATCATCGGTGTCTCGTGGTCGCACGTAAGTGCCCTGAAAGTTGTCGAGGAATGCGGCTTCCAGATCTTCCCAACAGCTAATGGAGTCCGCTGGCAAGTTGTTAAGCCAATGCCGCCCTGGTCCTTTGAGCTTTAGTGGGAGGTATTTGATGGCATGTAAGTCATCGTCGCGGGCCATGTGGATGTGGAGGAGGAAATCCTCAATCCATACTGCGGGATCTGTTGTGCCGTCGTATGATTCAATATTTACAGGTTTGAAACCTTCTGGGAATTGATGTTCCATTACTTCGTCTGTGAAGCATAAGGGGTGTGCAGCGCCTCTGTATTGGGCTGTATCGCCACGCAGCTCGAATGGGTCTTGCCCGCTGTGTTTGGCCCGGCCGGATTTGCTTTTACTGTATCCGGCGTGACGTTTGTCGTCTCGCAGAGTGGTGCGCCCTCGTGGTCCATAGATCGATCTTGAATGCTTTGCCTTGTCCTCCAATATGTCTCGCATGTCTGGCGTATCTCCCCATGCCTTTTTATTTGAATGGCATTAGGGTGGAAGCTGAGCTTTTGGCTGGAATGCCTCTCTATCGCGGCCACGGGGTGGCCTATCAGCCGTATCATATGCTTCTTCCTCCGGTCCGGGTAGTAACATGCGCCTTGGGTAACTCTTGGAGGGGCGCTCGAGTTTATATTCCTCGGCCGCGAGGACTTCAGTCCATTTGTTAGCTAGCAGATCTTGATCAGCTTGAAGCTGCTGCTGCTTTTTCTTCAGGCTATTTGCCGTGGCCATAAGCCGGCGCTTGAAGCGCTCTTGTTCGACGGGATCCTCTGGTACGGCGAATTCATCGTCGCCGAGGCTTGCCTCATCTTCGGAGGGGGGCATGTGATTGTCATCCTCCTCCTCTCCATCTACCGCTCTCTCAGGAGAGCTGGCTCCTCCATCCTCCTGCTCTAAATCTTGCTGGAGGGGTTTGTTGTTTTCTTTGACACTATCCAGAGTGTTATTATCTCCTGTGCCGGTATCACCACTTTTGCTTTGGCGGGACTTAGAGCGGCGCCGCTGACGTTGGTGTTTGGGTTGCTTCTTGGAGGGGTCATCCTCCGCTATCCCGTCGCCATTGCCTTCTTTGGCTGTATCCACCATGTATATGTCATATGACGAGGTGCCTTTCCAGTGCCCTATAGGTGTCGGTTCATGTTCGTCTCCTACATCGTCGTCCATACCGTCAATGTCTTCGTAATCGAAGTCGAGCATGTCGGTTAAATCATCGATAGTGGCTACGAAGTGGGTGGTGGGTGGGCGTCCAATTTCTTCGTCGTTCGCATCCCAATCCTGTTGGCCATAATCCGGCCAGGGCTCTCCTGACAAAGAGAGAGACCTTAGTGAATTCAGAATGTCGCCGAAGGGCGAGTGCTGAAAGATATCCATGGCGGTGAATTCCATGATCGGCGCCCCATCGGATTCGATTGGCAGGGTCGCGGATGGTTCGGAGTCCGGAAAAGAGTCCGGCACCTTGGAGTCACGGGCTGCACAGAGGTTTAGGCTGGTGTTCGGCTCGATTGCTGTTGAGACTGCAGCCCGTGAGGCGGTGTCTAACCACCCGTCCTCGACTGGCGCAGTTGGCTCCGAGCTAAGGGTCGGAGCTGATACGGGCGCAGCCTTTGGGGTACTGTTCGGCGGCAGAGCTAGGTCATACCCATCGCGACAGTGCGGCGCGCCCGGCTGTGGCTCGAGTCCGTCGAAGATCAAGTCTCCGCGGATGTCGGTCGTGTAGTTCAAACTTCCAAATCTGACCTGATGGCCAGGGCATAGCTTTCAATCTGCTCCAGATGGCCAAGCGAATTAGCCCGCAGTGCAAAGCCGCCGAATATGAAGATCTGTCCGGGGAGAAAAGTCTCACCCTGGACCGCATCGCTATCAATGATGGTAGGAGCCATCAAGCCTAACGGCGACGACACAGAGGAACTCTCAATGAAAGCACCAATGTCGGTGTCAAAACCGGCGGATCTCGGGTAGGGGGTCCCGAACTGTGCGTCTAGGCTGGTTGGTAACAGGAGGTAGGGGACACGATGTTTTACCTAGGTTCGGGCCCTCTTGATGAAGGTAAAACCCTACGTCCTACTTGATTGATATTGATGATATGGGTAGTACAAGAGTAGATCTACCACGAGATCAGAGAGGCTAAACCCTAGAAGCTAGCCTATGGTATGATTGTATGTTATGGTTGTTGTCCTACGGACTAAAACACTTCGGTTTATATAGACACCAGGGAGGGTTATGGTTACACAAGGTCGGTTGCAAAGGGGGAGATATCCATATCCGTATTGCCTAGCTTGCCTTCCACGCCAAGTAGAGTCCCATCCGGACACGAGACGAAGTCTTCAATCTTGTATCTTCATAGTCTAATAGTCCGGCCAATGGAGATAGTCCGGCTGTCCGGAGACCCCCTTATCCAGGACTCCCTCATCAGTTCAATAACAAGTGAATAATTCATAGGCATTTCTTGGCGTCTACTAATATTACCAATTCTTTGACATTCATCACAAGATAAGACAAGCTTACGGGCATCCTTGAAGAGAGCAGGCCAATAAAAACCAGATTGCAGTACCTTATGTGCAGTCCTATCTCCAGCATGGTGTCCTCCATAAGCTTCGGAGTGACACTTGCGTAGGATCTGTTCCTGTTCATGCTCAAGTACACAACGTCTAATAACACCATCTACTCCTTCTTTATAAAGATGTGGGTCATCCCAAAAGTAATGCCTCAAATCGTAGAAGAACTTTTTCTTTTGCTGGTATGTGAAACTAGGTGGTATAAACTTAGCAACAATGTAATTAGCATAATCAGCATACCATGGAGCAATATGAGAAGCATTTATGACATTTAATTGCTCATCGGGAAAGCTATCATCAATAGGTAGTGGGCCATCAAGCACATTTTCTAACCTAGACAAGTTGTCTGCAACGGGGTTCTCAGCTCCTTTTCTATCAACAATATGCAAATCAAATTCTTGTAGTAAGAGAACCCATCTAATAAGTCTAGGTTTAGCATCTTTCTTTTCCATAAGATATTTAATAGCAGCATGATCAGTGTGAATAGTTACTTTAGAATCAACAATATAAGGTCTAAACTTATCACAAGCAAATACAACTGCTAAGAATTCTTTTTCAGTAGTAGCATAGTTTCTTTGAGCATTATCTAGAGTTTTACTAGCATATTGAATAACATTTAGTTTCTTATCAACTCTTTATCCTAGAACAACACCTATAGCATAATCACTAGCATCACACATAATTTCAAAGGGTAAATTCCAATCAGGTGGCTGAACAATAGGTGCGGAAATCAATGCTTTCTTAAGTATTTCAAATGCTTCTACACAATCATCATCAAAGACAAATGGTATATCTTTTTGTAATAAATTAGTCAGAGGCCGAGAAATTTTTGAGAAGTCCTTAATGAACCTCCTATAAAAACCTGCATGACCAAGGAAACTTCTTATACCTTCGATGTCCTTGGGACATGGCATCTTTTCGATAGCATCAACCTTGGCTTTATCAACTTCAATACCTCTTTCAGAAACTTTATGCCCCAAGACAATACCTTCATTAACCATAAAGTGGCACTTTTCCCAATTCAAGACAAGATTAGTTTCTTCACATCTCTGCAAAACTCGATCAAGGTTGCTCAAGCAATCATCAAAAGAAGATCCATAGACGGAAAAGTCGTCCATGAAAACCTCACAAATCTTTTCACAAAAGTCAGAGAATATAGCCATCATGCATCTTTTAAAGGTAGCAGATGCATTACATAAACCAAAAGGCATACGTCTATAAGCAAAAGTACCAAAAGGTCATGTAAAAGTAGTCTTTGATTGATCTTTGGCTGACACAGGTATTTGAGAGAAACCGAAATAACCGTCTAGAAAGCAAAAATGTGTATGTTTGGACAATCTTTCTAGCATTTGATCAATAAAAGGTAAGGGGTAATGATCTTTTTTAGTAGCCTTATTTAATTTGCAGAAATCAATTACCATCCTATAACCTGTAATAATTCTTTGAGGAATCAATTCATCTTTATCATTAGGAACAACATTAATACCTCCCTTCTTAGGGACACAATGGACAGGGCTTACCCATTGACTATCAGCAACGGGATAAATTATACCTGCCTCAAGGAGCTTTAGTATCTCCTTTCTTACCACTTCTTTCATTTTAGGATTCAGCCGGCGTTGATGATCACGAACTGGTTTAGCATCTTCTTCCAAATTAATTTTATGTTGTCATAGAGTGGGACTAATGCCCTTAAGATCTTCAAGAGTATACCCAATAGCAGCACGGTGCTTCTTCAGAGTTCTCAATAATCTCTCTTCTTCATGCTCTGAAAGGTTAGCACTAACAATAACAGGATATATCTTTTTCTCATCAAGATAAGCATATTTAAGAGTATCGGGTAACGGTTTAAGCTCAAACACGGGATCACCCTTTGGTGGAGGAGGATCCCCTAGGATTTCAACAGGTAAATTGTTTTTTAGAATAGGTTCCTGTTTAAAGAATACTTCATCTAATTCCCTTCTTTCATTCATAAACATATCAGTTTCATGGTCTAGCAAGTATTGTTCTAAAGGATCGCTAGGAGGTACAACAATAGAAGCAAGACCAATAATTTCATCCTTACTAGGTAATTCTTCTTCACGGTGTTGTCTACTAAATTTAGAATAATTAAATTCATGAGTCATATCATCTAAATTGATAGTAACAACATCCCTTTTGCAATCTATGGTAGCATTAACAGTATTTAGGAAGGGTCTACCAAATTTAATGGGACAAAAGCTATCTTGTGGGGAACCAAGAACAAGAAAATCAGCAGGATATTTAGTTTTCCCACACAAGACTTCAACATCTCTAACAATTCCCATTGGTGAAATAATATCTCTATTGGCAAGTTTAATTGTGACATCAATATCTCAGCAGGTGCAATATCATGCATAACTTCTTGGTATAAAGAATAAGGTATTGCACTAGCACTAGCGCCCATATCACATAAGCCATGATGACAATGATCTACTATTTTAACAGAAATAACAAGCATGCCTACCACAGGTCTAGGTTTATCTTTATCACAGGGTTTAGCAATTCTAGCAGTTTCATTACCGAAATAAATAACATGCCCATCTGTATTATCAGACAAGAGATCTTTAACAATAGCAATATTAGGTTCAACTTTAACTTGCTCAGGAGGTGTATATGTTTTAATATTGCTTTTACGAACCATAGTTGAAGCTTTAGCATGATCATTTATCCTAACAGGGAAAGGTGGTTTCTCAACATAAGAAGTCGGGACAATAGGATCTTTATAAGTGATAGTATTTTCTTCAACTTTAACAGGTGCAGCTACTTTTACTTCTATGGGAGGATGATATTTAAACCACTTCTCCTTGGCGAGATCAACATAAGCAGCAAAAGATTCACAGAAAGAAGCTACTATCTCAGAGTCAAGTCCATATTTAGTGCTAAATTTACGAAAAATATCGATATCCATAAAAGATTTAACACAATCAAAACTAGGTGTCATACCTGACTCCTTACCATTGTCGAGGTCCCAATATTCAGAGTTGCATTTAATTCTTTCCAATAAATCCCATTTGAATTCAATAGTCTTCATCATAAAAGAGCCAGCACAAGAAGTATCAAGCATGGTGCGATTGTTACCAGAAAGCCGAGCATAAAATTTTTGAATAATCATTTCTCTTGAGAGCTCATGATTGGGACATGAATATAACATTGATTTAAGCCTCTCCCAAGCTTGAGCAGTGTTTTCTCCTTTGCGAGGCCAAAAATTATACATATAATTGCGATCACGATGAACAAGATGCATAGGATAAAACTTCTGATGAAATTCCAATTTCAATTGTTTGTAATTCCAACACCCCATATCATCACATAGCCTATACCATGTCGATGCATCTCCCCTCAAAGATAAGGGGAAGACCTTCTTCTTAACAACATCTCCAGGTACACCTGCAAGCTTAAATAATCCACAAACTTGATCCACATATATCAAATGTTCATCAGGATGTTTTGTTCCATCTCCTAGAAAAGGATTAGCTATAGCAGTTTTTCTATCATACCCGAAGGAACTTCAAAGCAAGCATTATCATTTTCATTTTAATTTTCAGTAGGTTCAGTAGGTTGAGGAGCAACACTTTGCTCTACTGGTCAGGGTGAAGATACCCCGAACAAGCCCCTCAGAGGATTACTTTCCATAGGGAAAAGTGACAGTAAATTTCAGCACACTATATAATTTTTACCTTACCAAATCCCACCTACCAAAGGCGCTTCACTCCCCGGCAACGGCACCAGAAAAGAGTCTTGATGACCCACAAGTATAGGGGATCTATTGTAGTCCTTTCGAAAAGTAAGAGTGTCGAACCCAATGAGGAGCGGAAGGAAATGATAAGCGGTTTCCAGCAAGGTATTCTCTGCAAGTACTGGAATAAGTGGTAACAGATAGTTTTGTGATAAGATAATTTGTAACGAGCAACAAGTAACAAAAGTAAATAAGGTGCGGCAAGGTGGCCCAATCCTTTTTGTAGCACAGGACAAGCCTGGACAAACTCTTATAAGATGTAAAGTGCTCCTGAGGACACATGGGAATATCGTCAAGCTAGTTTTCATCACGTTCATATGATTCGCGTTCGGTACTTTGATAATTTGGTATGTGGGTGGACCGGTGCTTGGGTACTGTCCTTACTTGGACAAGCATCCCACTTATGATTAACCTCTATTGCAAGCATCCGCAAAATACAACAAAAGTATTAAGGTAAACCTAAACATAGCATGAAACATATGGATCCAAATCAGCCCCTTACGAAGCAACGCATAAACTAGGGTTTAAGCTTCTGTCACTCTAGCAACCCATCATCTACTTATTACTCCCCAATGCCTTCCTCTAGGCCCAAATAATGGTGAAGTGTCATGTAGTCGACGTTCACATAACACCACTAGAGGAGAGACAACATACATCTCATCAAAATATCGAACGAATGCCAAATTCACATGACTACTAATAGCAAGACTTCTCCCATGTCCTCAGGAACAAAAGTAACTACTCACAAAGCATAAACATGTTCATAATCAAAGGGGTATTAATATGCATATAGTATCTGAACATATGATCTGAAATAAAGATGCAAACCATTATTCTAAATAACAGCAAGCAAATCCTAACAAAATAAATTGACGCTCCAAGCAAAACACATATCATGTGACGAATGAAAACATAGCTCCAAGTGAGGTTACCGATAATGTTGGAGACGAAAGAGGGGATGCCTTCCGGGGCATCCCCAAGCTTAGTTGCTTGGATGTTCCTTGAATATTTCCTTGGGGTTCCTTGTCAATCCCCAAGCATAGGTTCTTTCACTCCTTATTCTCCTCATATCAATATCTCACCCAAAACATGAAAACTTAAATCACACAAAACTTAACGGAACTTTGTGAGATAGGTTAGTATGATAAAGAGCAAACCAATCCACTTTTGGTACTGCCAAAGACAAGATTCATAATTGTTATCATACAATTCCTATTGTATCATATCATTTCTACAATTTATTTTGAGCAATATAAGCCATAGAAACTAGAAAACAAGCAAACTATGCATTGAAAACAGAATCTATCAAAAACAGAATAGTCTATAGTAATCTGTACCCAAACCATACTTCTGCTACTCAAAAATTCTGAAAAATTAGGACAACCTGAGCAATTTGTATATTAATCTTCTGAAAAAAGAATCAACTCAATATCACTCTTCTATTAAAAAGTAGAATTATTTTTGCAAGCGCAAAAGTTTATGTTTTTCAGCAAGATCAAAGCAACTATCACCCAACAAGATCCTAAAGGCTTTACTTGGCACTTTATTGAAACAAAAGCAATAAAACATGATTACTACAGTAGCATAAGCATGTGAACACACAAAAACAGTAGGTAAAAGTGTTGGGTTGTCTCCCAACAAGCGCTTTTCTTTAATGTCTTTTAGCTAGGCATGATGATTTCAATGAACAACCCACCAGGGCGCGCCAGGAGGCTTAGGCGCACCCTGGTGCCCACCTCGGGTGCCCCCGAACCCCCTCTTTTCTCTATAAATACCCAATATTCTAGAAACACTAGGGGGAGCGACGAAATATTCATCCAGCCGCCGCAGAGTCCAGAACCACCAGATCCAAGCTTGACACCATCTCGGATGGGGTTCACCACCTCCATTGGTGCCTCTCCGATGATGTGTGATTAGTTCTTTGTAGACCTTTGGGTCCGTAGTTAGTAGCTAGATGGCTTCATCCCTCTCTATCTTGATTCTCAATACAATGGTCTCTTGCAGATCCATACGATGTAACTCTTTTTGCGGTGTGTTTGTTGGGATCTGATGAACTTCGAGTTTATGGTCAGTTATATCTTTTTATATCCATGAAAGTTATTTGAGTCTCTTTGATATCTTATATGCATGATTTCTTATAGCCTCGTATTTCTTCTCCAATATTTGGGTTTTGTTTGGCTAACTTGATCTATTTATCTTGCAATGTGAAGAGGTGCTTTGTAGTGGGTTCGATCTTACGGTGCTTGCTTGTAACGCCCCACATGTAACCTTCCCCAATTGTACTCCGACTCATGCCGTTTCCGGCATTAAGTTATATTTAATTCTCGGGTTCGGGTCTTTGTCTCCGTGTGTTGTTTTGTTTTTCGTGCATCTCGTATCATGTCGTCACGTGCATTGCATTTGCATACATGTTCATCTCATGCATTCGAGCATTTTCCCCGTTGTCCGTTTTGCATTCCGGCGCTTCGTTCTCCTCCGGTGGCCATTTCTAGCTTTCTTTCGTGTGTGGGGATTAAACATTTCCGGATTGGACCGAGACTTGCCATGCGGCCTTGGTTTACTACCGGTAGACCGCCTGTCAAGTTTCGGGTCATTTGGACTTCGTTTGATACTCCAACGGTTAACCGAGGGACAGAAAAGGCCTCGTGTGTGTGCAGCCCAACACCCCTCCATTTTGGCCCAAAACCCACCAAACTCAGCTCCATCGTCTCGGTCGTTCGATCACGATCGTGTGGGCGAAAACCGCACCTCATTTGGACTCTCCTAGCTCCACTTATGCCTATAAATAGCCCCCCTCCGAAATTCCCGTTCTCCTCTCCCGAAACCCTAGTTCCTAAAAAAACAGATCTCGGGCGAGCCGGACAACGTCCGACCCCCCCGGACACATCGCCGCCGCCTACCGGGTCGCGCCACGTGGCGGGCGCGCCCACTTCCCCGCCGCCGCTCCCGCCGGCCCGCCCGGCCCGCGGGGAGCCTGCTCCCGCGCCGCACCGGGCCAGTGCCCCGCCGCCTCTCCGCCTCTTCTCCTCCGGCGCCGGTCGCCGCACCGCCGCCGCATCGCCATCGCCGCCTCGCGCCGGCGCACCCCGGCCTCGCCGCCACCCGACGCCGGCGGGCGTCCTTCCGCGCCGCCCCGCGCCTCGACCTCGCCGCCAACCTTGCCGGCGGCCTCCTCCGCGCCGCGCCCACGCCGGGCCGCCTCCCCCCGCCGGCGTCCGAGCTCGCCCTCGCCGGACCCCGCCGCCGTGAACAGTGCTGCCGCCGGCGTGCCTCGGAGTCCGCGCAGATCTGGATCTGGGACATTTTTTCGGTTGACTTTCTCCTCCAGAAACCCTAATTTTCTTGCTACTTTGACCGCTCATATCTCCTCATCCGTAGCTCCGTTTTGGGTGTATGATATGTCAAAATCTTCGTCTCGATGAGTACATCATTTCCTTCCATTGCATCATTTGCATTTGAGGTCATCTTGGTGCCCAAAATGCTGTTGGAAGGAGGCATGTTGAGTTAAATTGCAGATCCGTTAGTTCAACATGCACTTTTGTCATTTTTGCCATGTTTAATCCATGCATGATATGCATGTGCCTCTTTGGGATGAATTGTTAAGTATGTTGTCTTCTTTCCAGAGGTGCCTTCCATGTATTTTTAGGATGTGTGTGTTGTCTTGTGCAAGCTCGCGAAGAGGGCTGCCTGAGATTACCGATTTCAGGGACTTAGTGAATTTCACTAAGTCAGAGCCGTTTTAGTTCACGATGCTATATGTCCGGCTTGTTTCCTAGTGATCCGTGCCTCTTTTGAGGATGGTCAGTAAGAGTGATCTGTTATGCTTGTTGTGCTTAATCCATCCATGTCTTTATTTGTTATGTTGTAGCACCCTAGGTTGACTCAATCGAGCTCAACTTTTGGATAGTTGCTGTTTTGGGCAGATCGTGAACTCTTTTGCGATTTTGCCGGAGTTATTGCTAGTGATCCATGCATGCTATGCCATTGTTCTTGCCATGTCTAGCTAGCATTTTGTGCCTTCTTTATGGATATATGCTTGCCTTGCCATGACTTGCACCGTAGTGAGAGCATCGAGCTTGTTTACACGCCTCCGTGAGTTATTATTTCAGCATGTCCCAGTTTTCACGAAGTCTGAAAACTGATTGTGTTTCATCGATGTTCGTGTGCTCGGTAGAGTATTTTGTGAACCCTTTTGGCCCCAGGTCATTTTGGGTGTTTTGTTAAGCTTGTTGAGTATCTCCATTCCATGCTCTTACTTGCCATGTTCAGGTTTTCCTTCATGTTGTTTTGCTGCTCCGAAGAGAGCATCGTGGTCTGAAATTTCAGACTAGCGTTAATTTCGCTAAGTCTGAAATCTGTTTTGCTTATTCAGTTTTGCCATGCTTATTTGAAGCCCTTAATGGATGAATTCGCCTATGCCTCAGTCATGATGATTTGTTAAGCTTGATGAGTACATCACTGCCATGCATTTTTTTCATGTTGGGTGGTTGTAGCATGTTCATTTTGTTGCATTTAGGAGCCTACTTGCTGTAAATCGCAGATCGGTTCGTTTTAGTAAAACGCTTGCCATTTCTAAACCGTAGCTCCGATTGCCATGATCTTTATATCGTTTTCAGGGGATTTCTTCCCCTCTATCCAGTGGCACACTTGGATTTCCATGTTGAGGCCAGGTTCATGCATTTCCTGTTACATGTTGCATTCTTGCATCCCGCATCGCATCCCGCATAGCATATCATCTTTGCATCTTACTGGTTGCCTTTGCACGTGGTTGATTGTATCCTTGTTGCTTGTTTGTGTTGTTGGGTAGAGCCGGGAGACGAGTTCGCTAACGAGGAGCCCGTTGAGTTTGCTTTTGAGGATCCAGTCAATTCTGACAACTGTGCAGGCAAGATGATCACACCCTTGAAATCACTACTATCTTTGCTATGCTAGCTTGCTCGCTCTTTTGCTTTGCCAATGCTACGATGCCTACCACTTGCTTGTCAGCCTCCCAATTGCCATGATTAAGCCTCTAACCCACCTTTGTCCTAGCAAACCATTGATTGGCTATGTTACCGCTTTGCTCAACCCTTCTTATAGCGTTGATAGTTGCAGGTGAAGATTGGAGCCGTTCCTTGTTGGAACACTTATTTACTTGTTGGGATATCACTATATTGCTATGTTATCTTTACTCATCTATATACTTTGTAAAGGGTGGAAGGCTCGGCCTCTCACCTAGTGTTTTGTTCCACTCTTGCCGCCCTAGTTTCCGTCATATCGGTGTTATGTTCCCGGATTGTTGCGTCCCTTACGCGGTTGGGCTATAATGGGAACCCCTTGATAGTTCGCCTTGATTAAAGCTTTTCCAGCAATGCCCAACATTGGTTTTACTATTTTCCACCTACCCTTTTCTTTCCCTTGGGTTTCCGGAGCCCGAGGGTCATCTTTATTTTAGCCCCCCACGGGCCAGTGCTCCTCTGAGTGTTGGTCCGGAACGTCAGCCGCCGGTGGCCACCAGGGGCAACTCTGGGCTGGCCTACTGGAAGTTTGGACAATCTGAGTGTGCCCTGAGAAAGAGATATGTGCAGCTCCTATCGGGATTTGTCGGCGCATTCGGGCGGTGTTGCTGGACTAGTTTTGACCTGTCGAATCATCTTGTTGTACCGGGATACCGAGTCTGATCGGTGGGTCCTGGGTGGAGGTCTATTCCTTCGTTGACCGTGAGAGCTTGTTATGGGCTAAGCTAGGACCCCCTGCAGGGATTGATCTTTCGAAAGCCGTGCCCGCGGTTATGGGCAGATGGGAATTTGTTAATGTCCGGTTGTAGATAACTTGAACTTAATTAATTAAAATGAATCAACTGCGTGTGTTGCCGTGATGGTCTCTTCTCGGCGGAGTCCGGGAAGTGGACACGGCATTGGAGTTATGTTTGCGTAGTCTGCTCTATTTAGTTTCCGCTCGTGCTTTGCCTTCTCTTCTCGCTCTCTTTTGCGAATAAGTTAGCCACCATATATGCTAGTCGCTTGCTGCAGCTCCACTCACATTACCCCTTCCTTACCTATTAAGCTTAAATAGTCTTGATCGCGAGGGTGCGAGATTGCTGAGTCCTTGTGGCTCACAGATTACTATTACACCAGATGCAGGGACCGATGATACTCCTCCGGATGGCGCGTTCGAGCTGAAGTGGGAGTACGACGAGGACTCTCAGTGATACTATGTTTCTTTTCCGGATGATCAGTAGTGGTGCCTATTCGGGGTTCGATTCAGGGATTAGTCGCTTGTTGGGGGTCTTTTCTATTTTGGCGCCGTAGTCGGGCCATGAGTGATTGTATGATGGATGCTATTTATGTACTTTGATGTGACGTGGCGAGTGTAAGCCAACTATTATTATTATCTCCCCCTTTATATTATATATGTACATGGGTTGTGTGAAGATTGCCTCACTTGCGACATATGCCTTCAATGCGATTATGCCTCTAAGTCGTGCCTCGACACGTGGGAGATATAGTCGCATCGAGGGTGTTACAAGTTGGTAATCAGAGCATTCCCCGACCTTAGGAGCCCCATTGCTTGATCGTTTTTAGCAGCCGAGTTGCGTCTAGAAAAATGTTTTGAGTCCTTAGGAATTATATATCGGAGAGCTTAGGAATTCTTTTTTACTTCCCAGTCTCCTCATCGCTCTGGTAAGGCATCCTGACGTAGAGTTTTGACTCTTCTCTTCTCAAATTTCACTAAAAAAAATTTAGGATCACGCGAGTATCTTAGTTTTGTTCCGATGGCTTATGATGAGAATACTGTCTTGGTGCCTCCTGTCAGGGGTTTAGTGGAAGTCTCCCGGGGAGTTGAGCTCTGAGGTGTTGTCATCATAATTCTATCGTTGCAATTCTGGTATACTTGAGATATGTGCGCGACATCGAAAATCTCCTTTATGCAGTTCGTTGGTGAGATAACCTCGACGCCACCCAGTACTGGGGCGGGAGTTCGGGAGTATCGCCATAACTTGTATAACGGATGCTTTTCGAAGGTTGAGATAGATGGTTTCCGAAGGTTTCTTGGTTATGTGTTGAAGGATGGATGCAGCTGGATGTAGGATTTGCTAGCTTGGGTGAGATATTATGCTTCCCCTGTATCCTCAACACCTGATTGCATAACCGGAAAGTTTTGGGAATTTCATAGGTGGGAATTCAAGTAGCCTTAGGATATCTTTCCAACAGATGTGTGATACGAAATTGGGGTTCGACGTCTAGTGGTTCGCCTATTCACGGTCGATTTTACAGTGGCCTCGTTGTGTCTTAAAGAGTCCTTGGCTATGCTGACTCGGGGACGCTTCGTATGTCATGTGCACTGCCTTGTACATGATGGTGCTGTACGGTCGAGCCCGTGTAGGTCCTACCACGAACACTTCGGACGAAATTTCTATCATGTGTTTGTTCCGGCTTATTCCGCAAGCCAACCCTTGGTTTTATTTCGAGCCGTGGTATTCGTTCTTCTTCGACGTCATATGTTGATTCCATCCCTCGTTGATGTACCTCTTCTACCTGATTCTTCGTGGCTTCGCAATTTAGGAATATGTGACCACTTCAAGAGAAGTGCATTCGTTCATTTTGTTCGGATGTGAAGACTTTATGTTGCATTTTTCATTCCGTTGGATTCACCTTCAATATTTCTATAGTGTGTGCTAATGGTGGTCAACCTCTTCAGGATGGCTCCCGCTAAGAGCACCAGTCAGAACCAGAATCAAGATCCTCCGCCACCTCCGCCTCCTCCGGAAGCATGGCAGGCTGTGTTGGCTGCTACTAATGCAAATACTCAGCTGATCATGCAAATCATCCAAGAGCAGAATCAAAGCAGTCAAGCGAATCAAGGCAACAACCAGAACCAGTTTGCAACTCTGCATCAGTTCCTCGCAAATGGTCCAAAGACGTTCAGCAACTGCGTTGAGGCTACCGATGCTGATGATTGGTTAGTCGATTTGGGCAAGCATTTTGAATGTAGCAACGTCAGACCTGAAGATTTCGTCAAGTTCGCGTCTTTCCAGCTCAATGATCAGGCCGCAGAGTGGTTTCAGCAGTACCGGGATTCCAGAGGTGGACGTTTGATCACTTGGGATGATTTCCGTCGTGATTTTCGAGCTCATCACATTCCTCAAAGTGTGACTGAAAGCAAACGTGAAGAATTCCGCAATCTGAAGCAAGGCTCTTTGTCTGTCTATGACTACAACAAGTTGTTCCAGAAGCTCGCCCGTTTTGCCAAGCAGGATGTTCCTGATGAGAAGAGCATGATCTATCAGTTCAGGGGTGGTCTTCATGAAGAAATTCAGCTCGCTCTTGTCCTCTTCGAGCCGCTGAGATACGATGAGTTCTACAACATGGCACTGAAGCAAGAGGCTGCTCAGCTCAGGTGTGATGCTTCCAGGAAGCGAGTCAGAGACACTACGTCTTCGTCCTCTACTCAAGTGACCAAGCAGCAGAAGTATTGGCTTCCTCCTCCTCCGTTCCGTCAGCCGTATCAGCAGAAGAGCAAAGGTGGCAGTGGTTCTTCCCACCCACCCAACCCAGGCTTTCAGAACAAGACTTCGTCTCAAGCTTCAAGATCGAGTGCTCCGTACCACCGTCCGCTCTCAGAGGTCACGTGCAACAAGTGCCAACAGAAGGGTCACTACGCCAACAAGTGTTTCAACCAGAGGCGTCTTCCTCCTCCTCCTCCTGTCAGATCGGCAAGTACAGCTGTGGTCAAGCATAATCCCAAGCATGCCAAGGTCAATATGGTGAATGCAGCTCAAGCAGAGGATTCGTCAGATGTGATCATGGGTAACCTTCCTGTTAATGATATTCCTGCAAAAGTTCTTTTTGACACAGGTGCATCGCATTGTTTCATCTCGAAGCGTTTTGCATCTAAGCATGAGTTCTTTTCCCAAGCGATGCATAGTCCGTTAGCAGTGGTATCTCCGGGTAAATGTTTGCTCGCCAATCAGGAGATTCCGGATATTTCCATCATGTTGGGTGAATTCAAGTTCTTGGCTTCTCCTATGGTTCTTGGCAATTCCGATATCGACCTCATTCTTGGGATGGACTGGCTCTCTAAACACAAAGCTCACCTCGATTGCGCAGCCAAGCAGATTCAACTGACTCATTCGTTTGAGGAAGTAATTGTTTTTGCTGCTCGGGATAATACCATCCGGTTGTTCTCTCTCAATGAGAAGGGTGAATTGGATGCTATTTCGCAGATTCCGGTTGTTTGTGAGTATCAAGATGTCTTCCCTGAAGAACTCCCAGGCATGCCTCCAAACCGGCCCGTTGAATTCGTTATTGAACTTGAGCCCGGTACGAAACCGGTGTGCAAACGGCCTTACAAGCTCGGCCCCGAAGAGTTGAAGGAGTTGAAGAAACAGCTCGATGTGCAAGAAAGGATGGGTCTCATTCGGCCTAGTACTTCTCCGTGGGGTTGTGGTGTTCTTTTTGTGAAGAAGAAGGATGGAACGGACCGACCTGTGTTGATTACCGTCCATTGAACAAGAAGACCATCAAGAACAAATATCCACTTCCCAACATTAATGAGCTATTCGAACAACTCAAGGGTGCCCAAGTATTCTCCAAGCTTGATCTCCGTATGGGTTATCATCAAATTCGCATTCGTGAACAAGATATTCCAAAGACGGCGTTCAGAACAAGCTATGGGTCATATGAATACACTGTTATGTCTTTTGGCCTCGCTAATGCTCCTCCGACGTTCTCTCGCATGATGAACTTCATCTTCAACCCCTACACCAACGACTTTGTCTTGGTCTATCTCGATGATATCCTGGTTTTCTCGAAGAATAAGGAAGATCATGCCAAACACTTGCGTTTGGTTCTAGACAAGCTAAGGGAACATCAATTCTACACCAAGTTCTCCAAGTGTGAGTTTTGGCTCGATGAAGTTCTTTATCTTGGGCATATTATCTCTGTCAAGGGCATTTCCGTGGATCCTAAGAAGGTGTCTGCAATCGTTAATTGGGAACCTCCTCAGAATGTGAAGCAACTCCGTAGCTTCCTCGGTCTTGCAAGTTATTGCCGAAGATTCGTTGAAAACTTCTCCAAGATCGCTAAGCCTCTCTCAAATCTTCTTCAGAAGCACGTCAAGTACGTTTGGTCTCCGGAGTGTGATGTTGCTTTCAACGCTTTGAAAGAGAAATTGATCACTGCTCCAGTTCTAACTCCGCCTGACGAAGCCAAGCCGTACGAGGTCTTTTGTGATGCCTCTCTCCAAGGTCTCGGTGCAGTACTGATGCAAGAGAAGAAATTTGTTGCTTATACCTCTCGCTAGTTGAAGCCAAATGAGAAGAACTACCCCACTCATGATCTCGAGTTGGCGGCAGTTGTGCACGCATTGTTGACTTGGAGACATCTTCTCTTGGGAAGGAAAGTGGACATTTTCACTGATCACAAGAGTCTCAAGTACATCTTCACTCAGCCTAATCTCAACCTCAGGCAGACTCGATGGGTCGAAATGATTCAAGAGTACAATCCGAGTATCGAGTATACTCCATGCAAGGCTAATGTGATTGCTGACGCTTTGAGCAGAAAAGCATATTGCAACAGTCTGATTCTCAAGCCTTATCAACCCGAGCTTTGTGAAGCCTTCCGCAAACTTAATCTGCAAGTTGTTCCTCAAGGTTTCCTTGCCAACCTTCAAGTTTCTCCTACCTTGGAAGACCAGATTCGCCAAGCCCAGCTTCTTGATGCTATGGTGAAAAAGGTGAAGATCGGTATTGCAAAGAGTCAGTCCAAGTACAAGTGCTACCGACTTGATGACAAGGACACTCTCTTCTTCGAGGATCGACTTGTGGTGCCCAAAGGTGAACTTCGTAAAGTGATCATGAATGAGGCTCACAACTCTCTCCTCTCCATCCACCCTGGGAGCACGAAGATGTATCAAGACCTGAAGCAAACTTATTGGTGGACTCGAATGAAGCGCGAGATCGCTCAATTCGTGAATGAATGTGATGTCTGCAGAAGAGTGAAAGCAGAACACCAAAGGCCAGCAGGTCTCCTCCAACCTCTCGCCATTCCAGAATGGAAGTTTGACCACATTGAAATGGACTTCGTGACTGGGTTTCCTAAGTCCAAGCATGGCAATGATGCTATATTCGTTGTCATCGACAAGCTGACCAAAGTGGCTCATTTCTTGCCTATCAAAGAGTCAATCACTGCAGCTCAATTGGCGGAGCTCTACACCTCCCGCATTGTCTCTCTGCACGGTATTCCTCAAGTGATATCTTCAGACCGTGGCAGCATCTTTACATCCAAGTTCTGGGATTCTTTTCAGAAGGCCATGGGCACCAACATTCGCTTCAGCACTGCTTTCCACCCTCAAACAAGCGGTCAAGTCGAGCGTGTCAACCAGATTCTTGAAGATATGCTCAGAGCTTGTGTTATCTCCTTCGGCATGAAGTGGGAGGATTGCCTTCCTTATGCTGAATTCTCGTACAACAACAGTTTCCAAGCAAGTTCTGGCAAGGCCCCGTTTGAAATTCTGTATGGTAGGAAGTGCCGTACACCTCTCAACTGGTCTGAAACCGGTGAACATCAGCTGCTAGGTAATGACCTGATCACAGAGGCAGAAGAAATGTGCAAGGTCATTCGTGATAACCTCAAAGCAGCCCAGTCTCGTCAGAAGAGCTACTACGACAGCAAGCACCGTGATTTGGCCTTCGAGATCGGAGATAATGTCTACCTCCGCGTCTCTCCTATGAAAGGGACTCGTCGCTTCGGTATCAAAGGGAAGCTTGCCCCAAGATACGTCGGGCCTTTCAAGATCGTCAGCAAGAGAGGCGACCTCGCCTATCAACTCGAGCTTCCTACAGCCTTTGCCAATGTTCATGATGTGTTCCACGTCTCGCAACTCCGAAAGTGCTTCAAGACGCCTGAGCGCACCGTCAACTTCGAGGACATTGAGCTCCAAGAAGATCTCTCCTACCGTGAGCACCCAGTTGCAATCCTAGAAGAGACTGAACGCAAAACTCGCAACAAGTCAATCAAGTTTCTCAAAGTTAAGTGGTCACACCATTCTGACCGTGAAGGTACCTGGGAACGCGAGGATCACCTCCGTTCTGAGTACCCGGAGTTCTTTCAGTCCTAGATCTCGGGACGAGATCTTTTCGTAGTGGTGGAGTGTTGTAACGCCCCACATGTAACCTTCCCCAATTGTACTCCGACTCATGCCGTTTCCGGCATTAAGTTATATTTAATTCTCGGGTTCGGGTCTTTGTCTCCGTGTGTTGTTTTGTTTTTCGTGCATCTCGTATCATGTCGTCACGTGCATTGCATTTGCATACATGTTCATCTCATGCATTCGAGCATTTTCCCCGTTGTCCGTTTTGCATTCCGGCGCTTCGTTCTCCTCCGGTGGCCATTTCTAGCTTTCTTTCGTGTGTGGGGATTAAACATTTCCGGATTGGACCGAGACTTGCCATGCGGCCTTGGTTTACTACCAGTAGACCGCCTGTCAAGTTTCGGGTCATTTGGACTTCGTTTGATACTCCAACGGTTAACCGAGGGACCGAAAAGGCCTCGTGTGTGTGCAGCCCAACACCCCTCCATTTTGGCCCAAAACCCACCAAACTCAGCTCCATCGTCTCGGTCGTTCGATCACGATCGTGTGGGCGAAAACCGCACCTCATTTGGACTCTCCTAGGTCCACTTATGCCTATAAATAGCCCCCCCCCCCTCCGAAATTCCCGTTCTCCTCTCCCGAAACCCTAGTTCCTAAAAAAACAGATCTCGGGCGAGCCGGACAACGTCCGACCCCCCCGGACACATCGCCGCCGCCTACCGGGTCCCGCCATGTGGCGGGCGCGCCCACTTCCCCGCCGCCGCTCCCGCCGGCCCGCCCGGCCCGCGGGGAGCCCGCTCCCGCGCCGCACCGGGCCAGTGCCCCGCCGCCTCTCCGCCCCTTCTCCTCCGGCGCCGGTCGCCGCACTGCCGCCGCATCGCCATCGCCGCCTCGCGCCGGCGCACCCCGGCCTCGCCGCCACCCGACGCCGGCGGGCGTCTCGGCCTCGCCGCCAACCTCGCCGGCGGCCTCCTCCGCGCCGCGCCCACGCCAGGCCGCCTCCCCGCGCCGGCGTCCGAGCTCGTCGTCGCCGGACCCCGCCGCCGTGAACAGTGCTGCCGCCGGCGTGCCTCGGAGTCCGCGCAGATCTGGATCTGGGACATTTTTTTGGTTGACTTTCTCCTCTAGAAACCCTAATTTTCTTGCTAGTTTGACCGCTCATATCTGCTCATCCGTAGCTCCGTTTTGGGCGTATGATATGTCAAAATCTTCGTCTCGACGAGTACATCATTTCCTTCCATTGAATCATTTGCATTTGAGGTCATATTGGTGCCCAAAATGCTGTTGGAAGGAGGCATGTTGAGTTAAATTGCAGATCCGTTAGTTCAACATGCACTTTTGTCATTTTTGCCATGTTTAATCCATGCATGATATGCCTGTGTCCCTTTGGGATGAATTGTTAAGTATGTTGTCTTCTATCCAAAGGTGCCTTCCATGTATTTTTAGGATGTGTGTGTTGTCTTGTGCAAGCTTGCGAAGAGGGCTGCCTGAGATTACCGATTTCAGGGACTTAGTGAATTTCACTAAGTCTGAGCCGTTTTAGTTCACGATGCTATATGTCCGGCTTGTTTCCTAGTGATTCGTGCCTCTTTTGAGGATGGTCAGTAAGAGTGGTTTGTTATGCTTGTTGTGCTTAATCCATCCATGTCTTTACTTGTTATGTTGTAGCTCCCTAGGTTGACTCAATCGAGCTCAACTTTTGGATAGTTGCTTTTTGGGCAGATCGTGAACTCTTTTGCGATTTTGCCAGAGTTATTGCTAGTGATCCATGCATGCTATGCCATTGTTCTTGCCATGTATAGCTAGCATTTTGTGCCTTCTTTATGGATATATGCTTGCCTTGCCATGACTTGCACCGTAGTGAGAGCATCGAGCTCGTTTACACGCCTCCGTGAGTTATTATTTCAGCATGTCCCAGTTTTCACAAAGTCTGAAAACTGATTGTGTTTCATCGATGTTCGTGTGCTCGGTAGAGTATTTTGTGAACCCTTTTGGCCCCAGGTCATTTTGGGTGTTTTGTTAAGCTTGTTGAGTAGCTCCATGCCATGCTCTTACTTGCCATGATCAGGTTTTCCTTCATGTTGTTTTGCTGCTCCGAAGAGAGCATCGTGGTCTGAAATTTCAGACTAGCGTTAATTTCGCTAAGTCTGAAATCTGTTTTGCTTATTCAGTTTTGCCATGCTTGTTTGAAGCCCTTAGTGGATGAATTTGCCTATGCCTCAGTCATGATGATTTGTTAAGCTTGATGAGTAAATCACTGCCATGCATTTTGTTTTCATGTTGGGTGGCTGTAGCATGTTCATTTTGTTGCATTTAGGAGCCTACTTGCTGTAAATCGCAGATCGGTTCATTTTAGTAAAACGCTTGGCATTTCTAAACCGTAGCTCCGATTTCCATGATCTTTATATCGTTTTCAGGGGATTTCTTCCCCTCTATCCAGTGGAACACTTGGATTTCCAGGTTGAGGCCAGGTTCATGCATTTCCTCTTACATGTTGCATTCTTGCATCCCGCATCGCATCCCGCATAGCATATCATCTTTGCATCTTACTGGTTGCCTTTGCACGTGGTTGATTGTATCCTTGTTGCTTGTTTGTGTTGTTGGGTAGAGCCGGGAGACGAGTTCGCTAACGAGGAGCCCGTTGAGTTTGCTTTTGAGGATCCAGTCAATTCTGACAACTGTGCAGGCAAGATGATCACACCCTTGAAATCACTACTATCTTTGCTATGCTAGCTTGCTCGCTCTTTTGCTTTGCCAATGCTACGATGCCTACCACTTGCTTGTCAGCCTCCCAATTGCCATGATTGAGCCTCTAACCCACCTTTGTCCTAGCAAACCATTGATTGGCTATGTTACCGCTTTGCTCAGCCCTTCTTATAGCGTTGATAGTTGCAGGTGAAGATTGGAGCCGTTCCTTGTTGGAACACTTATTTACTTGTTGGGATATCACTATATTGCTATGTTATCTTTACTCATCTATATACTTGGTAAAGGGTGGAAGGCTCGGCCTCTCGCCTAGTGTTTTGTTCCACTCTTGCCGCCCTAGTTTCCGTCATATCGGTGTTATGTTCCCGGATTGTTGCGTCCCTTACGCGGTTGGGCTATAATGGGAACCCCTTGATAGTTCGCCTTGATTAAAGCTTTTCCAGCAATGCCCAACATTGGTTTTACTATTTTCCACCTACCCTTTTCTTTCCCTTGGGTTTCCGGAGCCCGAGGGTCATCTTTATTTTAGCCCCCCACGGGCCAGTGCTCCTCTGAGTGTTGGTCCGGAACGTCAGCCGCCGGTGGCCACCAGGGGCAACTCTGGGCTGGCCTACTGGAAGTTTGGACAATCTGAGTGTGCCCTGAGAAAGAGATATGTGCAGCTCCTATCGGGATTTGTCGGCGCATTCGGGCGGTGTTGCTGGACTAGTTTTGACCTGTCGAATCATCTTGTTGTACCGGGATACCGAGTCTGATCAGTGGGTCCTGGGTGGAGGTCTATTCCTTCGTTGACCGTGAGAGCTTGTTATGGGCTAAGTTGGGACCCCCCTACAGGGATTGATCTTTCGAAAGCCGTGCCCACGGTTATGGGCAGATGGGAATTTGTTAATGTCCGGTTGTAGATAACTTGAACTTAATTAATTAAAATGAATCAACTGCGTGTGTTGCCGTGATGGTCTCTTCTCGGCGGAGTCCGGGAAGTGGACACAGCGTTGGAGTTATGTTTGCGTAGTCTGCTCTATTTAGTTTCCGCTCGTGCTTTGCCTTCTCTTCTCGCTCTCTTTTGCGAATAAGTTAGCCACCATATATGCTAGTCGCTTGCTGCAGCTCCACTCACATTACCCCTTCCTTACCTATTAAGCTTAAATAGTCTTGATCGCGAGGGTGCGAGATTGCTGAGTCCTTGTGGCTCACAGATTACTATTACACCAGATGCAGGGACCGATGATACTCCTCCGGATGGCGCGTTCGAGCTGAAGTGGGAGTACGACGAGGACTCTCAGCGATACTATGTTTCTTTTCCGGATGATCAGTAGTGGTGCCTATTCGGGGTTTGATTCAGGGATTAGTCGCTTGTTGGGGGTCTTTTCTATTTTGGCGCCGTAGTCGGGCCATGAGTGATTGTATGATGGATGCTATTTATGTATTTTGATGTGATGTGGCGAGTGTAAGCCAACTATTATTATTATCTCCCCCTTTATATTATATATGTACATGGGTTGTGTGAAGATTGCCTCACTTGCGACATATGCCTTCAATGCGATTATGCCTCTAAGTTGTGCCTCGACACGTGGGAGATATAGTCGCATCGAGGGTGTTACATTGATCCAAGTGACAGAAAGGGAAACGACACATATGTATTGTTGCTACTAAGGATAAAACTATGGGATCTATCTCTACATAGATAGATCTTGTCTACATCATGTCATCATTCTTATTGCATTACTCTGTTTCTCCATGAACTTAATACACTAGATGCTTGCTGGATAGCGGTCGATGTGTGGAGTAATAGTAGTAGATGTAGGTAGGAGTCGGTCTACTAATCTTGGACGTGATGCCTATATAATGATAATTGCCTGGATATCGTCATAATTATTTGAAGTTCTATCAATTGCCCAACAGTAATTTGTTTACCCACCGTTTGCTATTTTCCTCGAGAGAAGCCACTAGTGAAACCTATGGCCCCCGGGTCTTCTTTCTCATATATTTGCCTTTGCAATCTGTTTTCCTTTGCTTTTATTTTCAAATCTACTAAACCAAAAACCCAAAAATACTTTGCTGCATTTTTTTCTTATTTATTTTATTTAGCGTTTGATCTACCAATTTACTACAAATTTATCTCACGTCCATTTGCCACTTGAGGCGTCGTACCCCGAAAGGGATTGACAACCCCTTTAACACGTCGGGTTGCGAGGATTTGTTATCTGTGTGAAGGGGGTGTTTACGTTGTGTTGCTTGGTTCTCCTACTGATTCGATAACCTTGGTTTCATAGCTGAGGGAAATACCTACCGTCGTTGTGCTGCATCATCCCTTCCTCTTTGGGGAAGTATCGACGTAGCTTCAAGCGACATCAAAAGGAATTTCTGGCACCGTTGCCGGGGAGGATCTTCAACATATACCAGGTTCCTAATCAAAAATCTCATATCCTCGCAAATTACATTATTTTCCATTTGCCTCTCGTTTTCCTCTCCCCCACTTCACAAAAAATTGTTGTTTTATTCGCCTCTCTTTTCCGATCGCCTTTTTCTCGCCAGATCTGTTCTTTTCAATCATGAGTGATTTCGATATGGCACCGACAGATGATGGCCTAATGATGACCCACAAGTATAGGGGATCTATCATAGTCCTTTCGATAAGTAAGAGTGTCGAACCCAACGAGGAGCAGAAGAAAATGATAAGTGGTTTCCAGCAAGGTATTCTCTGCAAGTACTGAAATAAGTGGTAACAGATAGTTTTGTGATAAGATAATTTGTAACGAGCAACAAGTAACAAAAGTAAATAAGGTGCATCAAGGTGGCCCAATCCTTTTTGTAGCAAAGGACAAGCCTGGACAAACTCTTATAAGATGTAAAGCGCTCCCAAGGACACATGGGAATATCGTCAAGCTAGTTTTCATCACGTTCATATGATTCACGTTCGGTACTTTGATAATTTGGTGTGTGGGTGGACCGGTGCTTGGGTACTGTCCTTACTTGGACAAGTATCCCACTTATGATTAACCTCTATTGCAAGCATCCGCAAATACAACAAAAGTATTAAGGTAAACATAATCATAGCATGAAACATATGGATCCAAATCAGCCCCTTACGAAGCAACACATAAAGTAGGGTTTAAGCTTCTGTCACTCTAGCAACCCATCATCTACTTATTACTCCCCAATGCCTTCCTCTAGGCCCAAATAATGGTGAAGTGTCATGTAGTCGACGTTCACATAACACCACTAGAGGAGAGACAACATACATCTCATCAAAATATCGAACGAATTCCAAATTCACATGACTACTAATAGCAAGACTTCTCCCATGTCCTCAGGAACAAAAGTAACTACTCACAAAGCATAAACATGTTCATAATCAGAGGGGTATTAATATGCATATAGGATCTGAACATATGATCTTCCACCAATTAAACCAACTAGCATCAACTACAAGGAGTAATTAACACTACTAGCAACCTACTAGCACCAATCCCGGACTTGGAGACAAGAATTGGATACAAGAGATGAACTAGGGTTTTGAGATGAGATGGTGCTGATGAAGATGTTGATGGAGATTGCCCTCTCCCGATGAGAGGAGCGTTGGTGATGATGATGGCGATGATTTCCCCCTCCGGGAGGGGAGTTTCCCTGGCAGATCAGCTCCGCCAGAGCCCTAGATTGGTTTCGCCAAGGTTCCGCCTCGTGGCGGCGGAGTTTCGTCCAAGAAGATGGCTTATGATTTTTTTTTCCATTGAAAGACTCCATATAGCAGAAGATGGCCACCGGAGGGCCACCAGGGGACCCACGAGGTAGGGGGCGCGCCCAGGGGGTAGGGCGCGCCCCCACCCTCGTGGGAAGGGTGTGGCCCCCCTGGTGAAGTTCTTGCTCTCAGTATTTTTTTGTATTTGGAAAACATCTTCTATGAAGTTTCAGGACTTTTGGAGCTGTGCAGAATAGGTCTCTAATATTGGCTCCTTTTCCAGCCCAGAATCCCAACTGCCGGCATTCTCCCTCTTTATGTAAACCTTGTAAAATAAGAGAGAATAGGCATAAGTATTGTGACATAATGTGTAATAACAGCCCATAATGCAATAAATATTGATATAAAAGCATGATGCAAAATGGATGTATCACCTAACTCCTAAAATTGGACGTATGGGCAATCTGGAAGCTAAAACTTTTATCTTGGGGCAAGGGAACGTTATGGGAAAAGAACGTATCCAAGAATTTTTCAATTATGTTGGGAATCTAAGCCTTGCTGATGCTACTATACTTAAAACTACTAGATCTTATGCGGATGCTATTTCAGCACTAGTTCTGAAACTTGAAAGTAAATTTATTCGTACCTATCCTACTTTGCATAGATTTTTTGGAGCTTCCCGTTATAAAGAGTCCTAGGGCTAAAAAGTTGGCTACCCTTGTCCTTATGAATGAATTTGATTACATAATACGAGAAGCTAGGGAAATCTTTGACTTTTATGGTATGAATCATGAAAAACCTGTGATAGATGAAATTCTTTACAATAGCGACTATGATTTAATACATTTTCTTGGGGATAATAAAATATTTGATGAGAATCTCAAAAAGGAAGTCCATTTTCTAGATATAATCCAACAAGTTTTCAATAATGTTAATCAACATTACTCTTGGATTGTTGCGGGAAATCAAGGAGGTTATGATGAACATCAACTTAGGAACGCTAAGGTTACTATGGATAATATGTTTTATGTTGTGTTTACAAAACCCCATGATAAAAACACCTCTAAGAAAGTTAAGAACAAGGATGACAAAATTTAGATCATTGCTTTATGCCTAGCTAAGGGCGTAAAACTATAGCGCTTGTTGGGAGGCAACCCAATGAATAAATTTTATTTTTGCTTTTTTCTTTCTGTTCTTGAGTGTTAGCACAATTATGCTACTATTATGATTGTGTTTTTTATTTTTTAATTAGTGTTTCTGCCAAGTAAACCCTTTAGGATCTTCTAGGGCGATAGTTGTTTGATCTTGCTGAAAGAAAAAAACAAAAGCTTTTACGCTCATGAAATTAATTTTCATTTTTTACCAGAGAGCTATAAAATACCCATTCCACTTGCAGTAGATCAATATACAAATTTCTCAGGTCGTCCTAATTTTTCAGAATTTTTGGAGTCACAGAAGTATTCGAAATAGTCAGATTGCTACAGACTATTCGGTTTTGACAGATTCTGTTTTCTTTGTGTTGTGTGCTTATTTTGATGGCTCTATGGTTGTTTTTGATGAGTTTTTGCCATAGAAAAGTTGGAATACATTAGATATAATACAAAAAAATATGAATTGGTTTGATACAGTAATTATAGTAGTGGTTTGCTTTCTTATACTAACGGATCTCATGAAAATTTTGTTGATTTTTATGTGATTGAAGTTTTTCAAGTTTTGGGTTATCTTACGATGGATAAAGGAAGGACAGAAGAGCCTAAGCTTGGGGATGCCCCGGAATCCTAAGCTATTATCCAAAATGAGCGACCAACTAAGCTTGGGGATGCCCCCGAGTGGCATCCCCGCTTTCTTCCAACGACCATCGGTATTTTACTCGAAACTATATTTTTATTCATCACATGATATGTGTTTTGCTTGGAGCATCTTGTATGATATGAGTCTTTGCTTGTTTTAATTTGTGTTTTAAGTCATCATTCCTTGCTGGACACACCTATTTGAGAGAGCCAAAATTATGTCATGACTTGTTAGAATTGCTCTCTATGCTTCACTTAAATTTTTATAAGCTATGGACTTGCACTAGTGCTTCACTTAAATCTTTTTTAGCACGGTGTGCTTTAGTATTTTTGAAGAAATGCTCTCTTTCTTCACTTATATTCATTTGAGAGGTAGTAAAATTTTCAAGAAATTCTCTCTTCCTTCACTTAAATTAATTTGAGAGAAAGAAAATTTTATTATGCTCATGATCTTCACTTATATTTGTTGGAGATTGTCAAAAGCAACACATGAAAATTAGTCCCAAAGTGATAGGTATCGTAGAAGGATATAACGAAAACATTCATGAAGATCATTGGACAAAATAAACTTGATTCTTAGTAATCGTTTTGAGATATGATGATGATGTGATATGTGAGTTATGTTGGTGAGTAATTATGCTTTAGTAAGAATATTGGTGTTAAGGTTTGTGATTCCCTATGCAAGTACGAAAGTCAATAGTCATGCAATGAAAATACATCCTACCTGTGGTGCCTTATTCGGTGTTATTTGTGCTTAATGCTTGCTTATGAGATTATCTGTTTCTTGGTTGGCTGCTTCTCAATATTTTGCTAGCCTTCATTTTGCACTAAGTATGATCTCTACTTGTGCATCCAAAATCCTTAAACCAGTTTTGCCACATGAGTCCACAATATCTACCTATATGCGGTATTATTTTGCCGTTCTAAGCAAATTTGCATGTACCATCTCTAATTTTCAAAACAAACTTATCTTTTGTGTGTTTGTTTCGCTCGCGGAGCGGTGAGGGTGGCTAATATTTTCCATGCTAGATGTGTTATTCTCAAGATGAGGGTTTATTCACTTGTCATTGCACGAGAGTAAGGCAAAGGTACTAGGGATGCCCAGTCCCGAAATGCAAAAAATTGAATTTATTTTATGATGTCAAATAATAAATTCATTAGAAAGTGTTGGTATGGAGGGCACCCGTGGATACGGTTAGCCATGGAAAGTGAAAGTATGGTCAAAAAGGAATACACTTTATTTTCTGTTTGGGAAACGCCTGTGATATATCTAGCATGGAAAGTGTTGGGAACTCTAAGTCGTTTTCGTTGGTGGGATGGATACACCTCCCAAAATGTTTTTATCTCTAACTTTTTCGCTTTGAGCTCTCACACCTCTACAAATCCCTACTTCGCTCGGCGAAGGGCCTTTCTTTTACTTTATGCAATTTTTATTTTGAGTCTCCATCTTCTCTTATAAAAGCACCAACTAGGAGGCAATATGATCGTACTTAACTATTGGGTGTAGCTAATATTCGAGCGTGTTTCATGAATGGATCAATGTTTGAGCATGATGGGCTAGGGATAACTTATTTTAGCGTTGATATTTTGAAAGACATGGTTGCTTGTTGATATGCTTGAGTATCTAAATTATCATGTCAAAACTAGACTATTGCTTTGAACAACTAAAAGTACAAATGTCCATGCTATAAAGAAAAGAATATGATATGACATGATAGGCAGCATTCCACATCAAAAATTCTGTTTTTAACACTTACCTACTCAAGGACGAGTAGGAGTTAAGCTTGAGGATGCTGATACGTCTCCAACATATCTATAATATTTGATTGTTCCATGCTGTTATATTATCAATCTTGGATGTTTTACAATCATTTTATAGTCATCTTATATCATTTTTTTGGTACAAACCTATTGATGTAGTGCCAAGTGCCAGTTGCTGTTTTCCCATGTTTTTACATCACAGAAAATCAATATCAGACGGAGTCCAAATGCCCCGAAACTTTATGGAGAATTTTTATGGGCCATAAGGAACACAACGGGCCCTGGCTGCACTTGGGAGTGCCTCGAGGGGGGCACAACCCACCAGGGCTCGCTAGGAGGCCCAGGCGCGCCCTGGTGGGTTGTGCCCACCACGGGTGCCCTCGGACTGCCTCTTTGCTATATAAATACCCCAATATTCCAGAAACCCTAGGGGAGCAACGAAATATTCATACAGCCGCCGCAGAGTCCAGAACTACCAGATCCAATCTAGACACCATCTCGGATGGGGTTCACCACCTCCATTGGTGCATCTCCGATGATGCGTGAGTAGTTCTTTGTAGACCTTCGGGTCCGTAGTTAGTAGCTAGATGGCTTCATCTCTCTCTCTCTCTCTCTTGATTCTCAATACAATGGTCTCTTGGAGATCCATATGATGTAACTCTTTTTGCGGTGTGTTTGTTGGGATCTGATGAACGTCGAGTTTATGATCAGTTATATCTTTTTATATCCATGAAAGTTATTTGAGCTTCTTTGATCTCTTATATGCATGATTGCTTATAGCCTCGTATTTCTTCTCCTATATTTGGGTTTTTTATGGCCAACTTGATCTATTTATCTTGCAATGGGAAGAGGTGCTTTGTAGTGGGTTCGATCTTACGGTGCTTGATCCCAGTGACAGAAAGAGAAACAACACGTATGTATTGTTGCTACACTAAGGATAAAACGATGGGGGTCTATCTCTACATAGATAGATCTTTTCTACATCATGTCATCGTTCTTATTGCATTACTCCATTTCTCCATGAACTTAATACACTAGATGCATGTTGGATAGCGGTCGATGTGTGGAGTAATAGTAGTAGATGCAGGCAGGAGTGTGTCTACTAATCTTGGACGTGATGCCTATATAATGATCATTGCCTGGATATCATCATAATTATTTGAAGTTCTATCAATTGCCCAACAGTTATTTATTTACCCACCGTTTGCTATTTTTCTCGAGGGAAGCCGGTAGTGGAACCTACGACCCCCGGGTCTTCTTTCTCTTATATTTGCCTTTGCGATCTATTTTCCTTTGCTTTTATTTTCTGATCTACTAAACCAAAAACCCAAAAATACGTTGCTGCATTTTTTTCCTTATTTATTTTATATAGTGCTCGATCTATCAATTTACTACAAATTTATCTCACGTCCGTTTGCCACTTGTGGCGCCATACCCCCAAAAGGGATTGACAACCCCTTTAACACGTGGGGTTACGAGGATTTGTTATCTGTATGCAAGGGCAGTTTAGATTGTGTTGCTTGGTTCTCCTACAGGTTCGATAACCTTGGTTTCATATCTGAGGGAAATACCTACCACCGTTGTGCTGCATCATCCCTTCCTCTTTGGGGAAATATCGACGTAGCTTCAAGCGACATCAAAAGGAATTTCTGGCGCCGTTGCCGGGGAGGATCTTCAACATATACCAGGTTCCTAATCACAAATCTCATCTCCCACTAAGCTTGGGGATGCCCCCAAATGGCATCCCCTCTTTCTTCCAACAACCATCGGTATTTTACTCGAAACTATATTTTTATTCGTCACATGATATGTGTTTTGCTTGGAGCGTCTTGTATGATATGAGTCTTTGCTTGTTTTATTTTCTGTTTTAAGTCATCATTCCTTGCTGGGCACACCTATTTGAGAGATCCAAAATTATGTCATGACTTGTTAGAATTGCTCTCTATGCTTCACTTAAATTTTTATGAGCTATGGACTTGCTCTAGTGCTTCACTTAAATCTTTTTGAGCATGGTGTGCTTTAGTATTTTTGAAGAAATGCTCTCTTGCTTCACTTAGATTTATTTGAGAGTTAGTAAAATTTTCAAGCAATTCTCTCTTGCTTCACCACTACAAGAAATATGTGAACTTGTGACCACCACTATTGGTCACTGAATGGTCACAAATTTCCATGTGTGACCTTTTTGTGACCAAAAACATAAGGTCAAAAGCTGGCCGTCGTAAACTGACTATAGCGACCTTTCTTCTGGAATGGTCGCAAACATTTATGACCAAAATAAGCCTATTGTTCTGTTTTGGTCACTAGCAACCTCCCCAGTCCACGTAGGCATCCAGCGTGGCAAGCTGATGTGGCACAAGATTTAGCCCGGTCCAATTCAGTTTTCTACATGGGCCTAGCCCATTAATTCAGCCTTTCTTTATTTTTTTCTGTCAATTTTTGGTCGACTTCATGGGCCTGGCCCAACATTGCAGCCTTTTTTATTATTGGGCCTTGGCCTTTTCGTCTAAATAATTATAATTTCCTTTTTTTATTAAATGGGTCCACCAGTCAGATGGGTCCCAGTTGTCAGGTTTGGGTCTGGTAAGTGAGTCCCATCTATTAGGCTCATATTCTTCATATTTCAACTAATATTTAAATTGACAGACAAAAAGCACACGTGATACTTCAAATAAGAGCAACCAGATCACATTGCCAATACATATGACCATGTGTAATACAGTACTTTACAAGCTCTACATGTGTAACGAGCTCTACAAGTGTGATACAATACTGCTTTACAAGAAAATGACGACAAGTCGGACTCGCTGGACGACCATAGTCAAGGCTGGGAACAAACAAAACGGCAACATGGCTTCCTCTGTCACCCTGTTACATGAATGAGAGAAGAATTAGAAAAAGTGGGGCAAATATATTATGAACAGACCATTCAAGAAAATGACATTTATTTAGAATGATAACACAAATTGAGCTAGCTAGCACCATGCTTTTTGTTCTCCAACTAGTTAAAATGAGATACCCACTCATACAAGAAAACAGATACACAGTGGAAGAGATACCGAAACAGATACACAAGTTGAGATGTAGCAGGCAGATTCATCAAGTATATATCATGATGTGTATTCAACATATAGTTGTACCATTGCAAACCAGGAGATACTGAAACAGTGGAAGAGCAACAATTAATATTGTACTAGATTAGTCAGTAGGCTAATTTAATTGAGTGCAGCAACTTGGTTGCTGTTCAGACCTCCATCTTTAGTGTACAGATTATCAGGAAAGTATATATTTAACGAAATTTCACATAAATGCATATTTATGGACTGAATGTATGATAAAGCAATAGATTCAAACAACTTCAAATAGCTAGAGATGATGGCGTTCTTCTCTTACCATAGCGGCACAAGTGAGATGATGCCCGATTTGCCTTGCTTCTCCACAAGACTCGACCAGCAGCACGCATCCTCGAAGGAACCAGCGGCACTGCTTGCTCCCTTGGCCCAGCTCCTTGCTGCGGAGGACGGCTGGGACTCAGATGCAGAGATCCCTGCGCACAGCATATTGTGTCAATGCTTGCAGCAACAGAAGGACCTCACATATAATAGAATTTGCAGTAAGTTCAAAAATATGTAATAGAACCGATATAGGTGTACAAAGCATTAGGTCAACTAGAGATTCATGTCTACAATTTGCTAAAGAGGAAAATAACAAGCAAGGATACATATTATATCTGTCAAAAGAAAGACCGATATCAATCAGACCCTTCAATTCTGAAGAACATGGTTTCAATTTGTTCTTTGCATATTACATCAGTAGTTCTGTTGCCAGGTTTCAGTCCCTTGCTCTCCCTACTATATAGATGGTCTAATCTAGTATGTAGGTACATGTGCATGCATCTTTTGCATGCCAGCAAATGGACTGAGAAAGCATGCTAACTAATTAACCAAAGTATAGATACCAACAAACCACCGAACAATTCTGTTTCCGCACCCACCATGTGATTCCGTTTCGGGCTGGACGGAGGGGAGTTGGGGTCACCTTCACCTTGGGTGGCTGGACAACGGCGTCGTGGATTTCGAGCTCCAGGTGGAAGAAGCACTTAACGGCGGCGACCGTGGTGGCTGGGTGCGCCCCTCCTGCTCCTCCTCCTCGAGGAGGACAAGGCCAGCGGCTACAAGAAATAATAAACATGTTAAAAGGACATTACCCTTTAATATGAGATGTAATAATAACATGTTTCCATTGAACTGACTATTGATAAAACTGAAGGGGAAGAAGACTTGTTGTCATCCTGATGATGAAAAAGGAATAATACACTCCAGAGGACGCGTGAGCAATCATGAAAACTATTACATGTTTCTCCTGGTGTACTGAGAATGGAGAAGCGCTTAATTCGGAAAAACTTATAGAAACTACTCATCATTCATGAACATACATCTGTAATCTTAATCTATGAAATTACTGCAGAAAGAACTACTGTAATGGACCATTCATGAACATACATCTATAATCTTATTCTTTTGATCTTGTGTTGGAAAGAAAGAACTACTGCAGATTCATAGTACAACGAAGGAACTGCTGTTGAACTGAAAATACTGCAAAACCAACACCAAACAGCTATTGCAACCTTAATTTGCATCTACACTAGCCCCTAATCGTGCAACAATTTACAGTAATTTGAGGAGTATTTGCTAGGATCATGATGACAATTTTAGATTAAATTGCAGTGTTTGTCATCCACAGTTGTATGGTTCTATCTAGGATTACATAAAAACAGAGAAAATAGGGAGCTACCCAGCATCCACGACTAGAGCTAGTAGTAGGAACACATGGTACAGTAGTAGAGCCGCAGCACAACTACTGTCAGCCGGCAAGGCATGCGTTGTGCTACCTACTCATGGTTCAAAGAGCCATCTCGCTGAACCTGAACTACCCATGTCTAGAGCATTCAGCTGACCCTAGGCCAAGCTACAAAGGGAGATGTACTTCACATGCTATTCTGGGACAACTAAGAATACTTCACATGCTATTCTGGAACAACTAAGAATACTTCACATGCTATTCTGAAGCAACTAAGAACAGTTCACATGCTATTCTGATACAACTAATAACAATTCACATGTTATTCTGATACAACTAATAATATTTCACGTTTCCCTCTGTTCTTGAAGAAACAACCAATATGTTAGGAGTAGATTAATAGAACAAAAGTAGGCCTGATTTCTCAAAGAACTCTGTTCTTGAGATACAGTACCTCCTTCTTCTGCTAGGTCTCTTTTGCTTCCTGGATTCATGAACACAAATAATAATCAATCAATGATGTTACTTTGTAGTATCATCAATCATTAAGAGTAAGTGCAATTGTGATTGGTAAAGAATAATAATTAAGAAGGATGGATAATGTCGTGCCTGCCAGTTAAGCGAGGTTGGATGTGTGCAGAAAGCAAAGCAGCATGCATGTGTAGCGAACGAGTAATAGAACCTCGATCCGCGTTTTTGACACAAACATCACGGTGCGGTGGAGGGAGTAAATAATTATTAGCAAGTGTAGGAAGCAGAAGTACATGTCGCAGTTAATAAATTGATAAAGGGATGAGCAAAAAATTCATGATGCTCAGATCAGCCAGAACAATATGATTTGCAAGCGGCAGTAGGTTGAGGTCAGGATAAACAAGTATGAGGATGATAAGCGAGTGATTTTGCTCTTATTTCTTCTACTACTTAGTACAGTAGCTAATACAAGAAGATAGAGACACATGCATGCTGCTGTTTTGATTGCCCAGAATTCGATCATCGCTGGCTAAATTCGTGAGATGATTTGTGAAATGTCATCCTGATTTTGGTTAAGATACCTCGGTGGAGAGGTGGCGGGAGCGCATGAGCCTCCTTGGCACGAGCCGGCGTCGCTCCTCCGCCTGCGCTCGCTGGAGCAGGGAGCCACCGAGCCTCCTCGCCGCGCACCGA
Organism: Triticum monococcum; assembly: GCA_034509565.1. Taxonomy (NCBI): domain Eukaryota; kingdom Viridiplantae; phylum Streptophyta; class Magnoliopsida; order Poales; family Poaceae; genus Triticum; species Triticum monococcum. The sequence continues at coordinate 114,032,312 of CM067843.1, forward strand.
ACCGCCGCCATCATCTCCGGCCTGCCAACATTTGCTTAGGGATTTGGAAGAATAAAATGAAAAGGGGAGGAGATGAACGGGGGTCTGACCTTGATGGCGTCAGGGTAGCAGTGAAGCTGCATCGTTCATGCCTTCGGGACAGGGGAGGAGGAAGATGTCCCGTCGATGGCGTCCCGGTGCTCAAGCAATGACGGCGTGTTGGATCCGCAAGGGAGATAAGATGAGGTGAGCAAGAGACGGAGGGATGAGACGAGGACAAATGGAGGGACTCACCTGAGTCACCGGAGCAACGTTGGAGCCACGCCGGCGAGGTGCCGGAATGCAAGAGGCAGATCTGGTCGGGGGAAAGGGAGCAACGAAGGCAGTGGGCTCAGATCTGTCCTGCATGGATCTGCTGCTGGAGGTGGAGGGAGGGAGGAAGAGAAGGGGTCGCCGACGGTGGAGGAGGCCGGGGTTGGGGGAGGTCTGCGACGGCGGCTGGGTTGGAGGGGATCGATCTAGAGAGGGCGAAGAGGTGGGTTGGAGGGGATCGATCTAGAGAGGGGGAAGAGGTGGGTTGGAGGGGATCGATCCAGAGAGGAGTTGTGGGGATCCATGCCATGTCGTCGCCGCGCGCGCCGGATCTCACCGCACGCGCGTCGGATCTCGCCGGAGGTGGCGGCAGCAAGGGAGTGGTGGAGCGCTAGGGTTCGGTTCGAGAGAGAGAGAGAGAGAGAGAGAGAGAGAGGAGGGCATGATGGGTTGGGTGGGGTTTGCGAGAGAGAGAGGGGGTTGCTACGGTTGGTTGGATGGACCGACGGACGGATGGATGATGTATTGATGGACAAATGTTTGCCATGCCATCAATCCATGCCATGATTGGTTGCACCAATCAGAATTAAGCTTCTGTAGTATTGTTTTATCCTTTTGTTTCTCTTATTTTTTTTAACCTCTTATTCCGGATAACATTCAACACTAAAAGAGGAGGTAGCCTGTGTTTCGGCCGCAGCAGAGAGGAGTTTTCATTTACTAAGGGAGTTTTCATTTTCTTTGCACGAAAAATTCATTTTCCATTTTTTGACTGCCCGAAATGAGTTTTTTTTGTGAACGACCTCCCAAATAATTATTGCAAAATTGGACCAAATCATTTTTCTAAAATACTAGGCCATATCTAATGCACAATTGACCAAATGGTTGGGTGTAAAAAGATTTGATCCACCTCTCGTGAAAAAGACAAATTTCCACCGATTCAGTTGGAAGCGGGTCAAATTTGAACTGCAGCTGCCTCATAGTTTGCTCTTTATTTTTTCCAAAAATCATTTCTAGGTACATAAGTATCTATTTAATCAAAGAAACACCAAAAAAATTCCAAGATTCAACCACTAGCTAGGAACGGTCATTCCCGTCGTTTTGACCGCATTTTGAAATGGGCTTAAAAAATTCAAAAAAAATCAAAAAATTGGGAAACCTTCGCATTGTGTCATTATATTTGGCCAAGTTCCCAGGAAAAATAACAAACTTGTAATACGGCAATTATTTTAAAAAGTGTTCTCAGAAACAAGCTATCACGTGTGGAGATCAATGGCTTTCAAGCCAAATGATCAATCTTATAGCCACATTCATGGCATAGTTTGTTTAAATGATCTCATATTGTGCACAAGGGTGCATATTGGAATGGCAAACAATGTTGCCTAAGGAAGTTTTCATTTTCTTTGGACGAAAAAACCATTTTTCCATTTTTCGAGTGCCCAAAAGGAGGTCTTTTTGTGAAGGACCTCCCAAATAATTATTGCAAAATTGGACCAAATCATTTTTCTAAAATACTAGGCCATATTTAATGCACAATTGATCAAATGGTTGGGTGTAAAAAGATTTGATCCACCTCTCGTGAAAAAGACAAATTTCCGTCGATTCAGTTGGAAGCGGGTCAAATTTGAACTGCAGCCGCCTCATAGTTTTCTATTTATTTTTTCAAAAAATCATTTCTAGGTACATAAGTATCTTTTTAATCGGAGAAACACCAACAAAATTCCAAGATTCAACCACTAGCTAGCAACGGTCATTCCCGCCGTTTTGACCGCATTTTGAAACGGGCATAAAAAATTCAAAACAAATCAAAAAATTGGGAAACCTTTGCATTGTGTCATCATATGTGGCCAAGTTCCTAGGAAAAATAACAAACTTGTAATACGGCAACTATTATAAAAAAGTGTTATCAAAAACGAGCTATCATGTGTGGAGATCAATGGCTTTCAAACCAAATGATCAATCTTATGGCCACATTCATGGCATAGTATGTTCAAATGATCTCATATTGTGCACAAGAGTGCATATTGGAATGGCAAACAATGTTGTCTAAGGAAGTTTTCATTTTCGTTGGACGAAAAAACCATTTTCCATTTTTCGAGTGCCCGAAAGGAGGTTTTTTTGTGAAGGACCTCCCAAATAATTGTTGCAAAATTGGACCAAATCATTTTTATAAAATACTAGGCCATATTTAATGCACAATTGACAAAATGGTTGGGTGTAAAAAATTTTGATCCACCTCTCATGAAAAAGACAAATTTCCGCTGATTCAGGTGGAAGCGGGTCAAATTTGAACTGCAGCTGCCTCATAGTTTGCTATTTATTTTTTCCAAAAATCATTTCTAGTTACATAAGGACCTATTTAATCATAAATACATGGTTTGGTCGAGATACGTCGAGGTTTGGGCGGTGGCCGAGGGCCCCAACTCTAGAGCGCGTAAACTCGCATGCCCGTCGCGTGGTCACCGCGTGACCGTAATGTTGCCATGTGTTCTGGGCGGCCTAGCCATGTCTAGTGGGTTGGGAACTACCCAGGTTGGTGCTAGGAAGAAAATTACAATATAAGATTCTCACGAGGAGACCGATCGATGCCCAAACATGAATTAGCAGCCAAGTGTTTGATTAGCGGTACAGGAAATGCACATGGCCAATGGGCGTGAGTTTTGGCTGAGGATGATCATCTACTAAGGAGAATGTCTTCACAAATTTTTAGCTCAAAAGGAGGATCCTAGGTGGTACTTGCTTTTCAAAGTACCACGCTGGACAAAAATATGAATGTTGAAGCTGGGCTCAAAATAATGAATGGAGTGAGCTGAAATTTTGTGGAAGATGCTTATTTGGGCATAGGAAAGCATTGTAGAAAATTGATAACATTTGGACATGCCAAAGTAGTACTTCCTTCACAATGCTCTTCTATGGACAGAAACTTGGGAAAACTAGTGAGAGAGATTGGATGAATGAAATGAGCTCAAAATTGGTGTAGGTAAGTTACTTAGGTATGGTCATGCGCTGGTAAATTTTCACATCATTTGGGTAAGCCTAGCTAGTACTTACTTCACAAAGCTTCTCTCGAGGTAGAAACTTTGGAAATTTCCCGAGAAAGATTTACTAGGAAAATTGAGCTGAATATTACCATGTGGCAATGATTTGGGTATGGAAGAGTGCCCAAAAAGTTTGAGGGTAATAGGAGGGGTCTATATAACACTTGCTTTGCAACATGCCAATTTGGCTATAAAATATAAATTGAACCTGGGCTCACATAGATGATTTGACTGAGCTGCAATTTGGAGGAGAGTGATAATTTGGGCATATGAAGGAACTGTATAAATTTCATGTCATTTAGAGATATAAAAAAGGTACTTCCTTCACAATGCTTCAAGGTGGACAAAAACTTTGAAAATTTGCCAAGGAAGATTTGCTAGGAAAATGGAGCTGAATTTTGTCATGCGGTAATGATTTGGATAGGAAAGAGTGCCCAAAAATTCCGAGGACAATCAAGAATATATAAATAGCACTTCCTTCATAAAGTGTTGTTGTGAACAGAATAGGAAAATGAATATTGTTGAATTAGTTTTGAACTAGGCAAGGAAGGATTTTTACATATTTGATGAAGATATGCCCCAATATGAGATTTTTTTGGGAATTTTGGGAATGATAGAAATATAGGTTGCTTCACAACCTAGGGCAAAAACTGCCACATGGACATGACACATAGGCAAAACTGATGAGATGGCGCCTAGTCATCACAACCCACCACAATCTACAAGGCTATGACCATTTATATTGGTCATTAACAACTAGCAATAAGGCAGCGGACTAGCACTGTTTGCTTTGTGACCATTTCGTGTAAGGAAATTACGACCTTTCTGACCAAAATGGTCGCAATGGTTTAGGATTTGGAGCCCCCTGAACAGCTTTTGACCAATTGGTCTAAAATGGTCATAAATTTATGACCAATTCTTCGAGGGTCACTGACAGAAGGTCATAAGTTGACATATTTCTTGTAGTGCACTTCAATTAATTTGATAGAAAGAAAAATTTATTATGCTCATGATCTTCACTTATATTTTTTGGATCTTGTCAAAAGCAACACATGAAAATTACTCCCAAAGTGACAGATATCCTAGAAGGATATAACAAAAACTTTCATGAAGATCATTGGACAAAATAAACTTGATTCTTAGTAATCGTTTTGAGATATGATAATGATGTGATATGTGAGTTATGTTGGTGAGTAATTATGCTTTAATAAGAATATTGGTGTTACGGTTTGTGATTCCCTATGCAAGTACGAAAGTCAATAGTCATGCAATGAAATTACATCCTACTTGTGGTGCTTTATTCGGTGTTATTTATGCCTAATGCTTGCTTATGAGATTATTTGTTTCTTGGTTGGTCGCTTCTCAATCTTTTGCTAGCCTTCATTTTGCACTAAGTATGATCTCTACTTGTGCATCCAAAATTCTTAAACCAGTTTTGCCACATAAGTCCACTATATCTACCTATATGCGGTATTCTTTTGCCGTTCTGTAACATCCCGATTCTCGGAATGTTGAAGAATTTTATTAAAAATCAGGACGAGAAAATTTCGTTTGTTTTATTTGTTAAAAAAGCTTAAATTGACCTCTCATAAATTTGGAGGATTTAATTTGCACTAATGCGAAGCTAAATTAAATTTGAATTTTATTGTTCTCTTTTGGCGGTATAATTTTCTCTTGTCTTTGGCATATTAAATTATGCGCATTTGTATTTTTGGAAGTTCTTTTGATTGTTGTTTGATCTTCTATTCCTTTTCTAGATTTTTCTTTTAGAAAAATCTAATTCTTTTCTTCTATAATTTTCTCATTGGAAAATCAATTCATTTTCTTTCCTCCACTCTCGGCGAAATTCCTTGCCCTGTACCTCCTCTCTCTTCTCTGGTTGCAACTCACATTTTTTCTCTCCAAGTGAATGGGTCTCTAATCTATTTTTTTTCCTTCTCAAATTCTTTTCCCACCTGGGCCTTTAGCCTATTTAGCCCATTTACATCACCTGGCTGAACCTTGCTTCTCACGTACTCATCATGAGAAACACCATACTCTAGGGAAACGTACAGAGGAGAAACTGAAGAGTTATGACTGCTTCCTCCTTTAATTCTATGTGTCCCTTGGCCTAATTTTCTCTCATTGGTCCATCTTCCACCGAGAGCTCGACAGCCCTTCATCTCCTTCCACACGCACGCACACGTTCATGCAAACCTACAGAAAACCAAACGCTACAGCCATGACTGGTGACATTCCATAACTCCCATAAAATTTCAATCGTTTCAAGTTATGAAGATATGAGGGCCTGCCTCCCGACCTTCTCTCCCATTCCCTTCAGTGCTCCTGCCTTCTCCCTTCCCAGTTCTCCCAAGAACTCTCCTCGAACTACTGTTGTCGATGGACGCCTGTGCTTGTTCCCGATGACTTCAAACATCTCCATCCATGCCCTTACGACAGAAGGTTCCCCTCGATGTGGTGAATCCATTCAGGAAAGAAGGAACGCATTCCGTCGACCACACGCAAAGAATTTTACATGTGCGTGTACACTGTTCGTCAAGTTCACCACAACGTTCCATCCAACTCGGCGAGTCTCTATCCAATTCTTCATGCACACCTTCTCAACATCGCTCGTAGTATCTCCTAGACATCATTATTCAACCTGTCTCTGTTGTTACTCACGCCGATGCATGAACGGATGTCGTCAACATGTCCGCGTACTTTTTAGTCCCTTGAATGATCTTGTGTTCAACACATGAGTTGTTTCCCATGTCCTTGGTAACCCTGTGGTAGAGTTAGATTACTTGTTTGGTAATCATGTTTAGTGTTGATTTAATTATAGCCGTTTGGCCTAAATCCGATAGTGTTTTGAGTTTGATAACTTTTCTTGTTAGTTTAATATATTTTTTATGTCTCGTCATGCCTAGGAGTCATCTTGAGTTATATTATAATTTTAGGAGTGTCTTGTGTTTACTCAATTAAGTTGAATGTGTGTTTTATTTTATTAAGTATAGTTTTGTATGGTTTCTTGTAGATAACTTCGTGCATCATGTAGTAGTGAGATACACCTTTGTGTTAGTTCTTATGTATTACTACCATGTGTAGTGGTTGATCAGTCAGCTTTTCTTGTTAGTATGTCATTTTTTTATGTTCGTGATATGCCTACAAGTGTATGTTATTCATCTTATAATTTTAGTGCAACATAGGACTTGTTAGATTTGTTTCTTTCACCGATTATAGTTATTCAAAAATTGTTCCACATGTTATTTCAGATAGATATTTTTCTTCTTGTGGTACATAGTTAAGATATGCATATGTACATGTTTTTGCAAATTATTACCATGCGTAGGTTTATGTAGAATTATTGTAACCTTTGTGTGATTATGCAATACCTAATGTCTTGATTATTTTCATTTTTTTTTTGGGAATGAGGATATCTTATATATTGATTACATATTCATTTTCATCGATGTTCCATGTTTGGTTGATTGGTTTGAAATCATGCCATGTCTACGATAGGTGTTTATACATTTTTAGTACGTGTTATTGCATAATATTCCTTATGCAAGATATCAAATGAAATGCCTTATTGTTTGGATATGAGTACATTGTAGTTCATAGCATAGAATATTATTGGCTAGTTGTTCCTTTTATTTTATAAATGTGTGTTATACAAGATTGCATGGATAGATGCTTAATGAAATCATTTAGTTTTGTATTACTATATATAATTTATTCTTGTGAAATAGAATTTAGTTTATATCATCTTGCTAACTATCATGTGTCCATTTACATTTGTTTATTACCATGCCATGTTAGGACTTGCTCAATGTCCAACGCATGTTTTGATTGTATGTGTTATATGATTGCTACTTTATATTGTATGACCAATCATATGCTTAATATTTGCTTGGCAGAGGTACATGTTAGTAGTTTATGATCTCATATATTTTAATTAAGTAGGATTCCTTCTTGCTTCAATATAGTGCCATGATGTTGTGATTGTATAACTAGACTACATAGTGTGTGCGCGTGTGTGTGGGTATGTGTGTGTACCAATTCATGTATTAGAAGATCATGACTAGTGATGCATCTTATGTACTTGCAATTGTAGGTTGTGCCAGATAGAAATACATGGCATCTTGTTATTCCTACTTCTATAATACATGTTGATTTGGTTGATGAGATGATCTAATTGTTTACTTTCCCACATGCTTAGTATGCTTCCATGTGCTTATTTATCATAACTAGCATGGTATAGTGTTGTATGCTAACATCGTGTTTGCTCTTTAGGTTAGTTATTATCAACTAGGTAATCTCGCAGTTAGGAGTTGTATTCTATTAATAGCATATTGTAGCATCATGTGTGATGCCTCGCATCATGTCTGGTTTATTTTACTATTACATTTTTGATATGCTTAAGCCAATGGATCAAGTCATGCTAGTGATTTGTCTTGTCTTATTATGTTCCATATGCTATAGTTGAGTATTTAGACCCTTCTGTTTCTTATAGATGTTTAACTTAGTCTCATTTTAGTATTATCAATGTTTTAATACTTGTTGCTATGGCTTATCATATGCTTGGGATGAGTCATATGTCATGTTAGTAGAGTTGTACTTTGATCACACACTAAGTGTGTGTATCATACCTTGTTATTGTAAGCATGTGGTGATAATAGTACTGCTAGTGATTATTAGTATTAGTTGTTATTTAGTAGTAAGACCATGTCCTCGTTTAGTATCTTATCATGATCACTTGTATGTGTGATGCTTGTGTTATTTGTTTAGACCACAAGTGATTTTATACTCACATGCCTTGTGTGAGATCTGTGTTATTATTAAATTGTTTAATTAGTTTCTACCTCGGTATTGGTTTGTCTTCATTTATAGAAAGGTTGCTAATAGTTTTTATGATTTATGGTTAGTCTTTGATTATTGTTAACCATTATAAGTATTTGGATTCATCAAAATATTTATTCTCGGTTGATTGTTACTCTTAATCATATCATGCCTAGGATAGATGTGCATCCATTTGTTCCATGTGTTGTATAGTATCTTGTTAATTGTTTGGCAAATGAATTTGTTTGATATAATGGAGTTGATCCTATTCCATTTTAATGTTGTTTTAGGGCTAGACCTAGACCATTTCAACTCATGTTGTTGAATGATGTTTGATTGCTTAACTAGTATGGTTTATAATGTTTGTTCGTTTGGAATTATTATATAGTTGATGTATCTGTTTGGCTGTTGTTGTCCATTATAAATATTTAGATTTTATGTAAATATTTGTTTGTGGTTAACTTTCTTTTCCTTTATCATACCATGTTGTGATTGTTTAGTTATAATGCTTAGGTTGGTTCAATTTCATGTGTGTTGATGCGTGTGCGTATGTTATATAGTAATTTCTTTTATAGATAGTCAGGTTGTGTAGCGGGAACTGCTCGTGGTCAATAGCATAGTTCGTATTAGAATGTTAGACTTGTGGGGAAGCCTTGATTATCCATCATCAACTTAAACCCTGTCAATTCATTGAGTCCTCTACTTATCTTCCAATCAATCTATCTCCTTTTGGGATCTCCATCTGATCAATATCTTGCTATCCATCCACCCTTAATTTGTTTTGGATGTTATTTGGATTACTTTTGTTTTAGTATTTATTGTTTGTCTTTTGCTATCGTTACAACGAGTAGGTAGTGACGACGGTGTTGGACATGGACATAATTAGGTTACCGAAGAAGGACTCAACAACGAAGGCATGCCTCCTTCCTTGATCATACTTATCCTATGTTTTACAAAATTGCATTGTGTTTTATTGGTATTATATGCATGCTTTTTAATCTTGTAGCTAGCGTGTCAATTGACACATTACCTTGATCTGCTTGTCGCCTAATCACTTGACACCTAAGTAGAATTATAGTATTCCGGTAGAGTAGTAATGCTTAGCCATGCTTATTACCCTATAGGTCCTTCATTAAATGACCTCTCGGTCATTGCAGTTGAAACTTATCGCCGAGCTAGGCTGGTTGGCCCTTGTTGATCTCCTCTACTCTCTTCTACTCTGGGTGAAACTTACCATCTGAATACTGGCGCAGGCGACAGCTGAATCAAGGATTGAAGGAGCGATTGGCTGCCCTTCATAGGTTGAAGGGGCAATCAATCGTCCGTGCCGCATGAGGCCTAATAAGTCTTGGATTTGAAGATCGTGATAACAGTACAGCCACATGCTATATGGGCACTGGCTTGGTTAATTATTTAGTTCACTCTTATTGTCATCATCGCCGTACCGCAGATGGGATAGCTGCCTTGCGAGGAGTATCCTTGGCACAAAAGGGGGCCCGAACTGTGAACTACGGTTACTTCTGTGTTGAAACCTAGTGGGCTTGGCACAATAAGTTTGGTCTAATGAAAGACCTCGTCACAATCTCCCTGCCAGTATACCAAATGGTGTACTACGCTAGTGACGGCTAGTGGCAACAAGTCGGGATTGTGTCGTGTGGGTAAAGTGTACAACCTCTGCAGAGTGTAAAACTATTCGAAGAGCCGTGTCCACGGTCAAGGACAGCACATGTATCTTTCTTGACATACAGGACCTGTCTTGCTTATTCCCTCTTTGCCCCTATTCTTGAAACCTATGAAAGACGTGAGTTGATCGAGGATCCTCACTTGATGAAAGTTATTCTAGAGATAAAACATGTTTTCATCTAAAACTGCTTTTATCCAACTACTCTATTTGTCAAACAAAATTAGCTTTACGCAAATGAGCCATACAGCCTTCCTTTGAAGCCACATGTAGCTATTAGGTTCTTCCCCGTGGGAGGCATGTTGAGTACGTAATGTACTCATGGCAATAATTTTGTTGACAACAGAGTTCCATGAAGACAAAGGTGATGACTACGACTACTATGGCGATCTGTAGGAGTGAGGTCACATGGACTACATCGACTGCCTGTGGCTGAGATGGAGTCACTATGCATTTTACTTTCTACTATTTTCTGATTGTAAATGTCATGAGTCATCTCACTAGGTATGTCTTGTGACAATTATACTACATTTAATGCTTTTACATATCCTGCAATGATACCATTTCATTGTGTTGTCAACAATGATCCTGGGGTTGACAATTAAACATAGGAGGATCTGGAAGATAATTCCGGGTTCTCACAGAAGTGGTATCAGAGCCGATGTCGACCTAGTCGCGTGGCCTTAGTTAGAAATGGAAAGCCTTATGGACTACTTTTATAATGAAACTATTTTGAAAAGGATCATTCTCGTACACTTCTCCTTCACTATTGCTATTGTCATCTCATCTTATTCATTTGAAATTTAAACTCTACTTCGCTACCATCTTCTTTATAGTATGAAACCCTTTTGCCCACCCAAGATGTTGAAAAATCATAAGTTTCTCAAGACTTGCCAAGAACTTCAAACTTCAAACCCTGAAGCTCTGAGTAGCAACATTTCTCCAAGAGAAGATAGTTCAAGACCTCAAGAAGGCAACAACCGTCGATCATGCTGCAATCATCAACGTTGAAGATTTGCCCCAAGATTTATTGTGACCTGCCATATAGGATTAGGTTGGTTAACACCCTTGTAGTGATAGAATTCGTAGCTTGTAGACGCAAAACCTTTCTTGTGTGAGTATTGTCTGCATATTTTGGTGTTTTCCTATGCAGTCATACTAAAACCCTATTTGCCAAAATGAGTTGCTTTTGAGTTTTATTTGGATATCTCAATGTTATCTTTGTTTATCTTTTGGGGTATCTCTGCCTTGTTTAGGATTCTTTTACTGCTCTTACGCTCTCTCCCTCTTCTCTATAAACCCTAGAGAACCACTTTGAGTAGAAAGAAGCTACAACAACCACTTGGAGATCTATTATGAAATCAAACCCTATGGAAAACCTCTTTTAAGGGGGGTAGTGGACGGTGATTTGTGGCTAGAATGAAGTTTTGAAGATCTTCATTCGCAAAGAAGAAGAAATATTTGAAGACCTTCACCGCACCTACCGTAAAGTTCAACTTGAAGGAAGGATCAATGAGTCCAACCGCACCAAAGCTTGACCTAAAGAAGAAGGGAAAGACAGAAGAATTTGAACCACCCAAAGAAGCTATCAGTTACCATCGCCATGACCAAAGGACTGCTTCCAAGCCTTGAGGAAGCTGGAGAAAGTATTGACAATCGAAGTATCTCCAATCAAGACCCCAAAGCCGCCTTTCACCAAGTTCAAAATCGACCGTGAACCACAAGTTTTAAGCAGGACTGTGTCAAAGACGAAGCTTGCCTAAACCCATTCTCTTTAGTCAGCCTGAATCTCGGGGATGAGATTCCTTTTAAGGGGGTAGATCTGTAACATCCCGATTCTCGGAATGTTTAAGATTTTTTTTAAAAAATCAGGACAAGAAAATTTCGTTTGTTTTATTTGTTAACAAATCTTAAATTGACCTCTTATAAATTTGGAGGATTTAATTTGCACTGATGCGAACCTAAATTAAATTTGAGTTTTATTGTTCTCTTTTGGCGGTATAATTTTCTCTTGTCTTTGGCATATTAAATTATGCGCATTTGTATTTTTGGAAGTTCTTTTGATTGTTGTTTGATCTTCTATTCCTTTTCTAGATTTTTCTTTTAGAAAAATCTAATTCTTTTCTTCTATAATTTTCTCATAGGAAAATCAATTCATTTTCTTTCCTCCACTCTCGGCGAAATTCCTTGCCCTGTACCTCCTCTCTCTTCTCTGGTTGCAACTCACATTTTTTCTCTCCAAGTGAATGGGTCTCTAACCTATTTTTTTTCCTTCTCAAATTCTTTTCCCACCTGGGCCTTTAGCCTATTTAGCCCATTTACATCACCTGGCTGAACCTTGCTCCTCACGTACTCATCATGAGAAACACCATACTCTAGAGAAACGTACAGAGGAGAAACTGAAGAGTCGTGACTGCTTCCTCCTTTAATTCTCTCTGTCCCTTGGCCTAATTTTCTCTCATTGGTCCATCTTCCACCGAGAGCTCCACTGCCATTCATCTCCTTCCATACGCACGCACACGTTCATGCAAACCAACAGAAAACCAAACGCTACAGCCATGACTGGTGACATTCCATAACTCCCATAAAATTTCAACCGTTTCAAGTTATGAAGATATGAGGGCCTGCCTCCCGACCTTCTATCCCATTCCCTTCAGTGCTCCTGCCTTCTCCCTTCCCCGTTCTCCCAAGAACTCTCCTCGAACTACTCATGTCCATGGACGCCGGTGCTTGTTCCCGATGACTTCAAGCATCTCCATGCATGACCTTGCGCCAAAAGGTTCCCCTCGATGTGGTAAATCCATTCAGGAAAGAAGGAACGCATTCCGTCGACCACACGCAAAGAATTTCACATGTGCGTCTACACTGTTCGTCAAGTTCACCACACCGTTCCGTCCAACTCGGTGAGTCTCTATCCAATTCCTCATGCACACCTTCTCAACATCACTCGTAGTATCTCCTAGACATCATTATTCAACCTATCTCTGTTGTTACTCACGCCGATGCATGAACGGATGTCATCAACATGTCCGCATACTTTTTAGTCCCTTGAATGATTTTGTGTTCAACACATGAGTTGTTTCCCATGTCCTTGGTAACCCCGTGGTAGAGTTAGATTACTTGTTTGGTAATCATGTTTAGTGTTGATTTAATTATAGCCGTTTGGCCTAAATCCGATAGTGTTTTGAGTTTGATAACTTTTCTTGTTAGTTTAATATATTTTTTATGTCTTGTCATGCCTAGGAGTCATCTTGAGTTATATTATAATTTTAGGAGTGTCTTGTGTTTACTCAATTAAGTTGAATATGTGTTCTATTTTATTAAGTATAGTTTTGTATGGTTTCTTGTAGATAACTTCGTGCATCATGTAGTAGTGAGATACACCTTTGAGTTAGTTCTTATGTATTACTACCATGTGTAGTGGTTGATCGGTCAACTTTTCTTTTTAGTATGTCATTTTATTATGTTCGTGATATGCCTACAAGTGTATGTTATTCATCTTATAATTTTAGTGCAATGTAGGACTTGTTAGATTTATTTCTTTCACTGATTATAGTTATTCAAAAATTGTTCCACATGTTATTTCAGATAGATATTTTTCTTCTCGTGGTACATAGTTAAGATATGCACATGTACATGTTTTTGCAAATTATTACCATGCGTAGGTTTATGTAGAATTATTGTAACCTTTGTGTGATTATGCAATACCTAATGTCTTGATTATTTTCATTTTTGCTTAGGAATGAGGATAACTTATATATTGATTACATATTCATTTTCATCGATGTTCCATGTTTGGTTGATTGGTTTGAAATCATGCCATGTCTACGATAGGTGTTTATACATTTTTAGTATGTGTTATTGCATAATATTCCTTATGCAAGATATCAAATGAAATGCCTTATTGTGTGGATATGAGTACATTGTAGTTCATAGCATAGAATATTATTGGCTAGTTGATCCTTTCATTTTATCAATGTGTGTTATACAAGATTGCATGGATAGATGCTTCATGAAATCATTTAGTTTTGTATTACTATATATAATTTATTCTTGTGAAATAGAATTTAGTTTATATCATCTTGCTAACTATCATGTGTCCGTTTACATTTGTTTATTACCATGCCATGTTAGGACTTGCTCAATGTCCAACACATGTTTTGATTGTATGTGTTATATGATTGCTACTTTATATTGTATGACCAATCATATGCTTAATATTTGCTTGGTAGAGGTACATGTTAGTAGTTTATGATCTCATATATTTTAATTAAGTAGGATTCCTTCTTGCTTCAATATAGTGCCATGATGTTGTGATTGTATAACTAGACTACATAGTGTGTGCGCGTGTGTGTGGGTATGTGTGTGTACCAATTCATGTATTAGAAGATCATGACTAGTGATGCATCTTATGTACTTGCAATTGTAGGTTGTGCCAGATAGAAATACATGGCATCTTGTTATTCCTGCTTCTATAATACATGTTGATTTGGTTGATGAGATGATCTAGTTGTTTTCTTTCCCACATGCTTAGTATGCTTCCATGTGCTTATTTATCATAACTAGCATGGTATAGTGTTGTATGCTAACATCGTGTTTGCTCTTTAGGTTAGTTATTATCAACTAGGTAATCTCGCAGTTAGGAGTTGTATTCTATTAATAGCATATTGTAGCATCTTGTGTGATGCCTCGCATCATGTCTGGTTTAATATGCTTAAGCCAATGGATCAAGTCATGCTAGTGATTTGTCTTGTCTTATTATGTTCCATATGCTATAGTTGAGTACTTAGACCCTTGTGTTTCTTATAGATGTTTAACTTAGTCTCATTTTAGTATTATGAATGTTTTAATACTTGTTGCTATGACTTATCATATGCTCGGGATGAGTCATATGTCATGTTAGTAGAGTTGTACTTTGATCACACACTAAGTGTGTGTATCATACCTTGTTATTGTAAGCATGTGGTGATAATAGTACTGCTAGTGGTTATTGGTATTACTTGTTATTTAGTAGTAAGACCATGTCCTCGTTTAGTATCTTATCATGATCACTTGTATGTGTGATGCTTGTGTTATTTGTTTAGACCTCCAGTGATGCTTGTGTTATTTGTTATTATTAAATTATTTAATTAGTTTCTACCTTAATATTGGTTTGTCTTCGTTTATAGAAAGGCTGCTAATAGTTTTTATGATTTATGTTTAGCCTTTGATTGTTGTTAACCATTACAAGTGTTTGGATTCATCCAAATATTTATTCTCGGTTGATTGTTACTCTTAATCATATCATGCCTAGGATAGATGTGCATCCATTTGTTCCATGTGTTGTATAGTATCTTGTTAATTGTTTGGCAAATGAATTGGCTTGATATAATGGAGTTGATCCTATTCCATTTTAATGTTGTTTTAGGGCTAGACCTAGATCATTTCAACTCATGTTCTTCAATGATGTTTGATTGCTTAACTAGTATGGTTTGTAATGTTTGTTCATTTGGAATTATTATATAGTTGATGTATATGTTTGGCTGTCGTTGTCCATTATAAATATTTAGATTCTATGTAAATATTTATTTGTGGTTTACTTTCTTTTCCTTTATCATACCATGTTGTGATTGTTTAGTTATAATGCTTAGGTTGGTTCAATTTCATGTGTGTTGATGCGTGTGCGTATGTTATATAGTAATTTCTTTTATAGATAGTCAGGTTGTGTAGCGGGAACTACTTGTGGTCAATAGCATAGTTCGTATTAGAACATTAGACTTGTGGGGAAGCCTTGATTATCCGTCATCAACCTAAACCCTGTCAATTCATTGAGTCCTCTACTTACCTTCCAATCAATCTATCTCCTTTTGGAATCTCCATCTGATCAATATCTTGCTATCCATCCACCCTTAATTTGTTTTGGATGTTATTTGGATTACTTTTGTTTTAGTATTTATTGGTTGTCTTTTTCTATTGTTACAACTAGCAGGGAGTGACAACGGTGTTGGACATGGACATAATCAGGTTACCGAAGAAGGACTCAACAACGAAGGCATGCTCCTTCCTTGATCATACTTATCCTATGTTTTACAAAATTGCATTGTGTTTTATGGTTATTATATGCATGCTTTCTAATCTTGTAGCTAGAGTGTCAATTGACACATTACCTTTATCCGCTTGTCGCCTAATCACTTGACACCTGAGTAGAATTATAGTATTCCGGTAGAGTAGTGATGCTTAGCCATGCTTATTACCCTATAGGTCCTTCGTTAAATGACCTCTCGGTCATTGACAATTGAAACTTATCGCTGAGCTAAGCTGGTTGGCCCTTGTTGATCTCCTCTACTCTGGATGAAACGTACCATCTGAATATTGGCGCGGGCGACAGCTGAATCAAGGATTGAAGGAGCGATTGGCTGCCCTTCATAGGTTGAAGGGGGCAATCAGTCGTCCGTGCCGCATGAGGCCTAATAAGTCTTGGATTTGAAGATTGTGATAACAATACAGCCACATGCTATATGGGCACTGGCTTGGTTAATTAGTTAGTTCACTCTTATTGTCATCATCGCCGTACCGCAAATGGGATAGCTGCCTTGCAAGGAGTATCCTTGGCACAAAAGGGGGGCCGGACTGTGAACTACGGTTACTTCCGTGTTGAAACCTAGTGGGCTTGGCACTGTAAGTTTGGTCTAATGAAAGACCTCGTCACAATCTCACTGCCGGTATACCAATGGTGTACTACGCTAGCGACGGCTAGTGGCAACAAGTCGGGATTGTGTCATGTGGGTAAAGTGTACAACCTATGTAGAGTGTAAAACTATTCGAATAGCCGTGTCCACGGTCAAGGACAGCACATGAATCTTTCTCGACGTACAGGACCTATCTTGCTTATTCCCTCTTTGCCCCTATTCTTGAAACCTATGAAAGACGTGAGTTGATCGAGGATCATCACTTCATGAAAGTTATTCTGGAGATAAAACATGTTTTCATCTAAAATTGCTTTTATCCAACTACTCTATTTGTCAAACAAAATTAGTTTTACGCAAATGAGCCATACAGCCTTCCTTTGAAGCCACATGTAGCTATTAGGTCCTTCCCCGTGAGAGGCATGTTGAGTATCTAATGTACTCATGGCAATAATTTTGTTGACAACAGAGTTCCATGAAGACGAATGTGATGACTACAACTACTATGGCGATCTGTAGGAGTGAGGTCACGTGGACTACATCGACTGCCTCTGGCTGAGATGGAGTCACTACGCATTTTACTTTCCGCTGTTTTCTGATTGTAAATGTCATGAGTCATCTCACTAGGTATGTCTTGTGACAATTATACTACATTTAATGCTTTTACATATTCTGCAATGATACCATTTCACTGTGCTGTCAACAATGATCCCGGGGTTGACAATTAAACACAGGAGGATCTGGAAGATAATTCTGGGTTCTCACACATTCTAAGCAAATTTGCATGTGCCATCTCTAATTTTCAAAATAAACTTCTCTTTTGTGTGTTTGTTTCGCTCGCGGAGCGGTGAGGGGTGGCTAATATTTTCCATACTAGATGTTTTATTCTCAAGATGAGGGTTTATTCACTTGTCATTGCACGAGAGTAAGGCAAAGGTATTGGGGATGCCCAGTCCCGAAATGCAAAAAATTGAATTTACTTTATGTCGTCAGATAATAAATTCCTTAGAAAGTGTTGGTATGGAGGGCACCCGTGGATACGGTTAGCCATGGAAAGTGAAAGTATGGTGAAAAAGGAATAAACTTTATTTTCTGTTTGGGAACCACCTATGGTATATCTAGCATGGAAATTGTTGGGAACTCTAAGGCGTTTTCGTTGGTGGGATGGATACACCTCCCAAAATGTTTTTATCTCTAACTTTTTTGCTTTGAGCTCTGGCACCTCTACAAATCCCTACTTCGCTCTGCGAAGGGCCTTTCTTTTACTTTATGCAATTTTTATTTTGAGTCTCCATCTTCTCTTATAAAAGCACCAACTAGGAGGCAATATGATTGTACTTAAGTATTGGGTGTAGCTAATATTCGAGTGTGTTTCATGAATGGATTAATGTTTGAGCATGATGGGCTAGGGATAACTTATTTTAGCGTTGATATTTCGAAAGACATGGTTGCTTGTTGATATGCTTGAGTATCCTAATTATCATGTCAAAACTAGACTATTGCTTTGAACAACTAAAAGTACAAATGTTCATGCTATAAAGAAAAGAATATGATATGACATGATAGGCAGCATTTCACATCAAAAAATTTGTTTTTAACACTTACCTACTCGAGGACGAGTAGGAGTTAAGCTTGGGGATGCTGATACGTCTCCAATGTATCTATAATATTTGATTGTTCCATGCTGTTATATTATCAATCTTGGATGTTTTACAATCATTTTATAGTCATCTTATATCATTTTTTGGTACTAACCTATTGACGTAGTGCCAAGTACCAATTGCTTTTTTCCATGTTTTTACGTCACAGAAAATCAATATCAGACAGAGTCCAAATGCCCCGAAACTTTACAGAGAATTTTTATGGGCCAGAAGGAACACAACGGGCCCTGGATGCGCCTGGGGGTGCCCCGAGGGGGGCACAACCCACCAGGGCGCGCCAGGAGGCCCAGGCGCACCCTGGTGGGTTGTGCCCACCTCGGGTGCCCCTTGGACCGCCTCTTTGCTCTATAAATACCCCAATATTCCAAAAACCCTAGGGGGAGCGACAAAATATTCATCCAGCCGCCGCAGAGTCCTGAACTACCAGATCCAATCTAGACACCATCTCGGATGGGGTTCACCACCTCCATCGGTGCCTCTCCGATGATGCGTGAGTAGTTCTTTATAGACCTTCAGGTCTGTAGTTAGTAGCTAGATGGCTTAATCTCGCTCTCTTGATTCTCAATATAATGGTCTCTTGGAGATCCATATGATGTAACTCTTTTTGCAGTGCGTTTGTTGGGATCTGATGAACTTCGAGTTTATGATCAGTTATATCTTTTTATATCCATGAAAGTTATTTGAGTTTCTTTGATCTCTTATATGCATGATTGCTTATAGCCTCGTATTTCTTCTCTGATATTTGGGTTTTGTTTGTCCAACTTGATCTATTTATCTTGCAATGGGAAGAGGTGCTTTGTAGTGGGTTTGATCTTACGGTGCTTGATCCCAGTGACAGAAAAAGAAACGACACGTATGTATTGTTGCTACTAAGGATAAAACGATGGGGTCTATCTCTACATAGATAGATCTTGTCTACATCATGTCATCATTCTTATTGCATTATTCTGTTTCTCCATGAACTCAATACACTAGATGCATGCTGGATAGCGGTCGATGTGTGGAGTAATACTAGTAGATGCAGGCAGGAGTCGGTCTACTAATCTTGGACGTGATGCCTATATAATGATCATTGCCTGGATATCGTCATAATTATTTGAAGTTCTATCAATTGCCCAACAGTAATTTGTTTAGCCACCGTTTGCTATTTTTCTCGAGAGAAGCCACTAGTGAAACCTACGGCCCCGCGTCTTCTTTCTCATATATTTGCCTTTGTGATCTATGTTCCTTTGCTTTTATTTTCAGATCTACTAAACCAAAAACCCAAAAAATACGTTGCTGCATTTTTTCCTTATTTATTTTCTTTAGTGTTCGATCTATCAATTTACTACAAATTTATCTCACATCCGTTTGCCACTTGAGGCATCGTACCCCGAAAGGGATTGACAACCCCTTTAACACGTCGGGTTGCGAGGATTTGTTATCTGTGTGCAAGGGCTGTTTACGTTGTGTTACTTGGTTCTCCTAATGGTTCGATAATCTTGGTTTCATATCTGAGGAAAATACCTATCGCCGTTGTGCTGCATCATCCCTTCCTCTTTGGGAAAATACCGACGTAGCTTCAAGCGACATTAGAGACGTATCATGGCACTTCTACACATTAACATTTCTTGCTTCCTTATGCCGTGACATCATTATCCTGAAATTATGGAGCTTGGGATGTGATGTCACAACGAATCTTTTAAGCATATCGGTCAAGCGCGAGAATCGAGGCGTCCTTTTTGCCCAAAAGTTACTGCGCCTCCTCTTTTTCACACTTGCCTTTCCACCTTCTTTCCATCTTATAAATACACACAAGGGCTTCGGGTTTCACTTTAACAGCTTCCACCTCCTTGCATTGTCTTCTTCCTTGCCTTTGTGCCTTCTTGCGACGGGAGCAGCACCATGCCTCCTTGAGTTGTATGGCCATCTTGACCGCGACCTCAACGTCGTCCAAGTCATCACTGGAGCTCTCTAAGAACGCTTCAGCCACTTCTGCCGCACTCAGGTATTTCCAAATCCTTCTCCTTAGATCTGTAGCACTCCTATATTCCCTTTCGTACGTAGTTCATCGTAGCTCATCGGTGTTCATCACCACCCTTTGCTAGTAGATCTAGATTCATTTGAATGACCGAGGAAATGCCCTAGTTGCTGCTGTAATACTATCTTTGCATATTGAATCTTTGTACTGCTTTCAAACCCCATTTGACAGACTAACTTGCACATCCACTTCGCTTTTAGGTCTTTTAAGCTTTACCTTTTAGGATATTTTTTAGATCCATAATTGTAACTGCTCCATTGGAATCTTGTTTATAGCCCACTCAACACTTAGCAGAGAACCAGAAAGCCTTCTGAATAGCTAGTGCCGACTTATGAGTTGCCGGCTTATCTTTACTTATTGTAGCTTGCATAAACTTGAGTCATAGATGCTTTATTATTTTTCCGGCTCATAATTTGAATAGCCTGGCGACTCACCACCCACAGACATATGCGCTGGCTTATCCGCCATCATAGCAGCCTCATTACCTTACCAGCTTGTAAATTGGATAACCCAGTGACTTGCCGCCCATGAATATGTTGGGGAACGTAGTAATTTCAAAAAAAATCCTACGCACATGCAAGATCATGGTGATGCACAGCAACGAGAGGGGAGAGTATTGTCTACGTACCCGCGCAGACCGACTGCGGAAGCGTTGACACAACGTAGAGGAAGTAGTCGTACGTCTTCCCGATCCAACCAATCCAAGCACCGTTACTCCGGCACCTCCGAGTTCTTAGCACACGTACAGCCCGATGATGATCCCCGGGCTCCGATCCAGCAAAGCGTCGGGGAAGAGTTCCGTCAGCACGACGGCGTGGTGACGATCTTGATGTTCTACCGACGCAGGGCTTCGCCTAAGCACTACAACGATATGATCGAGGTGGAATATGGTGGCAGGGGGCACCGCACACGGCTAAGGAACGAATGATCAACTTGTGTGTCTAGAGGTACCCCCTGCCTCCATATATAAAGGAGCCAAGGGGGAGGGGGCCGCCGGCCAGGAGGAGGGCGTAGGAGGAGTCCTACTCCTACCGGGAGTAGGACTCCCCCCCCAATCCTAGTTGGACTAGGATTCCCCGAGGGGGAAAGAGAGAGGGGGGGCGGCCACCTCTCCTAGTCCTAATAGGACTAGGGGAGGGGGGAGGCGCGCGGCCACCTTGGGCTGCCCCTTTCTCCTTTCCACTAAAGCCCATTAAGGCCCATATGGCTCCCGGGGGGTTCCGGTAACCTCCCGGTACTCCGGTAAAATCCCGATTTCACCCGGAACACTTCCGATATCCAAATATAGGCTTCCAATATATCAATCTTTATGTCTCGACCATTTAGAGACTCCTCGTCATGTCCGTGATCACATCCGGGACTCCGAACTAACTTCGGTACATCAAAATGCATAAACTCATAATAACTGTCATCGTAACGTTAAGCGTGCGGACCCTACGGTTCGAGAACAATGTAGACATGACTGAGACACATCTCCGGTCAATAACCAATAGCGGGACCTGGATGCCCATATTGGCTCCTACATATTCTACGAAGATCTTTATCGGTCAGACCGCATAACAACATATGTTGTTCCCTTTGTCATCGGTATGTTACTTGCCCGAGATTCGATCGTCGGTATCCAATACCTAGTTCAATCTCGTTACCGGCAAGTCTCTTTACTCGTTCTGTAATACATCATCTCGCAACTAACTCATTAGTCGCAATGCTTGCAAGGCTTATGTGATGTGCATTACCGAGAGGGCCCAGAGATACCTCTCCGACAATCGGAGTGACAAATCCGAATCTCGAAATACGCCAAGCCAACATCTACCTTTGGAGACACCTGTAGAGCTCCTTTATAATCACCCAGTTACGTTGTGACATTTGGTAGCACACAAAGTGTTCCTCCGGTAAATGGGAGTTGCATAATCTCATAGTCATAAGAACATGTATAAGTCATGAAGAAAGCAATAGCAACATACTAAACGATCGGGTGCTAAGCTAATGAAATGGGTCATGCCAATCAGATCATTCAACTAATGATGTGACCTTGTTAATCAAATAACAACACCTTGTTCATGGTTAGGAAACATAACCATCTTTGATTAACGAGCTAGTCAAGTAGAGGCATACTAGTGACACTAAGTTTGTCTATGTATTCACACATGTATTATGTTTCCGTTTAATACAATTATAGCATGAATAATAAACATTTATCATGATATAAGGAAATAAATAATAACTTTATTATTGCCTCTAGGGCATATTTCCTTCAGTCTCCCACTTGCACTAGAGTCAATAATCTAGATCACATCACCATGTGATTAACATCGATAGTTCACATCATCATGTGATTAACACCCATAGTTCACATCGCCATGTGACCAATACCCAAAGGGCTTACTAGATTCAGTAATCTAGTTCACATCGCTATGTGATTAACACCCAAAGAGTACTAAGGTGTGATCATGTTTTGCTTGTGAGAGAATCTTAGTCAACGGGTCTGCCACATTCAGATCCACATGTATTTTGCAAATTTCTATGTCAACAATGCTCTGCATGGAGCTACTCTAGCTAATTGCTCCCACTTTCAATATGTATCTAGACCGAGACTTAGAGTCATCTAAATTAGTGTCAAAACTTGCATCGGCCTAACCCTTTACGACGAACCTTTTGTCACGTCCATAATCGAGAAACATATCCTTATTTCACTAAGGATAATTCTGACCGTTGTCCAATGATCTACTCCTAGATCACTATTGTACTCCCTTGCCAAATCAGTGCAGGGTATACAATAGATCTGGTATACAGCATGACATACTTTATAGAACCTATGGCCAAGGCATAGGGAATGACTTTCATTCTCTTTCTATCTTCTGCCGTGGTCGGGCTTTGAGTCTTACTCAACTTCACACCTTGTAATACAGGCAAGAACTCTTTCTTTGACTGCTCCATTTTGAACTACTTCAAAATCTTGTCAAGGTATGTACTCATTGAAAAAACTTATCAAGCGTCTTGATCTATCTCTATAGATCTTGGAGCTCAATATGTAAGCAGCTTCACCGAAGTCTTTCCTTGAAAAACTCCTTTCAAACACTCCTTTATGCTTACAGAATAATTCTACATTATTTCCGATCAACAATATGTCATTCACATATACTTATCAGAAATGCTGTAGTGCTCCCACTCACTTTCTTGTAAATACCGGCTTCACCGCAAGTCTGTATAAAACTATATGCTTTGATCAACTGATCAAAGCGTATATTCCAACTCCGAGATGCTTGCACCAGTCCACAGATGGATCGCTGGAGCTTGCACATTTTGTTAGTACCTTTAGGATTGACAAAACCTTCTGGTTGCATCATATACAACTCTTCTTTAACAAATCCATTAAGGAATGCAGTTTTGTTTATCCATTTGCCAGATTTCATAAAATGCGGCAATTTCTAACATGATTCGGACAGACTTAAGCATCGCTACGGGTGAGAAGGTCTCATCGTAGTCAACCCCTTGAACTTGTCGAAAACCTTTTTGCGACAAGTCGAGCTTTATGGATAGTAACATTACTGTCAGCGTCAGTCTTTTTCTTGAAGATCCATTTATTCTCAATTGCTTGCCGATCATCGGGCAAGTCAACCAAAGTCCATACTTTGTTCTCATACATGGATCCCATCTCAGATTTCATGGCTTCAAGCCACTTTGCGGAATCTGGGCTCACCATCGCTTCTTCATAGTTCGTAGGTTCATCATGATCTAGTAGCATGACTTCCAGAACTGATTACCGTACCACTCTGGCGCGGATCTTACTCTGGTTGATCTACGAGGTTCAGTAGTATCTTGTTCTGAAGTTTCATGATCATTATCATTAACTTCCTCACTTATTGGTGTAGGTGTCGCAGAAACAGTTTTCTGTGATGTACTACTTTCCAACAAGGGAGCAGGTACAGTTACCTCGTCAAGTTCTACTTTCCTCCCACTCACTTCTTTCGAGAGAAACTCCTTCTCCAGAAAGTTTCCGAATTTAGCAAGAAAAGTCTTGCCTTCGGATCTGTGATAGAAGGTGTACCCAACAGTAACTTTTGGGTATCCTATGAAGACATTTTTTTCCAATTTGGGTTTGAGCTTATCAGGACAAAACTTTTTCACATAAGCATCACAACCCCAAACTTTTTAAGAAACGACAACTTTGGTTTCTTGCTAAACCATAGTTCATATAGTGTCGTCTCAACGGATTTAGATGGTGCCCTATTTAATGTGAATGCAGCTGTCTCTAATGCATAACCCCAAAACGATAGTGGTAAATCGGCAAGAGACATCATAGATTGCACCATATCTAATAAAGTACGGTTACGATGTTCGGACACACCATTACACTGTGGTGTTCCAGGTGGCGTGAGTAGTGAAACTATTTCACATTGTTTTAACTGAAGGCCAAACTCGTAACTCAAATATTTTACCTCTACGATCATATCGTAGAAACTTTTATTTTCTTGTTACGATGATTCTCCACTTCACTCTGAAATTCTTTGAACTTTTCAAATGTTTCAGACTTGTGTTTCATCAAGTAGATATACCCATATCTGCTCAAATCATCTATGAAGGTCAGAAAATAATGATACTTGCCACGAGCCTCAGCACTCATCGGATCGCATACATCAGTATGTATTATTTCCAATAAGTTAGTTGCTTGCTCTATTGTTCCGGAGAACGGAGTCTTAGTCATCCTGCCCATGAGGCATGGTTCGCAAGAATCAAGTGATTCATAATCAAGTGATTCAAAAAGCCCATCAGCATGAAGTTTCTTCATGCGCTTTACACCAATATGACCTAAACGGCAGTGCCACAAATAAGTTGCACTTATCATTATTAACTTTGCATCTTTTGGTTTCAATATTATGAATATGTGTATCACTACGATCGAGATCCAATGAACCATTTTCATTGGGTGTGTAACCATATAAGGTTTTATTCATGTAAACAGAACAACAATTGTTCTCTAACTTAAATGAATAACCGTATTGCAATAAACATGATCAAATCATATTCATGCTCCACGCAAACACAAAATAACACTTATTTAGTTTCAACACTAATCCCGAAAGTATAGGGAGAGTGCGATGATGATCATATCAATCTTGGAACTACTTCCAACACACATCGTCACCTTGACTTTTACTAGTTTCTGTTTATTCTGCAACTCCCGTTTCGAGTTACTACTCTTAGCAACTGAACCAGTATCAAATACTGAGGGGTTGCTATAAACACTAGTAAAGTACACATCAATAACATGTATATCAAATATACTTATGTTCACTTTGCCATCCTTCTTATCCGCCAATCACTTGGGGTAGTTCCGCTTTCAGTGACCAGTCCCTTTGCAGTAGAAGCACTTAGTCTCAGGCTTAGGACTAGACTTGGGCTTCTTCACTTGAGCAGCAACTTGCTTGCCGTTCTTCTTGAAGTTCCCCTTCTTCCCTTTGCCCTTTTCTTGAAACTAGTGATCTTTTCAACCATCAACACTTGATGTTTTTCTTGATTTCTACCTTCGTTGATTTCAGCATCACGAAGAGCTTGGGAGTTGTTTCTGTTATCCCTTGCATATTATAGTTTATCATGAAGTTCTACTAACTTGGTGATGGTGACTAGAGAATTCTGTCAATCACTATCTTATCTGGAAGATTAACTCCCACTTGATTCAAGCGATTGTAGTACCCAGACAATCTGAGCACATGCTCACTAGTTGAGCGATTCTCCTCCATCTTTTAGCTATAGAACTTGTTTGAGCCTTCATATCTCTCAACTCGGATATTTGCTTGAAATATTAACTTCAATACCTGGAACATCTCATATGGTCCATGACGTTCAAAACGTCTTTGAAGTCCCGATTCTAAGCCATTAAGTATGGTGCACTAAACTATCAAGTAGTCAACATATTGAGCTAGCCAAACGTTCATAGCGTCTGCATCTGCTCCTGCAATAGGTCTGTCACCTAGCGGTGCATCAAGGACATAATTTTTTCTGTGCAGCAATGAGGATAAACCTCAGATCACAGATCCAATCCGCATCATTGCTACTAACATCTTTCAACATAATTTTCTCTAGGAACATATCAAAATAAACACAGGGAAGCAACAACGCGAGCTATTGATCTACAACATAATTTGCAAAATACTACCAGGACTAAGTTCATGATAAATTTAAGTTCAATTTAATCATATTACTTAAGAACTCCCACTTAGATAGACATCCCTCTAATCCTTTAAGTGATCACGTGATCCAAATCAACTAAACCATGTCCGATCATCACGTGAGATGGAGTAGTTTCATTGGTGAACATCACTATGTTGATCATATCTACTATATGATTCACGCTCGACCTTTCGGTCTCCGTGTTCCGAGGCCATATCTGTATATGCTTGGCTCGTCAAGTATAACCTGAGTATTTCGCGTGTGCAACTGTTTTGCACCCGTTGTATTTGAACGTACAGCCTATCACACCCGATCATCACGTGGTGTCTCAGCACGAAGAACTTTCGCAACGGTGCATACTCAGGGAGAACACTTCTTGATAATTTAGTGAGAGATCATCTTATAATGCTACCGTCAATCAAAGCAAGATAAGATGCATAAAAGATAAACATCACATGCAATCAATATAAGTGATATGATATGGCCATCATCATCTTGTGCCTGTGATCTCCATCTCCGAAGCACCATCATGATCACCATCGTCACCAGCACGACACCTTGATCTCCATTGTAGCATCGTTGTCGTCTCGCCAATCTTATGCTTCCACGACTATCGCTACCACTTAGTGATAAAGTAAAGCATTACATCGTGATTGCATTGCATACAATAAAGCGACAACCATATGGCTCCTACCAGTTGCCGATAACTCGGTTACAAAACATGATCATCTCATACAATAAAATTCAGCATCATGTCTTGACCATATCACATCACAACATGCCCTGCAAAAACAAGTTAGACGTCCTCTACTTTGTTGTTGCAAGTTTTACGTGGCTGCTACGGGCTTAAGCAAGAACCAATCTCACCTACGCATCAAAACCACAACGATAGTTTGTCAAATAGACTCCATTTTGACCTTCGCAAGGACCGGGCGTAGCCACACTCGGTTCAACTAAAGTTGGAGAGACAGTCGCCCGCAAGCCACCTATGTGCAAAGCACGTCGGGGGAACCGGTCTCGCATAAGCGTACGCGTAATGTTGGTCTGGGTCGTCTCGTCCAACAATACCGCTGAACAAAAGTATGACATGCTAGTAGGCAGTATGACTTATATCGCCCACAACTCACTTGTGTTCTACTCGTGCAAATAACATCAAACCATAAAACCTAGGCTCGGATGCCACTGTTGGGGAACGTAGTAATTTCAAAAAATTTCCTACGCACATGCAAGATCATGGTGATGCACAGCAACGAGAGGGGAGAGTATTGTCTACGTACCCACGCAGACCGACTACGGAAGCGTTGACACAACGTAGAGGAAGTAGTCGTACGTCTTCCTGATCCGACCGATCCAAGCACCGTTACTCCGGCACCTCCGAGTTCTTAGCACACGTACAGCTCGATGACGATCCCCGGGCTCCGATCCAGCAAAGCGTCGGGGAAGAGTTCCGTCAGCACGACGGCGTGGTGACGATCTTGATGTTCTACCGACACAGGGCTTCGCCTAAGCACTACAACGATATGATCGAGGTGGAATATGGTGGCAGGGGGCACCGCACACGGCTAAGGAACGAATGATCAACTTGTGTGTCTAGAGGTACCCCCTGCCTCCGTATATAAAGGAGCCAAGGGGGAGGGGGCCGCCGGCCAGGAGGAGGGCGCAGGAGGAGTCCTACTCCTACCGGGAGTAGGACTCCCCCCCCCCCAATCCTAGTTGGACTAGGATTCCCCGAGGGGGAAAGAGAGAGAGGGGGCCGGCCACCTCTCCTAGTCCTAATAGGACTAGGGGATTAGGACTAGGGGAGGGGGAGGCGCGCGGCCACCTTGGGCTGCCCCTTTCTCCTTTCCACTAAAGCCCATTAAGGCCCATATGGCTCCCGGGGGGTTCCGGTAACCTCCCGGTACTCCGGTAAAATCCCGATTTCACCCGGAACACTTCCGATATCCAAATATAGGCTTCCAATATATCAATCTTTATGTCTCGACCATTTCGAGACTCCTCGTCATATCCGTGATCACATCCGGGACTCCGAACTAACTTCGGTACATCAAAATGCATAAACTCATAATAACTGTCATCGTAACGTTAAGCGTGCGGACCCTACGGTTCGAGAACAATGTAGACATGACTGAGACACATCTCCGGTCAATAACCAATAGCGGGACCTGGATGCCCATATTGGCTCCTACATATTCTACGAAGATCTTTGTCGGTCAGACCGCATAACAACATATGTTGTTCCCTTTGTCATCGGTATGTTACTTGCCCGAGATTCGATCGTCGGTATCCAATACCTAGTTCGTTACCGGCAAGTCTCTTTACTCGTTCCGTAATACATCATCTCGCAACTAACTCATTAGTCGCAATGCTTGCAAGGCTTATGTGATGTGCATTACCGAGAGGGCCCAGAGATACCTCTCCAACAATCGGAGTGACAAATCCTAATCTCGAAATACGCCAACCCAACATCTACCTTTGGAGACACCTGTAGAGCTCCTTTATAATCACCCAGTTACGTTGTGACGTTTGGTAGCACACAAAGTGTTCCTCCAGTAAGCGGGAGTTGCATAATATCATAGTCATAGGAACATGTATAAGTCATGAAGAAAGCAATAGCAACATACTAAACGATCGGGTGCTAAGCTAATGAAATGGGTCATGTCAATCAGATCATTCAACTAATGATGTGACCTTGTTAATCAAATAACAACACCTTGTTCATGGTTAGGAAACATAACCATCTTTGATTAACGAGCTAGTCAAGTAGAGGCATACTAGTGACACTAAGTTTGTCTATGTATTCACACATGTATTATGTTTCCGGTTAATACAAATCTAGCATGAATAATAAACATTTATCATGATATAAGGAAATAAATAATAACTTTATTATTGCCTCTAGGGCATATTTCCTTCAGAATATAATATGCCGACTCATCACTATTACCTTTACTTCACAGTTTTAATCTTATGCATCTCATCATGGCTAAGACTGATAAGGCCTGCAACTGGGTTAGATCGCATGTCTCCACTCTCATGTTGAATGACCTCGTGGGACAAGGCATGTTGCCGGCTCAGGAAACAATTAGTTGGCGGGCGCCTGATAAAGAGAGTTCCCCCCAGCCTGAGCAAGGAGAAGTTTTGGTCTTCGTAGACCATCTTCGGAGGGGTTTCTCACCGCCCGGGTCAAAATTCTTTCGGGACATGCTCAATTTCTTTGAACTCCGGCCCCAGGATCTTGGCCCCAACTCAATCACCAACCTCCGCCAATTTCAAGTGTTCTGTGAAGTATATCTTCAAATAGAGCCAATCATCGCTCTCTTCAGGGAGTTCTTTTACATCAACCATCAGACCGAGTACAAACACGGTCCTAGTATAGAACTTGGTGGAGTTTCTGTTTAAAGGCGCAAGAACGGTACCTTTCCTGAAGCCAAGCTGGCGAGTCACCCAAGGGCTAGAATAGGACTTGATTCTATCGCAAAACACGGTTCCTCGGGTCAAAAGCCCCTTGCCGGGTTACAGACCGGACCGTCTCAACACCACTATTGCTTTTCCGGGTTGGTCGTCCGGTGAGGAGCGACAACAAGTTGCACCTTTCTACTCAAAACTGAGAGCCTTGACAGCTAACGGGCTCACCGGGATCGATTTGACCCGGTGTTGGATAAGCCGGCGCATCCAGCCCCTTAGCGTGAGGGGCGATTTAATGTGCAACTATACTGGTGAGCCGGCGGATGCACAACGCTTCAGTCAAATTGACTTATATGAAGGTGAAATCAACAAGGCCACGAAGAAATTGCTGGGAAAGCCCTAGAAAAAATGTAATAAGACTGGACTGGCTCCCTTTTGCATAAACAATCATGTGCCTCTAATAAGTACTCTTGCACTTTCTTACTCATTCTGTTTTTGACTTGTTCATCTCAATCTTAATTTCTGGCTTATCATATATGCAGGCAGACAACAAGTTTTGGAAAAAGAAGAAACCTTGAAAGTCTACCCTACCCTAGTTCAACAAGAAAATGAGCCAGTCGATGCCGATGAGCCGGCTATCGAAAATGAGTTGAAGGTAGAGCTTGACTCGCTTGGTCATCTTTTTATTCAACTTGCTGATGCCTTCTTGGGACAATACCGAGCACAGTCGAGTCGGCCACATTGAAGTAATTTCAATCTCATTCAGCTCAAAAACTTCAATCCCCAAGAAAATGAGATGAGCCGTCAGAATGGTACCATTTTCACATCCTGACGCTCACTTAGATCCAAAATTTCTTTTGAAGAATTTGCAGCAAGTCGGCACATCCTAGTGCAAGCTCCAAAGTGATTTTGGCGAGTTTTCTACCGGCTTGTCTGATGAGTCAGTCGCCCGCAGGCGACGAAATGAGGTGCCTCATAGCCCGACTCCGTCTCTTCCACGAGACGGAGTTATTAGGCGATCACTTAATCCGTCTCACTCGAACCATTTCTGAGGATTTCTGAGGTGACCATCACCTTAAATGTGTGATTCCACCATCATTTCTAAAGATTTTCTCCATTAAATGATAACTGATCCAAAAGACGTTACCTGAGGATTATAAACAAAACTAAGTGCGTGAAAATTCCACAAAGCCTACTCCATGGGCAGAAAATACTTAGTAAAAATATCACATAAATTTGACTCAATATTAGTCTATAGAGGGATACTCATACGATCTCGAGGTAGATCAATCTGTATTCTGTGCCCCATCACAATTAATATATAAGAAGGAAGACGTAGGGTTTACCTTGGCTCGAACCTAGATAAAACATCGTATCTTTATTCTTCCTATTACCATCAGTTCCATTCATCAAGTTTGGGACCCAGATCTACCGGTTTTAGCACCGACACCTAGTCCACCACCCACCCTCCCGCCCTGAGCCAGCCGTGCTAGCGGCGTGTCGGCGCTTCCACCGGCAATGCGGCGGCGCTCGGCTGGATCCACGCGGTGACAGGCGGCTGAAGGCGCCTGTCCACACAGGAGCTCGTTCCCGCCAGCGGCCATTCCGCACAAGCGGCCGTCTCCCGCTCCGGCGGCCGGAGGCGCCCGTCCCTGTAGGAGCTAGTCCCGCCCGGCGCCCGTCTTGCGCAGGAGCTCCTCCCCGCCGGCGCTTGTCCCCGCAAGTGGAGGCAGGCAGGCACCGCTCGTCTCGGTTGGCAACCGCAGAAGCCTTGGCAGCTCTTGTTGTTTTCTTTTTCAAAAGAAGAGGCTATGTCCGCTGTAAACGAGTACGCTCGCGCTGGGTGCACAGGTTGATCCAAAACAAAAGGCGGACAATACCGTTTGCTTGGCCAACCCAAACGAATAAAACAGAGGTAAAAACAGATACGATTTGGTTCACTGTGTTGGAGTTGCTCTTTACATCTAGCCTTGCCCTACTTCTCTGTTTTCAACACATCGTACAAGTTTTTTCCTAGTTCCAAGCAACCCTCGGGCTCAGCTCAACACAGCTAGCCCATCCTGTCCGTGTCCGGACCCACGCGCGCAGAGAGCAGCACTGTTTCTTTCGGTTTGGCGCAACGCGCGATCGCCCTCGCGCTCGCGGGCACTGATGGAAACGGCCGGCCGGCCGGGCAGGGCAGGCGTTGCTCCAGTCGACGGTCGGGCCGTGATGCAGTGCAAGCATCCGCCTACGGCCCGGACCAACCTCCCGTCGATCCATCCACCACCCACTCATTGCACCGATGGATCGATCGACACGCACGGTTTAGCTTAGCTCCTGCGTGGCTAATGGCGACAGAGGCAGCTAGCTAATCACTAATCAGGCCATTAGAGGCCTGCCCGCCCGTTCTCTGCACCTGCCATCATCCGTCGCTCACGCTAATTAATAATGGCGGACTCGTGGAGCCTGCCTGCCTGTGGCGCCCTGGCTGGCTTAGACGTATATAGCCTCCCCTTAATCGCGTGTCCTAATGCAGCCCGGACACGCGGGGCCACGGATGGCGCCGCGGCTCAGCGCCGTTGGCCTCACGTGATGACTACGGAGTATATGAGGGATCAGGCGAGGCCGCTCTCGCTTGTCATCTAATCTACTACCTCCGTCCTCGCTTTATTGGTCCCTTTCATATTTTATGTTAAATTTTGGTTATAAATTTAGCTAACAAAATATTAATACATGTCATCAAAAATTATATTGCTGGATTCGTATTTGAATATAGTTTCCTACAATATATATTTTGCTATGTTTAACTTGTATTTTATTAGTTAAAATATGGTTAAAATGTGACCATGAATAAAAAGAGATTAATAAATCAGCACGGAGGTAGTAGCTACCTGTCAGCCGGGTTGCTCGACCGATGGATCAAGAGAAGCCATTAAAAAACCTGAAAATCCACTTCTGCTCCAGAGCTCATTTGAGCTCAAGATGAACAGTAAATCTTGAAGAAAAAACCAAAAAATTCTGCCTTTTTTGTGCAAACTTTGATAAATGTTCTCATTGCCTGCAAATTTTCAGGACCACCCCTTCGCCGAGAAGGAAGGAAGGTACCATCCGCCCCAGTCATGATCGACTCTGTTCGGCTGGATGTAACAAGAGGCGCCGGAGATGGTGTGCGACTCGCCGCTGCCGAGGTCCTGTTCGATGAAATGGAAGTTAGCCGCCCTCACCATCACCATCAAATATCGGTACTTGCTTTTTCTACAATGCAGGACACGATACATTTGTTGCCCCTCTTTGTATTGATTCATCTGTTTGTTCCATATGCCATAGAATCAATTTAGGGATACATATGCCGTTGAATCAATTTAGGGATGCATATGCCATTGATTTTTTGTGTTGCATACATCATTAGTGATCTTGATCATTTTAGGGGCAAAATGTCCGTCACATGGATGGGCATTTTTTTTTCACCGAGGAGAAGAAGGACGACAGATACAAGCTCTTGTTGTGCGCAAAAAGAAAGGATAGATTGCGAGCAAGAGAGAGTGAACAAGTTGCAGCTTCGGAAGGAGAGGATTGATGTAGGGAAGCATGATGTGTATGTCAAATGTGAGCCGGAGAAGGCAAATACTTTTGGATCAATTGATCTCGAGAAAGAGAGATTGCAGCTAGCTCCACTAGTAGAAAAAGGGTCAAACGTGAAGCACATTAGTGCCGGTTTGTATTTGAGCCGGTACTAATGATACCATTAGTGCCGGTTCGAACGGATTTGCATTAATGCCGGTTCGTGTTGGACCTTTAGTACCGGTTCGTGGCACGAACCGGTACTAAAGGGGTGGTGGCAGGCTGGCGTCAGGCCGGGGCCCCACGATCACCTTTAGTACCGGTTCGTGCCATGAACCGGTACTAAAGGTCTAACCTTTAGTACCTTCGTGCCATGAACCGGCACTAACGGGGTCTGACCTATAATACCGGTTGGAGACACAAACCGGCATTATAGGGAAATTTTCAAACTCTACCCCCCCCCCCCCCCCCCCCCCGTGGATCGCCTTTTTCAGTTTAAAAAAAATAAAAGAAAATGATGGAAATGTCAAAAAAATAAAACAAAATAAGTTTTCCATGTGATATGTGGTCTAGTTGTTGGGAAAATTTGCAAATGTGAATTTTGACTTTATTTGCAAAATCTCTCTGAAATTTGTAAAAATGGGCATAACTTTTGCATACTAACTCGGATGAAAAAGTTTTTATATGAAAAATCATCTACTCGAAAAGTTACATCCTAATTTAATCGGGGGAACCCCGTTAAACATTTTCAAAATCCTCAAAAACCTAATAGAAAAAAAGTTACGGGGCTTTTAAGATCTAGAGTGGAAAAAATTGAAAAATATTCAAACTGTGGGCAAACTGTGGTCAAACAATGGTCAAACTAGTTATTCTAGAGTATTACTGTTACTAAATAATTATTTTAGTTATTTCAATTTTGGTCAAATCTGGTCAAACTGTGGTCAAACTATGGTCAAACTACTTATTCAAGAAATATTAGTGTTACTACATAATTATTCAAGAATATTAGTGTTACTAAATAATTATTTCAATTTTTTGAATTTTGGTCAAATCTGGTCAAACTGTGGTCAAACTATGGTCAAACTTATTCAAGAAATATTAGCGTTACTAAATAATTACTGTTTTTTTAGAATAATAGTTTCAAACTCAAACGGTGAAATGTGTGACTTCATACTGAAGCTAAACTCCTGAGGATTAATAGGATTGACATCTTACTATTGTCAGGAAAACAACAAGTGCAGACTCGGAAACGAAGGAGAATAGAACCTGAAAGTTAAGCGTGCTCGGGCTGGAGTAGTGAGAGGGATGGGTGACCGGTCGTGAAGTTAGATGATTTGGAATGAGTGATCCACACTTGAGCAGTTAAGAAAAATTAAAAATCAAAAAATCAAAAAAAAAATCCAAAATTTTCAAAAAAAAAACCTTTAGTACCGGTACTAAAGGTCTCTGTACCAGGGTGCGAGCTCACGCCACGTGGTGGTACTTTAGCGCCGGTTCGTGCCGAACCGGTACTAAAGGGGGGGGGGCCTTTAGTGCTGGTTCCATAACCGGCACTAAAGGCCCTTACAAATCGGTACTAATGATCCGTTTTCTACTAGTGCTCGGAACACGAATGATTCGAGGAACATGTTGGCCGATGCTTCCCTCTTGGATCCGGAAGGCAAGAAGTGATTTGAGGCAAAGAAGAAGGATATCAACGCGCGTATGAATGATTCATTCTTGTATCGCCTATTTATGAATTGTCATTTTTTTTTTGGTGTGGGTTGACTTGTGTTTTATTTTGCTTGGTTGAATTGTTGAATTGTTGAATTGGCGATGAATTTGTGTTATATGATGGATGTGTATGGATTCGGATGAATTTGAGGGTTTAAATATGAGGGTGTGGTTATCCGTGTGGCGCTGCCCGGAACGCACCACGGAAGTTGAAGGGGCCGGATTTGCACAGTCCGAGACTCTGAGTGTAGGTGCTCAGTGCTCTTATATTTTCAGGCATGGTAGCTCTGTGCAATTTTGCATGTTTTTTTTCAAAAATTGTTGTACTATCAGTTGCATGTTTTTTTGACGTCATCCTTAATTATTCAACTCTCGCTTTCGGTGCTGGATTGTACGCATCTTGTGATCTTACACATAGGCAACCAAAGTCGGGCTACGCTGGCTAAACTGCTAGGGAAGATGGATGCAGAAACGGTACGTAGTCAAATGTTGATGGCGTTCTCATAATAATAGTTTCGCCTTTTATTAGACATAATCATGCATGAAGCAGGACCCGGTACTTCTGTAACAAAGTCATGCGTGGGTTCTTCGACGTTGACATCCTTGCCTAGCTATATACGTAAGCTGTTTGCAATTGCACATAAATATGCATGCATGCATGTCTATCATCTTTGAAGACAAAACCAACTGGACCTACACCACAGTGAAAAGTGTTAATTAAGATGTCAGATCGGGACGACTAATTAGTTTACTTGTGATGTGAAGTTATGATTGAAAAGACCAGTCGGTCATGGTCAAGAAAGGGTAACGAGCTAATGATGAAATAGACATAAATCAATATGACAAATCGACGAACCTGCCCTAGCTAAAACAGCACACGTTGCTACGTGTGCCCGGCTATATTTGTAGCTATCTAGCCGTTCGGCTAGCTAGTTCATTATATGGTTGTTACAGCGAAGTCTTATCTAAGTGTGCAGCTAACCTAATGCCAAGTGCATGCACGGGCCGGTCTGTTGTGCGGCCTGCAGGGTTGCGTTGAACGATAGATCGATCGATGTGCCATGCATGAAACAAGTGCATGCACCATTAGCTATAGACTATTGCTAGCTTAGACTGCTGCCATCCTCGTGTATACTACTATATCATTCTGATCCAACACGAATCATTGCATGCTTGCAATTACATTGTCCATTTGTATATGCGAGCAATTACCCTGATATAACCTTTTCCTTATATATTCGCCAAAAAAAAACTTTTGCCTTATACACACGATGCATGCATGAGTTACATGGATGGCAAATTAGTTATACACGTCCAGTGTTGTGGAGTCGCCGTACGTAAGCACTCACAGCTCCCGGTCTTTCCGGTACTTAGGTACGTACCACTTGCGTAGCTATAGCTTTAACAATGAAACATGCATGGACCTTTTCTATACCTAAACGATACTATATGAACAGCATTGCGTCGACATGCATGATGACCATACGTACATCTCAGAGGCTATTCTTAGTAGTGGATGGGGCTGCGATCGATCAATAAACAACCAAGAACATATTTAAAATAGGCTGTCGATAGACGATAGATGGTTAGTTCGGGTGGTTCCATCAGTGTGTGACCGCATACGCACTGATCGACACTAGTACTGTCCCCGGCCTGGCCTTGACACATGCAAGTTGAGGCCATCACGCATATGTTCAGTGTGACTGTGCGAGGCTACATCTATATGGCTATGTGTGTGCAGTCTAGCTCTGCACAGTCCTCCTTTTCATCCCGACACGGTACGTACAGTGCTCCTGAGTCCCGGCCTGAAACGGAACTGCTCACGGACAAGCCGGTCGCAACGGCCGACCGGTACGTACGTACGTCGTCGACGCCGACGGCCCATGCACCCAGCAGCGACCACCTGCATGGCTGCATGCATGCGATGCGCGTGTAGTTTAATTAATCGATTAACATGTGCAATCATTTGGAATTAGGCAAGTTCGGCCACCAGCTGATTAGTTACTCCGGCTTGGACAGCCTCTGCCACGCAACAAGAGCCACCGCTTTACGTCCGAGAGATGAGACGCATGCGCGAGGTGTGCAAATTCGGTGCATGTATATTGTATACAGATAGCGAACCAGTTCATCTAGAAGGAAGGTGGTATCGCCCACTCGGATCTAAGTTTTAGACTTTATATTGGTGTTCGCATTTTTTTTTGAATTTATTTCAGGTCTTTTGGCAATGTGCTTTCAGGAAAAGAAGATTCTAATTGACTACAAAGATGTTTGTGGCTATTTTGTCAATTTTTAGATGATGTGTCGTCTTGAAGATGCTCATAGAGATAGGGTGTGCTTGCGTGTGTTCTAAGTATATGTGTATATGTACGAGCGTATGTGTTTGTATTATGTTAAAAAACATATTGTATACAGATACCACTTAGTTTCTTTAAAAAAAACATGCTTAGCTACACTTTTGGATATGTAGCCAAAGCCAACTAGGCATTCATTTTGGAAAAATTCTATACGATGCTGACTGCCGCAGATTGCTGCTGAATAGCATAGGGTGATAAGAAAATAGGCAGCTTTCTGATTAAATTAATCCATAAATAAATTATAAGCATGACATTGACAGTATTGACAACACACTGGTTACGATTTAATAAAGCATGTACTACGCATATAGTAGAAACATCTACGCATATCGCTAGTACTGCTACAACAGAAAGAAATATGAGAGGGATAAATGATGTATACCCTCCAATCGGCCATGCGGCGGCGGTGGCGGCGGCAGTAGCCGCGGCATCCTCGGCGGCCTTTTTGTCGGCCTCGGCCTTCTCAGCGGCGGCACGGTCGGCGTCGGTCGACATGGTGATGACGAAGGTGATGTGGACGTAGATGAACAGAAGCGAGCAGTCGCGTAGTCGCTACCCAAAAACCTAATCGCCCCTCTCCCGTACAGGATCCGGAGAGGAGGGGTTTCGGAGGCCTGCTCTCCCGTCAACGGTGTACGCGGTGAACGGGACGGAGTCGCCGGCGGCAGCAGCAGCAGAGGAACGACGTGGGCGTGGAGGCGGAGATGCGTTCTGTTTCATGGCGGCTAGGGTTGGCAGCGCCCCACATATATATGTGCGGCTACGCGTGGAGAGACGTGGGCTGAACCCACGTCCAAGTCAGTAGCCCACGATCCGACATCTCAGATCGTGGCCCCACCTGTCAAAGACTCTCCGTTCCTGACCGGCAAAAAGAAGCGCATAGGAGTGAGCTCGGCTCGGCTCAATCCCGCAACCCGCGGCGCGTCGTGACGAGGCGTGGCGTGGCGAGGCGAGCGAAGGAGGAGGAGTGCGCGAGGGCCTCATCTCTTCTCAAGCTCCAATAGCATGAGGAAGAGAATCCCTTATAAACCACTCCAACTCTCCTTCCACTTTCAAGGTGGGACTAAACTTCCCACCACCTTGTCATGCCACCTACATGGGCCCTTAGAAATCAAATCTGAAATTTTCATATGGGCTCTAGGCTCATCTCATAATTCAACAATCCCCCACCAGATCTCAGAGGCCCAGTTTGTCCTTTGTTCCAAACGCTGTTTTGATATACCAGCATCTCAGTGGAGACCGATTAAGGTTGAGCTCCACCTAGACCAAGTAGTTACACTCCTTCACAACTGAACAATGGACTATGCCTTGAATTGTCAGTTTGGCGTCAAGAAGTTTCACCACAAGTCTCACTGATACGAGGCTGCCGAAGGCCGACCCCTCGGGTGGAGCATATTAGTCACACTCATGGCCTGTTCATGAGCTTGCTAAAGATCACCCCAATCTCATAGACTGTGACCAGCAGTCAGGCTCATATAGGTGTGTTCCTCCAAAGATCGCTCTGTAGGATAGCATCTTGCTTATGCATATAAGCCTTGGAACACATTAAGACAGTAGTCATCCTTCCATACAGTTTCAGAGAGTATTGCATCTCCAACGGAGTGGGTCAGTAAAGTTGCTCTCCTCAGTTCACCACTGGCTTGTTTTCCCAGGTCCTACTTCACGGGATCTCCGATCACATAGGTTGGGTTACTACCATGGCAACTCATGTGGGTCTCATACCCATCTCCCTTGATGCGTTATCTATCACAACACGTGATAGCCCTTTAGTAAAAGGATCTGCCAGATTCTTAGCCGTTTGAATATAATCCAACGCTATCACTCTGGAGTTCCTCAATTTTCTGACAGCTTTCAATCTCATTCTTATGTGTTTGTTGGACTTCATGTTGTCCTTTGAACTCTTCACCTTGACAATAACTGTTTGATTGTCACAGTTCATAAGGATGGCCGGAACCGGCTTCTCAACCACTGGCAAGTCCATCAACAGATCTCGAAGCCATCCTGCTTCGCCACCCGATGTGTCTAATGCTGTTAATTCTGCTTCCATTGTCGATCTTGTTAAGATCGTTTGCTTGCAAGACTTCCAGGAAACAACACCACCTCAAAGAGTAAATATATACCCAGTTGTGGCCTTCATCTCATCAGCATCAGAGATCCAATTCGCATCACTATACCCTTCAAGTACCGACGGGTATCCGGTATAGTGAAGTCCATAGTTCATAGTACCTTTCAGATAGCGCATAACTCCCTCAAGAGCACGCCAATGTACATCACCCGGTTTGGAAACAAATCGGCTCAGTTTGCTAATAGCAAATGCGATGTCAGGTCTCGTTGCGCTCGCTAGATACTGTAGTGAACCAACAATCTGAGAGTATCTCAACTGATCTATAGCTGTGCCTTTAGACTTTCGAATCAGCACACTAGAATCATATGGTGTTTGAGATGGTTTGCAGTCCGAATATCCAAAACGACTCAACACCTTCTCAACATAATGGGATTGCAAAAGTGTAATCCCACCCTTATCATCTCTCAATAGCTTGATGTTCAAGATAACATCAGCCACTCCAAGGTCCTTCATCTCAAAGTTCTGAGATAGGAAAGACTTAACTTCCTCGATCAACTTGAGATTAGTCCCAAATATCAGTATGTCATCAACATACAAACATAGTATAACTCCTTCGCCCCCACCATAGCGATAGTATACACATTTGTCAGCCTCATTAACAACAAAGCCAACGGATGTCAACGTTTCATTAAACTTGTCATGCCATTGCTTAGGCGCTTGTCTCAGGCCATACAAAGATTTCACCAACTTACACACCTTTCCTTCCTGACCATCCATCACAAAGCCATCAGGCTGTTGCACATAGATTTCCTCCTTTAGCTCTACGTTCAGGAAAGCCGTCTTAACATCCATATGATGAATGAGAAGACCATGCGAGGCCGCCAACGAGAGTAATACTCGAATGGTGGTCAGTCTGGCCACAGGTGAATAAGTGTCGAAGAAATCTTCTTCTTCTTTCTGGGCGTAGCCCTTGGCCACAAGCCTAGCCTTGTACTTTTCTATCGTACCATCGGGCCTAAGCTTCTTCTTGAACACCCACTTGCATCCCAATGGTTTGCAACCATAAGGCCGTTCAGTAAGCTCCCAAGTCCCGTTAGCCATGATGGAATCCATCTCGCTACGGACCGCATCCTTCCAGTAGTCAGCTTCTGGAGATGCATACGCTTCTGAAATAGAAGTGGGATTATCCTCCACGAGGTATATGAAGAAATCATCACCAAAGGTCTTTACAGTCCTTTGTCTCTTGCCCCTACCAAGGGATTCCTCATTATCCTCCTCAGGATTTTCATCATGTGTTTGATTATAATATTCCATCGGAATGGCAGGTTCAGGAGTCTCCTTAGATTCCTGTCTAGAAGTGCTTTGTACATCTCTCATGGGAAAAATGTCCTCAAAGAATGTAGCATCTTTAGACTCCATAATTGTACCGACTTTCATGCCAGGTACCTCAGATTTCACTACTAGAAATCTATAGCCAACACTATTCATAGCGTAGCCCAAATTAACACAGTCCACAGTCTTTGGTCCAAGCTTACGCTTTTTGGGGATCGGCACATTAACTTTCGCCAAGCAGCCCCAGGTACGTAAGTACGAGAGTGTTGTCCTTCTCTTGGTCCACTTCTCGTAAGGAGTGATCTCGTTATCCTTTGTCGGAACTTTATTCAGGACATGACAGGATGTCATTATAGCCTCCCCCCACCATGCCTTGGATAAACCCGACGTATCTAACATGGCGTTAACCAAATTAGTTGGAGTACGGTTTTTCCGCTCGGCAACCCCGTTTGACTGGGGTGAGTAGGGAGGCGTCCTCTCGTGAATAATGCCGTGTTCCACACAAAAGGCATCAAACTCTTTTGAGAAGTACTCTCCACCACGATCTGACCGGACTCATTTAATTTTCTTTTCAAGTTGATTCTCAACTTCTGCCTTATAGATATTGAAGTAGTGTAGAGCCTCATCTTTAGTATTTAACAGATACACATAGCAATATCTAGTGGAATCATCTATCAAAGTCATGAAATATTTCTTTCCACCTTTAGTCAACACATCATTCATCTCACAAAGATCAGAATGTATGAGTTCCAGTGGCGCCAAGTGTCTCTCCTCTGCTGTCTTGTGAGGCTTGCGAGGTTGCTTAGATTGCACACACGAATGGCACTTAGAACCTTTGGCTAAAGTGAAACTCGGGATTAAATTCGATTTTGCTAGCCGCGTCATAACACCGAAACTAATGTGACAAAGACGTGAATGCCATACTTCAGATTCATTAACACTCAAATGAATACTGTTCACGACTTTATTACATAGATCTACAAGAGAAAGGCGGAACATGCCTCCGCATTCATAACCCTTTCCAACAAATAGTCCATATTTCGTAACAACTAATTTATTAGACTCGAATACCAACTTAAACCCTTCTCTACATAGAAGGGAGCCACTAACGAGGTTCTTCTTGATGGCGGGGACATGCTGCACGTTCTTCAGCTGCACGATCCTTCCCGAAGTAAACTTCAGATCGACCGTGCCAACACTAAGAACAGAAGCACTCGCGCCATTCCCCATCAGTACGGACCCGTGACCTGTGGCCTGGTAAGAAGAAAACAATGAAATGTCAGCACACACATGAACACCTGCACCTGTGTCGACCCACCAATCGGTGGATGACCAAACTGAAAATACAGCAAATAAATTACCGTACCCAGATGCACCACTCTCATTGTTGCTCACAATCATATTTACAGACTTGGAGTCCTGCCCTTGCTTCTTATACTTGTTTGGGCACTTGTTGGCCCAATGTTCAAGCGAACAACAAGTAAAGCAGCCATCATCCTTCTTGTTCTTCTTGAAGGTCTTCTTACCCTTCTTCTTAAAGTCGGCACTCTGTTGGACACCGTTCTTTCCCTTGGGCTTGTGGGAATTGGAGTTCTTCTGATGCACCATGTTGGCCACATAAGTTCCTTCGACGCCTTTTCCGTGCGAGTCCTTTGCCCTTGAATTCTGCTCAACACTCAGATGGCCAATGACATCCTCCACAGAGAATTCATGCCTCTGATGTTTCAGAGTGGTGGCAAAGTTCCTCCAGGAATTAGGAAGCTTAGCGATTATGCAGCCCGCGACAAACTTGCCCGGTAACTCGCACTTAAGAAGCTCAAGCTCCTTAATAATGCATATTATCTCATGAGCCTGCTCCAATACAGGACGGTTTTCAACCATCTTGTAATCATGGAACTGCTCTATAATATACATCTCGCTCCCTGCATCGGCAGCCCCGAACTTAGATTCGAGCGCCTCCCACAAGTCCTTGGCAGACCGCACATGCAAATATGCGTCAACCAGTCAATACTCCAATCATGCTCAAAACCGCCCCGAGGAACACAACAGTGGCCTCCTTGAACGCCTTCTCCTGATCAGGAGCGATCGTTCCTGTGGGAGTCACACCGGCGACCCAGAACACGTTCATGGCAGTGAGCCATAAGGTGGTTTTAGTCTGCCAACGCTTAAAGTACGTCCTCGTAAACGGCAACGGTTTCAGTGCAGCAGCAAAACCAGAATTCGAAAAACTCCTACACATATTAGGTTTTTGGATTGATAAGAAAATA
This sequence comes from Triticum monococcum, assembly GCA_034509565.1. Lineage (NCBI taxonomy): Eukaryota > Viridiplantae > Streptophyta > Magnoliopsida > Poales > Poaceae > Triticum > Triticum monococcum. The sequence goes on from CM067843.1 coordinate 114,075,336, forward strand.
GGCAGTTTTCTGATTAAATTAATCCATGAATAAATCATGAGCATGACATTGACAGCATTGACAACACACTGGTTACGATCTAGCAGAGCATGTACTACACATATAGTAGAAACATCTACGCATATCGCTAGTACTGCTACAACAGAAAGAAACATGAGAGGGATAAACGATGTATACCCTCCAATCGGCCATGCGGCGGCGGTGGCGGCGGCAGTAGCCGCGGCATCCTCGGCGGCCTTTTTGTCGACCTCGGCCTTCTTAGCGGCGGCACGATCGGCGTTGGTCGACATGGTGATGACGAAGGTGATGTGGACGTAGATGAACAGAAGCGAGCAGTCGTGTAGTCGCTACCCAAAAACCTAATCGCCCCTCTCCCGTACAGGATCCGGAGAGGCGGGGTTTCGGAGGCCTGCTCTCCCGTCAACTGTGCACGCTGTGAACCGGACGGAGTCGCCGGCGGCAGCAGCAGCAGAGGAACGACGTGGGCGTGGAGGCGTAGATGCGTTCTGTTTCGTGGCGGTTAGGGTTGGCAGCGCCCCACATATATATGTGCGGCTGCGCGTGGAGAGACACGATCCGACGTCTCAGATCGTGGCCCCACCTGTCAAAGACTCTCCGTTCCTGACCGGCAAAAAGAAGCGCATATGAGTGAGCTCGGCTCAAGCGCATAGGGCGAGGCGTGGCGAGGCGAGCGGAGGAGGAGTAGTGCGCGAGGGCCTCATCTCTTCTCAAGCTCCAATAGCATGAGGAAGAGAATCCCTTATAAACCACTCCAACTCTCCTTCCACTTTCAAGGTGGGACTAAACTTCCCACCACCTTGTCATGCCACCTACATGGGCCCTTAGAGATCAAATCTGAAATTGTCATATGGGCTCTAGGCCCATCTCATAATTCAACATAGGGCAGCAAGCTAGCGAAGCAGTAGCAGCGTACACAAGGTTTCGGTTTTAGAATTTTCTAGAAGGTTCTGACTGCTTTTGGGAACCTTCCAGATGTCCTGAACCGGTTTTCTATTCGGTCATTTCTCTACAGGTTTTTTTTGAGTTTTTCCATGTCTCTCCTGTTTCTTTTAAAACAAATTACAAATTTCAGAAGATGATTTTAATTTTTTGAATAATATTCATATTTTCCAAAAATGATTGGAATTTCAAAAAATTGTTTCTGTTTTAAAAATTGTTCATCCATTTTTTAAAAATGTTTTGAATGTTAAAACATTTCCTGTTTTCAAAATTTGTTCACAAATTCAAAAAATACTCATGTTTTCCTAAATGTTCAGGAATCTCAAAATTTGTTCCTGTTTACAAAATTTGGTATGTTTTTTGAAAAGTGTTCATATTTTTTTGAAAATGTTTGAAACTTTCAAAAAGTGTGTGAATTTTAAAAACTCTTCGCGGTTTCAATTGTTTTCCATGTTTCCAACAATGTTTGTGTTTCTAAAAATGACCAGAATTGCAAAAAATTCTTCACATTTTATTATAATTTTGAAATTACAAAAAATATCATGTGTTTAAAAAAGTACTTTTTTTGCTTTCAAAATTGTTCATAATTTTCCAAAAAAATTCAAATCTAACGCTGCAGTGAGTTCTTAAATGTTCACGTTTCTCATCAGTCACCAGCGTTCGGAAGTGGGAGGTCACGAGTCTGATACTCCCTCCGTCCAAAAATACTTGTCATCAAAATGGATAAAATGGGATGTATCTAGAACTAAAATATGTCTAGATACATCTCCTTTTGTTTATTTTGATGACAAGTATTTTTGGGCGGAGGGAGTACCTCTTAAGCGTGCCACTTTTTTGGCATTTTTACTCTAGCGCTACAAACATAACTCGCGTCGGTGCCTGCGAGTGGGCCAGCCCAGTCACGGACCCGTCTGTTGCGTGTGCTATTGGGCACAGTTAGCGTCATATAAGGACTCCCTTAATTTTGGAGACATAACAAAACTAGTTAGCACATTCAGCCCCAGCTAAGGTTTGTAGCACCCGTAGGTCACCTCATGGGCCGCCACGACCTTGTATGCCACGCTCCCTCGCTCGCGTCCCTAGCTGCTCCCATTCTTTTTTGCACTCACTCTTCTTTTTCCTAGGTTTTCTCTTTTTATGCTGTGTTTTTTAGTGAAAACCTGATTTCTGGTTTTTAAATTTAAAAAGGTTCGCGAGTTAAAAATTGTTCACAAATTTAAGAAATTTGTGAATTAAAAAATCATGGACTTGAAAGAAACTTCACAAATTAGAAAAACAAATTACAAATTTGTAATAAGTTCATGAATTCAAAAAATGTTCACTAATTTGAAAGAAAGTTCATGAGTTTGAAAAAGGTTCACAGATTTGAAACAAATGTGAATTTGAATAATGTTCACCAATTCGAAAAAAATGGAATTTCCAAAAAGTTCATTAATTTGGAAACAGTTCATGGAATAAAAAGATAAAGAAATGATAAAAACGAAAAATAAAACTAAAAACAAAAATAGAAAGAAAAACTAAAAAAAATGAAAAACCAACGAAACACAAACAAGAGAAAAACTCAAGTAAAGCGAAAGAAAAAATGGCCGAAGGAAGCATTTGTAATGTTCCCAAAACCATGTTGCGTTTCGTCGTTATATGGGCCATTTTAAGAAGTATGTAGCGATCCCTCATGTGTGCTCAGGGTGTGCAAAACCGAACCGATAATCCGAAACCAAACCAAACCGAATTTTTGGTTTTTCTGGTTTTCGGTTTCCAGATCTAATAACCATATGACATTCGGTTTTTTTATTGAAACCAACAACCGTTCGGTTAAACCGAAATGAAGTGAACTACAGCCTACGAAAAAATAATTTGCACGTACCTGGACTCGAACTCCAGAAAGCCCATTGCCGAAGTTTGGTAGCTAACCAGGGCAGCTAAGTTTGTTGATTTATGCTAGGAGATATTAATATCCTGAATATGCATATACCATTGTACGAAGGCAACATGTGCTCCCAGTTCTAATTCAGACGCTTCTAATTTGGAGTAGGCAAATGAAGGGAACATGCCAATTAATCTTTTTTTATAACAGGGACAAGTTACCATGTGCCTGTAGAAAGTTGCCCGACCAGGAGATATAAAACTTGCAAGCATAACTAAGATGGCAGAAACACTTAATCGACATTGGATAACTAAGTTTATTACATGGTATTGTAGGTAAAAATGTACAACAATGAAACATACTTCAATCTTTGATTATCCCTGAACTGAAAATTCAAATATGTGACAAAAAATGATGTGTTTGTTAAAAAATTCGCGTCAACTTTGGTTATTACCGAAACCGAACCGTATTTTTATACAAAACCATATAAACCGAAGTATAAAAACAGTATTAACCAAACCGAAAAAAGAACACACACCTTGTGGCGTGGCATGGCAATTTTCAAAAAAAAATCTTCAGATCATTGCATTTGTATAAAACAAAATATCTATTCTTGTTTATAAGAAAGTGTACATTTTTCTAAAAAAATACATGTTTTTATAAAGAAAATTATAATTGGGTCTGGAGGCCTGGAAGCTGAGGGGGGGGGGGGGGGTCTAAAGGGGGCCTCTGTGGGCTGGCTCACTTGATCGCGAGCTCTCGAGCGAATGAAAACTTTCGTTGGTCGATCGACCAGAATCGGTCAGTCGTTGGAGTCTCCCTCCCTGGCGTTAGCCATATATTGGATCAGGATCGTACTTGATCCAACTTTCGGGCAACTTGGAAGGGGAGGCATCAATGATGTCCACTGGACGTCGTGAAAGTGCTAGTTATCGACTAGAGGAGGGGTGAATAGACGATTTTTATGAAAGTTTTCAAAACATAGAAGTTTCGAAGACAAACGATAGAAATGAACCTATGATATGTAGCGGAAGGTAGACTACACTAGGCAGGCCATAGTCAAGTATTCAATGAAGTGAAAGCACAAAGACTAATAACAACTAGGTAGTAAAGATTAGGACGGAAGATAGTATGAAGCCAAACAGTGACAGTGTTCACATAGTGAAGTCAAACATGTAATGCAAGCAGGCAATGACTTCACGAAGACAATGGTAAGTAAGGGGAGGGAGAAGATAGAACCAGTGACTTGTAGAACACAATGATTTGTTGGACCAGTTCCAGTTGCTGTGACAACTGTACGTCTGGTTAGGGAGGCTGAGATTTAACTCAGAAGACCGCGTCTTCACCTTATTCCCCTTGAGCTAAGGACACCCAGTCCTCGCCCAATCACTCTGGTAAGTCTTCAAGGTAGACTTCCAAACCTTCACAGACTTCGTTCACCGGCGATCCACAATGACTCTTGGATGCTCAAAATGCGACGCCTAACCGGCTGGAGGATTCACAGTCCTCAAGTGTAATAAGTCTTCAGATCACACAGATAGGAAGACTTCAGTGATGCCTAACACTCTTTGGCTCTGGGTGTTTAGGGCTTTGTCCTCGCAAGGAATTCTCTCTCAAAGGCTTCGAGGTGGGTTGCTCTCAAACGACAAAAGCCGTACACTAATTCTGAGCAGCCAACCAATTTATGGTGTAGGGGGTGGGCTATTTATAGCCACTAGGCAACCCGACCTGATTTGTCCGAAATGACCCTGGGTCACTAAGGAACTGACACGTGTTCCAACGGTCAGATTTCAAACACACATGGCAACTTTACTTGGACTACAAGCAAAGCTGACTTATCCAGCTCTGGATAAGATTTGCTCTCATTGTCTTCGCTCGAAGACATATGATTTTGGTTAAGCATCACTTCAGTCATTCTGACTGGTTCACTTGGACCCCACTTAACAGTACGGTGGTTCCTATGACTCAACAAAGAAGAAAACAAAACAACTAAGTCTTGGCACTCCATAGTCTTCACACAATGTCTTCTCTTGTCATAGTCTTCAATGTGAATACCTTCACATACCACCTTTGTCTTCAATGTTTTCATACATTTTTAGGGGTCATCTCCAATAGGTAAACCGAATCAGTGAGGGACTACTACCTGTGTTATCCTGCAATTATCACAAACACATTAGTCCCTCAACCAGGTTTGTCGTCAATACTCCAAAACCAACTAGGGGTGGCACTAGATGTACTTACAATCTCCCCCTGTTTGGTGATTGATGACAAACCGGTTGAAGTTTTCAACGGGGATAAAGGTATGTGAAATTGTAAAGTATTTAAGTATTGTCTTCGTCAGTAGCAGGAAGGCTCCCCCTGAAGATGTGCATATAAGTATTTTGCTTTTGAATGCAAATGCACATGGCAGGTTGTACTTGCGGAGCTCCTCTTCTACTTATGAAGACAGTTCATCATGCATGAAACGATATAATGAAGATAATGACATGCATAATGAAAAATGGACGTCTGTAAAATGACTTCGTGCGGAATTTATCGTCGCACATGTGAAATTTATCATCGCATCACATAGTGTCGAAAAAGGTAGCAGATGACCATCAAGTTTAAGTGTTACAACTCAAAAAATGAACCAAATGTATCAAAAGCGAGAGTTGTAAGCACTTGGCAAATGTATAGCAACCAGTAAAGCAACCACCCATATGGACCCGCTTGAAGACTATCAACTCATATGCTTCTCCCCCTTTTGTCAATAAGGACCAAAAAGGTTTGAAGACATAGAGCGCCTACTCGTTCCCATGAGGTGCAGGCGAAGCAGCAGGGTCGTCGTTGAGGTTCGGTGGTGTAGAAGAACTCGGTGCAGTGTCGATACGCGCTGAAGATGGAGGAGGTGAAGTGGCATCATCTTGGTCATCGATGACTCTGGCATTCACCGTGGCAGCTGAGGACGAATAGTCAGAGTCTTCAAGTGAGGGACTCCGACGCAAGTGAGCATTCCTTGGAGGAGTTGAGTCAATCTTGAATCTTTCTGTGAAGCCATCGTCTTGCAGATCAGCTTCAGCACTGAGCAATGTCAAACTCTTCCAAGACCTCCGACAGGTTTCATGTGTAACAAAGGCATTCTTGGTGGCAAGATTGCGAATGCGATTGACATACACCAAGAGGCTTTGCATCTGACGCTTAAGCCAGTTATGATGCTTATCCTATTTCTGATGTAGCGCGACGAGAAGCTCTCAATCATTGAGAACACGAGATCGCTTCTGAGGCCTTTGGGCACTGGTGCTTCCAGTGGCGTCAGTTTGAGTGCGAGGGGCACACGTGTTACCAGCCAAGGGATAAACACGAGAGACTGCCTGAACCCCTTCAATGGGCTGGGTGAAGCTTTGACGACCAGCATTGTGAAGATAAATCGGATCCTTAGCAGGCTCTCGGTAAATAGCTTCAACAGACAGATCAACCTCTGGCAAGAATACAAGATGATTGCGCGCAAACGGCTAATAGTTGAAGGCAGAGTGAAGCTTGATAAGACGCATTACCCATGGAGCATAGAACTTCAGACCAAAAATGTCGGAGCCAGATGCAGCCAACTGCCTGATGAAGAAGTCTTGAGCATTGAAGCTGATGCCATTGAAGATATAGAAAACCAAAGTCTTCATTGCTCCTTCAAGCTTCGCTGCAGATGAATGTCCTTTGACAGGTCATAGAGTTTTTTTGATGATATGGTAGATGGTGCGAGGCAGATACTCTAGGTCTTCAACAAAGAATTCAGATGGATATTCAGCGTCGTGAGGCAAAGGCTTCATCATGCTCAGCATTTGGCTCATGTTGGGTTCTGGCTTCTGAAAAATGCTCTCCAAAGCATTCTGGTGTTGTTGACAACCTGGTTCATAGTATTCACTAGGAGTGGCAGGGCAGTGAGCTCAATGATATCAAGAGCTTTGGCTTCATGATGGACATTCCCTGTCATCCACTCAAGGACCCATGTCTTGGGATCCCTGTTGTAGCCTCGAATGTGAAGAGTTGCATAAAACTGTAATAGAAGCTCTTCATTCCAGTGTTCCTTGTCTGTGACAAATTGCAGGAGTCCAGCGTCTCTGAAGCAATCCAACGCTTCTTCTAGACAGGGCAGGCCAGCTATGGCTACAGAGTCAAGACGCATATGTGGAAATATGCGCCCTTGATTGTATAAGATGCAAGAATAGTAGCTGCGCTGCTGATAGCTCCAGAACCGATCCGATGAAATACGAGGTTTGGAGTATGGGTTCTTGGTGCTGTTGAAGAAGGTGTTATTTGCCACGAAGCCATTCACATTGAAGACCCCAAGAGAGGTTGCAGTGCCTGGGAATCTGGGAAGTCTTGGCTTGGGCTTCTGGACTTGAGGCATGTGCTCCACATGATAGGCAAACTGAGGTCCGGGAGCAGGCGGAGGAATCGGGATTGGCCAGCGGACGGTAACAAGTTGTCCATGATCATATGCTTGCTCGATGGTGTGTGGCCTAGGAGGAGGTACAGGAGCAGAGGCATTGGCTTCAGGCAACGGATTTGCTTCGGGTCCTGCATTGGCTTCAGGTGCATTTACTTCTGGCACCAGATTAGCTTCAGGCACCACATTAGCTTCAGCCATGACAACGTCATTGGCTTCAGTGTTGATGTTGGTGGCCGCCTCAGTATTGGTAACCTCCACTTCAGGAGCTAGAGTGTCGGACACGTTCTCCTCGAGAGCAGCTTCAGGGTTGGTTGGTGGTGTAGCAACTCTTTCTTCATCACGTGGTTCTTCTTCTTCATTGGCTGATGCAGCTGGAATATCTTCAGCCATTTTGGCTTCAGACTCAGAGTCGTTCACAGTTGGAGTGGCTTCTGGAAACACTTGACGTGCAACAAATCGGTGGTGCACTTCTCCTTCTGGAACGCTCGGAAGAGTGACTTGGGGCCTTGGTCCTTTGCGAAGCCTGCGTAATGCTGGCGACGCCTGTGGAGATGGAGTTGGCTGGGCCTCAAAGTCATATTCATCTTGCACTGGTGAGGTGACTTGTGGTTGGGGAGTACTTGGGGTGTCTTGTTGTTGTGGGTGATCAGCCCACGATGCATCCTGAGCAGTTGGCGTCAGAGGACGACCAATGCTGATGAGTTCACTGTGCGTGAGCATAGGCGATGATACCAAATTGTGCTCGATCTGAGGAAGGACTTCATCATCTTCAACATTGTCTTGATGACCAATGTCTTCAGCTGCGGTGGGGTCAACAGCTGGATTCTCTTCAGCTTCAGGAGGCTCTGTGGAAGCAGGCTCATGAATGATCAACTGGCGCTCGCGATGTTCAGATGCAGGACGAGCCACTAAGATTGGCTCGAAACAAGGGGCTCTGTGGGAGCAGCCTGGTCTCTCTTCTTTGTTTTCCTTTTCTTGGTTGGGGGAGCATCATCAGAGGTGGCTTTGGTCTTGCGCTTTCTGGCTTGGGCTTCAGCTGCTCTAGTTTTCTTGAATTCTGAAGCCACTGTGGGGACCTTAGGCTTCGAGCCTGTCATACTGGCTAGGAAGACAATGCGAGGTTCTTCCTACCTTGATGCTTCTGGTTCAGCCACATCTGGCTTCTTCTTCTTCTTGGCAGCCATTCTGGGGTCGATGCCTGGTCGCCCCAAGGCCTTGCGGTTTTCAGCTTCATTGTAGTCTAGAGCACATTTGGCAGCCAGAGTCTTCATGCGCTCACGAGAACCTTTTGCTTCTTCTCGTTTCTTGTGGAATGCCTCCTTGAGCTCATGCATCATGACCTTGAAGTTCTGAATGTCTTCAATCTTGAGTTTGGCCATGTGCTTCTTGAACCGAGCCTTTTCATAATCGATCTTATGCTTCAGCTCAACAATTTTATGAGCTAGAGCCAGCTCAGGAGCAATGGCTCCGTGGAAGGAGACACTGAGGCCAATTGGAAGCTGAAGATCATCAAAGCTGACATCTGGGCTGTCAAACCACTCATTAGTAAACTTGTTTAAGATTTCCACATCAAAGAGAGGAAGATCATTGAAGATTTCCGCCTCTTGCTTGCTCTTTATCAAATGCTCAAGAGCGTCATCGCCAAGATCGTCGTCGCTGGACAGATCAATGGCGTCATTCTCGTTTCTCAAAACAACAGCAGGGGTCAGTGCTTGACTAGTCATTGGTGACGAATCTGTACTTGAACCATTCCTCTGTCCAATGTCTTCGAATCCATTGGATTCGGTTCTTGCGTCCTCCATAGGTCTCTTCTGGATCTGACTTGTATAGCTCATAGAGATCTGGTGGCAGGTCCTTAGCAGTGTTTCCACGGCGCTGTCTGCCGCCCTTCCTGACTGTTTTTTCTGTTGCCATGAAGTTTAAACTGAAAGACTTCAACACTGTCAATGTCTTTCGTCTACTGGCCAGACAAGAACTGGCTTTAGGAGAATTTATATGATGCTGTAAGAACTCTGCAAATGAATGCAGACTATGAGAACCAAGGGATTCTCCCACGGACATGTACCTGTGACAACATTAAAGGTGCGCGGGAAGGGGAAGAGGTCATATGCATTCTCAGAAGATTTTGAAGATAAATCAGTTTAGAAGACATTGACCTCATAGTGCGAAGACATTCACTCATATGTAGAGAGTTGGTTCCAGATTTGTACGAATCCATGAATAAGTACAAGTGAGGAATCTAACTACTTTGTGAAGCATAAGTGAACATACTAGGCATGCTATGAGATGCAGAATGAGATAGATCCAACTTGTGGGAACAGAAACCATTTGTGGTTGAAAAAGATGAATCTATCGGATCAAAAAGACTGTAAAAAGAGGTTTTATTTACCACACGAGGAACTGCTAGACCGAGTGGGAGAGGAGGCCGAGCAGTTCGATCTTTTGTGCCCTAACTTGGCGATGAAGGACACCTACAGCGACGGCGGAGAAGACGATGTCCGCGGCCCACATGAGGACGGCGTCGGTGAGGTCGCGGCAGCGAAGCGCTTCGTCGCCGGTGTCATCGAGGGCTAGCGGTGGCGCTAGGGTTTGTGCAAGAGTGGAAGAAGACATAATGACTGGGGTGAGGCGTGTATTTATAGAGACAGGGACGGCACAATGTTATTACGCAGGTGCCCCTGGCGGTTCACATCTGAAGGACACGTGGCGATCATGCAACACATTGGAGGGTGTTCCACGTTCCCATGCACGCCTGGATTGTCGGGTGGTCATTCCCGCTTCTCCGGGTTTCTGGCAAAAAGGATTGAGCATTTAAAACAGATTTAATGTTTGTCTCTGTATCTCCAGCTGACAAGGACACATCGAAGACATTCGACAGTTTCAATAGAATGCATATGATTTGGATAGATAGACTTGAGACGGGAGCATAGAGAGGTTAGGGTCCGATCACATTCACTTAGTTCAAAAGATTCAACGAGAAGACATAGCTATAAGTGAATGCTGTAGAGGACAGAAATCAAATCAGTACATTGAAGATAAACATGAGGCCATGTTAACATTGAAGACAAACAAAATGCGAAGACTTTGCAAATGTAACGCCATGAGAAAAACACTTCTAAGGGAAGAATTTGGTGGTGGCGTTATCCACCGTATAGGAAGTATTAGACCCAGACACGGCGCACAATTATCATGGCGCTCCAAAGTCAAATTCCACATTAATGTAGTCACACTCAGAATGTAAGTCTTCATTGATTGAAGATATACTTTACTTCGTGTGTTGCACATCTAAGTCATCAACATGCATAAGTGTTAGGATGTGTGACTGATCACAAGACATTTGAGGATTCCAAGATATTTAGCTCACACCGTAACTTGCAAAACCTTTTATCATCCAAGGGCTTTGTGAAGATATCTGCCAGTTGCTCTTCAGTGTTGATGTGTATGATATCAATATCTTCCTTCATGACATGATCTTTGAGAAAGTGATGAAGAATTTCAATGTGCTTTGTCATCGAGTGCTAAACTGGGTTGTTAGCAATCTTGATGGCGCTTTCGTTGTCGCAGTAGAGTGGCACTTGCTTCAGATGAATGCCATAGTGTTTGAGTGTTTGCTTCATCCATAGAAGCTGAGCGCATCAAGATCCAGCAGCAATGTATTCAGATTCAGCAGTAGAGAGAGATACACAGTTCTGCTTCTTTGAAGACCAACATACAAGTGATCGTCCCAGAAACTGACATGTGCCTGATGTAGACTTGTGATCCACCTTGTGACTAGCATAATCAACATCCGAGAATCCAACTAGATCAAACTCTGAGCCCTTTGGACACCATAATCCTAGTGTTGGGGTGTGAGCCAAATATCGAAGAATTCGCTTCACAGCTAAGTGATGCGATTCCTTTGGTGCCGCTTGGAATCGGGCACACATGCAAACACTAAGCATGATATCTGGCCTAGATGCACATAAATAAAGCAAAGAACCAATCATGGAGCGTTATACCTTTTGATCGAACTCTTTACCATTGTCGTCGGGACCCAGATGGTGTTTAGCTGGCATTGTCGTCGTGTAACCTTTGCAGTCTTGTATTCCAAACTTCTTCAGGCAATCTTTGAGGTATTTCTCTTGAGATATGAAGATGTCATTGCATTGCTGTCGTATTTGAAGACCAAGGAAGAATTTCAATTCACCCATCATGGACATCTGATATTGCTCTTGCATCATGTATCCAAACTCATCACTGTATTTTTGATTAGTGCAGCCGAAGATAATGTCATCCACATATATTTGGCACACAAACAGTTCACCATCATATGTCTTCGTGAAGAGCGTGGGATCCAGGGAACCATGTTTGAAGCCTTTGCTCTTCATGAAGTCCTTGAGTGTGTCATACCAAGCACAACGGGCTTGTTTGAGGCTATACAGTGCCTTGTTGAGCTTATACACCATATCAGGATGTTTTGGATCTTCAAAGCCAGGTGGTTGTGCAACATACACTTCTTCTTCTTCAATCTTGCCATTGAGAAAAGTGCTCTTCACATCCATTTGATACAGAAGAATGTTATGATGATTTGCATAGGCCAGCAGTATGAGTATAGCTTCAAGCCTAGCCACATGAGCAAATGTTTCATCGAAGTCAATTCCTTCCACTTGAGTGTATCCTTGAGCAACGAGACGAGCTTTGTTTCTGACAACTTGACCATGCTCATCTTGCTTGTTGCGATATATCCATTTAGTGCCTATGATATTGTGCTTACGAGGATCAGGACGCTTGACCAGTTCCCATACAATATTCAGCTCAAATTGTTGAAGCTCTTCTTGCATAGCTTGAATCCATGAAGGCTTCATCAACTTTCTTGGGTTTAGATATTGAGATGAATGCGAAGTGCCCACAAAAATTTGCTAGTTGTGTTGCCCTTGAACGAGTGAGTGGACCAGGTGCATTGATGCTATCAATTATTTTCTCAATCTGTACTTCATTTGCAACACGAGGATTAATAGGATGAAGATTTTGCTCTTGCTCATCACTGTCATTGTTTGAAGGATTGTCTTCAGGTTGAGCATTGTCTTGATCAGGTGCAGAGATGATAAGTTCCTCTTCGGGCTGTGCTTCAGATGGTATGATTTCTCCAGTTCCCATAAGCTTGATGTATTCACTAGATGGAACTTCATCTAGCACATATGGCATGTGCTCTCTTTGTGAGTCGTTAGTCTCATCGAACCGCACATCCACAGTTTCAACCATTTTATAGTGAAAGAGGTTGAAGACTCTATAGGAGTGTGAATCCTTTCCGTATCCAAGCATAAAACCTTCATGTGCTTTTGGTGCAAATTTTGAAGTGTGATGTGGATCCTTGATCCAACACCTGTCACCAAATACTCTGAAGTAACTGACATTTGGATTCTTACCAGTGAGGATCTCATAGGATGTCTTGTTCAGAAGCTTGTGAAGATAAACACGGTTGATGATATGACATGCAGTATCAATGGCTTCAGGCCAGAACTTTCTTGGAGTCTTGTATTCATCAAGCATCGTCCGGGCCATCTCAATGAGTGTTCTATTCTTGCGCTCCACGATGCCATTCTGCTACAGCATGTACGGAGCTGAGAACTGATGACCCACAAGTATAGGAGATCTATCGTAGTCCTTTCGATAAGTAAGAGTGTCGAACCCAACAAGGAGCAGAAGGAAATGATAAGCGGTTTTCAGCAAGGTATTCTCTGCAAGTACTGAAATAAGTGGTAACAGATAGTTTTGTGATAAGATAAATTGTAACGAGCAACAAGTAACAAAAGTAAATAAAGTGCAGCAAGGTGGCCCAATCCTTTTTGTAGCAAAGGACAAGCCGGAACAAACTCTTATAATAGGAAAAGCGCTCCCGAGGACACATGGGAATATCGTCAAGCTAGTTTTCATCATGTTCATATGATTCACGTTCGATATTTTGATAATTTGATATGTGGGTGGACCGGTGTTGGGTGATGTTCTTACTTGAACAAGCATCCCACTTATCATTAACCTCTATTGCAAGCATCCACAACTACAACAAAAGTATTAAGGTAAACCTAACCATAGCATGAAACATGTGGATCCAAATCATCCCCTTACGAAGCAACGCATAAACTAGGGTTTAAGCTTCTGTCACTCTAGCAAGCCATCATCTACTTATTACTTCCCAATGCCTTCCTCTAGGCCCAAATAATGGTGAAGTGTTATGTAGTCGATGTTCACATAACACCACTAGAGGCTAGACAACATACATCTTATCAAAATATCAAACAAATACCAAATTCACATGACTACTAATAGCAAGACTTCTCCCTTGTCCTCAGGAACAAATGTAATTACTCACAAAGCATATTCATGTTCATAATCAGAGGGGTAATAATATGCATATAGGATCTAAACATATAATCTTCCACCAAATAAACCAACTAGCATCAACTACAAGGAGTAATCAACACTACTAGCAACCTACTAGCACCAATCCCGGACTTTGAGACGAGAATTGGATACAAGAGATGAACTAGGGTTTGGAGATGAGATGGTGTTGGTGAAGATGTTGATGGAGATTGCCCTCTCCCAATGAGAGGAGCGTTGGTGATGACGATGGTGATGATTTCCCCCTCCAGGAGGGAAGTATCCCCGGCAGGACAGCTCTGCCGGAGCTGTAGATTGGATCCACCAATGTTTCGCCTCGTGGCGGCGGAGTCTCGTCCCGAAAAGTTCCTTCTTATTTTTTTCTCATCGAAAGAGTTCATATAGGAGAAGATGGACGTCAGAGAGCCACCAGGGGGCCCATGAGGTAGGGGGGCGTGCCCTAGGGGGGGCACCCCCACCCTCGTGAGCAGGGTGTGGGCCCCCTGGCCTTCATCTTCGGTGAGGATTTTTCTTTATTTATTTTAAGACGTTCCGTGGAGTTTCAGGACTTTTGGAGTTGCGCAGAATAGGTCTATAATATTTGCTCCTTTTCCAGCCCAGAATTCCAGCTGCCGGCATTCTCCCTCTTTATGTAAACCTTGTAAAATAAGAGAGAATAGCCATAAGTATTGTGACATAAAGTGAAATAACAGCCCATAATGCAATAAATATCGATATAAAAGCATGATGCAAAATTGACGTATCAACTCCCCCAAGCTTAGACCTCGCTTCTCCTCAAGCGAAAAGCCGATAACAATAAATATGTCCTCATGTTTAGAGGTAGAGGCGTCGATAAAAATAAAATACGGACATGAAGGCATCATGTAACAGCAACATATATAGATTTTGTCATATGATTACTTATGTTCAAGTGATGATCTATTCACAATGCAAAAGTATAAATCATAAACCTTATTGGGCTCCGACAAACCATAATCTCAGTCATTGAAGCAATTGCAATTTATCATAACATCAGAAAGAGTCTATGTCAGAGCTAAAAAGCAAGTCCACATACTCAACTATCATTTAGTCCTCCATAATTGCTAACACTCACGCAATACTTGTGGTTACGGAGTTTTAATTGGACACAGAGAAAGATAGGGGCTTATAGTTTTGCCCCACAACCTTTTACCTCAAGGGTAATGTCAACAATAATGGTTCATGCTCCCCTACATCCAATTATATATATATATATATATATATATATATATATATATATATATATATATCATGTTCTTTCCAACATGCTGAGCTTGCCAAAGGATAAAATGAAAAAAAATAAAAGGTGAAGATCACCATGACTCTTGCATAAGGTAGAAGATAATGATAATGATAAAGCATAAGGTAGAGGGAAGCAGAGGTTGCCATGTGCTTTTATGGTTGGATGCATAAAATCTCAATGCGAAAGAACGTCACTTTATATTGCCCCTTGTGATATGAACCTTTATTATGTAGTCCGTCGCTTTTATTACTTCCACATCACAAGATCGTATAAAGCTTATTTCTCCCACACCAATCAATCATACATATTTAGATCAATTTTTATTGCTTTGCACCGATGACAACTTACTTGAAGGATCTTACTCAATCCATAGGTAGATATGGTGGACTCTCATGGCAAAACTGGTTTAGGGATTTTGGAAGCACAAGTAGTATTTCTACTTGGTGCTGAGAATTTGGCTAGCATGAGGGGGAAAGGCAAGCTCAACAAGTTAGAGGATCCATGACAACATACTTTATCTCATATATAAGAAAGACATAACTCATTACATTGTCTTCCTTGTCCAACATCAACTCTTTAGCATGTCATATTTTAATGACTGCTCCCAATCATAAAAGATGTCAATGATAATATATCTATATGTGAAAACCTCTCTTTCCTTATTACTTCCTATTAATTGCAATAATGACCAAAGCTATGTCTGCCAACTCCAAACAACTTTTAATCATCATACTCTTCCTATGTGAAGTCATTACTCTCAATAAGATCAATATGAACTCTTTGATTCTTTTTATTCTTTTCTCTTTTTCTTTTATTCATCCCAGATCATGGAAAAATAATCAAGCCCTTGACTCAACACTAATCTTTATTATATATAGCTCATGGACTCGATTACAAAGAGAGATCAAAAAGCAAACTCAAAACTAGATCAGGCCATAAACTTTATTCTACTAGATCAAGATACTACTAATTGGATCGAACTAAGAAAAACGATAAAGATAGGAGTTGTGATGGTGATACGATACCGGGGCACCTCCCCCAAGCTTGGCAGTTGCCAAGGGGAGTGCCCATACCCATGTGATTATGTCTCCTTTGTCGGTGAAGAAGTTGGTGGTGATGTTGGCTTAGTTGATGGCTTAGGCTTCTCCCTTAATTTGCGCTTGAGCATGGCGTTTTGATCCCTCAGATCATCAATCTCCCACTCCAGGTTTAATATCGTTTTGCATAGGTCCTGCTTATTTTCCTGCAAGAGACGAAAAGGGATAAACTCGAACTTGGGTTTCTTTACCCTATCAGGGAGACTTGACTTTTTGAACTCCACGTGCATGTCCCCGGGTTGAGGTAACGGTGCTTCATCTTCATCTGAGCTCGTCTCCTCCTTCCCCTTGGGTTCATAGTCCTCTTCTTCCTCCGTGGTCCATCCATCGTGTTCCACATCTCCATAGACCTTGGGATTTGCTAAGTAATCATCCACATAGCTTTCTCCTTCCGAATCCTGGGAAGACATGTTGATTTAATCTGCAACGGGACAACTCGAAATGACAAAAGAGGATATTTGCGTCATACGGGAGTCAAAACCTTCGGGAGAATATATAATGAATTTTTACCGACCAAAATACGTATCGTGCAAGAAAACAGAGTCCGAAAGGCACACGGGGTGCTCATGAGGTAGGGGGGCGCGCCTAGGGGGGTAGGGCGCGCCCACCACCCTGGCGGGGCCCTCGTCTCCTTCCCGGACTGCTACTTATTTTTCTATTTTTCAAAATATTCCAAAATGGAGAAATATTGCCTTAAAAATTGTTTTGGAGTCGGTTTACTTACCGTATCACATACCTATTCCTTTTCGGAGTCTGAAACGTTCCGGAAAGTGTCCCTTATGTATTCCTCTGGGGTTGCGGTTTCAATAATATTGGTTTCAACATTTATGGGATTACCTGAGATATAATGTTTAATTCTTTGACCGTTTACCAACTTCGGATTTGTGCCCTCAGAGTTGTTGATTTTTATGGCACCGGAACGATAGACCTCCTCGATAACATAGGGGCCTTCCCATTTAGAGAGAAGTTTTCCTGCAAAAAATCTTAAACAAGAGTTGTATAGCAATACATAATCACCTACATTAAACTCACGCTTTTGTATCCTTTTGTCATGCCATCTTTTAACTTTTTCTTTAAACAACTTGGCATTTTCATAAGCCTGGGTTCTCCATTCATCAAGTGAGCTAATATCAAATAACCTCTTCTCGCCGGCAAGTTTGAAATCATAGTTAAGCTCTTTAATAGCCCAATATGCCTTATGTTCTAATTCGAGAGGTAAGTGACATGCTTTTCCATAAAACATTTTATACGGAGACATACCCATGGGATTTTTGTATGCAGTTCTATATGCCCATAATGCATCATCAAGTTTCTTGGACCAATTCTTTCTAGACCTATTAACAGTCTTTTGAAAAATTAATTTGAGCTCTCTATTTCTCAACTCTACTTGACCACTAGACTGTGGGTGATAAGGAGATGCAATTCTATGATTAACATCATATTTAGCAAGCATTTTACGGAAGGCACCATGAATAAAGTGTGAACCACCATCAGTCATTAAATATCTAGGGACTCCAAACCTCGGAAAAATAACTTCTTTAAGCATTTTAATAGAAGTGTTATGATCAGCACAACTAGTTGGAATAGCTTCTACCCACTTAGTAACGTAATCAACAGCAACTAGAATATGTGTGTATCCATTAGAGGCAGGAAAAGGTCCCATATAATCAAAGCCCCAAACATCAAACGGTTCAATAACAAGAGAATAATTCATAGGCATTTCTTGACGTCTACTAATATTACCAATTCTTTGACATTCATCACAAGACAAGACAAACTTACGGGCATCCTTGAAGAGAGTAGGCCAATAAAAACCAGATTGCAATACCTTATGTGCAGTTCTATCTCCAGCGTGGTGTCCTCCATAAGACTCGGAATGACACTTGCATAGGATCTGTTCCTGTTCATGCTCAGGTACACAACGTCTAATAACACCATCTAATCATTCTTTATAAAGATGTGGGTCATCCCAAAAGTAATGTCTCAAGTCATAGAAAAACTTTTTCTTTTGCTGGTATGTGAAGCTAGGTGGTATAAACTTAGCAACAATATAATTAGCATAATCAGCATACCATGGAGTACTACGAGAAGTACTTATAACATTAAATAGTTCATCAGGAAAGTTATCATTAATAGGCAGTGGGTCATCAAGAATATTTTCTAACCTAGACAAGTTGTCTGCAACGGGGTTCTCAGCTCCCTTTCTATCAACAATATGCAAATCAAATTCTTGTAGCAAGAGAACCCATCTAATAAGGCTAGGTTTAGCATCTTTCTTTTCCATAGGGTATTTAATAGCAGCATGGTCAGTTTGAATAGTTACTTTAGAATCAACAATATAAGATCTGAACTTATCACAAGCAAATACAACTGCTAAAAGCTCTTTTTCAGTAGTAGCATAATTTCTTTGAGCATTGTCTAGAGTCTTACTAGCATAATGAATAACATTTAATTTCTTATAAACTCTTTGCCCTAGAACAGCACCTACAGCATTATCACTAGCATCACACATAATTTCAAAGGGTAAATTCCAATCAGGTGGCTGAACAAAAGGTGCAGAGACTAATGCTTTCTTAAGTATTTCAAATGCTTCTACACAATCATCATCAAAGACAAATGGTATATCTTTTTGCAATAAATTAGTCAGAGGCCGAGAAATTTTTGAGAAGTCCTTAATGAACCTCCTATAAAATCCAGCGTGACCAAGGAAACTTATTATACCTTTGATGTCCTTGGGACATGGCATCTTTTCAATAGCATCAACCTTTGCTTTACGAACTTCAATACCTCTTTCAGAAACTTTGTGCCCCAAGACAATACCTTCATTAACCATAAAGTGGCACTTTTCCCAATTCAAGACAAGATTAGTTTCTTCACATCTCTGCAAAACTCGATCAAGATTGCTCAAGCAATCATAAAAGGAGGAACCATAGACAGAAAAGTCGTCCATGAAAACCTCACAAATATTTTCACAAAAGTCGGAGAATATAGCCATCATGCATCTTTGAAAGGTAGCAGGTGCGTTACATAAACCAAAAGGCATACGTCTATAAGCAAAAGTACCAAAAGGGCATGTAAAAGTAGTCTTAGATTGATCTCTAGCCGACACAGGTATTTGAGAGAAACCAGAATAACCATCTAGAAAGCAATAGTGTGTATGTTTGCATAATCTTTCTAGCATTTGATCAATAAAAGGTAAGGGGTAATGATCTTTCTTAGTAGCCTTATTTAATTTGCGGAAATCAATTACCATCCTATAACCTGTGATAATTCTTTGTGGAATCAATTCATCTGTATCATTAGGAACAACAGTAATACCTCCCTTCTTAGGGACACAATGGACAGGACTTACCCACTCACTATTAGTAACGAGATAGATTATACCTGCCTCTAGAAGCTTAAGTATTTCTTTTCTTACCACTTCTTTCATTTTAGGATTCAGACATCGTTGAGGATCACGAACTGGTTTGGCATCTGCTTCCAAATTTATTTTATGTTGACATAGAGTGGGACTAATGCCCTTAAGATCATCAAGAGTATATCCAATAGCAGCACGATGCTTCTTCAGAGTTTCCAATAATCTTTCTTCTTCATGCCCTGAAAGGTTAGCAATGATAATAACAGGATATATATTATTTTCATCAAGATAAGCATATTTAAGATTATCAGGCAACGGTTTAAGCTCAAACACGGGATCACCCTTGGGTGGAGGAGGATCTCCTAAAATTTCAACAGGCAAATTGTGTTGCAGAACAGGTTCCTGTTTAAAGAATACTTCATCTATTTCCCTTCTTTCATTCATGAACATATTATTTTCATGGTCTAGCAAATAGTGTTCTAAAGGATCACTAGGAGGTACGGCAATAGAACCAAGACCAATAATTTCATCCTTACTAGGCAGTTCTTCCTCACGATGTTGTTTACTAAATTTAGAGAAATTAAACTCATGAACCATATCATCCAAGCCAATAGTAACAACATTTTTTTCGCAGTCTATCTTAGCATTAACAGTATTCAAGAAGGGTCTACCAAATATAATGGGACAAAAGCTATCTTGCGGATAAGTAAGAACAAGAAAATCAGCAGGATATTTAGTTTTCCTACACAAGACTTCAACATATCTAACAATTCCAGTTGGTGAAATAGTATCTCTATTGGCAAGTTTAATTGTGACATCAATATCTTCTAACTCAGCAGGTGCAATATCATGCATAATTTCTTTGTATAAGTCATGATGTATAACACTAGCACTGGCACCCATATCACATAAGCCATGATAACAATGATCTCCTATTTTAACAGAAATAACAGGCATACCTACCACAGGTCTAGGTTTATCTGTATCACGGGGTTTAGCAATTCTAGCAGTTTCATCATAGAAATAAATAACATGCCCATCTATATTATCAGACAAGAGATCTTTAACAATAGCAATATTAGGTTCAACTTTAACTTGCTCGGGAGGTCTATATGTTCTAATATTGCTTTTACGAACCATAGTAGAAGCTTTAGCATGATCCTTTACTCTAACAGGGAAAGGTGGTTTCTCAACATAAGCAGTAGGAACAATAGGATCATTATAAGTGACAGTCTTTTCTTCAACTTTAATAGGTGCAACTATTTTTACTTCTATGGGATGATGATATTTAAACCACTTCTCCTTAGGGAGATCAACATAAGTAGCAAAAGATTCACAAAAAGAAGCTACTATCTCAGAGTCAAGTCCATATTTAGTGCTAAACTTACGGAAAATATCGGTGTCCATAAAAGATTTAACACAATCAAACTTAGGTGTCATACCTGACTCCTTACCATCGTCGAGGTCCCAATCTTCAGAGTTGCATTTAATTCTATCCAATAAATTCCATCTGAATTCAATAGTCTTCATCATCAAAGAGCCAGCACAAGAAGTATCGAGCATGGTGCGATTGTTTTCAGAAAGCCGAGCATATAAATTTTGAATAATCATTTCTCTTGAGAGCTCATGATTGGGGCATGAATATAACATTGATTTAAGCCCCCCCAAGCTTGAGCGATGCTTTCTCCTTCGCGAGGCCAGAAATTATATATATAATTGCGATCACGGTGAACAAGATGCATAGGGTAATACTTTTGATGAAATTCCAACTTCAATCTTTTATAGTCCCATGATCTCATATCATCACATAGCCTATACCATATCAATGCGTCTCCCTTCAAAGATAAAGGGAAGACCTTCGTCTTAGCAACATCATCGGGTATACCTGCAAGCTTAAATAATCCACAAACTTCATCCACATATATTAAGTGCTCATCAGGATGCTTTGTTCCATCTCCTGTAAAAGGGTCAGCTAGCAGTTTTTCCATCATACCCGAAGGAAATTCAAAACGAGTTTCATTTTAAATAGGTTCAGTAGGTTGAGGAGCAACTCTTTGCTCTACTGGATGGGGTGAAGATACCCCGAACAAGCCCCTCAGAGAATTACTTTCCATAGTAATAAGTGACAGTAAATTTCAGCACACTATATAAATTTTTCCTTACCAAATTCCACCTACCAAAGGCGCTACACTCCCCGGCAATGGCGCCAAAAAAGAGTCTTGGTGACCCACAAGTATAGGGGATCTATCATAGTCCTTTCGATAAGTAAGAGTGTCGAACCCAACGAGAAGCAGAAGGAAATGATAAGCGGTTTTTAGCAAGGTATTCTCTGCAAGTACTGAAATAAGTGGTAACAGATAGTTTTGTGATAAGGTAAATTGTAACGAGCAACAAGTAACAAAAGTAAATAAAGTGCAGCAAGGTGGCACAATCCTTTTTGTAGCAAAGGACAAGCCGGAACAGACTCTTATAATAGGAAAAGCGCTCCCGAGGACACATGGGAATATCATCAAGCTAGTTTTCGTCACGTTCATATGATTCGTGTTCGATACTTTGATTAATTGATATGTGGGTGGACCGGTGCTTGGGTGCTGTTCTTACTTGAACAAGCATCCCACTTATCATTAACCTCTATCGCAAGCATCCATAACTACAACAAAAGTATTAAGGTAAACCTAACCATAGCATGAAACATGTGGATCCAAATCAGGCCCTTACGAAGCAACGCATAAACTAGGGTTTAAGCTTCTGTCACTCTAGCAACCCATGATCTACTTATTACTTCCCAATGCCTTCCTCTAGGCCCAAATAATGGTGAAGTGTTATGTAGTCGACGTTCACATAACACCACTAGAGGCTAGACAACATACATCTTATCAAAATATCAAACGAATACCAAATTCACATGACTACTAATAGCAAGACTTCTCCCTTGTCCTCAGGAACAAACGTAATTACTCACAAAGCATATTCATGTTCATAATCAGAGGGGTAATAATATGCATATAGGATCTGGACATATATCTTCCACCAAATAAACCAACTAGCATCAACTACAAGGAGTAATCAACACTACTAGCAACCTACTAGCACCAATCCCAGACTTTGAGACGAGAATTGGATACAAGAGATGAACTAGGGTTTGGAGATGAGATGGTGCTGGTGAAGATGTTGATGGAGATTTCCCTCTCCCGATGAGAGGATCGTTGGTGATGATTTCCCCCTCCCGAAGGGAAGTATCCCCGGCAGGACAGCTCTGTCGGAGCTCTAGATTGGATCCGCCAAGGTTCCGCCTCGTGGCGGCGGAGTCTCGTCCCGAAAAGTTCCTTCTTATTTTTTTCTCATCGAAAGACTTCATATAGGAGATAGGGATGACAATGGGTTGGGTTTGGGGCGGTTGGAGCTGGTCCAAATCCAACCCATGACCCATCTTCCTACCCTCCGCCCATCCACCAAATTATCCATGGGCAATACTTGTGCCCATGTCCAAACCCACTGGATATCCACATACCCATGGAGCTCCATGGGCATAGAAAATTCAGCATGAAGCCTTCCCAAAGAGCAAATTAACTCATCATCATTCACTCACAAATGACAACATAAGCTACATACATAAGTAGGCAACAAGTAATACGATGAGTCCTTAAGTGTGACATACCAGAGGTTGATTCTGCAGCATATAGCTCACGGAACAAGTTGCATATTTCCTGCCATTTCCCATTGATTCGCTCTTTCTACTATCACTGGCATATGGCCCCACATGTCATATGGGTATCCATTGGATATCCATGGAACACAAACTATAACCATGCTCACCCCGGCTGTTTGTGGGTATCCATATCCATGGACCCATGGGCGAAAATGTGCTCCATACCCTTGCCCACCGGGTCGGGTATCCATGAGTATCCAGATCCGTGGATAAAATTGCCATCCCTAATAGGAGAAGATGGACGTCGGAGAGCCACCAGGGGGCCCACGAGGTAGGGGGCGCGCCCTAGGGGGGGGGGGGGGCGCCCCCACCCTCGTGAGCAGGGTGTGGGCCCCCTAGCCTTCATCTTTGGCGAGGATTTTTCTTTATTTATTTTAAGACGTTCCGTGGAGTTTCAGGACTTTTGGAGTTGCGCAGAATAGGTCTCTAATATTTGCTCCTTTTCCAGCCCAGAATTCCAGCTGCCGGCATTCTCCCTCTTTATGTAAACCTTGTAAAATAAGAGAGAATAGCCATAAGTATTGTGACATAAGTGAAATAACAGCCCATAATGCAATAAATATCGATATAAAAGCATGATGCAAAATGGACATATCAAGAACTCATGAGTGATGCCCATAGTATCAAGATAAGTGTCGAGGCCGGTGTTCTTGAATTCAGTGCCATTGTCACTTCTGATGTGCTTGATCTTGACGCCATAGTTGTTCGTGGCTCGATTGGCAAAGCATCTGAAGACATCCCACACTTCAGTCTTGTAGAGGATTATATGCACCCATGTATATCTTGAATAATCATCAACAATGACGAAGCCATAGAGACAAGCAGTAGTAGTAAGAGTTGAGTAGTGAGTGGGACCGAAGAGGTCCATGTGTAGCAGTTCGAAGGGTTGAGTCGTTGTCATGATTGTCTTCGAGGGATTCTTGGCCCTCGTCATCTTTCCATCTTCGCAGGCACCGCATAAGTGATCCTTCTTGAACTTGACGGCCTCGATGCCTATGATATGCTTCTTCATAGCAAGAGTGTGCAAATTCCTCATGCCAGCATGCCCTAGCCTCCGATGCTAGAGCCAGCATTCTGAAGCTTTTGCAAGAAGACATACGGCAAGTTGTGGTCATGCTGAGAAATCTACCATGTACAAATCATCTTTCCGATACCCTTCAAAGACTAGAGACTTGTCAGATTCCATTAGAACAAGGCAACGATATTTTCCAAACATCACAATCATGTTTAAATCGCAAAGCATTGAGATAGACATTAAGTTGAAACCAAGGGATTCAACAAGCATCACTTTATCCATGTGCTGATCCCTTGAGATTGCAACTCTACCTAGACCCAATACCTTGCTTTTACCAGTATCAGCAAATGTGATGTGACTCTTGTCAGATGGACGTAAGGTTGAGTCCATGAGAAGACTTAGTTCGCCAGTCATGTGATTAGTACATCCACTATCAATAATCCATTGTGAAGATAAACACAGTTGATGATACGACATGCAGTATCAATGGCTTCAGGCCAGAACTTTCTTGGAGTCTTGTATTCATCGAGCATCGTCCGGGCCATCTCAATGAGTGTTCTGTCCTTGCGTTCCATGATGCCATTCTGCTGCGGCGTGTACGGAGCTGAGAACTGATGACCCACAAGTATAGGGGATCTATCGTAGTCCTTTCGATAAGTAAGAGTGTCGAACCCAACGAGGAGCAGAAGGAAATGATAAGCGGTTTTCAGCAAGGTATTCTCTGCAAGTACAGATAGTTTTCTGATAAGATAAATTGTAACGAGCAACAAGTAACAAAAGTAAATAAAGTGCAGCAAGGTGGCCCAATCCTTTTTGTAGCAAAGGACAAGCCGGAACAAACTCTTATAATAGGAAAAGCGCTCCCGAGGACACATGGGAATATCGTCAAGCTAGTTTTCATCACGTTGATATGATTCGCGTTCGATACTTTCATAATTTGATATGTGGGTGGACCAGTGCTTGGGTGCTGTTCTTACTTGAACAAGCATCCCACTTATCATTAACCTCTATTGCAAGCATCCGCAACTACAACAAAAGTATTAAGGTAAACCTAACCATAGCATGAAACATGTGGATCCAAATCAGCCCCTTACGAAGCAACACATAAACTAGGGTTTAAGCTTCTGTCACTCTAGCAACCCATCATCTACTTATTACTTCCCAATGCCTTCCTCTAGGCCCAAATAATGGTGAAGTGTTATGTACTCGATGTTCACATAACACCACTAGAGGCTAGACAACATACATCTTATCAAAATATCAAACGAATACCAAATTCACATGACTACTAATAGCAAGACTTCTCCCTTGTCCTCAGGAACAAACGTAATTACTCACAAAGCATATTCATGTTCATAATCAGAGGGGTAATAATATGCATATAGGATCTGAACATATAATCTTCCACCAAATAAACCAACTAGCATCAACTACAAGGAGTAATCAACACTACTAGCAACCTACTAGCACCAATCCCGGACTTTGAGACGAGAATTGGATACAAGAGATGAACTAGGGTTTGGAGATGAGATGGTGCTGGTGAAGATGTTGATGGAGATTGCCCTCTCCTGATGAGAGGAGCGCCGGTGATGACGATGGTGATGATTTCCCCCTCCGGGAGGGAAGTATCCCCGACAGGACAGCTCTGCCGGAGCTCTAGATTGGATCCGCCAAGGTTCCGCCTCGTGGCGGCGGAGTCTCATCCCGAAAAGTTCCTTCTTATTTTTTTCTCATCGAAAGAGTTCAAATAGGAGAAGATGGACGTCGGAGAGCCACCAGGGGGCCCACGACGTAGGGGGCGCGCCCCCCACCCTCATGAGCAGGGTGTGGGCCCCCTGGCCTTCATCTTCGGCGAGGATTTTCCTTTATTTATTTTAAGACGTTCCGTGGAGTTTCAGGACTTTTGGAGTTGCGCAGAATAGGTGTAACGCCCTCGATGCGGCTATATCTCCCACGTGTCGAAGCACGACTTAGAGGCATAACCACATTGAAAGCAATGTCGCAAGTGAGGTAATCTTCACACAACCCATGTAATACAATAGGGGGAAAAGATTACATAGTTGGCTTACAATCGCCACTTCACACAATTACATGAATAAAGCATTACATCATACAAATACAATCAAGGTCCGACTGCGGAACCAAAATAAAAGAAGAACCCCAAATGCGACAAAGGTCCCCGATCGACCCCAACTGGGCTCCACTCCCGAAACTTTTCGGTTATGCAATCAGGTGTTGGGGATACAGGGGAAGCATAATATCTCACCCAAACTAGCAAATCCTACATCCAGCTGTATCCATCCTTCAACACATAACCAAGAAACCTTCGGAAATCATCTACCTCAACCTTCGAAAAGCATCCGTTATACAAGCTATGGCAATACTCCCGAACTCCCGCCCCAGTACTGGGTGGCGTCGAGGTTATCTCACCAACGAACTGCATAAAAGAGATTTTCGATGTCGGCGTACTAAACTCAGGTATTCCAGAACTACAACGATAAAATTATGATGACAACACCTCAGAGCTCAACTCCCCGGGACACTTCCACTAAACCCCTGACAGGAGGCACCAAGACAATGTTCTCATCATAAAACCATCGGAACGATTCCAAGATACCCGCGTGATCCTAATTTTTTAGTGAGATTTGAGAAGAGAAGAGTCAAAACTCTACTTCAGGATGCCTTACCAGAGCGATGAGGAGACTGGGAAGTAAAAAGAATTCCTAAACTCTCCGATATATAATTCCTAATTGACTCAAAACATTTTTCTAGACACAACTCGGCCGCTAAAAACGATCAATCAGTGGGGGCTCCTAAGGTTGGGGAAGGCTCTGATACCAACTTGTAACGCCCTCGATGCGGCTATATCTCCCATGTGTCGAAGCACGACTTAGAGGCATAACCGCATTGAAAGCAATGTCGCAAGTGAGGTAATCTTCACACAACCCATGTAATACAATAGGGGGAAAAAGATTACATAGTTGGCTTACAATCGCCACTTCACACAATTACATGAATAAAGCATTACATCATCCAAATACAATCAAGGTCCGGCTACGGAACCAAAATAAAAGAAGAACCCCAAATGCGACAAAGGTCCCCGATCGATCCCAACTGGGCTCCACTACTGATCAACTAGAACGGAACAACACAAAGGACAAGATCTTCAACGAGCTCCTCCTGAGCTTGGTTGCGTCATATGCACGGACTCATCGGCACCTGCAAGCTGGTTTTGGAAGTATCTGTGAGCCACGGGGACTCAGCAATCTCGCACCCTCGCGATCAAGACTATTTAAGCTTATGGGTAAGGTAAAAGTATGAGGTGTTGCTGCAGCAAGCGACTAGCATATATGGTGGCTAACATACGCAAATGAGAGCGAGAAGAGAAGGCAAAGCATGGTCAATAAAAGTATGATCAAGAAGTGATCCTGGACTACCTACGGCAAGCATAACTCCAACAACCGTGTTCACTTCCCGGACTCCGCCAGAAAGAGACCATCACGGTTACACACGCGGTTGATTCATTTTAATTAAGGTCACTTTAGGTTTTCTACAACTGGACGTTAACAAATTCCAATCTGCCCATAACCGCTGGAACGGCTTTCGAAAGTTCAAATCCCTGCAGGGGTGTCCCAACTTAGCCCATCACAAGCTCTCACGGTCAACGAAGGAATAGACATCCACCCGAGACATTCCGATCAGACTCGGTATCCCGGTACAACAAGACATTTTGACAGGGTAAAACTAAACCAGCAACACCGCCCGAATGTGCCGACAAATCCCGATAGGATCTGCACATATCTTTTTCTCAGGGCACACTCAGATTGTCTTAGGTATGGGTAGGCCAGCCCAGAGTTGCCCCTGGTGGCCACCGGCAGCTGACAGGTGGACCAACACTCAGAGGAGCACTGGCCCGGGGGGTAAAATAATGATGACCCTTGAGTCTGCAGAACCCAAGGGAAAGAAAAGGGCTAGGTGGCAAATGATAAAACCAATGTTGGGCATTGCTGGAAGAGCTTTACTTAAGGCGAACTGTCAAGGGGTTCCCATTATAGCCCAACCACGTAAGGAACGCAAAATCTGGGAACATAACACCGATATGATGGAAACTAGGGCGGCAAGAGTGGAACAAAACACCCGGCATAAGGCCGAGCCTTCCACCCTTTACCAAGTATATAGATGCGTTAATTAAATAAGATATATTTTGATATCCCAACAAGTAAATATGTTCCAACAAGGAACAACATCTCCATGTTCCAACAAGGAACAAACTTCAATCTTCACCTGCAACTAACAACGCTATAAGAGGGGCTGAGCAAAGTGGTAACATAGCCAAACAACGGTTTGCTAGGACAAGGTGGGTTAGAGGCTTGGTTCAACAATATAGGAGGCATGATAAGCAAGTGGTAGGTATCGCAGCATAGGCATAGCAAAAGAGCGAGCAACTAGCAAGCAAAGATAGAAGTGATTTCGAGGGTATGGTCATCTTGCCTGAAATCCCGCAAGGAAGAAGAACGAGTCCATGAAGAAGACAAACGGATGTAGACGAACGGGTCCTCACAAACGCGACGTTACCGGAACCAACCCGAAGAAGCAAACACCGGAAAGAAGCACACAACATAGTAAACACCCAACACATAAACATGGCATGATGCACAACCAAGAATGATGCATGTCCGGATTAAAGAGGCATGGAAAAGTGCATAAACAATCCTACAAATTAAGTGGAGATCAATATGCAACGAGTTGCATATTGACGGAATACCACATCAATTATTTAGTTCACTCTCGGTTAGGTACTCAACAATATTAAATGTTGGTTAACATGGCAAGAGGTGAAACATAACAAGACTAAACCACCTAAACAATTTTAAATGGGGCCGAATATAATAAACAACAAACCCGGTAAATCCTCATATGCATTTATCAACTTGGTACAACAACAATTTTAAACATTTAAATGTTATTATCATGATGCGCATGACATGAGCAAGTTTTATGCAATATTTATGAAAATGTTGGCATGAAAAGATATGAGGCATTTGTCATCGTGGCGGAAACGAAAGGGGTGCCACGACAACGAATCCGGAAGTGATGCCACGGCAATATATCGGTTCTGGTAGCTCATAGAGATACCGGTGCAAAAGGAAGTGGCCGGAGCGAGCAAAAGAAGGTGGGGCGCTCCCGGATACCGGGTGTCCGATGTGTCGACGGCAAGGCAATGAGGAACGCGCAAGGAACAACTCGAACATGGTGCAAACACGGGCATTTCATACAACCCACATTCATTCTCGGAAGGTCATCTCGGGGTTATACCTTCGAAGCGTGCATTTTCGAAGTGAATCGGTTTGGAGGGGAAGTAGTCGTTCTCGCGACGGTAGTGGTTCACGTTTCGTAGACATTCGAGCCATCTATAGCAGTACTTGAATGAATCCCGAAACGGACTTGGCGTCTTCGTGCGTAGGGGTACTTGGCATTTCCGGAGACGACGGTAGAGGTACTTGACGCGTCATTGTGGTACTTGGCAAAAATCACAGAGAAGATGCTTGGCGGTCCTGGTATGGTCTTGGCGTCCATGTAGTCGATCTTGCAGATCTTGACGGTCCAACACAAAACATCACAAGGGGCCTTAGGGCGGCGGCAGCAAGGAGACGATGGTGGTGGTGAGCGTCAGAGGCTCGCCGGAGAAGCTGGTGGCGACTGGGCGCGACGCGATGGGGCCCCTGGTCGCCGTAGAGGAAGCAGAGGATGGCGCAGGTCCGGCGACGATGGAGAACGGCAGGATGCGGCGAGGAGGAGACCGCAGGTGAGGGAGGAGGTTGGGCGCGCGGCGCATGGTGGTGGAGGCGAGATCCGAGCGCGGTGACTCCTCCCTGGTGTGTTGCGTGTGTGTTTGCCGGTGGTGTGAGAGGACGAGAGGAGGGAGGCAAGCGAGGAGGAGGCAGAAGGGATCGGGCGAGGCGCTCCTCTCATGCGTGGTGACGGCGCGAGGGAGGAGACGAGGGAGAGTGGGGGATCGGGCAGGGGGGGGTTCGGGCTAGGGTTAGGAGGGATTGGTGGGGGCGGCGCGAGGGAACGAGGGAAGGGAGAGGGATCGATCGGGATGTAGCTCGCTCGGGCCTAGGGTTAGGTAGGCAGGTTGGGCCTTAGAGGCTGGCCTAGTAGAGGGGGGAGGGGCTGCTCCTAGAGAGGCCGGCGGCTGGGCCTTAGGCCGAATTGGTGGGAAGGAAAAGGCCAGAGGCCTAGTCTGCTGTCTCTCCCTCATACTTCTCTTTATTTGCCAAAACAACACATAACAAGGAAAGAAAATGAGAGAAAAAACAGGTCGGAGAAGGAATTTGGGCACGGGGATAATTTCCCCGGACTCACAAAAATGTGCACGGTCAAAGAAATGTAGGAGTGGACATGATTGCAAGAATTAAATTCAAAGTCATTTGAATTTAATTGAAAAGGTTTGAACAAGGGCTAGGAATTAGAAATGTCCAAAATTGTTGAGAATTTAGGTGGAGCTCCAGAAAATGAAGAGAGGATATATGAAAAAGTTAGAGGCGGAGAGTTTGTGATAACAAAGGCATTGAGATTTATTTTGCAAGTGTGTTCCGGTTAATTCCAACAAATGAAATATTTAATATAGCTCCCTAATATCGGGAGGATATGTTATAAAGAGAATCACCATGTGAATTCCCTCGTTTTAAATGGATCGAAGATCCATACGGTTTATTTGGTTTAGTTTTTAAAACGGGTTGCATGATGACATGATGCAATGCACAAATAAAAGGGCAGGCACAAAAGAAACACACAATGAAACCTGGAACATAAAGAAGTCTTCTCGAGCATCGGTCTCGGGGCGTTACAATAGGTCTCTAATATTTTCTCCTTTTCCAGCCCAGAATTCCAGCTGCCGGCATTCTCCCTCTTTATGTAAACCTTGTAAAATAAGAGAGAATAGCCATAAGTATTGTGACATAAAGTGAAATAACAGCCCATAATGCAATAAATATTGATATAAAAGCATGATGCAAAATGGACGTACCATTTACCACCTTCAGATTTGTGCCCTCGAAGTTGTTGATTTTTATGGCACCGGAACGATAGACCTCCTCGATAACATAGGGGCCTTCCCATTTAGAGAGAATTTTTCCTGCCAAAAATCTTAAACGAGAGTTGTATAGCAATACATAATCACCTACATTAAACTCACGCTTTTGTATCCTTTTGTCATGCCATCTTTTAACTTTTTCTTTAAACAACTTGGCATTTTCATAAGCCTGGGTTCTCCATTCATCAAGTGAGCTAATATCAAATAACCTCTTCTCACCGGCAAGTTTGAAATCATAGTTAAGCTCTTTAATAGCCTAATATGCCTTATGTTCTAGTTCGAGAGGTAAGTGACATGCTTTTCCATAAACCATTTTATACGGAGACATACCCATAGGATTTTTGTATGCAGTTCTATATGCCCATAATGCATCATCAAGTTTCCTGGACCAATTCTTTCTAGACCTATTAACAGTCTTTTGAAAAATTAATTTGAGATCTCTATTGCTCAACTCTACTTGACCACTAGACTGTGGGTGATAAGGAGATGCAATTCTATGATTAACATCATATTTAGCAAGCATTTTACGGAAGGCACCATGAATAAAGTGTGAACCACCATCAGTCATTAAATATCTAGGGACTCCAAACCTCGGAAAAATAACTTCTTTAAGCATTTTAATAGAAGTGTTATGATCAGCACTACTAGTTGGAATAGCTTCTACCCACTTAGTAACGTAATCAACAGCAACTAGAATATGTGTGTATCCATTAGAGGCAGGAAACGGTCCCATATAATCAAAGCCCCAAACATCAAACGGTTCAATAACAAGAGAATAATTCATAGGCATTTCTTGACGTCTACTAATATTACCAATTCTTTGACATTCATCACAAGACAAGACAAACTTACGGGCATCCTTGAAGAGAGTAGGCCAATAAAAACCAGATTGCAGTACCTTATGTGCAGTTCTATCTCCAGCGTGGTGTCCTCCATAAGACTCAGAATGACACTTGCGTAGGATTTGTTCCTGTTCATGCTCAGGTACACAATGTCTAATAACACCATGTACTCCTTCTTTATAAAGATGTGGGTCATCCAAAAAGTAATGTCTCAAGTCATAGAAAAACTTTTTCTTTTTCTAGTATGTGAAGCTAGGTGGTATAAACTTAGCAACAATATAATTAGCATAATCATCATACCCTGGAGTACTACGAGAAGTACTAATAACATTTAATTGTTCATGAGGAAAGTTATCATTAATAGGCAGTGGGTCATCAAGAATATTTTCTAACCTAGACAAGTTGTCTGCAACGGGGTTCTCAGCTCCCTTTCTATCAACAATATGCAAATCAAATTCTTGTAGCAAGAGAACCCATCTAATAAGTCTAGGTTTAGCATCTTTCTTTTCCATAAGGTATTTAATAGCAGCATGATTAGTTTGAATAGTTACTTTAGAATGAACAATATAAGATCTGAACTTATCACAAGCAAATACAACTGCTAAAAGCTCTTATTCAGTAGTAGCATAATTTCTTTGAGCATTGTCTAGAGTCTTACTAGCATAATGAATAACATTTAATTTCTTATCAACTCTTTTCCCTAGGACAGCACCTACAGCATAATCACTAGCATCACACATAATTTCAAAGGGTAAATTCCAATCAGGTGGCTGAACAACAGGTGCAGAGACTAATGCTTTCTTAAGTATTTCAAATGCTTCTACACAATCATCATCAAAGACAAATGGTATATCTTTTTGCAATAAATTAGTCAGAGGCCGAGAAATTTTTGATAAGTCCTTAATGAACCTCCTATAAAATCCAGCGTGGCCAAGGAAACATCTTATACCTTTGATGTCCTTGGGACATGGCATCTTTTCAATAGCATCAACCTTGGCTTTATCAACTTCAATACCTCTTTCAGAAACTTTGTGCCCCAAGACAATACCTTCATTAACCATAAAGTGGTACTTTTCCCAATTCAAGACAAGATTAGTTTCTTCACATCTCTTAAGGAAATATGCCCTAGAGGCAATGATAAAGTTATTATTTATTTCCTTATATCATGATAAATGTTTATTATTCATGCTAGAATTGTATTAACTGGAAACGTAATACTTGTGTGAATACATAGACAAACAAAGTGTCACTAGTATGCCTCTACTTGACTAGCTCGTTAATCGAAGATGGTTATGTTTCCTAACCATAGACATGAGTTGTCATTTGATTAACGGGATCACATCATTAGGAGAATGATGTGATTGACATGAACCATTCCATTAGCTTAGCACCCGATCGTTTAGTATGTTGCTATTGCTTTCTTCATGACTTATACATGTTCCTATGACTATGAGATTATGCAACTCCCGTTTACCGGAGGAACACTTTGTGTGCTACCAAACGTCACAACGTAACTAGGTGATTATAAAGGTGCTCTACAGGTGTCTCCAAAGGTACATGTTGGGTTGGCGTATTTCGAGATTAGGATTTGTCGCTCCGATTGTCGGAGAGGTATCTTTGGGCCCTCTCGGTAATACACATCACTTAAGCCTTGCAAGCAATGCAACTAATAAGTTAGTTGCAAGATGATGTATTACAGAACGAGTAAAGAGATTTGCCGATAACGAGATTGAACTAGGTATTGAGATACCGACGATCAAATCTCGGGCAAGTAACATACCGATGACAAAGGGAACAACGTATGTTGTTATGCGGTCTGACCGATAAAGATCTGCGTAGAATATGTAGGAGCCAATATGAGCATCCAGGTTCCGCTATTGGTTATTGACCGGAGACGTGTCTCGGTCATGTCTACATTGTTCTCGAACCCGTAGGGTCCGCACGCTTAACGTTACGATGACAGTTTCATTATGAGTTTATATATTTTGATGTACCGAAGGTTATTTGGAGTCCCAGATGTGATCACGGACTTGATGAGGAATCTCGAAATGGTCGAGACATAAAGATTGATATATTGGACGACTATATTTGGACACAGGAAAGGTTCCGGGTAAGATTGGGACAATACCGGATCACCGGGAGGTTATCAAAACCCTCCGGGAGGTATATTGTAACATCCCAAATTTTCAATTTGGAATGTTATACATTAGATCATCATGCATATCATATTTTATTCTTGCATTTTTGTTGATCCTAGAAATTCTATGCAACTCAATGACCCACGGAGAGAGTTGGGGATTTTGTTATTTTCATATTTGAGTTCTCTCAAATTTTGAGAATAGGATCATTTGATTTTATTTATTTTATCATCAATTATTTCTATTACAAAATTATGAGAGAGGGAATAAAATGACTTTCCTAAAATAAAGAAATATTGAGGATTTAATAATAAAATCAAATAAGATTTTATTTCGGAGTTTTTCGGTGTTTTATTTGAATTTAGGAAAAATGTGCGTTTTTCAGAATTGCATTTCGGGCCCAAATAAATGTTCACCTTGTGCGGCTTGATTTTAGAAGCCCGTAAAAATTTATTTCGGAATTTTTGGAGTCCGTTTAGTATTTCTTTTTATTTTTCTTCCGAGCGGAATAAATAAAAAAAATGAACCGACTTCGGGCCGTACCCGAGCGGGACACTGCCCGGGGGCAGCCTTTAAATAGCGCCGCCCCGAGCCGCCCCAGCCCGTCAGCCCCGCCTCGATCCACGCGCGCCACCGGAGCCGCCGCCGACGATCCCGCCGCCCGAGGTTAGTCGCGCCTTGATTTCCGTGCCGAAAAAAAATATTTGGCGTTCGTCGTTTTTCTTTTTCTCGGATTAAATCCGTGATTTTTTCTCATCGCGATTGCTGATCCGATTTTTTCTCGGATTGGGTGAGTGAAATCCATGACAGATGTGAGATTGTTAATTAATGGTTTATCTAAGGTGGCAACTTAAACACACATCTGGGTGGATTGAGGCACCTGGGTATTCCAAGACTTGCCTGTTTTCTTTTGGACCGCCACCCAGGCTCAAAGGGATCATGAGACTATTCATACTAGAAACTTCCGTGTGCAGCCACAAGCTATTATGGGCTCTAGCATAGTTGACTAAGTTGTGCGAACTCTTATAGTGGTAGACTAGCAGATGTAGGGGATGTAGGTGGTACGGTCTACCCGATCATAAGGTGCTAGCGCTTCTGAAAGACTATGTCTCGGTCATCCATCTTCTCAAACACCCTATAGTGCGAGAAACCAAACGGAGGCGATCGAGTCTTGTGGGTAAAAGTGTGCAAACCTCTGCAGAGTGTAATAAACTAATCTTGGTTAGCCGTGTCCCCGATTATGGACATCTTGAGTATCTAGTACTTGGATTATCATGTGAATCTCAACATGTTACTCTAAATTAATTTTGTTGGGTTATGTTTAATGATGATGCTTAATTGGGATTGAGAATGCTGTCAACCATTCTCAATGTTTAACAACCACCATGATAGTTAAATAAATCTATTCCTTTGAAGTAGGGAAAATTGGCTTTACGCAAAACTGTAACCATAGAGCTTTCCACCAGCCAAATATGCATATAGTATAGCTGTTTCATTCCATTACTCTCTATGAGTTACCTTGCCAGCATATTCCATATGCTGACCCGTTTCGGGCTGCAACGTTAATGTTGCAGACTTTTCAGACGACGATTAAGGAGTTTTAGGTCGTGATTCTATACTCAGTGATGCCGTTGGAGTTGATGGACTCTCTTATCTTCCAAGCCTTCCGCTGTTATCGTTATTAGATGGCCTTAAGCCATACTTATTGTAATAAGTTCTCTTTTGAGACACTCGATGTATTAAGTGTGTGATTGCTACTCTGCTATAAATCCTCCGAGTACTGTGTGGTGTCAGCATTACTGATCCACGGATGACACCGGAGCACAAAGATCAGACTGTTTGAGGTCTGGTTGCTACAGAGATGGTATCAGAGCACACGCTGACTGTAGGACACGACCACTAAGCTAAAGACCTAGATCACTACTCACTCTCTTCTCTTTTGACTTCTCATCTTTTCTACTCTTTTAGGATGGCGGACGCAAGGAACAAGTTCACGCTACCGGATGAAGATACACCCTTTGGACGTCACTTGAAGGAAGTCACTAGATACCTGAACATAGGAGTACCAAGCTTCACGGGAACCTACAACGCCACTTTACCTGAAGAAGAGCGCTGGATGATTCAAGTTCAAGTTCCAGGAAGGACGTTCATGCCAGTCACTGAGCCCATAGAGTTTTCTTTTGATGCACCAACTTGGAGTCTAGGAAAGAGCATGGCAGCTCACATCGCCATGGGACGCATTGGAGAAGTCTACCGCAAGGACCTCAAGGATACTATCTACCAGATTTGTGGGCGCCGAGATGAACAATGGGAGATGATCAGCACCAGGAAGGATAGATCAATCGCAGCTTTTATCCAGGAGTTAAATCAGCACATTCGACGACAGGAGAACCAGATGTGCGTCGACATGATAGATCTGAAGAAGGCTAAGACTAGAATCAAGGAACTGGAGGAAGAACTCAAGGCTACACGTGAAGATTATGAAGAAGAAATTGAAGTATTGGTGGATAAGAATGCCGACCTAACAAAGAAGATTGGAATATTTATGGGAGACCCTACACCAGTAGAGGAAGATGAAGAACCCAAGGAGATTAGCCCGGAAGACTACATCATCATCGACGGCACCGACTCAGAAGCAGATAGTAGCGATGATGACTATGTTGATGAAGCTGGAGCAGATATTATGGAGTCAACAACCGTAGAATATTTCTAGTAGACCACCTCATCAGTAGTAGTAGTCCACCATGTAAATATAGTAGTCCGAGCACTTTTGCGATAGATAGATCGATTGTATGCCCTTGTTTGATTGATTAAAGTGAATTGTTTGTTTTGCCTCATGTGCATATGGGTAGTGTTTTCTCTTTAGACCCCCTCTATTCTTATATCTCCTCTTTTCTAAACCCTCAGTTGCCTCCGAGATGTGACCCCGGATTTACCTTTCCACCGGAGCTCACCCAGTTGATCCAGCAGCAGAACACATTGATGCAGTTACTAGTCCAGAATCAAAATCAGGGGAACAACAACAACAACAACCCACCACCATCACCACCACCTGTTGACCACTTAGCCCGTTTTCTTAGGCTGAATCCGCCGGTGTTTTCTAGTAGCACCGAGCCGATAGTAGCAAATGATTGGCTCCGCAAGACAGCTAGGGAGTTGACCACAGCAGGATGCACAGATGCGGAAAAGGTGAAGTTTGCCGCACATCAGTTAGAAGGACCCGCAGCATCATGTTGGGAGAATTTCATAGCCACTTTCCCAGTTGACACTGTCACATGGGACCAGTTTCAGCAGGCTTTTCGTATTGCACATGTTTCAGCAGGAGCTATGGCCATGAAGAAGCGTGAGTTTCGCAACTTCCGCCAAGGCGGAAGGACAGTTGGCCAGTATGTGGAGGACTTTAGTAAGTTGGCACGTTATGCCCCAGATGACGTAGCTACGGATGCAGCTAAGAAGGAGAAGTTTCTGGAAGGACTGAATGATGAGTTGAGCATGCAGTTGATGGTAGCAACCTTCAACAACTACCAGGAGTTGGTAGATCGTGCTCTTATGATTGAAGGGAAGCATCAGCAAATTGAGAATCGCAAGAGGAAGTATGGACAAGGAAAGTACAATTCAGGAGCTCAGCAGAAGCCACGTTTTACCCCTAGATCGAGAGGACATTTTCAGCATACTCATGGAGGAGGTAGCTCACACAATCACAATGGCACCAAGAATGGTAATGGAAATGGAGGAAGCAACGGCCAGAACCGCACCAACCCATCCACCCCAGCCAAGAAGGACTTGAGCTAAGTCACTTGCTTTAAGTGTTCGAAGACAGGACATTATGCTAATGAATGTCCTGAAGGCCAAAATGGCAATGGAAGTTCTGGGAAGAAGCCGAACCCTTTCAACAGGGGACAGGTGAACCACGTTAGCGTGGAGGAGGTTGAAGCTCAGCACGTTGCAGTAATAGGTAAGTTTTTGGTTAAGTCATTTACTGCACTCGTTCTTTTTGATACTGGTGCATCGCATTCATACATCTCAAGGGGATTTGTGGATAAGTATAACCTACCCACCCAAGCCCTTAGGTCACCCATGTTAGTAACCTCACCCGGAGCAGAGTATGTGGCTAGTCTATGGTGTGATCGGTTACCATTAAGGATTGGTAACTATGTTTTTCCCTCAGGCCTAATAGTATTGGAATCTCAAGGATTGGATGTGATATTAGGCATGGATTGGTTATCAAAGTATGAAGGGAATATTGAGTGTGCTAGCAAGTCAATTTTTCTTACCACACGAGAAGGGAGAAGGATCAAGTATGTATCCCGGCATGTGCCAAAGAGGACTCAAGTAAATTTCCTAACAGGAGTTGTGCAGGAGGAAGTACCAGTGGTAAGGGATTTTCCTGATGTTTTTCCAAAGGAGTTGCCCGGCATGCCACCGGATAGAGATATTGAGTTTTTGATTGAGCTATTGCTAGGCACAGGTCCAATATCAAAGAGACCATATAGAATGCCAACAAAGGATTTGGTGGAAATTAAGAAGCAGATTAAGGAGTTACTGGATAAGGGATATATTCGCCCAAAGTCTTCACCTTGGGGATCGCCAGTACTACTAGTGGAGAAGAAGGATGGATCGTTAAGGATGGTTGTTGATTATCAAGGATTGAATGAAGTAACGATCAAGAACAACTACCCGCTACCAATGATCAATGATCTGTTTGATCGATTGCAAGGAGCTAAGGTATTTTCCAAGATCGATCTGCGATCAGGATACCACCAGTTGAAGATTCAAGAACAAGATATACCTAAGACAACTTTTACCACTAGGTATGGGCTGTACGAGTATACCGTTATGTCATTTGGTTTGACTAACGCACCTGCCTATTTTATGAACATGATGAACAAAGTGTTTATGGAGTTTTTGGATAAGTTCGTCGTAGTGTTCATTGATGATATCCTGGTTTATTCGAAGAATGAAGAGGAGCATAAGGAGCATTTGCGTTTGGTACTTGGAAAGCTCAGAGAACATCAATTATATGCCAAGTTCAGCAAATGTGAGTTTTGGTTGAAGGAAGTAGGATTCCTCGGACACGTTATATCTGGAGAAGGTATAGCAGTTGATCCCACTAAAGTGGAAACCATGACCAAGTGGGAAGCCCCGACAACAGTTGGAGAGATCCGGAGTTTTCTTGGACTCGCAGGATACTACCGGAGATTTATTGAGAATTTCTCAAAGATTGTGAAGCCTATGACGGTGTTATTAAAGAAAGATACCAAGTTCATCTGGACGGAGGAATGTGAGGCTAGTTTCCAGGAGTTGAAGAAACATTTGGTTACCTCACCAGTGTTGATTTTGCCAGACCAGACCAAAGATTATGAGGTGTATTGCGACGCTTCACGTCGAGGACTTGGAGCAGTGCTTATGCAGGAAGGGAGAGTTGTTTCATATGCCTCAAGACAACTGAAGCCTCATGAGTTGAATTATGCTACGCATGATTTGGAGTTAGCAGCCGTAGTGCATGCATTGAAGACATGGAGACATTTTCTCATTGGAAATCATTGTGAGGTGTACACGGATCATAAGAGTTTGAAGTACATTTTCACACAGAAGGAGTTGAATCTCAGACAAAGGAGATGGTTGGAGCTTATCAAGGATTATGATATGAAATTGCATTATCACCCCAGAAAGGCTAATGTAGTAGTAGACGCATTAAGCCGCAAAAGTCATGTCAATACGTTAATGACGGGAGGAATACCAAGGGAGTTAGCCAAAAATCTTCGTGAACTATGTTTGGAAATAGTTCCGAGAGGTTATGTAGCAGCAATGGAGATTCAGTCAACCTTGATGGATAAAATCAGGGAAGCTCAGAAAGCTAACAAAGAGATTGCCGCTATAAAGGAGAATCTGAGCAAAGGAAAAGCTAAAGGATTCCGTGAGGATGAGCACGACACCCTATGGTTTGAAGACCGTCTTTACGTGCCCAATAACCCGGAGATCAGGAAGTTGATTTCGCAAGAGGCACATGACTCACCGTATTCAATTCACCCAGGAAATACCAAGATGTATCTGGATTTGAGGGATATTTTCTGGTGGACCGGGATGAAGAAGGATATAGCGGAGTATGTAGCAGTTTGTGATGTATGTCAGAGAGTAAAGGCAGAGCATCAGAAGCCAGCAGGATTGTTACAACCATTGCCGATACCCGAATGGAAGTGGGATAAGCTAGGCATGGATTTTATCACGGGATTGCCCAGGACTCGTTCAGGCTATGACTCGATTTGGGTTGTAGTTGACCGATTGATGAAAGTAGCTCATTTCATCCCAGTAAAGACCACTTACACCAGTGCTAAGTTGGGAAAGATATACATGACCAGGATCGTATGTCTGCATGGAGTTCCAAGGAGTATCGTATCAGATAGAGGAACCCAGTTTACCTCAAAGTTCTAGAAGCAGTTTCACGAAACTTTGGGTACCAGGCTAGAATTCAGTACAACTTTTCATCCACAGACAGATAGACAGACCGAGAGAGTCAATCAGATTTTGGAGGATATGCTGAGAGCTTGTGCGCTAGATTACGGATCTAGTTGGGACGATAATTTGCCATATGCAGAGTTCTCTTACAACAATAGTTACCAAACCTGTTTAAAGATGGCCCCTTTCGAAGCCTGGTACGTAAGGAGGTGCAGGACACCGTTGTCATGGGACGAAGTTGGAGACCGCCAGTTGTTTGGACCTGACTTGATTAAAGAGTCTGAACAGAAGGTGAAGTTGATTCGCGATAGGCTCAAGGTAGCCCAGTCCAGACAGAAGAGTTATGCAGATTCTAAACGCAAGGAGACAGTTTATGAAGTCGGAGATAGAGCTTATCTTCGAGTATCTCCACTTTGAGGAACAAAGCGTTTAGGAGTTAAAGGGAAGTTAGCGCCACGATTTGTAGGACCATATCGAGTTTTGGAGCGTATGGGAGAAGTGGCCTACAAGTTGGAATTGCCCGAAGGATTGTCAGGAGTTCATAATGTGTTCCACGTTTCTCAGTTAAAGAAATGTCACGCGGAGATGGATGACATACCGTTGAGAGACACAGTGCCTTTGGAAACTATCCAGTTGGATAACGATTTGACCTACAAGGAGAAACCAATTAAGATCCTCGAGTTTGCCAGTCGAGTCACTCACAGCAAGGTTACCAAGTTTTGCAAAGTTCAGTGGAGCAACCACACGGAGGATGAAGCCACCTGGGAGCGAGAGGAAGATTTGCTCAAAGACCACCCTCACTTATTTTCTAGCCAAACCGAATCTCGAGGGCGAGATTCATCTTAAGGGGGTAGGTTTGTAACATCCAAAATTTTCAATTTGGAATGTTATACATTAGATCATCATGCATATCATATTTTATTTTTGCATTTTGGTTGATCCTAGAAATTCTACGCAACTCAATGACCCACGGAGAGAGTTGGGGATTTCGTTATTTTCATATTTGAGTTCTCTCAAATTTTGAGAATAGGATCATTTGATTTTATTTATTTTATCATCAATTATTTCTATTACAAAAATATGATAGAGGGAATAAAATGACTTTCCTGAAATAAAGAAATATTGAGGATTTAATAATAAAATCAAATAAGATTTTATTTCGGAGTTTTCCGGTGTTTTGTTTGAATTTAGGAAAAATGTGCGTTTTTCAAAATTGCATTTAGGGCCCAAATAAATGTTCACCTTGTGCGGCTTGATTTTAGAAGCCCGTGAAAATTTATTTCGGAAATTTTGGAGTCCGTTTAGTATTTCTTTTTATTTTTCTTCCAAGCAGAATAAAAAAACGAACCGACTTCGGGCCGTACCCGAGCGGGACACCGCCCAGGGGCAGCCTTTAAATAGGGCCGCCCCGAGCCGCCCCAGCCCGTCAGTCCCACCTCGATCCGCGCGCGCCGCCGGAGCCGTCGCCGCCGACGATCCCGCCGCCCGAGGTTCGTCGTGCCTCGATTTCCATGCCGAAAAAATATATTCAGCGTTCATCATTTTTCTTTTTCTCGGATTAAATCCGCGATTTTTTCTGATCGCGATTCCTGATCCGATTTTCGTTTTAGTATAACTTTTCGCTCGTTTATCGGAATCAGGCGATTCAAGCGCCTAGGGATTCGTCTCGAAACCCTTTATCCGTTTAACCCA
Organism: Triticum monococcum; assembly: GCA_034509565.1. Taxonomy (NCBI): domain Eukaryota; kingdom Viridiplantae; phylum Streptophyta; class Magnoliopsida; order Poales; family Poaceae; genus Triticum; species Triticum monococcum. Next base: position 114,117,628 of record CM067843.1, read on the forward strand.
AGTTTTTTTACTGTAAAATTTTCCCTAGATCCAGATTACTAGAACGAAGTTGTTTTCTTTCGCCGTTTGATTTTCCTTGCTTCGTTCGATTTGATTCTTTTTGCCAACCGGAGTTCTAAAGTTGAACCTTCTGGTTAGATCTCTTATTTGAGTTTTACCTGTGCATTAGATGAGTACTTATTGTATGCTTGTTTGTTTGTCTGCGATAGAATACCCGGAGTGCGCCGCCTGTTACTTCGAATCGTTAGGTTTCGCGGATCATCAGCAAGGCAAGTAACACTTTGATCATACCTTTCTACCACCCAATTTTATTGCATTAGATCAATCCTCACACATTGCATGATTGGGATCTAATTAAATTGTGGGATGGGAAGTAGATGAGGTAGTACCTATTACCTGTTTATTACCAAACCTTTGGGAGTTACTTCTACGTTTGCTTATTATGCCATGCTATGCTAGTAGACGTGGATTGGGTGAGTGAAATCCATGACAGATGTGAGATTGCTAATTAATGGTTTATCTAGGGTGGCAACTTAAACACACATCTGGGTGGATTGAGGCACCTGGGTATTCCAGGACTTGCCTGTTTTCTTTTGGACCGCCACCCAAGCTCAAAGGGATCATGAGACTATTCATACTAGAAACTTCCGTGTGCAGCCACAAGCTATTATGGGCTCTAGCATAGTTGACTAAGTTGTGCGAACTCTTACAGTGGTAGACTAGCAGATGTATGGGATGTAGGTGGTACGGTCTACCCGATCGTAAGGTGCTAGCACTTCTGAAAGACTATGTCTCGGTCATCCGTCTTCTCAAACACCCTGTAGTGCGAGAAACCAAACGGAGGCGATCGAGTCTTGTGGGGAAAAGTGCGCAAACCTCTACAGAGTGTAATAAACTAATCATGGTTAGCCGTGTCCCCGGCTATGGACTCTTGAGTATCTAGTACTTGGATTATCATGTGAATCTCAACATGTTACTCTAAATTAATTTTGTTGGGTTATGTTTAATGATGATGCTTAATTGGGATTGAGAATGCTGTCAACCATTCTCAATGTTTAACAACCACCATGATAGTTAAATAAATCTATTCCTTTGAAGTAGGGAAAAATTTGGCTTTACGCAAAACTATAACCATAGAGCTTTCCACCAGCCAAATATGCATATAGTATAGTTGTTTCATTCCATTACTCTCTATGTGTTACCTTGCCAGCATAGTCCATGTGCTGACCCGTTTCGGGCTGCAACGTTAATGTTGCAGACTTTTCAGACGACGATTAAGGAGTTTTAGGTCGTGGTTCTATACTCAGTGATGCCGTTGGAGTTGATGGACTCACTTATCTTCCAAGCCTTCCGCTGTTATCGTTATTAGATGGCCTTAAGCCATACTTATTGCAACAAGTTCTCTTTTGAGACACTCGATGTATTAAGTGTGTGATTGCTACTCTGCTATAAATCCTCCGAGTACTGTGTGGTGTCATCATTACTAATCCAGGGATGACACCGGAGCACAGAGATCAGACTGTTTGAGGTCTGGTCGCTACATATATGGGCCTTATTGGGCCTTAGTGGAAAGGAGGGGAAAGGAGCAAAGGAGGGGCGCCCCCCAAGCCCAATCCGAATTGGGAGGGGGCCGCCCCCCTTTCCTTCCTCCCTCCTTCCTCTTACTTCCCTCTCATACTCCTTATAGGAAAAAGGGGAGTCCTACTCCCGGTGGGAGTTGGACTCCCCCCTTGGGCGCGCCACCCTCCTTGGCCGCCCCCCTCTTCCACTCCTTTATATACAGGGGCAGGGGCACCCCAGAGACACAACAATTGATCATTGATCTATTAGCCCTGTGTGGTGCCCCCCTCCACCATAATCCTTGATAATATTGTAGCGGTGCTTATGCGAGTCGCTGCGACGGTAGAACATCAAGATCGTCACCACGCCGTCGTGCTGACGGAACTCATCCCCGACACTTTGCTGGATCGGAGTCCGGGGATTGTCATCGAGCTGAACGTGTGCAAAAACTCATAGGTGCCATAGTTTCGGTGCTTGATCGGTCGGGCCGTGAAGACGTACGACTACATCAACCGCGTTGTTGTAACGCTTCTGCTTCCGGTCTACGAGGGTACGTAGACAACACTCTCCCCTCCGATGCTGTGCATCACCATGATCTTGCGTGTGCGTAGGAATTTTTTTGAAATTACTACGTTCCCCAATAGTGGCATCCGAGCCTAGGTTTTATGTGCTGATGTTATGCACGAGTAGACCACAAGTGAGTTGTGGGCGATATAAGTCATACTGCTTGCCAGCATGTCATACTTTGGTTCGGCGGTATTGTTGGATGAAGCGGCCCGGACCGACATTACGCGTATGCTTACGCAAGACTGGTTCTACCGATGTGCTTTGCACACAGGTGGCTGGCGGGTGTCAGTTTCTCCAACTTTAGTTGAACCGAGTGTGGCTACGCCCGGTCCTTGCGAAGGTTAAAACAACACCAACTTGACAAACTATCGTTATGGTTTTGATGCGTAGGTAAGAACGGTTCTTGCTAAGCCCGTAGCAGCCACGTAAAACTTGCAACAACAAAGTAGAGGACGTCTAACTTGTTTTTGCAGGGCATGTTGTGATGTGATATGGTCAAGACATGATGCTAAATTTTATTGTATGAGATGATCATGTTTTGTAACCAAGTTATCGGCAACTGGCAGGAGCCATATGGTTGTCGCTTTATTGTATGCAATGCAATCGTGCTGTAATGCTTTACTTTATCACTAAGCGGTAGCGATAGTCGTGGAAGCATAAGATTGGCGAGACGACAATGATGCTACGATGGAGATCAAGGTGTCACGCCGGTGACGATGGTGATCATGACGGTACTTCGGAGATGGAGATCACAAGTACAAGATGATGATGGCCATATCATATCACTTATATTGATTGCATGTGATGTTTATCTTTTATGCATCTTATCTTGCTTTGATTGACGGTAGCATTATAAGATGATCTCTCACTAAATATCAAGATAAAAGTGTTCTCCCTGAGTATACACCGTTGCCAAAGTTCGTCGTGCCCAGACACCATGTGATGATCGGGTGTGATATGCTCTACGTCCATCTACAACGGATGCAAGCCAGTTTTTGCACATGCAGAATACTCAGGTTAAACTTGACGAGCCTAGCATATGCAGATATGGCCTCGGAACACTGAGACCGAAAGGTCGAGCGTGAATCATATAGTAGATATGATCAACATAGTGATGTTCACCATTGAAAACCACTCCATTTCACGTGATGATCGGTTATGGTTTAGTTGATTTGGATCACGTGATCACTTAGAAGATTAGAGGGATGCCTTTCTAAGTGGGATTTCTTAAGTAATATGATTAATTGAACGTAAATTTATCATGAACTTAGTACCTGATAGTATCTTGCTTGTTTATGTTTGATTGTAGATAGATGGCCCGTGTTGTTGTTCCGTAATGCGTTCCTTGAGAAAGCAAAGTTGAAAGATGATGGTAGCAATTATACGGACTGGGTCCGTAACTTGAGGATTATCCTCATTGCTACACAGAAGAATTACGTCCTGGAAGCACCGCTAGGTGCCAGGCCTGCTACTGATGCAACTGACGACGTTAAGAACGTCTGGCAGAGCAAAGCTGATGACTACTCGATAGTTCAATGTGCCATGCTTTACGGCTTAGAACCGGGTCTTCAACGACATTTTGAACGTCATGGAGCATATGAGATGTTCCAGGAGTTGAAGCTAATATTTCAAGCAAATGCCCGGATTGAGAGATATGAAGTCTCCAATAAGTTCTATAACTACAAGATGGAGGAGAACAGTTCTGTCATTGAGCATATACTCAAAATGTCTGGGTATAATAATCACTTGATTCAACTGGGAGTTAATCTTCCGGATGATTGCGTCATTGACAGAATTCTCCAATCACTTCCACCTAGCTACAAGAGCTTCGTGATGGACTATAATATGCAAGGGATGGATAAGACAATTCCCGAGCTCTTCGCAATGCTAAAAGCTACGGAGGTAGAAATCAAGAAGGAGCATCAAGTGTTGATGGTCAACAAGACCACTAGTTTCAAGAAAAAAGGCAAGGGGAAGAAGAAGGGGAACTTCAAGAAGAACAGCAAGCAAGTTGCTGCTCAGGAGAAGAAACCCAAGTCCGGACCTAAGCCTGAAACTGAGTGCTTCTACTGCAAGCAGACTGGTCACTGGAAGCGGAACTGCCCCAAGTATTTGGCATATAAGAAGGATGGCAAGGTGAACAAAGGTATATATGATATACATGTTATTGATGTGTACCTTACTAGAGCTCGCAGTAGCACCTGGGTATCTGATACTGGTTCTGTTGCTAATATTTGCAACTCGAAACAGGGACTATGGATTATGCGAACACTGGCGAAGGACGAGGTGATGATGCGCGTGGGAAATGGTTCCAAAGTCGATGTGATCGCGGTCGGCACGCTACCTCTACATCTACCATCGGGATTAGTATTAGACCTAAATAATTGTTATTTGGTGCCAGCGTTGAGCATGGACATTATATCTGGATCTTGTTTGATGTGAGATGGTTATTCATTTAAATCAGAGAATAATGGTTGTTCTATTTATATGAGTAATATCTTTTATGGTCATGCACCCTTGAAGAGTGGTCTATTTTTGATGAATCTCGATAGTAGTGATACACATATTCATAATGCTGAAGCCAAAAGATGCAGAGTTGATAATGATAGTGCAACTTATTTGTGGCACTGCCGTTTAGGTCATATCGGTGTAAAGCGCATGAAGAAACTCCATACTGATGGACTTTTGGAACCACTTGATTATGAATCACTTGGTACTTGCGAACTATGCCTCATGGGCAAGATGACTAAAGCACCATTCTTCGGTACTATGGAGAGAGCACCAGATTTGTTGGAAATCATACATACAGATGTATGTGGTCCAATGAATGTAGAAGCTCGTGGCGGATATCATTATTTTCTCACCTTCACAGATGATTTAAGCAGATATGGGTATATCTACTTAATGAAACATAAGTCTGAAACATTTGAAAAGTTCAAAGAATTTCAGAGTGAAGTTGAAAATCATCGTAACGAGAAAATAAAGTTTCTATGATCTGATCGTGGAGGAGAATATTTGAGTTACGAGTTTGGTTTACATTTGAAACAATGCGGAATAGTTTCGCAACTCACGCCACCCGAAACACCACAGCATAATGGTGTTTCCGAACGTTGTAATCGTACTTTACTTGATATGGTGCGATCTATGATGTCTCTTACAGATTTACCGCTATCGTTTTGGGGTTATGCTTTAGAGACGGCCGCATTCACGTTAAATAGGGCACCATCAAAATCCGTTGAGACGACGCCTTATGAACTATGGTTTGGCAAGAAACCAAAGTTGTCGTTTCTGAAAGTTTGGGGCTGCGATGCTTATGTGAAAAAGCTTCAACCTGATAAGCTCGAACCCAAATCGGAGAAATGTGTCTTCATAGGATACCCGAAGGAGACTGTTGGGTACACATTCTATCACAGATCCGAAGGCAAGACATTTGTTGCTAAGAATGGATCCTTTCTAGAGAAGGAGTTTCTCTCGAAAGAAGTGAGTGGGAGGAAAGTAGAACTTGATGAGGTAATTGTACCTGCTCCCTTATTGGAAAATAGTACATCACAGAAACCGGTTTCTATGACACCTACAACAATTAGTGAGGAAGCTAATGATGATGATCATGAAACTTCAGAACAAGTTACTACTGAACCTCATAGATCAACCAGAGTAAGATCCGCGCCAGAGTGGTACGGTAATCCTGTTCTGGAAGTCATGCTACTAGATCATGATGAACCTACGAACTATGAATAAGCAATGGTGAGCCCAGATTCCGCAAAATGGCTTGAAGCCATGAAATCTGAGATGGGATCCATGTATGAGAACAAAGTGTGGACTTTGGTTGACTTGCCCAATGATCGGCAAGCAATTGAAAATAAATGGATCTTCAAGAAGAAGACTGACGCTGACGGTAATGTTACTGTCTACAAAGCTCGACTTGTCGCAAAAGGTTTTCGACAAGTTCAAGGAATTGACTACAATGAGACCTTCTCACCCGTAGCGATGCTTAAGTCTGTCTGAATCATGTTAGCAATTGCCGCATTTTATGATTATGAAATTTGGTAGATGGATGTCAAAACTGCATTCCTGAATGGATTTCTGGAAGAAGAGTTGTATATGATGCAGCCGGAAGGTTTTGTCGATCCAAAAGGAGCTAACAAAGTGTGCAAGCTCCAGCGATCCATTTATGGACTGGTGCAAGCATCTCGGAGTTGGAATAAATGCTTTGATAGTGTGATCAAAGCATTTGGTTTTGTACAGACTTTTGGAGAAGCCTGTATTTACAAGAAAGTGAGTGGGAGCTCTGTAGCATTTCTGATATTATATGTGGATGACATATTGCTAATCGGAAATAATATAGAATTTCTGGATAGCATAAAGGGATACTTGAATACGAGTTTTTCAATGAAAGACCTCGGTGAAGCTGCTTACATATTGGGCATTAAGATCTATAGAGATAGATCAAGATGCTTAATTGGACTTTCACAAAGCACATACCTTGACAAAGTTTTGAAGAAGTTCAAAATGGATCAATCAAAGAAAGGATACTTGCCTGTGTTACAAGGTGTGAAGTTGAGTAAGACTCAATGCCCGACCACTGCAGAAGATAGAGAGAAAATGAAAGATGTTCCCTATGCTTCAGCCATAGGCTCTATCATATATGCAATGCTGTGTACCATACCTGATGTGTGCCTTGCTATAAGTCTAGCCGGGAGGTACCAAAGTAATCCAGGAGTGGATCACTTGACAGCGGTCAAGAACATCCTGAAATACCTGAAAAGGACTAAGGATATGTTTCTCGTATATGGAGGTGACAAAGAGCTCATCGTAAATGGTTACGTTGATGCAAGCTTTGACACTGATCCGGACGATTCTAAATCGCAAACCGAATACATATTTACATTAAACGGTGGAGCTGTCAGTTGGTGCAGTTCTAAACAAAGCGTCGTGGCGGGATCTACATGTGAAGCGGAGTACATAGCTGCTTCAGAAGCAGCAAACGAAGGAGTTCATATCTGATCTAGGTGTCATACCTAGTGCATCGGGTCCAATGAAAATCTTTTGTGACAATACTGGTGCAATTGCCTTGGCAAAGGAATCCAGATTTCACAAGAGAACAAAGCACATCAAGAGACGCTTCAATTCCATCCGGGATCTAGTCCAGGTGGGAGACATAGAGATTTGCAAGATACATACGGATCTGAATGTAGCAGACCCATTGACTAAGCCTCTTCCATGAGCAAAACATGATCAGCACCAAGGCTCCATGGGTGTTAGAATCATTACTGTGTAATCTAGATTATTGACTCTAGTGCAAGTGGGAGACTAAAGGAAATATGCCCTAGAGGCAATAATAAAGTCATTATTTATTTCCTTATATCATGATAAATGTTTATTATTCATGCTAGAATTGTATTAACCGGAAATGTAATACTTGTGTGAATACATAGACAAACAAAGTGTCACTAGTATGCCTCTACTTGACTAGCTCGTTAATCGAAGATGGTTATGTTTCCTAAGCATAGACATGAGTTGTCATTTGATCAACGGGATCACATCATTAGGAGAATGATGTGATTGACATGACCCATTCCATTAGCTTAGCACCCGATCGTTTAGTATGTTGCTATTGCTTTCTTCATGACTTATACATGTTCCTATGACTATGAGATTATGCAACTCCCGTTTACCGGAGGAACACTTTGTGTGCTACCAAACTTCACAACGTAACTGGGTGATTATAAAGGTGCTCTACAGGTGTCTCCAAAGGTACATGTTGGGTTAGCGTATTTCGAGATTAGGATTTGTCGCTCCGATTGTCGTGGAGGTATCTCTAGGCCCTCTCGGTAATACACATCACTTAAGCCTTGCAAGCAATGCAACTAATAAGTTAGTTGCAAGATGATGTATTACGGAACGAGTAAAGAGACTTGCCGGTAACGAGATTGAACTAGGTATTGAGATACTGACGATCGAATCTCGGGCAAGTAACATACCGATGACAAAGGGAACAACGTTTGTTGTTATGCAGTCTGACCGATAAAGATCTTCGTAGAATATGTAGGAGCCAATATGAGCATCCAGGTTCCGCTATTGGTTATTGACCGGAGACGTGTCTCGGTCATGTCTACATTGTTCTCGAACCCGTGGGGTCCTCACGCTTAACGTTACGATGGAAGTTTCATTATGAGTTTATATATTTTGATGTACCGAAGGTTGTTCGGAGTCCCGGATGTGATCACGGACTTGACGAGGAATCTCGAAATGGTTCTCCCCGTTTTGTGAACTCATATGCTTCTCCCCCTTTTGTTAGTAAGGACCAAAAAGGTTTGAAGACATAGAGCGCCTACTCGTTCCCATGAGGTGCAGGCGAAGCAGCAGGGTCGTCGTTGAGGTTCGATGGTGTAGAAGAACTTGGTGCAGTGTCGATACACGCTGAAGATGGAGGAGGTGAAGTGGCATCATCTTGGTCATCGATGACTCTGGCATTCACCATGGCAGCTGAGGACACATAGTCAGAGTCTTCAGGTGAGGGAGTCCGATGCAAGTGAGCATTCCTTGGAGGAGTTGAGTCAAACTTGAATCTTCCTGTGAAGCCATCGTCTTGCAGATCAGCTTCAGCACTGAGCAATGTCAAACTCTTCCAAGACCTCCGACAGGTTTCATGTGTAACAAAGGCATTCTTGGTGGCAAGATTCCGAATGCGATTGACATACACCAAGAGGCTTTGCATCTGACGCTTAAGCCAGTTATGATGCTTATCCTATTTCTGATGTAGCGCGACGAGGAGCTCTCGGTCATTGAGAACACGAGATCGCTTCTGAGGCCTTTGGGCACTGGTGCTTCCAGTGGCGTCAGTTTGAGTGCGAGGGGCATGCATGTTACCAGCCAAGGGATAAACACGAGAGACTGCCTGAACCCCTTCAATGGGCGGGGTGAGGCTTTGACGATTAGCATTGTGAAGATAAATCGGATCCTTAGTAGGCTCTTGGTAAATAGCTTCAACAGACAGATCAACCTCTGGCAAGAATACAAGATGATTGCGCGCAAACGGTTGATAGTTGAAGGCAGAGTGAAGCTTGAGAAGACGCATTACCCATGGAGCATAGAACTTCAGACCAAAAATGTCGGAGCCAGATGCAGCCAACTGCCTAATGAAAAAGTCTTGAGCATTGAAGCTGATGCCATTGAAGATATAGAAAACCAAAGTCTTCATTGCTCCTTCAAACTTCGCTGCAGATGAATGTCCTTTGATAGGCCATAGAGTTTTTCTGATGATATGGTAGATGGTGCGAGGCAGATACTCTAGGTCTTCAACAAGGAATTCAGATGGATATTCAGCGTCGTGAGGCAAAGGCTTCATCATGCTCAGCATTTGGCTCATGTTGGGTTCTGGCTTCTGAAAAATGCTCTCCAAAGCATTCTGGTGTTGTTGACAACCTGGTTCATAGTATTCACTAGGAGTGGGCAGGGCAGTGAGCTCAATGATATCAAGAGCTTTGGCTTCATGATGGACATTGCCTATCATCCACTCAAGGACCCATGTCTTGGGATCCCTGTTGTACCCTCGAATGTGAAGAGTTGCATAAAACTGTAATAGAAGCTCTTCATTCCAGTGTTCCCTGTCTGTGAAAAATTGCAGGAGTCCAGCGTCTCTGAAGCAATCCAACGCTTCTTCTAGACAGGGCAGGCCAGCTATGGCTTCAGTGTCAAGACACACATGTGGAAATATGTGCCCTTGATTGTATAAGATGCAAGAATAGTAGCTGCGCTGCTGATAGCTCCAGAACCGATCCGATGAAATACGAGGTTTGGAGTATGGGTTCTTGGTGCAGTTGAAGAAGGTGTTATGTGCCACGAAGCCATTCACATTGAAGACCCCAGGAGAGGTTGCAGTGCCTCGGAATCTGGGAAGTCTTGGCTTGGGCTTCTGGACTTGAGGCCTATGCTCCACACGATAAGCAAACTAAGGTCCGGGAGCAGGCGGAGGAATCGGGATTGGCCAGCGGACGGTAACAGGCTGTCCACGATCATATGCTTGCTCGATGGTGTGTGGCCTAGGAGGAGGTAGAGGAGTAGAGGCATTGGCTTCAGGCAGCGAATTTGCTTCGGGTCCTGCATTGGCTTCAGGTGCATTCATTTCTGGCACCAGATTAGCTTCATGCCCCACATTAGCTTCAGCCTGACAACGTCATTGGCTTCGGTGTTGATGTTGGTGGCCGCCTCAGTATTGGTAACCTCCACTTCAGGAGCTAGAGTGTCGGACACGTTCTCCTCGAGAATAGCTTCAGGGTTGGTTGGTGGTGTAGCAACTCTTTCTTCATCACGTGGTTCTCTTCTTCATTGGCTGATGCAACCGGAATATCTTCAGCCGTTTTGGCTTCAGACTCAGAGTCGTTCACAGTTGGAGTGGCTTCTGGAAACACTTGACGTGCAACAAATCGGCGGTGCACTTCTCCTTCTGGAACGCTCAGAAGAGTGACTTGGGGCCTTGGTCCTTTGCGAAGCCTATGTAACGCTAGCGACGCCTGCGGAGATGGAGTTGGCTGGGCCTCAAAGTCATCTTCATCTTGCACTGGTGAGGTGAATTGTGGTTGGGGAGTACTTGGGGTGTCTTGTTGTTGTGGGTGATCAGCCCACGGTGCATCCTGAGCAGTTGGCATCAGAGGACGACCAATGCTGATGAGTTCGCTGTGCGTGAGCATAGGCAATGATACCAAATTGTGCTCGATCTGAGGAAGGACTTCATCATCTTCACCATTGTCTTGATGACCAATGTCTTCAACTATGGTGGGGTCAACAGCTGGATTCTCTTCAGCTTCAGGAGGCTTGTGGAAGCAGGCTCATGAATGATCAACTGGCGCTCGCGATGTTTAGATGCAGGACGAGCCACTGAGATTGGCTCGAAACAAGGGGCTCTATGGGAGCTGCCCGGTCTCTCTTCTTTGTTTTCCTTTTCTTGGTTGGGGGAGCATCATCAGAGGTGGCTTTGGTCTTGCGCTTTCTGGCTTCGACTTCAGCTGCTCTAGTTTTCTTGAATTCTGAAGCCACTGTGGGGACCTTAGGCTTCGAGCCTGTCATACTGGCTGGGAAGACAATGCGAGGTTCTTCCTGCCTTGATGCTTCTGGTTCAGCCACATCTAGCTTCTTCTTCTTCTTGGCAGCCATTCTGGGGTCGATGCCTGGCCGCCCCAAGGCCTTGCGGTTTTCAGCTTCATTGTAGTCTAGAGCACATTTGGCAGCTAGAGTCTTCATGCGCTCACAAGAACCTTTTGCTTCTTCTCGTTTCTTGTGGAATGCCTCCTTGAGCTCATGCATCATGACCTTGAAGTTCTGAATGTCTTCAACATTGAGTTTGGCCATGTGCTTCTTGAACCGAGCCTTTTCATAATCAATCTTATGCTTCAGCTCAACAATTTTATGAGCTAGAGCCAGCTCAGGAGCAATGGCTCCGTGGAAGGAGACGCTGAGGCCAATTGGAAGCTGAAGATCATCAAAGCTGACATCTGGGTGTTAAACCACTCATCAGTAAACTTGTTTAAGATTTCCACATCAAAGAGAGGAAGATCATTGAAGATTTCCGCCTCTTGCTTGCTCTTTATCAAATGCTCAAGAGCGTCATTGCCAAGATCGTCGTCGCTGGACAGATCAATGGCGTCATTTTCGTTTCTCAAAACAACAACAGGGGTCAGTGCTTGACTAGTGGGGTGCATGGGCTTTTTCAGCTTGGCAGACTTGGAGATGCGTGAGAGATCTTCAGACTGCACACTGGCTTCAGGAGGTGCAGTGGCCAGAGGCTTTGCCCGTGAGACCTTTGGTGCAGATGGGGGCTTTGAAGCTTTTGGTACTGAAGAGGGCTTTGAAGCCTTGGGTTTCATTTGCTTCACAGGCTTCGGTGGTGCAGGCGCTTCGTCAGAATCGGCGTTGTCTGCAGGTTGATCCACGTCTGCCCCTTGAACCTTTATGTGAGTGATGAGACCTTCTAGGTTGTAGAAGGGCCCAACAAGATTGGGTTCAGCTTCTCATGTGCCATCGGCATGTGGCGCAGAGGGGCCTGGGTTGAAGTCTAATCCCAAGGACTTCTTGTTTTCCTTGGCTGAGTTCTTTGCAAACTGAAAGTTGCGCTTGAAGAGATTATCTTCATGACACCATAACAGAGAGGATGGGTCGGCATTTGCAGGCTGAGGTCCACGAATCATGCAGGGGTAGAAGCCCTGAGCAATAGCTTTGGACTTCGTCTTGGGCTGAAGACCTTTGTATATTATATCTCCCCAGGGGCCCTTTATGGCATTCTTCTCAGCATATTCATTGGTGATGAATCTGTACTTGAACCATTCCTCTGCCCAATGTCTTCGAATCCATTGGATTCGGTTCTTGCGTCCTCCATAGGTCTCTTCTGGATCTGACTTGTATAGCTCATAGAGATCTGGTGGAAGGTCCTTAGCAGTGTTTCCACGGCGCTGTCTGCCGCCCTTCCTGACTTTTTTTTGTTGCCATGAAGTTTAAACTGAAAGGCTTCAACACTGTCAAAGTCTTCCGTCTACTGGCCAGACAAGAACTGGCTTTAGGAGAATTTATATGATGCTGTAAGAACTCTGCAAATGAATGCAGACTATGAGAACCAAGGGATTCTCCCACGGACATGTACCTGTGACAGCATTAAAGGTGCGAGGGAAGGGGAAGAGGTCATATGCATTCTCAGAAGATTTTGAAGATAAATCAATTTAGAACACATTGACCTCATAGTGTGAAGATATTCACTCATATGTAGAGAGTTGGTTCCAGATTTGTACGAATCCACAAATAAGTACAAGTGAGGAATCTAACTACTTTGTGAAGCATAAGTGAACATACTAGGCATGCTATGAGATGCAGAATGAGATAGATCCAACTTGTGGGAATAGAAACCATTTGTGGTTGAAAAGGATGAATCTATCGGATCAAAAAGACAGTAAAAAGAGGTTTTATTTACCACACGAGGAACTTCTAGACGGAGTGGGAGAGGAGGCCGAGCAGTTCGATCTTTCGTGCCCTAATTTGGCGACGAAGGACACCTATGGCGATGGCGGAGAAGACGATGTCCGCGGCCCGCGTGAGGACGGCGTCGGTGAGGTCGCGGCAGCGAAGCGCTTCGTCGCCGGCGTCGTCGAGGACTAGTGGTGGCGCTAGGGTTTGTGCGAGAGTGGAAGTAGAGATAATGACTGGGGTGAGGCGTGTATTTATAGAGACAAGGATGGCACAACATTATTACGCAGGTGCCCCTGGCGGTTCACATCTGAAGGACATGTGGCGATCATGCAACACATTGGAGGGTGTTCCATGTTCCCACGCATGCCTGGATTGTCGGGTGGTCGTTCCCACTTCTCCGGGTTTCTGGCAAAAAGGATTGAGCATTTAAAACAGATTTAATGTTTGTCTCTGTATCTCCAGCTAACAAGGCCACAGCGAAGACATTCGACAGTTTCAATAGAATGCATATGATTTGGATAGATAGACTTGAGACGGGAGCATAGAGAGGTTAGGGTCCGATCACATTCACTTAGTTCAAAAGATTCAACGAGAAGACATAGCTATAAGTGAATGCTGTAGAGGACAGAAGTCAAATCAGTACATTGAAGATAAACATGAGGCCATGTTAACATTGAAGACAAACAAAATGCGAAGACTTTGCAAATGTAACGCCATGAGAAAAACACTTCTAAGGGAAGAATTTGGTGGTGGCGTTATCCACCGTATAGGAAGTATTAGACCCAGACACGGCGCACAATTATTGTGGCTCCGAAGTCAAATTCCACGTTAATGTATTCACACTCAGAATGCAAGTCTTCATTGATTGAAGATATACTTTACTTCGTGTTTTGCACATCTAAGTCATCAACATGCATAAGTGTTAGGATGTGTGACTGATCACAAGACATTTGAGGATTCCAAGATATTTAGCTCACACCGTAACTTGCAAAACCTTTTCTCATCCAAGGGCTTTGTGAAGATATCTGTCAGTTGCTCTTCAGTGTTGACGTGTATGATATCAATATCTTCCTTCATGATATGATCTCTGAGAAAGTGATGAAGAATTTCAATGTGCTTTGTCTTCGAGTGCTGAACTGGGTTGTTAGCAATCTTGATGGTGCTTTCGTTGTCACAATAGAGTGGCACTTGCTTCAGATGAATGACACAGTCTTTGAGTGTTTGCTTCATCCATAGAAGCTGAGCGCAGCAAGATCCAGCAGCAATGTATTCAGATTCAGCAGTGGAGAGAGATACACAGTTCTGCTTCTTTGAAGACCAACATACAAGTGATCGTCCCAGAAAGTGACATGTGCCTGATGTAGACTTGTGATCCACCTTGTCACCAGCATAATCAGCATCCGAGAATCCAACTAGATCAAACTCTGAGCCCTTTGGACACCATAATCCTAGTGTTGGGGTGTGAGCCAAATATCGAAGAATTCGCTTCACAGCTAAGTGATGCGATTCCTTTGGTGCCGCTTGGAATCGGGCACACATGCAAACACTAAGCATGATATCTGGCCTAGATGCACATAAATAAAGCAAAGAACCAATCATGGAGCGGTATACCTTTTGATCGAACTCTTTACCATTGTCGTCGGGACCCAGATGGTGTTTAGCTGGCATTGTCGTCGTGTAACCTTTGCAGTCTTGCATTCCAAAGTTCTTCAGGCTATCTTTGAGGTATTTCTCTTGAGATATGAAGATGCCGTTGCGTTGCTGTCGTATTTGAAGACCAAGGAAGAACTTCAATTCACCCATCATGGACATCTGATATTGCTCTTGCATCATGTATCCAAACTCATCACTGTATTTCTGATTAGTGCAGCCGAAGATAATGTCTTCCACATATATTTGGCACACAAACAGTTCACCATCATATGTCTTCGTGAAGAGCATGGGATCCAGGGAACCATGTTTGAAGCCTTTGCTCTTCATGAAGTCCTTGAGTGTGTCATACCAAGCACGAGGGATTATTTGAGGCCATACAGTGCCTTGTTGAGCTTATACACTGTCGGATTTCGGGTTCCGGCAGACCCTTAAGGTTCGAACACTGGGGTGTGCGCGGAGATTACGCCTTCTACCTCTCCGTCTCGCAAAGATCTAGACTACTAAAAGAACTGCACAAGTGACACAAGGTTTATACTGGTTCGGGCCACCGTTGTGGTGTAATACCCTACTCCAGTGTGTGGTGGGTGGATTGCCTCTTGGGGCTGATGATGATGAACAATACAAGGAAGAATAGCCTCGCGAGGGTCTGTTCTTGGCTGGGGTGATGAACTGCTGGGAGGAGTTCAGCCACCTCTCTCTCTCTCTCTAGCTTCCTTACTCTCACTTACCCGCCAACCGAACGAACCCCTTGCTATGTGGGCGGCTGGTCCTATTTATAGAGGCGCTAGTCCTCTTCCCAAATATCGATGTCACACCCTAGCTAGATCATGCATTAGAGTGTGCATCATGTTTACCTTCGTCAGAAAATTGAAATGGGGAAAGCAGAACCCCCAGCACCCCCCTGAAATCAACTAGGGTTTACTAAAAATAAATTCAATGAACCTGAAATGCCCTTCAAAAATGTTCACCCTCTTTGCCTTGGGTTAGAACCCTTGGGAAAAATGGTGCACATAATTTTAGGTCAACAAAAGGGGCATTGATTTAAATCATAAGTATTTGAATTTGGGCATTTAAATGTTATTAAATAATTCAAATGCTCAAATAATGTTGGAACTATTTTTTGGGCCACTGAAATAATTCAGCAAGTGTCCATAAATATTTTCAGGATTTTATAAAATGATTTAGTATTTAAACTAAATCAAAACAAAATAACAGAAATAGAAAAACACAAATAAATAAAGAGGGAAAAGCCACTGGGCCACTTACCTGGACTACCTGGCCCATCTCCAGCTGGCGGCCCAGTCCACCCCCGCTGCCTCCTGTCGTCTCCCTCCTCGGACAGAAGGACAAGGGCGTGTGCCCGACGCTCGCCGGCACGCGCGCGCGCCACCTCCACCCTGCGCGCCACCTCCTGCTTCCCCGGACTCCCTTCCAATGCCACGGAGACGGCCACGCACCCCCAGGCCCTCTCATCCCCCCCCCCCCCCCGTGCTTATCCCCTCCTTTGGCTCCCCCTCACTTCCACCGAACGCGGCCGCCGCCGCCGACGAGAACCACCACGGCCACAGCCACCCCCTCACCCCTCGGTTGTGCCCACGAGCTCCGCAATGTCGTCCTCGACCCCCTCACCGAACCACGCCCCGCCAGAAGCCCTGCAGCATCGACTTCGAGCTCTTCTTCAACCTTCGGCCGCCGGTGACCTCGTCTTCGATTCGCGCCGTCTAGGTCGTCCCCAGGCCCACTGAGCTGCGCTTCGACCTCCCAGTGAGCTCCTCCGTCGTTTCCCCCTAACCCCACGGCCTAGCGCTCGTTGTAGCACCACTTCCCATGACGCCCGAAGCACACCGCCGCATGAACTCGTCGCCGACGAGGCTCCGGTGGCCAATCGGCCCCGTGCATATGCCCGTTGGCTTTGTGGGAGCCTGCAGAACGCGTAGGTGCTACCCGTTGATCCTCCCGTGCACGGCGTTGCCGTTTTCATCGGCGCCCGAACTCCGGCGACCGCCAAAGTCGTCGCCGGCGACGTCTTCGGCCACCCCGAGCTCAACCATCACCACCAAGAGCTGCGGCTCGTTCCCAGGAGCTCGTAGATGCTCTCCGCCTCCCGTTTGGTGGCCGGAACGTGCAAATGCACTTCCTCCGCCGCGTCTGGCCTCGCCGGCGGCTAGACGCCGGCGAGTGTTGACCTTGACCATTGACTGGGTGGGCCTAGTTGACTCCCCTGAGTCAATGACAAGCGGGCCCCCTGCTAACTAAACCTGTTTAGTGTTAATCTAAATTAATTAGTTAATTAACTAGATGAGCCACTTACACACGGGTCCCACAGGTCAGGTTTGACCTGTACCGGGCCTGTTGACTTGCTGACGTCATGCTGACGCAAGGCTGACGCAATAACTCTTTTCTGGATTTAATTTTATATAGAAAATTCCAGAAAATTGCCTAAACTTCAAAAATTCATAGAAATTCAACCATAACTCCAAATGAGACAAATTATATATGAAAAATTATCAGAAAAATCCAAGCTATCCATTGGTACTGGTTTCATGCATGTCAGAAGAAGTTAAACCTGCTGTTTATGCAATATAAGGTGATGCACTAATATGATCAAGTCAAATGAGCTAACACTTGAACCTTTGGTTCAAATAAGCAATTACCCTTCTGTTTTAGCTTGCATTAGGCCAAGACACATCCATATTGCCATGTCATAGCATGCATCATATTGTTGCATATCGTCATGTGTTGATTGTGCTCGGATGTGTTCTTCGTGGTAGGTTCTGCCTCCGAGGATATTCACGAGTATCCAACTGAAGGGCAGTATCCCGTTACCACTCCATCAGGCAAGCAACCATTGATCATTCCAATACAAACCCATGTTCTCGCTCATGCTCTTGTTTACTGCATTAAGACAACGCGTTTCAAACTGCTGTGTGCTACGGTAGTTGAACCCTTATCCTCTGCATGACCTGTCATTGCCATAGTAACTAGATGAAACCCACTAGCATGTGTAGGAGTTGATTGAGCCATGTTTTGTGATTCCTACCTTGCTATGCCTGCTATGCTTAGAGTTGTGTCAGGTCTGGTTCATCTGGGTGATGGGCTAGAGTGAAATGCTTGTGCCAGTAATATGTGGGACGTGTTGAACATGTTTTGGTAAAGGTATCGATGAGAGGCCATGTAGGAGTACATGGTGGGTTGTTTCATTGAGGCCGTCCATAAGAACTGAGATCTGTATGTGTGATTTAAGATGCAGTTACTACCGTACATTGGGCCCGAAACAAATGGACCCTCTCGGCTTCTTAGCCACCCTAGTACTCTGTCCAGGAGTTGCAAATAGTTTCTGGTGTTTGTAGGATATGTGTTGGCGGCCGTGCGTAGCGCTGACCCTAGGGGTGGGCTATGTTGCGGTAGATACACCGTGGCACGGTGTACCGAGTCACCCGTTTGGTGTCTCGGGAACCCTGTTCACATCGTTCGGGGTCGTATGTGGAAACCTCGGCCGGATTCCCTGCGGATGGAACCTGGATAGGCGATAACCTGGACTAGGGGCTTAGGTGTTTAGGTAGGCCATGGCCGACACCCTCGCTGGGCTTCCGCTTGAAGGTTGCCGAGTACATGTCATGTAGACGGCGGTAAGCGGTGAAAGCGTGTATGACGAAGTACACCCCTGCAGGGTATAAAACTATTCGAATAGCCGCGTCCGCGGTAAAGGACTACTTGGTTGCCTATACAGTTCATAGACAAGTTAATGGATACTACTAAAAGACTCAAGATAAGTGTGAGTACCGAGGATGGCCCTCTCGCAGGATACGAGGGAGGATCCACGGTGGAGTATTGTGATGGTGAGTAGTGGGCTCGTGTGCGAAAACTGTTTTTCTAAAAGGTTCCGTAGGATAGCTTAGCCAAGAGTCAAAGCTGGCTTGCTGCATAAACCCCACCACCTTCTTGAGAATGAGCATGTATAGTAGGTTCTGATGTAAGACTTGCTGAGTACCTTTGTACTCATGTTTGCTTATTTATTGTTTTCAGACGACAACACTGCCCCCTCCGATGGGTTTTACGTAGACCTTGACATCGACGAGTGACTAGCCACCCAGGTGGTGATCCAGGCCATGGAGGGCCCTATGTAGATAGACAGGCTTCGAGAAGCCTTCTTTCTTTCTAGAGTCTGTACTCAGACTAGTTGCTTCCGCATGTGCTTGTATGACTGTATGACTTGAGTGTCGGGTCATGTGACCCCTACCTGTATGAATATGTTATGTATGGCTCCCTGGAGCCTTTAAATAAAGTACTTGAGTTGTAGAGTTTTGTTGTGATGCCATGTTGTATGTACTCATATCGGGCATATTGTGTGTATGATTGAAATGCTTGGTATGAGTGGGATCCGACAATCTAGTTGTTTGCACTTCGCAACCTTTCTTATGGGGAAATGTAGTCTAGTGTTCCTCGAGCCATAGTAGTCCGCTACAGCCTGGTTCACCGGAGTCCTGCTAGCCCAGCACTACTGTTCAGGACACTTGACTGGCCGGCATGTGTTTCACTTCGTCCCTATGTCTGTCCCTTCGGGGAAATGTCACGCAGTGATCTCCGGAGTCCTGTCTAGCCTGCTACAGCCCGGGATCCCCGAAGTCCTGTTAGCCCAGTGCTACAGCCCGGAATCACTCGTTGATGACCGACATGTTCGATGTGATTCATGTATGCCTGTCTCCATAGGTCTGTGCCGCTTTGGGTTCACGACTAGCCATGTCGGCCCAGGTTCTCGGTCATATGGATGCTAGCAACATTGTCATATACGGGAGCCAAAAGGCGCAAACGGTCCCGGGCCATGGTAAGGCGACACCCGTGGGATACCGTGCGTGAGGCCGCAAAGTGATATGAGGTGTCACCGGCTAGATCGATGTGGCTTAGAATCGGGGTCCTGACAATCGAGCGGGAAGGGAGCCAACAATGGCGGGCTAATTTGAAGGGGGACAGCAAGTATCAACTATCCTGACAAAAGCAGTCTTCGCCTGCAGAAAGCTCTGGTGATGACGCCGTCTTGGGCTCCACGGTGACCTCTGTCTCGTAGTCCTCCTGGTCTTGGTCTTGTTGCACCGAAATGGCAACCTTTGCCTGATGCCTTGGTACTCCGCGGCTGCGCTTGCCCCCTTTGCACCAAAGAGGAAAGGGGGACGCTGCGCGGGCTGGCACCCGCCTGGCGCCCTGAGTCGTCATGGCTTGCGTCACGGGCACCTCGCGAGGTACCCCGCCTTGATCTCTCCGCCTCCTCGCGAGCCAGCCTGACGAGGCCGTGCCTGAGGAAGCTCTGTGTCGTCCGCCTCGCGAGGCTTGGCACCTCGCGAGGGTCTTGAGTCTTGTGTTGATGAAGATGGGCCGTGCTGGGCCCCCTTTGAGCCACGCTGCAGGCCGCAGGCAGCCAAGTCTGGGGACCCCCGTTCCCAGAACGCCGAGAGTAGCCCCCGGGCCCAAGGCGCGCCCGGACTTGGCCGTGCTGAGAGGCGAAAGGGCCAAGGCGAAGTGCCGCGGGCCCTAACAGCCAGCGGCCTTGGGCGCCGCGTGGCGGTTGATGGGACATGGGCAGCACTGTTCCCCCACGCCCCCTTATTCTGCGCCCTGCTAGGCGGACTTGTAGTTGCACACAGCCGCTCCCCTTCCTGTTGCTCGAGCGTCCCCTGTTCTTCCTTCCTTCGAACGCCTGCTCCTGCCTCCAATCCAATCTCGAATCTTCCCCCTCCTTCCCATCGCCATGGCTCCGACGAAGAAGGAGAGAGGGGAGAAACCCATGCCTCCGCCTTGTGTGCCGCCATCGGTGGCCCCAGCCGTCGGCCGGTCGACCATACTCAATCAAGAGTGCCTGGGCAAGGACAGCTTGGCTCTGGCCACCATCTTTAATGAGTGCGGGAGGACGACGGCCTGGCCCGCGCCCCACTTCTCCATCGACAGGATAGCTACTGAGGTCCCATATTTTACCGACGCCCTGTGGGCGGGCCTGGTTCCCCCCTTTTCTGATTTCTTCAATGCCGTGCTCTCCCATTATCAGATCCACATGATGCATCTAAGTCTTGAGTCCATCACCCTCCTTTCGATCTTCGCCTTCGTTTGCGAAGCCATGGTGGGCATCCGTCCTTCGGTTGCCTTGTTGCGCCACTTCGTCTCACTGCATCTTGTCGACCCTACCCAATGCTGGGCTTGCATGAGCTTTTCTACCGAGCCTGAGACCGTGGCCTTTGGGATTGACTTCAAGCTCCCCCTGCCCGCGGTTGGGTTCCGCGAGCGGTGGCTGTATGTGGACGCAGGGGTGCCCAGCCCCCTGCTATCGGAGCCGACCTCGCCTGCTGTCCCCAATTCGGGTTGGGGCCAGGAGACGCTCGAGAGCCCCCGGCTCGTCTTCGTCTGGCACCGCTTCATGCTCCTGAGGAAGCTCGGCGTGACAGCGCCCAAGGTGGAGAAGGAGTTTCTGTTATGCCGTGTTGCTCCCCTTCAACGCCAGTCTCGCTGGATGTGGGCCTTCCGTGGGCGCGAGGATAGCATGAGGCTCCAGGAAGAGGAACTGGCTCCTGAGGTGCTGAAGTCGACGCTCTTGACCTTGGCCGGGGACCCCAACCGCGGCAGCATCCGGCAGGGAGGGGCCTTGCTGTATCTCTGCCAGAGCAGGGTCGACTTCGTGAAGCAGATGCCCGTCTTTGATGAGTGGGGGCTACGCCCCGCCGGCCTCCAGGGACCTCGTGAGAATCCAGTGGTGGTGACTGCCCTTCCAATCGGCCAA
Source organism: Triticum monococcum (assembly GCA_034509565.1). NCBI lineage: Eukaryota > Viridiplantae > Streptophyta > Magnoliopsida > Poales > Poaceae > Triticum > Triticum monococcum. The sequence goes on from CM067843.1 coordinate 114,139,124, forward strand.
GGCAACTCCTCCTCAAGTGGCGGAGCAGGGAGGCAGGAGGCGCCGGAGGCCGAGGGGGCTCCTGATGAGGTGACAGCGCCGGGTGATGCTCTCGAGGGGACAACTCCTGGGACCCGTGCCGCTGAGGCTGAGGGTGGCAAGCAGCCGCTCCCAGCACCCAGGGCTGAGGCCTCGGAGGCCCCAGCCGCGTCTTCTGGCGAGGTGATGGACGGCACGCGCCAGGCAGGCGCCCCTGACACGGATTGCTCCGATGCTCCATCTTCGTCGCAGGTTGATCCTTGTGCTCTTCTCTTGGGCTGCTTCCGCGTGGACTTTGAGGCCCTCCGGAGGAAAAGGGAGGCCCTGGGTGATGACTTCCCTTGTCGCGTGCTGAAGCGCAGGAAGTACTTCGCCACTGACGAGTAAGTCTTCTCCCTTTCTGGCTCCTGATCCTCTTGTTTCTTTCACTGATCCTTGCTCCGCAGGCCCCTTCCGTCCGAGCTCGCGGATGTAGCTGAGGTGCCGCCTCCTTTGGCCTCGCCCCCTCTACCGTCCTCAAGTGCTCCGAGCAGCTCTGCCCTTGTGGTGAGGGCGACTGAAGGGGTGGACCATCCCGAGGTGCAGCGTGGCCCTTCATTCCCCCCGATTTTCCTTCGCGGGCCCTCTCGGGGAATAGCCAGCCTGCCGTGGGCTTCTCGTCTGGTCATGGACTGCGACTGGTTGAGGCGCCCCCTACGCCCTTCATCTGGGGACGGGCTGGCTCCAGGCTGGGCTTCTGGTGCAGCGCGCCCGGCCGTCGCGAGGGCGCCAGTCCCCAGCCCCCTGCCCGGAGGAGGAACGATGATTCGTGGCCCCCGGCGCTTGCTTGGGGCAGATCATGGTGTGGAAGACGTGCTTGAGCGCGCCCGGGAGCGCCGCGCTCGCCGCCAAGGGTTCCTTCGAAGGGCGACCGACACGGTGAAACTGCTTGGGGAGGAGCTTGCTGACGAAGACGCGCGCCTGGAGGCCGAGGGCCTGCGCCTGGCTGCAGGGATGCGCGAGCTGGAGGCCGCCATCGCCCTCGCGCGCCATCAGCTTGATCTTGACGATGAATAGGGAAGGCATCGCTGGAGGTCTCTCGGGTGGCCTGATCCCAGGCCGCCGAGGAGGCCCGGGGAGCTGACCGACGGCGAGAGGCGGCGGAGGAGCGGGCTCGTGAGCTCCTGGCCCGGTGCCACTCACTGGAGGAGCAAGTGGAGCTGCATGAGTTGGCCCTTGCGTCGATGCAGGTGGCCTCCGGCGACCCAGTTGAGCTCCAGAAGCATGAAGAGGCGTTGATGCTAGAAGCCGCCGAACACACCCGCGAGTACGAGCGGCTGGAGAAGAGGGAGCGCTTGGTGATGCAGGCGGAGGACGATGTCGCCGCACGGGAAGCTCGTGTCCTGGAGGAGGTCGGTTGCCGGGTGGCGATGGCGCGCCAAGACCTCGAGCGCGAGTTCGAGGGGAGGCTGGAGTTGATCCGGGTCGAAGCTGAAGGGAGGACCGCAGCCTTGAGGGCCAAGCGGGAGGAGGCGACGCGGCTGGCCGACGCCTCCCGGGCCGCCCTTGAGGTAGCGCAATGTAACACCCCGAGACCGATGTGCCAGGTGTCCGCCAGTTATTCGTTGTTGTTGCCTTGTCATTTGCTTGCGTGTTGCATCTTATCATTGCATCATGTGCATTGCATCATGTCATCATGTCATCATGTCATTTTTTTCTTAACTCAACTAAATAAATTGCGTGGATCTTCGGTCCATTTAAATCGAGGGAATTCACATGGTGATTCTCTTTATAACAAATCCTCCCAATATTAGGGAGCTATATTAAATATTTCATTTTCGGAATCATCATAACACACGTGCAAAATAATTCCCATGTCTTTTCCTCTTCGAGTTTGGCCTTCAAACCTTGCCAATATATCTCATCTCTTTTATCGAGGCTCCTCCTAAATTATCAACATTTATGGACCTTCCTTTTACCGAGTCTTAGTTCAAACCTTTTGTTTAAATTCAAATGAGTTTGGATTTAAACTTAGCAATCTTGGCCTTCTTCTATTTTCTCGGAACAAGCTCATTTTGTGAGCCCGCGAAGTTTATCCGCATGTCCAACTCCTTCCCCTATCCTCCCTTTCTTTTCTTTCTTATCCATGTGCGTTTTTTTTCTCTTGAGAAGAGAGTGTAGAGAGGAGAGAACGCAGCCCACCAAATTGGCCTAAGGCCCAGCCGCCGGTCTCCCTAGGCGCGGCCCTCCCTCTCCACCAGGCCCACCTCTCCCCGCGGCCCTCCTAAGGCCCAGCAGCAGCCAGCCCACCTACACTCGTAACCCTAGCGCATCCCTCTTCTCTCCCTCGTCTCATCCTCACGCCGCCAGCCCCTTTCTCCCCCGATCCCATCTCCCTCACCCCTCTCGCTCCCACCAGAGTCGCCAGGGGCTGAGACCCATCTCCCCAGCACGCACGCACCAGAGTGGGGTCCCGATCCCCATGGCCCCACCTCTCCTTCACGCAGCCCCCATCGCCAGCTCCTCCCTCGAACGCCGCCGAGCGCCGACCCTTGGCCGCCGTGCAGCCTCGCCTCCCTGATCCAGCGTCCTGCTACCTCCTCTGCCTCGATCCGGTGCCGCCGGAGGCCACCCATGTCGCCCAGGCACTAGCTTCCCCTTCCACCGTCGCCCTCACCTTCCGGCCATGGCCACGGCTACCCCGGCGAGTCGCCTCCTGCCGTCTCCGGCCGACTACACGAGCAGCCGAGGCCCAACCCTTCGACCACGCGCCCGTTCTCCTCTACATCGTCTTCATCGAGCTAGAAGGACGAACCAGCGAGTCATCGTTGCCTGCTGCTGCTTCGTCCACCGACCCCTGCCTCCAGCCATCGCGCATCGCCTCTGGCTCTGCATCCGGTGGCCGTGGCGCCTCGCTGCGTCACCAAATCACATCATCGTGCCCCTGTGCAATCGTGTTCTAGCCCGAGGAGATGGCTGCGTCAACCTCTTGTTTGCCTCCGGTTGTCGTCGCCACCATGGCTTCCTGACCTCTTCACGGCCTGCATGCCGCATCTGTCTAGCGCCGTTGCCGTCAAGACCGTGGACACAACAACCGTGGGTGCTAAGTTCCCCTTCCGGAGTCGTCAAGTGCATGAGGACCCCAATCCCGAGAACGACTACTACACCGGAACGCCAAGTACATGGATACACCAAGTTCTTCTCTGATACATGTACGACAAGACGCGGGAGAACGACTTCATGGACCGACAAGTCACACGACGACCGTTGCCCGCCAAGTACCCCTTCGGAGCGTCAAGTTCCACTATCGTCACGAGTACCACTACCGTCGACCCTCGAAGACCCCGTGGACGTCAAGTTCCGTCTCGTGATCCCGAACATCTACGAAAACGTTGTACGGCTACTTCTGTGGTTGAGAACCCGTGTACAACTACCGTCGGCGTGTACGACTACCTCCCCGACGAACGTCTCGAGAATGTCTACTTCCCCTACATCGCATCGATCTTGGTCCATTCCGACAACACACGCTTCGAAGGTATAACCCCGAGACGATGCCCGTATATGAATGCATGTTGTATGAGATGCACCCTTGTTCGATAACGTCGCCCCTCTTTTGCCTTGCCACCGACATGTGGGAACTCGGTATTCGAGAGCACCCCACATTCTATCGCATGTCGCGCTCCCGTCGCATTTTCTTTTGCACCGGGATCTCAATCGAGTTACCGGTACCGATATGTTGCCGTGGCATCATTTTCGGATTCGTTGCCGTGGCACCCCTTTTCTTTCCACCACGGTGCAAATGCTTCATAATATGCTCTTGTTAACATTTTCTTAAAATTGCATAAACTTGAACATGCCATCCGCATCATGATAACAACAATTAAAATGTTTAAATTGTTGTTGCATTAAATTACTAAGTCATATGGGGATTTATCGGATTTGTTGTTTGTCATATCCGGCCCCATTTAAATTGCTTAGTTAGATAGTTTTCATTTGCTTCACCTCTTGCCATGCTTAACAACATTTAATATTGTTGAGTACCTAACCGAGAGAGAACTAAATAATTGATGTGGTGTTTCGTCAATATGCAACTCGTTGCATATTGAGCTCCATTTAATTTGTAGGATTGCTTGTGCATTTTGCCACGCCATGCTTCATTAAACCGGACATGCATCATACTCGTTTGTGCATCATGCCATGTTGATGTGTTGGTTGTTTACTATGTTGTGTGCTTCTTTTCCGGTGATTGCTTCTTCGGGTTGGTTCCGATAACGTCGTGTTGTGAGGATTCGTTCGACTTCGTCCGTTTGTCTTCTTCATTGACTCGTTCTTCTTCCTTGCGGGATTTCAGGCAAGATGATCATACCCTCGAAATCACTTCTATCTTTGCTTGCTAGATGCTCACTCTTTTTGCTATGCCAATGCTACGATGCCTACCACTTGCTTGTCAGCCTCCCAAAATGCCATGTCAAACCTCTAACCCACCATGTCCTAGCAAACCATTGATTGGCTATGTTACCGCTTTGCTCAGCCCCTCTTATAGCGTTGTTAGTTGCAGGTGAAGATTGAAGTTTGTTCCTTGTTGGAACATGGAGATGTCGTTCCTTGTTGGAACATGTTTACTTGTTGGGATATCACTATATATCTTATTTAATTAATGCATCTATATACTTGGTAAAGGGTGGAAGGCTCGGCCTTATGCCTGGTGTTTTTTTCCACTCTTGCCGCCCTAGTTTCCGTCATATCGGTGTTATGTTCCCGGATTTTGCGTCCCTTACGCGGTTGGGCTATAATGGGAACCCCTTGACAGTTTGCCTTAAGTAAAGCTTTTCCAGCAATGCCCAACGTTGGTTTTACCATTTGCCACCTAGCCTTTTCCCTTGGGAGTCGCGCATCCCGAGGGTCATCTTATTTTAACCCCCCCGGGCCAGTGCTTGTCTAAGTGTTGGTCTGAACTGAGTAGACTGCGGGGCCACCTCGGGGAAAATTGAGGGCTGGTTTTACTCATAGGATGTCTCATCAGGTGTTGCCCTGAGAACGAGATATGTGCAGCTCCCATCAGGATGTTAGCGCATCGGGCGATGTTGCTGGTTTAGTTTTACCCTGTCGAAATGTCTTGTTGTACCGAGATACCGAGTCTGATCGGAACGTCTCGGGTGGTGGTCTATTCCTTCGTTGACCGTGAGAGCTTGTCATGGGCTAAGTTGGGACACCCTGCAGGGATTTGAACTTTCGAAAGCCGTGCCCGCGGTTATGGGCAGATGGGAATTTGTTAATGTCCGGTTGTAGAAAACCTGAACTTGACCTTAATTAAAATGAATCAACCGAGTGTGTAACCGTGATGGTCTCTTTCCGGCGGAGTCCGGGAAGTGAACACGGTTGTTGGAGTTATGCTTGACGTAGGTAGTCCAGGATCACTTCTTGATCATACTTTTATCGACTGTGCTTTGCCTTCTCCTCTCGCTCTCATTTGCGTATGTTAGCCACCATATATGCTAGTCGCTTGCTGCAGCTCCACCTCATACCTTTACCTTACCCATAAACTTAAATAGTCTTGATCGCGAGGGTGCGAGATTGCTGAGTCCCCGTGGCTCACAGATACTTCCAAAACCAGTTTGCAGGTGCCGATGAGTCCGTGCAGATGACGCAACCAAGCTAAGGAGGAGCTCGATGAAGATCTTGTCCTTTATGTTGTTTCGTTCTAGTTGATCAGTAGTGGAGCCCAGTTGGGGTCGATCGGGGACCTTTGTCGCATTTGGGGTTCTTCTTTTATTTTGGTTCCGTAGTCGGACCATGAGTGTATTTGATTGATGTAAAGTTTATTCATGTAATTGTGTGAAGTGGCGATTGTAAGCCAACTATGTTTCTCTTTCCCTTATGTATTACATGGGTTGTGTGAAGATTACCTCACTTGCGACATATGCCTTCAATGCGATTATGCCTCTAAGTCGTGTCTCGACACGTGGGAGATATAGTCGCATCGAGGGTGTTACAAGTTGGTAATCAGAGCCTTCCCCGACCTTAGGAGCCCCATTGCTTGATCGTTTTTAGCGGCCGAGTTGTGTCTAGAAAAATGTTTTGAGTCATTTAGGAATTATATATCGGAGAGTTTAGGAATTCTTTTTACTCCCCCAATCCCTTCGTCACTCTAGTGAGGCATCCTGACGTAGAGTTTTGACTCTTCTCTTCTCAAATTTCAGTAAAAAAAATTTAGGATCACGCGGGTATCTTGGAATCGTTCCGATGGTTTTATGATGAGAACATTGTCTTGGTGCCTCCTGTCAGGGGTTTAGTGGAAGTGTCCCGGGGAGTTGAGCTCTGAGGTGTTGTCATCATAATTTTATCGTTGCAATTCTGGAATACCTGAGTTTAGTACGCCGACATCAAAAATCTCTTTTATGCAGTTCGTTGGTGAGATAACCTCGACGCCACCCAGTACTGGGGCGGGAGTTCGGGAGTATTGCCATAACTTGTATAACAGATGCTTTTCAAAGGTTGAGGTAGACGATTTCTGAAGGTTTCTTGGTTATGTGTTGAAGGATGGATACAACTGGATGTAGGATTTGCTAGTTTGGGTGAGATATTATGCTTCCCCTGTATCCCCAACACCTGATTGCATAACCGGAAAATTTCGGGAGTTTATAAGTGGGAATTCAAGTAGCTCTTAGGATATCTTTCCGACAGATGTATGATATGAAATTGGGGTTCGACGTCTAGTGGTCCGCCTATTCACGGTCGGTTTTACAGTGGTCTCGTTGTGTCTTAAAGAGTCCTTGGCTATGCCGACTCGGGGACGCTTCGTATGTCATGTGCACTGCCTTGTACATGACGGTGCTGTACGATCGAGCCCGTGTAGGTCCCACCACGAAAACTTCGGACGAAATCTCTATCATATGTTTGTTCCGGCTTATTCTGCAAGCCAATCCTTTTTTTTTGAGTTGTGGTATTCGAGTTGCTTCGAAGTCAAATGTCGATTCCATACCTTTCCCCAAATGGTGTTCTCATACTCCGATGTGAATACTAATTCCTCTTGATCATCGAGATTGTTTTTGTCAATCCCTTTTTAACTGGCGTGCTTCTCTTCAAGTGGATCTGATCATTTCAACATCCGCAAGATCAAGTATCAGTTTCTTCTGAACGGTGTTTGTTTCATCCGTCTCCAAGTTGCCTTTGTTTTTCCCGCCCTCCCTCCCTTGTTTTTTCTTCAAGGACTCAGATTTCTTAATCGAGTATAAATCTTATTGATGGGAAGCCTCTCCATTCTTTTCCTTCAATGTTCTTATCCGGTGATTCTCATGAAGATACTAACGGAGCTTCTAGTTCATCATTCTTCGTTTCTTTTATCTTCTCCGGTGGTTTCAAGTCAAGCTTTGTTGATCATGTCATTTCCTCATTTCAATGCCTTCTCATGCCGGTGCAATTCTTAATCATCCACTTCTCGCTATTCAATTATTCCAGAGTGCTAAAGATATTTCGAAGATTTGTGTTTTCACTTTGCATCCATTCAAGCTATTTCGAGGTCCTATCTTATTCAAGTCATTTAATTCAACCGGTGAAATCTCTCTTTTAATCATTCTAACAATGTTTTCTCTTGAGTGGGCCCTAACCCACCGGTCTTTTCCCAGGATCTTACCTGACTCTTCTTATTCTCCCGGAGCTATTCTCAAATTCTTTCGAAGTTTGACGTAAGAATGATTTATAATCAGTCAAATGTCTTCTCAAGATCTGTCAATTCTTTTCATCATTGGCTAAACCTTTCCATTATTCATTCCGGAATGCCTCAACAATTCTCGGTGGTGTTTCTCGTTGTCATTTGAAGACCGAAGAAGTTTTTTCTCTTAATCTTGCTCCATTCTCTTCAAGTTTCGTGATTCTAGTTTGTTGCCATCCTCTCATAATTGTTTTCGGTTGTGAGAATTCTTTCAACCTATCTGGGGCAATTCAAGAGTCTTCTCAGTTTGTTCATCTGGAGTCCATCATCTCAGAATTTGTTCATTCTCAGCTTTCAGCTCTCTTACTCTAAATCATACCGGTGTTTAAATCAAGGATTCTCTAATCAGTTCTTGATCTCTTCGTTCTCATGTAACTAAATTCTCTCAAGCATCTTCATTCATTTGCTAATTCTTCCCGGTGATTCGTTATCTTTCATTCGTTCTTTTTCAATTCTTATGGTGGTTCTTCCAGATTTCTCTTCCTTATCAATTTATTCGTTGTTTCTATTCTACCGGTGGGTCGTTCAAGATTTTCTCAAGCTATCGATATCTCTCTTTAATCCTTTCCACGAGAATAAGTAATATGTCAAATCCATTGTTTGTCATCAATTAAATTGGTGAAGGATAAGCATAATGTAATTCTTATTCTTGTTTCATCCATATGTTAATCTTTTCTCCCGGAGTTTGTTCACGATGACTAAATTCTTGGTTTCAAGTACTCATCTTTCTTTTCCCGGAGTTCCAACCTTTTTCAACTATTTCATCACAGAGATCCATCTAAGTCATTACAAGGATTCACCTTGTGTTTTCAACTTCCTTTTCCTTCCTGTTTGCTCATTCTTTTATTACCGGAGCTCTTCATGAAGGTTCTACATGATGGTTCATCAAGGGTTTAATTTCTTCTCGAAGTGTTCATCAATATTCTGTTCAGGGGAACTCAAGCAGTCTTCTTCTTGTAATCCGGAGTGCAATTCTTTCTACCATATTACCGGAGGTGGTATTGTGTCATTCTTGATATTTTGAATTCATGTTTCATGATGCACATGTTATTAAGAATGAGATATTTCAAACCCATCAATCTCTTCATTGGAGTTATCTTGTGCCATGTTACACCTAAAGCCTTCCCTAAGGATTGTTGCTATTTATGGTGCTTATAAATGACCCAATTTCTTCAATTATCCTCCCGGTGAAATAAGTTTCTCGTCTCCTTGTTCTTATCAATCCAATTCTTTTTCCCGTGAGTGGCAGGTTGTCACCTCATAATTTGAGATGTATTCCATAAGACCATATCAAGATTATTCTTTTTGTTGTTGTTTTTCCGACAACTCTGTTCTAGCATTTGTTGTAAGCGTGCTCCCTCAAGACCTTGTTTCCCTTCGTTCATTCCATTTCATTCTCTCTTTTCTTCGGGAGGTATTGTGATGTTGCTCTTTTCAAACCTTATTATTGTTCTTGTCAGGGTCTTGTTCTTTTCAGGCCTACCCATTTAACCGGAGTGTTGTGCCATTTTGCTCAAGTTCTTTTCGCCTTATCAAGCCTTTCATCTCTGTTCAACCGGAGTGCTGTCCGAGATCTTTCTTACCCCTTGTTTCAATTCATTCAATAGTTATAGAGGCAGTGTATTGTGATTTCTTCAAGTATCTTCTCATCTTATCAAGTTCTTATTCAATTATTCTCTTTTCAACCGGAGTGCTGCCCGAATTTGGTCTTCCTTGATCCCCTTCCTTAACTGGAGTGTTTTCTATATATATCTTCCCTTCAACCTCAAGGTTTTCGCAAATGTTCTTTGTCCCTCTTTTCTAACGAAGTGTTTTCGACTTTGTTCACCTTCATTGTATTCTTTTCTCGAATTCGTTCAACCTCTCGAGGTTCTTTGGTTTCACTCGTTTGTCAAAGAAGCAACTTTAGTTTACCTCTTCTCTCTCTCTTCCGTTGTTCCCTCCGGTGCCATTCTAGATCTCGGGACGAGATCCTCTCATAGTGGTGGAGTGTTGTAACGCCCCGAGACTGATGTGCCAGGTGTCCGCCAGTTATTCGTTGTTGTTGCCTTGTCATTTGCTTGCGTGTTGCATCTTATCATTGCATCATGTGCATTGCATCATGTCATCATGTCATTTTTTTCTTAACTCAACTAAATAAATTGCGTGGATCTTCGGTCCATTTAAATCGAGGGAATTCACATGGTGATTCTCTTTATAACATATCCTCCCAATATTAGGGAGCTATATTAAATATTTCATTTTCGGAATCATCATAACACACGTGCAAAATAATTCCCATGTCTTTTCCTCTTCGAGTTTGGCCTTCAAACCTTGCCAATATCTCTCATCTCTTTTATCGAGGCTCCTCCTAAATTATCAACATTTATGGACCTTCCTTTTACCGAGTCTTAGTTCAAACCTTTTTTTAAATTCAAATGAGTTTGGATTTAAACTTTGCAATCTTGGCCTTCTTCTATTTTCTCGGAACAAGCTTATTTTGTGAGCCCGTGAAGCTTATCCGCATGTCCAACTCCTTCCCCTATCCTCCCTTTCTTTTCTTTCTTATCCATGTGCGTTTTTTTTCTCTTGAGAAGAGAGTGTAGAGAGGAGAGAACGCAGCCCACCAAATTGGCCTAAGGCCCAGCCGCCGGTCTCCCTAGGCGCGGCCCTCCCTCTCCACCAGGCCCACCTCTCCCCGCGGCCCTCCTAAGGCCCAGCAGCAGCCAGCCCACCTACACTCGTAACCCTAGCGCATCCCTCTTCTCTCCCTCGTCTCATCCTCATGCCGCCAGCCCCTTTCTCCCTCGATCCCATCTCCCTCACCCCTCTCGCTCCCACCAGAGTCGCCAGGGGCCGAGACCCATCTCCCCAGCACGCACACACCAGAGTGGGGTCCCGATCCCCATGGCCCCGTCTCTCCTTCACGCAGCCCCCATCGCCAGCTCCTCCCTCGAATGCCGCCGAGCGCCGACCCTTGGCCGCCGTGCAGCCTCGCCTCCCTGATCCAGCGTCCTGCTACCTCCTCCGCCTCGATCCGGTGCCGCCGGAGGCCACCCGTGTCGCCCAGGCACTAGCTTCCCCTTCCACCGTCGCCCTCACCTACCGGCCATGGCCACGGCTACCCCGGCGAGTCGCCTCCTGCCGTCTCCGGCCGACTACACGAGCAGCCGAGGCCCAACCCTTCGACCGCGCGCCCGTTCTCCTCTGCGTCGTCTTCGTCGAGCCAGAAGGACGAACCAGCGAGTCGTCGTTGCCCGCTGCTGCTTTGTCCACCGACCCCTGCCTCCAGCCGTCGCGCATCGCCTCTGGCTCTGCATCCGGTGGCCATGGCGCCTCGCTGCGTCGCCAAATCACGTCGTCGTGCCCCTGTGCAATCGTGTTCTAGCCCGAGGAGATGGCTGCGTCAACCTCTTGTTTGCCTCCGGTTGTCGTCGCCACCATGGCTTCCTGACCTCTTCACCGGCCGCATGCCGCATCTGTCTAGCGCCGTTAACGTCAAGACCGTGGACACAACAACCGTGGGTGCTAAGTTCCCCTTCCGGAGTCGTCAAGTGCATGAGGACCCCGATCCCGAGAACGACTACTACACCGGAACGGCAAGTACATGGGTACACCAAGTTCTTCTCCGATACGTGTACGACAAGACGCGGGAGAACGACTTCATGGACCGACAAGTCACACGACGACCGTTGCCCGCCAAGTACCCGTTCGGAGCGTCAAGTTCCTCTACCGTCACGAGTACCACTACCGTCGACCCTCGAAGACCCCATGGACGTCAAGTTCCATCTCGTGATCCCGAACCTCTACGAAAACGTTGTACGACTACTTCCGTGGCTGAGAACCCGTGTACAACTACCGTCGCCGTGTACGACTACCTCCCCGACGAACGTCTCGAGAATGTCTACTTCCCCTACATCGCATCGATCTTGGTCCGTTCCGACAACACACGCTTCGAAGGTATAACCCCGAGACGATGCCCGTATATGAATGCATGTTGTATGAGATGCACCCTTGTTCGATAACATCGCCCCTCTTTTGCCTTGCCACCGACATGCGGGAACTCGGTATTCGAGAGCACCCCACATTCTATCGCATGTCACGCTCCCGTCACATTTTCTTTTGCACCGGGATCTCAATCGAGTTACCTGTACCGGTATGTTGCCGTGGCATCATTTTCAGATTCGTTGCCGTGGCACCCCTTTTCTTTCCACCACGGTGACAAATGCTTCATAATATGCTCTTGTTAACATTTTCTTAAAATTGCATAAACTTGAACATGCCATCCGCATCATGATAACAACAATTAAAATGTTTAAATTGTTGTTGCATTAAATTACTAAGGCATATGGGGATTTATCGGATTTGTTGTTTGTCATATCCGGCCCCATTTAAATTGCTTAGTTAGATAGTTTTCATTTGCTTCACCTCTTGCCATGCTTAACAACATTTAATATTGTTGAGTACCTAACCGAGAGAGAACTATATAATTGATGTGGTGTTTCGTCAATATGCAACTCGTTGCATATTGAGCTCCATTTAATTTGTAGGATTGCTTGTGCATTTTGCCATGCCATGCTTCATTAAACCGGACATGCATCATACTCGTTTGTGCATCATGCCATGTTGATGTGTTGGTTGTTTACTATGTTGTGTGCTTCTTTTCCGGTGATTGCTTCTTCGGGTTGGTTCCGATAACGTCGTTTTGTGAGGATTCGTTCGACTTCGTCCGTTTGTCTTCTTCATGGACTCGTTCTTCTTCCTTGCGGGATTTCAGGCAAGATGATCATACCCTCGAAATCACTTCTATCTTTGCTTGCTAGATGCCCGCTCTTTTGCTATGCCAATGCTACGATGCCTACCACTTGCTTGTCAGCCTCCCAAATTGCCATGTCAAACCTCTAACTCACCATGTCCTAGCAAACCGTTGATTGGCTATGTTACCGCTTTGCTCAGCCCCTCTTATAGCGTTGTTAGTTGCAGGTGAAGATTGAAGTTTGTTCCTTGTTGGAACATGGAGATGTCGTTCCTTGTTGGAACATGTTTACTTGTTGGGATATCACTATATATCTTATTTAGTTAATGCATCTATATACTTGGTAAAGGGTGGAAGGCTCGGCCTTATGCCTGGTGTTTTGTTCCACTCTTGCCGCCCTAGTTTCCATCATATCGGTGTTATGTTCCCGGATTTTGCGTCCCTTACGCGGTTGGGCTATAATGGGAACCCCTTGACAGTTCGCCTTAAGTAAAGCTTTTCCAGCAATGCCCAACGTTGGTTTTACCATTTGCCACCTAGCCTTTTCCCTTGGGAGTCGCGCATCCCGAGGGTCATCTTATTTTAACCCCCCGGGCCAGTGCTTGTCTAAGTGTTGGTCCGAACTGAGTAGACTGCGGGGCCACCTCGGGGAAACTTGAGGGCTGGTTTTACTCGTAGGATGTCTCATCCGGTGTTGCCCTGAGAACGAGATATGTGCAGCTCCCATCAGGATGTCGGCGCATCGGGCGGTGTTGCTGGTTTAGTTTTACCCTGTCGAAATGTCTTGTTGTACCGGGATACCGAGTCTGATCGGAACGTCTCGGGTGGAGGTCTATTCCTTCGTTGACCGTGAGAGCTTGTCATGGGCTAAGTTGGGACACCCTGCAGGGATTTGAACTTTCGAAAGCCGTGCCCACGGTTATGGGCAGATGGGAATTTGTTAACGTCCGGTTGTAGAAAACCTGAACTTGACCTTAATTAAAATGAATCAACTGCGTGTGTAACCGTGATGGTCTCTTTCCGGCGGAGTCCGGGAAGTGAACACGGTTGTTGGAGTTATGCTTGACGTAGGTAGTCCAGGATCACTTCTTGATCATACTTTTATCGACCGTGCTTTGCCTTCTCTTCTCGCTCTCATTTGCGTATGTTAGCCACCATATATGCTAGTCGCTTGCTGCAGCTCCACCTCATACCTTTACCTTACCCATAAGCTTAAATAGTCTTGATCGCGAGGGTGCGAGATTGCTGAGTCCCCGTGGCTCACAGATACTTCCAAAACCAGTTTGCAGGTGCCGATGAGTCTGTGCAGATGACGCAAGCAAGCTCAGGAGGAGCTCGATGAAGATCTTGTCCTTTATGTTGTTTCGCTCTAGTTGATCAGTAGTGGAGCACAGTTGGGGTCGATCGGGGACCTTTGTCGCATTTGGGGTTCTTCTTTTATTTTGGTTCCGTAGTCGGACCATGAGTGTATTTGATTGATGTAATGTTTATTCATGTAATTGTGTGAAGTGGCGATTGTAAGCCAACTATGTTTCTCTTTCCCTTATGTATTACATGGGTTGTGTGAAGATTACCTCACTTGCGACATATGCCTTCAATGCGATTATGCCTCTAAGTGTCTAAGTCGTGCCTCGACACGTGGGAGATATAATCGCATCGAGGGTGTTACACGCAAGGGGAGTTAGCCACCTCCCAGGCCGAGATGCTCCGTCTTTGTCAGTGGGTGGAGGAGGCCGAGGGCGTCGCGTGCCAGAACGCGGATGAGATATGTCAGCGGTAGGTCCTGGAGCACATGCACGGCCCCATGCTCACCACGCTCCGGGAGAGGGCTAGCGCAGCCATGGGCAACATCTGTGAGGCGGCTGTCGGCGAGCCACACACAGGCAACTATGCTGGCAACCTTCAGTTCTTCACTGCCGTGGTGACGCAGCTGGAGGCGCGGTCGGCCAGGGCCGACAGGTTGGTGGAAGAGAGGAGCCGCGCCCTGCTCGGGCGCGCCTTTTCCCGTGTCTTCAGTCATCTCCCGAACATGGATTCCCACTTCAGTTTTGACGCCGTCATCGCCCCAGTTCCCCAGGCTGCCCGAGGCGACCTGGCGCACTGGGTGGAAGACAACGTGGATGCCCTTGTCAGGGCCTTCGCTTCGGACAACGACGACGTGATCGTGGCTGTTGACGAAGGCAGTGCGGTGAACGGCCCTGACGCCGCTGGTGGCGACGCAGACAACGATGGCGAGTTCGGCGATGCCAGCGACGGCTCGGGAGGTGCTTCCGAGGACGCATTGGGGGATTGGTCCGACTGAGTGTGTATCGCTCCTGTCTTTTTTACCCTGCATGAATAGAACTCAGGTTTTTGACCTGATGGCTGTGAGAGCATTTTGGGAGGGGAAGCCCCTCATGTAAAACCTGTGTTCATCGTATTAGTAGTTATCATATTGCACGAGCGCCCGCGCCTGGTGGTTGGCTGGTTTACCTTTGTTTCACGCAAGCCCCGAAGCAGCCTGTGGGGGAGCGTGACGTCTGGGGTGTTCTTTAGTTGAATCCGTAGGATATGAGAGTGTCGCCGGCGGGGAGCTTCACAGGCGTTGGCCTTTTTCACAGGCTCCGGGCCTTTTCCCAAATGCGATAGCTTCACAGGCACTTGCCTTGCTTCACAGGCTCTGGGCCTTTTCCAAAACGCGATAGCTTCACAGGCACTCGCCTTGCTTCACAGGCTCTGGGCCTTTTCCAAAACGCGATAGCTTCACAGGCACTCGCCTTGCTTCACAAGCTCTAGGCCTTTTCCAAAACGCGATAGCTTCACAGGCACTCGCCTTGCTTCACAGGCTCTGGGCCTTTTCCCAACAGGGCAACATCCGCAGGCACCCGAAAATCCTCCCGAGAGGGAGCAACAATGGCAGTTTGGGTTGCGCACGAGCCAGGCCTGACCCGACTCACGAGGGGCTCGAACGCGAGAAATGGATCGAACGGGAATAAGCACCCCTTCCCCGAACACACGCAAATCTCAAATTCGAATCCAACTTAAATCCAGCGGGGGAAAAGCTACAGCCAAAGGGAAAGGCAATGAAAGCAGACAAAAGGCCGCGTCCGACACCTAATCTAGTCTTGGACGTCTTCTCACCAGCGCGAAGCTAAGTACTGTCCACTGGGCATGGTAGGGAGCCCTAGGGCCTGAGGCCGGCACCCCTGAGACTCCGGGGCGTGTACAGCCCCACTCATTATTACGTGAGAGTGTCACGGGGCGGCGAGCTTCACAGGCACCGGGCCTTCTTCACAGGTACTGGCCTTGCTTCATATCGCCAGATGAGGGCCCCGCCTTGCGCCACAATCTAGTGCCATCAGCAACGACCGGAACCCAGGACGCCGCCCGATGGGGTAGAGAGGTCGCCAGCAGTTCCCCCGACGACCACGGGTCCTCCGCCAGGGGCAGGCCCTGAGGCACCTCCCCAGCAGAGGGCCTACCTCCTGACAACACCTTGCTCCGAACGCCACGGTGGTGATGTCGGATCTCGGCCCCTCTCCCGTAGCCCCCTGTGCCCTCCTCCCGAGGGGTAGGAGACTATGGGAGCGGGGCAGCTGCTTGCCGCGGCGACCTGCACCTCCTACGATCCATGGTTAGTGTATACCTGCTCCTGAAGAATTAGCGGTGCCCAATAATCGCTGCCTCCAGCGTGGCTAGCAGGACCGTTCCGGGGCTCCTGGAAAGGCTCAGCTTCTAGTGCCTCGTCCCCCCAGCTTGGGCCCAGGAGCGAGCCTTGTCCGTTCTCGTGAGGGTGTCCTTGGTCCATCATGAGGGGCACGTATTCCTCGGGCGCCGTCATCCCGAATGCCACGCCGTGATGCCCCGCATGCCACGCGGTCCCGCCTGTCATGCCCACTGGAGGGTGGCAACGCGGCCGTCCACTGGGGCCGCGGGTCGCGTTGAGTCCTTCTTCTTCGTGGGCCGGGGGCGGGGGCAGCGCCGCCGCCGGTCCGGTGCTGCCCTGGGCTTGAGATGGGAGCTGGGTGGAGAAGGGGTGAGCCCCCGAGGCGGCGAAGCCCAGGAGCTCCGCCACTCGCTCCAGCA
The DNA here is from genome assembly GCA_034509565.1 of Triticum monococcum. NCBI lineage: Eukaryota > Viridiplantae > Streptophyta > Magnoliopsida > Poales > Poaceae > Triticum > Triticum monococcum. The sequence continues at coordinate 114,155,632 of CM067843.1, forward strand.
GCACATCGTGGCCGCCCTCCAGCAGTCTGCATCACAGCAGCTCTCGGGCCACCGTGAGCGCGGCCCTCGAGTTCGCCTGCTCCCGGCGGGTGTACGGTGTCGTGGTCGCGGCGTGATTGGAGGCCCTTGCTGCCGACCGTGCCTGCCGTGGTGTAAGAGTTGTCGAAGTCTGTCTGCGTCGCCTGCGGCCTGCAGCGCCCTGCGGACCGCGAGCTGCCTGGGGCATGGGGTCGCCCAAGGCGAGCGGTTCTGCATGGGCGGGCCACGCAGCCCATGGGTCGGGGTTGCCCTCCTGGTCGCCGGGCATGGTGATGACGACGCGACGGGGCACGGAGCGGTGGAAGACGAATTCCGGCACACCCCTACCTGGCGCGCCAAATGTCGGATTTCGGGTTCCGGCAGACCCTTAAGGTTTGAACACTGGGGTGCGCGCGGAGATTACGCATTCTACCTCTCCGTCTCGCAAAGATCTAGACTACTGAAAGAATTGCACAAGAGACACAAGGTTTATACTGGTTCGGGTCACCGTTGTGGTGTAATACCCTACTCTAGTGTGTGGTGGGTGGATTGCCTCTTGGGGCTAATGATGATGAACAATACAAGGAAGAACAGCCTCGTGAGGGTCTGTTCTTGGCTGGGGTGATGAACTGCTGGGAGGAGTTCAGCCACCTTTCTCTCTCTCTCTAGCTGCCTTATTCTCACTTACCCGCCAACCGAACGAACCCCTTGCTATGTGGGCGGCTGGTCCTATTTATAGAGGCCCTGTTCCTCTTCCCAAATATCGAGCGGGAAGGGAGCCGACAATGGCGGGCTAATTTGAAGGGGGACAACAAGTATCAACTATCCTCACAAAAGCAGTCTTCGCCTACGCAAAGCTCTGGTGATGACGCCGTCTTGGGCTCCACGGTGACCTCTGTCTCGTAGTCCTCCTGGTCTTGGTCTCGTTGCACCGAAACGACAACCTTTGCCTGATGCCTTAGTACTCCGTGGCTGCGCTTGCCCCCTTTGCACCAAAGAGGAAAGGAGGATGCTGCGCAGGCTGGCACCTGCCTGGCGCCCTGATTCATCATGGCTTGCGTCACGGGCACCTCGCGAGGTACCCTGCCTTGATCTCTCCGCCTCCTCGCGAGCCAGCCTGACGAGGCCGTGCCTGAGGAAGCTCCGTGTCGTCCGCCTCGCGAGGCTTGGCCCCTCGCGAGGGTCTTGAGTCTTGTGTTGATGAAGATGGGCCGTGCTGGGCCCCCTTTGAGGCACGCCGCAGGCCGCAGGCAGGCAAGTCTGAGGACCCCCATTCCTAGAATGCCGACATACACCATATCAGGATGTTTTGGATCTTCAAAGCCAGGTGGTTGTGCAACATACACTTCTTCTTCAATCTTTCCATTGAGAAAAGCACTCTTCACATCCATTTGATATAGAAGAATGTTATGATGATTTGCATAGGCCAGCAGTATGCGCATAGCTTCAAGCCTAGCCACAGGAGCAAATGTTTCATCGAAGTCAGTTCCTTCCACTTGAGTGTATCCTTAAGCAATGAGACGAGCTTTGTTTCTGACAACTTGACCATGCTCATCTTGCTTGTTGCGATATATCCATTTAGTGCCTATGATATTGTGCTTACGAGGATCAGGACGCTTGACCAGTTCCCATAAATTATTCAGCTCAAATTGTTGAAGCTCTTCTTGCATAGCTTGAATCCATTCAGGTTCCATGAAGGCTTCATCAACTTTCTTGGGTTCAGATATTGAGACGAATGCGAAGTGCCCACAGAAATTTGCTAGTTGTGTTGCCCTTGAACTAGTGAGTGGACCAGGTGCATTGATGCTATCAATTATTTTCTCAATTTGTACTTCATTTGCAACACGAGGATGAAAGGACGAAGATTTTGCTCTTGCTGATCACTGTCATTGTTTGAAGGATTGTCTTCAGGTTGAGCATTGTCTTCGGGTTGATCAGGTGCAGAGATGATAAGTTCCTCTTCGGGCTGTGCTTCAGATGGTATGATTTCTCCAGTTCCCATAAGCTTGATGGATTCACTGGATGGAACTTCATCTAGCACATTTAGCAGGTGCTCTCTTTGCGAGTCGTTAGTCTCATCGAACCGCACATCCACAGTTTCAACCACTTATAGTGAAAGAGGTTGAAGACTCTGTAGGAGTGCGAATCCTTTCCGTATCCAAGCATAAAACCTTCATGTGCTTTCGGTGCAAATTTTGAAGTGTGATGAGGATCCTTGATCCAGCACCTGGCACCAAATACTCTGAAGTAACTGACATTTGGATTCTTACCAGTGAGGAGCTCATAGGATGTTTTGTTCAGAAGCTTGTGAAGATAAACACGGTTGATGATATGACATGCAGTATCAATGGCTTCAGGCTAGAACTTTCTTGGAGTCTTGTATTCATCGAGCATCGTCCGGGCCATCTCAATGAGTGTTCTGTTCTTGCATTCCATGATGCCATTCTGCTGCGGCGTGTACGGAGCTAAGAACTGATGACCCACAAGTATAGGGGATCTATCGTAGTCCTTTCGATAAGTAAGAGTGTCGAACCCAACAAAGAGCAGAAGGAAATGATAAGCGGTTTTCAGCAAGGTATTCTCTGCAAGTACTGAAATAAGTGGTAACAGATAGTTTTGTGATAAGATAAATTGTAACGAGCAACAAGTAACAAAAGTAAATAAAGTGCAGCAAGGTGGCAAAATCCTTTTTGTAGCAAAGGACAAGCCAGAACAAACTCTTGTAATAGGAACAACACTCCCGAGGACACATGGGAATATCATCAAGCTAGTTTTCATCACGTTCATATGATTCGCGTTCGATACTTTGATAATTTGATATGTGGGTGGACCGGTGCTTTGGTGTTGTTCTTACTTGAACAAGCATCCCACTTATGATTAACCTATATTGCAAGCATCCGCAACTACAACAAAAGTATTAAGGTAAACCTAACCATAGCATGAAACATGTGGATCCAAATCATCCCCTTACGAAGCAACGCATAAACTAGGGTTTAAGCTTCTGTCACTCTAGCAACCCATCATCTACTTATTACCTCCCAATGCCTTCCTCTAGGCCCAAATAATGGTGAAGTGTTATGTAGTCGATGTTCACATAACACCACTAGAGGCTAGACAACATACATCTTATCAAAATATCAAACGAATACCAAATTCACATGACTACTAATAGCAAGACTTCTCCCTTGTCCTCAGGAATAAACGTAATTACTCATAAAGCATATTCATGTTCATAATCAGAGGGGTAATAATATGCATATAGGATCTGGACATATAATCTTCCACCAAATAAACCAACTAGCATCAACTACAAGGAGTAATCAACACTACTAGCAACCTACTAGCACCAATCCCGGACTTTGAGATGAGAATTGGATACAAGAGATGAACTAGGGTTTGGAGATGAGATGGTGCTGGTGAAGATGTTGATGGAGATTGCCCTCTCCCGATGGGAGGAGCGTTGGTGATGACAATGGTGATGATTTCCCCATCCGGGAGGGAAGTATCCTCGGCAGGACAGCTCTGTCGGAGCTCTAGATTGGATCCGCCAAGGTTCCGCCTCGTGGCGGCGGAGTCTCGTCCCGAAAAGTTCCTTCTTATTTTTTTCTCATCGAAAGAGTTCATATATGAGAAGATGGACGTCAGAGAGCCACCAGGGGGCCCACGAGGTAGGGGGGCGCGCCCTAGGGGGGCGCCCCCCACCCTCGTGAGCAGGGTGTGGGCCCCCTGGCCTTCATCTTCAGTGAGGATTTTTCTTTATTTATTTTAAGATGTTCCGTGGAGTTTCAGGACTTTTGGAGTTGCGCAAAATAGGTCTCTAATATTTGCTCCTTTTCCAGCCTAGAAATCCAGCTGCCGGCATTCTCCCTCTTTATGTAAACCTTGTAAAATAAGAGAGAATAGCCATAAGTATTATGACATAAAGTGAAATAACAGCCCATAATGCAATAAATATCGATATAAAAGCATGATGCAAAATTGACGTATCAACTCCCCCAAGCTTAGACCTCGCTTCTCCTCAAGCGAAAAGCCGATAACAATAAATATGTCCTCATGTTTAGAGGTAGAGGCGTCGATAAAAATAAAATACGGACATGAAGGCATCATGTAACAGCAACATATATAGATTTTGTCATATGATTACTTATGTTCAAGTGATGATCTATTCACAATGCAAAAGTATAAATCATAAACCTTATTGGGCTCCGACAAACCATAATCTCAGTCATTGAAGCAATTGCAATTTATCATAACATCAGAAAGAGTCTATGTCAGAGCTAAAAAGCAAGTCCACATACTCAACTATCATTTAGTCCTCCATAATTGCTAACACTCACGCAATACTTGTGGTTACGGAGTTTTAATTGGACACAGAGAAAGATAGGGGCTTATAGTTTTGCCCCACAACCTTTTACCTCAAGGGTAATGTCAACAATAATGGTTCATGCTCCCCTACATCCAATTATATATATATATATATATATCATGTTCTTTCCAACATGCTGAGCTTGCCAAAGGATAAAATGAAAAAAAATAAAAGGTGAAGATCACCATGACTCTTGCATAAGGTAGAAGATAATGATAATGATAAAGCATAAGGCAGAGGGAAGCAGAGGTTGCCATGTGCTTTTATGGTTGGATGCATAAAATCTCAATGCGAAAGAACGTCACTTTATATTGCCCCTTGTGATATGAACCTTTATTATGTAGTCCGTCGCTTTTATTACTTCCACATCACAAGATCGTATAAAGCTTATTTCTCCCACACCAATGAGTCATACATATTTAGATCAATTTTTATTGCTTTGCACCGATGACAACTTACTTGAAGGATCTTACTCAATCCATAGGTAGATATGGTGGACTCTCATGGCAAAACTGGTTTAGGGATTTTGGAAGCACAAGTAGTATTTCTACTTGGTGCTGAGAATTTGGCTAGCATGAGGGGGAAAGGCAAGCTCAACAAGTTAGAGGATCCATGACAACATACTTTATCTCATATATAAGAAAGACATAACTCATTACATTGTCTTCCTTGTCCAACATCAACTCTTTAGCATGTCATATTTTAATGACTGCTCCCAATCATAAAAGATGTCAATGATAATATATCTATATGTGAAAACCTCTCTTTCCTTATTACTTCCTATTAATTGCAACAATGACCAAAGCTATGTCTGCCAACTCCAAACAACTTTTAATCATCATACTCTTCCTATGTGAAGTCATTACTCTCAATAAGATCAATATGAACTCTTTGATTCTTTTTATTCTTTTCTCTTTTTCTTTTATTCATCCCAGATCATGGAAAAATAATCAAGCCCTTGACTCAACACTAATCTTTATTATATATAGCTCATGGACTCGATTACAAAGAGAGATCAAAAAGCAAACTCAAAACTAGATCAGGCCATAAACTTTATTCTACTAGATCAAGATACTACTAATTGGATCAAACTAAGAAAAACGATAAAGATAGGAGTTGTGATGGTGATACGATACCGGGGCACCTCCCCCAAGCTTGGCAGTTGCCAAGGGGAGTGCCCATACCCATGTGATTATGTCTCCTTTGTCGGTGAAGAAGGTGGTGGTGATGTTGGCTTAGTTGATGGCTTAGGCTTCTCCCTTAATTTGCGCTTGAGCATGGCGTTTTGATCCCTCAGATCATCAATCTCCCACTCCAGGTTTAATATCGTTTTGCATAGGTCCTGCTTATTTTCCTGCAAGAGACGAAAAGGGATAAACTCGAACTTGGGTTTCTTTACCCTATCAGGGAGACTTGACTTTTTGAACTCCATGTGCATGTCCCCGGGTTGAGGTAACGGTGCTTCATCTTCATCTGAGCTCGTCTCCTCCTTCCCCTTGGGTTCATAGTCCTCTTCTTCCTCCGTGGTCCATCCATCGTGTTCCACATCTCCATAGACCTTGGGATTTGCTAAGTAATCATCCACATAGCTTTCTCCTTCCGAATCCTGGGAAGACATGTTGATTTAATCTACAACGGGACAACTCGAAATGACAAAAGAGGATATTTGCGTCATACGGGAGTCAAAACCTTCGGGAGAATATATAATGAATTTTTACCGACCAAAATACGTATCGTGCAAGAAAACAGAGTCCGAAAGGCACACGGGGTGCTCATGAGGTAGGGGGGCGCGCCCAGGGGGGTAGGGCGCGCCCACCACCCTGGCGGGGCCCTCGTCTCCTTCCCGGACTGCTACTTATTTTTCTATTTTTCAAAATATTCCAAAATGGAGAAATATTGCCTTAAAAATTGTTTTGGAGTCGGTTTACTTACCGTATCACATACCTATTCCTTTTCGGAGTCTGAAACGTTCCGGAAAGTGTCCCTTATGTATTCCTCTGGGGTTGCGGTTTCAATAATATTGGTTTCAACATTTATGGGATTACCTGAGATATAATGTTTAATTCTTTGACCGTTTACCAACTTCGGATTTGTGCCCTCAGAGTTGTTGATTTTTATGGCACCGGAACGATAGACCTCCTCGATAACATAGGGGCCTTCCCATTTAGAGAGAAGTTTTCCTGCAAAAAATCTTAAACAAGAGTTGTATAGCAATACATAATCACCTACATTAAACTCACGCTTTTGTATCCTTTTGTCATGCCATCTTTTAACTTTTTCTTTAAACAACTTGGCATTTTCATAAGCCTGGGTTCTCCATTCATCAAGTGAGCTAATATCAAATAACCTCTTCTCGCCGGCAAGTTTGAAATCATAGTTAAGCTCTTTAATAGCCCAATATGCCTTATGTTCTAATTCGAGAGGTAAGTGACATGCTTTTCCATAAACCATTTTATACGGAGACATACCCATGGGATTTTTGTATGCAGTTCTATATGCCCATAATGCATCATCAAGTTTCTTGGACCAATTCTTTCTAGACCTATTAACAGTCTTTTGAAAAATTAATTTGAGCTCTCTATTTCTCAACTCTACTTGACCACTAGACTGTGGGTGATAAGGAGATGCAATTCTATGATTAACATCATATTTAGCAAGCATTTTACGGAAGGCACCATGAATAAAGTGTGAACCACCATCAGTCATTAAATATCTAGGGACTCCAAACCTCGGAAAAATAACTTCTTTAAGCATTTTAATAGAAGTGTTATGATCAGCACAACTAGTTGGAATAGCTTCTACCCACTTAGTAACGTAATCAACAGCAACTAGAATATGTGTGTATCCATTAGAGGCAGGAAAAGGTCCCATATAATCAAAGCCCCAAACATCAAACGGTTCAATAACAAGAGAATAATTCATAGGCATTTCTTGACGTCTACTAATATTACCAATTCTTTGACATTCATCACAAGACAAGACAAACTTACGGGCATCCTTGAAGAGAGTAGGCCAATAAAAACCAGATTGCAATACCTTATGTGCAGTTCTATCTCCAGCGTGGTGTCCTCCATAAAACTCGGAATGACACTTGCGTAGGATCTGTTCCTGTTCATGCTCAGGTACACAACGTCTAATAACACCATCTACTCATTCTTTATAAAGATGTGGGTCATCCCAAAAGTAATGTCTCAAGTCATAGAAAAACTTTTTCTTTTGCTGGTATGTGAAGCTAGGTGGTATAAACTTAGCAACAATATAATTAGCATAATCAACATAGCATGGAGTACTACGAGAAGTACTTATAACATTTAATTGTTCATCAGGGAAGTTATCATTAATAGGCAGTGGGTCATCAAGAATATTTTCTAACCTAGACAAGTTGTCTGCAACGGGGTTCTCAGCTCCCTTTCTATCAACAATATGTAAATCAAATTCTTGTAGCAAGAGAACCCATCTAATAAGTCTAGGTTTAGCATCTTTCTTTTCCATAAGGTATTTAATAGCAGCATGATCAGTTTGAATAGTTACTTTAGAATCAATAATATAAGATCCGAACTTATCACAAGCAAATACAACTGCCAAAAGCTCTTTTTCTGTAGTAGCATAATTTCTTTGAGCATTGTCTAGAGTCTTACTAGCATAATGAATAACATTTAATTTCTGATCAACTCTTTGCCCTAGAATAGCACCTATAGCATAATCACTAGCATCACACATAATTTCAAAGGGTAAATTCCAATCAGGTGGCTGAACAACAGGTGCAGAGACTAATGCTTTCTTAAGTATTTCAAATGCTTCTACACAATCATCATCAAAGACAAATGGTATATCTTTTTGCAATAAATTAGCCAGAGGCCGAGAAATTTTTGAGAAGTCCTTAATGAACCTCCTATAAAATCCAGCATGACCAAGGAAACTTCTTATACCTTTGATGTCCATGGGACATGGCATCTTTTCAATAGCATCAACCTTTGCTTTATCAACTTCAATACCTCTTTCAGAAACTTTGTGCCCCAAGACAATACCTTCATTAACCATAAAGTGGCACTTTTCCCAATTGAAGACAAGATTAGTTTCTTCACATCTCTGCAAAACTCGATCAAGATTGCTCAAGCAATCATCATAGGAGGAACCATAGACAGAAAAGTCGTCCATGAAAACCTCACAAATCTTTACACAAAAGTCAGAGAATATAGCCATCATGCATCTTTGAAAGGTAGCAGGTGCATTACATAAACCAAAAGGCATACGTCTATAAGCAAAAGTACCAAAAAGGCATGTAAAAGTAGTCTTAGATTGATCTCTAGCCGACACAGGTATTTGAGAGAAACCATAATAACCATCTAGAAAGCAACAGTGTGTATGTTTGCATAATCTTTCTAGCATTTGATCAATAAAAGGTAAGGGGTAATGATCTTTCTTAGTAGCCTTATTTAATTTGCGGAAATCAATTACCATCCTATAACCTGTGATAATTCTTTATGGAATCAATTCATCTTTATCATTAGGAACAACAGTAATACCTCCCTTCTTAGGGACACAATGGACAGGACTTACCCACTCACTATTAGCAAGGGGATAGATTATACCTGCCTCTAGAAGCTTAAGTATTTATTTTCTTACCACTTCTTTCATTTTAGGATTCAGACATCGTTGAGGATCACGAACTGGTTTGGCATCTGCTTCCAAATTTATTTTATGTTGACATAGAGTGGGACTAATGCCCTTGAGATCATCAAGAGTATATCCAATAGCAGCACGATGCTTCTTCAGAGTTTTCAATAATCTTTCTTCTTCATGCCCTGAAAGGTTAGCAATGATAATAACAGGATATATCTTATTTTCATCAAGATAAGCATATTTAAGATTATCAGGCAACGGTTTAAGCTCAAACACGGGATCACCCTTGGGTGGAGGAGGATCTCCTAAAATTTCAGTAGGAAAATTGTGTTGCAGAATAGGTTCCTGTTTAAAGAATACTTCATCTATTTCCCTTCTTTCATTCATGAACATATTATTTTCATGGTCTAGCAAATAGTGTTCTAAAGGATCACTAGGAGGTATGGCAATAGAAGCAAGACCAATAATTTCATCCTTACTAGGTAGTTCTTCCTCACGATGTTGTTTACTAAATTTAGAGAAATTAAACTCCTGAACCATATCATCCAAGCAAATAGTAACAACATTCTTTTCGCAGTCTATCTTAGCATTAACAGTATTCAAGAAGGGTCTACCAAATATAATGGGACAAAAGCTATCTTGCGGATAAGTAAGAACAAGAAAATCAGCAGGATATTTAGTTTTCCCACACAAGACTTCAACATCTCTAACAATTCCAGTTGGTGAAATAGTATCTCTATTGGCAAGTTTAATTGTGACATCAATATCTTCTAACTCAACAGGTGCAATATCATGCATAATTTCTTTGTATAAGTCATGATGTATAACACTAGCACTGGCACCCATATCACATAAGCCATGATAACAATGATCTCCTATTTTAACAGAAATAACAGGCATACCTACCACAGGTCTAGGTTTATCTGTATCACGGGGTTTAGCAATTCTAGCAGTTTCATCATAGAAATAAATAACATGCCCATCTATATTATCATACAAGAGATCTTTAACAATAGCAATATTAGGTTCAACTTTAACTTGCTCAGGAGGTGTATATGTTCTAATATTGCTTTTACGAACCACAGTTGAAGCTTTAGCATGATCCTTTACTCTAACAGGGAAAGGTGGTTTCTCAACATAAGCAGTAGGAACAATAGGATCATTATAAGTGACAGTCTTTTCTTCAACTTTAATAGGTGCAACTACTTTTACTTCTATGGGAGGATGATATTTAAACCACTTCTCCTTAGGGAGATCAACATAAGTAGCAAAATATTCACAAAAAGAAGCTACTACCTCAGAGTCAAGTCCATATTTAGTGCTAAACCTACGGAAAATATCGGCGTCCATAAAAGATTTAACACAATCAAACATAGGTGTCATACCTGACTCCTTACCATCGTCGAGGTCCCAATCTTCAGAGTTGTGTTTAATTCTATCCAATAAATTCCATCTGAATTCAATAGTCTTCATCATAAAAGAGCCAGCACAAGAAGTATCGATCATGGTGCGATTGTTTTCAGAAAGCCGAGCATATAAATTTTGAATAATCATTTCTCTTGAGAGCTCATGATTGGGGCATGAATATAACATTGATTTAAGCCTCCCCCAAGATTGAGCGATGCTTTCTCCTTCGCGAGGCCAGAAATTATATATATAATTGCGATCACGGTGAACAAGATGCATAGGGTAATACTTTTGATGAAATTCCAACTTCAATCTTTTATTGTCCCATGATCTCATATCATCACATAGCCTATACCATATCAATGCGTCTCCCTTCAAAGATAAAGGGAAGACCTTCTTCTTAGCAACATCATCGGGTATACCTGCAAGCTTAAATAATCCACAAACTTCATCCACATATATTAAGTGCTTATCAGGATGCTTTGTTCCATCTCCTGTAAAAGGGTCAGCTAGCAGTTTTTCCATAATACCCGAAGGAAATTCAAAACAAGTTTCATTTTCAATAGGTTCAGTAGGTTGAGGAGCAACTCTTTGCTCTACTGGACGGGGTGAAGATACCCTGAACAAGCCCCTCAGACAATTACTTTCCATAGTAATAAGTGACAGTAAATTTCAGCACACTATATAAATTTTTCCTTGCCAAATTCCACCTACCAAAGGCGCTACACTCCCCGACAACGGTGCCAGAAAAGTGTCTTGGTGACCCACAAGTATAGGGGATCTATCATAGTCCTTTCGATAACTAAGAGTGTCGAACCCAATGAGAAGCAGAAGGAAATGATAAGCGGTTTTCAGCATGGTATTCTCTGCAAGTACTGAAATAAGTGGTAACAGATAGTTTTGTGATAAGGTAAATTGTAACGAGCAACAAGTAACAAAAGTAAATAAAGTGCAGCAAGGTGTCCCAATCCTTTTTGTAGCAAAGGAGAAGCCGGAACAGACTCTTATAATAGGAAAAGCGCTCCCGAGGACACATGGGAATATCATCAAGCTAGTTTTCATCACGTTCATATGATTCGCGTTCGATACTTTGATACTTTGATATGTGGGTGGACCGGTGCTTGGGTGCTGTTTGTCGGCATTCTGGGAACGGGGGTCCCCAGACTTGCCTGCCTGCGGCGTGGCTCAAAGGGGGGCCCAGCGTGACCCATGTTCACCAACACAGACCCAAGACCCTCGCGAGGGGCCAAGCCTCGCAGGGCGGACGACGGAGAGCTTCCGGCACGGCCTCATCAGGCTGGCTCGCGAGGAGGCGGAGAGATCAAGGCGGGGTACCTCACGAGGTGTCCGTGACGCAAGCCATGACGACCAAGGGCGCCAGGCGGGTGCCAGCCCGCGCAGTGTCCTCCTTTCCCCTTTGGTGCCAGGGGGGCAAGCGCAGCCGCGGAGTACCGAGGCATCAGGCAAAGGTTGCCATTTCGGTGCAACAAGACCAAGACCAGGAGGAATGCAAGACGGAGGTCACTGTGGAGCCCAAGACGGCGTCACCACCAGAGCTTTGTGCAGGCGAAGACTACTTTTGTCAGGATAGCTGGTACTAGCTGTCCCCTTTCAAATTAGCCCGCCATTGTTGGCTCCCTTCCCGCTCGATATTTGGGAAGAGGACCAGGGCCCCTATAAATAGGACCAGCCACCCGCAGGATGGGGCAACTAGAGGCAGCAAGGTTGAGAGCCAGCGGAGAGGTTAGGGTTTAGAGAAGGGGATCGAAATCCGAGAAAAAGAGAGAGAAGGGTGACTCAACTCCTCCCAACAGTTCATCGCCCCAGCCAAGGACAGACCCTCGTGTGGCTGTTCTTCCTTGTACTGTTCATCATCATGAGCCCAAAAGGATATCCACCACACCACACACTGGAGTAGGGTATTACACCACAACGGTGGCCCGAACCAGTATAAACCCTGTGTCTCTTGTGTTGTTCTTTCCCTAGCTTAGATCCTAGCAAGGCGGAGGGGTGCATGTAGGTACGAGGCGAAATCTCTGCGCGCACCCCAGTGTTCGAACCTCAAGGGTCAGCCGGAACCCGAAATCCGACATTTGGCGCACCAGGTAAGGGTGCGCGGGCGACCAGGCGGGCAACCCAGATCCATGGGCGGCGTGGCCCGCCCGCGCAGAGCCGCTCGCCTCGTGCCCCAGGCAGCTCGCGGTCCGCAGGGTGCTGCGGGCCGCGGGCGACGCGGACAGGCTTCGACAGCTCTCACACTGCGGCAGGCGCGGTCGGCAGCAAGGGCCTCCAATCACGCCGCGAGAGTAGGCGAACTCGAGGGCCGCGCTCATGGTGGCCCGGGTCTGCTGTAGTGCAGACTGCTAGAGGGCGGCCGTGACGTGCTGCTGGAGCGGGTGGCAGAGCTCCTGGGCTTCGCCGCCTCGGGGGCTCACGCCTTCTGCACCCAGCTCCCATCTCAAACCCAGGGCGGCCCGCGCGGAAGCTCCGCGCGCGCCCGCGGGCTCCAAGGCTACTCCAACGCCAGCGAGGCTGTCAGCACCGGACCGGCGGTGGTGCTGCCCCCGCTCCCGGTCCGCAAAGAACAAGGACTCGACGCGACCTGCAGCCCCATTGGACAGCCGCGCTGCCACCCCACGGTAGGCGCGTCAGGCAGGACCGCATGGCACGCGGAGTACTACGGGGTGGCCTTCGGGATGACGGCGCCAGAGGAATACGTGCCTCTCATGATGGACCAAGGACACCCTCACAAGGTCGAACAAGGCTCGCTCCTAAGCCCAAGCTGGGGGACAAGACGCCAGAAGTTGAGCCCTTCCAGGAGTCCCGGGACGGTCCCACTGGGCACGCTGGAGGCAACGATTATCGGGTACCACTAATTCTTCAGCAGGCATACGCTAACCATGGATCGCAGGAGGTGCAGGTCGCCACAGCGAGCAGCTGCCCCGCTCCCACAGTCCCCTACCCCTCGGGAGGAGCACGCAGGGGGTTGCAGGAGAGGGGCCGGGATCCGACATCACCACCACGGCGTTCAGAGCAAGGTGTCCTCAGGAGGTAGGCCCTCCGCTGGGGAGGTGCCTCAGGGCCTGCCCCCGGCGGAGGACCCGTGGTCGTCGGGGGAACCGCTGGCGACCGCTCTACCCCATCGGCAGCATCCTGGTTTCCGGTCGTCGTTGATGGCACTAGAGTGTGGCGCAAGGCGGGGCCCTCATCTGGCGATATGAAGCAAGGCAAGTACTTGTGAAGAAGGCCCAGTGCCTGTGAAGCTCGCCGCCCTGTGACACTCTCACATAATAATGAGTGGGGATGTACACGCCCCGGAGTCTCAGGGGTGCCGGCCTCAGGCCCTGGGGCTCCCTCCCACGCCTAGTGGCAGCACTTAGCTCCGCGCTGGTGAGAAGACGTCCAAGACTAGATTAGGTGCCGGACGCGGCCTTTTGTCTGCTTTCATTGCTTTTCCCTTTGGTTGTCGCTTTCCCCCGCTAGATTCAAGTTGGATTCAAATTTGAGATTTGCGTGTGTTCGGGGAAGGGGTGCTTAGTCTCGTTCGAGCAATTTCTCGCGTTTGGTTACCACTTCGCCTCAGCTGCCTCCCCTCGTGAGCCCCTCGTGAGCCGGGTCAGGCCTAGCTTGTGCGCAGCCCAAACTGCCACCGCCGCGTCCTCTCAGGAGGGTGTTTTACTGCAGATCCTACGGATTCAATCAGGGAACACTCGGGACACCACAACCTCCCGCAGGTCACCTCAGGGCCAGCACGGGACAAAGGTAAACTAGCTGACCAGCGCGTCGCTTAGGCCAACCACTTGGCGCGGGCGCATGGGCAATGTAGCGTCTGCTAATACAATGAACACAAGTTTTACATAAGGGGCTCCCCCTCCAAAATGCTCTCACTCCCATCAGGCCAAAACCTGAGTTCTATTCATGCAGGGTAAGGGAGCAGGAACGATGCACAATCAGTCGGATAAATCCCCCAATGCGTCCTCAGGAGCACCACCCGAGCCGTTGCTGGCGTCACTGAACTCGCCATAGCTGCCCGCGTCACCGCCACGATCATGCCATCGTTGTCCGAAGCGAAGACCCTGATAAGAGCGTCCACATTGTCTTCCACCCAGTGCGCCAGATCGCCTCGGACGGCCTGGGGGACTGGGGCGATGGTGGCGTCGAAATCGAAGTGGGGATCCATGTTCCGGAGATGGCTGAAGACGCGAGAAAAGGCGCGCCCGAGCAGGGGGCGGCTCCTCTCCTCCACCAAGCTGTCAGCCCTGACCGACCGTGCTTCCAGCTGCGCCACCACATCAGTGAAGAACTGAAGATTGCCGGCTTAGTTAACTGTGTGCGGCTCGCCAACGGCCGCCTCGTAGATGTTGCCCAAGGCTGCGTTGGCTCTCTCCCGAAGCGTGGTGAGCATAGGGCCGTGCTCATGCTCCAGGGTCCGTCGCTGACGTATCTCATCCGCATTCTGGCACGCGACGGCCTCGGCCTCCTCCACCCGCTGGCGAAGAAGGAGCACTTCGGCCTGGGAGGTGGTTAACTCACCTTGCGCCACCTCAAGGGCGGCCCGGGAAGCGTCGGCCCGCCGCGTCGCCTCCTCCAGCTTGGCCCTCAAGGCAGTAGTCCTGCCTTCAGCCTCGGTCCGGATCAACCCTAGCTTCTCTTCGAACTTGTGCTCGAGGTTCAAATGGGCCATCGCCACCCGACGTCCGACCTCCTCCAGGACACGGGCTTCCTATGTAGTGACATCATCCTCCGCCTGCGTCACCAAGCGCTCCCTCGTTTCCAGACGCTTGTACTCGTGGGTATGTTCGGCGGCTTCCAGCGTTAGTGCCTCCTCACACTTCTGGAGCTCTGCTGAGTCGCCAAAGGCCACCTTCATCGACGCGAGGGCTGCCTCGCGCAGCTCCACCTGCTCCTCCAATGAGTGGCACCAGGCCAGGAGCTCCCGAGCCCGCTCCTCCTCCGCCTTTCGCCGCCGGTTGGCTTCCCGGGCCTCCTCAGTGGCCCAAGATCGGGCCTCCTGGGAGGCCACCAGCGACGCCTTGGCCTCTGCATCGTCAAGATCGTGCTGACGGCGCGCAAGGGCGATGGCGCCCTCCAGCTCGCGCCTCTCTGTAGCCAGGCACAGGCCCTCGGCCTCAAGGCGCGCGTCTTCATCAGCAAGCTCCTCACCAAGCAGGCTCACCGCGTCAGCCGCCCTTCGAAGGAATCCTTGGCGGAGAGCGCGACGCTCCCGAGCGCGCTCGGGCACGTCTTCCACACCATCATCTGCCCCAAGCAAGCGCCGGGAGCCACGAATCAGCACTCCCCCTCCAGGCTGGGGGCTGGGGGCTGGCACCCTCGCGACGGCCGGGCACGCCGCGCCAGAAGCCCGGCCTGGAGCCAGCCCATCCCTAGGTGAAGAGCGCAGGGAGCGCCTCAGCCAATCGCAGTCCACGACCAGGCGAGAAGCTCAAGGTAGGCTGGCTATGCCCCGAGAAGGCCCGCGAAGGAGGTTCGCTAGGTGCGCAGGGTCACGACACGCCTCGGGACGGTTCGCCTCTTCGACCGCCCTCACCACAAGGGCTCCGCTGCTCGGAGCGCTTGAGGATGGTGGAGGGGGCGAAGCCAAGGGGGACGGCTCCTCAGCTGTCTCCGCGAGCTCGGCTGGAAGGGGCCTGCGGAGCAAGGGTCAGTAAAAGTAACAGAAGGATCGAGAGCTGGGAAAGGAGAAGGCTTACTCGTCAATGGCGAAGTACTTCCTACGCTTCAGCAGGCGACAAGGGTAATCGTCGCCCAGGGCCTCCCTTCTCTTCCAGAGAGCCTCAAAGTCCACGCGGAAACGGCCCAAGAGTTGGGCGCAGGGATCAACCTGCGACGAAGACGGAGCGTCAAGGCGATCTGCGTCAGGGGCACCTGCCTGATGCGCGCTGCCAATCGCCTCGCCGAGAGAAGCAGCAGGAGCCTCAGGGGCCTCAGTCGCAGGTGCTGAGGGTAGCTGCTCGTCACCCTCAGCCTCAGCGGCACGGGCCCTAAGAGTTGCTCCCTCATGAGCAGCGCCCGGCGCTGCCACCCCGCCGGGAGCCCCCTCGGCCTCTGGCGCCTCATGCCTCCCCGCTCTGCCGCATGAGGAAGAGTTGCCTTGGCCGACTGGAAGGGCAGTCACCATCACTGGGTTCTCGCGAGGCCCCTGGAAGCCGGCGGGGCGCGGCCCCCACTCATCAAAGACGGGCATCTGCTTCACCAAATCGCCCCTTTTCTGGCAAAGGTACACCAAGGCCCCTCCTTGCTGGATGCTGTCGGGGTTGGGGTCCCCAGTCAGGGTCAAGAGCGCCGTCCTCAGCACCTTGGGAGCCAGGTCCTCTTCCTGGAGCCTCATACGATCATCGCGCTCACTTAAGGCCCACATCTGGCGGGAGTGGCGTTGGAGAGGAGCAACGCGGCGTAGCAGGAACTCCTTCACCACCTTGGGCGTTGTCACGCCAAGCGACCTCAAGAACGTGAAGCGGTGAAAGACGAAGACGAGCTGGGGGCTCTCAAGTGTCTCCTGGTCCCAGCCCGAATTGGGGACAGCAGACGAGGTTGGCTCCGATAGCAGGGGCTGGGCACCCCTGCGTCCACATACAGCCACCGCTCACGAAACCCAGCCGCGGGAAGGGGGAGCTTGAAGTCAATCCCAGAGGCCGCAGTCTTAGACGCGGCAACGAAGCTCACGCACGCCCAGCATTGGCTAGAGTCGACAAGGCGCAGTGAGAAGAAGTGGCGCAGCAAGGCAACCGAAGGAAGGATGCCCACCATAGCCTCGCAAACAAAGGCGAAGACTGAAAGGAGGGTGATGGATTCAGGACCCAGATGCATCATGTGGATCTGATAGTGGGAAAGCACGGCATTGAAGAAATCAGAAAAGGGAGGAACCAGACCCACCCATAGGGTGTCGGCAAAATACGGGACCTCGGTGACTATCCTGTCAATGGAGAAGTGGGACGCGGGCCAGGCCGTCATCCTCACGCATTCGTTGAAGATAGTGGCCAGAGCCAAGCTGAACTTGCCCAAACCCTTGGCGGGGGCCGCCAACGGCGGCGGGCAAGGCGGAGACATGGGTTTCTTCCCTCTTCCCTTCTTCATCGGAGCCATGGAAATGGGAAGAGGGGGAAGGTCCGAGATTGGGTTGAAAACAGAAAGCTGGAGTTCGAGCGGAGGAAGGACAGAGGGCACTCGAGCAACAGAAAGGGGAACGGCTGTGTACGACTACGAGTCCGCCTAGTGTGGCGCAAAATAAGGAGGGCGTGGCGGAACAGTGCCGCCCACGTCCAATCAACCGCCACGCGGCGCCCAAGGCCGCAGGCTATTAGGGCCCGCGGCGCTTCGCTCTTGCCCTTCCGCCTCCCTGCACGGCCAAGCCCGGGTGCGCCTTGGGCCCGGGGGCTACTTTCAGCGTTTTGGGAACGGGGGTCCCCAGACTTGCCTGCCTGCGGCGTGGCTCAAAGGGGGGCCCAGCGTGGCCCATCTTCACCAACACAGACCCAAGACCCTCGCGAGGGGCCAAGCCTCGCAGGGCGGACGACGGAGAGCTTCCGGCACGGCCTCATCAGGCTGGCTCGCGAGGAGGCGGAGAGATCAAGGCGGGGTACCTCACGAGGTGTCCGTGACGCAAGCCATGACGACCAAGGGCGCCAGGCGGGTGCCAGCCCGCGCAGTGTCCTCCTTTCCCCTTTGGTGCCAGGGGGGCAAGCGCAGCCGCGGAGTACCGAGGCATCAGGCAAAGGTTGCCATTTCGGTGCAACAAGACCAAGACCAGGAGGAATGCAAGACGGAGGTCACTGTGGAGCCCAAGACGGCGTCACCACCAGAGCTTTGTGCAGGCGAAGACTACTTTTGTCAGGATAGCTGGTACTAGCTGTCCCCTTTCAAATTAGCCCGCCATTGTTGGCTCCCTTCCCGCTCGATATTTGGGAAGAGGACCAGGGCCCCTATAAATAGGACCAGCCACCCGCGGGATGGGGCAGCTAGAGGCAGCAAGGTTGAGCGCTAGTGGAGAGGTTAGGGTTTAGAGAAGGGGATCGAAATCCAAGAAAAAGAGAGAGAAGGGCCGGCTGTTTGTGGGTATCCATATCCATGGACCCATGGGCGAAAATGTGCTCCATACCCTTGCCCACCGGGTCGGGTATCCATGAGTATCCAGATCCGTGGATAAAATTGCCATCCCTAATAGGAGAAGATGGACGTCGGAGAGCCACCAGGGGGCCCACGAGGTAGGGGGCGCGCCCTAGGGGGGGGGGCGCCCCCACCCTCGTGAGCAGGGTGTGGGCCCCCTAGCCTTCATCTTTGGCGAGGATTTTTCTTTATTTATTTTAAGATGTTCCATGGAGTTTCAGGACTTTTGGAGTTGCGCAGAATAGGTCTCTAATATTTGCTCCTTTTCCAGCCCAGAATTCCAGCTGCCGGCATTCTCCCTCTTTATGTAAACCTTGTAAAATAAGAGAGAATAGCCATAAGTATTGTGACATAAGTGAAATAACAGACCATAATGCAATAAATATCAATATAAAAGCATGATGCAAAATGGACGTATCAAGAACTCATGAGTGATGCCCACAGTATCAAGATAAGTGTCGAGGCCGGTGTTCTTGAATTTAGTGCCATTGTCACTTCTGATGTACTTGATCTTGACGCCATAGTTGTTCATGGCTCGATTGGCGAAGCATCTGAAGACATCCTACACTTAAGTCTTGTAGAGGATTATATGCACCCATGTATATCTTGAATAATCATCAACAATGATGAAGCCATAGAGACAAGCATGTGTAGTAAGAGTTGAGTAGTGAGTGGGACCGAAGAGGTCCATGCGTAGCAGTTCGAAGGGTTGAGTCGTTATCATGATTGTCTTCGAGGGATTCTTGGCCCTCGTCATCTTTCCATCTTCGCAGGCACCGCATAAGTGATCCTTCTTGAACTTGACGGCCTTGATGCCTATGATATGCTTTTTCTTTGCAAGAGTGTGCAAATTCCTCATGCCAGCATGCCCTAGCCTCCGATGCGAGAGCCAGCATTCTAAAGCTTTTGCAAGAAGACATACGGCAAGTTGTGGTCCTGCTGAGAAATCTATCATGTACAAATCATCTTTCCGATACCCTTCAAAGACTAGAGACTTTTCAGATTCCATTAGAACAAGGCAACGATATTTTCCAAACATCACAATCATGTTTAAATCGCAAAGCATTGAGACAGACATTAAGTTGAAACCAAGGGATTCAACAAGCATCACTTTATCCATGTGCCGATCCCTTGAGATTGCAACTCTACCTAGACCCAATACCTTGCTTTTACCAGTATCAGCAAATGTGATGTGACTCTTGTCAGATGGACGTAAGGTTGAGTCCATGAGAAGACTTAGTTCGCCAGTCATGTGATTAGTACATCCACTATCAATAATCCATTCTGAAGCCGCTGGAGTCGTACCCTACAGTACAGTTAGGGGGATAGGCTTCACGAAGAGCAATGTGAAGCATAAACATTTGACGAGCAAGTGGATTATGAAAGCTTAGATCGAGGTTAGGACTGATAGGACAAGTAGCAAGCGACGCAGGAACAAAATACATAATAAGACAATTTGGGCATTTGATCTTGCGCCCTGCTAGATATTTTAGGTCTCCAGCAATAGCTTCAGACGTCTTTGATTTTCGGCTGGAGACCTTTCCCTGCAAAAGATAGTTAAGCTTTCTTAGCCACCCACATCTTCAAGGGTGACTTCGAAGCAATGAGTCTTAGCGCAACATCTGAGAACTTTGTCTCTGGAGCCCTGGCAAACCGTCTTGCAGTAGGGATATAGTATTCATAAGAGTAAGCAGAGTAGTTCTGGGTCTTATGAACATGGCGGTTCGATGAAACACGCTCATTTTCATAGGCCTGAGTATGGTTTCCCTGCAAAACATTTGCGTTAGTGTGACTCAGGTGAGTCCTCTGTCTATATGAAGTCTTTGGACCATATGAAGCTTGTGGTCTGGGGTACGTCTTCTTCCTTTGTGGTGTCATGACGACATTCACAGGAAGATTCTCCAGACATTTTTTCGCCACCCAGACTTTCTTCATAGGTGGCCCATTCCTGCAGTTAGTACCAATATACCTGGCAAACACTTCACCATTCTGATTCTTAAACAGTTTATAGTTTGCATCAAAGGATTCATCAATAACAATGGGATTAGCACAAGTGAAGCCAGATAGGGTGGATGGATCCACTGAAGGTTCCTTTGCAGCAACCCATGTGGTTTTGGCGTACTGCTCAGGTTTCCAGGAAGAGCCATCGGCATTCATTTTCCTTTCGAACCCAACACCCTCTTTCCTAGGGTTTCGGTTCAGAATCTGCCTTTTGAGGACATCACATAATGTCTGATGCCCTTTGAGACTTTGAACACCCCTATTTCAAGCAATGTCTTCAACCTAGCATTTTCATCAGCAATAGCAGTGGCATCCTCAGCAGAGGGGTTAGTTACCACATCAGCAGTTGAAGATATTGCAACAGTAGCAGCAGTAGAACATTCAGCCACAGCAGTAGTGTTATCATGCTCAATGCATTTAAGACATGGTGGTTCGAATCCTTATTGAGCGGGACTGATCTGTTTGGTGCGAAGTGACTCGTTTTCCTTTTGAAGATCTTCATGAGCTGCCCTCAATTTCTCAAGTTCTTGCTTCCTTTGAAGATAATCATAGGAAAGTTTTTCATGAGTTGTTGAGAGCGTTTCATGACGACTTTCAAGTTCCTCATACTTAACATGAAGATTTTTTATGTCTTCAATTAAGGACTGAGATCGAATCATTTCAGCGTCCAACAGGTCATCGCTTTTGTCTAATAGTTTTTGAATATGTTCCATAGCTTTCTGTTGTTCAGTTTCAATTTTAGCAAGTGTTTTGTAGCTGGGTTTGGAACCACACAATTAGAGTCATCTTCACTTGATGTTTGATAGTGAGTGGCGCGTGAGTTTACCTTGGCACCGCGTGCCATGAAGCAGTAGGTGGGAGCGGAGTTGTCCTTGTCATTAGCATCGGCGTCGGCGACGAAGTCATTGTCTTTAGTATTGAAGATGGACTTGGCAACGTAGATTGTAGCCAGACTTGCAACGCCAGAATCGGACTCCTCCTCAGACTCCACCTCTGCCTCCTCAGAAGCAGACTCCTCCTCTGAATCCATTTCCTTGCCGACAAACGCGCGGGCCTTGCCAGATGAGCTCTTCTTGTGTGATGACGACCCTAAGGAAGACATGGAAGAAGACTTTGAGTATTTCTTCTTCTTCTTGTCGTCTGAATCATATTCCTTGCTCTTCTTCTTGTTGTTGTTCTCATTGTCCCACTGTGGACACTCGGAGATGTGGTGACCAGGTTTCTTGCACTTGTGGCATGTTCTCTTCTTGTAGTCATGAGAAGAAGCTTCATCATTCCTTGAGCTGGATCGTGAAGACTTTCTGAAGTCTTTCTTCTTGGTGAATCTCTGGAACTTCTTCACAAGCATAGCAAGCTCCTTTCCAATGTCTTCAGGATCATCACAATTGCAGTCAGATTCTTCTTCAGATGAGGAAACAACTTTTGCCTTCAAGGCGCGAGTTCGGCCATAGTTGGGACCGTAGATGTCCCTTTTCTCAAAGAGCTAAAATTCATGTGTGTTGAGACTTTCAAGTATGTCAGACGGATGGAGTGCCTTCAAGTCAGGATGTTCTTGAATCATCAGGGCTAGGGTGTCAAACGAGGTGTCAAGTGATCTCAAGAGTGTCTTGACGATTTCATGCTTGGTGATCTCAGTAGCGCCGAGAGCTCGAAGCTCATTTGTGATGTCAGTGAGGCGGTCAAACGTGAGCTGAACATTCTCATTATCGTTTCTCTTGAAGCGGTTGAAGAGCTTGCGAAGGACACTGATCCTTTGATCTCTCTGGGTTGAGACGCCTTCGTTGACCTTGTAGAGCCAGTCCCAGACTAGCTTGGATGTTTCTAGAGCACTCACACAGCCATATTGTCCTTTGGTCAGATGACCACAGATGATGTTCTTGGCAGTGGAATCCAGTTGAACGAACTTCTTGACATCAGCAGCGGTGACACCTTCTCCAGCGGCTTTGAGTCTTACTCAATTTCACACCTTGTAACACAGGTAAGAACTCTTTCTTTGACTGTTCCATTTTGAACTACTTCAAAATCTTGTCAAGGTATGTATTCATTGAAAAAACTTATCAAGCGTCTTGATCTATCTCTATAGATCTTGATGCTCAATATGTAAGTAGCTTCACCGAGGTCTTTATTTGAAGAACTCCTTTCAAATACTCCTTTATGCTTTCCAGAAAATTCTACAATATTTCCGATCAACAATATGTCATTCACATATATTTATCAGAAATGTTGTAGTGCTCCCATTCACTTTCTTGTAAATACAGGCTTCACCACAAGTCTGTATAAAACTATATGATTTCATCAACTCATCAAAGCGTATATTCCAAGTCTGAGATGCTTGCACCAGTCCATAGATGGATCACTGGAGCTTGCACATTTTTTAGCACCTTTACGATCGACAAAACCTTCTGGTTGCATCATATACAACTCTTCTTTAAGAAATCCATTAAGGAATGTAGTTTTGACATCCATTTGCCAGATTTCATAAAATGTGGTAATTTTCTAACATGATTCGGACAGACTTAAGCATCGCTATGAGTGAGAAAATCTCACCGTAGTCAACACCTTGAACTTTGTCAAAACCTTTTTCGACAAGTCTAGCTTTGTATATAGTAACACTACTATCAGCGTCTGTTTTCCTCTTGAACATCCATTTATTTTCTATGGCTTGCGGATCATCGGGCAAGTCAACCAAAGTCCACACTTTGTTCTCATACATGGATCCTATCTCAGATTTTATGGCCTCAAGCCATTTCGCGGAATCTGGGCTCATCATCGCTTCCTCATAGTTCGTAGGTTCGTCATGGTCAATTAACATGACCTCCAGACCAGGATTACCATACCACTCTGGTGCGGATCTCACTCTGGTTGACCTACGAGGTTCGGTAGTAACTTGATCTGAAGTTACATGATCAACATCATTAGCTTCTTCACTAATTGGTGTAGGAGTCACAGAAACAGATTTCTATGATGAACTACTTTCCAATAAGGGAGCAGGTACAGTTACCTCATCAAGTTCTACTTTCCTCCCACTCACTTCTTTTGAGAGAAACTCCTTGTCTAGAAAGGATCCATTCTCAGCAACAAATATCTTGCCTTCGGATCTATGATAGAAGGTGTACCCAACAGTTACTTTCGGGTATCCTATGAAGACGCACATCTTCGACTTGGGTTTGAGCTTATCAAGATGAAACTTTTTCACATAAGCATCGCAACCCCAAACTTTAATAAACGACAGCTTAGGTTTCTTGCTAAACAACAGTTCATACGCTGTTGTCTCAACGGATTTAGATGGTGCCCTTTTTAATGTGAATGCAGCTGTCTCTAATGCATAACCCCAAAACGATAGTGGTAAATCGGTAAGAGACATCATAGATTGCACTATATCAAATAAAGTACGGTTATGAAGTTCGGACACACCATTACGCTGTGGTGTTCTAGGTGGCATGAGTTTGTGAAACTATTCCACATTGTTTTAATTGAAGACCAAACTTGTAACTCAAATATTCGCTACGGTCAGATCGTATAAACTTTATTTTCTTGTTTTATGATTTTCCACTTCACTCTGAAATTCTTTAAACTTTTCAAATGTTTCAGACTTATGTTTCTTCAAGTAGATATACCCATATCTGCTCAAATCATCTGTGAAGGTTAGAAAATAATGATACCCGCCGCGAGCCTCAACACTCATCGGACCTCATACATCAGTATGTATTATATCTAATAAGTCAGTTGCTCGCTCCATTGTTCTGGAGAACGGAGTCTTAGTCATCTTTGCCCATGAGGCATGGTTCGCAAGCATCAATTGATTTATAATCAAGTGATTCCAAAAGCCCATCAACATGGATTTTCTTCATGCACTTTATACCAATATGACCTAAACGGCAGTGCCACAAATAAGTTGCACTATCATTATTAACTTTGCATCTTTTGCCTTCAATATTATGAATATGTGTATCACTATGATCGAGATTCAACAAACCATTTTCATTGGGTGTATAACCATAGAAGGTTTTATTCATGTAAACAGAATAACAATTATTCTCTAACTTAAATGAATAACCATATTGCAATAAACATGATCAAATCATATTCAAGCTCAACGCAAACAGCAAATAACACTTATTTACACTACAAAAAAATACACTTCCGTGATGATACGTGTTTGTCATAGTAGGTTGCATTTTCTGTCATGCATGTACATCCATGACAAATTTATGACAGAATCAAGATAGTCATACCTGTGCTATCGTAGAAGTGTTCCATGACATTACCAAAATTATCATCATGGAAGTGTCCACTTCCATGACGATAAATCGCGCGTCACAGAAGTGCTTTCGTCAAGGGTGAACGACATGTGACATCCACCGTAACGAAACACCGTTAAGCTATTGTGTCGGGTTTTGGATCCGATAACCCATTAACAGACCCAACCAATGGGGATTTTCCACGTGTAAAATCATCATTGGCTGGAGGAAACACGTGTCGGCTCATCGTTGGGACAGATGTCAACCACTCATTGGACGGAAGGCGCCTATGATACGTCGACACGTAGCACGGCCCAATAGAGGCCCATTCCTGTGAAAAGGCCAGCCCGTTTGACTTGGTCAAAAGCTGGCGGGCCGGCCCATGGAAAGCCTGCTAACGGCCTGTTCGAATATAGCCCATTTACAGCCTGCTAACCCAATGCCCATTACGCCCTATCCGAATTAGGCCCAGTAGCGTCATCTGGGCCATCCAGTATGATTCCAACCCATTTTCACTTCTGGCGCATGTATGGCCCATGGCGTCTTTCAGCCCATATGAGGCCCTATGTAACTCTTGGCCTATTAACGGCCCGTGGTGAAACTGGCCCGTAATGAACAGTGTATCACTTTACACCCATTAACGGCCCATGGTGAAACTGGCCCGTAATGAACAGTGTATCACTTTATACCCATTAACGACTCGTTATTCCATTGGGCCGTTTCCAGCCCATGTTATCTTTCGGCCTTCTCGGAGCCCATTTATTCTTGGGCTCATTTCCAGCATTCGTTTACTTACGGACCATTACTGTTATTTTTTGCTTGTGGGCCAAATTCAGCCCGTGGTTACAGTCGGCCCATTTGTGGTCCGTTAATACGTTGGGCCGTTTTCATAGCGTCATCAAATACGGCCTATTAACGATGGCCCGTTATGGTCGGCCCATGAACGGATGATTCCAACTCTAGCCCGTTTATGGCCATAATGCGGTCTGTTTGGCCCATGTTTGGCCAATCGATCATACGACCCGTATAAGGCCCATTGATGATACAACCCGCAGAAGGCCCATTGTTTCTACGGCCCATAGAAGGCCCATTGTTTCTACGGCCCGTAGAAGGCCCACTGTTTCTACGGCTAGTAGGAGGCCCAGTGTCACTACAGTAAATATTAGCCCATGGTTATTGTGGCCTAGTTTTAAAAAATAGCTTATTGCAGCCGCTAGCTAACTGCGGAAAAAGAACTGCAATGACTACAAGCAAACAAATAAACAAGACAACAAGGAAATAAATAAGCAAGCAACTAACGCTAGGCTATCACGGCTATTACACATATTACATCCACTGGGCATCAAAGTTCGCCACTAGTGTAAATATAGGGAACAAATCAGCATATCATATACACTGGTTGTCAAAGTTGGCGACCAGCACAAATAAACGCCGCAGCAAAACAAATCCAAAACTGAAACCACTTCAGAAGATCTCAAGAAACAATATCCTGGGTACCCATAATGCTGGCAAGATGCTTAGCAAGCTTATTAACTTTCTCTTGTTTGGCGCTTAAATCCTCTAGCGCTTGCTGTTGCACCAGAAAATATGCATCTGAATTCTGCAGGGACTTCCTTAGTCCTTCAGCTTCCTGTCGCAGCACATCTGATCGATGTCTTTCAACTTGAAGTTGAGACTCAATAAGACGAACTGATTCAGGCAGCAAGTTCGAAGAGCTTGTGCCAGCAGTAGTGGCCAGTAACTCTAACACTACATCAAGACAGGACTTTTGGGTTCCCTCACTGTCGTCAAGATAGTTTTTATCAGCTTTCTTGGAGACCAACAGGGATGTCTCACTATCTTGAATCTTATCTGCATTACTTCCTTTACCATTGGATAACGCGGTACTGTTCTCCAATATTTTGTCCGCATTCTAAAAGAGAAACAAGCAGACACATCACATGTTTACCATGTTGTATATGAAACTCATTTTGGTAAATGAGTTCAGTAGTAAAGTGGACAGGATAACAGAATGAAACAAACATATATCTATGTACCATGGTCACTTTATGGTCTATATCATTCTAGTTTTTGTTGCCAAATCAAGATAGAGACACAGTTCAAATAATATTTGTTCAAGACAAAGCAGAATAGACAGAATATAAGTGTGGATAACTATAGAGCAATAACAACACTTGTAATGTGCATGACATGAGAACATAACTGTTTATTCAATTGAAACCGAAATCAACATAGAGCAGGTTACAAGAGCAAACCAGTTAAAGAAACAGGTTTAAAACATACCTGTTGCGCCATTGGAGTTTCAATTCCATCCTTCAAATTTGAAAATAGTTGGTATGAGTAAATACAGTCATGCAAGAGCAAAGGAGTATGAACCATAGCTATAGAACCTAACCTAAGAACAAATCTTCTTCTCCTTTAAGCGTTGAGTTGGGATTCAGAGTGGTGGTCCTCGTGCTTTGGGCACTACAGTTCCCTTACTAACTGCTCGTGTTTGGGTGCTCTGTGGTGGAGACGGTGTTGTGTCAATTGGAACTGGGTTACTATCTGTCGGGGTTGGGGTTAGAAGGGGTGTAGCTAGTTCTCTGTCCAACTAGGTAGGGGTACAATCTGCGAGAGTCTGGGTTATGTGTGGTGGATCTGGTCCTTGGGCAAGTACAACCGTGGTTCTATCTGCATCAACTGGTAGCACTATCTTTTCTGAAGACCGTGTTGTTACTCCCTTAGATACTGCCATCACGCTCTCCAATTCAAATGGTTGATAAACAAGAAAAGTAATTGAAAGTATAGACATTGTATGATAGACAGGTGCAATGGATAGTGGGGAATAAAAGAGGGCATGAAATAATTCATATTTATGTTGTCTAACCAAACAGGATAGCATGACACAATTTCACACATATGATGGCTAACTAAACAGGATAGCATGACACAATTTCACATTATGATGGCTAACTAAAAAAGATGGAAAGACATAGTTCAAAATATGAGACTATGTAAACAGGATGACATGACATAACTATATAATGTGTTTATTAAATAGGTTGGCATGCCATAATTCACATACATTCATGGATAGAATGCCATAATTCAAAATATGATGACTGTAAACACTAAATAAGATGAGATGATATAACTATATGATGTATTTATTAAATGGGTTGCCATGCCATAATTCAGATAGATGATGTGTATGTACTATGTAAACATGATGGCATGATATAATTCAAATATATGATTTATATAGTAAGCAAGTAAGCAGATGGCAATCCATATATGATGTAAAAACTAAGCAATGCAAGACAACATGCATGACATGGGTAATATAACCCTGCCAACTTTGAGCATAGACCTCAGGGGGGAAATAGGACTGGTCATCAGTCTCTGAATCCTCCTGTGAGGAGCTCTTTGTAACCAGCAAGATGTCTGCTTCAGTAGGTAGCATTGTCTGCTCTGAATACCTTGTTTTCACTCCAGATACTTCCATCACCGCTTCAAATGGCTGATGCACAGGAAGAGTAGTTGAATATACAAACGTTGTCGACAAATGGAACACGTAATACAAAAAAATGATAGCATGATATAATTCACATACATGATGATTGGCTAAACAGCATGGCATTGCATAATTCACATATATAATGCCTTTGCAATAAGATAGCATTGTATAATTCACATATATAATGTCTTGCAACAATATGGCAATGCATAATTCACATATATGGTAATTAGACACTGAACAGGTGGCATTCACACAAAGCATGTCTAAACTAATCAAATGACATAGCAATGCGAGACACCATACACACGATATGAGCAACATAACCCTGCCAAGTTAGATCATACACCTCGGGGGCGGGATAGGACTGGTCATCTGTCTCTGAATCCTCTTCTGAGGAGCTATCCATAACCAGCGAGATATGCGCTTCGTGAGATAGCATAGTCTGCTCTGAAGACATTGTTTTCACTCCAGAATTTGCCATCACCGTGTCAAATGGCTGATGCACACGAAGAGCAGTTGAATGTAATAACATTGTTGACAAATGTAATATGTAACGAAAAAAAGGATGGCCTAATATAATTTACATATAAGATGACTGGCTAAGCAGGATGGCATTGCAAAATTCACATATATGATGCCTGGCTAAACAAGATGGCGTTGCATAATTCACATAAACGATGAATAAACAAAACAGATGGCATTCACACAAAGGATATCTAAACTAAGCGGATGACATATTTGATGTATAAAGTAAGCAATGCAAGACACCATATGCATGATATAACCAACATCAGCATGCCAAGTTAGAGCGAAGACCTCAGCGGGTAAATAGGAGTTGTCTTCTCCTTCTGAATCCCCCTCAGAATAGATATCTTCCTCTCGATTACAATCCAAAATGTGTGGAGGGGGGCTGCCTTTGCGCCTACCATGGAGCGACGTCTCCATGAAATTTTATTGCCACGCAAGGCTCATCTCTTTTGCTCTACATGTTCAGTTCCATTGTTTACAATAACTGTCATGCATAGGAATAAAACATAGTGAGATTATGAAAGGAGTGCATGCAGAAATCCAGAGTGATCATAGCAACCTGTGGATAGACCCAAAACCAATAATAGCAGGCAGATAATGGCTTCAGTTAAAAAATACAGATAATGGCTTCTTTACTGTTTGTTTCCCACCCAACATGAAACTCATAGTAGACACCGGAGATTAACCATATAGTAGATAGATACTATTGATAGCGGCCCCGATATGTACCCCACCACCATTTAAAAACTCAAGTTGACCATTAGTTTGGAGCTGACTCAGAGTCTAATCGGTGAATAGGACGATAAAGTAGCATGTAATATTAAGCGATGCATAACGTAAGCAGACACGAAAGAGTGCGACCTCTCTTGCGGACCCATGTAGTCCTCAAGGTCATCTGCTCGGTTGATGATGGTAGTGCAGTTTTCATGGCTGCCAGCAGCGGGGAAGAAGATCTGAGGCGGCAAAAGACAGTCTGGATGCTGGATCCCTGCTGTGCTGGACCCTTCTGTCATTCGAGCAGCTGAGCTGGGGTGGACGACGGCGCAGCAAGAGCGGGACAAACCACACAAGGTTTTCTTTGACAACTATCTGTAAGAGAAGTAATTCTGTAAGGGCTCGTTTGAATTGGAGGATTCCAACAATGCAGGGATAGGAAATAGACAGGAATAGGATATGAATGCACGTGCAAAACAGAGAATTTAAAAACACATGATTTCTGCCAATCTGGGTGTTTGATTTACAACAATTGGAAGATCACAGGATGCAAAGAAGCATGGTGAGATTAAGTCAAACCACAAGAAAATGTATGGTTATAATGCTATTATGCTACTATCTCTTAGTCGTGTGCTTCATGAATAGGAATTTGAAAAGGAGGACAAGTGAAAATTAAAATTCCTATGTTTTTTCTTTCAAGGAGACACTAAAGGTACAAATAAGTGTGCTAAGTGGACAATATATATAACATGTAGAGTAAAAAAGAGATGCAACAAGTGTACAACCTCTTTGGCAAAGCCATGTCGATCTCAGCGTGATTGGGTTGGCCGGTGAGGATGCTCCGGCTGACTTGGCTGTCGGAGGAGGGGAAGAAGATCTTAGGCATCTGGATATGGAGCCCGAGGTACTGCTCCGCTTTGATGGAGGGTTTCGTCGTTGGAGTAGCTCCGGTGAGTTGCACGACGCCGAGGCTGAAGCAGGACAAGAGAGACAACGAACAACGTTAACCTGAGTGGAATTCTAATAGCATCTCCAATACATGACGTAAAATACATAAACACAAAGTGCTAGATGTAAAATACATCAGCAACTCATCTCTGAACTTCATTGTCGAAACTGAATTTAACTGTCGAAACTGAACTTAACTGTCAAAACTGAACTTAATTGTCGAAACTGAATTTTGTTGTCGAAACTGAATTTTGCTGTCAAAACTGAACGCACTAGCAAGGTGAGGCTACACATCGATCGACTGACTTTTTCATCTCTGGTCAGTCGATTTTGCAGCCGTTGGATACGAAATCAAGGGCCTGCGGTTCATCTTCAACCTCCACCCCCTGAGCCGGCCAAACAGCAGCCCCCCGCCGCCCGCGACCGGTGGTGCGCCGCCCCGCCCGCCCCGAAAACACTCCCCACCGCCGGTCCGCCGCTGCCCCGGCCATCCCTCTAGGCCCCCTCATGCCGAGCTTTTTCTCCGGTGATCCCCACGCCACCGCCCCGCCAACGCCTCGCCACCGCCGGCGACCACCAACCCCATCCTGAACCCTAAGATAGATAGTGGGGTACCTCTCCGGCGAGCCCCCCTCCCGCTGCGGCTGGTTCTTCCTTCATCCCGGCGGCATCGGAGTGAAGTGTAGCTAAATCGGAGCAGCATCGCAAGCAAGAGAAAGAGCGAGAGCAGCAGTGCGAGCAAGAGCAATAGAAAGAGCAGGCCAGGCAGGGGACCGAGAGAAAGAGCAGAGCAGCAGGGCAAGCGAGAGCTAAAGCAGCAGCAGGTCCTACTGATGTGGACGTCGCCGCCGAGGGAGCAGCGCTGTGGAGGAAGTGGCCGGCGACGCCGCCGTGGATGGAGCCGCACCATGTCGGCTCGGGACCGAGCGTCGGCAGCACCGTGAGATTGAATCAAGAATAAAATGCGGCGATTAGTGTACAACCTCTTTAGTGGCGCCGATTAGGCTGCAGCTTCATCCGAGGAAACGGTGATGATGATGCTCTTCCGGTGGTGCAGGTGAAGACAGCGGTGTGGGAATGGAGGTGGCGTGAAAGACGAGGGGAACGTCGAGGCAGCTCCTTGGAGGTGGAGGACGGGGTGACTGAACAGGCGGGACGATGAGATCGACGACGGATCCTCATCCGGTACGGTGGATGAGGGACATCGAGGTGTTGCTGTGGACGATGTCGTCAGAGAAGAGGCTTCGGCTGGGTGGCGGACGGAGCAGGGTGTGTGGTTTCATTGCGGGTTTTCACAGCCTCAGCGTATGAATGGGTGGGCGGATGGGATGACAGTGGGGAACCATGGCTTAGAGATGCGCTTGTCCGAAATGTGGGGTAAGTGACAAAAGTACCCCCACCGATTTGAGGCGGTTCTTTCGGTTCAGGGGCACCATGGGCATTTCGTGTGTCGGGATTTCACAGGAGGTGGGAGTTTTTGTGCGTGTTGTAATTTCGGAATAGCAAGGCGCGGGTTCAGATGGAGGGAGTTGTCGGAGCACAACGAGACAAAGATATATCTTAAATATTTCGGCTAACAAGGCGCGGGTTGAAATATCCGGACAAGCCTAACGTGTACTGTACCAAATCAATGCGCCCTACAAATGTCATTCAAAACTGCTCTCGGCGCGGCATGGTCAACGTGGTCAAGGAACGACTTCCATCAGACGTGGACTATACATGGAGAGGCTGATAGCTGGGTCCACGGCGGTGGCAAGGAAGTGCCTCCTTATTACACGGAAAATAATGATTCCTCCACCTGACAGCAGGGACCCACCGGACGGGCCACCAGTATTTTGCGAAAAAAATCGTTTCCCCCTGACTGCTAGGACCCACGGACGGGCCACCGTATTTCACGAAAAAACGTCCCCCCCCCCCCCCCGCTGTCAGCTCGGACCTACCGGAAGTGCCTCCTTATTACGCAGAAAAAAATGAATACTCCCCCGGCTAGCTGGGACCCACCTTGCTGGGAGGCTGACTTGTGGGCCTAGTAAGTTGACGGGGACGAAGGGCTTTGTCAACTTAGTAAATATGAACGATTCTAGCTCTAGTGACCGTATGATGTCCATCCAACGGCCGTAGTGCTTCTTCAACCTCTGGTATTCTTGCTCCAGCCGCCCACAGCAGCGCCGGTCGTGCCGCATGCTCGTGCCTCCTGTGGCCGGCTATGCTGCCGCAGAGGCCTCACCGCCCCCTACTATTCCCACCGCTGGCCAGGCCCTGCGGCGACGGCAGCCTCACACCGCAGCCGAACCAGTGAACCCTCGTAGTCCTCTCCGCGCGGGCTTCCACTGCAGCGTCGTCCCCTTCCTAGGCCTCGCCGTCGTCCATCGCCGTGGTTCTCTCCACGCGGTGTGGTCAACATGGTCAAGGAACGACTTCCATCGGAAGAGTACTGTACATGGAGAGGCTGACAGTTGGGTCCATGGCCACAGCCCAGTTTTTTTTGTGATTTGCCAAGTAAGTCGCTTTGTCAGGCCTGTTGGGCTGCAAATCTTTCAAGACGAGGAGAGCTTTCATTCGGCTGGCCGAGAAAATGGCCCATCATTAATGAGAAATGGGTCATACATTTTTAAAACACATCAAACCGGCAATTAGTTTCAAATATCTTTTTTTTCATTTCAAGATTTTAAATTACATTAATTTTTATGCATGGAGAATTTGTTGGATTTTATATTGATATACATTTATTTTTAAAATCAGTTTGAATGTGAGTCGAAATTTCGGGATTAAAAACAGTTCGGACCGCACCGAAATATGCAAAATTTCGTATAATTTTTTAACCGTTGCCACGATATGGGCTGTAATGCTAACAAAAAGAATATGGGCTCCAAAAAACCTTAAGAATTAGCAAATGGGTTGTAAATTATTAGAAATAATGGAAAATGGGTTGTATGCTGTTTTCCACAGATTTAAGGCTTTCCTAAAAAAAGGTTGACGCACAAGCACTGACTGTTGGATGTCCATCCAACGGCCGTCGTGCTTCTTCAATCTCTGTTCTTCCTGCTCCAACCGCTCAAACAAGCGCCGACGGGACTGCTTGCTCCCTCCTCCTCGCGGCCGGCTGTGCTGCCGCGTAGGCCTCACCGCCCGACCGTTCTCCCATCGCTGGCCTAGCCATCCCTCTACTCACCCACACCTGCTGTTATTCTCCGGCGACGGCAGACGAACCAGCAAACCCTCGTACAGTCGTACTCCCCTCCGCGTGGGAAACTACTGCCGAGTCTTCCCTGCCTCTGTGTCGTCCCCTTCCTAGGCCTCGGCGTCTTCCATCGCCCTGGTGCTCTCGGCGCGGCGTGGTCAATGTGGTCAAGGAACGACTTCCATCGGACGTGGACTATACGTGGAGAGGCTGACAGCTGGGTCCACGGCCGTAGCAAGGAAGTGCCTCCTTATTATGCGGAAAATAATGATTCCTCCACCTGATAGGTGGGACCCACCGGACGGGCCACTGTATTTCGCGAAAAAAACGTTCCCCCCTGACTGGTGGGACCCACCAGATACATCTTCGCATGCAAGGAAGTGCGTCCGGGCAAAAAAAAACGATTCGCCCCCTGACTGCTGGGATCTACCAGCTACATCTTCGCAGGCAAGGAAGTGCCTGACAGTCGGGACACACCTGGTCGAAGCATACGTAGCGTTGTCATTCTGGTCGCGAATGTGTACGTACATACTGGTCGATGTAGAGGCGCGCACGTGTCGTAGTAGAGGCACGCACATAGCATGTATACGTACGTACAGCGGCCAGGGTGCAAGAAAGAAAATACGGCCACGTATGTGTACATACGGGCGGGGTCTCGAATGCCTAATCGCGCATACGTACGGCCAGGGCTCGTGTACATGGCTGGGTCAGAACGGAGAAAAAGCGTCGTCGTTGTGTTCATGGGGAGGCAACGGAATGCGTCGTGTTCATGGGGAGGCAACAGAATGCGTCGTGTTCATGGGGAGGCAATGGAATGCGTGGGAGCCAACCGGCTGGGTCGGAACGAAATGCGTGGTCATGTTCATCGAGAGGGCTTGAACGGAACAGGCGATGGAAACGAGGCCTAGCGTACCGGAAAACGGAGGAAACGGCCTTGTGTTCGACCGGCCATGTTCGAAACGGGATCCTGTTCATCAGGAGGGGTTTGGCGTACCGCAAAACGGAGGAAACGGACCTCCTTCGGTCGAAACGGGGGTCCTGTTGATCGGGAGGGGTGTGGCGTACCGCAAAACGGACGAAACGGACTTGTGTTGGAGCGCTACGATCAAAACAGGGTCTTGTTTATCGGGAGGGGTGTGGCGTACCACAAAACGGGACTCCACGGGATACTGTTCATCTCCACCGTCGACCCCCTCCAGCCTCCACGAGCTACTGTTCATCCACCGTCGACCTCCTCCAGTCTCCACCTGCGACTGTTCATCCACGGGCTCCTGTTCATCCAGCCTCCACCGCGCGCTACTCCACCGGCTACTGTTCAACCAGCCCTCTCCACGGGCTCCTGTTCAACCACCCCTCCATGGGCTACTGTTCATCCTGCCCTCCACCGTCTACTGTTCATCCTGCCCTCCACGGGGTGGTCCTGTTCATCCAGCCATCCACGGGGTCCTGTTCATC
The DNA here is from genome assembly GCA_034509565.1 of Triticum monococcum. NCBI lineage: Eukaryota > Viridiplantae > Streptophyta > Magnoliopsida > Poales > Poaceae > Triticum > Triticum monococcum. Next base: position 114,190,740 of record CM067843.1, read on the forward strand.
CAGCCCCAACCGGCTCGATCGATCGGGGTCCTGTTCATCCAGAGGCAACACCACGGGGTCCTGTTCATCCACCCCCACCGAGAATTGTTCATCCAACCCCCCCCCCCCCCGCCCCCCCCACAATGCTCACTGTTCATCCAGAGGCAGCATCGATCGGCTTCAGTTAGCGGCAGTAGCGAAGGAATTGCTCGATCGGGTTCAGTTAACAGCCATCGATCGATTGCTTGGGTTCGGTAACGCGTAGCCTGCAGTGCAATCGCTCGGGTTCAGTTAGAGCCCAACGCCTCGCTCGGGTTCAGTTAGAGCCAACGCCTCGCACACATGAGCGTACGTGTACGAGAGAAAGGCGCATCACTCGGCCCCCGACCTCCCACCGTAACCGGGAACTCCCCGAAATTTTCCTCGTTCTCGCTTCTACCATGGTTTTTTTCGTCATGGACGGCCCAAAGAATGTCATGCAGCTGCGTCTCCGGCCCGCCCAGGACGAAAATCCCATTTTCTGTCATGATTTTTTGTCATAGAAGTAGGAGCCCACCACATCTGTGATGATACCAGGTTTTGTCACAATTATCGTCATAGAAGTGTCATATGTATGACAGAAAGAAATTCGTTTGGCCCAAAATGTCATGGATGTGTCTTTTTTTTGTAGTGTTAGGTTCAAAACTAATCCCGAAAGTATAGGGAGTGTACGATGATGATCATATCATTCTTGGAACTACTTCCAACACACATCATTACTTCACCCTTAACTAGTCTTTGTTCATTCTGCAACTCCCGTATCAAGTTACTACTCTTAGCAACTAAACTAGTATCGAATACCGAGGGGTTGCTATAAATACTAGTAAAGTACACATCAATAACATGTATATCCAATATAACTTTGTTCACTTTGCCATCCTTCTTATCCGCCAAATACTTGGGCCAGTTCCGCTTCCAGTGACTAGCCCCTTTGCAGTAAAAGCACTTAGTCTCAGGAATAGGTCCAGACTTGAGCTTCTTCACTTGAGCAGCAACTTGCTTCCCGCTCTTCTTGAAGTTCCCCTTCTTCCCTTTGCCCTTTTCTTGAAACTAGTGGTCTTGTCAATCATCAACACTTGATGTTTTTCTTGATTTCTACCTTCGTTGATTTCAGCATCACGAAGAGCTTGGGAATCATTTCCGTTATCCCTTGCATATTATAGTTTATCACGAAGTTCCAGTAACTTGGTGATAGTGACTAGAGAACTCTGTCAATCACTATCTTATCTGGAAGATTAACTCCCACTTGATTCAAGTTATTATAGTACTCAGACATTCTGAGCACATGCTCACTAGCTGAGCTATTCTCCTCCATCTTGTAGGCAAAGTGCTTGTCAAAGGTCTCATACCTTTCGACATGGGCATGAGTCTGAAATACTAATTTCAACTCTTGGAACATCTCATATGCTCCATGGCGTTCAAAATGTCCTTGAAGCCCCGATTCTAAGCCGTAAAGCATGGTGCACTAAACTATCAAGTAGTCATCATATCGACCTCGCCAAACGTTCATAACATCTGTATCTGCTCCTGCAATGGGTCTGTCACCTAGTGGTGCATGAAGGAGATAATTCTTCTATGTAGCAATGAGGATAATCCTCAGATCACGGATCCAATCTGCATCATTGCTACTAACATCTTTCAACTTAGTTTTTCTCTAGGAACATATCAAAAATAAACGGGGAGCTACATCATGAGCTATTGATCTACAACATAGTTATGCAAATACTATCAGGAATAAGTTCATGATAAATTAAAGTTCAATTAATCATATTACTTAAGAACTCCCACTTAGATAGACATCCCTCTAATCATCTAAGTGATCACGTGATCCAAATCAACTAAGCCATGTCCGATCATCACGTGAGATGGAGTAGTTTTCAATGGTGAACATCACAATGTTGATCATATCTACTATATGATTCACGCTCGACCTTTTGGTCTCCGATGTTCCGAGGCCATATCTACATATGCTAGGCTCGTCAAGTTTAACCTGAGTATTCTGCATGTGCAAAACTGTCTTGCACCCGTTGTATTTGAACGTAGAGCTTATCACACCCGATCATCACATGGTGTCTCAGCACGAAAAACTTTCGCAACGGTGCATACTCAGGGAGAACACTTATACCTTGAAATTTAGTGAGAGATCATATTATAAAGCTATCATCGAACTAAGCAAAATAAGATGTATAAAAGATAAACAACACATGCACTCAAAACATGTGACATGATATGGCCATCATCATCTTGTGCTTTTGATCTCCATCTCCAAAGTACTGTCATGATCTTCATTGTTACCGGCATGACACTATGATCTCCATCATCTTGATCTTTTATCAATGTGTCATCACATGGTCGTCTCACTAGCTATTGCTTTTGCAACTATTGCTATCGTATAGCGATAAAGTAAAGCAATTACATGGCACTTGCATCTTATGCAAATAAAGAGACAACCATAAGGATCCTGCCAGTTGCCGATAACTTTAACAAAACATGATCATCTCATAAAAAAAATTATATCTCATCATGTCTTAACCATATCACATCACAACATGCCCTGCAAAAACAAGTTAGGCGTCCTCTACTTTGTTGTTGCAAGTTTTACGTGGCTGCTATGGGCTGAGCAAGAACCGTTCTTACCTATGCATCAAAACCACAACGATAGTTCGCCAAGTTCATCATGTTGGAGAAACTGACACCCGCCAACCACATGTGTACAAAGCACGTCGGTAGAACCAGTCTCGCGTAAGCGTGCGCGTAATGTTGGTCCGGCCTGCTTCATCCAACAATACCGCCGAAACAAAGTATGACATGCTGGTAAGCAGTATGACTTGTATCGCCCACAGCTCACTTGTGTTCTACTCGTGCATGTAACATCTACCCAATAACCTAGCTCTGATACCACTGTTGGGGAACGTAGTAATTTCAAAAAAAATCCTACGCACATGCAAGATCATGGTGATGTATAGCAACAAGAGGGGAGAGTGTGTCTACGTACCCTCGTAGACCGAATGCGGAAGCGTTAGCACAACCCGGTTGATCTAGTCGTACGTCTTCACGATCCGACCGATCCAAGCACCGAACGCACGGCACCTCTGAGTTCAGCACACGTTTAGCTCGATGACGTCCCACGAACTCCGATCCAGTAGAGCTTCAAGGGAGAGTTCCGTCAGCACGACGACGTGATGGCGGTGATGATGATGCTACCGACGCAAGGCTTCGCCTACGCACCGCTACGATATGACTGAGGTGGATTATGGTGGAGGGGGCACCGCACACAGCTAAAAGATCAATGATCAATTGTTGTGTCTCCAAGGGGTGCCCCCTCCTCGTATATAAAGGAGTGGAGGAGGGGGAGGGTCGGCCCTCTCTATGGCGCGCCCTAGGGGAGTCCTACTCCCACCGGCAGTAGGATTCCCCCTTTCCTAGTAGAACTAGGAGCCCTTCCAAGTAGTAGGAGTAGGAGAGAAGGAAAGGGAAAAGAGAAGAGAAGGAAGGAGGGCGCGCCACCCCTCCCCCTAGTCCAATTCGGACTAAGCATTGGGGCGGCGCAGCCTCTCCTCTCTCTTTTCCCTAAAGCCCAATAAGGCCCACATACTCCTCGGCGAATTTCCGTAACTCTTCGGTACTCCGAAAAATACCCGAATCCATCGGAACTTTTCTGATGTCCGAATATAGTCATCCAATATATCGATCTTTACGTCTTGACCATTTCGAGACTCCTCGTCATGTCCCCGATCTCATCCGTGACTCCGAACTACCTTCGGTAGATCAAAACACATAAACTCATAATACAAATCGTCACCGAACGTTAAGCATGCGGACCCTACGGGTTCGACAACTATGTAGACATGACCGAGACACGTCTATGGTTAGGAAACTTAACCATCTTTGATTAACGAGCTAATCTAGTAGAGGCATACTAGTGACACTATGTTTGTCTATGTATTCACACATGTATTATGTTTCCGGTTAATACAATTCTAGCGTGAATAATAAACATTTATCATGAAATAAGGAAATAAATAATAACATTATTATTGCCTCTAGGTCATTTTTCCTTCAATGGTGTGAGGCTTTGGGGGTGGAACAGCAGCTTCGGCATTGATTGTGGCTTCAGGTTGCACACTAGCTTCAGGCGCAACATTAGCTTCAGGCGCCACATTGTCTTCAGCCAGGACAACGTCATTGGCTTCAGCAGTGTTGTTTGTGGTTGCCTCAATGTTTTGAACCTCCGCTTCAGTAGTAGGAGGGTCGAGCATAGAAACATTCTCCTCGAGAACAACTTCTTGAGTGATAGGGGGTGTGGTAACTCTCTCTTCTTCTTCTCGTGGTTCTTGATTGTCATCGGCTAATGTAGCCGGAATGTCTTCAGCAGCTTTTGCTTTAGACTCAGAGACATTCGCAGTAGGAGTGGCTTCAGGAAACACTTCACGTGCGACTGAGCTTTGTTGCACTTGTCCTTCTGGAATGCTCGACGTGGTGACCTGAGGCCTAGGGCCTTTGCGAAGCCTGTGGAATGCGGGCGACGCCTGTGGGGATGGAGTGGTCAGCACCATGTAGTCGTCGTCAAGCACTGGAGTGGTGACTTGAGGTGGTGGAGTTGTGGGAGTTTCATCATGAGCGGGGGTGTCTTGCTGGGGGCGATCAGCCCATGAATCATCCTGAGCAATTGGCGTCAAAGGACGACCAATGCCGATGAGTTCGTTGTTCATGAGAACAGGCGATGATACCTGTTGGTGATCGATTTGAGGAAGGACTTCATCATCATCTACATTGTATTCACGACGAATTTCTTCAACTGTGATGGGGTCAACATCTGGTATTTCTTCAGTTTCAGGAGCCTCTATGAAAGCAGGCTCATGGATCACAAGTTGACGCTCTTGGTTGGTGGAGGCAGGACGAGCAACAGAAATGGGCTCTACAACAAAAGGCTCAGAGGCAGCAGCACCAGTACGCTCTTTCTTTCAAGACTTAGTCTTCTGCTTCTTCTTGGATGGAGCATCATCAGAAGCATCCTTGTGCTTTCGCTTCCTGGCATCAGCTTCAGTTGCCCTGGTTTTCTTTAGTTCTGAAGCTGCTGAGGTGACCTTAGGCTTCGAGCCTATCATGCTGGTAGGGAAGACAATGCGAGGTTCTTCCTTCCATGGTGCTTCAGTTCGGGCCACAGCAGACTTCTTCTTCTGTTTGGCAGCCATTCTGGGGTCGATACCAGGACGCCCAAGAGCCTTGCGCTTCTCAGCCTCATTGTGAGCTTGAACACATTTCTGCGCAAAGTACTTCATGCACTCTCTTGAACCTTTAGCTTCTTCACGCTTCTTGTGAAACTGTTCCTTGAGCTCATACAACATCTTCTTGAAGGTCTGAACATTTGCCACACTGAGCTTGGCCATGTTCTTCTTGAAGTGAGCCATCTCATAGTCAATTTTGTTCTTGAGCTCAACAATCTTCTGAGCCACGGCCAGCTCATTGGCAATAGCTCCATGAAATGTGACGCTAATGTCCACCGGCAGCTGAAGATCATCAATGTTGATGCTCTGGCCATCAAACCACTCATCAATGAAATTGTTCAGCATATCAACATCAAAGAGGGGCAGATCATTGAAGATCGACACCTCTTGTTTGCTCTTGATGAATTGCTCAAGTGTGTCATCACCAAGATCTTCGTCACTGGACAGATCAATGGTGTCTTCTTCATTCCGCAGAACGGCAGTAGGTGTAAGTTCATGCCCAAAAATCTTCATGAACTTCTTCTTCTTGGGCTTCTCTGTCTTCATGGAGACACGAGAAAGATCTTCAGATTGCACACTGAGTTCAGGAGGTGCAGTTGACAATGGCTTCGCATGCAAAACTTTCGGTGCGGCAGAGGGCTTTGAAGCCTTTGATTTCTTCTGCTTCTGCGATTGAGGTGGAGCTGGCGCTTCATCAGAATATGCGTCATCAGCTAAGTGCTCCACGACGGCCCCTTGTACAACTATGTGAGTGAGAAGGCCGTCGAGGTTATAGAAGGGGACGATGACATTAGGATTGGCATCGCGGGTGCCATCATCCCTTGGAGCAGATGGACCAGGGTTGAAGTCGAGTCCAAATGCTTTCTTGTTCTTTGCAGCAGACTCCTTCACAAACTGAAAATTGTGCTTGAAGAGATTGTCTTCACGACACCATAACAGAGATGATGGGTCGGCATTGTCTGGCTGCGTTCCACGGACCATGCAAGGGTAGAAGCCTTGAGCAATGGCTTTAGACTAGGACTTGCGCAGTAGACCTCTGTATACAATATCTCCCCATGGTCGCTTGATGGCGTTCTTTTCAGCATACTCAGAAGTGACAAATCTGTACTTGAACCATTCCTCTGCCCAATATCTTCGAATCCATTGGATTCGAGTTTTGCGCTGATTGTAATTCTCTTCAGGATCTGTCTTGTACATTTCAAAGAGATCTGGTGGCAAATCCTTGGCAGTATCCCCACGTCGCTGCCTGTCACCCTTTCTAGCTGATTTCTCAGTGGCCATTATATTCAAGCTAAAATTCTTCAAGACTGTGAATGGCTTCCTCTTGCTGGTCAGACAAGAACTGGCTTCAGGAGAGTTGATGTGACGCTGCAAAATCTCTGCAAATGAATGTAGACTATGAGAACCAAGGGATTCTCCCACGGACATGTACCTGTGACAGCATTAAAGTGCGAGGGAAGGGGAAGAGGTCATATGCATTCTCAGAAGATTTTGAAGATAAATCAGTTTGAAGACATTGACCTCATAGTGCGAAGACATTCACTTATTTGAAGAGAGTCGGTTCCAGATTTGTACGAATCCATGAATAAGTACAAGTGAGGAATCTAACTAGTTGTGAAGCATAAGTGAATATACTTGGCATGATATGAGATGCAGACATGGACAAATCCATATATGAAAGTGAATAAACAACTTGTGGATGAAGTGAATGGATTTGATGGATCAAAAAGGCAGTAAAAAGTAAGTTTTAATTACCGCTTGCTGAACTTCTAGACGAGATGGAGAGAGAGGCCGAGTAGTTCAATCTCCCGCGCCCTAACTTGGCAACGGAAGACACCTACAGTGACGGTGGAGAGGACAAGGTCCACGGCCAGTGTGAGGACGGCATCGAAGATGTCACGGCAGCTAAGCGCTTCGTCTCCGGCGTCGATGCGAGCTAGCGGAGGCACTAGGGTTTTGGTGCGAGGATAAGAGGTGGAAAAAGAGAAGATAATGACCGCGGTAAGGTGTGTATTTATAAGGATAGGGATGGCACATCGTTATTACACAGGTGCCCCTGGTGGTTCACATCTGAAGGACACATGGCATGCATGCAACTCATTGGAAGTTGTTCCATGTTCCCACGCACGCCTGGATTGTCGTGTGGTCGTCCGGCTTCTCCGGTATTCAGGCAAAAAGGATATGGCATTAAAAACATATTTAAACGTTTGTCTCTTTGTCTTCAACTGACAAGGACTCAGAGAAGACAAATGACATGTTTCAATAGAATGCATATGATTTGGACATATAGAATCTGAGGTAGAAGCATAGAAGGGGTTAGGGTCCGATCACATTCACTTAGATCAAAATATTCAAACAAGAAAACATAGCTATAAGTGAATGTTGTAGAGGACAGAACACAAATATATGTATATATCAGTATGAGACCAAATCAACATTGTGAACATAAACTCGAAAACAAATCAATGTTTAAGACAACCAAATGCAAAAGATATGCAAATTTGACGTCAATTGAATCACTTCAAACATGAGTTTGGTGGTGGCGTTACCCACCGTATAGGAAGTATTAGACCCAGACACTGCGCACAATTATCGTGGTGCTTCGAAGTCAAATTACGCATTAATGTATTCACACTTAGAGTGTATGTCTTCATTGGTTGCAGATATACATTACTTCATGTGTTGCACATCTAAGTCATCCACATGCATAAGCGTTAGGATGTGTGTCCAATTATAGGACATTTGAGGATTCTAAGATATTTAGCTCACACCGCAACTTGCAAAACCTTTTCTCATCCAAGGGCTTTGTGAAGATATCAGTCAATTGCTCTCCAGTGTTGACGTGAATGATATCAATATCTTCCTTCATGACATGATCTCCGAGAAAGTGATGAAGGATCTAAATGTGCTTTGTCTTCGAATGCTGAACTGGGTTGTTGGCAATCTTGATGGCACTTCCATTGTCACAGTAGAGTGGAACTTGCTTTAGATGGATGCCATAGTCCTTGAGAGTATGCTTCATCCATAGAAGATGAGCACAGTAAGATCCAACAACAATGTATTCAGATTCAGCAATGGAGAGAGACACGCAGTTCTGCTTCTTTGAAGACCAACAGACAAGAGATCGTCCGAGAAAGTGACATGTGCCTGATGTAGACTCGCGATCAACCTTGTCACCAACATAATCAGCATATGAGAATCCAACTAGATCAAACTCTGAGCCCTTTGGATACCATAATCCTAGTGCTGGGGTGTAAGCCAAATATCGAAGAATTCGCTTCACAGCTAAGTGATGCGACTCCTTTGGTGCCACTTGGAATCGGGCACACATGCAAACGCTAAGCATTATATCTGTCCTAGATGCACACAAGTAGAGTAAATAACCAACCATGGAGTGGTATACCTTTTGATCGAACTCTTTACCATTGTCGTCGGGACCCATATGACTTTTGGTTGGCATTGGTGTTGTGTATCCTTTGCAGTCTTGCATTCCAAACTTCTTCAGGCAATCTTTGAGGTATTTCTCTTGAGATATGAAGATGTCGTTGCTCTGCTGACGGATTTGAAGACCAAGGAAGAACTTCAACTCACCCATCATGGACATCTGATATTCCTCTTGCATCATGTGCCCAAACTCATCACTATATCTTTTGTCAGTGCAGCCGAAGATAATGGCATCCACATAGATCTGGCACACAAACAGTTCACCATCGTATGTCTTCATGAAGAGACTGGGATCCAGGGAACCAAGTTTGAAGCCTTTGCTCTTCAGGAAGTCTTTGAGTGTGTCATACCAAGCACGAGGGGCTTGTTTGAGGCCATACAGTGCCTTATTGAGCTTGTATACCATATCAAGATGTTTTGGATCTTCAAAAGCCAGGTGGTTGTGCAACATACACTTCTTCTTCAATCTTGCCATTGAGAAAGGCACTCTTCACATCCATTTGGTATAGGAGGATATTGTGATGGTTGGCATAGGCTAGCAGTATGCGAATGGCTTCAAGCCTAGCCACCAGAGCAAATGTTTTATCGAAGTCAATCCCTTCAACTTGAGTGTATCCTTGAGCAATGAGATGAGCCTTGTTTCTGACAACTTGACCATGTTCATCTTGTTTGTTGCGATAGATCCATTTTGTGCCTATGATATTGTGCTTGCGAGGATCAGGACGCTTGACCAGTTCCCATACATTGTTCAGCTCGCACTGTTGAATCTCTTCTTGCATAGCTTAAATCCATTCAGGTTCCATGAAGGCTTCAACAACTTTCTTGGGTTCAGATATAGAGACAAATACAAAGTGCCCACAAAATTTGCTACTTGTGTTGCTCTTGAACGAGTGAGTGGACCAGGTGCATTGATGATATCAATTATCTTCTCAATCTGTACTTCATTTGCAACACGAGGATGAACTGGATGAAGATTTTTCCCTTGATGATCATTGTCTTCATCTTCAGCATTGGCTTCAGGCTGAGCAGAGTCTTCAAGTTGATTTGGCGCAGAAATGATAAGTTCCTCTTTAGCCTGTGCCTCTGAAGGTATGATTTCTCCAGTACCCATAAGCTTAATCGATTCACTAGGAGGGAGTTCATCTAGCACATTTGGCAAGTGCTCTCTTTGCCAGCCATTAGTCTCATCGAACCGCACATCCACAGTTTCAACCACTTTATAGTGAAAGAGGTTGAAGGCTCTGTAGGAGTGTGAATCCTTTCCGTAATCAAGCATAAAACCTTCATGTGCTTACGGTGCAAATTTTGAAGTGTGATGTGGATCCTTGATCTAGCACCTAGCACCAAATACTCTGAAGTAACTGACGTTTGGCTTCTTACCAATTAGAAGCTCATAGGATGTCTTCTTTAGAAGCTTGTGAAGATAAACACGATTGATGGCGTGGCATGCAGTATCAATGGCTTCAGGCCAGAACTTCCTTGGAGTCTTGTACTCATCGAGCATCGTCCGAGCCAGCTCAATGAGTGTTTTGTTCTTGCGCTCCATGATGCCATTCTACTGAGGTGTGTATGGATCTGAGAACTCATGAGTGATGCCCAATGTATCAAGATAAGTGTTGAGGCCTATGTTCTTGAACTATGTGCCATTATCACTTCTGATGTGCTTGATCTTGATGCCATAGTTCGTCATGGCATGATTGGCGAAGCGTCTGAAGACATCTTGCACTTCATTCTTGTAAAGGATTATGTGCACCCAGGTGTATCTTGAATAATCATCAACAATGACGAAGCCATATAGGCAACAGTGGTAGTGAGAGTAGAGTAGTGAGTAGGGCCTAATAAGTCCATGTGAAGTAGCTCGAAGGGTTGGGATGTCGTCATGATTGTCTTCGAGGGATGTTTGCCCTTCTCATCTTTCTAGCTTCGCAGGCACCACATAGATGATCCTTCTTGAACTTGACACCCTCGATGCCTATGACGTGTTTCTTCTTCGCAAGAGTGTACAAGTTCGTCATGCCAACATGCCCTAGCCTCCGATGCCAGAGCCAGCATTCTGATGCCTTTGCTAGAAGACATACGGCCAACTGTGGTCCTACTGAGAAATCTACCATGTACAGTCTTTTTGATATCCTTCAAAGACTAGAGACTTGTCAGATTCCATTAGAACAAGGCAATGATATTTTCTTAATATCACAATCATGTTCAAGTCACAAAGCATTGAGACAGACATTAAGTTGAAACCAAGGGATTCAACAAGCATCACTTTATCCATGTGCTTATCCTTTGAGATTCAACTCTGCCTAGACCCAATACCTTGCTTTTACCAGTGTCAGCAAATGTGATGTGACTCTTGTCAGATGGACGCAAGGTTGAGTCCATGAGAAGACTTCGATCACCAGTCATGTGGTTAGTGCATCCACTGTCCATAATCCATTCTGAAGCCTTTGGTGTCATACCCTACAGTGCAGTTAAGGGGAGAGGCTTCACCATGGGTATTGTGAAGCATAAACATTTGACGAATGAGTGGATTATGAAAGTTCAAATCCTGGTTAGGGTAGATAGGATGACTGTCAAGGAAACCAGGAACAAAATACATAGTAAGACCATTTATGCATTTTATCTTGCGCCCACAAGATGTTTTAGGTCCCCAGCAATAGCATCTGACGCCTTTGATTTCCGGCTGGAGACCCTTCCCTGCAAAAGAGAGTTAAGTTTTCTTAACCACCCACATTTTCAGGGGAGGCTTCGAAGCAATGAGTCTAAGTGCAACATTTGAGAACTTTGGCTTTGGAGCCCTAGCAAATAGTCTTACGGGAGGTGAATAATACTCATAAGAATAAGCAGAGTAGTTCTTGGTCTTATGAACATGGTAGTTTGATGAAACACGCTCATATTCATAGGCCTGAGTATGGTTTCCCTGCAAAACAATTGTGTTAGGGTGACTCTGGTGAGTCCTCTGTCTGTATGAAGCCTTTGGACCATATGAAGCCTTTGGTCTAGGGTTTGTCTTCTTCCCAGGTGGTGTCGTGATGACATTCACCTGAAGATTTTCAAGACAACTCTTGGGCACCCAGATCTTCTTCAAAAAATGGTCCATTCCTGCAATTAGTACCAATATATCTGGCAAATACTTCACCATTCTGATTCTTAAATAGTTTAGAGTTTGCATCAAAGGATTCATCAATGATAATCGGGTTAGCACAAGTGAAGCCAGATAAGGTAGATGGATCCACTGAGGGTCCCTTTGCAGCAACCCATGTGGTTTTGGGGTACTGCTCAGACTTCTAGTAAGAACCATCAACATTCATTTTCCTCTCGAACCCAACACCCTCTTTCATAGGGTTTCGATTCAGAATTTGTTTCTTGAGGACATCACATAGTGTTTGATGCCCTTTGAGACTTTTGTACATTCCTGTCTCAAGCAATGTCTTCAACCTGGCATTCTCATCAGCAATAGTAGTGGTATCCTCGGCAGAGGGGTTAGTTACCACATCAACAGTTGAAGATATTGCAACAGTAGTAGCAGTAGAACATCCAGCAACAGAAGTAGCATTATCACGCTCAAGACATTTTAGACATGGTGGTTCAAATCCTTCCCGAGCGGAACTGATCTGTTGAGCGCGGAGTGACTCGTTCTCCTTTTGAAGATCTTCATGAGCCGATCTCAAGTTCTCAAGCTCTTGCTTCCTTTGAAGATAATCATAGGAGAGCTTTTCATGAGTAGTTGAGAGCGTTTCATGACGACTTTCAAGTTCCTCGTACTTAACATGAAGACTTTTAATGTCTTCAATTAAGGACTGAGTTCGAGTCATTTCCGCGTCCAACAGATCATCGCTTTTGTCTAATAGTTTTTGAATATGTTCCATGGCATTCTGTTGTTTAGTTGCAATTTTAGCAAGTGTTATGTAGCTAGGTTTGGATTCACATTTAGAGTCATCTTCACTTGATGTTTGGAAGTAATCATCGCATGAGGTTACCTTGGCACCACGTGCCATGAAGCAATAGGTGGGTGCAGAGTCATCCTCATCATTAGCATCAGCGTTGGTGACAAGGCCATTGTCTTTAGTGTTGAAGATGGACTTGGCGACGTATCCTGAAGCTAGAGCCAGGCTTGCCACGCCTGATTCAGATTCCTCTTCAGACTCCACCTCCACCTCCTCGGATGCAGACTCCTCCTCTGAATCCATCTCCTTGCCAACAAACGCACGAGCCTTGCTGGATGAGCTCTTCTTGTTGGGGAACGTAGTAATTTAAAAAAATCCTACGCACACGCAAGATCATGGTGATGCATAGCAATGAGAGGAGAGAGTGTGTCCACGTAACCCCGTAGACCGAAAGCGGAAGCGTTAGCACAACGCGGTTGATGTAGTCGTACGTCTTCACGATCCGACCAATCAAGTACTGAACGCACGGCACCTCCGAGTTCTGCACATGTTCAACTCGATGACGTCCCTCGAACTCCGATCCAGCCGAGTGTTGAGGGAGAGTTTCGTCAGCATGATGGCGTGGTGACGATGATGATGTTCTACCGATGCAGGGCTTCTCCTAAGCACCGCTACGATATGATCGAGGTGCATTATGGTGGAGGGGAGCACCGCACACGGCTAAGAGATCAAGAGATCAATTGTTGTGTCTATGGGGTGCTCCCTGGCCATGTATATAAAGGAGTGGAGGAGGGGAGGGGACGGCCCTCTCTATGGCATGCCCTAGGGGAGTCCTACTCCCACCGGGAGTAGGATTCCCCCTTTCCTAGTAGAACTAGGAGCCCTTCCAAGTAGTAGGAGTAGGCAAGAAGGAAAGGGAAAAGAGAAGAGAAGGAAGGAGGGGGCGCAACCCTTCCCCCTAGTCCAATTCGGACTAGGCCTTGGGGGGCGCGCGGCCTGCCTATCTCTCTTTCCCCTAAAGCCCAATAAGGCCCATACACTCCCTGGCGAATTCCCGTAACTCCCCGGTACTCCAATAAATACCTGAATCACTAGGAACCTTTCCGATGTCCAAATATAGTCGTCCAATATATCGATCTTTACGTCTCGACCATTTCAAGACTCCTCGTCATGTCCCCGATCTCATCCGGGACTCCGAACTACCTTCGGTACATCTAAACACATAAACTCATAATATAACCGTCATCGAACTTTAAGCGTGCAGACCCTACGGGTTCGAGAACTATGTAGACATGACCGAGACACGTATCCGGTCAATAACCAATAGCGAAACCTGGATGCTCATATTGGCTCCTACATATTCAATGAAGATCTTTATCGGTCAAACCGCATAACAACATACGTTGTTCCCTTTGTCATCGGTATGTTACTTGCCCGAGATTCGATCATCGGTATCTCAATACCGAAGGAAATATGCCCTAGAGGCAATAATAAAGTTATTATTTATTTCCTTATATCATGATAAATGTTTATTATTCATGCTAGAATTGTATTAACCGGAAACATAATACATGTGTGAATAAATAGACAAACAGAGTGTCACTAGTATGCCTCTACTTGACTACCTCGTTGATCAAAGATGGTTATGTTTCCTAACCATAGATATGAGTTGTCATTTGATTAACAGGATCGCATCATTAGGAGAATGATGTGATTGACTTGACCCATTCCGTTAGCTTAGCACTTGATCGTTTAGTTTTTTCCTATTGCTTTCTTCATGACTTATACATGTTCCTATGACTATGAGATTATGCAACTCCCATTTACCGGAGGAACACTTTGTGTGCTACCAAATGTCACAAGATAACTGGGTGATTATAAAGGTGCTCTACATGTGTCTCCGAAGGTACTTGTTGGGTTGGCGTATTTCGAGATTAGGATTTGTCACTCCGATTGTCGCAGAGGTATCTCTAGGCCCACTCGGTAATGCACATCACTTAAGCCTTGCAAGCATTGCAACTAATGAGTTAGTTGCGGGATGATGTATTACGGAATGAGTAAAGAGACTTGCCGGTAACGAGATAGAACTAGGTATTGAGATACGGACGATCGAATCTCGGGCAAGTAACATACCGATGACAAAGGGAACAACATATGTTGTTATGCGGTCTGACCAATAAAGATCTTCGTAGAATATGTGGGAGCCAATATGAGCATCCAGGTTCCGCTATTGGTTATTGACCGGATACGTGTCTTGGTCATGTCTACATAGTTCTCGAACCAGTAGGGTCCGCACGCTTAAAGTTTCGATGACAATTATATTATGAGTTTATGATTTTTGATGTATCAAAGGTCGTTCGGAGCCCCGGATGTGATCACGTACATGACGAGGAGTCTCGACATGGTCGACACATGAAGATTGATATATTGGAAGCCTATATTTAGATATCAGAAGTGTTCCGGGTGAAATCGGGATTTTACCGGAGTACAGAGGGGTTACGGGAACCCCCCGGGGGCTTAATGGGCCATAGTGGGCCTTTGTGGAGAAGAGGAGAGGCGGCCAGGGCAGGGCCGCACGCCCCTCCCCCTAGTCCGAATAGGACAAGGAGAGGGGGGGGCGCCCCCCCCCCCCCCTTTCCTTCCTCTCTCCCTCCTCTTCCCCCTCCACTCCCAATCCAACAAGGAAAAGGGAGGGAGTCCTACTCCCGGTGGGAGTAGGACTCCTCCTGGCGCGCCCCCTCCTGGCCGGCCGCACCTCCCCCTTGCTCCTTTATATACGGGGGCAGGGGGCACCCTAGAGACACAACAATTGGTCGTTTGATCTTTTAGCCGTGTGCGGTGCCCCCTTCCACCATAGTCCACCTCGATAATATTGTAGCGCTGCTTAGGCGAAGCCTGGCATCGGTAGAACATCATAATCGTCACCACGCCGTCGTGCTGATGAAACTCTCCCTCAACACTCGGCTGGATCGGAGTTCGAGGGATGTCATCGGGCTGAACATGTGCTGAACTCAGAGGTGCCGTGCGTTCGGTACTTGATCGGTCGGATCGTGAAGACGTACGACTAAATCAATCGCGTTGTGCTAACGCTTCCGCTTTCGGTCTACGAGGGTGCATAGACAACACTCTCCCCTCTCGTTGCTATGCATCACCATGATCTTGTGTGTGCGTAGGAATTTTTTTGAAATTACTACGTTCCCCAACAGTGGCATCCGAGCCAGGTTTTATGCGTAGATGTCATATGCACGAGTAGAACACAAGTGAGTTGTGGGCGATATAAGTCATACTGCTTACCAGCATGTCATACTTTGGTTCAGCGGTATTGTTGGATGAAGCGGCCCAGACCGACATTACGCGTACGCTTACGCGAGACTGGTTCTACCGACGTGCTTTGCACACAGGTGGATGGCGGGTGTCAGTTTCTCCAACTTTAGTTGAACCGAGTGTGGCTACGCCCGGTCCTTGCGAAGGTTAAAACAACACCAACTTATCAAACTATCATTGTGGTTTTGATGCGTAGGTAAGAACGGTTCTTGCTAAGCCCAGTAGCAGCCACGTAAAACTTGCAACAACAAAGTAGAGGACGTCTAACTTGTTTTTGTAGGGCATCTTGTGATGTGATATGGTCAAGACATGATGCTAAATTTTATTGTATGAGATGATCATGTTTTGTAACTGAGTTATCGGCAACTGGCAGGAGCCATATGGTTGTCGCTTTATTGTATGCAATGCAATCGCTCTGTAATGCTTTACTTTATCACTAAGCGGCAGCGATAGTCGTAGAAGCATAAGATTGGCGAGACGACAACGATGCTACGATGGAGATCAAGGTGTCGCGCCGGTGACGATGGTGATCATGACGGTGCTTCGGAGATGGAGATCACAAGCACAATATGATGATGGCCATATCATATCACTTATATTGATTGCATGTGATGTTTATCTTTTATGCATCTTATCTTGCTTTGATTGACGGTAGCATTATAAGATGATCTCTCACTAAATTTCAAGATAAAAGTGTTCTCCCTGAGTATGCACCGTTGCCAAAGTTCGTCCTGCCCAGACACCACGTGATGATCGGGTGTGATAAGCTCTACGTCCATCTACAACAGGTGCAATCCAGTTTTGCACACGCGGAATACTCAGGTTAAACTTGACGAGCCTAGCATATGTAGATATGGCCTCGGAACACTAAGACCGAAAGGTCGAGTATGAATCATATAGTAGATATGATCAACATAGTGATGTTCACCATTGAAAGCTACTCCATTTCACATGATGATCGGTTATGGTTTAGTTGATTTGGATCACGTGATCACTTAGATGATTAGAGGGATGTCTATCTAAGTGGGAGTTCTTAAGTAATATGATTAATTGAACTTAAATTTATCATGAACTTAGTACATGTTAGTATCTTGCTTGTCTATGTTGACTGTAGATAGATGGCCCGTGCTGCTGTTCCGTTGAATTTTAATGCACAGACTGGGTCCGTAACTTGAGGATTATCCTCATTGCTGCACAGAAGAGTTACATCCTGGAAGTACCGCTAGGTGTACCACCTACGCCAGCAACTGCAGACATTGTGAATGCCTGGCAGTCACGTGTTGATGACTACTCGATAGTTCAGTGTGCCATGCTTTACGGCTTAGAACCGGGACTTCAATGACATTTTGAACGTCATGGAGCATATGAGATGTTCCAGGAGTTGAAGTTAATATTTCAAGCAAATGCCCGGATTGAGAGATATGAAGTCTCCAACAAGTTCTATAGCTAAAAAATGGAGGAGAATAGCTCAAGCAGCGAGCATGTGCTCAGATTGTCTGGGTACTACAATCGCTTGAATCAAGTGGGAGTTAATCTTCCAAATAAAATAGTGATTGACAGAATTCTCTAGTCACAATCACCAAGTTAGTAGAACTTCGTGATGAACTATAGTATGCAAGGGATGACGAAAACGATTCCCGAGCTTTTCATGATGATGAAATCGATGAAGGTAGAAATCAAGAAAGAGCATCAAGTGTTGACGATTAACAAGACCACTAGTTTCAAGAAAAGGGCAAACGGAAAGAAAGGGAACTTCAAGAAGAACGGCAAGCAAGTTGCTGCTCAAGTGAAGAAGCCCAAGTCTGGACCTAAGCCTGAGACTAAGTGCTTCTACAGCAAAGGGACTGGTCACTGGAAGCGTAACTGCCCCAAGTATTTGGCGGATAAGAAGGATGGCAAAGTGAACAAATGCTATATTTGATATACATGTTATTGATGTGTACTTTACTAGTGTTTATAGCAACCCCTCGGTATTTGATACTGGTTCAGTTGCTAAGAGTAGTAACTCGAAACGGGAGTTGCAGAATGAACAGGGACTAGTTAAGGGTGAGGTGACGATGTGTGTTGGAAGTGGTCCCAAGATTGATATGATCATCATTGTACACTCCCTACACTTTTGGGATTAGTGTTGAACCTAAATAAGGGTTATTTGGTGTTTGCTTTGATCATGAATATGATTTGATCATGTTTATTGCAATACAGTTATTCATTTAAGTTAGAGAATAATTGTTATTCTGTTTACATGAATAAAACCTTATATGGTTATACACCCAATGAAAATGGTTTGTTGAATCTCGATCATAATGATACACATATTCATAATATTGAAGCCAAAAGATGCAAAGTTAATAATGATAGTGCAACTTATTTGTGGCACTGCTGTTTAGGTCATATTGGTGTAAAGCGCATGAAGAAAATACATGCTGATGGGCTTTTGGAATCACTTGATTATGAATCACTTGATGCTTGCGAACCATGCCTCATGGGCAAAGATGACTAAGACTCCGTTCTCTAGAACAATGGAGCGAGCAACTGACTTATTGGATATAATCATTGTTCAAGATATCTTCCGATATTCTGATAAATCGGCCGATTTATCGCTTATCATGGACTGACCGCTAAGATAAATCGGCCGATAAATCAACCGATATGGTGATAAATCGGTTGATATGCCGATAAACTGGTCGATTTACCCCTTATCGTAGATCAACCGATAAGCTCCCGATAAGCGATATCCCCAACATTGGATATAATACATACTGATGTATGAGGTCCGATGAGTGTTGAGGCTCGCGGTAGGTATCGTTATTTTTTTGACCTTCATAGATGATTTGAGCAGATATGGGTATATCTACTTGAATAAACGTAAGTCTGAAACATTTGAAAAGTTCAAATAATTTCAGAGTGAAGTGGAAAATCATCATAACAATAAAATAAAGTTTCTACGATCTGATCGCAGAGGCGAATATTTGAGTTACGAGTTTGGCCTTCAATTAAAACAATGTGGAATAATTTCACAAAACTCATGCCACCTGGAACACCACAGCATAATGGTGTGTCTGAATGTCGTAACCGTACTTTATTAGATATGGTGCGATCTATGATGTCTCTTACTGATTTACCACTATCATTTTTGGGTTATGCATTAGAGACAGCTACATTCACGTTAAATAGGGCACCATCTAAATCCGTTGAGACGACACCGTATGAACTATGGTTTGGCAAGAAACCTAAGCTGGCGTTTCTTAAAGTTTGATGTTGCAATGCTTATGTGAAAAAGTTTCATCTTGATAAGCTCAAACCCAAGTCAGAGAAGTGCGTCTTCATAGGATACCCAAAAGTAACTGTGGGGTACACCTTCTATCACAGACCCAAAGGCAAGATATTTGTTGCTTAGAATGGATCCTTTCTAGAGAAGGAGTTTCTCTCGAAAGAAGTGAGTGGGAGGAAAGTAAAACTTGATGAGGTAACTGTACCTGCTCCCTTATTGGAAAGTAGTTCATCACAGAAATCTGTTTCTGTGACTCCTACACCAATTAGTGAGGAAGCTAATGATGATGATCATGTAACTTTAGACCAAGTTACTACCGAACCTCGTAGGTCAACCAGAGTGAGATCCGCACCAGAGTGGTAAGGTAATCCTGTTCTAGAGGTCATGTTAATTGACCATGACGAACCTACGAACTATGAGGAAGCGATGATGAGCCCAGATTCCGTGAAATGGCTTGATGCCATGAAATCTGAGATGGGATCCATGTATGAGAACAAAGTGTGGACTTTGGTTGACTTGCCCGATAATCGGCAAGACATAGAAAATAAATAGATTTTCAAGAGGAAGACGGAAGCTGATAGTAGTGTTGCTATCTACAAAGCTAGAATTGTCGCAAAAGGTTTTCAACAAGTTCAAGGTATTGACTACAATGAGAGTTTCTCACTCATATCTATGCTTAAGTCTGTCCGAATCATGTTAGCAATTGCCGCATTTTATGAAATCTTGCAAATGGATAAACAAAACTGCGTTTATTAAAGAAGAGTTGTATATGATGCAACCAGAAGGTTTTGTCAATCCTAAAGGTGCTAACGAAATATGCAAGCTCCAGCGATCCATCTATGGACTGGTGTAAGGATCTCGGAGTTGGAATATACGCTTTGATAAGTTGATCAAAGCATATAGTTTTATACAGACATGCGGTGAAGCCTGTATTTACAAGAAAGTGAGTGGGAGCACTACAACATTTCTGATAAGTATATGAGAATGACATATTGTTGATCACAGATAATGTAGAATTATTCTGCAAAGCATAAAGGAGTGTTTGAAAGGAGTTTTTCAAAGAAAGACCTCGGTGAAGCTTCTTACATATTGAGCATCAAGATCTATAGAGATAGATCAAGATGCTTGATAAGTTTTTCTATGAGTACATACCTTGACAAGATTTTGAAGTAGTTCAAAATGGAACAGTCAAATAAAGAGTTCTTGCCTGTGTTACAAGGTGTGAAACTGAGTAAGACTCAAAGCCCGACCACGGCAGAAGATAGAAAGATAATGGAAGTCATTCCCTATGCCTTGGCCATAGGTTCTATAAAATATGCCATGCTGTGTACCAGATCTATTGTATACCCTACACTGTTTTTGGCAAGGGAGTACAATAGTGATCTAGGAGTAGATCACTGGACAACGGTCAAAATTATCCTTAGTGGAATAAGGATATGTTTCTCGATTATGGAGGTGACAAAAGGTTCGTCGTAAAGGGTTACATCGATGCAATTTTTGACACTGATCCAGATGACTCTAAATCTCAATCTGGATACATATTGAAAGTGGGAGCAATTAGCTAGAGTTGCTCCGTGCAGAGAATTGTTGACATAGAAATTTGCAAAATACTTACGGATTTGAATGTGGCAGACCCGTTGACTAAACTTCTCTCACAAGCAAAACATGATCACACCTTAGTACTCTTCGGGTGTTAATCACCTAGCGATGTGAACTAGATTATTGACTCTAGTAAACCGTTTGAGTGTTGGTCACATGTCGATGTGAACTATGGGTGTTAATCACATGGTGATGTGAACTATTGGTATTAAATCACATGGCGATGTGAACTAGATTATTGACTCTAGTGAAAGTGGGAGACTGAAGGAAATATGCCCTAGAGGCAATAATAAAGTTATTATTTATTTCCTTATATCATGATAAATGTTTATTATTCATGCTAGAATTGTATTAATCGGAAACATAATACATGTGTGAATACATAGACAAACAGAGTGTCACTAGTATGCCTCTACTTGACTAGCTCGTTAATCAAAGATGGTTATGTTTCCTAACCATAGACATGAGTTGTCATTTGATTAACGGGATCACATCATTGGGAGAATGATGTGATTGACTTGACACATTCCATTAGCTTAGCACGTGATCGTTTAGTTTGTTGCAATTGCTTTCTTCATGACTTATACATGTTCCTATGACTATGAGATTATGCAACTCCCGTTTACC
Source organism: Triticum monococcum (assembly GCA_034509565.1). Taxonomy (NCBI): domain Eukaryota; kingdom Viridiplantae; phylum Streptophyta; class Magnoliopsida; order Poales; family Poaceae; genus Triticum; species Triticum monococcum. Next base: position 114,212,135 of record CM067843.1, read on the forward strand.
GGAGGAACACTTTGTGTGCTACCAAACGTTACAACGTAACTGGGTGATTATAAAGGTTCTCTATAGGTGTCTCCAAAGGTACTTATTGGGTTGGCGTATTTCGAGATTAGGATTTGTCACTCCGATTGTCAGAGAGGTATCTATGGGCCCACTCGGTAATGCACATCACTTAAGCCTTGCAAGCATTGCAACTAATGAGTTAGTTGTGGGATGATGTATTATGGAACGAGTAAAGAGACTTGCTGGTAACGGGATTGAACTAGGTATTGAGATATGGACGATCGAATCTCGGGCAAGTAACATACCGATGACAAAGGGGACAACATATGTTGTTATGCGGTCTAACCGATAAAGATCTTCGTAGAATATGTGGGAGCCAATATGAGCTTCAAGGTTCCGCTATTGGTTATTGACCGGAGACGTGTCTCGGCCATGTCTACATAGTTCTCGAACCCGTAGGGTCCGCACGCTTAAAGTTTCGATGACAGTTATATTATGAGTTTATGATTTTTGATGTACCGAAGGTTGTTCGGAGTCCCGGATGTGATCACGAACATGACGAGGAGTCTCGAAATGGTCGAGACATGAAGATTGATATATTGGAAGCCTATATTTGGATATAGGAAGTGTTCCGGGTGAAATCGGGATTTCACCAGAGTACCGAGGGGTTACCGGAACCCCTCGGGGGCTTAATGGGCCATAGTGGGCCTTTGTGGAGGAGAGGAGAGGCGGCCAGGGCAGGGCTGCGCGCCCCTCCCCCTAGTCCGAATAGGACAAGGAGAGGGGGGCGGCGCCCCCCTTTCCTTCCTCTCTCCCTCCTCTTTCCCCCTCCACTCCTAATCCAACAAGGAAAAGGGAGGGAGTCCTACTCCAAGTGGGAGTAGGACTCCTCCTGGCGCGCCCCCTCCTAGCCGGCCGCACCTCCCCCCATGCTCCTTTATATACGGGGGCAGAGGGCACCCTAGAGACACAACAATTGATCATTTGATCTTTTAGCCGTGTGCGGTGCCCCCTTCCACCATAGTCCACCTCGATAATACTGTAGCGCTTATTAGGCGAAGCCCGACGTCGGTAGAACATCATCATCGTCACCACGCCGTCGTGCTGACGAAACTCTCCCTCAATACTCGGCTGGATCGGAGTTCGAGGGACATCATCGGGCTGAATGTGTGCGGAACTCGGAGGTGCCGTGCGTTCGGTACTTGATCGGTCGGATCGTGAAGACGTACGACTAAATCAACCACGGTGTGCTAACACTTCCGCTTTCGGTCTACGAGGGTACGTAGACAACACTCTTCCCTCTCGTTGCTATGCATCACCATGATCTTTTGTGTGCGTAGGAAATTTTTTGAAATTACTACGTTCCCCAACAAATACCTAGTTCAATCTCGTTACCGGCAAGTCTCTTTACTTGTTCTGTAATACATCATCCCGCAACTAACTCATTAGTTGCAATGCTTGCAAGGCTTAAGTGATGTGTATTACCGAGTGGGCCTAGAGATACCTCTGCGACAATTGGAGTGACAAATCCTAATCTCGAAATACGCCAACCCAACAAGTACCTTCGGGACACCTGTAGAGCACCTTTATAATCACCCAGTTATGTTGTGACATTTGGCGGCACACAAAGTGTTCCTCCGGTAAATGGGAGTTGCATAATATCATAGTCATAGGAACATGTATAAGTCATGAAGAAAGCAATAGCAACAAACTAAAGAATCAAGTGCTAAGCTAACGGAATGGGTCAAGTCAATCCCATCATTCTCCTAATGATGTGATCCTGTTAATCAAATGACAACTCATGTCTATGGTTAGGAAACTTAACCATCTTTGATCAACGAGCTAGTCAAGTAGAGGCATACTAGTGACACTATGTTTGTCTATGTATTCACACATGTATTATGTTTCCGGTTAATACAATTCTAGCATGAATAATAAACATTTATCATGAAATAAGGAAATAAATAATAACTTTTATTATTGCCTCTAGGGCATATTTCCTTTGCTATATCCAATAATAGTACGGTCATGACGTTCGGACACACCATCATGCTGTGGTGTTCCAGGTGGCACGAATTTGTGAAACTATTCCACATTGTTTTAATTGAATACCAAACTCGTAACTCAAATATTTGTCTCTGCGATCAGATCGTAGAAACTTTATTTTCTTGTCATGATGATTTTCCACTTCACTCTGAAGTTCTTTGAACTTTTCGAATGTTTCAGACTTATGCTTCATCAAGTAGATATACCCATATCTTCTCAAATCATCTGTGAAGGTCAGAAAATAACGATACCCGCCGCGAGCCTCAACACTCACTGGACTGCATACATCAGTATGTATTATTTCCAATAAGTCAGTTGCTCGCTCCATTGTTCCGGAGAACGGAGTCTTAGTCATCTTGCCCATGAGGCATGATGTCTACTACACAACCTTCTTCTTGTAGACATTGTTGGGCCTCCAAGTGCAGAGGTTTGTAGGACAGTAGCAAATTTCCCTCAAGTGGATGACCTAAGGTTTCTCAATCCGTAGGAGGCATAGGATGAAGATGGTCTCTCTCAAGCAACCCTACAACCAAATAACAAAGAGTCTCTTGTGTCCCCAACACACCCAATACAATGGTAAGTTGTATAGGTGCACTAGTTCGGCAAAGAGATGGTGAAACAAGTGGTATATGGACAGTAGATGAAGGTATTTGTAATCTGAAATTATAAAAACAGCAAGGTAACGAATGGTAAAAGTGAGCGTAAACGGTATTGCAATGCTAGGAAACAAGGCCTAGGGTTCATACTTTGGCAAGTGTAAGTTCCCTCAACAATACTAACATAATTGGATCACATAACTATCCCTCAACATGCAACAAAGAGTCACTCCAAAGTCACTAATAGCGGAGAACAAACGAGGAGATTATGGTAGGGTACGAAACAACTTCAAAGTTATTCTTTCCAATCAATCCATTGGGCTATTCCTATAAGTGTTACAAACAGCCCTAGAGTTCGTACTAGAATAACACCTTAAGATACAAATCAACCAAAACCCTAATGTCACCTAGATACTCCAATGTCACCTCAAGTATCCGTGGGTATGATTATACGATATGCATCACACAATCTCGGATTCATCTATTCAACCAACACATAGAACCTCAAAGAGTGCCCAAAGTTTCTACCGGAGAATCACAAAGAAAACGTGTGCCAACCCCTATGCATAGGTTCCCAATGTCACGAAACCCGCAAGTTGATCACCAAAACATACATCAAGTGGATCAATAGAATAACCCATTGTCACCCCGGTTATCCCACGCAAGACATACATCAAGTGTTCTCAAATCTTTAAAGACTCAATCCGGTAAGATAACTCCAAAGGGAAAACTCAATTCATTACAAGAGAGAAGAGGGGGAGGAGAAACATAGGATCCAACTATAATAGCAAAGCTCGCGATACATCAAGATCGTGCCAAATCAAGAACACGAGAGAGAGAGAGAGAGAGATCAAACACATAGCTACTGGTACATACCCTCAGCCTCGAGGGAGAACTACTCCCTCCTCGTCATGGAGAGCGTCGGGATGATGAAGATGGCCACCGGTGAGGGATCCTCTCTCCGGCAGGGTGCCGGAACAGGGTCTCGATTGACTTTTGGTGGCTACGGAGGCTTCTGGCGGCGGAACTCCCGATCCAATCTCTGTTCTGGAAGTTTTAGGGTATGGCGATATATATGGGTGCAGGAAGTACGTCGGAGGAGCCACGGGGGCCCCGCGAGGCAGGGGGCGCGCCCCCCACCATCGCGGGCAGCCCGTGTCTCCCCTGATGTGCACTCCAAGTTCCCTGGGTTGCTTCCCTTCCGAAAATAACTTCTCCAGTTGATTTCGTTCCGTTTGGACTCCGTTTGATATTCTGTTTCTCTGAAACACTGAAATAGGCATAAAACAACAAATCTGGGCTGGGCCTCTGGTTAATAGGTTAGTCCCAAAAATAATATAAAAGTGGATATTAAAGCCCAATATTGCCCAAAACAGTAGATAATATAGCATGGAGCAATCAAAAATTATAGATACGTTGGAGACGGATCAAGCATCCCCAAGCTTAATTCCTGCTCGTCCTCGAGTAGGTAAATGATAAAAAAGATAATTTTTGATGTGGAATGCTAGTCGGCATAATTTCAATGTAATTCTTCTTACTTGTGATATGAATATTCAGATCTGAAAGATTCAAGACAAAAGTTCATATTGACATAAAAATAATAATACTTCAAGCATACTAACTAAGCAATTATGTCTTCTCAAAATAACATGGCCAAAGAAAGTTCATCCCTACAAAATCATATAGTTTAGTCATGCTCCATTTTCGTCACACAAGAATGCTCTCATCATGCACAACCCCGATGACAAGCCAAGCAATTGTTTCATACTTTAGTAATCTCAAACTCATAAACTTTTACGCAATACATGAGCGCGAGCCATGGATATAGCACTATGGGTGGAATAGAATAATGAGGGGGTTATGTGGAGAAGACAAAAAAAGGAGAAGGTCTCACATCAACGAGGCTTATAAATGTGCTATGGAGATGCCCATCGATTGATGTTAATGCGAGGAGTAGGGATTGCCATGCAACGGATGCACTAGAGCTATAAATGTATGAAAGCTCAACAAAAGAAACTAGTGGGTGTGCATCCAACTTGCTTGCTCATGAAGACCTAGGGCACTTGAGGAGGCCCATTGTTGGAATATACAAGCCAAGTTCTATAATGAAAATTCCCACTGGTATATGAAAGTGACAACTCAAGAGACTCTCTATATGAAGAACATGGTGTTACTTTGAAGCACAAGTGTGGAAAAAGGATAGTAGCATTGTCCCTTTTTTGGCCTTTCTTTTTTTCTTTTTTTTATTTGGCCTTTCCTTTTTTTATTTGGCCTTTCTCATTTTTTGGGACAATGCTCTATTGAATGATGATCATCACACTTCTATTTATTTACAACTCAATGATTACAACTTGATACTTAGAACAAAATATGACTCTATATGAATGCCTCCGGCGGTGTGCCGGGATTGCGATGAATCAAGTGTGACATGTATGAAAAATTATGAACGGTGGCTTTGCCACAAATATGATGTCAACTACATGATCATTGTCGGTGCCAAAACCGGTGGATCTCGGGTAGGGGGTCCCGAACTGTGCGTCTAGGCTGGATGGTAACAGGAGGCAAGGGACACGAAGTTTGACCCAGGTTCGGGCCCTCTCGATGGAGGTAAAACCCTACGTCCTGCTTGATTAATATTGATGATATGGGTAGTACAAGAGTAGATCTACCATGAGATCGAGGAGGCTAAACCCTAGAAGCTCGCCTATGGTATGATTGTTGATGTGTATGTTGTCCTACGGACTAAAACCCTCCGGTTTATATAGACACCGGATAGGGTTAGGGTTACATAGAGTCGGTTACAATGGTAGGAGATCTGCATATCCGTATCGCCAAGCTTTCCTTCCACGCCAAGGAAAGTCCCTCCCGGACACGGGACGAAGTCTTCAATCTTGTATCTTCATAGTCCAGGAGTCCGGCTAAAGGTATAGTCCGGCTATCCGAACCTCCCGGACACGTAGCGACTGAGGGAGTCCTGGATTAGGGGGTGTTCGGATAGCCGGACTATACCTTCAGCCGGACTCCTGGACTATGAAGATACAAGATTGAAGACTTCGTCCCGTGTCTGAGAGGGACTTTCCTTGGCGTGGAAGGCAAGCTTGGCGATACGGATATGCAGATCTCCTACCGTTGTAACCGACTCTATGTAACCCTAACCCTATCCGGTGTCTATATAAACCGGAGGGTTTTAGTTCGTAGGACAACATACACATCAACAATCATACCATAGGCTAGCTTCTAGGGTTTAGCCTCCTCGATCTTGTGGTAGATCTACTCTTGTACTACCCATATCATCAATATTAATCAAGCAGGACGTAGGGTTTTACCTCCATCGAGAGGGCCCGAACCTGGGTAAAACTTCATGTCCCTTGCCTCCTGTTACCATCCAGCCTAGACGCACAGTTCGGGACCCCCTACCCGAGATCCGCCGGTTTTGACACCGACATTGGTGCTTTCATTGAGAGTTCCTCTGTGTCGTTGTAGTCAGGCTCGATGGCTCCTACGATCATCAAAAGCGATGAAGTCCAGGATGAGACCTTTCTCCCTGAACAGATCTTCGTCTTCGGCGGCTTTGCACTGCGGGCCAATTTGCTTGGCCGTCTGGAGCAGATCGAAAGCTACGCCCCTAGCCGTCAGGTCAGATTCGGAAGTTTAAACTACACGGCTGACATTCGAGGAGACTTGATCTTCGACGGATTCGAGCCACTGCCGAGCGCGCCGCTCTGTCACGACGAGCATGATTTAGCTCTGCCGCCAAATAGTGTCGTGGAGGCCGCACCCGTGTCAGCTCTGATCCCTAATTTGGAGCCAACTACGCCGATCGAGGATGGGCGGTTGGACGCCACCTCGGGGGCTGCGACCCTAACGGCGATTGAGCCGAACACTGGCCCCTTACTCTGCGAGACTCGTGACTCCAAGGAGCCGAACTCTTCTCCGGATTCCGAACCCTCCGCGCCCCTGCCAATCGAATCCGATTGGGCGCCGATCATGGAGTTCACTGCCGCGGACATCTTTCAGCACTCGCCTTTGGGCGATATCCTGAAGTCACTGAAGTCTCTCTCTTTATCAGGAGAGCCCTGGCCAGACTACGGTCAGCAAGGTTGGGGTACGGACGATGAAGAAATTCAAAGCCCACCCACCACCCACTTTGTAGCCACTGTCGATGACTTAACCGACATGCTCGACTTCGACTCCGAAGACATCGACGGTATGGACGCCGATGAAAGAGATGAAGAAAAACCAGCGCCTACTAGGCCCTGGAAAGCCACCTCGTCATATGACATATACATGGTGGACACCCCAAAAGAGGGAGATGGCGATGGAACAGCGGAGGATGACCCCTCCAAGAAACAGCCTAAGCACCGGCGTCAGCGGCACCACTCAAAATCCCGCCAAAACAAATACGGTGATTCCAGCACGAGAGATAATAATACTCCGGAAAGCGCCGAAGAAAACCCCCTCCAGCAAGATTTAGCACAGGAGGATGGAGAAACCAGCCCTCATGAGAGAGCGGCAGACAGAGAGGTCGAGGACGATAATTATATGCCTCCCTCAGAAGACGAGGCAAGCCTCGACGATTACGAATTCGTCGTGCCAGAGGATCCCGTCGAGCAAGAGCGTTTTCAACGCAGGCTTATGGCCATGGCAAGAAGCCTCAAGAAAAAACAGCAACAACTTAGAGCTGATCAAGATTTGCTAGTCGACAGATGGACTGAAGTCCTTGCGGCCGAAGAGCATAAACACGAACGCCCCTCCAAGAGCTACCCAAAGCGCAGGTTGCTACCTCGATTAGAGGAGGAAGCACTTGATGTGGCCGACCAACCACCTCGTGGCCGTGATAGAGAGGCCTCTCAGCCCTCCACTCAAGACGCACCCCGTACCAAGGCACGGGAATATGCACCGGACTTACAAGACATGTTGGAGGACAAGTCAAGGCAAACAAGATCGATCTATGGATCGCGTGGGCGGCCCACGGCTCGAGACGGCATCCGTCATGCCGGCCACAAATTCGGCAAGGCCGAACACAGTAGACAAGGCTCACTAGAGCTACGTCATGATATAGCCCAGTACAGAGGCGCCGCACACCCACTCTGCTTTACAGACGAAATAATGGATCATCAAATCCCCGAGGGTTTCAAACCCATAAACATCGAATCATATGATGGCACAACAGATCCTGCGGTATGGATCGAGGATTATCTCCTTCATATCCACATGGCCCGCGGCGATGATTTCCACGCCATCAAATACCTCCCACTCAAGCTTAAAGGACCAGCTCGGCATTGGCTTAACAGCTTGCCAACAGGATCAATTAGTTGTTGGGAGGACCTGGAAGCCGCATTCCTCGAACTTCCATGGCACCTATGTGCGATCCCCAGACACCAATGACCTAAGTCACGTAATTCAGCAACCAGAGGAATCGACCAGGCAATTCTGGACACGGTTCCTAACAAAGAAAAATCAAATAGTCGATTGTACGGATGCTGAGGCCCTAGCAGCCTTCAAGCACAATATCCGTGACGAGTGGCTGGCCCGGCACCTCGGTCAGGAAAAGCCGAAATCTATGGCAGCACTCACAGCACTCATGACCCGCTTTTGCACGGGAGAAGACAGCTGGCTTGCTCGTAGCAACAATATGACCAAGAACCCTGGTAATTCGGACACTAGGGACAGTAGTGGCAGGTCGTGTCGCAACAAGCAGAAGCGCCGCATTAACGGCGACAATGCTGATGATATGGCAGTTAATGCCGGATTCAGAGGCTCTAAATCCGGTCACCGGAAAAAGCCATTCAAAAGGAATCCTAGGGGCCCGTCCAGTTTGGACCGGATACTCGACCGCTCGTGCCAGATACATGGCACCCCCGAAAAGCCAGCCAATCACACCAACAGGGATTGTTGGGTGTTCAAGCAGGAAGGCAAGTTAAACGCCGAAAATGAAGACAAGTGGTTGCATAGCGATGACGACGAGGAGCCCCGGCAGCCGAACAACAGTGGACAGAAGGGTTTTCCCCCACAAGTGCGGACGGTGAACATGATATACGCAACCCACGTCCCCAAAAGGGAGCGGAAGCGCGTGTTAAGGGACGTATACGCGGTAGAGCCAGTCGCCCCAAAGTTCAACCGATGGTCCTCCTGCCCGATCACCTTTGATCAAAGGGACCATCCCACTAGCACCCGTCATGGCGGATTCACCGCATTGGTTCTAGACCCAATTATTGACGGATTTCATCTCACTAGAGTCCTTATGGACGGCGGCAGCAGCCTGAACCTGCATTACCAGGATATAGTGTGGAAAATGGGCATAGATCCCTCGAGGATTAAGCCCACCAAAACGACCTTTAAAGGCGTAATACCAGGTGTAGAGGCCAACTGTACAGGCTCAGTCACACTTGAAGTGGTCTTCGGATCCCCGGATAATTTCCGAAGCGAGGAGTTAATCTTCGACATAGTCCCGTTTCGCAGTGGTTATCACGCACTGCTCGGGCGAACCGCATTCGCTAAGTTCAATGTGGTACCGCATTACGCATACCTTAAGCTCAAGATGACAGGCCCTCGAGGAGTAATTATGGTCAATGGAAACACCGAACGCTCCCTTCGAGCGGAGGAGCACACGGCGGCCCTTGCAGCGGTAGTACAAACCAGCCTCTCCAGGCAGTTCTCCAGTCCGGCCACTAAACGACCGGACACCGTCAAGCGCGCCCGGAGTAACCTACAATAAGACCGCCTGGCACGATTCGAGCAGGCGTAGCAATGCGGCCCCGACCCCAACCCTCGCAAAAAGGCGACGCCAGTACTTCGCATACATAACTACGCTCTAGAGATACCATGGGCACAGGGGGAGGGGCACCATCACGGCACGCCCAAAACACGGCTTAAACCATACCAGGGGCTGCCGATTTTTTAAATTTTCTCTTACTTTCAGGACTCCATCCTTCGGGAGGCCTGTTCGGCAGTTCAATTGCCGCACAAACGATGCAAGAACCAGGGAAGCAGACAAGCCACGCCGCATTACGGAACTCCCAGGTGGTCTCTATCATGAGCAGTATACCCGTTCCACATACTATTCCGCAGCTTGCCCCTGAAACGGACATGTTAACTAGTCCAACCTTCCACTTATCGCATTACTTGTATCGTTCTGCCTTGATCGCACCCCTTTTTAACAAACAATGCATAGCCTGCGTCTATTTTTGCATTACCTTTTTTCTTTATATATGTTCCTTAATGACATGTTGCACCCGTACACGTTGGTACGGCCAAAATACGCCAGGGGCTTTAGTACCCCCTCAATATGGTGTGAGAAGTCCGAACACTTTAACAAGTGCGGCACCCCGAACTTATAGCATTATATGCATCGGCTCCGAATCATGTCTTGGGTGAATAGTTGGGTTTGACCAGCTCCTATGTTTTGGTGCCTTACGTTCCGCTATATCGGCTAAGGTAGCACTAGGAGAACCACTACGATTGTGACCCAGTTGAGCTGGGTCGAGCACCTCAGTGGAGAAAGCTAAAACTGACTGTAATGATGAAGCGAGAGCTGGTCGCTGTTCGAGAGGTTTTTTCGAGTCCCTAAAGACTTATGCCGCTTAGGGCGAGGAGCCGGCTCTGTCCGGCCAAGGCGTGGATAGCGCCCCGAACTCGGTCTTTCGAATACCAAGGGCTTCGCCGAAATTTAAAATTTTAGAATTCTATGGCTAAGTGAGAGTGTTCACGCATTATAGTCCGATTGCCTTGTTCGTTGGGCTGAGCGCCTCCCTCGAAGGACCCAAACATGGGGAAAAAAGCGCTCAGGTTTATCCCCGAACACCCTAGTACTAGCGGCACGAGGGCAGAAGCCAACGACTTGTCATCTCTCAGAATTGATAAACAGCCGCACAAAAGGTAATATTTTAAATTCAAACAGCATTGCTTAGCGCATATGAACAAGTTTTCAGCGCACAGGACAAAACAAGCGAGTTTTTACTCAAAAATTACGTCTCTGGAACATTCATCCGCCACAAGGCATGCACCCTTCAGAACATCCTTATAATAATTTTCGGGCTTGCGATGCTCTTTCCCCGCCGGTGGCCCGTCCTTGAAAAGCTTCTCAGCATCCAGCTTGCCCAAGTGCACCTTAGCACGGGCAAGGGCCCTACGGGCACCTTCAATGCAGACGGAGCGCTTGATGACTTCGAGCCTTGGACAGGCCTCCACCAGCCGCCGCACCAGCCCGAAATAGCTCCCAGGCTGAGCCTCTCCAGGCCACAGCCAAACTATGAGGCCCTTCATGGCCTATTCGGCCGCCTTGTGGAGCTCGACCACTTGCTTCAGCTGGTCGCTCAGAGGCACGGGGTGTCCGCCCTCAGCGTACTAAGACCAGAACACCTTCTCCGTCGAGCTACCCTCCTCGACTCGATAGAATGCGGCGGCATCGGACACACTCTGTGGAAGGTCTACGAACGCTCCTGGAGAGCTCCGGATTCGGGTAAGTAACAAGTAACTCACGTTTATGTGTTTGCTGTGCATAAAGAATGCCTTACCCGCCGCTATCTTCTTCACCTCATCCAATTCCTGGAGGGTCTTCTGGGATTTGGCCTTGGCAGACTTGGCATTTTCAATAGCCACCGCGAGCTCGGGCGCTCGCGTCTTTGAGTCAAGCTCCAAACTCTCATGTTTTTTCATGAGAGCCTGGAGCTCTTGCCGCACCTTGCCAACCTCGGCCTCACACTTCTCCTGCTCGGAGCGCTCCTTGGCCGCCCTCTTCTCGGCCTCATCCAACGCTTGCTTAAGGGTCTCCACATCAGACGTGGCCCCTACAAAAGCCACGACAGTCCTGTCATTTTTTGCAATTGCACATTTTTATATATATATTTCAACAAGGTATTTCTTTGTAGGACCTTCAAGTAGATGTGTCTAGAGGGGGGTGATTAGACACTTCATGCCAAAGTTGCAATTTTTAAGCTTTTTCGGTTTGAGTGTAGTTTAAGCATAATTTCAACAATCACAATACATATCAAGCAAGTATGCAAAGTGTATATAGGCAGCGGAAAGTAAAGCATGCAACTTGCAAGAATGTAAAGGGAAGGGTTTGGAGAATTCAAACGCAATCGGAGACACGGATGTTTTTCCCGTGGTTCGGATAGGTGGTGCTATCCTACATCCACGTTGATGGAGACTTCAACCCACGAAGGGTAACGGTTGCGCGAGTCCACGGAGGGCTCCACCCATGAAGGGTCCACGAAGTAGCAACCTTGTCTATCCCACCATGGCCATCGCCCACGAAGGACTTGCCTCACTAGTGGTAGATCTTCACGAAGTAGGCGATCTCCTTGCCCTTACAAACTCCTTGGTTCAACTCCACAATCTTGTCGGAGGCTCCCAAGTGACACCTAGCCAATCTAGGAGACACCACTCTCCAAGAAGTAATAAACGGTGTGTTGATGATGAACTCCTTGCTCTTGTGCTTCAAATGGTAGTCTCCCCAACACTCAACTCTCTCATAGGATTTGAATCTAGTGGAAAGAAGATTTGAGTGGAAAGCAACTTGGGGAAGGCTAGAGATCAAGATTCATATGGTAGGAATGGAATATCTTGGTCTCAACACATGAGTAGGTAGTTCTCTCTCAGAAATAGGATGCTGGAAGTGTAGGCTTAGTCTGATGGCTCTCTCAACGAGTGAAGAGGAGGTGGAGAGGTATATATAGCCTCCACACAAAATCCAACCGTTACACATAGTTTTCCAATCTCGGTGGGACCGAATCAACAAACTCGGTCGGACCGAAAAGGTAAACCTAGTGACCGTTAGAGATTTCAGTGGGACCGACTGAATCAACTCGGTGGGACCGATGTGCTAGGGTTAGGGTAAATCCAAAACTCGGTTTGACCGATTACTCAAACTCGGTGGGACCGATTTGGGTAATAAGCGAAACAGAGAGCTGGCCAAGCAAACTCGGTGGGACCGATTGCATATCTCGGTGGGACCGAGAATAATGCAATAGGTAACAGAGAGTTTGCAAGCCCATCTCGGTGAGACCGAGATCCCATCGGTGAGACCGAATCGATTAGGGTTTGGCAGTGGCTTATGACATATGAAACTCGGTGGCGCCGGATAGATAGAATCGGTATGACCGAGTTTGGCTTAGGGTTTAGGTCATTTGTGGATATGGGAAAGTAGCTGAGGATTTTGGAGCATATCATTAAGCACTTGAGCAAGAGGCTCATTCAGCAACACCTCATCCCTCCTTGATAGTACTGGTTTTTCCTATGAACTCAATGTGATCTTGGATCACTAAAATGTAAAATGAAGAGTCTTGAACTTCAAGATTTAGCCAATCCTTTATCCTTAGTATCTTGGAGACCTTCCCACAACCTTTAGTCCATGCCACTCCATTGTTGAACTTATCTGAAACATACTAAATGAAAACATTAGTCCAACAAGAGATATGTTGTCATCAATTATCAAAACCACCTAGGGAGCACTTGTGCTTTCAATCTCCCCCTTTTTGGTAATTGATGGCAACATGCATCAAAGCTTTAGATAAAGATTCAAAGAATAGTAAGTAAAGCTTTGGAAGGACATGTAACAACCATAGGCTCCCCCTACATGTATGCAATCATGTGAATATAAAATATAGAAGCATGTGAGAGCATAATCATGATAGAGTAGGCAATGTGTTACATGTATCTTGGCCATATGCATCAGAGCAAAAGATTATTAAGGAAAATACCTTCATGCTCATGAGTCCTTCTTGCAAACAGTATGTACATAAGCAAGAATTCCTCATACTCATGATTTTGATGCATACACTTACCTTGTAGTCTTAAGTTGTCTTAGGATGGAATGAACCTGCACAAACAAGGTTAGATAACATAGGTACATCCACTAGCCAGAGCAAACAGAAACCACAAGAATACCAAGACTGGGATGACATGTAGAGAGTGAGTACAAGGTACCACATTGGATTAGACATGTCCCCAAGAGTAAAGATATGCAATGAATTTGACTGATTGCTTTCCCTTAGGTGTCTTGTTCCCCCTGAATCTTACATGGGATATTGGGAGAAGATAGGAAATAGAAGATCAGAGCTGACAGATACATATGAACATGTCTTTCCCCCTAAAAAGACATGTGACATCTCTCCTCTTGAATCATCAAGCATCTAGGATCCTTGAGTATTTTCTCTTCCCCTGGAAATCTCTCTCTCCCCCTTAATAACATCTGGGATCCTTGAGACTTTCTCTCTTTAAGGTTTGGTCCTTGAGACCTTTTGATGTGATCTCTCTCCTACAGGTTTTGATTTGATCTCTCTCTCCCCCTTTGACATCAATTTCCAAGAAGGGCTTTCTGGAATCCGTCATATAGGTTTGGTCCTTGAGACTCAGCACAAAGCAATGGATAAAATTGTGATGCTTGTAGAGGACAAGATTCCTTGAGTGGAGCTGGATGAGAAGAAATGTAGAACAAGTGGCAAACTATTTTTCTGATTGCAAAGTCGGTGGCACCGAGTGGCATATTTCGGTGGTACCGAAAAGATTCGGTTGGACCGAAAATTGCAAGTCGGTGAAACCGAGTTTACACAGAGAAAAACACTTGTCACCTCAGCTCACTAGACATGTAGGATCTCACAAAGATTTGCAATGAATTACCTAAAGGGTTTGCAAGGAATTAAATGCGGAAAATGCTGGACAAAAAGCAAAGAGAAAAGAGAAGAAAAGTAAACATGCATGAGACAAATGAAATAACACAAAGAGGAACACAAGAGAACTTCATCTAGAGTTGGGCGGTGACACAGTCACCTATGTTAGAGTACATTGACTTAGGAGTCAAGTGAGAACACTTGATCATAGGTCATACTCATCGTTTAAGCTCAAAATGGGGTTACCATTTTTCGTTTAAGCATCTTGATGTATTCACATCTTGTTGAGTTTCTTTGACTTCATGTCTTGGAGTAAAGCTTCTCTAAGATGGAATAACATACCTTGGGTGGTGGCGTGGTTCTTGCTCATGTAGTTGAACTTGTTTGGGTGCTCAAGGTTGATGTAGCTCATCAAGAGTTGGGAGCACCAGTTGGAGTGTGAGTTCACCTACCTACATGGATTAATTCTTGCAAGGAAAAGCACTTGTGTATCCAAAAATGACATTCATGAAGCTCAACATAGGATTTGGCAAAGGATATGTTTGAATGATTTTGTGCGTCCTTGTCTTCAACCACCATCGTGTAGAGACTTGGTGATGTAGAGATTGCTCTAGATGTGAGTGAGTCGCAATCTCATGGAATTAGATTCAACCAAGCACCTACATGAGTTAGACAACATGCAAGGTACAAATATATCCAAGACATAAGATAGTCATCATAAGAGATATATCATGGATTAGTCATAAGCTCATGTCTTGCATGTATCCAATGGAGTTCCTACTCCAAGTTCGAAGCATCAATGATGTTCAATTCTCCTCTCAACCTGCAAAACACTTTCTCATCAAGTGGTTTAGTGAATATATCCGCTAATTGCTTATCGGTGCGAACATGCTTAAGATCAATGTCACCCTTAGCAACATGATCTTGAATGAAATGATGACGACCTTCAATGTGCTTAGTTCGAGAATGTTGTACAGGATGGTGACCAATTTTAATAGCACTTTCATTGTCACAAAGCAATGGAACATGTTTCACATAGATCCCATAATCTTTAAGAGTTTGGGTCATCCAAAGTAATTGAGCACAACATGAACCAACGGCAATGTATTCCACTTCGGCGGTGGATAAGGATACGGAGTTTTGTTTCTTGGAAGACCAAGACACAAGAGATCTACCAAGAAATTGACAAGTACTCGAAGTTGACTTTCTATCAACCTTGTCTCCGGCATAATCCGAGTCGGAATAGCCAACAAGATCAAAAGAAGACCTCTTAGGATACCAAATGCCATGGTGTATGAATTAAGTATCTAACTATCCTTTTCACGACCTTAAGATGACATTCTTTAGGAGCAGCTTGATATCATGCACACATGCGCACACTTAGCATAATATCGGGACGTGAAGCACATAGGTATAACAATGAACCAATCATAGAGCGATAAACCTTTTGATCAACCGGTTCACCATCTTTGGTCAAATCATTATGTCCACTAGTAAGCATGGGTGTAGACATACCTTTGCATTCTTGCATATTGAACTTCTTGAATAAGTCCTTGGTGTACTTCGTTTGAGAGACAAATGTACCTTCCTTAGTTTGCTTGATTTGCAAACCGAGAAAGAATTTGAGTTCATTCATCATAGACATCTCAAACTTCTCTGACATTAGCTTTCCAAACTTTTCACTAAAGAGAGGGTTAGTTGAACCAAATATGATATCATCAACATAAATTTGGCATACAAATAGTTCTCCATTAACCCTTTTAGTAAAAAGAGTAGAATCAATTTTACCAATTTCAAAACCGCTTGCAATAAGGAACTTGGTCAAGCATTTATACCATGCTCTAGGAGCTTGTTTAAGACCATAAAGAGCTTTGTGAAGTTTGTAAACATGATTAGGTTTCTTAGGATTGACAAAGCCAGGAGGTTGTTTGACATAAACTTCCTCCTCTATTTCACCATTTAGAAAAGCACTTTTAATGTCCATTTGGTACAAGGTGATGTTATGGTGATTAGCATAGGCAAGTAAGATGCGAATGGACTCAAGTCTAGCAACAGGGGCATATGTCTCACCATAGTCCATACCTTCGACTTGTGTGTACCCTTGGGCAACGAGACGTGCTTTGTTGTGAACCACTTGTCCATCTTCATCTTGCTTGTTGCGAAACACCCATTTGGTACCAATGATGTTGTGGTTGTCGTCGGGCTTCTCAACCAATGTCCAAACTTGGTTTCTCTCAAAGTTGTGTAGCTCTTCATGCATGGTGTTTATCCAATCCGGATCTTCCAATGCTTCCTCAACCTTCATAGGTTCAATGCTAGAGATGAATGAATAGTTTTCACAAAAGTTAGCTCAACGAGTTTTTGAGGGAGTGATTCTCCCGGTTTGTATATCATTGAAGATTTGCTCGATGGGATGATCCTTGGCGATTCTTGCTCGAACTCGTGAGAGCTTTTGCTTGGGTCTTCGTTGAACATTTTCTTCATCTTGTTCTTCTTCTTGGCCTTCTTCATTGTTGACGTTGTCAGTGTCTTGTCGTGGTGGAGAAGGAGGTTGTTGATGTTCGTCTTGATGCATTTCCTTGTCTTCTTCATCTTGGTATGTCCCACTTGTGGATGCTTCCATATCAATTCTTGGTTCACCTTGTTGTGAAGTAGAAGCCTCCACTTGGACGGATGAAGTACTCTCCTTCACCTCCGTTGGACGAACTTTGCCTATGGACAAGTCTTGGATTGCTTCT
Organism: Triticum monococcum; assembly: GCA_034509565.1. Classification (NCBI taxonomy): domain Eukaryota; kingdom Viridiplantae; phylum Streptophyta; class Magnoliopsida; order Poales; family Poaceae; genus Triticum; species Triticum monococcum. The sequence goes on from CM067843.1 coordinate 114,229,127, forward strand.
GAAGGGTCTTTGTCTCCTACATCAATTGGCAATTGCTCTACTTGCGAGCCATTAGATTCATCAAACTTCACATCTACCGTCTCTTCAACCTTTCGGGTGAAATTGTTGTAGACACGGTAAGTGTGAGAGTTTGAGCCATAACCAAGTAGGAAACCTTCATGAGATTTAGGAGCAAACTTTGAACGACGATGCTTATCAAGAATGTAGCACTTTGAGCCGAATACTCGAAAGTATCCAACTTGGGGTTTGTTACCGGTGAGGAGCTCGTATGCCGTCTTGCCGAGTAGCTTGTGAAGATACAAGCGATTTGTTGCGTGACAAGCTGTCTCAACGGCTTCTGCCCAAAAGTGCTTCGACGTCTTGTATTCATCAAGCATTGTTCTTGCCATTTCGATGAGCGTCCGGTTCTTCCTCTCAACAACTCCATTTTGTTGAGGTGTGTACGTAGCCGAGAACTCGTGTGAAATCCCTTCTTCGTCAAGAAAGGTGTCCACATTTGCGTTCTTGAACTCCGTTCCGCCGTCACTCCGAACCTTCTTGATCTTCACGTCAAACTGATTTTGGGCCTTCCTAGCGAAGTTTTTGAAGATCTTCTGAACCTGCGACTTGTCATTAAGAAAGAACACCCACGTAAATCTTGAAAAATCATCAACTATAACTAGACCAAAAGAATTTCCACCGAGACTCTTGTAGGCGTTGGGACCAAAAAGATCCATATGAAGTAGCTCGAGTGGCCTCCTTGTAGTCATGATGTTCTTCACGGGATGCCTTCCTCCGACCTGTTTACCTGCTTGACAAGCACTGCAAAGTCTATCTTTATCAAATATGACATCGTTAACTCCAAGAATATGATTTCCTTTAATAAGCTTGTCAAGGTTTCTCATGCCAACGTGACCTAGTCGTCTATGCCACAACCAACCTTTTGATGATTTAGCAATAAAGCAGGTTTTAGGTTGTGCCTTTTTAGAGAAATCGACAATGTATAGATCACCTCTACGCATACCGGTAAAGACCATTTTATGATTGTCTCGATGAAATACTTGGCAATCTACCTCAGTAAATAGGACATTCAAACCGAAATCAGCAAGTCTAGATACTGAAAGTAAGTTGTAGCCGAGTGATTCAACGAGCATGACATTTTGAATGGAACTATCATGTGAGATGGCCACCTTACCAAGGCCAACCACTTTACCCTTTGAATTATCACCAAAGGTGACATATTTTCGAGGGCCGTCATTTTCAGCAAGCTCACGGAACATCTCTTCATCTCCGGTCATATGATCAGTACATCCACTATCAAGAACCCATTCCTTTCCTCCTGATTCGTATCCCCGAAGATTTGGCGTAAGACCAAAGTGTCTCATTGCGTCATCAAGATTGAAGTCACTATCATCATCATCATCATGATATCCATGTTCACCATGATCGTGTGACTCATCATTTCCTAGAGAGGGTAATTCATTAGATAAATGATCATCAAAGTGGTCACTTTTATGAATTCTTATAGCTTCGAATATAATATCACTAATGATTCCAACATCTCCTTTAGCTCGCTTGAGATTGGCAAGCTCAAGTAGACAATCACCAAAGCTAGGATCACTAGAGTTCATCTTACTCAGGGCAATAGATTTATGGAGAATTTTATCCAAATTTTTCAAGGAATGTTCGGGAAATCGTTCCTCAAGAAATTTCCATATAGTATAGGCACAATTAAGAGTAGGCAAACTAGCAATCAAGTTTTTGGGCAATCCTCTAATGATGAGCTCAATAGTTCTAAGATTGCGAATCTTGTCAATATCTTCATCTAGGGTAGGATGCAAAGGATCAACGTGAGGTGCACAAGGGCTAGCAATATACTTGTTTAAATGATATTGATTGAAAATTACAAGACCCTCATTTTTCCACTCATGAAAATACTCTCCATCAAGAATAGGCACTCTATGTCTAAGACTCCCTAAAGTAGACACATCCATCTTCCTCCAATGGTGATTAAACCAAGGCAATGGAGACCAAAACTCTGATACCACCTGTAGGACCTTGAAGTAGATGTGTCTAGAGGGGGGTGATTAGACACTTCATGCCAAAGTTGCAATTTTTAAGCTTTTTCGGTTTGAGTGTAGTTTAAGCATAATTTCAACAATCACAATACATATCAAGCAAGTATGCAAAGTGTATATAGGCAGCGGAAAGTAAAGCATGCAACTTGCAAGAATGTAAAGGGAAGGGTTTGGAGAATTCAAACGCAATCGGAGACACGGATGTTTTTCCCGTGGTTCGGATAGGTGGTGCTATCCTACATCCACGTTGATGGAGACTTCAACCCACAAAGGGTAACGGTTGCGCGAGTCCACAGAGGGCTCCACCCACGAAGGGTCCACGAAGTAGCAACCTTGTCTATCCCACCATGGCCATCGCCCACGAAGGACTTGCCTCACTAGTGGTAGATCTTCACGAAGTAGGCGATCTCCTTGCCCTTACAAACTCCTTGGTTCAACTCCACAATCTTGTCGGAGGCTCCCAAGTGACACCTAGCCAATCTAGGAGACACCACTCTCCAAGAAGTAACAAACGGTGTGTTGATGATGAACTCCTTGCTCTTGTGCTTCAAATGATAGTCTCCCCAACACTCAACTCTCTCATAGGATTTGAATCTAGTGGAAAGAAGATTTGAGTGGAAAGCAACTTGGGGAAGGCTAGAGATCAAGATTCATATGGTAGGAATGGAATATCTTGGTCTCAACACATGAGTAGGTAGTTCTCTCTCAGAAATAGGATGCTGGAAGTGTAGGCTTAGTCTGATGGCTCTCTCAACGAGTGAAGAGGAGGTGGAGAGGTATATATAGCCTCCACACAAAATCCAACCGTTACACACAGTTTTCCAATCTCGGTGGGACCGAATCAGCAAACTCAGTCGGGCCGAAAAGGTAAACCTAGTGACCGTTAGAGATTTCGGTGGGACCGACTGAATCAACTCGGTGGGACCGATGTGCTAGGGTTAGGGTAAATCCAAAACTCGGTTTGACTGATTACTCTAACTCGGTGGGACCGATTTGGGTAATAAGCGAAACAGAGAGCTGGCCAAGCAAACTCGGTGGGACCGATTGCATATCTCGGTGGGACCGAGAATAATGCAATAGGTAACAGAGAGTTTGCAAGCCCATCTCGGTGAGACCGAGATCCCATCAGTGAGACCGAATCGATTAGGGTTTGGCAGTGGCTTATGACATATGAAACTCGGTGGCGCCGGATAGATAGAATCGGTATGACCGAGTTTGGCTTAGGGTTTAGGTCATTTGTGGATATGGGAAAGTAGCTGAGAATTTTTGAGCATATCATTAAGCACTTGAGCAAGAGGCTCATTAAGCAACACCTCATCCCTCCTTGATAGTATTGGCTTTTCCTATGGACTCAATGTGATCTTGGATCACTAAAATGTAAAATGAAGAGTCTTGAACTTCAAGCTTTAGCCAATCCTTTATCCTTAGTATCTTGGAGACCTTCCCACAACCTTTAGTCCATGCCACTCCATTGTTGAACTTATCTGAAACATACTAAATGAAAACATTAGTCCAACAAGAGATATGTTGTCATCAATTATCAAAACCACCTAGGGAGCACTTGTGCTTTCATTCTTACCTTCATTGTCCTCGAGCTGCTTCTTGGCACACCCGAGCTCTTGCTCGGACCGCTCAAGGTTCTGCTTTAGCGTGTCCACTTCCGCAGTTAGTGTGGCGGACGCAAGCAAAGAAGCCTGCATACGCATATTGACTCCTTTTTATTAGACTCCTGCGAATTTTATTTGATCCTCTATTCGGCTTTTCTTCCCGAACGCCAAACAGAGCATCAGGGGCTACTGTCTATGCGATAATATTATTTACACATTCTTTACTTAACTCAAAGCCTGTTAAAAGGCTAGTACAAGCTTCAGTCAGTCCGCTCTTGGCGGACTGAACCTTCTGGATCACTGCACTCATAATAGTGCGGTGCCCCTCGTCGATGAAGGCGCTTTGGAGCGCCTCCAACAGATTGTCCGGCGCCTCCGGTTGGACGGGGGTCGCCGGCACAGTGGGCTGGCTCCTCTTGGAAGGAGGTCGCCCACCGGACTCTGGAACCTTTGAAGGTTCCGGAGCGGTGTCCGGCCTAGAGCCGGACTTGGATCCCTAGGGGGTTTCACCCCCTTTACTCCTGGAGTCCGGGAGGTCGCCTTGCGGCGCCTCCAGGACCACCTCCTCCCGGCTTGGAACCTGTTGGGACAACACTTCGGTGTCATCCGTAGGGCGGGGGGAGGAAGCCGTCGGAAGCGAGTTCACATCCGACGAGTCCAGTGAGCCGCTCGACGACGCGTCGAGCCGGTCTTTGGGTGGGCTGCATAAACATATTCGACGTAAGGCAAAGCTGTGCAGTAAACGAATACTATGAATTACTCTGGTATCCGGATACTTACGATTTGGCCAGGGGCTTGGCCCTGGGCGCCCACTCCTCTCCGTCGTTGTCGGCGTTGGTGGAATAGTCCGGAGGAAGGGTTTTTCCCTTCTTGGACCCTTTGGCCTCCCCAATTGGGGCGGCCTTCCTTTTCTTCCCTTCCCCCTCTGGAGGGGGACGGGTCTCTTCTTCCTCCTCCTCGTCTTCACGGGAGGAGTGTGTCTTGGATTCGTCGGATGATGAATCCGACACCTCCAGGCGGCGGGCACTCTTTCGAGTCCCCGTGGCCTTCTTCTTTACCTTCTTCTCCGGCACCACATGGTGTGCCGGAACCAGCAGCTTCGCCAAGTGGGCATCGGCTGGGTATTCGAGCAAAGATGCCGGACAGTCGATCCGTCCGGACTTCGCCTGCCAATCCTGTCAAAGGTAAGGGAGCTTAAATCCCGCACAGAGTTAAACTATGAAAAACTAGTGCCCTCTAAAAGGTACAAAAAACTCACCACGCTAGCGTGACGCTGCGCGCTGAATCCGCGATCCTCGGTAGCGGATGCGGGAGCCTCGGCGCCCTTGAAAAGAACCTTCCAGGCATCTTCGTATGTCGTGTCGAAGAGCCTGCTCAAAGTTCGGTGCTGTGCTGGATTGAACTCCCACAGATTGAAGGCCCGTTGTTGACACGGGAGGCTTAGGCGGATGAGCATAACATGGACTACGTTGACGAGCCTAAGCTGCTTGCCCACCAGGGATTGGATGCATGTTTGCAGTCCGGTCACCTCCTTTTTGCTGCCCCACGACAGGCCCGTCTCTTTCCAGGACGTGAGCCGCGTTGGGGGTCCGGACCGGAACTCGGGGGCTGCGACCCACTTAGGGTCGCGCGGCTCGGTGATGTAAAACAACCCCGATTGCCACCCCTTCAGGGTCTCCACAAAGGAGCCCTCGAGCCATAAGACATTGGGCATCTTGCCCACCATGACGCCTCCGCACTCCGCCTGGTTGCCGCGCACCACCTTCGGCTTGACGTTGAAAGTCTTGAGCCATAGGCCGAAATGGGGGCGGATGCGGAGGAAAGCCTCGCACACGACGATAAACGCCGAGATGTTGAGGACGAAATTCGGGGCCAGATCGTGGAAATCCAGGCCATAGTAGAACATGAGCCCCCGGACAAACGGATGGAGAGGGAAACCCAGTCCGCGGAGGAAGTGGGGGAGGAACACCACCCTCTCATAGGGCCTAGGGGTGGGGATGAGTTGCCCCTCTTCGGGAAGCCGGTGCGCAATGTCGTTAGACAGGTATCCGTCCTTCCTTAGTTTTTTGATGTGTCCCTCCGTGACGGAGGAGACCATCCACATGCCTCCCACTCCGGACATGGCTGGAGAAGGTTGAGGTGGGGAGTGCGGACTTGGGCGCTGGAGCTCGAGTGCGCAAGAATGGATAGGCGAAGGAGGAAGAAGGCGTAGGAGAAAAGGTGGATCCTTATCCCCTTATATGGGTGGACGCAACTACATGTACCTACCAGCCTGGTAAAACTCGCTTATCTCCCAAGCACTGTAATCAATGGCGCGGTTGGGTTACCCACGCCCGTATTAATGAGAATCCTGGAATAAGGGGACACGATCTCTGCTTTAACAAGCCGTGCCAAGGAAACCGCCTCGCATGACGCGCTGAGGTGGGATAATAAAACGATTGGATAAAGGCTTGGCCGTGGTGTGTCAAACTATGGAATATGTCAGCAGATTAGATTTGTGTAAATATTATTCTCTCTATGGCAATAGGTGGAAACTTATTTTGCAGAGCCGGACACTATCTTTGTGTTCAAAATCTTCTATGAAGTACTTGGAGGAGGAACCCGCCTTGCAATGCCGAAGACAATCTGCGCGCCGGACTCGTTGTCATTGAAGCCTGGTTCAGGGGCTACTAAGGGAGTCCTGGATTAGGGGGTGTTCGGATAGACGGACTATACCTTCAGCCGGACTCCTGCACTATGTAGATACAAGATTGAAGACTTCGTCCCGTGTCCGGGAGGGACTTTCCTTGGCGTGGAAGGCAAGCTTGGCGATACGGATATGCAGATCTCCTACCATGGTAACCGACTCTATGTAACCCTAACCCTATCCGGTGTCTATATAAACCGGAGGGTTTTAGTCCGTAGGACAACATACACATCAACAATCATACCATAGGCTAGCTTCTAGGGTTTAGCCTCCTCGATCCCGTGGTAGATCTACTCTTGTACTACCCATATCATCAATATTAATCAAGCAGGACGTAGGGTTTTACCTCCATCGAGAGGGCCTGAACCTGGGTAAAACTTCGTGTCCCTTGCCTCCTGTTACCATCCAGCCTAGACGCACAGTTCGGGACCCCCTACCCGAGATCCGCCGGTTTTGACACTGACAATGATGCAAAGCAATATGACAATGATGATGCGTGTCATAATAAACGCAACGGTGGAAAGTTGCATGGCAATATATCTCGGAATGGCTATGGAAATGCCATAATAGGTAGGTATGGTGGCTGTTTTGAGGAAGATATAAGGAGGTTTATGTGTGACAGAGCGTATCATATCACGGGGTTTGGATGCACCGGCGAAGTTTGCACCAACTCTCAATGTGAGAAAGGGCAATGCATGGTACCGAAGAGGCTAGCAAGGATGGAAGGGTGAGAGTGCGTATAATCCATGGACTCAACATTAGTCATAAATAACTCATATACTTATTGCAAAAATCTACAAGTCATCAAAAACCTCGGCACTATGCGCATGCTCCTAGGGGGATAGATTGGTAGGAAAAGACCATCGCTCGTCCCCGACCGCCACTCATAAGGAGGACAATCAAATAACACCTCATGTTTCAAATTTGTTACACAACGTTTACCATACGTGCATGGTACAAGACTTGAAAACTTCAACACAAGTATTCCTCAAATTCACAACTACTAAACTAGCACGACTTTGATATTATTACCTCCATATCTCAAAATAATCATCAAGCATCAAACTTCTCTTAGTATTCAAAACACTCATAAGAGAATTTTATTATTCTTGAATACCTTGCATATTAGGATTCTAAGCAAATTACCATACTATTTAAGACTCTCAAAATAATATAAGTGAAGCATGAGAGTTCATCTATTTCTTCAAAATAAAACTACCACCATGCTCTAAAAGGTATAAGTGAAGCACTAGAGCAAATGACAAACTACTCTGAAAGATATAAGTGAAGATCAATGAGTAGTCGAATAATTATGCAACTATGTGAAGACTCTCTAACATTTAATAATTTCAGATCTTGGTATTTTATTCAAACAGAAAGCAAAGAAAAATAAAATTACATTCTAAGAATAGAAAACATCATGTGAAGAAGCAAAAACTTAGGATCAACCGATACTAACCGATAGTTGTTGAAGAAGAAAGGTGGGATGACAACCGGGGCATCCCCAAGCTTAGACACTTGAGACTTCTTGAAATATTGTCTTGGGGAGCCTTGGGCATCCCCAAGCTTGAGATTTTGTGGCTCCTTAATTCCTCTCATATCACGGTCTCCCTAAATCTCAAAAGCTTCATCCACACAAAACTCAACAAGGACTCGTGAGATAAGTTAGTATAAACCATTGCAAAAAACCTTATCATGCTCTACTGTAGCAAATCACTAAAATTATTATTCAACATTGCATACTAAATGCCTCTGCATATATAATAGTCCTATCCTCAAATAGAATCATTAAAGAAGCAAACATATGCAAACAATGCAAACATAACAGCAATCTGCCTAAACAGGATAGTCTGTAAAGAATGCTGCAACATCCATACTTAACTAGCTCCAAAAATTATGAAAGAAAATTCCCACTTTAGTAAATTTATCAGAGCTTAATATGCAAAAGGTTTCAACATTTTATCACATTCTGACTTTTCTAGGGAATTATTGCAACAGCGGTAAACTTTCTGTTTTCAAACAGCAACATGTATACTTGTAACATAGGCATAGTAAAGGCTATCAATGCCACTTTTATTGAAATAAAAGATGCAAAAAATTGTTCTAAATAACAGAAAGCAAATCCTAAAAAAATAAATTGACTCTCCAAGCAAAACACATATCATGTGGTGAATAAAAATATAGCTCCAAGTAAAGTTACCGATGAACGAAGACGAAAGAGGGGATGCCTTCCGGGGCATCCCCAAGCTTAGGCTCTTGGCTATCCTTGAATATTACCTTGGGGTGCCTTGGGAATCCCCAAGCTTAGGCTCTTGCCACTCCTTATTCCGTAGTCCATCGAATCCTTACCCAAAACTTGAAAACTTCACAACACAAAACTTAACAGAAAACTCGTAAGCTCCGTTAGTATAAGAAATCAAATCACCATTATAAGGTACTGTAATGAACTCATTATTTATTTATATTGGTGTTAAACCTAATGTATTCCAACTTATCTATGGTTTATAAACTATTTTACTAGCCATAGATTCATCAAAATAAGCAAACAACACAATGAAAACAGAATCTGTCAAAAACAGAACAGTCTGTAGTAATCTGAATCAAATGTATACTTATGGAACTCATAAAATTCTCAAATAAATTGCTGGACCTGAGGAATTTATCTATTAATCATATTCAAAAATAATTAACTAAATATCACTCTCCAAATAAAAATGGAAGCAGTTCTCGTGAGCGCTAAAGTTTCTGTTTTTGACAGCATGATCAACAAGACTTTCCCCAAGTCTTCCCAAAGGTTCTACTTGGCACAAACACTAATTAAAAGCATAAAACCACATATAAACAGAGGCCATATGAATTATTTATTACTAAACAGGAACAAAAGGCAAGGAACAAGAATAGGATTGGGTTGCCTCCCAACAAGCGCTATCGTTTAACGCCCCTAGCTAGGCATGATGAATTCAACGATGCTCACATAAAAGATAAGAATTGAAACATAAAGAGAGCATCATGAAGAATATGACTAGCACATTTAAGTCTAACATACTTCCTATGCATAGGGATTTTGTGACCAAACAACTTGTGGGAACAAGAATCAACTTGCATAGGAAGGTAAAACAAGCATAACTTCAAAACTTTAAGCACATAGAGAGGAAACTTGATATTATTGCAATTCCTACAAGCATATATTCCTCCCTAATAATAATTTTCAGTAGCATCATGAATGAATTCAACAACATAACTAGCACCTAAATCATTCTTTTCATGATCTACAAGCATAGAAATTTTATTACTCTCCACATAAGCAAATTTCTTCTCATCAATAGTAGTGGGAGCAAACTCAACAAAATAACTATCATGTGTTGAAAATTAAGATCAAGATGAAAAATTTCATTGTTATAGTTGTTCTTTAAAGCATACATGTCATCACAATAATCATCATAGATAGGAGGCATGCTTTCATCATAATAAATTTGCTCATCAAAACTTGGGGGACAAAAAATATCATCTTCATCAAACATAGCTTCCCCAAGCTTGTGGCTTTGCATATCATTAGCATCATGGATATTCAAGAAATTCATACTAACAACATTGCAATCATGCTCATCATTCAAATATTTAGTGCCAAACATTTTATAGATTTGTTCTTCTAGCACTTGGGCACAATTATCCTTTCCATCATACTCACGAAAGATATTAAAAAGGTGAAGCGTATGAGACAAACTTAATTCCATTTTTTTGTATTTTCTTTTATTAACTAAACTAGTGATAAAACAAGAAACTAAAAGACTTGATTGCAAGATCTAAAGATATACCTTCAAGCGCTAACCTCCCCGGCAACGGCGCCAGAAAAGAGCTTGATGTCTACTACTTAACCTTCTTCTTGTAGACATTGTTGGGCCTCCAAGTGCAGAGGTTTGTAGGACAGTAGCAAATTTCCCTCAAGTGGATGACCTAAGGTTTATCAATCCATAGGAGGCGTAGGATGAAGATGGTCTCTCTCAAGCAACCCTGCAACCAAATAACAAAGAGTCTCTTGTGTCCCCAACACACTCAATACAATGGTAAATTGTATAGGTGCACTAGTTCGGCGAAGAGATGGTGATACAGGTGGTATACGGATAGTAGACAAAGGTATTTGTAATCTGAAATTATAAAAACAGCAAGGTAACGAATGGTAAAAGTGAGCGTAAACGGTATTGCAATGCTAGGAAACAAGGCCTAGGATTCATACTTTCGCTAGTGTAAGTTCCCTCAACAATACTAACATAATTGGATCATATAACTATCCCTCAACATGCAACAAAGAGTCACTCCAAAGTCACTAATAGCAGAGAACAAACGAAGAGATTATGGTAGGGTACAAAACCACCTCAAAGTTATTCTTTCCAATCAATCCATTGGGCTATTCCTATAAGTGTCACAAACAGCCCTAGAGTTCGTACTAGAATAACACCTTAAGACACAAATCAACCAAAACCCTAATGTCACCTAGATACTCCAATGTCACCTCAAGTATCCGTGGGTATGATTATAGATATGCATCACACGATCTCAGATTCATCTATTCAACCAACACATAGAACCTCAAAGAGTGCCCAAAGTTTCTACCAGAGAATCACGACGAAAACGTGTGCCAACCCCTATGCATAGGTTCCCAATGTCACGAAACCCGCAAGTTGATCACCAAAACATACATCAAGTGGATCAATAGAATAATCCATTATCACCACGGTTATCCCACGCAAGACATACATCAAGTGTTCTCAAATCTTTAAAGACTCAATCCAATAAGATAACTCCAAAGGGTAAACTCAATTCATTACAAGAGAGAAGAGGGGGAGGAGAAACATAGGATCCAACTATAATAGAAAAGCTCGCGATACACCAAGATCATGCCAAATCAAGAACACGAGAGAGAGAGAGAAAGAGAGAGATCAAACACATAGCTACTGGTACATACCCTCAGCCCTGAGGGAGAACTACCCCCTCCTCGTCATGGAGAGCGCCGGGATGATGAAGATGGCCACCGGTGAGGGATCCCCCCTCCGGCAGGGTGCCGGAACAGGGTCCTGATTGACTTTTAGTGGCTACGGAGGCTTCTGGCGGCGGAACTCCTGATCCACTCTCTGTTCTGGAAGTTTTAGGGTACGACGATATATATGGGTGCAGGAAGTACATCGAAGGAGCCACGGGGGCCCCACGAGGCAGAGGGCGCGCCCCCCCACCCTCGTGGGCAGCCCGTGTCTCCCCTGATGTGCACTCCAAGTTCCCTGGGTTGCTTTCCTTCCGAAAATAACTTCTCTAGTTGATTTCGTTTCGTTTCGACTCCGTTTGATATTCCTTTTCTTCGAAACACTGAAATAGGCATAAAACAGCAAATCTGGGCTGGGCCTCCTATTAATAGGTTAGTCCCAAAAATAATATAAAAGTGGATAGCTGTCAGGACCCTGATTCCAAGTCGATCTAGCCGGTAACACCTCATATCACTTTGCGGCCTGTCACGACCGGTTTTCCAATAAAAATATTTATTGAGAAACTAATCTTTGAGTCCAGTATGAGAGAAAATTCTCCTCACTGGTAGACAAATACTTGATACAATAAGCCAGTAGCATAGAATATATTACAGGGTTGAGCTAGGGCTGCTCAACGAATTATTACAAGCGTGCCAATAATTATACATAATGGCGGATAAAACACAATGGTGTGGTGGCATACTACTGACTCGAGGATAATGTGGTGGTGGAATAGCACAATGGGGAGTGTGGTAACACGATTCTCAAACTGGCATCTCATCGAGCGTCGAGGTGAGGCTCGATAAATTTATTCGGGCTGCGGAAGCGGGTATAAAACTGAGACCAAGACCAGGGTCGCATGAGACTGACTGGGATTCCTCTAGGCGTCGGACTCGCTATCGAACTCTTCATCCATGAGATCGCCTTCGTCAGCATCTGGCCAAATCAACAAGCCAGTGAGTACTTTGAAAGTACTCGCAAGATAGTTCGGACGTAAGATATAACAAATGCATGCATGGATGCGTCATGAATAATCTTCCCAATGCACACTGATAATATTTGCACAACGAAGTAAGTACGAGGGAAACGGCGGTAGTCCGCCTGAAATCCCAACAGAAAATAAATGAGAACCGATCGTGTGTCTGAAGCGACGCCACGAAGGGTGAACAAATAATAACAGGAAAATCATGCCACAGTCGGACGTCTGAGCGACATCGCAGAAAGGGCTTTAAAAGAAATGCCACAGTCGGACGTCTGAGCGACATCACAGAAAGGGCTTTAAAAGAAATGCCATAGTCAGACGTCTGAGCGACATCACAGAAAGGGCTTTAAAAGAAATGCCACAGTCGGACGTCTGAGCGACATCACAGAAAGGGCTTTAAAAGAAATGCCACAGTCGGACGTCTAAGCGACATCACAGAAAGGGCTTTAAAAGAAATGCCACAGTCAGACGTCTGAGCGACATCACAGAAAGGACTTTAAAAGAAATGCCACAGTCGGACGTCTGAGCGACATCACAGAAAGGGCTTTAAAAGAAATGCCACAGTCGGACATCTGAGCGACATCACAGAAAGGGCTTTAAAAGAAATGCCACAGTCGGACGTCTGAGCGACATCACATAAAGGGCTTTAAAAGAAATGCCACAGTCGGACGTCTGAGCGACATCACAGAAAGGGCTTTAGTCACAAATAAACAATACTCATAATAAATATTCAGTTCACGATAATAAACAGGTTAGTCCATCCACAGGAATAACATTTAGCCGGGCTTAGTACTCATGGGATTCACTGGAGTCTCTGTCATCAAACTGATACTGTTAGTCCAAGATGATATGAAAGTGGACATGGAATAGATGATTCAAGGAATATATGACTCTGCAGAGTTTGTACAAAAAATTTCCCACAGCAAACGGATTTCCGTAGTCACGAGGGACTAGTTCCGTTTATGGTTTTTCGGAAGAAAACACAGCTAACCACTACACACCCATCCTACCTCTCGATGCCAGGACTCACCCTAGACATCGTCCAAGAAAAACTTTTGAGACGGGGAGATCACAATCTCGAATAGCATGGGATCAAATTTATATATGCGCGCTCTAAGGGGTGCCCCCCTCTCGGTCCCAACCGGAAACACCCATGCCCCCTGACCGGATGACTGGCTTTAATCCAGGGCCATGGAACCATCATCCCGGCCTCTCCTTTTTGGTGTGTACCAGGAAAGCAGTTTGCAACTTACTAAGCCATATTCCTTGCGGAAAACATGTGGTAGTACAGGAAAGGAAAAGGGAGGAACTGGACCGGTATGGTTTGACCCTGAAGTCACATAGTCTGGCATAAGACTGGCATGCTACAACACTGCCATCTTACCCATCCTCATGCCAACACATGGCCATTCATACTCACCTCCATCCACTTAGGGATCATCGAACTCACTTACTTCAACCTTTCATAAAATAACGTTCATCGGTATGCTCATCAACATGCCATGAAACTCACTACATGCAAAACATGCCAAGACACTCATCATATCAAAAGTTCAAACATGCTTGCCTGGTTCAGAGTAGTCGGAGCCTAGCTCGGTGAAGTTCACGGCTCCGTCACCTCCTCCGGTATCTACGGTATAAAGAAAATATATGCGCTATCATAAATATCAAGAGGTGCACAGAAAGTATTCCAAATATTTTTCAAATAAATATGATAAAAAACTAGACAAAAATCTGAAGAGGACAGAAAAAGAATCACTTAAAAATTCCTTTCTGTTAAAAAGTTATAAGGGTTTTAATCCAAGGACTTATTTGTAATGAAACAGAAAGTTTTCAGGGGCTAGTTTATAAAACAGAAAGCGCTTCGACAGAAACTACGCCAGCCCAGAGGGAAGGCGTATTTGGCAGAAGACGTTTTCAGAAAACGCTTCGCTTAGACAGAATAGAGAGGCTGACAGCGGGTCCCGCCTGTCAGGTTTAAATTTTCAAAACGGGGCGGTAGACTTCGCCGGTGCCCGAGAGCCGCGGTGGTCGCCGGCGGCGATCCACGGCGATGCAGGGTGATCGGGGATTACCAACGTGCTCACCGTGTCCTTCCGCAACGGTGGGTGGTGGTGTTGGTCGCCGGTGAGCACCACGTGGACAGCGGGCTTGACTCCGGTGGACGGTGGTTCAGGCGTTGATGGGTCTCGCCGAGGAGGGCTGCAAGGATCAAATTGAGGTGGGGGTTAGAGCATTGGGTGCAAGAGAAGGCTACGGATGAGTTTTGGGCACCGGAGATGGCCTCACCAAAGGGAATCGAGGTGGAGGCCGAGGCGGGGCGAGGCGGCCGGAGTTGGGGGAGGAGACCTCCTCGAGGTCCTCCTGGTGGTTTGGCAGGGTTCTGGAGAGGTGTAGTGAAGGTGTGGGTCTCGTGAGCGAGCTCGGGGTCCTTTTTGTAGGCGATCCGAGGCGGTGGCCGTGAACGGGGATCTCCGGTGAAGGTTACGGCGGCGCAGAGCTTGGTCGGGAAGGTTTAGGGAGTTGGGCGTCATCACGGAGTTCTACTAGTTCCATTTGGGTGCTAAGCGAGCTTGGATGGGGTGTTAGGGGCGAGCTCGACGGAACGGGGCGACGCGGGCCCGTCGGCGGCAGGGAGCATGTTCCGTGCTTGCCGGGCCGCGGCGAGGGTGCCACGGGCATGCGCTGGCATGCATGAGGACACGCGGAGGGCCAGGAGGCTTTGGGCGGCGCCAAAACGGCGTTCTGCCGTGGTGTGCCTTCTGTCGGCCACCATGGGAGGTCCCGACGCCGCAGAAGACGCCGGCGAGGGCGAGCCAGCGCGCTACTGGCGCCAGGAAGGCTCCAAGCACGCGTGTGCAGCATCCGGACAAGAGGAGAGGGGCTGCGAGCGTCGAGCCAAAGGCACTGTGAGCATGTGCCTGTAACTCTGAAGAAATCGACACTGTAAAACTGAATTTTACTAAACTATGCCAAGAACAGTGCAGCTCAGGTGTTCGACAGAATGTTTTTGGCATCTGGGGATTTTTCCTTGAGCTGAAACTTGGTGGAGTGGCCTCTCATTGCTCCAGTAGGCTGCCTGAATTTTGGTGGAATTTTTGGAGAAGTGTAGATATGAATTTCACCAAATTTGGCGAATCTGGTCCAAACTTGCAGTGAGTGAAATTTGAAATATTTGAAAAGAAGAAGAGTGGATCAAGATGGTTCTAGGTTGTGGGTACTGAAGACAATCCAGGGAAGTTGGTTTGGGATAAAAACTCAAAGGCAAAGTGACACTTGCTTTGAAAATCACTTAAGCTCAAATAAATGGCAGAAATGTTTTTGGGGAGAAAAATAATTTAAATAAAATCCAAAACTTGTTTGGACTTGTTGAGACAGAGAATTTAGATTGTTCAAAGATGGAGGGAATGGATTTTGAGAAGATCTACCATAGGAGACATGGTAAACCATGGGTGTCTTCAAAAAGAAAAGAAGTCCCAAAATTCCTAGGGTTTCTTTTTTAAAAAAATAAATAAGTTTGAGAGGGAAATAACCAGAAGAAAAGCTACCAAAAATTTTAACACCAATAATTAAAAGGAAAGAAAATCCTTGCCAAAGGTGAAAGGAAGTTTTTAAGAGGAAGGATTTTCTGAAACAGAAATTTTTAAAGTCCCTCCTTTTGAATCCAATAAAGTTTTTGATGAAAACCAAATCAAAAATTTTGGAGTGTCACAACACCTACCCCCTTAGGAAAAATCTCGTCCCCGAGATTTCAGCTGATCCTTAAATAATTGTGGATGCTCAGTCCGAAGAAAATCCTCTCTTTCCCAAGTAGCTTCACTGTCGGTGTGATTGCTCCACTGTACTCTGAAGAATTTGGTGGTCTTATGTCGGGTTCTCCTTTCAGACTCCTCTATTATTCTTACGGCACGTTCCCGATAAGTGAGGTATGGCTGTACGTCAATGCTCTCATGGGATACTTGTTTCTCTGGGTTGCTCACGCACTTCCTCAATTGCGAGACATGGAACACGTCGTGGACATCGGATAATTCCTTGGGCAAGTCTAGCTCGTAGGCTACCTTGCCTCTTCGCGCCATTATACAGAACGGTCCAATGAATCTTGGTGCTAGCTTCCCTTTAATCTTGAATCGTTGCAATCCTCTCATGGGAGATACTTTCAGGTATACGAACTCACCGGGCTCGAAGCTGACACTACGATGCTTCTGATCATAATAACTCTTCTGTCGACTTTGAGCGGTCTTAAGTCGGTCTCTGACTAGCTTGACTTTTTCCTCAGCTTCTCTGAGCATGTCTGGTCCGAAGATGCGGCTATCTCCGGTCTCTGACCAATTCAACGGGGTACGACATCTCCGTCCGTATATAGCCTCAAATGGTGCCATTTGCAGGCTGGCCTGGTAGTTATTGTTGTATGCAAATTCGGCGTATGGCAGGCTTTCTTCCCAACTGGTTCCATATGTGAGGACACAGGCTCTCAGCATGTCTTCTAAAATCTGGTTTACTCGTTCCGTTTGCCCATCGGTCTGTGGGTGATATGCGGTACTGAAGGCTAGTTGAGTTCCCAGAGCCTGTTGTAAATGCTCCCAAAATTTTGAGATGAACTGAGTGCCTCTGTCGGATATTATAGTCTTCGGGACTCCATGCAGACAAACTATGCGGGTGAGATAAATCCTGGCAAGTCGCTGAGTGTTGTAGGTTGTCTTCACTGGAATGAAATGTGCCACCTTGGTTAACCTGTCAGTAATGACCCAGATGGCGTCATTCCCATGCTGTGACCGAGGTAGCCCAACAATAAAATCCATTCCTATTTCATCCCATTTCCACTCAGGTATTTTGTTTGGTTGCAGTAGTCCGGCCAGTCTCTGATGCTCAGCTTTTATGCGTTGACACGAGTCGCAACGTGTAATGAAGGTGGCTATGTCCCTCTTCATACCGTGCCACCAAAATCTTTCCTGAATATCTTTATACATCTTGGTCCCGCCAGGGTGGATCGAGTACGGGGCGGTATGGGCTTCAGCTAGGATTTGCTGTTTAAGGTCTTCTATGTTTGGCACGCAGAGTCTTTCTCCGTACCACAATATTCCTTCATTGTCTATGACGAATTCCGAGGCCTTGCCCACACTCACCTTTCTTTTGATGCCTTCAATGCTGGGGTGACCGAGCTGAGTTCTTTTAATTTCCTCAACAAGGTCGGGTCGTATTTCCAAGTTTGATATGGTGCCTTCAGTGACCATTAACAAATTGAGCCTGGCAAATTCTTGTTGGAATTCGGGCCTCAAGCCTTGCAGATTGCTTTCGTCGGAGTTGGGGTTCCGACTAAGAGCATCGGCCACTACATTTGCCTTCCCTGGATGGTAATGGATACCAACATCATAATCCTTTACCAATTCCAACCAACGTCTTTGTCGTAAATTTAGTTCTGGCTGCGTGAAAATATATTTGAGACTTTTGTGATCTGTATATATCTCACATCGGTTCCCAAGTAAGAAATGCCTCCATTCTTTCAGTGCATGAATGACCGCTGCCATTTCTAAGTCATGAGTGGGATAATTTTCCTCATGCTTGCGAAGTTGCCTTGAAGCATAGGCGATAACCTTGCCTTCTTGCATCAACACGCATCCGAGACCCTTTTTGGATGCGTCACAAAATACTTCAAAATTCTTGTGTATGTCTGGCACAATTAATACTGGGGCTGTCGTTAATTTCCGCTTTAGCTCTTGGAAACTCTTTTCGCAGGCTTCTGTCCATTCAAACTTCTTGTCTTTCTTGAGTAACTGCGTTATAGGCTTGGCTATGGTGGAAAATCCTTCAATAAATCTGCGGTAATATCCTTCCATTCCCAAGAAACTACGTATATCTGTTACGCTGGCTGGCGACTTCCAACCAAGTATGGCCTTGACTTTCTCTGGGTCCACTGCAATACCGTCTTGGGTTAGCACGTGGCCTAGAAAGCCTACTTGTCTTAGCCAAAATTTGCACTTGCTGAACTTGGCATACAATTGGTGTTTTCTGAGCTCTCCTAGCACGATCCTGAGGTGATCTGCGTGCTCTTCTGGTGTTTTGGAATATACCAGTATATCGTCGATGAATACCACGACGAACTTGTCCATATATTTCATAAATACTTTGTTCATGAGGTGAAAAAAATATGCAGGGGCATTAGTTAATCCAAATGGCATCACTATGAACTCATACAGTCCATATCTGGAAGTGAAGGCGGTTTTGGGGATATCTTCCGTTCGCACCTTTAATTGATGGTATCCTGACCTTAAGTCAATTTTTGAAAATACCTTGGCCTGAGCAAGTTGATCAAACAAATCGTTTATCCTTGGCATTGGGTATTTGTTCTTAATTGTGACCATATTAAGTGCTCGATAGTCAATACACAATCTCAGTGTTCCATCCTTCTTTTCGGCAAATAAAATTGGTGATCCCCAAGGTGAGGAGCTGGCTCGAATATATCCTTTGTCCAATAATTCTTTTATTTGTTTTTTCAATTCAACCAACTCGGATGGTGCCATTCTGTATGGTTTCTTGTATATGGGGGTGGTTCCTGGTGCAAGCTCAATGCAGAATTCTATCTCTCGGTCTGGTGGCATGCCTGGTAGCTCTTCAGGGAATACGTCTGAAAATTCATGCACTACTGGAACTTTGTTTAGCTCAGAAATGTCCACTTTATTCAATCTCGGTTGCCGGGGTATTTTTCCTTCCTTGGCTGATACTTTTATTGTCTTCCCTTGGTGGTGTGTGAGAATTACGGTCTTGTTGAAACAGTCGATAAACCCCTTGTTGGTGGTCAGCCAGTCCATCCCTAGGATGACATCCAATCCTTTATTTTCCAACACAATAAGATTTGCGTGAAACTCCAATCCTTCGAACTCAATGACCACATTCTGACAGTAATTCTGAGTAACTTGCTGAATCCCAGGGGACTTGATGATCATGGATTTCTCCAAAGGAAGCATCGAAAAATTATTTTGCAAAGCAAAACTTTTCGAAATGAAAGAGTGAGAAGCTCCAGAATCAAACAAAACCGTTGCAGGTATCGTGTTGACAGGAAATGTACCGAGTACGATATCCGGAGCATTTTGTGCCTCCTCTTTGGTTACGTGGTTCAGATGACCCTTCCTGTGGTTGTTGTTGGGATTGAAATTGTTTCGCTTGGGCGCTGAATTATTGCCGCCGTTGTTCGGCCTTGGGGTTGAGTTCCTTGGCTTGGGGCACTGTTTTGCATAGTGCCCTTCTTCTCCACAAGCGTAACAAGTAACGCCGGGGCGATATGTGAACTCCTTGACCCTTGCATGAAAATTCTGGATTGGGCATGAGACGTTGGATGAGGATTTGTGCGTCCCACCCTTTTTGAAATCTGTCTTGCTCCGTTGATTGCGAGCAAGGTTAGTCTGGTCCCTTTTTCGCTTGCGGATATCTTCCAGACCGCGCCTCTCATTTTCCAGAGTAATGGCCTTGTCCACCAGTGTTTTAAAATCAGGAAAAGTGTGCACGACCAGTTGGCATTTAAGCGCGGGCGCTAGACCATCAAGGAATTTCTCCATCTTCTTGCTTTCAGTCATACGCTCTTCATTGGCGTAGCGGGATAATAGTGTAAATTGACTGTTGTAATCTGCCACTGTCAAGTTCCTTTGTTTGAGGTCATCGAACTCTCTCTTCTTGATTTTCATAATACTCTTAGGAATGTGTGCACCGCGGAAACCTTCCTTGAAATCATCCCAGGTTATGTCACCTTCGTTTGGATGCATATGCAGAAAATTCTCCCACCAAGATGCGGCTGCTCCTGTAAGATAGTGCGGAGCATACAGTACCTTCTCGGAATCTGAACATTTTGCAATAATTAATTTCCTCTCCATGTCCCGAAGCCAGTCCTCGGCTTCAAGAGGCTTGTCAGTATGTGAAAATGTTTGGGGACGTGTCTTCTGCAGCTCGGATAACTTGGAATGCTGCGGATACTGTCCATGGTAATTTCCCATGTTGATGACTTGGTTCATCATTTCACGATGTTGTTGCTGACTCTGTTCATAAAGGCGGCACATTTGAGAAAGTGTCGTGTCACTGCCCTGTTGGCTCGACTGCCCTTGCGAGAAATTGTTGCCTGGTTGAGTGTCCAAATTTTCCTCTGGCGGAGTAGGCATGGAGCGTGTCCAAGGACGAGACATTTTTCACTCTGGGGATATATTTTATAAAACTCATAAGAAATATGAAGATGGTCGTCAAAAACAACTCCAAAAGAAAAATGCACAATGATGGCAATCAATTTAGAAGTCCAAGATCACTTAAGAAAACAAATTGATTTGCGCACGGAGAAGGACTGCTCATTACATATCTTACACGTGGGCGATAATTATACAGTACATCACTCAGGATATGCGTACATAATCCTGACATGTTATTTAGGCTAGTCCACTCCTCCTGTTCTACATGATGCGCAAACAAGCTACTCCTCGCAACACATCTTACAAAGCGGTACATCGCATGACGGGCAAACGCACTCAGCCGGAAATGTCGATGATCTCCTTGGCCCTGCCGAGGGTGAGGCGTAGTGAGGCTGGGGATTCGACCTCCTCCTCACTAATAGGCTCCAGACGAGAAGAGCCGCGTCGGGTAGATGGAACTGGTGCCAGGGGCGGAGCAACACGAATAGGAGTAGGCACAATGGGTGGTGCAGTGCGCGCTGGAGTGGGCGCAAAGGCCTGGTTGATCCTTCCGGTAGTAGGCAGGTGACGAGTAGGTGCATGCGATGCTGAAGACGAGACAAAAGTCAGTGGCGGTGCAGTGAGCAGGAGTTCCCTCCTGTTGGCGGCACAGCCATGGACTGCGTCCATGCGGGCAGCCACGAAGTCGTCCACCAGGTTGTCGAAGGCTGCCTCCAGAGCCCGGAGATACTCAATAAGCATCTCAAAAGCCTCGTCTCGTTCTCCTCTGGGGCAGGAGAATGCGTAGTGGCAGGTGTAGGGCACATGGCATGGAAGACAACGGTAGCGACGAGTCTTCATGGCGGGAAGGACATCCCTGAGGCGGGCTATCGCCTCACGGGCTGCCATCTGCATAGCATGCCTCTCCGTAGGCATGGCTCTTCCCACAAACAGGTAGCGGCGTAGCTCACCACGCCCTCCCTTGAACTGCACCGTGGCCTGGTGCATGGTCAGACTGTCGTTGACCCTGT
The DNA here is from genome assembly GCA_034509565.1 of Triticum monococcum. NCBI lineage: Eukaryota > Viridiplantae > Streptophyta > Magnoliopsida > Poales > Poaceae > Triticum > Triticum monococcum. The sequence goes on from CM067843.1 coordinate 114,250,649, forward strand.
GCTGGCGGAGTGTGACGACTGGGCGCACGGATGGCCCCATCGCGACCTGAACGATGAAGGAGAGGAGCTTGACGAACCCATCGGGTACGTTGGCGAAGGTCTGAGACTCGCAGTCGTTGTCGGCCATCTACAAAAGTAGGCAAAAATCCTGAATGGTCAGACCATAAATTTATGCTGACTGTCAGAAAATGACTACCATTGCAAAAATATAAATTAGCTCTATTATGCTAATAACCGATTAGCGATCGCACCTAGTGGCTTCCTACAGTCAGCCTGGCTCTGGTACCAAGCTTGTCATGACCGGTTTTCCAATAAAAATATTTATTGAGAAACCAATCTTTGAGTCCAGTATGAGAGAAAATTCTCCTCACTGGTAGACAAATACTTGATACAATAAGCCAGTAGCATAGAATATATTACAGGGTTGAGCTAGGGCTGCTCAACGAATTATTACAAGCGTGCCAATAATTATACATAATGGCGGATAAAACACAATGGTGTGGTGGCATACTACTGACTCGAGGATAATGTGGTGGTGGAATAGCACAATGGGGAGTGTGGTAACACGATTCTCAAACTGGCATCTCATCGAGCGTCGAGGTGAGGCTCGATAAATTTATTCGGGCTGCGGAAGCGGGTATAAAACTAAGACCAAGACCAGGGTCGCATGAGACTGACTGGGATTCCTCTAGGCGTCGGACTCGCTATCGAACTCTTCATCCATGAGATCGCCTTCGTCAGCATCTGGCCAAATCAACAAGCCAGTGAGTACTTTGAAAGTACTCGCAAGACAGTTCGGACGTAAGATATAACAAATGCATGCATGGATGCATCATGAATAATCTTCCCAATGCACACTGATAATATTTGCACAACGAAGTAAGTACGAGGGAAACGGCGGTTGTCCGCCTGAAATCCCAACAGAAAATAAATGAGAACCGATCGTGTGTCTGAAGCGACGCCACAAAGGGTGAACAAATAATAACAGGAAAATCATGCCACAGTCAGACATCTGAGCGACATCGCAGAAAGGGCTTTAAAAGAAATGCCACAGTCGGATGTCTGAGCGACATCACAGAAAGGGCTTTAAAAGAAATGCCACAGTCGGACGTCTGAGCGACATCACAGAAAGGGCTTAAAAGAAATGCCACAGTCGTACGTCTGAGCGACATCACAGAAAGGGCTTTAAAAGAAATGCCACAGTCGGACGTCTAAGCGACATCACAGAAAGGGCTTTAAAAGAAATGCCACAGTCAGACGTCTGAGCGACATCACAGAAAGGGCTTTAAAAGAAATGCCACAGTCGGACGTCTGAGCGACATCACAGAAAGGGCTTTAAAAGAAATGCCACAGTCGGACGTCTGAGCGACATCACAGAAAGGGCTATAAAAGAAATGCCACAGTCGGACGTCTGAGCGACATCACAGAAAGGGCTTTAAAAGAAATGCCACAGTCGGATGTCTGAGCGACATCACAGAAAGGGCTTTAGTCACAAATAAACAATACTCATAATAAATATTCAGTTCACGATAATAAACAGGTTAGTCCATCCACAGGAATAACATTTAGCCGGGCTTAGTACTCATGGGATTCGCTGGAGTCTCTGTCATCAAACTGATATTGTTAGTCCAAGATGATATGAAAGTGGACATGGAATAGATGATTCAAGGAATATATGACTCTGCAGAGTTTGTACAAAAAATTTCCCACAGCCAACGGATTTCCGTAGTCACAAGGGACTAGTTCCGTTTACGGTTTTTTGGAAGAAAACACAGCTAACCACTACACACCCATCCTACCTCTCGATGCCAGGACTCACCCTAGACATCGTCCAAGAAAAACTTTTGAGACGGGGAGATCACAATCTCGAATAGCATGGGATCAAATTTATATATGCGCGCTCTAAGGGGTGCCCCCCTCTCGGTCCCAACCGGAAACACCCATGCCCCCTGACCGGATGACTGGCTTTAATCCAGGGCCATGGAACCATCATCCCGGCCTCTCCTTTTTGGTGTGTACCAGGAAAGCGGTTTGCAACTTACTAAGCCATATTCCTTGCGGAAAACATGTGGTAGTACAGGAAAGGAAAAGGGAGGAACTGGACCGGTATGGTTTGACCCTGAAGTCACATAGTCTGGCATAAGACTGCCATGCTACAACACTGCCATCTTACCCATCCTCATGCCAACACATGGCCATTCATACTCACCTCCATCCACTTAGGGATCATCGAACTCACTTACTTCAACCTTTCATAAAATAACATTCATCGGTATGCTCATCAACATGCCATGAAACTCACTACATGCAAAACATGCCAAGACACTCATCATATCAAAAGTTCAAACATGCTTGCCTGGTTCAGAGTAGTCGGAGCCTAGCTCGGTGAAGTTCGCGGCTCCGTCACCTCCTCCGGTATCTACGGTATAAAGAAAATATATGCGCTATCATAAATATCAAGAGGTGCACAGAAAGTATTCCAAATATTTTTCAAATAAATATGATAAAAAACTAGACAAAAATCTGAAGAGGACAGAAAAAGAATCACTTAAAAATTCCTTTCTGTTAAAAAGTTATAAGGGTTTTAATCCAAGGACTTATCTGTAATGAAACGGAAAGTTTTCAGGGGCTAGTTTATAAAACAGAAAGCGCTTCGGCAGAAACTACGCCAGCCCAGAGGGAAGGCATATTTGGCAGAAGACGTTTTCAGAAAACGCTTCGCTTAGACAGAATAGAGAGGCTGACAGTGGGTCCCGCCTGTCAGGTTTAAATTTTCAAAACGGGGCGGCAGACTTCGCCGGTGCCCGAGAGCCGCGGTGGTCGCCGGCGGCGATCCACGGCGATGCAGGGTAATCGGGGATTACCAACGTGCTCACCGTGTCCTTCCGCAACGGTGGGTGGTGGTGTTGGTCGCCGGTGAGCACCACGTCGACGGCGGGCTTGACTCCAGCGGACGGTGGTTCAGGCGTTGATGGGTCTCGCCGAGGAGGGCTGCAAGGATCAAATTGAGGTGGGGGTTAGAGCATTGGGTGCAAGAGAAGGCTACGGATGAGTTTTGGGCGCCGGAGATGGCCTCACCGAAGGGAATCGAGGTGGAGGCCGAGGCGGGGCGAGGCGGCCGGAGTTGGGGGAGGAGACCTCCTCGAGGTCCTCCTGGTGGTTTGGCAGGGTTTTGGAGAGGTGCAGTGAAGGTGTGCTCCTCGAGGTCCTCCTGGTGGTTTGGCAGGGTTTTGGAGAGGTGCAGTGAAGGTGTGGGTCTCGTGAGCGAGCTCGGGGTCCTTTTTATAGGCGATCCGAGGCAGTGGCCGTGAACGGGGATCTCCGGTGAAGGTTACGGCGGCGCAGAGCTTGGTCGGGAAGGTTTAGGGAGTTGGGCGTCTTCACGGAGTTCTACTGGTTCCATTTGGGTGCTAAGCGAGCTTGGATGGGGTGTTAGGGGCGAGCTCGACGGAACGGGGCGGCACGGGCCCGTCGGCGGCAGGGAGCATGTTCCGTGCTTGCCGGGCCGCGGCGAGGGTGCCACGGGCGTGCGCTGGCATGCATGAGGACACGCGGAGGGCCAGGAGGCTTTGGGCGGCACCAAAACGGCGTTCTGCCGTGGTGTGCCTTCTGTCGGCCGCCACGGGAGGTCCCGACGCCGCAGAAGACACCGGCGAGGGCGGGCCAGCGCGCTACTGACGCCAGGAAGGCTCCAAGCACGCGTGTGCAGCATCCGGACAAGAGGAGAGGGGCTGCGAGCGTCGAGCCAAAGGCACTGTGAGCATGTGCCTATAACTCTGAAGAAATCGACACTGTAAAACTGAATTTTACTAAACTATGCCAAGAACAGTGCAGCTCAGGTGTTCGACAGAATGTTTTTGGCATCTAGGGATTTTTCCTTGAGCTGAAACTTGGTGGAGTGGCCTCTCATTGCTCCAGTAGGCTGCCTGAATTTTGGTGGAATTTTTGGAGAAGTGTAGATATGAATTTCACCAAATTTGGCAAATCTGGTCCAAACTTGCAGTGAGTGAAATTTGAAATATTTGAAAAGAAGAAGAGTGGATCAAGATGGTTCTAGGTTGTGGGTACTGAAGACAATCCAGGGAAGTTGGTTTGGGATAAAAACTCAAAGGCAAAGTGACACTTGCTTTGAAAATCACTTAAGCTCAAATAAATGGCAGAAATGTTTTTGGGGAGAAAAATAATTTAAATAAAATCCAAAACTTGTTTGGACTTGTTGAGACAGAGAATTTAGATTGTTCAAAGATGGAGGGAATGGATTTTGAGAAGATCTACCATAGGAGACATGGTAAACCATGGGTGTCTTCAAAAAGAAAAGAAGTCCCAAAATTCCTAGGGTTTCTTTTCTTTTTTTTGAAATAAATAAGTTTGAGAGGGAAATAACCAGAAGAAAAGCTTCCAAAATTTTTAACACCAATAATTAAAAGGAAAGGAAATCCTTGCCAAAGGTGAAAGGAAGTTTTTAAGAGGAAGGATTTTCTGAAAGAGAAATTTTTAAAGTCCCTCCTTTTGAATCCAATAAAGTTTTTGATGAAAACCAAATCAAAAATTTTGGAGTGTCACACGGCCTCACGCACGGTATTCCCACGGGTGTCGCCTTACCATGGCCCGGGACCGTTTGCGCCTTTTGGCTCACGTATATGATAGTGTCGCTAGCATCCATATGATAGAGAACCCGGGCCGACACGACTAGTCGTGAACCCAAAGTGGCACTAACTTACGGGGACAGGCATACATGAATCAACATCGAGCATGTCGGTCAACAGCGTGTGAATCCGGGCTGTAGCACTGGGCTAACAGGACTCTGGGAACCCGGGCTGTAGCAGGCTAGGCAGGACTCTGGATGTCACCGCGTGACATTTCCCCGAAGGGACAGGCACATGAATGAAGTGAATCACATGCCGGCCAGTCAAGTGTCCTGAGCAGTAGTGCTGGGCTAGCAGGACTCCGGTGAACCGGGTTGTAGTGGACTACTATGGCTCATGGAAGCACTAGACTACATTTCCCCATAAGATAGGTTGCCAAGGATAAACAACTAGATTTTCGGATCCCACACATACCAAGCATTTCAATCATACACACAATATGCTCGATATGTGTAAATACAACATGGCATCACAACATAACTCTACGACTCAAGTATTTATTCATTAGGCTCCGAGGAGCGAGATATTACAAACATGGGTCTCATGACCCAACAATCATAACATACAAATCAAAGCACAAGCGGAAACTTAACATGTCTGAGTACAGACGTCTACAAATGAAAAAGGCTGAGAAGCCTGACTATCTACCAGATCCTGCCGAGGGCACAAGATCGTAGCTGAGGTATCAAGCTAAACGTCGAAGTCCACACGGAACTACTAGCGAGACTGAAGTCTCTCTGCAAAAACATAAAATAGGCAAACGTGAGTACAAATGTACCCAACAAGACTTACATCAGAACTAGCTACATATGCATCGGTATCAACAAAGGGGGGTAGTGGAGTTTAACTGCAGCAAACCAGCTTTGACTCGGTGGCTATCCTAAACTATGACTGCAAGTAACTCTTTTGAGGTGGCGCACACGACTCCACATATTCACCATATCAATACACCACTATGGATCCGCTCCCGTCTCCCTATGAGAACGCCATCCATAGCACTCACGCTTATCTTGCACATTTAGAGTATCCACTTTCACTTGTCTATGAACTATGCAAGGGGTCCAAGTTTCCATATCCGAGGAATCCGGCTATTCAAATAGATAATGAAAACCCTGCAGGGGTGTACTTCTTCACACACGCTCCCACCACTTACCGTCGTTTACGCGACATGTACTCGGCAACCTTCAAGCGGAAGCCCAACGAGGGTGTCGGCCACGGCCTACCTAAACACTCAAGTCTCTAGTCCAGGTTTATCGCCTATCCAGGTTCCGTCTGCAGGGAGTCCGGCCGAGGTTTCCACATACGACCCTGAACGATGTGGACAGGGTTCCCGAGACACCAAACGGGCGCCCGGTACACCGTGCCATGGTATATCTACCGCATCATAGCCCACCCCTAGGGTCAGCGCTACGCATGGCTGCCAACACATAACCTACAAACACCATAAACTAGTTGCAACTCCTGGACAGAGTACTAGGGTGATTAAGAAGCCGAGAGGGTCAATTAAGGATCCCAATGAGTGGTAGTAGCTGTTCATGGATCACAGACACAGAACTCAGTTCCTAAGAACGATTTCAATGAGACAACCCACCATGTACTCCTACATGGCCTCTCACCGCTACCTTTACCAAATCGTGTTCACACACAGTAGGACATGTTCATCACCATTCCAATTCATTCCCGATGAATCAGACCCGACACAACTCTATGCAATAGCAGGCATGACAAACAAGCATGAATGAGTAGGCACATCAGGGCTCAAACAACTCCTACTCATGCTAGTGGGTTTCATCTATTTACTGTGGCAATGACAGGTCATGAAGAGGAAAGGGGTTCAACTACCGCAGCATGTAACAGTTGAACCGTTGTTGTCCTAATGCAATAAAAGAGAGCAGGAGTGAGAGAGTGGGATTGTATCAGAATGAACAAGGGGGTTTTGCTTGCCTGGCACTTATGAAGATATCATTGGGTCTTCATCAGTGTCAACGATCACAGCATCGGTACAGCGTCTATCGAGAGGGGACAACCACCGGCAACAGAGAAGGAACACAATCAATGCAATGCACAACATGATGCATGATAATGACATGGCAATATGTTGTTGATTGAGCTAATGCAACTAGCAACACAATTAAATGAAGTTGGTTTGAACCCAAAGTTCAAATTCAAACTCCACATGTGGTTATTTAAATACCATTCATTTGATTTGTCCTAAACAGTGTCCTTAAGTTGTTCTAACATGCATGAAAATGGTATAGATGGATAGATTGGATTTTTCTGATAATTTTTCATATATAATTTATTTCATTTGGAGTTACGGTTTAATTTCTATGATTTTTAGAAGTTTTGGGCATTTTCTAAAATTTCCTAAATAAACTTAAATCCAGAAAATGCTTTACTGCGTCATCATGACATAGGTGTGACGTCAGCAGGTCAACTGGGTCGGCCAGGTCAAACCTGACCCGTGGGACCCATACGTTAGTGGCTCAGGCTGGTTTGGGTGGATGACATGTGGGACCGGTCAACGTTGACTTGACCAAAGTCAAAGCTGACACGTGGGGTCCACACGTATTAGTACTAATCTTAACAGAAAATTAGACTAACCTAATTATGCTCAGGGACCCACATGTCAGTGACACAGGCAAAACTAAACACGATTAGCACCTAAACTAATGGTGCCACGTCAGCCACCGGCGTTTAACCGCCGGCGACCTCAGATCGCGGCGGCGTCCGTGTCGGGATTGCGCTACAGACCACGGTTTGGGGCACGGTTGGGTTCTATGAAGAGCTGGGGCTGAGCCGCGTTGTGGGTGGTGAAGCTGGACCAGATGGTCGCCGGAATCGACGTCGGCGACGAGGTTTGTGGTGGCCGTGGTTCGGCCATTGATGGAAACAGGGCTACGGAGCACTAGGGGAGGAGATGGTGAGTGCATCATGCTCCTATGGGTGCGCTGAGCGCGCTGATGAGCTCGGACGCGGGTGGCAGCGGCTGTGGCCGCAGCGGCGCCATGGACGGCGGAAGCGAGCTTCAGCCGAGGTGGAAAACATGACTAGAGGATGAACGCATCAACGGGGAGAGGGGCGAGGGGCGTAGGAGCTCACAGCGGTGCCGAAGAGGGGGTCAGTGAGCTCGAGGAGGTCCTGGCGGCGCCGAATCGACCGGAGATAGGCTCGGGTGCCCGAGGTTGAAGACGAAGGCGAAGACGGCATTCGGCGGCGTTTGGAGTCGCGTGAGTCAACAGGGGGGGCGTAGGCGACGGTGGCGGAGCCCCTGGGCATGTCGGAGAGGTGAGGGGGAGGCTCAGGGCACGGCAGCAACGAGCGGCGGCGACGGCTGCGCTCGGGTGGGTGCGCGCGAGAGGTACAGGGGAGGGGATGAGCACGGTGGGAGGAGTGAGAGGGCCTGGGGGTGCGTGGCGTCTCCAGGGGGTCGTCGCACAGGCAGGCAGCCTGGAGGTGGCCGGCGTGTGGCCACGACCGGCGGGCATGCACCCGCGTCCTTCTGGCGCAAGGAGGACGACGACTGTCAGCTGGGCTCTGGTGGGCTGGCTGCTGCTGTGCCTCTCAGGTAAGGCCAGGTAAGTTTGTGTTCTGTTTTATTTTTCTGTTCTCTTTTCTATTTTTCTGTAAAAAAATTGACTTAAATAAAATGCTAAGGCATTTTCAAAAACCCTGAAAATAATTGTGGGCACTTTTGAAAATATTTCCAATAGCCCTCAACCACTTTCAGAATTATTTGGGCATTTTAATTATTTATAGCAATTAAATGCCCAAATTCAAATACTTTATGAATTCATTCAAAAATCCAGAGTGACCTAGGAAAATGTGCATCATTTTTGGCAGAGGTTCTAGACCAATTCAAAAATGATGAACTTTTCCAAAGGAATTTTGGGATCATTGAAAATGATATTTTTTTATTTGAACCTAGTTGGATTCATCTGTGCTAGGGTTTCAACAGTCCCCAATTCAAATTCATAAGAATTTAAACATGATGCAACACATGACTAGCTAGCTCAGAGCATACTAGAACTAGGGATGTGACAATATTAAAGCCCAATATTGCCCAAAACAGTAGATATTATAGCGTGGAGCAATCAAAAATTATAGATACATTGGAGACGTATCAAGGCATGGTTCGCAAGCATCAAGTGATTCATAATCAAGTGATTCCAAAAGCCCATCAGCATGGAGTTTCTTCATGCGCTTTACACCAATATGACCTAAACGGCAATGCCACAAATAAGTTGCACTATCATTATTAACTTTGCATCTTTTGGCTTCAATATTTTGAATATGTGTATCACTACGATCGAGATCCAACAAACCATTTTCATTGGGTGTACAACCATAGAATGTTTTATTCATGTAAACAAAATAACAATTATTCTCTAACTTAAATGAATAACCATATTGCAATAAACATGATCAAATCATATTCATGCTCAACGCAAACACCAAATAACACTTATTTAGGTTCAACACTAATCCCGAAAGTATAGGGAGTGTGCGATGATGATCAAATCATTCTTGGAACTACTTCCAACACACATCATTACTTCACCCTTAACCAGTCTCTGTTCATTCTGCAACTCCCGTTTCAAGTTACTACTCTTAGCAACTGAACTAGTATCAAATACCGAGGGGTTGCTATAAACACTAGTAAAGTACACATCAATAACATGTATATCCAATATACCTTTGTTCACTTTGCCATCCTTATCCGCCAAATACTTGGGGCAGTTCCGCTTTGAGTGACTAGTCCCTTTGCAGTAAAAGCACTTAGTCTCAGGCTTAGGTCCAGACTTGGGCTTCTTCACTTGAGCAACAACTTGCTTGCCGTTCTTCTTGAAGTTCCCCTTCTTCCCTTTGCCCTTTTCTTGAAACTAGTGCTCTTGTTAACCATCAACATTTGATGCTTTTCTTGATTTCTACCTTCGTCGATTTCAGCATCACGAAGAGCTTGGGAATCGTCCCCTGCATATTATAGTTTATCATGAAGTTCTAGAAAATTGGTGATAGTGACTAGAGAACTCTGTCAATCACTATTTTATCTGGAAGATTAACTCCCACTTGATTCAAGCGATTGTAGTACCCAGACAATCTGAGCACATGCTCACTGCTTGAGCTATTCTCCTCCATCTTTTAGCTATAGAACTTGTTGGAGACTTCATATCTCTCAACTCGGGCATTTGCTTGAAGTATTAACTTCAACTCCTGGAACATATCATATGGTCCATGGCGTTGAAAACGTCTTTGAAGTCCCGATTCTAAGCCGTAAAGCATGGTGCACTAAACTATCATGTAGTCATCATACCGAGCTTTTGTCAAAACGTTCATAACGTCTGCATCTGCTCCTGCAATAGTTTTGTCACCTAGCGGTGCATTAAGGACATAATACTTTTGTGCAGCAATGAGGATAATCCTCAGATCACAGATCCAATCCGCATCATTGCTACTAACATCTTTCAAGTTAGCTTTCTCTAGGAACATATCAAAAATAAAAACAGGGGAGCTAAACGCGAGCTATTGATCTACAACATAGATATGCTAATACTATTAGGACTAAGTTCATGATAAATTTAAGTTTAATTAATGATATTACTTAAGAACTCCCACTTAGATAGACATCCCTCTAATCATCTAAGTGATCACGTGATCCATATCAACTAAACCATGTCCGATCATCACGTGAGATGGAGTAGTTTTCAATGGTGAACATCACTATGTTGATCATATCTACTATATGATTCATGCTCGACCTTTCGGTCTCAGTGTTCCAAGGCCATATCTGCATATGCTAGGCTTATCAAGTTTAACCTGAGTATTCTGTGTGTGCAAAACTATCTTGCACCCGTTGTCGATGGACGCAGAGCTTATCATACCCGATCATCATGTGGTGTCTGGGCACGACGAACTTTGGAAATGGTGCATACTCAGGGAGAACACTTTTATCTTGGAACTTAGTGAGAGATCATCTTATAATGCTACCGTCAATCAAAGCAAGATAAGATGCATAAAAGACAAACATCACATGCAATCAATAGAAGTGATATGATATGGCCATCATCATCTTGTGCTTGTGATCTCCATCTCCGAAGCACCGTCATGATCTCCATCGTCACCGGCATGACACCATGATCTCCATCATCTTGATCTATATCAATGTGTCGTCACATGGTCGTCTCACCAGCTATTACTTTTGCAACTATTGCTATCGCATAGTGATAAAGTAAAGCAATTACATGGCACTTGCATCTTATGCAATAAAGAGACAACCATAAGGCTTCTGCCAGTTGCCGATAACTTCAACAAAACATGATCATCTCATACAACAACTTATATCTTATCGCGTCTTGACCATATAACATCACAACAAGCCCTGCAAAAACAAGTTAGACATCCTCTACTTTGTTGTTGCAAGTTTTACGTGGCTGCTACGGGCTGAGCAAGAACCATTCTTACCTACGCATCAAAACCACAATGATAGTTCGTCAAGTTAGTGATGTTTTAACCTTCTCAAGGACCGAGCATAGCCACACTCGGTTCAACTAAATTTGGAGAAACTGACACCCGCCAGCCTCTGTGTGCAAAGCACGTCGGTAGAACCAGTCTCGCGTAAGCGTACGCGTAATGTCAGTCTGGGCCGCTTCATCCAACAACACCGCCGAACCAAAGTATGACATGCTGGTAAGCAGTATGACTTGTATCGCCCACAACTCACTTGTGTTCTACTCGTGCATAAACCTGGCTCTGATGCCACTGTTGGGGAACGTAGTAATTTAAAAAAAATCCTACGCACACGCAAGATCATGGTGATGCATAGCAACGAGAGGGGAGAGTGTGTCCACGTACCCTCGTATACCGAAAGCGGAAGCGTTAGCACAACGTGGTTGATGTAGTCGTATGTCTTCACGATCCGACCGATCAAGTACCGAACGCACAACACCTCTGAGTTCTGCACACGTTCAACTCAATGACGTCCCTCGAACTCCGATCCAGCCGAGTGTTGAGGGAGAGTTTGGTCAGCACGATGGCGTGGTGACGATGATGATGTTCTACCGACGCAGGGCTTCTCCTAAGCACCGCTACGATATGATCGACGTGGATTATGGTGGAGGGGGGCACCGCACACGGCTAAGAGATCAAGAGATCAATTGTTGTGTCTATGGGGTGCCCCCTGGCCACGTATATAAAGGAGTGGAGGAGGGGAGGGGCCGGCCATCTCTATGGCGCGCCCTAGGGGAGTCCTACTCCCACCGGGAGTAGGATTCCCCCTTTCCTAGTATAACTAGGAGCCCTTCCAAGTAGTAGGAGTAGGAGAGAAGGAAAGGGAAAAGAGAAGAGAAGGAAGGAGGGAGTGCAGCCCTTCCCCCTAGTCCAATTCGGACTAGGCCTTGGGGGGTGCGCGGCCTGCCTCTCTCTCTCTCCCCTAAAGCCCAATAAGGCCCATACACTCTCCGGTGAATTCCCGTAACTCCCCGGTACTTCGATAAATACCCGAATCACTCGGAACCTTTCCGATGTCCGAATATAGTCGTCCAATATATCGATCATTACGTCTCGACCATTTCGAGACTCCTCGTCATGTCCCCGATCTCATCCGGGACTCCGAACTACCTTTGGTACACCAAAACACGTAAACTCATAATATAACCGCCATCGAACTTTAAGCGTGCAGACCCAACGGGTTTGAGAACTATGTAGACATGACCGAGACACGTCTCCGGTCAATAACCAATAGCGGAACCTGGATGCTCATATTGGCTCCTACATATTCTATGAAGATCTTTATCGGTCAAACCGCATAACAACATACGTTGTTCCCTTTTCATCGGTATGTTACTTGCCCGAGATTCGATCGTCGATATCTCAATACCTAGTTCAATCTCGTTACCGGCAAGTCTCTTTACTTGTTCCGTAATACATCATCCCGCAACTAACTCATTTGTTGCAATGCTTGCAAGGCTTAAGTGATGTGTATTATCGAGTGGGCCCAAAGATACCTCTCCGACAATCGGAGTGACAAATACTAATCTCGAAATACGCCAACCCAACAAGTACCTTCGGAGACACCTGTAGAGCACCTTTATAATCACCCAGTTATGTTGTGACGTTTGGTAGCACACAAAGTGTTCCTCCGTAAACGGGAGTTGCATAATCTGATAGTCATATGAACATGTATAAGTCATGAAGAAAGCAATAGCAACATACTAAACGATCAAGTGCTAAGCTAACGGAACGGGTCAAGTCAATCACATCATTCTCCTAATAATGTGATCCCGTTAATCAAATGACAACTCATGTCTATGGTTAGGAAACTTAACCATCTTTGATTAACGAGCTAGTCAAGTAGAGGCATACTAGTGACACTATGTTTGTCTATGTATTCACACATGTATTATGTTTCTAGTTAATACAATTCTAGCATGAATGATAAACATTTATCATGAAATAAGGAAATAAGTAATAACTTTATTATTGCCTCTAGGGCATATTCCTTCACTTCTTGTGTGATGAAGACTTCGACGAAGACTTGGAAGAAGACTTTGAGGATTTCTTCTTCTTCTTATCATCAGAATCATATTCCTTGCTTTTCTTCTTGCTGTTGTTCTCATTGTCCCATTGAGGACATTCAGAGATGTAGTGACCAGGTTTCTTGCACTTGTGGCATGTTGTCTTCTTGTAGTCATGGGAGGAAGCTTCATCATTTCTTGAGCTGGATCTCGAAGACTGTCTGAAGCCTTTCTTCTTGGTGAACCTCTGGAACTTCTTCACTAACATGGCAAGTTCCTTCCCAATGTCTTCAGGATCCTCAGAACTGCAGTCAGATTCTTCTTCAGTTGAGGAAACAACCTTTGCCTTCAAAGCATGAGTTCGGCCATAGTTGGGACCATAGATATCCCTTTTATTAGATAACTGGAACTCATGTGTGTTGAGCCTCTCAAGTATGTCAGACGGATCGGGAGTCTTGAAGTCAGGGCATTGTTGAATCATCAGGGCCAGGGTGTCAAATGAGTTGTCGAGTGATCTCAAGAGTGTCTTGACGATTTCATGCTTGGTGATCTCAGTGGCGCTGAGTGCATGAAGCTCATTTGTGATTTCAGTGAGGCGATCAAACATCAGCTGAACATTCTCATTGTCATTTCTCTTGAAGCGGCTGAAGAGGTTGCGAAGAACACTGATTCTTGAGTCTCTCTGGGTTGAGACGCCTTCGTTGACCTTGGAGAGCCAGTCCCAAACTAGCTTCGCAGTTTCCAGAGCACTCACATGACCATACTGTCCTTTGGTCAGATGACCACAGATGATGTTTTTGGCAGTAGAATCTAGTTGAATGAACTTCTTGACATCAGCAGGGGTGACACCTTCACCGGCCTTAGGAACGCCGTTCTTGACAACATACCAAAGGTCGACATCAATGGCTTCAAGATGCATGCGCATCTTATTCTTCCAGTAGGGGTAATCAGTGCCATCGAAGACAGGGCATGCAGCGGAGACTTTGATTATCCGTGCAGTTGACATAGCTAAAACTCTAGGTGGTTAAACCGAATCACACAGAACAAGGGAGCACCTTGCTCTGATACCAATTGAAAGTGCTAGTTATCGACTAGAGGGGGGTGAATAGGCGATTTTTATGAAAGTCTTCAAAACACGGGGGCTTTGAAGACAAACAGTAGAAATGAACCTATTGATATGCAGCGGAAGGTAGACTACACTAGACAAGCCATAGTCAAGTAAGCAATGAAGTGAAAGCACGAAGACTATCAACAGCTAGGTAATATGGATCAGGGTGAAAGATAGTATGAAGCCAAACAACAACAGTCTTCACACAATGAAGTCAATCAGATCATGCAAGCAGGCAATGACTTCACGAAGACAAACTGTAAGTAAAGAGAGGTAGAGGATAGAACCAGTTGCTTGGTGAGGATAAGGATTTGTTGAACCAGTTCCAGTTGTTGTGACAACTGTATGTCTGGTTAGGAAGGCTGAGATTCAACTCAGAAGACCGCGTCTTCACCTTATTCCCCTTGAGCTAAGGACACACAGTCCTCGCCCAATCTCTCTGGTAAGTCTTCAAGGGAGACTTCCAAACCTTCACAGACTTCGTTCACTGGCAATCCACAATGACTCTTGGATGCTCAGAACGCGACGCCTAACCGCTGGAGGATTCACAGTCCTCAAGTGTAACAAGTCTTCAGGTCACGCAGACAGAAAGACTTCAGTGATGCCTAACACTCTTTGGCTCTGGATGTTTAGGGCTTTGTCCTCGTAAGGATTTCTCTCTCAAATGCTTCGGAGGTGGGTTGCTCTCAAACGACAAAAGCCGTGTACTAATTCTGAGCAGCCACCAATTTATGGTGTAGGGGGTGGGCTATTTATAGCCAGGAGGCAACCCGGCCTGATTTGTCTGAAATGACTCTGGGTCACCAAGGAACTAACACGTTTTCAACGATCAGATTTCAAACACACGCGGCAGCTTGACTTGGGTTACAAGTAAAGCTGACTCATCCAGCTCTGGATAAGATTTCCTCTCATTGTCTTCGCTCGAAGACATATGATTAGGTTGAGCATCACTTCAGTCACTCTGACTTTGTTCACTTGGACCCCACTTAACAATGTGGTGGTTCCTATGACTCAACAAAGAAGAAAAAGAAACTACGAAACAACTATATCTTCACACTCCATAGTCTTTACGTGAATGTCTTCTCGAGTCATAATCTTCATTGTGAGTATCTTCACAGACCACCATTGTCTTCAATGTCTTCACACATTTTTAGGGGTCATCTCTGGTAGGTAAACTGAATCAATGAGGGACTACTACCTATGTTATCCTGCAATTCTCACAAACACATTAGTCCCTCAACCAAGTTTGTCGTCAATACTCCAAAACCAATTAGGGATGGCACTAGATGCACTTATAGGATGAAGTTTTTGTAGCTCCGATGAGACAAAAAATAAGACATGTATAGCATGTTCTTACATAATAATTGGCGCGTATAAAATGTTTACATGCAAACAGAGCTACAAAAATATAGTTAGTACATGTACCACAGTATAGCTTATGTACCATCCAAATCAAATGTTAAATGGATTCCATCAGCAATAGCAACAATGTGAAGGAGAAAGGAATTTATCAAATACTAACAAAATGGCCCGTGCGTTGCAACAGTAGGAAAAAATCATAATCTCGAATGGCCATGACCATATTTTTCTATATCATCGAGATACACTATCACTCTCATTTTCATTAAATCAAGAACTATTTTTGAAAAGCATGAACATTTTTTAAACTCATGAACATATCTGAATTCATGAACATTTATACAGATTTTTGAACATTTTTATAAAATGATGAACATTTTTTCAATTCCTGAACAATTTATACTATTTGCAAACACTTTTAGAAAATCGAGAACATTTTTAAAAACATTTTTTTCTTGAATAGGCGAACATTTTTAGAATTGACGAACATTTTTTGGAAATTGGTGGAACCATTTTTGAAATTCATGAACATTTTTAAAATATAACAATTTTTTGAAATTCATAATCATTTTTTGAATCAGAAAGCATTTTATGAATTAATAAACTATTTTATAAGTCACGAATAGTGAATTTGTAGGATATTTTTCAATTCATGAACATTTTACATGAACTTTTTAAAAATCATGAATTTTTATTTCCCAAGTATTTGTTTTCAAAATTGCAAATATTTCTTGAATATGCTAATATTTTCTGAATACACAAACATTTATGAATTATTAAACATTTTAGTTCAAAATTATTTTTTTTTATTTTCAATTTTTTTGATGTCCCAAATTATATAAGGAAGAAAAAAATGAAGGCAGAAAAGAAAACCGGAAAGTAAAAAACTGGCCGCCGAGACATGGGCTGGCCCAGTAGGCGTGCTGTCTCTTTTCCCAGCGTGCAGAGCGCAGTTCCTACTGTATGGGCCGGCCCAGGCGAGGATTCCCCTGTGGGAAATATTTTTTTATAGATGTACCACAGTATATCATTTTTTTATAGATGTACCACAGTATATCATTTTTTTTATGGATGTACCACAGTATAGCTTACTTACCATCCAAATCAAATGTTAAATGGATTCCATCAGCAATAGCAACAACCTGAAGGAGGAAGGAATTTATCAAATATGTAATCATACAAAAGTGGGGACATATGTACTCGTTGACGACGCACTGCTTGTCCTAAATTCTGATTCAAGAGGCTGTTAAAACAGCATTTCATACAAAAATAAAATAAAATTTGCAAGTACACATATGTTCGGTAGAGTGCTATCTCTTTTCAAGTAAAAAAGTGCCATTCTGTCCTCTTTTGAGTGGATGTTGGCGTTATAGAAGGCTTTAACAACAGATTACTATAAACTTCTTCATAGTGGTTGGAATAAAGTTGTACTCCCTTCGTTTTTAAATATTTGTTTTTTTAGAGATTTTAACAAGTGATTACATACGAAACAAAATGAATGAATCTATACTCTAAAATATGTCTATATACATCCGTATGTGATAGTACGTTTGAAATCTCTAAAAAGACAAATAGTTAGGAACGGAGGAAGTAGATACTTTAGCAAGATATAACCATACTGAATGTAGCACAATAGTTTGGCTACACAGAGGGTCTCCATGTTTTGTAAAAATCTTGCCTCTAGATTGTAATTCTGCACCTTTGAAATAAAACTCTCATTTACCTGGCAAAAAAAACCTGCAAAGCTGAGTTCCAAATTTAACGCTCATGTAATATAAGGCTATAATTGCATATTACTGTAAACAACAATTGATGGTGTACTAGCTGGGAGGCCTCTCACCATGTCGACTCCCAGCTTGGTGGGCTGGACTGAGGACCTCTTGTAGGTTCCGACCTGGGTCATATTGGGCGGCCCATGGCATATAATTAGAAGATCGAGAATACTTGACGTATACTCCGAGACGCTGGATTCGTGGAGGATTTATTTCTCCGTGCGTAGCCGCCTAGGCTCTTGTAACCCTATGACACCCGATACCTATATAAACCGATGGGTTTGGCTCGTATAAAACATAAGAAATATCTTGGTAGATACATGTATTTTGTACTCATTACAACACAATAAATACGAGCAGGACGTGGGGTATTATCTCGTCGGAGAGCACGTACCTGAGTAAAATCATGTGTCCTTATTACCATCATTCCTAAACGCCTACCTTAGGATGACTTACCTCGAGATCTACTGGTTTAGGTTCCGTCAGTGATGGCCCATACAGTTCCTGCTGGGTGATCGCCACAAACCGATGGGAGTCAAGACAACACTCATATCGGCGCCGACATAGTCTTAGTGCCAAGCCAGAGGTTCATCTTCGATGGCGTCGCCCTCATCGCCAACTTAGCTGGCCACCTTGGTCAGGTCGAGTCCTTCGCACCGGGTCGGACCGGCAACATGGAGTACACCGCAGATTACTGCGGAGAGCCAATCTTCACGAATTTGGTGTCACGCCAAGTCAAGAAGGAGCACGAATCGTTTCCCGCAGACCCGATGTCAGATCAAGTTCAGGATGAGTGTGAGAATCCTCTTCGGGGATCGATCTTAGATTGTATCTGGAGGTCGCTTACCCTGGTCTTGGTTTCAGATCATGCTCAGGAGAAATGTGTGGAATCTTTTCTGAAATTGATGTCAGATCGGGCGTCAAAAGCCGCTCTCCCCGTCTCTGGCATCAAACTAGACTCAGGAGAAGTGTGAGAAACTTCTTATGAATATATGTTAGATTGGTCCCAGAAGCTTGCTACATCAGACGACCCGATTTCGATGTACGACCGGATCTAGGAGTCCCAAGAAAAAGTGGATTTTTCGACCCACCCACCACCTATCCTTACACATTTATATTTATGTAAATGATACAAGACTTTTGTCATATCGCTAAATGTAATGAAAAACTTTAATCGCCTATTCACATTTTTTTAATATTTAAAATTACATAATTGTGTCTATTCCATTTTTTCATTTTAATACCATATTTCTACTAAGCAAACGAAGTTATTCAATTTACCTATTACCATGTGCATATATGACTAATAGTTCCTGCAACAATGCGCGGGGTATCATCCAGTTAGTAAGATAAGTTGATTACGTATAAATATTATATAAAAAGGTTTTCATATATCACTAGAAAAAATGTTAGTGCACTTTACCTAAAAATCAAAGAAAAATATTAGAGAAATAAAGGTGAAAAAACCGCCTTACTTGGGCCAACCCATCAGATACGCGTGTCAGGCATCCGCCCGTACGCTTGTAGCGGGCTCTATATAGACCAGTGTGTTCAGTTGTTCGCACACATCCAACATATGGCTTGAAGGCTCGACAGTCTTGGTGCTTTCTCACAGTGACTGATTCACTTTGTGCCCGGTTGCTCAAGACCATCTACTATCCAAATGTTGATATTCTAAAGGCAGAATTAGGACCACATCCATCCCAAGTGTGGAGGTCGATTATAGAAGGCAGAGATGTACTCTTACATGGCATTGTTAGACGCATTGGAGATGGCTTGACTACTCGAATCTGTCGCATTTTGCGTCAAATAGGCTGGCAAAGCACATGCGCAACTTCGACTGGGCCAGCGCGTCAGTTCACAATGCGATGTAAAAATTCATAGGAAGCGTGACCCTAAAAGGAATCGAATTCCTGACCAATTGCTTGTGAACTTGTGCCGCTAATCAGTTGAGCAAAAGAGTGCAATTGCATTAAGATCAACGTTAAAATCTAAAAATTAAATACAACTGGTGGTCTGCACACTTTTTAAAGATTTTCTGAACATTGGAAACTGTAAACAATTTTCTAAAAGGCAAATAATGTTCAAAAAACCAGAAGATTTTCTAAACAATGGGAACAAAACTTTGAAAATCTGAACTTTTTTAAAAAAGATGATTTTTTTAAATTCCCATACATATTTCAAAATGCAAACATTTTTTCAATTTGTGAAGAAAATTTGAAAAGGGGTCACTTTTGGAAATTATGAACAATTTTTTTAAAAAGTGAATATTTTTTGAAACATTGACATTTAAAATTTATGATTTTTTTACAAATTCAAACATTTTTGGATAATCTCAAACATTTCTTGACAAGAGAGGAACAAAATTGAAAATGAGATTTTGTTTTCAAAATTACGAGTATTTTTTTGGAAACACAGCCATTTTTTAAAAACCATGAACAATATCGAAAAGGTGAACTGTTTTCAAAATTATAAATATTTTTAAAAAAGCATTATTTTTTTAATTGTGAACAAATCTTCAACACATGAACATTTTATAAACTTGTTATTCTCTTTTGAAAACTGGAACTTTTTTTTTCAAATCCCTGAATTTTTTTAAATTTGTGGACTACATTTTAAAATGCAAATATTTTTTGAAATTTGTAAACATATTTTGAAGACGGGTACATCTTCTAAAATTCCTGAATAACCTTTTGAATTTATTAACAAAATTATGGAGATGATTTTTTTTGAAAATTTGAAATTCTATACCTTTTTAAAATTTCAAAGATCTTTCAAAAGTAGCAAACAATTTTTGAAATTCTATTTTCAAAAATTCGAAACAAAATTTAAATACAGGAATATTTTTTTGAAAAAATTACAAATTCCAAGTACAATCATTTTTAAATTTTCCAAACATTTGTTGAAAAATAAAAATAAACTTGAAAAAATTAAAAGGAAAAAAGAAAAAAGAAACAGAAGAAGGAAAGAAAACAAAAAAGGCAAGAAAAAGTAATAAGAAAAAAAATGAAAGAAAAGAAGATAAAAAGCAGGAAAAACAAAAAAGAAAAACGAAATAGAAATGAAGAAAAAATCGGTTCAGGAACAATATAGAAGGTTCCCAAAACCAAACAAAACCGGCTGAAACGTCCTAGAAGGTTCCGAGAACTGGAAACGCTGAAACGTTTAATGGTGGGCCCACCCTGAAAGCTTAGCTCGATCCCCTGTGCACAGTAGCACCGACAAAGTTTCTAAAAGAAAAGTAGCACCGATAATTTGCAGCGACGAGTGGCAAATAGGGTTTTTCCCGTTCATCTCTCCGTTTGAGAATTTGCCTTGTGTTCGAACTCGCCCAACACTGTCACGTGCATCGTCGCAGCGGTAGCAGTGGCTGGACCATTGGGCACCGCGCGATCTGAGGACCCGTTGCAGTGGGTTCGATTAGGCTAACCACTTGTCTGAGCGCGGCTGCCATCTCTGCTCTGTCTCCTTGGAGACCTCACTAATATTTGTCCTTTGTCAGATTGCACGATCCCTTGCTTCCGCATGCTCATCATCTCCTTTGCAGTGACAGCGATGTGTTGATAGACGAGGATGGACCATGGCACGTCAGTTTGCATGTGTATCCGTGGGCCTGCACTGTGATCTGCTTCGGCGAGTGCCGATCATGACCTTGTGCTTGAACCGATTCAAAGGTTCTGCTCTGCCCGGTATTACCGTGTGAACGAGTGTCTCGGCTTAGCAAACCCAGCTCTTCTCGTGTAGGAACAGTGATGATCAGTGCTACACTACTTCACGGACCATCCATTGGCAAGTCTGAGCAGCCGTACGCGCTTGGATTAGCTATCGTGCATCTGTCGTTCAATAAAAAATCGTCCATCAAGCAGTTCTGAATAGCGATTGTCTTTTTTTTTCACGGGGAAATAGTGAGAGCAACTCCAACGGCATGACCCAAATGGACGATGATTTCGTTCGTTTTTTATCCGTTCGGGTCAGCCAGACGGACATGGATGTGCGCTTTCGTATTTGGGTCGGTGCGTGCGCCCAACGCTAGTCTGGACCCATTTTTTACGGCGAAAAAAACGCATGCATATTAAAAAAAGAGAAACAACATTAATTAAACATTAAAGCCGGCCACAAAGACTGGCGAGAGTGCACGCGTCCACATTTGCATTAAAAAAAATTAAAACAGCTTAAACTACGAGGCGACGCGCCGTCCTAGGCGTCGTCGCCGTCATCCTCGGGGTCCGTGAGGTCGATGAACGTCGGCGTCGGCCCGGCCCAGGCAAACGCCGTGTTCCAGAACACCGTCATGTCGGGCAGTGCCGGCGCGGGGGGTTGTGCGGCCGCCTGTGCAGCCGTGGCCTGGCGCGCTTCCTCCTCAGCCTCGCGCTGCTCCTCCTCGAGGTCACGCTCGAGCATCTCGAAGCACTCGCCGTCGCGGCGCTCCTCGGCCACCCTGATCTTGCGCCAGTGCTCGAGGTACGCCTGCTCCTGCGCTGGCGTCGCTCCCATCCAGACCGGCGGCGCGCGTACCCACTCGCGCACTACTCCCGTCCAGGAGTAGCGCTCGATGGGGACGACTCGGGCTCCGGCTCCGGCTTGATGGGGGGCGGCGGGGCCACCAGCGGCACCATGTTGTCGCCCGCCGCGGAGAGGGCAAGGGCCTGCGCCATTGCCGCCTCGTACCGAGCCTCCTCCGCCACCTCCGCCCTGCGCCGCTCGTCCTCCTCGCTCTCCCGAAAGACGACTGCAAGTGCCGCCTGGTAGGCGTCCTCCGCCGCCCGGTACTCCTCACGGACGACGAGCGCCGGTGGCGGCGACCTCCGGTCGACCTCGCGCACGCCCCGTTGCCTCGCCTCCTCGTGCTTGAAGGCGAACCACCTCGCCCAGTTGGGCGAGTCGGTTGCGTAGGCGGCCTCGCGGCGCTGCTCCGGCGTTAGCAGCGCCCGCCAGCGCCGCACCTCCTCCGCATGAGCACGAGCCGACCGCGGCGCCGCAGGCACTGGGATCCTATCTGGATCCAGATGCCAGTCGTGCGGCAGCGTCACGTCGGGATACGACAGAGGCTGGCGGTGCTGCCAGTGCCACTCCGCCTGGTGCACTGACACGTTCACGCGCTGCCTCTACCGATGAGGCGCCGGCGGAGGCGGAGGCGGGAGGAACTCTAAGGGGAAAGGGGTGGCGGGGGACTTGCCCTTGGCCTTGCTGCCGCTGGCGCCGGAGAAGAGGCTCATCTCGCTGTGGTTGTGGTGGCTAGGGTTTGCCGGCGAGGAGGGAGCAAAGGATGGTAGATGTGGACGGTGAGTTTGGATGACGGCGGCCCCGCCGCACGGTCGGCTTAAAAAAGGACGAGCGTCGTCGCTGACGCGTGGGCCCGTCGTCATAAATTAAGCTGACCGCGTGGGCAACGGGTAGTTGGACGACCGCCATGTGGGGACGCAGCGGACAGCGGAAAGGCACGCGAAGCGTCCGTTCGGCGTCCGCGCCGACGCATTAGGGGCGCAAATTTGGGCCGCAATTGCGTCGGCGTGGACGCGACGTGGACGTGATTTGGGTTTGGGTCGGCGCGTTGGGCCACCACTTTTGTCCGCGCCGACCCAAACGGACGCAGGCGGACGAAATGGGTCGGCCCTTTGGAGTTGCTCTGATTGTCTTTAGCTTAGTCAACCCGGTTCTTCTCGGAATAAGTGATTGTAGTCAGGAGTATATGTCTTTATGCTAAAGAGATTTTTTTTAAGAAAAGGAGGTTGAAATCCCCTTCTCTGTGCTAAAAGATGGAAAATGATTAAAATCATCACAGACAACGACGCATGCATCTGTCACCTCCTTGGCCATCGGATCTGATTTAGGCCCAATTCTTTTGGCCGATTCTCCCAGAATCTTGAGAATCAACCCTCCACTCAGACTCTCCCAGAATCACCTTCATGGCTAGCGCATGCTTCGTCACCTCCTAGGCGGCCACCAAGCATCGCACGGAGGCGGAGGCCAGCCTGAAGACGGCGGAAGATGAACAGGCCGAGGATGCGCAACGACTCCAGCTGCGGGAGGACGATCTCAAAGCCCGCGAGGCGAAGCTTGTGACCCGCGAGTCGGACCTGGCGGTAGTGGCGACCGACCATGCCACGGAGCGAGTGCCTGGAGGCATTGAAGCGCCAAGTGACCGACGACCAGGAGGCCCATGCGAAGCACGTCTCTGAAACCAACGCTCAGCTGGACGCCAAGGAGAAGAAGCTCCAGGCGGATGCTGACACGAAGGTGGCAGCGGACCGCGACGCCCTCTCATCTCTTGAGCTCGGGGCCTGTGAGGCCCTAAGTTCCATATGTTGGGAGAGGCTTGAGGCTCCCCTTGTAGCTTGCGACGCCAGCTACGCCGAGTTCTCCACCAAACTCGTGCGGCATCTTGAGGACGGGGCCTAGAAGGTGGACGTCATCCTGGAGGAGGAGTGTCATGATGACCAACAAGTATAGGGGATCAATCAGTCCTTTCTATAAGTAAGAGTGTCGAACCCAACGAGGAGCAGAAGAAAATGACAAGTGGTTTTCAGCAAGGTAATTTCTGCAAGCACTGAAATTGTTGGTAGCAAGTAGTTTGATAATACGATAATTTGTAACGGGCAAGTAACGGTGACGGTAAATAAAGTACAACAAGGTAGCCCAATCATTTTTGTAGCAAAGGACAGGTTGGAATGGTCTCTTATAATAAGAAAAACATTCTTGAGGGCACACGGGAATTTCATCTAGTCACTTTCATCATGTTGGTATGATCGTCGTTCGCTACTTTGATAATTTGATATGTGGGTGGACCGGTGCTTGGGTGTTGTTCTTACTTGAACAAGCTTCCACTTATGATTAACCCCTCACAAGCATCCGAAACTATGAAAGAAGTATTAAGATAAAATCTAGCCATAGCATTAAACATATGGATCCAAATCAACCCTTATGAAATAGCGCATAAACTAGGGTTTAAACTTCTGTCACTCTAGCAACAAATCATCTAATAACTACTCCACAATGCATTCCCTTAGGCCCAAAGATGGTGAAGTGTCATGTAGTCGATGTTCACATAACACCACAAAGGGAATCACAACATACATATCATCGAAATATCGAACACATGTCAAATTCACATGATTACTTACAACATGACTTCTCCCGTGGCCTCAAGAACAAAGGTAACTACTCACAAATAATATTCATGCTCAAGATCAGAGGGATATTAAATAGCATAATCGATCTGAACATATGATCTTCCACCAATTAAACCAACTAGCATCAACTACAAGATGTAATCAACACCACTAGTCACCCACAGGTACCAATCTGAGGTTCCGGTACAAAGATTGAACACAAGAGGTGAACTAGAGTTTGAGATGAGATGGTGTTGTTGAAGATGTTGATGAAGATTGGCCTCCAAAAGATGAGAGGTTGTTGGTGATAGCTTTGATTTCCCCCTCCGGGAGGGAAGTTCCCCCGGCGGAATCGTTCTGCTGGAGGGCAAAAGTGCTCCTGCTCAAGTTCCGCCTCAAGATGGGCACCTATAGGGTACACAAACAGGGGGGTATGTTTCCCTTGACTTGTGCACCAACAACAGGCCTCCGGTCTGGCAAAGTGTAGGATCGAAAGTATGTCTAGAGGGGGGTGATTAGACTACTTGACCAAATAAAAACTTATCCTTTTCCCAATTTTAGTTCTTGGCAGACTTTAGCAACTTTGGACAAGTCAAGCAATCTTAACACAATTCAAGCAAGCATGCAAAGAGTATATGAGTAGCAGAAAGTAAAGCATGCAACTTGCAAGAATGTAAAGGGAAGGGTTTGGAGGATTCAAACACAATCGGAGACACAAATGTTTTTGTCGTGGTTCCGATAGGTGGTGCTATCGTACATCCATGTTGATGGAGACTTCAACCCATGAAGGGTAACGGCTGCGCGAGTCCACAGAGGGCTCCACCCATGAAGGGTCCACGAAGAAGCAACCTTGTCTATCCCACCATGGCCGTCGCCCACGAAGGACTTGCCTCACTAACGTAGATCTGCATGAAGTAGGCGATCTCCTTGCCCTTACAAACTCCTTGGTTCAACTCCACAATCTTGTCGGAGGCTCCCAAGTGACACCTAGACAATCTAGGAGACACCACTCTCCAAGAAGTAATAAATGGTGTGTTGATGATGAACTCCTTACTCTTGTGCTTCAAATGATAGTCTCCCCAACACTCAACTCTCTCTCACAGGATATGGATTTGGTGGAAAGAAGATTTGAGTGGAAATCAACTTGGGGAAGGCTAGATATCAAGATTCATATGGTAAGAATGGAATATCTTGGCCTCAACACAAGTGTAGGTGGTTCTCTCTCAGAAAAAGTAAGTTGGAAGTGTAGGTTTGTTCTGATGGCTCTCTTCATGAATGAAGAGGTGGTGGAGGGGTATATATAGCCTCCACACAAAATCTAAACGTTACACACAACTTACCAATCTCGGTGGGACTGAATTGATAAACTTGGTTGGACCGATTCAGCAAAGCTAGTGACCGTTAGGAATTTCGGTGGGACCGACATGTAACTCCGTAGGACTGATATGGTTAGGGTTAGGGCATAACGTAATCTCGGTGAGACCGATTACACAAACTCGGTGAGACCGATTTTGGTAATAAGCTAACCAGAGAGTTGGTCAGGTAAACTCGGTGGGACTGATCGCTCATTTCGGTGAGACCGAAACATTACGAATGGGAAACAGAGAGTTTACATTGCAATCTCGGTGGGACCGATCGCACATCTCGGTCAGACCGAAATGTTACGAAGGGAAACAGAGAGATTACAATCCCATCTCGGTGAGACCGAGATCCCTATCGGTGAGACCGATTTGCCTAGGGTTTGTGGCAGTGGCTATGACATTTGAACTCGGTGGCGCCAGATAGAAAGAATCGGTGGGGCCGAGTTTGACTTTTGGTTTAGGTCATATGTGGATGTGAGAAAGTAGTTGAGGGCTTTGGAGCATATCACTAAGCATTTTGAGCAAGAGCCTCATTAAGAAACACCTCATCCCTCCTTGATAGTATTGGCTTTTCCTATAGACTCAATGTGATCTTGCATCACTAAAATAGAAAATGAAGAGTCTTGAGCTTTGAGCTTGAGCCAATCCTTTTGTCCTTAGCATTTTGAGGGGTCCACTTTTCTCATCCATGCCATGCCAATCATTGAGCTTTTCTGAGATATTAATCATGAAATAGCATTAGCTCAATGAGCTATATGTTGTTAGGAATTACCAAAACCACCTAGGGATATTTGCACTTTCAATCTCCCCCTTTTTGGTAATTGATGACAACATATAGATCAAAGCTTCGACAAATGATAATAAGAGTGAAAAACATTGTCGCTTTGAGAAGTATGTGAAAAGCAAGAGCTCCCCCTAAATTTGTGCATAGTTTAAGATTTGCTTTGGATTGCAAATGCACAATGAGTTAGGAACATGGGTTACTCTTCCACGTCACATACATCTTGGTGGAGCGCTCAAAATGATAATAATGAAATACATGCACTCATCACCAAGCAAAGTGAATGATCATATATGGGGATATAAAAGGATAATGTCATCCAACAAGCATTAAGGTAGCATATGATCAAACACATGATCATCCAAGTATCACACAAAAGCATAAAGTATCGCAAACAAGCAAATAAACAAAGTTTAACCACCAAACAATAAGAGAGAATAAAAGGCAACACTCTCTCTCGAAGCCTATGATCTATACATTTTCTCCCCCTTTGGCAACAAGTTACCAAAAAGTTTATAAAAATGCATAGTGCTAGATCGACTCTCAAGCTTGGTCTTCAGGTGGTGGTGTAGATAACACGCCAAGGACGAAGGCATCAGTTGATGTAGATGGAGCTGGTGGAGTGGGTGCTGGAGCTGGTGGCACTGAGGCTGTAGCTGGTGCAGATGAAGTTGCTCTGGTGTCTGTGACATGCACTGCAACAGATCTCTATCCTCTAGGCACTCTAGCAAAAGCATCAGTGGTAGACTTGCCCTTCTTCTCCTGCACTTCATCCTGAAGTTGCTCAACAACTGACTGGATCTCAGTGACCTACACATCTAAGTCATAGAACTTATGCTCCATGATCCTCTCCAAGCTCTCCTGGTTTTGAGTCAGGGTGGCCAATCCCTTCTCAATCCTCAGAGTGGAGGCAATCAAGTAGCCAAGCTGATCTTGCTTGCTCTTTAGAAGATACTGAGATGCCTTATCAATGGTTGGCATCTTTGCAGCCTTTTCAGCCCTTGCCTTCTCCCTCTTTGCTTGTGCTTGCACAGAAGATGGTTCATTTTCATCCATCACCACAGCGTTGTCCTCAAAGTCTGGGTAGATGTGCATGTGTTCTTTGTCCAAGAGATATGTGCCAGTGCCCATCTTGGAGTTGATTAGCTCCTGGATCTGTGAGGCATACCCACAACTTCTCTTCTGATCTGCAGCTGTTCTCTTTATGGTTTCCACAATTAGGCTCATGACTTTAAACTTTTGAGGCACATCAAATATGTGAAGTAGGTTAATTGCATGGCCTCTGATCATCTTGTGATCACCTGAC
Source organism: Triticum monococcum (assembly GCA_034509565.1). NCBI lineage: Eukaryota > Viridiplantae > Streptophyta > Magnoliopsida > Poales > Poaceae > Triticum > Triticum monococcum. The sequence goes on from CM067843.1 coordinate 114,278,604, forward strand.
TTTGGCAAGAGAGTGTGCCTGAGGATCCAGTTGATTGTTGGCAAACCTGACAGAAGGTAATGTACTGATCCAAACTTGTGTGTCTCAAGAGCAGCATCTAGGATCTCTTTGTACATATGTGCCATGGTGTTGTGATCCTTCTTCTTCTTGGCATAGACATCCAAGTCATCTTCACTCTCCTCAGGAGCATTGATCAATTTTGCCCATTCTTCAGCCGTTGACTGGTATCTAGTACCTTCAGACATCCAGACAATCCTTCCATCTGGGTAGAAATGAGCTGTGAAGTAGAACTGCATAATGAGCTCATCATTCCACTTTGTGAGCTTCTGAGCCACAAACTCATCGACTCCACATGCCTTGAAGCTATCATATACCCCAGGGAAGTGATCTTCATTTTCCTCAATGAATTTCCAATCAACCCATCTCATGTCACACACTATGGGCTTCTTATCAAGTAAAATAGCCTCATAGAAGTCCTGTTGTTCCTTTGTATGGAACCTGTAGTCCACAACAGTCCTTCTCCTAGAGGCATACGGATCAGACTCTCTCCATAGCCTCAATCCCGAATCCTTCCTGATTTTCATGCTCTCTGCAACTGGGTGAGCATCATTGTGATCTGGAATTCTGGGCTTCAACTTCCTCAAAATGATAGAATCATCTTCTTCAGCAGCTTGAGGCACTGGGGCCTTGTTCTTCTCCTCAGCAGGGATGTTCCTGGTGCTCCTCTTGGGTTTTGGCTTTGGAGCTGGAGCAGCAGTCTTAGGAGCAGTTTTAGGCTTAGATGGAGCAGCCCCTACCCTTATAGCATCTCCCATAAGCTTTTGAGCTTTGGGTGCTAGTGCTGCATCCTCTTCCTCTTCCTCTCCCTCTTCTTTAGAATCTTTCATTATTAAAGATCTGCCAAGCACTCTGGCAGTGGTCTTCTTGACCCTTTCCTTCCTTTTCTTTTTTGCCACAACCTGTTCTTTGGGTGCAAATCCCAAAGTCGCTTGAGTGGATGTTCTGGCTTTTGACATGGGAACTCTCTTGGCAAGAACCTTTTGCTTCATTCCTGGCTTAGTGGCAGCAGCTGTGTCATATTCCTTTTTCAGGACTTTCCTCTTTGAGCTGGCCTCTTCCTCAACAGCCACATAGTCCTCATCCTCAGAATCTAAGCTTTTCTTCTTTCTGGTCCTGGTGGCTGCCTTAGGCAAGTTGCTGGGTGTACTCCTGCTTCCTTCATCAAAGCTGCTAGAGGGACTAGTGCCCTCACTCATGTTAACTTGCTCCTCGGACTTGTTCTGACTCTCACTCTGATCTGACATGATGCAAACACTGACAACAGACCCTGTGAATAGGTTATAGATGAGGTAGATTTGATAAGCATCACAAAGTACAGAGGTTTTTGCAAAAGAATGAGTTAAAAACTTAGTTTTAGTTTTCCATAGAAAGCATTTTGGATCTACCTATTTGTAAACTCGGTGATACCGAAGCAGCTTTTGGAACCTAAACTAGTGAACTCGGTCAGACCGAGTCACAGTTCGGTGGCACCGAGACTGCTAGGGTTTCACAAAGTATTGAACTCGGTCACACCGATTTGCAATTCTCGGTCAAACCGAGAATCACATGTGCAATGGCCTTAGCCAAATCGGTGGAACCGATTTCAACAACTCGGTTGGTCCAAGATGATTTCGGCGGAAACCTAACCCTAAATTTCCAATCCACGACTAAACTACAAAGTGATTTCGCTGGATAGAGTGATCTCAATCGTGGCAAGATACATGGCAAAACAATGTACTAAGAATCGGAGGGGGAATAGCACAAGGATCAAGTCCATACCCTAAGTGCGGTGATGGACTTGCTACGGCGGCAACAGCAGAGACGATTCCCGTTGACGGCGGCGGAGACCAGCGGCGGGAGGCAGCTGGCGATGAGGAGGACGATCCGGAGACCCAGGGAGGCAGAGCAGGCTGAGCGCGGGCGAAGGGGTTCAGAAATTTTTCCAAATTTTGGGCCGCAGATATATATAGCCTGACTCTGTCGGTATGACCGAGTGTAACAACTCGGTGGCACCGAGATTCATAACTACAAGCATTCACTGAAACTCGGTGTGACCAAAAAGTTCAAATTGGTTGCACCGAGATTAAAAACCTAGATCGACTTGGTGATCTCGGTATGACCGAAATGGATGAATCGGTCAGACCGAAACACACAAAGAAGTTTTGGAAGTTTAAGTCTATGACGAATCAGGGACTCCGAGTGCTCCTCACACAGAGTGGTTCAAATCTGACTTGATCTAACTTTGTGATGTAGCATGAACAGAGTTTGAGACGAGAAAAGCATAGATAGCTAGAGAAGGTTCTTAGGCATTCTTGTCCATCCACTTGGCAAAAGAAAAAGGAACCAAACAATCAAAACAACAAGTGGATGTCCTCGAATGAGTAAATATGCAACCAACATGCTCACACAATAAAATGGCAAATGAAATATGTGGCAAAGCATGCACAACCAATTCTAGCATCTACCAAGCAATTGACGATGACTAGGTCATCTATATACGAGTATATTGACTTAGGAGTCAAATGAGAACATTAGATCATAGGTCATACTCGTCGTTTAAGCACAAGTGGGGTTACCACTTTTACATAAAGCGTTGTTGTGTTCACACCATTAGAGTTGCTTTAGCTCAATTTTAGAGTAAAGCTCCCCCTAGATGTGAGATCCCCCCTAAGAGGGATGAACTAACCTTGGGTTTTGTCGATGATGACTTCATGTAGGTGTTGAAGATGTGGATGCTCAATGTTGATGTAGATCATTTGGAGCAATCCTTTGGAGTGAGTTGCACTTTCAATACCTACACGGGTTAGTCCCATAAGGAACAAACAAGGATATCCATAGACATAGAGTGATGCACACACAAGATGATGTCTATGAAAGCATTATATTACCTTGTCCCTTGTCTTACCAACAAGAGGGTTTGTGACTCCTTGAACTAGTGCAAGATGTGGAAGTTGATTGCACTTGTTCTTGCCAAAATGATAAGAGTAAGGTATGTTGGTGGAGTCACCCTCAAGAACTCTCTAGTTCTTCTTCTTCGGGATCCACATCATCTTGATGGGAATCCTTGTAGCTGTAGTCATACTTGATGAAGTAGAACTTGATGTAGTCTTGGGAACCCACTTGACCAAGGCCTTGGGTGCTTCTTCAAAAGCATCAATTTCCTCTTGAAGCTTATCCTTGCCTTTTTGCTTGTGTTCTTGTGGTGGAAGATCATCTTGAGCTTGTGTCCCTTTGAAGGAAGTAGGATCATACTTCTCTAGTTGAGGAACAAACTTCGCCTTGGGCTATTGATCTTCTTCCCACTCAACCCCATTGGCATTGAACTTTCGTTCAAAACCAACACCTTGGTTCTTCCGGTGCCTTCCTTGCTTGCATACAATTTCCTTGAATTGCTTACTCCCGGCAAGACTCTTGTAAACACCTTTAACTATAATTCCCTTCAATAAGCTATTTTCTTGCTCAAGTGTAACTTGGCTAAGAGAATCATTAGTGGAATCAAGAGAACTACTAGAAGCAACAACATTAGATTTAGCATGATTATTGTTACTACTAGAGGAAGAATCTTTCTTGTTCTTGTTACTAGACTTGACTTGAGGCATGTAAGTGGATAAGAGTAAACGCTTGGAAATGTAAGAAGAATTTTCCTTGCGAAGATCATCATTGATTGCCTTTAAGAACTCATGCTCTTGCTCAAGGTTGAGCTTTTCAAAACGTAATTTCTCATGAGTCCTTAAAAGTTCTCGATGATCTCCTAAGATAGTTTCATGAGCTAACTTAAGAGTGTTTAGTTCTTTAGTTAGAAACTCAATCTTCTCCTTATCATTGTCATTCGTTTTATCTTGATTAGCATGATTAATTGACGTTTCATCATAGTATTCATCACTAGAGTTGTCAACAAGTAAATCATCATCATCTAACAAGTCATCTTCATCACTATTGAAATCAACATACTCGGGGTGTGATACCTTTGGGCCTTTAGCCATGAAGCATCTTCCAAGTCCTTCATTTGGTGAATCAAATATGTCGTAGGAGTTGGTTGACACAAGTGCTAGACCGGCAACACCTTCATCTTGAGTATATTCGGAGTCGGAGTGATAGCTTCTCTTGGAGTGATTGTCGGAGTCGGAGCCGGATACCCATTCACCAACATGAGCTTGATGTCTTCGTTTTGTGTAGCTCCTTGATGACTTGTCCTTCCTTTCTGAATCTTTGCTTCTCCGGGATGTTCTTCGTTCATAACGATCATCTCTACTCCTTCTCTCTCTTGATGGTGATTCTTCTCTTCTACTTATTCTTTTTGGAGAATCTTCTCTTCTTTTGTAGGGTGTCGTACACTCATTGGAATAGTGTATGGGTCTTCCACAATTGTAGCAATTTCTCTCTCGACTAGAAGATCTTTCGTCATTGTAGGACCTTGACTTGGAACTTCTCTCTTTGCTTCTACTCTTGTAGAACTTGTTGAAGTTCTTCACCATTAGGCTCAATTCTTCATTGAAGGTTTGTTTCTCACTTGATGATGTGGGAGCTTCACATGAGGCTTTGTAAGCACCACTTGACTTGTTATGGAGCTCCTCCTTATCCTTGAGTGACATCTCATGAGAAACAATTCTTCCAATGACTTCCGTTGGCTTGAGATCTTTGTAATTGGGCATCATTTGGATCAATGTGCATACGGTATCATATTTTCCGTCCAAAGCTCTTAGGATCTTCTTGATGATGAATTTGTCAGTCATCTCTTCACTTCCTAAGCCGGCGATCTCATTTGTGATAAGAGAAGCCTAGAGTACATTTCAGCGACACCTTCACCATCCTTCATTTTGAACTTGTCAAGCTGACTTTGAAGCACATCCAACTTGGATTCCTTGACGGAGTCGGTACCTTCGTGCATATCAATCAAAGTATCCCAAATTTCCTTTGCATTCTCAAGACGGCTGATTTTGTTGAATTCTTCGGGGCACAATCTGTTGAAGAGGATATCACAAGCTTGAGCATTGTATCGTAGCATATTCAACTCTTCTGCGGTAGCTTCATGGTACGGTTCTCTCCCATCAAAGAGTTCACCTTGGAAGCCAATACACACAATAGCCCATACGGCAGGGTTATGTCCAAGAATATGCATTTTCATATTATGCTTCCAACTAGCAAAATTAGTACCATCAAAGTAAGGACCTCTATGGTGGTAATTTCCCTCGCTAGACGCCATACTCTCCTAGGCTGTGAAACCAAGGCTATGACTTCCAAAAGCTATGAAAATCAAGGCAAATGGAAACCAAAGCTCTGATACCACTTGTAGGATCGAAAGTATGTCTAGAGGGCGGGGGGTGATTAGAGTACTTGACCAAATAAAAAACTTATCCTTTTCCCAATTTTAGTTCTTGGCAGATTTTAGCAACTTTGGACAAGTCAAGAAATCTTAACACAATTCAAGCAAGCATGCAAAGTGTATATGAGCAGCGGAAAGTAAAGCATGCAACTTGCAAGAATGTAAAGGGAAGGGTTTGGAGGATTCAAACGCAATAGGAGACACGGATGTTTTTTTCATGGTTCCGATAGGTGGTGCTATCGTACATCCACGTTGATGGAGACTTCAACCCACGAAGGGTAACGGCTGCGCGAGTCCATGGAGGGCTCCACCCACGAAGGGTCCACGAAGAAGCAACCTTGTCTATCCCACCATGGTCATTGCCCACGAAGGACTTGCCTCACTAACGCTAGATCTTCACGAAGTAGGCGATCTCCTTGCCCTTACAAACTCCTTGGTTCAACTCCACAATCTTGTCGGAGGCTCCCAAGTGACACCTAGACAATCTAGGAGACACCACTCTCCAAGAAGTAACAAATGGTGTGTTGATGATGAACTCCTTGCTCTTGTGCTTCAAATGATAGTCTCCCCAACACTCAACTCTCTCTCACAGGATATGGATTTGGTGGAAAGAAGATTTGAGTGGAAATCAACTTGGGGAAGGCTAGAGATCAAGATTCATATGGTAAGAATGGAATATCTTGGCCTCAACACAAGTGTAGGTGGTTCACTCTCAGAAAAAGTAAGTTGGAAGTGTAGGTTTGTTCTGATGGCTCTCTCCACGAATGAAGAGGTGGTGGAGGGGTATTGTCGGTGTCAAAACCGGCAGATCTCGGGTAGGGGGTCCCGAACTGTGCGTCTAAGGCGGATGGTAACAGGAGGCAGGGGACACAATGTTTTACCCAGGTTCGGGCCCTCTTGATGGAGGTAAAACCCTACGTCCTGCTTGATTAATATTGATGATATGGGTAGTACAAGAGTAGATCTACCGCGAGACCAGAGAGGCTAAACCCTAGAAGCTAGCCTATGGTATGATTGTATGTTGTCCTACGGACTAAAACCCTCTGGTTTATATAGACACCGGAGAGGGTTAGGGTTACACAAGGTCGGTTACAAAGGCAGAGATATCCATATCCGTATTGCCTAGCTTGCCTTCCACGCCAAGTAGAGTCCCATCCGGACACGAGACGAAGTCTTCAATCTTGTATCTTCATAGTCCAACAGTCCGGCCAAAGGATATAATCCGGCTGTCCAGAGACCCCCTAATCCAGGACTCCCTCAGTAGCCCCTGAACTAGGCTTCAATGACGATGAGTCCGGCGCGCAGTATTGTCTTCGGCATTGCAAGGCGGGTTCCTTCTCCGAATACATCATAGAAGAATTTGAATACAAGGATAGTGTCCGACCCTGCAAAATAAGTTCCACATACCACCGTGGAGAGAATAATATTTTCACAAATCTAATTTGCTGACTTGTTTTGGCGACACGACATTATGCCATGGCCCGGTGATTATTCGAACCGTTTCCTTTAACTAGCCCCGCACATAACGCGATGCAGTTTTTCGACACGTCTTGTCAAAGTAAAGATCGTGTCCCCTTATCACGAGATTCTCATCAATATGGGCGTGGGTAACCCAACCACGCCATCGATTACGGCGCTTGGGGGATAAGCGAGTTTTACCAGGCTAGTGGGACGCTTAGTTTCGTCCACCCATATAAAGGGATAAGGATTCACCTTTTCATCCACGCCTTCTTCCCCCTTTGCTCATCCGTTTTCGCACACTCGAGCTCTAGCACCCAAGTCCGCACTTCCCACCTCAACCTTCTCCAACCATGTCCGGAGCGGGAGGCAGGTGGATGGTCTCCTCCGTCACGGAGGAAGACATCAAGAAGCTGCGCGGAGCCGGATACTTAGCCGTGAATATCGCGCATCGGCTGCCCGCCGCGGGGCAGATCGTCCCTACCCAGAACCTCACGAGAGGGTAGTTTTCCTCCACCACTTCCTCCGCGGACTGGGGTTTCCCCTCCATCCATTCGTCCGTGGTCTCATGTTCTACTACGGGCTGGACTTTCATGATCTGGCCCCGAACTTCGTCCTCAACATTTCGGCATTCATCGTCGTGTGTGAGGCTCTCCTCCGCATCCGACCCCACTTCGGCCTGTGGTTGAAGACCTTCAATATCAAGCTGAAGGTGGTACGAGGCCAACAAGCAGAATGCGGCGGAGCCATGGTGGGCAAGATGCCCAACATTATATGGCTGAAGGCTGCTTCGTGGAGACAATAAAGGGATGGCAATCGGCGTGGTTCTACATCACCGAGCCGCGCAATGCCAAATGGGCGGCAGCCCCTGAGTTTCGATCCGGATTCCCTACACGGCTCACTTCCTGGAAAGAGAAGGGCTTGTCGTGGGATTCATCGGTGGAGCTGGATGGACTCCAGAAATGTATCCGGAGTATGGCAAGCAAGAAGCTCAAGCTTGTCAATATAGTCCAGGTTATGCTCATCCGCCAGATCCTCCCGTGTCAACAACGGGATTTTAACTTGTGGGAGTTCGACCCGGCCCGGCACCAGACTCTGAGCGAGCTCTTTGATACGACGCACAAGGACGTCTGGAAGATGCTGTTCAAGGGCGCCGAGGTCCCTCCTTCTCTCGCCGAGGACCGCGGACTAAGCGCAAAGCGCCTAGCGCGTTCAGTGAGTTCAATACGTCCCGTAGGACATTTATTTCCCCTAGCTTAGTTGTATGCGGGGTCTAATCTCTATGCCTTTGGCAGGACTGGGTGGAGACGTCGGGGTAGATTAACTGTCCGGCCCCTTTGCCCGAAGACACTGCGGGCGCTCTCCTGATGGAGATGCTGACTCCGGCTCCTTACAAGGTGCCGGAGAAGACCAAGAAGGCCAAGGGAACCCGAAAGAGTTCCCGGAGCCAGGTGTTATCGGACTCATCCTCCGATAACTCCGCGGCACACTCCTCCCCCGGAGACGACGAGGAATAAGAAGATGCTCCCCCTCCAGGCGGGGGAGACAAGAAAAGGAAGGCCGTCCCAATTGGGGGGGGGGGGGGGGCGAAGGGTCCAAGAAGGGGAGAACTCTCCTTCCGGACTACTCTACCACCGCCGCCGACGACGAAGACGAGTGGCTGCCCAGGGCCAAGCCCCTGGGGAGGTCGTAAGTATTCGGATACCAGAGTAAGTCATAGTATTCCTTTGCCGCACTACTTTGCCTCACGCAGAAATATGATTATGCAGGCCACCCCGAGCCCGTATCGATGTATCATCGGACGGCTCCATGGGCTCGTCGGACATGGATAGCGATCTAGTTCCGACTGCCACCTCCCCCTATCCTGCGGACGACGCCGAGGTGCTGTCTCACGAGGCACCGGGTCGAGGGGAGACAGTCCCGGAGGTGCCTCAAGGCAGCCTCCCAGACTCCGGGAGTCGAGGGGACAAGGCCCCAGAGAGCTCCGAGTTCGCCAGAACCTCTAGTGGTTCCGGGCTCGGGGCAGGCAACCTCCTTCTAAGAGGGGCAAGACGCCTGTGCCGGTGACCTCTGTCCATCCAGAGGCGCCAGACAATCTGCTAGAAGCGCTCCGCAGCGCTTCCATCGACGAGGAGCACCGTACTATTATGAGTGCGGTGGTGCAGAAGGTTCAGTCCGCCAAGAGCGGATTGGCTGAAGCCTGTGCCAGCCTTCTAACAAGCTTTGAGGTAAGTGTTTTAAAATATAGGAAAAATATTACCGCATAGACAGTAGCCCCTGATGCTTTGTTCGGTGTTCACAAAGAAAAGCCGAATAGAGGATCAAATAATATCGTAGGAGTGTAATATAAGTATGTCAATATGCGTATGCAGGCCTTGCTGCTGGCGTCCGCTGCACTGACTGTGGAGGTCGCCGTACTGAAGTAGGACCTCGAGGGGTCCAAGAAAGAGCTCGGCCCTGCCAAGAGGCAGCTCGAGGAGAACAAGGGTAAGTAATGCCCTGTCTGTAGATATGTATATATAAAAAAGAAGACGCGATTGCAAAATGACAGGAACATCGTATATTTGCCAGGGGCCATGACCGAGGTGGCCACCCTGATGCAAGCGCTAACCAAGGCCGAAGATAAAGCGGCCAAGGAGCATACCCGAGCGGGAAAAGCAAGAGGCTCGGGTGGGCGAGGTGCAGCAAGAGCTCCAGGCTCTCATGACGAAGCACGAGGGATTGGAGCTTGACTTGAAAACGTGAGAGTCTGAGCTTGCCGCGGCCCTTGAGAGCCCAAAAAGTGCCAAGGCTGAAGCCCAAAAGGCCCTCTAGGAGATTGATGCGATGAAGAAAATAGCGGCAGGTAAGGCATTCTATATGCTAAGCAAGCATGTAAAAGTAAATTACCGATTACTTACCCGAATTCGGAGCTCTCCAGGAGCATTCGCATATTTGCCCCGCAGCGTGTCGGATGCCGCACAGTTTTACCAGGCCGAGGAGGGGAGCTCAACAGAGAAGCTGTTCTGGTCTCAGTATACTAGGACCGAACACCCGATGCCTCTGAGCGACTAGCTAAAGCAGCTAGTCGAGCTGCACAAGGCGGCCGAACAGGCCATGAAGGGCCTTATAGTCCGGCCGTGGCCTGGCGACGCCCTTCCGAATAGCTACTTCGGCCCGGTGAGGCGGCTTGTGGATGCCTGCCCACGGCTGGAGGTTGTCAAGCGGTCCGTCTGCATCGAAGGTGCACGCCGGGCTTTCGCCCGTGTGAAGGTGCAGTGGGCCAAGCTAGACGGTGTGAAGCTGATCAAGGAAGGCCGCCGCAGGGCAAGGAGCATCGCACCCCCAAAATTTATTATGAGGGTGTCCTGAAGGGTGCCCGTCTTGTAGCGGACGAATGTTCCAAGGATGTAATATTTGATTAAACTTGCTCGTGTGATCCTGTATGATGAAAACTTGTTTCATATGCACTATGCAACGCTTGTGTGAATTTAAAATATTACCTTCTGTTTGGCTGTTTATCCAATCTGAGAGATGGCTAGTCCTCGGCTTCTGCCCCCATGCCACGAGTGCTGGGGTGTTCAGGATAAACCTGAGCACTCTTGTTCCCATGTTTGGGTCCTTCGAGGGAGGTGCTCAGCACAACGAACAAGGCAACCAGACTAATAATGCTTTATCACTCTCACTTAGCCATAGAATTCTATAATTTTAAATTTCAACGAAGCCCCTGGTATTCGGAAGGCCGAATTCGGGGCGCGATACACGCCTTTAAGCCAGACAGGGCCGACCCCTCGCCCTAAGCGGCATAAGTCTTTAGGGACCCGAAAACCTCGCTGAACAGCGACCAGTCTCTCGCCTTATCATGACAGTCAGTTTTAGCTTTCTCTACTGAGGTGCTAAGCCCGGCAGAACCGGGGCACAATCGCAGTAGTTCTCCTAGCGCTACCTTAGCCGATAGAGCGGAACGTAAGGTACCAAAACATAGGAGCCGGGCAAACCCAACATTTGACCAAAGACATGATTCGGAGCTGATGCATATAATGCTATAAGTTCGGGGTGCCGCACTTGTGAAAGTGTTCGGACTTTTCACACCATATTGTGGGGTACGTAAGCCCCTGGTGTATTGGCTGTACCAAAGTGTACGGTTGCAAGGTGTCGTTAATGAACACACACATATATATATAACAAGAATGCAATAATAGACATGATGTTTATGCATTGTTTATTCAAAAAGGTGCGTTAAAGCAGAGTGATATAGATAGTATGATAAGCAAAGAGTGGGACTATGTCCCTTCCAAGGGCAAGCTGAGGAATAGTATTAAATCAAATATTTCACTCGTTATTGTAATCCACCTGGGAATTCTGTGGTGTGACGTAGCTTTCTGCCTCCTTGGTTGCTGCATCATGTGTTCGGCAATAGTGCTGCCGGACAGGGTTTCCAGAGATTAAGGTCCTGAAAAAAAGAGAAAAATAACCAAACAGGAAGCCCCTAGTATGGTTTAAGCCGCGTCTTGGGCGTGCCGCAGTGTGCCCCCCTCTCCACTTGTGCCCATGGTATTTTTAATGCGTAATTATGTACGCGTGGCACGAACTTCGTCGTTTAGCTGGGACTGGGGTGGGGGCCGCATTGCTACACGAGCTCAGATCGCGCCAGGCGGTCTGTTTGCCGATTGCTCCGAGCGCGCTTGAAGGTGTCCGGGTCTTGAAACGCCGAACTAGTGGATTGCCTTGAGAGGCTGTTTTGCGCTTCTGCTGCGAGGGCCGCAGTGTGCTCCTCTGTTCGGAGAGAGCGCTCTGTGTTTCCATTGACTGTAATAACCCCGCGAGGTCCTTGCATCTTGAGATTGAGGTATGCATAATGCAGTACCGCATTGAATCTCGCAAATGCGGTTCGCCCGAGCAGTGCATGATAACCACTGCGGAACGGGACTATATCGAAGATTAACTCTTCGCTTCGGAAGTTATCCAGGGATCCGAAGACCACTCTAGTGTAATTGAGCCTGTGCAATGGGCCTCTACGCTTGGAATGATGCCCTTAAAGGTCATTTTTGTGGGTTTGATCCTTGAGGGGTCTATACCCATTTTGCACACTGTGTCCTGATAAAGCAGGTTCAGGCTGCTGCCGCCATCCATAAGGACTCGAGTGAGGTGAAATCCGTCAATGATTGGGTCCAGAACCAGTGCGGCGAATCCGCCATGACGGATACTAGTGGGATGGTCCCTGCGATCGAAAGTGATCAGATAGGAGGACCACGGGTTGAACTTTTGGGCGACTGGCTCCAACGCATATATGTCCCTGAGCGCACGCTTCCGCTCCCTCTTGGGGATGTGGGTTGCGTATATCTTGTTCACCGTCCGCACTTGTGGGGGAAACCTCTTATGTCCTCCGGTGTGTGGCTGCCGGGGCTCCTCCTCGTTGTCGGATTTCGGGTTCTGGCAGACCCTTGAGGTTCGAACACTGGGGTGCACGCGGAGATTTTGCCTCCTACCTACCTGCACCCCTCCGCCACACTAGGATCTAAACTATAGGAAGAACAGCACAAGAGACACAGGGTTTATACTGGTTCGGGCCACCGTTGTGGTGTAATACCCTACTCCAGTGTGTGGTGTGGTGGATTACCTCTTGGGCTGATGATGATGAACAATACAAGGAAGAACAGCCTCGCGAGGGTCTGTTCTTGGCTGGGGCGATGAACTGCTGGATGGAGTTCAGTCACCTTTCTCTCTCTCTCTCTCTCTCTCTCTCTCTCTGCTTCCAACCTCTCTACCCCGAGAGACCCTTCGACCCCCAGCTATGTGGGTGGCTGGTCCTATTTATAGAGGCCCTGGTCCTCTTCCCAAATATCGAGCGGGAAGGGAGCCAACAATGGCGGGCTATTTTGAAAGGGGACAACTAGTATCTGCTATCCTGACAAAACTAGTCTTCGCCTGCGCAAAGCTCTGGTGATGACGCCGTCTTGGGCTCCATGGTGACCTCCGTCTCGTAGTCCTCCTGGTCTTGGTCTTGTTGCACCGAAATGGCAACCTTTGCCTGATGCCTCGGTACTCCGCGGCTGCGCTTGCCCCCTTTGCACCAAAGAGGAAAGGAGGATGCTGCGCGGGCTGGCACCCGCCTTGCGCCCTGAGTCGTCATGGCTTGCGTCACGGGCTCCTCGTGAGGTACCCCGCCTTGATCTCTCCGCCTCCTCGTGAGCCAGCCTGATGAGGCCGTGCCTGAGGAAGCTCCGCGCCGTCCGCCCCGCGAGGCTTGGCCCCTCGCGAGGGTCTTGAGTTTGTGTTGGTGAAGATGGGCCGTGCTGGGCCCCCCTTTTGAGCCATGCCGCAGGCCGCAGGCAGGCAAGTCTGGGGACCCCCGTTCCAGAACGCTGACAGTAGCCCCTGGGCCCAAGGCGCGCCCGGACTTGGCCGTGCAGGGAGGCGGAAGGGCAAGAGCGAAGCACCGCGGGCCCTAACAGCCTGCGGCCTTGGGCGCCGCGTGGTGGTTCATTGGACGTGGGCGTCTCCACTTCCCCATGGCGCCTCGGCAACCGCACGGATTGGACAAGTCCCTGCATGCAAAAGGGGTCATGATTACCTGCGATCGTGGAGGTCGGTGGTTGGCCTTCGACGGCTATAAGTACGGAGCGACACGCACCCTTCCAGTTCATCTCCCCTTGCTTCTCCTTCTTCTTCATGGCCCCGTCGAGGAGGTTCTCGGCCGCGGAGAAGGGGAAGGCTTGCCAGGTTGAGCATGCCTCTCCCCCGCCCAAGCGCAGCCGAGGGCGCCCCCGCAAACATCCTATGGCCACCACGGCAGCTCCCCGTTGCCGTGGAGACGCTTTCCAGCATGGTGGCGGGCGGATTGCCGCGACCGGGGGGGTGCGCTCCGGCTGCGCGTCCCCCCATGCTGCGCTTTCGCGCTGCTGAGGTGCTGCCGGAGTTCGTTGTGTGGTCGGCGGAACCGACCAGCACCCGGCTTCCACTTCCTCGCTTCCTCCTTGGCGAGCTCCCGGCCGGCGCCCCAGGGGGCCTCTGGCTTCAGGCCGACGGCTGCTGCAGCCGGGCCTCTTGGGTTTCACTGGAGGCCTCCGCAGCCGGGAGCCTGGCCCTGGCCGGCGGTTTGCAGTCGTTTGGCCGTGCGCGTGGCCTGGGTCGTCGGTGCACCCTACACTTTAAGTTCGACGGCGACGCCACCCTCTACGTGAGGGTGTTTGGGGAAGATGGTCGCCAAGCAGGGTGTTTCCCCGAGGGCGACGACTGCAGCTGGGAAACCGGCTCCGGCGATGATGAAGAGGGCAGCGCTCGCGCGGCTGGCGGCGCTCAGGGTTCCTCAAGCTTCTCTGGTTCTTCTTCAGGCGGCGACTCTTCTAGCGGTGGCCGCGGTCAGCCACCACGCCGTCGTATCTGCTTGGGAGGTGGTAGCGTGTCCGCCCGCCGTCGCGCCCTGGTGAAGCGCGAGAGGGAGTCCGCCTGAGCTCCGGAGGCAGCTCGGGCTTCCCTGCGGGCCGGTGTGAGGCGAGCTGCACCAGATTCGTTCTTTCTTTCCTTTTTCCTGCGCAAAAAGGACAGTAGTGTGGAGCCCCACGAGGGCGTGCATGGGTTATTGCTGTTAATCATCGTTTTGCTTTCTTTATCGTACCTCCCAGCTATGTGCCCGCGTGTGGATAGTTCTCGGCCCGGCCGTGGGGGCGACTGACCCAGGCCCCGTGTTTGTGTCGCGGTGCCCGAGGGGCATGGACTGGAGGGGTGCTCCTGCAAGGGGCCCAGGTCGCGAACCCTTTGAATGACTAGGATAGGAATACTCGCGAGGGCGCTCGGCTCCCCCCTCGTGAGGCCTTGCACAAGAGAAATCGAGGCAGGAGAGTGAAAAGTCGAAGAACCGCAAGCCAAAGACGGCAACAACTTCAATAAAACTTCAAATGAAGAGGAACAAGCCAACTGCGGAAAGCAAATGAAAAGCCACGTCCGGCACCTAGTCTAGTCTTCGACGTCTTCTCACCAGTGCGGAGGTAAATGCTGCCACTGGGCGTGGGAGGGAGCCCCAGGGCCTGAGGCCGGCGCTCCTGAGACTCCGGGGCGTGTACAGCCCCAACTCATTATTACGTGAGAGTGTCACGGGCGGCGAGCTTCATAGGCGTTGGCCTTCTTCACAGGCTCCGGGCCTTTTCCAAAACGCGATTGCTTCACAGGCTCTGGGCCTTTTCCAAAATGTGATGGCTCCACAGGCATTCTCCTTGCTTCACAGGCTCCGGGCCTTTCCCAAAACGCGATGGCTTCACAGGCATTCGCCTTGCTTCACAGGTTCCGGGCCTTTTCCATAACGCGATGGCTTCACAGGCATTCGCCTTGCTTCATAGGCTCCGGGCCTTTCCCAAAGCGCGATGGCTTCACAGGCATTCGCCTTGCTTCACAGGCTCTGGGCCTTTTCCAAAACGCGATGGCTTCACAGGCATTCGCCTTGCTTCACAGGCTCCGGGCCTTTCCCAAAACGCGATGGCTTCACAGGCATTCGCCTTGCTTCACAGGCTCCGGGACTTTTCCAAAATGCGATGGCTTCACAGGCATTCGCCTTGCTTCACAGGCTCCGGGCCTTTCCCAAAATGCGATGGCTTCACAGGCATTCGCCTTGCTTCACAGGCTCCGGGCCTTTTCCAAAACGCGATGGCTTCACAGGCATTCGCCTTGCTTCACAGGCTCCGGGCCTTTCCCAAAACGCGATGGCTTCACAGGCATTCGCCTTGCTTCACAGGCTCCGGGCCTTTTTAGGGGTAGAACCTCCGGAGGTGCTGGATGTTCCATGCATTCTGGACCAGCACTCCCTCCTGAGTCTCCAAGCGCGCGGAGCCGGGCCTGGAAACATGAACAACCTTGAACGGGCCCTCCCACATAGGGAGAGAGCTTGTGCAGTCCCTCCCTGGAGAGAACCCGCCTGAGCACGAGGTCTCCTACCTCAAGAGTCCTGGGACGGATGTTGCGGCAGTGATATCGCCGCAGTGCTTGTTGGTACCTCGCCGCTCGCAGCGCGGCTTCTTGGCGACGCTCCTCCCCCAGCATGAGGTCCATCCCCCGCATGGCGTCCTGCTGTGCCTCGTCGAACGCCAGGACCCGTGCGGAGCAACGTCTAACCTCGTGAGGGAGGACTGCTTCCGCTCCGTAGACCAGGAAGAACGGGGTCTCTCCAGTCGGCTTGGTCGCGGTGGTGTGGATGGACCACAGCACAGACTGCAGCTCGTCGTACCAACCTCTGCCGCAAGCCTCCAGCTTCTTCTTGAATGTCCTGGTCTTGAGGCCCCTCAGGACCTCCGCGTTGGCTCGCTCGGCCTGGCCGTTGCTTCGGGGGTGTGCCACTGAAGCGTAGTATATCTGCGTTCCAAGGTTAGCACATTATGTTTTGAAGAGGTTACTGGTGAACTGCGAACCGTTGTCCGTGATGATGCGATTCGGCACCCCGAACCGGCTCACGATGCCCTTGATGAACTTGACTGCGGAACCCGCGGGAATGGTGCGGACAGCCTCTACTTCGGCCCACTTGGTGAACTTGTCCACAACAACGTAAAGGTAGCAGTAGCCCCCTGGCGCCCGAGGAAACGGGCCCAAGATGTCCAGCCCCCAGACTGCGAATGGCCACGAAAGGGGGATAGTCTACAATGCCCCTGCTGGCTGATGGGTCTGCTTGGCATGGAACTGGCAGGCTTCACAAGCTTTTACTAGTTCGACAGCGTCATTGAGTGCGGTGGGCCAGTAAAACCCACTGCGGAACGCCTTGCCGACGAGGGTCCGTGATGATGAATGATGTCCGCAGTCTCCGCCGTGTATATCTTCCAGTAGTTCCTTCCCTTGCTCCCTGGAGATGCAGCGCAGGGACACATCGTTTGATCACTTCCGGTAGAGCTCTCCATCTTTGATGCAGTATGCCGTGGCCTGGCGCGCCACTCGCTCTGCTTCCTCCTCCTTCTCCAGCAGGGTCCCTTGCGTTAAGTAGCTCCGGAGCTCCGTGATCCAACATCCCTCCTGAGGTTCCATCGTCAGGAGCAGGCGTGCTCCCGAGGCCGGGCCACAAGCCGGAGCTCCTGAGGCAGGTGGCTGAGGGAGCTCCTCCCTGGGATGAGCCATGTTTGATAATGACGGTAAGGCTGAAGGCTTGAAGAGCCACTCCTCGAAAACGCCAGGCTCCTGAGGTAACCGCCTGGACGCGCGTTTGGCGATGTCATCAGCTTCCTGATTGGTGCCACGGGGCACATGCTGCAACTCCAACCCCCAGAACCGCTTCTCCATCCTGCGGACCTCCGCAGGGTAGGCTTCCATGTGCTCATCCTTCGGCTCATACACCTTGTTGGAGAAATTGACAAGGAGCTGCGAATCACCCTTGATGGTGAGGCGTTTCACCCCCAGGGCAGCTGCGGCCTTCAAGCCCGCTATTAAACCTTCATACTCCGCTATGTTGTTGGAGACCTTTTCACCTTGCTGGAAACAGAGCTGCACGGCGTAATAGAGCTTGTCCTGGGCGGGCGATATAAGCACCGCCCCAGCCCCTGCGCCGTGTCTGGAGAATGCCCCATCGAAGTACATGACCCAGCCTTCTGGCGCCTCGCTTCCCGGGGACAGGGCCGATCCTTGTCAGCCTTGAGGCCTGGCGCCTCCGTCCATTCTGCCACAAAATCCGCGAACACTGCTCCCTTGATGACTCTGGTCGTGCTGAATTCGAGCTGAAACGCTTGCAGCTCTATGTTCCACTCAGCGACCCTCCCAGCTGAATTGGGGCTCCTAAGCACTCTCTCCAGGGGGTATGATGAGACGACCTTGATGGGGTGACCCTGAAAATAGTGCCGCAGCTTGCGCGAGGCCACCAGTAGCGCGAGGAGGAGTTTCTGAGGCATGGGGTACCGCGCCCTTGCATCTTGCAACACTGTGCTGACGAAGTACACCGGGTGCTCAACAAGGTGGAGTGCGTCAGTGCTGGTGGCTCCCTTCGGAGACCACGGCGCCTCTTGAGACAATGAGGCCTCCTGAGACTAGCCATCTGGGAGAGGGGCCTCTTCCGCCGCCGGTGCGCCCCTCTGCGGCGGCTGATCCTCCTCAGCCGCTGTCGCGGTTTCTGTGATCCTTCCTCGTACCAATTCCGCCTTGTCCCGGGCTGTTGCCGCCGTTTTGATTCGACGCTCCTCTCTGACTGCCACCAGGGCTGCGCTGGTGGAGTAGGGAGTGGCGGCGAGGTAAAGCACCAGGGGCTCTTGAGGGCGCGGAGCCACCATGACCGATGGACTGGTCAGGTATTTCTTGAGATCCTGGAACGCCTTGTCGGCCTCTTCAGTCCACTCGAAGGGCCCCTTTTTCTTCATTAGTTGGAAGAAAGGTAGCGCTCACTCCCCCAACTTGAAGATGAAGCGCCCTAGCGCGATCACGCGCCCCATGAGCTTCTGCATTTCTCTGAGGGTCTTTGGCAGGCTCATGTCTTCCACTGCCTTGACCTTCTCCGGGTTAGCCTCGATGCCTCGGTGAGACACGAGGAAACCGAAGAGCTTGCCCGAGGGGACTCGAACACACACTTCTCTGGGTTGAGCCGTAGGTTCACTGCGTTGAGGCTCGCGAAGGTTTCCTCCAGGTCTTGTATCAAGGTCCTGGCCTCCCGAGATTTTACCACGATGTCATCGACGTAAGCTTCAACATTCTTCCCGAGCTGCGGGCCCAAGGTGATATGCATCAGCCGCTGAAAGGTCACCCCTGCGTTACGCAGCCCGAATGGCATGCAGGTGTAGCAGTACACCCCACACGGGGTTAGGAAGGCTGTCTTCTCGACGTCTTCTACTGCCATCTTGATCTGGTGATACCCAGAGAAGGCATCCAGGAAGCATAATAGGTCGCATTCCGCAGTGCAATCGATGATCTGGTCGATGCGGGGGAGCGGGAACGGATCTTGCGGGCACGCTTTGTTGAGGTTGGTGAAGTCGACACACATGCGTTCCTTCCCTCCCTTCTTTGGCACAACGACAGGGTTGGCCAACCAATCTGGGTATCGGACCTCGCAAATGACCCCAGCGGCCTCTAATTTGCGGGTCTCTTGGACGATGAAGGCCTGCTTTTCTGTGGACTGCCGCCTGGCCTTCTGCTTCACAGGGCGCACGTTGGGGCACACATTGAGGTGATGCTCGATTACACTCCTGGGGATCCCTGCCAACTGGTTTGGGTCCCAAGCGAATACCTTCTCGTTTGCGCGCAGGAACCCGACCAGGGCCTCCTCCTGCTCGGGTTTGAGGTGGGCGCCTATGGTGAAAGTGGCGTTGGTGGACCCGTCCTCATCGACGGGTATCTGCTTGGTTTCTGCCTTGTCTTGGGTGAACAACTGTTTCTTCTTGGCGGGCACAGCTCCCTTGGGCTCGGGGGCCTCCGAGTCGGCGGGCTGTGCCGACGCTGCTGTCTTGAAGACGAGCTTGAGCACCCACAGAGCGTCACCGGTGTCCCCGTGCACGGTGAGGACACCGTTTCTCCCGGGCATCTTCATGAGGTTGTACGCCGGGTGCGTCGCGGCCATGAACTGGGCCAGCGCTGGGTAGCCGAGGATGGCGTTGTAGGGGAGGCCGATGGGGGCGATGTCGAAGTCGACCAGCTCCGTGCGGAAGTTGTCGTAGGTGCCGAAGGTTACTGGGAGCCGGATCTGTCCCAAGGAGCTGGATGATCCGCCCCCAATGCCTGAGAAGGGCCGGCTGGGTCGCAGCCGTTCCTGGGGTATGTAGAGGAGATTGAAGGCCTCGACCGAGAGCATGATGAGGCCCGCGCCGCCATCAATGAGGGTTCTGGTGATGGCCACCTGGCAGATGGTGGGGGTGCACAGCATGGGGAGCGCACCCGAGCAGGCCGAGTTGGAGGGGTGGTCCTCCGAGCTGAAGCTCAGGCCGGTCTCGGGCGCCGCCCGATCCAAGGGAGCCCCCTGCCGCGTGGAAGCGGCGCTGACCCAGCGGATGAACGGCTTGACATGGTAACTTGTAGGCGGCGCCTGCGAGCCGCCCAAGAGGGCCGCGACAACTGGGGGTGTTGGTGCAGCGCGATAGGCGGGGGAGAGGTTGTGGGGCTCCATGGGCGCGCGGGACGAAGAACCAGCTGGGGTGAGCGAGGGAGTTGCGGTGCGGCTGTCTTGCCGCAAGGACAGATGCCAGGACGATGCTTGCTGCTCGTCCCCCGCCGGGCCGGTGGCGGCGTTGACGGCAGGTGACGGGGAACGGTGAGGACGCCCGCCGACAGGGGCCGTCTGGGCGACGCAGGAAGCAAAGGTGGCCCGGCGCTCCGCGCGGGCCCGACGAGCGTCAGACATGGGCGCGATGGTCGGAGGAGAACGGGGTGGCGGAAGACGAATTCCGGCGCACCCCTACCTGGCGTGCCAAATGTCGGATTTCAGGTTCCGGCAGACCCTTGAGGTTCGAACACTTGGGTGCGCGTGGAGATTTCGCCTCCTACCTACCTGCACCCCTCCGCCACGCTAGGATCTAAACTATGGGAAGAACAGCACAAGAGACATAGGGTTTATACTGGTTCGGGCCACCGTTGTGGTGTAATACCCTACTCCAGTGTGTGGTGTGGTGGATTGCCTCTTGGGCTGATGATGATGAACAATACAAGGAAGAACAGCCTCGCGAGGGTCTGTTCTTGGCTGGGGCGATGAACTGCTGGATGGAGTTCAGTCACCTCTCTCTCTCTCTCTCTCTCTCTCTCTCTCTCTGCTTCCAACCTCTCTACCCCGAGAGACCCTTCGACCCCCCAGCTATGTGGGTGGCGGGTCCTATTTATAGAGGCCCTGGTCCTCTTCCCAAATATCGAGCGGGAAGGGAGCCAACAATGGCGGGCTAATTTGAAAGGGGCCAGCTAGTATCTGCTATCCTGACAAAAGTAGTCTTCGCCTGCGCAAAGCTCTGGTGATGACCCCGTCTTGGGCTCCACGGTGACCTCTGTCTCGTAGTCCTCCTGGTCTTGGTTTTGTTGCACCGAAATGGAAACCTTTGCCCGATGCCTCGGTACTCCATGGCTGCGCTTGCCCCCTTTGCACCAAAGAGGAAAGGAGGACGCTGCGCGGGCTGGCACCCGCCTGGCGCCCTGAGTCGTTATGGCTTGCGTCACGGGCTCCTCATGAGGTACCCCGCCTTGATCTCTCTGGCTCCTCACGAGCCAGCCCGATGAGGCCGTGCCTGAGGAAGCTCCGCATCGTCCGCCCCGCGAGGCTTGGCCCCTCGCGAGGGTCTTGAGTTTGTGTTGGTGAAGATGGGCCGTGCTGGGCCCCCCTTTTGAGCCATGTCGTAGGCCGCAGGCAGGCAAGTCTGGGGACCCCCGTTCCCAGAACGCCGACACTCGTCATCGCTATGTGGCCCCTTGTCCTTGTTTTCGGTAATTAACTTGCCGACCTGCTTGAACACCCAACAATCCATGTTGGCGTGATTGGCTGGCTTTTCTGGGGTGCAGTGTATTTGACACGAGTGATCGAGTATACGGTCCAAGCTGGACGATCCCGGCGTACTTTGTTTGAATGGCTTTTTCCGCTGACCGAGTTTAGAGCCTTTGAATCCGGCATTGACTATCGTATCCTCGTTATTATTGATGTTAATGTGATGCTTATGTTTGTTGCGACGTGACCTGCTATTGCCGTCCTTGGTATCCGAAGTACCATGGTTCTTTGATATGTTATTGCTATGAGCCAGCCAGCTGTCTTCTCCCGCACAAAAGTGGGTCATGAGTGTCGTGAGGGCTGCCATAGATTTCGGCTTTTCCTGACCAAGGTGCCGGGCTAGCCATTCGTCTCGGATGTTGTGTTTGAAAGCCGCTAGGGCCTCCGCATCCGGAGAATCGACAATTTGATTTTTCTTTGTTAGGAACCGAGTCCAGAATTGCCTGGCCGATTCTTTTGGCTGCTGAATTATGTGGCTCAAGTCGTCGGCATCTGGTGGCCGCACATAAGTGCCCTAAAAGTTGTCGAGGAATGCGACTTCCAGATCTTCCCAACAGCCGATGGACTCGGCTGGCAAGCTGTTAAGCCAATGCCGCGCTGGTCCCTTGAGCTTTAGTGGGAGGTATTTGATGGTGTGCAAGTCATCACCGCGGACCATGTGGATGTGGAGGAGGAAATCCTCGATCCATACTGCGGGATCTGTTGTGCTGTTGTATGATTCATTATTTACAGGTTTGAAACCTTCTGGGATTTGATGATCCATTACTTCGTCTGTGAAGCATAAGGGGTGTGCGGTGCCTCTATATTGGGCTATATCGCGACGCAGCTTAAATGGTTTTTGCCCGCTGTGTTCGGCCCGGCCGGATTTGCTTTTACTGTATCCGGCGTGACGTTTATCGTCTCGCAGAGTGGCGCGCCCTCGTGATCCGTAGATCGATCTTGCATGCTTTGCTTTGTCCTACAATATGTCTCGCAGGTCTAGCGTATCTCCCCATGCCTTTTTATTTGAATGGCGTCGGGGTGGAGGCTGCGTTTTTGGCTGGAATGCCTCTCTATCGCGGCCACGAGGTGGCCGATCAGCCGTATCATACACTTCTTCCTCCAGTCGAGGTAGCAACCTGCACTTTGGGTAACTCTTGGAGGGGCGCTCGAGTTTATATTCCTCGGCCGCGAGGACTTCAGTCCATCTGTCAGCTAGCAGATCCTGATCAGCTTGAAGTTGCTGCTGCTTTTTCTTAAGGCTATTTGTCGTGGCTATAAGCCGGCGTTTGAAGCGCTCTTGTTCGACAGGATCCTCTGGCACAACGAATTCGTTGTCGCCGAGGCTTGCCTCGTCTTCGGAGGGGGGCATGCAATTATCATCCTCCTCTTCTCCATCCGCTGCTCTCTCAGGAGGGCTGGCTCCTCCATCCTCCTGCTCTAAATCTTGCTGGAGGGGATTGTTGTTGTCTTCGGCACTATCCGGAGTATTATTATCTCACGTGCCGGTATCACCATTTTTTCTTTGGCGGGACTTAGAGCAGTGCCGCTGACGTCGGTGCTTGGGTTGCTTCTTGGAGGGGTCATCCTCTGCTACCTCGTCGCCATTGCCTTCTTTGGGTGTATCCACCATGTATATATATATATCGTATGATGAGGTGGCTGTCCAGTGCCCTGTGGGCGGTGGTTGCTCTTCGCCTCCCGCATCGTCGTCCATACCGTCGATGTCTTCGGAGTCGAAGTCGAGCATGTCGGTTAAGTCATCGACAGTGGCTACTAAGTGGGTGGTGGGTGGGCCTCGAATTTCTTCGTCGTCCGCATCCCAGTCCCGCCGGACATAGTTCGGCCAGGATCCTCCTGACAAGGAGAGAGACCTTAATGAGTTCAGTATGTCGCCAAAGGGCGAGTGCTGAAAAATATCCGCGGAGGTAAACTCCATGATCGGCGCCCAATTGGATTCGATTGGAACGGGCGCAGGCGGTTCGGAGTCCGTGGCCGGAGAAGGATCCGGCAGTTTAACAACACGACTCTCGTTCAAGGTAAGGTCAATGTTTGGCTCGATCGCCGCTGAGGGTAAGGCCTCTATGATGGTGTCCATCCACCCGTCCGCGGAAGGCGCACCTGGCTCCGAATTGAGGGTCGGAGCGGCCGCCTGTGCGATCTCTTGAACACTATCCGATGGTAGCGCTAAACCGCACTCATCGTGACCGCGTGACGCACAAGGAAGAGGCTCGAATCCGTCGAAGATCAAGTCTCCATAGATATCGGCTGTGTAGTTTAAGCTTCCAAACCTGACCTGGTGGCCTGGGGCGTAACTTTCAATCTGCTCCAGATGGCCAAGCAAATTGGCCCGCAGTGCAAAGCCGCCGAATACGAAGATCTGTCCGGGGAGAAAAGTCTCACCCTGGACTGCATCGCCATCGATGATAGTAGGAGCCATCAAGCCTAATGGCGACGACACAGAGGAACTCTCAATGAAAGCACCAATGTCGGTGTCAAAACCGGCGGATCTCGG
Source organism: Triticum monococcum (assembly GCA_034509565.1). Taxonomy (NCBI): domain Eukaryota; kingdom Viridiplantae; phylum Streptophyta; class Magnoliopsida; order Poales; family Poaceae; genus Triticum; species Triticum monococcum. Next base: position 114,302,304 of record CM067843.1, read on the forward strand.
GTAGGGGGTCCCGAACTGTGCGTCTAAGGCGGATGGTAACAGGAGGCAGGGGACACAATGTTTTACCCAGATTCGGGCCCTCTTGATGGAGGTAAAACCCTACGTCCTGCTTGATTAATATTGATGATATGGGTAGTACAAGAGTAGATCTACCACGAGATCAGAGAGGCTAAACCCTAGAAGCTAGCCTATGGTATGATTGTATGTTGTCCTACGGACTAAAACCCTCCTGTTTATATAGACACCGGAGAGGGTTAGGGTTACACAAGGTCGGTTACAAAGGAGGGGATATCCATATTCGTATTGCCTAGCTTGCCTTCCCATGACAAGTAGAGTCCCATCCGGACACAAGACGAAGTCTTCAATCTTGTATCTTCATAGTCCAACAGTCCGGCCAAAGGATATAATCCGGCTGTCCGGAGACCCCCTAATCCAGGACTCCCTCAGGTATATATAGCCTCCACACAAAATCTAACCGTTACACACAACTTGCCAATCTCGGTGGGACCGAATTGATAAACTCGGTCGGACCGATTCAGCAAAGCTAGTGACCGTTAGGAATTTCAGTGGGACCGACATGTAACTCGGTAGGACCGATATGGTTAGGGTTAGGGCATAACGTAATCTCGGTGAGACCGATTACACAAACTCGGTGAGACCGATTTTGGTAATAAGCTAACCAGAGGGTTGGTCAGGTAAACTCGGTGGGACCGATCGCTCATTTCGGTGAGATCGAAACGTTACAAAGGGGAAACAGAGAGTTTACATTGCAATCTCAGTGGGACCGATCGCTCATCTCGGTAAGACCGAAATGTTACGAAGGGAAATAGAGAGATTACAATCCCATCTCGGTGAGACCGATTTGCCTAGGGTTTGTGGCAGTGGCTATGACATTTGAACTCGGTGGCGCCGGATAGAAAGAATCGGTGGGGCCAAGTTTGAATTTTGGTTTAGGTCATATGTGGATGTGAGAAAGTAGTTGAGGGCTTTGGAGCATATCACTAAGCATTTTGAGCAAGAGCCTCATTAAGCAACACCTTATCCCTCCTTAATAGTATTGGCTTTTCCTATAGACTCAATGTGATCTTGGATCACTAAAATAGAAAATGTAGAGTCTTGAGCTTTGAGCTTGAGCCAATCCTTTCGTCCTTAGGATTTTGAGGGGTCCACTTTTCTCATCCAGCCATGCCAATCATTGAGCTTTGCAAGATATTAATCTTGAAATAGCATAAGCTCACTGAGCTATATGTTGTTAGGAATTACCAAAACCACCTAGGGATAGTTGCACTTTCTCAAAGTCTCAACATCCAAGACAAGGCCAAGCCGAAGAAATAGCTCTTTGAGGAGTCAAAGGGCGGATCAAGAAGACCAAGACCAAGCTAAGTGAACAAGATACCACTAAGGATAAACCTCCTTTGCCAGGCAGGCGAGCCTGGAGAGGTCAGGGCTTCCCCAAGGACAAAATGCAAGACTACCCCGACAAGCTTGTCGGGAATGCCGAGGGCGGGTTACCCAGCCAAGGCTACACCGCTCCACCTCACAGCAATGCAAGTCACCTATCAATGCGGTGTCGAGCCCCCAAGTGGTTAAGTTGCTACTATTTGGCGCGTGGCAGCCATTTTCGAAGGAAATCACCTCCAAATGACACCCGTACGGAGACGTGTCACGCAAGCAGGTGAGAAGGTGGCGCAGCGGCACAACAAGGCTTGCCGAGCTACTCCATGATGTGACACTAAGCAGTGCATTTAATGTACCTTGTCCTATCTGCAGAGTTAGGTATGATAGCATTATTTGCTATCTAATCAGTACATAATGACTGATTTGCCATTGTGATGACCCCTTGACCTATAAAAGGAGGGCTCTGGCTACCTTAGAATGGATCCGGACCTTTGTACACTCATACGTGCGTAGCTGCTCTAGTCCCGAGGAAACCTTGCCGGGCAAGAGCGCTGCATCTTCACCACGGTCCCCTCATCAATCCACCAAAGCAAGAGTAGGGTTTTACGCCTCACGGGAGCTCGAACCTGGGTAAAAACTGCTTGTGTGATCGCTGTCGTGCTGCTCTACGCTCTCCGCTCTTTGTGCAATGTGCTCTTCCCCCCTGCTGAACCACAAGGGGCCGATGGCCCCATAGGTGGCCGTGTTTTCCCACGACATCTTTGGCGCACCAAGTAGGGGGAAGCGCTTGCATGAACCCGAGAGTGTAAGCAGTGCATCATCTTCATCATCACTTTCTTCATCGACAGCTGCACAACAGTTCGAGAGGGAAGCGACATCACTCCTTCAATCATCCCGCCGGGTCTCCGTCACCCAAATCCACCGCGGCTGCAGTGGCGGTGGAAGCACTGGATCACGACAACGCGGCGGCACTGAGCTGCTCAAGTGATGTGGCCGCCAGGCGACCCTTGGACAAGAAGAGGGGTGAGGAGATTAGGTACATGCTTTTTTCACCACCTCCACTTGGCAACGATCGAGCCATGTCGGGTTAAAGCGTCACCAACATCGATGAGCCCACGCTTCACTCAGTTCAGCATTTGCCCTGCTAAGGGCAAATCCTGAGTAGATCGTTGGTGCAAATCTGTTGGTCGAGGCCCCGGCAAGCGTGCCCTGGCGAGGCCGTCTACGCCATTGTGACTTTTGTGCCAGCCGCCTTGAGATCGTTCCAAGTGTGAGGAGAAGAAAAAAAGAAATCGGCTTTACCTAGCTCCGTCTTCTCCGCCACCCATGAGAAATCTGTGATCCCTTCCAGCCCTTGCCGGGGATCCCAAAAGCAATACACGAGGCGCAGTTCCCCGGAGGCGTGCGGATGCAATGAGCGGCTGCAGTCGGAGAGGAGAGGGAGCACTGCAAACAGCCAAGTCCATGTGTTCGTTGTTTCTTTATTTCTAGAATCTACATTTGCTTATCCATTGGATACCAAGGAGTTTTTCTGAATAAATATTTCGTGTGACGACACCTCGCTGATTTCGTCTATGTCCTAGCTCTGTTCCGAGCCCGCTCGCAGAGTAGGTGGCTGTGTCGAAAACTGCTGAGGAAAAACCTGCCGGGACGTATCCTCGCCAAAATGAACGCTAAGGGCCCAACCCTTACGACAATTGCAGCAATATGATACCGACAGGCAACCAAAATATGCAAAGAGACTAATCATACAAACGCCAACGGGTGAACGCAAGAGGGATAAACATGCACTTGAAATTAAGTAAAGACATCAGTTCTACACGAACATAAGCAGTACGGAACCTGAACGCAAAGCATGCATAATGTCTTTGTTACAGGGCATCCAAAACAACAAGAATTATTCAAGGCCGTGCTTGCCAAGCTCGAGAGGCCCTGGGGACGGCAAGGACCTTCTTAGCAAAGGGGGTAGTGATGGCAGCTGGAACTACGTCGGTATTTCCCCGGAGAGGGAGGGATGATGCAGCACAACGGCGGTAGGTATTTCCCTCCGTTATGAAACCAAGGTTATCGAACCAGTAGGAGAACCAAGCAACACAACGTAAACAGCCTCTGCACACAAATAACAACAACTCGCAACCCGACGTGTTAAAGGGGTTGTCAATCCCTTTCAAGTAACAACGCCAAAAATTGGCACGTGACGGTAAAAAGGTTGTAATAGATTGGATAAATAGATCGAAAATAAAATAAAGTGCAGCAAAGTATTTTTGTATTTTTGGTTTAATAGATCTGAAAATAAAAGCAAGGAAAAAGTAGATCGCAAAAGCAAATATATGAGAAATAAGACCTGGGGGCCGTAGGTTTCACTAGTGGCTTCTCTCAAGAAAAATTGCAAACGGTGGGTAAACAAATTACTGTTGGGTAATTGATAGAACTTCAAATAATTATGATGATATCCAGGCAATGATCATTACATAGGCATCACGTCCAAGATTAGTAGACCGACTCCTGCCTGCATCTACAACTATTACTCCACACATCGACCGCTATCTAGCATGCATCTAGTGCATTAAGTTCATGGAAAAACAGAGTAATGCAATAAGAACGATGAAATGATGTAGACAAGATCTGTTTATCTATATGGAGGTAGATATAGATCTCGTCTTTTTATCCTTAGTAGCAACGATACATACGTGTCGATTCCCTTTCTGTCACTGGGATCAAGCACCGTAAGATCGAACCCAATACCGGGCACCTCTTCCCATTGCAAGATAAATAGATCGAGTTGGCCAGAGAAAACACAAATATCGGAGAACAAATACGATGCTATAAGAGATCATGCATAAAAGAGATCAAAGAAACTAAAATACTTTCATGGATATAAAAACATAGATCTGATCATAAACTCGAAGTTCATCGATCCCAACAAACACACCGCAAAAGAGTTACATCATATGGATCTCCAAGAGGCTGTTGTATTGAGGATCAAGAGAGAGAGAGAGAGATGAAGCCTTCTAGCTACTAACTACGGACCCGAAAGTCTGCAAAGAACTACTCACACATCATTGGAGAGGCACCAATGGAAGTGGTGAACCCCTCCATGATGGTGTCTAGATTGGATTTGGTGTTTCTGGACTCTGCGGCGGCTGGATGAATATTTTGTCGACTCCCCTAGGGTTATGAGATTTTTGGGCTATTTATAGAGCAAAGAGGCGGTCCGGGGGGTACCCGAGGTGGGCACAACGTGCAACCAGGGCCCATCTGCTTCCTTTTGGCCCATAAAAAATCATCGTAAAGTTTCATGCCATTTGGACTCCGTTTGATATTGATTTCCTACGATGTAAAAAACATGGAAAAACAAGAACTGGCACTCGACACTATGCCAATAGGTTAGTACCAAAAAATGATATAAAATGACTACAAAATGATTATAAAACATCCAAGATTGATAATAAAACACCATGGAACAATCAAAAATTATAGATACATTGGAGACGTACCAGCATCCCCAAGCTTAACTCCTACTCGTCCTCGAGTAGGTAAGTGATAAAAAACAGAATTTTTGATGTGGAGTGTTTTTTTTGATGTGGAGTGTTGTTCATCAAGTCATATCATATTCTTTTCTTTATAGCATGGACATCTGGACATTTATGTGATTCAAAGCAATAGTCTAGTTTTGACATAATAATTTAGATACTCAAGCATATCAACAAGCAACCATGTCTTTCACAATATCAGTGCTAAAATAAGTTATCCCTAGCCCATCATGCTCAAAATTGATCCATTCACGAAACATACTCGAATATTAATACACCCAATACTTGAGCATGATCATATTGCCTCCTAGTTGGTGCTTTTATGAGAGAAGATGGAGACTCAAATTTCAAAATAAAAATTGCTTAAAGTAAAAGATAGACCCCTTCACAGAGGGAAGTAGGGATTTATAGAGGTGCTAGAGCGCAAAGCGAAAAATTTGAGATAAAAACATTTTGGGAGGTGTATCCATCCCACCAACGAAAATGACTTAGAGTTCCCAATACTTTTCATGCATAGATATATCATAAGCACTTCCCAAACAGAAAATAAAGTTTATTCCTTTTTCCACCATAACTTTCACTTTCCATGGCTAACCGCATCCATGGGTGCCCTCCATACCAACACTTTCCAAGGAATTTATTATTTGACAACATAAAGTAAATCCATTTCTTTTTGCATTTCGGGACTGGGTGGCGGTGTCCTGGACTAGGGGGTACTCACCACGTCATGTCCCGATCTGTTAGATTGGGCCGAGGACCCCCATGGCCGTATACTTATGGGCCAGTTCAGACAGCTGCCGCATACAAGGAAGATTCCACAAGACTTGGCGATCAAGACAAGGACTCCTCCCCACCAGTGTATTCGGCTAGGACTCTTGTTATCCTAGGCCTCTGGTGCATTATATAAACCGAGGCCAGGCTAGTCGATAGATCATATACAACATACAATCACCCCATAGACTAGCTTCTAGGGTTTAGCCTCTCCGATCTCGTGGTAGATCAACTCTTGTAATACCCATATCATCAAGAATAAATCGAGCAAGACGTAGGGTTTTACCTCCATCAAGAGGGCCCGAACCTGGGTAAAACATTGTGTCCCCTGCCTCCTGTTACCATCCTCCTTAGACGCACAGTTCGGGACCCCCTACCCGAGATCTGCCGGTTTTGACACCGATATTGGTGCTTTCATTGAGAGTTCCGCTGTGTGATCGGCAAAAGAATCGATGGCTCGTCTGCAGGTCAACTGCGATGCCGGCATCTTCGTCGCCGGCTCGACTGGTCACCTTGGCTTGACCGAGGACCATGCTCCATCTCCGATTGTCATGTTCGGACAAGGGCCTTCATAAACATCAACTCTGATCTCTATCAAGATCATGGAGGAATCATCCATGGAGCTCGGGGGCTCAACGTCAACATTGCCCTCGGGTGAACGTGCTGTTTTTCCAAACAGCAAACTTGTATCTGCTTCCACCACCTCTTAGAACATCTCTTTGGCGATCCCTTTGCTAGAATTGTGCGGAATTGAGTCTACAACAACCATGCAAAATTTCATCGAGTTCCGATGGAGGAATCTCCAACAATCTACGATATACCGGAGCCCTATCAAATCTGGACGGGAATCTGGACGAGTTTAGAGCGTGGTCTCCAGAGCCTAGCTCGGAGGTCCTTTGGAAGATCCAACCATTCATCTACTGCGGAATTCCCATATCTACCACCCCTCCAAATTTCAGCTTGATCCGACGGTTCAAACTCCGGGAACCTTCCGATGAGTGGATCAATTTTCGGATCCGTTTTATGCGCGAATACGGATCCGACCCGAATTCATGTTTGTTTATGAACATGACATTGGACAACCTTTTTAGAGGAATTCTCTTCTAGGGTATTGTGCGTTGTTTTTAAACACGTGCCCGTAAATTTTTAAGCCTCCCCTGAGGTCGCCTTCATCATCATGCTGGTGTCAAACCAGTCCGGTGATATTGCTCCAAGGCTGCCGACCTGCGCTAGACACGTCGTCACTTTGTTGAGCCAAGCTCAACTTCTTCGGATCATCATCTCGCCAAGACGAACAAGAGTCCGGCATCGCGAAGAATAAATCATCACCAACATCGCTGCCCCACGGATTACACGGAGCGGGCAGACCGGCATCGCCGCACAGTCACTTCATCAAGCCGGCATCGACCACGTCACGACCTACATCGGCAGGGCCGCACTATTGCTTCTTCAAGCTGGTGTCCATCACGCCGACCTACTTCGACTCATCGGCTGACATCGAGGCTTCGACATCTCGGCTGGACCGGGGGCTTCACCATCTCTTCATCAACCTACTCCGGAGACTTAGGCCTCACTAGCCGACCAACACCGTCACGTTAGCTGGACCGAGGGCTTTGCCTCGGCGAGCCAACTGTCGGAGTAATTGGACACGGATACCCCGAAGACGGCAAGATGATATTTCAAGACATCGGGGCTAGCAAAGCCCCTCAGTCCGACTGCCGGCTACCGACTACACCAACCTGCCGGCTGCCGACTGCACCAACCTGCCGGCTGCCGACTGCAGCCCGACCCGACACCGACAAGACACCGACGAGATGACCGTACCCGACACTATTGATGAATAGTAGCGACAACATCATCTACAGTGAATCCGTCCCTGGGCACTGTTTTATAAAGTGCACCAGGGACAAAGAGGCATGCACATCATGTACATGGGCATGGTGCCCCATGCCCACTTGCCCCCCACGCCACTACATAGCTTAGGAAGTAAGCTAGCCATGCCTATATAAAGGCCCATATCCATCCATCCAGGGGATGGACTCCCACGGCCACATTCATTTGGCCACAAGGCCACTCACGGCCACAAGCCATGGCCATACATGGCCACTAGAGCCGGCCATACGCATGCATATACTAGATCAGATGCACTCGGTACTGGTCCCAGATACAGCTCCAGGAGCACTTTGTACTGCCCGATGTACGCCCCAGATAGATACACTCAGACATGCAGCAGTAGGAGTATTATCTTTCCGGAGAGCTCCGAAGCTGGGTAAACCACCGCGTGCTACTCGCATACCCACTCCCTGTCCTATCAGCAACAGTCTTACCCACACACTAAGCCCTTGCGGCATCTGTCGACTCGCAAGCCCCCCGTGAGAAATACCATGACAGTTGGCGCCCACCATGGGGTGGTACTACTAATATGCTACCACGCTGCTGCTGGTTTCGCTGTCCGGGCGGGACCATCTTCGCCATCACCGCCGCGGCGTCGCACCGTCTCTCCGGTAGCGCTCGGGGGCTCGACATCGACCCGCCCCCAGAGCGGCCGCGAGGGATGGCGCATCCTCGCCGTCGGCCTCTTCGTCATCACCACCGCAACGCTGGCCGTCCGTCCGCGCGCACGCCGCGCCGGGCCTTGCTTCGGTCGGCCGCGTTCATCCACGCGCCGCTGGCGTATGCTCCCACCGGCGCTACGCCTTGTTCCGGCCGGAACGCGCATCGCTCCTCTATACACCATTTATGCTAGCTAGCTAGATGCAAGTCACACAAGGGTCAAACCATAGCCATGCACAAGCTAGATAACCCCGTACATTGGTCGGATGATGGCCAGAAACCAAACCACGTCTACGGTTCAGCTGGGCACGCCACCACGCCCGTGGGTCTCCGCCGATGCTACCCGAGCGATAGCTCGCCTCGGCCGTGCCCATGTGCGCGCCAGCCTGCTGCTCGAGCGCAGCCGCTTCCTCCGCCACCGCTGCCGCTGCTACTGCCTTTGTTGCGCTCCAGCCTCAGCCTGCGGTACCCTCGACCGCTTGCTCCTGTCATTGTTGCGCTGCTGCTCTTGCCGCTGCCCGCTACTTAGCTCCTGCTACTGTTGCTATTTGCTGCGTTGCTGCACTTGCCGCTGCTTGCTGAGGCACTTGCCGCCAGTAGCGTGTTTGCCGACGACCGCGCGCGCGCCGCGTTGACCCGCTCGCCATCCCGGCCCGGCCGGCTCCCGCGCTGCTCCTCCCGCTGACCGGCTCCCGCGCTGGCCAGCTCGTGCCCACTTGGCCCGCGAGCGTTGCCTCTGCTCCACGCCGGTTCCGCGTCCCGCGCCGTCCGGCTTGCTGCTGCCACCTCCTACGCGCCGGTTCCGCGTCCCGCGCCATCCGGCTTGCCGCTGCTGCACGCCGGCTCCACCTGGGCCGAGTCCCTTGTCCGTGCCCTTCGCGGGCGTCCGCCTGCCCGCATGGCCGGCTCCCTGGACAACCCGGCTCCGCCTCCACCAACCCGCGCCCGGCTCCTGCAGCCTGCCGTCTCCGCCCCAGGCCGGACGACCGGCCCCGCCACTAGCCGGCTCCAACCACCTGCCGGGTCGCCTCTTCTCGCGGCCGTCCGGCTCGCCGCCAGCCGACCCGCGCTGCGCCCGGCCTCCGGCCGCCTCCCTGCCTCGGCTCGCCGCCTGCGACCTCGCCCGCGTCCGAGAGCTCCGCGCCCCCTCGCGCCTGCCGTCCGAGCACACTGCTGCATGCCGCCTTGCGCCGCACCTGCGACGTCGTGGTCCTCCTCTCTTCAACAGACCAGCATCGAGAGCCTTCCGTTCCTCCTCGTGGCCGCTGCTCCGCGGCCCTGCTCCTCTGTCACACCCTTGATGCGGCTATGTCTCCCACGTGTCGAGGCACGACTTAGAGACATAGGCGCATTGAAAGCAATGTCGCAAGTCGGGAATCATTACACAACCCATGTACATATATAATATAAAGGGGAATAATAGCATAGTTGGCTTACACTCGCCACGTCACATCAAAGTACATAAATAACATCCATCATACAATCACTCGTGGCCCGACTACGGCGCCAAAATGGAAAAGACCCCCAATAAGCGACTAGGCACTGAATCTACCCCGAATAGGCATCCCTACTGATCATCAGGGAACGACACATAGTAACGCTGAGAGTCCTCGTCGTACTCCCACTTCAGCTCGAGCGCGCCATCCGGAGAGGTATCATCTGTTCCTGCATCTGGTGTAATAGTAATCTGTGAGCCACAGAGGACTCAACAATCTCGCACCCTCGCGATCAAGACTATTTAAGCTTAATGGGTAGGAAAGGGGTAATGTAAGTGGAGCTGCAGCAAGCAACTAGCATATGTGGTGGCTACCTTATTCGCAAAAGAGAGTGAGAAGAGAGAGCAAAGCACGAGCGAGGAACTAGAGAGCAACCTGCACAAACATAACTCCAACGCCGTGTCCACTTCCCGGACTCCGCCGAGAAGAGGCCATCACGACAACACACTCAGTTGATTCATTTTAATTATTTAAGGTTCAAGTTATCTACAACCGGACATTAACAAATTCCCATCTGCCCATAACCGCGGGCACGGCTTTCGAAAGATCAATCCCTGCAGGGGGGTCCCAACTTAGCCCATAACAAGCTCTCACGGTCAACGAAGGAATAGACCTCCACCCAGGACCCACCGATCAGACTCGGTATCCCGGTACAACAAGATGATTCGACAGGTCAAAACTAGTCCAGCAACAACGCCCGAATGTGCCGACAAATCCCGATAGGAGCTGCACATATCTCTTTCTCAGGGCACACTCAGATGAACACTACGTACAACTAAAACCAACCCTCGAGTTGCCCCGAGGTGGCGCTGCAAGTGGCTCGGTTCGGACCAACACTCAGAGGAGCACTGGCCCGTGGGGGGCTAAAATAAAGATGACCCTCGGGCTCCGGAAACCCAAGGGAAAAGAGACTAGGTGGCAAATGGTAAAACCAATGTTGGGCATTGCTGGAAAAGCTTTAATCAAGGCGAACTATCAAGGGGTTCCCATATAGCCCAACCGCGTAAGGGACGCAACAATCCGGGAACATAACACCGATATGACGGAAAACTAGGGCGGCAAGAGTGGAACAAAACACTAGGCGAGAGGCCGAGCCTTCCACCCTTTACCAAGTATATAGATGAGTAAAGATAACATAGCAATATAATGGTATCCCAACAAGTAAATAAGTGTTCCAACAAGGAACGGCTCCAATCTTCACCTGCAACTAACAACGCTATAAGAAGGGCTGAGCAAAGCGGTAACATAGCCAATCAATGGTTTGCTAGGACAAAGGTGGGTTAGAGGCTCAATCATGGCAATTTGGAGGCTGACAAGCAAGTGGTAGGCATCGTAGCATTGGCAAAGCAAAAGAGCGAGCAAAGTAGCATATCAAAGATAGTAGTGATTTCGAGGGTATGATCATCTTGCCTGCACAGTTGTTAGAGTTGACTGGATCCTCAAAAGCAAACTCAATGGGCTCCTCGTTAGCGAACTCGTCTCCCGGCTCTACCCAAGAACACAAACAAGCAACAAGGATACAATCAACCACGTGCAAAGGCAACCAATAAGATGCAAAGATGATATGCTATGCGGGATGCGATGCGGGATGCAAAATGCAAGATGTGACAGGAAATGCATGAACCTGGCCTCAACTTGGAAAACCAAGTGTGCCACTGGATAGAGGGGAAGAAATCCCCTAAAAACGATATGAAGATCATGGCAATCGGAGCTACGGTTTGGAAATGGCAAGCGTTTTACTAAACGAACCGATCTGCGATTTACAGCAAGTAGGCTCCTAAATGCAACGAAATGAACATGCTACAGCCATCAAACATGAAAACAAATTGCATGGAAGTGATGTACTCAAGAAGCTTAACAAATCACCAGGACTGAGGCATAGGCAAATTCATCCATTAAGGGCTTCAAACAAGCATGGCAAAACTGAATAAGCAAAACAGATTTCAGACTTAGCGAAATTAACGCTAGTCTGGAATTTCAGACAACGATGCTCTCTTCGGAGCAGCAAAATAACATGAAGCAAAACCTGAACATGGCAAGTAAGATCATGGCATGGAGCTACTCAACAAGCTTAACAAAACACCCAAAATGACCTGGGGCCAAAAGGGTTCACAAAATACTCCACCGAGCACACGAACATCGATGAAACACAATCAGTTTTCAGACTTAGTGAAAACTGGGACATGCTGAAATATAACTCACGGAGGTATGTAAATGAGCTCGATGCTCTCACTACGGTGCAAGTCATGGCAAGGCAAGCATACATCCATTAAGAAGGCAAAAAATGCTAGCTAGACATGGCAAGAACAATGGAGCATGCATGGATCACTAGCAATAGCTCCGGCAAAATCACAAAAGAGTTCACGATCTGCCCAAAACAACAACTATGCAAAAGTTGAGCTCGACTGAGTCAACCTAGGGTGCTCCAACATAACAAGTAAAGACAAGGATGGATTAAGCACAACAAGCATAACAAATCACTCTTACTGATCATCCTCAAAAGAGGCACGGATCACTAGGAAACAAGCTGGACATAAAGCATCGCGAACTAAAACATCCCAGACTTAGTGATTTTCACTAAGTCCCTGAAATCAGTAAACTCAGGTACCCTACTTTGCAAGCTTGCACAAGACAACACACACATCCTAAAAATGCATGGGAGGCACCTCTGTAAAGAAGACAACATGCTTAACAATTCATCCCAAAGGGGCACAGGCATATCATGCACACAATAATCATGGCAAAAATGACAAAAGTCAATGTAGGGCTAACGGATCTGCAATTTAACTCATGATGCCTCCTTCCAACAGCATTTTGGGCAACAAGATGACCTCAAATGCAAATGACGCAATGGAATGAAATGATGTACATGTCGAGACGAAGATTTTGATATATCATATGCCCAAATCGGAGTTACGGTTACGGAGATACGGGTCCCCGAACAGAGGCATATGGATCAAGAATTTCAGGACTTAGAAAAAAAATCGAGGTTAGGGTTTACTGTAGCAGCGACCGGATCCAGATCGGGCGAGGGCGCGCAGAGCGAAGACGCGGGCCGGGAGGGCCCCGCATGGGCCTGGCGGGCCCCGGGCGTCGGCGGCGATGCGGTCCCGCCCCGGGGACAGGTGGCGGCGGCCGATTGGCTGGCGGCGGCGGGGCGGACGTTGTCCGGTCCGATCCGGACACGTCCGTCGGTGGCGGGGGTCGATCTCTTTTTTTAGGAGGAGGACGGGGAGAATCTGAGATTTGGAATGGGGGGCGGGGGTGTATATATAGGCATAGAGGGAGCTAGGAGAGTCCAAATGAGGTGCGGTTTTCGCCCACACGATCGTGATCGAACGACCGAGACGATGGAGCAGAGTTTGGTGGGTTTTGGGCCAAATTGGAGGGGCGTTGGGCTGCACACACACGAGGCCTTTTCGGTCCCTCGGTTAACCGTTGGAGTATCAAACGAAGTCCAAATGACCCGAAACTTGACAGGCGGTCTACCAGTAGTAAACCAAGGCCGCATGGAAAGTCTCGGCCCAATCTGGAAATGTTTAACCCCCCACACACGAAAGAAAGCTAGAAATGACCACCGGAGGAGAACGAAGCGCCGGAATGCAAAACGGACAACGGGGAAAATGCTCGAATGCATGAGATGAACATGTATGCAAATGCAATGCACGTGATGACATGATATGAGATGCACGAAAACGAAAACAACACACGGAGACAAAGACCCGAACCCGAGAATTAAATATAACTTAATGCCGGAAACGGCAAGAGCTGGAGTACAATTCAGGAAGGTTACATATGGGGCGTTACAACACTCCACCACTACGAAAAGATCTCGTCCCGAGATCTAGGACTGAAAGAACTCCGGGTAATCAGACCGGAGGTGATCCTCGCGTTCCCAGGTAGCTTCACGGTCGGAATGGTGTGAACACTTGATTTTGAGAAATTTGATTGACTTGTTGCGAGTTTTGCATTCAGTCTCTTCAAGGATTGCAACTGGGTGCTCACGATAGGAGAGATCTTCTTGGAGCTCAATGTCCTCGAAGTTGACGGTGCGCTCAGGCGTCTTGAAGCACTTACAGAGTTGGGAGACATGGAACACATCATGAACATTGGCAAAGTTTGCAGGAAGCTCGAGTTGATAGGCGAGGTCGCCTCTCTTGCTGACGATCTTGAAAGGCCCGACGTATCTGGGGGCAAGCTTCCCTTTGATACCGAAGCGACGAGTCCCTTTCATAGGAGAGACGCGGAGGTAGACATGATCTCCGATCTCGAAAGCCAAATCCCGATGCTTACTATCATAGTAGCTCTTCTGGCGGGATTGGGCTGCTTTGAGGTTATCATGAATGACCTTGCACATTTCTTCTGCCTCTGTGATTAGGTCATTACCCAGCAGCTGACGTTCACCGGTTTCAGACCAGTTGAGAGGTGTACGACACTTCCTACCATACAGAATTTCAAAAGGGGCCTTGCCCGAACTTGCTTGGAAAGTACGAGAATTCAGCATAAGGAAGACAATCCTCCCACTTCATGCCGAAGGAGATAACACAAGCCCTGAGCATATCTTCAAGAATCTGGTTGACACGCTCGACTTGACCACTTGTTTGAGGATGGAAAGAAGTGCTGAAGTGAATGCTGGTGCCCATGGCCTTCTGAAAAGAATCCCAAAACTTGGAGGTAAAGACGCTGCCACGGTTTGAAGATATCACTTGAGGAATACCATGCAGAGAGACAATACGAGAGGTATAGAGCTCCGCCAATTGAGCTGCAGTGATTGACTCTTTGATGGGCAGGAAATGAGCCACTTTGGTGAGCTTGTCGATGACAACGAATATAGCATCATTGCCACGCTTGGACTTAGGAAACCCAGTCACGAAGTCCATTTCAATGTGGTCAAACTTCCATTACGGAATGGCGAGAGGTTGGAGGAGACCTGCTGGCCTTTGGTGTTCTGCTTTCACTCTTCTGCAGACATCACATTCATTCACGAATTGGGCGATCTCGCGCTTCATTCGAGTCCACCAATAAGTTTGCTTCAGATCTTGATACATCTTCGTGCTACCAGGGTGGATGGAGAGGAGAGAGTTTTGAGCCTCATTCATGATCACTTTACGAAGTTCACCTTTGGGCACAACAATTCGATCCTCGAAGAAGAGAGTGTCCTTGTCATCAAGTCGGTAGCACTTGTACTTGGACTGACTCTTTGCAATACCAATCTTCACCTTTTTCACCATAGCATCAAGAAGCTGGGCTTGGCGAATCTGGTCTTCCAAGGTAGGAGAAACTTGAAGGTTGGCGAGGAAACCTTGAGGAACAACTTGCAGATTAAGTTTGCAGAAAGCTTCACAAAGCTCGGGTTGATAAGGCTTGAGAATTAGACTGTTGCAATATGCTTTTCTGCTCAAAGCGTCAGCAATCACATTAGCCTTGCCTGGAGTATACTCGATACTCAGATTGTACTCTTGAATCATTTCGACCCATCGAGTCTGCCTGAGGTTGAGATTAGGCTGAGTGAAGATGTACTTGAGACTCTTGTGATCAGTGAAAATGTCCACTTTCCTTCCCAAGAGAAGATGTCTCCAAGTCAACAATGCGTGCACAACTGCCGCCAACTCGAGATCATGAGTGGGGTAGTTCTTCTCATTAGGCTTCAACTGGCGAGAGGTATAAGCAACAACTTTCTTCTCTTGCATCAGTACAACACCGAGACCTTGGAGAGAGGCATCACAAAAGACCTCGTATGGCTTGGTTTCATCGGGCGGAGTTAGAACTGGAGCAGTGATCAATTTCTCTTTCAAAGTGTTGAAAGCGATATCACACTCCGGAGACCAAACGTACTTGACGTGCTTCTGAAGAAGATTAGAGAGAGGCTTCGCGATCTTGGAGAAGTTTTCAACGAATCTTCGGCAATAACTTGCAAGACCGAGGAAGCTATGGAGTTGCTTCACATTCTGAGGAGGTTCCCAATTAACAATTGCAGACACCTTCTCAGGATCCATGGAAATGCCCTTGGCAGAGATAATATGGCCAAGATAAAGAACCTCATCGAGCCAAAATTCACACTTGGAGAACTTGGCGTAGAACTGATGTTCCCTTAGCTTATCAAGAACCAAACGCAAGTGTTTGGCATGATCTTCCTTGTTCTTCGAGAAAACCAGAATGTCGTCGAGATAGACCAAAACGAAGTCGTTGGTGTAGGGGTTGAAGATGAAGTTCATCATGCGAGAGAACATCGGAGAAGCATTGGCGAGGCCAAAAGACATAACAGTGTATTCATATGACCCATAGCTTGTTCTGAACGCCGTCTTGGGAATATCTTGCTCACGAATGCGAATTTGGTGATAACCCATACGGAGGTCAAGCTTGGAGAATACTTGATGGTCTTCTTGGTCAATGGACGATAATCAACACAAAGTCGGTCCGTTCCATCCTTCTTCTTCACAAAAAGAACACCACAACCCCACGGAGAAGTACTAGGCCGAATGAGACCCATCCTTTCTTGAACATCAAGTTGTTTCTTCAACTCCTTCAACTCTTCGGGGCCGAGCTTGTAGGGACGTTTGCACACAGGTTCCGTACCGGGCTCAAGTTCAATAGCAAATTCAACTGGCCGGTTTGGAGGCATGCCTGGGAGTTCTTCTGGGAAGACATCTTGATACTCACAAACAACCGGAATCTGCGAAATAGCATCCAATTCACCCTTCTCATTGAGAGAGAACAACCGGATGGTATTATCCTGAGCAGCAAAGACAATTACTTCCTCAGACGAATGATTCAGTTGAATCTGCCTGGCTGCACAATCGAGCTGAGCTTTATGTTTAGAGAGCCAGTCCATCCCAAGAATAAGATCGATATCAGAATTGCCAAGAACCATTGGAGAAGCAAGGAACTTGAAATCACCCAACATGATGGAAAAATCCGGAATCTCCTGATTGGCGAGCAAACATTTACCAGGAGAGACCACAGCTAAAGGACTATGCATCGCTTGGGAAATGAACTCATGCTTAGATGCAAAAGGCTTCGAGATGAAACAATGCGATGCACCTGTGTCAAAAAGAACTTTTGTAGGAATATCATTAACAGGAAGGTTACCCATGATCACATCTGACGAATCCTCTGCCTGAGCTGCATTCACCATATTGACCTTGGCGTGCTTGGGATTATGCTTGACCACAGCTGTACTTGCCGATCTGACAGGAGGAGGAGGAAGACGCCTCTGGTTGAAACACTTGTTGGCATAGTGACCCTTCTGTTGGCACTTGTTGCACGTGACCTCTGAGAGCGGACGGTGGTACGGAGCACTCGATCTTGAAGCTTGAGACGGAGTCTTGTTCTGAAAGCCTGGGTTGGGTGGGTGGGATGAGCCACTGCCACCTTTGCTCTTCTGCTGATACGGCTGACGGAACGGAGGAGGAGGAAGCCAATACTTCTGCTGCTTGGCCACTTGAGTAGAGGAAGAAGGCATAGTGTCTCTGACTCGCTTCCTGGAAGCATCACACCTTAGCTGAGCAGCCTCTTGCTTCAGTGCCATGTTGTAGAACTCATCGTATCTCAGCGGCTCGAAGAGGACAAGAGCAAGCTGAATTTCTTCACGAAGACCACCCCTGAACTGATAGATCATGCTCTTCTCATCAGGAACATCCTACTTGGCAAAACGGGCGAGCTTCTGGAACAACTTGTTGTAGTCATAGACAGACAAAGAGCCTTGCTTCAGATTGCGGAATTCTTCACGTTTGCTTTCAGTCACACTCTGAGGAATGTGATGAGCTCGGAAATCACGACGGAAATCATCCCAAGTGATCAAACGTCCACCTCTGGAATCCCGGTACTGCTGAAACCACTCTGCGGCCTGATCCTTGAGCTGGAAAGACGCGAACTTGACGAAATCTTCAGGTCTGATGTTGCTACATTCAAAATGCTTGCCCAGATCGACTAACCAACCATCAGCATCGGTAGCCTCAACGCAGTTGCTGAACGTCTTTGGACCATTTGCGAGGAACTAATTCAAAGTTGCAAAATGGTTCTGGTTGTTGCCTTGATTTCCTTGACTGCTTTGATTCCGCTCTTGGATGATTTGCATGATCAGCTGTGTATTTGCATTAGTAGCGGCCATCACAGCTTGCCATGCTTCGGGAGGAGGCGGAGGTGGCGGCGGGTCTTGATTCTGGTTCTGACTGGTGCTCTTAGCGGGAGCCATCCTGAAGAGGTTGACCACCATTAGCACACAAATAGAGAAATATTGAAGGTGAATCCAATGGAATGAAAATTGCAACATAAAGTCTTCACATCCGAACAAAATGAACAAATGCACTTCTCTTGAAGTGGTCACATATTCCTAAATTGCGAAGCCACGAAGAATCAGGTAGAAGAGGTACATCAACGAGGGTTGGAGTCAAAATATGACGTCGAAGTAGAACGAATACCACAACTCGAAATAAAACCAAGGGTTGGCTTGCGAAATAAGCCGGAACAAACACATGATAGAAATTTCGTCCAAAGTTTTCGTGGTAGGACCTACACGGGCTCGACCGTACAACACCATCATGTACAAGGCAGTGCACATGACATACGAAGCGTCCCCGAGTCACCATAGCCAAGGACTCTTTAAGACACAACGAGGCCACTGTAAAATCGACCGTGAATAGGCGAACCACTAGACGTCGAACCCCAATTTCATATCACACATCTGTTGGAAAGATATCCTAAGGCTACTTGAATTCCCACCTATGAAACTCCCGAAACTTTCCGGTTATGCAATCAGGTGTTGGGGATACAGGGGAAGCATAATATCTCACCCAAGCTAGCAAATCCTACATCCAGCTGCATCCATCCTTCAACACATAACCAAGAAACCTTCGGAAACCATCTATCTCAACCTTCAAAAAGCATCCGTTATACGAGTTATGGCGATACTCCCGAACTCCCGCCCCAGTACTGGGTGGCGTCGAGGTTATCTCACCAACGAACTTCATAAAGGAGATTTTCGATGTCGCGCACATATCTCAAGTATACCAAAATTGCAACGATAGAATTATGATGACAACACCTCAGAGCTCAACTCCCCGGGACACTTCCACTAAACCCCCGACAGGAGGCACCAAGACAGTATTCTCATCATAAGCCATCGGAACAAAACCAAGATACTCGCGTGATCCTAAATTTATTTTTTTGTGAAATTTGAGAAGAGAAGAGTCAAAACTCTACGTCAGGATGCCTTACCAGAGCGATGAGGAGACTGGGAAGTAAAAAGAATTCCTAAACTCTCCGATATATAATTCCTAAGGACTCAAAACATTTTTTCTAGACACAACTCGGCTGCTAAAAACGATCAAGCAATGGGGCTCCTAAGGTCGGGGAAGGCTCTGATTACCAACTTGTCACGACCTCGATGCGGCTATGTCTCCCACGTGTTGAGGCACGACTTAGAGACATAGGCGCATTGAAAGCAATGTCGCAAGTCGGGAATCATTACACAACCCATGTACATATATAATATAAAGGGGAATAATAGCATAGTTGGCTTACACTCGCCACGTCACATCAAAGTACATAAATAACATCCATCATACAATCACTTGTGGCCCGACTACGGCGCCAAAATGGAAAAGACCCCCAATAAGCGACTAGGCACTGAATCTACCACGAATAGGCATCCCTACTGATCATCAGGGAACGACACATAGTAACGCTGAGAGTCCTCGTCGTACTCCCACTTCAGCTCGAGCGCGCCATCCGGAGAGGTATCATCTGTTCCTGCATCTGGTGTAATAGTAATCTGTGAGCCACAGAGGACTCAGCAATCTCGCACCCTCGCGATCAAGACTATTTAAGCTTAATGGGTAGGAAAGGGGTAATGTAAGTGGAGCTGCAGCAAGCGACTAGCATATGTGGTGGCTACCTTATTCGCAAAAGAGAGCGAGAAGAGAGAGCAAAGCACGAGCGAGGAACTAGAGAGCAACCTGCGCAAACATAACTCCAACGCCGTGTCCACTTCCCGGACTCCGCCGAGAAGAGGCCATCACGGCAACACACTCAGTTGATTCATTTTAATTATTTAAGGTTCAAGTTATCTACAATCGGACATTAACAAATTCCCATCTGCCCATAACCGCGGGCACGGCTTTCGAAAGATCAATCCCTGCAGGGGGGTCCCAACTTAGCCCATAACAAGCTCTCACGGTCAACGAAGGAATAGACCTCCACCCAGGACCCACCGATCAGACTCGGTATCCCGGTACAACAAGATGATTCGACAGGTCAAAACTAGTCCAGCAACACCGCCCGAATGTGCTGACAAATCCCGATAGGAGCTGCATATATCTCTTTCTCAGGGCACACTCAGATGAACACTACGTACAACTAAAACCAACCCTCGAGTTGCCCCGAGGTGGCGCTGCAAGTGGCTCGGTTCGGACCAACACTCAGAGGAGCACTGGCCCGTGGGGGGCTAAAATAAAGATGACCCTCGGGCTCCGGAAACCCAAGGGAAAAGAGGCTAGGTGGCAAATGGTAAAACCAATGTTGGGCATTGCTGGAAAATCTTTAATCAAGGCGAACTATCAAGGGGTTCCCATATAGACCAACCGCGTAAGGGACGCAACAATCCGGGAACGTAACACCGATATGACGGAAAACTAGGGCGGCAAGAGTGGAACAAAACACTAGGCGAGAGGCCGAGCCTTCCACCCTTAACAAAGTATATAGATGAGTAAAGATAACATAGCAATATAATGATATCCCAACAAGTAAATAAGTGTTCCAACAAGGAACGGCTCCAATCTTCACCTGCAACTAACAACGCTATAAGAAGGGCTGAGCAAAGCGGTAACATAGCCAATCAATGGTTTGCTAGGACAAAGGTGGGTTAGAGGCTCAATCATGGCAATTGGGAGGCTGACAAGCAAGTGGTAGGCATCGTAGCATTGGCAAAGCAAAAGAGCGAGCAAACTAGCATAGCAAAGATAGTAGTGATTTCGAGGGTATGATCATCTTGCCTGCACAGTTGTCAGAGTTGACTGGATCCTCAAAAGCAAACTCAACGGGCTCCTCGTTAGCGAACTCGTCTCCCGGCTCTACCCAACAACACAAACAAGCAACAAGGATACAATCAACCACGTGCAAAGGCAACCAATAAGATGCAAAGATGATATGCTATGCGGGATGCGATGCGGGATGCAAAATGCAAGACGTGACAGGAAATGCATGAACCTGGCCTCAACTTGGAAAACCAAGTGTGCCACTGGATAGAGGGGAAGAAATCCCCTGAAAATGATATAAAGATCATGGCAATCGGAGCTACGGTTTGGAAATGGCAAGCGTTTTACTAAACGGACCGATCTGCGATTTACAGCAAGTAGGCTCCTAAATGCAACGAAATGAACATGCTACAGCCACCAAACATGAAAACAAATTGCATGGCAGTGATGTACTCAAGAAGCTTAACAAATCACCAGGACTGAGGCATAGGCAAATTCATCCATTAAGGGCTTCAAACAAGCATGGCAAAACTGAATAAGCAAAACAGATTTCAGACTTAGCGAAATTAATGCTAGTCTGGAATTTCAGACAACGATGCTCTCTTCGGAGCAGCAAAACAACATGAAGCAAAACCTGAACATGGCAAGTAAGAGCATGGCATGGAGCTACTCAACAAGCTGAACAAAACACCCAAAATGACCTGGGGCCAAAAAGGTTCACAAAATACTCCACCGAGCACATGAACATCGATGAAACACAATCAGTTTTCAGACTTAGTGAAAACTGGGACATGCTGAAATATAACTCACGGAGGTATGTAAACGAGCTCGATGCTCTCACTACGGTGCAAGTCATGGCAAGGCAAGCATACATCCATTAAGAAGGCACAAAATGCTAGCTAGACATGGCAAGAACAATGGAGCATGCATGGATCACTAGCAATAGCTCCGGCAAAATCGCAAAAGAGTTCACGATCTGCCCAAAACAACAACTATGCAAAAGTTGAGCTCGATTGAGTCAACCTAGGGTGCTCCAACATAACAAGTAAATACAAGGATGGATTAAGCACAACAAGCATAAAAAATCGCTCTTACTGATCATCCTCAAAAGAGGCACGGATCACTAGGAAACAAGCTGGACATAAAGCATTGCGAACTAAAACATCCCAGACTTAGTGATTTTCACTAAGTCCCTGAAATCAGTAAACTCAGGTACCCTACTTTGCAAGCTTGCACAAGACAACACACACATCCTAAAAATGCATGGGAGGCACCTCTGGAAAGAAGACAACATGCTTAACAATTCATCCCAAAGGGGCACAGGCATATCATGCACACAATAATCATGGCAAAAATGACAAAAGTCAATGTAGGGCTAACGGATCTGCAATTTAACCCATGATGCCTCCTTCCAACAGCATTTTGGGCAACAATATGACCTCAAATGCAAATGATGCAATGGAATGAAATGATGTACATGTCGAGACGAAGATTTTGATATATCATATGCCCAAATCGGAGTTACGGTTACGTAGATATGGGTCCCCGAACAGAGGCATATGGATCAAGAATTTCAGGACTTAGAAAAAAATCGAGGTTAGGGTTTACTGTAGCAGCGACCGGATCCAGATCGGGCGAGGGCGCGCGGAGCGAAGACGCGGGCCGGGAGGGCCCCGCGTGGGCCTGGCGGGCCCCGGTCGTCGGCGGCGATGCGGTCCCGCCCCGGGGACAGGTGGCGGCGGCCGATTGGCTGGCGGCGGCGGGGCGGACGTTGTCCGGTCCGATCCGGACACGTCCGTCGGTGGCGGGGGTCGATCTCTTTTTTTTTAGGAGGAGGACGGGGAGAATCTGAGATTTGGAATGGGGGGGGGGTGTATATATAGGCATAGAGGGAGCTAGGAGAGTCCAAATGAGGTGCGGTTTTCGCCCACACGATCGTGATCGAACGACCGAGACGATGGAGCAGAGTTTGGTGGGTTTTGGGCCAAATTGGAGGGGTGTTGGGCTGCACACACACGAGGCCTTTTCGGTCCCTCGGTTAACCGTTGGAGTATCAAACGAAGTCCAAATGACCAGAAACTTGACAGGCGGTCTACCGGTAGTAAACCAAGGCCGCATGGCAAGTCTCGGTCCAATCCGGAAATGTTTAACCCCCACACACGAAAGAAAGCTAGAAATGGCCAACGGAGGAGAACGAAGCGCCGGAATGCAAAACGGACAACGGGGAAAATGCTCGAATGCATGAGATGAACATGTATGCAAATGCAATGCACGTGATGACATGATATGAGATGCACGAAAACGAAAACAACACACGGAGACAAAGACCCGAACCCGAGAATTAAATATAACTTAATGCCGGAAACGACAAGAGCTGGAGTACAATTCAGGAAGGTTACATATGGGGCGTTATATCCTCTCTGGCTCCGCGCCATGCCGGCGCCCGCGTCGCCCCGCCGCTGCCGCGCGCTTTGCGTCCGGTCGCGCCCGTGCTGCCGCGGTCCGCCTGGCGCCATCCGTGCACCAGCCTCTGCACCGCTCTGCTCGGCCGCCTGCGCCTCAACGTGCCTCTGCACCGCCCTCGGGCCCGGCCTCCCGCGGCCGCTGCGCTCCACCGGCGCCGTCCCGCGCCGCTGCTGGTCCTCTGCCGGGTTTGTGACCGCCGGCCACTGCCGGGTCCGGCTCCGCCCGTCCTCGCAACCGCCCAGCTGCGGCCCCCGTGACCAGCTCCACCTTTGCCCTCGCCGGCCCCGCCCTGTGTCGGGACTCCTCCAGCCGGCCGCGGCTCCGGGCCGCCTCTCGCCCCGCGCACCTCGCACGCCCGTCCGGCTCCAGGTGGCCGGCTCGTCGCCCCGCCTCCGTCAGCACCCGGCGTGCGCCGCCCGGCCCGCGCTGCTCGCTGATGCCGCCTTCTGTGAGTAGAAAAAGAGAGAGAAAGAAAAGTCAGAGGCCGGCTGCTGTGAAAAAAAAAGAAAAAAGAAAAAAATGTGTGTGTATCCGGCTGCCTAGAGTCGGGTGAAGAAAGGGCCGGGTGCCCACGGCCGGCTTGCTGCAAAAAGAGAAAAAAAGAGAAAA
Organism: Triticum monococcum; assembly: GCA_034509565.1. Lineage (NCBI taxonomy): Eukaryota > Viridiplantae > Streptophyta > Magnoliopsida > Poales > Poaceae > Triticum > Triticum monococcum. Next base: position 114,326,103 of record CM067843.1, read on the forward strand.
GGAGGATCTGACTTTGCAGACTGCAGTCCAACCGACTGCTTCGGTCAACAGCCCGCGCTGCTGCTGGGTCGACTGTTTTGTCTGCCCGCTTTGCTGGCTGGCTGACCGACGAGTCGGTCCGTCTGAGCATAGCCGGTTGACAAGAAAAAGAAGAAGACAAGGTAGTTGCCGGAAGATCCAGCCCGACTGCTCAGCAGTCGGCCCGAATCTCGGGGGCTACACCCAGCGGGTGTGCTGACGCGCCCCCGCGAGAAAGAAGACAAAGTAGTTGCCGGGAGATCCGGCCCGACTGCTCAGCAGTCGGCCCGAATCTCGGGGACTACACCCAGCGGGTGCGCTGACGCGCCCCCGCGAGAAAGAAGACAAAGTAGTTGCCGGGAGATCCGGCCCGACTGCTCAGCAGTCGGCCCGAATCTCAGGGGCTACACCCAGCGGGTGCGCTGATGCGCCCCCGCGAGAAAGAAGACAAAGTAGTTGCTGGAAGATCCGGCCCGACTGCTCAGCAGTCGGCCCGAATCTCGGGGGCTACACCCAGCGGGTGCGCTGACGCGCCCCCGCGAAGAAAGAGAAGACAAAGTAGTTGCCGGGAGATCCGGCCCAACTGCTCAGCAGTCGGCCCGAATATCGGGGGCTACACCCAGCGGGTGCGCTGACGCGCCCCCGCGAAGAAGAAGACAAAGTAGTTATCAGGAGATCCGGCCCGACTGCTTAGTAGTCGGCCCGAATCTCGGGGGCTACACCCAGCGGGTGCGCTGACGCGCCCCCACGAAGATTGCAGGCAAGAGAAGAGTTTTGTCCGGCTGTCAGCAGCCGGCAGAAGAAAAAGGGCGTTGCAAGGCGCCTCACCGCCTGGCCGGTCGAGCCTGACCGGCCGGGACCCTCCTTCGAGCACCCGGAGGCTCGAAGGCTTCACCCAGCGGGTGCGCCGACGCGCTCCGCGAGCGCCGAGTCGCACCGGCTGTCTTCGACGGCCGCGACTACACGAAAATCAATGTGAGCTCCTCACCCGCATATTTTTTTGCGCCACGCAAGCATGGATAACCACGAGCGATGCTCGGGGGCTGTCTCCGCATTTTATTACAGTAGCATCACTGTTCGCCCCGGCGCCAGCCAGAGTTGGCCCGGGGGCTGGCCGCTTGGCCTGAGACGTTAGTTCCCGCAGATGGCTTAGTACCGTGCGCGGTACCAAAGGCCCACTCTTAGTCACAGACCGCAGAGCGGCTGTCCGACTAGCAAGAGTGAACGCTGGAGGCCACCCACGTGAAAAACATCCGGGAAGAAAAACGGTTCGGGCGACCCGGTCGTTTCTTTTATGAGTATCTACTTGGTTGAATCTGCTCCCAGACTCTGAGTACTATACACTCCACTTCGCGGCCCACTCTCAGCCACAGACTGCAGAGCGGCTGTCCGGCAAGCAAGAGCACAAGCCAAAGAGTGGACTAACTTTGTCCTTTTTTATGACCATTTCCATGAACATTTGCCAAAAAACCTCCGCCTAACTTTGCCAAGTTGCCCGGAGGCTTGGGGGCTACTGTCGGAGTAATTGGACACGGATACCCCGAAGACGGCAAGATGATATTTCAAGACATCGGGGCTAGCAAAGCCCCTCAGTCCGACTGCCGGCTACCGACTACACCAACCTGCCGGCTGCCGACTGCACAAACCTGCCGGCTGCCGACTGCGCCAACCAGCCGGCTGCCGACTGCGCCAACTAGCCGGCTGCCGACTGCAGCCCGACCCGACACCAACAAGACACCGACGAGACGACCGTACCCGACACTATTGATGAATAGTAGCGACGACATCATCTACAGTGTATCCGTCCCTTGGTACTGTTTTATAAAGTGCACCAGGGACAAAGAGGCATGCACATCATGTACATGGGCATGGTGCCCCATGCCCACTTGCCCCCCACGCCACTACATAGCTTAGGAAGTAAGCTAGCCATGCCTATATAAAGGCACATATCCATCCTTCCAGGGGATGGACTCCCACGGCCACATTCATTTGGCCACAAGGCCACTCATGGCCACAAGCCATGGCCATACATGGCCACTAGAGCCGGCCATACGCATGCATATACTAGATCAGATGCACTCGGCACTGGTCCCAGATACAGCTCCAGGAGCACTTTGTACTGCCCGATGTACACCCCAGATAGATACACTCAGACATGCAGCAGTAGGAGTATTATCTCTTCGGAGAGCTCCGAAGCTGGATAAACAACCGCGTGCTACTCGCATACCCGCTCCCGGTCCTATCAGCAGCAGTCTTACCCACACACTAAGCCCTTGTGGCATCTGTCGACTCGCAAGCCCCCCGTGAGAAATACCACGACACCAACCTTGCCAGCATCTTCATACCGTCGCTTTATCGCCCATCAGGCAATGGGTGTGCGGATCGCGTCCCAATTTTGGGAATCACCTTTCTTCAGATTGTTACAACAAATAAACCAGGTGCTATTAATCCTAGTATTTTTTGCTTGTTTGGGTTTATTTTTCCCAAAGAATTATTACTCTGGTTTGTCCATCATATGTACACAGGTCTATCAAATGATGGCCGCATTAACGACGGTCGCGTGGTGGTTCGGTCAGTTTCCGTACATAGTCCGGCGAACGCCGCATCCGGAACTCGGACCGACCTGTGAATTCAGGCTTTGCCACGCCTTTACCGCATCACGCTGACGCCCTGCATCGACATTGACTTCGGCGCCAGGCCATATTTATTTTATTACTCACTTTGCATAAATTATTTATTATGCAACGCTTTTTTAATTATTATTATTACTATTATCTCCGGTTTGCACTATTTTTTGTACATAGGAAAATGATCCGGGGACTTCATCATCACTCTATCGGTCTGCGTTGACCATGCTATGTCATCACTTCGGCGTGTCGAGCTCTCCGCTCTGCCACCTCGGGACCGGCTTGGGGGATGGAACCTTGTCCCGCATCAAGCTCGGACCGCGTCATCAATGCTGAACACATTAACCAGCTAAGTCGCTTTCATGCTCAAAGTTTTAATTTTTAACTTGTGTTCGGTTCGACCAAGCATTATACTTTTTTGGAAAAAAGTTGCTTGTAAAAAATTTCCTTGTCCAAACTTTATTTGTGACACACATATTCAAATACCCCGTTTACTTGGGGGCTTCCTTTATGAAGCTTTTCCTCTTGCATATGATTATACTTGTACGGCTTCGTTCCTTGTTCGTGTATTACGCCACAATATGCACCATATTGACTTAAGCGATTTGCAAGCTGGGTTGCCTGGCTCCTGTGCTTACCCCTATGTTCCCGATTGTTCGGCTAGGGAGTAAAGGGAGCACCTCTGCGATTGTCACGATCGGGTCCTCCGAGCTCTGAGCTCTGACCTCAGACTGGGTGAAGCTGAAAGCTAGCGCTCTTATTGTTTTCAATCATGGTCGGCACACAACGGAAATCATGAGTACAAAAAATCTATTGCACAAGTCTCATAGCAATAATGAGCACCGAAGAAAGGTATCGGTGGGGGTACTATTTTCTTCGAAGATGCTTCTTACACTTCGTCTGTAATATAGCATAAGTTCCCTGAGCGCGCTTTGTCTGTTACAGCCTTATGGCCCGGTTGCCTGGTTATCGGAAACACTGTCGATATTCTCGACAGGTGGAGTACATAACACTTTTCGGTCCTTGACCGAAGAGGGAGAAGTCGACGGTCGGTTAAGACGCGTTTAAAGTTCGGTTGAACAAAGATATGATATAAGTACTTTGGTACATACAATCATTATACCTAAAATTCTTTTACCCAAGTCACTTGGGGGCTCTTAAAATTTATATGAGCTATTTTATAGTAAATGTGTTTCCTTCTTGGTCGTTGCAAAGTCTTTTTCTATCGCTCCTTTTTCGACATGAGTGTGTGGTCAATAGCCAGATAACCCATTTTTCTCTCTAGTGACCGCTCGAGTTTAGTTCGCTAAACTGGTCTAACGAGAAGCACTCCGCCTTCGGGATAGGAGGCTGCAGCCGTAGGCTGACCCGCTTGAAGTCTTGAGACCGGATGTGTAATATTAATGCACGACAAAAGCACAATTTTCCCCAATTTTCGGATTGGCACCGAACACTTGATCTTGTTCGGACGTCAAGTTTTTACTGACATTTTTTTTGGTTTTCCAAGCTTATGGCACTTTTAAACTATTTGTGTGTTTCCAGAACAAGTCTTAGAGTGCAATGCCGGACACCTTTATAGATTCGACAAAAACATTCTCGGATCTCACTATATATGCATTGGTTTTGAATTGTGTCTTCGGTCAATAGTTGGGTTGCCCGGCTCCTGCGCTTGCCTCCTACGTTCCGCTTTGTTCGGCTAGGTGTGCAAAGGGAGAACCACTGCGATTGTGCTTCCATATCACCTGGTTAAGCACCTCAGTGGAGAAAGCCGAAAACTGACTGTCACAATAAGCGTAAACTGGTCAGCAATTTGATGACAGTGTTAAATGACTGGCCATTCATAACATTGGTCGAAGTGTTTACGGCTTGACCTCGACTGTTGCCGAACACTACGGGGGCTAGGAACTGGCCTCCCAAACTAAATCCTCAATATTTTGCTCTTACATTAGAGTTGAGGTTTCATGATCATGCTCAGCATGACAACCCAAAGAAAGGAACCAATAGCGGGATTATTTTCTTTGGAAGACATTTATTATGTTAAACAGTGTCGGATTTCGGGTTCCGGCAGACCCTTAAGGTTCGAACACTGGGGTGCGCGCGGAGATTACGTCTTCTACCTCTCTGTCTCGCAAAGATCTAGACTACTGAAAGAAATGCACAAGAGACACAAGGTTTATACTGGTTTGGGCCACCATTGTGGTGTAATACCCTACTCCAGTGTGTGGTGGGTGGATTGCCTCTTGGGGCTGATGATGATGAACGATACAAGGAAGAACAGCCTCGCGAGGGTCTGTTCTTGGCTAGGGCGATGAACTGCTGGGAGGAGTTCAGCCACCCTTCTCTTTCTCTCTCTCTCTCACTCACTGCCTTACTCTTACTTGCCGGCCCCTTGCTATGTGGATGGCTGGTCCTATTTATAGAGACCCTGGTCCTCTTCCCAAATATCGAGCGGGAAGGGAGCCAACAATGGCGGGCTAATTTGAAGGGGGACAACAAGTATCAACTATCCTGACAAAAGCAGTCTTCGCCTGCGCAAAGCTCTGGTGATGACGCCGTCTTGGGCTCCACGGTGACCTCCGTCTCGTAGTCCTCCTGGTCTTGGTCTCGTTGCACCAAAATGGCAACCTTTGCCTGATGCCTCGGTACTCCACGGTTGCGCTTGCCCCCTTTCTACCAAAGAGGAAAGGAGGACGCTGCGCGGGCTGGCACCCGCCTGGCGCCCTGAGTCGTCATGGCTTGCGTCACGGGCACCTCGCGAGGTACCCCGCCTTGATCTCTCCGCCTCCTCGCGAGCCAGCCTGACGAGGCCGTGCCTGAGGAAGGTCCGTGTTGTCCGCCCCGCGAGGCTTGGCCCCTCGCGAGGGTCTTGAGTCTTGTGTTGATGAAGATGGGCCGTGCTGGGCCCCCTTTGAGCCACGCCGCAGGCCGCAGGCAGGCAAGTCTGGGGACCCCCGTTCCTAGAACGCCGACAGTAGCCCCCGGGCCCAAGGCGCACCCGGACTTGGCCGTGCCGAGAGGCGAAAGGGCAAGGGCGAAGCACCGCGGGCCCTAACAGCCTGCAGCCTTGGGCGCCGCGTGGCGGTTGATGGGACATGGGCGTCTCTGCTTCCCCACGACGCCTTGGTGATCGCGCCAGGTGGACAAGTCCCTGCATGCAAATCGTGTCATGATTACCTATGATCATGGAGGCCGGCGGTTGGCCTTCGCCGGCTATAAGTACGGAACTGCGCGTGCCCTTCCAGTCCATCCCTCCTTGCTTCTCCTTCTTCCCGATCCTTGCTCCGTCTTGCCGCGATGGCTCCGATCTACCGGTTCTCTGCAGCGGAGAAGGGAAAGGCCCCTCAAGAGGGACCAGACCCGCTCCCGCCGAAGAAACGGCTCGCCCTTTGCGGCCGGGATGAGGAGGACCGTCAGGTGGTGTCGAGGCCTTGGTGCGAGCAGGCTCCGCCGGGGTTCCCGCTTCCCTTGTATGCCCACGTCGAGGGCCTCGAAGGTGTCGATGCCGATCCCCGCGGTCAGCGCCATCATCGGCGCCGACGGGTCACGAAGGTGTGGGTTGTTCCTCCTGGGGTCCACGCCGGGGGCTCCTCCCAAGAGTTCGTGCTCCACGTCGCCATTCCTCTCCAGTCCTGGATCCGTCTGCCTTCCTTCTTCACCTCCATCATCCCGCCGGGGGAGCCCCTGGAGCTCTGGCTGCAGCACGCCGGCTGCAGCACCCTCGCGACCGAGGCAGAGGTCGCGGTCGTTGCCTTGGGCGAGGTCTACATGACTCATGGCTGGAGAGAGATCGCCCGGGTTTGCAGGGTAAGGGGCGTCTTCGCGGTCCACTTGGAGTATGATGGCGCTTCGGTGATGTTCTTCAAGGTCTTCGACACGAACGGGCGCCGGCTGGAGTGTTGCCCTGGGAGAGGTGGCCAGGACCTCACCATGGTGAGGGCTAGGCCCGTCGACCGCTCCCCTGGCGGCTCTGCAGGCGACGGAGGCGCCGGAGGATCCAGCGACTCCGGCGAGATCTCCGCGACTCCGGAGACGAGTGACGACAGCTACGAGCCCTCGAGCCGGCGCCGCTCCTGGAGCAGGGCGGGCTCGGCTGGCCGTCGCCGACTCTGATCTGGATGGGGTTGGCGCCGGTGCTTGACGGCCCACTGTTGATGATGGCATCTCTTGTAGGAGCGCCTGTAGTTAGCATCCCTTAGGGTCCGTTCCCTGCGAGGAATCAAAATGCGCCCCATGGGGGCTTGTAAGGTGGCTGTAGTCCTATTTGTTAATACATAACCCTTGCTGTAGAGCTGTGTGAGTTGCTGATTCCGTCTTAGCTTAGTTCTCCCTTTCGAACCTCGCGAGGGCTTGGTGCTCTGCGCCGACAGGTCCCAGTCCCAAAGCGGCGTCAGCCGTTGCTGGTATGCCAGGTCGCGATGCCATGGTCAAGGCCAGGAGGTGAGCGACCCGGGGTCCGGTAAGAGCCCCTGAGTCGCGATGCTCAGGAGGTCCCCTTTGGCGCCCAAGCAGCCGTCGCTCGGTGAGAAAGGAGAGCGGCGTCGCTGACACGGAATTGCATTAGGTGCGGGGGTAGTGCTACGATAGCCGGTGCTTTCGGGCGGTGACTTATCTCCAGAGTCGGGGATTATTCCTGGTGTGTCGTCGGGTCCGTGTGTCGGCAGGAGCGGAATCGCTCGGCGAGGTCCTCGCGTGCCCCTCCTCCCCGCCTTTGCTCCCCTTTCTGCTCTATGTCCTTGGGTCCCGGCCCTCGAGCTAGTCTCAGCCGTCCCTGGTATGCCAGGTCGCGATGCCGTGGTCAAGGCCAGAGGGTGAGGGCTGGAGAGCCAGTAGGAGCCCTGAGTCGCGATGCTCAGGCACCCCCCTTTAACGTGCAAGCGGTTCGCGCGGGCGAGAGTGAAAGGAACGCCGCGAGGGCCTTGCCTGGTGCAACTCCCTTAGGGGATCCTGTAAACTCATCATAGAAGGAAGAAAAGGTTGCCATGACAACTATCAATCTGCCATTAGTTGCTTCCGAGGGGAGGTGAGGCACTGGAGGCTTGACGAGGTGGCGCCATGCGGGGCTGCCGCGGCCAGAGCTCGTCCATTCAGGTTTGTCGGTGTTGCAGGGATGGACCCATGCGCAAGTGTCGTGCCGTTGTGGGAGCAATTCCGTCAGTTGGCGTCAGTTGAGCAGGCAACTAGATCAAAAACGTTAGCCGGGAAGGAGGGGATTCATTCAAACAGATGCTGGGAAGGTAGACATCGCTGGGTCAGGCCCGAGCGACTTGGGGATGACGCAGCCCGAGGGGCGCCCCCATCAAAGCAAGCTAACGACATGAAATAAAAGGGATACATACCGCAGGGATTGACCCACGCAGCCTGGGAACGATGCAGCCCTGGGAGGGCGCTCCCAGCTGGAAATGAAACTTGTAAGATGTCACCTGAGGGTGTCGAGGGTGAAGGGGTGTTGGTGCAGCAGACTCGGTAGGCTGCGGAAGCCGATCCTCACGAGCCCCCAGGCCCAGGGGCCTCGGGAGGATCCGGAGGCACTGGTAGCTCTTCGCGAATCATCTCCATCTCCGCCGAGGCTGCGGAACGCCTGTCTTCTTGAGCCTCCATGATGCCCCTCATGAGGTGCTGGCATGTAGCAACCGTGCTCGGCAAGCCGTAAGGCATGCGAACGTAGTTGTGGGGCGGACCCCCGCAGCGCCCCACTCGCGAGGGCCAGAGGCGCGCCATCGTAGCGACTTGGTTGAGCCCTGGTACGTCGATGCAGACGCGCAGCCCACCATCCTCGCCTGGATGGGGAGCCACAGCCAGTAGACGGAGGCAACCTCGCATGATTCTTGATTCCTGTAGTTCTTGAATGGCCTTGTCGACGAACTCCTGCGGGTCTGACCTTCCTTGCCTTGCTCCTTCTTGAGGGAAACGTGCTTCGAAACACGCCTCCATGTGGTGCCCAAGCGCCTCCCTCGTGACCCTGGCTAGGTCGGTGGCCCTCCAAGGGAGAGCCCTCGAGCCCTGCCTAAGGAGGGCGCCGGGCACGCTTTCCTATGCGATGGAAGGAGGCTCCCCCTGGGCAGATGCGGGCCCTGAGGGGCCCGCCTCTCGAGGGGCCGGTCCGGACGATGTCTTCTTCTTCTTGGGGGTGGTCTCGGGAAGCCTCCTGCTTCCGCGATCCGGGTCTTCCAGTGACGCGGCCTGAAAGGCTCGCTCTAGGGAACACACTGCATCCTTCTCTTCACAAGGCACCGTTAAGACTTCGCCACTTCTTGGCATCTTGAGGACATTGTAGCCATGGTGAGTCACGGCCATGAACTTGGCCAGCGCTGGGTAACCGAGGATGGCATTGTACGGTAGGCGGATGTGGGCGACGTCGAAGTCGATGAGCTCGGTGCAGTAGTTGTCGCATGCCCCGAAGGTGACAGGGAGGCGGACCTGCCCAATCGGGACCGTGGAGCCGTCGGTGACTCCGGAGAAGGGCTTGGTTGGCTGAAGCTGGTCGTAGGGCACTTGGAGATTGTTGAACGTTTCCACGGACAGGACGTTGAGCCCTGCCCCACCATCGATGAGGGTCCTGGTGACCAGTACATTGCTGACGACTGGGGAGCAAAGCATCGGGAGGACTCCGGCTGTGGCCGCACACTTGAGTTGATCCGCTGAGCTGAATGTGATGGCGCATGCCGACCACCTGAGAGGGCGCGTTGCTTCGAGCCTGGGGAGGACTGCATTCACCTCGCGGGCAAACTACTTGAAGATGCGTTGGGAGGCTGGGGCTTGAGCTCCGCCCAGGATGCAGGCGATTGCGCACGGCTCCTGGAAGCCCCCAGCCCCTTCGTCTTGATGGCGGTCCCCATTCCTCCTTGGCTGAGGCGGCAGTGGAGGGAGGCCTACGTTGCCCTGTGGGCGATCCTCACAAGGCTGATCCCTCCAGTCCCCCTCGTGAGGCAGGTCTCGCCAGCGATCCTCGCGAGGTTGATCGTGCCACCCTTGGCGCGGGCCACGGTCTTCCCAGTGTCTTGCGTTTCTTCCTCCTCCTCGGTCGTAGCCCCGATCGGCACGGTCGGGACGACGGCCGATCCTTCCTTCTCGCACAACGCGGAGTTCTTGGCATTCGTTGGTGTTGTGGGTGTGGAGGTCGTGGTACACACAGTACCGGCTGCCCCTAGAGGACTCAGGCAGATCTTTGCCCCGCTTGGTGTCTGGTTCTGCCGCGAGCACGGCAGCCCCCTTGCGCTTCACGTCCTTGGCCTTGGGCTTCTTCTCCTCTGGGTCTGCGGCAGGCAGCTCGAGGAGGGAGAGGCATCCCTCCTCAGCCCTGGCGCACTTGGTCGCCAAGTTGAACAGCTCCAGGGAGGTGCACAGGTCTTCATGCATCGCCAGCTCCTCCTTCATCTTGACGTCACGCACACCATCGGAGAAGGCCGAGATGATGGCCTCCTTGGACACCTTGGGGATCTTGAGGCGCGCACTGTTGAAGCGCTGGATGTACTTTTGCAGGGTCTCTCCAGGTTGTTGCTTGATGCGGCGCATGTCGGTCACGGTGGGTGGCCGGTCGCGAGTACCTTGGAAGTTGGCGATGAAGCGGGTGCGCATCTGGTCCCAGGAAGAGATCGTGCCTGGAGCCAGATTCAGGAGCCAGGTGCGAGCTCCTTCCTTGAGCGCCATGGGGAACCAGTTCGCCATGACCTTTTTGTCCCCGCTGGCAGCTTCGATGCCCAGCTCATAGAGCTGGAGGAACTCTGCAGGGTCAGTCATGCCATCGTAACGAGGAGGCAGGTCTGGCTTGAACTTGCTGGGCCACGCGACGCTACGCAGCTCGGTGGTGTAGGCACGGCAGCCTGCGGTGGCCACGAAAGGCTTCGGCTGGTGGAGAGCTTGGTCTTGAGGGTCCCCACGCGCTGCAGCTAGGAGCAGCGCGGGGTCTTGGTGTGCCGGAGCTGGAGCAGGGTCGCGGCATGCCGGAGCAGGGAGCGCCCGGGCAGCTCCTTGCGGGCGAGGGACTTCTTGGCAGCTCCGTTCTTGCTGCGCTGGCACCTGACGGAGCGGGTTCCGCCCAGGGGCCACGCGCCTTGGAGCCATGGCGTCTTCTTGGAGAGGAGGCGGCTGGTACACCTCCGGAGCTTTGTTGCCCGCGCGGGGCGGGGTGTGGCGCAGCGGAACGGACGACGCGGGAGAGCCCCCTGCGGCGCGGACAAGCTCGGCGACACGGTCGAGCCACTCTTCGTAGACGTCATCGACGGGACGGTAGCGCAGGAGCTCGTTTGCCGCGAGGAGCGCAGCTCGAGCCTCCAAGGGGGCACCGAGCGCGCGGGACGAAGAACCAGCTGGTGCGAGCGATGGAGTAGCGGTGCGGCCGTCTTGGCGCACGGATGGATGCCGAGACGATGCTTGCTGCTCGTCCCCCGCCGGGCCGGTGACGGCATTCACGGCAGGTGACGGGGAACGGCGAGGACGCCTGCCGACAGGGGCTGTTCGGGCGACGCGGGAGGCAAGGGCGGCCCGGCGCTCCGCGCGGGCTCGACGAGCGCCAGACATGAGCGTGATGATCGGAGGAGAACGGAGCGGTGGAAGACGAATTCCGGCGCCCCCCCTACCTGGCGCGCCAAATGTCGGATTTCGGGTTCTGGCAGACCCTTAAGGTTCGAACACTGGGGTGCGCACGGAGATTACGTCTTCTACCTCTCCGTCTCGCAAAGATCTAGACTACTGAAAGAACTGCACAAGAGACACAAGGTTTATACTGGTCCGGGCCACCATTGTGGTGTAATACCCTACTCCAGTGTGTGGTGGGTGGATTGCCTCTTGGGGCTGATGATGATGAACGATACAAGGAAGAACAGCCTCGCGAGGGTCTGTTCTTGGCTAGGGCGATGAACTGCTGGGAGGAGTTCAGCCACCCTTCTCTTTCTCTCTCTCACTCACTGCCTTACTCTTACTCACCGGCCCCTTGCTATGTGGGTGGCTGGTCCTATTTATAGAGGCCATGGTCCTCTTCCCAAATATCGAGCGGGAAGGGAGCCAACAATGGCAGGCTAATTTGAAGGGGGTCAACAAGTATCAACTATCCTGACAAAAGCAGTCTTCGCCTGCGCAAAGCTCTGGTGATGACGCCGTCTTGGGCTCCACGGTGACCTCCGTCTCGTAGTCCTCCTGGTCTTGGTCTCGTTGCACCGAAATGGCAACCTTTGCCTGATGCCTCGGTACTCCGCGGCTGCGCTTGCCCCCTTTGCACCAAAGAGGAAAGGAGGACGCTGCGCCGGCTGGCACTCGCCTGGCGCCCTGAGTCGTCATGGCTTGCGTCACGGGCACCTCGCGAGGTACCCCACCTTGATCTCTCCGCCTCCTCGCGAGCCAGCCTGACGAGGTCGTGCCTGAGGAAGGTCCGTGTAGTCCGCCCCGCGAGGCTTGGCCCCTCGCGAGGGTCTTGAGTCTTTTGTTGATGAAGATGGGCCGTGCTGGGCCCCCTTTGAGCCATGCCGCAGGCCGCAGGCAGGCAAGTCTGGGGACCCCCGTTCCCAGAACGCCGACAAACAGTGATATAACATTATCTCTCTACGTACCTTTGTTTATAAAACCGTATGGCCAGATTGCCTTGTTTGTTGTAAATCTTTGCCCTCATAAAGGCTTTATAAAGTAGGACAAACACTCCTCGGCTACTGGCCGAGGAGGTGGAAGCCGATGGTCGGTCAACAAAGTTTTGTACAATGCGGATCCGAGCATTAATGATGTAAAGTTCTTGGATACATAGAATCATTACACATAATTTGTGATTTTACTCTGGATATCGATCCTTAATTCGGCCACCCGTGCCCGCATTAAGGCTCGGGGGCTACTGGGCTTCAAGCTTATCACTTACTAATTTTAAAGGGGCGTATCGATCCCCTGATCTGGTGTTGCCACCCGACCAGTGTCTCGGGGGCTACTGCATTGGCAATTCAGTGCAGAAAATTGAAGTGCAATATAGTTTTTAGGAGATTATGATCCTCAGGTTGGTCGGCCGCACCCAACCTGAGTCTCGAGGACTCTGCACACCGCTTTTTGTGTCCTGAAGTATTCTTCTGAGCTAGGAGTTGATCCTCAGACCGATTTTGCAAATCAACCTGAGTCTCAGCGGCTACTGGGATCAGCGGTCTTATGTCATCCTTCAGGAGCATCTCGAGTTTTAGACCGATACACACCTAGAGGGCTACTAGCTATATATCTCGGCAGAGAATAAATTGCACCGATCAAAAATATTGACAAAAATTTGGCCCACAGTCGGGGTGGTGCACCACCTCGGAAGCAGTCCGGCATAAAGCTCGGGCGCTAGTGGCTGGCTCCATAGAGGGCATTTCCAGAATTAAGCTCGACTAAACTCCTTCAACTCTTTTGGACCAAGATGATCTATGACATCTTGGATATAGTCCGGCATTGGAGCTTGGACACAGTCCGGCGTTGGAGCTCGGATACATTTCGGCGTTGGAGCTTGGACGCAGTCCGACATTGGTGCTCGGCTGCAAAAGATACCTCGAATGCAGTCCGGCGTTAGAGCTCTGATGCAAGAGGACACTGCCTCCCGGGAACAACTTCAAACCCGAGGTGTGGCATAAAAATAACAAGGCATTGATAAAGGCCTGAAACTTAAAGGGGCTCCTCGGATACCCGACGTGTAAACTCCTCGAATGCATTTTGGCGATCCTCAAGATCAAAGATGGGAAGATTTGTTGAATGAGTTTCCAAGACCGACAACCGAAGATGAAGAATGGTTCGAAAGAATCGAGGAGCGTCCCTAACTTGAAGACTGGTTCAGGGGGCTACTGACGGTGTCCTGGACTAGGGGGTACTCACCACGTCATCTCCCGATCTATTAGATTGGGCCGAGGACCCCCCACGGCCGTATACTCATGGGCCAGTTCGGACAGCTACCGCATACAAGGAAGATTCCACAAGACTTGGCGATCAAGACAAGGACTCCTCCCCACCGGCGTATTCGGCTAGGACTCTTGTTATCCTAGGCCTCTGGTGCATTACATAAACCGAGGCCAGGCTAGTCGATAGATCATATACAACATACAATCATACCATAGGCTAGCTTCTAGGGTTTAGCCTCTCCGATCTCGTGGTAGATCAACTCTTGTAATACCCATATCATCAAGAATAAATCGAGCAGGACGTAGGGTTTTACCTCCATCAAGAGGGCCCGAACCTGGGTAAAACATCGTGTCCCCTGCCTTGTTGGCGTTCTGGGAACGGGGGTCCCCAGACTTGCCTGCCTGCGGCCTGCGGCGCGGCTCAAGTGGGGGCCCAACATGGCCCATCTTCATCAGCACAAGACTCAAGACCCTCGCGAGGGGCCAAGCCTCGCGAGGCGGACGACACGGCGCGTCCTCAGGCGCAGCCTCCTCAGGCTGGCTCGCGAGGAGATGGAGATATCAAGGCGGGGTACCTCGCGAGGTGCCAGTGACGCAAGCCATGACGATCGAGGGTGCCAGGCGGGCGCCAGCGCGCGCAGCGTCCTTCTTTCCTCTTTGGTGCAAAGGGGGGCAAGCGCAGCCGCGGAGTACAGAGGCATCAGGCAAAGGGTGCTATTTTGGTGCAACGAGACCAGGACCAAGCGGACTACGAGACGGAGGTCACCATGGAGCCCAGCACGGCGTCACCGCAGAGTCTTTCGCAGGCGAAGACCACCTTTAGTCAGGATAAGAGTACTTGCTCCCCCCCTTCAAATTAGCCCACCATTGTTGGCTCCCTTCCCGCTCAATATTTGGGAAGAGGACCAGGGCCTCTATTAATAGGGACCAGCCACCCACGTAGTAGAGGGTTCGGTTTTGGGGAGGAGGCACACAAATTAGAGGGTTCGGTTCGTCATGTGGATCCGGCCAGCAAGTAGAGAGAGAGAGAAAGAGAGAGAAGGCGACAGAACTCCTCCCAGCAGTTCGTCGCCCTAGCTAAGAACGGACCCTCGCGAGGCAGTTCTTCCTTGTAGTGTTCATCACAATCAGCCCCAAGAGGCAATCCATCCACCACACACTGGAGTAGGGTATTACACCACAATGGTGGCCTGAACCAGTATAAACCTTGTGTCTCTTGTGTGATTCCTTTAGTAGTTTAGATCTTTGTGAGACGGGGAGGTTGAGGACGTGATTTCCACGCGCACCCCAGTGTTGGAACCTTAACAGTCTGCCGGAACCCGAAATCCGACATTTGGCGTGCTAGGTAGGGGTGCGCCGGAATCTGTTTTCCACCGCTCCGTTCTCCTCCGATCGTCGCATCCATGTCCGACGCTCGTCGGGCCCGCGCCGAGCGCCGGGCCGCCATCGCTTCTCGCGTCGCCCATACGGCCCCCATCGGTGGGCGTCCTTGTTGTTCCCCGTCGCCCGCCGTCAACGTCGCCACCGTTCCGGCGGGGGGCGAGCAGCAAGCATCGTCTCAGCACCCGTCCGTGCGGCAAGACGGCCGCACCGCCACTCCATCGCTCACACCGGCCGGTTCTTCGTCCCACGCTCCGCGCACCCTTGGAGGCTCGAGCTGCGCTCCTCGCGGCAAATGAGCTCCTGCGCTACTGCCCCGTCAACGACGTCTATGAGGAGTGGCTCGACCGCATCACCGAGCTTGTCCGCGCCGCAGGGGGCTCTTCCGCGCCGTCCGTCCCTCGGCGCCACACTCCGTCCTGCGCGGGCAACGAAGCTTTAGAGGCGCACCAGCCGCCTCCCCTCCAAGAAGATGCCATGGCTCCAAGGCGCTTGGCCACTGGGCGGAATCCGCTCCGTCAGGCGCCAGCGCAACAAGAGCGGAGCTGCCAAGAAGTTCCTCGCCCGCAAGGGGCTGCCAGAGCGCTCCCTACTCCGGCACGCCGCGACCCTGCTCCAGCTCCGGCGCGCCAAAACCCCGCCCTGCTCCTAGCTGCAGCGCGTGGGGACCCTCAAGACCAAGCTCTCCACCAACCGAAGCCTTACGTGGCCACCGCGGGCTGCCACGCCTACACCACTGAGCTGCGCAGCGTCGCGTGGCCCGGCAAGTTCAAGCCTGACCTGCCTCCTCGCTACGACGGCACAACCGATCCCGCAGAGTTCCTCCAACTCTATGAGCTGGGCATCGAGGCTGCCGGCGGGGATGAGAAGGTCATGGTGAACTGGTTCCCCTTGGCGCTCAAGGAAGGAGCTCGAACCTGACTCCTAAATCTGGCTCCAGGCACGATCTCCTCCTGGGACCAGATGCGCACCCGCTTCATCGCCAGCTTCCAAGGTACTCGCGACCGGCCGCCCGCCGTGAGTGACATGCGCCGCATCAAGCAACAACCCGGAGAGACCCTGCAAAAATACATCCAGCGCTTCAACAGCGCGCGCCTCAAGATCCCCAAGGTGTCCGAGGAGGCCATCATCTCGGCCTTCTCCGACAGCGTGCGCGACGTCAAGATGAAGGAGGAGCTGGCGATGCACGAAGACCTCTGCACCTCCCTGGAGCTGTTCAACTTGGCGAACAAGTGTGCCAGGGCTGAGGAGGGACGCCTCTCCCTCCTCGAGCTGCCTGCCGCGGACCTAGAAGAGAAGAAGCCCAAGGCCAAGGACGTGAAGAGCAAGGGGGCTGCCGTACTCGCGGCAGAACCAGACACAAAACGGGGCAAGGATCTGCCCGAACCCTCCTGAGGCAGCCGGTACTGTGTGTACCATGACCTCCACACCCACAACACCAACGAATGTCAAGAACTCCGCGCCGTGCGAGAAGGAAGGATCGGCCGTCGCCCTGACCGTGCTGACTGGGGCTACGACCAAGGAGGAGGAAGAAACCCAGGACGCTGGGAAGATCACGGCCCGCGCCAGGGGTGGCGCGACCAGCCTCATGAGGACCGCTGGCGGGACCTGCCTCGCGAGGGAGACTGGAGGGATCAGCCTCGTGAGGATCGCCCCCATGGGAATGCAGGCCTACCTCCACTGCCGCCTCAGCCAAGGAGGAACGAAGACCGCCATCAAGACGAGGGGGCTGGGGGCTTCCAAGAGCCGCGCGCAATCGCCTGCATCCTGGGCGGAGCTCAAGCCCCAGCCTCTCAACGCATCTTCAAGCAGTTTGCCCGCAAAGTGAACGCAGTTCTCCCCAAGCTCGAAGCAACGCGCCCCCTCTGGTGGTCGGCGTGAGCCATCACGTTCAGCTCGGCAGACCAGCTCAAGTGCGCGACCACAGCAGGAGTTCTCCCGATGCTCTGCTCCCCAGTCATCAGCAACATGCTGGTCACCAAGACCCTCATCGATGGAGGGGCGGGGCTCAACGTCCTGTCCGTGGAAACATTCAACAACCTCCAAGTGCCCTATGACCAGCTTCAGCCAACCAAGCCTTTCTCCGGGATCACCGACGGTTCCACAGTCCCGATCGGGTAGGTCCGCCTCCCTGTCACCTTCGGGGCCCGCAGCAACTACTGCACTGAGCTCATCGACTTCAATGTCGCCCACATCCGCCTGCCGTACAACGCCATCCTCGGGTACCCAGCGCTGGCCAAGTTCATGGCTGCGACTCACCACGGCTACAACGTCCTCAAGATGCCAGGAAGTGGCGGCGTCATCACGGTGCCATATGAAGAGAAGGATGCAGTGTGTTCCCTGGAGCGAGCCTACTAGGCTGCGTCGCTAGAAGACCCAGATCACGGAAGCAGGAGGCTTCCTGAGACCACCCCCAAGAAGAAGAAGACATCGTCAGGCTCGGCCCCTCAGGAGGCAGGCCCCTCAGGGCCTATGTCTGCCCAGGGGGACCCTCCTTCCATCGCATAGGAAAGCACGCCCGGCGCCCTCCTCAGACAGGGCTCGGGGGCTCTCACCTGGAGGGCCACCAACCTAGCCAGGGTCACGAGGGAGGCGCTTGGGCACCATGTGGAAGCGTGCTTCACAGCACGTTCCCCCCGGGAAGGAGCCAGGCAAGGAAGGTCAGACCAGCTGGAGTTCGTTGACAAGGCCATTCAAGAACTACAGGAGACAAGGATCATGAGAGATTGCCGCCGCCTACCAGCTGTGGCCCCACATCCAGGCGAGCATGGTGGGCTGCTGTCACAACCCTAGAATTTGCTTGTACCTATTTACCTGAGTGAGCATCACGCATCATGTCTAAATTCTGAAAGTTGAATTGAGGTTAGTTGAAACCCTCATAAATCACTTCAAAATTAATCAAAATTAAAATCTTTTCAAAGAAGTCCAAGAAAATGTTCCTCTTAGTCTCTGAAAATATTGGCAAGAGGTAAAACTTAAAACAATATTTTTGGAATCTCAGAGATATTTATTTTGGGACTTTGAATTAATTCAATAACTATTTGCATTGGATATATACTTTATATATAATTAATATATGTCCAATAATTCTAGAACATTTTATGTGGTTTGTTATATTTTAGTTCTAGCCACATAATTATTTTCAGGATTTTATAAAATGGTTTAGTATTTTTACTAAACCAAAACAAAATAGAACCAAATAGAAAAACTAAAATAGAAAAAATAGAAAAGAGAGAGAGCTTACCTGGCGCCAACAACTGGCCCAGCTCCTGTGCTGGCCCACCTGGTGGCCCAGCCCACTAGGGGCATACCTGTCTTCAACCTCTGCCTACTGGCAGAGGCGAGGCCGAGCACGGCGCTCACGCGGGCTGGCACGCAGCTACCTGCCTGGCCCTCACTGGCCAGCGCGACGCCGCGGATGACCACCCCGTTGCCGTACGGATCCGCCCGACCTCTCACTTGCCCCCACCCCGCTCTCTGCCTCACTCCCCCCTCATACCCGAGAGCGCCGGAGCGCAACCGTCACCGCCGCCTGCTGTCCCCGTGGCCACCGAGCTCCCCTCGCCTCTCCGAGCAGTCCACGGGCTCCGCCACGTCTGCCTCGTCCTCTCCACCAAGCTACGCGATGCCGAACGCCCCCGAACGCCCCCACCACCATCATCTTCAACCTCCTGCACCGAGTGTCGCCATCGTCGATTCACCGTCGTCAGTGCATCCCCGACCTCCCCCTCGCGCTCGTTAGCCTCGCTGTGAGCTCCTGTGTCGTTTCCCCCTCTCCCCTGGCTCGTTTTTTTCCTCTAACACCGATGCTCACCGGACCCAAGAGCGCACCGCCGCCTGAGCTCCTCGTTGCTGTGGCCACATCCACTGGAGCTCGAAACCGAGCGTGCCACTGCGCTCAGCGCACCACCACGGAGCCGTAGCCACCATCCGTTGCACCTTCCATGCGCTGTAGCGTCGTTCCCGTCGACGCCCGATCACCGGCCGCCGCCCCAGCGCTCGCCGTCGTCGACTCCGGGCACCCCGTGACCAGCTGCTGCCTCCGCTGGATGCGCGGGAGCAAGGGCTTTCCAACGCACCCAGGCACGCTTCGAATGAGGCCCTATAGAGATTTCCCGAGCCGCGCCGCCGTATCGGCCCTCGCCGGCGGCTAAACACCGATGGGTTTGACCCCGCCGGCCTGGGTTTGACCAACTTTGACCCCAGTCGGGCCCCACCTAGCTCAATGACATGTGGGGCCGGCACTAGCTAGATTAGTTAGATGTTAGTTAGTGCTAATCACCACTGTTATGTGCTAATCCCCTCGCTAAACTAAACCTGAGCCACTGACATGTCGGCCCAGCCCTGCTAACATTTTCATTAGTATTAGTTTAACCCTAATCAACTCAGTTAACCAACTGAGTCACTGACACGCGGGACCCACTGGTCAGTTTGACCTAGAGGCGCCCAGTTGACCTGCTGACATCAGGGTGACGTCATGCTGACGCAATAAGTCCTTTTCTGGATTTGATTTATTTCTAAATAACCAGGAAATTCCAGAAAATGTTTAAAACTTCTAAAAATCATAGAAATTCAACCGTAACTCCAAATGAAATAAATTATATATGAAATTTTTTCAGAAAAATTCAAGGAATCCATCTGTACCATTTTCATGCATGTTAGAGCAACTTAAGGCCACTGTTTAGGACAAATAAAATGAATTGTATTTAAATAACCACATGTGGAGTTTAAATTTGAACCTAGTGTTCAAACCAACTCCTTTTAACTTGTTGTTAGTTGCATTAGCTCAATCAATAGCATATTGCAATGTCATGGCCATGCATCATATTGTTGCATCGCATTGATTGTTTTCTTCCTTGTTTGCTTGTAAATGTCCCCTCTCGATAGACGATGTACCGACGTCGTGATCGTTGACACTGATGAAGACTCAACGTTATCTTCAGAAGTGCCAGGCAAGCAAACCCCCTTGTTCATTCCGATACAATCCCCCTCTCTCGCTCCTGCTCTCTTTTACTGCATTAGGACAACAACGATCATCTGTTACTTGTTGCGGTAGTTGAACCCCTTTCCTTTGCATGACCTGTCATTGCCACAGTAAATAGATGAAATCCACTAGCATGAGTAGGAGTTGTTTGAGCCCTGATGTGCCTACTCATTCATGTTTGCTTGTCATGCCTGCTATTGCTTAGAGTTGTATCAGGCCTGATTCATCGGGGATGAATTGGAAAGTTGTGAACATGTCCTACTGTGTGTGAGCTAAATGTGTGAACACGATTTGGTAAAGGTAGCGGTGAGAGGCCATGTAGGAGTACATGGTGGGTTGTCTCATTGCAGCCGTCCTCAGGAACTGAGTTCTGTGTCTGTGATCCATGAACGGAGGAACCTAAAAGTGGCACAGGTTTGATGGGGGATACGGTGAATAATCTAAGCAAACAGCAATGCAAACTCCAAGAAAGGGATCCGCTGCTTACCGGGGATGAAGTTGCCGCAGCGCAGCCTTGCTCTGCTCCGGTGCTTAGGGGTGGTGGTGGCTATGGAAGGTTGGAATAGCTCAGAGCTGGGCGATTGGTCAATGAAGAGTTGACTACCTGAACCTGTATACACCTAAAATACATCTGCACAAGAGCTCGTATGCTCATGCTAGTTAATCGCCTAAATTCACTTGTTGGACCAGATGGACACTCTGTTGATTCATCCGCTCTGAGATGGATGGATCGGATCCCTGGCTTTACTTAAGCGCATATGGCATGGATGAGTGGGTCGCTCAACTCCACTGTCTAAAGAATCTACTCCAGCACCCGGCGGGCCTCAGTTCTCGGCCGCTCCATCTCACGATAATGCATGGCCTCGGCCTCGACATCTACAGTAGCAACACGCGGTTGAGATCGACCGGCTATGGGATTTGACAACTGGGGCGACGCCGGCCACCTCCTGCAACCGGACGACAACAGAGAAACAACCCACGCGTGCGTACGCTGGTACGGCAAAGGGCGGCGGCGCGGCCGCTCGCCTGGATCCGTATGCCCCATCGTTCCGCACGTCCAGCCCGTCCGCCGCCGCCCTGTGTAGACTTCACTTGATCTGACCGAGCGGGAGAACCACCTAGCACCCGCACACTCGGTTACCCGCGTCGATCCGGAGATAGGGGTAGGCACGGCGACGGGGTAGGCTGTGGCGGCACGCGGCGGCGGGACGTGGCAGGAGGTGCGACGACTGTGGAAGGCCGTGGGTGAAGGTGGAGAAACTGGAGATCAGATCGGGAGACACTGCCGTTTAATTTTTTCTTTCTCTCGCACGTACCGGTTCATGTTGACTTTTTATGAGGAGTGCGGGTTGAATAGCTAAAAACCATAGGAACCTTTGTGTAAAAATGTCGCGACAGTGAACCCGGAGACTCAATCCGTGCTTTATTATTAGGGAGAGATTTCAAAATAATTCTTCATAAAATTTCAGCCCATTTGGAGATGTGCATAATAGGTATCTCTGACATAGCTTTTTCAGGCCCAGAATTCCAGCTATCGGTATTCTCCCTCTTTGTGTAAACCTTGCAAATTATGAGAGAAAATGCATTAGAATTACTCCATAGAGTGTTATTATGCATAAAAACATTATAAATAACAATAGGAAAACATGATGCAAAGTGGACGTACCAACTCCCCAAGCTTAGACCTCGCTTGTCCTCAAGCGAAAGCCGATATGAAAATCATGTCCACATGTTTGGAGAGAGAGGTGTCGATAAAAACAAAATACAGACATAGTTGCATCATGCAAATTATTACAAAAGCTACAAATTTTATCATAAAGCTTTATCATATAACTTGTCATGGACAAGTAATAATTCATCACAACATCGATTTAAAAAAGCATAAACTTTATTGTAAACCAACAAACTATGTTCTTAGTCAACTTTGCAACTACAATTTATCATATTTTCGCGAAGGGTCTCGTATCGGAGCCTTTTGGCAAGTCCACATACTCAATCATCATTTAATCTTATATGATTGCTAACACTCACAATATATATATATATAGTGTTACTATTCATCACCCAGGGTGCAGAATAAGTTATTCTTCATCCGAGGTAATCTTACGATCATTTCAAAATTAAATTACGTTTGGAATTTAAATAGTAACATTTCTATTGATTCACTACGTAAAATTTGATATAAGAAAATAAAAAATATAGGTTATAAGACAAGAAAAATTGCAGTTCATGTGTATTTTAGACTATGTTTTTACGTTTGCAATTTTACATAACATAAAATATTTTTTATGGCGATTATATATTTGATTACAGTCTCTTTTTACGTCAGAAATAAGACAAAACTTATGGAACGTAAAATTACGGTGTATTGATGGTAAAATAGAGGGGGGGTGAAGAATAACTATTCCTCACCTAGGGTGACGAATAGCGCGACCCTATATATATATATATATATATATATATATATATATATATATATATATATATATATGCACACACACACATAAACACTATTCTGATCACGGGATCAGAATAATATTCTGATCACAACATGAACTTCCCGAGTAACGCGCCTGACCTTCCCCGAGTACTAGGTTGAACTTCAGCTAAAATGTGTCCAAATGGGGCTTGCGATATACTGTTGGATAGCTATGGACATCAGTATCATGACCGAAGTTAAATTTTTGGCAAAATGTAAGCGGTTTAAGAGCAGTTTTGAAAACCGTTTTTTCTTCATACAAAAATCGTGAATCGTATTTTCAATCGCATTTTTAATCTGTTTATCGGAATGAGACAAATAATATGGCATTGGAAAGCTGCCGCAAAATCGCTCCTTCCATAGGTTGAAAGTTTTCTCTAATTCCCTATGGTTAAAGTGTAATTCGGAAAATTATAAAATTTCGCAAACCGAACATCCAAATTCGTATTTTTGACGCCATTTCTAAATGGCTAATCCAATTAAGGCAAATAATATGGCGTTGGAAAGCTTATGAAAATGCGCTACTTTTTTATGTTAAAAGTGTTTTCTAATTTGAATCGTTTAAAAGTAATTTAGAAAACGGTACAAGTTCCACCGAGTTCATATTTTCGAGCTAATTTTTTAACCGTACGTCCAAATGCAGCAAATGATATGGAGTTGGAAAGATTGAAGAAATGCGAAACTTTTTTGTATATATTGTTTCTCCTAATTCATTACGATTTTATGTCAGTTTTGAAAATGGTTAAAAATGTCATTTTGCCGTAATTTCTAGAAACTTTATCGGAATGGGGCAAATAATATACCGCTGAAAAGCTACGGAAAATGTGAAACTTTTTCATGTTGATGGTTTTCTATGATTCCTAGCCGTTTTCAAGTAATTTAGAAAATGGTGGGATCATGCGTTCTGCCTTTATCACGAAACAGATTCTTCGAAAATGCACCGCGTGAAGAACCTGAACTTCTCGGTGCGTGTACCTGAACTTCACTCTGTTTTTCACGTGATTTTTTTGCTCATAGATCTTCATCCATTGCTCATAGCTCTCCATCCATTCACCGGAATTGAGCGGGTGATATACCGATGGGAAGCTGCTGTAAACACGCACCTTTCCCGTGTTGATCATTATTTCATACTCGCGATGATTTTGAAAGTTTTTCATTTGAAATTCATTCAGTGTTGTAGGTGAACTTTCTACTGTTTTCATGTTGAACTTCTATGACGTATTTTTGTTTGTAATTTTCTCATCCATTCACCAATGTTATACAAATAATATTCCTTTTGTACAAACGTCTCTGACAGTAATTTTTTTAAGTTTCTCCGACTGAGGACTTGAACTTACACAAATAATATTCCTACCGTTTTGAGGTAAATTAGAAAATGGCGAGATCATGATTTCTGCGTTCATCGCGAACGGAAACGCACTGCGTGAAGTAGTAGAACTTTTGGGGCATGTCTGTTTGAACTTTACTTTGTTTTTGACGTGTTGTTTTTTGCACTATGTGAAGTAGTTGAACTTCTGTAGCATGTCTGTTTGAACTTCACTCTGTTTCAGTTTATTATATTTTTCTTATATGAAACACACAACATGTAGTACGTGAACTTCCGATTTTTATCACTCTGAACTTCTCTTTGGTTTGAGGGAATTATTTTAAAACACAAAAAACAACATATTTTTGTATGTATTTTGGACATCTAAATACATGGTGAACCTCTCTCACAAGAATTTTTCGAACTTTTCCTCGCCGAGCACTTGAACTTCTAGCAACCATTTTTTCGTTTATGAGGTTGTTTTTAAAAGTGCAAAAAATGGTGTTGTGTTTTTTATTTTTTGAACGGGTAAATCCTAGGTTCTAATAAGCTTCGAACTTCTCTGTTATTTTAATTTGAACTTCTCCTTTTTATATTTTTGAGTAAAGAATTGTATTCGATTTTTATACAACAAAAATCGAACATGGAAATACAAGGTGAACCTCTCTCGTAAGAATTTTTTAACTTCCCCGGACAGATCACTTGAACTTCTTTCAACAAACCTTTTAAGCTTTTATTTTTTCTATACTTTTATTCTCACCTGAAATGCATTCCTTGCAGTAGTTGAACTTCTCGTTGTTTTCACCTGGAACTTCTGTCACATATTTTTGTTCAACCTCTCTCACAAGAATTTTTGAACTTTCTCGGGCCGAGCACTTGAACTTCTAGTAACAAAACTTTTGGCTTTGCATTTTCATTCTTTTTTAATACAAAATGCACACAGTGTAGTACGTGAACTTCTATCAGTTATCAACCTCAACTTCTGAGATCATGCGTTCTGCCTTCATCGGAAAAATAGAAGTCTCCCGAAAATGCACTTTGTGAAGAGGTTGAACTTCTGGTGCAATTCTTTTTGAGCATCACTCTATTTTTCCTGCGTTGTTTTTTTACCTGTAACTCCCCAACCACTTACCCGGAATTGAGCAAATGATATACCCATGGAAAGTTGTTGAAAACACACAACTTTCACGTGAAAAACAGAGAAAATATGGTTTTTAAATAAGCATCACACATTTTTTTAAGATAGAACTTGATATATTATTTTTCCTAAAAAGGGAAATAATTTGAGATTTGTGTATACATTCCATAATTCTGAACTTCTTGATTTTATTTCTTTAATAACAAGCATAATTTAAGTTTTTTATAAATATTGAACTTCTCTATTTTCGTAATTTGGACTTCTTGGATTATTTTTTTGTAACAGAAAAATCATAGGTTTGTAATAAATATTGAACTTGTTCGTTATTTAAATTTGAACTCCCCATGTTTCTTATCTAGAAATGGTGAAAATACGTTCTTATGAATTTTTGAATTGCTCTATTTTTAAAATTTGAACTTCTTGTTTTTTTATTTAGAAATGTTTAAGTATGTGCTTCAATTTTTTATGTTTTTTGAACTAATCAATTATTTTTGTTTGATTTCTTATGATCTGCCAATCAGGAGATTTGGATTTTCCAATTTTATTGATTTCTCAACACGCCATTTCCGAACATACAAAAATTAATTTTTTCTATGAATATGGCCCTTGTTCTATACACTAACTTCAACGGTGAAGGTTTTGGACCTCTCCATCTTTTTTAATGTTAAAAGATTGAATGGTGTCTTTTTTCTATAAATGGGAAAGCCCATTTTTATAACTTTTTGAAATGCCTATTTTTTTACTTTGAACTTCTTTCCTTTTCATAATAAACATTTGAACTTCGCTGTTATTTAAATTTGAACCTTTGTGCCTTTTTATAAATTGGGAAACCATAGGTTTGTAATAAACATCAAACCGCCTTGTTTTTAAAATTTGAACTTCTAAGTATTGTTTAGAAATGGTTAAACATACAAAACAAAATTATGGTTTTTTCCATTTTTCTAGAAGTCACTATGTTACATCTTGTGAACTTTTGATTTTTTTGTCACGCCATTCTATTCATTTTTTGCTTTTGGTGAAATGGCCTAGGCGGTCCCTTTTTCTCATTTGATGAATTTCTTCTATATGTGGTGCATGTGAACTTCGGAATTTCTAAAACAACTACGCGTGCTATTGAAAATCAAAAAAAGTATGCACAACAAAACACATACACTTCATGTGCTACATGCACGACCAACACATACACTTCCTAGAAACGGAAATAATTTAAGACAAAAAACCTAGGACAACAGCAGCAACTAATCTGTCTCAGAAATCTTTTTCCTCTCGCACTCAAGCTGAACTGCAGTAGCAGCACACCAACAACCGTTCAACAGTGCCTGAGAGGACGCTACGGACATCAGCTCGCTGCAGCGAGAAGGTTTATCGTTGCGGGGGAGGAGGGAGGTTGGGAGGAACATGACGATGACCAGAGTTTTTCTGCAAACAAACACCGGAGGAGGCAGAGGGGCTGAGAGGCTCGGTGTCAGTGTTCTGTACAGGAGATGGCAAAGCCGACCTGCTGCTGCTGGTGGCTAGCGACGCAACAGTTCGGCAGCCCTCTGGGCGGAGGCACGCATGCAAAATCTGTCTCCCAACCGCCTCTCTCCACTCTGCCCTCCTCTTGCTGCAGGTCGAGCACTCCTTGAGGTGCAGGTGGATGGTAGGTAGGCACGGTGGTCGTCGGGTGGTGGCCGCCGGTGCACGACGTCGATGGGGAGGCGGGTGGTGGCCATCGGTGTGTCACATCGGAGGGGAGGCAGGGGGTGGTGGCTGATGCAGCGGGGGCGATGGGCTCATGCTGAGGTGGGCGGCGGATGGCTCTCCCGCGGTGGCACTGTCGTGGTAGAAGGCCGGCAACGGCGTCTAGGGCGGAAACCCGCGGCGATGCTCGATCCCGCGTAGGAGGTGGCAGTGGGCGTACATAAGATGGGGTGGGGGCGGGGCGGCGCACTGGCCGGACCAGGGAACGGGGCAGGGCGGAGGAGGCCGGGTCCAGGGCCGCTGGCGGTGGGCGGGATCCGGGGGGGAGGGAGGCGGTGGTTGCCGGAGCACTGGTGGTGGATCATGGGATCGGGGGGAGGGGGCGGTGGCTGCCAGAACGCTGGTGGGGGATCAGGGGGGGGCGCTGGTGGGGATCGTGGGATCAGGGGAAGTGGTGGACCGGTGGGGGCGTGGGTGATGAGGAAGTTCGGGAACACTTGCTCGGCCCTATATAGGGCGTCGCGTGATCCAAATAACTATTCTAATCCCAGGATTAGAATAGTGTTGTCCTATATATATATATTTGAGCAAAAAGTTTCAACCAGGCACATAGAAAGATAGGGGCTTATAGATTTGCCTCCCAACTTATTCACCTCGAGGGTGATGTCAACAATAATGACTCATGCTCACTCATATCCAACTGGGTATATGTTCCTAGATCTTTCCCCACCACATGATGCTTGCCAAAGAGAAAAATAAAAAAAGAACAGAGAAGAATACTTCGACTCTTGCATAAAAGGTAAGTACATAAAAGTAAAAGATAGGCCCTTCGTAGAGGGAAGTAGAGGTTGTCATGTGCCTTTCGGTTTTGTATGCACAATCTCTTAATGCAAAAGAACGTCATGTTATATTGCCCCTTATGGTAGCAACCTCTATTATGCAGTTCATCGCTTATATTACTTTTCCATCACATTAAAAGTTCGTACAACACTTATTTTTCCTTATACTAAAGGATCAAACACATTTAGGAGCAATTTTTATTGCCCTTTGCCACCAATGACAACTTAATTGAAGGATCTTACTCAATCCATAGGTAGGTATGGTGGACTCTCTAAACATGAGTTTGGATTTCAGGTTTGTTTGATGCACAAGTAGTATCTCTACATAGTGCGGATTTTTGGCTAGCAAAGATATTGAGAAAGCACCACATGTTGAAGGATCTATGACACGAACAAACATAAATCATCACGTTGTCTTCGTTGTCCAACGTTAACAGTTTGGCATAAGATATTTAGTGGGGGCTCACAATCATAAAATATGTCCAAGATAGTGTATTTGCATGTGAATCTTCTCTTCCCTTATTAATTCTTTCATGAATTGCATTATTGACCAATGCTATGTCTGTCAACTTTCAACAAATTTTACCACTTATACTTTTCCTTGTGTGATGTCATTACTTACCATAAGATTAGAATATGATCTTCTTCATCAGTTTCTTCTATTTTGATTGAAACATAAAAATAAAGAAGCAAAAACTCAAACTAAACTGTATTATATAGCTCTCACTCGAATACATAGATAGATAGATCATGAAACTAGCACTCGAAAATAGATCATACTGAAATTTTATTCAACCAAACACAAAATAGCTAAGGATCGAACTAAGATAGGTAAAGGTAATAAAAGTGATGGTGATACGATACCTGGGGATCTATTTTATTGGATTCCGTTTACTTACCGTATCACATACCTCTTCCTTTTCAGGGTTCTAGAGTGTTCTGGAAGGTTTTTTATGTGTTCCTCTGATGTCATGGTTTGGATAATATTGATTTCAACATTAATAGGCATACCTGAGATATAATGCTTAATTCTTTGTCCATTGACCACCTTCAGGTTGGTACCTTTAGCATTAATAATCTTGATGGCTCCAGAGCGATAAATTTCTTTGATAATATATGGTCCTTCCCATTTGGCAAGAAGTTTTCCTGCAAAAAATCTAAAACAAGGATTGTACAATAGAACATGTTCACCAACTTTAAACTTGATGGCTCCAGAGCGATAAACTTCTTTTATAATGTATGGTCCTTCCCATTTGGCAAGAAGTTTTCCTGCAAAAAATCTAAAATGAGAATTGTACAATAGAACATGTTCACCAACTTTAAATTCTCGCTTTTGGATTCTTTTTTCATGCCATCTTTTAAACTTTTCTTTAAATAGTTTGGCATTTTCATAACCTTGGTTTCTCCATTCATCTAGTGAGCTGATATCAAATAACCTCTTTTCACCGGCAAGTTTGAAATCATAATTGAGTTCTTTAATTGCCCAATATGCTTTATGTTCTAACTCAAGAAGCAAATGACAAGCTTTTCCATAAGCCATTTTATAAGGAGACATACCCATAGGATTTTTATAAGCTATTCTATAGGCCCACAATGCAACATCAAGTTTCTTAGACCAATTCTTTTGGGACCTATTGCCAAATTTTTGTAATATTAATTTTATTTCTCTATTGCTAAGTTCAACTTGACCACTAGATTGAGGATGATAGGGTGATGCAATTCCATGGTTAACATCATATTTAGCAAGCATTTTACGGAAAGCACCATGGATAAAGTGAAGGAAATATGCCCTAGAGGCAATAATAAAGTTGTTATTTATATATCCTTATATCATGATAAATGTTTATTATTCATGCTTGCATTTTATTAACCGGAAACTTAGTACATGTGTGAATACATAGACAAACATAGTGTCCCTAGTATGCCTCTACTTGACTAGCTCGTTAATCAAAGATGGTTAAGTTTCCTAGCCATAGACATGTGTTGTCATTTGATGAACATGATCACATCATTATAGAATGATGTGATGGACAAGACCCATCCGTTAACTCGAGAGGTTTTTCGAGTCCCTAAAGGCTTATGCCGCTTCGAACGACTGGCCATCTCTCAATTTTTGATAAACGGCCGCACAGAAAATAATATTTTAAATTCAATAAGCATTGCTTAGTGCATATGAACAAGTTTTTAGCGCACAGGATAAACACGAGCGAATTCATTCAAAAATTATATCCTTGGTGCACTCATCTGCCACAAGGCAGGCACCTGCAAGAACATCCTTATAGTAGTTCTCCGGCTTGCAATGCTCCTTCCCCGGCGGCGGCCCGTCCGTCACAAGCTTCTCACCGTCCAGCTTACCCAGTGCACCTTTACACGGGCAAGGGCCCTACGGGCACCTTCGATGCAGGCAGAGCGCTTGATGACCTCGAGCCTTGGACAGGCCTCCACCAGCCGCTGCACCAGCCCAAAGTAGCTCCCAGGCAAGGCCTCTTCGGGCCACAGCCGAACTATGAAGCCCTTCATGGCCTGTTCGGCCGCCTTGTGGAGTTCAACCAGCTGTTTCAGCTCGATAGAATGCGGCGGCATCGGACATGCTGCGGGGAAGATCTGCGAAGGCCCCTGGAGAACTCCGGATTCGGGTAAGTAACAAGTAGTTTACTTTTATGTTTCTGCTTTGCATAAAGAATGCCTTACCCGCTGCTATCTTCTTCATATCCTCCAACTCTCGGAGAGCCTTTTGGGCTTCGGCCTTGGCAGACTTGGCAGTCTCAAGGGCCGTCGTGAGCTCGGACGCTTGGGTCTTTGACTCAAGCTCCAAACTCTCATGTTTCTTCACGAGAGCCTGAAGCTCTTGCTGCACCTCGCCGACCTGAGACCCAAGTTTCTCTCACTCGGTGCGCTCCGTGGCCGTTTTCTTTTCGGCCTCGGACAAAGCCTGCTTGAGGGTCGCCACCTCAGTCGTGGCCCCTACAATAAGTAGTACAATCCTGTTATTTTTTGCAATCATGCCTCTCTATAGGCACCTTTTTATAAGGTATTTCTTACCTTCTTTCTCCTCGAGCTGCTGCTTGGCACGGCCGAGATCTTGCTCGGACCGCTCGAGTCCCTGTTTTAGGGTATCCACCTCCGCAGTCAGTGCGGCGGTGGCTAGCAGCATAGCCTACATACGCATATTGACTTCTTTATTATTAGACTCCTGTGAATTTAGCACGGATTGCAACAAGGAAATACAATCAATTAAAGAGCAACTTTCGTAATTAAATTCCTTGAAATCCAATATAGTGGGTTTAGCAACATCTAGATTTTTATTTCTTTCAATCCCACTTTCATCAATTTCATCATTAAGATCTAAATACTCCGAATTTTTAGAACACCTTCTAGGTAAAGGAAGATCATATTAAGTTTCATCAAGATTCATATTGCAAAACAAAGATTTAATAGGGGACACATCAATAACTTTTAGATCTTCATCTTGATTTTCATAGGAATTGGAGGAACACGCTTTAATAAAGGCATCTTTGGAAGCACGCATCCTAGCGGTTCTTTCCTTGCACTCATCAATGGAAATTCTCATGGCTTTGAGAGACTCATTGATATCATTCTTAGGAGGAATAGATCTAAGCTTTAAAGAATCAACCTCAAGAGAAATTCTATCAACGTTTCTAGCCAAATCATCAACTTTAAGCAATTTCTCCTCAAGCAAAGCATTAAAATTCTTTTGTGAATTCATAAATTCTTTAACACTATTCTCAAATTCAGAGGGCATCTTATTATAATTTCCATAAGAGTTGTTGTAGGAATTCCCATAATTATTAGAAGGATTACTAGGATATAGCCTAGGATTAAAATTCCCTCTATAAGCGTTGTTACCAAAATTATTCCTACCAACAAAATTCACATCCATAGATTCATTGTTATTCTCAATCAAAGTAGAGAAAGGCATATCATTAGGATCAGAAGAAACACTCTTAGTAGCAAATAATTTCATAAGTTCATCCATCTTTTCACTCAACACATTAATTTCTTCTATCGCATGCACCTTTTTATTAGAAGGTCTTTCAGTATGCCATTGAGAATAATTAACCATAATATTATCTAGGAGTTTAGTACCATCTCCTGAAGTGATTTCCATAAAAGTGCCTCCTGCGCGGCCGAATCTAAAAGATTTCTAGAAGAAAAATTCAATCCGGCATAAATTTTTTGTAAAATCATCCACAAATTTAAACCATGAGTAGGGCAATTACGTATCATTAATTTCATTCTCTCCCAAGATTGTGCAACATGTTCATGATCAAGTTGTTTAAAGTTCATAATACCGTTTCTAAGAGGGTTGATCTTAGCGGGAGGAAAATACTTAGAGATAAAATCATCTTTGCACTTGTTCCATGAATCAATACTATTTTTAGGCAAAGATGAAAACCAAGCTTTAGCACGATCTCTAAGCAAAAAAGGAAATAGCTTCAGTTTAACGACATCATTATTGACATCTTTTTTATTTTGCATATCACATAAATCAATGAAGCTATTCAAATGAGTAGCGACATCTTCACTAGGAAGGCCGGCGAATTGATCTTTCATAACAAGATTCAACAAAGCAGTATTAATTTCACAAAATTCAGCATCGGTAAGAGGAGCAATCGGAGTGCTAAGGAAATCATTATTATTGGTATTGGTGAAGTCACACAATTTGGTAGTATCTTGAGCCATCGCGACAAACAAGCAAACTAACACACGAGCAAACAAGAGCAAACGGGCAAAAGAGGCAAATAGAGAGGGAGGATAGAGAGAGAGGGTGAATAAAATGGCAAGGGTGAATTGGGGGGAGGGGAAAACGAGAGGCAAATGGCAAATAATGTAATGCGAGAGATAGGGATTGCGATGGGTACTTGATATGTTGACTTTTTGCGTAGACTCCCCGGCAACGGCGCCAGAAATCCTTCTTGCTACGCCTTGAGCTTGCGTTGGTTTTCCCCGAAGAGGAAGGGATGATGTAGCAGAGTAGCGTAAGTATTTCCCTCAGTTTTTGAGAACCAAGGTATGAATCCAGTAGGAGGCCACACTCAAGTCCCTCGTTCCTGCACAAAACGATAGCTACTCACAACCAACGCGATTAGGGGTTGTCAATCCCTTCACGGTCACTTACAAGTGTGAGATCTGATAGATATAATAGTTTTGGTATTTTTGATATAAAGATGCAAAGTAAAAAAAGTAAAAGCAAAGTAAAAGGAAAAGCAAGATTAAAGTAATGGAGTATTGATATGATGAGAATAGACCCGAGGGCCATAGGTTTCACTAGTGGCTTCTCTCAAGAGCATAAGTATTCTATGGTGGGTGAACAAATTGTTGTTAAGCAATTGACAGAACTGAGCATAGTTATGAGAATATCTAGGCATGACCATGTATGTAGGCATCACGTCCGTGAAAAGTAGATAGAAATGATTCTGCATCTACTACTATTACTCCACTCATCGGCCGCTATCCAGCATGCATCTAGAGTATTAAGTTAAAAATAGAGTAATACCTTAAGCAAGATGACATGATGTAGAGAGATAAATTCATGCAATATGAAATAAACCCCATCTTGTTATCCTCGATGGCAACGGTGCAATACGTGCCTTGCTGCCCCTTCTGTCACTGGGAAAGGACACCGCAAGATCGAACCCAAAGCTAAGCACTTCTCCCATGGCAAGAACTACCAATCTAGTTGGCCAAACCAAACGGATAATTCGAAGAGACTTGCAAAGATAACCAATCATACATAAAAGAGTTCAGAGAAGATTCGAATATCATTCATAGATAGACTTGATCATAAACCCACAATTCATCAGTCTCAACAAACACACCGCAAAAATAAGATTACATCGAATATATCTCCACAAGAGAGGGGGAGAACTTTGTATTGAGATTCAAAGAGAGAGAAGAAGCCATCTAGCTACTAACTATGGACCCGAAGGTCTGAGGTAAACTACTCACACTTCATCGGAGGGCTATGATGATGTAGAAGCCCTCCGTGATGACGGCCCTCTTTCGGCGGAGTTCCGGAACATGCCCCAAGATGGGATCTCGTGGATACAGAAAGTTGTGGCGGTGGAATTAGGTTTTTGGCTCATGTTCTGATCATTTGGGGGTACGTGTGTATATATAGGAGGAAGGAGTACGTCAGTGGAGCACCGAGGGGCCCACGAGGCAGGGGGCGCGCCCTAGGGGGGGGGGGGGGGGCGCCCCCACCCTCGTGACCTCCTCTTTGACTCCCTGGAGTAGGGTCCAAGTCTCCTGGATCAAGTTTCATGAGAAAATCACATTCCCGAAGATTTTATTCCGTTTGGACTCCGTTTGATATTCTGTTTCTCCGAAACACTGAAATAGGCAAAAAACAGCAATTCTGGGCTGGGCCTCCGGTTAATAGGTTAGTCCCAAAAATAATATAAAAGTGAAAAAAGCCCAATATAGTCCAAAACAGTAGATAATATAGCATGGAGCAATCAAAAATTATAGATACGTTGGAGACGTATCAATAGGTGGGTAGTACACACATCACATTTCCACACACCAAAGTAAACTATTACATGCATAATTAACTAGGGTAAACGATCATCTACTTCTTGTGACACTTGCCGCCACTGCTCTACTAGGATAAACAAAACAATATTCTTTACTGTGAATAGTGTGCTCTGTTGGCCACACAAGTATATGGACCATAGCCTTGGGCGAGCAATGTTCCCGCACGCATCATGCTAGCTCGATGTTCCTTCTATGCTAAGTTTCCATTAATTGATGGCATTTTATATGCCACCGTTTCCCGCCATTTCCTCACCAGTTTCCCGCCGTCACCCAACAATATTGCGCATAAACCTAGGAGGCGCACAACGCACCCAAGCAACAAGCGCAGCCTGTAGCACTACAGAAAAAGACACATCCATGATATTTTGGGCGGAACGATTTTTTCTGTCATGCTTAAGACACTTCTATGACGATAATGTTGGAAATATGCCCTAGAGGCAATAATAAAAGCATTATTATTATATTTCCTTGTTCATGATAATTCTCTTTATTCATGCTATAATTGTGTTATCCGGAAATCGTAATACATGTGTGAATAATAAACACCAACATGTCCCAAGTAAGCCTCTAGTTGACTAGCTCGTTGATCAACCGATAGTCATGGTTTCCTAACTATGGACATTGGATGTCATTGATAACGAGATCACATCATTAGGAGAATGATGTGATGGACAAGACCCAATCCTAAACATAGCAGAAGATCGTATAGTTTGTTTGCTAGAGTTTTTCCAATGTCAAGTATCCTTTCCTTAGACCATGAGATCGTGTAACTCCCGGATACCGTAGGAGTAATTTGGGTATACCAAACATCACAACGTAACTGGGTGACTATAAAGGTATACTACGGGTATCTCCGAAAGTGTCTGTTGGGTTGACACGGATCAAGACTGGGATTTGTCACTCCATATGACGGAGAGGTATCACTGGGCCCACTCGGTAATGCATCATCATTATGAGCTCAAAGTGACCAAGTGTCTGGTCACGGGATCATGCATTATGGTACGAGTAAAGTGACTTGCCGGTAACGAGATTTAACGAGGTATTGGGATACCGACGATCGAATCTCGGGCAAGTAGCATACCGATTGACAAAGGGAATTGTATACGGGGTTGCTTGAATCCTCGACATCATGGTTCATCCGATGAGATCATCAAGGAGCATGTGGGAGACAACATGGGTATCCAGATCCCGCTGTTGGTTATTGACCGGAGAGCGATCTCGGTCATGTCTACATGTCTCCCGAACCCGTAGGGTCTACACACTTAAGGTTCGGTGACGCTAGGGTTGTAGGGATATGTATATGCAGTAACCCGAATGTTGTTTGGAGTCCCGGATGAGATCCCGGACGTCACGAGGAGTTCCGGAATGGTCCGGAGGTAAAGAATTATATATAGAAAGTGCTATTTCGGCTATCGGGACAAGTTTCGGGGTCACCGGTATTGTACCGGGACCACCAGAAGGGTCCCGGGGGTCCACTGGGTGGGGCCACCTATCCCGGAGGGCCCCATGGGCTGAAGTGGGAAGGGACCCAGCCCATAGTGGGCTTGGGCGCCACTTCCCCTAAGGCCCATGCGCCTGGGGTGGGGGAAACCCTAAGGGGGGCGCCCCCTTGCTTGGGGGGCAAGCCCCCCACCCCTTGGCCGCCGCCCCCTAGGAGATTGCATCTCCTAGGGCCGCCGCCCCCCTAGGCCCCCTATATATAGTGGGGGGAGGAAGGGCCATCACACCTATGCCCTGGCGCCTCCCTCTCCCTCTCCAACACCTCCTCCTCCTCCATAGAGCTTGGTGAAGCCCTGCCGGAGTACTGCAGCTCCATCACCACCATGCCGTCGTGCTGCTGATGGAGCCATCTTCCTCAACCTCTCCTTCCCCCTTGATGGATCAAGAAGGAGGAGACGTTACGCTGAACGTACGTGTGTTGAACACGGAGGTGCTGTCCGTTCGGCACTAGGATCTCCGGTGATTTGGATCACGTCGAGTACGACTCCCTCATCCCCGTTCTTTGAACGCTTCCGCTCGCAATCTACAAGGTACATAGATGCATCAAACCACTCATTGCTAGATGAACTCATAGATGGATCTTGGTGAAACCGTAGAATTTTTTTGTTTTCTGCAACGTTCCCCAACAGTGGCATCATGAGCTAGGTCTATGCGTAGTTCTCTATGCACGAGTAGAACACAATTTGTTGTGGGCGTAGATGTTGTCAACTTTCTTGCCGCTACTAGTCTTATCTTGCTTCAGCGGTATTGTGGGATGAAGCGGCCCGGACCAACCTTACACGTACGCTTACGTGAGACCGGTTCCACCGACTAACATGCACTAGTTGCATAAGGTGGCTGGCGGGTGTCTGTCTCTCCCACTTTAGTTGGAGCGGATTCGATGAAAAGGGTCCTTATGAAGGGTAAATAGAAGTTGAAAAATCACGTTGTGGCTTTCGCGTAGGTAAGAAAACGTTCTTGCTAGAATCCTATTGCAGCCACGTAAAACTTGCAACAACAATTAGAGGACGTCTAACTTGTTTTTGCAGCAAGTGTTTTGTGATGTGATATGGCCAAAGTTGTGATGAATGATGAATGATATATATGTGATGTATGAGATGTTCATGCTATTGTAATATGAATCACGACTTGCATGTCGATGAGTATGACAACCGGTAGGAGCCATAGGAGTTGTCTTTATTTTTTGCATGACCTGCGTGTCATTGATAAACGCCATGTAAATTACTTTACTTTATTGCTAAACGCGTTAGCCATTGTAGTAGAAGTAATAGTTGGCGAGAAACTTCATGGAGACACGATGATGGAGATCATGGTGTCATGCCGGTGACAAGATGATCATGGAGCCCCAAGATGGAGATCAAAGGAGCTATGTGATATTGGCCATATCATGTCACTATTATTATTTGATTGCATGTGATGTTCATCATGTTTTTTCATCTTGTTTACTTAGAACGACGGTAGTAAATAAGATGATCCCTCATAATAATCTCAAGAAAGTGTTCCCCCTAACCGTGCACCATTGCGACAGTTCGTTGTTTCGAAGCACCATGTGATGATCGGGTGTGATAGATTCTAACGTTCACATACAACGGGTGTAAGACAGATTTACACATGCAAACACTTAGGTTGACTTGACAAGCCTAGCATGTACAGACATGGCCTCGGAACACAGAAGACCGAAAGGTCGAGCATGAGTCGTATAGAAGATACGATCAACATGAAGATGTTCACCGATGTTGACTAGTCCATCTCACGTGATGATTGGACACGGCCTAGTTAACTCGGATCATGTTATACTTAGATGACTGGAGGGATGTCTATCTGAGTGGGAGTTCATTGTATAATTTGATTAGATGAACTTAATTATCATGAACTTAGTCTAAAATATTTACAATATGTCTTGTAGATCAAATGGCCAACGTAGTCCTCAACTTCAATGCGTTCCTAGAGAAAACCAAGCTGAAAGACGATGGCAGCAACTACACGGACTGGGTCCAGAACCTGAGGATCATCCTAATAGCTGCCAAGAAAGATTATGTCCTACAAGCACCGCTAGGTGACGCACCTGTTCTCCCTGCAGAACAAAACGTTATGAACGCTTGGCAGGCACGTACCGATGACTACTCCCTCGTTCAGTGCGGCATGCTTTACAGCTTAGAGTCGGGGCTCCAAAAACATTTTGAGAGACACAGAGCATATGAGATGTTCAAAGAGCTGAAAATGGTTTTCCAAGCTCATGCCCGGGTCGAGAGATATCAAGTCTCCGACAAGTTCTTCAGCTGTAAGATGGAGGAAAACAATTCTGTCAGTGAGCATATACTCACTATGTCTGGGTTGCATAACCACTTGACTCAGCTGGGAGTTAATCTCCCGGATGACGCGGTCATTGACAGAATCCTCCAGTCGCTTCCACCAAGCTACAAGAGCTTTGTGATGAACTTCAATATGCAGGGGATGGAAAAGACCATTCCTGAGGTATTTGCAATGCTGAAATCAGCAGAGGTAGAAGTCAAGAAGGAACATCAAGTGTTGATGGTCAATAAAACCACTAAGTTCAAGAAGGGCAAGGGTAAAAAGAACTTCAAGAAGGACGGCAAGGGAGTTGCCGCGCCTGGCAAGCAAGCTGCCGGGAAGAAGCCAAAGAATGGACCCAAGCCCGAGACTGAGCGCTTTTATTGCAAGGAAAGTGGTCACTGGAAGCGGAACTGCCCCAAATACTTAGCGGACAAGAAGGCCAGCAAAACAAAAGGTATATGTGATATACATGTAATTGATGTGTACCTTACCAGTACTCGTAGTAGCTCCTGGGTATTTGATACCGGTGCAGTTGCTCACATTTGTAACTCAAAGCAGGAGCTTCGGAATAAGCGGAGACTGGCGAAGGACGAGGTGACGATGCGCGTCGGGAATGGTTCCAAGGTCGATGTAACCGCCGTCGACACGCTGCCTCTTCATTTACCTACGAGATTAGTTTTGAACCTCAATAATTGTTATTTAGTGCCAAGTTTGAGCATGAACATTGTATCAGGATATCGTTTGATACGAGATGGCTACTCATTTAAATCCGAGAATAATGGTTGTTCTATTTATATGAGAGATATGTTTTATGGTCATGCTCCGTTGGTGAATGGTTTATTCTTAATGAATCTCGAGCATAATGCTACACAAATTCATAGTGTGAGTACCAAAATACGTAAGGTTGATAATGATAGACCCACATACTTGTGGCACTGCCGCCTTGGTCACATGGGTGTCAAACGCATGAAGAAGCTCCATGCAGATGGACTTTTAGAGTCTCTTGATTACGAATCATTTGACACGTGCGAACCATGCCTCATGGGTAAAATGACCAAGACTCCATTCTCAGGAACAATGGAGCGAGCAACCAACTTATTGGAAATCATACATACTGATGTGTGCGGTCCAATGAGTGTTGAGGCTCGCGGTGGCTATCATTATATTCTCACCCTCACTGATGACTTGAGTAGATATGGGTATATCTATTTGATGAAACACAAGTCTGAGACCTTTGAAAAGTTCAAGGAATTTCAGAGTGAGGTTGAAAATCAAAGTGACAGGAAAATCAAGTTCCTACGATCAGATCGTGGAGGAGAATACTTGAGTCACGAATTTGGCACACACTTAAGAAAATGTGGAATAGTTTCACAACTCACGCCACCTGGAACACCTCAGCGTAATGGTGTGTCCGAACGTCGTAATCGCACTCTATTAGATATGGTGCGATCTATGATGTCTCTTACCGATTTACCGCTATCTTTTTGGGGCTATGCTTTAGAGACTGCCGCATTCACTTTAAATAGGGCTCCGTCGAAATCTGTTGAGACGACACCGTATGAATTATGGTTTGGGAAGAAACCTAAGCTGTCGTTTCTAAAAGTTTGGGGATGCGATGCTTATTTCAAGAAACTTCAACCTGAAAAGCTCGAACCCAAGTCGGAAAAATGCGTCTTCATAGGATACCCTAAAGAAACTATTGGGTATACCTTCTACCTTAGATCCAAAGGCAAGATCTTTGTTGCAAAGAATGGATCCTTTCTAGAGAAGGAGTTTCTCTCGAAAGAAGTAAGTGGGAGGAAAGTAGAACTTGATGAAGTATTACCTCTTGAACCGGAAAATGGTGCAACTCAAGAAAATGTTCCTGAGGTGCCTGCACCGACTAGAGAGGAAGTTAATGATGATGATCATGAAACTTCAGATCAAGTTGCTACTGAACTTCGTAGGTCCATAAGGACACGCTCCGCACCAGAGTGGTACGGCAACCCTGTCTAGGAAATCATGTTGTTAGACAACGGTGAACCTTCGAACTATGAAAAAGCGATGGCGGGCCCGGATTCTGAGAAATGGCTGGAAGCCATGAAATCCGAGATTGGATCCATGTATGAAAACGAAGTATGGACTTTGACTGACTTGCCCGTTGAGCGGCGAGCCATAGAAAATAAATGGATCTTTAAGAAGAAGACAGACGCGGATGGTAATGTGACCATCTATAAAGCTCGGCTTGTCGCTAAGGGTTATCGACAAGTTCAAGGGGTTGACTACGATGAGACTTTCTCACCGGCAGCGAAGCTAAAGTCCGTCTGAATCATGTTAGCAATTGCCGCATTCTATGATTATGAGATATGGCAAATGGACGTCAAAACGGCATTCCTTAATGGTTTCCTTAAGGAAGAATTGTATATGTTGCAACCGGAAGGTTTTGTCGATCCTAAGAATGCTAACAAGGTCTGCAAGCTCCAACGCTCGATTTATGGGCTGGTGCAAGCATCTCGGAGTTGGAATATTCGCTTTGATGAGATGATCAAGGTGTTTGGGTTTACACAGACTTATGGAGAAGCCTGCGTTTACAAGAAAGTGAGTGGGAGCTCTGTAGCATTTCTCATATTATATGTAGATGACATACTTTTGATGGGAAATGATATAGAACTCTTGGATAACATTAAGGCCTACTTGAATAAGAGTTTTTCAATGAAGGACCTTGGAGAAGCTGCATATATATTAGGCATCAAGATCTATAGAGATAGATCAAGACGCCTCATAGGTCTTTCACAAAGCACATACCTTGATAAGATTTTGAAGAAGTTCAATATGGATCAGTCTAAGAAGGGGTTCTTGCCTGTGTTGCAAGGTGTGAAATTGAGCTCAGCTCAATGTCCAACCACGGCAGAAGATATAGAAGAGATGAACGTCATCCCCTATGTCTCAGCTATAGGTTCTATTATGTATGCCATGCTATGTACCAGACCTGATGTAAACCAAAGTAATCCCGGCAAGGAACATTGGACAGCGGTCAAGAATATCCTGAAGTACCTGAAAAGGACTAAGGAAATGTTTCTCTTTTATGGAGGTGATGAAGAGCTCTTCATAAAGGGTTACGTCGACACTAGCTTCGACACAGATCTGGATGACTCTAAGTCACAAACCGGATACGTGTATATTTTGAATGGTGGGGCAGTAAGCTGGTGCAGTTGCAAGCAGAGCATCGTGGCGGGATCTACATGTGAAGCGGAGTACATGGCAGCCTCGGAGGCAGCACATGAAGCAATTTGGGTGAAGGAGTTCATCACCGACCTAGGAGTCATACCCATTGCGTCGGGGCCGATCAAGCTCTTCTGTGACAACACTGGAGCTATTGCACTTGCCAAGGAGCCCAGGTTTCACAAGAAGACAAGGCACATCAAGCGTCGCTTCAACTCCATTCGTGAAAATGTTCAAGATGGAGACATAGATATTTGTAAAGTACATACGGACCTGAATGTAGCAGATCCGTTGACTAAACCTCTCCCTAGAGCAAAACATGATCAACACCAGAATTCCATGGGTGTCCGATTCATCACAATGTAACTAGATTATTGACTCTAGTGCAAGTGGGAGACTGTTGGAAATATGCCTAGAGGCAATAATAAAAGCATTATTGTTATATTTCCTTGTTCATGATAATTGTCTTTATTCATGCTATAATTGTGTTATCCGGAAATTGTAATACATGTGTGAATAATAGACACCAACATGTCCCTAGTAAGCCTCTAGTTGACTAGCTCGTTGATCAACCGATAGTCATGGTTTCCTGACTATGGACATTGGATGTCATTGATAACGAGATCACATCATTAGGAGAATGATGTGATGGACAAGACCCAATCCTAAACATAGCACAAGATCGTATAGTTCGTTTGCTAGAGTTTTTCCAATGTCAAGTATCCTTTCCTTAGACCATGAGATCGTGTAACTCCCGGATACCGTAGGAGTACTTTGGGTATACCAAACGTCACAACGTAACTGGGTGACTATAAAGGTATACTACGGGTATCTCCGAAAGTGTCAGTTGGGTTGACACGGATCAAGACTGGGATTTGTCACTCCGTATGACGGAGAGGTATCACTGGGCCCACTCGGTAATGCATCATCATTATGAGCTCAAAGTGACCAAGTGTCTGGTCATGGGATCATGCATTATGGTACGAGTAAAGTGACTTGCCGGTAACGAGATTGAACGAGGTATTAGGATACCGACGATCGAATCTCGGGCAAGTAGCATACCGATTGACGAAGGGAATTGTATACAGGGTTGCTGGAATCCTCGACATCATGGTTCATCCGATGAGATCATCGAGGAGCATGTGGGAGCCAACATGGGTATCCAGATCCCGCTGTTGGTTATTGACCGGAGAGCGATCTCGGTCATGTCTACATGTCTCCCGAACCCGTAGGGTCTACACACTTAAGGTTCGGTGACGCTAGGGTTGTAGGGATATGTATATGCAGTAACCCGAATGTTGGTCGGAGTCCCGATGAGATCCCGGACATCATGAGGAGTTCCGGAATGGTCCGGAGGTAAAGAATTATATATAGAAAGTGCTATTTCGGCTATCGGGACAAGTTTCGGGGTCACCGGTATTGTACCGGGACCACCGAAAGGGTCCCGGGGGTCCACCGGGTGGGGCCACCTATCCCGGAGGGCCCCATGGGCTGAAGTAGGAAGGGACCCAGCCCATAGTGGGCTTGGGCGCCACTTCCCCTAAGGCCCATGCGCCTGGGGTGGGGGAAACCCTAAGGGGGGCGCCCCCTTGCTTGGGGGGCAAGCCCCCCACCCCTTGGCCGCCGCCCCCCTAGGAGATTGCATCTCCTAGGGCCGGCGCCCCTCCTAGGCCCCCTATATATAGTGGGGGGAGGAAGGGCCATCACACCTATGCCCTGGCACCTCCCTCTCCCTCTCCAACACCTCCTCCTCCTCCATAGAGCTTGGCGAAGCCCTGCCGGAGTACTGCAGCTCCATCACCACCATGTCGTCGTGCTGCTGCTGGAGCCATCTTCCTCAACCTCTCCTTCCCCCTTGCTGGATCAAGAAGGAGGAGACGTTACGCTGACCGTACGTTTGTTGAACGCGGAGGTGCCGTCCGTTCGGCGCTAGGATCTCCGGTGATTTGGATCACGTCGAGTACGACTCCCTCATCCCCGTTCTTTGAACGCTTCCGCTCGCAATCTACAAGGTACGTAGATGCATCAAACCACTCGTTGCTAGATGAACTCATAGATGGATCTTGGTGAAACCGTAGAATTTTTTTGTTTTCTGCAACGTTCCCCAACAGATAATTGTGACAAAACCCGATATCATCATAGATGTGGTGGGCTCCTACTTCTATGAAAAAAAATCATGACAGAAAATGTGCTTTTCATCCTGGGCGGGCCGGAGACGCAGCTACACGACATTCTTTGGGCCGTCCATGACAGAAAAAATCATGGTAGAAGCGAGGGCGAGGAAAATATCGGGGAGTTCCCGGTTACGGTGGGTGGTCGGGGCCGAGTGATGCACAGAGGTTTGCATGTTTCTCTCATACACATACGCGTGTGTGTGCGAGGTGTTGCACTCTAACTGAACCCGAGCAATTGCACTAGCTACCTTACTGAACCACGATCGATCCCTTGCTGTTAACTGAACCCGAGCGATTCCTTCGCTACTGCTGCTAGCTAAAGCCAATCAATCCTGCCTCTTGATGAACAATGAACGTTGTTAGGGGGGTTGGATGAACAGTTCCCAGTGGGGTGTGGATGAACAGGAACCCGTGGAAGTAGAGGCCGTTGCCGCTGGATGAACAGGACCCCGATCGAGCTAGTTGGGGGTGGATGAACAGGACCCGTGGAGGGTTGGATGAACAGGACCCCGTGGAGGGCTGGTTGAACAGTAGACGGTGGAGGGCTGGATGAACAGTAGCCCGTGGAGGGGTGGTTTAACAGGACCCCATGGTGAGGGTTAGTTGAGTAGTAGCTGGTGTAGGAGCGGTGGAGGCTGGATGAACAGGAGCCCGTGGATGAACAACCATAGGTGGAGGCTAGAGGATGTCGACCGTGGATGAACAGTAGCCCGTGGAGGCTGGAGGAGGTCGACGGTGGAGATGAACAGTAGCCCGTGGAGTCCCATTTTGCGGTACGCCACACCCCTCCCGATGAACAGGACCCCGTTTTCGACCGTAGCTCTCCAACACAAGTCTATTTCCTCAGTTTTGCGGTACGCCACACCCCTCCCAATCAATAGGACCCCGTTTCGACCGTAGGAGGTCCAGGAGAAGTCCGTTTCCTCCGTTTTGCGGTACACCAGACCCCTCCCGATGAACAGGATCCCGTATCGATCGTGGCCGGTAGAACACAAGGCCGTTTCCTCCGTTCTGCGGTACGCCAAGACTTGTTTTGATCGGCTATTCCGTCCAAGCCGGTTGGCTCCTGATGAACATGATGATGCAGTTTCTCCGTTCTGACCCAGCCATTTACACGAGCCCTGGCCGTACATATGCGCGAGTAGGCGTTCGAGACCCCACCCGTATGTACGTACGTGGCCGTATTTACTTTCTTGCACCCTGGTTGTACGTACATGTACATGCTACGTCCGAGCCTCTACTATGACAAGTGCCCTTCCTTACTCGGCCATGGTTCATCGTTGCAGCCTGTAGTCAGACCAATGAACCAGTATGTATGTACACGTTCGCGACCAAAATGACAAAGCTATGTACGCTTCGACCAGGTGGGTCCCGACTGTCAGGGAGGATAAAGAGGCACTTCCTTGCGTGTGAAGATGTAGCTGGTGAGTCCTAGCAGTCAGGGGGCGAATCATTTTTTTGCCCATAATATGGATGCACTTCCTTGTTTGCGAAGATGTAGCTGTTCGGTCCCAGCTGTCAGGGGGGAAACGTTTTTTTCACAAAATACGGTGGCCCATCCGGTGGGTCCCTGCTGTCAGGTGGAGGAATCATTATTTTCTGCGTAATAAGGAGGCACTTCCTTGCTGCGGCCGTGGACCCAGCTATCAGCCTCTCCACATATAGTACTCTTCCGATGGAAGTCGTTCGTTGACCACATTGACCACGCCTCGCCGTGTAACACCCCGGATATAACTTTCCCAATATGTAATCCAACTCTTGCCATTTCCGGCTTTAAGTTAATTTATTTTCTCCGGTTCGGGTCTTTGTCTCCGTGTGTTGTTATCATTGTCATGCATCTCATATCATGTCATCTTGTGCATTGCATTTGCATACGTGTTCGTCTCATGCATCTGAGCATTTCCCCGTTGTCCATTTTGCAT
Organism: Triticum monococcum; assembly: GCA_034509565.1. Taxonomy (NCBI): domain Eukaryota; kingdom Viridiplantae; phylum Streptophyta; class Magnoliopsida; order Poales; family Poaceae; genus Triticum; species Triticum monococcum. The sequence continues at coordinate 114,371,039 of CM067843.1, forward strand.
TCCGGCGCTTCGTGCTCCTCCGGTGGTCAATTCTACCTTTGTTTCGTGTGTGGGGATTAAACATTTCCGGATTGGACCAAGACTTGCCAAGCGGCCTTGGTTTACTACCGGTAGACCGCCTGTCAAGTTTCGTACCATTTGGACTTCGTTTGATACTCCAACAGTTAACTAAGGGACAGAAAAGGCCTCGTGTGTGTTGCAGCCCAACACCCCTCCAATTTGGCCCAACACCCACCTAACTCTGCTCCATCATCTAGAGCGTTCGATCACGATCGCGTGGCCGAAAACCGCACCTCATTTGGACTCTCCTAGCTCTTCCTATGCCTATTTATAGCCCCCTCCTTCAAATTCGCGGTTCCACTCTCCCCCCTAACCCTAGATCCATCCACCGCCACCGCCGGACATGTCCGGAGTGGACCAGACATTGTCCGCCCCGCCGCCAGCCACCCACGCACCGCCATGTGGCGGCGCATGCCCACTTCATCGCCCCCTCCGCCGCCGGCCCGCCAGGCCCGCGCGGGGCCCTCCCCGGCCCGCGCGCCCACCGCCGCCTGCCTTCCCGCGCCCAGCCGCGCGCACCGCCACCCGAAGCCATCGCCTCTGCCGCCGCCATCGACGCCGGCAGCCGCCTCGCGCCGCGCCCGCTCTCCCGCGCCGCCCGAGGCGCCGCCAACCACCGCCGCCATCTCCGTCGCCAGATCCGGCCGGGAGTGGCCGGATCTCCCTCTTCCTCGCCTCCTGCCGCTCCCTCGAGCTCGCCGGTGAACAGTACCTCACCGGAGCTCCTCGAATTGCGTGCCCCGATCCAGATCTGGGACGAACCCTAGGTCAAATTTCGTCTAAGTCCCTGATATTTCCGTTCCAAATGCCCATATTCATCATGCTATATCTCCGCATCCATAGCTTCGATTCATGCATATAGCATATCAAAATGTTCGTCTCAGAGAGTACATCATTTTATTCCATTGCATCATTTTCATTTGAGCTCATCTTGTTGCCCGAAATGCTGTTAGAAGAGGGCTACTTGAGTTAATTGTCAGATCTGCTACTTCATCTTAGACATTTGCCATTTTTGCCATGATTATTGTGTGCATGCTATGACCTATTGCTCTACATATGTTTTGTTAAGGGTTTTGTCATCTTTCGAGAGGTGCAACCCATCTATTTTTGTGATGTGTGTGGTGCCTAGTGCAGGCTTGAAAAGTGAGGCACCCGGTAATTCTGTTTTCAGAGACTTAGTAGTTTCACTAAGTCCTGGGATTGTTTATCTCATGATGCCACATGTTCAGGTTGTTTCCTAGTGATCCATGCCTCTTTTGAGGATGTTTAGTAAAGGAGTTTTGTTAATATTGTAGTGCTCTATCCATCCATGTCTTTGTTTGCATATATGGAGCACCCTAGCTTGAGCCAATCGAGCTCTACTTTTGCTTCATTGTGAATCTGGGCAGATCGTCAACTTGTTTGCAATTTTGCCGATGTTATTGTATTTGATCTGTGCATGCTATGCCATTGTTCTTGCCATGTATAGCTTGAATTTTGTGCATTATTAATGGATGTATGCTTGTCTTGCCATGACTTGCTCCGTAGTGAGTGCATCGAGCTCGTAAACATGCCTACTCGAGTTATGTTTCAGCATGTCCCAGTTTTCACTAAGTCTGAAAACTGATTATGTTCTTGGTATGTTCGTGTGCTTGCAAATGTATTTTGTGATCCCTTTTGGCTCAAGGTCACTAAGGGACATTTGTTAAGCTCTTTGAGTAGCTCCATGCCATGTTCTTCTTTGTCATGTTCAGGTCCTGTAGCATGTTGTTTTGTTGCTCCGAAGAGGGCTATATGATCTGAATTCTAGACAAGTGTTTATTTCACTAAGTCTGAAATCTATTTACCATTTGCGTTTTTGCCATGCTTGTTTGAACCTCCTAATGGATGTATTGGCCGTCGTTCAGTGCTAGACTTTTGTTAAGCATCTTGAATGCTTCCCTGCCATGTATTTTCATGCCATGTTTGGGTGCTGTAGCATGTTCATCTCATTGCATTTAGTTGGCTATTTGCTGTAAATCGCAGACCGGTGTCATATTTGAATCGCTTGCCATTTCCAAACCGTAACTCCGATTCCGGTGATCTTTATATCGTTTTCAAGCGATTTCATCTCATATTTCCAGTGGCACACTTGGTTTTCCATGTTGACGCCAGGTTCATGCATTTCCTGTCATATCATGCATATGCATCCCGCATCGCATCCCGCATTGCATATCATCTTTGCATCATATTGCTTGATCCTTGCACGTGGTTGATTTTGTTCTTGTTGCTTGTTTGTCTTGTTTGGGTAGAGCCGGGAGACGAGTTCGCTAACAAGGAGCCCGTTGAGTTTGCTTTCGAGGATCCAGTCAACTCTGACAACTTTGCAGGCAAGATGATCATACCCTCGAAATCACTACTATCTTTGCTATGCTAGTTTGCTCGCTCTTTTGCTATGCCAATTCTACGATGCCTACCACTTGCTTTCAAGCCTCCCAAATTGCCATGTTCAGCCTCCAACCCACCATTGTCCTAGAAAACTGTTGATTGGCTATGTTGCCGCTTTGCTCAGCCCCTCTTATAGCGTTGCTAGTTGAAGGTGAAGATTGGAGACCGTTCCTTGTTGGAACATTTATTTACTTGTTGGGATATCATTATATTGCCATGTTATCTTAATGCATCTATATACTTGGTAAAGGGTGGAAGTCTCGGCCTCTCGCCTAGTGTTTTGTTCCACTCTTGCCGCCCTAGTTTCCGTCATATCGGTGTTATGTTCCCGAATTTTGCGTTCCTTACGCGGTTGGGTTATAATGGGAACCCCTTGATGTTTCGCCTTGAGTAAAGCTTTTCCAACAATGCCCAACCTTGGTTTTACCATTTGCCACCTAGCCTCTTTTTCCCTTGGGTTTCCGGAGCCCGAGGGTCATCTTATTTTAAACCCCCCCGGGCCAGTGCTCCTCTGAGTGTTGGTCCACCTGTCAGCTGCCGGTGGCCACCAGGGGCAACTCTGGGCTGGCCTACCCGTACCTAAGACAATCTGAGTGTTCCCTGAGAAAGAGATATGTGCAGCTCCTATCGGGATTTGTCGGCACATTCGGGTGGTGTTGCTGGTCTTGTTTTAACCTGTCGAAATGTCTTGTTGTACCAGGATACCGAGTCTGATCGGAATGTCTCGGGTGGAGGTCTATTCCTTCGTTGACCGTGAGAGCTTGTCATGGGCTAAGTTGGGACCCCCCTGTAGGGATTGAACTTTCGAAAGCCGTGCCCGCGATTATGGGCAGATGGGAATTTGTTAATGTCCAGTTGTAGATAACTTAAACCTTAACTTAATTATAATGAATCAACCGTGTGTGTTACCGTGATGGCCTCTTCTCGGCGGAGTCCGGGAAGTGGACACGGTGTTGGAGTAATGTTTGCACAGGTTGCTCTCTAGTTTCTTGCTCGCGCTTTGCCTCCTCTTCTCGCTCTCATTTGCGAATAAGTTAGCCACCATATATGCTAGTCGCTTGCTGCAGCTCCACATATATTTACCTTACCCTACCTATTTAGCTTAAATAGTCTTGATCGCGAGGGTGCGAGATTGCTGAGTCCCTGTGGCTCACAGATTACTATTACACCAGATGCAGGGCCAGATGATACAACTCCAGATGGCGCACTTGAGATCAAGTGGGAGTACGACGAGGACTCTCAGCGTTACTATGTTTCTTTTCCTGATGATCAGTAGTGGTGCCCAGTTGGGGTGATCGGGACCATGTCGCTTGTTGGGTTATCTTTTATTTTGGCGTCGTAGTCGGGCCACGAGTGTTTGGATGATGTATCTTATTTATGTACTTGATTGACGTGGCGAGTGTAAGCCAACTATGTTATCCCTTTTATTTATCTATATTACATGGGATGTTTGTGATGATTGCCTGACTTGCGACATATGCCTTCAATGCGATTATGCCTCTAAGTCGTGCCTTGACACGTGGGAGATATAGTCGCATCGAGGGTGTTACAAGTTGGTAATCAGAGCTATCCCCGACCTTAGGAGCCCCCACTGATTGATCGTTTTTAGCGGCCGAGTTGTGTCTAGAAAAATGTTTTGAGTCATTTAGGAATTATATATCGGAGAGTTTAGGAATTCTTTTTACTTCCCAGTGTCCTCATCGCTCTGGTAAGGCATCCTGACGTAGAGTTTTGATTCTTCTCTTCTCAAATTTCAATAAAATTTTTTAGGATCACACGGGTATCTTGGAATCATTTCGATGGTTTTATGATGAGAACATTGTCTTGGTGCCTCCTGTCAGGGGTTTAGTGGAAGTGTCCCGGGGAGTTGAGCTCTGAGGTGTTGTCATAATAATTTTATCGTTGCAGTTATGGAATACTTGAGTTTAGTACGCCGACATCGAAAATCTCTTTTATCCAGTTCGTTGGTGAGATAACCTCGACGCCACCCAGTACTGGGGCGGGAGTTCGGGAGTATCGCCATAACTTGTATAACGGATGCTTTTCGAAGGTTGAGGTAGATGGTTTCTGAAGTTTTCTCGGTTATGTGTTGAAGGATGGATATAGCTGGATGTAGGATTTGCTAGTTTGGGTGAGATATTATGCTTCCCCTGTATCCCCAACACCTGATTGCATAACCGGAAAGGTTCGGGAGTTTCATAGGTGGGAATTCTTGTAGCTCTAGTTCTTCTTCCACGGATATTGGTTTGAGATTGGGATTTCTTACCGATTATTCGTTCTTGTTCCGTACCTTGTTGATTTACTTTTTCTACCTAATTCTACGTGGCTTCTCAATTTATGGATATGTGACCATTTCAAGAGGAATGCATTCGCTCATTTGGTTCGGATGTGAAGACTTTATGTTGCAATTTTCATTCCGTTGGATTCAGCTTCATTTATCTGTCAATGTGCTAATGGATGTCAACCTCTTCAGGATGGCTCCTCCAACGCGCACCACTCCGAATCCTGATCCGCCACCACCTCCACCTCCTCCGGAGGCATGGCAAGCTGTGATGGCCGCAACCAATGCAAACACACAGTTGATCATGCAAATCCTTCAAGAGCACAATCAAGGCAATCAAGGGAATCAAGGCAACAATCAGAACCACTTTGCTACACTGAACTAGTTCCTTGCTAATGGGCCAAAGACGTTCAACAATTGTGTTGAGGCAACCGATGCTGACGATTGGCTTGTGGATCTGTGTAAGCATTTTGAGTGCAGCAACGTCAGGCCTGAAGATTTCGTCAAGTTCGCTTCCTTCCAACTCAAAGATCAAGCTGCAGAATGGTTCCAGCAGTACAAGGATTCCAGAGGTGGACGTTTGATCACTTGGGATGAATTTCGTCAAGATTTCTGAGCTCAACACATCCCTCAGAGTGTGACTGAAAGTAAGCGTGAGGAATTCCGCAACTTGAAGCAAGGCTCTTTGTCTGTCTATGACTACAACAAGTTGTTCCAGAAGCTCGCCCGCTTTGCCAAGCAGGATGTACCTGATGAGAAGAGCATGATATACCAGTTCAGGGGTGGTCTCAGAGAAGAAATTCAGCTCGCTCTTGTTCTCTTTGAGCCCTTGAGGTACGATGAGTTCTACAACATGGCACTGAAGCAAGAAGCCGCTCAGTTGAGGTGTGATGCTTCCAAGAAGAGAGTCAGAGATGCTACTCCTTCTTCCTCTACTCAAGTGGCCAAGCAGCAGAAGTTTTGGCTTCCTCCTCCTCCGTTCCGTCAGCCGTATCAGCAGAAGAGCAAAGGTGGCAGTGGTTCTTCCCACCCACCCAACCCTGGCTTTCAGAATAAGACTTTGTCGCAAGCTCCAAGATCGAGTGCTCCGTACCACCGTCCTCTTTCAGAGGTCACGTGCAACAAGAGCCAACAGAAGGGTCACTATGCCAACAAGTGTTTCAACCAGAGGCGTCTTCCTCCTCCTCCTCCTGTCAGATCGGCAAGTACAACAGTGGTCAAGCATAACCCCAAGCACGCCAAGGTCAATTTGATGAATGCAGCTCAGGTAGAGGATTCGTCAGATGTCATTATGGGTAACCTTCCTGTTAATGATATTCCTGCTAAAGTTCTTTTTGACACGGGTGCATCGCATTGTTTCATCTCGAGGCCATTTTCATCTAAGCATGGTTTGGCTTTGCAAATTTTGCCTAGTCCATTAGCAGTTGTCTCTCCCGGTAGGAGCATGCAGGCTAACTCCATTGCTCTGGAAGTTACTATCACCTTGGGGGACTACAAGTTTCTGGCTTCTCCATCGGTTCTTGGTGACTCGGATATTGATCTTATTCTCGGAATGGATTGGCTTTCTAAGCACAAGGCGCATCTTGATTGTGCAGCCAGGCAGATTCAATTGACTCATTCGTCTGAGGATGTAATTGTCTTTGCCGCTTGTGATGATACAATCCGGTTGTTTTCTCTCAATGAGAAGGGTGAACTGGATGCTATCTCGCAGATCCCAGTTGTTTGCGAATATCAAGACGTCTTTCTAGAAGAGCTTCCAGGAATGCCTCCGCACCGGCCAGTTGAATTCATTATTGATCTTGAGCCTGGTACGGAACCTGTGTGCAAGCGTCCTTACAAGCTCGGACCTGAAGAGTTGAAGGAGCTCAAGAAACGACTCGATATTCAAGAAAGAATGGGTCTCATCCGGCCTAGTTCTTCTCCGTGGGGTTGTGGTGTTCTTTTTGTGAAGAAGAAGGATGGAACGGACCGACTTTGTGTTGATTACCGTCCATTGAACAAGAAGACCATCAAGAACAAATACCCACTTCCCAACATCAACGAGCTGTTCGAACAACTCAAAGGTGCCCAAGTATTCTCCAAGCTGGATCTCCGTATGGGTTATCATCAGATTCGAATCCGTGAGCAAGATATTCCCAAGACGGCTTTCAGGACAAGCTATGGGTCATATGAATACACTGTCATGTGTTTTGACCTCGTCAATGCTCCTCCGACATTCTCTCACATGATGAACTTCATCTTCAACGCCTACACCAATGACTTCGTGTTGGTCAATCTCGACGACATTTTGGTTTTCTCGAAGAACAAGGAAGATCATGCCAAGCACTTGCGTTTGGTTCTTGATAAGCTGAGGGAACACCAGTTCGACGCCAAGTTCTCCAAGTGTGAATTTTGGCTCGATGAGGTTCTTTAACTTGGTCATATCATCTCTGCCGAGGGCATTGCCATGAATCCTGAGAAGGTGTCTGCAATTGTGAATTGGGAACCTCCTCAGAATGTGAAGCAACTCTGTAGCTTCCTCGGTCTCGCGAGCTACTGTCGAAGATTCGTTGAAAACTTTTCTAAGATCGCGAAGCCTCTCTCTAATCTCCTCCAGAAGCACGTCAAGTACGTTTGGACTCCGGAGTGTGACATTGCTTTCAACACTTTGAAAGAGTAATTGATCACTCCTCCAGTTCTGACTCCGCCTGATGAATCCAAGCCGTACGAGTTCTTTTGTGATGCCTCTCTCCAAGGTCTCGGTGCAGTATTGATGCAAGAGAATAAAGTTGTTGCTTATACCTCTTGCCAGTTGAAGCCTAATGAGAAGAACTACCGCACTCATGATCTCGAGTTGGCGGCAGTTGTGCATGCTCTTTTGACTTGGAGACATCTTCTATTGGGAAGAAAAGTGGACATTTTCACTGATTACAAGAGTCTCAAGTACATCTTCACTCAGCCTAATCTCAACCTGAGGCGAACTCGATGGGTCGAAATGATTCAAGAGTATAATCCGAGTATCGAGTATACTCCAGGCAAGGCCAATGTGATTGCTGACGCATTGAGCAGAAAGGCCTATTGCAACAGTCTGATTCTCAAGCCTTATCAACCCGAGCTTTGTGAAGCTTTCCGCAAACTTAATCTGCAAGTTGTTCCTCAAGGTTTCCTCGCCAACCTTCAAGTCTCTCCTACCTTGGAAGACCAGATTCGCCAAGCCCAACTTCTTGATGCTATGGTGGAAAAGGTGAAGATTGGGATTGCCAAGAGCCAACACAATTACAAGTGCTACCGTCTTGATGACAAGGACACTCTCTTCTTCGAGGATCGAATTGTTGTACCAAAAGGTGAACTTCGTAAAGTGATCATGAACGAGGCTCACAATTCTCTCCTCTCCATCCACCCTGGGAGCACGAAGATGTATCAGGACCTTAAGCAGGCTTATTGGTGGACTCGAATGAAGCGAGAGATTGCTCAATTCGTGAATGAATGTGATGTCTGCAGAAGAGTGAAGGCAGAACACCAAAGGCCAGCTGGTCTCTTCCAACCTCTTGCCATTCCAGAATGGAAGTTTGACCACATTGAGATGGACTTCATGACTGGGTTTCCAAAGTCCAAGCGTGGCAATGATGCTATATTCGTTGTCATTGACAAACTCACTAAAGTGGCTCACTTTCTGCCTATCAAAGAGTCAATCACTGCAGCGCAATTGGCGGAACTCTACACCTCTCGAATTTTCTCTCTGCACGGTATCCCTCAAGTGATCTCTTCAGACCGTGGCAGCATCTTTACCTCCAAGTTTTGGGATTCTTTTCAGAAGGCCATGGGCACCAACATCCGCTTCAGCACAGCTTTCCATCCTCAAACAAGCGGTCAAGTTGAGCGTGTCAACCAGATTCTTGAAGATATGCTCAGGGCTTGTGTGATCTCCTTCGGCATGAAGTGGGAGGATTGTCTTCCTTATGCTGAATTCTCCTACAACAACAGTTTTCAAGCAAGTTCGGGCAAGGCCCCATTTGAAATTCTGTATGGCAGGAAGTGTCGTACCCCTCTCAACTGGTCTGAAACCGGTGAACGTCAGCTGCTGGGTATTGACTTAATCACAGAGGCAGAAGAAATGTGCAAAGTCATTCGTGATAACCTCAAAGCAGCCCAATCACGCCAGAAGAGCTACTATGATAGTAAGCACCGTGATTTGGCTTTCGAGATCGGAGATCATGTTTACCTCCGCGTCTCTCCTATGAAAGGGACTCGTCGCTTTGGTATCAAAGGGAAGCTTGCCCCTAGATACGTGGGACCTTTCAAGATTGTCAGCAAGAGAGGCGACCTCGCCTATCAACTCGAGCTTCCTTCAAACTTTGCAAATGTTCGTGATGTGTTCCATGTCTCTCAGCTCCGAAAGTGCTTCAAGACGCCTGACCGCACCGTCAACTTCGAGGACATTGAGCTCCAAGAAGATCTCTCCTATCATGAGCACCCCGTTGCTATCCTTGAAGAGACTGAACGCAAGACTCGCAACAAGTCGATCAAGTTCCTCAAAGTCAAGTGGTCACACCATTCCGATCGTGAAGCTACCTGGGAACGCGAGGATCACCTCCGTTCTAAGTACCCGGGGTTCTTTCAGTCCTAGATCTCGGGATGAGATCTTTTCATAGTGGTGGAGTGTTGTAACACCCCGGATATAACTTTCCCAATATGTAATCCAACTCTTGTCGTTTCCGGCTTTAAGTTAATTTATTTTCTCGGGTTTGGGTCTTTGTCTTCGTGTGTTGTTATCATTGTCATGCATCTCATATCATGTCATCTTGTGCATTGCATTTTCATACGTGTTTGTCTCATGCATCTGAGCGTTTTCCCCATTGTCCGTTTTGCATTCCGGCGCTTCGTTCTCCTTCGGTGGTCAATTCTACCTTTGTTTCATGTGCGGCGATTAAACACTTCCGGATTGGACCGAGACTTGCCAAGCGGCCTTGGTTTCCTACCGGTAGACCGCTTGTCAAGTTTCGTACCATTTGGACTTCGTTTGATACTCCAACGGTTAACCGAGGGACCGAAAAGGCCTCGTGTGTGTTGCAGCCCAACACCCCTCCAATTTGGCCCACAACCCACCAAACTCTGCTCCATCATCTAGAGCGTTCGATCACAATTGCGTGGCCGAAAACCGCACCTCATTTGGACTCTCCTAGGTCTTCCTATGCCTATTTATAGCCCCCCTCCTTCAAATTCGCGGTTCCACTCTCCCCCCTAACCCTAGATCCATCCACCGCCGCCGACGGACGTGTCCGGAGCGGACCGGACATTGTCCGCCCCGCCGCCAGCCACCCACGCACCGCCACGTGGTGCCGCGTGCCCACTTCGCCGCCCCCTCCGCCGCCGGCCCGCCAGGCCCGCGCGCCCGCGCCCACCGCCGCCTGCCTTCCCGCGCCCGGCCGCGCGCACCGCCACCCGAGGCCATCGCCTCCGCCGCCACCATCGACGCCGGCAGCCGCCTTGCGCCACGCCCCGCGCGCTCCCCATCGCCGGCGCCCGCTCTCCCGCGCCGCCCGAGGCCCCGCCGACTGCCGCCGCCATCTCCGCCGCCAGATCCGGCCGGGAGTGGCCGGATCTCCCTCTTCCTCGCCTCCCGCCGCTCCCTCGAGCTCGCCGGTGAACAGTACCTCGCCGGAGCTCCTCGGATTGCATGCCCCGATCCAGATCTGGGACGAACCCTAGGTCAAATTTCGTCTAAGTCCCTGATATTTCCGTTCCAAGTGCCCATATTCATCATGCTATATCTCCGCATCCGTAGCTTCGATTCATGCATATAGCATATCAAAATGTTCGCTCAGAGAGTACATCATTTCATTCCATTGCATCATTTTCATTTGAGCTCATCTTGTTTCCCGAAATGCTGTTAGAAGAGGGCTACTTCAGTTAATTGTCAGATCTGCTACTTCATCTTAGACATTTGCCATTTTTGCCATGATTATTGTGTGCATGCTATGAACTGATGCTCTACATATGTTTTGTTAAGGGTTTTGTCATCTTTCCAGAGGTGCAACTCATGTATTTTTGTGATGTGTGTGGTGCCTAGTGCAAGCTTGCAAAGTGAGGCACCCGGTAATTCTGTTTTCAGAGACTTAGTAGTTTCACTAAGTCCTGGGATTGTTCATCTCATTATGCCATATGTTCAGGTTGTTTCCTATTGATCCGTGCCTCTTTTGAGGATGATCAGTAAAGGAGTTTTGTTAATATTGTAGTGCTCTATCCATCCATGTATTTGTTTGCATATATGGAGCACCCTAGCTTGAGCCAATCGAGCTCTACTTTTGCTTCGTTGTGAATCTGGGCAGATTGTCAACTTGTTTGCGATTTTGCCGATGTTATTGTAGTTGATCCGTGCATGCTATGCCATTGTTCTTGCCATGTATAGCTTGCATTTTGTGCCTTCTTAATGGATGTATGCTTGTCTTGCCATGACTTGCTCCGTAGTGAGTGCATCGAGCTCGTAAACATGCCTACTTGAGTTATGTTTCAGCATGTCCCAGTTCTCACTAAGTCTGAAAACTGATTATGTTTTTGCTATGTTCGTGTGCTTGCAAATGTATTTTGTGATCCTTTTTGGCTCAAGGTCACTAAGGGACTTTTGTTAAGATCTTTGAGTAGCTCCATGCCATGTTCTTCTTTGTCATGTTCAGGTCCTGTAGCATATTGTTTTGTTGCTCCGAAGAGGGCTATATGATCTGAAATTCCAGACAAGTGTTAATTTCACTAAGTCTGAAATCTGTTTACCATTTGCGTTTTTGCCATGCTTGTTTGAACCTCCTAATGGATGAATTGGCCTTAGTTCAATGCCAGAATTTTGTTAAGCATCTTGAATGCTTCCCTACCATGTATTTTCATGCCATGTTTGGGTGCTGTAGCATGTTCATCTCATTGCATTTAGTTGTCTACTTGTTGTAAATCGCAGACCGGTGTCATATTTGAATCGCTTGCCATTTCCAAACCGTAACTCCGATTCCGGTGATCTTTATATCGTTTTCAAGCGATTTCATCTCATCTTTCCAGTGGCACACTTGGTTTTCCAAGTTGAGACCAGGTTCATGCATTTCCTGTCATATCGTGCATATGCATCCCGCATCGCATCCCGTATTGCATATAATCTTTGCATCATATTGCTTGATCCTTGCACGTGGTTGATTGTGTTCTTGTTGATTGTTTGTCTTGTTTGGGTAGAGCCGGGAGACAAGTTCGCTAACGAGGAGCCCATTGAGTTTGCTTTCGAGGATCCAGTCAACTCTGACAACTTTGCAGGCAAGATGATCATACCCTCGAAATCACTACTATCTTTGCTATGCTAGTTTGCTCACTCTTTTGCTATGCCAATGCTACGATGCCTACCACTTGCTTTCAAGCCTCCCAAATTGACATGTTCAGCCTCTAACCCACCATTGTCCTAGCAAACCGTTGATTGGCTATGTTACCGCTTTGCTAGTTGAAGGTGAAGATTGGAGACCGTTCCTTGTTGGAACATTTATTTACTTGTTGGGATACCATTATATTGCCATGTTATCTTAATGCATCTATATACTTGGTAAAGGGTGGAAGGCTCGGCCTCTCGCCTAGTGTTTTGTTCCACTCTTGCTGCCCTAGTTTCCGTCATATCGGTGTTATGTTCCCGAATTTTGCGTTCCTTACGCGGTTGGGTTATAATGGGAACCCCTTGATGTTTCGCCTTGAGTAAAGCTTTTCCAACAATGCCCAACCTTGGTTTTACCATTTTCCACCTAGCCTCTTTTTCCCTTGGGTTTCCGGAGCCCGAGGGTCATCTTATTTTAAACCCCCCCGGGCCAGTGCTCCTCTGAGTGTTGGTCCACCTGTCAGCTGCCGGTGGCCACCAGGGGCAACTCTGGGCTGGCCTACCCGTACCTAAGACAATCTGAGTGTTCCCTGAGAAAGAGATATGTGCAGCTCCTATCGGGATTTGTCGGCACATTCGGGTGGTGTTGCTGGTCCTGTTTTAACCTGTCGAAATGTCTTGTTGTACCGGGATACTGAGTATGATCGGAATGTCTCGGGTGGAGGTCTATTCCTTCGTTGACCGTGAGAGCTTGTCATGGGCTAAGTTGGGACCCCCTGTAGGGATTGAACTTTCGAAAGCCGTGCCCGCGATTATGGGCAGATGGGAATTTGTTAATGTCCAGTTGTAGATAACTTAAACCTTAACTTAATTAAAATGAATCAACCGTGTGTGTTACCGTGATGGCCTCTTCTGGGTGGAGTCCGGGAAGTGGGCACGGTGTTGGAGTAATGTTTGCACAGGTTGCTCTCTAGTTTCTCGCTCGCACTTTGCCTCCTCTTCTCGCTCTCTTTTGCGAATAAGTTAGCCACCATATATGCTAGTCGCTTGCTGCAGCTCCACATATATTTACCTTACCCTACCTATTTAGCTTAAATAGTCTTGATCGCGAGGGTGCGAGATTGCTGAGTCCCTGTGGCTCACAGATTACTATTACACCAGATGCAGGGCCAGATGATATAGCTCCAGATGGCGCACTTGAGCTCAAGTGGGAGTACGACGAGGACTCTCAGCATTACTATGTTTCTTTTCCTGATGATCAGTAGTGGTGCACAGTTGGGGTGATCGGGACCATGTCGCTTGCTGGGTTATCTTTTTATTTTGGCGCCGTAGTCGGGCCACGAGTGTTTGGATGATGTATGTTATTTATGTACTTGATTGACGTGGCGATTGTAAGCCAACTATGTTATCCCTTTTATTTATCTATATTACATGGGATGTTTGTGATGATTGCCTGACTTGCGACATATTCCTTCAATGCGATTATGCCTCTAAGTTGTGCCTCGACACGTGGGAGATATAGTCGCATCGAGGGTGTTACACGCCGAGAGGACCAAGGGGGTGGACGATGACCAGGCCTAGGAAGGGGACGACGAGGAGCCAGGGAAGACACGGCAGTGGATGCCCACACGGACAGGAGTACGAGGGTTCACTGGTTCGGCTTCGGTGTGAGGCTTCCGTCGCCGTAGAATAACAAGGGGTGTGGGTGAGTAGAGGGATGGCCTGGCCAGCGGTGGGAGTAGTAGGAGGCGGTGAGGCTTCGGCGGCAGCATAGCTGGCGACGGGAGGTAGGAGCAGGCGGCACGACCAGTGCTGGTTTGGGCGGCTGGAGCAAGAAGACCAGAGGTTGAAGAAGCACTACGATCGTTGGATGGACATCGTCTGGTCACTGGAGCTAGAATCGTTCATATTGACTAAGTTGACAAAGCCCTCTATTTGCGTCAACTTAGTAGGCCCACAAGTCAGCCTACCACTATGGTGGGTCCCAGCTAGCAGGGGGAGTATTCTTTTTTTGTGCGTAATAAGGAGGCACTTCCTTGCATGCGAAGATATAGCTGGTGGGTCCGAGCTGTCAGCGGGAGAAACATTTTTTTCACGAAATACAGAGGCCCTTCCGATGGGTCCTAGCTATCAGGTGGAGGAATCATTATTTTGCGCGTAATAAGGAGGTGGACCCAGCTGTCAGCCTCTCCACGTACAGTCCACTTCCGATGGATGTCATTTGTTGACCATGTTGACCACGCCACGCCGAGAGCACCAGGGCGGTGGACGACGGCGAGGCCTAGGAAGGGAACGACATGGAGCTGGGGAAGACTCGGCAGTGGTTGCCCACGCGGTGGAGAGTATGAGGGTTTACTGGTTCGGCTGCCATCGCCGGAAAATAACAGGAGGTGTGGGTTAGTAGAGGAATGGCCTGGCCAGCAATGGAGTAGGGTGGGACGATGCGGCCTATGCGACAGCACAGCCGGCCACGGGAGCCAGGAGCAGGTAGTCCCACCGGCGCTGGTTTGGGCAGTTGGAGCGAGAAGGTCAGATATTGAAGAAGCAACATGGCCGTTGGATTAACATCCAATAGTCACTTCTGCTAGAATCGTTTGTGGACTGAGTTGACAAAGCCTTTCGTACACGTCAACCTAGTAGACCCACAAGTCAGCCTCCAAATCTGTCCCATACTGAATACAACCCGAAATTTCTAGCCATATTCAAATTAATTTAAAAACTAAACATACCTTAATTTAAATCCAATGAAATTTTACCAGCACAGAAACAATGAAATTTAAAATATCAAAATCCGAAAGAAAAAAGTATTTTGGAACTAATTGCTTGTTTGCCGTATTTTTTCATTTTACAGCCCATTTATTATTACTTATAGCCCATTTTCTGTGCAAGCCCGAATGCATCCCTCCTCGTCTTGAAAGATTTCCGGCCCAGTAGGGCGTAGAAAAGCAAGTAGGCCTACGTTGATTATTCTGCAAAAAAAAACAAAATAGTTGGGCTAGCCATTTTCAGAAAGGAAAAAACAAACTGGGCTGGTCATGTGGTAAACATATGAAATAAAAGCCTGGGCTAGACGGGCCATAGCTCCCGCACAACCCAGTTGATACCCTTCTCCGTCCTGAAAAAACAAAATTATGATGCGCGCTGCTGGGTCCCTACTGTCATCCTCACCATGTACAATCATCTCCTTATTCCTCTCGGTTGTTTACCATGTTGACAACACCGGAGGGTGGCGCCGCGGCGGGCGAACCAAGGCGGAGGACAATGGTGAGGCCTCGGACGGGAACAAAAAGGAGTCGGGGAAGATGCGCAGAGTTTTAGGGTGCGATGTGGCCACGATGCGTGCGCAGCAGCACAACCGGCTGTCGGAGGCGGGAGCAGACGGTCCCGTCGGCGCTGGTTTGGCTTTGGTGGCTGGAGGAAGAAGAGACTAAAGAACCATGGCAGACGTTGAATGTCAATCCAACGGTCAAGGTTGGCACAATCGTTTGTTGACTAAGACGGCACCTAGTAGCATACTTTTTTATATATAGGAAGAAAAGAAAAACTGGGCTCGTTCACCTGATAACATTCTCAAAACTGCGGGCGATCGATCTTCCGTCGCAACTAAAACTATGAGGAAAATGCGTTTGTCTGCCGTCCTCCTCCGAGGGAACGTTCACGAGATAAGTGACTAGCACCCTTGGTTTTCAACCGAGAGGTCTTGGGTTCGAGTCCTAGGAACTCTCAATTTTGTCCTCCTTCCTTCCTCGCAAAAAAGAAATAAAATCAAAGTCTTGAGAAGGCGTACAGAACAAGCTAGTGTACAAGTAAAGAGACGTTGCTGAGTTTTAGAAAAAGAGAGACGTGCTCCTGTAGATGGTTCGAATCCAAACCTAGACTATGACTATATATGGTGCGATGCTACTCTGCAAGTAATTAAACTGACATATCATACATTCGCTTCTCCTCTTTTCTACTTAGCCTTCCTAGCATCAAAAGCTTTGCCTGCAGCAACCATGTCCGCTGGCTACTCGTCCACCAGCTCTTCAGCAGGCAACAACCAAATATGCGCCAAGTCACCACCCGTACCATCGCCTGTGGGTCTCATCACACCCCCGCCGGCACATGCACCACAGCCGGTTGCTCATCGCAACCCGCTGCCGTTGGTGTGGTGCCACTGCTACAAATCACGCAGAGTCATCCGTCACGTCTCAACCACAATCCTCAACCCTGGCCGAGTCTTCTACAAATGCCCGAATCATGGGGTAATAATATGTTTAAGTGTTGTTCTGCTGCTTTCAGTTGCTAATTTTTTAATAGTTTGGTTGATGATCTTCCAATTTTATTCTTGCAGAAAAGGGAAGATTCATGTGATTTGTATTTCTGGGAAGTTGGTGATGTGGGGGAATGCATCTACGCTAATTATTTGGTTAGCCGAGGAATCCCAATACCAGTAGGTTGGGGTGGTGGACAAGTAACTGAAGGAACGACAGAAGAGGAAGATGCAGAGCAGAAGGTTAAAGATACAGTTCCTATGATAATGGCCAAGCAACAGTTGTTGAACGACCTTGAAAACAATGAGGAGATGAAAGAGCTTGTGAAGATATTGGGCAAAATTGATGTGCTCTGTAGGATGATTGTCTCTTTATTTGCAGTGTATGTAGCACTCTTGATGTATTCAGTGGCTATGACATGAGCAATTTTCTAAAACTAGTAATGAATGAAACCTGTGTAGCAGGCTGGGCGCAGTGTTGTGAATATCTAATGATTTCTATTAACGGAAATCGGGGGTATCCCCTTTTGCTCATAAATAAATAGCAGAGGCCCTTTTGGTAATAAATAAATAAATTAGCAGAGGCCCTGTCGGGTCAGCTTTGTTCCCATTCGAAGACGTCGAGCAAATTGCAGTCCAACAACAAACTATGTCATCAAATTCAAGTTTCACAGCCAAATATGAGTACAACTAATCAAAAATGTCATCATGTTTAAGTCATCATACAATCACCAAACACAAATCAACAAACATAACAAGTGATGTTCTCACAACAAAATATTAAACAACATGTTCATCAGGTTTCAGTTGTCATAGCAAACACAATTTCACATAGTAGATAAAAAACGTCTTTTGATAGGCAAATACGAAAAAGCAATCTAATCATCATCCGCAGCAACAGCGTGAACATCTTCACCATGCGTATCAGTCTGAATCGTAATTCCCCATAGTGTGATCTTCTTCTTGATCCTCAATGTCCTTGAACGTCAGCTTCTTGTTGATCAACTCTTGTATGTCCACAGCATGACAGGCAATATTTTCGCCAGTGTCATTGATGTGATGGTTCTCAAAGATATTAGGAACATTTGTGGGATCTTGTACATCAGGAGCAGTGTAAGCATCATCTTGTTGTGCAAGTTCATTAAACAAATTCCTTTGCTCAAACCTTTGCAATACTATCCTGTCATCGCTACGTGCAAATGTGTCTTCCAAGAAAAATATTTGTGTTGCTTGATTTGCCAAAATAAAAGGCTCGTTGGTCTGGTACGCCGCCTTCACATTGATGGATTTGAAATAATCATCAGCTCTGGGTTTTGCGATGCTGGCAAACAGGTTATACCAACGACAACACAATCGAACCACACACTGATGATCCTCAAAACTGGAGATATACTCCAACTAAACAATGTATGTTATGTTAGCATACATTTCAGTTATCTCTCTGCCATACGTATCCGTGCTCATGATGGCACTGTTTTGTGTCTTCCCCTCCCGCATCTTCTTAACCTATGGTTAGAAAATAGACAAGCTGATCATCTTATGTACTCAATATATTAAAAGAACTGACAGTGCAATTCAAAAGCTTACATGGATCTTGAACCATTTCACAAATCCTACCATAACTCGTTTGTCAATGTTTCTTGGATTTTGCGGCAGTAACTCCTTTTTGTAGATGCTGCACAACATAGTGATCGCGTCAAACATCTAAATATATAAGAATGTGCTGCAAGTTTAGTAGATTAGTATAAGCTGCAGTACTTAGCACTTACTTGGTATAAGGTAGTATCTCAGGATAGTTATTCAACACATACCAAACCATTTTGTCCAAATCTTTAGGTTTGTCCTCTTGTCGACTCTTCCCCATAACTCGAACAGAATAATCGAAGACATTGAGCCCGGGATTGTCTTCACCCACCTCTTTGCTAAGCTAATCAGCTGTTTCAATGTATTTTGAGCAGAATGTCAATACTTCTGTAGCAATGTTGGCCTCTTCAATGGAACCCTCGGGTCTAGCTTTGTTCCTAACATAGCCCTTGAAAGTGGCTAGCCACCTTTCAATAGGGTACATCCAGCCATACGGTACCGGACCTCTAAGTAGTGCCTCATTAGGTAGGTGAACAACCAAATGCATCATCACATCAATGAAGGCTGGAGGATATATCTTCTCAAGGTCGCATAGGATAGTTGGTATCTTGTCTCTAAGACGCTCCAAAGCATCTATCCTGATATTTCTACTGTAGAGTTCCCTGAAGAATTGTCTCAACTTTGCAACTGCTCTGTATAAGTTAGGGTGGCCCAATCCTCTAAGGATAACAAGTAAAACCCTTTGAATAGGATGTGGCATTCATGAGCTTTCAACCCTTTACCTTTTTTCCATCTGCACTGACTCTCCTTTCATGGTTAGAAGCAAATCCATGTGGGAATCTCACATGTGACAGGACCTCGCAAAATTCTTTTATTTTTACCTTGTCCAAGACGTACACAGCTGGTGCCATATCCCGTGGTTTACCTTCATCTTCCACCTGCAAATCCTTTCTGATACCCAGGTGTGTCAAATCAGTCCTAGATTTTAAGGTATCTTTGATCTTGCCTTCAATATTAAGATGTGTGCTGATAATCCTGTGACATATATTTTTCTCGATATGCATCACATCAAGATTATGCCGCAGATCCAAATCTTTCCAGTACTCCAAGTCCCACAAAGTGGACCTGCGGGTAAACAATAATCTCTCTTCTACCCTACCACGCTTCCTTTTTTTGCTACCATTACCAAGATGGTTTCCTGGTGTAATATGCCCGACCTTCTCTAATTCCACTTGCAACTCATCGGCGGTGAGACTCTTTGGCGCATCACGGTTTTCATGCTTTGCATTGAACACATGTCTGCTATATTTTGTAGGATGCGGCTTGTCCTTGGCAAGGAAACAACAGTGTACAATGTAACAGATCTTGCTAAGTATTGCGTATGATAGCGGATTCCTGTCACAATGAACACATGCATTGTAACCATGTGTCGTTCGCCCTGTCATAGTGTCCAAAGCCAGATAATCATGGATGCACCAAATTATAACAGCACACAGAAAGAAATCAGCTGGTGGGCTGCTATATACGTCTCGAGTGAGAACACCCCTCCATAGCTATTGAAGTTCCTCCACAAGAGGCTCCATGAATAAATCAAAATCCTTTCTAAGACTTTTTGGACCTTGGATGAGCAAGGCCATCATGTAGTTTGATTCTTTGGTCCAGACATTTGGAGGCATGTTGTAAGGGATAACAAGCACTGGCCACATGCTATATGTGGTGCTCTGGTGGCCAAATGGGTTAAATCCATCTGAATCTAAGCCAATCTAATGTTTCTCGGGTCAGCAGCAAACTTTTTGTGTTTCTGATTGAAGATTTTCCAGTCACTACCATGAGATGGATGGCTCATTACGTCCTGATCTCTGTACTCCTGGTTCCCAGAATGCCACAGTACATCCTCTCTTGTTTCAGCATCATGAAACAACATCTGCAATCTTGGTATAATTGGAAACTGTCTCAGAACATTATGAGGAATCCTCTTCACAGCATCACCATCTTTCCATCTTGATGATTTGCATTTCGGGAATTCACTTAAGTTGGCATAATCCTTTCGGAACAGAACACAATTATTATTACAAACATGGATCATATCATATCCAATTCCAACTACACGAAGGCAATTCTTCATTTTACTATAGGTGTGTGGCAGCTCAGACGCATCTGGGAAAGATTTACGGAAAGCAGCCTACATCGCAACGAATGATTTGCTGGTCATCCGCTCAGATGTCTTCACCTAAAGAAAGGTGACCATACCTGAGAATACTGACAACTTATTTCCTGGGGTGACAGCCACGTTGCATTGTTCCAACATGCGGGCCCACCGTTTTTCTTCTACAGGTGAAACTTCACGAAATGCACGAGCATTTCATAGCATTGTTCCAATGTTGGTCAAACTCGCTGGCTCCGCCACCACCACCTCCTCCTCCTCTTCCACTTGAGCATCAGGCAGATCAAGATGGTGATCTGCTGCTTCCACATAGTCAATAACATTGGCATTCACAGCTTCACCATGATGAACCCACCTAGTATATGTGACCGACATCCCAAACAAGTGTAGATGATTTTGCACAGCTGACTGGGTCATGTAAATGAATTCACACAACTGCTACACGAGCAGAGCACATCTGATTTTGGACCACCGTACTCAGCTCTGATAAAGTTCATGAAGTTTTCAACCCACTCGACATATGCAGCGAAGAATCTTCGAGCAAAATTTATCCAAGTCATGTCCTCTTTTAGACATACAAATTAGTTCTTCTACTAGATATTACAGGAAAAACATATATGCTTTTTTATGAAGTCCAGAAAAAAATACCTAGGTCGATGTCTAAAGTTATGGCAAGATATTTGGACGAGCAGATCTAGGTAACGAAATATATGTAAAGCTAATTCAGCAAACAGATTTGAGTGCTAAATTATGGTAGGCTGTTTCAGTAGTCAATGAGGCCGAGCACACAGCCGTCGAACTATCGAAAGCCATCTCAGCAAGAAAGATCAAGTATAAAACGGTGTAGAGCTATTTCACCTAACAAATTGGCTACTAGACCATGACAATCTACATCAAAATAAATATGTGGCAGGATATTTTAGCAACTAATTGGGCTTGGCATGCCGTCTTAGCTAAGCAGATTGAGTGTAGAATAGGGCAAGGAAGCTTCTTAAGCAAAGCATATTGACTGTAAACTACTTCGGCAAATAATGAGATTAACAGCGCCTATCAGCTAACATTCAGCGCTACACCAACATGCACGGGGCCTTAGTCTAGAATGCGCGTACTGTGGGAGAAGCTAACCACTGTGCATCTCTACACGAACGTTGCCAGCTGTGGTGGCGCGGACCGCCGTGCGTCTCCACAAGAACGTCGCCAGTGGTGGCGGCGCGGCTAGAGGACGGCAGTCTACGAGAGCGTATTGTGAGAGCGAGAGGATCGCCGTGCGTCCCCTCGACGAACTGCGGCGCCGACATATCGGCGCAGTGGGGAGGGCAGCTTTGGTGAAGCGAATGGAGTGGAGGGGTATGGGGGGAGGGGGTTTGGGGAATATTATTGGCTAGTTGGCCGAAGGGCGGTTGAATTTGGGATTTGAGGGGGATTTTTTGGGGGGGGGGGGATTTTCGCGCAGTGGGCGGGGGGAGTTTGGCGCATGGTTGGTTTCTCTAAGTGCAGTCCCACGTGTCGGTTTAGAGGCAAGCCGAAGCGCGTTCCGTTTGCGTGAACCGTGTGTAGAACCGAACGTGTGTGGGGTGCAATGCGACCGCGACAGGGGTGCTGTGATTGTACCGCCTTTTTTCCTTTTAAACTTGGTGCTTCGCCCCCTCAAAAAAAAACTTGGTGCTTCGCGCGATCCATCGATACTACTACTAATAATCCGGTAATCCCGACTAAAACAGCACGACCGGGTCTTTACTCGCGCGATATGCTGGGAGGTTGGCTTAGTTGGGTTTTTTAGGACGAGTAATGCTACACCTATGTAATCCTAGTTACATAATTAACGTAATGTGAAACGTGTGAGCTGTTGATTGTAGATTGGGGGGAGGGAGGGGCCCACCACCAAGAAAATTAGGGAGGAGAGAGAGAGAGGCAATTTACGTTAACCCTTTCATAGGTTCCGTAGATGTAGAAAGATGTGCAATGCGTGAATATGTAGTGGACGTATTATTGGAGCGCCTAAGATAAATTGTGGATGTAGACCCCATGTGTTTACTTACTTCACATGTTAGCTTTTTCTCGGTTCAAACCTTCTAAGTTTATACACACAAAAATGAATCATCATTCCATATCTATATTTATACTCTTATAAAAAGTAGAGTTGGTGACGATGGTGTGGCTGCCATCCTGCAATATATACCGTCTGATCTATATCTAACGGATAGGAAGGAAACTATGAAAATTTACCCGCACTCCTATCCACATTTGCAGATAAGGCCTTCCCTCATTCATCCTTTTCTCCCACAAGATCTTGAAGTTCTGTGCAACACATGGGCATCTTGCTAGTACTCCTACAATATACTATATCTTACTATTATTGTGAAAGTTCATATACATCGGCCGAGATTAATGCAAACACGACAGATTTTCATTACATTTCGAACTTTTATAGGATAGAAAAGTAAAAGAAACCCGACCCTAAACCTATTCTACGGCAGTGGCCGACATCCTCCATCTGCGATCTCCATGTACGGGGGCGGGGTTCAAGAACACGAGAGATGGACCGGTCAGTTAGCACACCATGCCCTGCCGCCTCCGATGCCCTACTCATCCTCGGAGGAGTCCCCGACCTCAGCGGTGCCGGACGTTGGACAGCGACAAGTACGACGCATGGCTGATGGTGCTCCCGTCGTCGGCCGCCAGCGTGGCCACCGCTTGTGCGGTCACGTCTGTGTCTGGCTACGCCGCTATTGTGTCGCGAGCGGCGACTTGAGAGAGGGCAGCGACCTTGAGCTTCATCCCCGATGACAAGCTCTCCCGTAGAGCGTTCGCACTCGCGGTCATAGCGGATGTGGTGCCAGGTAGCAGGACGATGCGCTATGGTGTGGAGGTTAGCTGTGCGTTGCCGCTTTAAGTAGCGCATTCCGGTGAGGCCAAGCATTCGGGTGTGTCATTAAGTCGCCGGAGTTGGTTCCTCGGGCACCGAGCCTCTTAACGACGGCATATGGATAGATGGCATGAATGCAGGTAGCTGGCGCCGGCTGGGAACACACCGTGCGGCGACGCGAGGGACGAGGGTTTTTGGTGTGCGAGGGTAGTCAGCTGCGGTCGTGGCAATGTTGGAGATGCCCTTTGCTCACATGCGATCCCCACATGTCATTGAAAAGGCAAGACGACCCAGCATGATCTCAGGTCCTGGGGATGCAGTTGGCCCCGCTACACCACTCCACGGACGCATCACGGCGCGCACGCACTTCAGAGCCCCATGCATCCTTGATGAGCCGGGTGTTGATCTACTGGTTATGCCACATCGCTAACGCCACCCTCAGCACGCTGAAGCCGACCGTGTCCAGCAACGATGAGTGTGTCGCTCACCACGATCGATGTGTCCAGAGGCGGTGCGGAAGCTGCGCCACGTTGCTGGCCCCCATGACCCACATGAATGGGTGCCAGTGGCAGGGAGGTCGTGGGCTAGCTCCTCCATTGTACTAGTCCGCGCCACGTCATCCTGACAGGTGTGCCCCACATGTCGCTTTCCCTGTTTTCCCGGCCAAATTCGAGCGTCAGTGCTCTGCGTTGCGAATTAGGCGCATAACAGGTGGTTTTTGTGCCCTGGTTCAAATGTGGTACAGTACCAAGTTGTTACCCTAGCCCCAAGTGTGGTGGTTTTGGGTACAGTACCACCCTTTTCCTTTTCAAGTAGTGAAGCGTAACACTTGATTAAGTAGCCGGATGGTGTGCTAAATGTAGGTGTCCGACTGTTTGAAGGAATAATTGAGGCGTGCCCGGTCCGTGCCCACATTTAGGGGTCCAACCTACCATGTTCCGGCAATAGTAACTATACTAGTCTCTGCGTACTCCCTCTGTTTTTATTTGCTCCACATTTTAGCTTTGCTCAAAGTCAAACATTGTAAACTTTGGCAAAGTTTATAGACAGAATTAATAACATATACAATAACAAATCAATACCATTAGATTCATTATTGAATATACTTTCACAACACATAGATTTTCTATTGTAAATGTTCATATTTTTCTATAAGTTTGGTCAAATTTTATGAAGTTTGACTTCAGTCAAACCTAATATGTAGAGTAAATAAAAACAGAGGGAGTATCTTACTCCGTGACCAAGACAGAAGCGAAAACAAGACAACTTATTGTTTATTTGAGCCATTCAAGTATAATCATGTGGCGTTGTGTATTTCTCATTCCTCTCCAACCCTCTTCTCCATCGATCATGCCGCCCTCCGGTCGAGTCCATCCTCCCGCATGCCTCATTTGAACATTCCGCTGAGTATCATTCGCATATGGGCCTAGACCATGCTTGTATTTCCAATGTTGTAATTTGTCCTACATGCATACAAACAAATGGTTTGTTTAAAGTTTCACTTTGCCTCCACTACATGTCGCTTCCCGTCTTAGTTTTGACATCCCATTCGGTTCATGCCCCGACACATCTTGACGAGATCGATTGATGTTGATAGATCAATTGCGTGTCGTGCAAGGAGATAAAGGTTTGGTCTGTTTCTATGATAGAATGACCCGTGGGCGGGGGGTCTGTGGGGATCAGAGGGAGTATATTGTATGTTCATAAGCGAAACGAATGTATTGTACCCATCCTAGTCCTCTTTCAATCGATCTCTGGACCCCGAGATGAAATCAAGAGAGAACGAGTGGGTGCATGTGTGATACCTAAGGCGGATTCAAAATTTTGAACCGGTGAGCATAGCATCCGCAAATCATATATAAAGGGTATTCAATGTTTATTTCGCTTTTGAACGTACAATATACTCCCTCCGATCCTTTCTAGTTTACATATAAGTTTTATGTGTAGTCAAAGTATCTCTACTTTGATCAAACTTACAGAAAAAGTATCAACATTCAACAACGCCCAATCAATATTGTTAGATTCATACGCACTCCTAGATTTGTATTCAAATAGAGATGGTTTCCAATTTGTTTTCAACCACGTGAATGTGCTTGTTCTTGCGCATGCTCTTCCTACTAGGATTTCACCACGTATAGCCAGTCCAATAGTAACTTTTTTAAGCTCCCTGTCCAATAGTACTAGTGGAGTACTGACAACATCTGTAGTAGAGTATGCAGTGCTCATAGTACTCCCTCCTTCCATTTATATAGGGCCTAAGAGCAAGTCTAATAAGGCCTAGTCAGTAGGCTATAAGACTTTCCATGTCATTAAAATCCTACTTGGAGGGGTGAGAAGAGAGGAGAGAGAGTGTGCGGGCTCTTATTCTACAGCCCGGCTATAACACATAGATCAAGAAAAAAAAATAGTATGCATGCAACTCTCTTCCAATCATATACCTTGCTCATGCAAATATTAAATACTTAGAGCCAACCTAATAGCCATTCTAAGAGCCAACCTATTACTTAACCATGCAGAGATTAAATGCTTATATGAGTATTTTTTATGATGGCTCTAAGTGAGGTGGCATCTCTTTATAGCCAATAGCCGGCTACATTATTAACCATGCTCAAATGCGATTTTCAAAACCGCCTTTGACTATTGACAAGATTAATAGTACATGAGATGTATAATGTGAAAATTATATCATTGGAAGCTCCTTTCAGATATGAATTTGACCGTATGCTTTGTGTAAGTTGCATGGCATATATTATTACTCTAACATTTGGTCAAAGTTAGCCTCGAAAAACGCATTAGGCCCTGTATAGATGGAAGGAGGGAGTAGTAGTGGAAGTGGATCCTCTGGCATAGGTATCCCTAGCTTACCCTCCCTTTTGGTCACTTACTGGCAGGCCCCATGCTTGCTAGGCCCCGCATGTCAGTTACTCAATGGGTTCGGCCACGTCAGGGGATCCTCATCCGTAGTATACTTCCTCTGTTTTTATTTACTCCGCATAAAACGGAGGGAGTAGTAATATAAATGACATGGGCGGGGGAGGGGGAGGGACGTCGGTTTTCTCTCAACTGCGGTCCCACAAGTGAGCGAAAACGCAATACGAAGCGTGTACCATTTGGTGAGCGACATGGAGGGTCCAGCATGCCGGGGTGCAACGCGAACGCGACAAGAGTGATGTATAGTCAAAACCGATTGACCGGTCGTCATTGGAACCACTATTCACACCAGAACCTTTGCTGCTCGGCCTACGCCGTCCACTACCCAAAAACCACACCTCCTCTCCAGCCCATTCCCCCACCTTTCGATCCCCTAGCCCGCATCAAGCGTCCCCTAGTTCGCCAGAAAGCCATGGTGCGCCGCAAGATCACGTACTACAAGATGCTGACGCTGGAGCGCCGCATAGAAATCGTGGCGGCGGTCAGTGCCACAGACCTCCGTTCCCAAGCTCACTTTGCGGCGGGCCAATCCCTGAGTTCTCTAGAGCCAAGCTACAAGGAGGAGGAAGCCGATCCAATGTTCATGGTGGAGGTCGCGGCGCAGAAGGCCCCCGATGTGTATGAGATGATGGATGTCGACTTCATGCCGGCGTCCGGGTCCCCCATGGTGCAGGCGGACCAGCGGTTCAACCTAGTGATACTAAAGGAGGACCGGGAGGCAGAGGCTCAATCCTACGCGGAGCATGCACACGGTGCTTCCATCGAGGCTCTCCTGCAGGCAGAACCGGATGTCGTGGATATGAACCGGGCAGCGGAGGCTCAACTTGATGCGGAGCGCGTAGATGCTGCTGCCATCGAGGCCCTCCTGCAGGCGAAATCGGATGTCCTGGACTTGAACCGGGTGGCAGAAGCTCAACTCGACGCGGAGCGCGCGGATGCCACTGCCATCGAGGCCCTCCTGAAGGCAGAACCGGACATCTTGAACTTGAACCGGGCAGCGGAGGCTCGACTCGATGCGGAGCGCACTGATGCCGCTGCCATCGAGGCCCTCGTGTGGGCAGAACCGGACATCCTGGACTTGAACCGGGCGGTGCTCTCGTCCGTGCAGAGCGCCCGCACGCTCCACATGAACGAGTAGCTAGAGGCCAAGGAAAACCACGGTGCAAAGACACACGTCGGCAGCTACGGCTGGTTCGCGCCGGCAGCCAAAGATGATGAGGCTGTCTCGTTCCACGAGCAATGATAGTTTTTCTTTATGTTGTTGTTTTTAGGGATCTTTTGCTGGGTAAAAACATATATTTATGCAAGCGCTTGACTTCCATCATTTGGGTCAGTCGACCATTTCAGACGATTGGATGAATATCCTATGTCTCCTAAGCCTTCTTCCTCACCTCTTCTTCCCCAACAGACCACCACATGGGTCGTACGGATCTTCCCCAACATGCGGTTGGATAAACATATTGTATGAACAAAAATTATGTGTCAGTGGGAGGATGGCTGAGTTTGGTTTGATCACATGCGGTAGCATGTGTCAGTGAGGGCGTGTTCCCTTGGTTGGGTTTGCGGCGTGCAATAGCAACTGCGTGAGGGTGCAGTGCGACCGCGACAGCCGTGCGCAAGTGTACCTCCTTTTCATTTTGAAAACTTTAGGCAAGCTTGGCAAAAATGTGTGGCGAAGTATGGCAATGCAAGGCCTAGACCCAAACAGGATACAAGTACGTATGTAGGAGTAATAGTGTTAAAAAAGAAATGCGGGGTTTTCCTTCACGGGGTTAATCGATACAAATCCTCGTTTGCCGTGTAAATTAATGTGTATTTTTTTCTCCAAAGCCCAAATAGCTAACCATCTCACTCCTCAGCGCTTGATTAATGTAGCGTCATGCAAACCAACCTTCTCACTTCCGCATGAATGCAAGTGTATATTAATGTCCTTGGTTGCTAGTACGAGGCAAACCCCATCAATCTTGCCTCGTTTAGTGTTAGTGACCTTCTGCAAATTGTAATTTTCATACACTAGCCTTGTGTACAAAAATATGGAGGTAGTAACTATTTGAGTTCCTTCCCCATTGTGGTGACGTCGATGATATCTCGAACGTTGTGGTTTGGCGAAGTGCGTTCGGTGGAGAACACCATTGAGGGAGACCACGGTAAGTCGTTCGCAAGTGCCGCCTGCAAGCCAAGAAAACTGCCTTATTTGCATCCAGGAAGTCTGTTGAACCAAAGGATGCGTAAACGTAGTACTCCCTCCGTCTAGGTGAATAAGTCATCTTAGCTTGTGCACCGTGACCAATAAGGAGGGGAAAACGAGAGAACTTAATGTTTATTTGCTAATTAATAGCATTGCATGCAATGAACTAACCACTGCATGTCGTGCTTGGCAGTCTCGAGTCATTGAAAACATGTACGCCCCACATCTCTTATTGGTTGATATGTCAAGAAACAAGAAACGAGGTGGGAGTTAATGCACCGCGCCTAAGGCTGGTTGTAATGGAGAGTGTCATATACTAGTATCATGCATATGTTACTAGTGTATGATACTACATCCGTAATGCATAGTATCATATGTTGGTATCATAGAAGACTGCATTTATTGTCATGCATCACACAAAGTAGCACATCATTTAATATGATATGGTATCATGATATGATACTCAAGTATCTCTTCCTTAATTTAATTTCATGCCACCTCATCAAAATGACTTAGTTGTCATGCATGATACTACCTATGATACTCCCTTTACAGGCAGCCTAAGTGTTTTGGGATTATTTTGTTTCGTAAGGTGACCTATACACCTAGATGATGGGAGTAGTACTAGTACACAATAGCATCGTCCGTCCAGCTTAGTGCGGTGAGGTGGTTTCTGGAAGAAGATGACGGAGAAGCGGAGTCAGCGAAGAGTGAAATGATGGTTGCTTCATCCATGCTTTGTGATTTGACGCCTCACTGCTTTGTGATTTGTGATAGAAGGGGCAGGGGAGTAGACTCTATGCTCTATATTGTACTCTACATGCATCCAAACATAGGAGAAAGAGGAGAGACGTTGCATTTTTTCTATTCCTTCAATCATTCAATCAGGGAGCTTTGGTTCCATCTTTTTGGCTTTGGCAGCACCGTCCACAATGGTTCCCATCGATGCCAAAAGCTACTTTCACATTTGGCTACACTTTGTGGATGCCCTTAACCGTACCACTTGGTTTTGCTCCTGTGTGCTATCTATACAAATCTCAATTATATTGATCTAAAAAATTATAGAATCAAGATTAGTGAAAAGGAGGTGATTTTGCCGCACGGATGGCGGGGGAGGTTTCTTATTTTTAGAGGACGTTGGCCTGGCGGTTTGCTAACATGCGGTCCCATGTGTAAGTGCTTTACCGAGCCAATCCGCGTCCCACATGAGGCAGAAAAATGGTAGAAGCAACACGTGTTTAACTTGAAGAGGATGAGGGAGAAGCGGATTCAGCAACGAGTGAAATGATGGTTGCTTCGTCCCTCCAACTTATTTTTTAGCATTATTACTTCGTCCGTCCAACTTAACTATGGGGAAGGTGTAACATTGTGATTTGACGCCTCATTGCTCATTACTACGCTGGCGCCATGATTGGGGTGCTTCACCCCTGCTGCTCTGCACTGTATTTCGGTATGGCACGTGGACCTGGTAGTTGATGTCCCACATGTCGGCGAAAGGGACTAGAACATTTATGAAAGCGAGCACTCCACTCTTACGACGGAGGAGTACATGACACGGCGGCCCAGTGAACTGTTACTTGTACTGTAGTGAAGGAAATATGCCCTAGAGGAAATAATAAAGTTGTTATTAGTATTTCATTATATCATGATAAATGTTTATTATTCATGCTAGAATTGTATTAACTGGAAACTTAGTACACGTGTGAATACATAGACAAACAGAGTGTCACTAGTATGCCTCTACTTGACTAGCTTGTTAATCAAAGATGGTTAAGTTTCCTAACCATAGACATGAGTTGTCATTTGATGAACGGAATAACATCATTAGAGAACGACGTGATTGACTTGACCCATCCGTTAGCTTAGCACTATGATCGTTTAGTTTATTGCTATTGCTTTCTCCATAACTTATACATGTTCCTATGACTATGAGATTATACAACTCCCGAATACCGGAGGAACACTTAGTGTGCTATCAAATGTCACAACATAACTGGATGACTATAAAGATGCTCTACAGGTGTCTCCGACGGTGTTTGTTGAGTTGGCATAGATTGAGATTAGAATTTGTCAGTTCGATTGTCGGAGAGGTATCTTTGGGCCCTCTCGGTAATGCACATCACTATAAGCCTTGAAAGCAATGTGACTAATGAGTTAGTTGCGATATGTTGCATTATAGAACGAGTAAAGAGACTTGCCGGTAACGAGATTGAACTAGGTATCGAGATACCGATGATCGAATCTCGGACAAGTAACATACCGATGACATAGGGAACAACGTATGTTGTTATGCGGCTTGACCGATAAAGATCTTCATAGGATATGTAGGAACCAATATGAGCATCTAGGTTCTGCTATTGGTTATTGACCAGAAGTGAGTCTCGGTCATGTCTACATAGTTCTCGAACCCGTAGGGTCCGCACGCTTAACGTTCAATGACGATCGGTATTATGATTTTATGTGTTTTGATGTACCGAAGGTAGTTCGGAGTCCCGTATGTGATCACGGACATGACGAGGAGTCTCGAAATGGTCAAGACATAAAGATCGATATATTGGAAGGCTATGTTTGGACATCGGAATGGTTCCGGATGAGTTCGGGCATTTACAGGAGTACCGGGGGTTACCGGAACCCCCTGGGAGTCAATGGGCCTTATTGGGCCTTAGTGGGAGAGAGGAGGAGGCGGCCAGGTGGAGGGCCCCCCAAGCCCAATCCGAATTGGGTGGGGGGCCGGCCCCCCTTTCTTTCCCCCTCTCTCCCTCTTCCTTCTTCTCCTGCTCATACTAGGAAGGGGGAAACCTACTCCTACTAGGAGTAGGACCCCCCCTTGGTCGCGCCCTATTAGGGCCGGCCCTGCCCTCCTGCACTCCTTTATATACGGGGGAGGGGCACCCCATAGACATACAAGTTGATTGTTTAGCCGTGTGTGGTGCCCCCATCCATAGAATTCCACCTCGGTCATATCGTTGTAGTGCTCAGGTGAAGCCCTGCATCGGTAACTTCATCATCACCGTCCTCACGCCGTCATGCTGACGAAACTCTCCCTCGGCCTCAGCTGGATGAAGAGTATGAGGGACGTCATCGAGCTGAACATGTGCAGATCATGTAGGTGCCATGCATTCGGTACTTGATCGGTTGGATCGCGAAGACGTTCGACTACATCAACCACGTTTCATAATGCTTCCGCTTTCGGTCTACGAGGGTACGTAGGCATACTCTCCCCTTCTCATTGCTATGCATCTCCTAGAGAGATCTTGCATGATCATAGGAAAATTTTGAAATACTGCGTTCCCCAACAGTGGCATCCGAGCCAGGTCTATGCGTAGATGTTATATGCACAAGTAGAACACAAAGGAGTTGTGGGCGTGGGTATATACATATTGCTTGCCGTCACTAGTTGATTCTTGAATCAGGGGTATTGTTGGATGAAGCGGCTCAGACCGACATTACGCGTACGCTTACACGAGACTAGTTCTACCGACGTGCTTCACCCACAGGTGGCTAGTGGGTGTTTGTTTCTCCAACTTTAGTTGAATCGGATTCAATGAACAGGGTTCTTTCTAAAGATAAAAAAGAAATCACTATACCGCTTTGTGGTTTTGGATGCATAGGTAAGAGCGGTTCTTGCTAAGCCCGTAGCAGCCACGTAAAACTTGCAACAACAAAGTAGAGGACGTCTAACTTGTTTTTGCAGGGCATGTTGTGATGTGATATGGTCAACACGTGATTATATAAATTGTTGTATGAGATGATCATGTTTTGTAACACAATTATCGGCAACTGGCAGGAGCCATATGGTTGTCGCTTTATTGTATGAAATGCAATCCCCATGTAATTGCTTTACTTTATCACTAAGCGGTAGCAATAGTCATAGAAGCAATAGTTGGCGAGACGACAATGATCCTACGATGGAGATCAAGGTGTCAAGCCGGTGACGATGGTGATCATGACAGTGCTTTGGAGATGGAGATCAAAGGAACAAGATGATGATGGCCATATCATATCACTTATATTGATTGCATGTGATGTTTATCCTTTATGCATCTTATTTTGCTTAGTACGACAGTAGCATTATAAGATGATCTTTCACTAAATTTCAAGGTATAAGTGTTCTCCCTGAGTATGCACCATTGCTACAGTTCGTCGTGCCGAGACACCACGTGATGATCGGGTGTGATAAGCTCTACGTTCACATACAATGGGTGCAAGCCGATTTTGCACAAACAGAATACTCGGGTTAAACTTGATGAGCCTAGCATATGCAGATATGGCCTCGGAACACTAAGACCGAAAGGTCGAGCATGAATCATATAGTAGATATGATCAACATAGTGATGTTCACCATTGAAAACTACTCCATCTCACGTGATGATCAGACATGGTTTACTTGATATGGATCACGTCATCACTAAGATGATTAGAAGGATGTCTATCTAAGTGGGAGTTCTTAAGTAATATGGTTAATTGAACTTTAATTTACCATGAACTTAGCACGTGATAGTATTTTGCATGTCTATGTTGTTGTAGATATATGGCTCGTGTTGTTGTTCTGTTGAATTTTAATGCGTTCCTAGAGAAAGCTAAGTTGAAAGATGATGGTAGCAATTACACGGACTGAGTCCGTAACTGGAAGATTATCCTCATTGCTGCACAGAAATATTACATCCTGGAAGCACCACCGGGTGACAAGCCTGCTGCAGATGCCACTGGCAACGTTAAGAACGTCTGGCAGAGCAAAGCTGATGACTACTCGATAGTTCAATGCGCCATGCTTTACAGCTTAGAACCGGGACTTCAACGACGTTTTGAACGTCATGGAGCATATGAGATGTTCCGGGAGTTGAAGTTAATATTTCAAGCAAATGCCTGGATTAAGAGATATGAAGTCTGCAATAAGTCTATGATACATCCATTTTGCATCATGCTTTTATATCGATATTTATTGCATTATGGGCTGTTATTACACATTATGTCACAACACTTATGCCTATTCTCTCTTATTTTACAAGGTTCACATAAAGAGGGAGAATGCCGACAGCTGGGATTCTGGGCTGGAAAAGGAGCAAATATTAGAGACCTATTCTGCACAGCTCCAAAAGTCCTGAAACTTCACGGATGATGTTTTCCAAATAAATAAAAAATACACAGCGGAAGAAACTCACCAGGGGGGCCACACCCTGCCCACGAGGGTGGGGCACGCCCTACCCCCCAGGGCGCGCCCCCTACCTCGTGGGCCCATTGGTGGCCCTCCGGTGACCATCTTCTGCTAAATGGAGTCTTTCGATGGGAAAAAAATCATAAGCCATCTTCTCCGAAGAAACTCCGCCGCCACGAGGCGGAACCAATCTAGGGCTCTGGCGGAGCTGTTCTGCCAGGGAAACTTCCCTCCCGGAGGGGGAAATCATCGCCATCGTCATCACCAACGCTCCTCTCATCGGGAGAGGGCAATCTCCATCAACACCATCTCATCTCAAAACCGTTCATCTCTTGTATCCAATTCTTGTCTCCAAGTCCGGGATTGGTGCTAGTAGGTTGGTAGTAGTGTTAATTACTCCTTGTAGTTGATGCTAGTTGGTTTAATTGGTGGAAGATCATATGTTCGGATCCTATATGCATATTAATACCCCTCTGATTATGAACATGTTTATGCTTTGTGAGTAGTTACTTTTGTTCCTGAGGACATGGGAGAAGTCTTGCTATTAGTAGTCATGTGAATTTGGTATTCGTTCGATATTTTGATGAGATGTATGTTGTCTCTCCGCTAGTGGTGTTATGTGAATGTCAACTACATGACACTTCACCATTATTTGGGCCTAGAGGAAGGCATTGGGAAGTAATAAGTAGATGATGTGTTGCTAGAGTGACAGAAGCTTAAACGCTAGTTTATGCGTTGCTTCATAAGGGGCTGATTTGGATCCATATGTTTCATGCTATGGTTAGGTTTACCTTAATACTTTTGTTGGATTTGCGGATGCTTGCAATAGAGGTTAATCATAACTAGGATGCCTTTCCAAGTAAGGGCAGCACCCAAGCACCGGTACACCCACATACCAAATTATCAAAGTACCGAACGTCAATCATATGAACGTGATGAAAACTAGCTTGACGATATTCCCATGTGTCCTCAGGAGCGCTTTACATCATATAAGAGTTTGTCCAGGCTTGTTCTTTCCTACAAAAAGGATTGGGCCACCTTGCTGCACCTTATTTACTTTTGTTACTTGTTTCTCGTTACAAATTATCCTATCACAAAACTATCAGTTACCACTTATTTCAGTACTTGCAGAGAATACCTTGCTAGAAACCGCTTATCATTTCCTTTTGCTCCTCGTTGGGTTCGACACTCTTACTTATCGAAAGGACTATGATAGATCCCCTATACTTGTGGGTCATCAAGACTCTTTTATGGTGCCGTTTCCGGGGAGTGAAGCGCCTTTGGTAGGTGGAATTTGGTAAGGAAAAATTTATATAGTGTGCTGAAATTTATTGTCACTTGTTACCATGGAAGGTAATCCTCTGAGGGGCTTGTTCGGGGTATCTTCACCCCGACCAGTAGAGCAAAGAGTTGCTCCTCAACCTACTGAACCTACTGAAAATGAATATGAAAATGAAAATGCTTGCTTTGAAGTTCCTTCGGGTATGATAGAAAAACTGCTAGCTAATCCTTTTTTAGGAGATCGAACAAAACATCCTGATGAACATCTGATATATGTGGATCAAGTTTGTGGATTATTTAAGCTTGCAGGTGTACCCGGAGATGTTGTTAAGAAGAAGGTCTTCCCCTTATCTTTGAGGGGAGATGCATCGACATGGTATAGGCTATGTGATGATATGAGGTCCTGGAATTACAAACGATTGAAATTGGAATTTCATCAGAAGTTTTATCATATGCATCTTGTTCATCGTGATCGCAATTATATATATAATTTTTGGCCTCGCGAAGGATAAAGCATCGCTCAAGATTGGGGGAGGCTTAAATCAATGTTATATTCATGCCCCAATCATGAGCTCTCAAGAGAAATGATTATTCAAATTTTTTATGCTCGGCTTTCTGGTAACAATCGCACCATGCTTGATACTTCTTGTGCTGGCTCTTTTATGATGAAGACTATTGAATTCAAATGGGATTTATTGGAAAGAATTAAACGCAACTCTGAAGATTGGGACCTCGACAATGGTAAGGTGTTAGGTATGACACCCAGTTTAGATTGTGTTAAATCTTTTATGGATACCGATATTTTTCGTAAATTTAGCACTAAATATGGACTTGACTCTCAGATAGTAGCTTCTTTCTGTGAATCTTTTGCTGCTTATGTTGATCTCCCCAAGGAGAAGTGGTTTAAATATCATCCTCCCATAGAAGTAAAAGTAGCTGCACCTATTAAAGTTGAAGAAAAGACTATCAGTTATAATGATCCTATTGTTCCTACTTCTTATGTTGAGAAACCACCTTTCCCTGTTAGGATAAAGGATCATGCTAAAGCTTCAACCGTGGTTTGTAAAAGCAATATTAAAACATACACACCTCCTGAGCAAGTTAAAGTTGAACCTAATATTGCAATTGTTAAAGATCTCTTGTCTGATAATATTGATGGGCATGTTATTTATTTCTGTAATGAAACTGCTAGAATTGCTAAACCCCGTGATAAAGATAAACCTAGACCTGTAGTAGGAATGCCTGTTATTTCTATTAAAATAGGAGATCATTGTTATCATGGCTTATGTGATATGGGTGCTAGTGCTAGTGCAATACCTTATTCCTTATACAAAGAAGTTATGCATGATATTGCACCTGCTGAGATGGAAGATATTGATGTCACAATTAAACTTGCCAATAGAGATACTATTTCACCAATCGGAATTGTTAGATATGTTGAAGTCTTGTGTGGGAAAACTAAATATCCTGCTGATTTTCTTGTTCTTGGTTCACCGCAAGATAGGTTTTGTCCCATTATATTTGGTAGACCCTTCTTAAACACTGTTAATGCTACCATAGATTGCACAAGAGATGTTGTTACCATCGGTTTAAATGATATGACTCACGAAATTAAATTTTCTAAATTTAGTAGACGACACCATGAAGAAGAATTACCTAGTACGGATGAAATTATTTGTCTTACTTCTATTGCCGTACCTCCTAGTGATCCTTTAGAACAATATTTGCTAGACCATGAAAATGATATGTTTATGAATGAAAGAAGGGAATTAGATGAAGTATTCTTTAAACAGGAACCTATTCTGAAAAATAATTTACCTGTTGAAATCCTAGGGGATCCTCCTCCACCCAAGGGTGATCTCGTGTTTGAGCTTAAACCGTTACCTGATACTCTTAAATATGCTTATCTTGATGAGAAAAAGATATATCCTGTTATTATTAGTGCTAACCTTTCAGAACATGAAGAAGAGAGATTATTGAAAACTCTGAAGAAGCACCAGGCTGCTATTGGGTATACTCTTGATGATCTTAAGGGCATTAGTCCCACTCTTTGTCAACATAAAATTAATTTGGAAGAAGATGCTAAACCAGTTTGTGATCATCAACGCCGGCTGAATCCTAAAATGAAAGAAGTGGTATGAAAGGAGATACTAAAGCTCCTTGAGGCAGGTATAATTTATCCCGTTGCTGATAGTCAGTGGGTAAGCCATGTCCATTGTGTCCCTAAGAAGGGAGTTATTACTGTTGTTCCTAATGATAAAGATGAATTGATTCCTCAAAGAATTATTATAGGTTATAGGATGGTAATTGATTTCTTTAAATTAAATAAGGCTACTAAAAGGGATCATTACCCCTTACCTTTTATCGATCAGATGCTAGAAAGATTATCTAAACATACACATTTTTGCTTTCTAGATGGTTATTCTGGTTTCTCTCAAATACCTGTGTCAGCCAAAGATCAATCAAAGACTACTTTTACATGCCCTTTGGGTAGTTTTGCTTATAAATGTATGCCTTTTGATATATGTAATGCACCTGCTACCTTTCGAAGATGCATGATGGCTATATTCTCTGACTTTTGTGAGAAGATTTGTGAGGTTTTCATGGACGACTTTTCTGTCTATGGATCTTATTTTGATGATTGCTTGAGCAACCTTGATCGAGTTTTGCAGAGATGTGAAGAAACTAATCTTGTCTTGAATTGGGAAAAGTGCCACTTTATGGTGAATGAAGGTATTGTCTTGAGGCATAAAGTTTCTGAAAGAGGTATTGAAGTTGATTAAGCCAAGGTTGATGCTATTGAAAAGATGCCATGTCCCAAGGACATCAAAGGTATAAGAAGTTTCATTGGTCATGCCGGTTTTTATAGGATGTTCATTAAGGACTTCTCAAAATTTTCTCGGCCTCTCACTAATTTGTTACAAAAAGATATACTATTTGTTTTTGATGATGATTGTGTAGAAGCATTTGAAATACTTAAGAAAGCATTGATCTCTGCACCTATTGTCCAGCCACCTAATTGGAATTGACCCTTTGAAATTATGTGTGATGCTAGTGATCATGTTGTAGGTGCTGTTCTAGGACCGGAGTTGATAAGAAACTAAATGTTATTCAATATGCTAGTAAAACTTTAGACAATGCTCAAAGAAACTATGCTACTACTAAAAAACAATTCTTAGCAGTTGTATTTGCTTGTGATAAGTTTAGACCTTATATTGTTGATTCTAAAGTAACTATTCACACTGATCATGCTGCTATTAAATATCTTATGGAGAAGGAAGATGCTAAACCTAGACTTATTAGATGGGTTCTCTTGCTACAAGAATTTGATTTGCATATTGCTGATAGAAAAGGAGCTGAGAACCCCGTTGCAGACAACTTGTCTAGGTTAGAAAATGTACTTGATGACCCACTACCTACTGATGATAGCTTTCCTGATGAGCAATTAAATGTCATAAATGCTTCTCATACTGCTCCATGGTATGCTGATTATGCTAATTACATTGTTGCTAAGTTTATACCACATAGTTTCACATACCAGCAAAAGAAAAAGTTCTTCTATGATTTGAGGCATTACTTTTGAGATGACCCACATCTTTATAAAGAAGGAGTAGATGGTGTTATTAGACATTGTGTACCTGAGCATGAACAAGAACAGATCCTACGCAAGTGTCACTCCGAAGATTATGGAGGACACCATGATGGAGATAGAACTGCACATAAGGTACTGCAATCTGGTTTTTATTGGCCTACTCTCTTCAAGGATGCCCGTAAGTTTGTCTTATCTTGTGATGAATGTCAAAGAATTGGTAATATTAGTAGACGTCAAGAAATGCCTATGAACTATTCACTTGTTATTGAACCATTTGATGTTTGGGGCTTTGACTATATGGGACCCTTTCCTTCCTCTAATGGATATAAACATATTTTAGTTGCTGTTGATTACGTTACAAAGTGGGTAGAAGCTATTCCAACTAGTAGTGCTGATCATAACACTTCTATTAAAATGCTTAAAGAATTTATTTTTCCAAGATTTGGAGTCCCTAGATATTTAATGACTGATGGTGGTTCACATTTTATTCATGGTGCTTTCCCTAAAATGTTTGCTAAATATGATGTTAATCATAGAATTGCATCTCCTTATCATCCTCATTCTAGTGGTCAAGTAGAATTGAGTAATAGAGAACTCAAATTAATTTTGCAAAAGACTGTTAATAGGTCTAGAAAGAATTGGTCCAAGAAACTTGATGATGCAATATGGGCCTATAGAACTGCATATAAAAACCCTATGGGTATGTCTCCGTATAAAATGGTCTATGGAAAAGCATGTCACTTACCTCTCAAACTAGAACACAAGGCTTATTGGGCTATTAAAGAACTTAATTATGATTTTAAACTTGCTGGTGAGAAGAGGTTATTTGATATTAGCTCACTTGATGAATGGAGAACCCAAGTCTATGAAAATGCCAAGTTGTTTAAAGAAAAAGTTAAAAGATGGCATGACAAAAGGATACAAAAGCGTGAGTTTAACGTAGGTGATTATGTATTGCTATACAACTCTCGTTTAAGATTTTTTGCAGGAAAACATCTCTCTAAATGGGAAGGTCCTTATGTCATCGAGGAGGTGTACCATTCCGGTGCCATAAAAATCAACAACTTTGAAGGCACAAATCCGAAGGTGGTGAACGGCCAAAGGATCAAACATTATATCTCAGGTAATCCCATAAATGTTGAAACCAATATTATTGAAATCATAACCCCGGAGGAATACATAAAGGACACTTTCCGGAACATTTCAGACTCCGAAAAGGTATAGGTATGTGGTACGGTAAGTAAACCGACTCCAAAACAGTTTTTAAGGCAATATTTCTCCGTTTTGGAATATTTAGAAAAATAGAAAAATAAGTAGCAGTCCGGGAAGGACACGAGGCCTCCACGAGGGTGGAGGGCGCGCCCTACCCTACTAGGCGCGCCCCTACCTCGTGGGCACCTCGTGTGCTCTCCGGACTCCGTTTTCGTACACGACACATATTTTGGTCGGTAAAAATTCATTATATAATCTCCCGGGGGGTTTTGACTCCTGTATCACGCAAAAATCCCCTGTTTTTTGTTTCGAGCTGTTGCTGGTGTAGATTAGAGCAGGATGTCTTCACAAGAGTCAGTCGGGGAGAGCCGGGTATCTCACCCAGCACCGAGATGAACAAGAAACAACAATGCTAACCTCTTTGGGCTAGCAACGGAGGAAGATATGGAGGCTGATTTGAAAAGGATAGATGCCACGGAAGAGGATCAAGAAGTCACTTCCCGCCTCCAAGCTAGATTCACATTGGAAGAACTGCATAGCTCGGCTATTCCAAACTCGGTTATCCCTTCCAACGATAGATTTCTTTCTTATGAGAATATGAAAAAGAGTGTCACTGGTTCTCCCGCAGCTATGCAGCACCCTTGGGTGCAGGGAGCTTTGGCTATTACAGGAAAACTCCGGAAGGAAATAATGGACCTCAAGCAGCAAGTCAATAAGCTAGAGGAGGAGAATCGTATCCTGAGGGGCATCATCGCCAAGAATATCACATCACCACCTCCTAAAAGAGAGACATAACCACATGGGTATGTGTACTCCACTTGGCAACTGCCAAGCTTGGGGGAGTGCCTCGGTATCGTATCACCATCACTTTTATCTTTACCGTTTTTCTTAGTTCGAACCTTTTGGTAATATCTTGATCTAGTAGAATAAAAGTTCTTAGTATGATCTAGTTGTGAGTTTTGCTTTATTATCCTTCTATGTAATCGAGTCTGCGAGCTATATAATAAATATTAGCATTGAGTCAATGGCTTGCTTATTTTTCCATGATCCTATGTGAATAAAAGAAAAGAGAAAGAGATAAAAAGAAACAAAGAGATCATCTGAGTCTTATGGAGAGTAATGAGCTCACATAGAAAGGGTGTGATGAATAAAAGTTGTTGAGGGTTGACAAACACAGTTTTGGTCATCGTTGCAATTAATAGGAAGTAATAAAGAAAGAGAGGTCTTCACATATAAATATACTATCTTGGACATCTTTTATGATTGTGAGAACTCATTAAAATATGACATGCTAAAGAGTTGACATTGGACAAGGAAGACAACATAATGGGTTATTTCTTACATCTGAGATGAATTATATTGTCTTAGATCTTCCGACATGATGAGCTTGCCTTTCCCCCTCATGCTAGCCAAATTTATTGCACCAAGTAGAGATACTACTTGTGCTTCTAAATACCCTTAAACCAGTTTTGCCATGAGAGTCCACTATACCTACCTATGGATTGAATAAGATCCTTCAAGTAAGTTGTCATTGGTGCAAGCAATAAAATTGCTCTCTAAATATGTATGACTTATTAGTGTGGGAGAAAATAAGCTTTATACGATCGTGTGATATGGAATTAATAAAAGCGACGGAGTGCATAATAAAGGTCCATATCACAAGT
Organism: Triticum monococcum; assembly: GCA_034509565.1. Lineage (NCBI taxonomy): Eukaryota > Viridiplantae > Streptophyta > Magnoliopsida > Poales > Poaceae > Triticum > Triticum monococcum. The sequence goes on from CM067843.1 coordinate 114,411,990, forward strand.
GGCAATATAAAGTGACGTTCTTTCACATTAAGATTTTGTGCATCGATCTATAAAAGTGCATGAAAACCTCTGCTTCCCTCTGCGAAGGGCCTATCTTTTACTTTTATCTCCTACATTGCATAAGAGTCATGGTGATCTTCACCCTTCCTTTTTATATTTTATCCTTTGGCAAGCACAATATGTTGGAAAGATCCTGGTATATATGGCTAATTGGATGTGAGTTTTCATGAACTATTACTGTTGACATTACCCTTGAGGTAAAATGTTGGGAGCCAAAGCTATAAGCCCCTATCTTTCTCTGTGTCCGATTAAAACTCCATACCCATAAGTATTGCGTGAGTGTCAGCAATTGTGAAAGACTATATGACAGTTGAGTATGTGGACTTGCTGAAAGGCTCTTATACATTGACTCTTTCCGATGTTATGATAAATTGCAATTGCTCAAATGACTGAGATTATAGTTTGTTAGCTTTCAATGAAGTTTATGATTCATACTTGAAATTGTGATTGAATTGTTACTCTAGCATAAGAGATCATATGACAAGAATTATATAAGTTGCTGTTCTAAGAATGATCATGATGCCCTCATGTCCATATTTTATTTTTATCGACACCTCTATCTCTAAACATGTGGACATATTTTTCGATTTCGGCTTTTCGCTTGAGGACAAGCGAGGTCTAAGCTTGGGGGAGTTGATACGTCCATTTTGCATCATGCTTTTATATCGATATTTATTATATTATGGGCTGTTATTACACATTATGTCACAATGCTTATGCCTATTCTCTGTTATTTTACAAGGTTCACATAAAGAGGGAGAATGACGGCAGCTGGGATTCTGGGCTGGAAAAGGAGCAAATATTAGAGACCTATTCTGCACAGCTCCAAAAGTCCTGAAACTTCACGGATGATGTTTTCCAAATATATAAAAAATACTCAGTGGAAGAAACTCACCAGGGGGGCCACACCCTGCCCATGAGGGTGGGGGCGCGCCCTACCCCCAGGGCACGCCCCTACCTCGTGGGCCCCCTGGTGGCCCTCCGGTGACCATCTTCTGCTATATGGAGTCTTTCGATGGGAAAAAATCATAAGCCATCTTCTCGGACAAAACTCCGCCGCCACGAGGCGGAACCTTGGCGGAGCCAGTCTAGGGCTCTAGCGGAGCTGTTCTGCCGGGGAAACTTCCCTCCCGGAGGGGGAAATCATCGCCATCATCATCACCAACGCTCCTCTCATCGGGAGAGGGAAATCTCCATCAACAACTTCATCAGCACCATCTCATCTCAAAACCCTAGTTCATCTCTTGTATCCAATTCTTGTCTCCAAGTCCGGGATTGGTGCTAGTAGGTTGCTAGTAGTGTTAATTACTCCTTGTAGTTGATGCTAGTTGGTTAATTGGTGGAAGATCATATGTTCAGATCCTATATGCATATTTAATACCCCTCTGATTATGAACATGTTTATGCTTTGTGAGTAGTTACTTTTGTTCACGAGCACATGGGAGAAGTCTTGCTATTAGTAGTCATGTGAATTTGGTATTCGTTCGATATTTTGATGAGATGTATATTGTCTCTCCTCTAGTGATGTTATGTGAACGTCGACTACATGACACTTCACCATTATTTGGGCCTAGAGGAAGGCATTGGGAAGTAATAAGTAGATGATGGGTAGCTAGAGTGACAGAAGCTTAAGACCTAGTTTATCCGTTCCTTCGTAAGGGGCTGATTTGGATCCATATGTTTCATGCTATGGTTATGTCACGCCCTCGATGCGGCTATGTCTCCCACGTGTCGAGGCACGACTTAGAGACATAGGCGCATTGAAAGCAATGTCGCAAGTCGGGAATCATTACACAACCCATGTACATATATAATATAAAGGGGAATAATAGCATAGTTGGCTTACACTCGCCACGTCACTTCAAAGTACATAAATAACATCCATCATACAATCACTCATGGCCCGACTACGGTGCCAAAATAGAAAAGACCCCCAACAAGCGACTAGGCCCTGGATCTAACCCCGAATAGGCATCCCTACTGATCATCAGGAAACGAAACATAGTAACGCTGAGAGTCCTCGTCGTACTCCCACTTCAGCTCGAGCGCGCCATCAGGAGAAGTGTCATCAGTCCCTGCATCTGGTGTAATAGTAATCTGTGAGCCACAAAGGACTCAGCAATCTCGCACCCTCGCGATCAAGACTATTTAAGCTTAATAGGTAGGAAAGGGGTAATGTAAGTGGAGCTGCAGCAAGCGACTAGCATATATGGTGGCTAACTTATTCGCAAAGGAGAGCGAGAAGAGGAGGCAAAGCACGAGCGGAAAACTATATAGAGCAGCCTACGCACGCATAACTCCAACGCCGTGTCCACTTCTCGGACTCCGCCGAGAAGAGGCCATCACGGCAACACACGCAGTTGATTCATTTTAATTATTTAAGTTCAAGTTATCTACAACCGGACATTAACAAATTCCCATCTGCCCATAACCGCGGGCACAGCTTTTGAAAGATCAATCCCTGCAGGGGGGTCCCAACTTAGCCCATAACAAGCTCTCATGGTCAACGAAGGAATAGACCTCCACCCAGGACCCACCGATCAGACTCGGTATCCCGGTACAACAAGATGATTCGACAGGTCAAAACTAGTCCAGCAACACCGCCCGAATGTGCCGACAAATCCCGATAGGAGCTGCACATATCTCTTTCTCAGGGCACACTCAGATAAGCAATCCGTACAACTAAAACCAGCCCTCGGGTTCCCCCGAGGTGGCGCTGCAAGGGGCTCTAGTTCGGACCAACACTCAGAGGAGCACTGGCCCGTGGGGGGCTAAAATAAAGATGACCCTCGGGCTCCGGAAACCCAAGGGAAAAAGGGGTAGGTGGCAAATGGTAAAACCAATGTTGGGCATTGCTGGAAAAGCTTTAATCAAGGCGAACTATCAAGGGGTTCCCATTATAGCCCAACCGCGTAAGGGACGCAACAATCCGGGAACATAACACCGATATGACGGAAACTAGGGCGACAGGAGTGGAACAAAACACTAGGCGAGAGGCCGAGCCTTCCACCCTTTACCAAGTATATAGATGAGTAAAGATAACATAGCAATATAATGATATCCCAACAAGTAAATAAATGTCCCAACAAGGAACGGCTCCAATCTTCACCTGCAACTAGCAACGCTATAAGAAGGGGCTTGAGCAAGCGGTAACATAGCCAATCAATGTTTTGCTAGGACAAAGGTGGGTTAGAGGCTCAATCATGGCAATTGGGAGGCTGACAAGCAAGTGGTAGGCATCGTAGCATTGGCAAAGCAAAAGAGCGAGCAAACTAGCATAGCAAAGATAGTAGTGATTTCAAGGGTGTGATTATCTTGCCTGCACAGTTGTCAGAATTGACTGGATCCTCAAAAGCAAACTCAACGGGCTCCTCGTTAGCGAACTCGTCTCCCGGCTCTACCCATCAACACAAACAAGCAACAAGGATACAATCAACCACATGCAAAGGCAACCAATAAGATGCAAAGATGATATGCTATGCGGGATGCGATGCGGGACGCAAAACGCAAGATGTGACAGGAAATGCATGAACCTGGCCTCAACTTGGAAAACCAAGTGTGCCACTGGATAGAGGGGAAGAAATCCCCTGAAAACGATATAAAGATCAAGGCAATCGGAGCTACGGTTTGGAAATGGCAAGCGATTTACTAAACGAACCGATCTGCGATTTACAGCAAGTAGGCTCCTAAATGCAACAAAATGAACATGCTACAGCCACCAAACGTGAAAACAAATTGCATGGCAGTGATGTACTCAAGAAGCTTAACAAATCACCAGGATTGAGGCATAGGCAAATTCATCCATTAAGGGCTTCAAACTAGCATGGCAAAACTGAATAAGCAAAACAGATTTCAGACTTAGCGAAATTAACGCTAGTCTGAAATTTCAGACCACGATGCTCTCTTCGGAGCAGCAAAACAACATGAAGCTCAACCTGAACATGGCAAGTAAGAGCATGGCATGGAGCTACTCAACAAGCTTAAAAAAACACCCAAAATGACCTGGGGCCAAAAGGGTTCACAAAATACTCTACCGAGCACACGAACATCGATGAAACACAATCAGTTTTCACACGGTGAAAACTGGGACATGCTGAAATAATAACTCACGGAGGCATGTAAACGAGCTCGATGCACTCACTACGGTGCAAGTCATGGCAAGGAAAGCATATATCCATTAAGAAGGCACAAAATTCTGGCTATACATGGCAAGAACAAAGGCATAGCATGCATGGATCACTAGCAATAACTCCGCCAAAATCGCAAAAGAATTCACGATCTGCCCAAAACAGCAACTATGCAAAAGTTGAGCTCGATTGAGTCAACCTAGGGTGCTCCAACATAACAAGTAAAGACATGGATGGATTAAGCACAACAAGCATAACAAATCACTCTTACTGATCATCCTCAAAAGAGGCACGGATCACTAGGAAACAAGCTGGACATATAGCATCGTGAACTAAAACATCCCAGACTTAGTGATTTTCACTAAGTCCCTGAAATCAGTAAACTCAGGTAGCCCTCTTCGCAAGCTTGCACAAGACAACACACACATCCTAAAAATGCAAGGGAGGCACCTTTGGAAAGAAGGCAACATGCTTAACAATTCATCCCAAAGGGGCACAGGCATATCATGCACGGATTAAACATGGAAAAAATGACAAAAGTGCATGATGAACTAACGGATCTGCAATTTAACTCATGATGCCTCCTTCCAACAGCATTTTGGGCAAATGATGTACTCATCGAGACGAAGATTTTGACATATCATACGCCCAAATCGGAGCTACGGATGCAAAGTTATGGCAGGTCAAACATGGCATAAAAATTACGGAATTAGGGTTTCGGGGGAGAGGTCAACCGATCCAGATCTAGATCCCGATTTACTGTAGCACACTGTAGCAGTTCGGCTCCGGCGAGGCCGGCCGACTCCGGCGACCGGTCGGCGGCGAGAGGGAGGCCGGAGGGCGGCGTGGGGAGGCGCGGGCGAGGCCGGGCGAGGCCAGCCGGACGGCGAGACGGCAGCGGAGCGGGTTTCCCCGGCGTCGAGGTGGCGCGGTGGCGCCGGAGACGGTCGGCGACGGGACGGCTCGTGGTGGCGCCGGCCACCGGCGCCGTGGAAGAAGGCGGCGGCGAGGCCGCGGTCGGGCGGCGGAAGCTCCCCGGGGCGGGGCGCGACAGGAACGGGCCGCGGGGGCCGGGCGCGGGCTCCCCGGCCCGCGGCGGCGGCGGCGGGCGCGAGCCAATGGCGGCATGCCACGTGGCGGCGGTGGGCGCGAACGGACATGTCCGTCGGCGGGAGAAGTGTCCGGCGGCGCGCGGATCTGAGACCTGGGATTTTTAGGGTTTCGAGGTAGGGGACGATCCAAAAACGAGGGGGGCCTTTAAATAGGCATAGAGGGAGCTAGGAGAGTCCAAATGAGGTGCGGTTTTCGCCCACACGATCGTGATCGAACGACCGAGAGGAAGGGGCAGAGTTTGGTGGGTTTTGGGCCAACTTGGAGGGGTGTTGGGCTGCACACACACGAGGCCTTTTCGGTCCCTCGGTTAACCGTTGGAGTATCAAACGAAGTCCAAAATGACCCGAAACTTGACAGGCGGTCTACCGGTAGTAAACCAAGGCCACATGGCAAGTCTCGGTCCAATCCGGAAATGTTTAATCCCCACACACGAAAGAAAGCTAGAAATGGCCACCGGAGGAGAACGAAGCGCCGGAATGCAAAACGGGCAACCGGGAAAATGCTCGAATGCATGAGATGAACATGTATGCAAATGCAATGCACGAGATGACATGATATGAGATGCACGAAAACAAAAACAACACACGGAGGCAAAGACCCAAACCCGAGAATTAAATATAACTTAATGCCGGAAACGGCATGAGTTGGAGTACAATTCGGGAAGGTTACATATGGGGCGTTACAGGTTAGGTTTACCTTAATACTTTTGTTGTATTTGTGGATGCTTGCAATAGAGGTTAATCATAAGTGGGATGCTTGTCCAACTAAGGGCAGCACCCAAGCACCGGTCCACCCACATACCAAATTATCAAAGTACCGAACGCGAATCATATGAACGTGATGAAAACTAGCTTGACGATATTCCCATGTGTGCTCGGGAGCGCTTTACATCATAAGAGTTTGTCCATGCTTGTCCTTTGATACAAAAAGGATTGGCCCACCTTACTGCACCTTATTTACTTTTGTTACTTGTTGCTCGTTACAAATTATCCCATCACAAAACTATCAGTTACCACTTATTTCAGTACTTACAGAGAATACCTTACTGGAAACCACTTATTATTTCCTTCTTCTCCTCGTTGGGTTCGACACTCTTACTTATCGAAAGGACTACGATAGATCCCCTATACTTGTGGGTCATCAGTCTACAACTGCAAAATGGAGGAGAATAGTTCTGTGAGTGAACATATACTCAGAATGTATGGGTACCACAACCACTTGACTCAGCTGGGACTGGGAGTTAATCTTCCTGATGATAGTGTCATTGACATAGTTCTTCAATCATTGCCACCAAGCTACAAGAGCTTCGCAATGAACTATAATATGCAAGGGATTGATAAGACAATTCCCGAGCTCTTCGGAATGCTAAAGGCTGTGGAGGTAGAAATCAAGAAGGAGCATCAAGTGTTGATGGTCAACAATACCACTAGTTTCAAGAAGAAGGGCAAAGGGAAGAAGGGGAACTTCAAGAAGAACAACAAGCAAGTTGCTGCTCAAGTGAAGAAGCCCAAGTCTGAACCTAAGCCTGAGACTGAGTGCTTCTACTACAAAGGGACTAGTCACTAGAAGCGGAACTGCCCCAAGTATTTGGCTGATAAGAAGGATGGCAAAGTGAAAGGTATATTTGATATACATGTTATTGATGTGTACCTTACTAACGCTCGCCGTAGCGCCTGGGTATTTGATACTGGTTCTATTGCTAATATTTGCAACTCGAAACAGGGGCTACGGATTAAGCGAAGATTGGCTAAGGACGAGGTGACGATGCGCGTGGGAAATGGTTCCAAAGTCGATGTGATCGCAGTCGGGAGGCTACCTCTACATCTACCTTCGGGGTTAGTTTTAGACCTGAATAATTCTTATTTGGTGCCAGCATTCAGCATGAACATTATATCTGGATCTTGTTTGATGCGAGACGGTTATTCATTTAAATCAGCGAATAATGGTTGTTCTATTTATATGAGTAATATCCTTTATGGTCATGCACCCTTGATGAGTGGTCCATTTTTACTAAATAATTATAGTAGTGATACACATATTCATAGTATTGAAGCCAAAAGATATAAGTTTAATAATGATAGTGCAATTTATTCGTGGCACTGCCTTTTAGGTCATATTGGTGTAAAGCGCATGAAGAAACTCCATGCTGATGGGCTTTTCGAATCACTTGATTATGAATCACTTGATGCTTGCGAATCATGCCTCATGGGCAAGATGACTAAGACTCCGTTCTCTGGAACAATGGAACGAGCAACAGACTTATTGGAAATTATACATACTGATGTATGCGGTCCGATGAGTGTTGATGCTCGTGGCGGGTATCGTTATTTTTCTGACCTTCACAGGTGATGTGAGCAGATATGGGTATATCTACTTGATGAAACATACGTCTAAAACATTTGAAAATTTCAAAGAATTTCAGAGTGGAGTGGAAAATCATCATAACAAGAAAATTAAGTTTCTACGATCTGATCGTGGAGGTGAATATTTGAGTTACGAGTTTGTCTTCATTTGAAACAATGCGGAATAGTTTCACAACTCACGCCACCTGGAACACCACAACATAATGGTGTGTCCGAACGTCGTGACCGCACTTTTTTAGATATGGTGCGATCTATGATGTCTCTTACTGACTTACCGCTATTGCTTTGGGGTTATGCTTTAGAGACGGCTGCATTCACGTTAAATATGGCACCATCGAAATCCGTTGAGACGACACCTTATGAACCGTGGTTTGGCAAGAAAGCCAAGTTGTCATTTCTTAAAGTTTGGGGCTGTGATGCTTATGTGAAAAAGCTTCAACCTGATAAGCTCGAACCCAAATTGGAGAAATGTGTCTTCATAGGATACCCAATAGAGACTGTTGGGTACACCTTCTATCACAGATCCAAAGGCAAGATATTCGTTGCTAAGAATGGATCCTTTCTAGAGAAGGAGTTTCTCTCAAAAGAAGTGAGTGGGAGGAAAGTAGAACATGATGAGGTAACTGTACCTGCTCCCTTATTGGAAAGTAGTTTATCACAGAAATTAGTTCCAGTGATTCCTACACTAGTGAGGAAGCTAATGATGATGATCATGAAACTTCTGATCAAGTTACTACCGAACCTCGTAGATCAACTAGAGTAAGAACCACACCAGAGTGGTACGGTAATCCTGTTCTAGAAGTCATGTTACTTGACCATGACAAACCTATGAACTATGAGGAAGCGATGATGAGCCCAGATTCCGCAAAATGGCTTGAGGCCATGAAATCTAAGATGGGATCCATGTATGAGAACTAAGTGTGGACTTTGGTTCACTTGCCCGATGATCGACAAGCCATAGAGAATAAATGGATCTTCAAGAAGAAGACTGACATGACGGTAATATTATTGTCTACAAGGCTCAAATTTTTGCAAAAGGTTTTTGGCAAGTTCAAGGAGTTTACTACGATGAGACCTTGTCACCCGTAGCAATGCTTAAGTCCGTCTGAATCATGTTAGTAATTGCCGCATTTTACGATTATGAAATTTTGCAAATGGCTGTCAAAACTGCATTCCTTAATGGATATCTTAAAGAAGAGTTGTATATGATGCAACCAGAAGGTTTTTTCGATCCAAACGGTGCTAACAAAGTGTGCAAGCTCCAGCGATCCATTTATGGACTGGTGCAATCCTCTCGGAGTTGGAATATACACTTTGATAGTGTGATCAAAGCATATGGTTTTATACAGACTTTTGGAGAAGCCTGTATTTACAAGAAAGTGAGTGGGAGCTCTGTAGCATTTCTGATATTATATGTGGATGACATATTGCTGATCAGAAATGATACTAAATTTCTGAATAGCATAAAAGGATACTTGAATAAGAATTTTTCAATGAAAGACCTCGGTGAAGATACCTATATATTGGGCGTCAAGATCTATAGAGATAGATCAAGACGCTTAATTGCACTTTCACAAAGTACATACCTTGATAAAGTTTTGAAGAAGTTCAAAATGGATCAAGCAAAGAAAGGTTTGTTGCCTGTGTTACAAGGTGTGAAGTTGAGTCAGACTCAATGCCCGACCACTGCAGAAAATAGAGAGAAAATGAAAGTCATTCGCTATGCTTCAGCCATAGGTTCTATCATGTATGCAATGTTGTGTACCAGGCCTAATGTGTGCCTTGTTATTAGTTTAGCAGGGAGGTACCAAAGTAATCCAGGAGTGGATCACTGGACAGCGGTCAAGAACATCCTGAAATACCTGAAAAGGACTAAGGATATGTTTCTCGTTTATGGAGGTGACAAAGAGCTCATCGTAAATGGTTATGTCGATGCAAGCTTTGACACTGATCCGGATGACTCTAACTCACAAACAGGATACGTATTTTTATTGAATGGTGGAGCTGTCAGTTGGTGCAGTTCCAAGCAGAGCGTCGTAGCGGGATCTACGTGTGAAGCGGAGTACATAACTGCTTCAGAAGCAGCAAATTAAGGAGTCTATATGAATGAGTTCATATCCGATCTAGGTGTCATACCTAGTGCATCGGGTCCAGTGAAAATCTTTTGTGACAATACTGGTGCAATTGCCTTGGCAAAGGAATCAAGATTTCACAAGCGAACCAAGCACATCAAGAGATGCTTCAATTCCATCCACGATCAATTGAAGGAGGGAGACATAGAGATTTGCAAGATACATACGGATCTGAATGCTGCAGACCAGTTGACTAAGCCTCTCTCACGATCAAAACATGATCAGCACCAAGACTCCACGGGTGTTAGAATCATTACAATGTAATCTATATTATTGACTCTAGTGCAAGTGGGAGACTAAAGGAAATATGCCCTAGAGGCAATAATAAAGTTGTTATTAATATTTACTTATATCATGATAAATGTTTATTATTCATGCTAGAATTGTATTCACTAGAAACTTAGTACATGTGTGAATACATAGACAAACAGAGTGTCACTAGTATGCCTCTACTTGACTAGCTCGTTAATCAAAGATGGTTAAGTTTCCTAACCATAGACATGAGTTGTCATTTGATGAACATGATCACATCATTAGAGAATGATGGGATTGACTTGACCCATCCGTTAGCTTAGCACTATGATCATTTATTTTATTGCTATTGCTTTCTCCATAACTTATACATGTTCCTATGACTATGAGATTATGCAACTCCCAAATACGGGAGGAACACTTAGTGTGCTATCAAACGTCACAACATAACTGGGTGACTATAAAGATGCTCTACAGGTGTCTCCGATGGTGTTTGTTGAGTTGGCATAGGTCAAGATTAGGATTGTCACTCCGATTGTCGGAGAGGTATCTCTGGGCTCTCTCGGTAATGCACATCACTATAAGCCTTGCAAGCAATCTGACTAATGATTTAGTTGCGAGATGTTGCGTTACAGAATGGGTAAAGAGACTTGCCGGTAATGAGATTGAAATAGGTATCGATATACCGACGATCGAATCTTGGGCAAGTAACATATTGATGACAAAGGGAACAATGTATGTTGTTATGCGGTTTGAGCGATAAAGATCTCCGTAGGATATGTAGGAACCAATATGAGCATCCAGGTTCCGCTATTGATTATTGACCGGAAGTGAGTCTCGGTCATGTCTACATAGTTCTCGAACCCGTAGGGTCCGCACGCTTAACGTTCGATGATGATCGGTATTATGAGTTTATGTGTTTTGATGTATCGAAGGTAGTTCAGAGTCCTAGATGTGATCACGGACATGACGAGGAGTCTCGAAATGGCAAGACATGAAGATCCATATATTGGAAGGCTATGTTTGGACATCGGAATGATTCCGGATGAGTTCGGGCATTTACAGGAGTACCGGGGGGTTACCAGAACCCCCCCAGGGAGTCAATGGGCCTTATGGGGTCTTAGTGGGAGAAAGGAGGAGGTGGCCAGGTGGAGGGGGCCCCCAAGCCCAATCCGAATTGGGTGGGGGCTGGGCCCCCTTTACTTCCCTCTCTATCCCTCTTCCTTCTTCTCCTACTCCTACTAGGAAGGGGGAAACCTACTCCTACTGGGAGTAGGACTCCCGCCTTGGGCGCACCCTATGAGGGCCGGACCTCCCATCCTCCACCCCTTTATATACGGGGGAGGGGCACCCCATAGACACACAAGTTGATTGTTTAGCCGTGTGCGGTGCCCCTCCACAGAATTCCACCTCGGTCATATCATTGTAGTGTTTAGGCGAAGCCCTACGTCGGTAACTTCATCACCACCATCATCACGCCGTCGTGCTGACGAAATTCTCCCTCGGCCTCAGCTGGATCAAGAGTACGAGGGACGTCACTGAGCTGAATGTGTGCAGATCGTGGAGGTGTCATGCATTCGGTACTTGATCGGTTGGATCGTGAAGACGTTCGACTACATCAACCGCGTTTCATAACGCTTCCGCTTTCAGTCTATGAGGGTACATAGACATACTCTCCTCTTCTCGTTGTTATGCATCTCCTAGATAGATCTTGCGTGATAGTAGGAAAATTTTGAAATACTGCGTTCCCCAACATGTAGTACTATAGTACTATAGTTTTGATGTTTTGCACGATCCATCGATAGAAACTCGATTAAATAGGAAAGGGCGAAATTTTTCCCGCACGATAGATGATACTGGCCATACATTTCAAAGGCAAATTTAATGTATGCAAACTGAATAATTAAGTAACAATATGATATCTAGTAAAATTAAAAATACATATAATTTATTGTGTTAGAGTGCAGCAGTAGTGTTGTATTGCATAGTTGTTAGATGTAACATGCAAGAACGTGTAGAGATGTAGTTTTGGAGGGCCTACAGAGAGAAAAGCGTAATACGGTCACCGGACTTCAGAATACGCTCATTATGGTCACTATATACGTTTTGCGGTGATTATACGGTCACTTGCTCACCGTTCAGCATCGGATTGCACTCTATTGATCGGCCAAATAGTCTGCGTGGCACCATGTTGACTAGTTAAATTGGCCATGTTCCCTGTGGGTCCCACCTGTCAGTTCACATAGGAAAAAGGTTAGATAAACACAAATTTACGCAGGCGCGACAAGACTCCAACCCGTGCGCGGGAACCACCTAGTTGTGTATGTGTCTGTCAGGGCCTGATGTGTGCGCATACACGTGTAGGTTGAGCACTTGAGCATGAGAGTGTGTGTTGGTCGTGTGGTGTGTGCATGCATGCGTGCGTGTATGTGTGTGAGTGTTGCGTGCGTGCGTGGCTGAGTGTGTACGTGTGAGTGTTGCATGCGTGTGAGGCTGCATGTGTTCATGTGAGTGTTACGTGCATGCAGTTCGTGTGCATGTGTGTGTGTGTGTATAATCACCACAACAGCTCCTGTGTGTTAAAACAGATGGCTCGGCATACCAATACAAGGCCATCTTGTCCGCTATGCCCACGGTCATGACTTTGAACCACCGTCTGATATATTTTTGTCGTTTGTTTACATTCTTACTAGCAAGATGCTTGTGCGTTGCACGTAACATCAAGATGCATTCATATGAGTAGTTTATCTTGTGAGAGAAAAGGATGAACAAGGGAAGGCCTTATTTACAAATGTGGAGAGATGTGTGGGTACCTTTTTTGCAAAATTGCCATAGTTTTCTTCCTATCTGTCAGATATAAATCGGACAACCCATATTGCAGGATGGCAGGCACACCATCATCACCAACTCTATTTTTTATAAGAGTGTAGAGTAAATACACGACGACAGGTGGACCCAATGATAGTATGATAATGTGATGCAACACTAGAGGTGCCACGTGGAGCATTTAACTGGTCAACTAGTCGTGTCTTGTGCAAATACAGAGTTGTACGTTGAGCCTCTGACTGTACAACAACCACAAAACGTAAATTGTGACCGTAATGAGTGGATTCTGAAGTCCAATGTACGTATCGTGCTTTCGCTTCAAATACAGTGATCCTTACTATGTATATCACAAGAGAAACATGAAACATGCATGAATGTGCTAGGGGCGTACTTTTAGAGGACCTGGAGATAGTTTGTGTGCGTACATGAAAGGGGCGTAGAGGGGGTGTATGCGATGGAGAGAGAGAGATGCTCTCTGTTTCTCTTTATTATGACTAACTTTATATATATTATAAAAATATAAAAATTCACAGTGCGGAATAAATATCATTGTGGGCACCATGCAATGCAAATTAGTGTTCATACTCCTCCATATAACTTTCTAATGTTGTATATATGTAGAAATTCTAAAATAATTTTTTGGCCACACTTTATTCAAAAGGAATGTTGTATGCGAAATAAACATGAAGAGAGGGCTTTTTAGATCAATGGGGGTATGTGATGTAACATGTGTGAATGTGTAGTTGATGTATTTGGCAGGGCCTAGAGAGGTATGTGTGTGTATTACGTATTTGAGATAGGCATGGATAGAGGGGCCGACGGTGGGAGGGTGGCATGGGAGCGATAACACGAGAAATGAGAGAGGTCTAGAGAGAGAGGCGAATATGATGTCATGGCAAGAGATGCCCTTGAGTGTGTATATGCAAAGGGGGAGGGGATAGAGGCACGAGGAGATTTTTGTGTGTGGTGTCTGTGTTGATTGTGTTGGTGTGGGAAGATAAGGAGACCTGGGGGCAGAGGGTGTGTCACCGCATGAGCTCAGGTGGGCTGAGGTGAGGCCCTTGGTTCGGTTCCGTCCTGCGCCACATTGGTCGACCCGTGACGCATTTAGGGAGACCCATGGATGACTAGTCGTACAAGACAAAGATAGCAGAATCGTGAAGGACTCTGTGTCCACTGACAAAGCCGGTTAGGATTTGTAACCCTAGGTCCTCGGACTAAGGTAACCCCTTATATTTGATATTACTATTCATCCAACCTAACTTTAAGGGGCATCCTGTAGAATGCTCTGCTAGAATAATACTTGTCGATTATGAAGAGAGGTGTGAGACAATGCGTGAGAGACATGCCTAAATATAATGTGCGTACGGGAGACACGTAGGCAGGTCTATGTATATAGAAAGGGTCGATGGGGATTGTGCATGTGTATGCTTGTGAGAGGAAGAGTGCTTGTGATAAAGGTTAGTGAAAACAGTCGTAAGTGGTTATTACGAGAAGGAGGGAGGGTTATATCGACAGCATGTCTATGAGAAAGACACCTCGGGAGAGTGTGTGTGAGCCTGTGTGGGAGACCACCGATGGAGAGTGAAACTACACGTAAAAGACTCATGTACACATTGAATAAAAATATAAATTGTATCCAAATATTAGGATGGGATCATGATATTTGCAATTCGCGTAAGGAACGGTCATTGATCCATCAAACATCTAGATTCTATCGAATTTAAGCATGTCTATGTTTTTATTCGACATAATTGATCCACATAGTTAGTACTTTGAACTCCAGATAATGCATCGCTTTAGCAGTCGAATATAAACGTGAGTGTAGTTCATGTTGTGTGTGTAAAGCACATTATACATACGAAAGTTACGCAATGAACATTATAAATAGCTAGTTATGAACTAGCATACATTTGAATTCAACTTAAGGTGGTTTAAAAAATTCGAATTCAACATGAAGTCCATTCAATTATTTGAATTTGATATCATGGCATTTGTAAATCATACCTAAATTATGGGGGCACCGATCTTTGCTCTACTTTTGTACATAATAGCATATATAGTCATGTACAAGATAGATTCAAATTTACCTCCTCCATTCCAAAATAATTGTAGTTATAGGATTTTCAAGTGTCAAAATTTCAAAAATAAGCGCATAATTTAATGAGGTTTTCAAACATACAAGGTCAAATTTAACATTGTCTATTTAGGTCAATCCTCAAAGTTCAAGAGTAATCTAAACGTGAATGCTTCTGTTTCAAAATTTCGAACGAAGCGCCAAAAGAGCCTCTACTCGCCCGAAACCGCGTGAGACCAATGTTTGCAGTAGAAGGAAATTACTTTTCTAACTCCGACCCGTGAAACCTACCGGCCCGATGTCCAAAGGTCTAAATCGGGGTACGTTTGTAGCTTCATCTAGACGCCAGGCAACCGCATCCAAAAAACATTCATACACAATGGCCGCCTAAGCACACATGCGCGCGACCGAAATCACTCCTGCCCACTATTTGGGACACCTGGGATTACCATCCTACCCCCGACCCGCAGTAGGTCCAAAATTTAAGAGGGAGGCAAAGTTTGTACTTTTCCCAAATTTCAAACAAGCGTGTCCCATCTGTTCAAAAAAGCCAAAAACAAGCGCGTCCCAGACCGAAACATGGTTCTCCCTTAGCCCCCCTCTCGTCCGATTCCCCATTCGTACTCCGTGGGTGCCAAAAAACTACCTCTCCACCAGCTGCGAAACCCCGGCGTCCTTCATCCGCCACCCCATCCCACCCATCAACTGTCGCCCTCCTCCATCACACCGGAGCCAATACCACGACGTCGTCGTCCACCGCAACCTCAACCGCAACGCCCTCCACGGCTAGTAGTTGAAGCCGAGGCCAAGCTGTCCGCACCCGAGCCAGTTCAACCACACCGTCCCGCGCCTCACCGCTGCCGCTCCAACTTCCCCAGCGTCCACCGCACCGGAGCTGTTCCTGCTACGTCTTCCTTCGCCGCCTCGGATCTACTTCCCCTCCGCCGAGATACGGCCGCGACAACATACTCAACAATTTGGCCATGGGTTCATCCAAGGCTGCAGCCTCCTCCAAAAGATTGGTTCCCCCGGTAAAAAGAACAAAATCGCCGCGACATATGGAGGACACAACACTGGCAACCGGAAATGGTACTCCTCTTCCTTATTCGTGCAAATCTTACATGTTTGCTTGCACGGTATTCATCCCACAAAAGACACTAGTTGGCCGCTTCTTCTTGATACTCGATGTTCCTAGTAACTCGCGATGAACAAGGTTTCTCCTCATATACTATTTCACCTTAGCTAGAGGTCCGTTGACCCCTGGATTTCATTTCCTAGTCAGTTGATTCCTAATTAAAGGAAACATTCCCTGGCATAACAGGCGCTAGTCCGCCTATTACGCCGGGGAAGCAATGCCTCAGTGTTTATCTTAGGGGCGTGTGGGGCCTAGAGCTGCTGGCGCCCGATCTGGAGGTCAGCCGGGATTAAAGGGATGGATGGGGGCGCTACCAAGGATGGCGGTGGTGTGAGGTCGAGGGGAGGGCGGGGCGGCGGAGGCAGGGGTCTGGGCCAGGCGGTGGTCGCTGGCGGTACAAGAAAGATCATCAACAATGACTAGTGGGAGGTAGACGAAGGCCATCTGCCCGTTCCTTATAGATCGAATGGTTCATAAAAAAATTGACTGACCTATTTATTTTCAGTCGACTGTTATTTTGATAGGCCCACATGTGGTGGTGTGCTGGAGGAGTACCTGCATTTCCCAACCATCCCTGTGCTCATATATTACAAAATCATATGGAGTAGAATCTAATTTTGCTTGCCATGCAATGTTGTAGAGCTATCATATGTCTCCTGTCATTTATTTTTCAGCCACCTGCTATCTGCTACTTTTACAGTGCACTAGTTCTATACACACTTCACCCATACTCTCACTATTGTGTTTTTATGCAAGGGTATTTCAGACTTTGCCTTGACAGAAGCAGAAAAGAAAAGAGAAAAGTCGTTCCAGCTTCGTATACGGCTAGGCCAGACACGTTTAAGCACTTTAAAGGGTGTAGTGTCAGCAGATGAAGGCGGTAAACATAGCTCTGGAGTTGATGATCTCGCTCGCAATGAACCACCATCCCAGGTGCCTGCTTTAACTTCACAGTGTCATATGTGGTTGCATGTTGCATATGGTGTCTAGCTTGTATTCGAAAGGCCGAAGTTGGTCTTTATTAAGATAAGGAAATATATTTTTTACATGAACCACCATCCCGGGAGCACCATAAGACAAATAGCAAGTCAAGGCACTGGCTGAGCCAGTGACAAGCCCAGCACAGACAGGCATCACCTGGAAGCCAACTAAAAAGCCACGATGGTGGTGAAGCAGCCCGCCTCCCACCAGGCTCTCAGGTCCTAGATGATCATGCTCACCACTCCAGCCGGATGTCTAGCTTGTATTGCTTCCAATTTGGTTAAATTGCATCTACTTAGCTTACACATTATACCTTTGAATATGACATGCCTTCCTGTTTTTGGTACATACTGGTACATCTGTCTATTAACCATGTTCTTGCATCAAACTAATGTTCTTGTGCATCCCTCATCAATCACTTATGATGAGGCAGTCAGGCCAGTGGACTACTGTGAACAAAGATTCTCATTAAAAGAATGCAGCGTCAGCCTCCCCACATGATTCTCAAGAAACAACAAGGCTAGATGAAGATAGTGAATGTAGCTCTGTAGTTGATTACTGCATTTCCCCTACACGAGCATCGCAGGTGCTTGTTCTAACTTGGCAACGTGATATATGGTTGCATGTTGCATATGGTGTCTTTATTGTAATTCTTCCAATCTAGTTAAATTACATGTGTTATTCTACTTAGTTTATACATTATACCTGTTAATGTGACATGCCTTCCTGTTTTTAGTACATAGTACATCTATCTATTAAGCATGTCCTTACATAAAACTATTGTTTTTTTGTATCCCGCATCAATCAATATGACGAGACACCTTTAGTATATGTAGTGTGATATTAGTTGCATCTTTCTTATGATTTATAGCATGCGCTGCTTCCAATTTGTTGAAATGCCATTTATGATGGGATGCTTTTAACTTGGCAGAGTCATATTGGTTACATCTTTCATGTGGTTTCTAGCTTGCATTGCTTCTTATTTGTTGAAATGGCTTCTACTTAGTTTACACAAACAATTGTGAATATGCCATGCCGTCCTGTTTTTCGTACATATTCCATCCTGGTATCATGTGTTTGCCTTACATCAAAGTAGTGATTGTCAGTATCATGCACAAATGAGTTCTGAAGAGTGAATTTTATTGCTTTTTCTTGTTGGTTTTACTTGACAATTCAAAATCAATAAAGCGGAAGGAAGTTAGCAAGGCAACGGATGATACGTCTCCAACGTATCTACTTTTTCTCACGCTTTTCCTCTTGTTTTGGAATCTAATTTGCATGATCTGAATGAAAATAACCCCGGACTGACGTTGTTTTCAGCAGAACTACCATGGTGTTGTTTTTGCGCAGAAATAAAAGTTCTCGGAATGGAACGAAACTTTGCGAGGAATTTTTATATTAATAATAAGAATTTCTGGAGCCAAGACCTACCGGAGAGGGGGCCCTGGGTGGGCACAACCCACCAGGGCGCGCCCCTCTCCTGGCGCGCCCAGGTGGGTTGTACCCACCTGGTCGCCCCGCGGACCTCAACCCTGACACACTATAAATTTCTATTTTCAGAGAAAAATCAGGGAGAAAGAATTATCATGATCCACGAGACGGATCCACCGCCAATCCCTGTTCTTCCTCGGAAGGGCAAATCTAGAGTCTATTTGGAACTTCGAAGAGGGGGATCTTCATTATTCGTCATCACCAACCCTTCTCCATCGCCAATTCCATGATGCTCCCCACCGAGAGTGAGTAATTTCTTCGTAGGCTCGCTCGTCGGTGAGGAGTTGGATGAGATTCATCATGTAATCGAGTTAGTTTTGTTAGGGCATGATCCCTAGTATCGACTATGTTCTTAGATTGATGTTGCTATGACTTTGCTATGCTTAATGCTTGTCACTTTGGGCCAGAGTGCGATTATTTCAGATCTGAACCATTTATGTTATCATCATTATATCCATGTTCTAGATCCGATCTTGCAAGTTATAGTCACCTACTACGTGTTATGATCCGACAATCCCGGAGTGACAACATCCGAGCCCACTCTCGGTGATGACCGTAGTTTGAGGAGTTCAAGTATTCACTATGTGTTAATGCTTTATTCTGGTTCTCTATTAAAAGGAGGCCTTAATATCCCTTAGTTTCCAATATGGACCCTGCTGCCACGGGAGGGTAGGACAAAAGATGTCATGCAAGTTCTTCACGTATGACTATTTACGGAATACATGCCTACATTATATCGATGAACTAGAGCTAGTGCCGTATCGCCCTAGGTTATAACTGTCACATGATGAATATCATCCAACATGCCACCGATCCAATGACTACGGACTTTTCCATATTGTTTCTACTAAGTTACTACTGCTATCATCACTATTACACATGCTACAAAATCACTGCTATCACTGTTACTGTTACTATTGCTGCTACTACTACTATCAAAACTATCAAACTACTTTGCTACTAATCACTTTGCTGCAGATAATTAATCTCCGGGTGTGGTTGAATTGACAACTCAGCTGCTAATACCTTCAAATATTCTTTGGCTCCCCTTGTGTCGAATCTACAAATTTGGGTTGAATACTTCACCCTCGAAAACTGTTGCGATCCCCTATACTCGTGGGTTATCAAGACCTTTTTCTGGCACCGTTGTCGGGGGAGCATAGCTATATTTGTTGAGTCACTTGGGATTATTATCATATTATCACTATGAAGAATCTGATGGATCCTAAGACGAAGATATTTCCCTCAAGGGTGAGGGGAGGTAAGGAACTTCCATCCAGTTCTGCTTTAGATTCACCTTCTGTTAATAAACTTGGAACACCACCACATGCTATTAATTCTGATATGTCACAAGTTATTGATGATGCTACTTCTACTATGAATGATGCTTATGATGATGCCAGTACCTTGCTTGATAATGATGATGTGCCACTTGGTGAATTTATTGATAAACAAATTGCGAGAGTAATACAACATGATGTTGTTGAATCTGATGATGAGCTTGGAACTCAAACTCCTGAAACTCCTACTAGAACTAGCCCTCCAAGATATGAATTGCCTAATGTACTAGAAGGTTATGTTATGAGTGAAGAAACAACTAGAGATATTCTTGCTTGCAATGATAGAGATGATCTAGAGAAATTATTACATAAGTACAAAGAAAAATCTTTGAATGCTAGAATGAAATGTGATCCAAAGCTTGCAACTTCACCTATCTTTATTGATGGGAAGGATTATGAATTCTCTATCGACCCAGAGTTAATTACTTTGGTTGAATCTGATCCTTTCCATGGTTATGAAACTGAAACTGTTGTGGCACATCTTACTAAATTGAATGACATAGCCACCCTTTTTACTCATGATGAGAAAACTCGCTACTACTTTATTCTCAAATTATTTCCTTTCTCATTAAAGGGTGATGCTAAAGCTTGGTACAACACTCTTGCTCCTGGTTGTGTGCGTAGTCCCCAGGATATGATTTATTACATATCTGAAAAATATTTTCCTGCTCATATGAAACAAGCTGCCTTACAGGAAATATTTAACTTTGTGCAAACTAAAGAAGAGAGTCTCCCACAAGCTTGGGGGAGGCTTTGCCAATTACTTAATGCTTTGCCTGATCATCCTCTTGAGAAAAATGAAATACTTGATATCTTCTATAATGGACTAACCGATGCTTCTAGGGACTTCCTAGATAGTTGTGCTGGTTGTGTTTTCAGGGAACAAACTATTGGACAAGATGAATAATTATTGAATAACATATTGAAAATTTATGTTGATTGGACTATTCCTGAAGCACCGCTTAAACCCACTCCGAAGAAGAGGGGTATATTATATCTCAGTCCCGAACATATGCAAGAAGCAAACAAATCTATGAAAGAATAAGGTATTAAGGCCGAGGATGTTAAAAATTTACCTCCTATTGAAGAAATACATGGGCTTAATACACCACCAATGCCTAAGGTGGTAGACGTAAATTCTCTTATGAATTTTAATGATAATGATAATCCTCACAATATGCATCCTAGTCAGTGCCTTTATAAGTTTAAAAATTATATTAGAAAACAAGATCACTTCAATGCAAATGTTATGAAACAATTGAAGTATAATTCTAATATGATTGCTCACTTGAGTGACTTGTTGTTTAGAATCTCAAATGATCTTAGATGTGTTGGAAAACATGCTTCTATCGTTCAAACTCAATTAGAACAAGTTGCTAAATCTCAAAGAGAATATCTTGATGAAATGAATCACAATATGCATGACTTTGCTGTTAGAGTTGCAACAAGAGGAGCTAAAATGACTCAGGAACCACTTTATCCTGAGGGACAACCAAAAAGAATTGAACAAGATTCACAAAGAGCCAACACTAGTGCACCTAGTTCCTCTAAAAAGAAAAAGAAAAATAAAAATGATAGGACTTTGCACACTTCTAGTGAACCAGAAATACAAAAACCTCCTAACAATGATAATGAAATTTCTATCTCTGATGCTGAAACTCAATCTAGAAATGCACACTAACCTACTGATAATGAAAAAGTTAATGATGAGGTTCATGAAGACTCTCAACCAACCAATGATAAAGAACCAGATAATGATGTTGAGATAGAACCACCTATTGATCTTGATAACCCACAAGCTAGGGACAAAAGATATGACAAAAGAGACTTTGTGGCTAGAAAACACGGTAAAGAAAGAGAACTGTGGGTTCAAAAACCTATGCCTTTTCCACCCAAGTCAACTAAAAAGAATGATGATGAAGAATTTGAACGCTTTGCTGAAATGCTGAGGCCAGTCTTTTTGCGTACCCGCTTGACTGATATCTTGAAAATGCCTCGTTATGCAAAATATATGAAAGACATCATCACAAATAAGAGAAAAATACTGGAAGCTGAAATCTCCACTATGCTTGCTAATTATACTTTTAAGGATGGAGTACCTAAAAACTTGGAGATCCGGGAATAACAACTATACCTTGCTCTATCAAAAAGAATTATGTGAAAACTGCTTTGTGTGATTTTGGAGCTGGTGCTAGTGTTATGCCTTTCTCTTTATATAAAAGACTTGAGTTGAATAAAGTCACACCTACTAAAATATCTTTGCAAATGGCTGACAAATCAACTGCCATACCTATCGGTATCTGTGAGGATGTGCCCGTTGTTGTTGCTAATGTTACTATTTTGACTGACTTTGTTATACTTGAGATGCCCGAGGATGACAACATGTCGATTATCCTTGGTAGACCCTTCTTGAATACATAGGCGCTGTTATCGATTGTAATAAAAGCAAGGTCACTTTTCATATTAATGGTAATGAGCATACGGTGCACTTTCTGAAGAAACAATTGCAAATGAATGGTATTAATGTTATTGAAAAATCTTCGACAATCACTATTGGAAGTTTTTAGATTGATGTTTCTATGACTTTGCTATGCTTAATGCGTGTCACTTTGGGCCTGAGTGCCATGATTTCAGATCTTAACTGTTTATGTTATCATCATTATATCCATGTTCTAGATCCGATCTTGCAAGTTATAGTCACCTACTACGTGTTATGATCCGGCAACCCCGGAGTGACAGCATCCGGGCCGACTCCCGGTGATGACCGTAGTTTGAGGAGTTCGTGTATTCACTATGTGCTAATGCTTTGTTCCGGTTCTCTATTAAAAGGAGGCCTTAATATCCCTTAGTTTCCAATATGGACCCTGCTGCCATGGGAGTGTAGGACAAAAGATGTCACCCAAGTTCTTTTAATAAAGCACGTATGACTATTTACGTAATAGATGCCTACATTATATCGATGAACTGGAGCTAGTGTCGTATCGCCCTAGGTTATAACTGCCACATGATGAATATCATCCAACAAGTCATCGATCCAATGCCTACGAACTTTTTCATATTGTTTATGCTAAGTTACTACTGCTATCATCACTGTTACACTTGCTACAAAATTACTGCTATTACTGTTACTATTTCTACTGCAACTACTATCAAAACTATCAAACTACTTTGCTACTGACCACTTTGATGCAGATAATTAAGATCCAGGTGTGGTTGAATTGACAACTCAGCTGCTAATACCTTCAAATATTCTTTGGCTCCCCTTGTGTCGAATCTATAAACTCGGGTTGAATACTTTACCCTCGAAAACTGTTGTGATCCCCTATACTTGTGGGTTATCAATGGATAAAGGTGCTCCTTCCAAATGGAGGGCCTCTACAGATTCTACTCCTCCAACCCCCCAAGATGATTTGCAAGACAACACATGCATAGATACTCAACGTAGCTGTGTTGATGATGAGCACGTCTCCCCTAGTGCACCATCACAGGTGCTCCCTCTAACTTGGCGCTGTTATATGTGGTTGCATGTTATGTATGATGTCTAGCATGTATTGCTTCTAATTTTGTTGAATACCATATGCTTACTTTACACATTATACTTGTGAATAAGACACGTGTTCCTGTTTCTAGAACATACAATATTTGTCTATCACACCATGTTCTTACATCAAATACTAATGTTGTGTAACCTGCAACAATCACTTATCATAAGACATGTTTTGTAACATCCCAAAATTCTAAATTTTGGAATGTTACATCAAATAAATAAATATGGTTGTTTGCTTGCTTGTTGTGTGATTGATTGGGTGAAATTTGAAACTTTTGAAGTTTAATGAGAGGGAATAATATGACTTTCCGAAACTTTCATCTTGCATTTTGATCATCATGAATTCAAATTCATTTCATCACTAAACCCTAGAGTGAGGATAAAGTGACTTCTTTCATTTAAATAAATGAAAAGGGTTTTGAAAAGATTTGAATTCCATTTGGAAATATTTCAAATTAAGAAGCTTTATGCAACTCAATGATTTTCATGAGAAAAGATAAAATGACTTCTTCAAATTATAGGAAATAGAGTTGGAAGTGGTTTGAAATTCAAATTCAAAACGATTTAGGAGTTATTTGGGTTTTACTCAAATTATTTTTCTCCAAAAATAAATTATTTGGAAATTAGGGTAAAATGATTCCCTACAATATAAAATTGGAGGAAAGTAAATTTAAAATCATTTTGGTATTCTAAAAATGATTTTTATTAGGTTTATTGCTTCAGCAGCACTGTATGACTTTTGTGAATTTTGAAGGATTTTATTTGAACTTGAAAAATAGTTCATGTTGTAGGAATTCTTTTTCTGAACGTTTTGATATATAATATGTATATATTACATTTATATTTTAACTTATTTATTTCTTTTAATCTTCTCTGCTATCTTAAAAAACCGACCGAAGCCACTAGGCCCAACGCTCCCTCTACCCCTCGGCCCACCTACGCGCCAGGCTGGCCCAGCAGCTCACCCGCGCCGGAAACCCCTTCGCCCCGGTCGCCCACTACCTCCTCTCTCTCTCTCTCTCACCAATGCCGACTTGCAGGCCCCACTTGTCTGCCCGAAACCTCGTGCCCACCTTCTTCTTCTCCAAGCCACGGGGCAGAGCCCACTGCCGCCGCGTCGCCGGAAATCCCGATCTTCTCGAGATCCCGAATCCATCTCGCCCCCTCCTCCAAGTCGACCCCCTCTCTATATAAGGACGCCCCCTCAACCCTCTATGCGCAAAACCCCTCTTCCCCGTGCCCTTTGCCTCGCCTGCTCACTCGCCAGAGCTCACCTCGGCCACCGCACCATTATCGCTCTAGCACTCCACTCTAACCACCTCGACGCCGTCTGAACCCACCATCGACCTCCCCTCGCTTGCCTGCACCTTCTAGCGCACTTGCCCGAGCTCCCGCACCACTAGAATGCCGTCACCGCTGACGCCGAACACCATCGCCACCTCGACCTCGCCGCCGTCCTCCTCCGTCCACCTACGACGCCACCTCGACCACCGCTGGACTCGCCGTCGAACGCCGCGTCCGCCTGTGCCCTCTCTGGAGCTCTCCGACGACCGGAGCACCGTCGCCGCTGACGGCCGAGCCGCATCGCTGGCGACCACCACCGCTGTAAGCTCCGACGACCTCCCTCTCCACTGGATCTTCAACGCACGGCCTAGATTAGATCTAAACGAATTGGTTAGGTTTTTTTCTTTATTTAAGTAGATCGGTTTTTTATACAGTTTAGTGTGGTTTAGGTCGAACCGGGTGCCGGTTTTGTTTTTAAACGCAAATGCACATTTCTGTTAAGTCGCGGTCGAGCACCGTTTAGCTTCGCATCGCCCACGTTCCTGGCCCGATAGCAGTAGGCCACGTAGCTAGCGCCATTTTTTTCTGTTATTTTTAAGTTTCTATTTTAAAAACAGAAATAGTCTCAATCTTAGATTGCCTGTATTTTTTAACCTATTTAATGTTTTTGAGCGATTCCAACTGCACTGTGTCACAAATTTTGTGAAGTTTCTGTTAGTGACTTGAAATTTTGAATTTGAGTAGTTTAAATCTGGTTTATTTCAAATATGCTTCAAACATTGTTTTGGCTCTAGTTTGAGTTCTAGAATATATTTTTGACTGATTCTTTTTGCTACTGTTTTATTATGGTTTTGTCTATCCAGTAGCATATAGTTATTTATTTTTAGTCTATTTTAAATTTGGTTTTTGGCAAAACGGTACTGTTTTAGTTATATTTTTGTTTTATTCTTTTCTTTATTGTTTTTATTAGTTTTAAATTATTTCTTTTTGTTACTTTTGACAAATTTAGTTTGTTTTTGTTAGTCAACCAAATAAAATATTATTTTTATTTTAAAATTTTATTTTAGTTTTATATGAAAACTTGTTTAGGTCATAGTTAGTGTTTCATAAAAGCTTTTTATTTGTTTCTTTTTGCAAATAAAATTTTATGAAAAATACCTTATGTTAACTTAGTTGTTTTACTTTGTATTTCCTGTTAATTTATTAGTTTAGTGTTTTAATTGTTGTTATGTTTTTACTTAGGACAAAACTATTTTGTGTTATGTCTTAGAGTTCTCTTTAGTAGTTTTGTTGTGTAGTTTCCTTTGTTCTTATTTGGTGTCCCTTGTTGTTTTGCAATTTATTTGTTGGTTTTATTATGAGTGTTAGAATTTCTTGCTAGTATGTTTGCTTATATGAATGCTATGTTTGACTATATAGATTTTCAACGGAGTGACGAATAGTTCTACCCAGTCTTTATTTGAGGTGATTATCTTCATCAACTTACCAGGAAAGTTCACTTTGACCATGTTTTTTGTACCTCTGTTTTATTTGCATGTAGTAGCACCCTTTCAATAATCCCTCCAGTAGTGATATTGATTTCTGGTAGTTGAGTAGAATGCATGAGGTAGGAACCCATCTCCCTGTTATAAGCTCGGGACATTATATGGTTTTAATGCTACGCTATAGTAGACGGGGTTTGGTATGAGTGCACGTGAGTGGTGTGAAGAAGGACTCTACGCCAATGGTGACAAATTCATGATGGCATCGGCAAGGACTGCATCTTCAGGACTTCAAGACTTCAAGATTTCGGGACTCGAGACGAGAATTCAATACACACTACTGGGTGAAGGACGGTTGACGGGCACTGTTGGGGATATTACTATTGGGCGTAAACCGGCCTACCTAGGCCGGGTTAACTTCATCAGTAGTTCAAAGGTGTTAAAGCCCAAAGAGGCAGATGAGGGCCCAAGGCCTGTAGTCGGTTTAAGACCTGTAGCTGTAAACCGGCTTAATATGTAAACTTGTATTGTAAGTTAGGAATAAGGAGAGACCAACCCGGATACAAGTATGAACCGGCGTTGGGACTGTGTGGACCAACGGGCGTCTCCCATGTATATAAGGGGACGACCCGGCGGCGGTTCAAGGACAGACAACAACTCGAGACATAGGCGAAGCTTGTTTGCTCCCTAGTCATCGAAACCCCATCAATTCCATCACAACTAGACGTAGGCTTTTACCTTCATCGAAGGGGCCGAACTAGTATAAACTCTCTTGCGTCCTTGTGTCTGCTTTAACCCCTTCAAGCTAACCCGTTGCGATGGCTCCATGACTAAGTCCTTTCTCTAGGACATCTGCCGTAACAAAACCACGACAGTTGGCGCCCACTGTGGGGCTATCGCACAATGGTTTCCGGTTCTTGGAGGGCCGCTTTGAAGGACTCGAGGGCTACGCCGTAGGCCGGATGACTAAGAGTCGTCGCGGCAAGCTCTACATCGACGACGCAGGCTCGGGCCCCAAGGACGGCTCAATTGAGTACGGATACCGGGTCCCCTTTGGTGGCATTCACGTTTTCATTGGCAAGATCGGTGAACCGGGCCCTGAGCCGGACATCTGCACCGACCCCGTCAAGACTGCTCAGCATGCGCGATCCACCCGGGTTAAACCGGCCGTGAAGCGTGCCTTCGTGGGAGTCATCCATGGAGGGAGTTATGAGGACGGATCAGAAGTTCGCGGCATGACCGTCGTTTGTTCCGATGACGAGTCTTCGACCGGAGAAACCAAATCTCTTTATCAGCTACAAGATGGCTGGATTGGGAGCTGTTCCGATGGCGATAGTATTCCGGACTCCTCTGATCTGCCCAACCGGGTTGGAATATTCATGGCCGGAACACAGGCAGCACTTCATTCTTCGACAGCTGCGGCAACGATCTCCGGTTCAGTAGCGGCGACGGCTGCCGGGGCAGGAGGCCATGTGCGCCCGCCGGCTCAGGTTCTATCAGAACTATTTGATGCATTGGCTGTGCTTGTGGCGGAGGTTAATCCACCGGATCAGGATGTTCACAACGCGGAGATTGCAAAGGTGAAGGAACAGATCACCCGGGCCAAGACAGATCTGGTGGCTGAGGATGCCAGGATGGCCGCAGAGCGGGCCGCTTTAGACGCCCAGGCTTACTGGCTTAGGTTGGACCAGAGCGCGTCGCATGAAGTCATGAGGAGGAAGCACCGTTCCCGTTTGCCTCTGGCTTTTGAGGCTAGAGACCTTTTTAACACTCCTGGACCAAGAGCCGGCAATCCGCTGGAGGGAAACCGGCCAGAAGCCCCTGGGACCGGTGCACTGGTTCAGCCTCGTCAGATGGACCTGCCTCATCAAAACACCGTCATACCTCAGGCCGCTTTAACACCTCCGGGTCACTACTCCAATCCAATGGACAATCTCGTTGCCGCTGCGGCACGGCTGGAGGCCATTCCAATTGAAGGTGACTCGCCGCAGGCAGTAGAGACGCGACGGGTCAAGGAGCTTCTGAGGACAGCTTTGGCCCAACAGGAAGCGTACTCGTACAGCCGCGACCGGATCCCCTTGACCCCCCCGTCCAAGCTGGAGCTATAGCAGACACATGGATGAACCAGCAGTGTCGAGTAACGGACGACGGGGAGCACCCCGTGATGACAACCCGGCAGGTGGTGCTGATAATGCTCAGGGAGTGGTGGACCAGGCCCGCGCGCGTAAGGACGCCGAGTTAGCCGCACAACATCAGGCTCGGCAGCTCACGCCGGTTCGTCCAACCACATCGACTGAACCTGGTGTTACCTCCAGTTCCTTGGGGGTGCCTTGCCTTATCCCCGCTTTACGCAATGTGCGCCTGCCCAAGGATTTCAAAGGCCCGCGCAAGGTACCGAATTACATGGCAGATCATCCTCCAGAGACATGGGTGGAGAGCTATGAGATGGCCATGGAGATGCTTGATGTGGATGACGCGGCGTGTGCGAAATACTTCACCATGATGCTAGAAGGAACGGCCCGTACTTGGTTAAAAAGCTTGCCGGCTAATTCTATCAGTTCATGGTCCCAGCTACGAGCCCAGTTTATCAGCAACTTCAAGGATACCTGTAAACAGCCTATGTTGATAGTAGACATAGCTTCATGCGTCCAGGAGGAAGGAGAATCAATGACTCATTGGGTGCGCCGGGTGTCACAAGTGTTGCATTCCTCAGGCCGCATCAACGCTGACATCGCAGTATTAACCCTAGAAGGCAACTGCCGGTTTGGGCCCCTGAAGCTAAAGTTGGGGCGGATGAAGCGTCATTGCACCGACATGGGGACCCTCATGGCCGCTTTGGTGAAATATGCTGATTCTGATAGTACCAAGGATCCCGAATCTAATGATGACAAGACAGGGAAGGGGAAGAAGAACAACAGCTCCAAAGGTCAGCACCATCACTGGACAGGCAATGGTGGTGGAGGCAAGCGTAAAGCGGATGGTGACATGGACTTTGTGGCTAATACCAATGCACAGGACAATGGCCAGCGACGCAAGGGTAGACCGAAGAATCGTAATGGAGCACCCAACCCTAACCCAAACCGCCTAAACTACCTGTTAAAGCAGCCATGTCCAAAACATGGGAAGAAGGAGGTGCCAGCCAACCACCTTTGGAAAGATTGCTTTATTAGGCAGGAGTTCAAGAATTCTACTAATTTCCGGTATGATCACGAATCTGGCGGTGGCTCAGGATCCGGGCCGGGTTACGGTGGAGGAAGTTCCGGTTCAGGATTCAATGGTAATCCGGGCGGACATAATGGTCAAAGTAGTCAGAACAACCAAGGTGGTTACAACCAACAGCAACAACAGTCAGGTTACCAGAGCAACCCAAAGCAGCTAAGTAGTGGGCAGTACCATGTCTTCACCACTAGCTTGGACAAGCGAGACCGGAAGGTTCAGAGGCGGGCGGTCAACTCTGTTGAACCGGCCATACCCCGTTATCTACGTTGGTCTGAGCAGCCCATCATATGGAGCAGAGAAGATCATCCTCCCCAGGTCGATAATCCGGGTCAGTTGGCTCTGGTGGTGGCGCTCAGGTGGGAGGTCATAAGTTCACCAAGGTGCTCATGGATGGAGGAAGCAACATTAACATCCTGTACTATGAGACCTTCCGCCGTATGGGACTAACAGATAAGAATCTCAAACCGTCTAATACAGTATTCCACGGTGTAGTGCCTGGCAGATCAGCGTATCCCGTTGGTAAGATAGCTCTGGAAGTGGCCTTTGGGGATGACCATGATTCCAGGTCAGAGACATTGACGTTTGAAGTGGTGAAAATCCAGAGTCCATATCACGCTTCGTTTGGGCGACCGGCTTACGCCAAGTTTATGACACGGCCTTGTTATGTGTATTTGCAGCTCAAGATGCCGGGTCACAGGGGGACTATAACGGTTCACGGAAGCCGCAAAATTGCTTTGGAGTGTGAGGAAGGAGATGCGGCTTATGCCGACTCGGTTTGTGCCACCGAGGAGTTAAAATACTATAAGGACAATGTTGATCCAGCGGACATGACTCCATTGAAAAAGCCAACTATGGAGAATGATCCAGCCTTGAAGTTCAAATTGGCAGCAGAAACTAAGCTTGTTGACTTCGTACCTCGCGATTCGTCCAAGCAGTTCAGCATTAGTGCCAACTTGGATCCGGAATAGGAAAGCGCGCTCATCGAGTTCATCCGTGAGAATCGGGACATTTTTGCATGGAAGCCCTCTGACATGCCAGGTGTACCGAGGCAACTCGCTGAGCACACCCTTAATGTGGATCCTAAATATAAACCGGTGAAACAGTTCCTCCGCCGGTTTAACGAAGAAAGACGCAAGGCGATTGGAGAAGAAGTAGCCAGGCTCTTAGCGGCTGGGTTTATTGTGGAAGTTTTTCACCCTGAGTGGCTTGCCAATCCGGTACTGGTCCTCAAGAAAAACGGCACCTGGCGCATGTGTGTGGATTACACAGATCTTAATAAGGCTTGTCCAGCAGATCCTTTTGCCCTCCCCGTATTGATCAAATTATTGATGCTACAGCGGGTTGTGAGCGTTTAAGCTTTTTGGATGCATATTCTAGCTATCATCAGATCAAAATGGCAGTTAAGGACCAGGAGAAGATGGCATTTATAACTCCCTTTGGAGCCTTCTGCTATGTGTCTATGCCCTTCGAGCTCAAGAGTGCCCAGGCAACTTATCAACGGTGTGTACAAAATTGTCTTCACAAGCAGATTGGCCGTAATGTACATGCTTACGTGGATGATATCGTGGTTAAATCTAGGGAGAAGGAGACTTTGATTGACGATTTGAAGGAAACTTTTGATAACCTGAGGACATACAACATGATGCTTAATCCGGACAAATGTGTTTTCGGTGTACCGGCAGGCAAGTTATTGGGTTTTCTGGTGTCCAACAGGGGAATTGAGGCTAATCCGGAGAAGATCACGGCCATCACCTCCCTGGCTAAACCAAAGTGTACCAATGATGTTCAACGACTGGCCGGCCGGATTGCGGCATTAAGCCGGTTTATCAGTCGTCTTGGTGAGAAGGCAATTCCTTTGTATCAGATGTTGAAAAAGACGGATCAGTTTGTCTGGAGTTTTGCCGCTGATGAAGCGTTTGAGGATTTAAAGCGGCAACTGGCCAATCCGCCGGTGCTTGCCGCTCCCATTGACAAGGAGCCGCTGCTGCTATATGTTGCTGCCAATGTTCGGGCGGTCGGCGTGGCCATTGTAGTAGAATGGAAGGAGGCAGGTAAGGAGCATCTGGTTCAACGTCCGGTCTATTATATCAGCGAGGTACTAATCGAGTCCAAGCAAAGGTATCCGCATTGGCAGAAGCTGGTGTATGGAGTTTTTATGGCAAGCCGGAAGCTTAAACAATACTTCCAAGGGCACCCAATTATGGTGGTCAGTTCTGCTCCTTTGGGGGATATCATCCAGAACCGGGAAGCTACTAGCCGGATTGCAAAGTGGGCTATAGAGCTGGGGCCGTACGGTTTGAAGTATGTGCCTCGGACAGCGGTTAAGTCTCAAGCACTTGTTGATTTCATCAATGATTGGACGGAAATGCAAGCACCTGAAGAAAAGCCGGATCACACGTATTGGACCATCCATTTTGACGGATCCAGGCAGTTGGAAGGCTCGGGGCTGGAGTCGTATTAACTTCCCCACGAGGTGATAAGTTTTGTTATGTTCTCCGCTTAATGTTCCCTTGTACTAACAATGCAGCTGAGTATGAAGCCTTGCTCCATGGTCTCCGGATAGCTAAGGAGATGAATCTAAGTCGAGTTAAGTGCTTCGGTGACTCAGACCTTGTGGCTCAGCAAGTGTCTGGCACTTGGGACTCCAAGGACCCACTTATGGCAGCATATCATCGTGAAGTGGATGCTATTGCAGGTTATTTCAAAGGCTATCAGGTGGATCACGTGGACCGGCGAAAAAAAGAAGCGGCGGACGCTTTAAGCCGGCTGGGCTCTCAGCGCAAACCGGTCCCGCCCAATGTGTTTTTGGATGTGCTGCACAACCCGTCGGTCAAGGTCCCAGGTGAAGAGGATTTGGCTATTCCTGATCCGGAGGCTCAATTGGTGGCAGCTATTCATGTTATTCCGGATTGGACGCTTCCTTACCTGGCATACAAGAACCGGGGCGAGTTGCCAGAGGATGAGATTCTGGCCCGGCAGATAATCCGGCGATCCAAGTCCATGGCTATTATCAATGGTGAGTTACATCCTTGCAGTGTGTCAGGAGCTTCTCAACGCTGCGTGTCTCCTGAAGAAGGCCGTGAAATTTTACATGAGATCCATGAAGGAGATTGTGGTCACCACTCCGGTTCAAAGTCTTTGGTGGCTAAAGCGTTTCGCCATGGTTTCTATTGGTTAACTGCTCATGCTGATGCGGAGGATCTGGTCAGACGATATGATGGCTGCCAAAGGTTTTCAAGACGTGCTCATATACCGGCTCAAGAATTGAGAATGATTCCAATTACTTGGCCGTTTGCGACTTGGGGGCTGGATATGGTTGGGCCTCTCAAAAGGTCCAAAGATAAGAAGACCCACCTCCTGGTGGCGGTTGACAAGTTTACAAAATGGGTGGAGGCAGAACCTGTTAGCAAGTGTGATGCGGCCACGGCGGTTCAGTTCATCAAGAAGGTGATTTTCCGGTTTGGCTTTCCGCACAGTATTATCACAGATAATGGTACCAATTTGTCCAAAGGTGCTATGAAAAAGTTCTGCGAACGGGAACACATCCGGCTCGATGTTTCATCTATGGCGCATCCACAGTCCAATGGCCAAGCAGAAAGAACTAATCAAGAGATCTTGAGAGGCATTATGCCCCAGCTCATGGTTATTTGCAGAGAACGCCGGGTTGTTGGGTAGAAGAATTACCATCTATGTTATGGAGCATCAATACAACACCCAACAGATCAATAGGATACACACCGTTCTTCATGGTTTATGGAGCAGAGGTGGTTCTCCCCAGTGATATCCGTCATGATTCACCTCGTGTGGCGGCTTATATTGAAGTGGACAAGGAGACGGCACGGCAAGATACTTTGGACCGGTTGGACGAAGAGCGTGACGTCGCAGCCGCTCGATCGGCGATTTACCAGCAGGATCTTCGTCGTTATCACAGTCGCCGAGTCAGAACCAGAACCTTTCAGGAAGGAGATTTGGTGCTTCGGCTCATCCAAGACCAGACCGATATGCAGAAGCTATCCCCACCTTGCGAGGGGCCTTTCGTGGTCAGCAAGAACCTGCACAATGGGTCATACTATCTAATCGATATTCGAGAGCATAAAGACTCACGCACATCAGAGGAGGAGACCAACAGGCCGTGGAACATAGCTCATCTTCGGCCTTACTATACTTGAGCCATTGGCTATACTTATGTACATAGTACCACGATGTATATATTATGATTAAATATAATAAACCGGAGCCTCAGCTAAAGTGGGGTATCTGTTCTTTTACATCATGTGAGGTTACACGGAGTTGCTCTAAAGCGGCCTCCGGTTTGCCCCTTGAGTTAGCTTTACAAAAGCATCATATCACTTGGAGGATTGGTCATGTCCGAACCAATACCATGCCTCTTGATAGGCAAAAGCCACCAGATCACTTGGGGACTTGGTCATGTCTGAACCAGTCATGCCTCTTGGTCGGCCTAAGGCCACAGAATCACTTGGGGGCTTGGTCGAACCCGAACCATGACCATGCCACTTGATCGGCATAAATGCCACGGTTTCATTTAGGGACCTGGCTGACTAGAACCATAGTTACACCTAACGGGAGCTTGGTCGTGTTCGGCCATGGTAACACCATCTGATCAGCTTAAATAAACCTTTTTTGCATTTTCTTTATACTTTTCTTTGAAGGAAGGTTTTTGCTTTTTTTGTTACATCTTTAAACCGACAAAGTTTTTTAACCAATCGATTGACGGAACGCAGTTCACGTCAATCCGGAGACTATTTGCCCGGTGGTTAAAATCCTCTTATGGAGTAACATGGAGTTTATTAGAACCCGGCTCGGTTCACCTGATAAACCGGAGTTATATATATACAAGAGCTGTTATCTCCTCTAACAGTGTGGGTTTGCAAAACTCCGCTTCAAGATTGGCCACGGTAACTTCATGCTCAACAATGGCAGGTATTATGTATCGCAAAAATTCGATCACATACTTAATAATTTTTTGATGTTTTGGCTTTATATATGCAGACATCATATTCCGCCAGACGGTACAACCGCGGTGGCACTTCAAGAGTTTTTATTGCAGAAAAACGCTTTGGAAAGTTCATCACTACATGAAAAAATAAATTATGCACGAAAGCATATCAAACATCAAAAGCATCAGCTAGTCTATTACAAGGCAACACGGTGCCCATAATAATAACATTGTTTCTTGAAGCAGAGACAGTTTTAAAACCGGCTTCCGGTTCAGGCCTAGTCAGCAGCCCGGCCTGATGGTTGTGGATCATCCTGCGCCACTTCAGCTTCCGTTGCTTTACCCAGTGGCTGGAAATCAACAGTTGTCCAGTCGATTCCCATTAATGCTTGAAAAACAACTTCATCGTGGATCAGCAAGGACGGGTCAATATCGGGAGCATAAGTGTGCTTACGAATTGGAGGGATAAGATTTTCTGATTCATGAACTGGGGCAGCTATTCGCTCGTTTTGATTGTCATATTGAGCTTGATAACGAGACAAGTCTGCCTCTTCAACCAGTTGACAAGCTAGCGAACGCACCTCCGATTTATGGCTCGCTGATCCGCTTCACTAAATTCTGACCCATCTTCTTTCAAGCTCGGATAGCCCTGAGCCGCTTCAATAGGATCAAAATCCGGCACCCAGGCTTTGGCCCGCATTAAGGCATTGATTGCACCGGTTCGAGTAGCAGATTTCTTCAGCTCTTCAACCCGGGCGGGAAGCACTGACAGCTTCATCAGGGTATCTTGAATCAAATTAGGCGCCGGTTTGTTATGAGATGCGGTACAGATGATCCGCTGTGCACCAGTATACAGCTGTTCGACCAACGTGTAGACGGCTTTCAATTTTTTCCGCACATCTGAACCCAAGTGACCAGTGCGTGTCCCTGAAATATCATAAGGGTTAAACCGGCAGCTCGGTAAGAAGGCCAAATCAATTAAGCAGTCAAAATGGCTTACCAAAGATGGCAGTAGTCATAGTATGCACGTGCCGCTTTATGCTGGTCAATTCATCCGCCACCGGTTTGAGAGCAGCCTCGGCGTCCTCTGCTCGCTTGATTAAAGTGGACTTTTTAGTGGCCCAATCCGCCTACTTCTTCTTAAAACTCTCCTTAAGTTGCTCCATGGCGCTTAAAGCGCTGGCTAACTCCTCTTTTGCTTTGGAGGTTTCAGCTTGTTGGGTTTTCAAGTTTTATTGGAGGTCGGCGGTTTGACTTTCTTTCATCTTCAGCTCAGCCTGCATGTAGACAATTATATGCTTCAACAAAACAATACAAGGATTGAAGTACCAACCACATAACAAGTTATGCACTTGGTACTAGGGGGCTAATGCATATTCGATCTTCATCTTCCAATTGCTTACAAAGTCCCAAGATCAATACAACTATTCAACTTGGCACTTGGGGCTAATGGCTATTTGCTCATATATATTCTGATACGGCAATTTCAATTACTTGAAAGTACCGGTTTAACTATGCTAAGTTGAACCGGCCCTTGGGGGCTACATCAGCGAATTTCAAAGCATTAAGGTTTACATTACTAAGTCCTAGTTTGAAAGAAGATTACAAACCGGCACTTATGTCGGGTGGTAGGAGCGACATATGCCAACGGGTGGCTTATCATTGCGGGGGCCAATAGAACGTCGCCGGTGCCTGGAAAAGGGATGAGGCGAAGACATGCACGCCGGCGAATCTTACCCAGCTTCAGGGCTCTCCGGGGAGATAATACCCCTACTGCTGCTCTGCGGGGTCTCCGCATGGTTACTAGGTGGACAAGTAGCTACAATGCTCCTTGAGCTATTTTGGGTGGAAGGAGGAAGAAGGGCTCGGCACAGCTTGCTTCCTCTCCTTGTATTGTGTCTAGGTCTAGGAAGAGAGTCCAACCCTTTGCATGGGTGCACAGGGGGGTTTATATAGGCCTACCCCCCGGGGGTACAATGGTAATCCGACTGGGCGCTGGGCCTAGCTGTCTGTGACTATGCTTGCCGGCTTCTCCGCCGGCTTCTGGGGCCCGCTGGCTGGTGGGTCTCACCGGCTGCCGGCTCCTGGGTCGACAGGCCGGCCCCACTGGCCAGGGCCTGGTCGGCAGCTGGTTACTGTTACTTCGTGTCTTTCACGCAGGCTTGGTCAGGGTAAGCGTGGCTATAGTAACACCGCCCTGGCGGGCGATTACTGTAGCCCCGCCGCATCTTGTCTCCTTAATGGGCGTCTCCTTCGAGGAGGGCGGCAGGCCGGCTACGTGAAGCCGGCCCTCTGTCTTGCCGGCTTGAGAGGAGGTGCGGCCGCCTTCGGCATCTCTCTGCCCGAAGGGGCCCACCGCCTCGGGGGCCACGCTGGCGACCCGTCGTGGACGGCGTCAGAGCCGCCGTGGCTACAGTGCCGCGCCGGGCGGGCCGCAGCTGCCCGCACGACGCGCTGTACCAGGCGTGCTCTGGGTTTTGGGGGTGGCAGGCTCTACTGTAGCCACGCCCCGCTTCATCATCGCAGAGTGGACGCGTATATCGCGGGTACGACGTTGAGTGCTTTGTGGGAGGCGGCCTGGCAGTAGCCGGCCTTGCTGTAGCCGGCCCTGCCGTAGCCGGCCCTCCGCAGCTTTCTTCAGGAGGGTGAAAAGGCGGGCCGCCCCCGAAGCCGGCCAGGAAGGTAGCCGGCTGGGGGGAGGCGGCCCAGGTCTTGAGTCTTCTTGTGAGCCGGATGGGCTAATGATTTTTTCTGAGGGGCCAGGGGAAGCCGGCTGGGCTACCCATGGCTATTTACCCCGACAGTAGTCCCCGAAGGCGGGCGAGCTTCACGGCGGACGGAAGGACAGGAAGCTTGGCCGGCTTCATACCCTGAGGGGCCGACCTCGTCGTTGCAGCTGACTCCGGAGCACTTTTTGTTTATCAAGGTGGCAGTAGTTGACCCGCGGGCCGGCCGCGGGCCCCACGACGAGCCACGTGGCGGAGAAGTCCTGCCATCGCACGCGCGCGACGGGACGCTGCCGCAGGCCCGGGCGCGCCACTCCCTGGCCTCGGCCCGGGCGCAGATCTTCTCTGGCCCGAGGGGACTGCTCGCCTCCCTGTGGCCGTTACTTCGCGTCATCAAGGCGCGCAATTAACGCGGGCGTGGGGGAGATGGGCACGATCGATCCCCACTATCCCCCACGCCGCGCCTCCTCGGCTCTGGCGCACGCGCCTACAAGTAGGGGGGGAAGGGGAGAGGCACAGGCCCGTTCGCTCCCCCGCTCCCCGTCCCTCCTGCTCCTCCTCTTCTTCTTCTTCTTCCTCGCGCCCGACGCAGTCTCGCCCCGCAGCCCACCCACGCCGCCATGTCTCTGGCTCTGTTGAGCTCGTGGGACGGGTCCAATGTCCACGAGGACCATATTGAATTCCTCCGCCAGACCCGGCGCCTGCCCGCCGCCAACCTCGTGCAGGTGCGTCTGGCGCCCACAAAGGAGGTCTCGCCGGCGCCGGAGGAAGGCGAGCGCGTCGTCTTCCGCACGCACTTCCTCCGTGGCTTCGGCTTCCCGGCGAGCAGCTTCATGCGCTCCTTCCTCGAATTCTACAACCTCCAACCACACCACGTCACGCCCAACGTAGTGCTGCAGCTCTCGGCCTTCGTCTCGCTCTGCGAAGGATTCTTGGGGGTGCTGCCGACGCTGGAGCTCTCGGCGGAGCTGTTCCAGAATAAGCTCGGCACCGTCTCCGCCGGCGTGCCGGCTCCCTGCGGCGCCTTCATCGCGATGAAGAGGGCAAGCGACGACAACCCCTTCCCCCACATTCCTCTGATCCAGTCTGTCAAGCTTTGGCAGAAATCCTACTTCTACGTCAAGAACATCGCCCCGCACGGCGATTACGTCAATCTGCCGGCTTACGTAGCCGGCCCGCCGGCTGGGAGGCGGCGGTCTTGGGGCTACAAGTCGAAGTCCTTGTCTCCGGCTGGGAATGCCTCCATCGCCCGGCTTCGGGTGATGATCCAGTCGGAGGGCCTGCGCGCATCCGACCTGGTAGCCGCCTTCGTCGAGCGCCGGATTCTGCCCCTCCAACGCCGGCCACACATGATGTGCCAGATGAGTGGCCGGTTCGACCCTTGCCGGCTGAGCACATGGGAGATGCCCCACACCGAGGTGGCTCTGATGGTGAACTACATCGCCAACCTGAAGCTCACCGACGAGTGGCAATTCGGCAAGGTGCCGTACTGCTGCGCCCATCCTCCTCCTGTGGTAAGTCTTTCTTCTCGTCGTCTGCCGGCTTGAGTCAGCCGGCTTCTGACCAGGCGGCTCTTCTCTTTTTTCTTTTTATCAGAATCCTCTCCTCCCGCCGCTAGCCGGGGCCGC
Organism: Triticum monococcum; assembly: GCA_034509565.1. NCBI lineage: Eukaryota > Viridiplantae > Streptophyta > Magnoliopsida > Poales > Poaceae > Triticum > Triticum monococcum. The sequence continues at coordinate 114,450,729 of CM067843.1, forward strand.
TGGAGTCGATCGCGAGTATGCCCCAGACCGCACGGTGGACGACCTCGATGACCCGGACCTTGCCGTAGTCGCCATGGAGGATGCCGCCACGGGGGACGCCGCCGAGCTCGGCGGCACGGGGCTCTCGGCCAGTTTCGACAACTGGCCGGATGATTTCGAAGCCGTAGAAATCCCGCGCCACCAGCCGGCAACCGACCGCCGCGGCGCGGGCTCGTCTGCCACGCCGACTGCCGGTGGTGGAAAGGGGAAACGCCGGGCCGCGCTCCCGCTCTTCAGAAGCCGTCCGAAGAAGCTGAAGGCCTCCGCCGCGGCCACGAAGCGCGAGGAGGCGGCGGCGAAGGCGGCCCGCTTCCGGAAGGCGGTGAAGAAGCCTCCATCAGTTTCCGCGTAAGTCTTTTAGCCGCCTACGTGCTTGTTATTCTGAAGTCTTCCTTTACTTGAATTCTTCTCTGATTTTTTGAGTAGGGCGCCGCTCTCCCTCGAGCCAGGCCCAGCCGGCTCCGTGGTCGGGCCGAGTGCCGGATCCTCAGGGTCCCGCCGAGTGGACCCCCGCGCCGAACTTGAAGCAGCCACGGGGCGCAACGCTCGCGAGGCGCGTCGAGAGAGGGAGGCGGCAGAACGGGAGGCGGCGGAGCGGGAGGCCGCCTAGACGGCGCCGGGGCGAGCGAGTGCGGCGGCCGAAACTTCGTCGGAGCGGGCGGCCGCGGAGACGGAGGCGGAAGGCGCGCGTAGCCGGACTCCGCTACTCGCCATCCCCCTCCAGACTTTGGATCCGGACATCCCTCTGCCCACGGCGGAGGAGATTATCCCCGAGCAGCCACCGGTGCAGAGGGACGAAGTCTTGGAGATTTCCGTCGAGAGGATGCCACCGGCAGCGCGAGCCGGAGCAGGCGAAGGCGGCCAATCATCGGCGGTGCCGGAGGAGCCGGCCCGGGCCGCGCCTGAGGCCGGAGCCGGCCTTGAGATCGAGCTGGTGGCGAGCCGGCATGCCGAAGGGGCACGGCGCCGCTGGACACGCGCCGAGCCGCGGGGGCTGAGCAGACGGCAGACGCCTTGGAGGCGTCCAGCTCCGCCACGTCCGGATGGACTCCTAGCGGAGGGAGCGGCGAGCTGAACGTAGCGGCCCAAGGGGTTCGGAGCCGGCTGCAGGCACAGGCCGTCCTCCTGAGGCAATTTACTCAGGAGTTTCTGTCGACGCGGTCTGCAATCCGGGTAAGTCTTCACTCGTTGACCATTCTGGTCCTTTGAATTTTTTCCGTGGGGGCGCGCTAGCGCACCCACTGGGTGTAGTCCCCGAGATTCGGGCCGACTGCAACGCAGTCGGGTCGGATCTTTACTCGACGACTATCTTTTACTGTTTTTTCTGATCTCTTAGGATTATCATAATTCTCGTGCTACCACCTTCAACTCCTAGGCTCGGGAGCGGAGCCGGAGGACCGAAGACCTCGCCAGCAGCCGGCGTAAGTGTTTTGTCTTTATTTGTTTCTCGTGGGGGCGCGACAGCGCACCCATTGGGTGTAGTCCCCGAGATCCGGGCCGACTGCAGCGCAGTCGGGTCGGATCTTACTCGACGACTTTTCCTTTGCTGACTTTTTCTCTTTATCTTTTGCTCGTGCAGAGGCCAACGCCGACCTGCGGAGGGAACTCGGCGAGGTGCAGGCCGCTCTTCGCGCCAAGGACGCCGAGTATGCTGACTTGGTTCAAGAGCGCGACCGCCTGGCGAAGAAACTGGCCGACCAAGAGGAGAGCCACAAGGCGGCCCTGCAAAAGGCGCAGGATGGCGAGGCTACCCTAAAGGCGGAGTTCGAGGCCAGGGAGGCGAGCTGGGCCGAGACGCGCCAGGCGCTGGAAGAAGGCTTCGGCCGGATCGAGGATCTCATCGATGGTAGGCCGTCCTTCTTGCTCTTCTTCCATCCGCCGGCCGCCTGCGGCTTTGTTTTGACTTGTGTTTGCTATCTTGCGCAGAGTACTTTCCCGGTCAATCCGTCCTCGCCGCCCAAGCCATCGAAGCCTACCGCGAGGAGCGCCATCAGGCCGGGGTTGTGATTCCGCCGGACGCAAATCGGACGTTGTCGGAGCAGCTCATCGCCGTCCAGGCGCGGCTGCAGCCGGCCCACCGGCTGCTCCGCCGGCTCCAACGTGCCGGGACGATGATGCTGGCCGCGCTCTGGCCCGGCCAGACAATTCCCCGCACCCCAAGCCGGAAGGCCGACTGGTTCGAAGTCGCAGTCGGCCGCTTCGAGGCCTGGAAGGCGTCCGCGGCCCGTCTTGGAGCCGGGCGCGCGCTGGAGTTCATTCGCGCGTGGTACCCAGGGCTAAGCCTGGACCAGCTGCGGACGTGGCGGTCGGAAGCCGACGCGGAGCTAGAGGAGGTGCGGCCGGCGATCGCGCAACGCGCCTCGACGATCGCCGAGTGCACCGACACCAGCGTCTTCGCACCGGAGCTCAACGACGATGGCGCCACCCAGCCGGAGGAATGGTTTGGGCTGAACCCGGCGGACGGCGAGGACTCGGCCGAGGAGATCGCCTCCAGCGACGAGGGTGAGGACGACGAGGAGGAGGACGGCAAAGACGCCGAGTCGACTGGTGAGACGGCCGACCGTCCCCAAGCCGACCATGCCTCCAGCAACGAGCCACGCGGGAGCGCGCCCTCTGCCGGAGGCGACGATCAAGCCGAGGTTGGCCAGCCGGCCGCTCCTCTAGCCAGCGCGACTGCTTCCACCGCCCAGCCCGGCTCGTCTGCGGCCCCGCCGGCTTGATCTGCCGCTCCTTTTGTCCCTGTTTTACTTTTTCGGACAATTTTAAGTTTTTGCAATTCCACCCACTGGGGGTGTATCGAACAATGTTGGATGTCGACCTCTCTGGAGGCCTTTTGTGTAAATATTAATATATGCATGTGTTGGCGTTCATTCAAGTGTACTTTTTTGTCCTTAGGCTCTTTCCTTTGCCGCCTTCCCTCTTTGGGAAGGCAAGTACTTGAGCTTTCTTGGATTTGAAGCAGACTGAATGTAAGCCGACCGGCCGGCTACTCTGGTAGTCGGTCGGCGGGAGGCAGTCAGCCGGCTTTTCTTATATATGCGAGCCTGTTTGGTCCCTAGCCGTTTTTCATGTGCGCACCCTTTCCGGCTTGTGGCTCTTGCCAGCCGGGCAGTCGGTTCTTCGAGCTGCGATTTCGGCAAGAGCCAAGACTGGGTGTCGGCACATTACTTGTCTGACTGCGGGTAGGGCTCCTAATATAACTCTAGTCGGCCAGTCCCCGGGCCGACTCGTCGGACCCGGTACCGGACAAAATAAATGAATAGGTAATATCATACGCATGATAACTTTCATTCATAAAATAAAGGGTGGCAGTCCCCAAGTCTTTCTCGGGGAGCCTACTGTTTCGTACTTAATACAAAAGTGGGCATAACATGTACTGCGTTTTAACTGTAAAACTTCCGAAGGAGATTTGCGTTCCATGGTCGCTCCGACTCCTTGCTGGAGTCGTCTCTCTTGCGTGCCTTCGGCTTCAGCGCATCGATGAGGTAGTAGGCGTCGTTGCCCAAGGCTCTGCTGATGATGAAGGGGCCTTCCCAGGGGGCTGCGAGCTTGTGCTGGCCGGCTGTTCGCTGGATCAGCCGGAGCACAAGGTCGCCCTCCTGGAAGGATCTTGGTCGGACCCTCCGGCTATGGTAGCGGCGCAAACCCTGCTGGTAGATGGCAGACCGGCTGAGGGCTAACAGCCGGGCCTCTTCCAGCAGGTCGACGCCGTCTTCTCGTGCTTCTTTGGCTTCCGCTTCCGTGTACATGGTTACCCGAGGCGAGTCGAACTCGATATCTGTTGGGATGACCGCCTCGGCACCATATACAAGGAAGAAGGGAGTCAAGCCGGTTGATCTGTTGGGAGTAGTGCGCAGACTCCATAGGACAGCCGGCAGCTCATCGAGCCAGCAGCCGGCTGAATGCTCCAGAGGTACGACCAGTCGAGGCTTGATGCCGGACAAAATGAGGCCATTTGCTCGCTCCACTTGGCCGTTTGACTGCGGGTGGGCGGCTGACGCAAGGTCCAGCCGGATACCTTGCGCAGCGCAGAACCATGCCAAGGCACCATTGGTGAAGTTCGTGCCGTTGTCGGTGATGATGCTGTGCGGTACGCCGTACCGGGTTGTTATATCTGCAATGAAAGTCACTGCAGTCGGCCCATTCAGCTTCTTGATCGGCTTCGCCTCGATCCACTTGGTGAATTTGTCGATGGCGACGAGAAAATGTGTCATGCCGCCGCGCGCGGTCTTGAATGGGCCCACCATATCCAATCCCCAAACGGCGAAGGGCCAGGTGATGGGAATGGTCTTGAGTGCCGAAGCCGGCATGTGTTGCTGCGAGCTAAAAAGATGGCAGCCTTTGCAGTGTTTGACTAGCTCTTTGGCGTCGTCCAGAGCAGTCGGCCAGAAGAAACCGTGGCAGAAGGCTTTGGCGACAAGTGATCTTGATGCGGCGTGGTGGCCGCACTCTCCTTGGTGTATATCCCTGAGGATCACAATGCCTTTCTCCTGCTCGACGCATCGCTGCAAGACTCCGGTGGCGCTGCGCTTGACGAGCTCTTTGTTGACGATTGTGTATGCTCCAGCCTGGCGCTGGACTTGTCTTGCTTCGTTTTTGTCAGCCGGCAGGTCATGGTTCACCAAAAAGTTGTGGATGATTTGGGCCCATGATGGGGCGGCGACTTCCTCTGCCACCAATGTGGCCACAGCCACCAGGGTGGGCGGGCTGGGTAATGCAGTGCTGGAGTCGGCCGCCGCTTGCTGTGCTGAAGAAGTCGCCGGGCCGGCTACCGCAGTCCCCGGGCCGGGTGCGGCCGTCCCCGAGCCGGGTACTGCAGTCCTCGAGCCAAATATTGAAGCCCCCGGGCCGGCTGCTTGATTCTTCGAGCCGGACCCGGCCTCCTCGGGGTTAGGCGGCACGAAGATGGAGTCAGATTCCGGAGACGGCTTGATTGATGGCTTGAGGAGGCGTTGTAGGGCGACGCCGGCTGGTATTGCTTGCCGCGTGGAGCCTATTCGGGCCAGAGCATCTGCTGGCTCGTTGTCGGCTCGCGGTACATGAAGGAATTCACACCCGTCAAAGTATCCGCTGATTTGCTGCACTAGGAAGCGGTAGCTCGCCATGTTCGCGTCCTTGGCGTCCCAGTCGCCAGAAGACTGCTGCACCACCAAATCCGAGTCGCCATAGCACAGGATCCGGCGGATGCGAAGTTCCTTGGCAAGCCGGAGCCCGTGTATGAGCGCTTCGTACTCGGCTACGTTGTTGGAGGCGGCGAAGTGGATCTGCAGCGTGTATCTAAGCTTGTCGCCCTTTGGAGAGGTAAGGACAACGCCGGCTCCCAAGCCGGTGTGCATCTTTGATCCGTCAAAGTGCATGCGCCAATGGGTGGAGTCGGGCGCTGGTGGTAAGTACTGGGTGTCGGCCCAGTCGACGAGGAAGTCGGCCAGCGCCTGCGTCTTGATGGCGGTGTGGGGTTGGTAGAAGATCATGTAGGGGGCCAGCTCGATGGCCCATTTAGCCACCCGGCCGGATGCATCCCGGCTGCCTATGATCTCGGCTAGCGGGGCAGTGCATACGACCGTGATGGGATGCTCTTGAAAGTATGGCTTCAGCTTCTTGGCGGCGAAGTACACGCCATAGCACATCTTCTGATAGTGCGGGTAATTTTGCTTCGAGGCGGGCAGCACCTCGCTCGGGTAATAAACCGGCCTCTGGACCAGCTGGGCTCGGCCTTCTTCGGGGCGTTCGACCACAATGACGGTGCTGACCACCCGGCTAGTGGCGGCAATATATAGGAGCATGGGCTCCTTCTCAGTCAGTGCCGCTAAGACAGGCGGCGTGGACAGCATTTTCTTCAGCTCGTGGAAAGCTTGGTCGGCCTGGTCATTCCACTCAAAGTGAGTGCTCTTCTTCATGAGGCGGTAGAGGGGGAGAGCTTTTTCTCCAAGCCGGCTGATGAAGCGGTTCAGAGAGGCCAGGCACCCGGTGAACTTCTGAATCTCTCTGAGCTTGGTTGGGACCGCCATCCTCTCGATGGCCTTGATCTTCACAGGGTTGCACTCTATGCCGCGTTTGGAGACCAGAAAGCCTAGGAGCTGGCCGGCTGGCACTCCGAACACGCATTTCTTCGGGTTGAGCTTGATCCGGAACCGGCACAGGTTCTCGAATGTCTCCTTCAAGTCTTCCAGCAGAGTGCCACACTTCTCCGTCTTCACCACAACATCATCCACGTAAACGTGGGCGTTCTTGCCGAGCTGCGTGAGGAGGCACTTCTGCATGCAACGCTGAAAAGTGGCGCCAGCATTCCTCAAGCCGAACGTCATAGTCAGGTAGCAGAAGGCTCCAGACGGCGTGATGAAGGCGGTCTTCAGTTGGTCATCCGGGTTTAGCTTGATCTGGTGGTATCCCGAGTAGGCATCCAAAAAGCTCAACAGCTCGCATCCGGCTGTGGAGTCTATCACTTGATCAATCCTGGGCAGAGCGAAGGGATCTTTTGGGCAGGCTTTGTTGAGGCTTGTGTAATCTATACACATGCGCCACTTGTTATTCTTTTTCAGCACGAGAACCGGGTTCGCGAGCCACTCGGGGAAGAAAACTTCCATGATGAAGCCGGCTGCAAGAAGCCGGGCAATCTCCTCCCCTACGATCCTTCTCTTCTCTTCTAACAGTCGGCAGAGGGGCTGCTTGACTGGTTTAGCATCCTCCCACACGTGCAATTTGTGCTCGGCGAAATCCTTCGGAACACCCGGCATGTCCTTGGGGGACCATGCAAAGATATCCCGATTCTCACGGAGGAAATCGACGAGCTCGCCTTCCTATTTTCTATCCAGGCTCGCCCCAATGACGGCAAACCTCTCGGGGTGCTCGGGGTCGAGCTGTATCTTCTTGGTCTCCTTGGCCGGCTGGAAAGATCCTTGGGCATCATACTCCTTGGAGTCGGCGGGTTGGTTTAGCTGCTTGCTGGCCAGGGCCACGACCCAGTCCAGCGTCTTCTTCTCTGCAGCGATCACGAGGGATTCGGCCAGCCGGCTGCTGGCCGCGGCGCAGTCGGCGGACTTCTTGTAGTCGCCGGCGATGGTGATGACACCCTTGGAGCTCGGTATCTTCATCTTGAGGTAAGCATAGTGGGGGACCGCCATGAACTTGGCCAAGGCGGGTCGGCCAAGCAAGGCATGGTAAGGGCTCTCCAGGTCCACCACCTCGAACCAGATTGCTTCTCGGCGGAAATGGTCCTTGCCCCCAAAGAGTACATCGATCTTGATCTTGCCGATGGGGGCACAGGACAAACCGGGTACGATGCCATGGAACACCGTTCGAGTCGGCGCAAGCTCCTTTGCCTTGACGCCCAGCTTCTCCATGGTGTCGCGGTACAGGATGTTGATGCTGCTTCCGCCGTCGATCAGCACGCGGGAGAAGCATGCGGTGCGCGTATCCGTTGCAAGGGTGGCCTCCAAGACCAATGCATAGGAGCCGGGGGATGGCATCACCTCTGGGTGGTCGGCCCGGCTCCAACTGATGGGTTTCTCCGACCAGTGCATGTGGCCGGCTGGGCTGGTGGCGGCCATGTTGACTTCTTGTTTCTCTCGGCGTTTGCTGCGCCGGTCTTCGGGCTGGCTCGTGAAAACAACATAAGATGCTTGCTCATCGGGGAACTCGTCCTGCACGGCGTCGACCGCGGGCCGGGCGGCTTTGGGCGGCGGAGCCGGCGGCGGCGGGCCGGCAGGCGGAGTCGGCGTGAGCCCTTCACCCTTCGAGATTCGGGCGAGCCAGTTGCATTTGCGGGTGGTGTGGTTGGACGGCTTCGCGCCGCTGTGGAACTTGCACCGGGCATCAAGGGTTTGCTCGTAGGAGAAGGCCGGCTGCCAAGCCGGCCGGTCGCCCTTGGGCTTCTTGGGAGCGGGCCGCCCTTCAGGCGGCGCGTCTTCGACCGTGGCCACCTGCCGGCTGGCGGGAGGCAGCGCAGGGCCCTTGCGCTTTTGATCATTCTGGTGTTGGCGTCGGCCGCCGTCTCCAGCCGGTGCTTGGGGCGCCGGATTGAGCACTTTTCCGGATGCGTCCACCCGGAGCTCGGTCTTCATTGAGGAGTCGGCGGTGGCGTACTTGTCGGTGATGTTCAGGAGCTCGTCGAGGGTAGTCGGCTCATCGCAGAGAAGCTTGTGCTTGAGGAGGGTGCCCTCTCGGCACCCGGCGGTGAAGTATTCAATGGCTTGCACCTCGTGCACCCCCTCGCAGGAGTTGCGGAGCTCGGCCCAACGCGTCAGGTAGTCGCGAGTGGACTCGGCTGGGCCCTGTACGCATAGGGAGAGCTGTTTGGGCTTGGGAGCCCGCTTGTAGGTGCTGGTGAAGTTGCGAACGAAGGCTTCAGTGAAGTCCACCCAGCTGTTGATGCTGAGGGGCTTGAGGCTGTTAAGTCAAGTCCGTGCCGTGCCTTGCAGCAAGAGGGGCACGTACTTTACGGCAACGCGCCGGTTGCCATTGGCGATGCTGACGGCTGTGGAGTAGTCGGTCAGCCAATCTTCCGGCTTCACCGAGCCATTGTACTTGGGTGTGTCTCTTGGGAGCGAGAACCCTTTGGGGAAGGGCTCGTCGCGGATGCGGGGACCAAAGCAAGGCGGGCCGACATCGTCTTCTTCTTCTAGCGCCAGGGATCGGGCCAGGCGGTCGATCCGGTGGCGGGCGTCGTTTTCGCCGACTCCCTCGCGGCGACCAAGCCGGCCGCTGAGAGTCGGGTGAGCCACTGGAGGCGGGGTAGGATATCTCTCTCCGCGAGCTCGAGGAGGAGGCGGGGTGCCCCGCCATTCCATGGCTCGGGGGCGGCCGTCCGCGTCTCGCTCGATGGAGACTTGGGTCCGGCTTCGGCTGGAAGCCGGCTCTTTCTCGCGCCGCGTGCGGGTGTTGCTTGTAGTCGGCGACCGGGAAGTCGCGCCGTGTTCGCGGCGCGGGGGAGGGCTCCCCGCGCAGGCGTCGGCTTCGTGCCATCGTGCGGCCGCATCGATTAGTTGTTGGATGCGCCGCGTCATGTGGGGGAGGTCTTCGGCTTCCAATCCGTCCAGCTCGTCTACGGCCACCTGGGCGGCGCGCAGGTTCTCGAGCGGGGTGGCATAGAACGGGCGATCCACTCCAAGTGTGTCGGCGATGACGGCGCCACGTTGCCTGACAACGCCAGCCCGGCTAGGGCCAGCCGGAGCCGGCGTGCCGAAGGTGGCGCGGTCAGCTTCGCGCTGGTAGGCCTCGGTGAGGCGTCTTACGGAGGCCAGCCACCGGCCCTCCGCGAGGAGGGCGAGGCGGCGTGCCTCCAGAACTTCGTCGCTGGCGTCAGCCGGAAGGGGGGCGGACAAGTCTTGGGCAGCTGCGCGTGGGGTGTCGCGGGCGCCCTCGTCAGTCGGGCCGTTGAGGCCGATAACCATCACCTCGGGGGCGTCAGAATCGCGATCGCCAGCCGGAGGGAGCGGGTCGTTGTAGACCATGACGTTGGTGGGGAAGGTATCGTAGGATGCCGTGTCGGAGTCGACAGGCATCGGGTCGGTGGAGCCAACCGACTCCAAATCCGCAGCGGGCTCGCTGGAGACGTGGAGCTGGCCGAGGAGGTTGGCGAGGTGATCTGTGCCCGCATCGGAGGCAAGCTCGTCGGAGATGCGGGCCTTGTCGAAGAGGTTGGCGAGGCCGCTAGCCGCGCAGGCGTTGGCGACGCCATGCAGCTCGTCGTGGCAAGCGCCATCGGGCGAGCCAGGCTGGCTACGCTCGCGAGGAAGGAAAAGGGTTCCCGTCCAGAACAGGTCTCCGGACGATGGTGCACCTGGCCCCACGGTGGGCGCCAAATGTCGGGTGGTAGGAGCGACATATGCCAACGGGTGGCTTATCATTGCGGGGGCCAATAGAACGTCGCCGGTGCCTGGAAACGGGATGAGGCGAAGACATGCATGCCGGCGAATCTTACCCAGCTTCAGGGCTCTCCGGGGAGATAATACCCCTACAGCTGCTCTGCGGGGTCTCTGCATGGTTACTAGGTGGACAAGTAGCTACAATGCTCCTTGAGCTGTTTTGGGTGGAAGGAGGAAGAAGGGCTCGGAACAGCTTGCTTCCTCTCCTTGTATTGTGTCTAGGTCTAGGAAGAGAGTCCAACCCTTTGCATGGGTGCACCTGGGGGTTTATATAGGCCTACCCCCCGGGGGTACAATAGTAATCTGACTGGGCGCTGGGCCCAGCTGTCTGTGACTATGCTCGCCGGCTTCTGGGGCCCGCCGGCTGGTGGGTCCCGGTGGCTGCCGGCTCCTGGGTCGACAGGCCGGCCCCATTGGCCAGGGCCTGGTCGGCAGCTGGTTACTGTTACTTCGTGTCGTTGACGCAGGCTTGGTCGGGGTAAGCGTGGCTACAGTAACACCGCCCTGGCGGGCGATTACTATAGCCCCGCCGCATCTTGTCTCCTTAATGGGCGTCTCCTTCGAGGAGGGCGGCACGCCGGCTACGTGAAGCCGGCCCTCTGTCTTGCCGGCTTGAGAGAAGGTGCGGCCGCCTTCGGCATCTCTCTGCCCGAAGGGGCCCACCGCCTCGGGGGCCATGCTGGCGACCCGTCGTGGACGGCGTCAGACCCGCCGTGGCTACAGTGCCGCACCGGGCGGGCCGCAGCTGCCCGCACGACGCGCTGTACCAGGCGTGCTCCGGGTTTTGGGGGTGGCAGGCTATACTGTAGCCACACCCCGCTTCATCATCGCAGAGTGGGCGCGTATATCGCGGGTACGGCGTTGACTGCTTTATGGGAGCCGGCCTGGCAGTAGCCAGCCTTGCTGTAGCCGGCCCTGCCATAGCCGGCCCTCCGCAGCTTTCTTCAGGAGGGTGAAAAGGCGGGCCGCCCCCGAAGCCGGCCAGGAAGGTAGCCGGCTGGGGGGAGGCGGCCCAGGTCTTGAGTCTTCTTATGAGCCGGATGGGCTCATGATTTTTTCTGAGGGGCCAGGGGAAGCCGGCTGGGCTACCCATGGCTATTTACCCCGACACCTTAGGGTCTAGGAGATTCAGCAAGAATTGAAGCATACAAGCATGAAGGAATATATGGAAGTTACCTCATATTTGTCTTTCATCATATTAACCAGACCGGCTTCATAGTCGCGACTGGTATACAACCGGTTCAGGTAGCCGGAATGGATCCGCGTTCAGAGCAGCGTAAGTCGTCAGATCAGCGTAAGTCGTCAGATCAGCGTTCCACTTGCCTTTGCCAAGGGCAGCGCGTTATTCTTTGCCAGAACGTTTGGACAAAGTGACATGATTGCTTGGTTTAGTGTGGCCAGTGCCAGTAATGACAACCTCATCTTCTTGGATACCGCCGGTTTGCACTGGGGCTGTTGGCTTGTCAGTAGGTTTGGCTGGACCGGTGGAGCTTTCAATCCGGACGAAACCTGTGGGCTGACTGACAAGACCTGAGGCATCAGTAGGTCTCTCTTCAGCAATAAGATCGTCTTCTTATTGCGGTGGATCAATGGGCATATCCTCAGGAATAGCCGCTTCAACATTAGGTGTCTTGCCTGGTTCAAGAATGACGTCTTCTTCGGCCGCTTTGTCCAGGCGGGCCTTCTTGCTTGGCCGAGGTTTGGCCCTAAGAAGAATAACAAAATTAAATACATCATATGTTCTAAGGCAATATACTGCAAATATCACAATAAGTATAACTTACCCAAGCACCGTTTTGAGCGGTGGGAGCTGAGTCGCCGATGACTCACCAGAAGAGGAGTGGGAAGTAACCTGGTAATCAGAGTTAGACGGATTAAGAGGTTGACGAAAGCAGCCCGCTTCAGGACGAGCACTGACAAGCAAATTAGAGACCTCTGAAGGGCGTTTCCGAACCGGACTGTTCGGTAAACCGGCGGAGGTAACTACCTGGCCGTTGTGCCGGGTTGTGCGACGGGCTTCGTGTTGTTGGGTCTTCATAAGAAATTTTGGATCCAAATAAGCAAGAGGATGAGAAAATTTAACTTTCCGGTTTGCCTCACGGATTTTTTGTGAAGGCAAGGTTTCTGAATCGGAAGAGAGAATAATTTTCTCTGCAACATCCGCATGGCTGGCTTCGGCATCATCCAGACAAATATCATCATCAATAAGACATATGAAAAGTAAAACGAAGTAAGTCAAGTTCTACCTCAGAGTCTGGATTACCCACATCATCATCAGGGGCCGGATTAGAAGATGCAGTCGTTCTTTTCCTATGGGCAGTCTTCTTCACGGCTTTAGTCTTTTGCCGAGTTGCTTTCTCCGGTTTGTCTGGTTTTTCTGGTTTTTCCTGCGGCAGTTTCTTACTCCAAAACGGATCATTGCCCTGATTGCACATAAACTGATATTAAACAATGACCAGACATATCAACAACAGATTCAACAAAGAGAAAAATCAAAATCTTACAGCTGGTGGTTTGTTGGTGGCACAGAAGGGAAGCAAGCCGGTTCTAGCGCAGACGTGTTCCGGTTCGTTCAGCATCTTATTCACAGCTTCTGTGATTTCTTCATCAGAAAGCTGGATTTTGGAATGTCGCTATGGGTCATCAACACTATCAGTGTACTCACACATCAAACCGGAGCGCCGACTAAGGGGCAGTATGCTCCATGATATCCAACAGCGAGCCAGATCAACCCCTGTTAAACCGTTGGCCATAAAGGCTCTGAGCTTTGACAGTTGAGGAGCATATTTGCTTCTCTCTTGGGCAGTCAATCTTTGCGGAAAAGGATGTGTATTGCTGAGCTGCTCCAGACGAAAACCAGGCAAGTGATTCTCACTAGCAGGGGAGGTGTCTTTGCAGTAAAACCATGTCTGATTCCATTCTTTGGGGTGGCTGTGCAATTTAGCGTGAGGGTATGTGACCTCTTTCCTTTTATGAATCGCCACGCCACCCAACTCCGTATTAGAGCCATCAGTAAACTCGGTACGGCGGTTTAGATGGAAAAGATTTCTCAACAATTCCACTGTGGGCTCTTCTGGAAAGAACACCTCACAGAGCACTTGGAAGTAACACATATTGGTAACAGAGTTGGGGCCAGTGTCTTGGGGATGGAGTTGGAAGTCGGCTAAGACATTTCGGTAAAATTTAGAACCGGGCGGTTTAAAGCCCCAGGCTAGGTGATCTACGAAAACAATGACCTCTCCTTCTCGAGGTGTGGGAGGACATTCTTGGCCAGGAGCCCTCCAATGGATGGTATGTTTGCTGCCTAAAGCGCCAATCAAGACTAGATCGTCAAGTTTAGCCTCTGTGACGCGAGAAGGAACCCAGTTGCACTCATACACTTGCTTGGCCATGAGGAAATCTACAAGGTAGAAGATCCCGGTTCAATAATGCATTGATCAAGGTACATTGGTATGCGTAATGTTAAACCGAAGACATATCTATCTAATGCAGAGTTTATGAAGCAACAACATCTGGCGGTTCAACTAGGGGACTAATGATATATACCGGGTTGGAAAAAAAATTCTATAAGGTTAAACCGCCTGATCTACACATGGAGACTGCTGAGATAGCGGATGGCTAAGTATACAGAAACAGATTTCACACGTTTTCTCTACGATGATGGATCTGAAGCCAGTTCGGAGAAGAGGAAAAATATTCAAAAGCTTAAAGCAGAACAGTATTGATTCCATGAGCAGAAAAATATGTGAGATCTAGGGACTTGAGCATGAAACTATAGGCGGACGCTAAAAGCTACTACTAATCAGAGCAGGGTTTCACAGATCTATCCAGAAGTCTGGGTACGAGTATGAACAGCTGATGGAGCACCGCAAGAGCATGAAACCCTAGAATAGATCTAGGTCGAGAAAAGTAGAGGACTTACCAAAGCTGAGGGAGACGCGGAAGATCGCCGCGATTTTCTGGTGCGTTCAGGTTGATGCAGCAGCCCAAGATGGTGCAGAGGTCAACGGCAGCAGCGGAGCTCCGAAGCTGGCGACGCGAGGAAGATGAAGAGAAAGGGGATGAAGGGGAAAAAGAAATGACCCTTCGGTCCTATTTATAAGGCAAGAGACATGTGTTAGGAGCGTGAATCAAGGAACCATAAATCATGGAAGCGGAGCTGTCGCCTCGGTTATCGCGGATCTATTAAACAAAGAAGATATCATGAATGTTGTCTTTAAGATGACGTCATGCCGGTGTACAGCAGCCAGAGAAGGTGACATCACGGCAGTTCAACAACTACAAGAAGATGTTGAAGACGAAGATTTTTTGCTAAGGATTGACATGAAGCCGTTCAAATCAATCTGGGGCCTAATGTTGGGGATATTACTACTGGGCGTAAACCGGCCTACCTGGGCCGGGTTAACTTCATCAGTAGTTCAAAGGTGTTAAAGCCCAAAGAGGTAGATGAGGGCCCAAGGCCTGTAGTCGGTTTAAGACCTGTAGCTGTAAATCGGCTTAATATGTAAACTTGTATTGTAAGTTAGGAATAAGGAGAGACCAACCCGGATACGAGTATGAACCGGCGTTGGGACTCTGTGGACCGACGGGCGTCACCCGTGTATATAAGGGGACGACCCGGCGGCGGTTCAAGGACAGACAACAACTCGAGACATAGGCGAAGCTTGTTTTCTCCCTAGTCATCGAAACCCCATCAATTCCATCACAACTAGACGTAGGCTTTTACCTTCATCGAAGGGGCCGAACTAGTATAAACTCTCTTGCGCCCTTGTGTCCGCTTTAACCCCTTCAAGCTAACCCGTTGCGATGGCTCCACGACTAAGTCCTTTCTCTAGGACATCTGCCGTAAGAAAACCACGACAGGCACCCTGGAGGAACCAGTGGATGGCCGAGATGCATGGAGAAGCGCCATGACATCTTGCGGAAAGCTTCACCCAGACTCAAAGAGACGGAAGAATACTTCATGCCCCGAAGCTTACCTGTGCAACCGCAAGTCACTATGGGCTCTGGCTTGGTTGACCCTAATGGTGACTCTGGCTGGGACGGTGCTAGCAGATGTAGAACTACGATAGGATTGGATGAGCACCGGACAGTGGTCAGGGGAACTCTTCGGAAGACCATGTTTCGGTCGTCTTGTTCTCAAACAACCTGAAGTGCGAGAATGTAAAAAGAGGGATCGAATCTTGCGGGTAAAGTGTACAAACCTCTACAAAGGGTTTAAACCTAATCGATTAGCCGTGTCCCTGGTGACAGACAAATTGAGCCTCTGGACTTGGATCTATCTCGAAACTCTCAACACCGGACTGATAATTTAATTGTGGGCAACTTATGATGATTTGGGTGATGAGACTTCGGTTGGCGGAACCATGTCATGATAGAAACTCCATAGTACAAACTCCGGTTATTTTCATTGATGTGGGGAAAATAAAACCATCTTTTATGCAAAAAAAAACTCAGATATAGAGCAGCAAAGCCATATTGCATATAGTATAGTTTATCTTATGTTTTTCTTGAAGTGATCTTGCCGGCACATTCAATGTACTGACCCACACGGCTGCAACATCTCATGTTGCAGATATGTTCTTCCAACGAGTAAGAGTACGGTACAGGGTTATGGTCTACACTCAACCTGCTAATGGCGTTGATTTGACTCCACACCCGATTGTTTGTTTCTGGTGAGACTTATGATGTATATATCAGTTTTACGTTATTTATACATGTGATTGCACTTTGATATACACATTGATGTACTGTGTGTGCTAGCATACTGATCCAGGGATGGCACAGATACACAGAGGCTTGACTGTCGGAGGTCGGGTCGCTACAGATATGGTATCAGAGCCAGGTTGGATGTAGGACGTGAACCTAGAAATTGGAAAGCCACTAGGACAGGAAATCTCTAAAACTTTATTTTCAAAAGAATCCATTACTTCTCATCTTTTCTGATTTTATCAAATATCCTCTCTTACCACAAATAGTTAGAATATACCCCTTCCCTTTTTACTGCACGGGGAATCAACTGAAGCTGCTCCAAGAAGGACAAGATATCGGACAACCGATGACCATTTTAGAGTAGAGGATTTCACCATGCATTAAAAGAGTTGAAGCTACAACAGTTGAAGACTCCAAAGACTTGAAGAATCTGAAGAATTATTTGACTTTTAGAAGACCAAACCCCTGTTATATACTTACGTTAGATGCGACAATTTGTGAGTTGTCATTTGTTTGATATTTTTCCGACAGCCACAAAAGAAAACCCGTTTCTTCAAAACTATTGTTTATATTGAGTGTATCTCCCTCTATCTTCTGTATCTCATCCCAAAACCCTTGGAGTCCATAGATGATGGGGGAAGTTGAACTAGTATTCTCTGGACCGATGACTCAGTTGGAGGCAGAGCTATGGATTAAAAACATGGAGGATCACTTTGGAAAAAAATTGATTGCAAGGAAGTATGAGGTTCAATACGCACTTCAGTACTTTACAGAAAGTGCTGCAATCTGGTGGAAAATGCATCAAGCCATACAAGGATGTAATGGAGCAAGAACTTGGGAGGAATTCAAGAAGACTCTGATGAGATCACGTCTCATCCGGAAGCACCATGATAACCCGATGAAGAAAACTTGTGCATGCAAGATATGTGGAGAAATAGGACACATCCAAGAGGAGCACAAGGATGGTTGCCCTCATTGTGAGGAGAATCACCCAACCGAAGAGTGCCTGACTGGGCAAGTTACTTGTTTCCTGTGTGAAGGAACTACACACTACCCTGGTCAGTGTCACATTTACCCCAAGGTACAAGAAATTACCAAGCAGAAGAAAGAAGCCATGAAAGAAATCCTGAGGGAAAATTCAAAAGAACCTGCAATGAAGGAAGTTATTGAAGACACTGATGGTGAAGGCCTAAACAGATTTTTCGCCCAAGCCTGCTACTCATGTGGAGAAGAAGGACATTTTTCAGAGTATTGCACGAAGGAAAGCCAAGAGTATCTTAGAGACTTCCCGACGGCAGAAGTGAAGTTTGACCCTCAGTAAATAGAAGCTTTGATCATTACGGAGAAATCCACGAAGAGAAAATGAAGGCATCCCCAGAACAACCCAATTTCTGCAGAGAATGACCTGAATCATATCACTTGTTACAGGTGCAAGGATTTAGGTCATTACGCTAGTCAATGTCTAGAAAAGAAGCCTAGAATCCAAGGAGCCTACATAATCACAAAGAAGCCCCGAGACATGTCGGAAGTCATTTGTTTTCGCTGCAAGGAAGCAGGACATTTTGCTAGGGATTGTTCAGATCAGATGAAAGTTGGAGCTAGGTAGTTGATATTTTGATATGGATAATAAGAATAGTAGAAAGCAATTTTTTTCATAAGCTGGATGAGTTGAATCATGTAATCGAAGCCTCAGAGTTTGTAATGGATTCATGAAATCAATAAAGTTAAGGTGACATGTTTTCATATGTTGAATTGTATGAGTTGTTACTCTATGAACACAGATTTGGACCATTTTCGAGGATATGAGAAATATGGTCTATGGATGAAATTGTAAATTTCAATTTAAGGGTGGTAGTACCCTGTGAGAACACCTGACCGATGGTAAGGAAAAACATATCCACAGAGTGGGGTTGGACGAATTAAGTTTAAGGATTATATTTGATATATTAATTACTTCAATAGTATGAAGGAATGAAGTTATATTGGACTTAAAGGAGGTGCAATGTTGGAATATGGAACAATAGTAGCTCAAATGATGAGTTAAAGTTGTGCGAGTATTGAAGTGGGCCCGCAACCCACAGACCCAGGAATTAATAAGGATCAAGCACTCCCTCAAATAAGGAATTTTGGAAGAAGCTATGATTTGATCAGCAAACATTCCTTAGGAGGATACGAAAACCAGAGAGTTGTGAAGAACCGATAGATGTTTTTTTCAGTGAGGGAGTCCTGGATTAGGGGGTCTCTGGACAGCCGGATTATATCCTTTGGCTGGACTGTTGGACTATGAACATACAAGATTGAAGACTTTGTCTCGTGTCCGGATGGGACTCTACTTGGCGTGGAAGGCAAGCTAGGCAATATGGATATGTATATCTCCTCCTTTGTAACCGACCTTGTGTAACCCTAGCCCCCTCCGGTGTCTATATAAACCCGAGGGTTTTAGTCCGTAGGACAACATACAATCATACCATAGGCTAGCTTCTAGGGTTTAGCCTCTCTGATCTCGTGGTAGATCTACTCTTGTACTACCCATATCATCAATATTAATCAAGAAGGACATAGGGCTTTACCTCCACCAAGAGGGCCCGAACCTGGGTAAAACATCGTGTTCCCTGCCTCCTGTTACCATCCGCCTTAGACGCACAGTTTGGGACCCCCTACCCGAGATCCGCCGGTTTTGACACCGACATTGGTGCTTTCATTGAGAGTTCCTCTGTGTCGTCACCGTTAGGCTTGATGGCTCCTACTATCATCGATAGTGATGCAGTCCAGGGTGAGACTTTTCTCCCCGGACAGATCTTTGTGTTCGGCGGCTTCGCACTGCGGGCCAACTCGCTTGGCCATCTAGAGCAGATCGAAAGTTACGCCCCTGGCCACCTGGTCAGGTTTGGAAGCTTAAACTACACGGCCGATATCCGCGGAGACTTGATCTTCGACGGATTCGAGCCTCAGCCCTGTGCGTCACGCGGTCACGATGAGTACGATTTAGCTCTGCCATCGGACAATGTTCAAGAAATCACACCGGCAGCCGCTCCGACCCTTAATTCGGAGCCAGTTGCGCCTCCCATGGACGGGTGGATAGACCCCGCCATAGAGGCCGCATCCCCAACGATGATCGAGCCGAATATTGATCTTACCCTTCGCGAGAGCCGTGTTGTTGAACTGCCGGATACTTCTCCGGCCATGGACTCTGAACCGCCTGCGCCCGTTCCTATCGAATCCGGTTGGACGCCGATCATGGAGTTTACCTCCGCGGATATCTTTCAGCACTCGTCCTTCGGCGACATACTGAATTCATTAAAGTCTCTCTCCTTATCAGGAGAGTCCTGGCCGAAATATGTCCGGCAGGATTGGGATGCGGATGACGAAGAAATTTGCCGCCCACCCACCACCCATTTAGTAGCCACTGTCGACAGCTTAACCGACATGCTCGACTCCGACTTCGAAGATATCCACTGTATGGACGACGATGCAGGAGACGAACAGGAACCACTGCCCACAGGGCATTGGACGCCCACTTCATCACATGACGTATACATGGTGGACACGCCAAAAGAAGACTACGACGAGGAACGGAAGGACGCAACAAAGGGTTGTCCCCTCGAGAAGCAGTCAAATCGGCGGCGTAAGCGCCGCTCCAAATCCCGCCTCAGCAGAAACAACGATCATATAGACCCAGCGTTAGAGCAGGGTGAACCATTGCCGGACCACGGCAACACGGAGAATCAAACCGAACAACCCGACTCTGTCAAAGATAATAGTCCGGACGACATCACACCGGACTGACACCCGGAGCAACAGAATGCCCATCAAAGGCTCGTTGCCACCATGAGGGGTCTAAAAAAGCAGAAGCAAAGGCTCAAGGCTGCGCAAGACACACTCAGAATTAGATGGAGTAAAGTGCTCAACATAGCAGCGAAGTACGAAGGTAATCACCCCACCAAGAGCTACCCGAAGCGGAAGTTGCTACCTGAATTCGATGAGGAGGCCTTACATCCCCCGCAACCAAAAACTAAAACGGCCATCTGGCCGAATAGACGACCTCACAGCTAACATAGAACGACAAACAACGCCGCACATAAGCCAATACGCGATCCACGCGAGGGCTCGCATCAAAAGGACGGCGCAACCAGATCCATATATGGACCATGCAAGCGCGCTCCAGCATACGATGCAGCATAACAAACATCCGAACAACGCGGTACACCTAGATACAGGGGTGCCGCACACCCCCTATGTTTCATCGATGAGGTGCTGGACCATGAATTTCTAAAGGGATTCAAACCCGTAAACATAGAGACATACGATGGAACAACAGACCCTGGGGTCTGGATTGAGGACTATATCCTCCATATACATATGGCTCGAGGAGATGATCTCCACGCCACTAAGTATTTACCCCTCAAACTCAAAGGGCAAGCTTGGCACTGGCGTAAAAGCCTCCCCGAAAGCTCCATTGGAAGCTGGGAAGAGCTCGAAGACGCTTTTCGGGCAAATTTTCAAGGAACTTATGTCCGACCTCCGGACACGGACGATTTGAGTCATATAACTCAACAGCCTAGAGAGTCAGCCCGAAAGCTTTGGAATAGGTTTCTTACTAAAAAGAATCAAATAGTCGACTGTCTGGACGCCGAAGCCTTGGCATCTTTTAAGCATAGCATCTGCGACGAATGGCTTGCCAGATACCTCGGCCAAGAAACGCCAAGAACAATGGCAGCATTAACAAGCCTCCTGACCCGCTTTTGCGTGGGTGAGGACAGCTGGCTAGACAGATGCAGCACCAGCGACCCAAGTACATCCAAAGTTAGAGATGGAAATGGGAAATCACGACGCAGAAAAAATAATACGCGCCGGAATAAAGAAGACAGCCCGAAGAGCACGGCAGTAAATGCCGGATTCAGAAGCGCTCGGCCTGGTCAGCAAAAGCCGCCCTCTAAAGGCAGCGGAGACGAACTGTCCAGCTTAAACAAAATTCTGGACCAAATATGTCAGATCAATAGCACCCCTGGTAAACCTGCTAACCATACCCACAGAGAATGTTGGGTCTTCAAGCAGTCCGGCAAGCTCAACGCCGTACACAAGGGGGAGGATACACCAAGCGAAGACGAGGATGAGCCTCTCAAGCAAAACACTGGGGAACAAAAGAAACTTCCACCAGAAGTCAAAACAGTGAACGCGTTACACGTGATCAAGGGGAGAAAAAAAGCGGCGCTCCCAGAGAAATATGCCCAAGGGCCTATCACCACGGAGTCCTGCCACTGGTCGTCTCAACCGATCACTTTCGACCATCGCAATTACTCAGCAAGTATCCGGCGTGCAGGATGGGCTGCCTTGGTATTAGACCCAATAATTGACGGATACCATTTCACACGAGTCCTGATGGACGGTGGCAGCAGTCTAAACCTGATATATCAGGACACAATCCGCAAAATGGGGATAGACCCAACGAAAATCTGCCACAACAATACTACCTTTAAAGGATTAATGCCAGGCCCAGGGGCTCATTGCATGGGCTCCCTGCTACTAGAGGTTATATTCGGCTTCCCCGTTAACTTCCGTAGAGAAAATTTAACATTCCACATTGCTCCATTCCAAAGTGGCTATCAAGCATTACTTGGACGCGACGGTTTCGCTCGCTTTAATGCAATACCGCATTACGCTTCCCTCACGCTTAAGATGCCCGGTCCACGTGGCATCATTACAGTTAATGGAAATATTAAGCGATTCTTGCACGCCGAAGAGAGTGTGACTGCCTTGGCAGCCGCACACTAAAAACGGCGTCACCAACTAAAGCATTTGATAGATCGTCAAGACCACGGACATGGTTAGACGAGTCCGGCGCAGCTATATGTCATTCACACAGGTTTGATAGGCCACACCCATATTACAAATACAAGGGGCTCAACGCGTGCAGACAAGTGGCAATTTTTACTCATCTTGAATTGTACATGGTTTCTTTAAACCTACCTTTTTGCACGACAACTTTTCACCTAAGTTTCTCTCTTTTACAGATGACCAACATGCTACACCCGTCTAGGATATGGCACAACGGAGACACAGGCACAGACGTGCAGCAGGGACCCGTTCCAAGGATTCTTTTTAGATTAAGACCCTGCGTAAACCTTTTTTACTGTCTCTTGTTGATACACATCCCTCGGATTCTCAGTACTATTGAGAATGATGCTGACATCTTGGCATGTGGCCACGTCACAATAATGCACGTACCTGGACACCAGGGGCTTCTTACGTAGGGCACTGTTTAGGCCCGGTTTATACCATAAAAGACCGAATACCTTAGGGAGTGTTCGGCGTCGCGAGATTGGCCTTATATGCATCAGCTCCGAATCATGTCTTTGGTCAAATGTTGGGTTTGCCTGGCTCCTGTGTTTTGCTGCCTTACGTTCCGCTCTATCGGCTAAGGCGGCACCAGGAGAACTACTGCGATTGTGCCCTGGTTCATCCGGACGAGCACCTTAGTAGTGAAAGCCGAAAATTGACTGTCATGATATAGCATGAGGCTGGTCAACCACTCGATGACCTACGGAATGTTAGAATTCCTTCGCTTTAATGAAGGGCCGTTTCCCGGCCAGGCATGTACACCTTGAATTCGGATGAGTGCGGAGCCACCAGGGGCTATATAGTATCCCCACTGTCAAACTCCTATGGCTAAGTGAAAGTGTTAAAGCATTATAGTCCGGTTGCCTAGTTCGATGCGCCATCACCTCCTTATTAGGATCAAGATACTAGATTAAGTGTGAATACGTGTCTTCTACGAACACCCCCGCATTATATGCGTGGGGGCTGAAGCCGACGACTACAATCTTTCAGGTTATACACATGTATACATAAACAGCATCACCGGAGGCATCATATTGCTTTCGGGCAAAAGTATAAATACAGCCTTAATAAATTTCATAAAAACATTGTGTTTACAATGGGAATACATGTCACTCAAACATAATATTCTTCGAGCACTGGGCCTCTATCAAACGAGCGCCCTCGAGAACTTCTTCGAAATAGTGCTCGGCAGCCACTTGGCCTATGGCCGAACCCTGCGCCGCAACAGCGGTAGCATCCATCTCCGCCTAGTATGCTTTGACACGGGCAAGGGCCATCCGCGAGCCCTCTATACACGCCGACCTATTCATCGCATTAATGTGCGGCACCGCTCCAAGGAACTGCTGCACTAAGCTGAAATAGTTGTTCGGCTTCGGTTTTTCCGGCCACAGATGATCTACGACAGACCTCATGGCGAGTCCGGACAACCTGTTGAGTTTGGCCCATTCGGCTAGGTGATTAGTCAATGGAAGCGGACGCTCTGGAACGATAAACTACAACCAGAACAGCTTGTCCACTTCATGATCTCTTTGATCTCAGAAGTATTCGGCCGCATCGACAACGCTCGCCGCCAAGTCCATATATGCGTCTGCCGAACTCCACAGCCGATCCAGAGGGGCATACCGCGGATCCCCGAACTTCCTCCGCAGCAAAAAGGGCTTCCCAGCCACAATATCCCCGGCTTCACTGTAACACCCTCGATGCGGCTATATCTCCCACGTGTCGAAGCACGACTTAGAGGCATAACCGCATTGAGAACAATGTCGCAAGAGAGGTAATCTTCACAAACAACCCATGTAATACATAAGGGAAAAGAGATACATAGTTGGCTTACAATCGCCACTTCACACAGAACATGAATAAAGCATTACATCATCCAAATACACTCAAGGTCCGACTACGGAACCAAAATAAAAGAAGGACCCCAAATGCGACAAGGTCCCGGATCGACCCCAATGGGGCTCCACTACTTATCAACTAGAACGAAACAACACAAAGGACAAGATCTTCATCGAGCTCCTCTTGAGCTTGGTTGCGTCATCTGCACGGACTCAACGGCACCTGAAAACTGGTTTTGGAAGAATCTGTGAGCCACAGGGACTCAGCAATCTCGCACCCTCGCGATCAAGACTATTTAAGCTTATGGGTAAAGTAAAAGTATGAGGTGGAGCTGCAGCAAGCGACTAGCATATATGGTGTCTAACATACGCAAATGAGAGCGAGAAGAGAAGGCAAAGCACGATCGAGAAAGTATGATCAAGAAGTGATCCTAAACAACCTACATCAAGCATAACTCCAACGCCGTGTTCACTTCCCGGACTCCGCCAGAAAAAGACCATCACGGTAACACACACTGTTGATTCATTTTAATTAAGGCCGACTTCAGGTTTTCTACAACCGGACATTAACAAATTCCCATCTGCCCATAACCACAGGCAAGGCTTTCGAAAGTTCATATCCCTGCAAGGGTGTCCCAACTTAGCCCATCACAAGCTCTCACGGTCAACGAAGGAATAGACCTCCTCCCGAGTCGTTCCAATCAGACTCGGTATCCCGGTACAACAAGACATTTCGACAGGGTAAAACTAAACCAGCAACACCACCCGAATGTGCCGACAAATCCCGATAGGAGCTGCACATATCTTGTTCTCAGGGCACACTCAGATGAGCAATCCGTACAACTAAAACCAAACCTCGAGTTTCCCCGAGGGGGCGCTGCACAGGGCTCTAGTTTGGACCAACACTCAAAGGAGCACTGGCCTAGGGGGGGTTAAAAATAATGATGACCCTTGGGCGCGCGACCCCCAAGGGAAAAGAAAAGGCTAGGTGGCAAATGGTAAAACCAATGTTGGGCATTGCTGGAGAAGCTTTACTTAAGGCGAACTGTTAAGGGGTTCCCATAATAGCCCAACCGCGTAAGGAACGCAAAATCTGGGAACATAACACCGATATGATGGAAACTAGGGCGGCAAGAGTGGAACAAAACACCAGGCATAAGGCCGAGCCTTCCCCCCTTTACCAAGTATAGAGATGCATTAATTAAATAAGATATATTGTGATATCCCAACAAGTAAACATGTTCCAACAAAGAACAACATCTCCATGCTCCAACAAGGAACAAAACTTCAATCTTCACCTGCAACTAACAACGCTATAAGAGGGGCTGAGCAAAGCGGTAACATAGCCAAACAACGGTTTGCTAGGACAAGGTGGGTTAGAGGCTTGGTTCATCAATATGGGAGGCATGATAAGCAAGTGGTAGGTATCGCAACATAGGCATAGCAAAAGAGCAAGCAACTAGCAAAGCAAAGATAGTAGTGATTTCGAGGGTATGATCATCTTGCCTGGAATCCCGCAAGGAAGAAGAACGAGTCCATGAAGAAGACAAACGGACGTAGTCGAACGAATCCTCACAACACGACGTTATCGGAACCAACCCGAAGAAGCAAAAACCGGAAAAGAAGCACACAACATAGTAAACAACCATCGCATCACATGGCATGATGCACAAACAAGTATGACGCATGACCGGTTTAAATATGCATGGCATGGCAAAGTGCAACAAACAGCACTACAAATTAAGTGGAGCTCAATATGCAACGGAGTTGCATATTGACGAAACACCATGTGGCTTGTTTAGTTCGATCTTGTTTATGTACCCAACAATATTAAATGTTGTTAAACATGGCAAGAGGGTGAAGTAAATGAAAACTACCTATCTAGGCAAGGTTAAATGAGGCCGGAAGCAACGAACATCAATTCTGGAAAATCCTCATATGCATCTATTAGGTTTGGTACTGATCTGCCCTAAACACAATTTTAGAGTTATTAAACATGCAAAGTAAGGCCACCATGTTAAACTAGGCAAACATTCTACCCCATTTACATATAAAGTTTGTTAGATTCGGAGCTACGGTTAATTAGTTATGAAATAAATCATTTTAGCATGACATAGGAGCAAATTTAAACAAACATCATTTTAAACATTTTGAACATGGATGAAAATGACATATTATGAAACTAGATGAAATTCTAAGCATTTTTCATATATAATTTATTTAATTCTGATGCACCAATTGTGAGTTATTATATGCATGAACATGAGGGCCTTTTCTGTAAAACTGCAGTCTCGGGATAATTCAGAAAAACGAAGAACGAAAAAAAAACGTAACATGGGCCGAATCTGGACAGGAAGCCCAACAAAGGAAAAAAAGGACGGGCGCTGGGGTGGCCTCACCATGGGCCTCGGCCCGGCTTGGTAGAGGAGGACAGCGGCACTGGGCCTTGCGCGGCATAGGGGAGCAGCTGGGCCGGCGGAGAGGAATCCAACCCACGCGGGAGTCAACGCGAGCGGGCGCGCTCGTCCCTGGCTCTGCGAAGAAGACGGCGGCGGCGTGACAAAACTCCAGCGACGGCGGGGTTCGGCGAAGCTGGAGAGGCCGGGAACGGGTCGCGGGGCCCCGGATCCGGTGAATTCCGGCCAGATCTGGCGAAGACGGGGCCAACGACGAGCTCCCTGGGCGCCGACAGCGGGCGCCTGCGAGAGAGAGGGAGAAATTAGAGGGAGAGGCTGAAGGAGGGAGGAGAAGGAAGATGGCCAGGGAAAGAGGAGCAGGGCGGCGGGATCCGGCCTGGGAGGTCCTCCGGCGAGGCTTGCCGGTGACGAGGTCTCCGGCGACCGTACGGCGAGCTGACGGGGGCGGGGCGCTGTTGGCGGCGGAGGAGCTCGGATCGGGAACTCCCTCTCCCGATCTGGAGCTCAGGGAGCAGGGCGGCGCAGCGCGGGCCTCAGAGCCCAGATCGGGGCCCAGGCGGGCCTGACGCGGGCCTGGCGGCGCTGGGCGATGTGGGGCGCGGGGAGGCGACGTGGCCGCGTAGGATTGGTGGAGGGCGCGGTCAGGTGGCGGCGGGGCTAATGGAGGCGCGACAAGTGGCGGCGTAGGACTTGGCTGGCGCGGAAAACAAGGCAAAGGAGGTGGGAGGCGGCTGACTGATGATTGGGGGCACGGATTTCGAGGAGGAGGAAGGAGAAGGCCCAAAATGGCATGGAGGGGGTCTATATAAGGCAGGAGGAGCTAGGGTTGGGGGTTTTAGTCCGTTTCAGAGCCGTTCGATCTCGATCGGACGACCCGGAGCGGAGGGGGTTAGATAGGTTGTCTAGTGGGCTGTGAAGAGAGGTTGGGCTGAGATGAGAGGAGAGGAGTGCAGCCCGACAACTGTTTTCCGGAGACTAAAAATGTCCGACGTAGACCGACTATAATGTCGCTATAGTTATCCATTGGGGCGTCAAACGAAATCCGAATGCGATAAAACTTGGTAGGCGGCCTACTAACAACAAAAAAACACCGCACGCCAACTTTCATCCCATTCCAAGAACATTTTCCAGCCACTTATAAAATAATATTTCGGACATGCCGCGGGCGCGTGCAAGTGTGTTTGGGCTCAGAACG
The DNA here is from genome assembly GCA_034509565.1 of Triticum monococcum. Taxonomy (NCBI): domain Eukaryota; kingdom Viridiplantae; phylum Streptophyta; class Magnoliopsida; order Poales; family Poaceae; genus Triticum; species Triticum monococcum. The sequence continues at coordinate 114,477,631 of CM067843.1, forward strand.
GACAACAGACGGAACGAGGAGACCGGGACGGATGCAAGTTTTGAAAACATGATGATGCAATGCACATGATGACATGGTAAGATGCAACACGCAAGCAAGAGACATGGCAACGACGGCGAATAACTAGAAGACACCTGGCACATCGGTCTCGGGGCGTCACAACACTCCACCACTACACGAGGATCTCGTCCCGAGATCTAGAATGGCACCGGAGGGACAACGGAAAAGAAAGCGAAGAGGTAAAACTAAGTTGCTCCTTTGACAAACGAGTGAGACCAAAGAACCTTGAGAGGTTGAAAAAATCCGAGAAAAGAATACAACGAAGGTGAACAAGGTCAAAAACACTCCGTTAGAAAAGAGGGACAAAGAACATAGCGAAAAACCTTGAGGTTGGAGGGCAAGATATATACTGAAAACACTCCGGTTAAGATTAATATGGAGAAGGAGTGACACTGATATAATTTGGACAGCACTTCGACTGTAATTGGAAGAAATTGAACATGATCTTGACAAAACAAGAAGATGGTTGAAGAGAACAACAACACAACGCCTCCGGAACGAAAGAATAGACTATAGATAATTGAAATAAAAGAATGGAGAAGAAAAGGCCAACTTCTGTCACAAAGAGTTTGAGAAGGCATCCTTAGGAGAAGGGTCGGACAGAGTTGTTGGAACACCAACAACGAAAAGAATACACTTGATATGGTCTTATGGAATACATCTCAAATTATGAGGTGACAGCCTGCCACTCACGGAAAAAGAATTGGATTGGAATGAACAAGGAGACGAGAAACTTATAACACCGGGAGGATAAATGAAGAACTTGGGTCCTTTATAAGCACCATCGATAGCAACAAACCTTAGGGAAGGCTTTAGGTGAAATATAACCCAAGATAATTCCAACGAATAGGTTGATAGATTTAAAATATCTCACACTTGATAACTTGTGAATCATGAAACACGAAGGAAAATTATCAGGAATGACATAATACCACCTCCAATGATACGGAAGAAAGAATTGCACTTCGGATTACAATATGAAGAAAGCTTGAGCCTCTTAGAAAAGAATCTCGATGAACACTTCGAGAATGAATTAAATCCTTGATGAACTATCATGTAGAGCCTTCATGAAGAACTCCGGTAACAAAAGAATAAGAAGACAGAGAAATTGAAACCACAAGGAGAATCCCTGCAATGATTAGATGAAGCTTTTCGACGAGATAGAGTGGAAACTTGGAACTCCGGAAAAAGATAAGATGAACAATTGAGATCAAGAATTTAGATGAGCCTCCGGAATAGGGAATTAATCATTTGGATGAAACAAGAATAAGAATTGCATTATGCTTAACCTTCACCAATTTAGATTGATGACAAGCAATGGGTTTGGCATACTACTTATTCTCGTAGAAAGGATTAAAAGAGATATAACAAAACTTGAGAAGGTCTTCAATGAACCACCGGTAGGATTGGAACAACAAATGAATTGATATGATAAGAAAGAAGAAGAAAAATCTTGAACGAACCACCGTACGAATTGAAAATGAATTAAGAGAAGATAAAGAAACACCGGGAAGAATAGTGAAATGAACGAAGATACATGAGACAATCTAGATACATGAGAACGAAGAGATCACGAGCCAATTAAAGATCACTTGAACGAAGCACCGGTAAGATCGGAGAATGATAACTGCAAACTGAGAATGAATAAATCTTCGATGATGGGCTCCGGATAATCAACCTGAAGACTCCTGAATTGCTCTAGATAGGTGAAAAGAATTCTGACAATCAAAAACTATTATGAGAGGATGGGCTCGAACTAGAATCACGAATCCCTGAGAGAATGGATAAGATATGGAGGAAAAACTCTTCTTCGGTCTTCAAATGTTGAGAATGACGATGAGAAACACCACCAAGAATTATTTAGACACTCCGGAAGAATCCAAACGAAGAGGTTGAGCCAACGATGAAGAGAATTTGAAAGATCTTGGAGAAAACATTTGACTGATGATAAATCATTCTTACGTCAAACTTCGAAAAGAATTTAGGATAGCTCCGGGAAAATACAAGAGTCAGGTAAGATCCTGGGAAAAGACCTGTGGGTTAGGGCTCACTCAAAAGAAACACCGTAGAACAATTCAAAAGAGAGAAAGCAACGGTTGAATTACATGGCTTGAATGAGATAACAATCTCGAAATAGGTTGAGCGGATCTTGGATGACAAGACGAGCCTTCTGAGATATCTTCAGCACTCCGGAACAATTGAACAGCGAGAGGTGAATGATTAAGGATTGCACCGGCATGAGAAGGTATTTGAAACGAGGAAAAAGGATATGATGCACAAAGCTTGACTTGGTTCCACCGGAGAAGAAAAGAACGAAAGATGATGAACTTGAAGCTCCGTTAGTATCTTCATGAGAATAACCGGATAAGAACATTGAAGGAAAAGGATGGAGAGACTTCACATCAATAAGATGGATACTTGATTAAGAGATCTGAATCCTTGGGAAAAAACAAAGGGGGGAGGGTGGGAAAAAGAAAGACAATTTGGAATGGATGAAACGAACACCGTAGAGAAAGCTGAGATTGAAACTTGCGGATGTTGAAATGTTCGGATCCACTTGAAGAGAAACACATGGGTGAAAATGATTGACAAGACAATCTTGATGATCAAGAAGGATTGGTATCCACATCGGAGTATGAGAACACCATTAGAGAAGGTATGGAATCAACATTTGACTTCGAAGCAACTCGAATACCACAACTGAAAACAAAACAAAGGATTGGCTTGCAGAATAAGCCGGAACAAACATATGATAGAGATTTCGTCCGAAGTTTTCGTGGTGGGGCCTACACGGGCTCGATCGTACAGCACCATCATGTACAAGGTAGTGCACATGACATACGAAGCATCCCCGAGTCGGCATAGCCAAGGACTCTTTAAGACACAACGAGACCACTATAAAACCAACCATGAATAGGCGGACCATTAAACATCGAACCCCAATTTCATATCATACATCTATCGGAAAGATATCCTAAGAGCTACTTGAATTCCCACTTATAAACTCCCGAAATTTTCCGGTTATGCAATCAGGTGTTGGGGATACAGGGGAAGCATAATATCTCACCCAAAACTAGCAAATCCTACATCCAGCTGTATCCATCCTTCAACACATAACCAAGAAACCTTCGGAAATCATCTACCTCAACCTTCAAAAAGCATCTGTTATACGATTTATGGCAATACTCCCGAACTCCCGCCCCAGTACTGGGTGGTGTCGAGGTTATCTCACCAACGAACTGCACAAAAGAGATTTTCAATGTCGGCGTACTAAACTCAGGTATTCCAGACCTGCAACGATAAAATTATGACGACAACACCTCGGAGCTCAACTCCCCGAGACACTTCCACAAAACCCCTGACAGGAGGCACCAAGACAATGTTCTCGTCACAAAACCATCGGAACGATTCCAAGATACCCGCGTGATCCTAAAAACAATTTAGTGAAATTTGAGAAGAGAAATAGTCAAAACTCTACGTCAGGATGCCTTACCAGAGCGATGAGGAGACTGGGAAGTAAAAAGAATTCCTAAACTCTCCGATATATAATTCCTAAATGGCTCAAACCATTTTTCTAGACACAACTCGGCTGCTAAAAACGATCAATCAGTGGGGGCTCCTAAGGTCGGGGAAGGCTCTGATTACCAACTTGTAACACCCTCAATGTGGCTATATCTCCCACGTGTCGAAGCACGACTTAGAGGCATAACCGCATTGAAAACAATGTCACGAGAGAGGTAGTCTTCGCAAACAACCCATGTAATACATAAGGGAAAAGAGATACATAGTTGGCTTACAATCGCCACTTCACACAGAACATGAATAAAGCATTACATCATCCAAATACACTCAAGGTCCGACTATGGAACCAAAATAAAAGAAGGACCCAATATGCGACAAGGTCCGCGATCGACCCCAACGGGGCTCCACAACTGATCAACTAGAACGAAACAACACAAAGGACAAGATCTTCATCGAGCTCCTCCTGAGCTTGGTTGCGTCATTTGCACGGACTCAACGACACCTGCAAACTGGTTTTGGAAGTATCTGTGAGCCACGGGGACTCAGCAATCACGCACCCTCACGATCAAGACTATTTAAGCTTATGGGTAAAGTAAAAGTATGAGGTGGAGCTGCAGCAAGCGACTAGCATATATGGTGTCTAACATACGCAAATGAGAGCGAGAAGAGAAGGCAAAGCACGATCGAGAAAGTATGATCAAGAAGTGATCCTAAACAATCTACGTCAAGCATAACTCCAACGCCGTGTTCAGTTCCCGGACTCTGCCAGAAAGAGACCATCACGGTAACACACGCTACTGATTCATTTTAATTAAGGTCGACTTCAGGTTTTGTACAACCGGACATTAACAAATTCCCATCTACCCATAATCGCGGGCACGGCTTTCGAAAGTTCAAATCCCTGTAGGGGTGTCCCAACTTAGCCCATCACAAGCTCTCACGGTCAACGAAGGAATAGACCTCCTCCCGAGACGTTCCGATCAACACCGCCCGAATGTGCCGACAAATCCCGATAGGAGCTGCACATATCTCGTTCTCAGGGCACACTCAGATGAGCAATCCGTACAACTAAAACCAAACCTCGAGTTTCCCCGAGGGGGCATTGCACAGGGCTCTTGTTTGGACCAACACTCAGAGGAGCACTGGCCCAGGGGGGTTAAAAATAATGATGAGCCTTGGGCGCGCGACCCCCAAGGGAAAAGAAAAGTCTAGGTGGCAAATGATAAAACCAATGTTGGGCATTGCTGGAGAAGCTTTACTTAAGGCGAACTGTCAAGGGGTTCCCATAATAGCCCAACCGCGTAAGGAATGCAAAATCCGGGAACATAACACTGATATGACGGAAACTAGGGCGGCAAGAGTGGAACAAAACACCAGGCATAAGGCTGAGCCTTCCACCCTTTACCAAGTATATAGATGCATTAATTAAATAAGATATATTGTGATATCCCAACAAGTAAACATGTTCCAACAAAGAACAACATCTCCATGTTCCAACAAGGAACAAAACTTCAATCTTCACCTGCAACTAACAATGCTATAAGAGGGGCTGAGCAAAGCGGTAACATAGCCAAACAACGGTTTGCTAGCACAAGGTGGGTTAGAGGCTTGGTTCATCAATATGGGAGGCATGATAAGCAAGTGATAGGTATCGCATCGTAGGCATAGCAAAAGAGCGAGCAACTAGCAAAGCAAAGATAGTAGTGATTTCGAGGGTATGATCATCTTGCCTGGAATCCCGCAAGGAAGAAGAACGAGTCCATGAAGAAGACAAACGGACGTAGTCGAACGAATCCTCACAACACGACATTATCGGAACCAACCCGAAGAAGCAAACACCAGAAAATAAGCACACAACATAGTAAACAACCATCACATCACATGGCATGATGCGCAAACAAGTATGACGCATGACTGGTTTAAATATGCATGGCATGGCAAAGTGCAACAAACAACACTACAAATTAAGTGGAGCTCAATATGCAACGTAGTTGCATATTGACGAAACAACACATGGCTTGTTTAGTTCGATCTTGTTTATGTACCCAACAATATTAAATGTTTTTAAACATGGCAAGAGGGTGAAGTAAATGAAAACTACCTATCTAGGCAAGGTTAAATGAGGCCGGAAGCAACGAACAACAATTCCGGAAAATCCTCATATGCATCTATTAGGTTTGGTACTGATCTGCCCTAAACACAATTTTAGAGTTATTAAACATGCAAAGTAAGGCCACCATGTTAAACTAGGCAAACATTCTACCCCATTTACATATAAAGTTTGTTAGATTCGGAGCTACGGTTAATTAGTTATGAAATAAATCATTTTAGCATGACATAGGAGCAAATTTAAACAAACATCATTTTAAACATTTTGAACATGGATGAAAATGACATATTATGAAACTAGATGAAATTCTAAGCATTTTTCATATATAATTTATTTAATTCTGATGCACCAATTGTGAGTTATTATATGCATGACCATGAGGGCCTTTTCTGTAAAACTGTAGTCTCAGGATAATTCAGAAAAACGCAGAACGGAAAAAAACGTAACATGGGCCGAATCTGTACAGGAAGCCCAACAAAGGAAAAAAAGGACGGGCGCTGGGGTGGCCTCACCATGGGCCTCGGCCCGGCTTGGTAGAGGAGGACAGCGGCGCTGGGCCTTGCGCGGCACAGGGGAGCGGCTGGGCCAGCGGAGAGGAATCCGACCCACGCGGGAGTCAACGCGAGCGGGCGCGCTCGTCCCTGGCTCTGCGAATAAGATGGCGGCGGCGTGACAAAACTCCGCTGGATGATGATTGGGGCGCGGATTTCGAGGAGGAGGAAGGAGAAGGCCCAAATGGCATGGAGGGGGTCTATAGAAGGTAGGAGGAGCTAGGGTTGGGGGTTTTAGTCCGTTTCGGAGCCGTTCGATCTCGATCGGACGACCCGGAGTGGAGGGGGTTAGATAGGTGGTCTAGTGGGCTGTGAAGAGAGGTTGGGCTGAGATGAGAGGAGAGGAGTGCAGCCCGGCAACTGTTTTCCGGAGACCAAAAACGTCTGACGTAGACCGACTATAATGTCGCTATAGTTATCCGTTGGGGCGTCAAACGGACTCCGAATGCGATAAAACTTTTCAGGCGGCCTACTAACAACAAAACAACACCGACGCCAACTTTCATCCCATTCTGAGAACATTTTCCGGCCACTTATAAAATAATATTTCGGACATGCCGCGAGCGCGTGCAAGTGTGTTTGGGCTCAGAACGGACTACAGACGGAACGAGGAGACCGGGACAGATGCAAGTTTTGAAAACATGATGATGCAATGCACATGATGACATGGTAAGATGCAACACGCAAGCAAGAGACATGGCAACGACGGCGAATAACTGCAAGACACCTGGCACATCGGTCTGGGGGCGTCACATTCACGCAGCTCTTCCTTCTTTGCCCTCATAGTAGAGCGGGTGTCTTTGGTCGCCACCACGGCCTTTTCAAGGTCTGTCGCCTTCGCTCGGTTTTCTTCTTCAAGGAGCTGGCAGCGGTCGGCAGTGTCTTTTAACTTTACAGCCATCCTGGCCATTCTATCTTTGCTCTCGCATTGTGCAGCCTTTTTGGCTCTTAACTCTTTGGCCGCCTTTAAAGCGGCCGCATTACTAATCCTTGCTTGTTCCTTGGCTTGGGCAAGTTCCGCCCGAAGGGTCACCATGGTGGTAGCTCCATCTGCAGTCACAACATGTTAAAGATACTGGCGTTACACTGCTCTTACTATGTGACATTCACCAGAAAACATTACTTACCCTGTGCCTCGTCAAGCCGCTTGTTAACAAGCTCGATGTCGACATATGCCGCATCCAGTTGCCGCTTTAGCTCGGCAAACTCATTAGTCCAGCTGGCCACCGGAGCTTCCACCACCTGCACATAAAGGCAGTTTGGTTATTACCTGGGACTACAATCCTCTGATCGCCGCCATTCTCAATGACAACCAGAGTCTCAGGGGCTGCTATCTACACAGGGCACACCTAAAAATGTGCGGTACTATCAGAAAGTATATCATTTCACGTACCTCAAAGCCCGTCAGTAGACTCATAAAGGCTTCCTGCAATCTGCTTTCGGCAGACGAAATACTTTCCATCAATGTACCCATCAACGTACGGTGTTCTTCTGAGATGGCCGCTCGCTCCAACAGCTCCCTCAGTACATATGACCGCATACCAGACGGTGCCGGACTCTTTTGTTTGCTCTCTTCAAGAGCCGGACACTGGGGACTTCGGGTGACTATAGGATTATCTTCTGGCCTCACCAGATCCGGAGAGGCCCTCGGCGATGACACTTCAAGGTCGCCCGCTTCTTGAGCGGGGGAGTCCGGGGGAGGCGTTTTGCTCTCCATCATCTCCGGAAGAAGATCCCCCGAAGACGAGCTGTGCTGAGAAGCGCTAAGATCCGAACTGCAAGATAAACGCTTCGGTTATTTTCCTCAGAGGTAAGCTAGTATATCTCCACTATTAAAGTACTTTTTGATTACTTACAGCTCGTTGGAGGGCTGATCCTCACGCGAACCTTGTGCGGCAAAAGCACCCTCCAAGGCAGGACCCTCTGGTGGAGACTTCTTCTCCCGTTTGGAAGCCTCGGTTTCCGGATCTTCAGAGGTAGTCCTCTTCCTTCCCTGAAGCGAGAGAAGGTCAGATCCTTCCCCTTGGTTATCCTCCTTCACGGAGGCACTCATTCCCTCGGTTGGAATTGGTAGCGATAGGTGCCTGCTTTCGACCTCATTATTCCCCCCTTTATCTTCCTTTGAGGGATTTGGGCAAGGTGCTAGCTCGAGCATCTTTTCCAGTACCGGATTCTCCAAACCCTCAGGAAGGGGGGCCGAACACCGAATCATCTTCGCCCTTGTTAGCCAGTCATGGTCAAAGAGCGATTTCTCAAAATGACGTCATGGTAAATGACAGACGATGTGTTCGGCTAAAGGATTACTTACTTGGTCGGCGGTACGGTTGCTGCTCAGGCCCACGTCCTCGGTAGTATCCGGACACTCTATTTGGGGTCCAAAGAATGATTTGTACATCTCCTCGTGCGTCAGGCCGAGGAAATTCTGAATGGTGCGCGGCCCTTCTGGGTTAAACTCCCACATGCGGAGGGGCAGGCGTTTGCAAGGCTGGACTCGATGAACCAGCATGACTTGCACCATCGTAACCAGACTGAAGTCTCCTTCAAAGAGATCTTGAATGCGGCTCTGCAGTATAGACACATCCTTGGCTGGACCCCAGCTCAGTCCTCTGCTAATCCATGACATCAGTTGTGACGGGGGGGCCGAGCGGAAAGCAGGGGCAGCCACCCACTTGGCACTAAGCTGTGATGTAAAACCACTCGCATTGCCATAATCTGGACACCTCTGGAAAGGAACCTTTCATCCACGGAGCTCCTGCTATCTTGCTTATTAATGCGACTCCGCACGCTGCATACTGCCCCTCGACCATCTTCGGCTTCACGCCAAAGGTCTTGAGCCACAGGCCGAAGTGAGGGGTAATGCGGAGGAAGGCCTCGCACACGACAATGAATGCCAAGATATGCAGAAAGGAGTCCGAGGCTAGATCGTGGAAATATAGCCGTAATAGAACATCAAACCCCTAACAAAGGGATCCAGGGTGAGGCCTAGACCTCGGAGGAAGTGGGAGATGAACACAACTTTCTCGTTTGGTTCGGGAGTAGGGACGACCTGCCCTCGGGCAGGCAGCCGATGCGAAACCTCGGCGGTCAGGTATCTGGCCTCCCTCAACTTCTTGATATCCTCTTCCGTAATAGAGGAGGGCATCCACCGGCCTTGAAGGCTAGATCCGGACATGATTGAAGGTCTGCAGCACCTGACCTGGGCTTTGGGTGTTAGAACTCGAGGCGGGGGAAGGATTCGATTGAGAACGGGAGGGAAAAAGTAAAAGCCTTGTCCCTTTATAAAGAGGGTGAATATCAAGCGTCCCCTCCGTAGCCGTTTGGGACTTCCCTATAATCTAGGAGTCCTAGACACGGTTGGGTTACCCATGCCCGTATTGATGAGAATCCCGTGATAAGGGGACACGATCTCTGCTTTGACAAGACATGTCAAAAAACTGCCACGCGTTATGTGCAGGGCTAGTTAAAGGAAACGGTTCGAATAATCACTGGGCCATGACATAATGTCGTGTTGACAAAACAAGTCAGCAAATTAGATTTGTGGAAATATTATTCTCTCTACGGTGGTATGTGGAACTTATTTTGCAGGGTCGGACACTATCATTGTATTCAAATTCTTCCATGATGTATTCGGAGGAAGAACCCGCCTTGCAATGCCGAAGACAACACTGCGCGCCGGACTCATCGTCATTGAAGCCTGGTTCAGGGGCTACTGAGGGAGTCCTGGATTAGGGGGTCTCCGGACAGCCGGATTATATCCTTTGGCCGGACTGTTGGACTATGAAGATACAAGATTGAAGACTTCGTCTCGTGTCCGGATGGGACTCTACTTGGCGTGGAAGGCAAGCTAGGCAATAGGGATATGTATATCTCCTCCTTTGTAACCGACCTTGTGTAACCCTAGCCCCCTCCGGTGTCTATATAAACAGGAGGGTTTTAGTCCGTAGGACAACATACAATCATACCATAGGCTAGCTTCTAGGGTTTAGCCTCTCTGATCTCGTGGTAGATCTACTCTTGTACTACCAATATCATCAATATTAATCAACCAGGACGTAGGGTTTTACCTCCATCAAGAGGGCTCGAACCTGGGTAGAACATCATGTTCCCTGCCTCCTGTTACCATCCGCCTTAGACGCACAGTTCAGGACCCCCTACCCGAGATCCGCCGGTTTTGACACCGACATTCAGCTTGCAGAATCAATGGATTTACCCGAACTTAGTTCATGAACAAGACAAATTCTGCAATGCTTGTGAGTATGCCCAAGTGTTAGAATACGTGATTCGATGTCTACATATGTAGTAATGATTCAAGTACGGGATGGATTGGCCCCCATACCGGAGACTTCTATCATGAACTATCGTATGTTTGAAAAATCAGAGAGCCTTGAAAACCTTAGAAGAGTGTCGACACATCAAGCCATAAAACCATAGAATGGTAGGACGATGGAAACCTTTACAGGAAACCGTTGCCAATCATAGGATATACGGTGAGATTTAGCCGAAACCCATTTTCTGCAGGAAAACCATTAATGGTTGACCACCATGAGGTTTCGATAGTCATATAGTATTGGCGACAGACCTGTCAGATATGAAGACTGAGCCTCGGAAGAACCTTACCATGATGGAAGGACACAAGAAATTGAGGAAATGGTTATACCCGGCCAGAAGAACCTCAATATCGGAGTTACTCCAAAGATATGAGAAGACCGACACCAACAACCCAAAAGGACGGAGTACATGAGTTTTGTCGGAACCATAACCATGCTTTTAAGTGAGGTATTACACTAGACCATTCCGATCAATGGAATTGCTGGAAGACCCCCAAACCCTAACCTTTTCTTGCTAGCCTATTCGAATCTCGAGGACGAGATTCGTTTTAAGTGTGGTAGGTTTGTAACATCCCAAAATTCTAAATTTTGGAATGTTACATTAAATAAATAAATATGGTTGTTTGTCTGCTTGTTGTGTGAATGATTGGGTGAAATTTGAAACTTTTGAAGTTGAATGAGAGGGAATAATATGACTTTCCGAAACTTTCATCTTGCATTTTGATCATCCTGAATTCAAATTCATTTCATCACTAAACCCTAGAGTGAGGATAAAGTGACTTCTTCCATTTAAATAAATGAAAGGGGTTTTAAAACGATTTGAATTCCATTTGGAAATATTTCAAATTCAGAAGCTTTATGCAACTCAATGATTTTCATGAGAGAAGATAAAATGACTTCTTCAAATTATATGAAATAGAGTTGGAAGTGGTTTGAAATTCAAATTCAAAATGATTTAGGAGTTATTTGGGTTTTATTCAAATTATGTTTCTCCAAAAGTAAATTATTTGGAAATTAGGGTAAAATGATTCCCTACAATATAAAATTGGAGGAAAGTAAATTTAAAATCATTTTGGTATTCCAAAAATGATTTTTATTAGGTTTATTGCTTAAGCAGCACTGTATGACTTTTGTGAATTTTGAAGGATTTTATTTGAACTTGAAAATTAGTTCATGTTGTAGGAAGTCTTTTTCTGAATGTTTTGATATATAATATGTATATATTATATTTATATTTTAACTTGTTTATTTCTTTTAATCTTCTCTGCTATCTTAAAAAGAACGGCTGAAGCCACCGAGGCCCAACTCTCTCTCTACCCCTCGGCCCACCTACGCGCCAGGCTGGCCCAGCAGCTCACCCACGTCGGAAACCCCTTCGCACCGGTCGCCCACTACCTCCTGTCTCTCTCTCTCACCGACGTTGACTTGTGGGGCCCACTTGTCCACCTGAAACCTTGTGCCCACCTTCTTCTCCAAGCCCCGGGGCAGAGCCCACCGACGCCGTGTCACAGGAAATCCCGATCTTCTCGGGATCCCGAATCCATCTCGCCCCCTCCTCCAAGTCGACCCCCTCTCTATATAAGGACGCCCCCTCGACCCTCTGCGCGCAAAACCCCTCTCCCCCATGCCCTCTGCCTCGCCCACTCGCTCGCCAGAGCTCACCTCGGCCACCACACCATTATCGCCCTAGCGCTCCACTCCAACCACCTCGACGCCGTCTGAACCCACCATCGACCTCCCCTCGCTCGCCTGCACCTTCCAGCGCACTTGCCCGAGCTCCCGCACCACTAGAACGCCGTCACCGCTGACACCGAATGCCATCGCCACCTCGACCTCGCCGCCATCCTCCTCCGTCCACCTATGACGCCACCTCGACCACCGCTGGAGTCGTCGTCGAACGCCGCGTCCGCTCGTGCCCTCTCTGGACCTCTCTGACGACCGGAGCGCCGCCGCCGCCGACGGCCAAGCCGCATCGCTGGCGACCACCACCGCTGTAAGCTCCGACGACCTCCCTCTCCGTTGGATCTTCAACGCACGGCCTAGATTAGATTGAAACGAATCGATTACATTTTTTCTTTATTTAAGTAGATCGGTTTTTATACGGTCTAGTGTGGTTTAGGTCGAACCGGGTGCCGATTTTGTTTTTAAACACAAGTACACATTTCTGTTGAGTCGCGGCCGAGCACCGTTTAGCTTCGCATCGCCCACGTCCCTGGCCCGATAGCAGTAGGCCACGTAGCTAGCGCCATTTTTTCTGTTATTTTTTAGTTTCTGTTTTAAAAACAGAAATAGTTTCATACTTAGATTGTCTGTAATTTTTAACCTATTTAATGTTTTTGAGCGATTCCAAATGCACTGTGTCACAAATTTTGTGAAGTTTCTGTTAGTGATTTGAAATTTTGAATTTGAGTAGTTTAAATCTGGTTTATTTCAAATATGCTTCAAACAATGTTTTGGCTCTAGTTTGAGTTCTAGAATATATGTTTGACTGATTCTTTTTGCTATTGTTTTATTATGGTTTTGTCTATCCAGTAGCATATAGTTATTTATTTTTAGTCTATTTTAAATTAGGTTTTTAGCAAAATAGTACTGTTTTAGTTATTGTTTTGTTTTATTCTTTTCTTTATTGTTTTTATTAGTTTTAAATTATTTCTTTTTGTCACTTTTGACAAATTTAGTTTGTTTTTGTTAGTTAACCAAAGAAAATCTTATTTTTATTTAAAAAAATTATTTTAGTTTTGTATGAAAACTTGTTTAGGTCATAGTTAGTGTTTCATAAAAGCTTTTTATTTGTTTCTTTTTGCAAATAAAATTTTATGAAAAATACCTTATGTTAACTTAGTTGTTTTACTTTGTATTTCCTGTTAATTTATTAGTTTAGTGTTTTAATTGTTGTTTAGTTTTTACTTAGGACAAAACCGTTTTGTGTTATGTCTTAGAGTTCTCTTTAGTAGTTTTGTTGTGTAGTTTTCCTTTGTTCTTATTTGGTGTCCGTTGTTGTTTTGCAATTTATTTGTTGGTTTTATTATGAGTGTTAGAATTGCTTGCTAGTATGTTTGCTTATATGAATGCTATGTTTGACTATATATATTTTTAACGGAGTGACGAATAGTTCTACCCAGTCTTTATTTGAGTGTGATTATCTTCATCAACTTACCAGGCAAGTTCACTTTGACCATGTTTTTTTGTACCTCTGTTTTATTTGCATGTAGTAGCATCCTTTCAATAATCCCTCCAGTAGTGATATTGATTTCTGGTAGTTGAGTAGAATGCATGAGGTAGGAACCCACCTCCTTGTTATAAGCCCAGGACGTTATATGGTTTTAATGCTATGCTATAGTAGACGGGGTTTGGTATGAGTGCACGTGAGTGGTGTGAACAAGGACTCTATGCCAATGGCGACAAATTCATGATGGCATCGGCAAGGACTGCATCTTCAGGACTTCAATACTTCAATATTTCGAGACTCGAGACAAGAATTCAATACACACTACTCGGTGAAGGACGGTTGACGGGCACCCTGGAGGAACCAGTGGATGGCCGGGATGCATGGAGAAGCGCCATGACATCTTGTGGAAAGCTTCACCCAGACTCAAAGACACAGAAGAATACTTCATGCCCGGAAGCTTACCTGTGCAACCGCATGTCACTATGGGCTCTGGCTTGGTTGACCCTAGTGGTGACTCTGGCTGGGACGGTGCTAGCAGATGTAGAACTACGGTAGGATTGGATGAGCACTAGACAGTGGTTAGGGGAACTCTTCGGAAGACCATGTTTCGGTCGTCTTGTTCTCAAACAACCTGAAGTGCGAGAACGTAAAAAGAGGGATCGAATCTTGCGGGTAAAGTGTACAAACCTCTGCAGAGGGTTTAAACCTAATCGATTAGTCGTGTCCCCGGTTATAGACAAATTAAGCCTCTGGACTTGGATCTATCTCGGAACTCTCAACACCGGACTGATAATTTGATTGTGGGCCACTTATGATGATTTGGGTGATGAGACTTCGGTTGGCGGAACCATGTCATGATAGAAACTCCATAGTACAAACTCCGGTTATTTCCATTGATGTAGGGAAAATAAAACCAGCTTTTATGCAAAAAAAAGTCAGATATAGAGCCACAAAGCCATATTGCATATAGTATAGTTTATCATCTGTTTTTCTTACAGTGATCTTGCTAGTACATTCAATGTACTGACCTACACAGCTGCAACGTCTCATGTTGCAGATATGTTCTTCCGACGAGTAAGAGTACGGTACAGGGTTACGGTCTACACTCAACATGCCGATGGCGTTAATGGGACTCCACACCCGATTGTTTGTTTTTGCTGAGACTTATGAGGTATATATCAGTTTTACATTATTTATACATGTGATTGCACTTTGATATACACATTGATGTACTATGTGTGCCAGCATACCGATCCAGGGATGGCACAGATACACAGAGGCTTGACCGTCGGAGGTCGGGTCGCTACATGTTTGACTTGGGAGTGTGATATAGGTTACATCTCGCATTCTTTTCTAGCTTGTACTACTTCTAATTTGTTGAAATGGTACTTATGACGATACACTTTTAACTTGGTAGAGTGATATTCATTGGATCTTTCATATGGTGTCTAGCTTCCATTGCTTCTAATTTTTTGAAATGCCTTCTCCTTAGTTTACACATCATAGTTGTGAATATGCAATGTTGTCCTTTTTTGTTACACATTCGATCATCCTATCATGTGGTCGCCTTACATTGAAGTAGTGCTCATCAGCATCCTGCATCAATGATTTCTGAAAAGCGGATTTTTATTCATTTTTCTTGTGGGTTTGAATTGACAGGGCAATAAAACTAAGAAGCAGGAAGGAAAAAAATAAGGCAGGGACTGATGGCGGTCTTTCGACGAAACCGGCATCCCAGGTGCTTTCTCTAGCTTGGTAGTGTGATATTATATTACATGTTGCATACGATGTCCAGCTTGCATTGCTTCTTATTACTTGAAATGGCTTCTGCTTAGTTTACACAAACAGTTGTGAATATGCCATGCCGTCCTGTTTTTCATACATATTCCATCCTAGTATCATGTGTTTGCCTTACAACAAAGTAGTGATTGTCAGTATCATGCATGAATGAGTTCTGAAGAGTGATTTTATTGTTTTTTCTTGTCGGTTTTACTTGAGAATTCAAAATCAACAAAGTGGAAGGAAGTTAGCAAGGCAGTGGATAAAGGTGCTCCTTCCAAATGCAGGGCCTCTACAAATTCTACTCCTCTAACCCCCCAAGATGATTTGCAAGACAACGCATGCATAGACACTCAACGTAGTTGCGTTGATGATGAGCATGTCTCCCCTAGTGCACCATCATAGGCGCTCCCTCTAACTTGGCACTGTTATATGTGGTTGCATGTTATGTATGATAGCTTGTATTGCTTCTAATTTTGTTGAATTCCATCTGCTTACTTTACACATTATACTTGTGAATAAGACACGTGTTCCTGTTTCCAGAACATACAATATCTGTCTATCACACCATGTTCTTACATTAAAGTACTACTGTTGTGTAACCCGCAACAATCACTTATCATAACACACGTTTGACTTGGGAGTGTGATATAGGTTACATCTCACATTCTTTTCTAGCTTGTACTACTTCTAATTTGTTGAAATGACACTTATGACTAGACAGTTTTAACTTGGTAGAGTGATATTCGTTGCATCTTTCATATGGTGTAAAGCTTCGGGAGGAGACCAGACGGCAACCGAGGAGACGACAAGGCAACAGGGCCTTGTGGTCCCCATGAAGCTCCGCGTGACCTAATTTCACTTCTATAAATTCTCAAATATTGGGAAACCACCCGAGAAGCACCCAAACCGCTTTTTTGCCGCAGCAAGTTTCTATTCTTTCCCGATCCCATCTGGAGGCCTTTTCAGCTACTCTGCCAGAGGGGTAATCGATCACGGAGGGCTTCTACATCATATCTGCTGCCTTTCGATGATGCGTGAGTAGTTCACCACAGGCCTACAAGTCCATAGCTAGATAGTAGCTATATGGCTTCTTCTCTCTCTTTGATCTTCAATACAATGTTCTACTCGATGTTCCTGGACTTCTATCCGATGTAATTTTATTTTGCGGTGTGTTTGTTGGGATCCAATGAATTGTGGGTTTATGATCTGAATATTTATGATAAGTAATGGAGTATTTTCTTAAATTTATTATGCATGATTTTTATTGCTTGTTATTTCTCTCTGATCTATCTGTTTGGTTTGGCCAACTAGATTGATTTATCTTCAGTGGGACATGTGCTTTTGTAATGGGTTCAATCTTGTGGTGCTCTATATCACAGTGACATAGTAGGGGACAAGACACGTATTTGTATTGTTGCCATTAAGGGTAAAACGACGGGGTTTATTCATATTGATTGGGTTTACTTTGTCTACATCATGTCATCTTGCTTAAGGTGTTACTCTGTTTTTCATGAACTTAATACCATAGATGCATGCTGGATAGCGGTTGATTGGTGGAGTAATAATAGTAGATGCAGGCTGGAGTCAGTCTACTTGTCTCAGACATGATGCATATACACATGATCATTGCCTTGAATATCGTCATATATGTGCTTTTCTATCAATTACCCAACAGTAATTTGTTCACCCACCATATGCTATATGCTCGAGAGAAGCCTCTAGTGAAAACTATGGCCCCGGGGAATACTTTAATCATATATAAAATCCAAAAATACACTGTCGCAATTTTATTTCTTTTATTTTGTTTTGCAATTTACTTTTCTATCTACCACTATCACAATTAATCCTTGCAAGTAACAACTTTAAGGGGATTGAAAACCCTCTTGCTCGCGTTGGGTGTCAGTATTTGCTTCTGTGTGTGTAGGTGTTGTTCACGAGGCTTTGTGTGATTATCCTACTGGTTTGATACCTTGGTTCTCGCTAAGGGAAATACTTATCTCTACTGTGTTGCATCTCCTCTCTGCTACTTCTTGAGCTTCCGTTGGTTTTTCCCTTGAAGAGGAAAGGGTGAGGCAGCATAGTAGAGATAAGTATTTCCCTCAGTTAAGAACCAAGGTATCGATGCAGTAGGAGAAGAACACACAAATCACCAATACCTACACACACAATCAAACACTTGCACCAAAAATGATAAAGGGGTTGTTGATACGTCTCCGACGTATCTATAATTTTTTATTGTTCCATGCTATTATATTATCTGTTTTGGATGTTTAATGGGCTTTATTATGCACTTCTATATTATTTTTGGGACTAACCTATTAACCGAAGGCCCAGTGCAAATTGTTGTTTTTTTGCCTATTTTAGTGTTTCACAGAAAAGGAATATCAAATGGAATGAAACCTTCGCGAGGATCATTTTTGGAACAAACGCAATCTAGGAGGCTTGGAGTGGACGTCAAGGAAGCAGCGAGGAATCCACAAGGTAGGAGGGCACGCTCCCACCCTCATGGGCCCCTCCTGGCTCCACCGACCTACTTCTTTCGCCTATATATACTCATACACCCTGAAAAAGTCCAGGAGCACCATGAAACCCTATTTCCACCGCCGCAACCTTCTGTACCCGTGAGATCCCATCTTGGGGTCTTTTTCGGCGCTCCGCCGGAGGGGGAATCGATCACGGAGGGCTTCTACATCAACACCATAGCATCTCCGATGATGTGCGAGTAGTTTACCACTGACCTTTGGGTTCATAGTTATTAGCTAGATGGCTTCTTCTCTCTCTTTGGATCTCAATACAAAGTTCTCCTCGATTTTCTTGGAGATCTATTTGATGTAATTCTTTTTGTGGTGTGTTTGTCGAGATCCGATGAATTGTGGGTTTATGATCAAGATTATCTATGACCAATATTTGATTCTTCTCTGAATTCTTATATGCATGATTTAAATATCTTTGCAAGTCTCTTCGAATTATCAATTTGGTTTGGCCTACTAGATTGATCTTTCTTGCAATGGGAGAAGTGCTTAGCTTTGGGTTCAATCTTGTGGTGTTTTTTCCCAGTGACAGCAAGGGCAGCAAGGCACATATTGTATTATTGCCATCGAGGATAAAAAGATGGGGTTTATATCATATTGCTTGAGTTTATCCCTCTACATCATGTCATCTTGCCTAATGCGTTACTCTGTTCTTATGAACTTAATACTCTAGATGCATGCTGGATAGCAGTCGATGTGCGCAATAATAGTAGTAGATGCAGAATCGTTTTGGTCTATTGGTCACGGACGTGATGCCTATATACATGATCATCCCTAGATATTCTCATAACTATGCACTTTTCTATCAATTGCTCGATAGTAATTTGTTCACCCACCGTAGATTATGCTATCTTGAGAGAAGCCACTAGTGAAACCTATGGCCCCGGGTCTATTCTCCATTATATTATTTTCCCGTCAACTTGCCAATTTCTGCCACTGTTTATTTTGCAATATTTACTATTCAATCTATACAACAAAAATACCAAAAATATTTATCTTATTATCCTTATCAGATCTCACTTTTGCAAGTGGTCGTGAAGGGATTGACAACCCCTTTATCGTGTTGGTTGCAAGGTTCTTGATTGTTTGTGTAGGTATGAGGGACTTGTGTATAGTCTCCTACTGGATTGATACCTTGGTTATCAAAAACTAAGGGAAATACTTACGCTACTTTGCTGCATCACCCTTTCCTCTTCAAGGGAAAACCAACACATGCTCAAGAGGTAGCAAGAAGGATTTCTGGCGCCGTTGCCGGGGAGATCTACGCACAAGTCAAGACATACCAAGTACCCATCACAAACTCTTCTCCCTCGCATTACATTATTTGTTATTTGCCTCTCGTTTTCCTCTCCCCCACTCCACCTTTGCCATTTTATTCACCCTGTTATTCCGCCTGACTCTTTCCGCTTTCTTCTTGTGTGTCCGTGTGTTAGATCGTTTGTTTCGTCGTCATGGCTAGTCCATCTATCATTGTTAGTACTCCCGATCATGAAGTTCTTAATTTTAGACAAAGGAAGGGAGAAAATCTAAAAGATGCTTGGAATAGAATTCGCAATGCTCGGAATAGATCTACTAAGGAGCAATCTACTTCCGTTCTTCTTCGCAATTTTTATGTAGGCATCACTCCTTGGAACATATATATTCTTGATACCATTACTGGAGGGAATTTCTTGGGTAGCCATACTTTTGATTCTTATAATGTTATGTTAGATTTGATTGGCACACCACCTCTTTTGGTTAATGGAACTATTTTAACTTTGGAACATGTGATGCACAGGCTTGAAATTATTGAAAATAAAGTTGCCACTATAGAGTTGATTGAAATTTTGGATAAAAAGATCCACAACCAAATTACCGAATATGGATCTAAGGTAGGAGTTTCTCTTAAAAAAATTTAAAGAAAAGGAACCCATAGTTAACGAAAAGATAGATCAAGATTCCACAAGAATTGGTAAACTTGAGGATATTATTACAAACTTAGGGTCTGCCTTTTCTTTCATGAAAAATACCCCAAAACGTCCTACTACTAAAGTTGCCAAGTTTATGTATGTGCCTAAAAATAAAGGTGAATCTTCTAGTAAGGAAAATGCGGATCTCAAATCAATAAGTGTTCACCCCAACCTTTTCGCTTTCATTAAGGAACCTTTTGCTACAAATGAATTTTGTCAGGTTTCGGGTTCCGGCAAAACCCTTGAGGTTCGAACACTGGGGTGTGCACAAAGATTTCTCCTCCCCCTTGCACTCTCCCTCACCACGATCTCAAGGCTCAGCGCGTCGAACTCACAGAACAAAGGGACACAAGATTTATACTGGTTCGGACCACCGATGTGGTCTAATACCCTACTCTAGTGTGGTGTGGCGGATTGCCTCTTGGGCTGAGGATGAATAATTACAAGGGAAGAACAGCCTCCTAAGGAGAGGTGCTCTTGTTCTTGGTGAGCTTGTGCGTATGAGGGTGGAATGGACCTCCCTCCCACCTATGGTGATAGCTAGTCCTATTTATAGAGGCCCTGGTCCTCTTCCCAAATGCTGGCGGGAAGGGATGCCACAACGGCCAAATTTTAAGGGACACAACTAGTACAAGTTATCCTGACTAAAGGTGGTCTTTGCCTGCCAAAGGCTCTGGTGGTGACGCCATCCTGGGCTCCATGGTGACCTCCGTCCTGCGGTCCTGCTGGTCTTGGTCTTGTTGCACAGATATGGAAACCTTTACCTGATGCCTCGGGACTCCTCGCCAGATATGGAAACCTTTGCCTGATGCCTCGGGACTCCTCGCCAGATATGGAAACCTTTGCCTGATGCCTCGGGACTCCTCGCCTGCATCTGTCACTTTAGCACCAAAGAGGAAACGAGGACACTACATGCGATGGCGCCCTCCTGGTGCCCGCCTGGCCTTGGTCGTCATGGCTTGCATCATAGGAACCTCGTGAGGTGCCCCTTGCCTTGATCTCTCTGCCCCTCGCAGGCCAGCCTGGTGAGGCCGCCCCCGAGGAGGTCTTGCATCGTCCGCCTCACGAGGCTCGGCCCCTCATGAGGGTCTTGAGTGTTTGCTGTGAAGATGGGCCGTACGGGGCCACGTTGTGGGCCGCAGGCAGGCAAGTCTGGGGACCCCCGTTCCAAGGGCGCTGACAGTAGCCCCCGAGCACAAGGCGCGCTTGGACTTGGCCTTGAGGCGAAACCAGGGGGTAAGTGCGGAGCGCCGTAGGCCCCAACAGCCTGCGGCCTCGGTTGACGCATGGCGATTGACGGGACGTGGGCGGCCCTGCTTCCCCACGCAGCCTTGATATCTGCCTAGCTTGGCGGACATCGCGACTTACATAGTTATTCCCTCGTTGCTAGCGACGCACTTTCCCAATTCTTCCGCCTTCCAAAACAACAACCACCTATCCCAACTCGACCTAAGCTCGGCCCTCCCTGTCGCCATGGTGCCGAGCCGAACGAAGAAAGGGAAGAAGAAGTCCTAGTCTTCAGCGGAGCTTCCTTCGAGCATTGAACCCGTCATTGGTCAGTCATTGGTGCTCAACCAGGAAGCCATGGACAAGGTCCGCCCAGCGCTCGCCATCGGCTTCAACGAGTGGGGGAAGATGATGGCCTCACCTGCATCCCTCGCCTCAGTTGATAGGACAGCAATCGAGGTCCAATTCTTCATTGATGCCTTGTGGGCTGGCCTGGTTCCTCCCTTTTCCACCTTCTTCAACGTCGTGCTTTCCCACTATCAAATCCATATGCTGCACCTAGATCCCCAATCCGTCTCCCTTCTTGCCGTTTTCGCCTTTGTCTGCGAGGCCATGGTGGGCATTGCTCCTTCGTGGCCCTACTACGCCATTTCTTCTCGGTGCACCTTACTGATCCTCGGCAATGCTCGGGATGCCTGTGCTTCTAGGCCGTGGCTGCGACGGCCGGCTCGGGGATTGACTTTGAGCTTTCACCATCAACAAGCGAGTTTCGGACATGGTGGGTGTTTGTGGACATCCGTGTGCTCAGCCCCCTACTCTCGCCCCCTTTGGCGCCCGCCGTTCCCAGCTCTGGCTGGGGCCATGAGAAGCTCGCGGACCCCCACCTTACCTTCGTCTGGCTCCGGTTGAAGAGGCTGGAAGATCTCTGCGTGACTGCACCCATGGTGATGAAGGAGTTCCTCCGACGCCATGTCGCCCCACTCTAGCGCCATTCCCGGCCAATGTGGGCCATGTCTGGTAGCCAGGATCGCATGAGGCTTCAGGAGTCGGGGCTTCCGCCCGAGGCGCGAAGAACGGTGCTCGAGGTCCTGACGGGTGGCCCCTCGCCGCCGATATGCCGCAGGAGGGCTGTATTTTGTACTGCTGCTCAAACAGGGTGGAGTTCGCGGGGTAGATGCCCCCCTTCGATGAATGGGGGTTGCGTCCAGTCGGCCTTGAAGGGCCCCGTGAGAACCCTGTCTACGTGGTTCCCCTCCTTGCCGCCAGCGCCGAACTTACCCCCAGAGTGGATGCAGGGGACGAGCACTGCTGGAGGCCGGAGGCGCGGGTGCTGAGGCATCGACACCGCTCGAGGCTCCCGAGGTGCCATTCCCAGGAACCCGTGACTCTTGCCCTGGGGTGACAGCTGAGGGGGCAATGCAATCTGCTGCTCATGAGGCTGAAGCCTCCAAGGTCTCAGCAGGTCATCATGAGGTGGAGCCAGAGGGCTCCCCTCAGCCCAGCACTCCCGAGGTCGTCTCCTCGGGTGCCTCACCAGCCGCGCCCTATGCTGGATACCGCGTCCAAGGCTTCGGTCGGCTCCGTTTGGACTTTGATGCGCTCCGCAAGAGGAAAGGGTCTCCAAGCTGTAGCAGTGATGCCTTCCGGCCATTGAAGCAGATGAAGTATATCGCCATAGACGAGTGAGTACCTTATCTTTGTAATTTCTCGAGTGCTGCTTCCCCTCCTGACTGTGGCTCCTCAGGGTCCCTTCTGCTAAGGCGGTGAAGTCTCCCGGGAAGCAACCTCCTCCTGCCTCGAATCCCCCACTGGCCTTGAGCGCTCCAAGCCAGCATGCCGCACCCGGCGTGAGCTCGCCCGGAGAGGCAAACACGCTAGCCTGGCGCCTTGAGCCCGCGCCTTTGTCATCTCTCCTTCGTGGCCTCGCCTGGGGTGCGGCAATTGTGGCAAGGGCTCCTCCTCTGGTTATGGACGGCGGCTGGATGACTTCGATCCTGGCTTCTTCTTCGAGCAACGGGCCCAACCCATCCGGGGCCCTGCCGAAACCCGGTCAGTGACCTGGGAGGCGCCAGCCCCCAGCCCCCTGCTGAAAGGGGGTGAGCCGCTTCGGATCCCGTCGGCAACCCCCTCTGCGGGGACGGACCCAGTCGCGCGCTTAAGTTTGCCTCACAAGCGGAGTGTCATCCGCCACGAGCTCTTTTAGGAGGCAATGGGCGCGATGAGCTGGTTCGGCGGAGAACTCGTGGATGTTGGCGCGTGCCTTGAGGCCGAGGGTCTCCGGCTGGTGGAGGAGTGGCATCAAGTGAAGGTGGCTCTCAACCTCGGGCGCCTTCAGCGTGAGCATGCCAATGTGAAGGCCGAGGCATCCCTAGCAACCTCGCGCGAGGCCAGCGCCCGAGCCTTGGAGGAGGCTAGGGAGGTAGACTGTCGCCACGCGATTGCCGAGGAGTACAGGCAGGAGCTCCAGGCCTTGAACGCCTCCTTGGAGCAGCAGGTGGAGGTGCACAAAGCCGCCTTAGCATCGATGAAGGGCGTACCGTCCGACGAGGAGGAGATCTTGCGGCGCAAAGAAGCATTGCTGCTAGAGGCCATGGAGCGTAGCCTCGAGCCCGTGCGGTTGGAGACAAGGGAGCGCCAGGTCGCAAAGCAGAAGATGTCGTCGGTGCGCGTGAGGCCAAGGCTCAGGAGGAGGTCGACCGCCGGGTGGCCGAGGCTCGTGCGGTCCTTGTTGGCAGGTATGACCTGAAGCTGGCGCTCGTGGAAGATGAAGCTGTGGGCAGGCCCACTGCCCTCAAGTCAGCGTTGGCTGAAGCGGAACAGCGCGAGAAAGCCGCCTCGGCCGCTCTGACCTCTGTGCAGGCCGAGCTGGCCTCCACCCGTGCCGAGCTGCTCTCTCTTCAACAGCGGGTTGCCAGCGCCGAGTCCTTTGCGTAGTAAAGCAGGGAAGAGGCACTTGCCGGCAGACGCTACTGCGTGAGCACGCTCCCATGCTTCAGGACCTCAGGACGAAGGCCAACGAGGCGTTTGGTACCATCTGCGATGAGCATGCCCCTCTTCCCCACGTCGAGGATTATGCCAGCCATCTTCGCTTCTTCACTAATGTTGTGACGCGCCTGGAGAGCTGTGCTGAGAGGGCTCATGAGCTTGTGGACGAAAAGAGCCGACACCTTCTCGGGCGCGCATTCTCCCGCTTCTTCAGCCATCTCCTGAACACCAATCCTGACTTTGATTTTGCCGCCGCCATTGCCCAGTGCCTGAGGGCATCTGGAGCAACCTAGCGCACTGGGTGGATGACAATGTGGATGCTCTAGTTAGGGCTTTTGCTTCTGATGACGACACGATGGTGGTCACGGCGGATGATGGCGACGTGGTTGATGGTGTCATGGTTGATGGGGGTGTGGTTGATGGCGGTGTGGCTGATGGCGGTGAAGACAGCGACAACGATGGTGCCAGCAGCCTGTCCGGAAGTGATTCGGGAGACGAGGCGAGCGATATGTACGGCTGAGCCCTCGCTCCTGTATTTTGAACCTGCACCCAAAAGCTTGGGTACGGCCCCTCACAATGTAAGAGCATTTTGGAGAGGGGAAGCCCCTCATGTAAATAGACTACCACTTCATTCCATAGGCTAGGCTTAAAGCGCGCTTTTGGGTGCTCGCGACTCCCCTTGCGGGCTTGATGCCGTAACTAACTTTGGTTTAGCCGGGCTTCAAACTGATTTGGCAGCTGTGGACGTGCATTCCTTCTGAGAGGAGCCCCTCACGAGCTCGCGAGGTTTTGGTTTCCTGAGAGGTCCGCCGGTCCACTCGAGAGGGTCTTGCGAGAAGTGAGCGCTAGTAATGGCAAGGTGTGCGTGTAGTGCATGTACGCTGCTACGTCTTAAGCTTGCGTTGGTTTTCCCCAAAGAGGAAGGGATGATGCAGCAGAGTAGCGTAAGTATTTCCCTCTGTTTTTGAGAACCAAGGTATCAATTCAGTAGGAGCCCACGCTCAAGTCCCTCGTACCTGCACAAAGCGATAGCTACTCGCAACCAACGCGATTAGGGGTTGTAAAGCCCTTCACGGTCACTTACGAGAGTGAGATCTGATAGATATAATATTTTTGGTATTTTTGGTATAAAGATGCAAAGTAAAAAAGTAAAAGCAAAGTAAAAAAGAAAAGCAAGATTAAAGTAATGGAGATTGATATGATGAGAATAGACCCGGGGGGCATAGGTTTCACTAGTGGCTTCTCCCAAGAGCATAAGTATTCTACGGTGGGTGAACAAATTACTGTTGAGCAATTGACAGAATTGAGCATAGTTATGAGAATATCTAGGCATGATAATGTATATAGGCATCACGTCTGTGACAAGTAGATCGAAACGATTCTGCATCTACTACTATTACTCCACTCATCGACCGCTATCCAGCATGCATCTAGAGTATTAAGTTAAAAATAGAGTAACGCCTTAAGCAAGATGACATGATGTAGAGAGATAAATTCATGCAATATGAAATAAACCCCGTCTTGTTA
Source organism: Triticum monococcum (assembly GCA_034509565.1). Taxonomy (NCBI): domain Eukaryota; kingdom Viridiplantae; phylum Streptophyta; class Magnoliopsida; order Poales; family Poaceae; genus Triticum; species Triticum monococcum. The sequence continues at coordinate 114,503,372 of CM067843.1, forward strand.
TCCTCGATAGCAACGATACAATACATGCCTTGCTGCCCCTTCTGTCACTGGGTAAGGACACCGCAAGATCGAACACAAAGCTAAGCACTTCTCCCATGGCAAGAACTACCAATCTAGTTGGCCAAACCAAACGGATAATTCAAGGAGACTTGCAAAGATAACCAATCATACATAAAAGAATTCAGAGAAGATTCAAATATTATTCATAGATAGACTTGATCATAAACCCACAATTCATCGATCTCAACAAACACACCGCAAAAAGAAGATTACATCGAATAGATCTTCGCGAGAGAGGGGAGAACTTTGTATTGAGATTCAAAGAGAGAGAAGAAGCCATCTATCTACTAACTATGGACCCGAAGGTCTGAGGTAAACTACTCACATTTCATCGGAGGGGCTAGGATGATGTACAAGCCCTCTGTGATGACAGCCCTCTTCCAGCGGAGCTCCGGAACAGGCCCCGAGATGGATCTCATGGATACAGAAAGTTGCGGCGGTGGAATTAGGTTTTTGGCTCCTGTTCTGATCGTTTGGGGGTACGTGTGTATATAGGAGGAAAAAGTACGCCGGAGGAGCAACGAGGGGCCCACGAGGCAGGGGCTAGGATGATGTAGAAGCCCTCTGTGATGACAGCCCTCTTCTGGCGGAGCTCCGGAACAGGCCCCAAGATGGGATCTCATGGATACAGAAAGTTGCGGCGGTGGAATTAGGTTTTTGGCTCATGTTCTGATCGTTTGGGGGTACGTGTGTATATATAGGAGGAAGAAGTACGCCGGAGGAGCAATGAGGGGCCCATGAGGCAGGGGGCGCGCCCTACGGGGGAGCGTGCCCCCAACCTCCTGACCGCCTCTTTTGTTCCTTGGAGCAGGGTCCAAGTCTCCTGGATCACGTTCGGTGAGAAAATCACGTTCCCGAAGATTTTATTCTGTTTGGACTCCATTTGATATTCCGTTTATCCGAAACTCTGAAATAGGCAAAAAAACAGCAATTCTGGGTTGGGCCTCCGGTTAATAGGTTAGTCCTAAAAATAATATAAAAGTGGAAAATAAAGCCCAATATAGTCCAAAACAGTAGATAATATAGCATGGAGCAATCAAAAATTATAGATACGTTGGAGACGTATCAGGCATCCCCAAGCTTAATTCCTGCTCGTCCTCGAGTAGGTAAATGATAAAAAGAGAATTTTTGATGCGGAGTGCTACTTGGCATAATTTCAATGCGAATCTTCTTAATTGTGGTATGAATATTCAGGTTAGAAAGATTCAAGACAAAAGTTTATATTGACATAAAAAAATACTTCAAGCATACTAACAAAGCAATTATGTCTTCTGAAAATAACATGGCCAAATAAAGTTATCCCTACAAAATCATATAGTCTGGCTATGCTGCATCTTCACCACACAAAGTATTCAAATCATGCACAACCCCGATGACAAGCCAAGCAATTGTTTCATACTCTAACTTTTTCAAAACTTTTTCAATCTTCACACAATACACGAGCGTGAGCCATGGATATAGCACTATGGCGGAATAGAATGGTGGTTGTGGAGCAGACAAAAAGGAGGGGAAGATAGTCTCACATCAACTAGGCTTATCAACGGGCTATGGAGATTCCCGTCAATAGATATCAATGTGAGTGAGTAGGGATTGCCATGCAACCGATGCACTAGAGCTATAAATGTATGAAAGCTCAACAAAAGAAACTAGTGGGTGTGCATCCAACTTGCTTGCTCACGAAGACCTAGGGCAATTTGAGGAAGCCCATTATTGGAATATACAAGCCAAGTTCTATAATGTAAAATTCCCACTAGTATACGAAAGTGACAACATATGAGACTATCTATATGAAGAACATGGTGCTACTTTGAAGCACAATATATGAGACTCGCTATATCATGGTGCTACTTTGAAGCACAAGTGTGGTAAAAAGGATAGTAGCATTGCCCCTTTTTGTTTATTTTCTTTTTTTGGCCTTCTTTTTTTTTCTTTGGCCTTTCTCTTTTTTATTGGGAAAATGCTCTATTGAATGATGATCATCACACTTTTATTTATTTACAACTCAATGATTACAACTCGATTCTAAAACAAAGTATGACTCTGTATGGATACCTCCGGCGGTGTACCGGGAAATGCAATGAATCAAGAGTGACAAGTATGAAGAAATTATGAACGGTGGCTTTGCCACAAATACTTATGTCAACTACATGATCATGCTAAGCAATATCACAATGATGAATGTGTCATGATGAACTAGATGGTGGAAAGTTGCATGGCAATATATCTCGGAATGGCTATGGAAATGCCATAATAGGTAGGCATGGTGGCTGTTTTGAGGAAGGTATATGGTATGTGTATGATACCAGTGAAAGGTGCGCGGTATTAGAGAGGCTAGCAAAGGTGGAAGGATGAGAGTGTGTATAATCCATGGACTCAACATTAGTCATAAAGAACTCATATACTTATTGCAAAAATCTAGAAGTTATCAAAGCAAAGTATTACGCGCATGCTCCTAGGGGGATAGATTGGTAGGAAAAGACCATCGCTCGTCCCCGACCGCCACTCATAAGGAAGACAATCAATAAATAAATCATGCTCTGACTTCGTTACACAACGTTTCACCATACATGCATGCTACGGGAATCACAAACTCTAACACAAGTATTCTTTAAATTCACAACTACTCAACTAGCATGACTTTAATATTATCACCTCCATATCTCAAAACAATTATCATGCTTCAATCTTTTCTTAGTATTCAACACACTCAAAAGAAAGTTTCACAAATCTTGAATACCAAGCATATTATTATTAAGCAAATTACCATGCTATTAGGAGACTCTCAAAATAATTTAAGTGAAGCATGAGAGATCAATAGTTTCTTTAAAACAAATCCACCACCGTGCTCTAAAAGATCTAAGTGAAGCACATAGAACAAAAGTATAATGCTCAAAAGATATAAGTGAAGCACATAGAGCAAAATTATCTAGCTCAAAAGATATAAGTGAAGCACATAGAGCAAAATTTTCTAGCTCAAAAGATATAAGTGAAGCACATAGTGCAAAACTACTTAGCTCAAAAGATATAAGGGAAGCACATAGAGTATTTTATCAAATTTTAATTCATGTATGGCTCTCTCAAAAGGTGTGTACAGGAAGGATGATTGTGGCATACTAAGACACAAAGACACAAATAATACAAGATGCTCCAAGCAAAACACATATCATGTTGGTGAATAAAAATATAGCTCCAAGTAAATTACCGATGGAAGTGGGCGAAAGAGGGGCTGCCTTCCGGGGCATCCCCAAGCTTTGACTTTTTGGTGTCCTTGGATTATCTTGGGGGTGCCATGGGCATCCCCAAGCTTAGGCTCTTGCCACTCCTTGTTCCATGATCCACCAAAACTTGAAAATTGGTATGTTGACTTTTTGCGTAGACTCCCTGGCAACGGCGCCAAAAATCCTTCTTGCTACGTCTTGAGCTTGCGTTGGTTTTCCCCGAAGAGGAAGGGATGATGCAGCAGAGTAGCGTAAGTATTTCCCTCAGTTTTTGAGAACCAAGCTATCAATCCAGTAGGAGCCCACGCTCAAGTCCCTCGTACCTGCACAAAGCGATAGCTACTCGCAACCAACGCGATTAGGGGTTGTCAAGCCCTTCACGGTCACTTACGAGAGTGACATCTGATAGATATAATATTGTTGGTATTTTTGGTATAAAGATGCAAAGTAAAAAGTAAAAGCAAAGTAAAAAAGCAAAGCAAGATTAAAGTAATGGAGATTGATATGATGAGAATAGACCCGGGGGCCATAGGTTTCACTAGTGGCTTCTCCCAAGAGCATAAGTATTCTACGGTGGGTGAACAAATTACTGTTGCGCAATTGACAGAATTGAGCATAGTTATGAGAATATCTAGGCATGATCATGTATATAGGCATCACGTCCGTGAGAAGTAGATCGAAACGATTCTGCATCTACTACTATTACTCCACTCATCGACCGCTATCCAGCATGCATCTAGAGTATTAAGTTAAAAATAGAGTAACGCCTTAAGCAAGATGACATGATGTAGAGAGATAAATTCATGCAATATGAAATAAACCCCATCTTGTTATCCTCAATGGAAATGATACAATACTTGCCTTGCTGCCCCTTCTGTCACTGGGTAAGGACACCGCAAGATCGAACCCAAAGCTAAGCACTTCTCCCATGGCAAGAACTACCAATCTAGTTGGCCAAACCAAACGGATAATTCAAAGAGACTTGCAAAGATAACCAATCATACATAAAAGAATTCAGAGAAGATTCAAATATTATTCATAGATAGACTTGATCATAAACCCACAATTCATCGGTTTCAACAAACACACCGCAAAAAGAAGATTACATCGAATAGATCTCCACAAGAGAGGGGGAGAACTTTGTATTGAGATTCAAAGAGAGAGAAGAAGCCATCTAGCTACTAACTATGGACCCGAAGGTCTGAGGTAAACTACTCACACTTCATAGGAGGGGCTAGGATGATGTAGAAGCCCTCCGTGATGATGGCCCTCTTCCGGCGGAGCTCCGGAACAGGCCCCAAGATGGGATCTCATGGATAAAGAAAGTTGCGGCGGTGGAATTAGGTTTTTGGCTCCTGTTCTGATCATTTGGGGGTACATGTGTATATATAGGAGGAAGAAGTATGCCGGAGGAGGAACGAGGGGCCCATGAGGCAGGGGGCACGCCATAGGGGGGCGCTCCCCACCCTCGTGACCGCCTCTTTTGTTCCTTGGAGCAGGTTCCAAGTCTCCTGGATGACGTTCGGTGAGAAAATCACGTTCCCGAAGATTTTATTCCGTTTGATATTCTGTTTATCTGAAACACTGAAATAGGAAAAAAACAGCAATTCTGGGCTGGGCCTCCAGTTAATAGGTTAGTCCCAAAAATAATATAAAAGTGGAAAATAAAGCCCAATATAGTCCAAAACAGTAGATAATATAGCATGGAGCAATCAAAATTATAGATACGTTGGAGACGTATCATACGCTGCTGCCAGCCCCCGCTCGCGAGGTGCTCGGAAGGGGGGAGGTAGCGGATGCGAACCTCAAACAAAACACGAATCCAAAAACTCACGAAATCAACACGAACGAGAAAGGATGCACCCCACGATTGCCAATGAAATGCAACTTCAAATTCAAGATCAAATGCTGCAAGTCTGAGCTACAGAAAAGAGGTCAAAACCAAATGGCCGTGTCCGGCACCTAGCTAGTCTTCTTGTCTTCCCACCAGCGTGGAGCTAAGTGCTTTCACTAGCCGTGAGCATAGTCATTGGGGGACAGTGTCGACGGCCAGCGCGGAGCATGGTGCTTCCACTAGGACGTGGGTGAGATCCCCTGAGACCCGAGGGCAGCACTCCGGAGACTCCGGTGCGAGTACAACCCCACTCATTATTATGAGAGAGTGTCACGAGCCGAGACCTTCACAGGCGTGAGCCTTGCTTCATATCGCCAGGAGAGGGCCCCACCTTGCGCCACCCTCGACCACCGTTGGGGCGTCCGGAAACTAGGACGATGCCAACGGGCAAAGGGGATGCTAGCGGCACCCTCGGCGACCACGGGCCCTCTACCGGGGGGAAGGCTTGCCGGTGCCTCCCCGGGAGGGGACCTACCCCCGGGCGACGCCTTGCTCCATACGATGCGGAGAGGGGCCTTGCTCCCGGCTCCTCCCCCGCAGCCCCCAATGCGCTTCCCCTGGTGGAAGGGTGGCTGCCATGCTGGGGCCGTCCTCCACCGCTATGACCTGATTCACTTGCGACCCATGGTTAGTGTAAGCCTGCTCCTGAGAAATTAGTGGTACCCTGTAGCTGTTGTCACCGGCGTGGTCGGCGAGGCTCCCGGGTGGCTCCTGGAAGGCCTCAGCTTCCAGCGTCTCCTCTTCCCAACCCGGCTCGAGGAACGAGGCGGGGTCATCTTTCGATGTGTACTCTTGGTCCATCATGCGAGGCACATAGGCCTTCGGAGCCGTCGCCCCGGAAACCTCGCTGAGGTGCCCCACGCTCCACGTCGCTTGGCTCGGCACGCCACTCTGAGGACGGTAGGGCAGCATCCTACTGGGACCGTGGGTGGCGATGCTTACGCCTGCGCCCATTGGGGGAGGCAAAGGTGCAATTGGGTGTCCGGCGGCACTGGTTGCGCCGATGCCAACGAAACCTCTTGGTGCGCCCAGGGGCATGCAGGCGCGACGAGGCCCATCGTGCGATCCTGCCGCAGCCTGAGGCGTAAGCAAGGAGCAGAAAGGCGGCGTGCTACCTCTTGAGCACTGTGTTGGTTTTCCCTTGAAGAGGAAAGGGTGATGCAGCAAAGTAGCGTAAGTATTTCCCTCAGTTTTTGAGAACCAAGGTATCATTCCAGTAGGAGGCTACGCACGAGTCCCTCGCGCCTACACAAAATTAATAAATCCTCGCAACCAACGCGATAAGGGGTTGTCAATCCCTACATGGGCACTTATGAGAGTGAGATCTGATATATATGATAAGATAATATTTTTGGTATTTTTATGGTAAAGATGCAAAGTAAAATAAAAGGAAAATAAAATAACTAAGTGTTGGGAGATTAATATGATGGAAGATAGACCCGGGGGCCATAGGTTTCACTAGTGGCTTCTCTCAAGAGCATAAGTATTTTACGGTGGGTGAACAAATTACTGTTGAGCAATTGACAGAATTGAGCATAGTTATGAGAATACCTAGGTATGATCATGTATATAGGCATCACGTCCGAGACAAGTAGACTGACTCCTGCCTGCATCTACTACTATTACTCCACACATCGACCGCTATCCAGCGTGCATCTAGAGTATTAAGTTCATAAGACCAGAGTAACGCTTTAAGCAAGATGACATGATGTAGAGGGATAAATTCATGCAATATGATAAAAAAACATCTTGTTATCCTCGATGGCAACAATACAATACGTTCCTTGCTGCCCCTATTGTCACTGGGAAAGGACACCGCAAGATTGAACCCAAAGCTAAGCACTTCTCCCATTGCAAGAAAGATCAATCTAGTAGGCCAAACCAAACTGATAGTTCAAAGGGACTTGCAAAGATAACCAATCATACATAATAGAATTTAGAGAAGATTCAAATATTGTTCATAGATAAACTTGATCATAAACCCACAATTCATCGGTCTCAACAAACACACCGCAAAAGAAGATTGCATCGAATAGATCTCCACGAGAGAGGGGGAGAACATTGTATTGAGATCCAAAAAGAGAGAAGAAGCCATCTAGCTAATAACTATGGACCCGAAGGTCTGAGGTATAATACTCGCACTTCATCGGAAGGGCTATGGTGTTGATGTAGAAGCCCTCCGTGATCGATGCCCCCTCCGGTGGAGCTCCGGAACAGGCCCCAAGATGGGATCTCGTGCATACAGAAAGTTAAGGTGGTGGAATTAGGGTTTTGGCTCCGTCTTTGATCGTTTGGGGGTACGTAGGTATATATAGGAGGAAGGAGTACATCGGTGGAACAACAGGGGGCCCACAAGGGTGGAGGGCGCGCCTGGGGGGTAGGTGCGCCCCCTACCTCGTGGCCTCCTGGTTGATTTCTTGATGTAGGGTCCAAGTTCTCTGGATCATGTTCGTACCAAAAATCATGTTCCTGAAGGTATCATTCCGTTTGGACTCCGTTTGATGTTCTTTTTCTTGGAAACCCTAAAATAGGCAAAAAAAAGCAATTCTGGGTTGGGCCTCCGGTTAGTAGGTTAGTCCCAAAAATAATATAAAAGTGTATAATAAAGCCCAATAATGTCTAAAACAGAAGATAATATAGCATGGAGCAATCAAAAATTATAGATACGTTGGAGACGTATCAAGCATCCCCAAGCTTAATTACTGCTCGTCCTCGAGTAGGTAAATGATAAAAACAGAATTTTTGATGTGGAATGCTACTTGGCATATTTTCAATGTAATTCTTCTTAATTGTGGTATGAATATTAAGATCTGAAAGATTCAAGATAAAAGTTCAATGTTGACATGGAAATAATAATACTTCAAGCATACTAACTAAGCAATTATGTCTCTTCAAAATAACATGGCCAAAGAAAGTTATCCCTACAAAATCATATAGTCTGGCTATCCTCTATCTTCACCACACAAAGTATTTAAATCATGCACAACCCCAATGACAAGCCAAGCAATTGTTTTATACTTTTGGTGTTCTCAAACTTTTTCAATCTTCACGCAATACATGAGCGTGAGCCATGGACATATCACTTTAGGTGTAATAGAACAGTGGTTGTGGAGGAGACAAAAAAGGGAAGATAGTCTCACATAAACTAGGCGTATCAACGGGCTATGGAGATGCCCATCAATAGATATCAATGTGAGTGAGTAGGGATTGCCATGCAATGGATGCACTAGAGCTATAAGTATATGGAAGCCCAACAAAAGGAACTAAGTGGGTGCGCATCCAACTCACTTGCTCACGAAGACCTAGGGCAATTTGAGGAAGCCCATCATTGGAATATACAAGCCAAGTTCTATTATGAATAATTCCCACTAGTATATGAAAGTGATAACATAGGAGACTCTCAATTATGAAGATCATGGTTCTAATTTGAAGCACAAGTGTGGTAAAAGGATAGTAGCATTGTCCCTTCTCTCATTTTCTCTCATATTTTTTTATTTGGTCCTTTTCCTTTTTATGGCCTCCTTTTTTTATTTGGGCTTCTTTGGCCTCTCTTTTTTATTTATTTTTATTTTTCGTCCAGAGTCTCATCCCGACGTGTGGGGGAATCATAGTCTCCATCATCCTTTCCTCCGTTGGGACAATGCTCTAAAAATGATGATCATCACACTTTTATTTTCTTACAACTCAATACTTAGAACAAAATATGACTCTATGTGAATGCCTCCGGCGGTGTACCGTGATATGAAATGAATCCAGAATGACATGTATGAAAGAATTATGAACGGTGGCTTTGCCAAAAATACAATGTCAACTACATGATCATGCAAAGCAATATTACAATGATGGAGCGTGTCATAGTAAACGGAATGGTGGAAAGTTGCATGGCAATATATCTTGGAATGGCTATGGAAATGCCATGATAGGTAGGTATGGTGGCTGTTTTGAGGAAGGTATATGGTGGGCGTATGATACCGGCGAAAGGTGCGTGGTATTAGAGAGGCTAGCAATGGTGGAAGGGTGAGAGTGCGTATGATCCATGGACTCAACATTAGTCATAAAGAACTCATATACTTATTGCACAAATCTACAAGTTTTTTTTGACAGAAAAACTGTAAGGGAACCCCCTACAGTATAATTGGTGCGACAAACCCAAATTGCAAGTACCAAGCCTTGAACCTGGGTGGGTGGGAAGGCATCAGCCCCTTCCCACCACTAGGCTATGCCTTAGTCTGCCACAAATCTACAAGTTATCAAAGCAAAGTATTACGCGCATGCTCCTTGGGGGTAGATTGGTAGGAAAAGACCATCGCTCGTCCCCGACCGCCACTCATATGGAAGACAATCAATAAATAAATCATGCTTCGACTTCATCACATAACGGTTCACCATACGTGCATGCTACGGGAATCACAAACTTTAACACAAGTATTTCTCGAATTCACAACTACTCAACTAGCATGACTCTAATATCACCATCTCCATATCTCAAAACAATTATCAAGTATCAAACTTCTCTTAGTATTCAACACACTCATAAGAGAATTTTATTATAATCTTGAATGCCTAACATAATTAAAAAAAATTACCATGCTGTTTTGTAGGACTCTGAAAATAATCTAAGTGAAGCATGAGAGAACAATAGTTTCTATAAAACAAATCCACCGACGCGCTCTAAAAGATATAAGTGAAGCACTAGAGCAAAAACTATATAACTCAAAAGATATAAGTGAAGCACATAAAGTATTCAAACAATTTCCGGATCATGTGTGTCTCTCTAAAAAGGTGTGTGAAGAAAGTATGATTGTGGAAAACTAACAAATGAATACTCAAATAATACAAGACGCTCCAAGCAAATCACATATCATGTGGCGAACAAAAATATAGCTCCAAGTAAAGTTACCGATGGGAGTAGACGAAAGAGGGGATGCCTTCCGGGGCATCCCCAAGCTTTGGATTTTATGTGTCCTTAGATTATCTTGGGGGTCCCATGGGCATCCCCAAGATTAGGCGCTTGCCACTCCTTGTTCCATAATCCATCAAATCTTTACCCAAAACTTGAAAACTTCACAACACAAAACATAAAGTAGAAAATCCCATGAGCTCAGTTAGCGAAAGAAAACAAAACACCACTTCAAGGTACTGTAATGAACTCACTATTTATTTATATTGGTGTTAAACCTACTTTATTCCAACTTCTCTATGGTTTATAAACTATTTTACTAGCCATAGATTCATCAAAATAAGTAAACAACACACGAAAAACAGAATCTGTCAAAAACAGAACTATCTGTAGTAATCTGTAGCTAGCGCAAGATCTAGAACCCCAAAAATTCTAAAATAAATTGCTGGAACTAAATATCTCTTTCCAAATAAAATTGGCAGCAGTTCTCGTGAGCACTAAAGTTTCTGTTTTTTACAGCAAAATTAACAAGACTTTCCCCAAGTCTTCCCAACGGTTCTACTTGGCAAAAACACTAATTAAACACAAAAAACACAACCAAAACAGAGGCTAGATAAATTATTTATTACTAAACAGGAGCAAAAATAAAGGAATAAAAACAAAATTGGGTTGCCTCCCAACAAGCGCTATCGTTTAATGCCCCTAGCTAGGCATAAAAGCAAGGATAGATCTAGGTATTGCCATCTTTAGTTGGTAATTATTTAATGAGACATCTATCACCTTTAGGAGTTTATTTCCTTTTATCAATAATCAAACTTCTAGGCACAAGATAGAAAAAAATCATTAGTAGCAAATGGTTCCTTAATGATAGCAAAAAGATTAGGATGAATACTTATAGATTTGAGATCTGCAGTTTCTTTGCTAGAGGATTCACCTTTATTTTTAGGAACATACATAAGCTTGGCAATTTTAGTTGGAGGACTTGGAGTATTCTTTACGGAAGAAAAAGTGGTTCCCACGTTGGTAATGATACCCTCAAGTTTATCGATTCTAGTGGAATCATGATTTATTCTTTCATTAACTATAGGTTCCTTCTCTTTAATATTTTTAAAAGTTACTTCTACTTTAGATCCATATGGGGTAATTTGGTTGTGGATCTTTTTATCGAAATTTTCATTTAACTCAATGGTAGCAACTTTATTTTCAATAATTTCAAGTTTTTGCATTACATGCTCCAAAGTTAACATAGTTCCATTAACCAAAAGAGGGGGTGAGGCAAATAAATCTATCATAGCATTATAGGAATCAAAAGTGTGGCTACCCAAGAAGTTCCCTGCGGTAATGGTATCAAGGACATATCTGTGCCAAGGAATAACACCTACATAAAAATTGCGAAGAAGAATAGAAGTATATTGCTTCCTGGTAGATCTATTTTGGGCACTGCAAATTCTATACCAAGCGTCTTTTAGGTTTTCTCCTTCCCTTTGCTTAAAATTAAGAACTTCATTTTCGGGAGACAACGGAGAAGATAGGGGACTAGCCATAATGACAATCAAGCAATCCGAAATACAAGCAAACAAGAAACGGGCAAAAAGAGGCAAATAAAGAAAGATATGGAGGATAGAGAGAGAGGGCGAATAAAATGGCAAGGGTGAAGTGGGGGAGAGGAAAACAAGAGGCAAATGGCAAATAATGTAATGCGGGGGATAAGTGTTGGAAGATTAATATGATGGAAGATAGACCCGGGGGCCATAGGTTTCACTAGTGGCCTCTCTCAAGAGCATAAGTATTTTACAGTGGGTGAACAAATTACTGTTGAGAAATTGACAGAATTGAGCATAGTTATGAGAATATCTAGGTATGATCATGTATATAGGCATCACGTACGAGACAAGTAGACCGACTCCTGCCTGCATCTACTACTATTACTCCACACATCGACCGCTATCCAACATGCATCTAGAGTATTAAGTTCATAAGAACAGAGTAACACTTTAAGCAAGACGACATGATGTAGAGGTATAAATTCATGCAATATGATAAAAAAACCATCTTGTTTCCTCGATGGCAACAATACAATACGTGCCTTGCTGCCCCTACTTTCACTGGGAAAGGACACCGCAAGATTGAACCCAAAGCTAAGCACTTCTCCCATTGCAAGAAAGATCAATCTAGTAGGCCAAACCAAACTGATAATTCGAAGAGACTTGCAAAGATAACCAATCATACATAAAATAATTCAGAGAAGATTCAAATATTGTTCATAGATAAACTTGATCATAAATCCACAATTCATCGATCTCAACAAACACACAGCAAAAGAAGATTACATCGAATAGATCTCCACGGGAGAGGGGGAGAACATTGTATTGAGATCCAAAAAGAGAGAACAAGCCATCTAGCTACTAACTATGGACCCGAAGGTCTGAGGCGAACTACTCACACTTCATCGGAAGGGCTATGGTGTTGATGTAGAAGCCCTCCGTGATCGATGCCCCCTCCGGCGAAGCTCCGGAACAGGCCCGAAGATGGGATCTCGTGGATACAGAAAGTTACTGCGGTGGAATTAGGGTTTTGGCTCCGTCTTTGATCGTTTGGGGGTACGTAGGTATATACAGGAGGAAGGAGTACGTCGGTGGAGCAACAGGGGGGCCACGAGGGTATAGGGCGCGCTTGGGGGGCGCCCCCTACCTCGTGGCCTCCTGGTTGATTTCTTGACATAGGGTCCAAGTCCTCTGGATCATGTTCGTTCCGAAAATCACTTTCCCGAAGGTTTCATTCCGTTTGGACTCCGTTTGATATTCCTTTTCTTCGAAACCCTAAAATAGGCAAAGAACAACAATTCTAGGCTGGGCCTCCGGTTAGAAGGTTAGTCCCAAAAATAAAAGTGTATAATAAAGCCCAATAATGTCCAAAACAGAAGATAATATAGCATGGAGCAATCAAAAATTATAGATACGTTGGAGACGTATCACGGCGTACCCCTGGCTGAGGCGTCCAACAGCTCGGCAACACGCTCCAGCAATGCATCCCGGCCGCTCTCCATCAGTTGGCATCGCAGCAGCTCACGCGCCACTGTGAGCTCGGCCCTCATGTTCGCTTGTTCCCGTCGGGAGTGCGGCGCCGCCGCCGCGGCATAGCTTGAGGCCCTTGCGGTGGCCCGCGCGCGCCGCAGGGTAAGGGTGGAAGGCGTCGGACCACGCCGCCCGCGCCCAGCGGCGTTTGGCGGCGCGCATGCCACCTGGAGCATGGATTTGAGGTCTTCTTGGGCGGACGATGCCGCCCAGGCTGGCCAGGCCTCCCAGTGGTCAGCGTCGGCCCTCGGATCGCCAGATATTGGCGCTGCAGAGCGCTGGCGGGTCTGCTGATGGAAGAGAGGCTTCGGCGCACCCCTACATGGCGTGCCAAATGCCGGATTTCGGGTTCCAGCAAAACCCTTGAGGTTCGAACACCGTGGTGCGCATGAAGTTCTCTCCTTCCCCTCGCACTCTCCCTCACCGCGATCTCAAGGCTCAGCGCGTCAAACTCGCAGAACAAATGGACACAAGATTTATACTGGTTCGGGCCACCAATCTGGTGTAATACCTGTCGGCATTCTGGGAACGGGGTTCCCCAGACTTGCCTGCCTGCGGCCCACGGCGTGGCTAGGCTAGCAGGTGTGTACGGCCCATCTTCATCGACAAGGCATTCAAGACCCTCACGAGGGCCCAAGCCTCGCGAAGCGGACGACACAAGACCTCCTGAGGAGCGGCCTCGCCAAGCCGGCTCACGAGGGGCGGAGGGATCAAGGAAAGGCAAACCTCGCGAGGTCCTCATGGTGTGAGCCATGATGATCGAGACCAGGCGGGCGCCAGCGCGTGCATTGTCCTCGCTTCCTCTTTGGTGCCAAGGGGGCAAGCACAGGCGCGGAGTACCGAGGCTTCAAGAAAAGGTTTCCATATTGGTGCAACAAGACCAAGACCAGAAGGACGGCAAGACGGAGGTCACCTTCTAGCCCAGGACGGCGTCACCACCAGAGCCTTTGGCAGGCGAAGACCGCTTTTGTCAGGATAAGTTGTACTAGTTGTCCCCTTTCAAATTGGCCGTTGTTGGCTCCCTTCCCGCTCAATATTTGGGGAGAGGACGAGGGCCTATATAAGTAGAACTAGCCACCATAGTAGAGGGATGATTGGATCGACCTCACAACAACAACAACGAAAAGAGAGCACAAGAGCACCTCAACCTCAGGAGGTTGCACTACAAAAAAAGACACATCCGTGATATTTTGGGCCGAACGAAAAAAAATTCTATCGTACATATGACACTTCTATGACGATAATTGTGACAAAACTTGGTAACATCATAGATGTGGTGGGCTCCTACTTCTATGAAAAAAATCATGACAGAAAATGGGCTTTTCGTCCTGGGCGGGCCGGAGACGCAGCTGCATGACATTCTTTGGGCCATCCATGACAGAAAAAACCGTGGTAGAAGCGAGGGGGAGGAAAAATTCAGGGAGTTCCCGGTTACGGTGGGAGGTCGGGGGCCGAGCGATGCGCGCTTCTCTCGTACACGTACGCGCATGTGTGCGAGGCGTTGGCTCTAACTGAACCCGAGCGAGGCGCTGGGCTCTAACTGAACCCGAGCGATTGCACTGCAGGCTACGCGTTACCGAACCCGAGCGATCGATCGATGGCTGTTAACTGAACCCGATCGAGCGATTCCTTCGCTACTGCTGCTAACTGAAGTCGATCAATGCTGCCTCTGGATGAACAGTGAGCGTTGCGGGGGTGGATGAACAGTTCCCGGTGGGGGTGGATGAACAGGACCCCGTGGTGTTGCCTCTGGATGAATAGGACCCCGATCGATCGAGCCGGTTGGGGCTGGATGAACAGGACCCCGTGGAGGGCTGGATGAACAGGACCACCCCGTGGAGGGCAGGATGAACAGTAGACGGTGGAGGGTAGGATGAACAGTAGCCCGTGGAGGGGTGGTTGAACAGGAGCCCGTGGAGAGGGCTGGTTGAACAGTAGCCGGTGGAGTAGCGTGCGGTGGAGGCTGGATGAACAGGAGCCCGTGGATGAACAGTCATAGGTGGAGGCTGGAGGAGGTCGATGGTGCATGAACAGTAGCTCGTGGAGGCTAGAGGGGGTCGACGGTGGAGATGAACAGTATCCCGTGGAGTCCCGTTTTGCGGTACACCACACCCCTCCCGATGAACAGGACCCCCGTTTCGACCGTAGGAGGTCCGTTTCCTCCGTTTTGCGGTACGCCAGACCCCTCCCGATCAACAGGATCCCGTTTCAAACGTGGCCGGTCGAACACAAGGCCGTTTCCTCCGTTCTGCGGTACGCCAGGCCTCGTTTCCATCGCATGTTCCGTCCAAGCCCTCCCGATGAACACGGCGCATTTCGTTGCCTCCCCATGAACACGACGCATTCTGTTGCCTCCCCATGAACATGACAACGACGTTGTTTCTCCATTCCGACCCAACCATGTACACGAGCCCTGGCAGTACGTATGCGCGAGTAGGCATTCGAGACCCCGCCCGTATGTACACATACGTGGCCGTATTTTCTTTCTTGCACCCTGGCCATTGTACGTACGTGTACATGCTACGTGCGCGCCCCTACTACGACACGTGCGCGCCTCTACATCCACCAGTATATATGTACGTACAGGTTCGCGACCAGAATGACAACGCTACGTACGCTTCGACCAGGTGGGTCCCGACTGTCAGGCACTTCCTTGCGTGTGAAGATGTAGCTGGTGGGTCCCAGCAGTCAGGGGCAAACATTTTTTTGTGAAATATGGTGGCCCGTCCAGTGGTCCCCACTGTCAGGTGGAGGAATAATTATTTTGCACGTAATAAGGAGGCACTTCCTTACTACGGCCGTGGACCCAGCTGTTAGCCTCTCCACGTACAGTCCACGTCCGATGGAAGCCGTTCCTTGACCACATTGACCATGGCGCGCTGAGAGCACCGGGGCAGTGGAAGATGGTGAGGCCTAGGAAGGGGACGACGTGGAGCCGGGGAAGAAGCGGCAGTGGATGCCCACGCATAGAGGACTACGAAGGTTCACTGCTTTGCTGCGGTGTGAGGCTATCGTCGCCATAGAATAACAGGGGGTGTGGGTGAGTAGAGGGATGGCCTGGCCAGCGGTGGGAGTAGTAGGGGCGGTGAGGCCTCCGCCGCATCACAGCCGGCCACGGGAGGCAGGAGCACGAGGCACGACCGGCGCTGGTTTGGGCGGCTGGAGCAATAAGACCAGAGGTTGAAGAAGCACTACGGTCGTTGGAAGGACATCGTACGGTCACTGGAGCTAGAATCGTGCATATTGACTAAGTTGACAAAGCCCTTCATCCCCGTCAACTTAGTAGGCCCACAAGTCAGCCTCCCACCAAGGCGGGTCCCAGCTAGCAGTGGGTATTCGTTTTTTTGTGCGTAATAAGGAGGCACTTCCGATGGGTCCGAGCTGACAGCAGGGGGAACATTTTTTCGTGAAATACGGTGGCTCGTCGGGTGGGTCCCAACAGTCAGGGGAAAACGTTTTTTTCGCGATATACTGGTGGGTGTCCGGTGGGTCCCTGCTGTCAGGTGGAGGAATAATTATTTTCCACGTAATAAGGAGGCACTTCCTTGCGGCTGCCGTGGACCCAGCTGTCAGCCTCTCCACGTACAGTATTCTTCCGATGGAATTCGGTCGTTGACCACATTCACCACGCCGCACCGACAGCACCACGGCGGTGGACGACGGCGAGGCCTAGGAAGGGGACGATGCGGCAGTGGATGCCCACGCGGAGAGGAGTACGAGGGTTCACTGGTTCGGTTGCGCTGCTGTCGCCGCAGAATAACAGGGGGTGTGGGTGAGTGGAGTGGAGGGATGGCCTGGCCAGCGGTGGGAGTAGTATGGGGGCAGTCAGGCCTCCGCGGCAGCACAGCCGGCCACGGGAGGCAGGAGCAGGCGGCACGACCGGCGCTGCTTTGGGCAGCTGGAGCAAGAAGACTAGAGGTTGAAGAAGCACTACGGCCGTTGGATGGACATCGTACGGTCAGTCGAGCTAGAATCGTGCATATTGACTAAGTTGACAAAGCCCTTCGTCCCCGTAAACTTAGTAGGCCCACTATACTGGGTCCCAGCTAGCAGGGGGAGTATTCATTTTTTGTGCATAATAAGGAGGCACTTCCTTGCGTGCGAAGATATAGCTGGTGGGTCCGAGCTGTCAGTGGTGGTAACATTTTTTTCACGAAATACAGATGCCGTTTTGGTGGGTCCCAGATGTTAGATGGAGGAAATCATTATTTTGCGCGTAATAAGGAGGCATTTCCTTGCGTGCGGCCGTGGACCCAGCTGTCAGCCTCTCCACGTACAGTCCACTTCAGATGCATGTCGATCGTTGACCATGCTGACCACGCCATGCCGAGAGCACCAGGGCGGTGGACGACGGCGAGGCCTAGGAAGGGAACGACACGGAGGTAGGAAGACTCGGCCGTTGTTTTTGTTTCCCACGTGGAGGGGAGTATGACTGTATGAGGGTTTACTGGTTCGTCTGCCGTCGCCGGAGAATAACAGCAGGTGTGGGTGAGTAGAGGGATGGCTAGGCCAGCAATGGGAGTACGGTGGGCCGGTGAGGCCTGCGAGGCAGCATAGCCAGCCGCGGGGAGGAGGGAGCAGGCAGTCCAGCCGGCGCTTGTTTGAGCGGCTGGAACAGGAAGAGCAGAGATTGAAGAAGCACGACGGCCGTTGGATGGACATCCAACAGTATACAGGCCATCTGTGGAAAGCCTCAAATCTGTGGAAAACAGCATACAACCCATCTTCCATTATTTCAAATAATTTACAGCCCATTTGCTAATTCTTACGGGTTTTTTTGGAGCCCATATTCTTTATGTTAGCATTACAGTCCATATTGTGGCCACGGTTAAAAAATTATACGAAATTTTGCATATGTCGGTGCGGTCTGAATTGTTTTTAATCCCGAAATTTTGAGTCACATTCAGAGTGATTTTAAAAATAAATGTATATCAATATAAAATCCAATAAATTGTCCACGCATAAAAATCAATGCAATTTAAAATCTTGAAATGAAAAAAAAAAGATATTTGAAAATAATTGTCGGTTTGATGTGTTTTAAAAATGTACAACCCATTTCTCATTACTGATAGGCCATTTTCTCGGCCAGCCCAATGAAGCTCTCCTCGTCTTGAAAGATTTGCAGCCCAACAGGCCTAATAAAGCGACTTACTTGACAAATCACAAAAGAACTGGGCTAGCCTTTTTCAAAAAGAAAAAAAAACTACTGGGCTGGTTTGTGGTAAACATAAAAGAAAAGGCTGTCTGGACAGGCCAGAGTGTCCCGCACAGCCCAGTTGACACCCTGCTTCCGTCTCAAAAACAAATTAGATAAATGCCACTCCAATTATGGCGATTCATAAAAATGCCACTGCAATTTCCAAACTTTGAAAAATGCCACTGCAATTTTTGCAAACTTTGAAAAACGCCACTACAATTTGCAAACTTTGAAAAACGCCACTCCAGACTTCGAAAAATGCTACTAGAAATGGCATGAAATGGCATTTTTCAAAGTTTGGAAATTGCAGTGGAATTTCTCGGGCACACCAGATTTGGAGTGGCGTTTATCAAATTAACCCAAATCAAAAATAACTGGGCGAGCTGCTGGGTCCCTGGTGTCAGCCGCTCGTTGTGCAATTCTCTCGTTTATTGACTACGTTGACAATGGCATGGGACCCAGATGTCAGAAATCCGCTAGGAGGAGCCATTTTTTTATTGGCTTGAAATAAGGAGGCACTTGCTTGCATACTGCCATGACCTTGGCGGGTCCCTGCTGTCATCCTCTCCATGTACAGTACCAGTTAGTCGTGCTTCAAAACTGATCGGCACGCCATTAAAAAAATAAAGGTCGATAACTAATGGGGCACCTCGGGCCAACGCGGCCAGATCGCATTTTGCACGAGAAATTACACACCATGTTTCGTTGACATGTGGTCCCGTTCCAACATATCAGTGAGACGACGGCGAGTAGTAGGAGTATTTCCGAACGAACGTGTAGGCCGGGGCACCTCTTCGTGAACCGTGGCAAACTCGCAACCGTCCACCGGCTCTTCGCCTTTCCCTCTCGATTTGGAACTGCTGTCGCACGCTCTTCCTATCCCTCCTCCATTTTCCTTTAGCCCTTCACCCTTTCTTCTGCCATTGTTCGATCGTCTTCTCCATGGAGGGAATAGGCCAGAAACGACCCCGTTATTCTTGCCCGATCTAAAAGATGATGTGGTGGAGGAACTCATTGATCGGTGCGACGTCATCACCTCGGCTAGCATGGCAGGTTCGTTCAAGCGCATTCTCGACTCAACTAATAACATCATTACAAAGAACCCAAGAGTCAAGGAGCGGTTTGATCTCCCATATCTTCTTTGCCGTGACCCTGATGACTGGCGCCGGCACAACGGAGGCCTCGCCCTGTGCCAGTTGATGCTGCATGATAATGATACGTATGATGTTAAGATGCCATAGCTTGAGGGCAAGGCTTGGGCAAGCGCAAATGGATATTGGGTTGTTTACATTGGGTCCAGCTGTGAGTGGGAACTTGTGAATGTGTACACTCGTCACCGGGTTCCACTTCCAAAAATCTCAGCACACTGCCCAGAGGTTGAGCACACCGGTAATGTACGCACGTTCAAATACGATCATGGTGACTGTCTTCTACGGAAGATAGCAATTTGTCGAGTTCCCAACCGCTCTTGGAATTACAACAACTATCAAGTTGTTTCTATATTCGACAAGCTTGTTGCCGTCCTTCGTGGTTCGACTCGATGGATATTGCTCAAAAATCAGTTTATGTACACGAATGAGTACTGTGATGCAATTCAATACGAGGGCCTTGTGTTTGCTGCCGCCACTCATGGCACTGTTTTTGCATGGCATCCTAGTAGTTTCAGTACGTTTGTCTTCCACCGTAATTATAATTGTTTCATCCACATGCATGCGGGTTAGCAAGTTTCCCTTTACTAATTAACCTTCTTCTTGTGTTTCCAAGGTCCTGTGAACATCCCACCACCTATACTTGAAAAATTTTATAACCAAGGGGGAGATGCCGATGGTGATGATCACGAGCAATGCCCATATACTCTATGGCGCCTGGCAACTAATTCCGATGGATCACCTCTTCTTGTGTGTATACAACCCACTGATGATGTTACTGCTAAGGAAGCAGGTGTCTCCCATGGTCGCACTCTCCGGACCTATTCCAACACACGTTGCATGGTATTCGGGATGGATACTAGTGTGCTAGCGCCAACTCCTTCTCCCTGGCACAGAATTGATAGTCTTGGAGAAAACTCGCTCTTCCTAGGACAAAACTATCCGGTGATGGTGAAAGGCGATCCAACTGTTGTTGACACATTTATGAGAAGCAACTGTGTCTATACCTCAGACATTTGGGTGGTTCCCTACCCTGGTACTAATATAGTCGGCCGCTTCAGCCTGGATGATCGGTCCTGCGTTGGTCTCCAGATCGACAACGGATGGCCCGTCCCAGAGAATCACTCGTGGTTCAAAGCAAGTGTTTCCAACGCCGCGGAATGGTTGAGTTGAAGTTCATTTCATGGCTTGTTATTTGTTGTGTGGTGAAAACTTTAGTATTTATAATGTATCCTCGTTGTCGATGTGGGTTGATGACCTGTTGTATGTAATAAAATGATATTCCTGTGATAAACTTACTAAATTTATGAATGGCTTTCGAGTCGCTTCTCTAAATTTGTACTAGCTTCACATGCTTCGCGCGTCGGACGGGTGTTTTTACTGTAGCCATATGTTAATGTGTTCGTTGTACGTAACCAGCACCTCAAATCCTCGACACTAGTATACTATATACTAGTAGGAGTAAGTAGTAGGAGTAGTAGGGTGGCATGGGCCAGAACAAGCATTCACGTCCAGGAGTATGGCACACGCCACCACCACGGCATCCATCTGACACCATATTATTTCTTGGAGTCCGTGCTAGAGCAATCTCTTCAACCTCGTCGTTTCTCTAACTTCAGCCATCGCACGGCGGGCGAGGTGGGGTTTGTCGATAGTCGGTTTCCTTAACTGCGGTCCCACTTGTAAGGCCAACTCCAACGCACGACCCCAAACGCACCTCCGTTTTGCACGAACTCCAACGATAATTTTAACTAGAAAAGCAAGACCAAAGAAAACAAGAACCACAAGAATACATTTTACTACTCCTGTAAGTTAGATTAGTGCCTTCTCTATGCATTCATTGTTGATCTGTGGAGGCTCGATCTTGCGTGCTTCTTTCTTCTTCGAGTGTAAAGAAGTAGACGTTGCTTCATCGCATCTAGTCTCATGTCTAGCCTCTATTCTAGTAGGAGTATCAACAAGTGCACTAATCTCATCTCTAGCCTCTGTGCTAGCTAAAAGTGATAAAGCATCTACTAAATTGCGCTCTATCAATATATGGACGTACTCTTCTTCCCAATACAAAAACTTGCATCCATTCTACTCCCTCCATTGCACAATACATGCCTTCTATTTGTCAAAATACATATGTATCTAGACATGTCTTAGTATATAGGTACATCCATTTTTGGACAAATGGAAGTCAAGTATTTTGGAACGGAGGGAGTACACAATAGAAATTTTAAGTTAGCACAACTAGTCTAATCCGAGAGCAGAACCGAAGATTTGGTCGGGTTCTTCCTCCTTTTGCCGACACGTGGGACATCCAGCATCCAGGTCGTGTCATGAAAGAAAATAGAGTGGTAGTTGAAGCCACGAGATGTGCATCTTGGGTTAAACTGTAAATAGAATCTTACTACTCTTGAGTAACTCCAAAAGCGGCCACCGAAGATCTTTATTGGATTTGTTTTTCATCACCAGCACGTCGAGGTGAAAGATGTGCAGGTTCAGTGGGCCCTCTTGCGTTTTCACTGACATGTGGGGCCGCATGTGAGCAAACAGACGATGGGCTCCGCGCGTCCGCTGGCTGGCTGAGAAGAGAGATAGAGGAGGGCTGAGCACGGACTGCAGGAAATTTGTTCTACGTATCTCGATATAGGCTTGATATAGTGGGGTGGCATGGGCCATAACTAGCATTCACGTCTAGCAGTACGGCATATGCCACCCACACGAGTCCCATTCGACACCAATTTTCTTGGAGTCCGTGCTACAGCCATCTCTTCTCCCTCCTGTTTTCTCAGCCATTGCGCGGTGGGCGGGGTGGGGGTTTGTCGATAGTCGGTTTGCTCAACTGCGGTCCCACTTGTAAGCGAAAATGCAACACTGCACGCTTTCCCGCTTGAGCGGTGTGCTGGACCAACCGTGTGGGGGTGCGACGCGAACACGGCAGGCTTTTCCTTTTGAACTTGTAACTTGTAAAATTTGGTTCTGCTCCATGGCGCGACCGATAGATAGAAAATAACGATTTTTCCTAGAGTAATGAGAAGTTTGTTTCTGGCGCCGTTCATGCATGGAGTGCATATGAAAATTATGAATTTGATGCGAAAGGTAAGATAATTACTGTAGTATCATATACTACTACATGGATTTGACGGAAAGATAAAAATACATACGGATCTGATGTCTACTACACAACCTTCTTCTTGTAGATGTTGTTGGGCCTCCAAGTGCAGAGGTTTGTAGGGCAGTAGCAAATTTCCCAAGTGGATGACCTAAGGTTTATCAATCCGTAGGAGGCGTAGGATGAAGATGGTCTCTCTCAAGCAACCCTGCAACCAAATAACAAAGAGTCTCTTGTGTCCCCAACACACCCAATACAATAGTAAATTGTATAGGTGCACTAGTTCGACGAACAGATGGTGATACAAGTGGTATATGGATGGTAGATAATAGTTTTTGTAATCTGAAAAATATAAAAACAGCAAGGTAACGAATGATAAAAGTGAGCATAAACGGTATTGCAATGATGGTAAACAAGGCCTAGGGTTCATACTTTCGCTAGTGTAAGTTCCCTCAACAATACTAACATAATTGGATCACATAACTATCCCTCAACATGCAACAAAGAGTCACTCCAAAGTCACTAATAGCGGAGAACGAACAAAGAGATTATGGTAGGGTACGAAACCACATCAAAGTTATTATTTCCAATCAATCCGTTGGGCTATTCATATAATTGTCACAAACAGCCCTAGAGTTCGTACTAGAATAACACCTTAAGATACAAATCAACCAAAACCCTAATGTCACCTAGATACTCCAATGTCACCTCAAGTATCAGTGGGTATGATTATACAATATGCATCACACAATCTCATATTCATCTATTCAACCAACACAAAGGACCTCAAAGAGTGCCCCAAAGATCTACCAGAGAATCACGACGAAAACGTGTGCCAACCCCTATGCATAGGTTCCCAATGTCACGAAACCCGCAAGTTGATCACCTTAACATACATCAAGTGGCACATGGTATCCCATTGTCACCACAGATATCCACGGCAAGACATACATCAAGTGTTCTCAAATCTTTAAAGACTCAATCCAATAAGATTACTCCAAAGGGGAAACTCAATTCATTACAAGAGAGAAGAGGGGGGAAGAAACATCATAGGATCCAAATATAATAGCAAAGCTCGTGATACATCAAGATCGTATCATCTCAAGAACACGAGAGAGAGAGAGAGATCAAACACATAGCTACTGGTACAGACCCTCAGCCTCGAGGGAGAACTACTCCCTCCTCGTCATGGAGAGCACCGGGATGATGAAGATGGCCACCGGAGAGGGATTGCCCCTTCCGGCAGGGTGCCGGAACAGGGTCCCAATTGACTTTTGGTGGCTACAGAGGCTTCTGGCGGCGGAACTCCCAATCTATCTTGCGTTCTGGAAGTTTTAGGTCACGTGGGTATATATGGGTGCAGGAGGTACATCAGGGCAGCCACGAGGGTCCCACGAGATAGGGGGCGCGCCCTAGGGGGGGCGCCCCCACCCTCGTGAGCACCTCGTTCCTTCCTTGATGCGGGGTCCAAGTCCATCAGGTGTGTTTCCTTCCAAAAATAACTTCTCCAGTCGATTTCGTTCCATTTCGACTCCGTCTGATATTCCTTTTCTTCGAAATACTAAAATAGGCATAAAACAGCAAATCTGGGCTGGGCCTACGGTTAATAGGTTAGTCCCAAAAGTAATATGAAAGTGGAAAATAGAGCCCAATATTGCCCAAAACAGTAGATAACATAGCATGGAGCAATCAAAAATTATAGATACGTTGGAGACGTATCAAGCATCCCCAAGCTTAATTCCTGCTCGTCCTCGAGTAGGTAAATGATAAAAAAGATAATTTTTCATGTGGAATGCTAGTTGGCATAGTTTGAATGTAATTCTTCTTAGTTGTGGTATGAACATTCAGATCCATAAGATTCAAGAAAAAAGTTCATATTGACATAGAAATAATAATACTTCAAGCATACTAACAAAGCAATCATGTCTTCTCAAAATAACATGGCCAAAGAAGGCTATCCCTACAAAATCATATAGTCTGGCTATGCTCCATCTTCACCACACAAAATATTTAAATCATGCACAACCCCGATGACAAACCAAGCAATTGTTTCATACTTTTAATGTTCTCAAACTTTTTCAATCTTCACTCAATACATGAGCGTGAGCCATGGACATAGCACTATAGGTGGAATAGAATGGTGGTTGTGGAGAGGAAAAAAAGGGAGAAGATAGTCTCACATCGACTAGGCGTATCAACGGGCTATGGAGATGCCCATCAATAGATATCAATGTGAGTGAGTAGGGATTGCCATGCAACGAATGCACTAGAGCTATAAATGTATGAAAACTCAACAAAAGAAACTAGTGGGTGTGCATCCAACTCGCTTGCTCACGAAGACCTAGGGCATTTTGAGGAAGCCCATCATTGGAATATACAAGCCAAGTTCTATAATGAAAGATTCCCACTAGTATATGAAAGTGACAACATAGGAGACTCTCTATCATGAAGATCATGGTGCTACTTTGAAGCACAAGTGTGGGAAAAGGATAGTAGCATTTTCCCTTCTCTCTTTTTCTCTCATTTTTTATATATTTTTGTTTTTGTTTTTTTTTGGGGCCTTCTTTTTTATGGCCTCTTTTCTCTTTCTTGTTTTTATTTGGGCTTCTTTGGCCTCTTTTATTTATTTTTCGTCCGGAGTCTTATCCCGACTTGTGGGGGAATCATAGTCTCCATCATCCTTTCCTCACTAGGACAATGCTCTTATAATGATGATCATCACACTTTTATTTACTTACAACTCAAGAATTACAAATCGATACTTAGAACAAGATATGACTCTATATGAATGCCTCCGGCGGTGTACCGGGATATGCAATGAATCAAGAGTGACAAGTATGAAAGAATCATGAACAGTGGCTTTGCCACAAATACTATGTCAACTACATGATCATGCTAAGCAATATGACAATAATGAAGCGTGTCATAATAAATGGAACAGTGGAAAGTTGCATGGCAATATATCTCGGAATGGCTATGGAAATGCCATAATAGGTAGGTATGGTCGCTGTTTTGAGAAAGGTATATGGTGGGTTTATTGTACCGGCGAAAGGTGCGCGGTACTAGAGAGGCTAGCAAGGGTGGAAGGGTGAGAGTGCGTATAATCCATGGACTCAACATTAGTCATAAAGAACTCACATACTTATTGCAAAAATCTATTAGTTATCGAAACAAAGTACTACGCACATGCTCCTAGGGGGATAGATTGGTAGGAAAAGACCATCGCTCGTCCCCGACCGCCACTCATAATGAAGACAATCAATAAACAAATCATGCTCCGACTTCGTCACATAACGGTTCACCATACGTGCATGCTACGAGAATCACAAACTTCAACACAAGTATCTCTCAAATTCACAACTACTCAACTAGCATCACTCTAATATCACCATATCCATATCTCAAAACAATTATCAAGTATCAAACTTCTCCTAGTATTCAACACACTCATAAGAGAATTTTATTATTCTTGAATACCTAGCATATTAAGATATTAAGAAAATTACCATGCTATTAAAGACTCTCAAAATAATCTAAGTGAAGCATGAGAGTTCATCTATTTCTTCAAAATAAAACTACGACCATGCTCTAAAAGATATAAGTGAAGCACTAGAGCAAATGACAAACTACTCCGAAAGATATAAGTGAAGATCAATGAGTAGTCGAATAATTATGCAACTATGTGAAGACTCTCTAACTTTAATAATTTCAGATATTGGTATTTTATTCAAACAGCAAGCAAAGCAAAATAAAATGACATTCTAAGAATAGCAAACATCATGTGAAGAAGCAAAAACTTAGGATCAACCGATACTAACTGATAGTTCTTGAAGAAGAAAGGTGGGATGCCAACCGGGGCATCCCCAAGCTTAGATGATTGAGACTTCTTGAAATATTATCTTGGGGTGCCTTGGGCATCCCCAAGCTTGAGCTTTTGTGTCTCCTTAATTCCTCTCATATCAAGGTCTCCCTAAATCTCAAAAGCTTCATCCACACAAAACTCAATAAGGACTCATGAGATAAGTTAGTATAAACCATTGCCAAAACCTTATCATACTCTACTGTAGCAAATCACTAAAATTATTATTCAACATTGTATACTAAATGCCTCTGCATATTTAATAGTCCTATCCTCAAATAGAATCATTAAAGAAGCAAACATATGCAAACAATGCAAACATAACAGCAATCTGCCTAAACAGGATAGTTTGTAAAGAATGCTGCAACATCCATACTTCCCTAGCTCCAAAAATTATGAAATAAAATTCCCACTGTAATAAATTTATCAGATCTTAATATGCAAAACGTTTCAACATTTTATCACATTCTGACTTTTCTAGGGAAATTATTGCAACAGCGGTAAACTTTCTATTTTCAAACAGCAACATGTAGACTTCTGAAATAACAGAAAGAAAATCCTAACAAAATAAATTGACGCTCCAAGCAAAACACATATCATGTGGTGAATAAAAATATAGCTCCAAGTAAAGTTACCGACGAACGAAGACGAAAGAGGGGATGCCTTCCGGGGCATCCCCAAGCTTAGGATCTTGGCTATCCTTGAATATTACCTTGGGGTGCCTCGGGCATCCCCAATCTTAGGCTCTTGCCACTCCTTATTCCATAGTCCATCGAATCCTTACCCAAAACTTGAAAACTTCACAACACAAAACTTAACAGAAAACTCGTAAGCTCCGTTAGCGGGGAAAAAAACACTACTTCAAGGTACAGTAATGAAATCATTATTTATTTATATTGGTGTTAAACCT
The DNA here is from genome assembly GCA_034509565.1 of Triticum monococcum. Classification (NCBI taxonomy): domain Eukaryota; kingdom Viridiplantae; phylum Streptophyta; class Magnoliopsida; order Poales; family Poaceae; genus Triticum; species Triticum monococcum. The sequence goes on from CM067843.1 coordinate 114,530,732, forward strand.
ACTGTATTCCAACTTCTCTATGGTTTATAAACTATTTTACTAGCCATAGATTCATCAAAATAAGTAAACAACACATGAAAAACAGAATCTGTCAAAAACAGAATAGTCTGTAGTAATCTGGATCAAACGTATACTTATGGAACTCATAAAATTCTCAAATAAATTTCTGGACCTGAGTAATTTATCTATTGATCATTTGCAAAAAGAATTAACTAAATATAACTCTCCAAATAAAAATTGCAGCAATTCTCGTGAGCGTTAAAGTTTCTGTTTTTGACAGCATGATCAACAAGACTTTCCCAAAGTCTTCCCAAATGTTCTACTTGGCACAAACACTAAACAGGAACAAAAAGCAAGGAACAAAAAACACATAAAACCACATCTAAACAGAGGCTAGATGAATTATTTATTACTAAACAGGAACAAAAAGCAAGGAACAAAAATAAAGTTGGGTTGCCTCCCAACAAGCGCTATCGTTTAATGCCCCTAGCTAGGCACGATGATTTCAATGATGCTCACATAAAGGATAAGAATTGAAACATAAAGAGAGAATCATGAAGAATATTACTAGCACATTTAAGCCTAACTCACTTCCTATGCATAGGGATTTTGTGAGCAAACAACTTGTGGGAACAAGAATCAACTTGCATAGGAAGGTAAAACAAGCATAACTTCAAAACTTTAAGCACATAGAGAGGACACTTGATATTATTGCAATTACTACAAGCATATGTTCCTACCTCATAATAATTTTCAGTAGCATCATGAATGAATTCAAAAATATAACCATAAACTAAAGCATTCTTTTCATGATCTACAAGCATGCAAAATTTACTACTCTCCACATAAGAAAAATTCTTCTCATGAATAGTAGTGGGAGCAAACTCAACAAAATAACTATCATGTGATTGAAAATTGAAATCAAGATGACAAGTTTCATTGTTATTATTATTCTTTAAAGCATACATGTCATCACAATAATCATCGTAGATAGGAGGCATGCTTTCGTCATAATAAATTTGCTCATCAGAACTTGGGGGACAAAAAATATCATCTTCATCAAACATAGCTTCCCCAAGCTCGTGGCTTTGCATATCATTAGCATCATAGATATTCAAGGAATTCATACTAACAACATTGCAATCATGGTCATCATTCAAATATTTAGTGCCAAACATTTTATAGATTTCTTATTCTAGCACTTGAGCACAATTATCCTTTCCATCATACTCACGAAAGATATTAAAAAGGTGAAGCGTATGAGACAAACTCAATTCCATTTTTTATAGTTTTCTTTTATAAACTAAACTAGTGATAAAACAAGAAACTAAAAGACTCGATTGCAAGATCTAAAGATATACCTTCAAGCACTCACCTCCCCGGCAACGGTGCCAGAAAAGAGCTTGATGTCTACTACACAACCTTCTTCTTGTAGACGTTGTTGGGCCTCCAAGTGCAGAGGTTTGTAGGACAGCAACAAATTTCCCTCAAGTGGATGACCTAAGGTTTATCAATCCATAGGAGGCCTAGGATGAAGATGGTCTCTCGCAAGCAACCCTGCAACCAAAATAACAAAGAGTCTCTTGTGTCCCCAACACAACCAATACAATGGTAAATTGTATAGGTGCACTAGTTCGGCGAAGAGATGGTGATACAAGTGGTATATGGATGGTAGATAATAGTTTTTGTAATCTGAAAATATAAAACCAGCAAGGTAACGAATGATAAAAGTGAGCGTAAATGGTATTGCAATGATGGTAAACAAGGCCTAGGGTTCATACTTTCGCTAGTGTAAGTTCCCTCAACAATACTAACATAATTGGATCACATAACTATCCCTCAATATGCAATAAAGAGTCACTCCAAAGTCACTAATAGTGGAGAACGAACGAAGAGATTATGGTAGGGTATGAAACCACCTCAAAGTTATTCTTTCCAATCAATCAGTTGGGCTATTCCTATAATTGTCACAAACAGCCCTAGAGTTCGTACTAGAATAACACCTTTAGATACAAATAAACCAAAACCCTAATGTCACCTAGATACTCCAATGTCACCTCAAGTATCAGTGGGTATGATTATACGATATGCATCACACAATCTCAGATTCATCTATTCAACCAACACAAAGGACCTCAAAGAGTGCCCCAAAGATCTACCGAAGAATCACGACGAAAACATGTGCCAACCCCTATGCATAGGTTCCCAATGTCACGAAACCCGCAAGTTGATCACCTTAACATACATCAAGTGGCACGTGGTATCCCATTGTCACCACAGATATCCACGACAAGACGTACATCAAGTGTTCTCAAATCTTTAAAGACTCAATCCGATAAGATTACTCCAAAGGGGAAACTCAATTCATTACAAGAGAGAAGAGGGGGGAAGAAACATCATAGGATCCAAATATAATAGCAAAGCTCGCGATACATCAAGATCGTATCATCTCAAGAACACGAGAGAGAGATCAAACACATAGCTACTGGTACATACCCTCAGCCTCGAGGGAGAACTACTCCCTCCTCGTCATGGAGAGCACCAGGATGATGAAGATGGCCACCGGAGAGGGATTGCCCCCTCTGGCAGCGTGCCGGAACAGGGTCCCGATTGACTTTTGGTGGCTACGGAGGCTTCTGGCAGCGGAACTCCCGATCTATCTTGCGTTCTGGAAGTTTTAGGTCACGTGGGTATATATGGGTGCAGGAGGTACGTCAGGGGAGCCACGAGGGTCCCACGAGATAGGGGGCGCGCCCTAGGGGGGGCGCGCCCCCACCCTCGTGAGCACCTCGTTCCTTCCTTGACGTGGGGTCCAAGTCCATCAGGTGTGTTCCCTTCCAAAAATAACTTCTCTAGTTGATTTCGTTCTGTTTCGACTCCGTCTGATATTCCTTTTCTTCGAAACACTGAAATAGGCATAAAACAGCAAATCTGGGCTGGGCCTCTGGTTAATAGGTTAGTCCCAAAAGTAATATAAAAGTGGAAAATAGAGCCCAATATTGCCCAAAACAGTAGATAATATAGCATGGAGCAATCAAAAACTATAGATACGTTGCAGACGTATCAGGATCCATCAACGTTCAATGACATCCTCACACTCTAGTGCGCCGGGTCACCAACCGACGTGTGAGGAGCAGCGGCATTGGCGGCGAGCTCAATGTGCTTCTGAATAGTGCCGTCCAAGGTTGCCCTGCACTCCAAGAAGGCCAGCGTCCTATCGTCCTCCTCTTGCATGTAGTAGTCCTTGTGGACGATTTGCGCGTAGACGTGGGTGATTATGTCGATGGTGTCTTGCTGCGTTAGGCGCTGTGTCAGGCGCTGCGCGGCGAGCGCGACCTCGAGGTGGACATTCTCCGGCGCAACAGCGGGCAGTCGCAGGGCCACCAGTGCGTTGAAGAGGTTGTTACCATAGTGGCCGTTGAGGGTGGCAGGCATCATAGAGCCTAGGCGCGTTGGCTGGAGGCTTACGTCAAAGTCGTCCGCAAGCTTCTTGATGACGGTGAACTTGTCGAGCAAACCGACGAAGACCTCGTCGAACAAGGAGACGAAGCTGTCGTCCAAGCGGCCCCTCGCCCTGGCGGCCTCAAGCAATACTACCTGGAGACGTCCCTCGGTGCCGGGCCGCAGGCCGGTGTCGTGGACCATCTGGCATAGGCGGTTGATTCTCACGCTCATCGCCTCCATGGGTCTAGCGTAGCTTCTAGTCAACTGATCTTGCGATTCAAGTGATCACTCAGCCCTTGGTTAGCACGCGTAGGTGCGTAGGATTTCGTACTACTCCTCGGCCCTCTACTGCACCTGCCTTTGGCTGTATGATAGGTGGGCCAGCCACCCCTTGGGTCCATGTGTCATTCACCCAAAGGTAGTTGCCGTAAGTCAATGAAGCTGCGTCCCCCTCCGTGCCGGTGCGGTATAGTCATCTCACCGGACCTCTAGTTGGGGCCAAACGAGAAAAGTTTGATGTTTACTGGTTTATTGGTCCCCTTTGCATTTTGCACCAAGTTTTGACCTTTGATTTAACTAATAAAATGTTAATGCATGTAAACAAAAATGTTGCGTAAGTCACTTACGAAAACCAAATAATCCCAAAATACTTAGGCACGGTGCATTAACTCCCTCCTTGTTTCTTATTTCGTGACATATCAACCAATGAGAGATGTGGGCCGTGCATGCTTTCAATGACTTGAGACTGCCAAACATGACATATAGTGTTTAGTTCATTTCATGTAATCCTATTAGTACTCTAGTTAGGAGTAGCAAAAAAACATTAAGTTCTCTCGCCGATAGGAATAAAACACCATGTATTTATTTATAGATGGAGTAGTACATTTTTGGTGACATGCATTACTAGATATTGCTAGTCAAATACTAAAATCCAGATGGACGTGGTAGTACTCCTAAATCCAGATGGTGGTGCTACTAGTACTAGTAGTAGTACTACCAATGTAGGAGTAGTAGGAGGAGTACTAGCACTGTACTATCCGTTGGTCAAATTATTACGTGTTGCTCCTCACAGTGAAGTGACAAGACCCTGCGCCGGAGATGACACCTAAGTATAGGCACCGTGTTCGGCATACCATAGTCAGCCTCACCGTCCGCAGTCACTATCATCATGGCTGTAGAGCTAGCCTGCTTACAACTAGCCCTGTTCGACATAATTTCCCGTGCGTAGATGCCTGTGCATTGCACGGAACACCAAGATTGGGGGTGGACGGCTCTGGCAGCGGCCATCGCGCCAGATTTTTCCACGGCCTTCTACTCCTAGATGTGGTGGGGAGGAGATGAGGCTGATTGTGAGAGACAAGGAGTTGTTTGTAAATAGGGAACAAGTGCGGGCATCTTTTTGCAAAAATGGAGAAGCTTGGTTTGTATGCGTCAGATCTAGATCCGATGGCTATTGGTGAAAGATGGGAGGCACAACATCATCACCAACTCAGGACCTGTTTGATTCACGGGATTTTGAAAACGCAGGAATAGGACACGGCAATATTACAAGTTTCAAACTGATATTACAAATGTTAGGAGTAATGTTGCACCTACGAAGAGGGAATTACTAGGAAGTTTACGTAAGAACTTTCGTTACTTTAGGTGGATGCAGCATTATCGTACAAACTAAAATCCACCGCCCTGACAAGTCACTAATGGGCAAATAAGTTTTCAAGTCTCTGGCCACTTGATGTTTCAAAAACAAATTCAGCTTCTGCGGAGAAATGAGCTCCACCGTGTACCCGCGCGGGTGTGGCTGGGCACGAAGCGTGAGTACGTGCACGGTGCACCAATTCCCTTCTTGTATACATACACCACCTACGTGGGGTTGTGTGAGAGAGATACAAACCTAGAGAGATATAGTGGGTGGGTTCTTGAGAGTTTTGGGGGGGTCAATCAAAATTTTTAACATATGCAATGTGTGTGAAATAGAGTCATGGATATAACATATATATAGAGGGGGCGGTCCACGAGAATAGAGTGGAGGTATCATCGGCTTGAGGTGTCCATAGAATCGAAGAGAGGGATGATGTGTGTGTGTGTGTGCACGCGCGATCGATAAAGAGTGCCATCGAATTTGTGTGTGCCCACATCAAAGATATAGAGTGGCTGGCCTACTGGAACGTGAGATGGGACATGTGCAGTTTGTCTCTGTGGCATGGATACCTACCTGCAGCGCTCGACTATCAGTGTGTGGTGGGGGAAGAGGGAGGCCCAATTAACTATAGACGTACAATGGCTGGTATATGTGTGGAGGAGGAGAGAGGCCTACCTCATGTATTAAGGAGATCGATCTGCCTCATGTATTAAGGGAGATCAATCGGCATCCATGCATATGTGCAGGAGATGAATAAGGTTGGGAGAGAGACAGAGCTAGAGTGTTGGAGGGGGTGGTAGTGGAGTTGCTTCTAACAAATGGTGGGATAGGCTTGCTAGACAAATGGAGGGCACGCCCGCAATATCAATAAGAGAGGAGATGGCTGCTTGTTGTCCATGCACGTGCGTGTGAGAGACGGGTCAGGAGGCATGCACGAATGATGAGGGGGGACGATGTGGCTGTGGTAAGCAGATGTAACTACATAGGAAGATCAATCGCCCTTTGTAAGAGAAAGGAGAGACATAACTTGTGAGGTACATCGATCGATGGGGGGGTAGTTAAAGTCGATCTAGGTATATGTTGGGAGATCGATCGGTATACATGCATGTGTGTGTTAGAAGCAAATGAGGCACGAGGAGAAGGATAGAGAGAGAGAGGGATGCATGTGGGAGGTGGTACGAGAGGCATACTATATCGAGGGGGAGGAGTGTGCGAGTACGAGAACGATGAAAAGAGTGGTGGGAGTGAGGCATGGACGGTGAAAAGAGAAGAGGGGAAGCTTGTGTTTGTGCTAGGCACACCTGGCTAGAGAGGCATATCGATCGATGTGTGCCATAAAGAAGGAGCTGGGGAGCCTACACACACCATGGGTGAACGACCTAAAGTGAAAAGACGAATTTGCGCGATGGAGCTAGAGAATGGTGAGGGAGGGTGAGAGGGATGCGGGCGTGTGCATGCACAAGAGAAAGTTAGTGCTAGCTACAAAGATAAGAGGGTTGTGTGGGTGTAAAAGACGAATAGAGATCGTATATACTTCATTATAAAAAGCGAATTCAGATATTTGAAGAATTTATCATAGTGTTTCAAACCGACGGATGTGTGAATATATATAACGGTGATACACATGGTGTGGTTATGAACATGGTATACTACATTTAATATATTTTATCTCTACTCTTATAAAAAACAGAGTTGTTGATGATGGTGTGCCTGCCATCCTGCATTATAGGCCGTCTGATTTATATCTAGCGGATAGCAAGGAAACTATGATGGTTGAAGTTGGCAACAATCATGATTGTAGATTCTTATTGAAATAGAGAAACGAATTCAAATTTAGTTCGAATTGCAGCGGTAGTATAGACATTTGGAATACACTAAAATGTTGGTATGAGTAGGTTACATGCATTATACAGCAAGCGAAAAAATTTAATCGGACATAACATGGATTCATACTCCCTCCTTCCATCCATATAGGGCGTAATGAGATTTTTAAGACCGCCTTTGACTATTGACAAGATTAATAGTACATGACATGCACAATGTGAAAATTATACCATTGAAAGAACCTTTCACAACCGAATTTAACGGTGTGCTTTGTGTAAGTTGCATGTCATATATCATTGCTCTAATATTTGGTCAAAGTTAGCATCGAAAAACGTATTAGGCCCTATATAGATGGAAGGAAGGAGTAGCTTTGAATAGCATTTGTATAGTAAAACGGGGCAAGACTCTCTCTTTGTGTGGTGTGAATAGTTTTATTTTTTTCGTTTTCTTTTTGGTTGAGGGAAGTGCGAATTGATTTGGTACGTACAAGTACAATATTACTACATGTTAGGCTTGTCCCTAAAATTCAACCGGCGTCTTGTTATATCCCAAAAATTCAGATATCGTGCTCCCAAAACTGGCGCCTTCACAACCCTCGCCTTGCTATCCCGAAATTACAACGCGCGCAAAAACTCCCTCCAGCTGCCAAATCCCGACACACGAAATCCCCCTTCTAACCCCGAGCCGAAAGGGCCGCTAGTTCAAATTGGTGGGGGTACTTTTGTAACACACCCTACATTTTGGACAAGCGCGTTCCTAAGTCATGCTTCACCCCCTCCCATCGCCCCCTTTTCGCCATTCGAAATCCCAGGCCGCCATAACCTCTCCGCTCCAGCCACGAAACCCCACCCTCCTCCGTCCGCCACGTCACCGCTGCCCAGCCGGAGCCTCTTCCCCGACGATGTCGTCCACCGCAACAGCTCGACATCCCTCGTCCACCTCTCCGGATGAGGATCCGTCGTCCATCTCGCCGTCCCGCCGGTTCAGCCGCCCCGTCCTCCACCTCCAAGGAGCTACTCCGACAATCGCCTCGTCTATCGCGGCTGCTCTATCCCCACAGCGCCGCCTTAACTTGCCCCACCGGAACCGCAGCATCCTCACTGACTCCTCGGGCGAAGCCAAGGCCTACTCGGCGCCACCAAAGAGGTTGTACACTCATCGCATCGCACCTTCTCCTTAACTTGACCTCCCGGCACCGACGGTGCTCCATCCCACACCCCCATGGAGCGGCTACCTTGAAGCCGGCGCCGCGGGCGACATCTCCACGGCGGCTCTCCCCCAGTGTGAAGCCCCTTCGGAAGCGGCGTCCATACCAGCTGGATCTGCTGCTGCTGCTCCGGCTCTCGCTCGATCGCTCGCTCGCCCAGCTACTGCTGCTCTCTCCCTCGCTCGTGCTGCTGCTCTGCTCCGATTAAGCCACACTTTAGTCGACTGAATCGACTTTTGGGTTAGTCAATTTTCAGGGGTTGGGGGGCTCGCCGGAGTTAAGGAAGAACCAGCCGCAGCAGGGACGGGGGCTCGCCGGAGAGGTACCCCACTATCTATCTTAGGGTTCAGGGTGGGGACCGGGGGCCTAGAGGGCTGGCCGGGGCGGCGGTGGCGAGTTGTTTCGGGGCGGCAAGGCGGCGCTGGGGCCGGCGGTTTGGCCGGTGGTGGCTGGCGGCTCAGGGGGGTGCAGGTTGAAGATGAACTGCAGGCCCTCCCTAAACTACATGTCAAGTGCCTCTCTGCTACCATTGTGTTCAGTTTCGACAGTAGCATTCAGATTCCATAGTAAATTTTAGTTTCGACAGTTAAGTTCAGAGTCAACAGTTTTTACCTCATCTGTTGTAGTCAGGTGGTTTTTGGTGATGGTAATTTTACATCCATTTTACATCATCTATTGGAGATGCTATTAGAATCCCACTTGATATTGACGATGTCTGTCTTGTGCTGCTTCAGCCTTGACGTCTTACGGCTCACCGGAGCTACTCCAACGACAGAACGATCCATCACAACAGAGCAGTGCCCTGGACGCCGTCTATAGATTCCTCAGATCTTCCTCCACACCTCCGACATCCACCTCTACCTCAACTGCTTTAGCGACCAACCCAATGATGTTGAGGTCGACACGGCTACGGCAAAGAGGTTGTACACTTGTTGCATCAATTATTACTATACATTCACGTCGATCCATTAGGGCTATTTTGGTTCAACGGAAAAACATCGATCCACCGGTTGTTACTATCACTCTAAATTTCTGCATGCTCTCCTTACATAATCTCACCATATTTTTTCGTATGCATGTCAGATATTGTACACAGTCATGCTGAACATGTAGAGAAAAAGGGAAGAGTTTTGCGCGGAAATACAATGTCATGCAGACATCGCTCCATGGTGGGTTCAATGGCAAACCCTCCCCACCCCTCTCCAGATTGTAATCCAGAGGAAGATATCTGTTCTGAGGCGGATTCGGACGCCGCTGACCACTCCTATTTACCCCCCAAGGTGTTTTCTCTACCTTGGCATGATGATGTTAGTCATATCATGCATATGTTGCCTTGAAGTGCCTACTTTTGACATCATATATGTCATCTGCTTAGTTTAGACATGTTCTGTAATGCCACATGTTTAGTTTCTATATCATATATGGGAATTATGCATTCTCATGTCTTTTAGCCAGCCATAATATATGTGAAATGTGCAATGCCATCCTGTTTAACCAGGCATCATATATTTGAATGATATCTTGCCCATCCTTTTCTTCATTACATTTCCATTTGTCGACAATGTTTGTACATTAAACTACTCTTCCTGTGAATCAACCATTTGGGTGGGAGATGGAAAAATCTGGAGTGAAAACAAGGCCTTCAGAGCAGACAGTGCTACCTGTCGAAGCAGATCTCTTGGTGCGTCCCGATAGCTCCTCAGAGATGGATTCAGAGACAGATGACCAGTCCTATTCCCCCACTGAGGTGTATGCTCTAACTTGGGACGGTTATACTGCTCATATCATGCATACGGTGTCCTGCATTGCATAGTTTAGACATCATATACACAATATTCAACACCATGTTCTTAGTTCAGACATCATATCGAATGCCCTCTGTTTAGCATATAAATCACATATGTGAATTAAATGATGCGATCTTGATTACTTAGATAACATGTAGGTGAATTATGTCATGTGATCCTGTTTAGTTATTCATCATATCTTTGAATTATGTTATGCTATGCTATCCAGTTTAGATAGACATCATATATGTGAAATTATGTCATGCTATCCATTTTAGTTAAACAATATACATGTCAACTATTCCATGCCCTCTTTTTTCCACACTATCTATTGCATCTGTCTCTCATACAATGTCTGTACATTCAACTATGTTTCCTGTTTATCAGCCATTTGAATTGGAGCGGGTGATGCCAGTATCTAGCGGACTAAAAACATGGTCTTCAAATAAAACAGTGCTACCTCTTGGTGGAGATAGCACCCCGGCTGTACATGCACAAGAACCAGCCATACCACACATAACCCAAACTCTCACAGATTGTACCCCTACTACGATGGACAGAGAACTAGCTTCACCCAATCTAACCCAAACCCCAGCTGATAGTAACCCAGTTCCTATTGACGCAGCACCATCTCCACCATAGAGCTCCCAAACAAGAGTAGTTAGTAAGGCAGCTCCAGTGCCCAATGGGCCTGTACTATCACGGCGAACCCCAACTCCACCAGTTAGTACGCCTATTCCTGTGGAGGAAGCACAACCAGCTAGTCGTAGTTTAGCATCTATCGCATTTGATGTTGTTAAATCGTATGTGCGTATCTTCCCATCTTGGAAATATTATACTGAATATGAAGGAAAATGCCAGTTGCAGGTGTTTGTCCAGGAGTTATGTGTAAGTAATGTTATTCATGGCAATTACTTTGCTTTGTCCCATACATCCTACCTCCATGATGGTTATAATACAGCAAATTTTCCCATTTTTCTCTATAGAGAGGGACCGATTTGGAAAGTCAGGATGAGGTAACCTGTGCTAATACCTCTGCTATCTTCAAGAATGCTTGGTGGCAGTAACGGAATTACCTGAAGAAAACGTACTTCACCGGCAAAGAAACTCATCAAATTCTCTTACGTTCTCCTGAGACACATTTACTGGACGATGACTGGGAACGCCTTGTTCTGTACTGGTCCCGAACCAAGAATGTGGTAAGGTCTATGAGCTCATTTTCTATTTTTAAGTATTATATTCTTGCGTCTTACTGTACTCTGTTCATGTAGAACAAGTGCCTAAACCTGAAGAACAACTGTTCTAATTTAAGATTCCATTGCTACCATAGGACATAGATATATGTTTGTTTGATGCTTTTATTATGTACTAGTACTTGGCAATAGAAGACTTGGTAGTTTAATCCTGTCCACCTTACTAATGAACTGGTTCACCGAAATGAGTTTCATATACTAGTACATGCTAAACTTGTTATGTGTCTGCTTGTTTCTTCTTTCAGAATGTTGACAGAATATTGGGGAAGAGTGCCTTATTAAGCAACGGTAAAGGAAGTAATGCAGATAAGGTTCAGGATAGTGACACATCCTGTCTTGGTTTAGTGTTGGAGTTACTAGCCACTACCGCTTGCACAAGCTATTCAAACTCACTGTCTGAATCAGTTCGGTTTCTTGAGTCTCAACTACAAGCTGAAAGACATCGTTCAGCTGTGCTGCGACAAGAAGCGGAAGGACTGCGGAAGTCCTTGGAGCATTCAGATGCATACTTTCTGGTGCAACAGCAAGCGTTGGAGGATTTTAGCGCCAAATAGGACAAAGCTAATCAGATTGCTAAGCTTATTGCCAGCATGGTGGATACCCAGGATAACGTTTCTTGAGCTCTTATGAAGTTGTTTCAGTTATGCTCTTGTTTTGCTGCCGCGTTTATTTGCACTGGTGGCCAATTTTGACAGCCAGTGTATATGATATGCTGCTTTGTTCCCTATATTTGCACTGGTGGCGAACTTTGATGCCCAGTGGATGTAATATGTGTAATAGCCGTGATAGCCTAGCGTTAGTTGCTTGCTTATTTATTTCCTTTTTGTCTTGTTTATTTGTTTGCTTGTAGTCATTGCAGTTCTTTTTCCGCGGTTAACTAGTGGCTGCAATCACCTTTTTTTTAAACTAGGCCACAATAACCATGGGCTAATATTTACTGTAGTGACACTGGGCCTCCTACGGGCCGTAGAAACAGTGGGCCTTCTACGGGCCGTAGAAACAGTAGGCCTTCTACGGGCCATAGAAACAATGGGCCTTCTATGGGTTGTATCATCAATGGGCCTTATACGGGCCGTATGATCGACTGGCCAAACATGGGCCAATAACATGCCACATTATGGCCATAAACGGGCTAGAGTTGGAATCGTCCGTTCATGGGCCGACCGTAACGGGCCATCGTTAATAGGTCGTATTTGACGATGCTATGAAAACGGCCCAACATATTAACGGACCACAAACGGGCCGACTATAACCACGGGGTGAATTTGGCCCACTAGCAGAAAATGACAGTAACGGGCCGTAAGTAAACGAATGCTGGAAATGAGCCCAAGAATAAATGGGCTCTGAGAAGGCCGAAAGATAACATGGGCTGGAAATGGCCCAACGGAATAACGGGCCGTTAATGGGTATAAAGTGATACACTGTTCATTACGGGCCAGTTTCACCACAGGCCGTTAATAGGCCAAGAGTTACATAGGTCCTCATATGGGCCGAAAGACGTCATGGGCCATACATGGGCCAGAAGTGAAAATGGGCTGGAATCATATTGGATGGCCCAGATGACGCTACTGGGCCTAATTCGGATAAGGCATAACGGGCCTTAGGTTAGCGGGCTGTAAATGGGCTATATGCGAACAGGCCGTTAACAAGCTTTCCATGGGCCGGCCCGTCACCTTTTGACCAAGTCAAACGGGCCGGCCTTTTCAAAGGAATGGGCCTCTGTTGGGCCGTGCCACGTGTCGACGTATCATAGGTGCCTTCTGTCCAATGAGTGGATGACATCTGTCCCAACAATGAGCCGACACATGTTTCCTCCAGCCAATGATGATTTTACACGTGGAAAATCCCCATTGGTCGGGGCTGTTAACGGGTTATCAGATCCAAAACCCGACCCGATAGCTTAACGGTGTTCCGTTATGGTGGATGCCACGTGTCGGTCACCCTTGACGAAAGCACTTCTGTGACGCACGATTTATCATCATGGAAGTGGACACTTCCGTGATGATAATTTTTGTAATGTCAAGGAACACTTCTACGATAGCACAGATATGACTATCTTGATTCTGTCATAAATTTGTCATGGATGTACATGCATGACAAAAAACGCGACCTACTGTGACAAACATGTATCATCACGAAAGTGTATTTTTTGTAGTGTTGCTCTTCCCCTTGTACTGTTCATCATTAGCCCAAGAGGCAATCCACCACCACAATGGAGTAGGGTATTACACCACAACGGTGGCCCAAACCAGTATAAATCTTGTGTCTTTGTCTTGTGAGTTTGTCGAGTTTGTCTGCGGGATCTTAGAGAGCTAGGGCGTTGATCGATAGGGAGAAAACCTTCGCGTGCACCCCAGTGTTCGAACCTCAAGGGTTTGCCGGAACCCATGATCCGACATTTGGCGCACCCGTTAGGGGTGCGCAGAAGCTTCCTTCTGTCACCCTGCGCCCCGTTGCTTCAACGTCTCCATGGCAGACGCGCGCCGCGCTCGTGCTGAGCGCCGGGCTGCCCTCGCCACCCACGTCGCCCAGACGGCTCCCGTCGGCGGGCCACCTCGGTGCGGCGGGACGGCCGCACCGCCACTCCATCGCTGTCCCCGGCCGGTTCTTCTTCCCATGCACATCGCCCTCCCATGGGCGCATGGGCTGCGCTCCTCATGGCGCACGAGCTCCTGCGCTACCGCCCGGTCGACGACTTCTATGAGGACTGGCTCGACCGCATCACCGAGCTTGTCCGCGCTGCAGGGGACTCCCCTGCGCCGTCCCCCTCCCCGCCTCGCGCTTCGCCGGCTATGGGCGACGTAGCTGATACGTCTCCAACATATCTATAATTTTTTATTGCTCCATGCTATATTATCTACAATTTTCGACACTATTGAGCTTTATTATCCATTTTTATATTATTTTTGGGACTAACCTATTAACCGGAGGCCCAGACCAGAATTGTTGTTTTTTGCCTGTTTTAGGGTTTCGAAGAAAAGGAATATCAAACGAAGTCCAAACGGAATGAAACATTTGGGAACATGATTGTCTCAATGAACAAGACCCGGGAGACTTGGACCCTATGTCAAGACACAAAAGTGGAGGCCACGAGGTAGGGGTGCGCCTACCCCCCCCCCCCCAGGCGCGCCCTCCACCCTCGTGGGCCCCCTGTTGTTCCACCGATGTACTCCTTCCTCTTATATATACCTACGTACCCCCAAACGATCAGATACGGAGCCAAAACCCTAATTCCACTGCCGCAACTTTCTGTATCCACGAGATCCCATCTTGGGGCCTGTTCCGGAGCTTCGCCGGAGGGGGGATCGATCATGGAGGGCTTCTACATCAACACCATAACCCTTCCAATGAAGTGTGAGTAGTTCACCTCAGACCTACGGGTCCATAGTTAGTAGCTAGATGGCTTCTTCTCTCTTTTCGGATCTCAATACAATGTTCTCCCCCTCTCTTGTGGAGAACTATTCGATGTAATCTTCTTTTTGCGGTGTGTTTATTGAGACCGATGAATTGTGGGTTTATGATCAGGTCTATCTATGAAAAATATTTGAATCTTCTCTGAATTCTTTTATGTATGATTGGTTATCTTTGCAAGTCTCTTCGAATTATCGGTTTGGTTTGGCCTACTAGATTGACCTTTCTTGCAATGGGAGAAGTGCTTAGCTTTGGGTTCAATCTTGCGGTGTCCTTTCCTAGTGACAGTAGGGGCAGCAAGGCACGTATTGTATTGTTGCCATCAAGGATAACAAGATGGGGTTTTCATCATATTGCATGAGTTTGTCCCTCTCCATCATGTCATCTTGCTTAAGGCATTAGTCTGTTTTCATGAACTTAATACTCTAGATGCATGCTGGATAAAGGTCGATGAGTGGAGTAATAGTAGTAGATGCAGGCAGGAGTCGGTCTACTTGTCTCAGACGTGATGCCTATATACATGATCATGCCTAGATATTCTTATAACTATGCTCAATTCTGTCAATTGCTCAACAGTAATTTGTTCACCCACCGTAGAATACTTATGCTCTCTCCGAGAAGCCACTAGTGAAACCTATGGCCCCGGGTCTATCTTCATCATATTAATCTCCTACTACTTAGTTATTTCCTTTGCTTTTTACTTTGATTTTACTTTAATTTGCATCTTTATCACAAAAATACCAAAAATATTATCTTATCATATCTATCAGATCTCACTCTCATAAGTGGCCGTGTAGGGATTGACAACCCCTTATCGCGTTGGTTGCGAGGATTTATCTGTTTTGTGCAGGTATGAGGGACTGGCGCGTAGCCTCCTACTGGATTGATACCTTGGTTCTCAAAAACTGAGGGAAATACTTACGCTACTTTGCTGCATCATCCCTTCCTCTTCGGGGAAAAGCAACGTAATGCTCAAGAGGTAGCAAGAAGGATTTCTGGTGCCGTTGCCGGGGAGGTCTACGCAAAAGTCAATATACCAAGTACCCATCACATACCCTTATCTCCCACATTACATTATTTGCCATTTGCCTCTCGTTTTCCTCTCCCCCACTTCACCCTTGCCATTTTATTCGCCCTCTCTCTATCCTCCCTCTCTTTCTCTATTTGCCTCTTTTTGCCCGCTTGCTTTTTATTTGCTTGTGTGTTAGTTCATTTGCTTGTTGTTATGGCTAGTCCCTTATCTTCTCCGTTGTCTCCCGAGAATGAAATTTAAATTTTAAGCAAAGGGAGGGGAAAAATCTAAAAGACACTTGGTATAGAATTTGCAATGCTCAAAATAGATCGACCAGGAAGCAATCTACTTCCGTTCTTCTTCGCAATTTTTATGTAGGCGTTACTCCTTGGAACCGATATGTCCTTGATACTATTACTGGAGGGAACTTTTTGGGTAGCCATACTTTTGATTCTTATAATGTTATGATAGATTTGTTTGGCTCACCCCCTCTTTTGGTTAATGGAACTGTATTAACTTTGGAGCATGTAATGCAAAGACTTGAAATTATTGAAAATAAGGTTGCTACCGTAGAGTTAATTGAAAATTTGGATAAAAAGATCCACAACCAAATCTCTCAATATGGATCTAAAGTAGGAGTCACTTTGAAAAATATTAAAGAGAAGGAACACATAGTTAATAAGAAAATAAATCACGATTCCACTAGAATCTATAAACTTGAAGGTATTATTACCAACTTGGGAACCGCTTTTTCTTCCGTAAAACATACTCCAAGTCCTCCTGCTAAAATTTCCAAGCTTATGTATGTTCCTAAAAATAAGGGTGAATCATCTAGCAAGGAAACTGCGGATCTCAAATCTATACGTATTCATCCCAATCTTTTTGCTATCAATAAGGAACCATTTGTTACAAATGATTTTTTTGATCTTGTGCCTAAAAGTTTGATAATTAATAAAAAGAAAGAAATTCCTAAAGATGTTAGATGCCTCATTTAAGAATTTCCTACCAAAGATGGCAATACCTATATCTATCCTTGCTTGTTATGCCTAGCTAGGGGCGTTAAACAATAGCGCTTGTTGGGAGGCAACCCAATTTTATTTTTATTACTTGCTTTTTGCTCCTATTTAGTAATAAATAATTTATGTATACTCTGCTTTGTTTGTGTTTTTTGTGTTTAATTAGTGTTTGTGCCAAGTAGAACCGTTGGGAAGACTTGGGGAAAGTCTTGTTACACTGGCTGTAAAAAAACAGAAACTTTAGCACTCACGATAACTGCTGCCATTTTTATTTGGAAAGAGATATTTAGTTAATTATTTTTGCAGATGATTAATAGATAAATGCCTCACGTCCAGAAATTTATTTTAGAATTTTTGGGGTTCCAGATCTTGCGCTAGATACAGATTACTACAGACTGTTCTGTTTTTGACAGATTCTGTTTTTCGTGTGTTGTTTGCTTATTTTGATGAATCTATGGCTAGTAAAATAGTTTATAATCCATAGAGAAGTTGGAATACAGTAGGTTTAACACCAATATAAATAAATATTGAGTTCATTACAGTACCTTGAAGTGGTCTTTTGTTTTCTTTCGCTAACGGAGCTCACGAGATTTTCTACTATGAGTTTTGTGTTGTGAAGTTTTCAAGTTTTGGGTAAAGATTTGATGGATTATGGAACAAGGAGTGGCTAGAGCCTAAGCTTGGGGATGCCCATGGCACCCCCAAGATAATCTAATGATACCTAAAAGCCAAATCTTGGGGATGCCCTGGAAGGCATCCCCTCTTTCGTCTACTTCTATCGGTAACTTTACTTGGAGCTATATTTTTATTTGCCACATGATATGTGTTTTGCTTGGAGCGTCTTGTATGATTTGAGTCTTTACTTTTTAGTTTACCACAATGATCCTTGCTGCACACACCTTTTGAGAGAGCCGTACATGATTTGGAATTTGTTAGAATACTCTATGTGCTTCGCTTATATCTTTTGAGTTATATAGTTTTGCTCTAGTACTTCACTTATATCTTTTAGAGCACGGTGGTGGATTTGTTTTATAGAAACTATTGATCTCTCATTCTTCACTTAGATTATTTTGAGAGTCTTAAATAGCATGGTAATTTGCTTAAAATCCTAATATGCTAGGTCTTCAAGATTAGTAAAATTTTCTTATGAGTGTTTTGAATACTAAGAGAAGTTTGATGCTTGATGACTGTTTTGAGATATGGATATAATAATATCGAAGTCGTGCTAGTTGAGTAGTTTTGAAATTGAGAAATGCTTGTGTTGAAGTTTGCAAGTCCCGTAGCATGCACGTATGGTAAACGTTATGTAACAAATTTGAAACATGAGGTGTTATTTGATTGTCCTCCTTATGAGTGGCGATCGGGGACGAGCGATGGTATTTTCCTACCAATCTATCCCCCTAGGAGCATGCACGTAGCGCCGAGGTTTTTGATGACTTGTAGATTTTTGCAATAAGTATGTGAGTTCTTTATGACTAATGTTGAGTCCATGGATTATACGCACTCTCACCCTTCCATCCTTGCTAGCCTCTTCGGTACCGTGCATTGCCCTTTCTCACATTGAGAGTTGGTGCAAACTTGGCTGGTGCATCCAAACCCCGTGATATGATACGCTATTTCACACATAAACCTCCTTATATCTTCCTCAAAACAGCCACCATACCTACCTATTATGGCATTTCCATAGCCATTCCGAGATATATTGCCATGCAACTTTCCACCATTCCGTTTATCATGACACATTCATTATTGTCATATTGCTTAGCATGATCATGTAGTTGACATAGTATTTGTGGCAAAGCCACCATTCATAATTCTTTCCTAATTGTCACTCTTGGTTCATTGCATATCCGGGTACACCGCCGGAGGCATTCACATAGAGTCATCTTTTGTTCTAGTATCGAGTTGTAATCATTGAGTTGTAAATAAATAGAAGTGTGATGATCATCATCTTCTAGAGCATTGTCCCAAGTGAGGAATTACAAAAAAAAAAAAGAAAGGCCACATAAAAAAAGAGAAAGGCCAAATAAAAAATGAGAGAAAAAGAGAGAAGGGACAATGTTACTATCCTTTGCCACACTTGTGCTTCAAAGTAGCACCGTAATCTTCATGATAGAGAGTCTCTTGTTTTGTCACTTTCATATACTAGTGGGAATTTTCCTTATAGAACTTGGCTTGTATATTCCAACAATGGGCCTCCTCAAGTGCCCTAGGTCTTCATGAGCAAGCAAGTTGGATGCACACCCACTTAGTTTCTTTTGTTGAGCTTTCGTACATTTATAGCTCTAGTGCATCCGTTGCATGGCAATCCTTACTCCTTGCATTAACATCAATCGGTGGGCATCTCCATAGCCCATTGATTAGCCTCGTTGATGTGAGACATTCTCCTTTTTGTCTTCTCCACATAACCCCCCTCATTATATTCTATTCCACCCATAGTGCTATGTCCATGGCTCGCGCTCATATATTGCGTGAAAGTTTATAGGTTTGAGATTACTAAAGTATGAAACAATTACTTGGCCTGTCATCGGGGTTGTGCATGATGAGAGCATTCTTGTGTGACGAAAATGGAGCATGACTAAACTATATGATTTTGTAGGGATGAACTTTATTTGGCCATGTTATTTTGAGAAGACATAATTGCTTTGTTAGTATGCTTGAAGTATTATTATTTTTACGTCAATATAAACTTTTGTCTTGAATCTTTCGGATCTGAATATTCATACCACAATTAAGAAGAATTACATTAAAATTATGCCAAGTAGCACTCCGCATCAAAATTTCTGTTTTTATCATTTACCTACTCGAGGACGAGCAGGAATTACGCTTGGGGATGCTTGATACGTGTCCAACGTATCTATAATTTTTGATTGCTCCATGCTATATTATCTACTGTTTTGTACATTATTGGGCTTTTTATCCACTTTTATATTATTTTTCGGACTAACCTATTAACCGGAGGCCCAGCCCAGAATTGTTGTTTTTTGCCTATTTTAGGGTTTCGAAGAAAAGGAATATCAAACGGAGTCCAAACAGAATGAAACCTTCGGGAATATGATTTTCTCAACGAACAAGACCTAGGAGACTTGGACCCTACGTCAAGACACAAAAGAGGAGGCCACGAGGTAGGGGGCGCCTACCCCCCCCCCCCCAGGCGCGCCCTCCACCCTCATGGGCCCCCTGTTGTTCCACCGATGTACTCCTTCCTCCTATATATACCTACGTACCCCCAAACGATCAGGTTCGGAGCCAAAACCCTAATTCCACTGCCGCAACTTTCTGTATCCACGAGATCCCATCTTGGGGCCTGTTCCGGAGCTTCGCCGGAGGGGGCATCGATCACGGAGGGCTTCTACATCAGCACCATACCCCTTCCAATGAAGTGTGAGTAGTTCACCTCAGACCTACGGGTCCATAGTTAGTAGCTAGATGGCTCTTCTCTCTTTTTTGGATCTCAATACAATGTTCTCCCCCTCTCTTGTGGAGAACTATTCGATGTAATCTTATTTTTGCGGTGTGTTTGTTGAGACCGATGAATTGTGGGTTTATGATCAAGTCTATCTATGAACAATATTTGAATCTTCTCTGAATTCTTTTATGTATTATTGGTTATCTTTGCAAGTCTCTTCGAATTATCAGTTTGGTTTGGCCTACTAGATTGATCTATCTTGCAATGGGAGAAGTGCTTAGCTTTGGGTTCAATCTTGCGGTGTCCTTTCCTAGTGACAGTAGGGGCAGCAAGGCACGTATTGTATTGTTGCTATCAAGGATAACAATATGGGGTTTTCATCATATTGCATGAGTTTGTCCCTCTACATCATGTCATCTTGCTTAAGGCGTTACTCTGTTTTCATTAACTTAATACTCTAGATGCATGCTGGATAGCGGTTGATGAGTGCAGTAATAGTAGTAGATGCAGGCAGGAGTCGGTCTACTTCTCTCGGACATGATGCCTATATACATGATCATGCCTAGATATTCTCATAACTATTCTGTCAATTACTCAATAGTAATTTGTTCACCCACCGTAGAATACTTATGCTCTCGAGAGAAGCCACTAGTGAAACCTATGGCCCCTGGGTCTATCTTCATCATATTAATCTCCTACTACTTAGTTATTTCCTTTGCTTTTCACTTTGCTTTTACTTTACTTTGCATCTTTATCACAAAAATACCAAAAATATTATCTTATCATATCTATCAGATCTCACTCTCGTAAGTGGTCGTGTAGGGATTGACAACCCCTTATCGTGTTGGTTGCGAGGATTTATTTGTTTTTTGCAGGTACGAGGGACTGGCGCGTAACCTCCTACTGGATTGATACCTTGGTTCTCAAAAACTGAGCGAAATACTTACGCTACTTTGCTACATCATCTCCTCCTCTTCGGGGAAAACCAACGCAGTGCTCAAGAGGTAGCAGTAGCCCACGGAGCGCCTCCACCACCTCTGCCCCAAGACGACGCCAAGACACGCGGCTCCGCGACGCGACCCGCTGTGTCCCACGCCCGTGCGTGAAGAAAGAAGCTGTCAAGAAGTCCCTCGACCGCAACCAAACGCTCTGCCGCGCCGAGACCACCTACTGCGGCAAGACCGCACGCCACCTGTAGCGGAAGGGCGCGGACCCCAACAAGACCAAGCTCCACCCCCAAGGTTAGTCCCCGTGACCACATCTGGTTGCCATGCTTTCACCCCTGAGCTGCGTAGCGTCGCCTGGCCGGGCAAGTTCAAGCCGGATCTGCCTCCTCGCTATGACGGCACCCCCGACCTCAAGGAGTTCTTGCAACTCGACGAGCTGAGCATCGAAGCAGCCAATGGCGACGAGAAAGTCTTGGTGAACTGGTTTCCCATGGCTCTGAAGGAAGGCGCCCAGTCCTGGCTCCTGAACCTGCCTCCGGGCTCAATTTCCTCCTGGGACGAAATGCGCACCCGCTTCATCACCAACTTCTAGGGTACTCGCGACTGCCCCCAGTCGCGGGCGACCT
This sequence comes from Triticum monococcum, assembly GCA_034509565.1. NCBI lineage: Eukaryota > Viridiplantae > Streptophyta > Magnoliopsida > Poales > Poaceae > Triticum > Triticum monococcum. The sequence goes on from CM067843.1 coordinate 114,552,307, forward strand.
GCGCCGCATCAAGCAACAACCAGGAGAGACCCTACAGAAGTACATTCAATGCTTCAACCGCGCACGGATCAAGATCCCCAAGGTGACCGACGAAGCCATCATCTCAGCATTCTCCGATGGTGTCCGCGACGTCAAGATGAAGGAGGAGCTCGGTATCCATGAAGAGTTGTGCACGACCCTGGAGCTGTTCAACATCCCGACCAAGTGTGCTAGAGCTGAGGAGGGGCGCCTCTCCCTCCTCGAGCTCCCTGCTGCGGACCCAGAGGAGAAGAAGACCAAGGCCAAAGACGTGAAGCGCAAGGGAGCAGCCGTGCTCGCAGCGGAACCACACACCAAGCATGGCAGAGACCAACCAGAGTCATCCAAGGGCAGCCGTCCGTTCTGCACCTTCCACAACCTGAACACCCACAACACCAGCGACTGTCAAGAGCTCAGAGTCATTCGTGAAGGATGCTTCGGTCGGCGCCCCGAGCACGGCGACCAGGAGGAGGACGTGGTGGCGGACGCTGGGACAACCGTGGCCCGCGCCAGGAGTGGCGTGGCCGGCCTTGTGAGGACCACTGGCAGGATCAGCCTCACGAGGGCACCTGGAGGGATCAGCCTCATGAAGATCGTCCTAAAGGCAACGCCGGACTCCCTCCGCTGCCACCACCGCCAAGAAGGAATGACGAACACCATCAAGATGAGGGGGCTGGGGGCTTCCAGGAATCGCGTGCTATCGCCTGCTTCTTGGGCGGAGCCCAGGCCCCAGCCTCGCAGCGTATCTTCAAGCAGTTTCCTCGTGAGGTGAATGCAGTCCTCCCCAAGCTCGAAGCCACACGCCCGCTTAGATGGTCCCAGTGCCCCATCACATTCATCTTGGCAGACCAGCTCAAGTGCGCAGCTATCGCCGGCACCCTCCCGATGCTTTGCTCCCCAGTCATCAGCAACGTGCAAGTCACCAAGACCCTCATCGATGGCGGCACAGGGCTCAATGTCCTGTCCATCGCCACGTTCGACAGCCTCCAAGTGCCATATGACCAGCTTCAGCCCACCAAGCCCTTCTCAGGAGTGATCGACGGTTCCACCACACTGATAGGGCAGGTCCGCCTCCCTGTCACCTTCGGGGAACGCAAGAACTACCGCATCGAGCTCATCGACTTCGACGTCGCGCACATCCATCTGTCGTACAATGCCATTCTCGGGTACCCAGCCCTGGCCAAGTTCATGGCGGTGACCCATCACGGCTACAATGTCCTCAAGATGCCGGGAAGCAGCGGGATCATCACGGTCCCATGTGAAGAAAGAGATGCGGTGTGCTCCCTCGAGCGTGCCTTCCAAGCTGCAGCAATCGACGACCCCGACAGCAAGGGCGAGGGCCCTACTGAGGCCATCCCCAAGAAGAAGAAGCTACGACGTGAAGGGCCTCGGGAGGGTGGCGCCACAGCCGGAGCCTCGCCAGGATTAGCGCCCGCTCCAGTGGCACCTCCCTCCATCGCATAGGAAGGCACGCCCGGCGCCCTTCTCGATCAGGGCTCGGGGGCTTTCTTCTGGAAGGCCTCAAACCTTGCCCACATCATGAGGGAGGCGCTCGGGCACCACTTGGAGGCATGCTTCACGGCACGTTTCCCTCAGGACGGCACAGGTCAAGGATTGCCCACCGTTCAGGAGTTCATCACTAAGACCACCCATGAATTGCAAGATGCAAGGACCATGCACGGCGACTGCCCCTCATGAGGCGCAGCTTCCCATCCACGCGAGGATGCCGGGCTGCGCGTCTGCATCGATGTTCCAGGGTTCAACAGTGCCGCTTCTCAGGAGCTTTTCTGGCCTTCGCGCGTGGGAAGATGCAAGGGCCCACCGCACAGCTACGTTCGCATGCCCTTTGGCCTGCCGAGCGTGTCGCCTGCCTACTAGCGCAGCTTGCGGCACGGCTTGCGGCGCATCTTAGCGGCTCAGGAGGCCAGGCACCACGCCGTCTTGATGGAATGGAGACGGTCCTCAAGGAACCACCCGAGCCCCCAAAGTCTCCCGAGGCTCAGGGCTCCGGTGGCTCGTGAGGAGCAACACTTTCGTCGCGCACCTTCAGCTGCCCCAACTCTCCTTCATCAACAGAGCCAGGTGACATTTTCCAAGTTCATTTAGCTGGGAGCGCCCCTCGGGCTACATCATTCCCAGGCCGCCTGGGTCCGTCCCTGTGGCATGTATCACTTCTTATGTGTTCAGCTTATCGTGTTGGGGGCGCCCCTCGGGCTGCATCATCCCCAAGCCGCTCGGGCCTGACCTAGTGGCACGTATCTCTCATTCACTTACTTAAGCCTGCTACTCTCATGTTTGATCTACCTATGATTATTACCTGCTCAATCGTCGCCTCCCACGGGGCCTCCCCACGCCGGCACGGCGCTGGTGCACGGGTCCGTCCCTACCACATTGATAAACCTGAGCGGTCGAGCTCTGGCTCGCAGAACACCTCGCGCACGTCACCTCACCAGGCCATCAGTGCCTTCACCCCCATGCGGAGCAACCAGCGGCAGGCTGGCAACCATAACGGCAGATCATGTTTTTCCTTGTGCTGGCTCGCAGGAATCTCACGAGGATAGCACCAGGCGGCACCACGAGCTCCCACCTCTTCCAAGTAATCCGCTTGCACGTTAAAAGGGGGCGCCTGAGCATCACGACTCAGAAGCTCTTACTAGCTCTCCAGCCCTCACCCCCTGGCCTTGAGCACGGCATGCGACCTGGCATACCAGCAGCGGCTGAGCTCGCTCGAGGGCCAGGACCTGAGGACGTAGAGCACAAATGAGAGCATTGAAAGGGGGAGGACTCGTATGGGCCTAACCTAGCTACACTACGGATGATCGTGCACAGGTCTGGCGCATTGCGAAGAATCAACTCGGACCGCCAAGATAAGTCATGAGCTCAGATCAACTAATCGTTGGGACCTAGGGGTCATGCACGCTGCAGCCCTGTTGTGGCAACATCGCCTCCCTTTCTTATCTTACCACGGCTGCTTGAGCGCTAAAGGGGACCCCCTGAGCATCGCGCCTTAGGGGCTCTTACTGGACCTCGGGCTGCTCACCTCCTGGCCTTGACCACGGCACGCGACCTGGCATACCAGCGACGGCTAAAGCTTGCCTGGGGACCGGGACCTGTCAGCGTAGAGTAACAAGCTGTCACGAGATTGGAAAGGGAAGACCGAGCCTAAATAAGACCCGCGCTCACAAGGCTTCCTTAATTGGGATAACATCAACAGAAGACATTGCAAACTCTTTACACGCCCCTGCGGGGTACTTCTTGATTCCTCGCAGGGAACAATAGACGAGAACCTAGGAGAATCCTATCTACACACCCCCGCGGCCGACGCCATCATCAACAGTGGGCCACGGGAGGCCGACGCCAACCCCATCCAGATCAGCGGCGGCGGCAGCCAGACGTTGCGGCCCTGCTCCGGGCGCGGCGAGAGCTCGGGGGCACATAGATATCGTCGCTTGTCTCCAGAGTCTCGTAGAGCTCGGGAGAACCGCTGGACTCCCAAGAGTCGCTGCTGCTGGAACAGCCGCGAGCGGGGCGCGCCTCATCCTGGCGCTCCCCTTCGGGGCAACACTCCAAGCGGCGACCCTCCGCATCGAAGACTTTGAAGAATAACGTGGAGGCGCCATCGTACTTGAAGTGGATCGCGTGGGCGCCCTCCGCACGGCAAACCTGCACGACCTCGCCCCAGCCGCGGGTCATGAAGATCTTGCCAGTGGAGATTGCTTCAACCTCTGCTTCGGTCGCCGGAGCATCGCAGTCGGCATGCTGCAACCAGAGCTCGAGAGGCCCCCTCAGCGGCATCATGTCGGAGAAGAAGCACGGGAAGCAGATCCAGGAGCTTGGGGGCATCGGCGCCCACAACACAAGCTCGCATGAGGAGTCCGCGGCATGGACTCCAGGAGCGACGGCGTTCGTCACCGCGGCGCGTCGACCTTGGCCGCGGTGCGCACGCTGGCGCTCGTTGCTCCTTCCTCCTGAGCCCCCGGCTTGGGCATACAAGGGCAGTGGATACCCAGGAGGAGGGCACTTGCACCAAGGCCTCATCACCAACTGCATCTCCGCGGCGTCGCGGCGGTGGACCGACCTCTTCTTCGGCGGGAGCAGCGCTGGCACGTCGAGGGGAACTTTTCCCTTCTCCTCAGCCGAAAACCTACGGATTGGTGCCATTGAAGTTGATGTAGGATCGGAAGTATGTCTAGAGGGGGGTGATTAGACTACTTGGCCAAATAAAAATCTAGCCTTTTCCCAATTTTAGTTCCTGGCAGATTTTAGCTATCTTAGCACAAGTCAAGCAATCTCCACACAATTCAAGCAAGCATGCAAAAGAGTATATGAGCAGCGGAAAGTAAAGCATGCAACTTGCAAGAATGTAAAGGGAAGGGTTTGGAGGATTCAAACGCAATTGGAGACACGGATGTTTTTGTCGTGGTTCCGATAGGTGGTGCTATCGTACATCCATGTTGATGGAGACTTCAACCCACGGAGGGTAATGGTTGCGCGAGTCCACGGAGGGCTCCACCAACGAAGGGTCCACGAAGAAGCAACCTTGTCTATTCCATCATGGCCGTCGCCCACGAAGGACTTGCCTCACTAGCGGTAGATCTTCACGAAGTAGGCGATCTCCTTGCCCTTACAAACTCCTTGGTTCAACTCCACAATCTTGTCAGAGGCTCCCAAGTGAAACCTAGCCAATCTAGGAGACACCACTCTCCAAGAAGTAACAAATGGTGTGTTGATGATGAACTCCTTGCTCTTGTGCTTCAAATGATAGTCTCCCCAACACTCAACTCTCTCTCTCACAGGATTTGGATTTGGTGGAAAGAAGATTTGAGTGGAAAGCAACTTGGGGAAGGCTAGAGATCAAGATTCATATGGTTGGGATGGAATATCTTGACCTCAACACAAGTGTAGGTGGTTCTCTCTCAGAAAATGTGTATTGGAAGTGTAGGTATGTTCTGATGGCTCTCTCCACGAATGAAGAGTGGGTGGAGGGGTATATATAGCCTCCACACAGAATCTAACCGTTACACACAATTTGCCAAACTCGGTGGGACCGAATGGTTAAACTCGGTCGGACCGATTCAGCAAACCTAGAGACCGTTAGGATTTTCGGTGGGACTGAGATGCAACTCGGTAGGGCCGATATGGTTAGGGTTAGGGCATAAAGTAATCTCGGTGTGACCGATTACACAAACTCGGTGGGACCGATTTTGGTAATAAGCTAACCAGAGAGTTGGTCAGGTAAACTCGGTGGGACCGATTCGCTCATCTCGGTGAGACCGAAATGTTACAAAAGGGAAACGGAGAGTTTATATTGCAATCTCGGTGGGACCGATCGCTCATCTCGGTAAGACCGAAACATTACGAAGGGAAACAGAGAGATTACAATCCCATCTCGGTGAGACCGAGATCCCTATCGGTGAAACCGAATTGCTAGGGTTTGTGGCAGTGGCTATGACATTTGAAACTCGGTGGTGCCGGATAGAAAGAATCGGTGGGGCCGAGTTTGACTTTTGGTTTAGGTCATATGTGGATGTGGGAAGGTAGTTGAGGGTTTTGGAGCATATCACTAAGCACTTTGAGCAAGCAAGCCATTAAGCAACACCTCATCCCTCCTTGATAGTATTGGCTTTTCCTATAGACTCAATGTGATCTTGGATCACTAAAATATAAAATGTAGAGTCTTGATCTTGAAGCTTGAGCCAAACTTTTTGTCCTTAGAATTTTGAGGGATCCACTTTCCTCATCCATGCCATGCCATTCATTGAGCTTTTCCTGAAATATTAATCTTGGAATAATGTTAGCTCAATGAGCTATATGTTGTTAGGAATTACCGAAACCACCCAGGGATAGTTGCGGTTTCAGTTGCTACTGGCTGTGGAACAGAGGAAGAAGAAGCAGGCAGAATGGGAAGAAGTGGGGGACGGGGGCTCCAACCCCTTCCTCATTTATAGCAGGAGAAGGCCAACCAGCACCCCCCCACGATCAGAGGCAATGGTGGTTTTCCTTGCATGTCGCAGGGACTTGTCAAGTCGGGCAGTTGCCGAGGCAGCGTGGGGAAGCGGAGACGCCCACGTCCAATCAACCGCCATGCGTCAACCAAGGCCGCAGGCTTTTGGGCCCTGCAACCCTCCACGCTTGACCTTTTGGCTTCGCCTCAAAGCCAAGCCCGAGCGCGCCCTGGGCCCGGGGACTACTGTCGGCATTCTGGGAACGGGGGTCCCCAGACTTGCCTGCCTGCGGCCCACGGCGTGGCTGGGCTGGCAGGTCTGTACGGCCCATCTTCATCGACAAGGCATTCAAGACCCTTGTGAGGGGGCCAAGCCTCGCAAGGTGGACGGCGCAAGACCTCCTCAGGAGCGGCCTCACCAAGCCGGCTCGCGAGGGGCGGAGGGATCAAGGCAAGGCAAACCTCGCGAGGTCCTTGTGACGTGAGCCATGACGATCGAGACCAGGCGGGCGCCAAGCGGGCGCCAGCGCGCGCAGTGTCCTCGCTTCCTCTTTGGTGCCAAGGGGGCAAGCGCAGGCGCGGAGTACCGAGGCATCAAGCAAAGGTTTCCATATTGGTGCAATGAGACCAAGACCAGAAGGACGGCAAGACGGAGGTCACCATGGATCCCAAGACGGCGTCACCACCAGAGCCTTTGGCAGGTGAAGACCGCTTTTGTCAGGATAAGCTATACTAGTTGTCCCCTTTAAAATTGGCCGTTGTTGGCTCCCTTCCCGCTCAATATTTGGGGAGAGAACCAGGGCCTATATGAGTAGAACTAGCCACCACAGTAGAGGGACGATTGGATCGACCTCACAACAACAATGAAAAGAGAGCACAAGAGCACCTCAACCTCAGGAGGCTGCTCTTCCCCTTGTACTGTTCATCATCAGCCCAAGAGGCAATCCACCACCACCACACTGGAGTAGGGTATTACACCACAATGGTGGCCCGAACCAGTATAAATCTTGTGTCTTTCTCTTGTGAGTTCTTCGAGTTCGTCCGCGATATCTTAGAGAGCTAGGGCGTGGATCGATAGGGAGAAAACCTTCATGCGCACCCCAGTGTTCGAACCTCAAGGGTTTGTCAGAACCCGTGATCCAAAAATACCCTACTCCAGTGTGGTGTGGTAAATTGCCTCTTGGGCTCAGGATGAACAGTTACAAGGGAAGAACAGCCTCCTGAGGAGAGGTGCTCTTGTGCTTGGTGAGCTTGTGCGTATGAGGGCGGAATGGATCTCCCTCCCACCTATGGTGATGGCTAGTCCTATTTATAGAGGCCCTGGTCCTCTTCCCAAATGCTGGCGGGAAGGGATGCCACAATGGCCAAATTTTAAGGGAGACAACTAGTACAAGTTATCCTGACTAAAGGTGGTCTTCACCTGCCAAAGGCTCTGGTCGTGACGCCATCCTGGGCTCCACGGTGACCTTCATCCTGCTGGTCTTGGTCTTGTTGCACTGATATGGAAACCTTTGCCTAATGCCTCGAGACTCCTCACCTGCATCTGTCCCTTTGGCACCAAAGAGGAAACGAGGACACTGCGCGCGCTGGCGCCTGCCTGGTGCCCGCCTAGCCTTGGTCGTCATGGCTTGCGTCACAGGAACCTCGCGAGGTGCCCCTTGCCTTGATCTCTCCGCCCCTCGTGAGCCAGCCTAGTGAGGCCGCCCTCGAGGAGGTCTTGCATCATCTTCCTCGCGAGGCTCGGCCCCTAGCGAGGGTCTTGAGTGTTTGCTAGTGAAGATGGGCCATACGGGGTCGCTGGCGGAGCCACGTCGTAGACCGCATGCAGGCAAGTCTGGGGACCCCCATTCCCAGGACACCGAGAAATTTCTTGATTTCTTGACTAGGAGTTTGATCATTAATAAAAAGAAGTAAACTCCTCAGGGTTATAAGTTTTCCATTGAAGAAATGCCAACCAAAGATGACAATACCTAGATCTATTCTTGCCTTCATACCTAGCTGGGGCGTTAAACGATAGCGCTTGTTGGGAGGCAACCCAATTTTATTTTTGTTTCTTGCTTTTTGTTTCTGTTTAGTAATAAATAATTCATCTAGCTTCTGTTTAGATGTGGTTTTATGTTTTTAATTAGTGTTTGTGCCAAGTAGAACCATTGGGAAGACTTGGGGAAAGTCTTTGCGGTCTTGCTGTAAAAAACAGAAACTTTAGCACTCATGAGATTAGCTGCCATTTTTTTACTGGAGAGTGATATTAGGTTGATTATTTTTTCAGATGATTAATAGACAAATTCCTCACGTCCACCAATTTATTTAAGAATATTTGGGGTTACAGAAATATACGTTTGATACAGATTGCTACAGACTGTTCTGTTTTTGACAGATTCTGTTTTTCGTGTGTTGTTTGCTTATTTTGATGAATCTATGGCTAGTATCGGGGGGTATGAACCATAGAGAAGTTGGAATACAGTAGGTTTAACACCAATATAAATAAATAATGAGTTCATTACAGTACCTTGAAGTGGTGGTTTGTTTTCTTATACTAACGGAGCTCATGAGATTTTCTGTTGAGTTTTGTGTTGTGAAGTTTTCAAATTTTGGGTAAATATTTGATGGATTTTGGAACAAGGAGTGGCAAGAGCCTAATATTTGGGATGCCCATGGCACCCCAAGGTAAAATTCAAGGACAACCAAAAGCCTAAGCTTGGGGATGCCCCGGAAGGCATCCCCTCTTTCGTCTTCGTCCATCGGCAACTTTACTTGAGGCTATATTTTTATTCACCACATGATATGTGTTTTGCTTGGAGCTTCTTGTATGATTTGAGTCTTTGCTTATTATTTTACCACAATCATCCTTGTTGTACACACCTTTTGGAGAGACACACATGAATCAGAATTTATTAACAATGTGCTTCACTTATATCTTTTGAGCTACACAATTCTGCTCTAGTGCTTCACTTATATCTTTTAGAGCACGGTGGTGGTTTTATTTTATAGAAATTATTGATCTCTCATGCTTCACTTATATCATTTTGAGAGTCTTTTAGAATAGCATGGTAATTTTCTTTGGCTATAAAATTAGTCCTAATATGATAGGCATCCAAGATGGGTATAATAAAAACTATCATAAAAAGTGAATTGAATACTACAAGAAGTTTGATACTTGATGATTGTTTTGAGATATGAAGATGGTAATATTAGAGTCGTGCTAGTTGAGTAGTTGTGAATTTGAGAAATACTTGTGTTGAAGTTTGCAAGTCCCGTAGCATGCACGTATGGTGACTGTTGTGTGACAAATTTGAAACATGAGGTGTTCTTTGATTGTCATCCTTATGAGTGGCGGTCGGGGACGAGCGATGGTCTTTTCCTACCAATCTATCCCCCTAGGAGCATGCGCGTAATGCTTGGTTTTTGATGACTTGTAGATTTTTGCAATGAGTATGTGAGATGTTTATGACTAAAGTTGAGTCCGTGGATTATACGCACTCTCACATTTCCATCATTGCTAGCCTCTTCGGTACCATGCATTTCCCTTTCTCAGCTTGAGAGTTGGTGCAAACTTCGCCGATGCATCCAACCCCCATGATATGATATGCTCTATCACACATAAACCTCCTCATATCTTCCTCAAAACAGCCACCATACCTACCTATTATGGCATTTCCATAGCCATTCCGAGATATATTGCCATGCAATGTTCCACCGTTTAATTTATTATGACACGCTTCGTCACTGTCATATTGCCTTGCATGATCATGTAGTTAACATCGTATTTGTGGAAAAGCCACCATGCATAATTTATCATACTTTCACTCTTGACTCAGTGCCCATCTCGGTACACCGCCGGAGGCACTCATATAGAGTCATATTTTGTTCTAGTATGGAGTTGTAATCATTGAGTTGTAAATAAATAGAAGTGTGATGATCATCATTAATAGAGCATTGTGCCAAAAAAGGGGACAATGCTAATATCCTTTTTCCACACTTGTGCTTCATAGTATCACCATGATCTTTATGATAGAGAGTCTATTATTTTGTCACTTTCATATACTAGTGGGAATTTTTCATTATAGAACTTGACTTGTATATTCCAACAATGGGCTTCCTCAAATGCCCTAGGTCTTCGTGTGCAAGCAAGTTGGATGCACACCCACTTAGTTTCTTTTGTTGAGCTTTCATACATTTATAGCTCTAGTGCATCCGTTGCATGGCAATCCCTACTCCTTGAATTGGCATCAATTGATGGGCATCTCCCTAGACCGTTGATTAGCCGCGTCAATGTGAGACTTTCTCCTTTTTTGTCTTTTCCACACAACCCCCATCATTATATTCTATTCCACCCATAGTGCTATGTCCATGGCTCACGCTCATGTATTGCGTGAAAGTTGAAAAAAGTTTGAGATTACTAAAGTATGAAACATTTGCTTGGCTTGTCATCGGGGTTGTGCATGATGAGAGCATTTTTGTGTGACAAAAATGAAGCATAGCCAAACTATATGATTTTGTAGGGATAAGCTTTCTTTGGCCATGTTATTTTGAGAAGACATAATTGCTTAGTTAGTATGCTTGAAGTATTATTATTTTTATGTCAATATTAAACTTTTATCTTGAATCTTTTGGATCTGAACATTCATGCCACAATAAAGAGAATTACTTTGAAAATTATGTTAGGTAGCATTCCACATCAAAAATTATGTTTTTATCATTTACCTACTCGAGGACGAGCGGGAATTAAGCTTGGGGATGCTTGATACGTCTCCGACATATCTATAATTTTTGATTGTTCCATGCTATTATATTATCTGTTTTGGATGTTTAATGGGCTTTATTGTGCACTTTTATATTATTTTTGGGACTAATCTATTAATTGAAGGCCCAGTGCAAATTGTTGTTTTTTTGCCTATTTCAGTGTTTTGCAGAAAAGGAATGTCAAACGGAATCCTAACGGAATGAAACCTTCGTGAGGATTGTTTTTGGAACAAACGCAATCAAGGAGACTTGGAGTGGACGTCAAGGAAGCAGCGAGGAAGCCACAAGGCAGGAGGGCGTGCCACAGGGGGGGTGGGCGCGCCCCCACCCTCGTGGGCCCCTCGTGGCTCCACCGACCTACTTCTTTCACCTATATATATATATACTCATATGCCCTGAAAACATCCAGGAACCCCACGGAACCCTATTTCCACCGTCGCAACCTTCTGTACCCCTGAGATCCCATCTTGGGGCCTTTTCCGGCGCTCCGTCGGAGGGGGAATCGATCACGGAGGGCTTCTACATCAACACCATAGCCTCTCCGATGATGTGTGAGTAATTTACCACTGACCTTTGAGTCCATAGTTATTAGCTAGATGGCTCCTTCTCTCTCTTCGGATATCAATACAAAGTTCTCCTCGATTTTCTTGGAGATATATTCGATGTAATTCTTTTTGCGATGTGTTTGTCGAGATCCGATGAATTGTGGGTTTATGATCAAGATTATGTATCAACAATATTTGATTCTTCTGTGAATTCTTATATGCATGATTTAAATATCTTTTCAAGTCTCTTCGAATTATCAGTTTGGTTTGGCCTACTAGATTGATCTTTCTTGCAACGGGAGAAGTGCTTAGCTTTGGGTTCAATCTTGTGGTGTCCTTTCCCAGTGACAGCAAGGGCAGCAAGGCACGTATTGTATTGATGTCGTCGAGGTTAATAAGATGGGGTTTATATCATATTGCTTGAGTTTATCCCTCTACATCATGTCATCTTGCCTAATGTGTTACTCTGTTCTTATGAACTTAATACTCTAGATGCATGCTGGATAGCGGTCGATGTGTCGAGTAATATTAGTAGATGCAGAATCGTTTCGGTCTACTTGTCACGGGCATGATGACTATATACATGATCATGCCTAGATATTCTCATAACTATGCGCTTTTCTATCAATTGCTCGACAGTAATTTGTTCACCCACCGTAGATTATGCTATCTTGAGAGAAGCCACTAGTGAAACCTATGCCCCCGGGTCTATTCTCCATTATATTATTTTCCTGTCAACTTGCCAATTTTTGTCGCTGTTTATTTTGCAATCTTTACTTTTCAATCTATACAACAAAAATACCAAAAGTATTCTATCTTATTATCCTTATCAGATCTCACTTTTGCAAGTGGCCGTGAAGGGATTGACAACCCCTTTATCGCGTTGGTTGCAAGGTTCTTGATTGTTAGTGCATGTACGAGGGACTTGTGTGTAGTCTCCTACTGGATTGATACCTTGGTTCTCAAAAACTGAGGGAAATACTTATGCTACTTTGTTGCATCACCCTTTCCTCTTTAAGGGAAAACCAACGCATGCTCAAGAGGTAGCAGTTGTCAATCACTTCACGGTCACTTGCAAAGGTGAGATCTGATAGAGATAGGTAAAACTAAACAAAAGATAACTAAATATTTTTGAGTTTTTTGGTTTATAGATCTGAAAATAAAAGATTGCAAGAATAGTAAATCGGAAACTAATATGATGGAAAATAGACCCGGGGGCCATAGGTTTCACTAGAGGCTTCTCTCTTAAAGGCAAATAATACGGTGGGTGAACAAATTACTGTCGAGCAATTGATAGAAAAGCGCAAAGTTATGACAATATCCAAATAATATCAAAGTTATCAAATCGATAATTCAAAGAGAAATATAAAGATATCAAATCATGCACTGGTGCGCGTCGGTCCTAAACAAACAGTTTTAACCCCTTTCCGCGACGGCATTTGGAAATGTCACCAAGTGTGTGTGTGCGATAGGGTGTCCTTTCCACACGACCCAAAAATCGTCGGGGATAGGCCCTCCTGGGACCCAGGCTGGGGCCGTGTGTGATCGGGCAAGGCATCGAAACCCAATCATTTCTGTAGGTATGTACATCCCACACGGTAATCCGAGAAAATCATTTTCGTAGGTATGTACTTCCCACACGGTGAATCCCAGAAAAACATTTCCATTCGTATGTATATCACACACAGTCAATCCAAGGAATACGTTTCCGTTCTTATGTATATCCCACACAGTCAATCCAGGGAAAACGTTTTCGTTCGTATGTACATCCCACACAATTTTATGTATACGCTCGTTTGTGAAAGGTGTAACTATCACACATGCTCTGCCTTGGTTAACTGTTTGCTTTCATTAACTATATCACACACGATTTGATGTAGAAAACTATGTGGCATTGGGCTATCCATCACAAGCACTTTTACTACCAGAACTGTTTGCAAAGTTCCATGACCGTCTGTTGTCTTTTTATTTTTGCCTATAATTTATTATTCTAATTGGAAATTTTGAAATATGAAACGTGCAATTCAAATTCTCAGCACAATGGTTCAACAACGAATCCATAAATAAAATTGCCAGTGCAATATGTTCAGTAATTACAGGATTAGGCAGCAATTAACTATGATGAACCACAGTATTTAAAGGCGGTAAAAGTGAAGAGACAAGTGTAAATCATTTTGACTGCCGATGGTGTTGAAGAAGCGGAATGCCCATAATGTGCCTTCCTTCATGCCATAGGCATGAATCACTTTTGTCCAACCCCTTGTGACGATCGCCCGCCCATCCTTCACCGCCTTCAGGAAGACTTCTAGAGCATTATCATGGTAGCATGAATTATATACTTTAACCTTAGTTGCCTCCACTCCGGTCATGTAGTTTGCAAGGTAATCATCAGTAAATACCTTCGGAAACCATTGAAAAGAGAAAAATATCAGATACTGAGGTCTAATAGAGTAACTTGTTGTGGGTAGGGGGAAAAGGCAACACATTACTTACCATCCTAAAGTTCACTATTGTCTTTGACAAAGTGTAAATAAAGAGCTTAATTCCAATCACCCGTTTCTTTCGCCTAACAATCTTTCTTAGTTTCCTCACTTGACGCTTGTTCATGAATATCTCATTGCCCCATACGCAAAAGGGATCAAAGCATGGATTAGTACTGCTCATGTATGTGCCTACAAGCAACCAGTAAATGTTCGAAGCTAAACTGAGATTGCACAAATGATGTAAAATACAACTACCTATGTTCCTAAGTACAAGTATTTTTTTTTGAGATTTCAATATGAACTACATATGGATGTATATAGATTTATAGATATAGTTTAGATTATAATCTAGATTCACTCATTTTTCTCCTTATGTAGTCTATATTGGAATCTCTAAAAATACTTATATTAAGGAATAGATGGTGTATAAGACATGGGATGCAGCTAACCTCGACGGCAAACAACAGCATCGCCCATTGTAGCCCCGTGTAAGTACATGGAAAGCCAATGTTAACTACAACAGGGTTAACATCCACCAAAAATAGTAAATGGTAATAAAACGTCGGCATCTGTAGTGATATCTTCATTTTGAAAGAGTAGCACGGTAGCAAAGGGACGGATTAAAAACTGGATACAACTGTTTATTGCAACAGACTTAACAACATCCTAATTCATGTTTTGTAAGTTTGTAGCCATTGAAATACAACTCTTTAAAAATGGATACAACTGTTAATTGCAATAGGCTTAATGGCCATTGAAACAGTTACTGATAGAAATGCAATTGGCAGAGATAAACATCACAGGGCAGGTGCTGCCAGAGCAGATAATGGCCCAGTTGTCTATAAAAAGCTAGGCAAAATAGCTAAAACGTGTTAGGCATGTTTACTACAACATGATTAATACATTGACCATACAAAACATAGCCATTAATTGCAACTGGTATTGGTAAGATTGAACTGGTGGGTACATACTTGGTAAGTCTTGAGAGGTAGTTGTTGGGACACTTCATCTTGGCCACAGCCCGCCCAAAGTCAGTGGCGGCGGAGGCGAGCTGTTCCTTCGGGTCGAAGCGTGGATCGGTGCCACTGACATGTGTACCTGATACGTCCATTTTGCATCATGCTTTTATATCCATATTTATTGCATTATGGGCTGTTATTACACATTATGTCACAATAATTATGCCTATTCTCTCTTATTTTACAAGGTTTACATGAAGAGGGGGAATGCCGGCAGCTGGAATTCTGGGCTGGAAAAGTAGCAAATATTAAAGACCTATTCTGCACAACTCCAAAAGTCCTGAAACTTCACGGGAGCAAGTTTCAGAATATATAAAAAATATTGGGCGAAAGAAGTACCAGAGGGGGGCCACCCACCGTCCACGAGGGTGGGGCGCGCCCTACCCCCTGGGCGCGCCCCTACCTCGTGGGCCCCCTGGCAACCCTCTAATGCCCATCTTTGGCTATATGGAGTCTTTCGTCAAGGAAAAAATCATAAGAAAGCTCACGGGATGAAACTCCGCCGCCACGAGGCGGAACCTTGGCGGTACCAATCTAGGGCTCTGGCGGAGCTGTTCTGCCGGGGAAACTTCCCTCCGAGAGGGGGAAATCATCACGATCGTCATCACCAACAATCCTCTCATCGGGAGGGGATCAATCTCCATCAACATCTTCACCAGCACTATCTCATCTCAACCCTAGTTCATCTCTTGTATCCAATCTTTGTATCAAAACCACAGATTAGTACCTGTGGGTTGCTAGTAGTGTTGATTACTCCTTGTAGTTGATGCTAGTTGGTTTACTTGGTGGAAGATCATATGTTCAGATCCATTAAGCATATTAATACCCCTCTGATTATGAACATGAATATTATTTATGAGTAGTTACGTTTGTTCCTCAGGACATGGGAGAGGTCTTGCTATAAGTAGTCATGTGAATTTGGTATCCGTTTGATATTTTGATGAGATGTATGTTATCTTTCCTCTAGTGGTGTCATGTGAACGTCGACTACATGACACTTCACCATTGTCTGGGCCTATAGGAGGGCATTGGGAAGTAATAAGTAGATGATGGGTTGCTAGAATGACAGAAGCTTAAACCCTAGTTTATGCGTTGCTTCGTAAGGGGCTGATTTGGATCCATATGTTTCATGCTATGGTTAGGTTTACCTTAATACTTCTATTGTGGTTGTGGATGCTTGCAATAGGGGTTAATCAAAAGTGGGATGCTTGTCCAAGGAAGGATAGTACCCAAGCACCGGTCCACCCACATATCAAATTATCAAAGTACCGAACGTGAATCATATGAGCGTGATGAAAACTAGCTTGACGATAATTCCCATGTGTCCTCGGGAGCGTTTTCCTTTATATAAGAGTTCGTCCAGGCTTGTCCTTTGCTACAAAAAGGATTGGGCCATCTTTCTGCACCTTATTCACTTTATTTACTTGTTACCCATTACAAATTATCTTATCACAAAACTATCTGTTACTGATAATTTCAGTGCTTGCAGAGAATACCTTGCTAAAAACTACTTATCATTTCCTTTTGCTCCTCGTTGGGTTCGACGCTCTTACTTATCGAAAAGGACTAAGATAGATCCCCTACACTTGTGGGTCATCAAGACTCTTTTCTGGCGTCGTTGCCGGGGAGTGAAGCGCCTTTGGTAGGTGGAATTTGGTAAGGAAAAATTTATATAGTGTGTTGAAATTTACTGTCACTTGTTACTATGGAACATAATCCTTTGAGGGGCTTGTTCGGGGTATCTTCCCCCCGACCAGTAGAGCAAAGAGTTGCTCCTCAACCTACTGAAAATGTTTACTTTGAAATTCCTTCGGGTATGATAGAGAAACTGCTAGCTAATCCTTTCACAGGTGATGGAACATTACATCCCTATTTGCACCTAATCTATGTGGATGAAGTTTATGGATTATTTAAGCTTATAGGTATGCTCGATGATGTTATCAAGAAAAAGATCTTCCCTTTATCTTTGAAGGGAGAGGCATTGACATGGTTTAGGCTATGTGATGATATGGGATCATGGAACTACAACCGATTGAAATTGGAATTTCATCAAAAAATTTATCCTATGCATCTTGTTCATCGTGATCGCAATTATATATATATATATATTGGCCTCGCGAAGGAGAAAGCATCGCTCAAGCTTGGGGGAGGCTTAAGTCAATGTTATATTCATGCCCCAATCATGAGCTCTCAAGAGAAATTATTATTCAAAAAATTTATGCTCAGCTTTCTCTCGGTAATATCTCCATGCTCGATACTTCTTTTACTAGTTCTTTTATGATGAAGACTATTGAATTTAAATGGGATTTATTGGAAAGAATTAAACGCAACTCTGAAGATTGGGATCTCGACGAAGGTAAGGAGTCAGGTATGAAACCTAAGTTTGATTGTGTTAAATCTTTTATGGATACCGATGCTTTCCGTGAATTTAGCACTAAATATGGACTTGACTCTGAGATAGTAGCTTCTTTTTGTGAATCCTTTGCTACTCATGTTGATCTCCCTAAGGAGAAGTGGTTTAAATATAATCCTCCCATTGAATTAAAAGTAGTTGCACCTATTAAAGTTGAATAAAATACTATCACTTATAATGATCATGTTGTTCCTACTGCTTATATTGAGAAACCACCTTTCCATGTTAGAATAAAGGATCATGCTAAAGCTTCAACTGTAGTTCGTAAGAGTAATACTAGAACACCTGCACCCTCTGAGAAAATTAAAGTTGAACCTAGTATTGCTATGGTTAAAGATCTCTTGGCTGATAATATCAATGGGCATGTTATTTACTTCTGTGATGAAGTTCCTAGAATTGCTAGACCCGATAATAAAAATAAAAATAGACCTGTTGTAGGCATGCCTGTTATTTCTTTTAAAATAGGAGGTCATTGCTATCATGGCTTATATGATATGGGTGCTAGTGCAAGTGCAATACCTCATTCCTTATATAAAGAAATTATGCATGATATTGCACCTCCTGAGATAGAGGAAATTGATGTTACAATTAAGCTTGCCAATGGAGACACTATTTCCCCAGTTGGGATTGTTAGAGATGTTGAAGTCTTGTGTGGGAAAGTTATATATCCTGCCGATTTTCTTGTTTTTGGTTCCCCACAAGATAACTTTTGTCCCATTGTATTTGGTAGACCCTTCTTGAATACTGTTAATGCTAAGATAGACTGCAATAAGGATATTGTATCTGTTGGTTTAGGGGATATGTCTCATGAATTTAATTTTGCTAAATTTCGTAGACAATCCCATGATAAAGAATTGCCTAGTAAATATGAAATTATTGGTCTTGCTTCTATTGTCGTGCCTCCTAATGATCCTTTAGAACAATATTTGCTAGACCATGAAAATGATATGTTTATGAATGAAAGAAGGGAAATAGATGAAGTATTCTTTAAACAGGGACCTATTTTGAAACACAACTTGCTTGTTGAAATCCTAGGGGATCCTCCTCCACCCAAGGGTGATCCCGTGTTTGAATTTAAACCATTATCTGATACTCTTAAATATGCTTATCTTGATGAGAAAGAGATATATCCTGTTATTATTAGTGCTAATCTTTCAGAGCATGAAGAAAAGAAATTATTGAAAACTCTGAAGACGCACCGTGCTGCTATTGGATATACTCTTGATGATCTTAAGGGCATTAGTCGCACTCTATGCCAGCACAAAATAAAATTGGAGAAAGACGTGAAACCGGTTGTTGATCACCAACGATGGTTAAATCCTAAGATGAAAGAAGTGGTAAGAAAAGAAATACTAAAGCTTCTGGAGGCAGGTATAATTTATCCCGTTGCTGATAGTCAATGGGTAAGTCTTGTCCATTGTGTCCCTAAGAAGGGAGCTATCACTGTTGTTCCTAATGATAAAGATGAATTGATCCCACAAAGAATTGTTACAGGTTATAGAATGCTAATTGATTTCTGCAAATTAAATAAAGCTACTAAAAAGATCATTACCCTTTACCTTTTATTGATCAAATGCTAGAAATATTATCCAAACATACACATTTTTGCTTTCTAGATGGTTATGCTGGTTTCTCTCAACTACCTGTGTCAAACGAGGATCAAGAAAAGACAACTTTTACTTGCCCTTTCGGTACCTTTGCTTATAGACGTATGCCTTTTGGTTTATGCAATGCACCTGCTACCTTTCAAAGATGTATGACTGCTATATTCTCTGACTTTTGTGAAAAGATTGTTGAGGTTTTCATGGATGATTTCTCCGTTTATGGAACTTCTTTTGATGATTGCTTAAGCAACCTTGATCGAGTTTTGCAAAGATGTGAAGAAACTAATCTTGTCTTGAATAGGGAGAAGTGCCACTTTATGGTTAATGAACGTATTGTCTTGGGGCATAAAACTTCTGAAAGAGGTATTGAAGTTGATAAAGCTAAAGTTGATGCTATTGAAAAGATGCGGTGTCCTAAGGACATTAAAGGTATACAAAGTTTTCTTGGTCATGTCGGTTTTTATAGGAGGTTCATTAAGGACTTCTCTAAAATTTCTAGGCCTCTGACTAATCTCTTACAAAAAGATGTTCCTTTTGTCTTTGATGATGATTGTGTAGAAGCATTTGAAATACTTGAGAAAGCTTTGATTTCTGCACCTATTGTTCAGCCTCCTAATTGGAATTTACAATTTGAAATTATGTGTGATGCTAGTGATTATGCTGTAGGGGCTGTTCTAGGGAAAAGAGTTGATAAGAAATTAAATGATATCCAATATGCTAGTAAAACTCTAGACGGTACCCAAAGAAATTATGCTACTACTGAAAAAGAATTTTTAGCAGTTGTATTTGCATGTGATAAGTTCAGACCTTACATTGTTGATTCTAAAGTAACTGTTCACACTGATCATGCTGCTATTAAATATCTTATGGAAAAGAAAGATGCTAAACCTAGACTTATTAGATGGGTTCTCCTACTACAAGAACTTGATTTGCATATTGTTGATAGAAAGGGAGCTGAGAACCCCATTGCAGACAACTTGTCTAGGTTAGAGAATGTTCTTGATGACCCACTACCTATTGATGATAGCTTTCTTGATGAACAATTAGCTGTGATAAATGCTTCTTGCATTGCTCCATGGTACGCTGATTATGCTAATTATATTGTTGCTAAATTTATACCACCTAGTTTCACATACCAACAAAAGAAAAAAGTTCTTCTATGATTTAAGATATTACTTTTTGGATGACCCACACCTTTATAAAGAAGGAGTAGATGGTGTTATTAGACGTTGTGTACCTGATCATGAACAGGAACAGATCCTATGCAAGTGTCACTCCGAGGCTTATGGAGGACACCATGCTGGAGATAGAACTGCACATAAGGTATTGCAATCCGGTTTTTATTGGCCTACTCTCTTCAAGGATGCTCGTAAGTTTGTCTTGTCTTGTGATGAATGTCAAAGAATTGGTAATATTAGTAGACATCAAGAAATTCCTATGAATTATTCACTTGTTATTGAACCATTTGATGTTTGGGGCTTTGATTATATGGGACCGTTTCCTTCCTCTAATGGGTATACAAATATTTTAGTTGCTGTTGATTACGTTACTAAGTGGGTAGAAGCTATTCCAACTAGTAGTGTTGATCATAACACCTCTATTAAGATGCTTAAAGAAGTTAATCTTTCCGAGGTTTGGAGTCCCTAGATACTTAATGACTGATGGTGGTTCACATTTTATTCATGGTGACTTTCGTAAAATGCTTGCTAAGTATGATGTTAATCATAGAATTGCATCGCTGTATCACCCACAGTCTAGTTGTCAAGTAGAATTGAGTAATAGATAGCTGAAAGTAATTTTGCAAAAGACTGTTAATAAATCTAGAAAGAATTGGTCCAAGAAACTTGATGATGCATTATGGGCCTATAGAACTTCATATAAAAACCCTATGGGTATGTCTCCGTATAAAATGGTTTATGGTAAAGCATGTCACTTACCTCTTGAACTTGAACATAAGGCATATTGGGACATTAAATAGCTCAATTATGATTTCAAACTTGCCGGTGAGAAGAGGCTTTTTGGCATTAGCTCACTTGATGAATGGAGAACCCACGCTTATGAGAACGCCAAACTGTTTAAAGAAAAAGTTAATAGATGGTACGATAAAAGGATACAAAAACGTGAGTTTAACGTAGGTGATTATGTATTGTTATATAACTCTCGTTTAAGATTTTTTGCAGGCAAACTCCTCCCTAAATGGGAAGGTCCTTATGTCATCGAGGAGGTCTATCGTTCTGGTGCCATAAAAATCAACAACTTCGACGGCACAAATCCGAGGGTGGTGAATGGTCAAAGAATCAAACATTATATCTCAGGTAATCCCATAAATGTTGAAACTAATGTTATTGAAATCGTGACCCCGGAGGAATACATAAGGGACACTTTCCAGAACGTTTCAGACTCCAAAAAGGAATAGGTACGTGGTACGATAAGTGAACCAACTCCAAAACAGTTCTAATGGCAATTTCTCTCCGTTTTGGAATATTTAAGAAAATAGGAAAATAAGAAGTAGTCCGGAAAGGACACGAGGCTTCCACGAGGGTGGAGGGCACGCCCTACCCCCTGGGCGCGCCCCCTGCCTCGTGGGCACCTCGTGTGCTCTCCAGACTCCGTTTTCTTGCACGATACTTCTTTTGGTCGGTAAAAATTCATTATATAATCTCCCGAAGGTTTTGACCACCGTATCACGCAAAAATCTCATGTTTTTGTTTCAAGTTGTTTTCTGCCAGGGTTGCAAGGCCAGGCATCATGTCGTCACCATCCTCCTCCAACAATGAGGGCAACAATGCTTGGCTAATGAAGATAGAGCTGAAGAGAGAAGAGCCCGGAGAGATCAATAAGGATGATGGGATCAAGAAGGCCATGGGGGATCAAGTTCCGACAGTGGTAGAAGAAGACATCCTCAACCTCATCACAATCTCCTTACCCCAACGGAGATTGAAGCTTTCAAGATGATTGAGTTAGCTCGCATTCAAAACAAGTATCTCACAAGTGAAAATATTTTGTTGAAGGAGCGTATCATCGCACTCAAGGGCATTATCTGCAAATTGGAGGATCTCCTACGCTCGATGTGCGACTATCCATCATCACCAACACCTTCTTCCTCAACAAATAAGAACTGAGTATCGGGTATGGGCACTCCCCTTGGCAATTGCCAAGCTTGGGGGTGTGCCCCGGTATCATATCACCATCACACTTTTATCTTTACCATTTTTCTTAGTTCGATCCTTTTGTTAATATCTTGATCTAGTAGAATAAAGTTTTAGTATGATCTAGTTTTGAGTCTTGCTTTATGATCCTTCTATGTAATCGAGTCCGTGAGCTATATATAATGAAGATTAGTGTTGAGTCAAGGGCTTGATTATCTTGCTATGATCTTGATGGAATAAAATAAAAGAGAAAGAATAAAAAGAAATAAAGAGATCATATGGATCTTATGGAGAGTAATGACTTCACATATAAAGAGTATGATGAATAAAAATTGTTGAGAGTTGACAAGCATAGTTTTGGTCATCGTTGCAATTAATAGGAAGTAATAAAGAAAGAGAGGTTTTCACATATACATATACTATCTTGGAAATCTTTTATGATTGTAAGCACTCATTAAAATATGACATGCTAAAGAGTTGATGTTGGACAAGGAAGAGAACGTAATGGGTTATGTTTTCTTACATCTGACTTAAATTATATTGTCATGGATCATCCAACATGTTGAGCTTGCCTTTCCCTCTCATGCTAGCCAAATTCTATGCGCCAAGTATATATACTACTTGTGCTTCCAAATATCCTTAAACCCAGTTTCGCCATGAGAGTCCACCATATCTACCTATGGATTGAGTAAGATCCTTCAAGTAAGTTGTCATCGTTGCAAGCAATAAAAATTGCTCTCTAAATATGTATGATTTATTAGTGCGGAGAAAATAAGCTTTATATGATCTTGTGATGTGGAAGAAATAAAAGCGACGGACTGCATAATAAAGGTCCATATCATAAGTGGCAATATAAAGTGAAGTTCTTTTGCATTAAGATTTTATGCATCCAACCATAAAAGCACATGACAACCTTTGCTTCCCTCTACGAAGGGCCTATCTTTTATTCTTATCTTATACTTCATGCAAGAGTCATGGTGATCTTCACCTTTCCTTTTTACATTTTATCCTTTGGCAAGCACAATGTGTTGGAAAGATCCTGATATATATGGCTAATTGGATGTGAGTTTTCATGAACTATTATTGTTGACATTACCCTTGAGGTAAAAGGTTGGGAGGCAAAACTATAAGTCCCTATCTTTCTCTATGTCCGATTAAAACTTCATAACCATAAAAACCGCGTGAGTGTTAGCAATTGTGAAAGACTAAATGATGGTTGAGTATGTGGACTTGCTAAAGAGCTCTTATTGACTCTTTCTGATGTTATGATAAATTGCAATTGCCTCAATGACTGAGATTATAGTTTGTTGGTTCTCAATGAAGTTTCTGGTTCATACTTGAAATTGTGATTGAATTATTACTTCAGCATAAGAGATCATATGACAATATATGTATATGTTGATGTTCTAAGAATGATCATGATGCCCTCATGTCTGTATTTTATTTTTATCGACACCTCTATCTCTAAACATGTGTACATATTTTTTCGATTTCGGCTTTCGCTTGAGGACAAGCGAGGACTAAGCTTGGGGCAGTTGATACGTCCATTTTGCATCATGCTTTTATATCGATATTTATTGCATTATGGGCTGTTATTACACATTATGTCACAATACTTATGCCCATTCTCTCTTATTTTGCAAGGTTTACGTGAAGAGGGAGAATGCCAGCAGCTGGAATTCTGGGCTGGAAAATGAGCAAATATTAAAGACCTATTCTGCACAACTCCAAAAGTCCTGAAACTTCACAGGAGCAAGTTTCAGAATATAAAAAATATTGGGCGAAAGAAGTACCAGAGGGGGGCCACCCACCATCCACGAGGGTGGGGGCGCGCCCTACCCCCCTGGGCGCGCCCCTTGCCTCGTGGGCCCCCTGGCAGCCCTCTGATGCCCATCTTTGGCTATATGGAGTCTTTCATTGAGGAAAAATCATAAGCAAGCTCACGAGACGAAACTCCGCCGCCACGAGGCGGAACCTTGGCGGTACTAATCTAGGGCTGTGGCGGAGCTCTTCTGCCGGGGAAACTTCCCTCCGAGAGGGGGAAATCATCACCATCCTCATCACCAATGATCCTCTCATCGGGAGGGGGTCAATATCCATCAACATCTTCACCAGCACCATCTCATCTCAAACCCTAGTTCATCTCTTGTATCCAATCTTTGTATCAAAACCTCAGATTGGTGCGTGTGGGTTGCTAGTAGTGTTGATTACTCCTTGTAGTTGATGCTACTTGGTTTACTTGGTGGAAGATCATATGTTCAGATCCATTATGCATATTAATACCCCTCTGATTATGAACATGAATATGCTTTGTGAGTAGTTGCGTTTGTTCCTGAGGACATGGGAGAAGTCTTGCTATAAGTAGTCATGTGAATTTGGTATTCGTTCGATATTTTGATGAGATGTATGTTGTCTTTCCTCTTGTGGTGTCATGTGAACGTAGACTACATGACACTTCACCATTGTTTGGGCCTAGAGGAGGGCATTGGGAAGTAATAAGTAGATGATGGGTTGCTAGAGTGACAGAAGCTTAAACCCTAGTTTATGCGTTGCTTCGTAAGGGGCTGATTTAGATCCATATGTTTCATGCTATGGTCAGGTTTACCTTAATACTTCTATTGTAGTTGCGGATGCTTGCAATAGGGGTTAATCAAAAGTGGGATGCTTGTCCAAGGAAGGATAGTACCCAAGCACCAGTCAACCCACATATCAAATTATCAAAGTACCGAACGCGAATCATATGAGCGTGATGAAAACTAGCTTGACGATAATTCCCATGTGTCCTCGGGAGCGTTTTCCTTTATATAAGAGTTTGTCCAGGCTTTTCCTTTGCTACAAAAAGGATTGGGCCATATTGCTGCACCTTATTTACTTTACTTACTTGTTACCCATTACAAATTATCCTATCACAAAACTATCTGTTACTGATAATTTCAGTGCTTGCAGAGAATACCTTGCTGAAAACTGCTTATCATTTCCTTCTGCTCCTCGTTGGGTTCGACACTCTTACTTATCGAAAGTACTACGATAGATCCCCTACACTTGTGGGTCATCAGTACCTACAAGAAACCAGTACGTGGTAGAAGTTAAACTGCAATTGCACAAATGATGTGAAATACTGTAAGACATGGGATGCAGCTAACCTCGACGGCAAACAACATCATCAGCCATTATGACCCTGCGTAAGTACATGGACAAGCATGTTAAGTACAACAGGGTTAGCATCCACCAAAAATAGCAAATGGGCAACATCTCTAGTATATCTTCATTGCGGAGAGTAGCACGGTAGCAAATGGACAGGTTAAAATGGATACAACTATTACTTGCAACAGGCTTAAGTCATGTTTTGTAAGTTTGTAGCCATTGAAATACAACTGTTTAAAAATGGATTCAACTGTTAATTGCAACAGGCTTAATAGAAATTGAAACCGGTACTGATAAAAATACAATTGGCATAGTTAAACACCACAAGGCAGGTGCTGCCAGAGCAGAGAATGGTCCAGATGTCTATAAAAAGGTAGGGAAAGTAGTAAAAACATGTTAGGGATGTTTACTAGAACATGCTTAATACATCGACCGTACAAAACATAACCATTAATTGCAACTGGTATTGGTAAGAATGAACTGAAGAGTACATACTTGGTAAGTCCTAAGAGGTAGTTGTTGGGGCACTTCATCTTGGCCAGAGCTCGCCCAAAGTCAGCGACGATGGAGGCGAGCTGTTCCTCTGGGTCGAAGTGTGGATCAGTGCCACTGACATGTGTACCTACAGGCAACCAGTAAATGGTAGAAGTTAAACTGTGATTGCACAAATTATGTGAAATAATGTAAGACATGGGATGCAGCTCACCTCGACGGCAAACAAAAGCATCAACCGTTATGACCCTATATAAGTACATGGACATGCATGTTAAGTACAACAGGGTTAGCATCCACTAAAAATAGCAAATGGGCAGCATCTCTAGTGATATCCTGAGTCATGTATTTTAAGTTTGTTGCTGGTATTGGTGAAATTGAGCTGGACACGGTAATATTTGAACATCACACAGTGTGCAGTACTGAAATAAACAAGGCACGAACATGCTTAATACATCAACCGTACAAATCATGGTCGTTGCAAGTAGTATTGGTAAGATTTAGCTGGTCAGATCTTACCTATTAAGTCCTGGGGGGTAGTCGCTGGGGGACTTCATCTGGGCCAGAGCCTGCACCATGTCGGCGGCGGCGGCGGACGCGAGGTGTTCCCCCGGGTCAACATGCATAGCGGCCATCGCGCCATGGACCGCCATCAGCTCCTGGCGGTTGGGATTTGGAGGCATGAGGATGTTTCGCAGGCACCATTTAAGAAATCAGGCCGGGGACGTGATAGAGATCGGTGGGTTACCTGAATGGATCCGAGCAGAACGTTGATGTGGTTGAAGCTGTGGTTGCGGCGGCGGCGGTTTGAGATGCCGGTAGGGGGAGGCGCGAGCGAGGGGGATACTGAGGGGAAGGGGATGTGGTTGGAGGAATAAATTCTAAAATTGCGCACCTAATGAAAATTTTGGTGCGAAACTTGAAACTTGGGCGGGGGAAACACACAACACAGACGAAGCGCGTAAAATAATCGTGTGTGAGAAAAAAGAAAGTTGGAAGATCCCGTCTCCAAAAAATGTACACATGTACTTTATTTTTTCGGTCAATGGTACGCCTGGTTTATTAGGAAACATCGCACAGGTAACTGACTTATGGGTCATTAACACAAAAAAAGCGCAGACGGGTATGGCATAGAAACCGTGTGTTTTATGATCTTCTAATGATTAACGCAAAAAAGGCACACGGGCTCCTATCGGTGCACAAAAGGAGGGGTCCTATTTTGTACCCCTTTACTTGTGCGCGGGCAGTTGGAGCCGCGCCTGCGGCCACACCTAGCGGGGAAGAGAAAGGAAGCAAAGCCACAAGACAACCAGAACAATGCCAAGCCAGAAACACGAAGAGCGGAGGGGCGAGGTGGACTCCCCCAGCAAGGCCCTTCCCGGGGCGGCCTCCGTAGCCCCGGCAAGAACCTTGCCGGGGCAACTTGCCCAACACTAGTAGAGCCGCTCCCCCTTGAGCCCAAGAGTTCCAACACCATCAACCACTTTGGAACCGAGGCTCGGGAGGCACCTCCATGGTGGCATGCAAATCTTTGTGGAGACTAGAAGCACACAAGACTAGATGTTGAACAGAAGACGACGATCCTCGGCAAGATCCTTGCCAAGGATACCCACGAGACCCCCGGCAAGACCCTTGTCGGGGACGACCATGATGTCGCGGCAAGACCCTTGTCGAGACCCTGGCAAGACTCTTCCCGAAAACATCCACGGGGCCGTAGCCGGGCCCACGTCTGCCAAGACTCCACCGCCGTTCCCATGCAGCTGCCAGCCCACCAGCTAGGCAGGCGCCCTCGTGGCGACGTGCGGCCTCTAGGCCGACTCAGCAAGCACCTGCATGGTGGCATGCAGATCTTCGTGAAGATTCAGCCACCGCACCAACTCAGCAGCCAGCCAACATGGCGCTTCACGCCTCGTTAGTTCGAATGCGCGTCAAAGCCAGGCAAGGCGGCGACAGCTGGCACGAGCTTCCTTGCCGTCCCCAATAAAGCAAGAAGGGCACGTAGGTAGCGCATTAAATGTGTTTGTCCTACGGTGCCAGGAGATAGACTCGATTCCTGTATAGCTTTCCACCTCCGTTGTGCCACTATGGCAGCCCCTTTGACTATAAAAGGAGGCCTGCGACGTGCTGAGAGAGGATTCAGATTTTTGGGACCCTGCACGCCTTGTAGCTAGTCCAAGAACACCAGATAAACAGAAACCAGTAGGAGTAGGGTATTACGCATCACTTGTGGCCCGAACATGGATAATCCCCCCCACGTTAATATCTCAATCCCGCTCTTTCCACAGCTCCGTGCCCGCCAACCATAGCAGAAAGGGATTCCCCGTGATCCCGTAGGTGTCGTTTCCCCCGACATCTTTGGCGTACTAGGTAGGGGGTGCAAGACATGGAAATATGGTTTTGGAGCCGACGCGATGACTCTTTCATGGGGACGGCTCGAAGGGAGAAGGCGACATCGATCGGCCGCCCTCTTGTGCCATCCGCAGCTTCGACAGCCATCCACGTGGCCCCGAAAAGCTAAGTCATGTAAAATTTTGGCCAATTTCATTTATGTGAGTCTGTCCTCCCTGAAAGATATCTTTCCTTTGTATGGGAAACTTCCACGCAATGGTACCCTTCCGCTTTTGGCAACGCCCTTGTCTCTGTCTCGAGTCCGCTCGGCAGTTCATGCGGCCGCGTTGAGAACGACAAGGTGGCCTACCCGCTACCAGCCACGCTCTTGTCCTATTTCGAGTCCGCTCAATAGTTCCAGCGACCGTGCTGGAAGTGGCAAGGTGGTTTACCCGGTAGCAAGCGCCCTCCCGGTAGGGTGCTAAGGATCCGTCCTCAAAGCACCACGGCATGGGTTTACGTGTCGGCAGCCTTATCTCACCAAGCGTAGGGTGCAAACATACAAAGAAAGATCTAATGGGAAGATAGCATGCATGATATTGAAGTATTGCACAGTTATATTACATCAAATAATCGCTGCGATTCTAACTTAAGATAAAACTATCTTGGTCGTGAACTCGCAGCGGCAATGAGAAACGGGGTGCCTAGTCCCGGCGCTGGCCCTCCACCCTCTCAACTCCATCAACGCAGTTGATGATGGGCTTGATACGCTCCTTGAGCACCGCGAGGTCCGCCTCCTCCGGCAAGCTCTCCAACGCATCGGAAAAGTTGACAGAGGGGTTCTAGAATGCCACCTTGGTGAGTACCTTGGTCTGGGCGCCCCGGCAGAGCCTCCGGGACTCGTTCGCCAGATAAGTTGCCCGGTTGGAGCGGAGCTGCTCTAGGGATCCAAGAACGCCTTCGAAGAACAGGGTCAGTCTGGCATTGGGGCTCACGTTTGGCTCCGGGAGGTGCCTCACATTCGGCATCCCCATGGCAGCCAGCTTCGTGGTGATCCTGCCAGCGACGTCTGCGAGGCGATTGATCCAATAGTTTATGCTCTCCGTCTACTCCTTGTGTCCGGCAGCATCATCCCTCCGTAGCTGCCTCTCCTCCTCCAGGCCCTTGGTCAGGGTCTCTTCCCGGGCCCTGACCTCCGAAAGCGTCCCCTCAAGGCCCTCCAGCTTCAGCTTTAGGTTATTGATGGCGTCATTGGCCTTGGAGAGCAACTCGGCCTTGCCAACGATTGTGGCATGCGCCTCCGCCAGAGCGCCGTTGGCCACATCCTTCTCCTGCGTCAGCTTCAGGACCCGTTCCTTCAGCCCATCCCGCTCCACCTCCAGCTCCGCCACCTTGCCGGCATGGACCAGGGCTTGAGCATTGAGTGCCTCCTTGTGCCTCTCCTCCAGCTCCTGGGTCCGCTGCGCGACGAGCTTCTCGACCTCCTCATCTTTGCTGCGGAATGTGGCGGCGAGCACCTCCTCACGAGCGGCAAGGTCCTCCTCCTAGGAGTTCAGCTCGGCCTGGTGCTCATGCCGGGCGGCCTCATCCTTGGCGGCCTATTCCCTCGCCTCCTCCTGGGCTTTCTCGACGTCAGCCTGCTTCAGGATGAGCTCCTGTCTGTGCTCCGCCAACAGATCCTGGGTGACTTTCAGTTCCTCATGGGCCTGGCGAAACCAGGCCTGCATCTCAGCGACACGCTCCTCGAGGTCCACCTCCGCTTTTCCACCGTTGCCATCCTAGATTTTGCCTTGTCTAGGCGAGCACAGTGAAGCGCCTGGAGCTTCTGGAAGTTGACGCTCATGGCCCGAAGGAGCTGCTCCTCCTGGGAACCGCCACCACCGGCGCTCGGTTCGTCAACAACCTCAAGCCCAGCGGCGGCGAGCGCCTCGTCATTGAACACCTCCCCTTCGGTTGGTGCCCTGGTGCTTGCCGTTCCTGGGAGGTGGACAAACAGGTCATCTCTCACCTTTAGATATTTGCTCGAGCCAGAGGCAGCCAAGGAGGAAGGTTGATCATCGACCAACCCCTTCCCGGCAAGCCCCTCGGCGACCTCTTTAGTGGCGGTCTTGGCGACCTCCTCGGCGGCAATCTTGTTGGCCTCATCCTCGGCGTCCCTGGCGACCTCCTCGATGATGGTGTCGATATCCTCCTGGGCCTCCGAGGAAGGGCCTGGGAGAGGATTCAGATTTTTGGGACCCTTCACGCCTTGTAGCTAGTCCAAGAATACCAGATAAACAGAAACCAGCAGGAGTAGGGTATTACACATCACTTGCGGCCCAAACATGGGTAATCCCCCACGTTAATCTCTCAATCCCGCTCTTTCCACAGCTCCGCGCCCGCCAACCGTAGCAGAAAGGGATTCCTCGTGATCCCATAGGTGTCATTTCCCCCGACACACACATGCTAATCAAAGCTCAAAGCCCTCAAAGGATGCTCTTACCAACATTTTACGCTAATACTACAAACTTAATGTACTACTGGTAATTTGCTCTAATACTAAAAACTTAAACTACTTCTCACATGCTGCCATCAGGGCCTGCTGGCCATACGCCGTCGTTCTCCTTCCTGACCTTGTAGGCAGCAGCCCACCATACTTCGATCTCTGCCAAGCTCTCCTCACCACGGTGTGCGGCCTCTTTTCTCTTGCGGCGGCGGGACGCTCTTTTCTTGACTGCTTTCTGCCTTTTTCGCTTCTTCTATGCGGCTTTGTCAGCCTCTAGATCCACCACCCATTCAGCCATGGCAGCCTCAAAGTCCGCCCATGTAACTGTCTGGCTGCCAGCGGCGATGAACTCGGCGCGGCGAGATGCCATCGCTTCATTACCATGTGTGCAGTCCCAGGCGGCAAGGAACGCGACGCGGCGGGATGCCATCGCTTCCTTACCAGTTACTGTGCGCCACGGTGCCATGGACGATGCCTGGAGAGAGCTCTGGGACGGAGGAGCCAGGCAGCCATACAGTGCGGTGGTATTCAAGAGCTCAACGACAAACGACAACAGAAATTTGGCTTCCCTTACAATTTTGCTCGTTCATTATCGCACATGGTTCATCTCCTCGCTTCCGGAAACAGTGTGCGCTAAGCCTATTGTGTGTTGTGTTATGATTGGTCGGAGCCCCAGCCACGTAGCTCGCGCGTGTGCATCGTAGAATGCGCTGCGATCGAACGGCAATCCATGTCCCTCACATCACACCCATGCACCTATAGCTGGATTGGATTTATATGCGCTAAATGCCTAGAAACTGCACATAATCCCCTAAATATGGTAAATGAGCCCGGAAAAATGCCAAATTTGAACGAGGTGATTTGCAAGGTGTATGTTCGTCGTAGAAAAAAAAACTCCAGGGCAAAGAACGAAGAAAATTTGGATTCCCCTTCAATCTTGGGGATTTCCCTCTTGAAAGCATGGAACTTCCTCGGTGATGGTTCGATTTATGAAGGGCGTGCATGATGACATAAGCCAAACCTTCTCAAATTTTTACCAGGGCATGGTGAGGTCATACCATGTCACCATGCCAGGCGTCATGTTTTTAAGCATTTATTTCATTTTTCTATAGTTGAAAACCCACAAACAAACATTTGTGGTTGACTATTGCCACACATTTCAACGAAATATCTATCCATTCCTTGTAAAAGGCATGGGAATTTACTAAATGGCATGAGCATGGTTTTCTAGGGCGTTCTTTGTGGACCCTTTCATCCATCGATTGTTTGAACTTGAATTATGCACATTAATGCCTGGGAAATGCACATAATCCCCTTAATATGGCAAATGAACCTCGAAAAGTGCCAAATTTGAACACGGTGATTTGTAGGTTGTATGTCCATCATAGAAAAAAAACTCGTGGACAAAGGACAAAGGAAATTTGGACCCCCCCCCCCCCCCCCTCTTCAATCTTGGTGATTTCCCCCTTGAAACCATGAAACTTCCTCGGTGATGGTTTGATTTATGAAAGGCGCGCATCACGACATAAGGAAAACATTCTCCAATTTTTACCAGGGCATGGTGAGGCCATACCATGGCACCACGCCAGGCGTCATGTTTTCCAACCATGTGTTTCATTTTTTGTATAGTTGTTAACCGAGTAAACGACACATTTATGGTTGACTATTGCCACACATTTCCTTGAAATATCTGCCCATTCCTTGTAAAAAGCATGAGAATGTACTAAATAACACGAGCATGGTTTTACAGACCGTTCTTGTGCACCTTTTCATGCACCGATTGTTCGATTTTGAATTATGTCCATTAATGTCTAGAAAATGCACATAATCCCCTAAATATGGTAAATGAGCCTGGGAAAATGTCAAATTTGAACACGTTGCATTTGAGGCGGTATATTGATCATTGGAAAGAAACTGAATGACAAACTAGGATGGAAATTTGTATTCCCCTTCAATCTTGGGGATTTCCCTCTCTAAAGCATGGAACTTCCTCGGTGATGGTTTGATTTATGAAGGGCGTGCATGACGACACATAAGCCAAACCTTCTTAAATTTTTACCAGGACATGGTGAGGTCATACCATGGCACCATGCCAGGCGTCATATTTTTTAAGAATTTATTTCATTTTTTCTATAGTTGAAAACCCAACAAACAAACATTTGTGGTTGACTATTGCCACACATTTCATCGAAATATCTATCCATTATCCATTGTAAAAGGCATGAGAATTTACTAAATGGCACGAGCGTGCATGGTTTTCCAGGCCGTTCTTGTGGACCCTTTCCTGCACCGATTGTTTGAACTTGAATTATGTGCATTAATGCCTAGGAAATGCACATAATTCCCTAAATATGGCAAATGAACGCGGAAAAGTGCCAAATTTGAACACGGTGATTTGCAGTTTGTATGTTCATCATAGAAAAAACTCGTGGACAAAGGACAAAGGAATTTTGGATCCCCCTTCAATCTTGGTGATTTCCCCCTCGAAACCATGAAACTTCCTCGGTGATGGTTCATTTTATGAAAGGCGTGCATGGCGACATTTTTACCAGGGCACGGTGAGGTCATACCATGGCACCACACCAGGCGTCATGTTTTTCCAAGCATGTATTTCATTTTTTGTATAGTTGTTAACCTAGTAAATGATGCGTTTATGGTTGACTATTGCCACACATTTCCTTGAAATATCTGCCCATTCCTTGTAAAAGGCATGAGAATGTACTAAATAGCATGAGCATGGTTTTCCAGACCGTTCTTGTGCACCTTTTCATGCACCGATTGTTCTAATTTGAATTATGTGCATAATTAATGCCTAGAAATGCACATAATCCCCTAAATATGATAAATGAGTTCGGAAAAATGTCAAATTTGAACACATTGCATTTGAGGCAGTATGTTGATCGTTGGAAAAAACTGAATGACAAACTCGGACGAAAATTTGGATTCCCCTTCAATCTTGGTGATTTCCCTCTCAAAAGCATTGAACTTCCTTGGTGATGGTTCAATTTATGAAGGGTGTGCATGACAACATAAATCAAACCTTCTCAGCTTTTAACCAGGGCATGGTGAGGCCATACCATGGCACCGTGTCAACCGTCATGTTTTTCAAGCACATATTTCATTGTTCTATAGTTGATAACCCAGTAAATGACGCGTTTGTGGTTGACTATTGCCACGCATTCCATTGAAATCTCTTCCTATTCCTTGTAAAAGGCTTGAGAAATTACTAAATACCACAGGTATGGTTTTTCCAGACTGTTCTTGTGCACCCTTTCATGCACCGATTGTTTGATTTGAATTACGTGCGTTAATGCCTACAAAATGCACATAATCCCCTAAATATTGTAAATGAACCCGGAAAAGTG
This sequence comes from Triticum monococcum, assembly GCA_034509565.1. NCBI lineage: Eukaryota > Viridiplantae > Streptophyta > Magnoliopsida > Poales > Poaceae > Triticum > Triticum monococcum. Next base: position 114,586,039 of record CM067843.1, read on the forward strand.
TCAAATTTGAACACGGTGATTAGCAGGGTTTATGTTCATCGTAGAAAAAAACTCATGGATGAAGGATAAAGGAAATTTGGATTCCCATTCAATCTCAACCTACCACGGTCGGCATGGCCTAAATTTGTGAACATATACCGTTTGTTGCTACATTATTATATATTTGCATCAAATTTTTATTACATTATCTATTTTTAATTCTATATTTCTGTACTTTCCTTTCATCTATATATATATATATATATATATATATATAGATATGTTCTATCAGTTACTCCCATATTTGCATCTTGCTCTGTTATTTCAATATATCTAATTTACGATCTTAATTTTCATTTCAAGCAGTACATCCCTTGCTTTGCAAGAACAGGAGTAGAAGGAAATCTTGGGCTTTACTTTGCTCATGGCTCCTAGGATGTCATATTGACAACGCAGCATGGATTTACAATGACGGTTAGCGTAAAACTTGATTAATATGGTCACTCCTGTTTTAATGCGGACCTTTGGAGAAAAATGTCTAAGTGTTATGAATTGAAAGTTGGCAATAAAATTCTAGTGCGTGCACCACCGCCTGGTCTAATGAACATGGATGTTTACTTCCCCAACGTCATCAGCCGATCAAAGTCTGATCGAGGTTAGTGTCCTTTCAACTTTCTCCTTGCTGTCATATTACTATTGAGGCAACCAATTGATCAGTATTTAAGCAACCAATTGTGATATCATATTCTGACTCTGTTTCTAGGCAGTAACAAATTCTATTTACCAATTTATGTGCACTATATATTCTTCTGCCATGTTTTGAATAAATAATACCTTTCCACCTTTTAAGCAAGATATGTTGGATGCATAGTGAACGATTTGTATGTTACTAAGCGTACCAAATTTCACTGGAAGGACTTGAAGCATGTCATAAACTTTGTTGATAATCTGACAGAGATAGCACAGCATATGAACGCTGGATTTCGGATGGGATTAATTAGACCTATGGTGCACACACTGAACAAGACCAATTGTATGCATAAAACGCTGGTAAAAAGTCTTATTTTAATGTTGATGCTCATAAACTATATATATCTTCAATGATATGTTACAATTGTTTTTTATTCTACATGTCAACAGAAATTGCCCCCCTGTAGCAGTTCCTGGATCGATTTTCCGGCGTGGTCGAATTACACTTTTGCCTGCTAATAACGCCAGAGTGATTGCAAGGTATGGCATTTCCCGCAGAAATGGAACCATTCAAATTAACAAGTTCTCGCTTCTCGTGGCAATGCATCCATATTGGAGAATTGGAGACACTGTTCTACTCATTATCTACCAAGGCACAGGAGGGCTCTTCATTTTCATTGACGAGCTGCCGAGTCGCCGTGATCAAGCTACTTCCAGTGGATAGTTGTGGTTGTTGGCCCTCAGCCTCTTAAAATGTGCTAGCTAGTACTATATATGTTAAGTATGTAGATATGGACCATATGGTTGTTGGCCCTTAGCCTCTTAAAATGTGATAGTTGTTACTATGTTAAGTATGTAAATATGGACTATATGGTTGTCAAAACCGTGTTATGAAGATCCTCATTTTGTCGAATAGTGTAACCACTATATATATGTTACTCAAATGTTGTTACCCAAGTTCACAAAAAAATTTATGAAAAGTGTTAGTAACGTACACAATTCATTGAGTTTAAGCGTGTGCCCGATGACCAGAAGACATTTGCATATTAACTGTCCATATTGCAAATTCCCACACATGTTAACATAAGGAAATGTATGTGTAACATACTAATCATCGCACACGAGTACTCGTAGACGCATCGTGTGCGATACTCCGCCACCGCAAGCAACTAGTTTGCATTTTTCAAAGTTTTTTGTACACACAGAATCGCACACGAAGTAACTGCATTGATCGTCTGTGTTGTAATTTCTCATCGCAAACAGTTCATCCGAGTCGGTTGTTTGCCACATACCACACACATCTTTTTTACATGACTCGCTTGTGTTTTTTGGCTCATCGCAAACAGTTCATCCATGTGAACTGTATGCCGCATATCACACACATCTCGTTAAGTTGAACCGATGCCGTATATCGCACACACATTGTTATGGCTACCCGTTTCTGTTGTTCTACCTCATCGCAAATAGTTTGAATGGATTAATCGTGTGTCCTGCATCACACACACATTGTTATGGCTGCCCATTTATGTTGTTCTGCCTCATCGCAGACCATTTGAATGGATTAACCGTGTGTCCTGCATCGCACACGCAACTAAAATCTGAACCGTGTTTGATGGCTCCACCATCGCAATTGTTTTGCACCTTTTTGACGGGTTTTTTACACCATCGTTTGCGATTATGGCATCGCACACAGTTTCGTCGAAGGGTCTCTGATCGTAGTGTCGCGTTAGTAGTATCCTGCAGTAGTGATGCATATAAGAATTCAGAGAAGATTCAAATAATATTCATAGATAATCTGATCATAAATACACAATTCACCGGATCTCGACAAACACACCGCAAAAGAAGATTACATTAGATAGATCTCCAAGAATATCGAGGAGAACATGGTATTGAGAATCAAAGAGAGATAATAATCCATCTAGCTACTAGATATGGACCCGTAGGTCCGAGGTAAACTACTCACGCTTCATCGGAAGGCAATAGGATTGATGTAGAAGCCCTCCGTGATCGAATCCCCCTCCGGCAGGATGCCGAAAAAGGCCCCAAGATGGGATCTCACAAGAATAGAAGGTTGCGGTGGTGAAAAGGTGATTTCGTGGATGCTTCTGGTCTTTCTAAAATATATGTGAATATATAGGGCCAAGGGCTAGGTCAGAGGAGTCCCAGGGGGTGGCAAGGTAGGCCCCCCTAGGGCGCCCTCCACCCATGCCACTGCCTCGTGGATCTTCTGACTTGCACTCCAAGTCTCCTAGGTGTCTTTTGGTCCAAGAAAAATCATCACGAAAGTTTTATTCCGTTTGGACTTCGTTTGATATTCCTTTTCTGCGAAGCTCAAAAACTAGGAAAAACAGAAACTGGCACTGGGCTCTAGGTTAATAGGTTAGTCCCAAAAATAATATAAAATATCATATTAATGCATATAAAACATCCAAAATAGATAATATAATAGCATGGAACAATAAAAAATATAGATACATTGGAGACGTATCACTCTCCTCTTCGGGGGAAATACCAACTCAGCTCACAAGTTGTAGGGGCCATAGGTTTCACTAGAGGCATCACTCAAAAGAACATAGCAAACGGTGGGTACACAAATTACCATTGGGCAATTGATAGAGAAGTGCATAGCTATGATGTTATTCATGGCATGATCAATACATAGGCATTACGTCCGTGACAAGTAGACTGTTAGACTTACTAACGCCTACTACTATTACCCCACTTTAAGAGTGCTTCTATTCTTGCCTCTCGAGGCATTAAGTTCGTGATAACCAGAGTAATGCATGAAGTATGATGACATAATGTAGACAGAATAAAACCAAGCAATATGATTAAAACCCCTCGTTTTACCCTTAGTAGCAACAATACAAATACATGCCTCACTACCCTTCCTATCATAGAACAAGGACACCGCAACATTGAACCTACTACAAAGCACCTCTCACGCTGAAGATAAATCAATCTAGTTGGCCAAACCAAACAGATAGATCAAAGAGAAATGCCAAGCTATAACAATCACACATAATAAAGTTCAGAAAAGACTCAATTACTTTCAATGAATAATCTGATCATAAACCCACAATTCATCGGATCCCAACAAATGCACCGCAAAAGAGTACAACGAGTCGATTTTCAAAGAGAATGTTGTATTGAAAATCAAAGAGAGAGAGAGAGAGAGAGAGAGAGAGAGAGGGAACGCCATCTAGCTAGTCACTATGGACCCATAGGTCATGTGGGAACTACTCACACGTCATCAAAGGTGCAGAAAGATTGATGCAGAAGCCCTCCATGATCGATTCCCCCTTCGGTAGAGTACCGAAGAAGGCCTCTAGATGGGATCGTGGAAGAACATAGACTTGTGGCGGTGGAAAAGGTGATTTGTTAGTGCTTCTATTTTTTAATATTTGGGAATTTATAGCGCTGGAATTAGGTTAGATGGAGCCACGAGGGAACCCCAAGACATCATGGTGCGCCTACCCCCAGGGCATGCCCTGTTGTCTTGTCGTATCCTCATCTCTCTTCTAGAGTCCCTCCAAATCTTCCAGGGTCTTTTTGGTCCAGAAAAAATTGTCAAAAAGTTTCATCGTGTTTGAAATCCGTTTGGTATGGGTTTTCTATAAAACCAAAAACAAGCATAAAACAACAACTGGCACTAAGCACTAGTGAGGGAGTCCTGGATTAAGGGGTCCTCAGGCGTGCGGCATGTTAACTATGGGCCGGACTGATGGGCTATGAAGATACGAAGAGTGAAGACTGCACCCGTGTCCGGATGTGACTCTCCTTGACGTGGAAGGCAAGCTTGGCGACCAAATATGTAGATTCCTTTCTTTGTAACCGACCTTATGTAACCCTAGATCCTCCCCGTGTCTATATAAACCGGAGGACTTAGTCCGGAGGGAGGGATATTCATTACCATAGCCATACAAGCTAGACCTCTAGGGTTTAGCCATTATGATCTCGTGGTAGATCAACTCTTGTAATACTCATATTCATCAAGATCAATCAAGCAGGATGTAGGGTATTACCTCCATAGAGAGGGCCCGAACCTGGGTAAACATCATGTCCCCTGTCTCCTGTTACCATCGACCTTAGACGCACAGTTCGGGACCCCCTACCCGAGATCCGCCAGTTTTGACACCGACATTGGTGCTTTCATTGAGAGTTACACTGTGACGTCGACGACAGGATCGATGTCTCGCCTTGTCCTCAAGGATAATATCACCACCGGAGGAATGCTGGCTCCAGGCCAAACCCTCCGGCTGGGCGGCTTTACCATGACCACCCGTTTGGTTGTTAAGCCGACGATAACCTCTCGGGTCATCGAAAAACCCCTTCGTATCGACTCCGAACACTCCAAGCAGATGGATCCAGCGGAGCTTTCATCCTTAAACGAGCTCCTAGATCGCATCGCTGCCCTGGGGGTCGCTACAGACTACGATCGAATTGGGCTTAAACCCGATCAGAGAGAAATCAAATCTCCACCGATCACCCACTAGATAGTGGTAGTCGAGGAGCGAGTCGACAACTCTTCCTCCATACTAAGGATGGACTATGTCCGGATCTCCAGTCTCGAAGAGCCAGACGCCTACCTGCGAGGAGATGCATCCTGCCCTCCGAACATAGAATCGGACGACGGGCCTAAGAAATCAGTGGATATCCCGAAGCCTGACCTGGTAAGTTTGTAAGACCTTCAGACTCCGGATCCAAAACTGGGTCAGGGTTCAGATTTAAATCCACCCACCCAAATACAAGCGCTCTCATGAGCATACAACAGCAGTCTCAGGAAACGGTCCACCACTTCTGGGCCAGATTCCTTCTTGTCAAAAACAAGATTAAAGATTGCCGCGACGAGGAAGCGATCTCAGTGTTCCGCAACAATTGCAGGGATGAAGGAATCCTCAACGCCATCAACCGCCATCGCATCCTACACTTTGCTGACTTGGCAACTATCGTACAAAAGTACAGCACAATGGAAAGCGCCTGGAAAACTCAAGCAGTCCGTCGGGAATCATCGGTCCCCACTCAACCCCTCATTCAGGCTAAAAGGGCGCACCCTTTCAACACGCCCGGTTCAATAATAAAGAAATATAAGTCCAGTATGGGGCGCGGAACCGTTCTAGAAGGATGGCTCGATGGGTCATGCAAAATACATGCAACACCGGATAACATACCAACACATAGCCTTAGAGCATATTGGATACTCCGGCAAGTGGCCAAGAACGGCGAGGATATCCTCACCAAGAATAACCCAGAACAACACCCCCAGAAGACGACAACCCCAAAGTACTGACGGTCTTCGAGACATTCGCCTCAAACAATAGGCGCAAAAGAGCACTACGCGGACTCGCCGAAGTCTGTCAAATAGAAGCAATAAACCCTTGGAACGACACGGCTATAACTTTTAATGCCGGTGACAAACCAAAATACAGGACAGTCCGAGCACCAGCCGCCTTGGTCCTCAGTCCAATCGTGGACGGCTTTCAGCTCACCAAGGTTCTCATGGACGGCAGTGGCGGACTAAACCTCATCTATGAAGATACACTCCACAAAATGGAAATAGACAGGAGCCGCATTGAGCAAAGCAGCACGACCTTCCGAGGAATTATCCCTGGTCGGGAGGCGCGGTGTGCGGGAAAAATAACACTCGACATGGTATTCGGCACGCCGGAGAACTATCGGTCCGAAGAAATAACCTTCCAAGTGTCCCCTTTCAACAGCGGATATCACACCCTCTTGGGGCGGGAGGCATTTACGTGCTTCCAAGATGTACCTCATTACGGGTACATGAAGCTTAAGATGCCCAGGCCCAAAGGCATAATCACTCTCTCCAGTGATCCAAACATAGCACTCCGCGCCAAAAATAAAACCGCATCCCTGGCCCTTGAGGCATTATCTGAAGCCCTCGCGGCCGAAGAATTAACTGCACTGTGCTCCACAGTGGACAGGGACGATGTGATCTTAGACAAATACCCCAAATCCACGTCCTTCAAGCCAGCGGTAGAAATAGTCAAATTCCAGGTCCATCCAACGAACCCCAAAAAGACAGCATCTATTAGGGCACAACTAGACCCAGCGGTCGATGCCATGCTAAGGGATTTTCTTCACGAAAACTAGGATATATTCGCCTGGCACCCTTCTGACATGCCAGGAATCCCGCGCAAACTGACCGAACACGGCCTCAACATATTAAAGGGATACAAACCGGTTAAACAAACACTGCGGCGCTTTTCCGAACCCAAACGTCAAGCCATGGGAGAGGAGCAAGCCAAGCTAATCGAGGCCGGATTCATTAGAGAAATAAAACATCCGGACTGGCTGGCAAACCTGGTGATGGTACCAAAGAAGGATAAATCCTGGCGCTTGTGCATTGATTTTAAAGACCTCAACAAGGCTTGCCCTAAGGATCCCTTCCCCCTCCCCCGCATTGACCAAATCATTGATGCTACCGCAGGACACGACTCAATGTGTTTCCTCGATGCATATTCCGGATACCATGAAATCAAAATGAGGGAGTCTGACCAAGCTGCAACGGCATTCATCACCCCATATGGGCAATTCTGCTTCAACACCATGCCCTTCGGGCTCAAGAACGCCGGTGCCACCCACCAACGCATGATCCAAACATGCCTGGAGAAACATATTGGAAATATAGTTGAAGCCTATGTGGACGATGTTGTAATCAAGACAAGGCACGTCGAAACACTAATAGATGATCTATGCCTCACATTTGACAACCTCTGTGCATATGACATTAAGCTCAATCAAGAAAAGTGTGTTTTTGGCGTCCCCGCAGGAAAGCTGCTAGGCTTCATCATCTCCAATAGAGGAATTGAAGCAAATCTAGCCAAAATCTGAGCTTTATCACAGTTGGCTATGCCAATAGACCTTAAACAAGTCCAAAAACTCATGAGTTGCATGGTAGCTTTGACCGGCTTTATCTCCAAATTGGGAGAAAAGGCACTACCACTCTATCACCTTCTGCCGTGAACCGATCACTTCGAGTGGACGGACGCGGCAACAGCCGGACTGGAAGAAATAAAAACACTCATAGCGAGCAACCCAATCCTGGCCGCGCCAAACGTCGGTGAACCCATGCCACTATACATATCGGCAACACATCAAGTGGTGAGCGCCGTGCTCGTCGTTGAACGAGAACAGGACGGACACAAATTCCCACTTCAGTAGCCAGTATACTACGTATCCACTGTCCTTACACCATGCAAATCCCGATACCCCCATTATCAAAATATAGCATACGCGGTCTTCATGGCATCCTGAAAACTATGACACTACTTCCAGGAGTGTTCGATCATGGTGGCTTCCGAAGTACCACTCAACGACATAATAAACAACCACGATGCCATGAGCCAGATTGCCAAATGGGCCATTGAGCTCCTTCCATTTGATATTACATACAAACCACGTCGAGCTATTAAATCCCAAGTACTGGCTGACTTCGTCGCCGAATGGACAGAGGCCGAACTCCCTAAAGAGTACGTCACATATTCCAACTGGGTTATCTACTTCGATGGCTCCAAAATGTTGGCAGGGCTAGGAGCGGGCGTCATTTTGACGTCCCCCACTGAAACGTCATTCAATACATCCTCCAAATACTATACACAGACTCCAACAACGCAGCCGAATACGAGGCCTTATTGCATGGTCTCTGGATGGCTGTCTCCATGGGCATACAACGCCTAGAAGTGCGCAGGGACTCAAACCTTGCAATATCTCAAATAAATGGGGACTTCGATGCCAAAGATCCAAAGATGGCAGCTTATCATAATGTCGTCCTAAAAATGTCGACTCGTTTTGAGGGGCTCGAGTTCCATCATGTGGCTCGAGAAAGTAATCAAGCGACGGACGTTCTTGCTCGTATCGGCGCCAAGCGCAACCCCGTCCCACCCAATATCTTCCTGGAAAGGCTTTTTAAGCCATCCATGTTATGGTAGGGGGAGAGCGGCAACACTAGTCGGGATCCGAACACAACTCCAGATTCCGAACACACTGATACCATCGAAGGACCAGTCTCCGAAATAACTCTGTCGACCCATCTCATTATGGCAGTCATTGCCCCATGGACCGAACCCTTCTTGGCCTACCTTAATAGGAAGGAACTTCCCGAGGATCAGAATGAGGCCCGCCGCATTGTCCGGCGCTCGAAGGCCTACAAGGTTCACGACGGAGAGCTCTATAATAAAAGCACCACCGGAGTCCTTCAAAGATGTATATCCGAGGAGGAGGGGCGGCAGCTCCTGGCTGAGATTCACGCAGGTCTCGGCGGGCACCACGCCGCAGCTCGGGCCCTTGTTAGCAAGGCCTTCCGCATAGGGTTTTATTGGCCGACGGACCGAGCATATGCACAGGACCTTGTCCAACATTGCGTCGGATGCCAACTCTTCACCAACCAAAGCCATATGCCCCCACCGCCCTACAAACAATCCCCATTACTTGGCCTTTTGCGGTCTGGAGACTAGATATGGTTGGACCCTTAAAGGAGGAAGCCATAATAAAAAATATCTGCTGGTTATGGTGGATAAATTCACTAAGTGGATAGAGGCCAAACCAGTTAAAACGGCCGAGTCCGGGCCGGTGATAGAATTCATATCCGGTGTTGTATGCCGTTACGATGTTCCACACAGCATCATCACCGATAATGGCTCCAATTTCACAGCTGATGAGGTGAAAACCCGGTGCGCTAAGTTGGGCATCAAGCTTGATTACGCCTCTGTCTACCATCCGCAGACAAACGGCCAAGTAGAACGAGCCAACGGTCTTATAATAAGCGGCATCAAACCCAGGCTGGTGCGGTCTTTGAAGGAATCAGACACACACTGGGTCGATCGAGGAGCTTGACTCTGTACTCTGGGGGCTGCGGACCATGCCCATTCACACTACCAAATACACACCCTTTTTCATGGTGTACGGCGCAGAGGTTGTGCTACCCTGCAACATTATACATGACTCACCTCGGGTGCGCATGTACGAAGAGAGAGAGGCCGAGCTCGATCGGCAGGACAGCTGAGACGCCCTGGAGGAGGAGCGTGACGTTGCAAAAGCCCGTTCCACATTTTATCAACAACAGGCCCACAAATATCAAAGCAGAGAAGTACGGTCCAAGACTTATAACGTTGGCGAACTCGTTCTACGCTTGCCGGAGAAGAAAAAGGACAAACGTAAGCCCAAATGGGAGGGTACCTTCATCATTGACAAAGTTCTCACCGGAGGAGCATACCGCCTGTGCGATGCGTCAGACAACCACCTCGAGCCGAACCCCTGGAACACGGCCAGACTCCGAATATTCTATGTCTAAGCGTCGAACTCTTTGTTCCTCTACTTCTCCTTGTTGTTTCCATAATACTTTTTTCGTCTTTCTCTCTCTTTTTGTTTTTCCTCTTTAGCCTTAACGCTTTCATGCGGTTAGACCACGCAACCCTGACACACACATATGTCTTCAAATATGTACGTCCATTATACCTGGGGGCTTCTAATACAGAAGCTTGCTATTATTCTCCGGGCATCAAGCCCATCACATATGCGTTTTTTCCATATGTACCTTTTCTTCGCCATTATATGCATCGATATGACTTAACTTTTGGCCAAGCTGGGTTGCCTGGCTCCTGTGCTTATGCCCTACGTTCCCGTTAGTTTGGCTAGGGCATAAAGGGAGCACCTCTGCGATTGTTACTATCGGGTCATCCGGATGTATACCTCAGACTGGGTGAAGCCGAAAGCTAGCGTTCTTAAGGGAATATTCGATCGGTGGATTAAAGATGTTTTTTGCATTCGCTCCATTTGCCATTTTTTCAATCACAGTTCGGGCATGCGCTTTAACGCATGCACACCCAGGGAAAGGAACCCTTAATGGAACTATTCTCTCTGGAAGATGTTTCTTACATAATGTAATATAACATAGCTAGCCGGATACAACTTGTCTGTTCAAGCAACTATGACCCCTACGCCTGGTTTCCATGCATACCCCGGTCTATTTGGCCGCACGGGTATTCGGAAACACTCCGTGCCTTCGGGTCTAGAGGGGAAAGCGAAAAGGTCTGCCATGACAATCGTTTTACAATTCAGCTAGACGGAAAAATACACAGCCATTTCGACTCAAAAAGTTCCTCCTCTATACCCTCCAGCAGGCTATCTAACTTACAATCCGGCCGGGAATATTTGGTAGCTACTGCTACTTGGTCATACACCAAATTAACGGGAACTTCCTTCCCGTCTGACCCTAGAGGTCCGACCCGAGCCATATGATTCGGGTCAAGCTTGGTGTACCGTGTCTTCACCATGGCCCAGGCTTCTCGAGCCCCTTCCCGGCAGGCCGATATTTTCCACAATCGAAAGCGCCGCCGCGCCCCCTTGAATAGCTACAGGAGCTCCTCCATCTTTCTTGGAGGGGAGGCAGCTGGCCACAAGGCTTTGGCAATGCTTCGCATTGCCTGCCGAGCTTGCTCATGAATACGCGACAGCTCTTATAGCAGATCGCCTGAGAATCCGGACATCTCATCTTCGAGACGGTCGGTCAGCATACCTACAGATATAACTTTGTCAGTTCCTGATATCTCCGAACTATTATAAGGCAAATTCGGCCACATACTGAACATGCCGCCGCGCAGCCTTTTATTCTCCTTCACGGAGTCGGCCAGTTGGGCTCGTACATCTTTCAGATCCTCGCCCAATCGAGTATTCAAATCCTGGAGCTTGTTCTTCTCTAGTACGATTTTTGTGAGCACACGCTCGCCTGCAGCTAGCAGCTTCTTGGCTTCTTGTTCTCCGTCTTGGGCAGTTTTCAGTTGTTCTTGCAGTTGACCTAGTGATCCTGATAGGAGGTGAGCAACCGTGTTTAACATTATCGGTATACCATTCTGTTTTATCGATGTAGGGGAACATTACCAAGAGACGCCTTCTTGGATTTCTCAAGTTCGGCACGGGCAGCAGTTAGCTGCGTCTGGCACTTTTCTAGCTCTTGGGCTAATAGGTTGTTCTTCTCCGTAAGAACCTGGTTATACAACGATACTTAAATCAGTTGTACCAACTGCTTCAAGTCTCGGGGGCTACTGGCATATGGTTATCATAGTTAGACAAAGTAAACTTACCCGCACATCTTATAAATGTTGCCTTGTGGCTCTGTTAAGCCCATCTCAAGCAGCTCGGATGTATGCATCAGCCGAGCCGAAGGTGTTAAATGCTTCTTCTGAAAAGTCGGGGTCTTGTAAAATGTCCCTGCGGCGCCGATGATTCATGGCGCTCTCCACTTCCGAGTTAGTGACGGATACATCCTCCGAATCCTCGACTGGAGGACAGTCCGGCGTTACCCCCGCATCAGCCCCCGTCTTTACGGCAGGATCTGGATCCTGGCTGTGGGAAGTATGACCAGCCGGACCCCCAGATATAGTCCGGCACACTTTTTTCCTAATACAGGATAAACATAAAGGTCACAGTTGGATGTGACTGGCAAGGTACATATTTGCAAATCCATACCTCTTTGATGAAGGCTCGGCCGTATCTTTGTTTGCCTTCCTCTTTGAAGGCTTGCCCGGCGTGGGGGCCACTCTCTTCGAAGATGCCCGTGGGGCAGCATGACGCACCGAGCACCTCCCCTTTTGAGCACAGGACAGTGCGGTGGGTGAGGCAGTATGAGAAAACTTTTTTGGATGAAATATCTCCGGATTACTTACGTGTGAAACAGGGAGAAGACCGGGATAATTTGTGATGATGGCCACTTCTGTGCCGTCATATTTCATTTGGTAAAACACCCCATTCACGGGCACCACGAATATATCCAGATCCTCTTCGAATCCGGGGTCGAGGTCCCGGTTGTGGCCCTTGGGCTGCGGGGCAGGGTTGTAAAGCCCCTCGGAAATCTTTTCGCCGGTGCTGTTGTAAATGGATGGGTTAATGTTCGTTGAACATAGCTCGGGGAGTAGAATGAGTAGAGCAGAGGAGTTGGGAACTTACCCAGCTAGGAGGACTATACATGGAATATCCTTCCATGTGCTTGATGCGTAGGAACTCCTATTCCTCCCCTTTGAACAGTTCGGCCAATATTTTGGCCAGGGCGGCAGGGGTGTCTGGACCCTTCCTACCGCAGCGGGAGGCGTCATCTTCCCCATTATAGTGCCACATGGGAAGTCCTTTGTATTGGAGTGGCTGGACCCCCCCTCCCCCGCACTATGGAGGTCACCATTACTTCGACCATCGTATATCCGGACTGGGCGAGCATCATTATCTTGCTCAAGAGTTGGCGAACCTCCGCACTATCTTACTCTTCGAGGCTCCGAGGGTGCCAGCTGTGACGTTTCTTCAAGGGAACACTTGTGAACTCAGGAAGACCCCTCCGGGCTGGGTCTGGAAGTACGACGTCCTCGATGTAGAACCACTCGAAAGTCCACTCTTCAGACGCCTTCTTCGGCGTGCCAGATAGGTATCTGGTCTCGGCAATGCATCATATTTCGGCTCCGCCCACTTCAAATATCGATCCTTCATGGTTACGCAGGACAAGGCAGAATAACTTTCTCCACAGTTCAAAATGAGCCTCACAACCCAAGAATAGTTCGCATAAAGCGACATAACCCGTAATGTGCAGGATGGAGGTTGGAGTAAAGTTATGCAGCTGGAGGCCATAATATTCCAGAAGCCCTCGGAGGAATGGATGAATTGGAAATCCTACGCCCCTTACGAAGGAAATATGCCCTAGAGACAATAATAAAGTTATTATTTATTTCCTTATTTCATGATAAATGTTTATTATTCATGCTATAATTGTATTAACCGGAAACATAATACATGTGTGAATACATAGACAAACAGAGTGTCACTAGTATGCCTCTACTTGACTAGCTCGTTAATCAAAGATGGTTATGTTTCCTAACCATGGACAAAGAGTTGTTATTTGATTAACGGGATCACATCATTAGGTGAATGATCTGATTGACATGACCCATTCCATTAGCTTAGCACCCGATCGTTTAGTATGTTGCTATTGCTTTCTTCATGACTTATACATGTTCCTATGACTATGAGATTATGCAACTCCCGTTTGCCGGAGGAACACTTTGTGTGCTACCAAACGTCACAACGTAACTGGGTGATTATAAAGGTGCTCTACGGGTGTCTCCAAAGGTACATGTGTTGGAAATATGCCCTAGAGGCAATAATAAAAGCATTATTATTATATTTCCTTGTTCATGATAATTGTCTTTATTCATGCTATAATTGTATTATCCGGAAATCGTAATACATGTGTGAATAACAGACATCAACGTGTCCCTAGTAAGCCTCTAGTTGACTAGCTCGTTGATCAACAGATAGTCATGGTTTCCTGACTATGGACATTGGATGTCATTGATAACGAGATCACATCATTAGGAGAATGATGTGATGGACAAGACCCAATCCTAAACATAGCATAAAGATCGTATAGTTCGTTTGCTAGAGTTTTTCCAATGTCAAGTATCTTTTCCTTAGACCATGAGATCGTGTAACTCCCGGATACCGTAGGAGTGCTTTGGGTATACCAAACGTCACAACGTAACTGGGTGACTATAAAGGTATACTACGGGTATCTCTGAAAGTGTCTGTTGGGCTGACACGGATCAAGACTGGGATTTGTCACTCCGTATGACGGAGAGGTATCACTGGGCCCACTCGGTAATGCATCATCATTATCAGCTCAAAGTGACCAAGTGTCTGGTCACGGGATCATGCATTATGGTACGAGTAAAGTGACTAGCCAGTAATGAGGTTGAACGAGGTATTGGGATACCGGCGATCGAATCTCGGGCAAGTAACATACCGATTGACAAAGGGAATTGTATACGGGGTTGCTTGAATCCTTGACATCGTGGTTCATCCGATGAGATCATCATGGAGTATGTGGGAGCCAACATGGGTATCCAGATCCCGCTGTTGGTTATTGGCCGGAGAGTCGTCTCGGTCATGTTTGCATGTCTCCCGAACCCGTAGGGTCTACACACTTAAGGTTCGGTGACGCTAGGGTTGTAGGGATATGTATATGCAGTAACCCGAATGTTGTTCGGAGTCCCAGATGAGATCCCGGACGTCACGAGGAGTTCCGGAATGGTCCGAAGGTAAAGAATTATATATAGGAAGTGTTGTTTCGGCCATCGGGACAAGTTTCGGGGTCACCGGTATTGTACCGGGACCACCGGAAGGGTCCCGGGGGTCCACCGGGTGGGGCCACCTGCCCCGGGGGGCCACATGGGCTGTAGGGGGTGCGCCTTGGCCTACATGGGCCAAGGGCACCAGCCCCAAGAGGCCCATGCGCCTAGGGTTTCAAGAGGGAAGAGTCCCACAAGGGGAAGGCACCCCTAGGTGCCTTGGGGGGGAGGGAAACCTCCCTTGGCCGCCGCCCCCCCTAGGAGATTGGATCTCCTAGGGCCGGCACCCCCCCCCCCTTGGCCCTCCTATATATAGTGGGGGAGATGGAGGACTTCATACCTTTGCCTTGGCGCCTCCTTCTCCCTCTCCAACACCTCCTCCTCCTCCATAGTGCTTGGCGAAGCCCTGACGGAGTACTGCAGCTCCATCACCACCACGCCGTCGTGCTGCTGCTGGAGCCATCTTCTTCAACCTCTCCTCTCCCCTTGCTGGATCAAGAAGGAGGAGACGTCATCCGCTCCGTACGTGTGTTGAACGCAGAGGTGCCGTCCGTTCGGCGCTTGGTCATCGGTGATTTGGATCACGTCGTGTACGACTACCTCATCCCCGTTCTTTGAACGCTTCCGCTCGCGATCTACAAAGGTATGTAGATGCATCCGATCACTCGTTGCCAGATGAACTCATAGATGGATCTTGGTGAAACCGTAGGAAAATTTTTGTTTTCTGTAACGTTCCCCAACAATGGCATCATGAGCTAGGTCTATGCGTAGTTCTTCTTGCGCGAGTAGAACACAATTTGTTGTGGGCGTAGATGTTGTCAACTTTCTTGCCGCTACTAGTCTTATCTTGCTTCAGCAGTATTGTGGGATGAAGCGGCCCGGACCAACCTTACACGTACGCTTACGTGAGACCGGTTCCACCGACTAACATGCACTAGTTGCATAAGGTGGCTGGCGGGTGACTGTCTCTCCTACTTTAGTTGGAGCGGATTCGATGAAAAGGCTCCTTATGAAGGGTAAATAGAAGTTGACAAATCACGTTGTGGCTTTCCGTAGGTAAGAAAACGTTCTTGCTAGAACCCTATTTCAGCCACGTAAAACTTGCAACAACAATTAGAGGACGTCTAACTTGTTTTTGCAGCAAGTGCTTTGTGATATGATATGGCCAAAGTTGTGATGAATGATGAATGACATATATGTGATGTATGAGATGTTCATGCTATTGTAATAGGAATCACGACTTACATGTCGATGAGTATGACAACTGGCAGGAGCCATAGGAGTTGTCTTTATTTTTTATATGACCTGCGTGTCATTGAGAAACGCCATGTAAATTACTTTACTTTATAGCTAAACGCATTAGCCATAGTAGTAGAAGTAATAGTTGGCGAGCAACTTCATGGAGACACGATGATGGAGATCATGATGATGGAGATCATGGTGTCAAGCCGGTGACAAGATGATCATGGAGCCCCAAGATAGAGATCAAAGGAGCTATGTGATATTGGCCATATCATGTCACTATTATTATTTGATTGCATGTGATGTTTATCATGTTTAGCATCTTGTTTACTTAGAACGACGGTAGTAAATAAGATGATCCCTCATAATAATTTCAAGAAAGTGTTCCCCCTAACTGTGCACCGTTGCGACAGTTCGTTGTTTTGAAGCACCACGTGATGATCGGGTGTGATAGATTCTAACGTTCACATACAATGGGTGTAAGACAGATTTACACATGCAAACACTTAGGTTGACTTGACGAGCCTAGCATGTGTATAGACATGGCCTCGGAACACAGAAGACCGAAAGGTCGAGCATGAGTCGCATAGAAGATACGATCAACATGAAGATGTTCACCGATGTTGACTAGTCTGTCTCACGTGATGATCGGACACGGCCTAGTTGACTCGGATCATGTTATACTTAGATAACTAGAAGAGGGATGTCTATCTAAGTGGGAGTTCATTGAATAATTTGATTAGATGAACTTAATTATCATGAACTTAGTCTAAAATCTTTACAATATGTCTTGTAGATCAAATGGCCAACGTTGTCCTCAACTTCAACGCGTTCCTAGAGAAAACCAAGCTGAAAGATGATGGCAGCAACTATACGGACTGGGTCCGAAACCTGAGGATCATCCTCATAGCTGCCAAGAAAGATTATGTCCTACAAGCACCGCTAGGTGATCCACCCATCCCACAGAACCAAGACGTTATGAACGCTTGGCAGACACGTGCTGATGACTACTCCCTCGTTCAGTGCGGCATGCTTTACAGTTTAGAGCCGGGGCTCCAAAAGCGTTTTGAGAGACATGGAGCATATGAGATGTTCGAAGAGCTGAAAATGGTTTTCCAAGCTCATGCCCGGGTCGAGAGATATGAAGTCTCCGACAAGTTCTTCAGCTGTAAGATGGAGGAAAATAGTTCTGTCAGTGAGCACATACTCACTATGTCTGGGTTACATAACCGCTTGACTCAGCTGGGAGTTAATCTCCCAGATGACGCGGTCATTGACAGAATCCTCCAGTCGCTTCCACCAAGCTACAAGAGCTTTGTGATGAACTTCAATATGCAGGGGATGGAAAAGACCATTCCTGAGGTATTTGCAATGCTGAAATCAGCAGAGGTAGAAGTCAAGAAGGAACATCAAGTGTTGATGGTCAATAAAACCACTAAGTTCAAGAAGGGCAAGGGTAAAAAGAACTTCAAGAAGGACGGCAAGGGAGTTGCCGCGCCTGGCAAGCAAGCTGCCGGGAAGAAGCCAAAGAATGGACCCAAGCCCGAGACTGAGCGCTTTTATTGCAAGGAAAGTGGTCACTGGAAGCGGAACTGCCCCAAATACTTAGCGGACAAGAAGGCCAGCAAAACAAAAGGTATATGTGATATACATGTAATTGATGTGTACCTTACCAGTACTCGTAGTAGCTCCTGGGTATTTGATACCGGTGCAGTTGCTCACATTTGTAACTCAAAGCAGGAGCTTCGGAATAAGCGGAGACTGGCGAAGGACGAGGTGACGATGCGCGTCGGGAATGGTTCCAAGGTCGATGTGATCGCCGTCGGCACGCTGCCTCTTCATTTACCTTCGGGATTAGTTTTAAACCTTAATAATTGTTATTTAGTGCCAGCTTTGAGCATGAACATTGTATCGGGATCTCGTTTAATTCGAGATGGCTACTCATTTAAATCTGACAATAATGGTTGTTCTATTTATATGAGAGATATGTTTTATGGTCATGCTCCTATGGTGAATGGTTTATTCTTAATGAATCTCGAGCGTAATGCTACACATATTCATAGTGTGAGTACCAAAAGATGTAAGGTTGATAATGATAGTCCCACATACTTGTGGCACTGCCGCCTTGGTCACATAGGTGTCAAACGCATGAAGAAGCTCCATGCAGATGGACTTTTAGAGTCTCTTGATTATGAATCATTTGACACGTGCGAACCATGCCTCGTGGGTAAAATGACCAAGACTCCATTCTCAGGAACAATGGAGCGAGCAACCAACTTATTGGAAATCATACATACTGATGTGTGCGGTCCAATGAGTGTTGAGGCTCACGGTGGCTATCGTTATGTTCTCACCCTCACTGATGACTTGAGTAGATATGGGTATGTCTACTTAATGAAACACAAGTCTGAAACCTTTGAAAAGTTCAAGGAATTTCAGAGTGAGGTTGAAAATCAACGTGACAGGAAAATCAAGTTTCTACGATCAGATCATGGAGGAGAATACTTGAGTCATGAATTTGGCACACACTTAAGAAAATGTGGAATAGTTTCACAACTCACGCCACCTAGAACACCTCAGCGTAATGGTGTGTCCAAACGTCGTAATCGCACTCTATTAGATATGGTACGATCTATGATGTCTCTTACCGATTTACCGCTATCTTTTTGGGGCTATGCTTTAGAGACTGCCGCATTCACTTTAAATAGGGCTCCGTCGAAATCCGTTGAGACGACACCGTTTGAATTTTGGTTTGGGAAGAAACCTAAGTTGTCATTTCTAAAAGTTTGGGGATGCGATGCTTATGTCAAGAAACTTCAACCTGAAAAGCTCGAACCCAAGTCGGAAAAATGCGTCTTCATAGGATACCCTAAAGAAACTGTTGGGTATACCTTCTACCTCAGATCCGAGGGCAAGATCTTTGTTGCCAAGAATGGATTCTTTCTAGAGAAGGAGTTTCTCTCGAAAGAAGTGAGTGGGAGGAAAGTAGAACTTGATGAAGTATTACCTCTTGAACCGGAAAATGGCGCAACTCAAGAAAATGTTCCTGAGGTGCCTGCACCGACTAGAGAGGAAGTTAATGATGATGATCATGAAACTTCAGATCAAGTTGCTACTGAACTTCGAAGGTCCACAAGGACACGTTCCGCACCAGAGTGGTACGGCAACCCTGTCTTGGAAATCATGTTGTTAGACAACGGTGAACCTTCGAACTATGAAGAAGCGATGGCGGGCCCGGATTCCGACAAATGGCTAGAAGCCATGAAATCCGAGATAGGATCCATGTATGAAAACAAAGTGTGGACTTTGACTGACTTGCCCGATGATCGGCGAGCCATAGAAAATAAATGGATCTTTAAGAAGAAGACAGACGCGGATGGTAATGTGATCATCCATAAAGCTCGGCTTGTCGCTAAGGGTTATCGACAAGTTCAAGGGGTTGACTACGATGAGACTTTCTCACCGGTAGCGAAGTTGAAGTCCGTCCGAATCATGTTAGCAATTGCCGCATTCTATGATTATGAGATATGGCAAATGGACGTCAAAACGGCATTCCTTAATGGTTTCCTTAGGGAAGAATTGTATAGGATGCAGCCGGAAGGTTTTGTCGATCCTAAGAATGCTGACAAGGTGTGCAAGCTCCAACGCCCGATTTATGGGCTGGTGCAAGCATCTCAGAGTTGGAACATTCGCTTTGATGAGATGATCAAAGCGTTTGGGTTTACGCAGACTTATGGAGAAGCCTGCATTTACAAGAAAGTGAGTGGGAGCTCTGTAGCATTTCTCATATTATATGTAGATGACAAACTTTTGATGGGAAATGATATAGAACTCTTGGACAGCATTAAGGCCTACTTGAATAAGAGTTTTTCAATGAAGGACCTTGGAGAAGCTGCTTATATATTAGGCATCAAGATCCATAGAGATAGATCAAGACGCCTCATAGGTCTTTCACAAAGCACATACCTTGAGAAGATATTGAAGAAGTTCAATATGGATCAGGCTAAGAAGGGGTTCTTACCTGTGTTACAAGGTACGAAATTGAGCTCAGCTCAATGTCCGACCACGGCAGAAGAGATAGAAGAGATGAGTGTCATCCCCTATGCCTCAGCCATAGGTTCTATTATGTATGCCATGCTGTGTACCAGACCTGATGTAAACCTTGCCGTAAGTTTGGTAGGAAGGTACCAAAGTAATCCCGGCAAGGAACACTAGACAGCAGTCAAGAATATCCTAAAGTACCTGAAAAGGACTAAGGAAATGTTTCTCGTTTATGGAGGTGACGAAGAGCTCGTCGTAAAGGGTTACGTCGATGCTAGCTTCGACACAGATCTGGATGACTCTAAGTCACAGACCGGATACGTGTATATTTTGAATGGTGGGGCAGTAAGCTGGTGCAGTTGCAAGAAGAGCATCGTGGCAGGATCTACATGTGAAGCGGAGTACATGGCAGCCTCGGAGGCAGCACATGAAGCAATCTGGGTGAAGGAGTTCATCACCGACCTAGGAGTCATACCCAATGCATCGGGCCGATCAAGCTCTTCTGTGACAACACTGGAGCTATTGCACTTGCAAAGGAGCCCAGGTTTCACAAGAAGACGAGACACATCAAGTGTCGCTTCAACTCCATTCGTGAAAATGTTCACGATGGAGACATAGATATTTGTAAAGTACATACGGACCTGAATGTAGTAGATCCGTTGACTAAACCTCTCCCTAGGGCAAAACATGATCAACACCAGAATTCCATGGGTGTTCGATTCATCACAATGTAACTAGATTATTGACTCTAGTGCAAGTGGGAGACTGTTGGAAATATGCCCTAGAGGCAATAATAAAAGCATTATTATTATATTTCCTTGTTCATGATAATTGTCTTTATTCATGCTATAATTGTATTATCCGGAAATCGTAATACATGTGTGAATAACAGACATCAATGTGTCCCTAGTAAGCCTCTAGTTGACTAGCTCGTTGATCAACAAATAGTCATGGTTTCCTGACTATGGACATTGGATGTCATTGATAACGAGATCACATCATTAGGAGAATGATGTGATGGACAAGACCCAATCCTAAACATAGCATAAAGATCGTATAGTTCGTTTGCTAGAGTTTTTCCAATGTCAAGTATCTTTTCCTTAGACCATGAGATCGTGTAACTCCCGGATACCGTAGGAGTGCTTTAGGTATACCAAACGTCACAACGTAACTGGGTGACTATAAAGGTATACTACGGGTATCTCCGAAAGTGTCTGTTGGGTTGACACGGATCAAGACTGGGATTTGTCACTCCGTATGACGGAGAGGTATCACTGGGCCCACTCGGTAATGCATCATCATTATGAGCTCAAAGTGACCAAGTGTCTATTCACGGGATCATGCATTATGGTACGAGTAAAGTGACTAGCCAGCAACAAGGTTGAACGAGTTATTGGGATACCGACGATTGAATCTCGGGCAAGTAACATACCGATTGACAAAGGGAATTGTATACGGGGTTGCTTGAATCCTTGACATCGTGGTTCATTCAATGAGATCATCATGGAGTATGTGGGAGCCAACATGGGTATCCAGATCCCGCTGTTGGTTATTGGCCAGAGAGTCGTCTCGGTCATGTCTGCATGTCTCCCGAACCCGTAGGGTCTACACACTTAAGGTTTGGTGACGCTAGGGTTGTAGGGATATGTATATGCAGTAACCCGAATGTTGTTAGGAGTCCCGGATGAGATCCCGGACGTCACGAGGAGTTTTGGAATGGTCCGGAGGTAAAGAATTATATATAGGAAGTGCTGTTTCGGCCATCGGGACAAGTTTCGGGGTCACCGGTATTGTACCGGGACCACCGGAAGGGTCCCGGGGGTCCACCGGGTGGGGCCACCTGCCCCGGGGGGGCCACATGGGCTGTAGGGGGTGCGCCTTGGCCTACATGGGCCAAGGGCACCAGCCCCAAGAGGCCCATGCGCCTAGGGTTTCAAGAGGGAAGAGTCCCACAAGGGGAAGGCACCCCTAGGTGCCTTGGGGGGGAGGGAAACCTCCCTTGGCCGCCGCCCCCCTAGGAGATTGGATCTCCTAGGGCCCCCCCCCCTTGGCCCTCCTATATATAGTGGGGGAGATGGAGGACTTCATACCTTTGCCTTGGCGCCTCCTTCTCCCTCTCCAACACCTCCTCCTCCATAGTGCTTGGCGAAGCCCTGACGGAGTACTGCAGCTCCATCACCACCACGCCGTCGTGCTGCTGCTGGAGCCATCTTCCTCAACCTCTCCTCTCCCCTTGCTGGATCAAGAAGGAGGAGACGTCATCCGCTCCGTACGTGTGTTGAACACGGAGGTGCCGTCCGTTCGGCGCTTGGTCATTGGTGATTTGGATCACGTCGTGTACGACTACCTCATCCCCGTTCTTTGAATGCTTCCGCTCGCGATCTACAAAGGTATGTAGATGCATCTGATCACTCGTTGCCAGATGAACTCATAGATGGATCTTGGTGAAACCGTAGGAAAATTTTTGTTTTCTGTAACATTCCCCAACAACATGTTGGGTTGGCGTATTTCGAGATTAGGATTTGTCACTCCGATTGTCGGAGAGGTATCTTTGGGCCCTCTCGGTAATGCACATCACATAAGCCTTGCAAGCATTGCAACTAATGAGTTAGTTGTGAGATGATGTATTACGGAACGAGTAAAGAGACTTGACGGTAACGAGATTGAACTAGGTATTGAGATACCGACGATCGAATCTCGGGCAAGTAACATACCGATGACAAAGGGAACAACGTATGTTGTTATGCGGTCTGGCCGATAAAGATCTTCGTAGAATATGTGGGAGCCAATATGAGCATCCAGGTTCCGCTATTGGTTATTGACTGGAGACGTGTCTCGGTCATGTCTACATTGTTCTCGAACCCGTAGGGTCCGCACGCTTAAGGTTTCGATGATAGTTATATTATGAGTTTATGAGTTTTGATGTACCGAAGGAGTTCGGAGTCCCGGATGAGATCAGGGACATGACGAGGAGTCTCGAAATGGTCGAGACTTAAAGATCGATATATTGGACGACTATATTCGGACATCGGAAAGGTTCCGAGTGGTTCGAGTATTTTTCGGAGTACCGAGGAGTTACGGGAATACGGGAGAAGAAGTATATGGGCCTTATTGGGCTTTAGGGGAGAGGGAGAGGCAGGCCGCGCGCCCCCCCCCACGGCCTAGTCTGAATTGGACTAGGGGGAGGGGCTGCGCCCCCTCCTTCCTTCTCTTCCCTCTTCCCCTTCCTTGTCTCCTACTCCTAATACTTGGAAGGACTCCTAGTTGGACTAGGAAAGGGGGAATCCTACTCCCGGTGGGAGTAGGACTCCCCTAGGGCGCGCCATAGAGAGGGCCGGCCCTCCCCTCCTCCACTCCTTTATATACGGGGGCAGGGGCACCCCATAGACGCACAAGTTGATCTTCGTGATCGTTCTCTTAGCCGTGTGTGGTGCCCCCTTCCACCATAATCCTCGATAATATTGTAGCGGTGCTTAGGCGAAGCCCTGCGACGGTAGAACATCAAGATCGTGACCACGCCGTCGTGTTGACGGAACTCTTCCCCGACACTTTGCTGGATCGGAGTCCGGGGATCGTCATCGAGCTGAACGTGTGCTAGAACTCGGAGGTGCCGTAGTTTCGGTGCTTGGATCGGTCGGATCGTGAAGACGTACGACTACATCAACCGCGTTGATATAACGCTTCCGATTTCGGTCTACGAGGGTACGTGGACAACACTCTCCCCTCTCGTTGCTATGCATCACCATGATCTTGCGTGTCCGTAGGAATTTTTTTGAAATTACTACGTTCCCCAATAGTGGTATCAGAGCCTAGGTTTTATGTGTTGATGTCATATGCACGAGTAGAACACAAGTGAGTTGTGGGCGATATAAGTCATACTGCTTACCAACATGTCATACTTTGGTTCGGCGGTATTGTTGGATGAAGCGGCCCGGACCGACATTACATGTACGCTTACGCGAGACTGGTTTTACCGCCATGCTATGCACACAGGTGACTAGTGGGTGTCAGTTTCTCCAACTTTAGTTGAACCGAGTGTGGCTACGCCCGGTCCTTGCGAAGGTTAAAACAGCACCAACTTGACAAACTATCGTTGTGGTTTTGATGCGTAGGTAAGATTGGTTCTTGCTTAAGCCCGTAGCAGCCACGTAAAACTTGCAACAAACAAAGTAGAGGACGTCTAACTTGTTTTTGCAGGGCATGTTGTGATGTGATATGGTCAAGACGTGATGAGATATAAGTTGTTGTATGAGATGATCATGTTTTGTGGAAGTTATCGGCAACTGGCAAACGCCTTATGGTCGTCTCTCTATTGCATAAGATGCAAGCGCCAAACAATTGCTTTACTTTATCGCTATACGATAGCAATAGTTGCAAGAACAATAGTTGGCGAGACGTCCACGTGACGACACATTGATATAGATCAAGATGATGGAGATCATGGTGTCATGCCGGTGACAATAGAGATCATGACGGTACTTTGGAGATGGAGATCAAAGGCACAAGATGATCATGGCCATATCATGTCACATATTTTGATTGCATGTGATGTTTATCTTGTATACATCTTATTTTGCTTATTTCTACGGTAGCTTTATAAGATGATCTCTCACTAAATTTCAAGATAAAAGTGTTCTCCCTGAGTATGCACCGTTGCCAAAGTTCGTCGTGCCCAGACACCACGTGATGATCGGGTGTGATAAGCTCTACGTCCATCTACAACGGGTGCAAGACAGTTTTGCACACGCGGAATACTTAGGTTAAACTTGACGAGCCTAGCATATGCAGATATGGCCTCAGAACACTGGAGACCGAAAGGTCGAGCGTGAATCATATAGTAGATATGATCAACATAGTGATGTTCACCATTGAAAACTACTCCATCTCACGTGATGATCGGACATGGTTTAGTTGATTTGGATCACGTGATCACTTAGATGATTAGAGGGATGTCTATCTAAGTGGGAGTTCTTAAGTAATATGATTAATTGAACTTAAATTTATCATGAACTTAGTCCTGGTAGTATTAGCATATCTATGTTGTAGATCAATAGCTCGCGTTATTGCTTCCCTATGTTTGTTTTGATATGTTCCTAGAGAAAAACTATGTTGAAAGATGTTAGTAGCAATGATGCGGATTGGATCCGTGATATGAGGTTTATCCTCATTGCTGCACAGAAAAATTATGTCCTTGATGCACCGCTAGGTGACAGACCTATTGCAGGAGCAGATGTAGACGTTATGAACGTTTGGCTAGCTCAATATGATGACTACTTGATAGTTTAGTGCACCATGCTTAACGGCTTAGAATCGGGACTTCAAAGACGTTTTGAACGTCATGGACCATATGAGATGTTCCAGGAGTTGAAGTTAATATTTCAAGCAAATACCCGAGTTAAGAGATATGAAGTCTCCAACAAGTTCTATAGCTACAAGATGGAGGAGAATCGCTCAAGCAGTGAGCATGTACTCAAATTGTCTGGGTACTACAATCACTTGAATCAAGTGGGAGTTAATCTTCCAGATAAGATAGTGATTGACAGAATTCTCTAGTCACCATCACCAAGTTAGTAGAACTTCGTGATGAACTATAGTATGCAAGGGATAACGAAACGATTCCCAAGCTCTTCGTGATGCTAAAATCGACGAAGGTAGAAATCAAGAAAAACATCAAGTGTTGATGGTAGACAAGACCACTAGTTTCAAGAAAAGGGCAAAAGGAAGAAGGGGAACTTCAAGAAGAACGGCAAGCAAGTTGCTGCTCAAGTGAAGAAACCCAAGTCTGGTCCTAAGCCCGAGACAAAGTGCTTCTACTGCAAAGGGATTGGTCACTAGAAGCGGAACTACCCCAAGTATTTAGTGGATAAAAAAGGATGGCAAAGTAAACAAAGGTATATTTGATATACATGTTATTGATGTGTACTTTACTAGTGTTCATAGCAACCCCTCAGTATTTGGTACTAGTTCAGTTGCTAAGATTAGTAACTCGAAACGGGAGTTGCAGAATAAACAGAGACTAGTTAAGGGTGAAGTGACGATGTGTATTGGAAGTGGTTCCAAGATTGATATGATCATCATTGCACACTCCCTATACTTTCGGGATTAATGTTGAACCTAAATAAGTGTTATTTGGTGTTTGCGTTGAGCATAAATATGATTTGATCATGTTTATTGCAATACGGTTATTCATTTAAGTTAGAGAACAATTGTTGTTCTGTTTACATGAATAAAACCTTCTATGGTCGTACACACCAACGAAAATGGTTTGTTGGATCTCGATTGTAATGATACACATATTCATAATATTGAAGCCAAAAGATGCAAAGTTAATAATGATAGTGCAACTTGTTTGTGGCACTGCCGTTTAAGTCATATTGGTGTAAAGCGCATGAAGAAACTCCATGCTGATGGGATTTTGGAATCACTTGATTATGAATCACTTGATACTTGCGAACCATGTCTCTTAGGCAAGATGACTAAAACGCCGTTCTCCGGAACAATGGAGCAAGCAACAGATTTGTTGGAAATCATACATACTGATGTATGTGGTCCGATGAATATCAAGGCTTGCAGAGGGTATCATTGTTTTCTGACCTTCACAGATGATTTGAGCAGATATGGGTATATCTACTTGATGAAACATAAGTCTGAAACATTTGAAAAGTTCAAAGAATTTCAGAGTGAAGTGGAAAATCATCGTGACAAGAAAATAAGGTTTCTACGATTTGATCGCGGAGACAAATATTTGAGTTACGAGTTTGGTCTTCAATTAAAACAATGTGGAATAGTTTCACAAATTCGTGCCACCTGGAACACCACATCATAATGGTGTGTCTGAACGTCATAGCTGTACTTTATTAGATATAGTGCAAATCTATGATGTTTCTTACCGATTTACCACTATCGTTTTTGAGGTTAGGCATTAAAGACAGCTGCATTCACGTTAAAAAGGGGCACCATCTAAGTCCGTTGAGACGACACAATCTGAACTGTGGTTTGGCAAGAAACCAAAGTTGTCGTTTCTTAAAGTTTGGGGTTGTGATGCTTATATGAAAAAGTTTCATCCTAATAAGCTCAAACCCAAATCGGAGAAATATGTCTTCATAGGATACCCAAAGGAGACTGTTGGGTACACCTTCTATCACAGATCCGAAGGCAAGACATTCATTGCTGAGAATGGATACTTTCTAGAGAAGGAGTTTCTCTCGAAAGAAGTGAGTGGGAGGAAAGTAGAAAACTTGATAAGGTAATTGTACCATCTCCCTTATTGGAAAGTAGTTCATCACAGAAATCTTTTCTTGTGACTACTACACCAATTAGTGAGGAAGCTAATGGTGATGATCATGTAACTTCAGATCAAGTTACTACCGAATCTCGTAGGTAAACCAGAGTGAGATCCGCACCAGAGTGGTACGGTAATCCTGTTCTGGAAGTCATGTTACTAGACCATGACGAACTTGCGAACTATGAGGAAGCGATGATGAGCCCAGATTCCGCAAAATGGCTTGAGGCCATGAAATCTGAGATGGGATCCATGTATGAGAACAAAGTGTAGACTTTGGTTGACTTGCCCGATGATCGGCAAGCCATAGAAAATAAATGGATCTTCAAGAGGAAGACGGACGCTGATAGTAGTGTTACTATCTACAAAGCTAGAATTGTCGCAAAAAAATTTCGACAAGTTTAAAGGTGTTGACTACGATGAGAGTTTCTCACTCGTATCTATGCTTAAGTCTGTCCGAATCATGTTAGCAATTGCCGCATTTTATGAAATCTGGCAAATGGATAAACAAAACTGCATTCCTTAATGGATTTATTAAACAAGAGTTGTATATGATGCAACCAGAAGGTTTTGTCAATCCTAAAGGTGCTAACAAAATATGCAAGCTCCAGCGATTCATCTATGGACTGGTGCAAGCATCTCGGAGTTGGAATACACGCTTTGATAAGTTGATCAAAGCATATAGTTTTATACAGACTTGCAGTGAAGCCTGTATTTACAAGAAAGTGAGTGGGAGCACTACAGCATTTCTGATAAGTATATGTGAATGACATATTGTTGATCAGAAATAATGTAGAATTATTCTGCAAAGCATGAAGGAGTATTTGAAAGGAGTTTTTCAAAGAAAGACCTCGGTGAAGCTACTTACATATTGAGCATCAAGATCTATAGAGATAGATCAAAACGCTTGATAAGTTTTTTCAATGAGTACATACCTTGACAAGATTTTGAAGTAGTTCAAAATGGAACAGTCAAAGAAAGAGTTCTTGCCTGTATTACAAGGTGTGAAATTGAGTAAGACTCAAAACACGACCACGACAGAAGATAGAAAGAGAATGAAAGTCATTCCCTATGCCTTGGCCATAGGTTCTATAAAGTATGCCATGCTGTGTACCAGATCTATTGTATACCCTACACTGATTTTGGCAAGGGAGTACAATAGTGATCTAGGAGTAGATCACTGGACAGCGGTCAAAATTATCCTTAGTGGAATAAGGATATGTTTCTCAATTATGGACGTGACAAAAAAGGGTTCGTCGTAAAGGGTTACGTTGATGCAAATTTTGACACTGATCTAGATGACTCTAAGTCTCAATCTGGATACATATTGAAAGTGGGAGCAATTAGCTAAGAGTAGCTCCGTGCAGAGCATTGTTGACATAGAAATTTGCAAAATACATACGGATCTGAATATGGCAGACCCGTTGACTAAACTTCTCTCACAAGCAAAACATGATCACACCTTAGTACTCTTTGGGTGTTAATCACATAAGCGATGTGAACTAGATTACTGAATCTAGTAAACCCTTTGGGTGTTGGTCACATGGCGATGTGAACTATGGGTGTTAATCACATGATGATGTGAACTATCGATGTTAATCACATGGTGATGTGATCTAGATTATTGACTCTAGTGCAAGTGGGAGACTGAAGGAAATATGCCCTAGAGGCAATAATAAAGTTATTATTTATTTCCTTATTTCATGATAAATGTTTATTATTCATGCTATAATTGTATTAACCGGAAACATAATACATGTGTGAATACATAGACAAACAGAGTGTCACTAGTATGCCTCTACTTGACTAGCTCGTTAATCAAAGATGGTTATGTTTCCTAACCATGGACAAAGAGTTGTTATTTGATTAACGGGATCACATCATTAGGTGAATGATCCGATTGACATGACCCATTCCATTAGCTTAGCACCTGATCGTTTAGTATGTTGCTATTGCTTTCTTCATGACTTATACATGTTCCTATGACTATGAGATTATGCAACTCCCGTTTGCCGGAGGAACACTTTGTGTGCTACCAAACGCCACAACGTAACTGGGTGATTATAAAGGTGCTCTACAGGTGTCTCCAAAGGTACATGTTGGGTTGGCGTATTTCGAGATTAGGATTTGTCACTCCGATTGTCGGAGAGGTATCTCTGGGCCCTCTCGGTAATGCACATCACATAAGCCTTGCAAGCATTGCAACTAATGAGTTAGTTGTGAGATGATGTATTACGGAACGAGTAAAGAGACTTGCCGGTAACGAGATTGAACTAGGTATTGAGATACCGACGATCGAATCTCGGGCAAGTAACATACCGATGACAAAGGGAACAACGTATGTTGTTATGCGGTCTGGCTGATAAAGATCTTCGTAGAATATGTGGGAGCCAATATGAGCATCCAGGTTCCGCTATTGGTTATTGACTGGAGACGTGTCTCGGTCATGTCTACATTGTTCTCGAACCCGTAGGGTCCGCACGCTTAAGGTTTCGATGATAGTTATATTATGAGTTTATGAGTTTTGATGTACCGAAGGAGTTCGGAGTCCCGGATGAGATCAGGGACATGACGAGGAGTCTCGAAATGGTCGAGACGTAAAGATCGATATATTGGACGACTATATTCGGACATCGGAAAGGTTCCGAGTGGTTCGGGTATTTTTCGGAGTACCGGGGAGTTACGAGAATACGGGAGAAGAAGTATATGGGCCTTATTGGGCTTTAGGGGAGAGGGAGAGGCAGGCCGCACGGCCCCCCAAGGCCTAGTCCGAATTGGACTAGGGGGAGGGGCTGCGCCCCCTCCTTCCTTCTCTTCCCTCTTCCCCTTCCTTGTCTCCGACTCCTAATACTTGGAAGGACTCCTAGTTGGACTAGGAAAGGGGGAATCCTACTCCCGGTGGGAGTAGGACTCCCCTAGGGCGCGCCATAGAGAGGACCGGCCCTCCCCTCCTCCACTCCTTTATATACGGGGGCAGGGGGCACCCCATAGACACACAAGTTGATCTTCGTGATCGTTCTCTTAGCCGTGTGTGGTGCCCCCTTCCACCATAATCCTCGATAATATTGTAGCGGTGCTTAGGTGAAGCCCTGCGACGGTAGAACATCAAGATCGTCACCACGCCGTCGTGCTGACGGAACTCTTCCCCGACACTTTGCTGGATCAGAGTCCGGGGATCGTCATCAAGCTGAACGTGTGCTAGAACTCGGAGGTGCCGTAGTTTCGGTGCTTGGATCGGTCGGATCGTGAAGACGTACGACTACATCAACCGCGTTGATATAACGCTTCCTCTTTCGGTCTACGAGGGTACGTGGACAACACTCTCCCCTCTCGTTGCTATGCATCACCATGATCTTGCGTGTGTGTAGGAATTTTTTTGAAATTACTACGTTCCCCAACACCTTAGCAGATAGGGGACGAAACACACTCGTTCCCCCCGGATGGATTGGGGAAATCCTCTGCCTGGGTTTTGCCATCAAAGGAGGCCAACCCTGCGCGAACAGGGACCAGATCTGCAGAGGGGAGAAACCCCTGCGTTTGCAGCTCCACCAGCTGACGGTGGGATATGGAGCACTTCTCCCATTCACCTCTTTCCGGGCCGCAGGGACGGGAGGAGGGGCTGGTGATGCTAGACATGTTGGAGTGTTCTTTCCTAGCGACCTTTGAGGATTTTCTCCACGAGATGATTGAATGGATCTGGGATCCAATCTCGTTAAATAAACGCTATCCCTCACGTGGCTGGGATGTTGTGTGCAAAAATGCCCTGGCCTCTCGCATTCACTTGACACATGGAAGTTGAAGTTGTTGATACACAGAAGCCGAGGGGTACAACATTAAATGGAAGGCCGAATACACTACTTGGAGGTCATTGGTGGAGGAACCCGCCTTGCAATGCTGAAGACAATCTATGCGCCGAACACCTCGCCATTGAAGACTGGTTCGGGGGCTACTGAGGGAGTCATGGACTAAGGGGTCCTCAGGCGTCCGGCCTGTTAACTATGGGCCGGACCGATGGGCTATGAAGATACGAAGACCGAAGACTGCACCCGTGTCTGGATGTGACTCTCCTTGATGTGGAAGGCAAGCTTGGCGAACAAATATGTAGATTCATTTCTTTGTAACCGACCTTATGCAACCCTAAATCCTCCCGGTGTCTATATAAACCGGAGACTTAGTCCGGAGGGAGGAATATTCATTACCATAGCCATACAAGCTAGACCTCTAGGGTTTAGCCATTACGATCTCGTGGTAGATCAACTCTTGTAATACTCATATTCATCAAGATCAATCACGCAGGACGTAGGGTATTACCTCCATAAAGAGGGCCCGAACCTGGGTAAACATCATGTCCCCTGTCTCCTGTTACCATCGACCTTAGACACACAGTTCGGGACCCCCTACCCGAGATCCGCCGGTTTTGACACCGACAACTAGGTTAATATGCTAGTTCCCAAAAACGATATAAAATTGCATATGAAGCATAAAAGATTGATAATAAATTAACATGAAATAATAAAAATATATAGATACATCGAAGACATATCAGCAGGGCAGTGGGCTCTGATCCGTGGTGCCGCAGCCCGCGTTGCATGCTGGCTAGATCTGGCCGTCGTAGCCCAGGCACGCACGGCCGACCACACTGCCTGCCACTCCACGACGCCCAACATGCGCTTTGGCGCACATGTCTGCACCATCCGCACAACGCGAGAGAATGCTAGAGCCCCGCTACCGCTGTTGTCGATTGGCTTCGCCCAGCCATGCCCTCTGACAGTGGCAAGGCAGGAGGAAGGGGGTAGCGACGGAGATCCAGGTCGCCCTCCACGTCGCCTCTCAGGAGCGATGGGAAAGGGGCTTGGATTTTCAACGCAAGAGATTGGTAGGACCAGTTATTTGAATAAATCTACTTGTAATGGGTCAACGAGCCCCCTCCCCCAACCTTCCTTATTGCTTAGAACATCTACTGCTGGACTTGGCAAATCCGCCCCCCCCCCCCACATACGCCCGCGTGTGCGTCCGTGAACAACCCCCACCGACCCCTCATATGGGCCGCCGCACATCCACATACCTCAAATGCGGAGCCTCAAATCCATGCACATCGACCTTATGATACAAATTGTCTGAATTCGATAGTTCGAAACAAAGCAAAGCAAATCATAGTTCAACAATCTGTACATGCCAAAATGAAATCAATGTCCGAGTGTGGCAGATGCCTCGCTTGTTGGCCGGATCACTCGCCGGACGCCATCCATGCCGCCTGCTCTAAGGCCATCCTTGTGTCCTACTCCGCCTGAATCCGGGCTACATGCTCCACCTGCCTTGTGGCATGCTCCGTTGCTGCCACAACCGCCCTTGCCGCCTCGTACTCCCTACGCTCGTTGATCTCCTTCTTCTTCTCCGCAAGCCACTTCTTTGCATGCTCACCCAAGAGGGTTTCGTCCGCCAGCATGATCTTCGCATCCTCCTTGTCCCGTGCGAGTTGCAACCTCTCCTTCTCAAGCTCAGTCTCTCCAAATGTCTTGGCCTTCTCAAGCTCCCATTTGATTGCCACCTATTGCTTCTCCAACTCGATCTTCTCCCTCTCATTTTCCAGCTTCTTCTCCGCCCTCTTCTGGTCCCAATCTATCCTCTCCTTTTGCGCATCCAACATGAGCTTGTACCTTCCCTCACTGAAAAAATGCTCGTCCATGTGGAGGACATTTTTGTAGACGCGACATCACGGGAGACCCTTTGTCTTCTCCCACTTGTTTCCCATGACTTGGCGGTTATCCTTTGGCACGGTGGCTCTTTCATTATCGACGACAATATCGTCCTCTTCATCGTCCAACCCCAATTGATTGGTGGGAGCTTGAGCCATCATTCCTCTTCTTGTCGGCCTTGAGATCGGCCACAAGTTATGTCCACTTTAGCACTCCATTCAATATGATCCAACAATGGCTAAAAGCACATGACTTCTTCTTCGTTTCGTGATACAAAGTGGACGTCACCGCCGTCTAGCAAACAACATATGTATGAGCACGTGAATGCAAACACAAGAAGCATATGCAAATGATGACAAGATAAAGCAATTGAGCTTGCGTGAGTTGCCACTCCCATCCCACTTTGAGGGCGTTTGGTCACTTGTGAGTAGTAGCTGACATACTTGTTCACTTCCCCTTGAATGATCCCCCATCGATGTTGGAGAGATGCACACTACGGTTGGTCACGATAGGGTGCGGCTCAGCATATTCCTTTGCATATTCCTTTTGTTCGTGATACTCCTTCCAAATCTTCTCCCAACACTTGTTCCCCCTTTTGCTCGGTGCCGCAAATTGGATCCATTGTTGTGGCCAACCAAGCTTTGACCAACAATATGTCCTCAAAAGTTGAGAATGCCAGACCTCTTGCCTTCGCCGTCTTCATCTTCTTCTTCTTCTTCTTGCTCGGATTGGGATCGTATGTTGTCCCAACTTCAAATGCAGTGCCCCCCAATTAATACTCCATTTGGGTCAGGCCTTGATTTTCATTGATCATGTCTGATAGGCACACCTCCTAAATGGGCATGGTTTGTAAGCATTCATCATGTCTGAAATGAATTAGTGGTATATGCATAACATTGAACATGCCATGTGCTAATTTGATCGGGCTAGAGAAAAAAAACATATCGACTCTAGTCGTGTCATTCTGTCGAACAGGTCGTGGGAAGCCCGGGCGCCACCGGTTCCTGTGCTCATTCGTGCCCGAACGAGCCGCGGCAAGTGACATACGTTCATCGCCGGCATTTGCATGGGCGGAAAGCTTTCCAGAATGCCCAAATCGGTCGTCGGATCCTCCTTTGTCCCAACGTGGTCCGACGGCGCAATCCGTGTCGACAGACAGATGGATGGGGTGCGGGGTTCTGGGCGCGGTGGCGAGACAGCTGCTCATCCATGTCCGCACCTCCCTGCGACGCCACCGCCGCTTTCCTCTCTCACTGCTAGCGTTGTCGCATCTTCCAGGCGACATTCTCCGGCTTGCACGACTGAGCCGAGGAAGGGGAGCCGACGGACGAGGCGGATGCAGTCTCCGTCGTGGTGGTCGGGGCGGGCTGGACGACATCTACGACGGCGGATCGGGACCGATGGTGAGGATGGGGAGCAAGGGAGCGAGGGGCTCCGGCGCGGGAAAGGTAGGAGGAAGGCGGGATGAGGAGGAAGGGTTTGGTGGATTTGGTGCAAATTGTGATGGGGTAGGGTTGTTGGTCCGACGTGACGGACGCGTCCGGACGCATCTAGAAGCCTCATATCCGCCTTATATTTGGGTTAGATATGAGGGGTGTCGGTCAGCCCGGACGTTTGAATCTTGTTTAAGAAGCCTGTTTGGGTCGAATTTTCGTGACCGGCCGGTGACCGGGCCATCTGGCCGGACGTTTGAGGCGGTTTGGGCGCTGATGCTCTTAGGCATAAATGAGCACGATGTAATTTTTTAAACATCAATACAGACGCAAGCGTTCATACATACATGCATACACTCATTCCTATAAACGCACATAGGTACACCCTATCCCTATCCCTATGAACACCGATATAATTGTTATTATTACGTGAAAAAAAGTGCTCCATGATGTGTCGAGACACCACCGAGTCCATCGGCGAACCGAACAAGGCACGTTCCCCACCACAGAAACAAGAAAGCGGAAACCCCACACCGGTGCCGCTGCGAAGGAGAACCGAGGAGAAAGATCCGGACGATACGAGCTCAGCAGCTCCCGTCGCATCGCACCGCATCGCCCCGGCGACACCCGCCCGCTGCTTCCCTCGTCCTCAGCTCTCCCGAATCGCGTCGCCGCCGGCCGAGAGGTTCGCAGCCCCGATCCACCTCCTCTCTCCTCCCTGCCACCGCCACCGCCACCGCCACCCGCAGGTCCTGTAGCGAGCCACTGTTCCATTCGTGGGCGTGCCTGCCACACCCATCACGCGCGCTCAGTTGGCGCAGTGGTGGTGGTGTAGCACTGGGACTGGGAGACAAGCGCGGGCCGTGTGGTGCCCTGCCACCGGCAGCCAATCTCCCCCGTAGATTCCTTCCCCCCGCACTCACTCCCATAAGAGAAAGGCGCTCCCCTTTCCGCCGTCCAAATCTTCCCCCTTTCTCTTCCCCAGCCCTCTCCCTCGTACGCACGCACGCGCGCGCCCGTCGCCTTTATTAACCCCTTTGCTGCCCAGGCCATTGGATTCGTGGCGTTGGCGAGCGTGGTCGCAAGGAGAGGAGGGGCGGCGGCGGCGGCGACTGTTCGCGGGATGAGCTTCGGCGGCGCCAGTTCCGTCGCGGCCGGTACGTACTATGCCTGTGATTGACTGTTCCCCTCGTTCGTTTGATTCGGCGCCGATGCGCCGGCTTTGATGTGCTTCTGTCGGGATGTGACGGAATGGTGGGCGGGTTGCAGGTGGGAAGCGGCCGTTCGAGTACGGGAGGACGCATGTGGTGAGGCCCAAGGGCGCGCACAAGGCCACCATCGTCTGGCTCCACGGCCTCGGCGACAATGGAGCCAGGTACGCAACAAACCCTTCTTTTGGCCCTTCCGGGTCGCAGCTCCGTTTGTTGGGATTGATGCGTTCACGGATTCAACGATGATGGACGGACGACCTGTCTGTTCGTCCTGCATTCTTGATGAATCATAGTTGTAGGATCTCCTGTATATTTTCCATGTCTCTCAGCCAACTGTACTGTAGAACGCTGTACGTGAGACATCTCACTCTCGTACTGTTTATATGATAGCGCTTTGTTGAAATTAATTTCCTGCCCAATAAGCATGTGTGCGGATGATACCGACCTCCTGAGTCATCTGATTGGGCGAATGGACATTTTTTGCGACATTTTTTATGATCCGTGCTATAATACGTTCATTACATACGCTTCTTTGCACATAAAAAATCGTTGCATTATTATTGGCAAGAAAGGTATTTCTGTGCTATCATGGTTTTAAGGAAATTGCATTATGCTCAAAATTATTCAACGTAATGCAAAACTAGAAGTTATTTTGGAGACCGATAGACATAATGGGTTTTATATTATATTTGCAGCTGGTCTCAACTGTTGGAAACTCTTCCCCTTCCTAATGTAAGTTAGGAACTAGATTTCAACTTTCAAGTATGTGTCCTGTCAGAAGTCTTTCTGATTCTCTGATTTGCTACTGCTTCAGATAAAATGGATTTGCCCAACTGCACCTACGAGGCCTGTGGCAATTTTTGGTGGATTCCCATCTACTGCATGTATGTTCTGAAACATGTGGATTTTCTTATTTATGTCTTGGATGTATTGTGCTAACTCCTTTTGTAATAGCTATTTGTTTTGATAGGTGTGTGCTGATATGGTTTTGCCTTTTTCCGGGATCACAGGGTTTGATGTTGCTGATCTTTCAGAAGATTCTCCTGATGATGTTGAGGGGCTGGATTCCTCAGCTGCACATGTTGCAAATTTATTGTCTACCGAACCTGCAGACAGTATGATTTCATGCCAGTTTCCGTTTGTCTACTTTCTTCAAACCCATTCTTATCAAGCGGGCAATTTTTTTATTTTTTACATTTATAGCCAAGAACCAAGCTATTTTGGTCTCATATATTGATAATCCAGTAGAATGGACTCCGCTGGGTCTTGTTCATCACTAAAAGTTTTGACCTCGTTACATTAATCATCGCAGTCAAGCTTGGCGTTGGTGGCTTTAGTATGGGTGCTGCTACTGCGCTTTACTCTGGTACTTGCTTTGCTCATGGAAAATATGGAAATGGCAATCCATACCCTGTGAACCTAAGTGTGGCTGTTGGTCTCAGTGGCTGGCTCCCATGTGCCAGGTTTGTGCTAGTATGTTTATGTGCACAAGTTTCACTGAAGCTGCTTCCTTGCGGCTGATCCACTTTGTGCTGTGTGGTCACCTCAGGTCATTGAAGAACAAAATTGAGAGCTCACAGGAGGCTGCACAGAAGGCTTCATCATTACCCCTTATGCTTTGTCATGGAAAAGGTGCATATCTTTAGCATGATTTTCAGTTTTTTGCATAATACTGAAATAAGCACCTTATCATTAATGATGGCATTCAGCACACTGTATTTCCCCAAGATGCGCATTTAACAGTCTGTCCTTCTTCTGGAGCTAGTGACCTGTGTGCTTCAAACCAGAAACATCTTTCTTATGTTTATGAAACATTTAGAACGGTTGTAGGCTTGTAGCTACACACTTGTATTACCTGAAGTTGCTTCTTCGCAGCATATATAACAGAACTAGGTTGCTTATCAAGTACTCCCTCCGTCCGAAAAAACTTGTCATCAAAATGGACAAAAAGGGATGTATCTAGAACTAAAATACATCTAAATACATCCCCTTTTATTCATTTTGATGACAAGTATTTCCGGACGGAGGGAGTATATGGGCAGTTCCTTTCCCCTTTTAACCTGGATTCAAACAATAGTTTCACCAGAAAGGATTTTTGCTCTGTTTTTTCGTTGCCTAAGCATCTCAGCTTGATAGTGTCTGGCTCTTAGTAACCAAGTTGATGTAATTTCCATGTGGCATTCCTCACAAGGTTAGTTACGATGATCAGCTATGCTAATTGCAAATTTTGATGGAAAAACTGTGATAAGCAAATTTGTTATATAATAAATTGATGCATGCCTCAAGTTTTTATGGGCATGAACAGAACACGAGTTAGCAGAACATATAGGTCTTTGGACCAGGTGTCTTGATAACGGTCATCTGCTTTCATGATGCATCAGCACTGCATTACTTGTTCTGAGTCCTCTATTTATGTTTAGTTATGCAGAGGCCATCTGTAAATTGCGACTCTTATCATCTTTTTGCAGCTGATGATGTGGTCCTCTACAAACATGGAGAGAGATCTGCTGATGCACTTAAGTCAACCGGGTTTGCAAATGTGGAATTCAAGTCCTACAGCAGGTTTGCTACCTTCTTTACTCCCCTTGAATGTTGTGATTTCCTTGTGCTGATTGATCTCCTCTCCTTGGAAGACTCGGGCACTATACCGTTCCAGAGGAGATGGACGAAGTCGTCAAGTGGCTTACGGCAAGCTTGGAACTCGGCAGTTCCTCGTCAACTTGATCGAATGAAGAGATGCCTTGAGAAAGGCTCGGTGTGGCGGCATCTAAATAATAAGTACCTGTGGTTGTGCCGAATTGAGTGATAAAATGGCTGGGTTGCCAACTTGGGCTTTGGGTATACGGTTATGTCTTAGCTTGGCGTTTCATATGCAGACATGCCTCGCTGAATCTTGTTACTATTGAGATTTCCATATATTTGGTATGTGTTTCCATCCATAGTCGGAGACATTGTGATCAGTTTGGTTTTGGTTACCAGTGATATTTTTGTTTCAATGTGTTCTATCCTTTTTCCTACTGAACTGATTATTTTACTTGTGGACGAACCAAAACAGCACCGAGATCTCACACGTGCTTAATGAGACATATATATGTACTGTAAAGGGAAGTTTCATTCACAAGATATGACAGTTTGCATTGTTGTTAGAGAAAAACAAACATTCATAAGATAGACAAGTTGCATTGTTGATAGCAAACCCAGAAGGAGGGTTACATAGCAGAGAGTCGAAGTTACAGTGCAACAAGAAACACTACTATGTCCTTCGAGCTTCATAAGGAGTTGTTTGGGGCCATTGGAAAAGGAGGGTCCTGGTCCAGTTTTCACATTTCAAGTTTCAACTTTTTTCTCTAAATATTTTGTGGATGACATTTGCAGAACAAATTACATTTACATGCTGTTTCGTTATCTTTTTGAGACTCAGTTGTTCGAGATTCTTTTGTGGATGATACAACCTTATATATTTTTGGCACAGATTTTGAGTGTTATACTAGATCCAACAATATGTATCCATAAATTGTTTTCAGGATTTAACATTTGCCAGTTTTCCTTTCTTCTCTCGCGAAAAGAGAGGCGGCAGGGTAGTTCCTCCAACCCGCCCGCTCCCCGTCGACAGGTTCGTGTGTCCCCTCCTCAGTTGGCCATGTCGGTGATGTGGATAGGGTCGTAGGGTTAGGTTTAGCTTTCTCGTGGCGGCGCGGTGATGGCGATGCCGGTGTTGAGAAGAATAAGTTTCCCCTGGCTCCTTGTCCATCTCGCCGAAGGCGGTTTCATCGTCGGTGCTGAGGAGTGCAAGGCATTGTGTGGTCGCCGGTCTTCGGATTGGTGGATCTAGGCGTAGGAGGGTTCGTGATCCTGTGCAGGTTTCTTCAACGGTGGATCTAGGCGTAGGAGTGGTTCGTGATCATGTGCAGGTTTCTTCAACAGCGCGACGACGGCGGTGCCGAGAAGAATAAGTTTCCCCTGGCTCCTTGTCCACCTCGCCCTCCTCGGAGGAGGTTTCATCGTCGACGTTCAGGAGCGCAAGGCGTTGTGTGGGCGCCGGTCTTCGTATCGCTGGATCTAGGCGTAGGCGTGGTTCATGATCCTGGTTTATTCAACGGCGACGACGACAATGGCGGCGGCTCTACCGGTGCGCTGGTCCTTCAGGGCCGTAGATCGGAGTGGCCGGCTTCAAGTGCGACGTGGTGGCGGCGGCTCGTTTTGGTGGATAAATTTGTTTGGTGCTCTATGGACTGGAATATAATTTCTAGTTTGTTTGGGTCCTTTGTATTGTTGATGATCCTTTATAATGGATCTAGGGGCCTTTTTACAAAAATTAAATTGCTTTTAGAATTTTTTAAAATTATCACCTGGCTGTTTTGATTATTCCAAACAACCCAAAATCCGCCCTTGACATAGTTGTCACTACCTTGCTCTTCGATTTGGGCAGGTTTAGGTCTTGATTGGATTGTCGTTTCCAGCGCGTTTACACCTGTAAAATATACAGACCATCATCCGTCGTTTTGATTCTCAGGTGAGATTTACACACGGCCGGTAAAATACACTTGTAAAACAAATACATGTGTATAAAAATACATCGATTCCAAGCAGGGCCTATGCTGTAAGTTTATACGAGCAAGATGCATTACACAGGTAAGTTCTGTATTCAGACAATGCAACCCCACAAGCCTTGAATCGATGGTACGCTCACGGTGGAAACGGATGATTATACAAACAAAATTAACTTTGCAGAATAGAAAAGCAGCATAAATAACTACCCGACAAGCCTTTGAATCGATGGTGCGCTCGCGGTGGAAACAGGTGATTACACAAACAAAATTAACTTCGCAGAATAGAAAAAAGCAGCATGAATAACTATGTAACAGCCTAACCATTTATTACTGCAACGCAAACGGAGCCCAAAGTACAGAATCCAAACGAAATCACCTGACTATTACAACGTCCAAAAAACAGAGTATTGAAAAAGTGGCATTTATTTGTCATGAAACGAAAACTTGGATGCTCTTGGAACCGAGAGATTTCCATCATGGCTGGCAACACGACGATGAAAATCCTGCGTCAAAACAACAGAACACCGCAGGAAGAGCGTCGAGTAAAAGAGTACTCAGAGAGGAAGCATCCATCTCCATGCAAATGCTAACAACTGTAGCTTGTTTCACTGGGCACTGTCTTGCTCGCCCTTTTGTGCGGAATCACCAAGTAAATCCTTAAGTTCCCCTTTCTGAAGAAAATTTAGAGAATAAGTCAACCACCAAGTGAAAGATACCAGCTGGATACACATGCTGAATGAAATAGTGATGATCCGTTCACTTGCCTGGTGCATGCTTAATATGATGTCAGAGCCCCCAACGAACTCCCCGTTGATAAATATTTGCGGAAAGGTAGGCCAGTTACTGCACAAACAAACAGTAGCTTTAATAATGATACCATCAGGAGATACATAATTTGTAAATCCCGGCAGCTTAGCAACAGGTGTTAAATTATCCATTTGTCATTTCCGCCATGATGCATATGAATGAAACTGAATAAAATTGGAACTCTGAAAATTGAACATTAAGTAGAACTCTGCAATGTTGTAATCAAGGGCACACAACATGTTTTCGACAAATCTGTTCCAAGTAAAGCCTCCAGCTAAATCAAAATCATATTCTGTATGTTTATCATCTGTTGTTGAAGCTAAATCTTAACCCATAGTAAAATATTTTCTTTACCACATCATCCCATACCCTATTCCCATGGCTAGTTCCTTTTTTTTTTCCTTTTTGAGACAATTGTCTTCCATCTAAAACTGAAAGTACAACATCAGGGAGGTTATGACGAGCAACTTACGAGTAAGCTTTGACACTCTCCTTGAGCTTCATATTACTCAGAATATCTCTGGCAGTGATAGAGACGCCTGCAATAGACAAGATATGATTTAGGGATTTCAGAGGCACAATTGACTGAGAGCTGGTTCTGAGATATAGCTTACCATATTGCTGGAGGACCTTAACTGCCAGTGCACTAAATCCACACCTGGGAGCTTCAGGATAACCCTTCATGAAGATAACGACTGGATTCTCCTTGATATCCTGGCAAAGATTTCATCAAGGAAATTAATTAACAGCAGAAGAATATGACACAACATTAAGCTTTACAATTTTCATGCCATGCGTATTTTTGTTACATTTCAAGAGATTGAATCTAAATGTTCTGAAGCTCATGTGTGCATATAAATACCTGAGCAACGATGTCTTGCAAAGACATGTCAGAACCTTTGCTTGTAGGCTGGAAATCTTGATGTGTATCAGTATCAGCGGTTACTCGTGTTGCACTTGTGCCGCCATTCACGTTAGAATCACCATTGATTCCTGATGAGTAGTTCATGAACTGTTGGAAAGCTGGTCGTGACACGGTCTGCTTTTCCAGTTATCATGCAAAACAAGGTCATTGTGCGAACATGAGATCAAAATCAAAACAGAAACAATCTGATTTTGCTTGACAAAAGCTGATAGTGCAACATTGGTTGGTTCTTTGATAAACTGGAAGCAAAATAAAGCTTGAAAATACTATAGTGTAAGCACAGAGCAAAAAGGACAATTGATGCCCAGAAGCTAACAAGAAAACCTCAACTGTGATAACATTGCAAGTCTAAGCTGAAACTAACCATGTAACCTTCTTCAAAGCTCATAGACACTGTTCCATTTAAAATGAAACCAAACAACCAACAGTTTATAGCATTATAAGGCTCAGAGCCGGGAGGTGGCTCCAGCCTCGCCGAAGCACTCTCCATGCAGGCATACAGCATTAAACAGGTTGCATAAACATCCCATTTAAATGGAACACGTTTACAGGAAACCACTTGGTAGAGAACTATAGCATCCATAACATCCATTCAGACATAATAATGGCTGCCTTATAGCACAAATGGTCATGGCAAATGCTGAAATGAGCTCAACTCTACACATGTGGATTTTTGGTTAAAATATATGGGGCCACCGGAGTCTCATCTCTAGACATGATATGCTTTAAAAAAAGGTGAAAACCAGGGTCATCATGATAGCTCTTATCAAACAATCACGTGATAGAGAGATGGTACAGATGAATGTAACATTAAATTTATGCAACTGTAAACGAGTGAACCGATTAGCTTACTAGGTCCCAATGAACCTGACAGCAATTTGGGGATTTTGGGGCTCGATCAGAGCTCGGACCAGTTGAGCGAAAATAAATCGGGAAAAGCTCAGAACTATGAACTGATGAAGGTGCCGGCACTTACCGCCGTGCTGGGCGCGCGGCACGACCGCGCGAGCCCCCTGAGGAGGGAAGACGACACCAGCCTCTCCATGTTCCCCTGCATCGACGGGCAAAACAGCAGGCAACCGCGATTTAGCAACAGGGACGGATCTAGATGCGCCCAGAAATTGGGGAGATCGGTAGGGTTTAACTAATCGGTGGATGAACGAAAGCTCATACCTCGAAACC
Source organism: Triticum monococcum (assembly GCA_034509565.1). Taxonomy (NCBI): domain Eukaryota; kingdom Viridiplantae; phylum Streptophyta; class Magnoliopsida; order Poales; family Poaceae; genus Triticum; species Triticum monococcum. Next base: position 114,629,206 of record CM067843.1, read on the forward strand.
CAGTGGAGAGAGATTGCGGACGGGGTCGAGACAGCAGGGGCGCGGTGGACGGTGACGCGCGCGAGAGGCGGAGGGAGTTGGGCGGCGGGGCAGGGGGATTGAGGGGGCGGGGGCGGCGTCGGCGGCGGGCACTGCCTTCTCGGACGGTTCGACTCCAATCTACTAGGATGTGCTGTTCGGTGAATATACCGCACGAACGTGCGGCGCAACTCCTTACGGCGCGACGACGCGACGTGCTCCGCGCCGTCCGATCGCCACGCGGCCATGCGCGCGCTCTTCATCAGGATATGATTTTTTTTTTTATAAACGGGACATCAGGATGATGACTTGTGATCCACGACCCGGCCAAGCTCGCGCTGAAGCAAGAGTACAACCGACAGATATACGATTCATTATTTGTTTTCGAAAACAAACTGCGAACCGAGGGTAGATACTAGATAAGACTAGTAGATCCCCTTAAAAAAAAGATAAGACTAGTAGACTGCTCGTGCGTTGCCATGGGCCAACAAATGAATTTATAAACAATACTCATTTTACTCCCATGAACAAGCACATTGCATGCAATGTTCAATCACAACACAAACACAAGTATCTTCCTCTCTATTCCAACATAAATTACCCTCTCAATCTATTGCCCCTTCTCAGCATGTGACTTCTATGTCGGTGTTTTGTTGTCTCACTCTACTACGCGTAACGTGGAACACCACCAACAAATGATGAGATGTAATGCACCTCACCTTAGTACAAATAATAAGAAAAGGGGGCATATGGACATGGAAACATTCTCCCCACCACATGTTCATTCACAAACTAACTACGAATAATGCTCTATTTTCCCCGGGTTCTCCTTCCATCTCCACCTAAGATGTGTCTCCATCACTTTACCTAATAGGGTGACGACGGAGCATCAATATACAACAATCACACAACAAAGTCGCATCGTTGTCATTCCATATCTTCTTCCACAAGCCCTTCCACTTAAACTCTTTTGGCCATTGTTTGCTCCGTCGTCACCCTATTCTAAATCTGCCTATGTTACCATCCTGGTCCAAATACACTCAATTTTTTCTTCAAGTCTATCAATTTTTTCTTATCAAGTTTGTACTTTCGACCTCAGAATTTTCATTGTTTGGAATGAGGAGGGTTTTAAGAGTTCACTTCTCTTAAAGAGAACACAAAACATATTGATACAGATTCATGATGAACAAGACTCGGTGTTATTTATAACAATGAATACCAACACAAGGTAAGTTATTCAATGGAGTAGCTACATTGATGTCTTTGTCAAAAAAAAGTTCTAAGAGCATCTCAAAAGCGGACTACTGATGTTTCAAACTCCAGAAAACAAGAACTTCTTCCTACAATGTTGAAGCAGTCACTAAACCCTGCAATATGAGCATCAAAACATATGTAAAACATGCCTCCTTTCATATTTGTTGTCAGAAAGAAAGCAAGTGACTGATTACTGTTTTTATTGAACCTTCCAACTCCTGACCACAAGAACTTCCTACAATGTTGAAGCAGTTGCTAATTGCTGAAATATGGGCACCAAAACATAAACAAAGGAAAAATAAAAATGCAGAGTAAAGGCAAAGTATATACATCTCACATGCGTGCCATCTAATGATTTGGTACATGGATTGAGAGACCATTCGGCGAAACTGGAAGCAAGATGAGTATCCCGTCTGAACTATGATAAATGATTTGGGAAATAATAAATGGAAGAGGAATGCAATCTTACTTTGCATTGAACCCATTCATGTGACCAAAATAAGGAATAGATGGAAAATTGATTTTGTGGCAGTAGCATATGCGCACCAATGGTTCCTTGCATCCAAATGCACCCAGAAATAATTATAGGAAATTAGCATGAATATATCAGGACCAAATTTATGTACATATAGTTATAGTGCTGCCACAAGCAAGGTCCATCTACGTACAGTAGTCCATTATGATTCTCCCCAACCTTGAAATTTGATATAAAAAAAGACCAGCGAGGTGACACCAAAAAAGACCTGGAACGGAGACTACCAACTGCTCCATTAGGAATAGAGATAATGCATGTTAAATTTCACACGTAGAGACAATATAACACAGACACAATTGCTTAATAATTGAAGTCCACTTCACTTGCAATGTAAATTGATAACAAAAAGATAATGATGCAAAATTAACCATATCTTGCTGTAGATAAGAATTAACATGTTGTACAATGTGAGGATATTTTGATGGGTGTCTTTTTCCCTGCCTTCTTTTATCTGGCCAGATACGCACATGCTAATAATATGTACCTTTTCACCCACCTTGTCTCGTAGATGGTCATGCTAGTGAGAAAATAGGCAATATATGTAAACATTTTATCACCTGTAATTCTATGTTTAGAATATATTTATGTTATGTGATATTATATATTGTTTATATTATTAATGAGCCAAGTTTGTTAAATATAAAAGGCAATATGTGACAAAGTAAGAGTCGATAATAACATTGATAAAAAACCTTGTGCGCTAACATTTAAATTGGCATCTTTTTTGTTTTTTATGAGATATCATTGAATCATTATGTTGTAAAACACTCGATGACTATTTGGCCCCTTTCAGCGAAGTCGGTTCAAAAATGGGTTCTTTTTGAACATCTCCAAAAACAATATCTATCTCTCTGATATTTTGAAAAAATGCACCTTTTGTATTATCATGTATAACATACATACAAAGAACGATTACCTATATGCACATCTTCTCGTGGTGTTTCAGTCCGGTCTGTCATCGTTACATCAATGCGGATGTCAGAACTCATTTTGTACTGCATCATATAACAAAAATGAAAGATTTAAAATAGATATATTATAGTTTATACTACAATCATATAAACATAAATAATGTATACTACGTATATGATAAAAATAAAAGAACTAACACAGCTGTTCCCATAATTTGTAAAAAAGAAAAACGTTTTTTTTCCTTTTCACCTAACCTTTTTTTGAAAGGTTTTCACCTAACCTTATCACCACAGCCAGTCTGCTCCTCGCCCTCTACTCATCTCCCCGGTCTCCGCCCTCACCCCCATAGCCACCACAAATCGACGACCTCGCCTCCCATGCGCCCCTTCTCATCCCCTCCCCCGGTTCATCGGAGAGGAAAATTGGCAGGTCGAGCGACCAGATCCGCCCACATCTGGCCCCGTTGCAACTGGCGACGACCGCGGTGTTGGCGGGCGGCGCCAACATGCTGCTCTCGGCCGTGGAGCTGCTCCCGCCGGGCCACCCGAACCCGTCCGTCGCCTGCTCGCCTCCCGCAGCGTCTTCTCCGAACACATAGCCGACAGCGGTACGTGCTTGTGCTGGCGTGGCCGCGGCTCCACGAGGCCGTGCTCGACCCCGCCGGTGTCGAGCCCTTCGCGCACGCCCACGCCGGCCTCCCCGCCTACGCCTACTACGGCCAGGACCGGGAGGCGAACAAGGTGATGCTCCGGGCCGTGACCGGCGTGTCGGAGCCGTTCATGGAGGTGTTGCTGGACGGGTACTGCCCCGGTGGAGGGTTTGAGGGCATGGCCATGCTCGTCGACGTCGGTGGCAGCTCCGGCGCCCTCCTCGCGATGATCATGCGCAGGGTGCCCACCATCCGCCAGGGACTCAACTTCGACCTGCCAGACGTCGTCGCCGCCGCGCCTCCCATCTCTGGTGAGACCATCGATCCCCCAATCTGCTGGCCTTCCTGCCCGTTGTTGTTGCCATTGTCCTCTCCCCTGCTGTCTTCTCCTCATGACAGAGCTTTACCCATCTGAATTTTTAGTGAAGAAGGTGCAGGCATGTAGCCACGGGAGCACGGGTCGGCTTGATCTAAATGGCAAGCTGAAGTGCAGCATTCGTGTACTGACAGTAATACTCTAGGTACTAAAGTGCAGTGGTCATGTGATGTTAGTAATCTTGTACGTACTATACGGTGGGTACTTAACTGCAGCCGTCGTCACCGACAGTAATCTAGTAAGTTGAAGCAGTGATTGAAAGTTGAAGCATACTAACTAACAAACAAATCGGCAGAACATAGCACCACAATTGACCGTGACAATGCCACGACCAATCGTTACCACCACCACACACAGAAACTCTAAAGAAACAGATGTTGTTTTTGGTATCAACATATGCAGGAGACGAGTTTGATAATGAGGTTTCAGAGCATACTTGGGGTAAACTATGCATAATGCACTCTTGCTGATACTGGCTTTAAGAGTTCACATGCTAATACTGAAGATATTGTGCCATCCCTGTCCCTACCTAACATGGTAAAAATGAAAGGATAGGCACAATTTTTGCTATATTTTTTGTTAGTAGGTTTTGTAGCACACTTATGGTAAATGCATATGCATTCCTTAGCATCTTTGCTTCAGAATGTTTAACCTGTTCAGAGTTCACGGTGTCAACATCAACAGTAGATGAGTTACAAAAAAAAGATGAGTTTGTTAATGAGTTTTTTAGGACCGATAACGTGGTTCACATGCTAATATTGAAGATATTGTGTATACTGCAGTTTTATCATAGCTTCTCGCCTGTGTTTTGTTACTCAAGAAACCACAATGAAGAAATCTAAGTCGTACATGGTATTTCTCTGTAAAATTGAACTGCTGCTGCATGAGCCAGAAGCTGATTATGAGCTGAAATCTACCATTTGTGTTGAGGCTTGAGACACACTCATATTGTTAATTGCTTGCCCTAAAAGCTGTTTGTCTACTGATTGCCCTCAAAACTTTTTGTCTACTGCTTGCCTACTCAATTTTTTGTACATATGTACATGTGTGTGGTGAACTGGTGGATTCATGCCAGGATTTTGCATTGTGCTTACAAGTCCTTAGAGTCATCTAATGCCAAATAATCTGCTGGGTAGACACAATTGATTTATGTGAAATAGTAGATGAGTATAAAATTAATTTAGCTAGAGTGTTGGCATGATCTCATTGTGTTCCATGAATTTTGTTGTTCCATATCTAATAATTATTACACATTTATAGATAAGATAAATATACACAGATGTTCATACCTAGATCCACTTGCTTTAGTTCTTGACTATCCTTGATGCTCATTCACTTGTTGATGTTCCTTGGTTATCTGTGATGGACGAGGGGGGAGAAGGGATGGCAGAGGAGGTTCACAATATATAGGACGACAAATTACATGGTATGTTCCTGTATGCGGCCCATCTCTTTCCTTTTTCCCTTATACATTCTTGTAGCAAAGTTATCAACATAATCTGATGACTATTTTACCCCAACGTGAAAAAAATGAAGATACGAACATGATAGGCTATCAAATTTTGATTAATGCTTAACTCCAGAAGCACACCTGCCAATAAAGTACAGTAGTAAAGATCTAAAAAATCAGAACTTGCTAAATATTTTATTTAGTGTATTATTTGCAATTAGATATTTTATTATCGTTTATACACCAAGATTAGTTAACGCTCAAGGATTATTTATATTGCCTTTAAAGTAAGCTGATAGCAAAACATACCACTTGCTATTTAAGAAAACTGATAGAAAACTGAAAGAGTAAACAAATTTATATTTGTCCCATGAAGTTGGTTATGATTTATGAATATTTACTGAAATTAGGTATTCACAGGAACAAAGAAAGACACTAATTTAGGTGTTATCTAAGAAAAATCCATACCAAATTACCCGATTAGCATTTAGAAATTGTAAACTGACATGAAAACAATACAAATTTAGATGGTATTTTGATTCAAAATATCAGTTTGTGCTCCCAACATTATTTACTCTTCCCCTCGCTCATGCTCCATATCCCCTGATGGCCTGATCCACAACCATTCTCTAAGCCTCTTGTGTGTACATGGGTAAGAAGGTCACATTTATACCATGATGCACCAGTTTGGTCACGATCTGCAATAGAACAAAGCCAAAGACGATAATGAAAATAACATCTTGTAAACAAATTATATGGACCGAGAAGTCCATTGGTAGTACTACTCTAGACAGGAACCAACATTTTTTAAGCTCATATACCATCAATCAGAAAGAATAGAACAAAGACACATAGGTAGATGCAAGGGGTAGCTATACTTACCGAAGACCAACTTGGGAGAAAACCTGACTTGCCCACCAGCTGCCGTTGCTGCCTCCAATAGCTATACTCACAAACAAAAGACATGTACGTAGATGCAAGGAAAACGAGGAGGAAGGATGAAATGTAGGTCAGATGGGGAGTACCTGTACAGATCAAAGCACCGCCGTCGTCGCTTGCTGGTTCTCCCGAGCCATGGCCGGTCCAAAATTCTAGCCGCTGCGGCCGCCTCCAATTTGTTCGTAAGGGAGAGGGTTCGGGGCCGATTCCATGGTCGCCGTCTTGGGTGTTGGTGGCTGCTACACCACCGTTTGTGGCTTTTGTGCTCGCGAGGTTGAAGGCATGGATGCTTCATTTTGGATATGGAATCATTGATGATTGATTTTGTATATGGACTGATTGATGCTCGCCGTCTTTAATTATTTTTAATTGATAATTGAATAGATTGATCCTTGCCACGGTATGAATAGATATCTTAGGAAAGTTGTAATTGTGAAAGGAAAGAGTGGATAGTGACCGATTGTAGTACGTGAGGGACCCATGATCTCTACAGATAATATTTCATAACAAATTAAGTAGATACATAATGCTTTCATAATGAGATTTTTTTTGATGGTGTATGATGCGTTTTTAATATCTTTTATTTGTTTCCTTAAAATCTATTATTTGTTTCGTAAAGAAATTTGCAATAATGGAAGGTATCGGTTGATTTGGGTAAGTTAGTAAAGTTAGATCCGTGATTGCGTGTACCTTTGGAAAGTGCTGATTTGCAAGGAAATAGCTGAGGGGTAAATAAACTGGTGAATAAGAAACCAGCGTTGATGGGAGGTGGGAGGAGGGACGAAAAAAACCGAACGAAGGTGGGAGGGTAGACGAAATAAAACCAGCGAAAAATAACCGGCGGACTATTCACCAACTGCTCCATTAGGAGTAGAGATGGTTAGGTTTCTTATACGGTGGAACCAACCCAATAGTGTCAAGTTCTAGACTTGACATCGGTGATCGATTTTTTAAATTTTATCTGAAGATTTCCGGCGGTGTGTATTCAGTGAGAAGAGATGTTATCGTTAATTATGATGGAGCGTCAGTCATATAAGCTGTGCACCCCTAAAAAGAAAAGTAAGAAATTGCATAGAAATTCTTTCTTTCTTTCCAATCAGCTGTTGCATGCCGCTCCATCATTATTGAAAGATGTAAAAAGGGGTAATTGAATTAATCTACCCATTAAAAACATATAAAATTTCAGAAAATAAGATAACCAGTGTAAAAGATACTTCCTCTGTCTCAAAATGTAAGATCATTTTGATAGCGTCAAACATGATCTTACATTTTGGGATGAAGGGAGTACATTGTAGTAATATATGTGTAACGCCCCGAGACTGTTGCGTCAGGTATCTTCCGGTATTCCGTTGTTGTTGCCTTGTCATTTGCTTACGTGTTGCATCTTGCCATGTCATCATGTGCATTGCATTATCATGTTTTCAAAACTTGCATCCGTCCGGGTTCCCCCAGTTCCGTCTGTTGTCCGTTCTGAGCCCAGACACACTTACACGCGCCCGCGGCATGTCCGAAATATTATTTTGTAGTGGCCGGAAAATGTTCTCGGAATGGGTTGGAAGTTGGCGTGCGGTGTTGTTTTGTTGTCAATAGACCGCGTGCCAAGTTTCATCGCATTCGGAGTTCGTTTGATGCCCCAATGGATAACTATAGCGGCAATATAGCTGGCCTAACGTCGGACGTTTTCGGTCTTCGAAAACCGTGCCGGGCTGTTTCTCTCCCCTCTTCTATCAGACCAACCCGCTCTCCACCGTCCACCTAGGCCCATGCCTACCCCTCTTTGTACAGTGCATTGGCCCCTTGCGCGCATCCGAAAGTTATCCCGGACCCGACCCGGGCTGTCACTACCGTTGTGTCCGGAACATCCCCAAACATCTACAAAACGTCTCCATTTTCTTATTTGGACTCCCTAGCTATTTTATCCGCGATCGTCCGTTTGCGATCGTAGGGTCGAGATAGCCCCTAACCTAATCCATGATGTATATATTTAGTCTACCCCTGGTCCATTTTGAACCTAACCCCCTTTTCCTAGGGATCCTCCTAGCCGCCGTCGCCCCACTACATCTCCTCTATTTCCGTGCCCGACCAACCACCGCGCTCCGTTCCTCGATCCCGAGCCGCCGTCCCGTGTGCTCGCCAGCACCGTCGCTCCGCCACCGCCGGCTGGCTCCGCCGCTGCCGAGCCTCAGGCCAGCTCCACCGCCCCTCCTTGTAACACCCCAGATATACCTTTCCCAATTTGTACTCCAACTCTTGCCGTTTCCGGCATCAAGTTATATTTATTTCTCGGGTTCGGGTCTTTGTCTCCGTGTGTTGTTTCGTTTTTCGTGCATCTCATATCATGTCATCACGTGCATTGCATTGGCATACATGTTCATCTCATGCATTCGAGCTTTTTCCCCGTTGTCCGTTTTGCATTCCGGCGCTTCGTTCTCCTCCGGTGGCCATTTCTAGCTTTCTTTCGTGTGTGGGGATTAAACATTTCCGGATTGGACCGAGACTTGCCATGCGGCCTTGGTTTACTACCAGTAGACCGCCTGTCAAGTTTCGGGTCATTTGGACTTCGTTTGATACTCCAACGGTTAACCGAGGGACCGAAAAGGCCTCGTGTGTGTTGCAGCCCAACACCCCTCCAATTTGGCCCAAAACCCACCAAACTCCGCTCCATCGTCTCGGTCGTTCGACCACAATCGCGTGGCCGAAAACCGCACCTCATTTGGACACTCCTAGCTCCCTCTACCTCTATAAATACCCCCTCCATTCGGATCTCTTCTTCCCCCGTCCAAAACCCTAAAAAAACGCAGATCCATCTCTCCCCGCCGCACCGGACGTGTCCGGCCCGCGCCGGACAACGTCCGCCGCCGCCCGCGCCAACCGTTCGCTGCCAAGTGGCAGCCGCCACCGACCACCGCCGCCGGCCCGCCCGACCCAGGCGCGGCCCTCCTCGGCCCGTGCGGAGCCGCCGCCGCCCCGCGGGTTCACCGGGCGTCTTCCCCAGCCCCGGCGCCCGAGCCGCCGCTCCCCGGCCGCCGCACCACCGTGCGCCACCTCGCCGCCCCGGCGACCGCGGCCGAACTCCGGCGCCTCTTCCTCGCCGCCTCACCGCACCGTCCGCCGCCGCCCGGAGCACGCCGGCGCCGCCCCGGCCTCTCCTCCCCTCGGAAACCGCGAGCTCCGGCCACCGCCACCGATTCCGGCGCCGGCCATCCTCGATTTTCACGCGCGTGAACAGTACCTGCTACAGTGATGAACAGTGCCAGATCTGAGATCTAGATCCATCTCGGTTGACTTCTCTCCCCCTAACCCTAATTTTTCGTGCTATGTTTGACTGCTCATATCTCCGCATCCGTAGCTCCGTTTTGGACATATGATATATCAAAATCTTCGTCTCGACGAGTACATCATTTCATTCCATTGCATCATTTGCATTTGAGTTCATCTTGATGCCAAAAATGCTGTTAGAAGGAGGCATCGTGAGTTAAATTGCAGATCCGTTAGCTCATCATTGACTTTTGTCATTTTTGCCATGATTGTTGTGTGCATGATATGCCTATGACCCTTTGGGATGAATTGTTAAGCTTTTTGTCTTCTTTCCAGAGGTGCCACCCATGCATTTTTAGGATGTGTGTGGTGTCTTGTGCAAGCTTGCAAAGAGGGGCACCTGAGTAATCTGTTTTTAGGGACTTAGTGATTTTCACTGTCTGGGATGTTTTAGTTCATGATGCCATATGTTCGGCTTGTTTCCTAGTGATCTGTGCCCCTTTTGAGTATGATCAGTAAGGGACATTTGTTAATATTGTTATGCTCTATCCATCCATGTCTTTACTTGTTATGTTGGAGCACCCTAGGTTGAGTCAATCAAGCTCAACTTTTGCATAGTTGTGTATTTGGGCAGATCGTCAACTCTTTTGCGATTTTGCCGGTGCTGTTGCTAGTGACTCGTGCATGCTATGCCATTGTTCTTGCCATGTATAGCTAGAATTTTGTGCCTTCTTTATGGATATATGCTTGCCTTACCATGACTTGCACCATAGTGAGTGCATCGAGCTCGTTTACATGCCTCCGTGAGTTATAATTTCAGCATGTCTCAGTTTTCACTAAGTCTGAAAACTGATTGTGTTTCATCTATGTTCGTGTGCTCGGTAGAGTATTTTGTGAACCCTTTTATCCCCAGGTCACTTTGGGTGTTTTGTTAAACTTGTTGAGTAGCTCCATGCCATGTTCTTACTTGCCATGTTCAGGTTATGTTTCATGTTGTTTTGCTGCTCCGAAGAGAGCATCGTGGTCTGAAATTTCAGACTAGTGTTAATTTCACTAAGTCTGAAATCTGTGTTGCTTATTCAGTTTTGCCATGCTTGTTTGAACCCCTTAATGGATGAATTTGGCTATGGCTCAGTCCTAGTGATTTGTTAAGCATCTTGTGTACATCCCTGCCATGTATTTTGTTTTCATGTTTGGTGGCTGTAGCATGTTCATTTCGTTGCATTTAGGAGCCTACTTGCTGTAAATCGCAGATCGGTTCGTTTCGTAAAACGCTCGCCATTTCCAAACCGTAGCTCCGATTCCTATGATCTTTATATCGTTTTCAGGGGATTTCTTCCCCTCTATCCAGTGGCACACTTGGTTATCCAAGTTGAGGCCAGGTTCATGCATTTCCTGTCACGTCTTGCATTTTGCATCCCGCATCGCATCCCGCATAGCATACCATCTTTGCATATTATTGGTTGCCCTTGCACGTGGTTGATTGTATCCTTGTTGCTTGTTTGTGTTGTTGGGTAGAGCCGGGAGACGAGTTCGCTAACGAGGAACCCGTTGAGTTTGCTTTTGAGGATCCAGTCAACTCTGACAACTGTGCAGGCAAGATGATCATACCCTCGAAATCACTACTATCTTTGCTATGCTAGTTTGCTCGCTCTTTTGCTTTGCCAATGCTACGATGCCTACCACTTGCTTGTCAGCCTCCCAATTGCCATGATTGAGCCTCTAACCCACCTTTGTCCTAGCAAACCGTTGATTGGCTATGTTACCGCTTTGCTCAGCCCCTTCTTATAGCGTTGCTAGTTGCAGGTGTGGATTGGAGCCGTTCCTTGTTGGGACATTTATTTACTTGTTGGGATATCATTATATTGCTATGTTATCTTAATTCATCTATATACTTGGTAAATGGTGGATGGCTCGGCCTCTCGCCTAGTGTTTTGTTCCACTCTTGCCGCCCCAGTTTCCGTCATATCGGTGTTATGTTCCCGGATTGTTGCGTCCCTTACGCGGTTGGGCTATAATGGGAACCCCTTGATAGTTCGCCTTGATTAAAGCTTTTCCAGCAATGCCCAACATTGGTTTTACTATTTGCCACCTAGCCTCTTTTTCCCTTGGGTTTCCGGAGCCCGAGGGTCATCTTATTTTAACCCCCCGGGCTAGTGCTCCTCTGAGTGTTGGTCCAACTGTTAGCTGCCGGTGGCCACCAGGGGCAACTCTGGGCTGGCCTACCCGTACCTAGGACAATCTGAGTGTGCCCTGAGAAAGAGATATGTGCAGCTCCTATCGGGATTTGTCGGCACATTCGGGCGGTGTTGCTGGACTTGTTTTGACCTGTCAAATCATCTTGTTGTACCGAGATACCGAGTCTGATCGGTGTGTCTTGGGTGGAGGTCTATTCCTTCGTTGACCGTGAGAGCTTGTTATGGGCTAAGTTGGGACCCCCCTGCAGGGATTGATCTTTCGAAAGCCGTGCCCGCGGTTATGGGTAGATGGGAATTTGTTAATGTCCAGTTGTAGATAACTTGAACCTTAATTAATTAAAATGAATCAACTGAGTGTGTTGCCGTGATGGCCTCTTCTCGGCGGAGTCTGGGAAGTGGACACGGTGTTGGAGTTATGTTTGCGCAGGTTGCTCTCTAGTTTCTCGCTCGTGCTTTGCCTCCTCTTCTCGCTCTCTTTTGCGTATAAGTTAGCCACCATACATGCTAGTCGCTTGCTGCAGCTCCACTTATACATTACCCCTTTCCTACCTATTAAGCTTAAATAGTCTTGATCGCGAGGGTGCGAGATTGCTGAGTCCCTGTGGCTCACAGATTACTATTACACCAGATGCAGGGACAGATGATACATGTGATAGCCTGGCTTATTAGAGATGGTAGACTACTCATATAAATAAGGCATTCCTTCTTTTCCGGGAGCCCATTCGGACAGAACTCCAAAGTTAAGCGTGCTCAGCTTGGAGTAGTGTCAGGATGGGTGACCGACCGGGAAGTTGCTCCCGGGTGCGCACGAGTGAGGACAAAGTGCGCAGAAAAGACTAGTATTGATCTGTGGGGCCAGTCTAGATCCCGCCAGGAGTAACGACCACCGGCGGGTGTGTCCGGGGCGTTAGAAGTTGGTATCAGAGCCGACCCTCGCGGTTACACGGATGGTTGCGGACAGGTGCGTGGTGATGTTGTTCATGACGTTTGTGACCCGTCGTGGCACCCGGCATGGCACATGTACCGGACTGGAAGCACAGACATTTGTGCCAAGAGGGAACGTTCCTGTGGCCCGACGAGGACGTCGGTTCCTCTGAGTGGGGGTGTATGTGGTAGCCTGGCTTATTAGAGATGGTAGACTACTCATATAAATAAGGCATTCCTTCTTTTCCGGGAGCCCATTCGGACAGAACTCCAAAGTTAAGCGTGCTCAGCTTGGAGTAGTGTCAGGATGGGTGACCGACCGGGAAGTTGCTCCCGGGTGCGCACGAGTGAGGACAAAGTGCGCAGAAAAGACTAGTATTGATCTGTGGGGCCAGTCTAGATCCCGCCAGGAGTAACGACCACCGGCGGGTGTGTCCGGGGCGTTACAATACAACTCCAGATGGCGCGCTCGAGCTCAAGTGGGAGTACGACGAGGACTCTCAGCGTTACTATGTGTCTTTTCCTGATGATCAGTAGTGGTGCCCAATCGGGGTTAGATTCAGGGCCTTGTCGCATGTTGGGGGTCTTTTCTATTTTGGCGCCGTAGTCGGGCCATGAGTGATTTGTATGATGGATGTTATTATGTACTTTGATGTGACGTGGCGAGTGTAAGCCAACTATGTTATCCCTCTTTATTATTCTATTACATGGGATGTTGTGATGATTACCCGACTTGCGACATATGCCTTCAATGCGATTATGCCTCTAAGTCGTGCCTCGACACGTGAGAGATATAGTCGCATCGAGGGTGTTACAAGTTGGTAATCACAGCCTTCCCCGACCTTAGGAGCCCCCATTGCTTGATCGTTTTTAGCAGCCGAGTTGTGTCTAGAAAAATGTTTTGAGTCCTTAGGAATTATATATCGGAGAGCTTAGGAATTCTTTTTACTTCCCAGTCTCCTCATCGCTCTGGTAAGGCATCCTGATGTAGAGTTTTGACTCTTCTCTTCTCAAATTTCACAAAAAAAAATTTAGGATCACACGAGTATCTTGGATTTGTTCCGATGGCTTATGATGAGAACACTGTCTTGGTGCCTCCTGTCAGGGGTTTAGTGGAAGTGTCCCGGGGAGTTGAGCTCTGAGGTGTTGTCATCATAATTTTATCATTGCAATTCCGGCATACTTGAGATATGTGCGCGACATCGAAAATCTCCTTTATGCAGTTCGTTGGTGAGATAACCTCGACGCCACCCAGTACTGGGGCGGGAGTTCGGGAGTATCGCCATAACTTGTATAACGGATGCTTTTCGAAGGTTGAGCTAGATGGTTTCCGAAGGTTTCTTGGTTATGTGTTGAAGGATGTATACAACTGGATGTAGGATTTGCTAGCTTGGGTGAGATATTATGCTTCCCCTGTATCCCCAACACCTGATTGCATAACCGGAAAGTTTCGGGAGTTTCATAGGTGGGAATTCAAGTAGCTCTTAGGATATCTTTCCAACAGATGTATGGTATGAAATTGGGGTTCGACGTCTAGTGGTTCGCCTATCCACGGTCGATTTTACAGTGGTCTCGTTGTGTCTTAAAGAGTCCTTGGCTATGCTGACTTGGGGACGCTTCGTATGTCATGTGCACTGCCTTGTACATGATGGTGTTGTACGATTGAGCCCGTGTAGGTCCCACCACGAAAACTTCGGACGAAATTTCTATCATATATTTGTTCTGGCTTATTCCCAAGCCAATCCTTGGTTTTATTTTGGAGTTGTCATATTCGAGTTGCTTCGACGTCATATGTTGATTCCACCCCTCGTTGATGTACCTCTTCTACCTGATTCTTCGTGGCTTCGCAATTTAGGAATATGTGACCACTTCAAGAGAAGTGCATTCGTTCATTTTGTTCGGATGAGAAGACTTTATGTTGAAATTTTCATTCCGTTGGATTCACCTTCAATATTTGTCTATTTGTGTGCTAATGGTGGTCAACCTCTTCAGGATGGCTCCTCCAACGCGCACGACTCCGAACCCTGATCCGTCGCCACCTCCACCGCCTCCGGAGGCTTGGCAAGCTGTGATGGCCGCAACTAATGCAAATACACAGTTGATCATGCAAATCCTCCAAGAGCGGAATCAAGGCAGTCAAGGGAATCAAGGCAACAATCAGAACGATTTTGCTACTCTGAACCAGTTCCTCGCAAATGGTCCAAAGACGTTCAACAATTGTGTGGAGGCTACCGATGCTGACGATTGGCTAGTGGATCTGGGCAAGCATTTTGAATGCAACAACGTCAGGCCTGAAGATTTCGTCAAGTTCGCTTCTTTCCAGCTCAAAGATCAGGCTGCAGATTGGTTCCAGCAGTACAAGGATTCCAGAGGTGGACGTTTGATCACTTGGGATGATTTCCGTCGTGATTTCCGAGCTCATCACATTCCTCAGAGTGTGACTGAAAGCAAACGTGAGGAATTCCACAATCTGAAGCAAGGCTCTTTGTCTATCTATGACTACAACAAGCTGTTCCAGAAGCTCACCCGTTTTGCCAAGCAGGACGTTCCTGATGAGAAGAGCATGATCTATCAGTTCAGGGGTGGTCTCCGTGAAGAAATTCAGCTCGCTCTTGTCCTCTTCGAGCCGCTGAGATACGATGAGTTCTACAACATGGCACTGAAGCAAGAGGCTGCTCAGTTAAGGTGTGATGCTTCCAGGAAGCGAGTCAGAGACACTACGCCTTCTTCCTCTACTCAAGTGGCCAAGCAACAGAAGTATTGGCTTCCTCCTCCTCCGTTCCGTCAGCCGTATCAGCAGAAGAGCAAAGGTGGCAGTGGCTCATCCCACCCACCCAACCCAGGCTTTCAGAACAAGACTTCGTCTCAAGCTCCAAGATCAAGTGCTCCGTACCACCGTCCGCTTTCTGAGGTCACGTGCAACAAGTGCCAACAGAAGGGTCACTACGCCAACAAGTGTTTCAACCAGAGGCGTCTTCCTCCTCCTCCTCCTGTCAGATCGGCAAGTACAGCTGTGGTCAAGCATAACCCCAAGTCCGCCAAGGTCAACTTGATGAACGCAGCTCAGGCAGAGGATTCGTCAGATGTGATCATGGGTAACCTTCCTGTTAATGATATTCCTGCAAAAGTTCTTTTTGATACGGGTGCTTCGCATTGCTTCATCTCGAGGCCATTTACATCTAGGCATGAATTGGTTTCACAAGTTCTGCCTAGCCCATTAGCAGTTGTTTCTCCTGGTAAGCGCATGCAGGCTAACTCCATCATTCTGGATGTCACTATCACTTTGGGCGATTATAAGTTCTTGGCTTCTCCAACGGTTCTTGGTGATTCTGATATCGATCTTATTCTTGGGATGGACTGGCTCTCTAAACACAAGGCTCACCTCGATTGTGCAGCCAGGCAGATTCAACTGACTCATTCGTCTGAGGATGTCATTGTCTTTGCCGCTCATGATAATACCATCCGGTTGTTTTCTCTCAATGAGAAGGGTCAATTGGATGCTATTTCGCAGATTCCGGTTGTTTGTGAGTATCAAGACGTCTTCCCAGAAGAACTCCCAGGAATGCCTCTGCACCGGCCGGTTGAATTTGTTATTGAACTTGAGCCCGGTACGGAACCTGTGTGCAAATGTCCCTACAAGCTCGGCCCCGAAGAGTTGAAGGAGTTGAAGAAACAACTCGATGTTCAAGAAAGAATGGGTCTCATTCGACCTAGTACTTCTCCGTGGGGTTGTGGTGTTCTTTTTGTGAAGAAGAAAGATGGAACGGACCGACTTTGTGTTGATTATCGTCCATTGAATAAGAAGACCATCAAGAACAAATACCCACTTCCCAACATCAATGAGCTGTTCGAACAACTCAAGGGTGCCCAAGTTTTCTCCAAGCTCGATCTTCGTATGGGTTATCATCAGATTCGCATTCGTGAGCAAGATATTCCCAATACGGTGTTCAGAACAAGCTATGGGTCATATGAATACACTGTCATGTCTTTTGGCCTCGCCAACGCTCCTCCGACGTTCTCTCGCATGATGAACTTCATCTTCAACCCCTACACCAATGACTTCGTTTTGGTCTATCTCGATGACATTCTGGTTTTCTCGAAGAACAAGGAAGATCATGCCAAGCACTTGCGTTTGGTTCTTGACAAGCTCAGGGAACATCAGTTCTACGCCAAGTTCTCCAAGTGTGAAATTTGGCTCGATGAGGTTCTTTATCTTGGCCATATCATCTCTGCCAAGGGCATTTCCGTGGATCCTGAGAAGGTGTCTGCAATTGTTAATTGGGAACCTCCTCAGAACGTGAAGCAACTCCGTAGCTTCCTCGGTCTCACAAGCTACTGTCGAAGATTCGTTGAAAACTTTTCCAAGATCGCGAAGCCTCTCTCAAATCTTCTTCAGAAGCACGTCAAGTACATTTGGTCTCCGGAGTGTGATATTGCTTTCAACTCCTTGAAAGAGAAGTTGATCACTGCTCCAGTTCTGACTCCGCCAGATGAAACCAAACCGTATGAGGTCTTTTGTGATGCCTCTCTCCAAGGTCTCGGTGCTGTACTGATGCAAGAGAAGAAAGTTGTTGCTTATACCTCTCACCAGTTGAAGCCTAATGAGAAGAACTACCCCACTCATGATCTCGAGTTGGCGGCAGTTGTGCACGCTTTGTTGACTTGGAGACGTCTTCTATTGGGAAGGAAAGTGGATATTTTCACTGATCACAAGAGTCTCAAGTACATCTTCACTCAGCCTAATCTCAACCTTAGGCAGACTCGATGGGTCGAAATGATTCAAGAGTACAATCCGAGTATTGAGTATACTCCAGGCAAGGCAAATGTGATTGCTGACGCTTTGAGCAGAAAAGCATATTGCAACAGTCTGATTCTCAAGCCTTATCAACCCGAGCTTTGTGAAGCTTTCCGCAAACTTAATCTGCAAATTGTTCCTCAAGGTTTCCTTGCCAACCTTCAAGTCTCTCCTACCTTGGAAGACCACATTCGCCAAGCCCAGCTTCTTGATACTATGGTGAAAAAGGTGAAGATTGGTATCGCAAAGAGTCAGTCCAAGTACAAGTGCTACCGACTTGAAAACAAGGACACTCTCTTCTTCGAGGATCGAACTGTTGTGCCCAAAGGTGAACTTCGTAAGGTGATCATGAACGAGGCTCACAACTCTCTCCTCTCCATCCACCCTGGGAGCACAAAGATGTATCAAGATCTGAAGCAAACTTATTGGTGGACTCGAATGAAGCGCGAGATCGCTCAATTTGTGAATGAATGTGATGTGTGCAGAAGAGTGAAGGCAGAACACCAAAGGCCAGCAGGTCTCCTCCAACCTCTTGCCATTCCAGAATGGAAGTTTGACCACATTGAAATGGACTTCGTGACTGGGTTTCCAAAGTCCAAGCGTGGCAATGATGCTATATTCGTTGTCATCGACAAGCTCACCAAAGTGGCTCACTTTCTGCCTATTAAAGAGTCAATCACTGCAGCTCAATTGGCGGAACTCTACACCTCTCGAATTGTCTCTCTGCACGGTATTCCTCAAGTGATATCTTCAGACCGTGGCAGCATCTTTACCTCCAAGTTTTGGGATTCTTTTCAGAAGGCCATGGGCACCAACATCCGCTTCAGCACTTCTTTCCATCCTCAAACAAGCGGTCAAGTCGAGCGTGTCAACCAGATTCTTGAAGATATGCTCAGGGCTTGTGTTATCTCCTTCGGCATGAAATGGGAGGATTGTCTTCCTTATGCTGCTCATACAACAACAGTTTTCAAGCAAGTTCGGGCAAGGCCCCTTTTGAAATTCTGTATGGTAGGAAGTGCCGTACACCTCTCAACTGGTCTGAAGTCGGTGAACGTCAGCTGCTGGGTAATGACCTAATCACAGAGGCAGAAGAAATGTGCAAGGTCATTCGTGATAACCTCAAAGCAGCCCAATCCCGCCAGAAGAGCTACTATGATAGTAAACACCGTGATTTGGCTTTCGAGATCGGAGATCATGTTTACCTCCGCGTCTCTCCTATGAAATGGACTCGTCGCTTCGGTATCAAAGGGAAGCTTGCCCCCAGATACGTCGGACCTTTCAAGATTGTCAGCAAGAGAGGCGACCTCGCCTATCAACTCGAGATTCCTTCAAACTTTGCTAATGTTCATGATGTGTTCCATGTCTCCCAACTCCGAAAGTGCTTCAAGACGCCTGAACGCACCGTCAACTTCGAGGACATTGAGCTCCAAGAAGATCTCTCCTATCGTGAGCACCCAGTTGCAATCCTTGAAGAGACTGAACGCAGGACTCGCAACAAGTCAATCAAATTTCTCAAAGTCAAGTGGTCACACCATTCCGACCGTGAAGCTACCTGTGAACGCGAGGATCACCTCCGTTCTGAGTACCCGGAGTTCTTTCAGTCCTAGATCTCGGGACGAGATCTTTTCGTAGTGGTGGAGTGTTGTAACGCCCCAGATATACCTTTCCCAATTTGTACTCCAACTCTTGCCGTTTCCGGCATCAAGTTATATTTATTTCTCGGGTTCGGGTCTTTGTCTCTGTGTGTTGTTTCGTTTTTCGTGCATCTCATATCATGTCATCACGTGCATTGCATTGGCATACATGTTCATCTCATGCATTCGAGCTTCTTCCCCGTTGTCCATTTTGCATTCCGGCGCTTCGTTCTCCTCCGGTGGCCATTTCTAGCTTTCTTTCATGTGTGGGGATTAAACATTTCCGGATTGGACCGAGACTTTCCATGCGGCCTTGGTTTACTACCGGTAGACCGCCTGTCAAGTTTCGGGTCATTTGGACTTCGTTTGATACTCCAACGGTTAACCGAGGGACCGAAAAGGCCTCGTGTGTGTTGCAGCCCAACACCCCTCCAATTTGGCCCAAAACCCACCAAACTCTGCTCCATCGTCTCGGTCGTTCGATCACGATCGTGTGGCCGAAAACCGCACCTTATTTGGACACTCCTAGCTCCCTCTACCTCTATAAATACCCCCTCCATTCGGATCTCTTCTTCCCCCGTCCAAAACCCTAAAAAAACGCAGATCCATCTCTCCCCGCCGCACAGGATGTGTCTATCCATCCATGTCTTTACTTGTTATGTTGGAGCACCCTAGGTTGAGTCAATCGAGCTCAACTTTTGCATAGTTGTGTATTTGGGCAGATCGTCAACTCTTTTGCGATTTTGCCGGTGCTATTGCTAGTGACTCATGCATGCTATGCCATTGTTCTTGCCATGTCTAGATAGAATTTTGTGCCTTCTTTATGGATATATGCTTGCCTTGCCATGACTTGCACCATAGTGAGTGCATCGAGCTCGTTTACATGCCTCCGCGAGTTATAATTTCAGCATGTCTCAGTTTTCACTAAGTCTGAAAACTGATTGTGTTTCATCTATGTTCGTGTGCTCGGTAGAGTATTTTGTGAACCCTTTTGGCCCCAGGTCACTTTGGGTGTTTTGTTAAACTTGTTGAGTATCTCCATGCCATGTTCTTACTTGCCATGTTCAGGTTATGTTTCATGTTGTTTTGCTGCTCCGAAGAGAGCATCGTGGTCTGAAATTTCAGACTAGTGTTAATTTCACTAAGTCTGAAATCTGTGTTGCTTATTCAGTTTTGCCATGCTTGTTTGAACCCCTTAATGGATGAATTTGGCTATGGCTCAGTCCTAGTGATTTGTTAACCATCTTGTGTACATCCCTGCCATGTATTTTGTTTTCATGTTTGGTGGCTGTAGCATGTTCATTTCGTTGCATTTAGGAGCCTACTTGCTGTAAATCGCAGATCGGTTCGTTTCGTAAAACGCTCGCCATTTCCAAACCGTAGCTCCGATTCCTATGATCTTTATATCGTTTTCAGGGGATTTCTTCCCCTCTATCCAGTGGAACACTTGGTTATCCAAGTTGAGGCCAGGTTCATGCATTTCCTGTCACGTCTTGCATTTTGCATCCCGCATAGCATACCATCTTTGCATATTATTGGTTGCCCTTGCACGTGGTTGATTGTATCCTTGTTGCTTGTTTGTGTTGTTGGGTAGAGCCGGGAGACGAGTTCGCTAACGAGGAGCCCGTTGAGTTTGCTTTTGAGGATCCAGTCAACTCTGACAACTGTGCAGGCAAGATGATCATACCCTCGAAATCACTACTATCTTTGCTATGCTAGTTTGCTCGCTCTTTTGCTTTGCCAATGCTACGATGCCTACCACTTGCTTGTCAGCCTCCCAATTGCCATGATTGAGCCTCTAACCCACCTTTGTCCTAGCAAACCGTTGATTGGCTATGTTATCGCTTTGCTCAGCCCCTTCTTATAGTGTTGCTAGTTGCAGGTGTGGATTGGAGCCGTTCCTTGTTGGGACATTTATTTACTTGTTGGGATATCATTATATTGCTATGTTATCTTAATTCATCTATATACTTGGTAAAGGGTGGAAGGCTCCGCCTCTCGCCTAGTGTTTTGTTACACTCTTGTCGTCCTAGTTTCCGTCATATCGGTGTTATGTTCCCGGATTGTTGCGTCCCTTACGCGGTTGGGCTATAATGGGAACCCCTTGATAGTTCGCCTTGATTAAAGCTTTTTCAGCAATGCCCAACATTGGTTTTACCATTTGCCACCTAGCCTCTTTTTCCCTTGGGTTTCCGGAGCCCGAGGGTCATCTTATTTTAACCCCCCCGGGCCAGTGCTCCTCTGAGTGTTGGTCCAAGTGTCAGCTGCCGGTGGCCACCAGGGGCAACTCTAGGCTGGCCTACCCGTACCTAGGACAATCTGAGTGTGCCCTGAGAAAGAGATATGTGCAGCTCCTATCGGGATTTGTCGGCACATTCGGGCGGTGTTGCTGGACTTGTTTTGACCTGTCGAATCATCTTATTGTACCGAGATACCGAGTCTGATCGGTGTGTCTTGGGTGGAGGTCTATTCCTTCGTTGACCGTGAGAGCTTGTTATGGGCTAAGTTGGGACCCCCCTGCAGGGATTGATCTTTCGAAAGCCATGCCCGCGGTTATGGGTAGATGTGAATTTGTTAATGTCCGGTTGTAGATAACTTGAACCTTAATTAATTAAAATGAATCAACTGAGTGTGTTGCCGTGATGGCCTCTTCTCGGCGGAGTCCGAGAAGTGGACACGGTGTTGGAGTTATGTTTGCGCAGGTTGCTCTCTAGTTTCTCGCTTGTGCTTTGCCTCCTCTTCTCGCTCTCTTTTGCGTATAAGTTAGCCACCATACATGCTAGTCGCTTGCTGTAGCTCCACTTATACATTACCCCTTTCCTACCTATTAAGCTTAAATAGTCTTGATCGCGAGTGTGCGAGATTGCTGAGTCCCTGTGGCTCACAGATTACTATTACACCGGATGCAAGGACAGATGATACAGCTCCAGATGGCGCGCTCGAGCTCAAGTGGGAGTACGACGAGGACTCTCAGCGTTACTATGTGTCTTTTCCTGATGATCAGTAGTGGTGCCCAATCGGGGTTAGATTCAGGGCCTTGTCGCATGTTGGGGGTCTTTTCTATTTTGGCGCCGTAGTCGGGCCATGAGTGATTTGTATGATGGATGTTATTATGTACTTTGATGTGACGTGGCGAGTGTAAGCCAACTATGTTATCCCTCTTTATTATTCTATTACATGGGATGTTGTGATGATTACCCGACTTGCGACATATGCCTTCAATACGATTATGCCTCTAAGTCGTGCCTCGACACGTGAGAGATATAGTCGCATCGAGGGTGTTACACTCCTCTACATCTCCCTGCCTCTCCCTAACCTCTCTCCTCTCCCCTGCAATGCTCCTCGCCGCCACCGCCATGGAGTTCGTCGTTGGCTCCCTGCTGCCGCCCTGCTTCGGCGACGGATCCGGCGGGATCTGGCCCCCACCGCCCGGATCCATCCATCCCCGATGGGATCCTCCTCCCTCCTCCGCCGGAGACACACCAAGTCATCGCAGTCGTCCCGCTCCGCGCGGAGGAGCGCCGCCGAACACTCGCCTCGCCTGCACTCGTTGGCCGCGCCTTCCCCAGGTGTCCGTTCGATCCAGCCGCCTCGCCTCGAGCGGCCTCCTCTGCGTGTGGCTGCAAGTCGCGTGGCCCAGCGCCTCCTCCTTGAGCTCGATCTGGGCCTGGCCCAGCTCCAACGCCAGCCTGCCTCCCTAGAGGCGCCCAACCTCTCCACAAGCCCGCCCATGAGGCCCAATGTGAGCAGCCCAGTCCCAGCAGATTCGGCCCAGTGTATTTTTTTCAGATCTGCGAGTTTGTCTTTTATCTGGAGACGCCTGGTTTACAGAAAACCCCTAGACTTCATGCATCTAATAACTAATTAACCATGCATCGGATCTAAATAAATTATATATGAAACTTGCTTAGAATTTCATCTAGTTTAATAATATGCAACTTTCATGCATGTTTGAAATGTTTAAAATGCTGTTTGTGTAACTTTGTCCATATGCCATGCTAAAATGGTTTAATTCATAACTAAATAACCGTAACTCGGATTTTAATAAACTTTATATGCTTTTGGGGTAGAAAAATGCCTAGTTTAACATGGTGGCATCACTTTGCATGTTTAACAACCCTAAAATTGTGTTTAGGGCAAAACAGTACCTAATTCATTATTATGCACATGAGGAGTTTCCGGACTTGTTGTTCATTGTTTCCGGCCTCATTTAAACTTGCCTAGATAGGTAGTTTTGTTGTGCTTCACCTCTTGCCATGCTAACAACATTTAATCTTGTTGGGTACATAACCGAGAGAGAACTAAATAATTGATGTGGTGTTTCGTCAATATGCAGCGGAGTTGCATGTTGAGCTCCACTTAATTTGTAGGGTTTGTTTGTGCACTTTGCCATGCCATGCCTCTTTAAATCGGACATGCATCATACTTGATTGTGCATCATGCCATGTTTATGTGATGGTTGTTTACCATGTTGTTTGCTTCTTTCCGGTGTTGCTTCTTCGGATTAGTTCCGATAACGTCGCGTTTGTGAGGAACCGTTTGTCTACGTCCGTTTGTCTTCTTCATGGACTCGTTCTTCTTTCTTGCGGGCTTTCAGGCAAGATGACCATACCTTCGAAATCACTTCTATCTTTGCTTGCTAGTTGCTCTCTCTTTTGCTATGCCTATGCCACGATACCTACCACTTGCTTATCATGCCTCCTATATTGTTTAACCAAGCCTCTAACCCACCTTGTCCTAGCAAACCGTTGTTTGGCTATGTTACCGCTTTGCTCAGCCCCTTTTATAGCGTTGTTAGTTGCAGGTGAAGATTGGAGCTTGTTCCATGTTTGGAACATGGTTATTCGTTGGGATATCACAATATCTCTTATTTTAATTAATGCATCTATATACTTGGTAAAGGGTGGAAGGCTCGGCCTTATGCCTGGTGTTTTGTTCCACTCTTGCCGCCCTAGTTTCCGTCATATCGGTGTTATGTTCCCGGATTTTGCGTTTCTTACGCGGTTGGGTTATAATGGGAACCCCTTGACAGTTCGTCTTGAATAAAACTCCTCCAACAAGGCCCAACATTGGTTTTACCATTTGCCACCTAGCCTTTTATTTCCCTTGGGTCGGCCGGCTCAAGGGTCATCTTATTTTAACCCCCGGGCCAGTGCTTCTCTAAGTGTTGGTCCAACTGAGCGATGTCCGAGGCTACCAGGGGCAACTCTGGGCTGTCTTACCCGACGTCTGGCTCATCCGGTGTGCCCTGAGAACGAGATATGTGCAGCTCCTATCAGAATTTGTCGGCACATCTGGGTGGCTTTGCTGGTCTTGTTTTACCTGTCGAAATGTCTTGTAACCGGGATTCCGAGCCTGATCGGGTCTTCCCGCTAGAAGGAATATCCTTCGTTGACCGTGAGAGCTTGTGATGGGCTAAGTTGGGACACCCCTGCAGGGATTTGAACTTTCGAAAGCCGTGCCCGCGGTTATGGGCAGATGGGAATTTGTTAATGTCCGGTTGTAGAAAACCTGAAGTTGACCTTAATTAAAATACATCAACCGCGTGTGTAACCGTGATGGTCTCTTCTCGTCGGAGTCCGGGAAGTGAACACCGTGTTGGAGTTATGCTTGAAGTAGGTTGTTCTAGGATCACTTATTGATCATAGATTTCTCGCACATGCCTTCCCTTCTCTTCTTGCTCTCATTTGCGTATGTTAGCCACCATATATACTAGTCACTTGATGCAGCTCCACCTCATACCTTTTACCCTTCCCATAAGCTTAAATAGTCTTGATCACGAGGGTGTGAGATTGCTGAGTCCCCGTGACTCACAGATACTTCCAAAACCAGTTTGCAGGTGTCGATGTTACCGAGCAGGTGACGCAAGCAAGCTCAAGGAGGAGCTCGATGAAGATCTTGTCCTTTGTGTTGTTTCGCTCTAGTTGGTCAGTAGTGGAACCTAGTTAGGGACGATCGGGGATCTGTGTAGCATTTGGGGTAGTCTTCTTTTATTTTGGTTCCGTAGTCGGACCTTGTATGTATTTGGTTTATGTAATGCTTTATTCATGTAATTGTGTGAAGTGACGATTGTAAGCCAATTGTGTAACTCTTTCCCTTATGTATTACATGGGTCGTGTGAAGATTACCTCACTTGTGACATTGCTTTCAATGCGGTTATGCCTCTAAGTCGTGCTTCGAACACGTGGGAGATATAGCCGCATCAAGGGCGTTACAATATGCTTTATATCTCTACTGCTGTTAAACAAGAGAACATATTCAACACTAAACACACCCAGCCTAATCTAGACATAACATTGCCGGTCAATTGGAGCCTCATGATCAAATCACTTAATTATATCTGACCGTCACGATTACACCAACCCACAAACCCAAGTGCGTTTAGCAGTTTTACGGGCCGGACGAAAACTCTACCAACGCCCGCACCAGGAAACAGCGCAAAAAGGAAACATTCCACATCCAATTTACACGGAGAGTCATATACGGAAACAAATGTGCTAACTTAGCGGGAATATATCCAGGGAATCAATCCAGCTTACGTGCGCCCTCGCTGCCCTGCGCAGCTGCCGAGGCACCCGACGACGGCCGCGACGACGAGCTCACCGAGCCACCCGACGACGGCCACGACAACGAGATCTTCCCCAACACAGGTGCAACCGCCCAGGCGCCCTGCCACGGCCGTGACGACGAGCTCTTCGCCGGCACAGGTGCATGCTCATCTTTGATCTGAAGTTCATAAAGGCTTTTACACGCTGCTGCCGCCAAGACTTCGTTAGGCTAGAAAGATGCCTCTGCTCTATAGATGCATGCTCATTTGTCAACCTGTTCATGTGATCCATCAATTGCTTTGATTGAATTTATGAAAAACAAAAGCAGTTCTAAAAGAAAAATGTAGGAACTGGCATGACCATATGCTAACATGATTCTGATGTGCGTATCTGACCTAAACCTGACGTCGTTCCATGAAGCTGCAAATAGCCATGCTCTCTTCCTTTAAGAAATATCTCTCAGAACTGAAGCACTAAATATGACTGTAAAAGCATGAGCTGCAGGTGCTTCTAATCCCTTTTTCGTTAGCTCTGCTTCTAAGCCTCTTAGTTTACCATGATTATCAACGTGTCAGAACACATTGCCTTCTCACACCAAACTGACAAGCAGTCATCTAACATCACTACAGAAATTTAAGCATTTGCTTCACCTTTTTATTGACAGAAATACAAAAAGAATGAAACTAACTTCACTATAGAATTTAAGCTTTGGCTTCACCTTTCTTGTTGACAGAAATACAAAAAGGAGACTATAATATCACCACAGAAATTTAAGCATTGGCTTTACCTTTTTTGTTGAGAGATATACATAAACAACGAAATGTACTCCATGTAAAGTACTTGATATTTCGCATAGAAAATAGGAACGATGAGAACTATATAAGAGGGAATTATCTACAGCAAGATCAATTGCCTAAACTGAGTTGTAGCACGACCGATTGTTTCTTAGTAAAAAGAGTACCGGGATTGTGACTTGCACAATAGTGTTTCTAGATGACATCTATGCAATACTAAAATCAAAATCTATGGCTAAAATCAGAAGGCGTAACATATACGGTTCTATTGTTGCATCACACCGACCTGATTTTTTCTTGAAACTTCCTTGACGCCCGGAGATGGTGCGGGCAGGAGAGCCACGGAGCATAACACCATACATATTGTTCAAATCTAAGAAATCACAAGACACAAATAAAAAATCCAAACAAGTCTGAATCACAAGAGGACGTGAGTTCACGGACGTCGGCGTGCCGGGCTGGGGCGCAAAGACTTCATCCTTGGCAAATGAGCGTTGTACTGACTTCACCTAAAAATGCATCATCAAGCTGCATATAGATCGTTCAATGCTCAGTTCCAATTCATATGAACAAAAATAAAGTCACCCTGAGATATACGTACATGAATAGTAATAGAACCTACTACATCCTGCTGCATTTTTTCAGGTATATTAGTGAAAAATGAATTCAATTTGTTCCATATGCACCATATAAGAAAGTTTTGATGGTAAACAGTGGGATGGAGTTGAACATATAACTGTACTCTGTCTGCGTTGTGCTAATACTGTTCCTTCCGTTACAATTGTGTGATAACATTCTTCACATTCACAGGGTTGAAGGACTTCGTATGGACCCGACCAATCCCAATGGGACGCGCACCCCGTTCCAGGATATAAGCAACAACCAATCCTTGGGTGATGAGCATTACACAAAGCACACAATTTCAGTTTTTGTATCTCAACTGCTGAATTGTGCCATTGATTGCAGACCCTAAAGAAGTAAAAAGGTAGGGGGGTAGGGATAGAGAGCGCTATGCACAAAATAAGGATGAGATTAACAAGAGACGACCTGAGGCTTACAAACAGAAGAAAATTGCCTCTGCCGAGAGCAGTGGGCAACAAACACAGCTGGTTGTATCACAAGGTAAGGAAGATGAACTGTATCCTACATGGCCCAGTTATAGTGTTGTATAATGATCTATTCTTCATCTACTCAGGCCGTAATGAGATTAAGAATCGGATGGAAAAGGAGCGGTATGCACAAAATATAGAGGAAATATTAAAGCGGCAACGACAAGCCTACGAGTAAAGTAAGCATATTGTTGCCGTACTTGATGGCAGCAATAACATTGTAACACAAGTGTCGGCTACTCGACAATCTGCAGTCACACAACTGCAGAACATAACAAGTGCAGGGGGTGCAGTACCAAATTCTGTTCATGTCAACACAGACAATGTGGACGATGAGTCCGATTGGTTGCACAGAAATGATGCGTACCAGATGCAACGGAATTCAAGACGACTGACACTCACACAAATGTCACTAGATGAGAACCCCCAACTCAGTACAATCGACAACCTGCGTATGCCAGAAGAGTCTTTTAAAAAAAGGGTTAGTTGTCTGATTTATTAATGGTGCTAAATTATCCAGTGTTTATTTCTTCTTTATTTTGCCCTTCTGTTGAATTGTTGATTCAGGTACAGAGCCTTCTTATGGCAAGACACCTCTACCGATCCAACGTAATGATATTAGTCGAGGGATGGAACCGTCCCCAGATGTGGGTCAAACCACTCATAATCGAATTGGTATGTTTTTGTGGTACCACCTTCTACTACATAAAAAGGATCCATCTCTTTTGCTTACTCATTTGTGTTTTCAGCCAACGACCACGGCGAAGGTGCATACAGAATACTGGAGCCCGATGTCCACACGTTAAATGTTGATGGTGTGCATATTGTGATCTTTAGTTTCATCTCCCCAATATGCATAACACCAACTGAGCATCATTTACTACTCCTAATGCACTATTATTCAATATTCACACATAGAATGCTTGGGAGGCGGGAACCATGGAGAAACTGGAGACGTGGACCATGATGAAGAAGCTAGGATTTTTTTAAATCTCTATGCTATACTACTACTTAATACTAAGTCAGTGACCCATTGTAAGTGAGCGAGTCATTTTTTTCCAAACAAAATAAAAATATCTTTTAATTTGAGATTTTTGTTTTCATCACGGCTTGTTAAAATAATGATCATTTGATGATCTTAAAAAATATAATATGAATCCCTTTAAAAATGATAACATTTTATTGAGTATATTTAAGTTTTGTAATCATGCGGGTCATCTTGTGGTCCGTGGGTGATAAATTTTATGGAGTACTTCACAGGAGATATTTTGTCTGACATTCCTACACAGGTATTTTTCACTGTGTACCACTATACTTATTCTATGTTATATCACTATTTAACTCTTATTACTACTTTAATAGGAGCATATGACAAATTTTAGAATAAAACTAGCCGTCATTTTAGTGGACTCGGAATTGAATGATGATAACATAAGAAATCGAGACATGGAAGATGATGACAACGACACAGATCCCACGGAATGTATGATTTTGGATAGACCTCCTGAGATTTCCAAAACATCAAATACATCAGCAGAAGTCGAGCTCATCTCGCAGTCATTTATCCTTTCACCGCATGTCAATCCAACAAACGATAATTTAATAGATGAACTTTGCTTGTTCATCAGTATGGTTGATGATGTCGCTCTACTAGAGTAAGCCATATTTTTTAATTCATTTTGTATTCCAATAAATTACCCTGATGTCATTATAATTGAAAGTATTTTTATTTTACAGGAGCGAATGGGTGAAAAGCTCTTATCCGTACCCTATTAGCTTAAATTTGAGACTGAAAGTGCTAGTCTTCAAAACACAAGGTCTTTGAAGACAAACAGATGAAATGAACCTATTGATATGCAGCGGAAGATAGACTACACTAGACAAGCCATAGTCAAGTAAGCAATGTAGTGAAAGTACGAAGACTATCAGCAGTTAGGTAGTATGGATCAGAATGGAAGACAGTATGAAGCCAAACAGGTAATAGTCGTCACACAATGAAGTCAATCAGATCAGACAGACAAACAATGACTTCACGAAGACAAACTGAAACGTAAAGGGAAGTAGGAGATAGAACCAGTGGCTTGGTGGAGATAAGGATTTCGTATACCAGTTCCAGTTGCTGTGACAACTGTACATCTGGTTAGGGAGGCTGAGATTGAACTCAGAAGACCGCGTCTTCACCTTATTCCCCTTGAGCTAAGGACACCTAGTTCTCGCCCAATCACTCTGGTAAGTCTTCAAGCAGGTAGACTTCCAAACCTTTACAGACTTCGTTCACTGGCAATCCGCAATGGCTCTTGGATGTTCAGAACGCGACGCCTATCGGGCTGGAGGATTCATAGTCCTCAAGTGTAACAAGTCTTCAGGTCACGCGGACAGAAAGACTTCAGTGATGCCTAACACTCTTTGGCTCTGGGTGTTTTGGGCTTTGTCCTCGCAAGGATCTCTCTCTCTCTATCTCTCAAAGGCTTTGGAGGTGGGTTGCTCTAAAACGACAAAAGTCGTACACTAACTCTGAGCAGCCACCAATTTATGGTGTAGGGGGTGGGCTATTTATAGCCACAAGGCAACCCGACATGATATGTCCAAAATGACCCTGGGTCACTAAGGAACCGACACGTGTCCAACGGGCGGATTTCAAACACATGCGACAGCTTGACTTGGGCTACAAGTAAAGCTGACTCATCCAGCTTTGGATAAGATTTACTCTCATTGTCTTCGCTCTAAGACATAGGATTTTGGTTGAGCATCACTTCAATCACTCTGACTTTGATCACTTGGACTCCACTTAACAGTACGGTGGATCCTATGACTCACACTACACCACGACACTCAAATCAGCGTCAGACAATCTGTCGCCATAGGTCACCTAAGGCGACACATTTGGTTTCGGCATAGAACTTTGGCGATGAAAGGGAGCTATCGCCTATAGTCCTGCCGGGAAAGGTCATTGCCGACAGATAAATTTATGCTGACAGAAAGTATGCCAGCATTGGTGATACTTACGCCGACAGACATTTCTACAGCAACAGACAGCTTTATGGCGACAGATTGTCTGTCACCACGCTATGCCAACAGATTGTTCGATGCCATAGATACACCGACAATCTTTCTGATACTACGTGTTCCGACAGATAGTGCATCACCCATTTCTATTCCGACAGTTTATCTGCCAATGTGTTATACCAACAGATAATCTGACATGCAGCAATTCTACCGACACACTTGGTGCGAGGGTTATACATTTCAGCATAAATGCAAATGCACCTATTAACATGATATTAAAATCATAATATTCAATTCATGTTCACTATGCAATACAATTGCACTCTTCTGTTCATCAGATTCATTCAGCATATATAAATGATTCCAAATGCACTCTTCCATTCATCACAAGATAGCAGCCAGTGCATTCATCCAACATATATAGAAGATTCACTAGCTTTGTTCACTCAAGTTAGCTACAACCATTAAGAAAATACCCAAGTCGACATTCAGGTCATGGCCTGTTACAAAATAAGCTGAGCAAGTTCTCAAGAGATCAATCATTCGATCACTTGACTACTACAAAATATTATGGAAGATACCCAGTCTTTAATCAAGCGGACATCAACTTCCATATGTACAAAATGTGTCGACCATGTTCCATGTTACGGACAAAAGCGATCAGCGGAACATCCTAGATCAACTTCAGTACTTGCTACTTTCTCCCATTTGTCCCTGCAAAAGAACTTGTATCTTTGAGCAATCTTAGAAACTGAGAACAACAAAATGATGTCAGGATGGAAGAGACATGATTTTCTGGACCATAATACTGTACAAAATTATATATATTTCAGTCCAAAAGAAATAATAAAAAATAGTATGCTGACTGCTGCTACAAGTTGTGTACAACAACAGAGATGTTCTATATTTTCAGCCTAAAAAGATGGATATTTTCAGTCCAAAATGTGGTTTCTCTAATTGGTTCGATGTACCTTTTTTTGAGAATTGGTTCTATTGTACTAGCTACTAGCCTGATACATGCTGGACCATGGACAACCTTTCTCTCTTTCTTTTAGGATAAGGAAAGCCTCTCTGGAACCAATAAAAACTCCATAGAAGATCTTAACTCTCTCATGTTTTCCCCATTCTCCCTAGGACAGAATGAGGAACCAGAAATAAATAAAAAACAAAATAAGCATAGAAGATTGTACGAGGACACAGACAGGTCACAAGTACATGTACTATAAAGAAGACAAAAGCACAAGTCAATTCATGTGCACACTAGCAAGCATAGCCAGCACCACTCCTCGGTGAATGAAAATCAAATACTTTTGACAATAGAATTGCAAAAACATGCTGATCCACACTACTAGAGGCACTGGTAGTGGTATATAACTATATATATATATATATATTATTTGTTCTGAGTTCTAAGTGTCAGATAGAGATGGTGACATTGACAGGAACAATACCTGAATTGTGCGACGACGACAACCGTGACTTACTGCAAGGTTTGATCTACAAAAATAACAATTAGTTAGCATCATGTGATAGTCAGAATATTTTTTCCTATAGTCTCTATTTTTGCTAGCTGGCTTTCACTAAATGGCTTCTTTTTCATGTGTGTCCAGTCATATTTTGAGGTGGATGAAGTTGCTTTCGATTACTTTATGACCGCAGCTGCAAAGAAATGGAGAGAATTTAAGTCAGACCTAAAGGAGAAGTTTGATGCCACATTGATAGATGAGGAACTTATGGAAAGACGTGATGAAAGAATTCAAAAGGATGATTGGATAACTTATCGATCAGTGGAGAAAACCAGAATCTGAGGTAAGGCACAAATTGTTTTACGCCTGGTAGGAATTGAACTAATGTCTTCATGTTATATCCTAGCTTAACTCACTGTTTGCATCTCTTTTAGGCTAGCAGTGCTAGAAACAAACAAAATCGTTCCAATTTGAAATTGCTACATGTAGCTGGCAGCAAGAGTTTTGCTCGTGTTGGTCATGATATGGTAAACTCAATTGCTCAAGCACTTCTTTTTGAAAGTGATGTATCAGATCAGTTTTGGTTGTTTTAGTTACTAGTGAAACAAATTTGTTGCAGGCTCAAAAACTTGGGTACTATCCAGGAAGAGACCAAATATTTGTTGAAGTACATACAAGTAAGAAAACTGGAGTTCCCACCCCACTAGCAGTGCCACTAATTGTAAGTCACATGTACCATTCATCATCTCTTTTCTGTAATAATATCGTGCATGTGGCTTCATCATCATGGAAATAACTTGAGGTGCCTCATTTTTTTATTCTTGTAGAAGAAACTTCAAACTGAAGCTAAATTCCACCCAGAATTGGAGGGAAATTCTATTGAAGAAGGGGATCTTTATGCACATACTTTTGGAGAGAAGGAACCAAGAGGACGTGTCTGTTGGAAATATGCCCTAGAGGCAATAATAAATTGATTATTATTATATTTCCTTGTTCATGATAATCGTTTATTATCCATGCTAGAATTGTATTGATAGGAAACTCAGATACATGTGTGGATACATAGACAACACCATGTCCCTAGTAAGCCTCTAGTTGACTAGCTCGTTGATCAATAGATGGTCACGGTTTCCTGACCATGGACATTGGATGTCGTTGATAACGGGATCACATCATTAGGAGAATGATGTGATGGACAAGACCCGATCCTAAGCCTAGCACAAGATCATGTAGTTCGTATGCTAAAGCTTTTCTAATGTCAAGTATCATTTCCTTAGACCATGAGATTGTGCAACTCCCGGATACCGTAGTGCTTTGGGTGTGCCAAACGTCACAACGTAACTGGGTGACTATAAAGGTGCACTACGGGAATCTCCGAAAGTGTCTGTTGGGTTGACACGAATCGAGACTGGGATTTGTCACTCCGTGTAAACGGAGAGGTATCTCTGGGACCACTCGGTAGGACATCATCATAATGTGCACAATGTGATCAAGGAGTTGATCACGGGATGATGTGTTACGGAACGAGTAAAGAGACTTGCCGGTAACGAGATTGAACAAGGTATCGGGATACCGACGATCGAATCTCGGGCAAGTATCGTACCGATAGACAAAGGGAATTGTATACGGGATTGATTAAGTCCTTGACATCATGGTTCATCCGATGAGATCATCGTGGAGTATGTGGGAGCCAACATGGGTATCCAGATCCCGCTGTTGGTTATTGACCGGAGAACGTCTCGGTCATGTCTGCACGGTTCCCGAACCCATAGGGTCTACACACTTAAGGTTCGATGACCCTAGGGTTATAAAGGAAGTTTGTATGTGGTTACCGAATGTTGTTCGGAGTCCCGGATGAGATCCCGGACGTCACGAGGAGTTCCGGAATGGTCCGGAGGTAAAGATTTATATATGGGAAGTCCTGTTTTGGTCACCGGAAAAGTTTCGGGTTTTATCGGTAACGTACCGGGACCACCAGGAGGGTCCCGGGGGTCCACCAAGTGGGGCCACCGGCCCCGGAGGGCTGCATGGGCCAAGTGTGGGAGGGGATCAGCCCCAGGTGGGCTGGTGCGCCCCCCCACAAGGGCCCAAGGCGCCTAAGGGGAGGAAGGGGGGCAAACCCTAAGGGCAGATGGGCCTTAGGGCCCATGCCTGGTGCGCCTCCCTCTCCCCTCCCCTTGGCCGCCCCACCAGATGGGATCTGGGCTGGCCGCCGCCCCTAGGGTGGAACCCTAGGTGGGGCGCACCCCCTCCCTCTCCCCTATTTATACTTGAGCACTTGGGGGCTGCCAAAACATGAGTTCTTAACCTCTCCCTGGCGCAGCCCTACCTCTCTTTCTCCTCGTTTCTTGCGGTGCTTGGCGAAGCCCTGCTGGAGTACCACGCTCCTCCACCACCACCACGCCGTCGTGCTGCTACTGGATGGAGTCTTCCCTAACCTCTCCATCTCTCCTTGCTGGATCAAGGCATGGGAGACGTCACCGGGCTGTACGTGTGTTGAACACGGAGGTGCCGTCCGTTCGGCGCTAGGATCTCCGGTGATTTGGATCACGACGAGTACGACTCCTTCAACCCCGTTCTCTTGAACGCTTCCGCTTAGCGATCTACAAGGGTATGTAGATGCACTCTCCTTCCCCTCGTTGCTGGTTTCTCCATAGATAGATCTTGGTGACACGTAGGAAAATTTTGAATTTCTGCTACGTTCCCCAACAGTGGCATCATGAGCTAGGCCTATTGCGTAGATTCTATGCACGAGTAGAACACAAAGCAGTTGTGGGCATTGATTTTGTCAATTTACTTGCCCTTACTAGTCTTATCTTGATTCGGCGGCATCGTGGGATGTAGCGGCCCGGACCGACCTTACACGTACTCTTACGTGAGACTGGTTCCACCGACTGACATGCACTAGTTGCATAAGGTGGCTAGCGGGTGTCTATCTCTCCCACTTTAGTTGGATCGGATTCGATGAAAAGGGTCCTTATGAAGGGTAAATAGCAATTGGCATATCACGTTGTGGTTTTTGCGTAGGTAAGAAACGTTCTTGCTAGAAACCCAAAGCAGCCACGTAAAACATGCAAACAACAATTAGAGGATGTCTAACTTGTTTTTGTAGGGTATGCTATGTGATGTGATATGGCCAAGAAGAATGTGATGAATGATATGTGATGTATGAGATTGATCATGTTCTTGTAATAGGAATCACGACTTGCATGTCGATGAGTATGACAACCGGCAGGAGCCATAGGAGTTGTCTTTATTTATTGTATGACCTGCGTGTCATTGAACAATGCCATGTAATTACTTTACTTTATTGCCAACCGGTAGCCATAGTAGTAGAAGTAATAAGTTGGCGAGACAAATTCATGGAGACACGATGATGGAGATCATGATGATGGAGATCATGGTGTCATGCCGGTGACGATGATGATCATGGAGCCCCGAAGATGGAGATCAAAAGGAGCAATATGATATTGGCCATATCATGTCACTTTTTGATTGCATGTGATGTTTATCATGTTTATACATCTTATTTGCTTAGAACGACGGTAGTAAATAAGATGATCCCTCATTAAAATTTCAAGAAGGTGTTCCCCCTAACTGTGCACCGTTGCGAAAGTTCGTCGTTTCGAAGCACCATGTGATGATCGGGTGTGATAGATTCTTACGTTCGAATACAACGGGTGTTGACGAGCCTAGCATGTACAGACATGGCCTCGGAACACATGCGAAACACTTAGGTTAACTTGACAAGCCTAGCATGTACAGACATGGACTCGGAACACAAGAGACCGAAAGGTCGAGCATGAGTCGTATGGTAGATACGATCAACATGAAGATGTTCACCGATGATGACTAGTCCATCTCATGTGATGATCGGACACGGCCTAGTTGACTCGAATCATGTAATCACTTAAATGACTAGAGGGACGTCTATCTGAGTGGGAGTTCATAAGATGAACTTAATTATCCTGAACATAGTCAAAAGGTCTTCGAAAATTATGTCATAGCTCACGCTTCAGTTCTACTGTTTAGATATGTTCCTAGAGAAAATTTAGTTGAAATTTGATAGTAGCAATTATGCGGACTAGGTCCGTAAACTGAGGATTGTCCTCATTGCTTCATAGAAGGCTTATGTCCTTAATGCACCGCTTAGTTTGCTGAACCTCGAACGTCGTCTGTGGATGTTGCGAACATCTGACATACACGTTTTGATAACTATGTGATAGTTCAGTTAAACGGTTTAGAGTTGAGGCACCGAAGACGTTTTGAAACGTCGCGAAACATATGAGATGTTTCGAGGGCTGAAATTGGGATTTCAGGCTCATGCCCACGTCAAGAGGTATAAGACCTCCGACGATTTTCTTAGCCTGCAGACTAAGGGAGAAAAGCTCAATTGTTGAGCTTGTTCTCAGATTGTCTGAGTACAACAATCATTTGAATCGAGTGGGAGTTGATCTTCCAGATGAGATAGTGATGTTTCTCTGAAGTCATTACCACCAAGCTGCTAGAGCTTCGTGATGAACTATAATATATTAGGGACATATATGATGATCCTTGAGATATTCGCGATGTTTGACACCACAAAAGTAGAAATCAAGAAGGAGCATCAATTGTTGATGGTTAGTGAAACCACTAGTTTCAAGAAGGGCAAGGGCAAGAAGGGATACTTCATGA
Organism: Triticum monococcum; assembly: GCA_034509565.1. Taxonomy (NCBI): domain Eukaryota; kingdom Viridiplantae; phylum Streptophyta; class Magnoliopsida; order Poales; family Poaceae; genus Triticum; species Triticum monococcum. The sequence continues at coordinate 114,665,745 of CM067843.1, forward strand.
AACGGCAATTCAGCTGCTGCTCTAGTGAAGAAACCCAAGGTTGAACCCAAACCCGAGACTAAGTGCTTCTGTAATAAGAGGAACAACCACTAGAGCAGAATTACCCTAGATACTTGGTACATGAGAAGGCTGGCAAAGTCGATAGAAGTATATTGGATATACATTGTGTTAATGTGTAATTTACTAGTACTCCCAGTAGCACCATGGTATTAGATACCGGTTCGGTTGCTAAGTGTTAGTAAACTCGAAATAAAAGGCTGCGGAGTAAACGGAGACTAGCTAAAGGTTAGCTGGCAACATGTGTTGGAAGTTTTTCCAAGCTTGATGTGATCAAGCATCGCACGCTCCCTCTACCATCGAGATTGGTGTTTGCGTTGAGCATAGACATGATTGGATTATGTCTATCGCAATACGGTTATTCATTTAAGGAGAATAATGGTTACTCTGTTTATTTGAATAATACCTTCAATGGTCTTGCACCTAAAATGAATGGTTTATTGAATCTCGATCGTAGTGATACACATGTTCATGCCAAAAGATATAAGATAGTAATGATAGTACCACCTACTTGTGGCACTGCCACGTAAGTCATATCGGTATAAAACGCATGAAGAAGCTCCATGTTGATGGATCTTTGGGCTCACTCGTTTTGAAAAGTTTGAGACATGCGAACCATGTATATTGGTGTATATGCATGAAGAAACTCCATGCAAATGGACCATTTGGACTCACTTGATTTTGAATCACTTGAGACATGCAAATCATACCACATGGGCAAGATGACTGAAAGCCTCGTTTTCAGTAAAATGGAACTAGAAAGCAACTTGTTGGAAGTAATACATTTTGATGTGTGCAGTCCAATGAGTGCTGAGGCGTGTAGTGGATATCGTTATGGTCTTACTTCACAGATGATTTGAGTAGATGTTGAGTATATTTACTTGATGAATCATGAGTCTAAATTATTGAAAGGTTCAAGTAATTTCAGGGTGAAGTTGAAAGATCGTCGTGACAAGAGGATAAAATATCTATGATATGATCATAGAGATGAATATCTGAATTACGAGTTTGGCACAGAATTAAGACATTGTGGAAATTGTTTCACAACTAATACTGCCTGGAACACCATAGTGTGATGGTGTGTCCGAACATCATAACTGCACCCTATCGGATATGATGCATACCATGATGTCTCTTATCGAATTACCACAATAGTTTATGGGTTAGGCATTAGAGACAACCACATTGACTTTAAAAGGGGCACCACGTAATTCCGATTAGATGACACCGTATGAACTATGGTTTAGAGAAACCTAAGCTGTCATTTCTTAAAAGTTTGGGGCTGCGACACTTATGTGAAAAAGTTTCAGGCTGATAAGCTCGAACCCAAAGCGGATAAATGCATCTTCATAGGACACCCAAAACAGTTGGGTATACCTCCTGCCTCAGATCCGAAAGCAATAAGGGATTATTTCTAGAATCGGGTCCTTTCTCAAGGAAAAGTTTCTCTCGAAAGAATTAAGTGGGAGGATGGTGGAGACTTGATGAGGTTATTGAACCGTCTCTTCAACTAGTGTGTGGCAGGGCACGGGAGTCGTTCCTGTGGCACCTACACCAATTGAAGTGGAAGCTTATGATAGTGATCATGAAACTTCAGATCAAGTCACTACCAAACCTCGTAGGATGACAAGGATGCGTACTACTTCAGAGTGGTATGTAATCCTGTCTTGGAAGTCATGTTGCTAGACAACAATGAACCTACGAGCTATGGAGAAGCGATGGTGGGCCTGGATTCCAAAAATGGCTCGAGGCCATATAATCCGAGAGAGGATCCATATATGAAAACAAAGTGTAGACTTTGGAAGAACTACTTGATGGTCGTAAGGCTGTTAGGTACATATGGATTTTAAAAGGAAGACGGACAATGATGGTAAGTATCACCATTAAGAAAGCTCGACTTGTCGTTAAGATGTTTTCCGACAAGTTCAAGGAGTTGACTATGATGAGACTTTCTCACTCGTAGCGTTGCTAAGAGTCTGTTGGAATTACATTAGCAATTGCTGCATTATTTATGAAATCTTGCAGATAGGATGTCAAAACATTGTTTCCTCGACGATTTTTGAGGAAAGGTTGTATGTGATACAACCGGAAGGTTTTGTCAATCCTGAAAGATGCTAACAAGTATGCAAAGCTCCAGCAATCCTTCGAACGACTGGAGTAAGCATCTCGGAGTTGGAATGTATGCTTTGATGATGATCAAAGATTTTGAGTTTATACAAAGTTTATGAGAAACTTGTATTTCCAAAGAAGTGAGTGGGAGCACTATAGAATTTCTGATGAGTATATGTTGTTGACATATTGTTGATCAGAAATGATGTAGAATTTCTGGAAAGCATGCAGAGTTATTTGAAAAGTGTTTTTCAATGGAAAGCATGGATTAAGCTACTTGAACATTGAGCATCAAGATCTATATAGATAGATCAAAACGCTTAATGGTACTTTCAAATGAGCACATACCTTGACATGATATTGAAGGTGTTCAAGATGGATCAGTCAAAGAAGGAGTTCTTGCCTGAGTTGTAAGGTATGAAGTTAAGACTTAAAGCTCGACCACGGCAGAAGAAAGAGGAAGGACGAAGGTCGTTCCCTATGCTTTTGTCATAGGCTCTCTACAGTATGCTATGTTGTGTGCCGCACCTGAAGTGTGCCTTGCCATGAGTCAGTCAAGGGGTACAAGAGTGATCCAAGAATGGATCACAGGACAACGGTCAAAGTTATCCTTAGTAACTAGTGGACTAAGGAATTTTCTCGATTATGGAGGTGGTAAAAGAGTTCGCCGTAAAGGGTTACGCCGATGCAAACTTTGACACTAATCCAGATTATTCTGAGTAGTAAACTGGATTCGTATAGTAGAACAGTTATTTGGAATAGCTCCAAATTGAACGTGGTAGCTGCATCTAGGAGATGACATAGAGATTTGTAAAGCACACACGGATCTGAAAGATTCAGACCCGTTGACTATAACATCTCTCACAAGCATAACATGATCAAACCCAGAACTCATCGAGTGTTAATCACATGGTAATGTGAACTAGATTATTGACTCTAGTAAACTCTTTGGGTGTTAGTCACATGGGGATGTGACCTTGAGTGTTAATCACATATCGATGTGAACTGGATTATTGACTCTAGTGCAAGTGGGAGACTGTTGGAAATATGCCCTAGAGGCAATAATAAATTGATTATTATTATATTTCCTTGTTCATGATAATCGTTTATTATCCATGCTAGAATTGTATTGATAGGAAACTCAGATACATGTGTGGATACATAGACAACACCATGTCCCTAGTAAGCCTCTAGTTGACTAGCTCGTTGATCAATAGATGGTCACGGTTTCCTGACCATGGACATTGGATGTCGTTGATAACGGGATCACATCATTAGGAGAATGATGTGATGGACAAGACCCGATCCTAAGCCTAGCACAAGATCATGTAGTTCGTATGCTAAAGCTTTTCTAATGTCAAGTATCATTTCCTTAGACCATGAGATTGTGCAACTCCCGGATACCGTAGTGCTTTGGGTGTGCCAAACGTCACAACATAACTGGGTGACTATAAAGGTGCACTACGGGAATCTCCGAAAGTGTCTGTTGGGTTGACACGAATCGAGACTGGGATTTGTCACTCCGTGTAAATGGAGAGGTATCTCTGGGACCACTCGGTAGGACATCATCATAATGTGCACAATGTGATCAAGGAGTTGATCACGGGATGATGTGTTACGGAACGAGTAAAGAGACTTGCCGGTAACGAGATTGAACAAGGTATCGGGATACCGACGATCGAATCTCGGGCAAGTATCGTACCGATAGACAAAGGGAATTGTATACGGGATTGATTAAGTCCTTGACATCATGGTTCATCCGATGAGATCATCGTGGAGTATGTGGGAGCCAACATGGGTATCCAGATCCCGCTGTTGGTTATTGACCGGAGAACGTCTCGGTCATGTCTGCACGGTTCCCGAACCCATAGGGTCTACACACTTAAGGTTCGATGACACTAGGGTTATAAAGGAAGTTTGTATGTGGTTACCGAATGTTGTTCGGAGTCCCGGATGAGATCCCGGACGTCACGAGGAGTTCCGGAATGGTCCGGAGGTAAAGATTTATATATGGGAAGTCCTGTTTTGGTCACCGGAAAAGTTTCGGGTTTTATCGGTAACGTACCGGGACCACCAGGAGGGTCCCGGGGGTCCACCAAGTGGGGCCACCGGCCCCGGAGGGCTGCATGGGCCAAGTGTGGGAGGGGACCAGCCCCAGGTGGGCTGGTGCGCCCCCCACAAGGGCCCAAGGCGCCTAAGGGGAGGAAGGGGGGCAAACCCTAAGGGCAGATGGGCCTTAGGGCCCATGCCTGGTGCGCCTCCCTCTCCCCTCCCCTTGGCCGCCCCACCAGATGGGATCTGGGCTGGCCGCCGCCCCTAGGGTGGAACCCTAGGTGGGGCGCACCCCCTCCCTCTCCCCTATTTATACTTGAGCACTTGGGGGCTGCCAACACATGAGTTCTTAACCTCTCCCTGGCGCAGCCCTACCTCTCTTTCTCCTCGTTTCTTGCGGTGCTTGGCGAAGCCCTGCTGGAGTACCACGCTCCTCCACCACCACCACGCCATCGTGCTGCTGCTGGATGGAGTCTTCCCTAACCTCTCCCTCTCTCCTTGCTGGATGAAGGCATGGGAGACGTCACCGGGCTGTACGTGTGTTGAACACGGAGGTGCCGTCCGTTCGGCGCTAGGATCTCCGGTGATTTGGATCACGACGAGTACGACTCCTTCAACCCCGTTCTCTTGAACGCTTCCTCTTAGCGATCTACAAGGGTATGTAGATGCACTCTCCTTCCCCTCGTTGCTGGTTTCTCCATAGATAGATCTTGGTGACACGTAGGAAAATTTTGAATTTCTGCTACATTCCCCAATAGTGTCTGTATGTTGGGTACGGGGCCAACTCCACAGAGTGTGGGCGCGCCTGGAACAAAAGCTAAATTGCCAACAAAGCTTGCAATGCAAATACAACTTCGTCGACGTGCTGAACAAGAAGTTTCAACTCTAAAGGAGAGAATGCAAGCAATGGAATGACGCTTCAATGAGATGCAGCACACCATGTTTTCACAAGGAAGTCACAGTGTTGAAACGCCCACGCCTTCGCCTCCTAATTCTATCTCTCGACCCGTGGTAGAGTGCTTAGTTATCAACTTCTGTTATGATACGTGAATCATAGGTACACTAATTCGTTTTCTTTTTGTGTGCCTCCATAGTTCTCACGTATTTTACCGGATGATGACGATGAGGAAGAGGAACATGAGGGTCATCATGATACAGTCCAGGAAGACAGAGGCTTGTTCATCCAGAAGCGTATACCATCTAGCCATAATGTTGCAGCCACACATTTACCACCTAGAAGCCATGTGGCCACTCCAAGCGCCCGTCAGGCCTCTCAAGCCTCTCATGATCAAGAAGACCTTGTAATCATCTCATCTCTTAACTACACATATATCTTGTTGTGTTGTGTTTGCCATTCTTCATGTTTTTAATAGACGATGCATGACTTAGGTTGGTAGGGATGTCATATTATATCATTTGGTGAGATCTGATCCTGTGGCAAAGGCATTGGTTATCTCAACCAACCAAGACACCATAGTGGGAGGTGAAGTTCTTGGGCTACAATATTACGAAGTTCTTGTGAATGTTGTATTGAAAAGAGAGGCCGAGCTTGCTCGTGGATATGATGGGATGCAAACAATGGGCGATGCTCACCACATGTCCATTGCATGGCCATCAAATAGGGTAAAAATTTATTATATACATTTTCCTGCCTAGCTAGTGTAAACTATCACATGATGCTAACTAATTGTTATTTTTGTAGATCAAACCTTGCAGCAAGTCATGGTTGTCGTCGTCGCACAATTCAGGTATTGTTCCTGTCAATGTCACCATCTCTATCTGACACTTAGAACTGAGAACAAATAATATATATAGTTATATACCACTACCAGTGCCTCTAGTAGTGTGGTTCAGCATGTTTTTGCAATTCTATTGTCAAAAGTATTTGATTTTCATTCACCGAGGAGTGGTGCTGGCTGTGCTTGCTAGTGTGCACATGAATTGACTTGTGCTTTTGTCTTCTTTATAGTACATGTACTTGTGACCTGTCTGTGTCCTCGTACAATCTTCTATGCTTATTTTGTTTTTTATTTATTTCTGGTTCCTCATACTGTCCTAGGGAGAATGGGGAAAACATGAGAGAGTTAAGATCTTCTATGGAGTTTTTATTGGTTCCAGAGAGGCTTTCCTTATCCTAAAAGAAAGAGAGAAAGGTTGTCCATGGTCCAACATGTATCAGGCTAGTAGCTAGTATAACAGAACCAATTCTCAAAAAAAGGTACATCGAACCAATTAGAGAAACCACATTTTGGACTGAAAATATCCATCTTTTTAGGCTGAAAATATAGAACATCTCTATTGTTGTACACAACTTGTAGCAGCAGTCAGCATACTATTTTTTATTATTTCTTTTGGACTGAAATATATATAATTTTGTACAGTATTATGGTCCAGAAAATCATGTCTCTTCCATCCTGACATCATTTTGTTGTTCTCAGTTTCTAAGATTGCTCAAAGATACAAGTTCTTTTGCAGGGACAAATGGGAGAAAGTAGCAAGTACTGAAGTTGATCTAGGATGTTCCGCTGATCGCTTTTGTCCGTAACATGGAACATGGTCGACACATTTTGTACATATGGAAGTTGATGTCCGCTTGATTAAAGACTGGGTATCTTCCATAATATTTTGTAGTAGTCAAGTGATCGAATGATTGATCTCTTGAGAACTTGCTCAGCTTATTTTGTAACAGGCCATGACCTGAATGTCGACTTGGGTATTTTCTTAATGGCTGTAGCTAACTTGAGTGAACAAAGCTAGTGAATCTTCTATATATGTTGGATGAATGCACTGGCTGTTATCTTGTGATGAATGGAAGAGTGCATTTGGAATCATTTATATATGCTGAATGAATCTGATGAACAGAAGAGTGCAATTGTATTGCATAGTGAACATGAATTGAATATTATGATTTTAATATCATGTTAATAGGTGCATTTGCATTTATGCTGAAATGTATAACCCTCGCACCAAGTGTGTCGGTAGAATTGCTGCATGTCAGATTATTTGTTGGTATAACACATTGGCAGATAAACTGTCGGAATAAAAATGGGTGATGCACTATCTGTCGGAACACGTAGTATCAGAAAGACTGTCTGTGTATCTATGGCATCGAACAATCTGTTGGCATAGCGTGGTGACAGACAATCTGTCGCCATAAAGCTGTCTGTCGCTGTAGAAATGTCTGTCGGCGTAAGTATCACCAATGCTGGCATACTTTCTGTCGGCATAAATTTATCTATCGGCAATGACCTTTCCCGGCAGGACTATAGGCGATAGCGCCCTTCCGTCGCCAAAGTTCTATGCCGAAACCAAATGTGTCGCCTTAGGTGACCTATGGTGACAGATTGTCTGACGTTGATTTGAGTGTCGTGGTGTAGTGATTTTCCGATACCCAAGGTAAGTATTTATACCATGCTTATTTGTATACACATTGCAGATGCAACTTGTTATAACAATGTTGTATAATGCATATGTAGGATGGTTTTCAGCCGAGGAAGCAAATTTTGGTGCATATTTTAAAGTATGAAGAGAATGAAGCTCAAAACAATGTCCCATACATTGAACGAAGCATCATTGATCGCATCTATAGATGGACCTTCAAGAAATGCTTAGTTGCGGTTTTTAAAGAATATTTTTGTAACAATTATAATACAGTTATTATGTGACATCGAATTTTATGCGAAGACATGTTTCTGGATCGTGTGTTACGCGCACACTCATATCGTTGTGCATGAGACACATTTAAATGGCTCGTCAAAAGAACTCACTAAAATAAAAATTAGATCCAGAATAGATATTTTTACTATAGACTATGATACACGCGTTGGATCAGAAATATGTCACATTTTTTGAAAATAAAAAATTTGAGTGACATAATAACATTTCATACCGATCTGAATTTTTTGTAACATTTATTTTAGTATTATATCATGTAAACTTGTTTTATTTTAGACGTGTGTTTCACGTGCATGCTTACTAGTTTACAGTAACACCAATAGCTTCCTTCGGTTCATAGGATTCCAAAAATGCAGAAATTAGTAGGAAGACATATGTAAAATAGAAGAGTAGTTAACGCATGAATTTTACAAACTTAAATGTTTGGCTAACAGGAACAGAAAAAAACACAAAAAATCTAATTTACAAACTCAAATCAAATTCAACCCACTTGGAAAGGTATAATTAGCATGTTGTTACGCCATTAAAAATCTTATTCTCATTATTCATGCGTAGGAATTTGAGAAGGAGATCCAAGTATATTGTAAAATTCATACTTTCTTTTCTCTGAAACTGAGACCAAAAGAAAATTTCTTTCATTTTTTCCTTTGCTACATTCCTTTGAACCAAAGTAGTGTCACCATAGAAAATTTCTATTCCTATGTGTTTCCTCCATTTTTCCTTTGAACCAAAGTAGTGTCACCATAGAAAATTTCTATTCCTATGTGTTTCCTCCATTTTTCCTTTGAACCAAAGAAGGCCTAAGTTGTTGTTATAATGAGAGATGATGCCCCACATGTTGCAGATGGAATTGGATGTGGTTACTTTTATGAGATTTTGTGGTATGAACTTTTAGTATTCTGGTTAGCAATAGCACAATTGGAATTAAAGTACATATAATATATTATATTGGGTTATTATACAATTGAAGAACATTTATTTAATATAATTAGCATGCATGATGCATGTTAGGTGGCTCTTTATGCATGGTGGCATGTTGAGTTGACATAGTTTCATGAATAGAGTATTAAATTTAGTGGGGCATGTATTGTGGCATGATGAGTTGGCATAATTGCATGTAAAAAATTGTTGAGTTAGTGGGGGCGAAATATTTAGGCATATAGGATCTTTGGGGGGGGGGGTCCGACTAGTTGTGCATGTTAATTTAAAAAAATATTTTATTTAAAGGTCGATTCGATGAAACAATGTAAGAGTAGTATATGTCAATGCTTCTGCCAATCGATCGGATAAGAATATCAAAATACTAGAATATGTAATTCTGCTCTTTGAGCTCACATGCACTCGAGTGATCGACATATTAAGAAAAATGTTCCAGGAAAACCTAATCTACCTGGACAAAAAGAAATCTAGAAGTTAAGGTAGCCAATCCAAAAGGTAGACTCTACTGTATGGTTCATACATACTATAATATCAATAAGTTATTAGGTTTTTTAATATTTGAACTACCAGGGATCGAGTGGTTCATGTAGTTGGTTTAGAAAGATGTGGAATGTTTGTTTGCTCCTAGATTTGCACTTGAGTCGTAGGCTTATTTTTGTTCATATTTGCGCTAACTACATTTCTGGGATAACTTAATTATGTTGGATTTCCCCAACCCATTGGTAGCTTCTTTTATGGGACCTTGTCAAGAGGGCAGGGTGCTCTTATGATTTCATTATAGAAAGACAGTTGGCCTGATTTTTATGAAAAAACAGGTCAAAAATCACACAATGACATGGTTAACTATGGGACAACCATGCAAAAAAATACATCGATGAACATGAGCAACCCCTAACCAAAACTTGACTCCACCACTAAACAGAAACCAAACACCATGGGTCAAAGAGATCCAAGGAAGAAGTGAAGAAGATCTTTGACAACACCTACATGGAGTAAATAGAGCCTCCCAAAAATTTTTCCATTACATGTATTTTTTAAAAACTTTTATGCATTTATTATGCTTGCAATAAATTTTGGTTGATTTTGTTTAATCAAAGATGTGTCTTGCAAGTGCACAAGTACTAGTAAAAATAACCAAGTACTAATAAAAAATAGCTAAGCCACCACCTTTTGATATTCATAGTAACAATGAAAAATTTATAAGCTCTAGTCGTCATTTCAATCTTTTTGACATGCTACTTTATGTAATCTCACACCACACAAACTAGCCCCTGGTCGACAGTTCCGAGCACATAACAATTGTTCATACACTTTCCTTCGCTACCAATTTAGTTTACGTATTTTTCTTATTTTGGTTCTCACATAGATATCCAACCTCCTTGTATATTTTTCACGAGCTTTTTACTATATTTATTCAATTGATTTCATGTCCGAAATTTCACAATAAAAGAAAACACTTCTAGAAACTATTATTTCTTTTGTGTCACGTACACTTGTGCAAGATAAGTGTTGGGAAACATTGCATGGAAAACAAAAAATTTCTATGCACACGCAAGATCTATCCAAAGAGATGCATAGCTACGAGAGGGGGAGAGCATCTTCATACCCTTGAAGAGCTAAGCGGAAGAGTTTATCAACGCGGTTGATGTAGTCATATACCTTCACGATCCGTCCCAATCAAGTACCGGATGTACGACACCTCCGCGTTCAGCACACGTTCAGCTCGATGACGTCCCCGCCTTCTTGATCCAGAAAAAGGGGTGAAGTAGTAGATGAGTTCCGGCAGCACGACGTCATGGTGACGGTATTGGTGAAGAACAATCTCCGCAGGGCTTCGCCACGCACAACGGAGACTATGACGGAGGATAGACTAGAGGGGTGTGGTTGCCGGCACACGGCTTGGTGTATCTTGATGTCTTCCGGGTGCTAGCCCTGCCCCTCTATTTAAAACTTGGAGAAAGAGCCTCCTCAAAGTCGGTTTTGCCCGCAAGGAAGAGTCCTTCTTGGACTTCCAAGACCAGACACCGTAGTCCTTAGCGTCTGGCCTAGACGCCATGGGCCTCAGCATCTGGCCCAGGGCCAGACGCCAGGGTCTCCAGCATTTGGGCCCTGACCTCTGCAAAACATCCTTTTGCACCGACCTAAAGCCCCGTGGGCTTTACCCTCCTCGTCATGTCCGTGATCTCATCCGGGACTCCGAACAACATTCGGCCACCAACATACATAACTCATATAATACTATATCGTCAACGAACATTAAGAGTGCGGACCCTACGGGTTCGAGAACTATGTAGACATGACCGAGACACCTCTCCGGTCAATAACCAATAGCGGAACCTGGATGCCCATATTGGCTCCTACATATTCTACGAAGATCTTTATCGGTCAAACCTTATGACAACATACATAATTCCTTTGTCCATCGGTATGTTACTTGCCTGAGATTCGATCATCGGTATCTTCATACCTAGTTCAATCTCGTTACCAGCAAGTCTCTTTACTCGTTATGTAATACATCACCTTGTGACTAACTGCTTAGTCATTTGCTTGCAAGCTTATGATGTGTATTACCGAGAGGGCCCAGAGATACCTCTCCGATACTCGAAGTGACAAATCCCAATCTCGATCCATGCCAACTCAACAAACACCTTCGGAGATACCTGTAGAGCATCTTTATAATCACCTAGTTACGTTGTGACGTTTGATAGCACACAAGGTATTCCTCCGGTATCCAGGAGTTGCATGATCTCATGGTCAAAGGAACATGTATTTGACATTCAAGAAAGCAGTAGCAATAAAATGAACGATCATATGCTAAGCTATTAGATGGGTCTTGTCCATTGATACGTCTCCAACGTATCTATAATTTTTGATTGCTCCATGCTATATTATGTACTGTTTTGGACATTATTGGGCTTTATTATCCACTTTTATATTATTTTTGGGACTAACCTATTAACCGGAGGCCCAGCCCGGAATTGCTGTTTTTGCCTGTTTTAGGGTTTCGAAGAAAAGGAATATCAAACAAAGTCCAAACGGAATGAAACCTTCGGGAACGTGATTTTCTCACAGAATACAACTCAGGAGACTTGGAACCTACGTCAAGCCAACTAACAGGAGGGCACGAGGTAGGGGGGCACGCCTGCCCCCCCAGGCGCGCCATCCACCCTCGTGGGCCCCATGTTGCTCCACCGACGTACTTCTTCCTCCTATATATATCCATGTACCCCCAAACGACCAGAATAGGGGCCAAAACCCTAATTCCACCGCCACAACTTTCTGTATCCACGAGATCCCATCTTGGGGCCTGTTCCGGAGCTCCGTCGGAGGGGGCATCGATCACGGAGGGCTTGTACATCAACACCATAGCCTCTCCGATGAAGTGTGAGTAGTTTACTTCAGACCTACGGGTCCATAGTAGCTAGATGGCTTCTTCTCTATTTTTGGATCTCAATACAATGTTCTCCCCCTCTCTTGTGGAGATCTATTCGATGTAATCTTCTTTTTGCGGTGTGTTTGTTGAGATCGATGAATTGTGGGTTTATGATCAAGTCTATCTATGAATAATATTTGAATCTTCTCTGAATTCTTTTATGTATGATTGGTTATCTTTGCAAGTCTCTTCGAATTATCAGTTTGGTTTGGCCTACTAAATTGATCTTTCTTGCAATGGGAGAAGTGCTTAGCTTTGGGTTCAATCTTGCGGTGTCCTTTCCCGGTGACAGTATGGGCAGCAAGGCACGTATTGTATTGTTGCCATCGAGGATAACAAGATGGGGTTTTCTTCATATTGCATGAGTCTATCCCTCTACATCATGTCATCTTGCTTAAGGCTATACTCTGTTTTTACTTAATACTCTAGATGCATGCTGGATAGCGGTCGATGAGTGGAATAATAGTAGTAGATGCAGGCAGGAGTCGGTCAACTTGTCTCGGACGTGATGCCTATATACATGATCATACCTAGATATTCTCATAACTATGCTCAATTCTATCAATTGCTCAACAGTAATTTGTTCACCCACCGTAGAATACTTATGCTCTCGAGAGAAGCCACTAGTGAAACCTATGACCCCGGGTCTATCTTTATCATATCAATCTCCTATTACTTAGTTATTTACTTTGCCTTTATTTTACTTTGCATCTTTATCATAAAAATACCAAAAATATTATCTTATCATATCTATCAGATCTCACTCTCTCTAACATCCCAAATTTTCAATTTGGAATGTTATACATAGGTCACTCTTGCATATCATATTTTATTGCATTTTCGTTCCGCAATCCTGGAAATGCTAAGCAACTCAAGGACCCTCGGAGAGAGTTGGGGATTTCCCGGTTTTCATATTTGTTTTTTATCAAATAATGAAACGAGGATTTTTGATTTTAATTATTTTCTCTCCGAAAAGTATTTCATATTAAAATATATGAGAAGAGTAATATGACTTCTCCAAAATAACTGAAATATTGGAGGAAAAATATAAAAATCATTTATTTGATTTTATTCGATTTTATTTGGATTTTAGGGCTAAATAAAATGTTCATCTCGTCCTAAATATTTATTTAGACGATGGAAGTTTGTTTTGGCATTTTTAGATTTTTATTTTATTTTCTAGGTTTTATTTTTTTCTGTTCGGCGGAATTATTTTTTTTAAAACTTCTAGCCGACTGGGCCGAAACCCAGCTAGGCCGGCCCATCTCCCGCCGCCGCCGTCTCCCGCGCGGAGACCGCGCCGCCGCCTCCGACTCGGAGGAGTCTGAGTCGGACTCCACCGCCGCCGCCGCCTTGGCCCCTCCTCCATGCCGAGCCCCCCCTTTATATACTCCCCCCGAGCCCGCCACCACCACCCCACGCCGTCGCAGCTGCCCGCGCCTCCCGCAGCCCCGCGCTGCCGAGTCACCCCGCCGCCCCGCAAGCCCCGCCTCGCCAGAGTTGCCTCGCCGGAGAGGTAACGCGCCGATCTGCCGCTGCCGGTTTTTTTTAAGAAACCGATTCGGTTTTTTTTAGAAAACCCTAGTTCGTTTTTAGATTGGTTCGCCGGTTTTCCCGGTTTCTCTATTTTGCGGACGTTCGTCTGTATGTTCGTTTCTATGAACGATTTTCGCTCGTTAGTTACAGATAACGAACGCTCGTTCGTTAGTCTGTTCATCAGTTTTCTTTTTAACGATTTTCCCGCGATTATTCTCGATCACGATTTCTGATCCGATTTTTGTGTCTGTTTATCTTTTCACTCGTTAGTCGAAATCAGGCGATTCAAGCGCCTAGATCTTCGTCTCGAGAACCTCTTTCCGCTTAACCAACTTGAACAAGATTTTGGTACTGTAAAATTTGACCTTAGTTCAGATTAGTAAACGGATCTTGTTTCTTTTGCCGTTTGAGTTTCGTTGCTCCATTTGGTTTGATTCTTTTTGCAATCCGGAGTTCTTAAGTTGAACTTTCCGGTCAATCTCTCTTATTTGAGTTTTGCCCGTGTTTCTTTATTTGTTGCTTATGTATGCTATTGTTTGTTTGTGATAGAATTCCCGGAGTGCGAAGCGTGTTATTTGGTGTCTCTAGGTTACGCGGATTGTCAGCAAGGCAAGTAACACATTGATCGTACTCTTTCCATACCCAGTTTTTATGCATCAGTTCCAATCCTCAAACATTGCATGATTAGGATGTCATTAACTTGTGGGTTGGGAAGTAGTTGATGAGGTAGAACCTATTGCCCTGTTATATTCAAACCCTTGGGAGTTACTTCTACGCGTTACTTATATTGCTATGCTATGCTTGTAGACGTGGTTTGGGTGAGTGAAATCCATGACAGATGTGAGATTGTTAAATAATGGTTTAACTTAAGGTGGCAACTTAAATCAACATCTGGGTAGATTGAGGCACCTGGAGTACCCAGTGTTGCCTGTATTTTTTTGGAAATCCCGGAGCACCCGTGTGATCTTCCTATGGACCGCCACCGAGGCTCAACGGGAACTGAGATTATTCATGCTAGAAACTTCCGTGAGCAGCCACAAGCTATTATGGGCTCTAGCATAGTTGAGTAAGTTACGTGAAGCTCTTGAAGAGGCAGATCAGCAGGTAGAGGGATGTAGGTTTGCTATGGTCTGTCCGGAGTAGAGAGTTAATGTTTCTGAAAGACTGTGTCTCGGTCATCCATTTCTCAAACACCATGTATTGCGAGATATCCAACGGAGGCGATCGAGTCTTGTGGGGAAAAGTGCGCAAACCTCTGCAGAGTGTACAAACTAATCATGGTTAGCCGTGTCCCAGGTTATGGACATCTTGAGTATCTAGTACTTGGAGTATCTTAAGTATCTCATCACTCTTAATTAATATTGTTGGGTTGTTAATCACTTTAATTGGGTTTGAGTTGGAGGAACCTTCTCAATGATGTTTCAACTACCATGATAGTTAAATTAAAATCTATTCCTTTGTTGTAGGGAAAAATTGGCTTTTCGCAAAATTATAACCATAGAGCTTTCCACCAGCCATATATGCATGTAGTGATCGCATTATTCTGTTCTTGCTCTACTGTGTTATATTGCCAGCATATTCCATGTGCTGACCCATTTTCGGGCTGCAACGTATGATGTTGCAGACTTTTCGGACGAGGAGTAAGGTTCGTTAGGTCGTTGCCGTGCAGCTCAGCTATGCCGTTGGAGTTGATGGACTCACTTTGTCTTCCAAGCCTTCCGTTGTTATCGTATTAGATAGCCTTAAGCCATATTTATTGTAATAAGTTCTCTTTTGAGACATCTGATGTAATAAGTGTGTGATTGCTACTTTGTTATAAATCCTTCGAGTACTGTGTGTGTTAGCATTACCGATCCAGGGATGACACTGAAGCACGAGACTTGACCGTTTGAGGTCGGGTCGCTACAATAATGGTATCAGAGCACACGCTGAGTGTAGGACACGACCACTAAGATAAAACCATAGGTCACTCTTCTCTACTCATTTCCAACTCCTCTCCATTTTCTACTCTTTAGGATGGCGGAGATGAAGAAAAAGTTTGCACAACCGGAGGAAGAATCACCTTTTCGATGACACTTGAAGGAAGTCACTAGGTACTTGAACATTGGAATACCAAGCTTCACCGGGACCTACAACGCCACTTTGCCTGAAGAGGAGCGATGGATGATACAAGTTCAAGTTCCAGGAAGGACCTTCACGCCAGTCACTAAAACCTATAGAATTTTCCTTCGACGCACCAACCTGGAGTTTAGGAAAGAGTATGGCAGCTCACATCACCATGGGACGCATTGGAGAAGTATATCACAAGGATCTTAAGGACACTATCTACCAAATATGTGGGCGCCGAGACGAGAAATGGGAGATGATCAGCACCAGGAAGGATAGATCAATTGCAGCTTTTATCCAGGAGTTAAACCAACATATTCGACGTCAGGAGAATCAGATGTGCGCAGGCAGGATAGATTTGAAGAAGGTGAAGACAAGGATCATCGAGCTGGAAGAAGAACTTAAGTCTACACGCGATGGATATGAGGAGGAAATTGCGACACTACTGGAGAAGAATGACGACCTAATTAAGAAGATCGGAATATTCATGGGAGACCCCACACCAGTAGAAGAAGATGAAGAACCCAAGGAGATTCGTCCGGAGGACTACATCATCATCGATGACACCGACTCCGACCCTAGTGATGATGACTTTGAAGACGAAGCTGGAGCAGATATCATGGAGTCTTCCACCGATCAAAATTTCTAGATGACCACCCAATGATTAGTAGTATTCCCCCATGTATTCAGTAGTAGTTGAGCACTTTTGCGATAGTTCTAGACCGCTTGTATGCCCTTGATTGATTGATTGAGTGAAATGATTGTGTTTGTCTCATGTGCATATGGGTAGTGCTTTCTCATTAGACCTCATTCTATTCTAATCTCTTCCATCTAAACCCATCAGATGCCTCTGAGACGTGACCCCAGATTTGCCTTTCCGTTGGAGCTCATGTGACGCCCCCGATTTGACCGTACACTAATCATGCACGCAAATGTGTACGACCAAGATCAAGGAGTCACGTGTAGATATCACAACACAACTCTACAAATAAAATAAGTCATACAAGCATCATATTACAAGCCAGGGGCCTCGAGGGCTCGAATACAAGAGCTCGATCATAGACGAGTCAGCGGAAGCAACAATATCTGAGTACAGACATAAGTTAAACAAGTTTGCCTTAAGAAGGCTAGCACAAACTGGGATACAGATCGAAAGAGGCGCAGGCCTCCTGCCTGGGATCCTCCTAACTACTCCTGGTCGTCGTCAGCGGGCAGCACGTAGTAGTAGGCACCTCCGGTGTAGTAGGAGTCGTTGTCGACGGTGGCGTATGGCTCCTGGGCTCCAACATCTGGTTGCGACAACCAGGTAGAAGGGATAGAGGGAAAAGAAGGAGAAAGCAACCGTGAGTACTCATCCAAAGTACTCGCAAGCAAGGAGCTACACTACATATGTATGCATTGGTATCAACTGGAATAAGGCTATTATATGTGGACTGGACTGCAGAAAGCCGGAATAAGAGGGGGATAACTAGACCTTTCAAAGACTACGCTTCTGGAAGCCTCCGTCTTGCAGCATGTAGAAGAGAGTAGACTGAAATCCTCCAAGTAGCATCGTATAGCATAATCCTAACCGATGATCCTCTCCTCGTCGCCCTGTTAGAGAGCGATCACCGGGTTATATCTGGCACTTGGAAGGGTGTGTTTTATTAAGTATCCGGTTCTAGTTGTCATAAGGTCAAGGTACAACTCCGGGTCGTCCTTTTACCCAGGGACACGGCTATTCGAATAGATAAACTTCCCTGTAGGGGTGCACCACATACCCCAACACGCTCGATCCCATTTGGCCGGACACACTTTTCTGGGTCATGCCCGGCCTAGGAAGATCAACATGTCGCAGCCCTACCTAGGCACAACAGAGAGGTCAGCATGCCGGTCTAAATCCTATGGCGCAGGGGTCTGGGCCCATCGCCCTTTGCACACCTGCATGTTGCGTACGCGGCCGGAAGCAGACCTAGCCTAGTGGCTTTCCAGTCCAATCCGGCGCGCGCCACTCAGTCGCTGACATCACGAAGGCTTCGGCTGATACCACGACGCCGGGATACCCATAACTACTCCCGCGTAGATGGTTAGTGCGTATAGACCAAATGGCCAGACTCAGATCAAATACCCAGATCTCGTTAAGCGTGTTAAGTATCCGCGAACGCCGACCAGGGCCAGGCCCACCTCTCTCCTAGGTGGTCTGAACCTGCCCTGTCGCTCCGCCACAAAGTAACAATCGGGGGCCGTCGGGAACCCAGGCCCACCTCTACCGGGATGGAGCCACCTGCCCCTTCAGCCCCATCTCCGAACAGTATCACCGGTAATGTAATAGTGTGAAGTATATAGTATATGCCCGTGATAACCTCCCAAGGGATCACGGCCCAGTAGCATAGCATGGCAGACGGACAAGAGTGTAGGGCCACTGATGGAACACTAGCATCCTATACTAAGCAGTAGGATAGCAGGTAAAGGTAACAACAGTAGTAGCAAGGACATGCTATGCAACGGTATAGGATTAACTGAAAGCAGTAACAAGCTACACTACTCTAATGCAAGCAGTAGAGAAGAATAGGCGATATCTGGTGATCAAGGGGGGGGGGCTTGCCTGGTTGCTCTGGCAAGAGAGAGGGGTCATCAACACCGCAGTTGTACTGGGTAGCAGCGGCGTCGGTCTCGTAGTCTACCGGAAAGAAGTAACGGAGGGGGAACACAATAAATAATAGAGCAATCAAATCATAACATGACAAA
The DNA here is from genome assembly GCA_034509565.1 of Triticum monococcum. NCBI lineage: Eukaryota > Viridiplantae > Streptophyta > Magnoliopsida > Poales > Poaceae > Triticum > Triticum monococcum. Next base: position 114,684,379 of record CM067843.1, read on the forward strand.
CATGTTGCTAGAGGTGATCTAACGCAGGGATAGGTGATAGCGGTGAAGGGGGGATGACATCCGGGAAGTATCCCCGGTGTTTTGCGTTTTCGGGCAGAGGAGCCGGAGGGGGAAAGTTGCGAGTTTGCTATGCTAGGGATGCGTGACGAACGAACAGGCCGCGGATCCAGATTCGTCTCGTCGTTTTGAGCAACTTTCATGTAGAAAGTATTTTCATCAGAGCTACGATTTATTTTATATTAATTTTAAAAGATTTAAATCATTTTCAGGATTTATTTAATTATTTTAATACAACATTATCCAAAACAGTGTTTGCTGATGTCATCATGATGTCAGCATGACATCAGCAATTGACCAGGTCAACCTGACATGTGGGTCCCGCTCGTCATTGTCTGAGATTAACTAAAACAGATTAATTAGTTTAATTAGTAATTAGGTTAATCTAATCAGGATTAATTAGGTTAATTAATTTAATTAATTAATTAATTAATTAACATTTTTATTTACTTATTACTAATTTATTTATTTTTAATTAATTATACATATTTTTATAAATCGTTTTCGTTCTGGGTCTAGGCCCACCTGTCATTGGCACATGGGGGGTGGGGCCTAGCTGTCATAGGCCCAGCGGCCTTAACGGGCGCTGGGTAGACGGGTTTCGGGCGTTGGGGCTGACGCCCATCCCGTTTGGGCACGGTTGGGGAGCAGCGGCCACGATGGGGCGGACGGGGCTCCGGCGAGCCACCGAAGAGGCGGCGACTGGCGCTGGGGTGAAGGGCAACGGCCCTGTGGGCACCGACGGTCGCGGCCGCAGCCGGAGCAGGGCGGCGCGGGTAGCGGAGAGGGCCGTCGCGGCAGATGGCACACGGCAGCGGAGCAGCAGTAGCTGCAGGCAGTGGTGGCGAGGTGAGTTGCACGGCGAGGGCGAGGCCAAGGCGGACAAGGCGCAGGAGGGGGAGAGACGACAGCGCGTCGCACAGGGAAGGAGCAGCAGGGGCGGGGAGCACCGTGGGACGACACGCAGCGGGCGCCGGTCAGGGACGCGGAGCGCGGCGGCTGCGCGGTGGCGCGGGCGGAGCCGCGCCAGAGCAGCAGCGAGCAGGGGGGAGGCGCACGAGGCTCGTGATGAGGAGGCCAGCGGAGCGCGTGGGACGGCGCGTGCGGGGTAAGGCAACAACGGCGTAGCGGGCGGGGCGCGAGGCGTGGCCCCGAGCAGCGTGCACGGCAATGCAGTGCGGGGTGGGGCATAGGAGAAGGAGGGAGGGCCTCACGTCGGGTGTAGGGTCTAGGCAGCGGGGCTCATGGGGGAGGACGGGGACGTCGTCGGTGTCGAGGAGGCAGGCCGGTGGGGGGGAAGCGCCGGCGAGGTCTAGGCGGGGAGGGGGCGACGGCGTTCGGCGGCGACATCGGGCGTCCGAGGGCGCGGTCACCCCGATCCCGATCTGGATCGGGGGAGCGAGGGGGCAGAGAGAGTGGGGGCGAGTGGGGGAGTGGGGCGTCGTGCGCTAGGGTTTGGCCAGGGGAGGCCATATACGGGACGGGGTGGGCCGGCCTAGATGGTGGCCTCGTGGGCCAAGGCCGTTTGGCCAAGTTGGGCCACGGCCAAGTGGGGGGGGGGGGGGTCCTTTTCCCTTTTTTGTTAGTTTTGTTTTCTGTTTTTTTATAGTTTGCTTTCTTTTAGTTTCCTTTTACTTTAGTTTTAGTAATTTACCAAAGTGGCACCTAAATAGGATTTTACAAATTATGCCACTGCCACAATAGTTTAATACTTATAACAATTTAGTTTTGAAAATGTTTATTATTGTTAAAGCATTAAAATAATTGTTTCTGCTACTCTTTTATTCATTTAAGAGTATTTAAACATGTTATCAAAGTGTGGTTTCTCCACCATAATTACCTATGCATTATTTGGCTCACTCCGAACATTTTAGTTTTAATATTTGAAAACTTTTATCGTTTGCTTGATTTTGAATTTGAATTCGAACTGGTTTCGACCTAACGCGAGATTAGCAACAGTAATCGGGGTGACGTGGCATCATTAGCAGAGGTTTACTGTAGCTTGATTATCCGGGCGTCACAATTCTCCTCCACTACAAGAAATCTCGTCCCGAGATTTAAGAGGGGAGTAAGGGGAAAGTTCTGGTTACGATATGCTAATGGATCTTGTCGAAGAAGTTAATTCCCTTCGTTGATGTCTTCAGTTCTTTATTCCAATGCATCATGATGAAGTTGTCGTCCTTTCTTCGAGGAACTCCATCGTACTTACGAATAGGTAAGGGGCAGCCCTACAACAATAGGATGTTACAAGGGAAAATCATCTGGGGTATCCCAAGAACGAACATATGAGTATCTCTCGAGTTGAACAACTGATACACATCGAGAGCAAAGTAGGACAGTGCAATAAGAAGTTTTGAGAGGATAGGCAATCGTTCATTGCCTGAAACATAGTGTGAAAGGGGTTCAGAGCAATGGGAATAAGTATTGCATCTCATACCAGAATTGATGATCTTTCGAAAGGTGGCTCGTGAATCGCAAACGAGGCCAAGTGCGAGGACTTAAATTTGGAAACCGGGGGTGTATAGGAGGGTCAGGTTTCGATCCTGTGTAACTGTGGGTTATGGGCCCACCATGTGGTTAAAAGTAGGAAAGCGTTGATATCTTGCACGGTCGTGATAGCAAGACATGTCAGAGGGTAGCCTATCATTTATGTTGGCAACAATGTCGGTACCAAGGGCGAGGGACAAAGAGAACCATTTTCCTGCTCGTTGAACGAGGCGAGCCATTAGGCAAAGTTCTCGTCCATCGGTGGCTACCGGAATGTCATCAACAATAGTAACAGGGTCATGCTAACAGAATTGTACACCACGGTGTTTACATAAACAGGAGAATATTTCTGCTTGGATCATATAGATCACAAGAAAGGTTAAACAAAACAATGGAAAGGAAAAATGTGATTCTTAGATTAAACAGAAGAATGGAAAGGAAAATGTGATTAAACACATATTTCAGGGGTATATCCTTCCCAAGAACAAGCAGAGTATGATATCCAAGACCGGATAGAAGGTAGAAAACTCTTTTAGGTAGGAGAGACAAATTTCATGACATTACCCATACAACGGTGTTTGGGTAATTTCAACAAGAAACATTTAGCATGGTGCTTCAAATGTTCTTGTTGAAGAACGGAGTACCATAAACGTGCTTCGAGATAGCATTGACATGGTCAACAGGTGAAAATCAGACTTTGGAAACAAAAAGGATCCATTAGGAATAACTTGTAGAATAAGTCTTACAGTTTCCTCATGGAAGAATGGATAACATTGCTAAAAGGGAACTATAACAATAGGGCCTCCGGCCAGGTGGGCTAGGTATGATACCACCTTACCGGGTCATCTAAAGACCAACGTTATAACTCTTGGGAATATGTTCCAACCATCATATCTGACCGAAATTCAGATTTGATTGGTGTCAGGATACCTCAGACTCGGGATGCCTGAGAAGAAAAGGTGCAACACAATTTGACGAGATGGAGTTACAAGATTATCGAGAAATGGACTATGGAAGCAGGTCCCGAAACCAGAGTTCGGCATTAAACCAAGGAGTGGATGAGGAGGTGGCTGATGGACTCCGCGACATATCATCGAGATTTCCCAAAAAGATGGATTTCCACAATTAGGTGAACAAGGAAATATCATTTGTCGGATCAAATGATATAATGATGTATGCTCGAGGGAAACATAGACAACTGATCAATGATAGAAGGGTGCACCCAGGAATCTGGACTAGGTAGCACGGTTAAAATTTAGCACGATAATGATATAGCCAACCGGGCTAGGAATGACTTGAAGGATTATTAAACTCGTAAGCAATGAAAATTACTTATAGTTATTGAATCGGAGTACAGACTCAATTCACTATCGGTGTCCTTGAGTGTCTAACAACTCAGAATCCGGGGAAAATTTTGGAATCAGTGAGAAATAATACTTGAAGAAGAACTCATAAGAAGTTATGCAGTTACGTGATAATCTCAAGATACCAGAGGGGGTAATACTCGACGACGGGTCAAAGTAGAGGTTGGACTGGGGTATTGCTCTACAGAAGACAAGCGCTTAAACTTGCCCGAGAAATGGGATCAAAGAAGAACATATGGTCGGAACCACGATTGCAAGGATCAATTCACAGATACCAAATGATATTATATCAAGGGGATAGTTATTATTACAGGAAGCTTCCATGATAGGATATACATCGCGTCCATGGGCATGAACACAAGTTCAAGGTCGACTCCCACTTCTTCAGTCTATAACCTTTCATTCACTTCTCTTTTTTGAAGAAGTTGTAGGGTTGAATTATCTGGAAAAATACCAGACGACTATGACTCGTGAAAACTTTCGAGTTCACACATAATATGGAAGGCATAGGTTCAACCCATCGAGGCATCTTAGGAGCATATACCACAATTTCAAGAATAAATAACTCAAGTTCGAGAGTAGAGTATGCTAGAGAAAGCAAATGATACAATTTACCAAAGGCATTATATACCCATGGAAAGGCTCACAAGGTTATTCAATATGAAGCACCCTCTCGGATAAAATCCAACAAAGGAACTGATGGTCCACAAGGGATATGATGTGAGCATCGGTACTCAACCAGAGGGAGAAACAATGCAAGGAGATCAGACTTTAGAAACAACTAACTAATTCAAGGCTCAAATGCAAAGGAATTATCAATTCCAAGACAAGGGATCAGAAGCAATGCTCTGATCAGGGATGGATAAGTTGAATAGCCTTAAGGGTACAATCGACAACAATTTGATTGGTCGAGATCCAGCTCATGTTTTAAAATAACGTCTGAGCCGGAAAGATAATTTAAAAGGATCAACTGATGATTGCGTGCATTCGCACTCAAGTTGAATCAATAGGATCAAAAGACGATGCCTAAGGATACTAACGAATAACGCCAGACATATGGAAAGCATCCATAATGCAAGCAGGCAAGTATTGCAGAGCAATAAGCTACTAAGGATTTTTGGAGGATCGAATAGTATTTCAAAGACCATTGTGAAACACATGAACAACTAGGGATGAGTGGATACTCGACAAGTGCGAGGATTTAATTGAAGGGGTATTCATGTGGCAAGGAACTGCTAGGCAGTAGGCACAAAGTATTCTCGGAACAATAGAGAAGACTCCGGGGTATCTTGTAATAACAAGATCAATGGGGGATGATCGTATGAATGGCAAGTGTAAGTAGTTATCCATAAGGATTTATCGGTGGTCGGGAATAGCAAAAGTGATGGGCACAAAGTCTCGAGAGGAATAGCTAAGAGTATCTTCGGAATCTTCTGGTGAAGCAGGCCATCATATGGAATGAAGGGGCTCTCCGGGAGAAAGTATTTACGAGATCCTAGAGTCAGAGTTAGTAAATTCATTTTAACCTGAATAGAAGAGAGATCAGAGCCCCAGAGTAATGATCGAGGAGTAAAAGATCCTAATACCACCCAAATGGCAACGTGGGCCCGTAAGCCGCACAGCCATGTTAGTAAAAGTTTTGTAATGTCTAAACTCGACTTCGGCCAAGGAGTGTGGAAGGGGGATTCCTACAGGCAGTCGGCTCTGATACCAACTTGTGACGCCCCCGATTTGACCGTACACTAATCATGCACGCAAATGTGTACGACCAAGATCAAGGACTCACGGGTAGATATCACAACACAACTCTACAAATAAAATAAGTCATACAAGCATCATATTACAAGCCAGGGGCCTCGAGGGCTCGAATACAAGAGCTCGATCATAGACGAGTCAGCGGAAGCAACAATATCTGAGTACAGACATAAGTTAAACAAGTTTGCCTTAAGAAGGCTAGCACAAACTAGGATACAGATCGAAAGAGGCGCAGGCCTCCTGCCTGGGATCCTCCTAACTACTCCTGGTCGTCGTCAGCGGGCAGCACGTAGTAGTAGGCACCTCCGGTGTAGTAGGAGTCGTTGTCGACGGTGGCGTCTGGCTCCTGGGCTCCAACATCTGGTTGCGACAACCAGGTAGAAGGGATAGAGGAAAAGAAGGAGAAAGCAACCGTGAGTACTCATCCAAAGTACTCGCAAGCAAGGAGCTACACTACATATGTATGCATTGGTATCAACTGGAATAAGGCTATTATATGTGGACTGGACTGCAGAAAGCCGGAATAAGAGGGGGATAACTAGCCCTTTCGAAGACTACGCTTCTGGAAGCCTCCGTCTTGCAGCATGTAGAAGAGAGTAGACTGAAATCCTCCAAGTAGCATCGTATAGCATAATCCTAACCGATGATCCTCTCCTTGTCGCCCTGTTAGAGAGCGATCACCGGGTTATATCTGGCACTTGGAAGGGTGTGTTTTATTAAGTATCCGGTTCTAGTTGTCATAAGGTCAAGGTACAACTCCGGGTCGTCCTTTTACCGAGGGACATGGCTATTCGAATAGATAAACTTCCCTGCAGGGGTGCACCACATACCCCAACACGCTCGATCCCATTTGGCCGGACACACTTTTCTGGGTCATGCCCGGCCTCGGAAGATCAACATGTCACAGCCCTACCTAGGCACAACAGAGAGGTCAGCACGCCGGTCTAAATCCTATGGCGCAGGGGTCTGGGCCCATCGCCCTTTGCACACCTGCACGTTGCGTACGCGGCCGGAAGCAGACCTAGCCTAGTGGCTTTCCAGTCCAATCCGGCGCGCGCCACTCAGTCGCTGATGTCACGAAGGCTTCGGCTGATACCATGACGCCGGGATACCCATAACTACTCCTGCGTAGATGGTTAGTGCGTATAGACCAAATGGCCAGACTCAGATCAAATACCCAGATCTCGTTAAGCGTGTTAAGTATCCGCGAACGCCGACCAGGACCAGGCCCACCTCTCTCCTAGGTGGTCTGAACCTGCCCTGTCGCTCCGCCACAAAGTAACAGTCGGGGGCCGTCGGGAACCCAGGCCCACCTCTACCGGGATGGAGCCACCTGCCCCTTCAGCCCCCATCTCCGAACAGTATCACCGATAATGTAATAGTGTAAAGTATATAGTATATGCCCGTGATAACCTCCCAAGGGATGACGGCCCAGTAGCATAGCATGGCAGACGGACAAGAGTGTAGGGCCACTGATGGAACACTAGCATCCTATACTAAGCAGTAGGATAGCAGGTAAAGGTAACAACAGTAGTAGCAAGGACAGGCTATGCAACAGTATAGGATTATCTGAAAGCAGTAACAAGCTACACTACTCTAATGCAAGCAGTAGAGAAGAATAGGCGATATCTGGTGATCAAGGGGGGGGGGCTTGCCTGGTTGCTCTGGCAAGAGAGAGGGGTCATCAACACCATAGTCGTACTGGGTAGCAGCGGCGTCGGTCTCGTAGTCTACCGGAAAGAAGTAACGGAGGGGGAACACAATAAATAATAGAGCAATCAAATCATAACATGACAAACGTGTTGCTAGAGGTGATCTAACGCAGGGATAGGTGATACCGGTGAAGGGGGGATGACATCCGGGAAGTATCCCCGGTGTTTTGCGTTTTCGGGCAGAGGAGCCGGAGGGGGAAAGTTGCGAGTTTGCTATGCTAGGGATGCGTGACGAACGAACAGGCCGCGTATCCAGATTCGTCTCGTCGTTCTGAGCAACTTTCATGTAGAAAGTATTTTCATCTGAGCTACGGTTTATTTTATATTAATTTTAAAAGATTTAAATCATTTTCAAGATTTATTTAATTATTTTAATACAACATTATCCAAAACAGTGTTTGCTGACGTCATCATGACGTCAGCAATTGACCAGGTCAACCTGACATGTGGGTCCCGCTCATCATTGTCTGAGATTAACTAAAATAGATTAATTAGTTTAATTAGTAATTAGGTTAATCTAATCAGGATTAGTTAGGTTAATTAATTTAATTAATTAATTAATTAACATTTTTATTTACTTATTACTAATTTATTTATTTTTAATTAATTATATGTTTTTTTAAATCGTTTTCATTTTCGGTCTAGGCCCACCTGTCATTGGCAGATGGGGGGGTGGGGCCTAGCTGTCATAGGCCCAGTGGCCTTAACGGGCGCTGGGTAGACGGGTTTCAGGCGCTGGGGCTGACGCCCATCCCGTTTGGGCACGGTTGGGGAGCAGCGGCCACGATGGGGCGGACGGGGCTTCGGCGAGCCACCGAAGAGGCGGCGACTGGCGCTGGGGTGAAGGGCAACGGCCCTGTGGGCACCGACGGTCGCGGCCGCAGCCGGAGCAGGGCGGCACGGGTAGCGGAGAGGGCCATCACGGCAGATGGCACATGGCAGCGGAGCATCAGTAGCTGCAGGCAGTGGTGGCGAGGTGAGTTGCAGGGCGAGGGCGAGGCCAAGGCGGACAAGGCGCAGGAGGAGGAGAGACGACAGCGCGTCGCACGGGGAAGGAGCAGCAAGGGCGGGGAGCGCCGTGGGACGACACGCAGCGGGCGCCGGTCAGGGACGCGGAGCGCGGCGGCTGCGCGGTGGCGCGGGCGGAGCCGCGCCGGAGCAGCAGCGAGCAGGGGGGAGGCGCACGAGGCTCGTGACGAGGAGGCCAGCGGAGCGCATGGGACGGCGCGTGCGGGGTAAGGCAACAACGGCGCAGCGGGCGGGGCGCGAGGCGCGGCCCCGAGCGGCGTGCACGGCGATGCAGTGTGGGGTGGGGCATAGGAGAAGGAGGGAGGGCCTCACGTCGGGTGTAGGGTCTAGGCAGCGGAGCTCATGGGGGAGGACGGGGACGTCATCGGCGTCGAGGAGGCAGGCTGGTGGGGGGGGAAGCGCCGGCGAGGTCTAGGCGGGGAGGGGCGACGGCGTTCGGCGGCGACATCGGGCGTCCGAGGGCGCGGTCACCCCGATCCCGATCTGGATCGGGGGAGCGAGGGGGCAGAGAGAGTGGGGGCGAGTGGGGGAGTGGGGCGTCGTGTGCTAGGGTTTGGCCAGGGGAGGCCATATACGGGACGGGGTGGGCTGGCCTAGATGGTGGCCTCGTGGGCCAAGGCCGTTTGGCCAAGTTGGGCCATGGCCAAGTGGGGGGGGGGGGTCCTTTTCCCTTTTTTGTTAGTTTTGTTTTCTGTTTTTTTATAGTTTGCTTTCTTTTAGTTTCCTTTTACTTTAGTTTTAGTAATTTACCAAAGTGGCACCTAAATAGGATTTTACAAATTATGCCACTGCCACAATAGTTTAATACTTATAACAATTTAGTTTTGAAAATGTTTATTATTGTTAAAGCATTAAAATAATTGTTTCTGCTACTCTTTTATTCATTTAAGAGTATTTAAACATTTTATAAAAGTGTGGTTTCTCCACCATAATTACCTATGCATTATTTGGCTCACCCCGAACATTTTAGTTTTAATATTTGAAAACTTTTATCGTTTGCTTGATTTTGAATTTGAATTCGAACTGGTTTCGACCTAACGCGAGATTAGCAACAGTAATCGGGGTGACTTGGCATCATTAGCAGAGGTTTACTGTAGCTTGATTATCCGGGCGTCACAGCTCACTTAGTTGATCCAGCAGCAGAACACCTTGATGCAATTGCTAGTTCAGAACCAGGGTAACAACAACAACAACAACAACAACAACAACAACAACAACAACCCGCCGCCAGTGGACAACCTAGCCCGTTTTCTAAGGTTACAGCCGCCGTTGTTTTCTAGTAGCACCGAGCCTATAGTTGCTGATGATTGGCTACGCCGTATTGGAAGGGAGTTGACCACCGCAGGTTGCATAGATGCTGAGAAGGTGCGCTTTGCCGCACATCAATTGGATGGACCAGTAGCCTCATGGTGGGAGAATTACACGACCACTTTCCCCATAGCCAACGTCACATGGGACCATTTTCAGCAAGCCTTCCGTACAACCTATGTTTCAACTGGAGCAATGAGTATGAAGAAGCGTGAGTTTCACAACTTACACAAGGGGAACCGTACTGTGGCTCAGTACGCGTATGAGTTTAGCAAGTTATCTCGCTATGCCCCTGATGATGTGGCCACAGATGCCGCAAAGCAGGAGAAGTTTATGGAAGGGATGAATGATGAGATGAGTATGCAGTTGATGGTAGCAACCTTCAACAACTACCAGGAGTTGGTGGATAAGGCTCTTATGATTGAAGGGAAGCAACAGCATATTGAGAGCCATAAGAGGAAGTATGGACAAGGGAGGTATAACTCAGGAGCTCAGCAGAAGCCTCGCCTAACCCCAAACTCGGGAGGACTTGTTCATAACCATGGAGGTCATAACCACACCAGAGGAGGATCACACAACCACAATGGTTCTAAGAATGGGAATGAGAACGGAGCCAATAACAATCAGACCCCCCCCCCAATCCAGCCACACCCGCCAAAAGAGATCTAAGTCACGTTACTTGCTTCAAGTGCGGGAAGACTGGACACTATGCCACGGAGTGCCCTGAAGTAAAGAATGGAAATGGAAATGGGAGCACTGGGAAGAAGCCCAATCCATTCAACAAAGGACAAGTGAACCACGTTAACATGGAGGAGGTTGAAGAGCAGCCGGACGCGGTAATAGGTAAGTTTTTGGTTAAGTCATTTACCGTTCTTGTTCTATTTGATACTGGTGCATCACATTCATACATATCAAGGGGATTCGTGGATAAGTTTAAACTACCAACCCAAACCCTTAGGACCCCTCTCTTAGTGAGTTCACCTGGAGCAGAGTATATGGCTAGTCGATGGTGCGACCAGATACACCCTAACCATTGGCACCCATGTTTTTCCGTCCAACCTAATTATCTTGGAGTCACAAGGATTGGATGTGATATTAGGCATGGACTGGATGTCAAAGTATGGAGGAAGCATTGACTGTGCTAGTAAGTTGATTTATCTCACCACTCCAGAGGGAAAAATGATTAAGTATGTATCTAGGCATGTGCCTAGGAGGAGCCAAGTGAATACCCTCACGGGAGTTGTTCAGGAGGAAGTGCCTGTAGTGAAGGATTACCCGGATATTTTTCCAGAGGAGTTGCCAGGCATGCCACCGGATCAAGACATCGAGTTTTTGATAGAGCTATTGCCAGGGACAGGGCCAATATCCAAGAGACCCTATCAGATGCCCACGAATGATCTGGAGGAAATTAAGAAACAGATGAAGGAGTTATTGGAGAAAGGATACATTTGAAGGAGTTCATCATCTTGGGGAGCCCCATTGCTTTTGGTTGAGAAGAAGGATAAATCCCTAAGAATGGTTGTTGATTATTGGGCCTTGAATGAAGTGACGATCAAAAACAAGTACCCACTACCGATGATCAATGATATGTTTGATCAGCTGCAAGGAGCTAAAGTGTTTTTGAAGATCGATCTGCGATCGGGATACCATCAGTTGAAGATTCGAGAGAAGGATATACCAAAGACAGCGTTCACCACGTGGTATGGATTATACGAGTATACGGTCATGTCGTTTGGACTGACTAACGCCCCTGCCTATCTCATGAGCATGATGAACAAGGTATTCATGGAATATTTGGACAAGTTTGTTGTGGTGTTTATTGATGATATTATGGTATACTCGAAGAATGAAGAGGAGCACAAGGAGCATTTGCGTTTAGTTCTCGAGAAACTTAGGGAACATCAGTTGTATGCCAAGTTCAGCAAATGCGAGTTTTGGTTGAAGGAAGTCGGATTCCTTGGACATGTTATATCAGGAGAAGGTATAGCAGTAGATCCTAGCAAGGTTCAGTCAATCACTGAACGGTTAGCACCCACTTCAGTTAGCGAGATCCGCAGTTTTCTTAGACTCGCAGAATACTATCGGAGATTCATTGAGAATTTTCCAAGATTGCGAAACCAATGACCGAGTTATTGAAGAAGGATACCAAGTTTAAATGGATGGAAGATTGCGAGGAAAGTTTCTAGGAGTTGAAGAAACGTTTGACTACAGCCCCAGTGCCGACACTGCCAGATATACATAAGGATTTCCAAGTGTATTGCGACGCCTCTCGCTTGGGACTTGGATGTGTGCTGATGCAGGACGGAAGAGTTGTTTCGTATGCCTCGCGAAAACTAAAACCTCACGAGTTGAATTATGCCACGCATGATTTGGAGTTAGCAGCCGTAGTGCATGCATTGAAGACTTGGAGGCATTACCTTATTGGAAACCGTTGTGATGTGTACACGGATCATAAGAGTTTGAAGTACATCTCCACACAGAAGGAGCTGAACCTTAGGCAGAGGAGATGGTTGGAGCTTATAAAGGATTATGACATGAAGCTGCACTATCATCCAGGAAAGGCCAATGTCGTAGCAGACGCTTTGAGCCGGAAGAGTTATGCTAATATCCTTGCGAGTAAGGGAGTGCCAAAGGAGTTAGCAGAGGATATTATGGAATTGCGATTAGAGATTGTTCCTAGAGGTTTTGTTGCAACAATGGAGGTTCAGTCTACATTGTTAGGAAAGATTCGAGAAGCTCAGAAGGATGACAAAGAGATTGCCGAGATAAAAGAGAGATTGAGCAAAGGAAGGGCCAAAGATTTTCGTGAGGATGAGCACGACACCTTATGGTTTGAGGACCGAGTTTATGTGCCCAATAACACAGAGATCAGGAAGTTAATACTGCAGGAGGCCCATGACTCACCATACTCGATACACCCCGGAAACACCAAGATGTATTCGGATTTGAAGGAACGTTTCTGGTGGACGGGTATGAAGAAGGATATTGCCGAGTATGTAGCCATATGTGATGTATGTCAGAGAGTGAAGGCAGAGCATCAAAAGCCGGCAGGATTGTTACAACCTATGCCGATACCCGAATGGAAGTGGGATAAACTTGGCATGGACTTTGTCACCGGATTGCCCAGGACCAAATCAGGATATGATTCCATATGGGTAGTAGTTGATCGCTTGACCAAAGTGGCTCACTTTATCCCAGTGAAAACCACTTATACAAGTGCGAAGTTGGCCAAGATATATATGTCCAGGATCGTATGTCTGCATGGAGTTCCGAGGACCATCGTATCAGATAAAGGAACCCAGTTTACCTCAAAGTTTTGGCATCAGTTACACCAGACTTTGGGAACAAGACTGGAGTTCAGTACAGTGTTTCACCCACAGACGGATGGACAGACAGAGAGAGTCAATCAGATTCTGGAGGACATGTTGAGAGCCTGTGCGCTAGATTATGGATCTAGTTGGGATGACAATTTGCCTTATGCAGAGTTCTCATACAACAATAGCTAGCAAGCCAGTTTGAAGATGGCACCGTTCGAAGCCCTGTACGGATGAAGGTGCAGAACGCCGTTAATGTGGGATGAAGTAGGAGACTGACAGTTGTTTGGACTAGACTTGATCAAGGAGTCTGAAGAGAAGGTTAAGCTGATTTGTGATAGACTGAAGATTGCTCGGTCCAGGCAGAAGAGTTATGCATACTCGAAACGCAAGGAGGTAACCTACGAAATTGGAGACAGAGCATATCTGCGAGTATCTCCCTTGCGAGGAGTGAAATGTTTTGGAGATTAAGGAAAGTTAGCCCCGAGATTTGTAGGACCATATCGTGTTTTGGAACGGATGGGAGAAGTTGCCTACAAGTTGGAGTTACCTGAAGGACTGTCTGGAGTTCATGACGTGTTCCACATTTCACAGTTGAAGAAGTGTCATGCTGAGATGGCCGATATACCGTTAAGAGATACCGTACCCTTGGAGGTGATTCAGTTGGACAGTGATTTGACTTATGAGGAAAAGCCAGTTAAGATTCTTGAGTTTGCCAGCCGAGTCACCCGCAACAAGGTTATCAAGTTTTTTAAAGTTCAGTGGAGCCACCACACCGAGGATGAAGCCACCTGGGAACGAGAGGATGATCTACTCAAAGACCACCCACACCTATTTTCTAGCCAACCTGAATCTCGAGGGCGAGATTCATCTTAAGGGGGGTAGGTTTGTAACATCCCAAACTTTCAATTTGGAATGTTATACATAGATCATTCTTGCATATCATATTTTATTGCATTTTCGTTCCGCAATCCTCGAAATCCTAAGCAACTCGAGGACGCTCGGAGAGAGTTCGGATTTCCCGGTTTTCATATTTGATTTTTATCAAATAATGAAACGAGGATTTTTGATTTTAATTATTTTCTCTCTGAAAAGTATTTCATATTAAAATATACTAGCAAGAGAGCCCATGCTTTGCAACGGGAGAGAAAACATAACACACGCTCTTAACTCAACAACCATCACTCAAGACCACAATAGGTCCATCTCCTTTATTTTTGCGAGGCATCATATTTGTGTTGCTGCTTATCCTCCTTCTCACCCTCGCCGGTGATGGCCTCGTTGTTCACACAAAACAACAAAAAACGTGTGTTAAATATGGTTAATCCTAAGGCGTCTCCCTCTCTCTCTCTCTCTCGCTCGCTTTCTCTCACTCTCGCGATGAGAAATCTGTAGTTTTCCCCTGCGACATTTTTCAGAGGTATGCATGTGTAGTTATCGATGTTTTCTTTTCCCTATATGATTATAGTGGGGTGTTTATTTGCAATCTGGATCACCGCTAGTATGGAAAAAAACGGATCTTATGCTATAAATTATAAGTTTGCTTCCATAACAATATTTTAAAAATATTTAACAGGTAAAATTAACATCATATTTAGATTTCACATATTTTTCTAAAAAAATTCATATATAATATGTTAAAATCGGAGTTACGGTTTAAAATATATGGATGATTTTAAAAAGCACTTGTTTGAGTTAAATATGTTCCGCGGATGAATTACCTAAAACATCAAGGGTTTTCAAAAACTATGAAATAACGGTTCGGGTGTGACTTAAATCCGGACGGCGGGTTGATTTCAAGAAAAGACGGGGACTTTTGTGTAAACTACGAAATAACGATTTGTTTTAACTTAAATCAGGACTGCGGGTTGAATTCTCTGAAATAAAGGGACTTTTCTGAAAAATGCCATGACGGACGAAAGAAACCCAATTTGCTTTATTATTAGGTAAGGATGAGAAGAGATAATATGACTTCTCCAAAATAACTGAAATATTGGAGGAAAAATATTAAAATCATTTATTTGATTTTATTCGATTTTATTTGCATTAGAAAAATTGCACGTTTTCAAAATTGCATTTAGGGCCAGGAAAATGTTCATCTCCTCCTAAATATTTTATTTAGACCGTGAAAATTTGTTTTGCCATTTTTAGATTTTTATTTTATTTTCTAGGTTTTATTTTTTCTGTTCGGAGGAATTATTTATAAAAAAAACTTCCAGCCGACTAGGACGAAACCCAGCCGGGCCGGCCCATCTCCCACCGCCGCCGTCTCCCGCGCGGAGACCGCGCCGCCGCTGACGACTCAGAGGAGTCCGAGCCGGACTCCACCGCCGCCGCCGCCTTGGCCCCTCCTCCAAGCCGAGGCCCCCTTTATATACTCCCCCCGAGCCCGCCACCACCACCCCACGCCGCCCACGTCGCCCGCAGCCCTGCGCCGCCAGCCGCCACCCCGCGCCGCCGAGTTGCCCCGCCGCCCCGCAAAGCCGCCGCCCCGCAAGCCCCGCCTCGCCGGAGAGGCAACGCGCCGATCCACCGCCGCCGGTTTTTTTAAGAAACCAATTCGGTTTTTTAGAAAACCCTAGTTCGTTTTTTTAGATCGGTTCGCCTGTTTTTCCCGGTTCCTCTATTTAGCGGACGTGCGTCCGTATGTTCGTTTCAACGAACGGTTTTCGCTCGTTAGTTACAGATAACGAACGCTCGTTCGTTAGTCTGTTCGTCAGTTTTCTTTTTATCGGATTTTTCCATGATTATTCTCGATCGTGATTTCTGATCTGATTTTCGTTTCTGTTTATCTTTTCGCTCGTTAGTCGGAATCAGGCGATTCAAGCGCCTAGATCTTCGTCTCGAGACCGTATTTCCGCTTAACCAACTTGAACAAGATTTTGATACTGTAAAATTTGACCTTAGTTCAGATTACTAAACGGATCTTGTTTCTTTCACCATTTGAGTTTCCTTGCTCCGTTTGGTTTGATTCTTTTTGCAAACCGGAGTTCTTAAGTTGAACTTTCGGGTCAATCTCTCTTATTTGAGTTTTGCCCGTGTTTCTTTGTTTGTTGCTTATGTATGCTATTCTTTGTTTGCGATAGAATTCCCGGAGTGCGAAGCATGTTATTTGGAGTCTCTAGGTTATGCGGATCGTCAGCAAGGCAAGTAACACATTGATCATACTCTTTCCATACCCAGTTTTTATGCATTAGTTCCAATCCTCAAACATTGTATGATTAGGATGTCATTAACTTGTAGGTTGGGAAGTAGTTGATGAGGTAGAACCTATTGCCCTGTTATATTCAAACCCTTGGGAGTTACTTCTACGCGTTACTTATATTGCTATGCTATGCTTGTAGACGTGGTTTGGGTGAGTGAAATCCATGATAGATGTGAGATTGTTAAATAATGGTTTAACTTAAGGTGGCAACTTAAATCAACATCTGGGTGGATTGAGTCACCTGGAGTACCCAGTGTTGCCTGCATTTTTTTGGAAATCCCGGAGCACCCGTGTGATCTTCCTATGGACCGCCACCCAGGCTCAAAGGGAACTGAGATTATTCATGCTAGAAACTTCCGTGTGCAGCCACAAGCTATTATGGGATCTAGCTTAGTTGAGTAAGTTACGTGAAGCTCTTGAAGAGGCAGATCAGTAGGTAGAGGGATGTAGGTTTGGTATGGTCTGTCCAGAGTAGAGAGTTAATGTTTCTGAAAGATTGTGTCTCGGTCATCCGTTTCTCAAACACCATGTAGTGCAAGATATCCAACGGAGGCGATCGAGTCTTGTGGGGAAAAGTGCGCAAACCTCTGTAGAGTGTACAAACTAATCATGGTTAGCCGTGTCCCCGGTTATGGACAGCTTGAGTATCTTGTACTTGGAGTATCTTAAGTATCTCATCACTCTTAATTAATATTGTTGGGTTATTAATCACTTTAATTGGGATTGAGTTGGAGGAACCTTCTCAATGATGTTTCAACTACCATGATAGTTAAATTAAAATCTATACCTTTGTTGTAGGGAAAAATTGGCTTTTCGCAAAAACTATAACCATAGAGCTTTCCATCAGCCATATATGCATGTAGTGATATCATTATTCTGTTCTTGCTCTACTGTGTTATATTGCCAGCATTCCATGTCCTGACCCGTTTTCGGGCTGCAACGTATTATGTTGCAGACTTTTCAGACGAGGAGTAAGGTTCGTTTGGTCGTTGCCATGCAGCTCAGCTATGCCGTTGGAGTTGATGGACTCACTTTGTCTTCCAAGCCTTCCGCTGTTATCGTATTAGATGGTCTTAAGCCATATTTATTGTAATAAGTTCTCTTTTGAGACATCCGATATAATAAGTGTGTGATTGCTACTCTGTTATAAATCCTTCGAGTACTGTGTGTGTCAGCATTACCGATCTAGGGATGACACTGAAGCACAGAGACTTGACCATTTGAGGTCGGGTCACTACACTCTCGTAAGTGGCCCTATAGGGATTGACAACCCCTATTTGCGTTGGTTTCGAGGATTTATTTGTTTTGTGCAGGCACGAGGGACTCGCGCGTAGCCTCCTACTGGATTGATACCTTGGTTCTCAAAAACTGAGGGAAATACTTACGCTACTTTGCTGCATCATCCCTTCCTCTTCGGGTAAAACCAATGCAGTGCTAAAAGAGGTAGCAAGAAGGATTTCTGGCGCCGTTGCTGGGGAGGTCTATGCAGAAGTCAACATACCGAGTACCCATCACATACCCTTATCTCCCACATTACATTATTTGCCATTTGCCTCTCGTTTTCCTCTCCCCCCAATTCACCCTTGCCGTTTTATTCGCCCTCTCTCTCTATCCTCCCTCTCTTTCTCTATTTGCCCCTTTTTGTCTGCTTGCTTTTTGTTTGCTTGTGTGTGTTAGTTTGCTTGTTTGTCGCGATGGCTCAAGATAATACTAAATTGTGTGACTTCACCAATACCAACAATAATGATTTTATTAGCACTCTGATTGCTCCTCTTACCGATGCTGAATCTTGTGAAATTAATACTGCTTTGCTGAATCTTGTCATGAAAGATCCGTTCTCCGGCCTTCCTAGTGAAGATGCCGCTACCCATCTAAATAGCTTCGCTGATTTATGTGACATGAAAAAGAAGAAAGATGCGGATAATGATATTGTTAAATTGAAGCTATTTCCTTTTTCGCTTAGAGATCGTGCTAAAGCTTGGTTTTCGTCTTTGCCTAAAAATAGTATTGATTCATGGAACAAGTGCAAAGATGCCTTTATCTCTAAGTATTTTCCTCCCGCTAAAATCATCTCTCTCAGAAATGATATTATGAACTTTAAGCAACTTGATCATGAACATGTTGCACAAGCTGGGGAGAGAATGAAATTAATAATACGCAATTTCCCTAGTCATGGCTTAAATTTGTGGATGATTATACAAAATTTTTATGCCGGATTGAATTTTGCTTCTAGAAATCTTTTAGATTCGGCCGCGGGAGGCACTTTTATGGAAATCACCTTAGGAGAAGCTACTAAACTCCTAGATAATATTATGGTTAATTATTCTCAATGGCATACTGAAAGATCTAAATAAAAAGGTGCACGCGATAGAAGAAATTGATGTTTTGAGTGGAAAGATGGATGAACTTATGAAATTGTTGAAGGAAATATGCCCTAGAGGCAATAATAAAGTTATTATTTATTTCCTTATATCATGATAAATGTTTATTATTCATGCTAGAATTGTATTAACCGGAAACATAATACATGTGTGAATACATAGACAAACAGAGTCTCACTAGTATGCCTCTACTTGACTAGCTCGTTAATCAAAGATGGTTATGTTTCCTAACCATGGACAAAGAATTGTTATTTGATTAACGAGGTCACATCATTAGTTGAATGATCTGATTGACAAGACCCATTCCATTAGCTTAGCACCCGATCGTTTAGTATGTTGCTATTGCTTTCTTCATGACTTATACATGTTCCTATGACTATGAGATTATGCAACTCCCGTTTACCGGAGGAACACTTTGTGTGCTGCCAAACATCACAACGTAACTGGGTGATTATAAAGGAGCTCTACAGGTGTCTCCAAAGGTAGATGTTGGGTTGGCGTATTTCGATATTAGGATTTGTCACTCCGATTGTCGGAGAGGTATCTCTGGGCCCTCTCGGTAATGCACATCACATAAGCCTTGCAAGCATTGCAACTAATGAGTTAGTTGCGGAATGATGTATTATAGAACGAGTAGAGACTTGCCGGTAACGAGATTGAACTAGGTATTGGATACCGACGATCGAATCTCGGGCAAGTAACATACCGATGACAAAGGGAACAACGTATGTTGTTATGCGGTCTGACCGATAAAGATCTCCGTAGAATATGTAGGAGCCAATATGGGCATCCAGGTCCCGCTATTGGTTATTGGCCGGAGATTTGTCTCAGTCATGTCTACATTTTTCTCGAACCGTAGGGTCCGCACGCTTAACGTTACGATGACAGTTATTATGAGTTTTTTGCATTTTGATGTACCGAAGTTAGTTCGGAGTCCCGGATGTGATCACGGACATGACGAGCAGTCTCGAAATGGTCGAGACATAAAGATTGATATATTGGACGGCTACATTCGGACACCGGAAGTGTTCCGGATGATTTCGAAGAAAACCGGAGTGCTGGAGGGGTTACCGGAACCCCCCGGGGAAGTAATGGGCCTTATTGGGCCTTAGGGGAGAGAGAGGGCTGCGGCCTAGGAGGTGGCGTCGCCCCCAAGGGGAGTCCGAATTGGACTAGGGAGGGGGCGCGGCCCCTCTTTCCTTCTTCCTCTCCCTCTCTTTCCTTTCCCATTAGGTTTCCTAATTGGATTAGGAAAGGGGAGTCCTACTCCCAGTAGAAGGAGGACTCCCCCTCCCCTTGGCGTGCCACATAGGGTCGACCGGCCTCCCCCTTGCTCCTTTATATACGGGGGCAGGGGGGCACCCTAGGACACACAAGTTGATCCACGTGATCATTCCTTAGCCGTGTGCGGTGCCCCCTGCCACCATATTCCACCTCGATCATATCGTTGTAGTGCTTAGGCGAAGCCCTGCATCGGTAGAACATCATCATCGTCACCACGCCGTTGTGCTAACAAAACTCATCCCCAAAGCTTTGCTGGATCGGAGCCCGGGGAGCGTCATCGAGCTGTACGTGTGCTAAGAACTCGGAGGTGCCGGAGTAACGGTGCTTGGATCGGTCGGATCGGGAAGACGTACGACTACTTCCTCTATGTTGTGTCAACGCTTCCGCAGTCGGTCTGCGTGGGTACGTAGACAACACTCTCCCCTCTCGTTGCTATGCATCACCATGATCTTGCGTGTGCATAGGAAAATTTTTGAAATTACTACATTACCCAACAATTATTTGCTACTAAGAGTGTTTCTTCTGATCCTAATGATATGTCTTTGTCTACTTTGATTGAGAATAATAATGAATCTATAAATGTGAATTTTGTTGGTAGGAACAACTTTGGTAACAACGCGTATAGAGGAAATTTCAATCCTAGGCCTTATCCTAGTAATCCCTCTAATAATTATGGTAATTCCTACAACAATTCTTATGGAAATTATAATAAGATTCCCTCTGATTTTGAATCTAATATTAAAGAATTTATTACTTCGCAAAAGAATTTTAATGCTATGATTGAAGAAAAATTGCTTAAGATTGATGATTTGGCTAGGAACGTTGATAGAATTGCTCTTGATGTTGATTCTTTGAAACTTAGATATATTCCACCTAAGCATGATATCAATGAGTCTCTCAAAGCCATGAGAATTTCCATTGACGAGTGCAAAGAAAGAACCGCTAGGATGCATGCTAAGAAAGATGCCTTTATAAAAGCGTGTTCTTCTAGTTCCTATGAAAATAATGATGAAGATCTAAAAGTTATTGATGTGTACCCTATTAAATCTTTGGTTTGCAATATGAATCTTGATAATGATGGGACTGAATATGATCCACCTTTACCTAGAAGGCGTTCCAAGAATTCTGAATCTTTTGATCTTGATGCTAAATTTGATAAAAGTGGGATTGAAGAAATTAAAACCCTAGATGTTGCTAAACCCACTATTATGGATTTCAAGGCAAGGTTGTCAGAATCGCGATTCTGTTATACGATTCTACAACTTTACGATCCAAACTTACCCATCTGATTCTACGATTTTAGTTCATAAAATCTACGTTTCTACAATCCTGGTAGTGAAGATTCTACGATTTACGATTCTACCATCAGAGCTCCGATCCGATTCAAAATCATGATTCTGACAACCTTGTTTCAAGGAATTTAACTATGAAAATTGCTCTTTGATTGATATTATTTCCTTGTTCCAATCCGTGCTAAATTCTCCTCACGATTATAGTCAAAATAAAGCGTTTACTAAACATATCGTTGATGCCTTGATGCAATCTTATGAAGAAAAACTTGAATTGGAAGTTTCTATCCCTAGAAAACTTTATGATGAGTGGGAACCAACTATTAAAATTAAAATTAAAGATCATGAATGCTATGCTTTATGTGATTTGGGTGCTAGTGTTTCCACGATTCCAAAGACTTTGTTCTTGACATAGATTGCAATCCTTCATGTCCTATTATTCTTGGTAGACCTTTCCTTAGAATGATTGGTGCAATTATTGATATGAAGGAAGGAAATATTAGATTCCAATTTCCTTTAAGGAAAGGCATGGAACACTTTCCTAGAAATAAAATAAAATTACCTTATGAATCTATTGTGAGATCCACTTATGGATTGCCTACCAAAGATGGCAATACCTAGATCTATTCTTGCTTGTTATGCCTAGCTAGGGGCGTTAAACGATAGCGCTTGTTGGGAGGCAACCCAATTTTATTTTTATTCCTTGATTTTTGCTCCTGATTACTAATAAATAAATTACATAGCCTCTGTTTTGGTTGTGTTTTTTGTGTTTAATTAGTGTTTGTGCCAAGTAGAACCGTTGGGAAGACTTGGGGAAAGTCTTGGTGAACTTGCTGTAAAAAACAGAAACTTTAGCGCTCACGAGAACTGCTGTCATTTTTATTTGGAAAGTGATATTTAGTTAATTATTTTTGCATATGATTAATAGATAAATTCATCACGTCCATCAATTTATTTTAGAATTTTTGGGGTTCAAGATCTTGCGCTAGCTACAGATTACTACAGACTGTTCTGTTTTTGACAGATTCTGTTTTTCGTGTGTTGTTTGCTTATTTTGATGAATCTATGGCTAGTAAATTAGTTTATAAACCATAGAGAAGTTGGAATACAGTAGGTATAACACCAATATAAATAAATAATGAGTTCATTACAGTACCTTGAAGTGGTATTTTGTTTTCTTTTGCTAACGGAGCTCACGAGATTTTCTACTTTAAGTTTTGTGTTGTGAAGTTTTCAAGTTTTGGGTAAAGATTTGATGGATTATGGAACAAGGAGTGGCAAGAGCCTAAGCTTGGGGATGCCCATGGCACCCCCAAGATAATCTAAGGACACCTAAAAGCCAAAGCTTGGGGATGCCCCGGAAGGCATCCCCTCTTTCGTCTACTTCCATCGGTAACTTTACTTGGAGCTATATTTTTATTTACCACATGATATGTGTTTTGCTTGGAGCGTCTTGTATGATTTGAGTCTTTGCTTATTAGTTTACCACAATCATCCTTTCTGTACACATCTTTTGAGAGAGCCATACATGATTTGGAATTTGTTAGAATTCTCTATGTGCTTCGCTTATATCTTTTGAGTTATATAATTTTGCTCTAGTGCTTCACTTATATATTTTAGAGCACGGTGGTGGATTTGATTTATAGAAACTATTGATCTCTCATGCTTCACTTATATTATTTTGAGAGTCTTAATATCATGGTAATTTTCTTAAAATCCTAATATGCTTGGTATGCAAGATTAATAATAAAACTTTCTTATGAGTGTGTTGAATACTATGAGAACTTTGATACCTGATAATTGTTCTGAGATATGGAGATGGTGATATTAAAGGCATGCTAGTTGAGTAGTTTTGAATTTGAGAAATACTTGTGTTGAAGCTTGTGATTCCCGTAGCATCCACGTATGGTGAACCGTTATGTGATGAAGTCAGACGAAAAAAAGAAAAGAAAAGAGGCCATAAAAAAGAGAAAAGGCTCAAATAAAATAAAAAAATATAAAAAATGAGAGAAAAAGAGAGAAGGGACAATGTTACTATCCTTTTACCACACTTGTGCTTCAAAGTAGCACCATGATCTTTATAGTAGAGAGTCTCTCATGTTATCACTTTCATATACTATTGGGAATCTTACATTATAGAACTTTGCTTGTATATTCCAATGATGGGCTTCCTCAAAATGCCCTAGGTCTTCATGAGCAAGCAAGTTGGATGCACACCCACTTAGTTTCTTTTTGAGCTTTCATATACTTATAGCTCTAGTGCATCCGTTGCATGGCAATCCCTACTCACTCACATTGATGTCTATTGATGGCCATCTCCATAGCCCGCTGATACGCCTAGTTCATGTGAGACCATCTTCCCCTTTTTGTCTTCTTCAAAACCACCACTCTATTCCACCTATAGTGCTATATCCATGGCTCACGCTCATGTATTGCGTGAAGATTGAAAAAGTTTTGAGAATGTCAAAAGTATGAAACAATTGCTTGGCTTGTCATCGGGGTTGTGCATGATTTAAATATTTTGTGTGGTGAAGATAGAGCATAGCCAGACTATATGATTTTGTAGGGATAACTTTCTTTAGCCATGTTATTTTGAGAAGACATAATTGCTTTGTTAGTATGCTTGAAGTATTATCATTTTATGTCAATATAAACTTTTGTCTTGAATCTTTCGGATCTGAATATTCATACCACAATTAAGAAGAATTCCATTAAAATTATGCCAAGTAGCACTCTGCATCAAAAATTCTGTTTTTATCATTTACCTACTCGAGGACGAGCAGGAATTAAGCTTGGGGATGCTTGATACGTCTCCAACGTATCTATAATTTTTGATTGCTCCATGCTATTATATTATCTGTTTTGAATGAAACCTTAAGGAACGTGATTTTCTCGACAACCGTGATCCAGGAGACTTGGAGTGGGCGTCAAGAAACAATCGAGGAGGCCACGAGGCAGGGGGGCGCGCCTACCCCCTCGGCCTCGAGTAGGTAAATGATAAAAGAAGAATTTTTGATGTGGAATGCTTTCTAACATATTTCTCAATGTAATTTTTCTTTATTGTGGCATGAATGCTCAGATCCGAAAGATTCAAGATAAAAGTTTAATATTGACATAGAAATAATAATACTTCAAGCATACTAACTAAGCAATTATGTCTTCTCAAAATAACATGGCCAAAGAAAGTTATCCCTACAAAATCATATAGTCTGGCTATGCTCTATCTTCAACACAAAAAATATTTAAATCATGCACAACCCCGATGATAAGCCAAGCAATTGTTTCATACTTTTGATGTTCTCAAACTTTTTCAATCTTCACGCAAATATGAGCGTGAGCCATGGACATATCACTATATGTGGAATAGAATGATGGTTGTGGAGAAGACAAAAAAGGAGAAGATAGTCTCACATCAACTAAGCATATCAACGGGCTATGGAGATGCCCATCAATAGATATCGATGCGAGTGAGTAGGGATTGCCCATCAATAGATACTCACTCACATTCTTTTTGAGCTTTCATAAACTTATAGCTCTAGTGCATCTGTTGCATGGAAATCCCTACTCACTCACATTGATATATATTAATGGGCATCTTCATAGCCTGTTGATACGCCTAGTTGATGTGAGACTATCTCCTTCTTTTTGTCTTCTCCACAACCATCGTCTATTCCACCTATAGTGCTATATCCATGGCTCACACTCATGTATTGCGTGAAAGTTAGAAAAACAACAAAAGTATGAAACTATTGCTTGGCTTTTCATCGGGGTTGTGCTTGATTTGAATATTTTATGTGATGAAGATGGAGCATAGCCAGACTATATGATTTTATAGGGATAAGCTTTCTTTGGCCATGTTATTTTGAGAAGACATAATTATTTTGTTAGTATGCTTGAAGTATTTTGTGTGTGTCCATATTAAACTTTTGTTTTGAATCTTATGGATCTGAGCATTCATGCCACAATAAAGAGAATTACATGGATAAATATGTTAGGTACACATTTTTTTGTTTTTATCATTTACCTACTCGAGGATGAGCAGGAATTAAGCTTGGGGATGCTTGATACGTATCCAACGTATCTATAATTTTTGATTGTTCCATGCTATTATATTATCTGTTTTGGATGTTTCATATGCATTAATATGCTATTTTATATGATTTTTGGGACTAACCTATTAACCTAGAGCTCAGTGTCAGTTCATGTTTTTTCCTTGTTTTAGAGTTTCGCAGAAAAGGAATACCAAACAGAATAAAACTTTCGCAATGATTTTCCTTGGACCAGAAGACACCTGGGAGACTTGGAGTGCAAGTAAGAGGAGCCACGGGGTGGCCACAAGGGTGGAGAGCGTGCCCATGGAAGTAGGGCACGCCCCCCTGATACGTCTCCAATGTATCTATAATTTTTGATTGTTCCATGCTATTATATTATCTGTTTTGGATGTTTATGGGCTTTATTAAACACTTTTATATTATTTTTGGGACTAACCTATTAACCCAGAGCCTAGTGCCAGTTTTTGTTTCTCCCTTGTTTTAGAGTATCGTAGAAAAGGAAAATCAAACGGAGTCCAATTGACCTGAAACTTCACGGAACTTATTTTTGGAACGGAAGCAATCCAGAAGACTTGGGGTGTACGTAAGGGAAGCAACGAGGAAGGCACGAGGCAGGGGGGCGCGCCCACCCCCTGGGCACACCCTCCACCCTCGTGGGCCCCTCGTGGCCCCCCTGGCGTATTTCTTCCTCCTATATATACCAATATACCCTAAAACCATCGAGGAGCAGAATAGATCGGGAGTTCCGTCGCCAAAAGCCTCCATAGCCATCGAAAGCCAATCTAGACTTGTTCTGGCACCCTACCGGAGGGGGAATCCCTCTCCGGTGGCCATCTTCATCATCCCGACGCTCTCCATGACGAGGAGGGAGTAGTTCTCCCTTGGGGCTGAGGGTATGTACCTGTAGCTATGTGTTTGATCTCTCTCTCTCTCTCTCTCGCGTGTTCTTGAGGTGATACGATCTTGATGTATCGCGAGCTTTGCTATTATAGTTGGATCTTATGATGTTTCTCCCCATCTACTCTCTTGTAATGGATTCAGTTTTCCCTTTGAAGTTATCTTATTGGATTGAGTCTTTAAGGACTTGAGAACACTTGATGTATGTCTTGCGTGGGATACCCGTGGTGACAATGGGGTATTCTATTGATCCACTTGATGTATGTTTTGGTGATCAACTTGCAGGTTCCGCCCATGAACCTATGCATAGGGGTTGGCACACGTTTTCGTCTTGACTCTCCGGTAGAAACTTTGGGGCACTCTTTGAAGTACTTTGTGTTGGTTTGAATAGATGAATCTGAGATTGTGTGATGCATATCGTATAATCATACCCGCGGATACTTGAGGTGCCATTGGAGTATCTAGGTGACATTAGGGTTTTGATTGATTTGTGTCTTAAGGTGTTATTCTAGTACGAACTCTATGATAGATTGAACGGAAAGAATAGCTTCATGTTATTTTACTACGAACTCTTAAATAGATCGACCAGAAAGGATAACTTTGAGGTGGTTTCGTACCCTACCATAATCTCTTCGTTTGTTCTCCGCTATTAGTGACTTTGGAGCACTGTTCAAGAAATCTTCTGATTCACCGATTAATCTTCCGATTTATCGCTAATTGTGTGGTGGCCGATAAGATTATGCCTTATCTTTGCCGTTTATCTTTTGGACCGATTTATCGTTCTCACAAGCGATTTATTGGGAATCTACCGATAAATCAGACCTATTCATAGCACTATGTTTGCAAAAACTATGTTTATTTAGTTTTGTGGACCTTGTTACGCAATATGTACTATTGCCCTATTTTATTTGTCATTATATGAGGATTCAAAGCCTAGAAATCAAGGTAACACTTCTGTCAAATATTGTTTTGGTGTTGAATATAGCGTATTTTAGTGTTGGGAACCTAGGATTTGCAAAAAACATATCCGATTAATAGTCGACCGATAAAATCGATTAATCAGCCGATTTCCGATTAATCCCTAATCCCGAGCTGACCGAGACGATAACGATAAGCGATATCCTCAACATTGCTTTAGAGTGACTCTTTGTTGCATGTTGAGGGATAGTTATATGATCCAATTATGTTATTATTGTTGAGAGGACTTGCACTAGTGAAAGTATGAACCCTAGGCCTTGTTTCAACGCGTTGCAATACCGTTTACGCTCACTTTTATCATTAGTTACCTTGCTGTTTTTATATTTTCAGATTACAAAAACTATTATCTACTATCCATATACCACTTGTATCACCATCTCTTCGCCGAACTAGTGCACCTATACAATTTACCATTGTATTGGGTGTGTTGGGGACACAAGAGACTCTTTGTTATTTGGTTGCAGGGTTGCTTGAGAGAGACCATCTTCATCCTATGCCTCCTACGGATTGATAAACCTTAGGTCATCCACTTGAGGGAAATTTGCTACTGTCCTACAAACCTCTGCACTTGGAGGCTCAACAACGTCTACGAGAAGAAGGTTGTGTAGTAGACATCAAGCTCTTTTCTGGCGCCGTTGCCGGGGAGGTTAGCGCTTGAAGGTATATCTTTAGATCTTGTAATCGAGTCTTTTTCTTTCTTGTTTTAGCACTAGTTTAGTTTATAAAAGAAAACTACAAAAATAATAATATGGAATTGAGTTTGCCTCATACGCTTCATCTTTTTAATATCTTTCGTGAGTATGATGGAAAGGAAAATTGTGCCAAAGTGTTAGAAGAAGAATGCATTAAAATGTTTGGCACTAAATATTTGAATGATGAGCATGATTGCAATGTTGTTAGTATGAATTCCTTGAATATCCATGATGCTAATGATATGCAAAGCCACAAGCTTGGGGAAGCTATGTTTGATGAAGATGATATTTTTTGTCCCCCAAGTTTTATGAGCAAATTTATTATGATGAAAGCATGCCTCCTATTTATGATGATTATATTGACGAAAGTGGATTTGGAGAGGTCATGACTTTATTTTTTGATGAATCCACTATTCCGGAAGAGGTTCCAATTGATTATGAGAACAAAATTGCTATCTATGATGATTATTGTGATGACTTGTATGCTATAAAGAATAATGATATCCATGAAACTTGTCATCATGATTTTAGTTTTCAATTGGATTATGCCTCACATTATAATTATTTTGTTGAGTTTGCTCCCACTATTATTCATGAGAAGAATTTTGCTTGTGTGGAGAGTAATAAAATTTCTATGCTTGTAGATCATGAAAAGAATGCTTTATGTGATGGTTATATTGTTGAATTAATTCATGATCCTACTGAAAATTATTATGAGGGAGGAATATATGCTTGTAGGAATTGCAATAATATCAAGTTTCCTCTCTATGTGCTTAAAATTTTGGAGTTATGCTTGTTTTACCTTCCTATGCAAGTTGATTCTTGTTCGCATAAGTTCTTTGCTCACAAAATCCCTATGCATAGGAAGTGTGTTAGGCTTAAATGTTCTAGTTATATTCTTCATGATGCTCTCTTTATGTTTCAATTCTTATCTTTTATGTGAGCATCATTGAAATCATCATGCCTAGCTAGGGGCTTTAAACGATAGCGCTTGTTGGGAGGCAACCCAATTTTATTTATGTTCCTTGCTTTTTGCTCCTGTTTAGTAATAAATAATTCATCTAGACTCTGTTTAGATGTGGTTTTATGCTTTTAATTAGTGTTTGTGCCAAGTAGAACCGTTGGGAAGACTTGGGGAAAGTCTTGTTGATCTTGCTGTAAAAAACAGAAACTTTAGCGCTCACGAGAATTGCTGCCATTTTTTATTGGAGAGTTATATTTAGTTAATTATTTTTTCAGATGATTATAGATAAATTCCTCACGTCAATAAATTTATTTTAGAATTTTTTAGGTTCCAGAAGTATACGTTAGTTACAGATTACTACAGACTGTTCTGTTTTTGACAGATTCTGTTTTTCATGTGTTGTTTACTTATTTTGATGAATCTATGGCTAGTAAAAGAGTTTATAAACCATAGAGAAGTTGGAATACAGTAGGTTTAACACCAATATAAATAAACAATGAGTTCATTACAGTACCTTGAAGTGGTGTTTTGTTTTCTTTCGCTAACGGAGCTTACGATTTTTCTGCCAAGTTTTGTGTTGTGAAGTTTTCAAGTTTTGGGTAAAGATTCGATGGACTATGGAATAAGGAGTGGCAAGAGCCTAAGCTTGGGGATGACCAAGGCACCCCAAGGTAATATTCAAGGATAACCAAGAGCCTAAGCTTGGGGATGCCCCGGAAGGCATCCCCTCTTTCGTCTTCGTTCATCGGTAACTTTACTTGGAGCTATATTTTTATTCACCACATGATATGTGTTTTGCATGGAGCGTCATTTTATTTTATTTAGTTTTGCTTGTTGTTTGAATAAAATACCAAGATCTGGAATTCTTAAATGTTAGAGAGTCTTCACATAGTTGCATAATTATTCGACTACTCATTGAGCTTCACTTATATCTTCCGGAGTAGTTTGTTGTTGCTCTAGTGCTTCACTTATATCTTTTTAGAGCACGGCGGTGGATTTATTTTGTAGAAATAGATGAACTCTCATGCTTCCCTTATATTATTTTGAGAGTCATAAACAGCATGGTAATTTGCTTTGGTTATGAATTTAGTCCTAATATGATGGGCATCCAAGAGGGGTATAATGAAAACTTTCATATAGAGTGCATTGAATACTAAGAGAAGTTTGATACTTGATAATTGTTTTGAGATATGGAGATGGTGATATTAGAGTCATTCTAGTTGAGTAGTTTTGAATTTGAGAAATACTTGTGTTGAAGTTTGTGATTCCCGTAGCATGCACGTATAGTGAACCGTTATGTGATGAAGTCGGAGAATGATTTATTTATTGATTGTCTTCCTTATGAGTGGCGGTCGGGGACGTGAAGGAAATATGCCCTAGAGGCAATAATAAAGTTATTATTTATTTCCTTATACCATGATAAATGTTTATTATTCATGCTAGAATTGTATTAACCGGAAACATAATACATGTGTGAATACATAGACAACCAGAGTGTCACTAGTATGCCTCTACTTGACTAGCTCATTGATCGAAGATGGTTATGTTTCCTAACCATAGACATGAGTTGTCATTTGATTAATGGGATCACATCATTAGGAGAATGATGTGATTGACTTGACCCATTCACTTAGCTTAGCACTTGATCGTTTAGTTTGTTGCTATTGCTTTCTTCATAACTTATACATGTTCCTATGACTATGAGATTATGCAACTCCCGTTTACCGGAGGAACACTTTATGTGCTACCAAACGTCACAACATAACTGGGTGATAATAAAGGTGCTCTACAGGTGTCTCCGAAGGTATTTGTTGGGTTGGCGTATTTCGAGATTAGGATTTGTCACTCCTATTGTCGGAGAGGTATCTCTGGGCCCTCTCGGTAATACACATCACTCAAGCCTTGCAAGCATTGCAACTAATAAGTTAGTTGCGGGATGATGTATTACGGAACGAGTAAAGAGACTTGCCGGTAACGAGATTGAACTAGGTTTGGAATACCGACGATCGAATCTCGGGCAAGTAACATACCGATGACAAAGGGAACAACGTATATTGTTATGCGGTTTGACCGATAAAGATCTTCGTAGAATATGTAGGAACCAATATGAGCATCCAGGTTCCGCTATTGGTTATTGACCGGAGACGTGTCTCGGTCATGTCTACATAGTTCTCGAACCTGTAGGTCCGCACGCTTAAAGTTTGGTGACGATCGTAATTAGGGTTTTTGTGTTTTGATGTACCAAAGGTTGTTCGGAGTCCTGGATGTGATCACGGACATGACGAGGAGTCTCGAAATGGTCGAGACATAAAGATTGATATATTGGAAGCCTATATTTGGATATCAGAATCATTCCGGGTGAAATCGGGATTTTACCGGAGTACCGAGGGGTTACCGGAACCCCCCCAGGGGTTATTGGGCCTACATGGGCCCTAAGGGAGAAGAGGAGGGCCGGCCAGGGCTGGCCGCGCGCCCCCTCCCCCCTAGTCCGAATAGGACAAGGAAGGGGGGGCGGCGCCCCCCCCCCCCTTTCCTCTTTCCTTCTCCAACAAGGCAAGAGGGGGAAGTCCTACTCCCGGTGGGAGTAGGACTCCTCCAGGCGCACCCCCAGGGGCCGGCCGCACCTCCCCCCTCCCTCCTTTATATACGGGGGCAAGGGGGCACCCCATGACACACAAGTTGGTCTTCGTGATCGTTCCTTAGCTGTGTGCGGTGCCCCCTTCCACCATATTCCACCTCGGTCATATCATAGCGGTGCTTAGGCGAAGCCCTGTGTCGGTAGAACATCATCACCGTCATCACGCCGTCATGCTGACAAAACTCTCCCTCTACGCTCGGCTGGATCGGAGCTCGAGGGACGTCACCGAGTTGAACGTGTACAGAACTCGGAGGTGCCGTACGTTCGGTGCTTGGATCGGTCAGATCGGGAAGACGTACGACTACTTCCTCTACATTGTGTCAACGCTTCCGTTGCCGGTCTACGAGGGTACGTAGACAACACTCTCCCCTCTCGTTGCTATGCATCACCATGATCTTGCGTGTGCGTAGGAAAATTTTGAAATTACTACGTTCCCCAACAGTGGCATCTGAGCCACGTTTTGTGCATTGATGTTATATGCACGAGTAGAGCACAAGTGAGTTGTGGTCGATATAAGTCATACTTCTTACCAGCATGTCATACTTTGGTTCGGCGGTATTGTTGGATGAAGCGGCCCGGACCGACATTACGCGTACGCTTACGCGAGATTGGTTCTACCGACGTGCTTTGCACACAGGTGGCTGGCGGGTGTCAGTTTCTCCAACTTTAGTTGAATCGAGTGTGGCTATGCCCGGTCCTTGCGAAGGTTAAAACATCACCAACTTGACAAACTATTGTTGTGGTTTTGATGCGTAGGTAAGAATGGTTCTTGCTAAGCCCGTAGCAGCCACGTAAAACTTGCAACAACAGAGTAGAGGATGTCTAACTTGTTTTTGCAGGGCATGTTGTGATGTGATAAGGTCAAGACATGACGCTAAATTTTATTGTATGAGATGATCATGTTTTGTAACCGAGTTATCGGCAACTGGCAGGAGCCATATGGTTGTTGCTTTATTGTATGCAATGCAATCGCGCTATAATGCTTTACTTTATCACTAAGCAGTAGCGATAGTCGTGGAAGCATAAGATTGGCGAGAAGACAATGATGCTATGATGGAGATCAAGGTGTCGCGTCGATGACGATGGTGATCATGATGGTACTTCAGAGATGGAGATCACAAGTACAAGATGATGATGGCCATATCATATCACTTATATTGATTGCATGTGATGTTTATCTTTTATGCATCTTATCTTGCTTTGATTGACGGTAGCATTATAAGATGATCTCTCAGTAAATTTCAAGATAAACGTGTTCTCCCTGAGTATGCACTATTGCCAAAGTTCGTCGTGCCCAGACACCACGTGATGATCGGGTGTGATAAGCTCTACGTCCATCTACAACGGGTGCAAGCCAGTTTTTGCACACGCAGAATACTCAGGTTAAACTTGACGAGCCTAG
The DNA here is from genome assembly GCA_034509565.1 of Triticum monococcum. Taxonomy (NCBI): domain Eukaryota; kingdom Viridiplantae; phylum Streptophyta; class Magnoliopsida; order Poales; family Poaceae; genus Triticum; species Triticum monococcum. Next base: position 114,717,187 of record CM067843.1, read on the forward strand.
CATATGCAGATATGGCCTCGGAACACTGAGACCGAAAGGTCGAGCGTGAATCATATAGTAGATATGATCAACATATTGATGTTCACCATTGAAAGCTACTCCATTTCACATGATGATCGGTTATGGTTTAGTTGATTTGGATCACGTGATCACTTAGAAGATTAGAGGGATATCTTTCTAAGTGGGAATTCTTAAGTAATATGATTAATTGAACTTAAATTTATCATGAACATAGTACCTGATAGTATCTTGCTTGTCTATGTTTGATTGTAGATAGATGGCCCGTGCTGTTGTTCCGTTGAATTTTAATGCGTTCCTTGAGAAAGCAAAGTTAAAAGATGATGGTAGCAATTACACGGACTGGGTCCGTAACTTGAGGATTATCCTCATTGTTGCATAGAAGAATTACGTCCTGGAAGCACCGCTGGGTGCCAGGCCTGCTGCTGGAGCAACACCATATGTTATGAATGTCTGGCAGAGCAAAGCTGATGACTACTCGATAGTTCAGTGTGCCATGCTTTACGGCATAGAATCGGGAATTCAACGACGTTTTGAACGTCATGGAGCATATGAGATGTTCCAGGAGTTGAAGTTAATATTTCAAGCAAATGCTCGGATTGAGAGATATGAAGTCTCCAATAAGTTCTATAGCTGCAAGATGGAGGAGAATAGTTCTGTCAGTGAACATATACTCAAAATGTCTGGGTATCATAATCACTTGACTCAACTGGGAGTTAATCTTCCAGTTGATAGTGTCATTGACAGAGTTCTTCAATCACTACCACCAAGCTACAAGAGCTTCGTGATGAACTATAACATGCAAGGGATGGATAAGACGATTCCCGAGCTCTTCGCAATGCTAAAGGCTGTGGAGGTAGAAATCAAGAAGGAGCATCAAGTGTTGATGGTCAATAAGACCACCAGTTTCATGAAAAAGGGCAAAGGTAAGAAGAAAGGGAACTTCAAGAAGAACAGCAAGCAAGTTGCTGCTCAGGAGAAGAAACCCAAATCTGGACCTAAGCCTGAAATTGAGTGCTTCTACTGCAAGCAGACTGGACACTAGAAGCGGAACTGCCCCAAGTATTTGGCGGATAAGAAGGATGGCAAGGTGAACAAAGGTATATGTGATATACATGTTATTGATATGTACCTTACTAGAGCTCAAAGTAGCACCTGGGTATTTTATACTGGTTCTGTTGCTAATATTTGCAACTCGAAACAGGGACTACGGATTAAGCGAACACTAACGAAGGACGAGGTGACGATGCGCGTGGGAAATGGTTCCAAAGTCGATGTGATCGCAGTCGGCACGCTACCTCTACATCTACCTTCAGGATTAGTATTAGACCTAAATAATTGTTATTTGGTGCCAGCGTTGAGCATGAACATTATATCTGGATCTTGTTTGATGCGAGACGGTTATTCATTTAAATCAGAGAATAATGGTTGTTCTATTTATATGAGTAATATCTTAAATGGTCATGCACCTTTGAAGAGTGGTCTATTTTTGATGAATCTCGATAGTAGTGATACACATATTCATAATGTTGAAGCCAAAAGATGCAGAGTTGATAATGATAGTGCAACTTATTTGTGGCACTGCCGTTTAGGTCATATCGGTGTAAAGCGCATGAAGAAACTCCATACTGATGGACTTTTGGAATCACTTGATTATGAATCACTTGGTACTTGCGAACCGTGCCTCATGGGCAAGATGACTAAAACGCCGTTCTCCGGTACTATGGAGAGAGCAACAGATTTGTTGGAAATCATACATACAGATGTATGTGGTCCGATAATGTTGAGGCTCGTGGCGGATATCGTTATTTTCTCACCTTCACAGATGATTTAAGAAGATATGGGTATATCTACTTAATGAAGCATAAGTCTGAAACATTTGAAAAGTTCAAAGAATTTCAGAGTGAAGTTGAAAATCATCGTAACAAGAAAATAAAGTTTCTACGATCTGATCGTGGAGGAGAATATTTGAGTTACGAGTTTGGTCTACATTTGAAACAAAGCGGAATAGTTTCCCAACTCACGCCACCCGGAACACCACAGCGTAATGGTGTGTCCAAACGTCGTAATCGTACTTTATTAGATATGGTGCGATCTATGATGTCTCTTACTGATTTACCGCTATCGTTTTGGGGTTATGCTTTAGAGACGGCTACATTCACGTGAAATAGGGCACCATCGAAATCCGTTGAAACGACGCCTTATGAACTGTGGTTTGGCAAGAAACCAAAGTTGTCGTTTCTAAAAGTTTGGGGCTGTGATGCTTATGTGAAAAAACTTCAACCTGATAAGCTCGAACCCAAATCGGAGAAATGTGTCTTCATAGGATACCCAAAAGAGACTGTTGGGTACACCTTCTATCACAGATCCGAAGGCAAGGCATTCGTTGCTAATAATGGATCCTTTCTAGAGAAGGAGTTTCGCTCGAAAGAAGTGAGTGGGAGGAAAGTAGAACTTGATGAGGTAACTGTACTTGCTCCCTTATTGGAAAGTAGTACATCACAGAAACCGGTTTCTGTGACACCTATACCAATTAGTGAGGAAGCTAATGATAATGATCATGAAACTTCAAATCAAGTTACTACCGAACCCTGTAGATCAACCAGAGTAAGATCCGCACCAGAGTGGTACGGTAATCCTGTTCTGGAAGTCATGCTACTAGATCATGATGAAACTACGAACTATGAAGAAGCAATGGTGAGCCCAGATTCCGCAAAATGGCTAGAAGCCATGAAATCTAAGACGGGATCCATGTATGAGAACAAAGTGTGGACTTTGGTTGACTTGCCCGTTGATCGGCAAGCAATTGAGAATAAATGGATCTTCAAGAAGAAGACTGACGCTGATGGTAATGTTACTGTCTACAAAGCTCGACTTGTTGCGAAAGGTTTTCGACAAGTTCAAGGGATTAACTACGATGAGACTTTCTCACCCGTAGCGATGCTTAAGTCTGTCTGAATCATGTTAGCAATTGCCGCATTTTATGATTATGAAATTTGGCAGATGGATGTCAAAACTGCATTCCTGAATGGATTTCTGGAAGAAGAGTTGTATATGATGCAACCAGAAGGTTTTATCGATCCAAAGGGAGCTAACAAAGTGTGCAAGCTCCAGCGATCCATTTATGGACTGGTGCAAGCCTCTCGGAGTTGGAATAAATGCTTTGATAGTGTGATCAAATCATTTGGTTTGGTACAGACTTTTGGAGAAGCCTGTATTTACAAGAAAGTGAGTGGGAGCTCTGTAGCATTTCTGATATTATATGTGGATGACATATTACTGATTGGAAATGATATAGAATTTCTGGATAGCATAAAGGGATACTTGAATAAGAGTTTTTCAATAAAAGACCTCGGTGAAGCTGCTTACATATTGGGCATTAAGATCTATAGAGATAGATTAAGACGCTTAATTGTACTTTCACAAAGCACATACCTTGACAAAGTTTTGAAGAAGTTCAAAATGGATCAAGCAAAGAAAGGGTTCTTGCCTGTGTTACAAGGTGTGAAGTTGAGTAAGACTCAATGTCCGACCACCACAGAAGATAGAGAGAAAATGAAAAATGTTCCCTATGCTTCAACCATAGTCTCTATCATGTATGCAATGCTGTGTACCAGACCTGATGTGTGCCTTGCTATAAGTCTAGCATGGAGGTACCAAAGTAATCCAGGAGTGGATCACTGGACAGCGGTCAAGAACATCCTGAAGTACCTGAAAAGGACTAAGGATATGTTTCTCGTATATGGAGATGACAAAGAGCTCATCGTAAATGGTTACCTTGATGCAAGCTTTGACACTAATCCGGACGATTCTAAATCGCAAACCGGATACGTGTTTATACTGAACGGTGGAGCTGTCAGTGTTGGAAATATGCCCTAGAGGCAATAATAAATTGGTTATTATTATATTTCCTTGTTCATGATAATTGTTTATTATCCATGCTAGAATTGTATTGATAGGAAACTCAGATACATGTGTGGATACATAGACAACACCATGTCCGTAGTAAGCCTCTAGTTGACTAGCTCGTTGATCAATAGATGGTTACGGTTTCCTGACCATGGACATTGGATGTCGTTGATAACGGGATCACATCATTAGGAGAATGATGTGATGGACAAGACCCAATCCTAAGCCTAGCACAAGATCATGTAGTTCGTGTGCTGAGGCTTTTCTAATGTCAAGTATCATTTCCTTAGACCATGAGATTGTGCAAATCCCGGATACCGTAGGAGGGCTTTGGGTGTGCCAAACGTCACAATGTAACTGGGTGGCTATAAAGGTACACTACAGGTATCTCCGAAAGTGTCTGTTGGGTTGGCACGAATCGAGACAGGGATTTGTCACTCCGTGTAAATGGAGAGGTATCTCTGGGCCCACTCGATAGGACATCATCATAATGTGTACAATGTGATCAAGGAGTTGATCACGGGATGATGTGTTACGGAACGAGTAAAGAGACTTGCCGGTAACGAGATTGAACAAGGTATTGGGATACCGACGATCGAATCTCGGGCAAGTATCGTACCGCTAGACAAAGGGAATTGCATACAGGATTGATTGAATCCTCGACATCGTGGTTCATCCGGTGAGATCATCATGGAACATGTGGGAGCCAGCATGGGTATCTAGATCCCGCTGTTGGTTATTGACCAGAGAGGTGTCTCGGTCATGTCTGCATGTTTCCCGAACCCGTAGGGTCTACACACTTAAGGTTCGATGACGCTAGGGTTATAGGAAATATATATACGTGGTTACCGAATGTTGTTCGGAGTCCCGGATGAGATCCCAGACATCACAAGGAGTTCCGGAATGGTCCGGAGGTAAAGATTTATATATGGGAAGTCCTGTTTTGGTCATCAGAAAAGTTTTGGGTGCTATCGGTAACGTACCGGGACCACCGGGAGGGTCCCGGGGGTCCACCAAGTGGGGCCACCAGCCCCGGAGGGCTGCATGGGCCAAGTGTGGGAGGGGACCAGCCCCAGGTGGGCTGGTGCGCCCCCCCCCCCCCCCCCCACGAAGGCCCAAGGCGCAAGGGAGAGTGGAAGCGGGCAAACCCTAGGCTCAGATGGGCCTAAGGCCCACCTAGTGGTGCGCCCCCCTCTCTCCCCCTTGGCCGCCCCCCTAGATGGGATCTAGGGCTGGCCGCCACCCCTAGGGTGGAAACCTAGGTGGGGGCGCAGCCCCTCCCCTCCCCTATATATACTTGAGGTTTTGGGCTGCCATAGACACGATTCAATCTCCTTCTTGGCGCAGCCCTACCCCTCTCCCTCCTCGTCTCTTGCGGTGCTTGGCGAAGCCCTACTGGAGTACCACGCTCCTCCACCACCACCACGCCGTCGTGCTGCTGCTGGATGGAGTCTTCCCCAACCTCTCCTTCTTCCCTTGCTGGATCAAGGTGTAGGAGACGTCACCCGGCTGTACGTGTGTTGAACACGGAGGTGCCGTCCGTTCGGCACTAGGATCATCGGTGATTTGGATCACGACGAGTACGAGTCCATCAACCCCGTTCACTTGAATGCTTCCGCTTAGCGATCTACAAGGGTATGTAGATGCACTCTCCTTCCCCTCGTTTCTAGATTACTCCATAGATTGATCTTGGTGATCCGTAGAAAATTTTGAATTTCTGCTACGTTCCCCAACAGTGGCATCATGAGCTAGGTCTATGCGTAGTTTCTATGCACGAGTAGAACACAAAGTAGTTATGGGCGTCGATTTTGTCAATTTACTTGCCGTTACTAGTCTTATCTTGATTCGGCGGCATTGTGGGATGAAGCGGCCCGGACCAACCTTACACGTACGCTTACGTGAGACCGGTTCCACCGACTGACATGCACTAGTTGCATAAGGTGGCTGGCGGGTGTCTGTCTCTCCCACTTTAGTCGGATCGGATTCGATGAATAGGGTCCTTATGAAGGGTAAATAGAAATTGGCAATTCACGTTGTGGTTTTGGCGTAGGTAAGAAATGTTCTTGCTAGCAACCTATAGTAGCCACGTAAAAACTTGCAACAACAATTAGAGGACGCCTAACTTGTTTTTGCAGCATATGCCTTGGGATGTGATATGGCCAAAAGGATGTGATGAATGATATATTTGATGTATGAGATTGATCATGTTCTTGTAATAGGAATCACGACTTGCATATCGATGAGTATGACAACCGGCAGGAGCCATAGGAGTTGTCTTAATTTATTTATGACCTGCGTGTCAACATAAACGTCATGTAATTACTTTACTTTATTGCTAACCGTTAGCTGTAGTAGTAGAAGTAATAGTTGGCGAGACAACTTCATGAAGACACGATGATGGAGATCATGGTGTCATGCCGGTGACAACGATGATCATGGAGCCCCGAAGATGGAGATCAAAAGGAGCAAAATGATATTGGCCATATCATGTCATTTTTTGATTGCATGTGATGTTTATCATGTTTTTGCATCTTATTTGCTTAGAACGACGGTAGTAAATAAGATGATCCCTCATTAAAATTTCAATAAAGTGTTCCCCCTAACTGTGCACCGTTGCGAAAGTTCGCCGTTTCGAAGCACCACGTGATGATCGGGTGTGATAGATTCTAACGTTCACATACAACGGGTGTAAGACAGATTTACACACGCGAAACACTTAGGTTGACTTGACGAGCCTAGCATGTACAGACATGGCCTCGGAACACAAGAGACCGAAAGGTCGAGCATGAGTCGTATGGAAGATACGATCAACATGAAGATGTTCACCGATGATGACTAGTCCGTATCACATGATGATCGGACACGGCCTAGTTGACTCGGATCATGTAATCACTTAGATGACTAGAGGGATGTCTATCTAAGTGGGAGTTCATAAGATGAACTTAATTATCCTGAACATAGTCAAAAGGTCTTCGCAAATTATGTCGTAGCTCGCGCTTCAGTTCTACTATTTAGATATGTTCCTAGAGAAAATTTAGTTGAAAGTTGATAGTAGCAATTATGCGGACTAGGTCCATAAACTGAGGATTGTCCTCATTGCTTCATAGAAGGCTTATGTCCTTAATGCACCGCTCAGTGTGCCGAACCTCGAACGTTGTCTGTGGATGTTGCGAACATCTGACATACACATTTTGATAACTACGTGATAGTTCAGTTAAACGGTTTAGAGTTGAGGCACCGAAGACGTTTTGAAACGTCGCAAAACATATGAGATGTTTCGAGGGCTGAAATTGGGATTTCAGGCTCGTGCCCACGTCAAGAGGTATAAGACCTCCGACGATTTTCTTAGCCTGCAAACTAAGGGAGAAAAGCTCAATTGTTGAGCTTGTGCTCAGATTGTCTGAGTACAACAATCATTTGAATCGAGTGGGAGTTGATCTTCCAGATGAGATAATGATGTTTCTCCGAACTCATTACCACCAAGCTGCTAGAGCTTCGTGATGAACTATAATATATCAGGGACATATATGATGATCCTTGAGATATTCGCGATGTTTGACACCACAAAAGTAGAAATCAAGAAGGAGCATCAATTGTTGATGGTTGGTGAAACCACTAGTTTCAAGAAGGGCAAGGGCAAGAAGGGATACTTCATGAAATGGCAAATCAGTTGCTGCTCTAGTGAAGAAACCCAAGGTTGAACCCAAACCCAAGACTAAGTGCTTCTGTAATAAGGGGAACAGCCACTGGAGCAAAATTACCCTAGATACTTGGTAGATGAGAAGGCTGGCAAGGTCGATAGAAGTATACTGGATATACATTGTGTTAATGTGTACTTTACTAGTACTCCTAGTAGCACCATGGTATTAGATACCGGTTCGGTTGCTAAGTGTTAGTAAACTCGAAATAAAAGGCTGCGGAGTAAACGGAGACTAGCTAAAGGTGAGCTGGCGATATGTGTTGGAAGTTTTCCCCAAGCTTGATGTGATCAAGCATTGCACGCTCCCTCTACCATCGAGATTGGTGTTTGCGTTGAGCATAGACATGATTGGATTATGTCTATCGCAATACGGTTATTCATTTAAGGAGAATAATGGTTACTCTGTTTATTTGAATAATACCTTCAATGGTCTTGCACCTAAAATGAATGGTTTATTGAATCTCGATCGTAATGATACACATGTTCATGCCAAAAGATATAAGATAGTAATGATAGTACCACCTACTTGTGGCACTGCCATGTAAGTCATATCGGTATAAAACGCATGAAGAAGCTCCATGTTGATGGATCTTTGGGCTCACTCGGTTTTGAAAAGTTTGAGACATGCGAACCATGTCTATTGGTGTATATGCATGAAGAAACTCCATGCAAATGGACCGTTTGGACTCACTTGATTTTGAATCACTTGAGACATGCAAATCATACCACATGGGCAAGATGACTGAAAGCCTTGTTTTCAGTAAAATGGAACTAGAAAGCAACTTGTTGGAAGTAATACATTTTGATGTGTGCAGTCCAATGAGTGCTGAGGCGTGTAGTGGATATCGTTATGTTCTTACTTCACAGATGATTTGAGTAGATGTTGAGTATATTTACTTGATACGAGTCTGAATTATTGAAAGGTTCAAGTAATTTCAGGGTGAAGTTGAAAGATCATCGTTACAAGAGGATAAAATATCTATGATATGATCATAGAGATGAATATCTGAATTACGAGTTTGGCACAAAATTAAGACACTGTGGAAATTGTTTCACAACTAATACAGCCTGGAACACCATAGTGTGATGGTGTGTCCGAACATCATAACTGCACCCTATTGGATATGATGCATACCATGATGTCTCTTATCGAATTACCATGATAGTTTATGGGTTAGGCATTAGAGACAACCACATTCACTTTAAATAGGGCACCACGTAATTCCGATGAGATGACACCGTATGAACTATGGTTTAGAGAAACCTAAGCTGTCATTTCTTAAAAGTTTGGGGCTGCGACGCTTATGTGAAAAGTTTCAGGCTGACAAGCTCGAACCCAAAGCGGATAAATGCATCTTCATAGGACACCCAAAACAGTTGGGTATACCTCCTGTCTCAGATCCGAAAGCAATAAGGGATTGTTTCTAGAATCAGGTCCTTTCTCGAGGAAAAGTTTCTCTCGAAAGAATTGAGTGGGAGGATGGTGGAGACTTGATGAGGTTATTGAACCGTCTCTTCAACTAGTGTGTGGCAGGGCACAGGGAGTTGTTCCTGCGAAACCTACACCAATTGAAGTGGAAGCTTATGATAGTGATCATGAAACTTAGGATCAAGTCACTATCAAACCTCATAGGATGACAAGGATGCGTACTACTTCAGAGTGGTACGTAATCCTGTCTTGGAAGTCATGTTGCAAGACAACAATGAACCTATGAGCTATGGAGAAGCGATGGTGGGCCTGGATTCCAAAATGGCTCGAGGCCATATAATCCAAGAGAGGATCCATATATGAAAACAAAGTGTAGACTTTGGAAGAACTACTTGATGGTCGTAAGGCTGTTAGGTACATATGGATTTTAAAAGGAAGACGGACAATGATGGTAAGTATCACCATTAAGAAAGCTCGACTTGTCGTTAAGATGTTTTCCGACAAGTTCAAGGAGTTGACTACGATGAGACTTTCTCACTCGTAGTGATGCTAAGAGTCTGTTGGAATTATATTAGCGATTACTGCATTATTTATGAAATCTTGCAGACAGGATGTCAAAACATTGTTTCCTCGGCGATTTTCTTGAGGAAAGGTTGTATGTGATACAACTGGAAGGTTTTGTCAATCCTGAAAGATGCTAACAAGTATGCAAAGCTCCAGCAATCCTTCTAAGGACTGGAGTAAGCATCTCGGAGTTGGAATGTATGCTTTGATGAGATTATCAAAGATTTTGGGTGTATACAAAGTTTATGAGAAACTTGTATTTCCAAAGAAGTGAGTGGGAGCACTATAGAATTTCTGATGAATATATGTTGTTGACATATTGTTGATTAGAAATGACGTAGAATTTCTGGAAAGCATATAGGGTTATTTGGAAAGTGTTTTTCAATGGAAAGCCTGGATTAAGCTACTTGAACATTGAGCATCAAGATCTATAAGGATAGATCAAAACGCTTAATGGTACTTTCAAATGAGCACATACCTTGACATGATCTTGAAGGTGTTCAAGATGGATCAGTCAAAGAAGGAGTTCTTGCCTGAGTTGTAAAGTATGAAGTTAAGACTTAAAGCTTGACCGCGGCAGAAGAAAGAGGAAGGACGAAGGTCGTCCCCTATGCTTTTGTCATAGGCTCTATACGGTATGCCATGCTGAGTACCGCACCTGATGTGTGCCTTGCCACATATCTGGCAAGAGGGTACAAAGGTAATCTAGGAGTAGATCACCAGATAGCGGTCTAAATTATCCTTAGAGGAATAAGGATATGTTTCTCGGTTATGGAGGTGATAAAGAGTTCGATGTAAAGAGTTACGTCGATGCAAGCTTAACACCTATCCGGATAGCTCTGAGTAGAGATACCGGATATGTGTAATGGAGCAACAATTTAGAATAGCTCCAAGTAGAACAGTTATTTGAAATGGCTCCAAATGTAGCGTAGTAGTTGCATCTACAAGATGACATAGAAATTTGCGAAGTACATACGGATCTGAATGCTGCAGACCCGTTGATTGAAACCTCTCTCACAAGCATAACATGATCAAACCCAAAACTCTTTGGGTGTTAGTCACATGGGGATGTGACCTTGAGTGTTAATCACATATTGATGTGAACTGGATTATTGACTCTAGTGCAAGTGGGAGACTGTTAGAAATATGCCCTAGAGGCAATAATAAATTGGTTATTATTATATTTCCTTGTTCATGATAATCGTTTATTATCCATGCTAGAATTGTATTGATAGGAAACTCAGATACATGTGTGGATACATAGACAACACCATGTCCCTAGTAAGCCTCTAGTTGACTAGCTCGTTGATCAATAGATGGTTATGGTTTCCTGACCATGGACATTGGATGTTGTTGATAACGGGATCACATCATTAGGAGAATGATGTGATGGACAAGACCCAATCCTAAGCCTAGCACAAGATCATGTAGTTCGTATGCTGAAGCTTTTCTAGTGTCAAGTATCATTTCCTTAGACCATGAGATTGTGCAACTCCCGGATACTGTAGGAGGGCTTTGGGTGTGCCAAACGTCACAACGTAACTAGGTGGCTATAAAGGTACACTACAGGTATCTCCGAAAGTGTCTGTTGGGTTGGCACGAATCAAGACTGGGATTTGTCACTCGTGTAAACGGAGAGGTATCTCTGGGCCCACTCGGTAGGACATCATCATAATGTGCACAATGTGATCAAGGAGTTGATCATGGGATGATGTGTTACGGAACGAGTAAAGAGACTTGCCGGTAACGAGATTGAACAAGGTATCGGGATACCGACGATCGAATCTCGGGCAAGTATCGTACCGCTAGACAAAGGGAATTGCATACGGGATTGATTGAATCCTCGACATCGTGGTTCATCCGGTGAGATCATCGTGGAACATGTGGGAGCCAACATGGGTATCAAGATCCCGCTGTTGGTTATTGACCGGAGAGGTGTCTCGGTCATGTCTGCATGTTTCCCGAACCCGTAGGGTCTACACACTTAAGGTTCGATGATGCTAGGGTTATAGGGAATAGATATACGTGGTTACTGAATGTTGCCCGGAGTCCCGGATGAGATCCCGGACATCACGAGGAGTTCCGGAATGGTCCGGAGGTAAAGATTTATATATGGGAAGTCCTGTTTTGGTCACCGGAAAAGTTTCGGGTGCTATCGGTAACGTACCGGGACCACCGGGAGGGTCCCGGGGGTCCACCAAGTGGGCCACCAGTCCCGGAGGGCTGCATGGGCCAAGTGTGGGAGGGGACCAGCCCCAGGTGGGCTGGTGCGCCCCCCACCAAGGCCCAAGGCGCAAGGGAGAGTGGAAGGGGCAAACCCTAGGCTCAGATGGGCCTAAGGCCCACCTAGTGGTGCGCCCCCCTCTCTCCCCCTTGGCCGCCCCCCTGGATGGGATCTAGGGCTGGCCGCCACCCCTAGGGGTGGAAACCTAGGTGGGGGCGCAGCCCCTCCCCTTCCCCTATATATACTTGAGGTTTTGGGCTGCCATAGACACGATTCAATCTCCTTCTTGGCGCAGCCCTACCCCTCTCCCTCCTCGTCTCTTGCGGTGCTTGGCGAAGCCCTACTGGAGTACCACGCTCCTCCACCACCACCACGCCGTCGTGCTGCTGCTGGATGGAGTCTTCCCCAACCTCTCCTTCCCCCCTTGCTGGATGAAGGCGTAGGAGACGCACCCGGCTGTACGTGTGTTGAACACGGAGGTGCCGTCCGTTCGGCACTAGGATCATCGGTGATTTGGATCATGACGAGTACGAATCCATCAACCCCGTTCACTTGAACGCTTCCGCTTAACGATCTACAAGGGTATGTAGATGCACTCTCCTTCCCCTTGTTGCTAGATTACTCCATAGATTGATCTTGGTGATGTGTAGAAAATTTTGAATTTCTGCTACGTTCCCCAACAGTCAGTTGGTGCAGTTCTAAACAAAGCGTCGTGGCGGGATCTACATGTGAAGCGGAGTACATAGCTGCTTCGGAAGCACCAAATGAAGGAGTCTGGATGAAGGAGTTCATATCCGATCTAGGTGTCATACCTAATGCATCGGGTCCAATCAAAATCTTTTGTGACAATACTGGTGCAATTGCCTTGGCGAAGGAATCCAGATTTCACAAGAGAACCAAGCACATCAAGAGACACTTCAATTCCATTCGGGATTTAGTCCAAGTGGGAGACATAGAAATATGCAAGATACATACGGATCTGAATGTTGCAGACCCGCTGACTAATCCTCTTCCACGAGCAAAACATGATCAGCACCAAGGCTCCATGGGTGTTAGAATCATTACTGTGTAATCTAGATTATTGACTCTAGTGCAAGTGGGAGACTAAAGGAAATATGCCCTAGAGGCAATAATAAAGTTATTATTTATTTCTTTATACCATGATAAATGTTTATTATTCATGCTAACCGGAAACATAATACATGTGTGAATACATAGACAAATAGAGTGTCACTAGTATGCCTCTACTTGACTAGCTCGTTGATCGAAGATGGTTATGTTTCCTAACCATAGACATGAGTTGTCATTTGATTAACGGGATCACATCATTAGGAGAATGATGTGATTGACTTGACCCATTCCGTTAGCACAGCACTTGATCGTTTAGTTTGTTGCTGTTGCTTTCTTCATAACTTATACAAGTTCCTATGACTATGAGATTATGCAACTCCTGTTTACCGGAGGAACACTTTGTGTGCTACCAAACATCACAACGTAACTGGGTGATTGTAAAGGTGCTCTACAGGTGTCTCCGAAGGTATTTGTTGGGTTGGCGTATTTCGAGATTAGGATTTGTCACTCCGATTGTCGGAGAGGTATCTCTGGGCCCTCTCGGTAATACACATCACTCAAGCCTTGCAAGCATTGCAACTAATAAGTTAGTTGCGGGATGATGTATTACGAAACGAGTAAAGAGACTTGCCGGTAACGAGATTGAACTAGGTATTGGAATACCGACGATCGAATCTCGGGCAAGTAACATACCGATGACAAAGGGAACAATGTATATTGTTATGCGGTTTGACCGATAAAGATCTTCGTAGAATATGTAGGAACCAATATGAGCATCCAGGTTCCGCTATTGGTTATTGACCGGAGACGTGTCTCGGTCATGTCTACATAGTTCTCGAACCCGTAGGGTCCGCACGCTTAAAGTTCGGTGACGATCGTAATTAGGGTTGTTGTGTTTTGATGTACCGAAGGTTGTTCGGAGTCCCGGATGTGATCACGGACATGACGAGGAGCCTCGAAATGGTCGAGACATAAAGATTGATATATTGGAAGCCTATATTTGGATATGGGAATCATTCCGGGTGAAATCGGGATTTTACCGGAGTACCGGGGGGTTACCGAAACCCCCCTGGGGGTTAATGGGCCTACATGGGCCCTAAGGGAGAAGAGGAGGGCCGGCCAGGGCAGGCCGTGCGCCCCTCCCCCCCCCCCTAGTCCGAATAGGACAAGGAAGGGGGGCACCCCCCTTTCCTCTTTCCCCCTTCCCCTTTCCTTCTCCAACAAGGCAAGAGGGGGGATTCCTACTCCCGGTGGGAGTAGGACTCCTCCAGGCGCACCCCTAGGGGTCGGCCGCACCTCCCCCTCCCTCCTTTATATACAGGGGCAAGGGGGCACCCCATGACACACAAGTTGATCTTCGTGATCGTTCCTTAGTCGTGTGCGGTGCCCCCTTCCACCATATTCCACCTCGGTCATATCGTAGCGGTGCTTAGGCGAAGCCCTGCGTCGGTAGAACATCATCACCGTCATCACGCCGTCGTGCTGATGAAACTCTCCCTCAACGCTCGGCTGGATCGGAGCTCGAGGGACGTCATCGAGTTGAACGTGTGCAGAACTCGGAGGTGTCGTACGTTCGGTGCTTGGATCGGTCGGATCGGGAAGACGTACGACTACTTCCTCTACGTTGTGTCAACGCTTCCGTTGCCGGTCTACGAGGGTACGTAGACAACACTCTCCCCTCTCGTTGCTATGCATCACCATGATCTTGCGTGTGCGTAGGAAAATTTTGAAATTACTACGTTCCCCAACAGGACAAGCGATGGTCTTTTCCTACCAATCCATCCCCCTAGGAGCATGCGTGTAATACTTTGTTTCGATAACTAATAAATTTTCGCAATAAGTATGTGAGTTCTTTATGACTAATGTTGAGTCCATGGATTATAAGCACTCTCACCCTTCCAGCATAGCTAGCCTCTCTAGTACCGCGCAACTTTCGCCGGTAGCATAAACCCCCATATATCTTCCTCAAAACAACCACCATACCTACCTATTATGGCATTTTCATAGCCATTCCGAGATATATTGCCATGCAACTTTCCACCGTTCCGTTTACTATGACACGCTCCATCATTGTCATATTGCTTTGCATGATCATGTAGTTGACATTGTATTTGTGGCAAAGCCATCGTTCATAATTCTTTCATACATGTCACTCATGCATCATTGCACATCCCGGTACACCGCCGGAGGCATTCATATAGAGTCATATCTTGTTCTAAGTATCGAGTTGTAATTCTTGAGTTGTAAGTAAATAAAAGTGTGATGATCATCATTATTAGAGCATTGTCCTAGTGAGGAAAGGATGATGGAGACTATGATTCCCCCACAAGTCGGGATGAGACTCCGGACTAAATGAAAATAAATAAATAAATAAATAAATAAATAAAAGAGAAAAGAGGCCATAAAAAAGGGGAGAAAAGGCCCAAAAAAGAGGCCATAAAAAAGAGAAAAGGCCCAAATAAAAAACGAGAGAAAAAGAGAGAAGGGGCAATGCTACTATCCTTTTACCACACTTGTGCTTCAAAGTAGCACCATGATCTTCATGATAGAGAGTCTCCTATGATATCACTTTCATATACTAGTGGGAATCTTTCATTATAGAACTTGGCTTGCATGTTCCAATGATGGGCTTCCTCAAAATGCCCTAGGTCTTCATGAGCAAGCGAGTTGGATGCACACCCACTTAGTTCCTTTTGTTGAGCTTTCATATACTTATAGCTCTACTGCATTCGTTGCATGGCAATCCCTACTCACTCACATTGATATCTATTGATGGGCATCTCCATAGCCCATTGATACACCTAGTTGATGTGAGACTATCTTCTCCTTTTTGTCTTCTCCACAACCACCATTCTGTTCCACCTATAGTGCTATGTCCATGGCTCACGCTCATATATTGCGTGAAGATTGAAAAAGTTTGAGAACATCAAAAGTACGAAACAATTGCTTGGCTTGTCATCGGGGTTGTGCATGATTTAAATATTTTGTGTGGTGAAGATGGAGCATAGCCAGACTATACGATTTTGTAGGGATAGCTTTCTTTGGCCATGTTATTTTAAGAAGACATTATTACTTTGTTAGTATGCTTGAAGTATTATTTTTTTATGTCAATATTAAACTTTTGTCTTGAATCTTATGGATCTGAACATTCATGCCAAAATAAAGAGAATTAATTAGAGAAATATCTTAGGTAGCATTCCACATCAAAAAATCTGTTTTTATCATTTACCTACTTGAGGACGAGCGGGAATTAAGCTTGGGGATGCTGATACGTCTCCAACGTATCTATAATTTTTTATTGTTCCATGCTATTATATTATCTATTTTGGATGTTTATGGGCTTTATTAAACACTTTTATATTATTTTTATGACTAACCTATTAACCCAAAGCCCAGTGCCAGTTTCTGTTTTTTTCCTTGTTTTAGAGTATTGCAGAAAAGGAAAATCAAACGGAGTCCAATTGACCTGAAACTTCATGGAACTTATTTTTGGAACGGAAGCAATCCAGAAGACTTGGGGTGTACGTAAGGGAAGCAATGAGGAAGGCATGAGGCAGGGGGCGCGCCCACCCCCCTGGGCGCACCCTCCACCCTCGTGGGCCCCTCGTGGCCCCCTGACGTATTTCTTCCTCCTATATATACCAATATACCCTAAAACCATCGGGGAGTAGAATAGATCGGGAGTTCTGCCGCCAGAAGCCTCAGTAGCCACCGAAAGCCAATCTAGACCCGTTCCGGCACCCTGCAGGAGGGGGAATCCCTCTCCGGTGTCCATCTTCATCATCCCGGCGCTCTCCATGACGAGGAGCGAGTAGTTCTCCCTCGGGGCTGACAGTATGTACCAGTAGCTATGTGTTTGATCTCTCTCTCTCTCTCTCTCTCGTGTTCTTGAGGTGATAGGATCTTGATGTATCGTGAGCTTTGCTATTATAGTTGGATCTTATGATGTTTCTCCCCCTCTACTCTCTTGTAATGGATTGATTTTTCCCTTTGAAGTTATCTTATCGGATTGAGTCTTTAAGGATTTGAGAACACTTGATGTATGTCTTGCGTGGGATACCCATGGTGACAATGGGGTATTCTATTGATCCACTTGATGTATGTTTTGGTGATCAACTTGCGGGTTTCGCCCATGAACCTATGCATAGGGGTTGGCACACGTTTTTGTCTTGACTCTCCGATAGAAACTTTGGGGCACTCTTTGAAGTACTTTGTGTTGGTTTGAATAGATGAATCTGAGATTGTGTGATGCATATCGTGTAATCATACCCCGCGGATACTTGAGGTGACATTGGAGTATCTAGGGTTTTGATCGATCTGTATCTTAAGGTGTTATTCTAGTACGAACTCTATGATAGATTGAACGGAAAGTATAGCTTCATGTTATTTTACTACGAACTCTTGAATAGATCGATCAGAAAGGATAACTTTGAGGTGGTTTCGTACCCTATCATAATCTCTTCATTTGTTCTCCGCTATTAGTGACTTTGGAGTGACTCTTTGTTGCATATTGAGGGATAGTTATATGATCCAATTATGTTATTATTGTTGAGAGGACTTGCACTAGTGAAAGTATGAACCCTAGGCCTTGTTTCAACGCATTGCAATACCATTTATGCTCACTTTCATCATTAGTTACCTTGCTGTTTTTATATTTTCAGATTACAAAAACTATTATCTACTATCCATATACCACTGTATCACCATCTCTTCGCCGAACTAGTGCACCTATACAATTTACCATTGTATTGGGTGTGTTGGGGAAACAACAGACTCTTTGTTATTTGGTTGCAGGGTTGCTTGAGAGAGACCATCTTCATCCTACGCCTCCTACGGATTGATAAACCTTAGGTCATCCACTTGAGGGAAATTTGCTACTGTCCTACAAACCTCTGCACTTGGAGGCCCAACAACGTCTACAAGAAGAAGGTTGTGTAGTAGACATCACCCCCAACCTTGTGGGCCCCTCGGTGACCTCCTGACCTAGATCTTCCTCCTATATATACTCATATACCCTGAAAACTTTCAAGGGATCCACGAAACCACTTTTCCACCGCCGCAACCTTATGTACCCGTGAGAGCCCATCTTGGGGCCTTTTCCGGCATCCTGCCGGATGGGGATTCGATCACGGAGGGCTTCTACATCAGCATCATTGCCTCTCCAATGAAGCGTGAGTAGTTTACAATAGAGCTACGGGTCCATAGCTAGTAGCTAGATGGCTTCTTCTCTCTCTTTGATTCTCAATATCATGTTCTCCTTAACGTTCTTGGAGATCTATTCGATGTAATACTATTTTGCGGTGTGTTTGCCGAGATCCGATGAATTGTGGATTTATGACCAACTTATCTATGAATATTATTTGAATCTCCTGTGAATTATTATATGCATGATTTGATATCTTTGCAAGTCTCTTCGAACTATCGATTTGGTTTGGCTAACTAGATTGATTTTTCTTGCAATGGGAGAAGTGCTTAGCTTTGGGTTCAATCTTGCGGTGCTCGACCCTAGTGACAGAAGGGGAACCGACACGTATTGTATTGTTGCCATCGAGGATAATAAGATGGGGTTTTCATCATATTGCTTGAGTTAATCCTGCTACATCATGTCATCTTACTTAATGCGTTACTCTGTTCTTATGAACTTAATACTCTAGATGCAGGCAGGAGTCGGTCGATGTGTGGAGTAATAGTAGTAGATGCAGAATCGTTTCGGTCTACTTGATACGGACGCGATGCCTATATTCATGATCATTGCCTTAGATATTGTCATAACTTTGCGCTTTTCTATCAATTGCTCGGCAATAATTTGTTCACCCACCATATTAATTTCCATCTTGAGAGAAGCCTCTAGTGAAACCTATGGCCCCCGGGTCTATTTTCCATCATATAAGTTTCCGATCTATAATTTTAGTTTCCTATTTACTTTCTTTGCAATGTTTTACTTTCCGTTCCATAAACCAAAAATATTACTTTACTGTTTGTCCATCTCTATCAGATCTCACGTGCAAATAACCGTGAAGGGACTGACAACCCCTTTATCACGTTGGGTGCAAGTTGGTGTTTGTTTGTGCAGGTATTCGGTGGCTTGCATGTTGTCTCCTACTGGATTGATACCTTGGTTCTCAAAACTGAGGGAAATACTTACTTTACTTTGCTGCAACCCTTTCCTCTTCAAGGGAAAAGCCAACGCAAACTCAAGAGGTAGCAATGTTCATCCACAAATCTTTTGTTTTTTCTACACTTTTTTGGAATTTACTGTTCATGCAATGCATTTGTGTTTGGGATTCGTGTAGTAGTTTCGACATAAAAGATACATGTATTTCTAAATGTGGCGAGAACTATTGTACTTTATTTGAACTACCGTGTTTGCAGGAATTTCATTGTAATGACATATTATTTGTTGTAATGACGTACAACTATTGTTCTTTATGTTCAAATACTTGGCGAATTGCTTTTCTCTCTCCAAGTGCTTGTTGCAATTTAATTCTTTATGTTGAAATACTTGCTAAATTGATTCTTTCTCTCCAAATACTTGTTGAAATTTGATTCTTTATGTTGAAATACTTGCCAAATTTCTTCTTTCTGTCCAAATACTTGTTGCATTTAATACTTTATGTTGAATTACTTGCTGATTTTGTTCTTTATAGAGTCTAAATACTTACTGGAATTGTAGGATATGGCCGCTAGTCAAATTTCATGGACACCTACCATGTCATCATACATGCTAGCCCACCTATGTGGTTTGGTGACTGGTGACCATAGACTGGGTACCTCCTTCAAGACTGTCCACTAGAACGGTTGTGCCACTGCTATGAATGAACATTTTCTGCGCACCGAGTTGATTGGAACCCACATCACAAATCATACAAGGACATGGAAGAGGAAGTATAAACGGATAGTGCACCTCAAGTCATTGAGTGGTGCACTTTGGGGTGAAGATAACTTTCCGATTGTTCTTGATCATGAGCATTACACAAAACACATTAAGGTATCTATTTTACCGCCCTTTAGTACTTGTTGAATTTGGTTCCTTATGTGCAAATACTTGCTGAAATGGTTTCTTTCATGCATTATCACTTGCTAAAATTCATTCTTTCATGCATTATAACTCGCTAAAATTTATTCTTTCATGCATTATAACTTGTTGAAATTTATTTGTACTCCCATTCCTTGCTGAAATGATTACTTTTGTTTATAAAGGACCACAAAGAAGATGAACCCTTCCTTAACATGCCTATTAAACATTATGAGGAGATGATGATTATCATTGGAGCCAGCATGGCTACGGCAATATGCAAAAGGCTCAAGTGACCCTTTAGCTACAAAGTTGACTAATCTTGAAGAATAGAAACCCAACAAAGTTGCTGCCCCGCATGAAGAGGTTGCCGAATCACCCACTTGTGACGAGTTAGTTGCTCCCAAGTTCAAAAAAGTCAAAACTAATCCTTCTGCAGAAGATAGGATGCATGCAACCATAATGGCTTCAAGTGAAAGGCTTGTTGTTGCCATAGAGAAACTTGCTAGCAGCGCCAACCCTGCCATTGATGGTCTTTGGGATGAGATGAACGATCTCCCTGCTTTTGATGTGGATTCCCTTGCTCATTATTATGCCTATTTGGTTGACAATCCTCGTGTTGCAATGACATTCAAGGTCTTGGGGGATGTTCAAAGAAAGGTTTGGGCCTCTAGGTATGTGAAGAGTACCTTTCCTGAAGCCGAAGCGTGATGAGTTTATATGAGTGTTTGACTTATGCTTTTGATGACAACCAAAACAATGGAGATATGGGTTGTATGGACTTGTTTTTTTGATTATAACCAAAACATTGAACTATGCATGGGTTGTATAACTACAAATTTGATCTAGTATTCTATGGAATGTTGAACTATGAGCTCTATGCACTTGTGTTATATATATGGAAATCTTTAACTATGATATGTATTGAAGTTAAAGCTTAGCTTGTACTACTATGAGTTTGTTTGGGTATGATGATCAAGTTTCTAAAAATGTTCTTATAATTACTATTGTGCATATCATATTCGATTATCTCATATTGAAAGATGGCTAACCTCACCCACCAATCAAACAGAAAAATGGCTATCCCCAACCATGATTCATCCTTCAAACCAAACAAAACATGGCTAACCTCATCCCTCTAACCAAACAGAAAAAATGACTATCCCTATCCAGCAGGATGGGGATGCCCATATCCAGCCCAGCATGTGCCTCTAACCAAACACATCCTAAAGTACTTGTGTGTGCAAGATAATTGGGACATATAGTACATAATTAAGCCATACTAGAAAACATATTATGAGAGTCAAAGCATTATGAGATGGGCGAAGCGAATAGAGAGGATCCAACAATTCGCGAGACCTGAATCAGTCTGCGTGGTGACCGGCGGAAATTTCGGTTGGCCGGACAGCGCCTAGCATGACTCTTTTTCATATACGAATGGAAACATTGTTTTTTGTGTGTGCCCTGCCGAAACAATTTCCTATGCTATGGAAGCACCCACGACATAGCGACATGGCACGGTCAAACCCGGGTGCGAGGCGGCATAGGTGGTCGTCCACCTGGACGCCAAGTGAGGTTGCCACAACGCGATGGCGAGGCAGCTTACGGGGTCGTCGATAGGGTCACAAGCCTGGACCGAGCATGAAGACGACGCAACAGAGCCGCCCGTCTTCGGGGCAGCATGGTGAGGCTAACAAAGCACCATATCAAGCACTATACAATCAATCATGTGATTATATAATCAATCATGCTTTGCTTGTGATGGACTCGGACGTCCAATACAAAATGTTCCCTTAATGAAAAGGCAACGCTCCTGGCTGTTCCTCAAAAAAAAAAGAAGTTCCTTTTTTGTGAGGGGTTCAGATTTCAGACTAGGCGTGCAAATTTATTTGATGAGAATTTGGCCAGTTCAATGAAATCGTGTGATAACAAGTATAAGTAAGGGTGTCCCTCAAAAACATATAATTAAGGTGTATATCCTACTTACATGACTTGTGTCAAGGAGAGAGACAAGAAAAAAATGGAAGGAGCTGGTTCTCATACAAGAAGAAACCTCCAAAGCAAACAGAGTAAATGCAATGAAGAAAAGGATAAAGATGATTGAAAGTACGGCCATCCTAATATCCAATCTTACAGCCAATCCATAGTATGAGTGATTGCCAATAATGACTCTGGATGACATGACAACAATGTATAACCATGTGTTAGCTCCATGTCAGGTATAAAATACGCAAATACATATCAGTTAATAACAGATATTTACACACGATAAGAGCAACTCAACTCCAATGCACACGCTATCCCGCTCGGCATCGTCCAAAATACCTATTTCTGCCAAGAACAGGCAGGTCAAATTTATGGACTCAGCGATTGAGGATGTAGGGAGTCAAATTACAGTGCCCAAAGAAGCACATGGTAATGAAATTATTCAACAATCCAGGTACACATATCTATTGTACCAAAGCAGCCTACAATATTACATACCAATGACTGGCTGATAATAAGCCACAGCAATAGCTAATACAATAGAGAAGATCCACACATGGATAACAAGATCGCGGATCAAATCAACTGCATAATCCAGTTCGTTGCAGCGATACAAAGGACACATGTAGCAATCGCTAGATAACAACCCGTCCATAGTTTTACAAATGATCAAGAAAATAAAATAAAGGCAAGGGGCATTCACATCAAAATCCATGCAAGGCAGCACAGGAAAAACAGCACTGCTTTGGCCCCCAATCGTATGCAGCAGAGCATATACTACAGGCATGAGCATCGCCCAACAGAGAGATCCCAGTCCAACCTGCGTCCTCTGTTGCTGCCGTCTCAGCGACGAAATAAAGCGAAAAGGGAAGAACCTGATGGACCTCGGAGAACCAGGCATCGCCCATCACAGCTGCGTTATTTTTGCCTAACTCGCGCATGGATAGAATGAACAGGTCCCCCATGGCAGTTTAAAACCCTCAGCTCCCACGTGTCGACCTCACGTGAGTCACCATAGGATGGTGCCGCCGTGGGGCTCTCCCTCGAACAGCAGCAACTCGCTGCCCCCTTTGAGTGTTAACTGGATCTTGCTGGATATCAGAAGAATCAACTGATATGCCCAGGTGGTTACGCCTAGGCCTCTCCCTGTGCCTTCTGTAAGCCCTGCTGTGTGAGTCTCCACTTGTGATCCGCCTGCCACGGCCAAATAAGGATGCCAGGAAGTCAATGCTCTCATCCAAACTACCTTCTGAAGATTCATAGAAGTCGATCCTCTCGTTCAGGGTGCGATCCATGGAAGTGAAGAAGTTGAGTCTCTCCTCCAAGTCAAATTCATCTCCATCGGCGAACATACTGTTGTTGCTGCCACCGTTCAATTCAAGTACATAATCCCCCATAATCACAGCTCCTGGGTTTGAAGCCCTGATAGTACTGATTGCATCCTGGCGCTCTCTTTCACATTCAAACTTTTTCCACTCACTTGCAAGTGCAGGATCAATCTCACGAGGTTTTGCTGAAGGGTGTTTGGAGTTCACATGCTTGCAAAGTTCTCTGTATGAACCAACGAACGAGCAGGCATCATGCACACATGCTCTCTTCTTGCGGTTGAGGTACTGACGAGCAGGTTCAACCACAGTCCATCCTTTAACATCCCCACGGCACAGAGGGCATGCAAGTTCCATTGTAGATGGATGCTTGTTTGCTGGTTCTGTGTTTGGAGAAAATGGAAGGTTAAGTGCGGACTCGGCGGAATCACCAAGGGCCAATTTCTCTTTCGCATAAGCTTCTTTGAAGTGTTCAAGACAGTTAGAGTGATGGTAGTTGGTGCCACACATATAAGGCCGGCAACCCTTGTGGTGAGAAGTACAGAGGAGGAGGACGGCATCATGTGGATGCTCCAAGCAAACTGGGCAAGTTGCACCTTTCCATTCTCTTTTCTCACAGGCCAATGGCAAATCACTCTGTTCATCTGCTTCTTTTGTCTTCCAACAGCTGGAACGCGCAACAGATGAAGATGACCTACCTCGACGAGCTGGGAGGTTTCGGGCTCTTGGAAATCTCGCCATAACTTTGAAACCTGGGGTGCAAGGGAACTGCAATAATGCAAAGACAGATAGCCAATAAGTAGCAGCACATTTAATTGCAACTTTTATATTCTATGGCAATATTATAGACGCATACTTGCAGTATTGAATTATGGCCAACATTTAAGTTGGAAAATAAAGATATTCCATGAGCAACAGATCAAATAATCAGGAAATTTACCATGTTCTAGCAACAGAATCAGTAAGGAATATGATATTAAAGACAAATACGACAAAGTTATAGTATTGTTAGGCTCCTATATATAGGAGGGATGGAAATTTGTCCCAATAAAGCAAGTGTTGGGAAGTGGTCCACACACTACCCGGATCCGATTCTTTTCTAGACTTAGCGGAAAATCTCCAAGCCTTATATCTGTACTTCACACCAGCGGGAAACATGAACTCTGCGTCGATGGGAAGCTCGAACTTCACACCAACAGAACCGAAGAGGAAGACTTGCTCTTTACTGATGAATCATGGTCTGTTTGACTCCTTTACAGAGAACTTCTTTTTAGAAACAAATGGAGAAACTTAGATGTTGAATGTGCTTCAGCACACACCCCTAGAAAAGTTTCAAAAGGGTATTTCCGTCCATCCATATACATCAATAGATTTATCCTCTCTTTTAAGATAATTAATTAGTGCTTAGGGACTAATTGGGTACGTGCAGACCCAAAACCCAACTAAATACTACGTCGCCAGCCATGCACTCTCATCCTCTCCTGTCCCCGGCACTGCCCCAACAGCTCGCACCTTGAATCAGCAAGAGGTATGCCAAGCAGGACCACATAATATACCCAGTATATTCCTGGAGGAAAAGATCAATTTGCTCTCAATGGCAAGTGCATATAGGGGTACGACAACAACCCCCCCCCCCCCCCCCCATCCAAAGGATTCAGTTTTCTGAAATAAAAAGAACTTTGTTTCCTTCCTTGCAACACATTTTGGTCCTTTTGCTGTTTTCAAGTAACTTTGGGCCTGCTGACATACGCGAGCATCTCAAGTTTTCAGCGCGCCCTTGAAGAACGGGGGTGTCACATTAAGAAATACAGTAATGCCTCTCAAATCACTTCCCTTCTATCTGTCCACCTTGATAAACATTGCAGAAGTATCCAGCGCGAAGGGCTGTTATCTGGTGTTCTCACCATTACACTCAATGTTTATCTTTGTTACCACAGATAAGAAATGCACAAATTAGCAAAATAATGCATCACAGACATAATGATAAGAAATAAAGTTAAACCTAAAGCATATTGATTTCTTGTTACCCAATGACAGACGATGGAGTTTGACCAGACAAATTTATGTATATGGTGATGAGACCAAATTTGTTTTCTAGTTTAGACCAAAGAGATTGTTTTCACCAGATGCTATGTGGGGAATTCCTTAGCAGAGGAGAAGCCCAGAACACCTGCGCCTGAGTTGGAATGGGCTAAAAAGAAATCAAGACTTCTTTTTTATTATTATGAAAGGGTCTTCTATTGTTAAACTGAAGTCGGTTCAATAGAACCTGCAGCAGTCATGTTCTGCAAGAGAGTTTGAGTCGAATCGGTGTTGTTCTGTTGAGGGCATTAAATCCTTAAGTCGCATATATAAGGCCCCCTAGCTGCATCAATTGATGCAAGCTATCCATAAAGTAATAGTATATGTCTTTTCATTTCTCAACAGGAAACAAAGTCTTACAAATGAGAAAAAAAGAGGGGGCAGGAAAGGAGAATGGCGAA
The DNA here is from genome assembly GCA_034509565.1 of Triticum monococcum. Classification (NCBI taxonomy): domain Eukaryota; kingdom Viridiplantae; phylum Streptophyta; class Magnoliopsida; order Poales; family Poaceae; genus Triticum; species Triticum monococcum. Next base: position 114,742,911 of record CM067843.1, read on the forward strand.
TTCAACACACTAGCAGGAACCCTTCTTTGCTCTCTCCTCTGCTCGTACACTGGATACCGTTCCCCCTCGCTGATGGCTAGTCAGCCATCTAGCCATCATGGTCACGGGTATCCCCTTCGATCCGGAGGTTCCACTAGAAATGTTTATGAAGTATAGTACTAGTAAAACTACCATCATTCTGGACAGAAGGTGCTAAGCATATGTTGAAGTGGAGACAGTATGATATGATGAACTGACTTCTCATCCTGTAGTGAACTTAAATACTTAACATTCCAAGCATAACAACACGAGATGCTTATACAGCTACATAAAACAGCCACATAAAATTAAATCAGCACAGCCATCTACTCCCTCCGTCCCATAATGTAAGACGTTTTTTGACTCGTCTTACATTATGGAAAGGAGGGAGTATAGGTAACATAAGTGTATGTTTGCAGTTTTGCATAATCTGTATGAACTATGAAGCGCCAAGCTTGTTTCTTTTTTTGGAGAAAAGACAGAGATCTTCATACACATCGGCCCAAGATTAACAAAATATGTAACATAACATAAAATCCAGTGAGCAACCCTGTATCACCAGCAACGTATAAAAGGTGCGAGCTTCATCGAATCAAACCATACAAAACATCATACTACCAGTCAAAATCCTAGAGAGTTAGTCGGCAATTCCTAAATCCAAGACTAAAGATAAAACCCGGGGCCAAGGCATGGGTGACGGCCGGCATGACAGGACTGCAATTTCTATCAACCGGTAAGATCGATCCTGGCCTGCGGCAGGCGAGAGGGGACGGGAGGAGGAGGAGTTGGAGGAGGAGGAGTTGGAGGAGGAGTTGGAGGAGGAGGAGGAGGAGGAGCTTTCGCGACGGGGAGGAGAGGGAGATGCGGTTGCACGAGCCGGGGAGGGGAGGAGGAGCTTCCGCGACGGGGAGGACAGGGAGATGCAGGGTGTAAGAGTGCGTGGGAGACGGGAGGAGTAGGAGAGGAAAGCGGGCGATGAGGGGGGCACGGGAGATATACCTGCTCTCCCGGCGAAGTTCCTCCGGCCGGAAGGGGGGCGGCTGCCGGATCTTAAACCGGCGACGAGGTGTGGCCGCAGGGCAGAAGAGTGGATAGGTAGGAGAAGGGTGGGGAAGGGAGACGGGGGGTAGTAGGGGAGAGGAAAGAACATGAAGCGTAGGGGAGGGGGAGGAAACTTGTACCTCCACAGCAGCGAGGCGCGGCGGACCTTTCTGCGGCGGCGATGTGGACGGCGGCGACGTGGGCGGAGATCTAAGGGGGTCGCGCCAGAAGGGGAGAGTGGTGTGAGAAGTAGAGACTGCAGAGCAACCACGCGAATAAACCCCTTTCCCCCATATATTTATTTCTTGGAAAGGCGTAATTCCTCGGATTATCCTATGTCTCAGTCGATTTATACACATAATAAAATCTCGCTTGACATAGAAAAGTACTGTTTCCCTCCGTCCATAAATATAGGTTGTTCTTTTTTTAAAAAGAATCAGATGTATATAGACATGTTTAAAAAAAAGATGTATATAGACATGTTTTACCAAAGTTCTATTCCGACCCCGAGCTAAAATGCACCCTGATGAACCGTAAAATCTAAAAAAATAGTTAAAAAATCCAAAAAAATCTAATTTTTTGATAAACTTTGACAAATGTTTTGTATGTTTAACAAGTTTCAGCACGAAATAACATTCTTGAAAGTTGTGGCAAAAAAAAACCGGTACTCCAAAATGTTCTCAAAACCACCATTTTTCGAGCATCGCCTTTTTTAAAATTCTTTTTGCCACGACTTTCATGAATTTCATTTTGTGCTGAAATTTTGCAAGCATACAAAATATTTGTCAAAGTTTACCACAAAAAATCAGATTCTTTTACTGTTTTTTTGATTTTACTGTTCACCAGGGTGCATTTGAGTTCGGGAGCAGATACTCCACGTTCCATATTTTAGTGTATTTGTTCACTTATTTTAATTTGCATGTAGTTTATATTGAAATATCCAAAATAACTTATACTTTTGAAGGGAGTGAGTACTAGTTTGTACATCAAATTTATGATTGTTTTCTTCCTAATAATTATAAGGGTGATGGTGGGTTTAATTAGTGTGTTTTCACTAGTTAATTCAGTTCGATAAATATGGTTTCTAGGTAAATATGGTTGTGATACATCGACAAATACGAAATTGATATCTAATTTGATTTTTTTATAAATTTATTTTAACTTGATTTTAGTATGTATCATATAATCAAAGGTGACGTGAATTTGTTCAAAAAGAGGAAATGATATTTTTGTTTTGTGTGTATATTTCATAACTAAATGTGTCATATCGATCAACAAACAACCAGAAGAATCGAATTGAGCATACTTGGTCAATAGGACAACTAGCTTCCATTTATGAACACTTACATAGTACAAGTGTAACGTTGGTTTTCTAGTAAGGGTTTTATGGAAGAAGCTGGGAATTGCTTTGTACTGATATAATTGTTGTAGTAAAATATTCATTTGAGTCTACAAGGATGCTGAATGGAGTCAGTGACACTATGATTGTCCTTATTCCCAAGAAGAAAAATGAAGTCGAGCATAAGAATTTGTTGTCCAATGTGCCTCTGTAATATTTTATAAGATTATTTCAAAGTGTCCCATAAATAGACTGCGGCATTTTCTTGATGGCTTGATCTCTCCCACCTAAAGTACTTTCATCTTTAGAAGAATGATCACTAATAATGCACTTGTTGCCTCTAATAATACACTCATTGCCTCTAATGTTTGTATACTCTTCAATCGTCTCGGGATGAGCGTACAAATTATTGTGTGTACAAGCTTGGCTTGGCTATGGCATAACATACATAACGGGGCGGCATATTTCTTGATGGGTTGATTGATTTGGGTTTCTCTTCGAAATGGATTAACCGAGTTATGAAATGTATGACCACAAACAATTTGATGCTGACTAGTATTGGAAATATGCCGTAGAGACAATAATATTGTATTATTATATTTCCATATTCATAATTAAGTGTTTATATTTCATACTATAACTGCTATGGTCATGGAATATGTGATTCAGTGAAAAACTCATATGCACGTGTGAAATGATAAATGGATAAAATAAAGGTTCCTCGTATCGCCTCTAAGGTTAGCTCAAGTGTTGTTGGTGATCACGTTTTTTGGATTCTAGAATATCGTTAAGACCTCCTCAGGGCGGCCTCACCAAGCTGACTCGCGAGAGGCGGAGAGATCAAGGCAAGGGACACCTCGCGAGGTTCCTGTGACGCAAGCCGTGACGACTGGAACCAGGCGGGCACCAGCGCGCGCAGTGTCCTCGTTTCCTCTTTGGTGCTAAAGGGGCAAGCGCAGGCGAGAAGTCCCGAGGCATCAGGCAAAGGTTTCCATATCGATGCAATAAGACCAAGACCAGTAGGACGGCAAGACGGAGGTCACCGTGGAGCCCAAGACGGCGTCACCACCAGAGCCTTCGGCAGGCGAAGACTATTTTTGTCAGGATAGCTTGTACTAGTTGTCTTCCTTCGAATTTGGCCATTGTGGATCCCTTCCCGCTCAATATTTGGGAAGAGGACCAGGGTCTCTATAAATAGGACTAGCCACCACCATAGGGGAAGAGATTTCGATCCTCAACCACACAAGCACACCAAGCACAAGAACACCTCTCCTCGCGAGGTTGTTCTTCCTTTGTACTGTTCATCCTCAGCCCAAGAGGCAATCCACCACACCACACTAGAGTAGGATATTACACCACAATGGTGGCCCGAACCAGTATAAATCTTGTGTCTCATGTTCTTTGGTTTGTCGAGCTAGGCCGTGAGATCGTAGAGTGTGCGAGCTAGAGGGGGGGAGAGATCTTCGTGCGCACCCCAGTGTTCGAACCTCAAGGGTTTTGCCGGAACCCTAAATCCTACATTTGGCGCGCCAGGTAGGGGTGCACCGGAGTTTCTCTTCCCCCGGTTGATCCGCCAACGTCCCGAGAGTCCGATGTCCGGTGACCCGAGGACCAACGCCGACCGCTGGGCCGCTTGGCCGGCCCGAGCAGCGCCATCCGCCCAAGAAGACCTCAACCCAGTGCCCCAGGCGACGCAGTCAAATGCCGTCCACCCTCACTCCATGACAAGTGCGGGCAGCCGCAAGGGCCTCAAGCCACGTTGTGGCCACGACGCCGCACACTCAACGGGAACAAGCGAACATGAGGGCCGCACTCACGGTGGCTCGGGAGCTGCTGCGATGCCGACTGATGGAGAGCGGCCGGGACGCCTTGCTGGAGCGCGTCGCCGAGCTACTGGACGCCGCGGCCTCAGGAGCGCCGCCCTTCTGCTCCTTGCTCACGCCTCAGACCACGACCGGATCGCATGGCGGGCCTCGCCGCGCCCGCGCACCCCCAGGTGCGCCAGGAGGCTTCATCGACAACGGCGCAACCAGAGGCGTTGGGCGCCCACTCGCACCCGCGCCACCTCCGATGGGCGCGGGTACGAGCATCGCCACCCGCGGCCATGGTGAAATGCCGCCCTACCATCCTCAGGGTGGCGCGACGTGGAGCGTGGGGCACTTTGGCGAGGTCTTCGGGGCGGCGGCCTCGTAGGCCTACATGCCCCGCATGGTAGACCAGGAGTATGCGCTGGAAGACGACCCGACTTGTTCCTCGAGCCGGGCTGGGAGGATGAGGCACTGGAAGCTGAGGCCTTCCAGGAGCCCCCCGAGCGCGCCGTGAGCCTCACCAACCATGCCGGCGACGACAGGTACAAGGTGTTGGGGAACGTAGTAATTTCAAAATTTTCCTACGCACACGCAAGATCATGGTGATGCATAGCAACGGTAGGGGAGAGTATGTCTGCGTACCCTCATAGACCGAAAGCGGAAGCGTTTATCAACGTGGTTGATGTAGTCGTACACCTTCATGATCCGCCCCGATCAAGTACCGAACGTATGGCACCTCCACGTTCAGCACATGTTCAACTGGATGACGTCCTCGCCTTCTTGATCCAGCAAGAGGGGCAAAGTACTAGATGAGTTCCGGCAGCACGACGATATGGTGATGGTGTTGGTGAAGAACAATCTCCGCAGGGCTTCGCCTAAGCACTACGAAAACTATTACGGAGGCTAAACTAGAGGGGACGGGGTTGCCGGCACACGGCTTGGTGTTTCTTGATGTGTCTTGGGTGCTAGCCCTACCCCTCTATTTATATGTTGAGCCTCGGGGTCGAAACTTGGAGTAAAAGCCTCCACAAAGTCGGTTTCACCCGAAAGGCAAGAGTCCTTCTCGGACTCCAGGGCCAGACGCCAGGGTTCCCGGCGTCTGGCCCCTGGACTCCGCAAAACTTCCTTTTGCGCTTTCCAAAAACCTTGTGGGCTTTCCCCTTTGGCCCAAATAAAGTGTCCCCGCACCCAAACATTTCGGGAAACATCCGGAACCCCTTCCGGTGAATTCCAGAACCCTTCCGGAGACCAAACACTATTATCCCATATATCAAACTTTATCTCCAGACCATTCCAGAGTTCCTCGTCATGTCCGTGATCTTATCCGGAACTCCGAACAACGTTTGGTTACCAACATACATAACTCATAAATACTATATCGTCAACGAATGTTAAGCGTGCGAACCCTACGGGTTCGAGAATTGTGTAGACATGACCGGGACACTTCTCTAGTCAATAACCAATAGCGGAACCTGGATGCCCTATTGGTTTCCACATATTCTATGAAGATCTTTATCGGTCGAACCGCATAACAACATACGTTGTTCCCTTTGTCATCGGTATGTTACTTGCCCGAGATTCGATCGTCGGTATCTCAATGCCTAGTTCAATCTCGTTACCAGCAAGTCTCTTTACTCGTTCTGTAATGCATCATTGATGTCTACTACACAACCTTCTTCTCGTAGACGTTGTTGAGCCTCCAAGTGCAGAGGTTTGTAGGACAGTAGCAAATTTCCCTCAAGTGGATGACCTAAGGTTTATCAATCCGTAGGAGGCATAGGATGAAGATGGTCTCTCTCAAGCAACCCTGCAACCAAATAACAAAGAGTCTCTTGTGTCCCCAACACACCCAATACAATGGTAAATTGTATAGGTGCACTAGTTCGGCGAAGAGATGGTGATACAAGTGGTATATGGATAGTAGATATGAGTATTTGTAATCTGAAAATATAAAAACAGCAAGGTAACTAATGATAAAAGTGAGCGTAAACGGTATTGCAATGCGTGGAAATAAGGCCTAGGGTTCATACTTTCACTAGTGTAAGTCCTCTAGACAATACTAACATAATTGGATCATAAAACTATCCCTCAACATGCAACAAAGAGTCACTCCAAAGTCACTAATAGCGGAGAACGAACGAAGAGATTATGGTAGGGTACGAAACTGCCTCAAAGTTATTCTTTCCGATCAATCCGTTGGGCTATTCCTATAAGTGTCACAAACAGCCCTAGAGTTCGTACTAGAATAACACCTTAAGATACAAATCAACCAAAACCCTAATGTCACCTAGATACTCCAATGTCACCTCAAGTATCCGTGGGCATGATTATACGATATGCATCACACAATCTCATATTCATCTATTCAACCAACACAAAGGACCTCAAAGAGTGCCCCAAAGTTCCACCGGAGAATCACGACAAAAACGTGTGCCAACCCCTATGCATAGGTTCATGGGCGGAACCCGCAAGTTGGTCACCAAAACATACATCAAGTGAATCACGTGATATCCCATTGTCACCACAGATATCCACGGCAAGACATACATCAAGTGTTCTCAAATCTTTAAAGACTCAATCCGATAAGATAACTTCAAAGGGGAGACTCAATTCATTACAAGAGAGTAGAGGGGGGAGAAAACATCATAGGATCCAACTATAATAGCAAAGCTCGCGATACATCAAGATCGTATCACCTCAAGAACACGAGAAAGAGAGAGAGATCAAACACATAGCTACTGGTACATACCCTCAGCCCTAAGGGAGAACTACTCCCTCCTCGTCATGGAGAGCACCGGGATGATGAAGATGGCCACCGAAGAAGGATTGCCCCCTCCGGCAGGGTGCTGGAACGGGTCTAGATTGGTTTTCGGTGGCTACGGAGGCTTCTGGCGGCGGAACTCCTGATCTATTATGCCCTCCGATGTTTTTAGGGTATATGGAGATATATAGGTGTAAGAAGTACGTCAGGGGGGCCACGAGGGGCTCACGAGGGTGGAGGGCGCGCCCAGGGGGTGGGCGCGCCCCCCTGCCTCGTGGCCTCCTCGTAGAGCCCCCGACGTGCACTCCAAGCCTTCTGGGCTTATTTCCTTCCAAAAATGAGTTTCGTGAAGTTTCAGGTCAATTGGACTCCATTTGGTTTTCCTTTTCTTGGAAACCCTAAAACAGGGTAAAAACAGAAACTGGCACTGGGCTCTGGGTTAATAGGTTAGTCCCAAAAATGATATAAAAGTGTATAATAAAGCCCATAAACATTCAAAACAGTAAATAATGTAGCATGGAGAAATAAAAAATTATAGATACGTTGGAGACGTATCAACATCCCCAAGCTTAATTCCTGCTCGTCCTCGAGTAGGTAAATGATAAAAACAGAATTTTTGATGCGGAGTGCTACTTGGCATAATTTCAATGTGATTCTTCTTAATTGTGGTATGAATATTCAGATCCGAAAGATTCAAGAAAAAAGTTCATATTGGCATAAAAATGGTAATACTTCAAGCATACTAACTAAGCAATTATGTCTTCTCAAAATAACATGGCCAAAGAAAGTTCATCCCTACAAAATCATATAGTTTAGTCATGTTTCATTTTCGTCACACAAGAATGCTCTCGTCATGCACAACCCTTATGACAAGCCAAGCAATTGTTTCATACTTTAGTAATCTCAAACCTATAAACTTTCACGCAATACATGAGCGCGAGCCATGGATATAGCACTATGGGTGGAATAGAATAATGAGGGCGTTATGTGGAGAAGACAAAAAAGGAGAAAGTCTCACATCAACGAGGCTAATCAATGGGCTATGGAGATGCCCACCGATTGATGTTAATGCAAGAAGTAGGGATTGCCATGCAACGGATGCACTAGAGCTATAAATGTATGAAAGCTCAACAAAAGAAACTAGTGGGTGTGCATCCAACTTGCTTGCTCACGAAGACCTAGGGCACTTGAGGAGGCCCATTGTTGGAATATACAAGCCAAGTTCTATAATGAAAAATTCACACTAGTATGAAAGTGATAACATGAGAGACTCTCTACTATGAAGATCATGGTGCTACTTTGAAGCACAAGTGTGGTAAAAGGATAGTAACATTGTCCCTTCTCTCTTTTTTTCTCATTTTTTGGGCCTTCTCTTTTTTATGGCCTTTCTCTTTTTATGACCTTTCTCTTTTTTTGGGCCTTCTCTTTTTTATGGCCTTTCTCTTTTTTATGGCCTTTCTCTTTTTTTATTTTTTTATTTATTCCTCACTTGGGACAATGCTCTAATAATGACGATCATCACACTTCTATTCTTTTACAACTTCAATGATTACAACTCGATACTAGAACAAAGATGACTCTATATGAATGCCTCCGGCGGTGTACCGGGATGTGCAATGATTCATGAGTGACATGTATGGAAGAATTATGAACAGTGGCTTTGCCACAAATACTATGTCAACTACATGATCATGCTAAGCAATATGACAATGATGAATGTGTCATGATGAACGGAATGATGGAAAGTTGCATGGCAATATATCTCGGAATGGCTATGGAAATGCCATAATAGGTAGGTATGGTGGCTGTTTTGAGGAAGATATAAGGAGGTTTATGTGTGACAGAGCATATCATATCACGGGGTTTGGATGCACCGGCGAAGTTTGCACCAACTCTCAATGTGAGAATGGGCAATGCACGGTACCGAAGAGGCTAGCAAGGATGGAAGGGTGAGAGTGTGTATAATCCATGGACTCAACATTAGTCACAAAGAACTCACATACTTATCGCAAAAATCTACAAGTCATCAAAAACCTCGGCACTACGCGCATGCTCCTAGGGGGATAGATTGGTAGGAAAAGACCATCGGTCGTCCCCGGCCGCCACTCATAAGGAGGACAATCAAATAACACCTCATGTTTCAAATTTGTTACACAACGTTTACCATACGTGCATGCTACGGGACTTGCAAATTTCAACACAAGCACTTCTCAAATTCACAACTACTCAACTAGCACGACTTTGATATTATTACCTCCATATCTCAAAACAATCATCAAGCATCAAACTTCCCTTAGTATTCAATACTCTATATGAAAGTTTTTACTAATCTTGTATACCTAGTATATTATGATTTAAGCAAATTACCATGTTATTTAAGAATCTCAAAATAATCTAAGAGAAGCATGAGAGTTCATCTATTTCTTATAAAATAAAGCCACCACCCTGCTCTAAAAAGATATAAGTGAAGCACTAGAGCAAATAACAAACTACTCCGAAAGATATAAGTGAAGATCAATGAGTAGTCGAATAATTATGCAACTATGTGAAGACTCTCTAACGTTTAATAATTTCAGATCTTGGTATTTTATTCAAAAATTAAGTAAATAAAAATAAAATGACATCTAATAATAGAAAACATCACGTGAAGAAGCAAAAACTTAGGATCAACCGAAACTAACCGATAGTTGTTGAAGAAGAAAGGTGGGATGCCAACCGGGGCATCCCCAAGCTTAGACGCTTGAGACTTCTTGAAATATTGTCTTGGGGTGCCTTGGGCATCCCCAATCTTGAGCTTTTGTGTCTCCTTAATTCCTCTCATATCACGGTCTCCCTAAATCTCAAAAGCTTCATCCACACAAAACTCAACAAGGACTCGTGAGATAAGTTAGTATAAACCATTGCCAAAACCTTATCATACTCTACTGTAGCAAATCGCTAAAATTATTATTCAACATTGCATACTAAAGGCCTCTGAATATTTAATAGTCCTACCTCAAATAGAATCATTAAAGAAGCAAACATATGCAAACGATGCAAACATAACAACAATCTGCCTAAACAGGATAGTCTGTAAAGAATGCAGCAACATCCATACTTCCCTAGCTCCAAAAATTATTAAATAAAATTCCCACTGTAGTAAATTTATCATAGCTTAATATTCAAAAGGTTTAAACATTTTATCATATTCTGACTTTTCTAGGGAATTATTGCAACAGCGGTAAACTTTCCATTTTCAAACAGCAACATGTATACTTGTAACATATGCATAGTAAAGACCATTAATGCCACTTTTATTGAAATAAAAGATGCAAAGAATTGTTCTAAATAACATCAAGCAAATCCTAACAAAATAAATTGACGCTCCAAGCAAAACACATATCATGTGGCGAATAAAAATATAGCTCCAAGTAAAGTTACCGATGAACGAAGACGAAAGAGGGGATGCCTTCGGGGCATCCCCAAGCTCAGGCTCTTGGTTGTCCTTGAATATTACCTTTGGGTGCCTTGGGCATCCCCAAGCTTAGGCTCTTTCCACTCCTTATTCCATAGTCCATCGAATCTTTACCCAAAACTTGAAAACTTCACAACACAAAACTTAACAGAAAACTCGTAAGCTCCGTTAGTATAAGAAAATAAATCACCACTTCAATGTACTGTAATGAACTCATTATTTATTTATATTGGTTTTAAACCTACTGTATTCCAACTTCTCTATGGTTTATAAACTATTTACTAGCCATAGATTCATCAAAATAAGCAAACAACACATAGTAAACAGAATCTGTCAAAAACATAACAGTCTGTAGTAATATGGATCAAACGTATACTTATGGAACTCATAAAATTCTCAAATAAATTTCTGGACCTTAGGAATTTATCTATTAATCATCTGCAAAAAGAATTAACTAAATATCACTATCCAAATAAAAATGGCAGCAATTCTCGTGAGCGCTAAAGTTTCTGTTTTCTTACAACATGATCAATAAGACTTTCCCCAAGTCTTCCCAAAGGTTCTACTTGGCACAAACACTAATTAAAAGCATAAAACCACATATAAACAGAAGCTAGATGAATTATTTATTACTAAACAGGAGCAAAAAGCAAGGAACTAAAATAAAGTTGGGTTGCCTCCCAACAAGCGCTATCGTTTAAAGCCCCTAGCTAGGCATGATGATTTCAATGATGCTCACATAAAGGATAAGAATTGTAACATAAAGAGAGCATCATGAAGAATATGACTAGCACATTTAAGTCTAACCCTCTTCCTATGCATAGAGATTTTGTGAGCAAACAACTTATGGGAACAAGAATCAACTTGCATAGGAAGGTAAAACAAGCATAGTTTCAAAACTTTAAGCACATAGAGAGGAAACTTGATATTATTGCAATTCCTACAAGCATATGTTCCTCCCTCATAATAATTTTCAGTAGCATCATGAATGAATTCAACAATATAACCAGCACCTAAAGCATCCTTTTCATGATTTACAAGCATAGAAATTTTACTACTCTCCACACAAGCAAAATTCTTCTCATGAATAATAGTGGGAGAAAACTCAACAAAGTAACTATCATGGGATTGAAAATTGAAATCAAGATGACAAGTTTCATTGTTATTATTAGTCTTTAAAGAATACGTGTCATCACAATAATCATCATAGATAGGAGGCATGATTTAATCATAATAAATTTGCTCATCAAAACTTTGGGGACAAAAAATATCATCTTCATCAAACATAGTTTCCCCAAGCTTGTGGCTTTGCATATCATTAGTATCATGGATATTCAAGGAATTCATACTAACAACATTGCAATCATGCCCATCATTCAAATATTTAGTGCCAAACATTTTATAGATTTCTTCTTCTAGCACTTGAGCACAATTATCCTTTCCATCATACTCATGAAAGATATTAAAAAGGTGAAGTGTATGAGACAAACTTAATTCCATTTTTTTTGTAATTTTCTTTTATAAACCAAACTAGTGATAAAACAAGAAACTAAAAGACTCGATTGCAAGATCTAAAGATATACCTTCAAGAACTCACCTCCCCGGCAACAGCGCCAGAAAAGAGCTTGATGTCTACTACACAACCTTCTTCTTGTAGACGTTGTTGGGCCTCCAAGTGCAGAGGTTTGTAGGACAGTAGCAAATTTCCCTCAAGTGGATGACCTAAGGTTTATCAATCCGTAGGAGGCGTAGGATGAAGATGGTCTCTCTCAAGCAACCCTGCAACCAAATAACAAAGAGTCTCTTGTGTCCCCAACACACCCAATACAATGGTAAATTGTATAGGTGCACTAGTTCGGCGAAGAGATGGTGATACAAGTGGTATATGGATAGTAGATATGAGTATTTGTAATCTGAAAATATAAAAACAGCAAGGTAACTAATGATAAAAGTGAGCGTAAACAGTATTGCAATGCGTGGAAATAAGGCCTAGGGTTCATACTTTCACTAGTGTAAGTCCTCTCAACAATACTAACATAATTGGATCATAAAACTATCCCTCAGCATGCAACAAAGAGTCACTCCAAAGTCACTAATAGCGGAGAACGAACGAAGAGATTATGGTAGGGTACGAAACCACCTCAAAGTTATTCTTTCCAATCAATCCGTTGGGCTATTCCTATAAGTGTCACAAACAGCCCTAGAGTTCATACTAGAATAACACCTTAAGATACAAATCAACCAAAACCCTAATTTCATCTAGATACTCCAATGTCACCTCAAGTATCCGTGGGCATGATTATACGATATACATCACACAATCTTAGATTCATCTATTCAACCATCACAAAGGACCTCAAAGAGTGCCCCAAAGTTCTACCAGAGAATCACGACGTAAACGTGTGCCAACCCCTATGCATAGGTTCATGGGCGGAACCCGCAAGTTGGTCACCAAAATATACATCAAGTGAATCACGTGATATCCCATTGTCACCACAGATATCCACGACAAGACATACATCAAGTGTTCTCAAATCTTTAAAGACTCAATCCGATAAGATAACTTCAAAGGGGAGACTCAATTCATTACAAGAGAGTAGAGGGGGGAGAAAACATCATAGGATCCAACTATAATAGCAAAGCTTGCGATACATCAAGATCGTATCACCTCAAGAACACGAGAGAGAGAGAGAGAGAGATCAAACACATAGCTACTGGTACATACCCTCAGCCCCGAGGGAGAACTACTCCCTCCTCGTTATGGAGAGCACCGAGATGATGAAGATGGCCACCGGAGAAGGATTGCCCCCTCCGACAAGGTGCCAGAACGGGTCTAGATTGGTTTTCGGTGGCTACGGAGGCTTCTGGCAGCGGAACTCCCGATCTATTGTGCCCTCCGATGTTTTTAGGGTATATGGAGATATATAGGCGGAATAAGTACGTCAGGGGGGCCACGAGGGGCTCACGAGGGTGGAGGGCGCGCCCCCTGCCTCGTGGCCTCCTCGTAGAGCCCCCGACGTGCACTCCAAGTCTTCTAGGCTTCTTTCCTTCCAAAAATGAGTTCCGTGAAGTTTCAGGTCAATTGGACTCCGTTTGGTTTTCCTTTTCTTGGAAACCCTAAAACAGGGTAAAAACAGAAACTGGCACTGGGCTCTGGGTTAATAGGTTAGTCCCAAAAATTATATAGAAGTGTATAATAAAGCCCATAAACATTAAAAATAGTAAATAATATAGCATGGAGAAATAAAAAATTATAGATACATTGGAGACGTATGAATCATCCCGCAAGTAACTCATTAGTTACATTGCTTGCAAGGCTTATAGTGATATGCATTACTGAGAGGGCCCAGAGATACCTCTCCGACAATCGGAGTGACAAATCCTAATCTCGATCTATGCCAACTCAACAAGTACCATCAGAGACACCTGTAGAGCACCTTTATAATCACCCAGTTACGTTGTGACGTTTGGTAGCACACAAAGTGTTCCTCTGGTTATTGGGAGTTGCATAATCTCATAGTCATAGGAACATGTATAAGTCATGAAGAAAGCAATATCAGTAAACTAAAATGATCAAGTGCTAAGCTAATGGAATGGGTCAAGTCAATCACATCATTCTCCTAATGATGTGATCCTGTTTATCAAATGACAACTCATGTCTATGGTTAGGAAATATAACCATCTTTGATCAACGAGCTAGTCAAGTAGAGGCATACTAGTGACACTCTGTTTGTTTATGTATTCACACATGTACTAAGTTTCCGATTAATACAATTCTAGCATGAATAATAAACATTTATCATGATATAAGGAAATATAAATAACATTATTATTGCCTCTAGGGCATATTTCCTTCAGTCTCCCACTTGCACTAGAGTCAATAATCTAGTTCATATCTTTATGTGATTAGTTCACATCTCCATGTGACTAATACCCAAAGGGTTTACTAGAGTCAATAATCTAGTTCACATCACTATGTGATTAACACCCAAAGAGTGATCATGTTTTGCTTGTGAGAGAAGTTTAGTCTACGGGTCTGAACATTCAGATCCGTATGTATTTTGCAAATTTCTATGTCTACAATGCTCTGCACGGAGCTACTCTAGCTAATTGCTCCCACTTTCAATGTGTACCTAGATTGAGACTTAGAGTCATCTAGATCGATGTAAAAGGCTTGCATCAACGTAACTCTTTAGGACGAACTCTTTTATCACCTCCATAACCAAGAAATATTTCCTTAGTCCTCTAAGGATAATTTTGAACGCTGTCCAGTGATCTACTCCTAGATCACTATTGTACTCCCTTGCCATAATGATGCTAAGGTACACAATGGGACTAGTAAACAACATAGCATACTTTATAGAACCTATGACTAAGGCATAGGGAATGACTTTTCATTCTCTTTATATTTTCTGCTATGGTTGGATTTTGAGTCTTTACTCAACTTCACACCTTGCAACACAGGCAAGAACTCCTTCTTTGACTGTTCCAATTTGAACTACTTCAAAATCTCGTCAAGGTATGTACTCATTGGAAAAAAATTTATCAAGCGTCTTGATCTATCTCTATAGATCTTGATGCTCAATATGTAAGCAACTTCATTGAGGTCTTTCTTTGAAAAACTCTTTTCAAACACTCCTTTATGCTTTCCAGAAAATTTTACATTATTTCCGATCAACAATATGTCATTCACATATACTTATCAGAAATGTTGTAGTGCTCCCACTCACTTTCTTGTAAATACAGGCTTCACCGCAACTCTGTATAAAACCATATGCTTTGATCACTTTATCAAAGCATATATTCCAACTCCGAGATGCTTGCACCAGTCCATAGATGGATCGCTGGAGCTTGCTCACTTTGTTAGCACCTTTAGGATCGAAAAAACCTTCTGGTTGCATCATATACGACTCTTCTTTAAGAAATCCATGAAGGAATACAGTTTTGACATCCATTTGCCACATTTCATAAAACGCGGCAACTGCTAACATGATTCAGACAGACTTTTAAGCATCGATACGAATGAGAAAATATCATCATAGTCAACACCTTGAACTTGTCAAAAACATTTTGCGACAATTCGAGCTTTGTAGATAGTAACAGTACTATCAGTGTCCGTCTTCCTCTTGAAGATCCATTTATTCTTAATGACTCACCAATCATCGGGCAAGTCAATCAAAGTCCATATTTGTTCTCATACATGGATCCCATCTCATATTTCATGGCCTCAAGCCATTTCGCGGAATCTGGGCTTATCATCGCTTTATCATAGTTCGTAGGTTCGTCATGGTCAAGTAACATGACATCCAGAATAGGATTACCATACCACTCTGGTGCGGATCTTACTCTAGTTGACCTATGAGGTTCGGTAGTAACTTGATCTGAAGTTACATGATCATCATCATTATCTTCCTTACTAATTGGTAGTAACTTTCCTCCCACTCACTTCTTTCGAGAGAAACTTCTTCTCTAGAAAGGATCCATTCTTAGCAACGAATGTCTTGCCTTCGGATCTGTGATAGAAGGTGTACCCAACTGTCTCCTTTGGGTATCCTATGAAGACATATTTCTTCGATTTGGGTTTGAGCTTATCAGGATGAAACTTTTTCACAGAAGCATCACAACCCCAAACTTTAAGAAACGACAACTTTGCTTTCTTACCAAACCACCGTTCATATGGAGTCATCTCAACGGATTTAGATGGTTCCCTATTTAATGTGGATGCAGCTGTCTCTAATGCATAACCCCAAAACAATATGGTAAATCAGTACGAGACATCTTAGATCGCACCATATATAGTAAAGTGTGATTACGACGTTCGGACACACCATTACGCTGTGATGTTCCAGGTGGCGTGAGTTGCAAAACTATTCCGCATTGTTTCAAATGAAGACCAAACTCGTAACTCAAATATTGTCTTCCACGATCAGATCGTAGAAACTTTATTTTCTTGTTACGATGATTTTCCACTTCACTCTGAAATTCTTTGAACTTTTCAAATGTTTCAGACTTATGTATCATCAAGTAGATATACCCATATCTGCTCAAATCATGTGTGGAGATTAGAAAATTACGATACCTGCCGCGAGTCTCAACACTCATCGGATCGCATACATCAGTATGTATTATTTCCCATAAGTCAGTTGCTCGCTCCATTGTTCCGGAGAACGGAGCCTTAGTCATCTTGCCCATGAGGCATGGTTCCCAAGCAAGTGATTCATAATCAAGTGATTCCAAAAGCCCATCAGCATGGAGTTTCTTCATGCGCTTTACACCAATATGACCTAAACGGCAGTGCCACAAATAAGTTGCATTATCATTATTAACTTTGCATCTTTTGGCTTCAATATTATGAATATGTGTATCACTAATCAAGATCCAATAAACCATTTTCATTGGGTGTATGACCATAGAAGGTTTTATTCATGTAAACAGAACAACAATTATTCTCTAACTTAAATGAATAACCGTATTGCAATAAACATGATCAAATCATATTCATGCTCAACGCAAAGACCAAATAACACTTATTTAGGTTCAACACTAATCCAAAAAGTATAGGGAGTGTGCGATGATGATCATATCAATCTTGGAACTACTTCCAACACACATCGTCACTTCACCCTTAACTAGTTTCTGTTCATTCTGCAACTCCCGTTTCGAGTTACTACTCTTAGCAACTGAACCAGTATCAAATGCCGAGGGGTTTCTATGAACACTAGTAAAGTAAACATCAATAACATGTATATCCAATATACCTTTGTTCACTATGCCATCCTTCTCATCCACCAAGTATCTAGGGCAGTTCCACTTCCAGTGACCATTTCCTTTGCAGTAGAAGCACTCAGTTTCAGGCTTGGGTCTAGCTTTGGGCTTCTTCACGGGAGTGTCAACTTGCTTGCCATTATTCTTGAAGTTCCCTTTCTTTCCCTTGCCCTTTTACTTGAAACTAGTGGTCTTTTCAAGCATCAACACTTGATGCTTTTCTTGATTTCTACCTTCGTCGATTTTAGCATCACGAAGAGCTTGGGAATCATTTCCGTTATCCCTTGCATATTATAGTTCATCACGAAGTTCTAGTAACTTGGTGATAGTGACTAGAGAACTCTGTCAATCACTATCTTATTTGGAAGATTAACTCCCACTTGATTCAAGTGTTTGTAGTACTCAGACATTCTGAGCACATGCTCACTAGCTGAGCTATTCTCCTCCATCTTGTAGGCAAACTACTGTCAGAGGTCTCATACCTCTCGACACGAGCATGAGTATGAAATACCAATTTCATCTCTTAGAACATCTTATATGTTCTGTGGCATTCAAAACGTTTTTGAAGTCCCAGTTCTAAGCCGTAAAGCATGGTGCACTAAACTATTAAGTAGTCATCATACCGAGCTTTGTCAAACGTTCATAACGTGTGCATCTGCTCCTGCAATAGGTTTGTCACCTAGCAGTGCATCAAGGACATAATTCTTTTGTGCAGCAATGAGGATAATCCTCAGATCACGGATCCAATCCGCATCATTGCTACTAACATCTTTCAACTTTATTTTCTCTAGGAACATATAAAAAATAAACGGGGAGCTACATCGCAACCTATTGATCTACAACATAGATATGCAAATACTATCAGGAGTTCAGGACTAAGTTCATGATAAATTAAAGTTCAATTTAATCATATTACTTAAGAACTCCCACTTAGATAGACATCCCTCTAATCATCCAAGTGATCACGTGATCCAAATCAACTAAACCATAACCGATCATCACGTGAAATGGAGTAGTTTTCAATGGTGAACATCACTATGTTGATCATATCTACTATATGATTCACGCTCGACCTTTCGGTCTCAGTGTTCCGAGGCCATATCTGCATATGCTAGGCTCATCAAGTTTAACCCGAGTATTCTGCATGTGCAAAAATTGGATTACACCCGTTGTATAAGAACGTTGAGCTTATCACACCCGATCATCACGTGGTGTCTCGGCACAAAGAACTTTTTCAATGGTGCATACTCAGGGAGAACACTTGTACCTTGATTTTGTTTAGTGAGAGATCATCTTATAATGCTACCGTCAATCAAATCAGAATAAGATGCATAAAGGATAAACATCACATGCAATCAATATAAGTGATATGATATGGCCATCATCATCTTGTGCCTTTGATCTCCATCTCCGAAGTATCGTCATGATCTCTATCGTCACCGGCATGACACTATGATCTCCATCATCATAATCTCTATCAATGTGTCATCATATGGTCATCTCGTCAACTATTGCTCTTGTAACTATTGCTATCGCATAGCGATAAAGTAAAGCAATTGTATGGCGCTTGCATCTTATGCAATAAAGATACAACCATAAGGCTTCTGCCAGTTGACAATAACTTTAACAAAACATGATCATCTCATACAACAATTTATATCTCATCACATCTTGACCATATCATATCACAACATGCCCTGCAAAAACAAGTTAGACGTCCTCTACTTTGTTGTTGCAAGTTTTAAGTGGCTTCTACGGGTTGAGCAAGAACCATTCTTACCTATGCATCAAAACCACAACGATAGTTCGTCAAGTTAGTGTTGTTTTAACCTTCAACAAGGACCGGGCGTAGTCACACTCGGTTCAACTAAAGTTGGAGAAACTGACACCCGCCAGCCACCTGTGTGCAAAGCACGTCGGTAGAACCTGTCTCGTGTAAGCGTACGCGTAATGTCGGTCCGGGCCGCTTCATCCAACAATACTGCCGAACCAAAGTATGACATGCTAGTAAGCAGTATGACTTGTATCACCCACAACTCACTTGTGTTCTACTCGTGCATATAACATCTACGCATAAACCTGGCTCGGATGCCACTGTTGGGGAGTGTAGTAATTTCAAAATTTTCCTACGCACACGCAAGATCATGGTGATGCATAACAACGATAGGGGAGAGTATGTCTACGTATGTCGGGGGAAATCGACACCTATGGGATCACTGGGATCCCTTCTACGATTAGCGGGCGCGGGGTTGTGGAAAGAGCGGGTCTGACAGGAAGCACACTGATCATTTACCCAAGTTCGGGCCGCGAGGATGCATAAAACCCTAGTCCTGCTTTGGTGGATGTATTGAGAGTGTTCTTGTGTTCTTGAGCTAGCTACGGGGTGCAACTTTGCCCAAAAGATCTGAATCCTCCTCCTGGTCGCCTCAGACCTCCTTTTATAAGAAAAAGGGGTTGCCATAGTGGCACACAGGAGGTGGAAAGATGTACAGTGGACGAGTCTATCCTCTGGCACCATTGGACAAACACATTTAATGTGCTGCCGACGTGCCCCTCTCACTTTATCGGGGACGGCAAGGAAGCACATCCCAGGTGTCACCGCCACGCCTGGCTTCGACATGTGTCTGAGCTGACGAGCTGTCGTGGCACCACGTTGGCCGGCTGCTGGGCTAGTGCGGTGGTGGAGCCTTCAGGAAGACTTGCATGCCACCACACAGGTGCTTGCTGGGTCGGTGTAGAGGCCACTTGTCGCCACGCACGTGCCTGCCTAGCTGGTTGAGCTAGCAGCTGCTTGGGGACGATGGTAGAGCTTTGGCAGACGTGGGCCTGGCTGCAGCCCTGCTGGTGTCCTTGGCAAGGGTCTTGCCGTGGCGTCGCGGTCAAGGGTTGCTCGCTCTGCTAGTGTTGGGCAAGTTGCCCCGGCAAGGCTCTTGCCGGGGCCATGGAGGTCGCCCCGGCAAGGGTCTCGCCGGGGGAGTCCACCTTGCTCCTTTGTTCTTCAGTGTTTCTGGCCTTGGCGTTGCTTTGTTTGTCTCTCCTCTGCCTGCTTAGTGTGGCCGTGGGCGCGGCTCTGACTGCCCGTGCACAAGTTAAGGGATGCAAAAGGAGAGCCCCTACTTTTTTACACCGACGGGAGCCCTTGGGCTTGGGCCACACATAAGCGTGACGCGTTGTTGGGCTAGGCCCAAAGACGGTGCGCGGGCAGGTGGGGCGGATTTTTACCGTAGTAATTTCCCGTCCGCTGCGCTTCCCCATGACCCGCATTGGACGCGCGATGTGGAGGGTCATGTGTGACGTGGGGGTCGTGCGTGGGCGGTTTACGCACACATGTGTCACATCATGGTAAAGAGGCGGCCCGCGCCTTCCCCGTAAAAAGGAATGACTGCAGGCGCGCTGCTCATTTACCCCCTGTGTCTTCTCCAATCTCGGAACCGCCGTCCCTTCCTTCTTTCTTCTCAAGCCCCCACTCTTGCTCGCCGCCGCTGCGTTTTCCTGCCCTTCCCCCTCCACCTTTCGCAGCCGCCATGGAACCCAAGACCGGCAAGGGCAAGGGAGCGGCCAAGGACGTCGGAGGGACAGAGACGCCGGAGAATGAGTCGGCGGCGTGGTGGACATAGCTCGCCTACTTTCCCTAGACGATCGGCGCGGTCCACCTCCGAGAAAACTTCAAGCCACTGTGGGGGGTCAAGATGGGGGGAGAGAAGATGGGGCACCTAGCCACGCGTGTCATACCTGCGGATTACGCCAAGGCCGCCCCGAATTGGTACCCATTCTTTGCCGACTACTTTTCTTGCGGCCTCTGCCCCCTTTCTCCAATTTCTTCAATGACATCATGCACACCTACGGCTTTCACCTTCTGGATTTTAGTCCAAATGTTGTGGCGTGCATGGCTCTTTTTGCCCATGTTTGTGAGGGCTTTGCCGGAGTGCTCCCCAGCATGGCGCTCTTCCGCCACTACTTTTACCCTCGGATCCAGAGGGGAGGCGCCATCTCTGGTTGCATCACCTGGATCCCAAGGGCCCTGTAGAAGGGTGATAACCCACAAGTATAGGGGATCGCAACAGTTTTCGAGGGTAGAGTGTTCAACCCAAATTTGTTGATTCGACACAAGGGGAGCCAAAGAATATTCTCAAGTATTAGTAGCTGAGTTGTCAATTCAACCACACCTGGAAACTTAATATCTGTAGCAAAGTGTTTAGTAGCAAAGTAATATGATAGCGGTGATAATGGTAACAAAAGGTAACAGTAGTAAAAGCAATGTTTTTGGTATTTTGTAGTGATGATAGCAATAGCAACGGAAAAGTAAATGAGCGAAGAACAATATATGGAAAGCTCGTAGGCAATGGATAGGTGATGGAGAATTATGCCGGATGCGGTTCATCATGTAATAGTCATAACCTAGGGTGACACAGAACTAGCTCCAGTTCGTTGATATAATGTGGGCATGTATTCCGAATATAGTCATACGTGCTTATGGAAAAGAACTTGTATAACATCTTTTGTCCTACCCTCCCGAGGCAACGGGGTCCTTACGGAAACTAAGGGATATTAAGGTCTCCTTTTAATAGAGAACCGGAACAAAACATTAACACATAGTGAATACATGAACTCCTCAAACTACGGTCATCACCGGTAAGTATCCTGATTATTGTCACTTCGGGGTTAATGGATCATAACACATAATAGGTGACTACAGACTTGCAAGATAGGATCAACAACACTCATATATTGATGAAAACATAATAGGTTCAGATCTGAAATCATGGCACTCGGGCCCTAGTGACAAGCATTAAGCATAGCAAAGGCACAGCAACATCAATGTCAGAACATAGTGGACACTAGGGATCAAACCCTAACAAAACTAACTCGATTACATGATAGATCCCATCCAACCCATCACCGTCCAGCAAGCCTACGATGGAATTACTCATGCACGGCGGTGAGCATCATGAAATTGGTGATGGAGGATGGTTGGTGATGACGATGGTGACGGATTCCCCTCTCCGGAGCCCCGAACGGACTCCAGATCAGCCCCCAAGAGGTTTTAGGGCTTGGCGGCGGCTCCGTATCGTAAAATGCGATGATTTCTTCTCTCTGATTTTTTCTCCCTGAAACTGAATATATGGAGTTGGAGTTGGAGTCGGAGAGGCAACAGGGGGCCCACAAGGTGGGGGGCGTGCCCTAGGGGGGCAGGCGCGCCCCCACCCTCATGGGTAGGTGGTGGGCCCCCTGGCCTTCATCTTTTGCAGGTATTTTTCACATTTTCTGAAAATTTGCTCCGTGAAGTTTCAGGTCATTCCGAGAACGTTTGCTCCTGCACATAAATAACACCATGGTAATTCTGCTGAAAACATCGCCAGTCCGGGTTAGTTCCATTCAAATCATGCAAGTTAGAGTCCAAAACAAGGGAAAAAGTGTTTGGAAAAGTGGATACGTTGGAGACGTATCAACTCCCCCAAGCTTAAACCTTTGCTTGTCCTCAAGCAATTCAGTTGAAAAACTGAAAGAGATAAAGGAAAACTTTTACAAACTTTGTTTGCTCTTGTTGGTGTAAATATGTAAAGCCAGCATTCAAGTTTTCAGCAAAGATTATAACTAACCACGTTCACAATAACGCATAGATCTCAAGTTTACTCATATCAATAGCATAATCAACTAGCGAGCCATAATAATAAATCTCAGATGACAACACTTTCTCAAAACAATCATAATATGATATAACAAGGTGGTATCTCGCTAGCCCTTTCTGAGACTGCAAAACATAAATGCAGAGCACCTTTAAAGACCAAGGACTGACTAGACATTGTAATTCATGGTAAAAGAGATCCAGTCAAGTCATACTCAATGTAAACTAACAATAATGAATGCAAATGACAGCGGTGCTCTCCAACTGGTGCTTTTTAATAAGAGTGTGATGACTCAGCATAAAAGTAAATAGATAGGCCCTTCACAAAGGGAAGCAGGGATTTGTAGAGGTGCCAGAGCTCGGTTTTGAAACAGAGGTGAATAATATTTTGAGCGGTATACTTTCATTGTTAACATAACAACCGAGAGATGACGATATCTTCCATGCTACACACATTATAGGCGGTTCCCAAACATAATGGTAAAGTTTATACTCCCCCTTCCACCAACAAGCATCAATCCATGGCTTGCTCGAAACAACGAGTGCCTCCAACTAACAAGAGTCCCAGGGGGAGTTTTGTTTGCAATTATTTTGATTTAGTTTGCATAAAGCATGGGACTGGGCATCCCGGTGACCAGCCATTTATCTCGTGAGTGAGGAGCGGAGTCCACTCCTCTTGAGAATAACCCGCCTAACATGGAAGATACGGACAACCCTAGTTGATACATGAGCTATTCGAGCATACAAAATAGGATATTTATTTGAAGGTTTAGAGTTTGGCACATATAAACTTACTTGGAATGGCAGGTAGATACCGTATATAGGTAGGTATAGTGGACTCATGTGGAATAACTTTGGGGTTTAAGGGATTGGATGCACAAGTAGTATTCCCGCTTAGTACAGGTGAAGGCTAGCAAAAGACCGGGAAGCGACCAGCTAGAGAGCGACAACAGTCATGAACATGCATTAAAATTAATCAACACCGAATGCGAGCATGAGTAGGATATAATCCACCATGAACATAAATATCGTGAAGGCTATGTTGATTTTGTTTCAACTACATGCGTGAACATGCGCCAAGTCAAGTCACTTAAATCATTCAGAGGAGGATACCACCCTATCATACCACATCATAACCATTTTAATAGCATGTTGGCACGCAAGGTAAACCATTGTAACTCATAGCTAATCAAGCATGGCACAAAAACTATGATCTCTAATTGTCATTGCAAACATGTTTATTCATAATAGGCTGAATCAGGAACAATGAACTAATCATATTTACAAAAACAAAAGAGGTCGAGTTCATACCAGCTTTTCTCATCTCAGCCAGTCCATCATATATCATCATAATTGCCTTTCACTTGCACGACCGAACGATGTGAATAATGATAATAGTGCACGTGCATTGGACTAAGCTGGAATCTGCAAGCATTCAATAAACATGAGAAGACAAGGCAATATGGGCTCTTTTGTCAGATATACAATAATGCATATAAGAGCCACTTCAACAATTTAATCATGGTCTTCTCCTATCGACCCCCAAAGAAAAGAAATAAAACTATTTACACGGGAAAGCTCCCAACAAGCAAAAGAAGAATAGGAAATATTTTTGGGTTTTCTTTTTAATTACTACTACAAGCATGGAAATTAAACTGATTAAAAGCTACAACTAATTTTTTTTGGTTTTTCTTAAGGTTTATCAAACACAAAAGAAGAAAGCATAAAAAGGAAAATAAACTAGCATGGATGATACAATGAAAAAGTATGAGCACCGATATCTAGCAATGAGTATGTGAACATAAATGTAATGTCAGTGGGAAATACGTACTCCCCCAAGCTTAGGCTTTTGTCCTAAGTTGGTCTATGGCCACGGCTGGCCTAGCGGATGTCCATAATAATAGTTGGGGTCGTACTGAGAAGAAGAAGAGGAAGACTCTGCTTGCCACTGGCTGACAATCATTTCCGGATCCCACTGGTAATTAGACTGTCGTGAAGGATCAACTTGTGGTTACGGCTCTGGCTCCACGGCTGGTGCAGGGTTTCGGCAGGCATGAATAGCCTTCAATGGAACAAGGTATGTGCCTATAGATAAATCAAACAAAGAAGGAGCAGGCAGGGTAATAGTCTCAGGATGATGTTTATTAAAGAACAATTGATGTTTAAGCTCTCCTTCCCTATTCTTAACAATAAAATCATGTGCCACCATACTTTTATAATCTAGATAAACACGAGGCAGCACTTTTTCTTCCTTCTCATAATGCCTAATAGGTATGTTAAAATGTGCAGCTAGGCGTGAAGCATAGATGCCTCCAAAGATGGGGCCCTTTGTACGGTTCAGACTTAACCGTTTAGAAATAATGCCGCCCATACTAACAGAGTTATCACCATATAAACCGTGGAATAAAATAATAATATCAGGGATACTAAGGTTTCCACAGTTTCCGCGACCAATTAAACAACGACTAGCAAATAATGCAAAGTAACGGAAAACAGGAAAATGTATGCTAGTGATTCGTGCATCGGAAACCTTCCTTGTTTCCCCTACAGTGATAGTATCAATGAACCCCTCCACATCATCGCGATGTGGTTCTTCTGTCTTGCCCTCAAAAGGGACTAAACAAACCCGACAAAAATCATAAAGTGACATCTCCTTATGCTCATCATATAAATGAAACTCCACCGTAGGTGGTGAGCTCCTAGAATGGAAATGAAAGTTTTGCACAAAGGTATTTGTGAGTAAGAGATACTGATCGCATTGGTCGTGGAGGAAAGCGGTGAGGCCTGCATTTTTAGCCAATTCATGAAAATCTTCATAAATCCCAGCCGCTCTCAAGAAATCATCGGAAGGCCATTCACACGCCCGAATATCCGTGGTGCGAGGCAGATTATACTTAGGCTTGGTGCCTTTTCCTTCGAGCTTTGGCTTGATGAGCCCCTCAAAAGTCTCCTCATCATTTTCTGAAAAATTCTGAAAATTTTGGTAACTTCAAAATAAAAGTAAACCAAACTCAATAATATTGATAGCAACTACTCCTACAAGTGCCTAGGGCCTATATCATGCATCAAAACTACTTTTGACCATATAAATTTGACATGCAAGCTCAACAACAGGGTCACCTAAGCAGCAAAAATTTGCAAGGAATAAAGCACTAGAACAAAAACTAATTGGACCAATGGAGGAGTCACATACCAAGGAACAATCTCTCCAAGCAGTTTTGTGAGAGGTGCTTTGAGCAAGGAGATCGAAAATGGTAGCAAAACGAGCTTGGACTCGGGTTTGAGCTGGTTATTCGTGTTTGGGGGAGGAAGAAGGAGTGTATGGGTTAAAGGATAAGTGGAGGAGGGCTATCATGGGCCCACGAGGTAGGGGGCGTGCCCAGGGGTAGGGCGTGCCCTCCACCCTCGTGGGCAGGCGGTTGACCCCCCTGCTGTGTTCTCAGTGCCAAATATTCTCAAATATTCTAGAAAAAAATCATATTTAAATTTCAGGGCATTTGGAGAACTTTTATTTTCGGGGTATTTTTATATTGCACAGATAATCAGATAACAGATAGAAAACAATTATTTTTATCTTATTTAATATAAATAACAGAAAGTAAAAGTGGGGTTCAGAAGGTTGTGCCTTCTAGTTTCATCCATCTCATGATTGATACGTCTCCGTCGTATCTACTTTTCCAAACACTTTTGCCCTTGTTTTGGACTCTAACTTGTATGATTTGAATGGAACTAACCCGGACTGACGCTGTTTTCAGCAGAATTGCCATGATGTTGTTTTATGTGCAGAAAACAGAAGTTCTCGGAATGACCTGAAACTCCACGGAATATCTTACAATAAATAATAAAAAATCCTCGCCAAAGATGAAGACCAGGGGGCCCACACCCTGTCCACGAGGGTGGGGGGCGCGCCCCCCCTAGGGCGTGCCCCCTACCTCGTGGGCCCCTGGAGACCTCCCGACTCCAACTCCAACTCTATATATCTGCTTTCGGGGAGAAAAAAATAGGAGAGAAGGATTCATCGCGTTTTACGATACGGAGCCGCCGCCAACCTCTAAAACCTCTCGGGGGGGGGGGGGGGTGGGGTGATCTGGAGTCCGTTCGGGGCTCCGGAGAGGGGGATTCATCACCCTCGTCATCATCAACCATCCTCCATCACCAATTTCATGATGCTCACCGCCATGCGTGAGTAATTCCATCGTAGGCTTGCTGGACGGTGATGGGTTGGATGAGATTTACCATGTAATCAAGTTAGTTTTGTTATGGTTTGATCCCTAGTATCCACTATGTTATGAGATTGATGTTGCTATAACTTTCCTATGCTTAATGCTTGTCACTAGGGCCCGAGTGCCATGATTTCAGATCTGAACCTATTATGTTTTCATCAATATATGAGAGTTCTTGATCCTATCTTGCAAGTCTATAGTCACCTATTATGTGTTATGATCCGTTAACCCCGAAGTGACAATAATTGAGATACTTATCGGTGACGACCGTAGTTTGAGGAGTTCATGTATTCACTATGTGCTAATGCTTTGTTCCAGTTCTCTATTAAAAGGAGGCCTTAATATCCCTTAGTTTCCATTAGGACCCCGCTGCCACGGGAGGGTAGGACAAAAGATGTCATGCAAGTTCTTTTCCATAAGCACGTATGACTATATTCGGAATACATGCCTACATTACATTGATGAATTGGAGCTAGTTCCGTGTCACCCTATGTTATGACTGTTACATGATGAACCACATCCGGCATAATTATCCATCACTAATTCGATGCCTACGAGCTTCCCATATACTGGTTTACGCTTATTTACTTTCCCGTTGCTATTGTTACAATCACTACATAATACCAAAAATATTACTTTGCTTTCATTACTCTTTTGTTACCGTTACCATCACTATCGTATTACTTTGCTACTAAACACTCTGCTGCAGATACTAAGTTTCCAGGTGTGGTTGAACTGACAACTCAGCTGCTAATACTTGGGAATATTCTTTGGCTCCACTTGTGTCGAATCAATAAATTTGGGTTGAATACTCTACCCTCGAAAGCTGTTGCGATCCCCTATACTTGTGGGTTATCAATGATCATCAAAAGGAATCCACTAACAAGGTTGATCAAGTCTTGTTAACGAACTCATTCCGAATAACATGGAACCGGAGAAATTTCGAATAACACTATGTTACCTCAACGGGGATATGCACATCCCCATTAATAAGAATATCATATTTCTTCTTGACAGTAGGAAGAAGAAATTCAAAACCTCCAAATATAATCGATGGAATTTTTCCAATAGAATTGATACTGTGAAGTTGAGGTTGTTTCCTCGGAAAGTGTACCATATGCTCATTACCATTAACATGAAAAGTGACATTGCCTTTAGTGCAATCAATAACAGCCCCTGCAGTATTCAAAAAGCGTCTTCCAAGAATAATAGACATACTATCGTCCTCGGGAATATCAAGAATAACAAAGTTTGTTAAAATAGTAACGTTTGCAACTACAACAGGCACATCCTCACAAATACCGACAGGTATAGCAGTTGATTTATCAGCCATTTGCAAAGATATTTCAGTAGGTGTCAACTTATTCAAATCAAGTCTACGATATAAAGAGAGAGACATAACACTAACACCGGCTCCAAGATCACATAAAGCAGTTTTAACATAATTTCTTTTAATAGAGCATGGTATAGTGGGTACACCGGGATCTCCAAGTTTCTCTGATATTCCACCCTTAAAAGTATAATTAGCAAGCATGGTGGAAATTTCAGCTTTCGGTATCTTTCTTTTATTTGTAATAATATCTTTCATGTACTTAGCATAAGGATTGGTTTTGAGTATATCAGTTAATCGCATACGCAAAAAGATAGGTCTAATCATTTTAGCAAAGCTCTCAAAATCCTCATCATCCTTTTTCTTGGATGGTTTGGGAGGAAAGGGCATGGGTTTCTGAACCCATGGTTCTCTTTCTTTACCATGTTTCCTAGCAACAAAGTCTTTCTTATTATAACGTTGATTCTTTGATTGTGGGTTATCAAGATCAATAGTAGGTTCAATTTCTATGTCATTATCATTACTAGGTTGAGCATCATTATGACCATTATCATTAACATTATCACTAGTTTCAGGTTCATTACCAGATTGAGTTTCAGCATCAGAAATAGAAATATCATTTGGATTCTCAGGTGTTTCAGTAATAGGTTCACTAGAAGCATGCGAAGTCCTATCATTTTTCTTTTTCTTCTTTTTAGAAGAACTAGGTACATCTATATTATTTCTCTGAGGATCTTGCTCAATTCTCTTAGGGTGGCCTTCAGGATACAAAGGTTCCTGAGTCATCTTACCACCTCTAGTCATAACTCTAACAGCATTATCATTATCTTTACTATTCAATTCATTGAGCAAATCATTTTGAGCTTTAAGTACTTGTTCTACTTTAGTGGTAACCATAGAAGCATGTTTACTAATAAGTTTAAGTTCACCTTTAACATTAGCCATATAATCACCCAAGTGTTCAAGCATATTTGAATTGTATTTCAATTGTCTACCAAAATAAGCATTAAAGTCTTCTTGCTTAGCCATAAATTTATCAAACTCATCTAAGCATGGGCTAGTAAATTTAGTAAATGGGATTTCAGCTTTATCATATATGTAAAGAGGATTTACCTTTACTACCTGTGTCGGGTTATCAAGACCATGAGTTTCTTCAATAGGTAATGGATTAAGATTATATGTTTCTTCAATAGGCGGTAAATTAAGACCATGTATTTCTTCAATAGGAGGTAAATTCTTAACATCTTCAGCTTTAATACCTTTTTCTTTCATAGATTTCTTTGCCTCTTGCATATCTTCAGGACTGATAAATAGAATACCCCTCTTCTTCGGAGTTGGTTTAGGAATAGGCTCAGGAATTGGCTCCGGAGGTGTCCAATTATTTTCATTTGTCAACATATTATTCAGTATAATTTCAGCTTCATCCGGTGTTCTTTCCCTGAAAACAGAACCATCACAACTATCCAGGTAATCTCTGGAGGCATCGGTTAGTCCATTATAAAAGATATCAAGTATTTCATATTTCTTAAGAGGATGATCAGGTAAAGCATTAATTAATTGGAGAAGCCTCCCCCAAGCTTGTGGGAGACTCTCTTCTTTAATTTGCACAAAATTATATATATCCCTTAAAGCAGCATTTCTTATGAGCAGGGAATCATTTAGCAGAGAAGTAATAAATCATATCCTGGGGACTACGCACACAACCAGGATCAAGAGAATTAAACCATATCTTAGCATCACCATTTAATGAGAACAGAAATATTTTAAGGATGTAAAAGTAACAAGTTCTCTCATCTTTAGTGAACAGGGTGGCTATATCATTCAATTTAGTAAGATGTGCCACAATAGTTTCAGATTCATAACCATGAAAAGGATCAGATTCAACCAAAGTAATTATATCAGGATCAATAGAGAATTCATAATCCTTATCAGTAACAAAGATAGATGAAGTAGCAAAAGTAGGGTCAGGTTTCATTCTAGCATTTATAGATTGCTTACTCCATTTAGCTAATAACCTTTTGAGTTGATTTCTATTTTTGCAAGCTAAAATAGCTAAAGAAGCTTCTTGATCAAAAACACAACCCTTAGGAATAACAAGTGTTCTTCATCATCACTTTCATTAGTATCATTAGATTCCATATTTTCAATTTCTCTAGCCCTAGCAAGTTGTTCATCAAGAAAATCACTAAGTGGCATAGTAGTATCATGCATAGAGGTAGTTTCGTCATAAGTATCATGCATAGCAGAAGTGGCATCATCAATAACATGCGACATATCAAAACAAATGGCAGAAGCAGGTGTAGGTGTCGCAAGCTTACTCAAAACAGAAGGTGAATCAAGTGCAGAGCTAGATGGCAGTTCCTTACCTCCCCTCGTAGGTGAGGGATAGATCTTGGTTTTTGGATCTCTCAAGTTCTTCATAATGATAAGAAGATATATATCCCAAGTGACTCAAAGAATAGAGCTATGCTCCCCAACAACGGCGCCAGAAAATAGTCTTGATAACCCACAAGTATAGGGGATCGCAACAGTTTTCGAGGGTAGAGTATTCAACCCAAATTTATTGATTCGACACAAGGGGAGCCAAAGAATATTCTCAAGTATTAGCAGCTGAGTTGTCAATTCAACCACACCTGGAAACTTAATATCTACAACAAAGTGTTTAGTAGCAAAGTAATATGATAGCGGTGATAACGGTAACAAAAGGTAACAGTAGTAAAAGCAATGTTTTTGGTATTTTGTAGTGATGATAGCAATAGCAACAGAAAAGTAAATGAGCGAAGAACAATATATGGAAAGCTCATAGGCAATGGATAGGTGATGGAGAATTATGCCGGATGCGGTTCATCATGTAACAGTCATAACCTAGGGTGACACAGAACTAGCTCCAGTTCGTTGATATAATGTAGGCATGTATTCCGAATATAGTCATACATGCTTATGGAAAACAACTTGCATAACATCTTTTGTCCTACCCTCCCGTGGCAGCGGGGTCCTTACGGAAACTATGGGATATTAAGGTCCCCTTTTAATAGAGAACCGGAACAAAGCATTAACACATAGTGAATACATGAACTCCTCAAACAACGGTCATCACCGGTAAGTATCCCGATTATTGTCACTTCGGGGTTAACGGATCATAACACATAATAGGTGACTATAGACTTGCAAGATAGGATCAAGAACACTCATATATTGATGAAAACATAATAGGTTCAGATCTGAAATCATGGCACTCGGTCCCTAGTGACAAGCATTAAGCATAGCAAAGTCATAGCAACATCATCTCAGAACATAGTGGACACTAGGGATCAAACCCTAACAAACTAACTCGATTACATGATAGATCCCATCCAACCTATCACCGTCCAGCAAGCCTACGATGGAATTACTCACGCACGGCGGTGATAATCATGAAATTGGTGATGGAGGATGGTTGGTGATGACGATGGCGACGGTTTCCCCTCTCCGGAGCCCCGAACGGACTCCAGATCAGCCCTCCCGAGAGGTTTTAGGGCTTGGCGGCGGCTCCGTATCGTAAAACGCGATGATTTCTTCTCTCTGATTTTTTCTCCCCGAAACTCAATATATGGAGTTGGAGTTGGAGTGGGAGAGGCAGCAGGGGCCCATGAGGTAGGGGGGCACGCCCTAGGGGGGCAGGCGCGCCCCCACCCTCGTGGGCAGGTGGTGGGCCCCCTGGCCTTCATATTTTGCAGGTATTTTTCATATTTTCTGAAAGGGACAATTCCATTTCTCCCCCTAACTTGAGCCACCACCTGGCATTTGCCCCTAATTTTCAGGTATGCTCAAAAATACCCCTCTTCCGTCAAGTCACCTTATAGAAATGCCCTTTCCGTCCGGTCAAAGGGCTTTGACCGTCTAGTGAATAGTAACATGGTGAACATTAAATTTGAAAAAATAGCAAAAAAAATCAAAAAATATGAAATTTTGTCGGCTCGAAGATACTCAAGGGCGCAAGGTGCGTGCAAATTTTCAAGCTATTTGGACATTCCAGGAACTCGTGGGAAAGGAAGAAATGTAAATCTATACGCTGTGAACAGTAAATTACAAAAAAATAGCAAGAAAAATTTAAAAAGTATGAATTTTTCTGGCATCAAAGAGGCTTGGGTGCGCAAGGCGCTTGCAATTTTTTTGATCAAATGACGTGCGAGGTGCTCTAGCAAAAAAACAAAATAGTGCATTTTTAGAGTTTTTTTCTGCGCCAAATATAGTTTTTTTCTCCACGAGCTCCTAAATGTCGAAACACAACAAAAATTTGCACGCACCTTGCGCACCCCAGCCTCTTTGATGCCAAATTTTTTCATATTTTTTGAATTTTCTTACTATTTTTTTGAATTTACTATTTACTGCGTACATTTTAAAGTTTTTCCTTTGACACGAGCTCCTGGAATGTCCATACTGTGCCAAAATTTGTACGCACCTTGCTCCCTTGAGTATCTTCGATCCCACAAAATTTCAGATTTTTTTGATTTTTTTGCTATTTTTTTCAAATTTACTGTTCACCATGTTACTGTTCATCGGACGGTCAAACCCCTTTGACCGGACGGTAACGGCAGAAAAGGGCATTTCTGTAAGGTGACTTAACGGAAGAGGGGTATTTTTGAGCATACCTGAAAATTAGGGGCAAATGCCAGGTGGTGGCTCAAGTTAGGGGGATAAATGGATTTGTCCCTTTCTAAAAAGTTGCCCCGTGAAGTTTCAAGTCATTCCGAGAACGTTTGCTCCTGCACATAAATAACACCATGGTAATTCTGCTGAAAACAGCGCCAGTCCGGGTTAGTTCCATTCAAATCATGCAAGTTAGAGTCCAAAACAAGGGCAAAGGTGTTTGTAAAAGTGGATACGTTGGAGATGTATCAAAGGGGACGTATCCAAAGGGCACGCAGAAGGAGAGGTGGGAGGAGTGGCGGAGCCAGTGGTGTTGGATTGAGGAGGAGGACCCACAGGAGTTTTGCCAGGTTTGCCAGGCACCGCCGGCTCACAGAGATGACTGGAGTGACGTCCATGCCCAGGATAAGAAGCTCACGGTCGCCACCACCAGGATCCACCACCTTGCCGCTGTCGGGCTCACCCTGGAGATGATCGGGGCGGATTTCATCCGCCGCTGCATTGCCCCTCTGCACAACAAGGGGTGGCCGGCTTGGCTTTTCAGCAACGCAGTAGACATCATGCGGCTCCGTCTTGGCCTGAACCACAACTTCATGGTGTTGGCACATGCTCACTTCTGCCAGCGGCTTTTTCAGCTCAACATGAGCCGTGACAGCAGAGGTGAGAGGTCTGGAAAAGCCGCGAAGGTCAGCAAGGTCGCCAAGGGGCCCTTGTTTGGGTTGCCGGCGGGGGTAGTCCCGCTGAGCAACAATTCTCGCCAGTCCGACATCATCGCCATGATGCTGGACTTCAACGCGCATGGCCTCAATCTGAATTAGGCCGAGCCGGAGGAGGAAAAGGTGCAGGAGTTTTTCGACACCTTGGTGGAGGGGTATGTCCGCGCCGAGCCGCTGCTCGTCCAGGAAACCACCCAGGTGGAGTTGGACTACATCGCCACCAGGGCAGCGGAAGCGGATCTCGCCAGGGAGGCCGGCAGCGCTGGCGGCATGGAGGACGAGGCCACGACGGCCGCGGAGGAGAAGGAGCTCACTCAGTGGGCGGAATCCGCTGGGAAGGCCGGCAGCACTAGCACTGGAGCCCCTCTCATTGATGATGACGACGAAAAGCCGTCCGAGGAGGAGGCTGAAGCTGTTGAGCCCCCAGCCACGGGGAAAGGGCGTGTCCTGCGGCGGGCCGTCTCCGAAGAGCTGGTCCGGTCCGGCAGGGCCGCACAGCCGCAACAAACCCCAGAGGCGCCCATGCGTCAGACGAGGGACGCGGCGGCAGGGAAGGCGGTGAAGGCCGCGGTGGCAAAGAAGAAAGCAGCTGCCCCTTCTCCGTCCAAGCATTCCCCAACTCCACCTGCTTCCCCTCCTCCCGCAGGTGACGACACGGAGGTCTTCTTTGACCTCGGGTCCCTTAGCCCAAGGAGGAAGAGGAAGGCAGCGGAAGAAGGAGTGGAGGATGAGTAAGTGCCTTGAATTTTGTCATCTTCGTCCCTTCGGACCGTGCTTCTTTTCTTGACTTGACTTCATCTTGGCAGGGATGCGGAGACACTGGCCCAGAGGGTGAAGAGGGCTAGGTCTTCGGCGTGCAGCCAGCCCCCGGCAGGCACTTCCGGTACACCGCTAGTGGTGTTGAGCAGTCCGGACAGCAGCCCCCGGCACAAACCCCAGCGAGAGCTCATCACCCGCCCTTCGTCAACGTGTGTCGGGGGTACGATCCTTGGCGCTGACTTTGGCGTGATCGCAGGAGGGGGACAGCAGCAGGAGGAGCCACTGAGGGCTACCCCCAACACGCCGCCTCCGTCAACCATGCCGCCCTGAGGGGCGTCCTCGGCAAGGGCGCCAAGCACCGAGCCCATGCACACAGAGCAGGAGGAGGAAAGCTTGGGCACTGGTGGCCACACCTTGGCGCCAGATGCTGGCGGGGAAGGGGGCTCTTCTTCCCAGCCCGGCACGGGTAAGCCACTCGCCTTCCGTCCCTTTTCTTTTTCTCTTCTTTCTGGATCTTGGCCTTGGCTTCGCCTCATCCCCTTCTTGATATCCTAGTCCTCCCTCAGCGGACCGGGAGGACGCAGACACCATCATCGAGGATGTCGCCAAGGGCGCCGCGGCAGAGGCCGAGAAGATCGCCGCCGAGGAGGCCGCCAAGGACATTGCTGTGGATGCCGCCAAGGGGCCTGCCGGGGAACCCGGTAGGGCTGCTGCCGAGGAGGCCGACAAGGGGCCCGCTGGGGAGGCCGGCAAGGCCGCTGCCGAGGAGGAGGTCATTGACGACCAACCTTCCTCCTCCGCTGCCTCTGGCTCGGGCCTGTACCTGAGGGTGAGCGACGACCTATTCGTCCACCTCCCAGGAACGGCGAGCACCGGGTCGCCCGTCGAGGGGGAGGTGTTTGATGACGAGGTGCTCGCCGCTGATAACCCACAAGTATAGGTGATCAATTGTATCCTCTTTTGATAAGTAAGAGTGTCGAACCCAACGAGGAGCTAAAGGTAGAACAAATATTCCCTCAAGTTCTATCGACCACCGATACAACTCTACGCACGCTTAACGTTCGCTTTACCTAGAACAAGTATGAAACTATAAGTACTTTGTAGGTGTTTTTGGATAGGTTTGCAAGATAATAAAGAGCGCGTAAATAAAAAGTAGGGGCTGTTTAGATGAAGACACAACTAAATTAGTTTTAGTAAAGAAATTTTTGTCACGAGAAAGTTATTTGTCCCTAGGCAATCGATAACTAGACCGGTAATCACAATTGCAATTTTATTTGAGGGAGAGGCATAAGCTAACATACTTTCTCTTATTGGATCATATGCACTTATGATTGGAACTCTAGCAAGCATCCGCAACTACTAAAGATCATTAAGGTAAAACCCAACCATAGCATTAAAGCATCAAGTCCTCTTTATCCCATACGCAACAACCTACTTACTCGGGTCTGTGCTTCTGTCACTCACGCTACCCACCATAAGCAAATCATGAACATATTGCAAACCCTACAGCGGGGATCCCTCACACTTGTGCGACACGAAGAGAACCATAGGACAACACCAATAATAAAACATGCAACTCAAACCAATCACAATCATCAATTAACCCATAGGACAAAACAGATCTACTCAAACATCGTAGGATAACCATACATCATTGGGAAATAATATATAGCGTTGAGCACCATGTTTAAGTAGAGATTACAGTGGGTAAAAGAGGGGTTACAACACTGCATAGAGGGGGGAAGAGTTGGTGATGATGGCAGTGAAGTTGTTGGTGTAGATTGCGGTGATGATGATGGCCCCGGCGGCATTCCGGCACCACCGGAAGAGAGGGGGAGAGAGCCCCCTTCTTCTTCTTCTTCTTCTTCTTCTTCCTTGCCCTTCTACCTAGATGTGAGAAGGGTTTCCCCTATGGTCCATGGCCTCCATGGCATGGGAGGGGCGAGAGCCCTTCCGAGATTGGATCTGTCTCTTTGTCTCTCTCTGTTTCTGCGTTGGCCGATTTTGCCCTTTCACCGTTTCATAAATTCCTGGAGATCCGTAACTCCAATTGGGCTGAATTTTGGACATGATCTCTATCCAGATATTAGCTTTCTCGCGGCGAAAGAAGGGCACCAACTGCCTTACGGGGTGTCCACGAGGGCCTAGGGCGCGCCTGGCCCCCTAGGGCGCCCCCTGCCTCGTGGCCCCCTCGAGCATCATGTCGAGTTGATTCTTCTTCCCCAAAATCACATATATTCCAAAAAAAATCTCCATCAGTTTTTATCCCGTTTGGACTCCGTTTGATATGGATTTTCTGCGAAACAAAAACATGCAACAAACAAGAACTGGCACTGGGCACTGGATCAATATGTTAGTCCCCAAAAATAGTATAAAAAGTTGCCAAAAGTATATGGAAGTTGTATAATATTGGCATGGAACAATCAAAAGTTATTGATACGACGGAGAAGTATCAGCATCCCCAAGCTTAATTCCTGCTCGTCCTCGAGTAGGTAAGTGATAAAAAAGATAATTTTTGATGTGGAATGCTACCTAGCGTAATCTTGATCATGTAATCTAATCATGGCATGAATATTAAGACATGAGTGATTCAAAGCAATAGTCTATCATTTGACATTAAGACAACAATACTTCAAGCATACTAATAAAGCAATCATGTCTTTTCAAAATAACATGGCCAAAGAAATTTATCCCTACAAAATCATATGGTCTGGCTATACTCCATCTTAACCACACAAAATATTCAAATCACGCACAACCCCGATGACAAGCCAAGCAATTGTTTCATACTTTTGACGTTCTCAAACCTTTTCAACTTTCACTCAATACATGAGCGTGAGCCATGGACATAGCACTATGGGTGGAATAGAATATGATGGTGGAGGTTGTGTGGAGAAGACAAAAAGGAGAAAGTCTCACATTGATGTGGCTAATCAATGGGCTATGGAGATGCCCATCAATTGATGTCAATGTGAGCAGTAGGGATTGCCATGCAACGGATGCACTAAGAGCTATAAGTGTATGAAAGCTCAAACTAGAAACTAAGTGGGTGTGCATCCAACTTGCTTGCTCATGAAGACCTCAGGCATTTGAGGAAGCCCATCATCAGAATATACAAGCCTAGTTCTATAATGAAAATTCCCACTAGTATATGAAAGTGATAACTCAATGAGACTCTCTATATGAAGAACATGGTGCTACTTTGAAGCACAAGTGTGGTAAAAGGATAGTAACATTGTCCCTTCTCTCTTTTTCTCTCATTTTTTCTCTTTTTTGGGTAGGATTCTTTGGCCTCTTTTATTTTGATAACCTCACATGG
The DNA here is from genome assembly GCA_034509565.1 of Triticum monococcum. Taxonomy (NCBI): domain Eukaryota; kingdom Viridiplantae; phylum Streptophyta; class Magnoliopsida; order Poales; family Poaceae; genus Triticum; species Triticum monococcum. The sequence continues at coordinate 114,780,699 of CM067843.1, forward strand.
GACAATGTTCTAATAATGATGATCATCACACTTTTATTTACTTACAACTCAATATTACAACTTGATACTAGAATAAAGATATGACTCTATATGAATGCCTCCGGCGGTGTACTGAGATGTGCAATGATCTAGCATAGCAATGACATCAAAAAACGGACAAGCCATGAAAACATCAAGCTAGCTATCTTACGATCATGCAAATCAATATGACAATAAATGCTCAAGTCATGTATATGATGATGATGGACGTTGCATGGCAATATATCTCGGAATGGCTATGGAAATGCCATAATAGGTAGGTATGGTGGCTTTTTTGAGGAAGATATAAGGAGGTTTATGTGTGATAGAGCGTATCATATCACAGGGTTTGGATGCACCGGCGAAGTTTGCACCAACTCTCCAGGTGAGAAAGGGCAATGCACGGTACCGAAGAGGCTAGCAATGATGGAAGGGTGAGAGTGCGTATAATCCATGGACTCAACATTAGTCATAAAGAACTCACATAATTATTGCAAAAATCTATTAGTCATCGAAACAAAGTACTACACACATGCTCCTAGGGGGATAGATTGGTAGGAAAAGACCATCGCTCGTCCCCGACCGCCACTCATATGGAAGACAATCAATAAATACCCCATGCTCCGACTTCAGCACATAACGGTTCACCATACGTGCATTCTACGGGAATCACAAACTTCAACACAAGTATTTCTACAATCCACAACTACCCACTACCATGACTCTAATATCACCATCTTTATATCGCAAAACTATTGCAAGAAATCAAACATATCATATTCAGTGATCTACAAGTTTTATGTAGGATTTTATGACTAACCATGTGAATGACCAATTCCTGTCATCTCTCTAAATAGATATAAGTGAAGCAAGAGAGTTTAATTCTTTCTACAAAATATATGCCCACGCTCTAACAAATATAAGTGAAGCAAAAGAGCAATCTATAAATGGCGGTTTTCTATGTGAAGAGAAACAGGCAATCCAAACTTGAAAAGATATAAGTGAAGCACATGAAGCATTCTATAAAGCCATACTCAAAAGATATAAGTGAAGTGCAATGAGCATTCTATAAATCAACCAAAGACTTTCTCATACCAGCATGGTGCATAAAAGAAAAGTGAAAACTAAATGAAAAAGACGCTCCAAGATTTGCACATATCGCATGAACGAAACAAATCCGAAAACATACCGATACTTGTTGAAGAAAGATGGGATGCCTTCCGGGGCATCCCCAAGCTTAGATGCTTGAGTCTCCTTGAATATTTACTTGGGGTGCCTTGGGCACCCCCAAGCTTGAGATCTTGCCTCTCCTCCTTCTCCTCACATTGAGACCTCCTCGATCTTCGAACACTTCATCCACACAAAATTCAATAGAAAACTCGGTAAGATCCGTTAGTATAATAAAGCAAATCAGTACTCTAATACTGTTGCAAACCAATTCTGTCGGGGGACTAACCCACGAACACCTATGGGACCGGCGGACCGAGCCCCTTTCGGTTCGGCAGGGGGGCGGAGATCGCACGAAGAGCAGATCGAGGCGAGACACACGAGCAGTTTACCCAGGTTCGGGCCGCACGGATGCGTAAAACCCTACTCCTTCTTTGTGGTTTGTATTGAGTTCTTGCTCGGGAGCGCTGAGTGCTACAGTACACGCCAGCAGCTAACGAGACCGAGCGTGAGTGTTCTCTCCTTCCAATCCCCCTCTCTACGTTGCGCATGGGCCTCCTTTTATATGTTCAAGGGGTCACCGACAGGTGGCAACGTAGACAAGGGTAAAAATGGAAAGATGGTGCGGTTGGTACAGCTGCCTGCTACAGTGTATCATACCTAACCCTGACGGCAGGGGACAAGGGCATTAAATGCCCGTCTGCGTCGCCCAAATAGTGCAAAAGAGACCGTCAGGGACGCCACCGCTCGCCACGATGGCAATCTTGTCAGCGCCGCTTGCCACCGCGCACCGCTGGCTGCACAGCCTCCCGCCACGCATGCCTGGAAGGGTCCCAGAGCGACATGTTGGCGGATGTGCTGGAGCGCGGGTACAGAGTGGTGGCTTGCCGCAGCAAGCGCCTTGCTGCGGTCATTGTCTTGTCGCGTCCGGGAGCTTGTCGCTCACCGGGCCTTGCCGGGACGCGTGGCGCGTCGCGGCAAGTTCCTTGAGATGCCTTGGTTGGCCTTCCCAGTAAGCTCCTCTTGCCAGGGTCTTGTATCCTTGGCTTGGATACTTTGTTCTTGAATGGCTCCAAAGGAACCACGGAGGACCTTGGCGGTCACCCGGCAAGCCTTGCCGCGGGATGCTACGACTGCCCGTGCACAAGTTTGGGATACTAGGGTACCCCTACTCTAGTACACCGACAGGAGCCCCCGGGCCTGGGCCATACACAGTGCCGAGCGCTGTTGGGCCAGGCCCAAAACAGGGCACGGGCACGCGCGGCCTGGGTTACGCCGTATCTCTCCCCGTATCCACCGCGCCCTCCCCGAACGGCACGCGTTGAATGCGGCATCGTGGGAGAGATCGTGGGTGGTTTCTTTATTCGGAAAGGCGGAACGTCAGCCCCCTCCCTCTTTATAAGCAGGGGAAACAGGGGTAGTGCACCCATTCGCCGGTTGCCATTCCAATCTCAGAAAACTCCACCGCTCCTCCGTCTTCCCAAAGCTGAAAAGAGAACAGCGCCCTGCCCCCCATGGCCACCAGCACCACCGACGCCGTCGACCTCCTCCACCACTTCTGCCATGGCTCTGAAAGCCAACAAGGGGAAGGTTGTGAAGTCGACCGAGGCGCAGCGGCTTGCGGCGCTGCGAAAGGAGCGGGCAATCTTCCCCCCCAAGCTCGCTGCGAGGGAGCTGAGGGAGTATTACTACCTCTTCTGGTCGACGGAGACGCGAGCGCATCCGTGCACGAAGGTACTTCCAGCCGCCGCTTGGAAAATGGCTCCAAATGGATATCCTTTCTTTGCCGTGTTCTTCTACTGCGGGCTCTGCCTGCCTTTCTCTGAGTTCTTCTGTGATATCATGAACACCTACAGGTTCCGCCTCCTTGACTTCACCCCCAATGTTGTTCTGACCATGGCATTTTTCGCACATCTCTGCGAAAACTTTGTCGGAGTCTATCCAAATGTAGCCCTTTTCCGCCACTTCTTTATGCCCCGAGTAGAGAGAGGAGAGCCTTTATCCGGCGGAATCACCTGGATCTCGAGGGCCGGCAAGAAGGACGCTTATCTGGAGGGAGAGTTCCGCGGCAAGTGGGAGGAATAGAGAGCAGACTGGTGCTGGATTGTCGAGGAGAACCCGCAGCCGTTTACCGCCCGGCGCCAAGCCCCAGCAGCACGCGGCAGCGATTGGAGCAACGTGGCCCCGAAAGATGATAGGCTGAAGATTGCCGTCACCCGGATCCAACGCCTCAGGCTTGCCGGGCTTACTGTAGGCGCTGTTGGCGCAGATTTTCTTCGCCGCCGCATCGCCCCCTTGCAGGAATGGAGGAGGCCTGCCTGGGAATTCAAGAATGCGGCGGATATCATGAGGCTGCGTCCGGGCCTCAACTACAACTTCACTGTTCTGGAGCTTAATGCGATGCTCCAGGAGCTGTTCAAGTATGACCCTGAACATCCCGAAGTGTTCAGGTTGCCGAAGGGTGTTGTTCCGCTGTGCAACAACTCCGCGCTCGATCGCATCCGTGCAATGATGCCGCTGTGCGATTCGCATGGAATTGTCCCAACTTAGCAAGAGCCTGCAGACGACATCGTGCAGGAGTTCTTTGACGGCTTGGTAGAAGTGCCGGTTCGCTCCGACGAAAAGAAAGGCCTCACTCGCGACACCACCGATGCGGAGATGAAACGCATCGCCACCAAGCTGGAAGAGGCGGCAGCAGCCGCAGCCGCGGGCGAGTTTGGATTCACCATGGAGGAGGCAGAGGCAGCAGAGGCAGCAAGCCGTGCCGAGCGAGAGGAGCTTGCTGGCAAGAAAGCGCTTGCCGGGCATGACGTCGAGTCGAGCGAGCCCGCCGAGGATACGAGCGGCTCGTTGGAGATCAACTCCTCTTCCTCTTCATCCTCAGACAGCTCGCCGCAAGCAGAGCCCCCAGCTCCACCAAGAAGGCGTCTCCGCAAGGCCGGGGACGTAGCGGGGCGGCGGGGGAGTCGACAGTCGCCGCGCCACGCGACACGCTCCACCGCGGCAAGCACTGTTGCCGCGGGAGCGCCTCACGCTGCTGTGGCAACTGGAGCGGGGTCCACCCGGACCACCGCTTTTGCTCCTGCCGCTTCTCACGCCGCGGCGGCAGCCGGAGCGGGGTCGTCTCAGACCACCGCCACTGTTCCCGCCAAGCGGCCAAGGGAACCTACTCCTCCGCTTCCTCGCGTCGGACGAGAGCCGGACTTCGACTTCTCCGCGTTCATCTCCGACGAGGAAGAAGAAGAGTAAGATTCTCTTGTTGTACTTGTAGTTCTTCAATTCTTGCTGTTTTGTCTTGTATCTCATTTGCTTCACTCTGAGCTTACTCCTTTTTAGGACTCTGGCCCAGAGAGCAGCGAAAAGAGCCAAGGCCCCGGTGATTATCATCGAGGACGAACCCACCGCGACAGCAGGGGATGCGTCCGAGACAACCTTGCCGGACCCGGCAACTGTTCTCCAGAGCAGCCCCCAGCGTAAGTATATGGTTTGCTTTCCGCTGTTAGCCGCGCATGGATACTCTTTCTTTGCTGACATCTGACTGTTGGTTTGTGTAGGAGCAGAGCAGCCCCACCAGGAGCGCTCGGAGGCCGCCCCCGAAATGCCAAGGGGAGTCCTCCGGCAAGGGAGAGGTCTCCGACAAGGGAGAGTCCCCCGGCAAGGGAGAAGTCTCGAGCAAGGGAGAGGTCTCCGGCAAGGGAGAGTTCTCCGGCAAGGGACAGCACCAGCGCCCCCCCGGCGGCGGAGACCACGACTTCAGAACCTGTCACAGGTAATCTTCTCGCTTCAAAACTTCCCTTGGGTTCTTCTTCTTTTGATCTTCTTTTTTGGATATTTGCTTGACTCTTCTCCCTTTTCCGGCCGTCAGACCCATCTGCTGTGGAGCCGATGGAGACTGAGGTTGCCGTCGACGACGCCGCTGCCACCGAAGAAGCAGCCGGCGCTGACGATCCTGCCGGCGTAGAGGCCGCCAAAGCTGCCGCCGCAGAAGCAGGCGGGGGGGGGGGGGGGGGGGGGTCTGGCGATCGCACTGACGGCCCTGAGGCCGCATGAGCGCCAGGCGCTACGCCGACCGCCGACCCCTCCGCCGCTGCCGCAGCGTCAGGCTCCGAAGAGCCCTAGCCAGTCGTCTACTTGAAGGCCGGCGATGGCGTCTTCATCAACCTCCCCTGGGCGTCAAGCTCCAGGGCGCCGGTCGAAGGAGAGAGCTTTGACGGAGAGGTGCTCACCTCCGCTGGGCTGGCGCTAGTTGACGCGCCGAGCAGCAGCAACAGCGAGCCTGAGGAGGAGCGGCTGCTGCGGAAGCTGGTGTCGCTCTACCGTGCTCGGCAAGCCAAGCTGGAATCCCGCGAGGCGCTTGTTGCGAAGGCGGGAGTGGACATCGAAAAGTGTGCGGAGGAGCTTCGGGGTCACAACCAGGAAGCTCTCCGGTCCCTGGCAGAGGAGCGGGCGCAACTTGTCGAGGAGCAGAAGGCCTTCCTCCTCAAGAGGGCTGAAGTCGAAGAGCAACAGCGGCTTGCCGCTGAAAAGCTGTCTGCACAGGAGGGCGAGCTGGTGCAGCGAAAGGTCAACCTTGACAGCCACGAGGAGGAGCTTGCCGCGCGCGAGCGAACATTTGGCGGAGCCCTCAAGCAAGCAGAGGATGCTGCCACAGCTGCCGAGGCCACCAAGAAGGAGCTAGAGACGAAGGTGGCGTAGCTGGAGGCCGATCTCAAGGCGAGCGGTGAAGAGCTTGCCGCGCTCAAGCGTGAGCGGGAGAAGGACGCCTACAGCCACTCAGAGCTGCAGGCCCGTCTCGCCGAGAAGGGCAAGGAGCTTAGCGCCACCAAGGACTCCAATGCAGATCTTGAGTTGAAGCTGACCACTTTGACCAAGGCGCTGGACGGCGCCAGGGAGCAGGAGACGGCCTTGAAGGAGGAGGTCAAGGCCGGCAAGGCGCTGCTAGCGAGTGCTGCTGCCGCCCAGAACACTTTCAGGGAGAATGTGGAGCACTGGACGGAGGGTCTCGTGAATGTTGCCGCAGACATTCACAGGGAGCTGGCGCAACTGGGGATGGAGGACCTCGGGTATCCCTCCGACGAGAACCTCCAACCCAGCGGCAAGCTCACCTTGTTCTTCAAAGGCGTGGCGACGACCCTCCAGCGACTCCGGGTGAGGATCCCAAAGCAGCTGGCCGACGAGTCGCGCAAGATCTGCGCGGGAGCTCTTCAAAAGGTGTTGATGAAGGTGGCCTTCCGCAACCCGGGCCTCAACCTCACCAACGTCCTCAAGACCCTATCGCCGGATGCTGATCTGGAGGCGCTCAAGACCCTTGTCGCACCCGTTGTGGACAAGGTGAGCGGGATCAAGAGGGTTGAGGGCGATCATGTAGACTAGGCCGCCCGTTTTCTTCTTTTCTTGTCGCTGCTGGTCATGTTATGAGAACAATCTGTTAGAGCCGCGACAAGCTACCTTGTAACATAACTCTATTCCGGGTAATGATTGCAACGTTATTTCCTTTACTTGATTCCTTCCTTTGTATGTTTTTGCCCTATGCTTTTAGGGAACTTGCCAGCGCAGGCACCTTAGCCGCGAGCGCTGAGTGCGGGACGTCAGCAGCCTGCTGGCGGTGCCGCTACCGACAAGAAACCTTGTCGCAACTAGTCGCAGCTCACTTAAGTTGTTGAGCGGACTCGAAACAAAGTAAGGGCGCAACTAGCTATGAGTTGGTTCCTCCGCGCACAGGTTTTCCATACAAAGTACGGTCGTTCAAGGAAGATAACTTAAAAATTAAAAAAAATCTGATTGCTCAAACTTTGGCGACTTAGCTTTTCTGTCGTTTGCTTCCCGGCAAGGCGAAACTTTCTTGAACGACGCCTGGTCCATACCATTATCTTCTCCTTTCCCCCCGGCAAACTTGTGGGCGAGGGAACCTTCCTTTCCTTGAAAAAAAGAAAGAGGAGAAAATAAAGATAGGGAGCCTTATGGCTCGTTGTTGCTTACCGGGGGTAGGTGCTGCACAAAGTGTCAGATAACACATGCAAAAAATAAAAAGCATGAAATTGACAAGATGTGCGGAGCACATGAGCTTTATGCACGGGATCTGCGCCCGGCTTTGTACAAAGGATTACATGCAACAGCGGCAAGACTTGTACAAAAGGTGGTTGCCGAAACGGGTTCTGGCAACCACGCCTTACGGGTAAAACTTACGAAGATGCTCAATGTTCCAGGAGTTGCTCACTGGAATGCCATCTTCGGTCTCAAGGCGGACAACGCCAGGCCTAGTGACTCGTTTCACCCGGTAAGGGCCTTCCCACTTCGGCGTCAACTTGTTGGAATTCTTGGCGGACTGAACATGCCGAAGAACAAGGTCGCCTTCCTCGAGACTTCTGGCGTTAACTTTGCGGCTATGGTAGCGGCGCAAAGCTTGCTGGTAGCGAGCAGCTCGCACAACAGCCTGAAGACGGTCTTCCTCAAGGAGCAGCACGTCATCTTGTCGCAGCTGCTCTTGCTCAAGCTCATCATAAGCGAGCACTCGAGGTGACCCGTATACAAGTTCCGTGGGGAGAACTGCCTCTGCTCCATAGACTAGAGCGAAAGGTGTCTGGCCAGTGGCTCGATTTGGCGTCGTCCTGATCGACCAAAGAACCACCGGCAGCTCCTCGATCCAGTTTCTTCCGCACTTGTGCAGCCTGTCGAAAGTCCTGGTCTTGAGCCCACGCAGCACTTCAGCATTTGCCCTCTCTGCTTGACCGTTGCTTCTCGGGTGAGCAACAGAAGCGAAGCAGACCTTGGCGCCAAGATCTTGGACGTACTGCATGAAGGTGCGGCTCGTGAATTGCGTATCGTTGTCGGTGATTACCCTGTTAGGGATCCCAAAGCGGCAAACAATCGACCTGAAGAACTTGACTGCTGACTGTGCTGTCACCTTCCTCACTGCTTCCACTTCCGGCCACTTTGTGAACTTGTCGATTGCAACGTACAAGTACTCAAAGCCCCCGACTGCTCGGGGAAAAGGGCCGAGGATGTCGAGCCCCCAGACCGAAAATGGCCAGGATAAAGGGATCGTCTGGAGAGCTTGAGCTGGCTGGTGTATCTGCTTGGAATGGAACTGGCATGCTTCACACTTAATTACTTGTGCAGTTGCATCCTGGAGGGTTGTCGGCCAAAACAAACCTTGCCTGAATGCTTTGCCGGCAAGTGCTCTTGCGCCAATGTGGTGACCACATATGCCTCCATGTATCTCTGCCAATAGCTTTTGTCCATCTTCCCGGTGAATACACTTCAATTTCACACCGTTGAGTCTTCTTCTGTACAGTGTGTTGTCGACAAACTGGTACATACTTGACTGCCGGGCTACTCTTTCCGCTTCTTCTTGCTCTTCGGGAAGTTCTCCTGTCTGAAGGAAACGGACAATCTGCTGTGCCCATGCTGGAGCTTGTGGCTCGACAACAAGGACTAAAGGCAGATCTGCTGCTGCGGGAACATCCGCTTCTATGGTGAGAGCCTGCAGCTCAGCCGGAGCTTGACGTTCCCCGGCAAGCTTGCCGGAGCAAAACTTGTCGGGAGCCTCTGCTTCAACGGAACAAACCCTAGGGCTTGCCGGAGCAGACTGCTCCTCAGCATTCTTGGTGTTGATCTTGGGGACCTTCTTGGCGGTGGCTTCGGGAAGCTCTGCCGGAAAATAGTCACCAGAAATCAACTTCCTCTTCTTGCTCTGTCCAGTTGATGGTGTTACGGATGGTTGAGTCAGCTTGAGCACAAAGATCCCTGGTTCCACAGGTAACTTAAGTGCGGCGCACTTTGATAGGCCATCGGCAATGTCGTTCTGAGCTCTTGGAACATGCTCCATCTGTAGGCCGTCAAAGTGCTCTTCTAGCTTTCTCACTTCGTCAACGTAGGCTTCCATCAACGGGCTCTGATAACTCTTGTTCACTTGGCGGACGACAAGCTGCGAGTCACCCCTGACAATGAGCTTCTTGATCCCAAGGTCTGCTGCGATCCTGAGACCGGCAAGCAAGCCTTCATACTCTATAGTATTGTTTGTTGCTTGCTCCTTGGGAAAGTGCATCTGGACTACGTACTTGAGGTGCTCTCCGGTGGGTGCGACAAGCAGCACGCCAGCGCCGGCGCCTTGCAGCGAGAAGGCACCATCAAAGTACATCAGCCACTCTTTGCTTGCTTCCTCGATGGGGATGCTCGTTTCTGGAATTTCTTCATCTAGTGTCGGCGTCCATTCTGCTATGAATTCTGCCAATGCTCTGCTTTGGATAGTTGAAGTACTCTCAAACTTGAGGCCAAAGCTCGACAGTTCCAGTGCCCACTCAATAATCCTGCCTGTTGCTTCTGGATTCTGTAGTATCCTCTTCAGCGTAAAACGAGTGACAACTGTGATCTCATGTGCTTGGAAGTAATGGTGCAGCTTTCTCGAGGCCATGAGAAGGCCGAAAAGCAATTTCTGCACACCAGAGTACCTTGACCTAGCCCCCTGCAGAAGGGAATTGACAAAGTAAACTGGGCGCTGTACCATTCTCTTCTGTATCTCCTCGCGCGCCTGCGCAGATCCATCTTTGTCGGGGCCAAAGCTTGTCGGGGAAGCCCCCTGCTTGTCGCTGGATGCGTCTGCCGTGGTCGCTGGCTCATCATCTACTTCCCTCTCTGCTACTAACGCAGCACTAACCACTTGATTGGTTGCTGCTATATACAGCAGCAACTTCTCTTGTGGCTTAGGTGCGACAAGTGTTGGAGTGGAGGACAGGTATCTCTTCAAGTCTTGCAGCGCAGCCTCTGCTTCCGGAGTCCATTTCATTGGACCTGCCTTTTTCAAAATTTTGAAAAACGGCAGGGCGTGCTCAGCAGACCTAGAGATAAACCTGCTGAGAGCAGCTACAAAACCGGCAAGTCTTCGTACATCCTTGACGCGCTTTGGTGCTTCAATCTGCTCAATGGCCTTGATCTTGTCGGGATTGGCTTCAATCCCCCGCTGAGACACGAAGAACCCGAGAAGCTTGCCGGAGGGGACTCCAAACACACACTTCTCGGGGTTGAGCTTGAGGTTGATCTTGCGCAGATTTGCAAAGGTCCCGTCTAAATCTTGAATCAGAGTTGCCTTGTCTTTGCTCTTGACCACTATGTCATCCATGTAGGCTTCCACATTTCTGTGTATTTGTGGCTCAAGAGCGACATGGACTACCCTTGCAAATGTTGAACCAGCATTCTTTAAACTGAAAGGCATTCGTACGAAATAGTACGTGCCACATGGAGTGATGAATGTGGTCTTCTCCTCATCTTCTTCTGCCATGAAGATTTGATGGCATCCTGAGTATGCGTCAAGAAATGAAAGCAAGTCACATCCGGCCGTGGAGTCAACAATCTGGTCAATGCGCGGCAAGGGAAATGGGTCTTTGGGACAAGCTTTATTAACATCGGTAAAGTCGATGCAAAGCCTCCATTTCCCGTTTGCCTTGCGCACGACTACAGGATTGGCTAACCACGTAGGATGGAGCACTCCTCTGACAAGGCCTACTGCTTCCAATTTCTTGATCTCTTCTGCGATGAATTCTTGGCGCTCCACTGCTTGCTTCCTGACCTTCTGCTTGACGGGCCGCGCATGAGGACAAACGGCAAGATGGTGCTCAATTACTTTCCTGGGAACACCGGGGATGTCAGACGGTTGCCACGCAAACACGTCGACGTTCGCCCGCAGGAAAGCAATGAGCACGCTTTCCTATTTAGGGTCAAGAGTGGCACTGATGGTGAAGGTACCACCAGTGCCGTCCTCCTTGGCGGACACCTTCTTGGTCTCTGGCGGAGCTGCCATTGTCTTCTTACGCCTGCCGGTGGAGCTCGATGGTGCGTCCTCGATGGTAGTGCAGCACTCCGAAGAGGTGCGCTTGCCGGAGTGGGCATCAGAACTCTTGCCGGACTTGGTCTTCTTCTTCCCCCCGGGAGCTTCAATGGCAGGTGACTTGCGATCTGTTGCGGCTGCCGCTTCCTGGTAGATCTTGTCGGCGCAGATAAGAGCATCCTTCTTGTCGCCAGGGACAGAGATGACGCTTATCGGGCCTGGCATCTTCAACATGTTGTATGCGTAGTGAGAGGCTGCCATGAACTTGGCGAGTGCTGGACGGCCGAGTATCCCGTTGTAAGGCAATGGAAAATCGGCAACGTCAAAAGTGACCCTCTCAGTCCTGAAGTTCAACTCGCTGCCAAATGTTACTGGCAACGTGACCTTCCCCTTCGGCTTGCTCCTTCCCGGGTTGATTCCTTGGAATGTGCCGGTCTCTTCGAGCTCGCTGTCAGGGATCTGGAGTTTCTGGAGTACAGCGGAGGAGATCAGGTTCAAGCCGGCCCCGCCGTCGACCAGCATCTTAGTGACCTTGAGGTTGCGGATAGTTGGTGAAACCAACATCGGCAAGCACCCGACCGTAGTTGTGCGATCAGGGTGGTCCTCAATATCAAAGATGATAGGCGTGCTGGACCAATTTAGAAGCTTGCGTGACTCGACAGGTGGTTCCGCCGCATTGACTTCCCGCACCCACTGCTTGAGTTGGCGGTGCGAAGTATGCAGAGAAGCACCACCGTCAATGCACAAGACCTCTTTGGCTTTCTGGAACTCCTGCTCACTGGTCTCGACATCATCCATGTCTTCGTCGTCGTCGTCATCTTCATCCTTGTCGCGGCCGCGGGGAGGTCTGTCTCCTTGCCGTTGCTTGGCCTTGCCGCGGCGTCCTCCCCGGCCGGCGCGCTTCTTGCCGGATTCTCCAGCGCCTCCTTGGGCCCTCTCCTTGTCGCGTCGCTCGTATTCAGCCTTTTGCTGCTGGACAAGCTGCTCGAATTTCTTGCAGCTCTGGAGGTCATGGCCCTTGGTGCGGTGGATCTTGCAGTACTGCTTGTCGGTGCCGTCCTGCTTGTCAGCGACCGCCACAGCCTGGCAGTTGGTGCATGCGGCAATCTCCTTGCCGGAGCTACCAGCTTTAGCTTTCTTGGCGCCACCGTCGTTGCCGGACTGCTGAATGACTAGCACATCTTTGCCTTTCTTCTTCCTATTGTTTCGCCGCCGGTTTTTCTTTGCCGAGGCAGCATCCTCGCTGTCAGATCCTCCTGCTCCTGTATTCTCTCCGGGGAGTTTCCTCCCTTCCTCAGCACGTGCACACTTGTCGGCCAGGGCATACGGCTCACTGACGTCTCTAATCTTGCACATCGCCATCTCCTCCCGCATCCTGCGGTTATGCACGTTCTGATGGAACGTGCTGATGACTGCGGCAGGGTGGACATCTGGGATGTTGTGCTGTACATGGCTGAATCTCTGAATGTACTTGCGCAGGGGCTCTTCTTCCTTCTGGGCGAGCAGGTGAAGGTCACTCTCTTGGCCATGAGGTTTGTGGCCGCCTGTAAAGGCGCCGACAAACTGATGGCATAGGTCTGCCCAGGAGGATATGGAGTTGTCCGGCAAATGCATGAGCCAGGACCTGACGTTGGGCTTGAGCACCAGCGGGAAGTAGTTGGCAAGGATCTTGTCGTCCCGCCCCCCGGCAGCTTGCACCGTGATGGTGTAGATGCTGAGGAACTCCGACGGATGCGACTTGCCGTCGTACTTCTCTGGTACGTCTGGCTTGAAATTCTTCCTACTGGGCCACTGGACTTGCCGCAGCTCACGAGTAAACGCAGGGCAACCTACCGCGTACGGCAAGTCGCCTGGTTCCCCTGGCGCATGCATGTCGACAGAGGGCCCAGCGCGCTGGTCTGATTGACGCCGCGCTTCTCTTCGGCGCTCAATGCGAGTACGAGCGTCTTCTTGCTGTCGTTCGTGAAGAACTTGGCGCTGATCGCGACGAGCTCGAGGATCTGATGATGCGGTGGAGTCGCTGTCAGGGTGGATCCGGCGAGTCGGCGATCTTGGCCTTCGGGGCAGAGAGTGCACGGTGGGTGCACCTGAAAGTGCAACTATCCCTAGGTGGTCTTGGTAATTCATAACAACATATAGCTCATTGAGCTAATGCTATTCCAAGATGATTATTTCAGGAAAGCTCAATGATTGGCATGGCATGGATGTGAAAGTGGAACCCTCAAAATGCTAAGGACAAAGAATTGGCTCAAGCTCAAAAGTTCAAGACTCTTCATTTTATATTTTAGTGATCCAAGATCACATTGAGTCTTTAGGAAAAGCCAATACTATCAAGGAGGGATGAGGTGTTGCTTAATGAGCCTCTTGCTTTATGTGCTTAGTGATATGCTCCAAAATCCTCAACCACCTTTCCATATCCACAAATGACCTAAACCCTAAGCCAAACTCGGTCATACCGATTTTGTCAATCCGGCGCCACCGAGTTTCACTTGTCATTTGCCACTGCCAAACCCTAGCAATTCGGTCCTACCGATAAGGTTCTCGGTCTCACTGAGATGGGCTTGCAAACTCTCTGTTTCCCTTTCGTAACTTTTCGGTCTCACCGAAAGAGCAAATCGGTCCCACCGAGAATGCAAGGTAAACTCTATGTTTCCTTCTTGTAACGCTTCGGTCTCACCGAAAGAGCAAGTCGGTCCCACCGAGCTTGCCTGACCAACTCTCTGGTTAGCTAATTGCCGAACTCGGTCTCACCGAGTTTGTGCAATCGGTCTCACCGAGATTACGTTATGCCCAAACCCTAACCGAATCGGTCCTACCGAGTTGCATCTCAGTCCCACCGAAATTCCTAACGGTCACTAGGTTTACCATTTCGGTCTGACCGAGTTTGATGATTCGGTCCCACCGAGATTGGAAAACTGTGTGTAACGGTTGGATTTTGTGTGGAGGCTATATATACCCCTCCACCACCTCTTCATTTGAAGAGAGAGCCATTAGAACACATACATCATTCCTACTCATATGTTCTGAGAAAGAACCACCTACTCATGTGTTGAGACCAAGATATTCCATTCCTACCATATGAATCTTGATCTCTAGCCTACCCCAAGTTGCTTTCCACTCAAATCTTCTTTCCACCAGATCCAAATCCTATGAGAGAGAGTTGAGTGTTGGGGAGACTATCATTTGAAGCACAAGAGCAAGGAGTTCATCATCAACACACCATTTGTTACTTCTTGGAGAGTGGTGTCTCCTAGATTGGCTAGGTGTCACTTGGGAGCCTCCGACAAGATTGTGGAGTTGAACCAAGGAGTTTGTAAGGGCAAGGAGATCGCCTACTTCGTGAAGATCTACCGCTAGTGAGGCAAGTCCTTCGTGGGCGATGGCCATGGTGGAATAGACAAGGTTGCTTCTTCGTGGACCCTTCGTGGGTGGAGCCCTCCGTGGACTCGCGCAACCGTTACCCTCCGTGGGTTGAAGTCTCCATCAACGTGGATGTAGGATAGCACCACCTATCCGAACCACGAGAAAACATCCGTGTCTCCAATTGCGTTTGAATCCTCCAAACCCTTACCTTTACATTCTTGCAAGTTGCATGCTTTACTTTCCGCTGCCAATAAACTCTTTGCATGCTTGCTTGAATTGTGTGATGATTGCTTGACTTGCTCTAAGATAGCTAAAATCTGCCAAGAACTAAAATTGGGAAAAGGCGAAGTTTTTATTTGGTCAAGTAGTCTAATCACCCCCCTCTAGACATACTTTCGATCCTACAGCACCCCCACCGGTCTTGTCGCCACCGGCTCGTGCCTGGCTGACTTGCCACGGCTGCGAAGTACTCGGCTGCCGTGGAATGTCGCCGTTGGCAAAGCTGATGAGACTCTGAATGGTGGCCCTCCAGTCATCGATCTTGTCTGCCGCTGGAGGGTAGTCCAGGAGCAGTTGAGCTCGCGCCAAAGCTTCTGCTGAAGTGGCGGGTGGCAGCGGCGAACGGTGTGAGGAGCGGGATATGCTCAGACTTCTAACCATGTTAGAAGGAGCAGTATCTCGTCCAGGCGACCGTGCCCCGCTCACGCCAGCATGTTGGCGTGCATGCTGGTCTTGAGCACTCCGAGATCCACCAGCTCGATCTTGGTCCAGCAAACGTATGGTACCGTGAGTATCATGACGCTGCCGGTCCCGCGCCTCCTGGGATGGGCGCGGTGCATGTACGGACGCCGAGGTCTTGGAGTGCGCCCGGTCGTTGTGGGAGCCGACTGCGCAGCCGATGGGCAGCGCAGCCTTGTCCTTGGACCTGGCAGCACCGTGAGCTCCCTCGTCGACGCCCGTTCTTCCGCCAGCGTCTACCCCACCAGCCGTTTGCTCCGGCGATGGTGGGTTCGGCGCGGACGGAGCAGCCGCCTCCGAAGCCGTCTTCTTCAGCGGCATGTCGATGAAGACGATGAAGATTTAGCTCGTGTGAATGCCGGATCAGGTTCACACAACCTCGACGATCCCCTACCTGGCGCGCCAAAGATGTCGGGGGACTAATCCGCGAACACCTATGGGACCGGCGGACCGAGCCCCTTTCGGTTCGGCAGGGGGGCGGAGATCACACGAAGAGCAGATCGAGGCGAGACACACGAGCAGTTTACCCAGGTTCGGGCCGCACGGATGCGTAAAACCCTACTCCTGCTTTGTGGTTTGTATTGAGTTCTTGCTCGGGAGCGATGAGTGCTACAGTACACGCCAGCAGCTAACGAGACCGAGCGTGAGTGTTCTCTCCTTCCAATCCCCCTCTCTACGTTGCGCATGGGCCTCCTTTTATATGTTCAAGGGGTCACCGACAGATGGCAACGTAGACAAGGGTAAAAATGGAAAGATGTTGTGGTTGGTACAGCCGCCTGCTACAGTGTATCATACCTAACCCTGACGGCAGGGGACAAGGGCATTAAATGCCCGTCTGCGTCACCCAAATAGTGCAAAAGAGACCGTCAGGGACGCCACCGCTCGCCACGATGGCAATCTTGTCAGCATCGCTTGCCACCGCGCACCGCTGGCTGCACAGCCTCCCGCCACGCACGCCTGGAAGGGTCCCAGAGTGACACGTTGGCAGATGTGCTGGAGCGCGGGTACAGAGTGGTGGCTTTCCGCGGCAAGCGCCTTGCCGCGGTCGTTGTCTTGTCGCGTCCGGGAGCTTGTCGCTCATCGGGCCTTGCCGGGACGCGTGGCGCGTCGCGGCAAGTTCCTTGAGATGCCTTGGTTGGCCTTCCCGGTAATCTCCTCTTGCCGGGGTCTTGTCTCCTTGGCTTGGATATTTTGTTCTTGAATGGCTCCAAAGGAACCACGGAGGACCTTGGCGGTCACCCGGCAAGCCTTGCCGCGGGATGCTGCGACTGCCCGTGCACAAGTTCAGGATACTAGGGTACCCCTACTCTAGTACACCGACAAATTCATATTTTGTTTTTGCACTTTAGCTATTGTAATATAACTTTTCCATGGCTTAATCCACTGATAGAAATCGATAGTTTCATCAAAACAAGCAAACAATGCATCAAAAATAGAATCTGTCTTAAACATGACAGTCTGTAGTAATCTGAACATTCACCATACCTCTGGTACTCACAAAATTCTGCCAAAATTAGGAACCATAAAAATTTGTTTAGAAAGGCAGTGCAAAAAGTTTCAGAACCGTTTGATGTTCCAGTAAAAAATGTAAAATCGCGCACTACAGCCAAAGTTTTTGTTTTGCACCGCACAAACCAACAAGCAATGTAAACATCCTAAAGGAAAATCTTGGCACATTGTTTTTATAATACAAAGGCATTGTACAAGGGGATAATTATTTTTGTTGAAAAGTTTCTGTAATCAAGGGTCACAAAGTGTCCATGGGCATGAACAATGTTCAAGGCTAGCTCCCATTTGAACAATGCTCGTCTTTCTCACTTTCTCTTTTATTTTTGAAAAAGTTTTAGGTTCCCCTCTTTATTTTTTTGTTTTTAAACTTTATAAAAGCACTCAATAGAAATAAATGACTCCCTAAAACTCCCAGGTTGTCTCCCTGGCAGCGCTTTCTTTAAAGCCATTAAGCTAGGCATATAGTGCTCAAGTAATGAATCCACCCGGATCCCAAGGTATATCAAAGACAATTTGAATTAGCAATGATTTGGCATTTAGTAGTGAGCACAAAGCAACATATATCAAGCAATGACAAAGTCTAACTCTCTTCCTATGCATCGGCATGTCATAAAAGAACAATCCATGCACACATAGTAAAGGCCAATGCATAGTATAAATAGTTTCTTGCAATTTTATCGTGTTGGAAACATAGAGAGGTGGAGATGTAGTTCCTCTCTCATAATAATTGCAAGTAGGAGTAGCAAGCACATGCATATTACATTCATCAAAATCATCATGTGGAACGGTAAAATGCAACCCATCAACATAATCCTTAATAAGAGCAAACTTCCCCGATATAGTGTAGTTTGGAGAATTCAAAAAGATAATAGGACTATTATGTGTCGGTGCAATAGCAACAATTTCATGTTTAACATAAGGAACTATAGCAAGTTCATCACCATAAGCATCATTCATATTGGCATCATGGCCACAAGCATAGCAAGCATCATCAAAAAGGGGTATTTCAAAAGAATCAACGAGATCATAAGAATCATCCTTCGGTAAGAACGAAGGGAAATGAAATAATGTATGAGTTGGAGAGTTACTCTCATTAGAAGGTGGGCATGGGTAGCTAATCCAATCTTCCCCCTTTTGTTCTTCGCTCTGCTCATCATCTTTTTCATCCAATGAGCTCACAATTTCATCAATTTCTTCTTCCATAGACTCCTGCAAAATATTAGTCTCTTCTTGGAAAATGGAGGAGTCCTCAATATATGGTTTAACATAGGCATTAGAAGCATAATTATCATAACAATATTTAAGTATGGCAAAATTTTAAGATTTGTAAAGAGTAGCATCATACTTTTCAATCAAAGAAGCAATTTCATAAGCACCCTTAAAAGCAACAAATTCTACAATTTGTTGAGCATCATAGTAATTATAAACACCCTTAGCATACGAAGATACGATTCTATTATCACTAAACTCAAATTGGTAGGGAAGGTGTTTCTTAGGGTTTTCAGAACAACAAGTAACATCATATATTTCACATAAATTCCAAGCATAGCATTGCAAATGATGAATTTGATCCAGTAAAAGTTTCCCTTTTTGAGATAAGTGGTGTCGCACATAACAAGCATGTTCATCTAAAGATTTGCCCTCAACTAAGCTAGTTGGGGTTTTAGCACGAGCACACAGGGATCGAAGATGATCCAAGTAAAAAGCTTCAGTAGTGTGATAGATTTTGAGTGGTTCTTCAACCATTGGTTCAGTAGGTACAACTAATTTTTTGGTATTTTGCGTTTCCTACCCATAACTAAAGATAGAAAACAACTCAGAACAGCAAATAAAAATTACTTAGTGATAAAGCAAACAAGCACACACGAGAATATTCACCCCACGCGATTGCTCCCCGGCAACGGCGCCAGAAAAAGGTCTTGATAACCCACAAGTATAGGCGATCAATTGTAGCCTCTTTCGATAAGTAAGATTGCGAACCCAACGAGGAGCTAAAGGTAGAACAAATATTCCCTCAAGTTCTATCGACCACCGATACAACTCTACGCACGCTTAACGTTCGCTTTACCTAGAACAAGTATGAAACTAGAAGTACTTTGTAGGTGTTTTTGGATAGCTTTGCAAGATAATAAAGAGCGCGTAAATAAATAGTAGGGGCTGTTTAGATGAAGACACAACTAAATTAGTTTTAGTAAAGATCTTTTTGTCACGAGAAAGTTATTTGTCCCTAGGCAATCGATAACTAGACCGGTAATCACTATTGCAATTTTATTTGAGGGAGAGGCATAAGCTAACATACTTTCTCTTCTTGGATCATATGCACTTATGATTGGAACTCTAGCAAGCATCCGCAACTACTAAAGATCATTAAGGTAAAACCCAACCATAGCATTAAAGCATCAAGTCCTCTTTATCCCATACACAACAACCTACTTACTCGGGTCTGTGCTTCTGTCACTCACGCCACCCACCATAAGCAAATCATGAACATATTGCAAACCCTACAGCGGGGATCCCTCACGCTTGCGTGACACAGAGAGCACCGTAGGACAACACCAATAATAAAACATGCAACTCAAACCAATCACAGTCATCAACTAACCCATAGGACAAAACAGATCTACTCAAACATCATAGGATAGCCATACATAATTGGGAAATAATATATAGCATTGAGCACCATGTTTAAGTAGAGATTACAGCGGGTAAAGTAGGGGTTACACCGCTGCATAGAGGGGGGAAGAGTTGGTGATGATGGCGGTGAAGTTGTTGGTGTAGATTGCGGTGATGATGATGGCCCCGACGGCGTTCCGGCACCACCGAAAGAGAGGGGGAGAGAGCCCCCCTTCTTCTTCTTCTTCCTTGATCTTCACCCTAGATGGGAGAAGGGTTTCCCCTCTGGTCCATGGCCTCCATGGCATGGGAGGGGCGAGAGCCCCTCCGAGATTGGATCTGTCTCTTTGTCTCTCTCTATTTCTGTGTTGGCTGATTCTGCCCTTTCACCGTTTCTAGAATTCCCGGAGATCCGTAACTCTGATTGGGCTGAATTTTGGACACGATCTCAAACCGGATATTAGCTTTCTTGCGGCGAAAGAAGGGCACCAACCGCCTTACGGGGTGGCCACGAGGGCGCAGGGCGCTCGCCCTGCCTCGTGGCCCCCTCGGGCATCGTCTCGCATTGATTCTTCTTCCCAAAAATCACATATATTCCATAAATATCTCCGTCAGTTTTTATCCCGTTTGGACTCCGTTTGATATGGATTTTCTATGAAACAAAAAACATGCAACAAACAGGAACTGGCACTGGGCACTGGATCAATATGTTAGTCCCCAAAAATAGTATAAAAAGTTGCCAAAAGTATATGGAAGTTGTATAATATTGGCATGGAACAATCAAAAGTTATAGATACGATGGAGAAGTATCAGCCGCCGCCGGGCTTGAGGTTTTTGACAAGCCGAGCGCCGGTGGCAGCGGTTCCTAGGAAGAGCGGCTCCTCCAGGCCATGAGCGCCAACTTCCAGAAGCTCCAGGCGCTTCACCGCGCCCACCTAGACAAGGCCAATTCCAGGATGACGGTGGTGGACAAGGAGGAGACGGACCTTGGGGAGCGCATCGCCGAGGCGCAGGCTTGGTTCCGCCAAGCCCACAAGGACTTGAAGGCCGCCTAGGACGCGCTGGCTAAGCGCAACCTGGCCCTTGTCATGAAGCAGGCCGATATCGAGAAGGCCCAGGAACTGGCGAAGCAGGAGGCCGCCCACGCCAAGGCTGCTCGGCGCTAGCAGCAGGCCGCGCTAAACTCCTAGGAGGAGGACCTTGTTGCGCGTGAGGAGAAGCTTGCTGCAACACTCCGCGGCAAGGACGAGGAGGTGGAGAAGCTCGTCGTGCAGCAGACCCAGGAGCTGGAGCAGAGGCACAGGGACGCACTCAATGCCCAGGCTCTGGTTCACGCCGGCCAGGTGAACGAGCTGAAGGTGGAGCGGGGCGGGCTAAAGGATCAGGTCCTGAAGCTGTCCAAGGAGAAGGACACGCTCAACGGTGCCCTGGTTGAGGCGCAGGGTGCAGTTCTCGACAAGGCCGGGCAGCTTTTCGAGGCCAACAACTCCATCAAAGACCTCAAGCTAAAGCTGGAGAGTCTCGAGGTGATGCTCTCAGAGGCCAAAGCCCAAGAGGTGACCCTGGCCAAGGATCTGGAGGTCGAGAGGCAGCCGCGGAAGAACGAAGCTGCCAACCACAAGGAGTTTGTGGAAGGCGAGAACCGCTGGATCGGCCGCCTCGAAGACGTCGCCGGCAGGATCACCGAGAAGCTGGCTGCCATGGGGATGCCAAACGTGAGGTACACCCCGGAGCGCAATGTGAGTCCCAACGCCAAGCTGACTGAATTCTTCGAGGGTGTCCTTGGAGCCCTGGAGCATCTTCGCTCCAGCAGTGTAGCCTCTCTAGCCGATGAGGCCCGAAAGCTTTGCCGGGGTGCCATGACCAAGGTTCTCACCAAGGTGGCGCACTCGAACCCCAACCTCGACCTCGACGCCGCGCTGGAGAGCTTGCCGGAGGATGCGGACCTTGCGACACTCAAGGAGCATATCAAGCCCATCATCAGCCGCATCAACGGTATTGAGAGGGTGGAGGGCCTGCTCCGGAATTAGGCACCCCGTTTCTAATTGCCGCTGCAGGTTCATGGCCAAGACAATTTATATCTTTAGTTAGAACCGTAGCAACAATTGATGTAATATAACTCTGCAGTACTTTTGAAAATGATGCATGTTATTGTCCTGTTTGATCCCCCTTTGCATGTCCAACCTACGTTAGTCGAGTAGGCTTGCCGGTGCGTAACCCAGGCCACGGCGCCTTGAGGACGGATCCCGAATAGCCTGTCGGGTATGCTTGCTGCCAGGCGAACCACCTTACCGCTCTCAATGCGGCCGCTCGAACTGTCGAGCTTGACTCGAGTCAGAATCAAGAGCGTTGCCGATTACGGAAGGCTACCCTGCCGATCTCGACACGGCTGCTTGAGCTGTTGAGCAGACTCAAAACAGAGCAAGAGCGTTGCCAATAGCGGGAGGGCCCCTTTGCGTGCAGGTTTTCCGTACATAGGACAGGACCTCCGAGGACAATAATCTTATATAAAAAGAAATTGCTTAAAGTTTCACACGACTTAGCTTTTCTGTCGTTGCACGGGCATCCACCGCATCTGCAGATGGTGCCATCAAGCTCGGTTGTCTTATTCCTTGGAACGACGGCCACGATGAAGCTGCTGCCCCGATTAGACTAGATTCTCACAACTGCGCGCTGCCCCTACCCGGCGCGCCAAAGATGTCTGGGGGAAATCGACACCTATGGGTGTTGGGGAACGTAGTAATTTCAAAAAATTTCCTACGCAGACGCAAGATCATGGTGATGCATAGCAACGAGAGGGGAGAGTGTGTCCACGTACCCTCGTAGACCGAAAGCGGAAGCGTTAGCACAACGTAGTTGATGTAGTCGTACGTCTTCACGGTCCGACCGATCAAGTACCGGATGCACGGCACCTCTGAGTTGTGCACACGTTCAACTCGATGACGTCCCTCGAACTCTGATCTAGCCGAGCTTTGAGGGAGAGTTCCATCAGCACGACGGCGTGGTGACGATGTTGATGTTCTACCATCGCAGGGCTTCACCTAAGCACCGCTACGATATTATTGAGGTGGACTATGGTGGAGAGGGGCACCGCACACGGCTAAAAGATCCAAGAGATCAATTGTTGTGTCTATGGGGTGCCCCTCTCCTTCGTATATAATGGAGGGGAGGAGAGGGTCGGCCAAGGGGAGGAGGCGCGCCCAAGGGGGGAGTCCTACTCCCACTGGGAGTAGGACTCCTCCTTTTCCTATTTGGAGAGGGAGAGGGAAGGAAGAGGAAGGAGGGAGGAAGGAAAGGGGGGGGGGGCTGCCCCCCTCCCAATTCGGATTGGGCTTGGGGAGGGGGGCGCCCCCTCCCTTGCTCCTTTCCCCTCCTTTCCACTAAAGCCCATTAAGGCCCATATACCTCCCGGGGGGTTCTGATAACCTCCCGGTGCTCCGGTATTATCCCGATCTCACCCGGAACCATTCCGGTATCCAAATATACTCGTCCAATATATTGATCTTTACATCTCGAACATTTCGAGACTCCTCGTCATTGATACCTCTTGAGCACTGCGTTGGTTTTCCCCGAAGAGGAAGGGATGATGCAGCAAAGTAGCGTAAGTATTTCCCTCAGTTTTTGAGAACCAAGGTATCAATTCAGTAGGAGGCTACACACGAGTCCCTCGTACCTGCACAAAACAAATAAATCCTCGCAACCAACGCAAATAGGGGTTGTCAATCCCTATAAGGCCACTTACGAGAGTGAGATCTGATAGATATGATAAGGTAATATTTTTGGTATTTTTATGATAAAGATGCAAAGTAAAATAAAGGCAAAGTAAATAGCAAAGGAAATAACTAAGTAGTAGGAGATTAATATGATGAAGATAGACCCGGGGGCCATAGGTTTCACTAGTGGCTTCTCTCGAGAGCATAAGTATTCTACGGTGGGTGAACAAATTACTGTTGAGCAATTGACAGAATTAAGCATAATTATGAGAATATCTAGGTATGATCATGTATATAGGCATCATGTCCGAGACAAGTAGACCGACTCCTGCCTGCATCTACTACTATTACTCCACTCATCTACCGCTATCCAGCATGCATCTAGAGTATTAAGTTAAAAACAGAGTAACGCCTTAAGCAAGATGACATGATGTAGAGGGATAGACTCATGCAATATGATGAAAACCCCATCTTGTTATCCTCGATGGCAACAATACAATACGTGCCTTGCTCCCCCTACTGTCACTGGGAAAGGACACCGCAAGATTGAACCCAAAGCTAAGCACTTCTCCCATTGCAAGAAAGATCAATCTAGTAGGCCAAACCAAACTGATAATTCGAAGAGACTTGCAAAGATAACCAATCATACATAAAAGAATTCATAGAAGATTCAAATATTGTTCATAGATAAACTTGATCATAAACCCACAATTCATCGGTCTCAACAAACACACCGCAAAAGAAGATTGCATCGAATAGATCTCCACGAGAGAGGGGGAGAACATTGTATTGAGATCCAAAAAGAGAGAAGAAGCCATCTAGCTAATAACTATGGACCCGAAGGTCTGAGGTATACTACTCACACTTCATCGGAAGGGCCTTGGTGTTGATGTAGAAGCCCTCCGTGATCGATGCCCCCTCCGGCGGAGCTCCGGAACAGGCCCCAAGATGGGATCTCGTGGATACAGAAAGTTGCGGCGGTGGAATTAGGTTTTTGGCTCCGTATCTGGTCGTTTGGGGGTACGTAGGTATATATAGGAGGAAGGAGTACGTCGGTGGAGCAACAGGGGGGCCCATCAGGGTGGAGGGCGCGCCTGGGGTAGGTAGGCGCGCCCCCCTACCTCGTGGCCTCCTCTTTTCTTTCTTGACGTAGGGTCCAAGTCTCCCGGATCATAATCTTCCTAAAAATCACGTTCCCGAAGGTTTCATTCCGTTTGGACTCCGTTTGATATTCCTTTTCTTTGAAACCCTAAACAGGCAAAAACAACAATTCTGGGCTAGGCCTCCGGTTAATAGGTTAGTCCCAAAAATAATATAAAAGTGGATAATAAAGCCCAATAATGTCCAAAACAGTAGATAATATAGCATGGAGCAATCAAAAATTATAGATACGTTGGAGACATATCAAGCATCCCCAAGCTTAATTCCTGCTCGTCCTTGAGTAGGTAAATGATAAAAATAGAATTTTTGATGTGGAGTGCTACTTGGCATAATTTTAGTGTAATATTTCTTAATTGTGGTATGAATATTCATATCCGAAAGATTCAAGACAAGAGTTCATATTGACATAAAAATAATAATACTTCAAGCATACTAACAAAGCAATTATGTCTTCTCAAAATAACATGGCTAAAGAAAGTTATCCCTACAAAATCATATAGTCTGGCTATGCTCTATCTTCACCACACAAAATATTTAAATCATGCACAACCCCGATGACAAGCCAAGAAATTGTTTCATACTTTTGACATTCTCAAAACCTTTTCAATCTTCATGCAATACATGAGAGTGAGCCATGGATATAGCACTATAGGTGGAATAGAGTGGTGGTTGTGGAGAAGACAAAAAGGGGGAAGATAGTCTCACATCAACTAGGCGTATCAACGGGTTATGGAGATGCCCATCAATAGATATCAATGTGAGTGAGTAGGGATTGACATGCAACGGATGCACTAGAGCTATAAGTATATGAAATCTCAAAAAGAAACTAAGTGGGTGTGCATCCAACTTGCTTGCTCATGAAGACCTAGGGCATTTTGAGGAAGCCCATCATTGGAATATACAAGCCAAGTTCTATAATGAAAGATTCCCACTAGTATATGAAAGTGATAACACGAGAGACTCTCTACTATGAAGATCATGGTGCTACTTTGAAGCACAAGTGTGGTAAAAGGATAGTAACATTGTCCCTTCTCTCTTTTTCTCTCATTTTTTATTTTTCTTCCGGAGTCTCATCCCTACTTGTGGGGGAATCATAGTCTCAATTATCCTTTCCTCACTGGGACAATGCTCTAATAATGATGATCATCACACTTTTATTTTTCTTACAACTGAACAATTACAACTCGATCTTAGAACAAAATATGACTCTATATGAATGCCTCCGGCAGTGTACTGGATATGCAATGAATCAAGAGTGACACATATGAAAGAATTATTAATGGTGGCTTTGCCACAAATACGATGTCAACTACATGATCATGCTAAGCAATATGACAATGATGAAGCGTGTCATAATAAACGGAATGGTGGAAAGTTGCATGGCAATATATCTCGGAATGGCTATGGAAATGCCATAATAGGTAGGTATCACTATAAAAAAAAGACACATCCGTGACATTTTGGGCTGAACAAATTTTTTTTGTCATACATATGACACTTCTATGATGATAATTGTGACAAAACCCGATATCATCATAGATGTGGTGGGTTCCTACTTCTATGACAAAAAATCATGACAGAAAATGGGCTTTTTGTCCTGGGCAGGCCGGAGACGCAGCTGCATGACATTCTTTGGGCCGTCCATGACGGAAAAAACCATGGTAGAAGCGAGGGAGAGGAAAATTTCGGGGAGTTCCCGGTTACGGTGAGAGGTCGGGGGCCGAGCGATGCACGTTTCTCTCGTACACGTACGCGTGTGTGTGCGAGGCGTTGGCTCTAACTGAACCCGAGCGAGGCGTTGGGCTCTAACTGAACCCGAGCGATTGCACTGCAGGCTACGCGTTACTGAATCCGAGCGATCTATCGATGGCTGTTAACTGAACCCGATCGAGCGATTCCTTCGCTACTGCTGCTAACTGAAGCCGATCGATGCTGCCTCTGGGATGAACAGTGAGCGGTGGCGTTGCCTCTGGATGAACAGGACCTCGTGGTGTGGAGGGCTGGATGAACAATAGATGATGGAGGGGTGCCCGTGGAGGGGTGGTTGAACAGGACCCCGTGGTGTGGAGGGCTGGATGAACAGTAGATGGTGGAGTAGCGCGTGGTGGAGGCTGGATGAACAGGAGCCCGTGGAGGCTGGAGGAGGTCGACGGTGGAGATGAACAATATCCTGTGGAGTCCTGTTTTGCGGTACGCCACACCCCTCCCGATGAACAGGACCCCCGTTTCGACCGTGGGAGGTCCGTTTCGTCCGTTTTGCGGTACGCCACACCCCTCCCGATCAACAGGACCCCCATTTCGACCGTAGGAGGTCCGTTTCGTCCATTTTGCGGTACGCTACACCCCTCCCGATCAACAGGACCCCCGTTTCGACCGTAGGAGGTCTGTTTCGTCCGTTTTGCGGTACGCCAGACCCCTCCCGATGAACAGGATCCTGTTTCGAACGTGGCCGGTCGAACACAAGGCCGTTTCCTCCGTTCTGCGGTACGTCAGGCCTCGTTTCCATCGCCTATTCCGCCCAAGCCCTCCCGATGAACACGACCACGCATTCTGTTCCGACCCAGCCGGTTGGCTCCCACGCGTTCTGTTGCCTCCCGATGAACACGACGCATTCCGTTGCCTCCCCATGAACACGATGACGACGTTGTTTCTCCGTTCCGACCCAGCCATGTCAACGAGCCCTCGCCGTACGTATGCGCGAGTAGGCGTTCGAGACCCCGCCCGTATGTACACATACGTGGCCGTATTTTCTTTCTTGCACCCTGGCCGCTGTACGTACGTGTACATGCTACGTGCGCGCCTCTACTACGACACGTGCGCGCCTCTACATCCACCAGTATATATGTACGTACACGTTCGTGACCAGAATGACAACGCTACGTACGCTTCAACCAGGTGGGTCCCGACTGTCAGGCACTTCCTTGCGTGCGAAGATGTAGCTGGTGGGTCCCAGCAGTCAGGGGAGCAAATTGTTTTTTTTCCCGGACGCACTTCCTTGCGTGCGAAGGAGTAGCTGGTGGGTCCCAGCAGCCTGGGGGAAACGTTTTTTTTGCGAAATACGGTGGCCCGTACGGTGGGTCCCTGCTGTCAGGTGGAGGAATAATTATTTTGCGCGTCATAAGGAGGCACTTCCTTGCTGCAGCCGTGGACCCAGCTGTCAGCGTCTCCACTCATAGTACTCTTCCGATGTAAGTCGGTCGTTGACCACATTGACCACGTCGCGCCGAGAGCACCACGGCGGTGGACGGCGGCGAGGCCTAGGAAGGGGACGACACGGAGGCAGGGAAGACTCGGCAGTTGTTTCCCACGCGGAGGGGAGTATGACTGTACGAGGGTTTACTGGTTCGTCTGCCGTCGCCGGAGAATAACAACAGGTGTGGGTGAGTAGAGGGATGGCTAGGCCAGCGATGGGAGTACGATGGGGCAGTGAGGCCTGCGCGGCAGCACAGCCGGCCGCGGGGAGGAGGGAGTAGGCAGTCCCGCCGGCGCTTGTTTGAGCGGCTGGAGCAGGAAGAGCAGAGATTGAAGAAGCACGACGGCCGTTCGATGGACATCCAACAGTCAGTGCTTGTGCGTTAACCTTTTTTTTAGGAAAGCCTCAAATCTATGGAAAACAGCATACAACCCATCTGCCATTATTTCTAATAATTTACAGCCCATTTGCTAATTCTTAAGGTTTTTTTGGAGCCCATGTTCTTTTTGTTAGCATTACAGCCCATATTGTGGCCACGGTTAAAAAATTATACGAAATTTTGCATATTTCGGTGCGGTCCGAACTGTTTTTAATCCCGAAATTTCGACTCACATTCAAACTGATTTAAAAAATAAATATATATCAATGTAAAATCCAAGAAATTCTCCACGCATAAAAATTAATGTAATTTAAAATCTTGAAATGAAAAAAAAGATATTTGAAACTAATTGCCGGTTTGATGTGTTTTAAAAATGTACAACCCATTTCTCATTACTGATGTACCATTTTCTCGGCCAGCCGAATAAAAGCTCTCCTCGTCTTGAAAGATTTGCAGCCCAACATGCCTGACAAAGCGACTTACTTGGCAAATCACAAAAAACCGGGTTGTGGCCATGGATCCAGCTGTCAGCCTCTCCACGTATAGTACTCTTCCGATGGAAGTCGTTCCTTGACCACGTTCACCACACCGCGCGGAGAGCACCACGACGGTGGACGACGGCGAGGCCTAGGAAGGGGATGACGCGGAGTAAGGGAAGACGCGTCTGTGGAAGCCCGCGCGGAGAGGAGTACGAGGGTTCACTGGTTTGGCTGCTGTGTGAGGCTGGCGTCGCTGCAGGGCCTGGCCAGCGGTGGGAATAGCAGGGGGCGGTGAGGCCTCTGCGGCAGCACAGCCGGCCACGGGAGGCAGGAGCATGCGGCACGACCGGCGCTGCTTTGGGCGGCTAGAGCAAGAAGACCAGAGGTTGAAGAAGCACTACGGCCGTTGGATGGACATCGTACGGTCACTGGAGCTAGAATCGTTCATATTGACTAAGTTGACAAAGCCCTTCATCCTCGTCAACTTAGTAGGCCCACAAGTCAGCCTCCCACCAAGGTGGGTCCCAGCTAGCCGGGGGAGTATTCATTTTTTTGTGCGTAATAAGGAGGCACTTCCGGTGGGTCCGAGCTGACAGCGGGGGGAATGTTTTTTTCGTGAAATACGATGGTCCGTCCGGTGGTTCCCAGCAGTCAGGGGGAAATGTTTTTTCCACAAAATACTGGTGGCCCGTCCAGTGGGTCCCCGCTGTCAGGTGGAGGAATAATTATTTTCCGCGTAATACGGAGGCACTTCCTTGCGGCTGCCGTGGACCCAGCTGTCAGCCTCTCCACATACAGTACTCTTCCGATGGAAGTCAGTCGTTGACCACATTGACCACGCCGCGCCGAGAGCACCACGGCGGTGGACGATGGTGAGGCCTAGGAAGGGGACGACGCAGAGCCGGGCAAGACACGGCAGTGGATGCCCACGCGGAGAGGAGTACGAGCGTTCACTAGTTCGGCTGCGGTGTGAGGCTGCCGTCACCGCAGAATAACAGGGGGTGTGGGTGAGTGGAGGGATGGCCTGGCCAGTGGTGGGGGTAGTATGGGGGCGGTGAGGCCTCCGCGGTAGCACAGTCGGCCATGGGAGGCAGGAGCAGGCGGCACGACCGACGCTGCTTTGGGCGGCTGGAGCGAGAAGACCAGAGGTTGAAGAAGCACTATGGCCGTTGGATGGACATCATACGATCACTGGAGTATTGACTAAGTTGACAAAGCCCTCCGTCCCCGTCAACTTAGTAGGCCCACAAGTCAGCCCAACAATATGGTGGGTCCCAGCTAGCAGGGGGTATTAAAATTTTTTGGGCGTAATAAGGAGGCACTTCCTTGCGTGCGAAGATATAGCTGGTGGGTCTGACCTGTCAGCGGGGGGAACATTTTTTTTGTGAAATACAGAGGCCCTTCCTATGGGTCCTAGCTGTCAGGTGGAGGAATCATTATTTTGCGCGTAATAGAGGCATTTCCTTGCGTGCGGTCGTGGACCCAGCTGTCAGCCTCTCCACATACAGTCCACTTCCAATGGATGTCGTTCATTGACCATGTTGACCAGGCCGCGCCGAGAGCACCAGGGCGGTGGACGACGGCGATGCCTAGGAAGGGAATGACACGAAGCCAGGGAATACTCGACAGTTGTTTCCAATGCGGAGGAGTACAAGGGTTTACTGGTTCGTCTGTGTCGGCGGAGAATAACAGCATGTGTGGGTGAGTAGAGGGATGGCTAGGCCAGCGATGGGAGTACGATGGGGCCGTGAAGCCTGTGCGGCAGCATAGCCGGCTGCGGGAGGAGGGAGCAGGCAGTCTCGCCGGCGCTTGTTTGAGCGGCTGGAGCATGAAGAGCGGAGATTGAAGAAGCACAACAGCCGTTGGATGGACATCCAACAGTCACTGCTCTCGTGTGTTGACTAAGTTGACAGGGCATTGCGTGTGTGTCAACCTTTTTTTATGAAAGCATACGCGTCAACCTGTAGTAGGCGCACAAGTCAGCCTCAAATCTGTGGAAAACAGCATACAACCCATCTGCCATTATTTCTAATAATGTACAACCCATTTGCTAATTCTTAAGAATTTTTTGGAGCCCATCTTCTTTTTGTTAGCATTACACCCCATATTGTGGCCACGGTTAAAAAGTATACGAAATTTTGCATAATTCGGTGCGGTCAACTATTTTTAATCCAGAAATATCGATTCACATTCAAACTATTTTGAAAAATAATTTATATAAATATAAAATCCAAATAATTGTCCATGCATAAAAACCAATGGAATTTAAGATCTTGTAATGAAAAAAATTTGAAACTAATTCCCGGTTTGATGTGTTTTAAAAATGTACAGCCCATTTCTGGGCAAACCGAATGAAACTCTCCTCCTCTTGAAAGATTTGTAGCCCAACAGGGCCGATAAAGCAAGTAGGCCTTGTTTGGGTATTTCTTAAAAAAAAGAACTGGGCTAGCCATTTTCAGCACGAAAAAAACACAACTGGGCTCATGATGTGGTAAACATAAATAAAACCGTGGCTAGACAGGCCACAACCCCCGCACAGCCCCGTTGTTACCCTGATCCGTCGCTAAAACTAGTATAAATAACAACTGCTGGTTTCTAAAAAAAACTGCGCGACTTGCTGGGTCCCTGGTGTCAGCCGCTCGTAGTGTAATTCTCTCGTTTATTGACTACGTTGACAATGGCGTGAGCCTCAGATGTCCAACCATTAGGAGGAACCATATTTTTGGGCTTGTACTATAGAGGCACTTGCTTACGTACTGCCATGATGCTGGTGGGTCCCTACTGTCATCCTCTCCACGTACAGTCATCTCCTTGTTCCTCTCGGTTGTTGACGATGTTGATAACGCAAGAGGGCGGCGCACCGCGCACAGCGAGCGAACCAAGGCCGCAAGGCGGAGGACGACGGCGAGGCCTCAGACGGATCAAACAGGAGCCGTTGAAGATGCGCCGGTCCAGTCGCAGGCGGAGGGGAGTACGAGGGTTGACTAGTTCAGGCGTAGGTGCGTGTTGGGGCTGACGTCGCCGGAGAATAACAGGACGTATGGTAGGGCGGTGGAGGCGCAGCCAGCCATGGGAGGTGGGAGCAGGCGGAGCCGATGGGGTGGTTTGGTTTGGGCAGCTGGAGGAAGAAGACAAGAGATAGAAGATACACGACAGATGTTGGATGTCAATCCAATGGCTGGTAGGCAGAATCGTTTGTTGACTAGCTAGTAAGTCGACACCACCTTGGATAGGCTATTTCCTCGCAGGTCCCAAATGTTAGAATCCAAATCTGTCACGGTCATGTAGCCTTTCCTATGAAAATTTACAGCCCATTTGATGTGCTAGTTCGAAATAAGTTTGTGGGTGCTGGTGGGGGCTAATCACTTGGCTTCTGTAATGCATAGTGAGCACAAGCAGTCGGCGAGAGTGATGTTATTTCCCTTGGTTGTGATTTGTTACAATATTTCACTCTAAATTAAATGAATGGCAAGCCATTTTCCTTGTTTCAAAGAAAATATGACAGCCACAGCCGAGTTGAAAAGGGCAGGAACATCTAACTCCAGCTTACAAACTGTACAAAAGCACGAGGGTTAATTGTTCATTAGGTTTACAAAAAAACCAGAATGAAAAGGGCAACGACATCTAACTCCAGCACTGTTTTCGGCAGTCACAGTCAAATGGATCGGTCAGGTCCATAGAATGAACATCCTGGGTCGTAAAATTTACTGGATTATGACCACAATATGTTGTAAATAGAAGCCCGGCACATTCAGAAGCTCTTTTGCCCACCCGAAACTCCTTTTTTTGCTCTTCGACATACCCATCCGTCAATTCAGTAAATATATGGGCTTTTGAATTGACTTTACTATTTACTAGTGTGGATGGGCTGTTTTGTCTTGGGCCCAGAGAAACAATTACTACTAGTGCAGTGGAGACACTCTACAGCTACCCAGAAAAACAATTACTACTAGTACAGTGGAGACACTCTACCGCTTCTGGCTCCTCCTAGGTCATTGAATCGTCTCCCTCTACTGAATGACGTTATACTTTTGTTCACCGACATGCGGGCCATGTAGCGCGCGGGCCCAAATGCCATCCACCAAATTAGAAGGCAGTATGCAGGCGGAGAGTCACCCCGGTCGTAGCGTGGCAGTAACGAGCCATCGTATCACAAAACCCCACCTCCCCGCAGTCTAAGTTTGATGGACGAAGCAACCATCATTTCACTCTTCGCTGAATCCCCTTCTCCCTCACCGTCTTCAAGAAAGGCAACACTCGCATCTGCCACTGTTCTTCTCTCTAAATGAAGGGAAGGTAAGCGGATCCGTGATGTTGGTATATTTTCGTCCAGAAAAAAAGAACTTTTGCAAAGCAGTAACCGATCCTCACTCTCTTTTTTGTTTCATTGTCATTACGATTGTGTTTTCCTTTCAGTAGTCTCCTAGTATTCATCAGTTTCATGATGGACCAAGGAGAACCAGGCAAAGATCTGCCGATATTCGAGCAGACATGGGAGGCTGATCCCCACGAGACAGAGAGCTCCAAGAAGATGGAGGCAACCACCGAGCCGACCCCAGATACGCTCACGTCCACTACTAAGATGGTCAACGCCCCGTTTGAGGTTACATCCCCCGTGGCATTGCAGGAGCAGTTTTCCCCCTTCGAGGATGTGTCCGCCCCCCCCCCCCCCCCGCCGAGCTGCCCAAGGTGATTTCCTTCTTTGCCGATCTCGATTGTGGTTTTTCATCCAAGTATGTGCTGATTTTTTTAGAAAAGGAAGTATGTGGTGATTAATAATGCAAAATTTTATTAGCTTCGATGCCATGCTATACATAGTGGTTTAAATAACTTGTGTTTCTTATACTGAAAAGTAATTCAGAATTTGTTTCTGTTTCAATTAGAGCCCTGATGCAGACAAGGATTGTGTGGTTGTACATGTCACTCGCTATGAGGCGGACGACCAGAATATACGCACTGGGAAAACAGAGTTCTTAGGCTGTTGGATCCTGGAAGCCATTTGCGGTTATACCAATGAAGAGTTGTATTCCATCCTCACTGTTGTCAGGCGTATTGTCCAGGGTGTACTGAAGCACAAGAAGTTCAAAGCTACTCCTTCATTTGTGAGGCATACTGTTCTTGTCAAGCTTACACAGGAAGATGCTGTGGCATGCCTCCACAAACAAGTTTATCAGTGGCAAGGCCACAAGGTTGTCTTCATGAAGGTTCACAGGATTGAGCTGATGCGGGACGTCCTCGATGATGTTCATGGCAAGGTCCGTCTTGTGTCCAACCCAAATTAGATCGAGGCATGAAATAGTTGCCCCAGCTAGTGTTTAATAGTAGTTTGGATTGTGTCTAATTATCCGAACCTTGCCTGTTATCGACCCCTCTAGGGCTAGTACTCTGTTTGAATCCGTCTATGGGAACTGCTGCTACTTTTGTGTGCCCGTGAATCATGTGAGAACCATCGTAATTGTTGCCAAAACAGATGCGTCCTCACTAGTTTTTTCATGAATATGGCATGGTAAGACATAAGTTGTCACAGTTTATCATATGAGCAGTGTGTGTTTTGATGAAATAGAGCACTCGTTCGAGAACCGTGCACCGACATATACATAAGTACTTGTAAACACTGTTGGTGCTACTCCACTTGTAAGCAGTTGTGCAAGACACGGCACATTGGCTTAGCTCGCTTCAACACTAGGCTATCAACCAGCTAACAATCAACGATCTGCTGTCTGACATATAAGCAACTATGTATCTTGTTACAATGGTTCATGCAGTTAATTGAGGCCATAATGTAATAAATTCCAAACGTTCACACGCTAGTCCAGCGCTCATGTGGAACACTCACATTAAACTCGTCTTCATAAAACACTTGAAAAGCATAAGTTAAGCAATTTTATACATCTCAATGATTCATAGAATATAACAAACATATACTAGTTCACAGCAAAAGACAAAGTTGTGAGAAGGTTTACAAATCAGGAAAAAACAAGCAAGGCTTTTCTGAGAAAAGGGCCTCCCGGCAGGCTTAAATTTCATGGAGTTCACTCTGGTTTTTTCTTTTTGCCACCATCCAGGGTTAGGTTCTCTCATTCCAGAATAACCAATTATAATTGTGGTCTCAGCTGGAATGCTGAACTGAACCATGCAGTGTACTGACTAGCTGAAATGCTTGTGCATTCCACTAAATTTAAGCACCGCTATTTGCAGAAATAAGCAGACCACAATGCCTCTTGTCCGTGCACCTGTCCAAAAAACCACCGTGCAGCCGTGCCAGCTAGTCCTTAGTCCATGGATGAACTAGTAGAAAGTGCATTCCGAACTAGGATGCAGTTGTTTTCGCTCGTCCCTGCACTACAATCAGGAAGTAAAACGTACGAATCAGCTTCTTTTAGATTGCGTTGGTCATTCTACCTTAGTTACTACCAATGTAGGGATACCTTGAAGATGGGAGGTTAGACGACGACAACGAGGGATAGCCATCTCATTTTTCGCAGTTGTACTAAAACTGAGGTGTGTGCTTTTGATTGCGCGGATAGAAACGATACGGAGACAAACATCCCGAAACGATATGGAGACAGACATCCCTGTTTGCGCAAATACGAAATACGGTTATTTAAACAGTGACAAATATTACTACTTTCCCCCGTTTCCTCTTAGAACCAAGTCCTAGATTCATGCTACAACTTTCCCACTTTCTTCCCCATTTGAACCAACGCTTTGAGTCGACTGTATGAACTAGCTTTACTTCTAATAATAGTAGAAGTCTAGGTGGCTTTGGAACAATGGACAGAAGTAGAAAAGGATCCACACGAAGGGAGCTGGGGCAGTACAGGAAGGCATGTTTCAAAGGAATATATACCTGAGGGTCGTCGGCGTGTGGCAAAGACGGCGTCGGGAGGCCGCATCTTGGCCACAATACCGCAGGGAGGAAGAAGGGGTCGGAGGCCCTCCCGAGCCGGTGCTCTCTCGGAGAGAATGGCACGGCCGCCGATCGGGACGCGTGGGCAGCCGTTGGTCTCCTCCCTCGCCGCCGACGACAGCGTGAATGATGCACCTACACCCCTGCCCTAGTCGAGGTTGTACGTCCGGATTTGTGACCAGCCGTGAGCTGAGAGAGAGTGTGGTGACCTATGTGTTGCTTAGATCTGGAGAGCATGAGAGAGTGAACGAGAGGAACCCTAGTAAAGCAAGCGCTAAGGCTCCTACTTTTATATATAGTGGAGTGATTTTGTTGTACCAGCTTCAAAAAAATGTGCTCCTACATGTACCCGCGAGTGGGTGTGAGAGAACTAGTGCGTGCGTGCACCGCTTCTCTTCATGAGAGTACAATATACTATGCCCAAAGAACGTTCACCGCAAGAGTAATAGTATAAGTGTGTGACGTGTGAGCTAAAATAAAATGTGCGCGTCGTCTTTTGTTTTCTAGAAGTTCTGAGGGTAGGGTGTGAAGAGCACATATGTGTGTGATGTCTACCTATATATAGATGGTGGGTGCGACGTGCGAGTCTGTGAGAGGACTCGGGAGAGTCGTGACTTGTGAGGGTGCGTGTGCATGAGAGAGAGGGGGGCACGTATCAATGCAATGCATGTGTCCGTAAATCATTATCCGACAGACGTTCGCTACAAGACTTTTCCTGATGAACGCCGTAAGAACCGTTAGATCGGCATCCGACAGTGTCAGTTTTGCCATGTCATTTAACAGAACAGCCACTCCTCCTACACACAAATCTTCCACGTGAGTGCTAGCAACTTCCGCATGCTCCCTCCGTTCCAAAATTTAGTGCATATAGCTTTATTGAAAATTCAAACCTCGCAAACTTTTACCGAGTTTTCGTGTACCAAATTGCACATGTAGAATACCATGTATATATCATTTCATTCATCTTCGAGAGGTAACTATAAAGATGGGTGAGGAGTCTACAAAGAAAGACCATCGTATCACCCGCAACAATTTCAAGCATCCTTTAGTGTCGAGGAATATCATAGGAACTCTATATGATATGATTTTATAGGATTTTCCCTTTAGAGCCAATTGGTTCATAGGAATAGATTCATATACTCCACATTTCAAAGGAAATAAACATGATATCATTTCTATAGCTTTAGAGCCACTTGGTTCATATGAATGGATTCCTATACTCCCTTAATTTCAAAGGAAAATAAACATTAGCGTATATTCAATAGAAAAGTTCCTATGATATGAACCAAATTACATCTCTTTTCTAATCCCTCCTCATAGGAATTGAGATACATGTCATCTCTAGATTCAACAGAAAAGTTCCTATGATGTGAACCAAATGACATCTCTTTTCCAATCCCTACTCATAGGAATTTATATGCTCCATGTCATCTCTTTCCCTACAACTTCCATGTATACATCTTCTATTCCTAAATAGATAGTACATCCCACTAGTAGCTTTTTTTCCAAAACATGCAACTATGGCACAAGAACTATATAGTGTGCCAATAACTTTGAAAGATGGTCGCTGAATGAAGCTAACCCGACAGTGCAGAGATAGGCAAATCCGAGCACTACTGGCCGTTGGATATCATCAACATTCCACCAGATCTGCCACATGTACAATTTAGAAGACTCCATGGTTGAACTTAAGCATAATGCACAAACCTCAAAACACAAGCACTTCTCCTTTGTTCTAGAATCTTCTGTATCATAATTGATTACTTTTCTAAATGAATTGCCATTATTTGTTTTTTACTTTATGATTTACAATGCACAACCCCATGAATCTTAACATTTTTATAAAACTAATTGATTTTGAATGAGATGAACTATCAGAACTAAACGAACATCTACATCATGCATATATGACTCAAAGCTTTACATGCTATAGTGTGTATTTATTCATAATTTGGTTTCGAAATCTCATGCATTCAATACATGTGTACCTTACTAGTTTTGAGTAGAGTGGCAAATTTCAGGCAGCCCCGGGTAAATCAAAATGCAGGGCCCATGCATCATTGCCTTTCGGTCGAACCTATGTCCACAATTTTTTGTACGTACTATATCTCCACTGGTCCCCGAACCCAAAATGCTGCCTCGTTCCCGTAAAACCAAGCGGCCCACACATATTTAAGGCGTCGACTCGAACCCGTTTACTGTGACGTGGCCCCGCACGCCATAGTACTCCTACAAACCCTACCGCCACACTCATCATCGGTTTTCTTCAAGAGGACGAGGGAGAAGCCGATTTGTAGTGGAGGTGCTTTCAAAAAAGGATCTGTAGTGGAGACACCTACCCTAGGGTGCCCTAGGTAGCTGCCGCACACATCATTGTTTTCTCTTTTCTTTATGCTCTTGCGCCCTAGAGTGAAATGATGGTTGCTTCGTCCGTCCAGCTTAATGCGGGAAAGGTGGGGCTTTGTGATTTGAGCCCTCATCGCTCATTTTCTACTACTGCGGCGCTACAACCGGGGTGCCTCCAATTCCAACCGGTGCTCCAAACTGTAATTTGGTGCATCGCACATGGAACAAGACGGTGGATGAGCCACATGTCAGCCAAAGTGGTCCTGTTGAGTGTGTCGCCATTTCATGTGCGGACTGACCCTGCTTGAGTTGCTACGCCAACACGACAGGAGCAACCTACCACTTGGTTTTGCTCCTTGGTGAATCCCGACTATATTGATCTAAGAAGATACGTGCTGAACTACCCTCTCCGTCTCGGTGTTTTCATTTTTAGGCGTCTCGGTTTATAGGGCCTGCACGTAGTTCTAGGTCATCCATTTGACTAACTAAATATGAGTTACTATGTCACAAAAAGTATATCATTGGATTCTTAAGTGGATGTACTTGTATTTAAAAGTCTAGGGCGGGGCTTTTCCTGCATGGTAGGCGGGGCAGTTCCGCCTAGTCGGTTCGACAGAGACGCGAGAAGACGTGGGAGTAGGCTGCTGCAAACGTAGGGTTGTGTGATTTAACAGCGAGTTACTGATGGACAGGTGAGGCCCCGTGATTTGACTTGCCATTATCATTTTAATTGCGGCGCTATGACCGGCGTGAGTCTCCCGATTCCTGACCACATCCATACAGGTGCCTCTCCCAATGCTCCACCATGTAGTAGAGGCTGGCTCTTGCATGAGAGCCCACTTCTCCACTTTTTCCTTGCATCTCTTTCCTCCACATATGCAAAAATGCCATGTAAAGTGCACTATTGTACTTACTTTTACTTGCTCCTACAGGTGCTTAAGCTTGCCACATAGGCATAAAGTCTGATGTGGCAAGTTAATCAAGAAGAGAGAGACTAGTTTGGTGACCCAAGGAAGAAATGGTGCTAAGCGCATTTACCTAGGTGAAAAGACAATTTTGAGTCTATAGCTAATTAAATGAAGCAAACTTAGCAACACCATTTCATTGGAAGAGGTCACTCCTTGGCAAATGCAATAAATACAAGTACTCCCTGTGTCCCATAATATAAGAACGTTTTGGCACTACACTTGTGTCAAAAACGTTCTTATATTATGGGACGGAGGGAGTACGAAGAAAGAGATAGAGAGGAGTAAAAAAAATACACTTATAGCCAACCTTATAGCCAACCTTGTTGTAGTATGAGTGACTAAGTGATGACTATGTATGACATGCCAACATCGGATAGCCTAACGCACCGTGTTAAATCTCCAAGGGAGCGACCACGCGAGCGACGCGACCATGATACGGGCTGCTGGCAGCCCTTGGATCTGAGATCAAACGATCGCATGCTAAGTTGCTGAAAATTTGTAGAATAACCCTCCAAGATAGGATATTCACCCATAGGTCTAGAATCACGCCATGCAACCGTTTGATCTCAGATCCAAGGGCTCTCGGAAGCCTGTATCATGGGAGAATGGAAAGCCACTACCCTCCCGTTCGCACGCTGGCAGTTCGCTCCTACTCGTCCCCGTACGTCCTTCAATACTACGGCGGTTCGCTCCTAGTCGTCCCGTCCATTCACATTACAGTAGTTCCACTAATCCTAACCCTCCTCCCAAATCCATGGCGTCCCAAATCTCCACAATTGGCGGTGAGTACAAGGTTAGAACCATCACCGACGATGAGTTCGACGTCATCTACACCCGTTCTTCCGCGACGGTGAAAGGATGCCTTTCTCGCTTCAGACGCATGTTCGAAAACTCAGATGATGAGTGGGTCACTGGGCTAGATGTTGAGTACACCACAGTCCTGGGATGAGAGAAGGATCTAAAGGACGAAGAGAGGAAGAAGCCCGCCGTGATCCAGGTTTGCGTACATAACGTTTGATTGGTCTACCACATATGCCATGCTGACGTTGAGTGCCAGGATTTTAAGAACTTCCTCGAGGACAAAACAGTGAAATTTGTTACTGTAGACTTTAAGAACGACAAAGAAGTCCTGGGTCGGATAGGCCTCGTTGTAGGAAACCCTTCGACCTCCAGAAGCTGACCCTGGCAGGAGCCATGGTTCATCCTTCGTATCGTAAACTGGAGAAACCTCATTACACGTTTCATCGTCATGCATGGCAGCGGAATGTACTAGATATAGACCACATCCACTATGCTTCAATGGATGGCTACCTTTGTTTCAATATCTACAAGGGTTGGATGAAGAGCAACAGCCAAGTGTGCAGTTCAAGCAAAGAAGTATCGGCCAAGAGGAAGAGGGACAAGGACGAAGTCGAGGACGTGGACGAGGACTCCGAGTAAGGTGGCACTGTCGTTGCTCATGGTGGTTCTAAACTTCTAATGCAGTGTCTACCGGATTAGTTGCATAGTTTAATTTCAGGTGTGCTTAGTTTAATTTGAGGGGTGTGTTGTGCTGAGCCCCCAGCAGAACTATGTTATGTTTCTTCTCGTTACTTTAACTCTTCAGTATGTACATACTACTAGTATTTATTTAATAGAATTTAGCACCCCAATTAAGCACGTACTAGCTTTTTAATAGTACTATATGCATAATTTGGTGATGAGCGCTCTCTATATGTACCACCTTTTTTTAATTTCAATTTTTGCTCCATGGCGCAATCCATCGATAGTACTACTGTACAAAAGTATACATTTTTTAAAAGGCTAGAGTACTGTTCATCACATATATAGCCAGTTAAATTCTCAACCTAGAACGATGTGCATGCCATGTAGTAAACCGATACGGAGGAAGTATAGTAAAAATGAGATGATTTTACCGAGCGATCGGTGGGGGAGCATGGCCTGTCATGCGGCCCCACGTGTCATGATGTACCAAGGCGATGCGCGTGTCCCTCTTGAGGCAGAAGCAATACTGCGTGGTTTGAGATGATGGCGAACTGAAGTGTGAAATATTGGTTGCTTCATCCGTCGGGGAAGGTGCGGCTTTGTGATTTGACGTCTCATTGCTCACTACTACTACTGGGCCGGTACGAGTGGGGTGCGTCCCCCTGCTATTCTGCACTGTTATTTGGTGCTTGACACGTCGACCCGGTTGCTATATGTCCCACATGTCGGCGACAGGAAGTACATAATTCATGAAAGGGAGCATCGATAGAGGAGTATACTACATAATTCATGAAAGGGAGCGACTTAGTTTTGGAAAAATCTGTTTTTACGGAGTACGTACTCACTAGGGTTTATAGGGCTCATCTAAAAAACATTCGTTTTTCCGTTTGATAAGTCTCAATTCTACTATACTAGTAGTAGTACCATTACATGTTGGATTTCGAGGTGCGTTAGATCACTCAACGCAAGCAGTGTCAAGAGGAAACTAACCAATGCATGTACAAGTTCATGGAAATTTAGTGGTCATTCATGCATTCGTTCTAATTAATGCCTCGGTAAACATAACTTCTTGAGAAAAATGAGCGTACTAATTACTTGTGCAAACTACGAAATTAATTCGACCACTCACCGTCTACCTTGGTTGGAGAGATTTTGAAATTGAGCCACAAACTGGAAAGGAGGGAGTAGTAACTTTTGTCTCGATTACTATTTGTGGAATTGTATAGATGCAAAATGTATTTTTTATAGTGGCCTTGTATAAGTAAATGGAGGGAGTACTAACCAAAGTACGTAGTAGGGACGAGGAGTAAACAGAGGGAGTAGTAAAATTTTCTCCTCGTGCTGCGAGCCACCGCGCGCGTGGGCGAGGGAGCGGGCATAAAGGCGTACATAAGTAGTAGTAGTAGTAGTACTACTACTACTACTACTCGTAAGCAAGCTTCACCTCATCCTGCGAGCCACCGCGCCCGTGGGAGGGGGAGACGGCGTACTAAGCAAGCTTCTCCTCGTTCTGCGAGTTGACGGGACACATCAAAAGTACTCCAGTGTATAGAGCCTTGCCTCTAAGGTAGGCCCCACATGGTTTGCCTCTTTTTTTTTAATTTAACATAACGCATCAAGTCGCAATTTGTTTGTTCACCCGTGGTAGATGATCCTCCCTCCACCAAGTGGACAGCCAGTACACGTGCCAAATTACCACTTGGGCTGCCTTTTTCGTACAGAAATGAGCTCCACCGTGTACCCGCGCGGGTGTGGTTGGGAAAGAGACGGGAGTATGTGCGTCGTGCGTGCACCTCTTCTCTTCGTGCACGCCCTCCACCTACGTGGGTGTGTGTGAGAGAGATACAAACCTAGACATAATGCGCCGTCCATCCCCATGCCTCCGCCGAGTCCGACCACCAATCACCATCACGCCCCACTCCTCCTCACCTTATCTCTCATCTTTCTCCCTC
Source organism: Triticum monococcum (assembly GCA_034509565.1). Lineage (NCBI taxonomy): Eukaryota > Viridiplantae > Streptophyta > Magnoliopsida > Poales > Poaceae > Triticum > Triticum monococcum. The sequence continues at coordinate 114,822,516 of CM067843.1, forward strand.
CATTTTTATATACAAGGGGCCACTATTAAAATTACAATTTGTAGATATACAAGGCCACTAACACTAATCGATGCAATATTAATGGTGTTTGCCTCATGGTGCTAGCAAAGGAGGACATTAGTTATCCCTTGCATGCATGCGGGAGTTTGTAAAAAATGCATCTTGATGTTCCGTGCAATGCACGGGCATCTTGCTAGTCCATGAAAACAACACATGGCAAAATTCCACGGCGAACGAGGGATTTGAATCTGTTGGGAGGGTCTGTTTGGATCTTGCCCGGGGTAGCCAAAATATTGGCGACCCTTTTGTCCACCGATGCCTTTGCCACGGATGAACGAGGAATGGCTCGGGTGCTCATGCTGTCATGCATCCTCCAGTGCGCATGTTGGAGACGAGCTCGCACGAGCTGTGTTTTTTTGTCCCACAACGCCGCCCGAGCCGCCCACAGACCAACCGGCGACCCGCAAATTACGCCATCCAACTGTAGCCGCACACATTATGACAGCAACTCAACCAACCGGACGAAATTCACACAAACATGTACAGAAACTGATATTTCATATAAACAACGACGGAAATCATATAAAATACTGGATTTTTGTACAAACATGACGGATTTCATTACATTCAAATGAACTACGCGGTGCTAGTTTTGGACAGCATAGGTATATAATACCTGGCCTAAATGGTCGCCTGCCGATCGATTTGTGTTCCTCATGTCCGACAGCACGATCACCGGACTGCTGGGAGCCCCGGAGGTATATGCTTCAGCGCAAAAGACGGCTCACTTCCCCACTACCTAACTGGTATCATTGGCTGGTGCCAAAGATGATGGTGGCCGGGTTCGAGTTCATCACCGGCCACTACTTCGCCATGGCCGGCACCGGCTCGAGTTCATCCTAACATTCCCCTCTTCCATGGAGCCCATGAGGCGTCAACGAAGGTCCTCGCAACAAAAGGATCCGGCAAGACACCTGCTGTGTACGCCGGCGTTGCCTCCGCGGTGGCCTTCATGGGGCCCAAGCGGTGGCGGCCTCCCGTGTTCTACTTCTCCTTGATGATGGCGGTGGACGCGGAGGCGCTGGCCACTGACTCGTCGCTCTCCGCGCACCCAGTTTCTGTTGCTGCTTGCATGGCGCGGCCGCCGGCATGGGAGTCTCGGCCACAGAAATGGGAGACGTGGTACGAGGCGGCGGCGTGGACGACAACAACGACGCCCGTGCGCCGCTCCTCGTCGAGCTGGCCTGGAGCGGCGAGTTGCTGAACCGCGCGCTGGCTTGGGGCGGCATCTGGCTCCGTCGGGCGAGGGGAGGGAGGTGGATCAGCGAGCAGCATAGCTCATATCCGGCGGGCTACCCAACCGGCTTGGATGCGGAATAACTACTCTTCGTAAGCCATTGGAAGAGTGGACAAAATGGTGGAGGAGATAGGGGAGCGGCGGAAGTGTGCGATTCTTGGCCGGCGTTTGGCCTCATTTAAATAGGAGATTAAATAGACGGCGGACGGGAGGAGCTCGGCCGGCGTTGCGTTTAACACCAGCCCGGTCATGAACGGACGTGTGTCCAGAGTGGGTTTCTCGGCTTCCACACGGGCGGGTTTCATGGAGGCATTTGAATGCGGGACGGAGGCGTGTTCAGCCGGGCGTGCCGCGAGTGGTGCCCTCGACTCTGACCTAGGACACCGCCCCGTTCTTCCACTGACGTGTAGGCTCTTTGGGTGCATGGCCTGCATGTCAGTGACCCAACGCAGGCAGCGCACAACAGAGCAACCTTTGGTGTGCCAGGGCGGTCAAAAGCGGGCATTTCATAAACCGATGATTGTTCATTGAGTGTGACATCATCTTTTTCATGTAGATAAGCCTACTATGTTGATAGCCCATTCGATACGTTGTGATTCATAAAGACCGCTGCAAACATCAATGTTCTGCTTATCACAGATAAGATTGATTAATACTCATAACAATCCATGTCCTTAACAAAGGGTGCATGCACGTATAGGTTGAGCCTGTGTCTTGCGTCGTGTGTTGTGTGCATGCAGGCGTGCGAGTGTTCGTGCGTGTAAGGGTACATTTCAGTGTTGCATGGATGGGTGTGTACATGCGTGTGTTCGTGAGTGCATGTGTACGTGTTAGTGTTGCATGCCAGCATGCGTGCGTGTGTACGTGTCAGTGTTGCACGCCTACATGCGTTCGTGTCTTGCGTGCATGCATGTGTACGTGCGAGGTGAGGCCACACGTCAGTCGACTGACTTTTTCATCTCTGGTCATTAGATTTTCCAGCCGTTGGATACGAAATCAAGGGCCTCCAGTTTATCATCAAACTCCACCCCCCGGAGCCGCCAGCCAGCACCGGCTGAACCGCCAGCCCCTGCCGCCCGCGGCCGGCCTGCCCTCCCCGAAACCACTCCCCACCGCCGGTCCACAGCCGCACCGGCCATCCCTCTAGCCCCCCCGCCGAGCTTTTTCTCCGAGGATCCCCACCCCACCGCCCATTGAACGCCCACCCCAACCGCCGGTGACTTCCAACCAGAGGTCTCATGACTTCGAATACCCACCGACCACTAATTTATTACCATTTCTATCCTTCATATACGCGCTGACAGGTGGGCCCTATGGTAATGTGCGCTGCTAAATGTGGACCGTTTGACTGGTCAATTGATCGTGTTATCAATAAATTACGGAGCTGTATGGTGAGCCAGTGACCGTATGATCACCCTAAAATGTACTCCTATTTTATTAACATAGTATAGACTCAAACTACCATTTCTTTCTTTCATATACGGGCTGACAGGGGGGCCCCATGGTTACGCGCCCCGATGGTGCAACACTAGTTGCGCCGCGTGGAACGTTTGACTAGTCAATTGATTGTGTCATCAACAAAATACGGAGTTGTACGGGTGAGCCAGTGATCGTATAATCATGATATGTATTTGTTTAACACGGTATAGACGCAAGGGCTCATATATACGCGCAAGCACTCACCGCTATAAGAGCACACACGTGAACCCTACCCCTATGAGCACCTTCGAGAGAGTGGGCCAGCATATATGATCTTGAGATTTTACGAAGTCACCATAGGCGCCTCGTAGTCGAGTGGAACGTCTCCTCCCACTGAACGTACATCGCCGGAAAATACTGAAATTAACACAAGATAAATGCGAGCACCGGGACTTTAACCTTGGTGGGCTCGAGAAACCACTGTCCTCTAACCATCCAACCACATGTTGGTTAGCACGACAAAATGTATGTGGTGACCATGATGAGCTTATTCTGAAGTCCAGTGACCATATCGTGCTTTCGCTTCAAATACAATGACCATAAGTGTCGTCAACAAAATACGGAGCACGCATCAAATGCAAAGTCCGTCAGTGTCATCAACAGAATATGGAGACGTATCGTGAGCTAGATACCGTTGTACTATTGTATATGCTTATTTTCTTAGTGGCCGATTGCGTGTGTGGTGTGGTGGGCACATCATTTTTAGTTGTGGTGGGTCAACATGAAGACTCATGGGTCGGTTCCATCCTGCGCCACATATAGGTTCGACCGAGACGTGTTATACGAAGACCCATGTGGAGGACTCAGCGTACAACACGAAGCTACCAGAGTCGCGGAGGACTCTATCCCCGCTGGTGATAAGCCGACTATAAATGATTTGTAACCCTAGGCCCTTAGTATGTTATACAAGCTTGGGGGCTAGTTCGTCGATAGTATACACACACGCACAATGCTTGGTATTCACGTGTACTTTGTACACACCCCTATCACTAATATACAGTACCAGGAGTAGGCTCTTTCTTCAACTACAAGGGTCCGATCCGAACTAGGGTAAAACTTTGCCTCGTATTACCATCCAGCCTAATAGCCAGGGATATCCTACCGAATGATATGATGAAATCATATATGCAAACTACTAAGAGAGAGGTGTGTCGGGGGGAGGGGGCAATGTGTGCGAGAGAGGCCTAAAGATAATGTGCGTGCGGTAGACACGTATGCACATATATGTGCGTATAGAGGGCTAGTAGAGACCATGCATGTGTATATATGAATGTGAGAGAAATAGTGTTTTCCAATTGAGATTAGTGAAAAGAGTGGTACATAGTAGTCAGAAAGAGAGAGAGAGAGAGAAACAGAGAGAGCATGTGCGTGAGACACCCTGACACCCCGAGAGAGATTGTGAGCATGTGTGAAAGAGAAATGCCGATGCATATAAAGTGTGTGCACTTATGCGTTAGATAGAGAGATATATAACGCATTTGTGAGAACGGGGAGAGGCATAGTGCATCTACGTGTAAAAGGTGGTTCTATGCATTAAATTAAAATATAAATGGCATTATTATTTTTGGATGAGATCATGAATTTTGCAAATTGCGTGTGGACGAAAATCGGTCTATCAGACACCCATACTCTATTGAATTCTAGCATGTGCATGTGTTTATTTCATATTATCGATCCATAGAGTGAGAGCGGTTTGAAATACAGGCAATGGATGCTTTTGCAATTCATATATAAACATTAATTAGTGCACTCCATGTTGTTAGTGTGAAGCACTTTATAGTTTGTCACTTGCATGGATACATTCCAAATTGCTAGCTACGAAATAGAATACATGTCGAATTCAACATAAAGGGGGTTTCGAAGATTCGAATTCATAGGAAGTGCATTCATCTATTTGAACCCGAGATAATGGCATTTGTAAATCAGATGTAAAAGGGGGCATCAATCTTTGTTGTGAGTTTGAACATGCTATATAAATTCATACGCATATCTAATTTTTTTTGCAACCAAGGAGATTATATCTGGAACCATGCATGAACTTAGGTAAGTTGCATATTTTTTAATATATACTCGTGTACAATGTATATACAAATGTACCCCCTCCATTCCAAAATAACCGTAGCTTTAGGATTTTCAAGAGTAAAGATTTGTGAAGTTTGACAAATCCTGAAAGTTCAATTCAAGAGAACCAAAAACGTTAATGCTTCTGCTCCCAAATATTGAACTAAGTGCCAAATAGGCCTCTGGTCACCCGAAACCACGCGAGACTAATGTTTTGGTGGTAGGAAATTACTGTCTTGACTCTGGCCCGTGTAGCCAATCGGCCCGATGTCCAAAGGTCTAAACCGGGGTAGGTTTGTAACTTCACCAAGACGCCAGTCTCAACCGCCTCCGAGAAGCATTCATACGCCGTGGGCGCCTACCCATGCGCTCGGCATAAATCTATCCCACCCACATTTGGGATACCTGAGATGAATGTCCTACCCCCAACCCGCAATATGTCCGAAATTTTAGACGGGGGCAAAGTTTGTAACTTTCCCCAAATTTCAAACAAGCGCGTCTCAAACCAAAACATTGTTCCCCCTTAGTTCCCCGCCTCCCTCCGTTTCCCCATTCATACTCCGTGGGCGCGAAAACGCCCTCTCCACCAACCGCGAAACCCCAGCCTCCTCCGTCCTCCACCCCATAGCGGCCAATCCACCGCTGCCCTCCTCCATCACGCCGGAGCCGGTACCCCGACGTCGTCGTCCAACGCAACCGCAACCGCGACGCCCTCAAGGACTTAGCAGCTGAAGCCGAGGCAGAGCTGCCTCCACGATGCCGATGCCGACATGCGCCGTACCAGAACCACTCCGACCATGCCGTCCTGCGCCTCACTGCTGCGGCTCCACTATCGCAACCGTCCACCGCACCGGAGCTGTTCCCGCTACACCATCGTTCGCCGCCTCGGATCGGCTTCCCCGCCGCCGACAGACGGCCACCGCACCACACTCAACAACTTGGCCATGGGTTCGTCCAAGGCTGCACCGTCCTCCATAACTTCTGGTTTCCGGCGAACAACAAGAAGATCGTCGGAAAAATAGAAGGAGAACACAACACTGCCAGCAGAAAGAGGTACTCCTCTTCCCTTATTCGTGCAAATCTTACGTATCCGCTCACACCGTATTCATCCCACGAAAGAAACTAGTTGAGTGCTTCTTACTGCATCTTCTTCATGATACTAAATGCACTAGGTTTCCTCCCTTTTACTATTTCACCTTTGCTAGAGGTCAGTAGCCCTCCTGGTTTTCAATTCAGGGTCAGTTGAACCGCAATTAAAAGAAGCAGCACCCGCTTAGGCGCGCGGAGCACCTAGTCCGCCTGTTCCCCGGGGAAGTGGCGCATCGGTGTCTATCATAGGGGTGTGGGGCGCAGGAGCTGCTTGCGCCCGATCTGGAGGTTCGCGGGGCTTGAATGGATGGCCGGGGGGCAGTGCCAAGCACGGCGGTGCGGTGAGGTCGAGGGGAGGGCGCAGGCAGGGGAGGAATACTGGGCCGATGGTCGCTGGCGTTTCGAGGAAGATTGTCAACACTGAGTGGCTGGAGGTAGATGAAGGCGATCTGCCCGTTCTTTGTACATCAGACGGTGCAGAAAAAATGGACTGGCCTATTTGCTTTCAGTCGACTGTTATTTTCATAGAATCCTATAGTAATTTAGTGTGCCATGCATGTTGTAGAGCTATCATATGTCTCTCGTCATTTATTTCTCACCGACCTGCTATCTTCTACCTTTACACTGTACTAATTGTGCACACACTTCACCCATACTCACACTATTGTCTTTTATGCATGGGTATTTCAGACTCTGACGCAGTGTTGATGAATACAGAAAAGAAAAGACAGATGTCGCTCCAGTGTAATTTGAAGATAAGCGCTAAGCGTTTCAGCGCTCTAATGGGTGAAGTGTCAGCAGTTGGAGACAGTAAACGTAGCTCTGCAGTTGATGATCTCAATTGCCACACACAACCATCCCAGGTGCTTGCTTTAACTTCGCGCTGTCAAATGTGGTTGCATGTTGCATATGGTGTCTAGCTTGTATTGCTTCCAATTTTGGTTAAATTGCATCTGCTTACTTTACACATTATACCTTTGATAATGACATGCCTTCCCGTTTTTGATACATACTACATATGTCTATTAACCATGTTCGCACATCAAACTGATGCTCTTTTGTATCCCTCGTCAATCACTTATGATGAGACAGTCACCCGAGTGGGTTACTGTAAGACGCCCTACTCGTTTAAAGAGTGCAGTGTCATCCTCCCCACATGATTCTCAAGAAACATTAAGGCTAAATGAAGATAGTCAACATAGCTCTCTAGTTGATCACCGCAGTTCCCCCACACCACCATCGCAGGTGCTTGCTCTTACTTGCCAGTGTGATATGTGGTTGCATGTTGCATATGGTGTCTACCTTGTAATGCTTCTAATTAGGGTAAATTGCATCTGCTTAGTTAACACATTATACCTGTGAATATGCCATGTCTTCCTGTTTTTGGTACATACTACGTCTTTCTATTAACCATGTTCTTACATCAAACTACTTTTCTTGTGTATCCCTCATCAATGCTCCTAATTTGTTAAATTGCATCTCCTTAGCTTACACATTATACATGTGAATATGACACGCCTTCCTGTTTTTGGTACATACTACATCTGCCTATCACACCATGTTCTTACATCAAACTACTGTTCTTGTGTATCCTGCGTCTATCGCTTATGATGAGACAGTCACGCGCGTGGGTTAATATGAGACGCAATACTCTTATAAAGAATGCAATTTCATCCTCTCCACATGATTCTCAAGAAACAGCAAGCCTAAATGAAGATATTGAACGTAGCTCTGTACCTGAAGACCGCACTTCCCCTACACCACCATCACAGGTGCTTGCTCTAACTTCGCAGTGTGATATGTGGTTGCATGTTGCATACGGTGTCTAGCTTGTAATGCTTCTAATTAGGGTAAATTGCATCTGCTTAGTTGACACACTATACATGTGAATATGACATGCCTTCCTACTTTGGTATACACTACATCTATGTGTTAACCTTGTTCTTACATGAAACTACCTCTCTTCTGTATCCTACATCAATCACTTACGACGAGTCACCTCTATTCGTTGCATATTGCATATTATTTCTAGCCTGTTGCCATGTATTGCTTCTAATTTGGTCAAATACATTTGTTAGGGCACCCTTTTAATTTGGTAGAGTGATATTGGTTTCATCTTTCATATGGTATCTAGCTTGCATCGATTCTAACAAGTTGAAGCACCTGTGCTTAGTTTACACTTTATACATCATACATGTCAATATGTCACGCCGTCCTGTTTTTCATACATATTCCATCCTCCTATCATGCGGCTGCCTTACATGAAAGTAGTGTTCGTCAGTATCATGCATCAATGAGTTCTAAAGAGCAAATTTTATTCCTTTTTCTTGTGGGTTTGACTTGACAAGGCAAAATCAAGAAAGGGGAAGGAAAAGAGTAAGGAAGGCAATGATGGTGGTCCTCTGCAGCAACATAAATGGAGCATCTGTACCGATTCTCCTTGTACTGATAGTGCATTACAAGGTCCAAGCCTCTGCTCCCCTACTCCACCATCCAAGGTGCTTGCTCTAACTTGGCAGTGTGATATCTGGTTGCATGTTGCATATGGTGTCTAGCTCGTATTGCTCCTAATTAGTGTAAACTGCATCTGCTTAGCTTACACATGATACATGTGAATATGACACGCTTTCCTATTTTTGGTACATACTATATCTGTCTATCACACCATGTTCTTACATGAAACTACTCTTCTTGTGTATCCTGCATCAGTCACTTATGATGGGACACCTTTAAGTTGGCAGTGTGATATTGGTTTGCATCTTGAATATGGTTTCTAGCATGTATTGCTTCTAGTTTGATGAACGCCACCTATGATGAGACAGTTTTAACTTGGCAGCGTGATATTGATTGCACCTTCCATATGGTGTCTTGTAGTGTTTCTAATTTGTTGAAGTGCCTTCTACTTAGTTACCACATCATAGGTGTGAATATGTCAAGCCGTCCATTTTTCGTACATATTCCATTCTCGTATCATGACTTTGCCTTTCATCAGAGTAGTGTTCATCGGTATCATGCATGAATGAGTTCTAAAGAGCGAATGATATTCCTTTTTCTTGTCGGTATGACCTCACAATGCAAAATCAATAAAGCTGAAGGAAATTGTCAAGGCATTGGATGATGGTGGTCCTTCCGAGCAACTGAAACGGAGGTTCTCTACAGATTCTACTCCGCCATCCTCCCAACAAGATTCGCAAGACAATGCAAGGCTAGACAGTCAATGTAGCTATGTAGATGATGAGCACATCTCCCCTACTCCACCAGCACAGGTGCTTGCTCTAACTTGGCACTATTATATGTGGTTGCATGTTGTGTATGACGTCTAGCTTGTATTGCTTCTAACTTTGTTGAATTGCATCTGCTTACTTTACACATAATGCCTATGAATATGGCATGTGTTCCTGTTTCTACATTAGACTACTATTCTTGCATATCCCGCATCAGTCACTTATGATAAGGCACCTTTAAGTCTCCACTGTGATATTGGTTGTGTCTTGCATATGATTTCTAGCATGTACTACTTCTAATTTGTTGAAACGCCATACAGTTTGAACTTGGCAGAGTGATATTGGTTGCATCTTTCATATGGTGTCTAGCTTGCAGTGCTTCTAATTTGTTGAAATGCCTTCTGCTTAGTTACCACATCATAGGTGTGAATATGTCACACCATCCTGTTTTTCATACACATTCCATCCTCACATCATGTGTTTGCCTTTCATCCGAGTAGTGTTCGTCAGTATCATGCATGAATGAGTTCTGACGAGCGAATTTTATTCCTTTTTCTTATCAGTTTGACTTCACAATGCAAAATCATTACAGCTGAAGGAAATTTGTCCGGCAGTGGATGATGGTGGTCCTTCGGAGCAACTCAAACAGGGGGTCTCTACAGATTCTACTCCGCCATCCTCCCAACAAGATTCGCAAGACAACACAAGGCTGGACAGTCAATGTAGCTGTGTAGATGATGAGCACATCTCCCCTACTCCACCATCACAGGTGCTTGCTCTAACTTGACACTATTATATGTGGTTGCATGTTGCGTCTGATGTCTAGCTTGGATTGCTTCTAACTTGAATTGCATCTGCTTACTTTACACATAATGCCTGTGAATATGACACATGTTCCTGTTTCTAGAACATACGTGTACATGATGAGCACATCTCCCCTACTCCACCATCACAGGTGCTTGCTCTTACTTGGAACTGTTATACGTGGTTGCATTTTCTGTATGATGTCTAGTTTGTATTGCTTCTGATTATGTTGAATTGCATCTGCGTAGCTTACAACTTATACCTGCAACGATCACTTACCCATAATACACATTTAACTTGGGATTGTGATGTAGGTTTCATCTTGCATTGTCTTCTAGCTTGTACTACTTCTAATTTCTTGAAATGACACTTGCGACGAGACACGTTTTGCCTGATAGAGTGATATTGGTTGCATGTTCATATGGTGCCCAGCTTTCATTTCTTCTAATTTTGTTGAAATGCCTTCCGCTTACTGTTTTGCATACATATTCCATCCTCCTATCATACGTGTGAATATGAAACACTGTCTTTTTTTTGTATATATTCCATCGTCCTATCCTGCGCTTGCCTTACATCAAAGTAGTGTTCGTCTGTATCATGCATCAACCAGTTATGCAGAGCTAATTTTATTCATCTTCTTGTGGTTTTGACTTCATAAGGCAATATCAGAAAATAGGAAGGAAAGAGTAAGTTAGGGGATGTTGGTGGTCCTCCGCACGGACGCAAACAGAGACTCTCTAGATTTGCCACTGCTACTGCTAATGAAGTTGAAGTCCCAAGTCTACATGATGAGTTCATCTCCCGTACTGTGATGAGTTCATCTCATGATTGAACGCTTTTAACATGGCAGTTTGATAGTGGTTGCATCTTGCATTGATTTCTACGTTTTACTGCTTCTAATTTTTTGAATTGCCACTTATGACAAGACACTTTTAACTTGGCAGAGTAATATTGGTTGCATCTTTCATATGGTGTCTAGCTTGCATTACTTCTATTTTCTTGAAAATCCTTCTGCTTAGTTTGCACATCGTAGCTGTGAATATGTCACGCCGTCCTGTTTTTCTTACATATTCCATCCTCATACGGTTGTCTTACATCAAAGTATTGCTTGTCTGTATCATGCATCAATGAGTTTTGAAGAGTGATTTTATTCTTTTGTGTTGTGGGTACAGCTTGACATGGCAAAGTCAAAAAAGAGCAAGGAAAATAATATAGTAGGGAGTGCTGTTACTCGTCGGGTGAAACGGAAAAGGTTCTGCCATTGAGATTCTGCTGGTACTTATAGTGTAGTAGAAGGTCCAAGTCCACCGGCTAAATCTACAAACACACTATCACCTGCTCCACCAGCTGCAGTATCCGCTTCAACTGTACCAGCATCTCAACCAGTTACTCGTTCGTTTGCTCCGGAACTGGCCAGTTCCCAAGCTGTCTTCACACCTAACACTACTTCCGAAGCACTGCTGACACAACAGGACTTGGCAAGATCAGATGAACCTCATGAGCATCAACACGAAGACGGTACCTGACCGAGTCAAGTTGCAGTTGCATGCTCCTTTATATGTGCTCTCACAGTTTGATGTACACTAACACTGTCCATATTCGTTGTTGAACTAGCACCACGGCGCAAGCGGAAACAGACATCAGTGATAATGCTTGACAGATTAACAAAATCTAAAGGAGGAAGAATGGAGATCCATTTTGAGGCAGGTTTAAAAAGGCCACGTGATGCTACAGAGTCAGCCAAGTTAGTATCAGAGGCAGCTGTTGCCGTTAGGTGTCATGCACGTATCCTCCCAACGTAGATCCAGTACAGGAATGAGAAAGACAATACCCAGTTTAACATGTTCCTTGACCATTTATCCATAAGTTATGTTATTCATCGCAATTAGTAATATTGTCTTGCTCTGTCCCATACTTTCTAGCTTCCTCCTAATAAGACTCACATTCTTTTTTGAACAGATGAGGTTCAAGTTGGATCTGAAAGATGATGCAACTAAACAAGCATGCACTCATGTTTTTCAGTCTGCTCTGCGACAGTATCGGTACCACCTTAGAAAATCTCACTTTGAAGGCAAGGCTAACAATGAAATCGCCCAAACATCTCCAGTGGAATATATTACAGATAAAGACTGGACAACCCTCATTAAACACTGGTCTGATCCAAAGTATCAGGTAGGCTATATGTATTTGATCAGACCACATATTGAACTTGTATTTATGTATGTGCCTTACAAGTGTATCTTCTTCTAGGCTAACTGTTTAAAGAAGAAAACCAACCGTTCTAAAGTGAAATTCCAACAGACAACATGATCTCGTAGCTATATTGCACATTGCGAGGATCTTGTAAATAGCTGCTACTTCCTTCTTTTTTTGTGCCATATTATCATATCTATATTGACTTGTTCCAAATACAGAGGAAAGCCCGTGCGGACTAAAAAGAACCCGAACCGAATGCAGTGCAAATCTTCAAGGATTGCCAGACCAGCAAGACGAAGGGCATGAGCACACCAGTTCAATCCACTGTTGTAAGTCCTTACTCCTCATGCCTTGAACTGATTGGTACTGTGATGTGTTCATTTAACTACTTGGTTTGCATCCAATGTCAGTTACTCTATTCATTTTTATTCACAGTTGTCCTAACGTATCATTTCACCTTACATGGTTTAAAAGAGATGACGGATATTCTTTTGGTCTTGATCTGTAATCTAGTTGTTATGTTCACGTGCACACACAATGATAAAATAGCCTATTTGTTTTATATCTATTTGCCGATGATATGAATGATGTCATACTATGTTCATCCTACTTTAAACCATGTCTCTTTATCCTTAGATGTCAACGAATGTGAGGAAATAGATAATACAATAGGCATGCTACATGGACATATGTTCCGAAAGTGATTTTATTATCTAGTTGGCACTATAGTACATGCTAATGTATTACAATAGTTCACCAAAATAAGTTATGTATAAACGTTTAACCTCTACTTTGTTTGTTTTTGTCTCATTAGTAACTTATCTGGTACACTAATCTACAAGTTCAAACTTTCAGGAAGCTATGGAACAAATGATTGAACAGCCACAACCACCTGAAGGTGGCGACGTTACTACAGGCACAATGTCACCTCTTGCTGCAGTGCATCGGTATCTCTCCACTAACAGTGCAAAAAGCACCTCCCTGCGTAATTCTGGGTTGGTTGTCAAGATAACCTCGTCCAAATCGCCTACTGAACAAAATCTTCCTGCTAGCAGAGTGATATATATGTGCTCCAGACACAAGTCCAATCCCTAATGGACGTTGTTTCAGAAACAAGAATAGTGGTTGAGAAATGTCGTCAAGATATGAATGATTTTGAAACCAGACTATCAGACATTCGCTTCATTGTTCAAGAGCAATGGCGGAAAAAAGGTGGAGATCGTGCTGCTCCATCAGATTCTACAGCCTGAAACATTAGCACTCAGGTCAAATGATCTGTGCTTCTATACATCTGATGGTGCTTTTATCTGGAAGGACTGTAAACTTTATGCCAACAGGCCTTTTGTTGTATGGTTGGAATTTATTTTGTTGTGATACAGCATTTATGATGCTGCCTCAGGCTGCAGTAATTACGATGCTATTTTTGTATAGTGTAGGTTTATCTTAGTAATGTATTCGGCCGGAAGCATTGTAGGAGCCCATTCCAATTGGGCTAAAAATGATTACGGGCCGAAATTGGCATGTAGCCCACTAAAAATATCTAGGCCTAAATTAGCATAAGCTTTCATATTTTTCTGGTACGCCTGTACCCATAGTGGGCCTTTAACAGGCCTAAACATAATTTGGGCCCTCAGTAAAAATAGGCTGTTTACAGGTGTAAATATCTCGAGCCCATAAAAACATGGGCCTTTAATAGACCGAAAGTGAGATTGGGCCCTAATTGTGCCAAATAACCCACTGGACTTAGCAAGCCGAAATGGTGGCCCTTTTACGATGCAGATCTTTGACAGGCCGAAATTCGGACGGCCGTAAATGCGCCGACCTAATACACGGACCTATAACAGGCCGGAACTTCCGTCGGGCTAGATTATCGTCATTTTTATATGGGCCGTTAATGGGCCCGATATGACGTTGGGCCACATATGGCCCATGGTTTACGTCCGGCGTTAACAGGCCGAAAATGACAACAGGCCGAAAGTGGCCCAAAGCTATAGTGGGCCTCTAACAGGCCGAATGTCAGACATGGCCGAATATGACCCAAACCCTTCATGGTTGTTTATGGGCCAAAAGTTTTGATGGCCTGTAAATGGGCCCAAATGAAGCCGTACCTTTAACACGCCAGAAAAACACCGGGTCGTAATTCGACCCAATTACTTAGCGGACTGTTAACGGGCCAGAAGTGACCATGGGCCACGTTGATGACAAGTTTAGGATAGGCCATTGACGGGCCGATTTGACAGAGAATGTTGGACCTTTAGCTGGGCCGGCCCATTAGGGTCTGCAGAATCTTATGGGCCTTTAGCTGGGCCGACCCATTGTCGTCTACAAAATCTTGTGGGACTTTAGATGGGCCGCCCCATTATGGTCTGCAAAATCATGTGGGCCTTTAGCTGGGCCGGCCCATTATGGTCCGCTAAATTTTGTGGGCCTTTAGCTGGGCCGGCCCATTATGGTCCGCTAAATCTTATGGGCCTTCAGTTGGGCCGGCCCATTTAAACTTTGTGGGCCACTTTTGGGCCGGTCCACATGTCAACATATCATAGGCCCATATCGATCGTTGGATGAGTGACACTTGTGCCAACGCGGAGCTGACGCGTGGATCCGTCAGCCAATGAGAATTTTACACATGGAAAATTGGCATTGGTCGTGGCTGTTAACGGGTTATCGGATCCAAAATCCGACCCGATAGCTTAACGGTGTTCCGTTACGGTGGATGCCACGTGTCGGTCACCCTTGACGAAAGCACTTCTGTGACACGCGATTTATCGTCATGGAAGTGGACACTTCCGTGATGATAATTTTGGCAATGTCATGGAACACTTCTACGATAGCATAGGTATGAATATCTTGATTCTGTCATAAATTTGTCATGGATGTACATGCATGAAAGAAAACGCGACCTACTGTGACAAACACATATCATCACGGAAGTGTATTTTTTGTAATGTATGGTGGCTGTTTTGAGGAAGGTATATGGTGGGTGTATGATACCGGTGAAAGGTGCGCGGTATTAGAGAGGCTAGCAAAGGTGGAAGGGTGAGTGTACGTATAATCCATGGACTCAACATTAGTCATGAAGAACTCATATACTTTTTGCAAAAATCTACAAGTTATCAAAGCAAAGTATTACGCGCATCCTCCTAGGGGGATAGATTGGTAGGAAAAGACCATCGCTCGTCCCCAACCGCCACTCATAAGGAAGACAATCAATAAATAAATCAAGCTCCGACTTCCATCACATAACGGTTCACCATACGTGCATGCTACGGGAATCACAAGCTTCAACACAAGTATTTCTCAAATTCACAACTACTCAACTAGCACAACTTTAATATCACCATCTCCATATCTCAAAACAATTATCAAGTATCAAACTTATCATAGTATTCAACACACTCATAAGAGAATTTTTTATTCTTGAATACCTAGCATATTAGGATTTTAAGCAAATTACCATGATATTAAGAATCTCAAAATAATCTAAGTGAAGCATGAGAGATCAATAGTTTCTACCATACAAATCCACCACCATGCTCTAAAAGATATAAGTGAAGTACTAGAGCAAAATTATATAACTCAAAAGATATAAGCGAAGCACATAGAGTATTCTAACAAATTCAAAATCACGCATGTCTCTCTAAAAAGGTGTGTACAGCAAGGATCATTGTGGTAAACTAAAAAGCAAGACTCAAATAATACAAGACGCTCCAAGCAAAACACATATCATGTGGCGAATAAAAATATAGCTCCAAGTAAAGTTACCGATAGAAGTAGACGAAAGAGGGGATGCCTTCCGGGGTATCCCCAAGCTTTGGCTTTTAGGTGTCCTTAGATTATCTTGGGGGTGTCATGGGCATCCCCGAGCTTAGGCTCTTGCCACTCCTTGTTCCATAATGCATCAAATCTTTACCCAAACCTTGAAAACTTCACAACACAAAACTTAAAGTAGAAAATCTCGTGAGCTCCGTTAGCGAAAGAAAATAAAAGACCACTTCAAGGTACTGTAATGAACTCATTATTTATTTATATTGGTGTTATACCTACTGTATTCCAACTTCTCTATGGTTTATAAACTATTTTACTAGCCATAGATTCATCAAAATAAGCAAACAACACACGAAAAACAGAATCTGTCAAAAACAGAACAGTCTGTAGTAATCTGTAGCTAGCGCAAGATCTGGAACCCCAAAAATTCTAAAATAAATTTCTTGACGTGAGGAATTTATCTATTAATCATCTGCAAAAAGAATTAACTAAATATCACTTTCCAAATAAAAATAACAGCAGTTCTCGTGAGCGCTAAAGTTTCTGTTTTTTACAGCAAGTTTAACAAGACTTTCCCCAAGTCTTCCCAACGGTTCTACTTGGCACAAACACTAATTAAACACAAAAAACACAACCAAAACCGAGGCTAGATAAATTATTTATTGCTAATCAGGAGAAGAAATCAAGGAATAAAAATAAAATTGGGTTGCCTCCCAACAAGCGCTATCGTTTAACGCCCCCAGCTAGGCATAACAAGCAAGAATAGATCTAGGTATTGCCATCTTTGGTGGGCAATTCTTCAATGAGGCATCTACCATCTTTAGGAATTTATTTCTTTTTATTAATTATCAAACTTTTAGGCACAAGATCTAAAAATTCATTTGTAACAAATGGTTCCTTAATGATAGCAAAAAGATTGGGATGAATACTTATAGATTTGAGATCCGCATTTTCCTTACTAGAGGATTCACCCTTATTTTTAGGAACATACATAAGCTTGGCAATTTTAGTGGGAGGACTTGGAGTATTCTTTACGGAAGAAAAAGCGGTTCCCAAGTTGCTGATAATACCCTCAAGTTTATCGATCCTAGTGGAATCGTGATTTATTTTCTCATTAACTATGGGTTCCTTTTCTTTAATATTTTTCAAAGTAACTCCTACTTTAGATCCATATTGAGAGATTCAGCTGTGGATCTTTCTATCCAAATTTTCAATTAGCTCTACGGTAGCAACCTTATTTTCAATAATTTTAAGCCTTTTCATTACATGCTCCAAAGTTAATACAGTTCCATTAACCAAGAGAGGGGGTGAGCCAAATAAATCTAACATAGCATTATAAGAATCAAAAGTATGGCTACCCAAAAAGTTCCCTCTAGTAATAGTATCAAGAACATACGGTGCCAAGGAGTAATGCCTACATAAAAATTGCGAAGGAGAATGGAAGTAGATTGCTTCCTAGTAGATCTATTTTTGAGCATTGCAAATTCTATACCAAGCATCTTTTAGATTTTCTCCCTCCCTTTGCTTAAAATTTAGAATTTCATTCTTGGGAGACAACGGAGAAGATAAGGGACTAGCCATAACGGCAAGCAAACAAACTAACACACAAGCAAACAAAAAGCAAGCGGGCAAAAAGAGATAAACGAAGAAAGAGAGGGAGGATAGAGAGAGAGAGGGCGAATAAAACGGCAAGGGTGAAGTGGGGGGAGAGGAAAACGAGAGGCAAATGGCAAATAATGTAATGCGGGATATAAGGGTATGTGATTGGTACTTGGTATGTTGACTTTTGCGTAGACCTCCCCGGCAACGGCGCCAGAAATCCTTCTTGCTACCTCTTGAGCACTGCGTTGGTTTTCCCCGAAGAGGAAGGGATGATGCAGCAAAGTAGCGTAAGTATTTCCCTCAGTTTTTGAGAACCAAGGTATCAATCCAGTAGGAGGCTACGCGCGAGTCCCTCGTACATGCACAAAACAAATAAATCCTCGCAACCAACGCAAATAGGGGTTGTCAATCCCTATAAGGCCACTTACGAGAGTGATATCTGATAGATATGATAAGATAATATTTTTGGTATTTTTATGATAAAGATGCAAAGTAAAATAAAGGCAAAGGAAATAGCAAAGGAAATAACTAAGTAGTAGGAGATTAATATGATGAAGATAGACCTGGGGGCCATAGGTTTCACTAGTGGCTTCTCTCGAGAGCATAAGTATTCTACGGTGGGTGAACAAATTACTGTTGAGCAATTGAAAGAATTAAGCATAGTTATGAGAATATTTAGGTATGATCATGTATATAGGCATCACGTCCGAGACAAGTAGACCGACTCCTTTCGGGTATGCTTGCTGCCAGGCGAACCACCTTACCGCTCTCAATGCGGCCGCTCGAACTGGCGAGCTTGACTCGAGTCAGAATCGAGAGCGTTGCCGATTACGGAAGGCTACCCTGCCGATCTTGACACGGCTGGTTGAGCTGTTGAGCGGACTCAAAATAGAGCAAGAGCGTTGCCAATAGCGGGAGGGCCTCTTTGCGTGCAGGTTTTCCGTACATAGGACAGGACCTCCGAGGACAATAATCTTATATAAAAAGAAATTTCTTAAATTTTAGCATGACTTAGCTTTTCTGTCGTTGCATGGGCATCCACCGCATCTGCAGATGGTGCCGCCAAGCTCGGTCGTCTTCTTCCTTGGAACGACGTCCACGATGAAGCCGCTGCCCCGATCAAACCAGATTCTCAGAATTGCGCACTGCCCCTACCTGGCGCGTCAAAGATGTCGGGGGGAAATCGACACCTATGGGCGTTGGGGAATGTAGTAATTTCAAAAAATTTCCTACGCAGACGCAAGATCATGGTGATGCATAGCAACGAGAGGGGAGAGTGTGTTTACATACCCTCGTAGACCGAAAGCGGAAGCGTTCGCACAACGCGGTTGATGTAGTCATACGTCTTCATGGTCTGACCGATCAAGTACCGAACGCACGGCACCTCCGAGTTCTGCACACGTTCAACTCGATGACATCCCTCGAACTCCGATCCAGCCGAGCTTTGAGGGAGAGTTCCATCAGCACGGTGGCGTGGTGACGATGTTGATGTTCTACCATCGCAGGGCTTCGCCTAAGCACCGCTACGATATTATCGTGGTGGACTATGGTGGAGAGGGGCACCGCACATGGCTAAAATATCCAAGAGTTCAATTGTTGTGTCTATGGGGTGCCCCTCTCCTTCGTATATAAAGGAGGGGAGGAGAGGGCCGGCCAAGGGGAGGAGGCGCGCCCAAGGGCGGAGTCCTACTCCCACCGGGAGTAGGACTCCTCCTTTTCCTATTTGGAGAGGGAGAGGGAAGGAAGAGGAAGGAGGGAGGAAGGAAAGGGGGGCCCCCCTCCCAATTCGGATTGGGCTTGGGGGGGGGGCCCTCCCTTGCTCCTTTCCCCTCCTTTCCACTAAAGCCCATTAAGGCCCATATACCTCTCGGGGGTTCTGATAACCTCCCGGTGCTCCGGTATTATCCCGATCTCACCCGGAACCATTCCAGTATCCAAATATAGTCGTCCAATATATCGATCTTTACGTCTCGAACATTTCGAGACTCCTCGTCATTGCTACCTCTTGAGCTCTGCGTTGGTTTTCCCCGAAGAGGAAAGGATGATGAAGCAAAGTAGCGTAAGTATTTCCCTTATTTTTTGAGAACCAAGGTATCAATCCAGTAGGAGGCTACGCGCGAGTCCCTCGTACCTGCACAAAACAAATGAATCCTCGCAACCAACGCAAATAGGGGTTGTCAATCCCTATAAGGCCACTTACAAGAGTGAGATCTGATAGATATGATAAGATAATATTTTTGGTATTTTTATGATAAAGATGCAAAGTAAAATAAAGGGAAAGTAAATAGCAAAGGAAATAACTAAGTAGTAGGAGATTAATATGATGAGGATAGACCCGGGGGCCATAGGTTTCACTAGTGGCTTCTCTCGAGAGCATAAGTATTCTACGGTGGGTGAACAAATTACTGTTGAGCAATTGACAGAATTAAGCATAGTTATGAGAATATCTAGGTATGATCATGTATATAGGCATCACATCCGAGACAAGTAGACCGTCTCCTGCCTGCATCTACTACTATTATTCCACTAATCGACCGCTATCCAGCATGCATCTAGAGTATTAAGTTAAAAACAGAGTAACGCCTTAAGCAAGATGACATGATGTTGAGGGATAGACTCATGCAATATGATGAAAACCCCATCTTGTTATCCTCGATGGCAACAATACAATACGTGCCTTGCTGCCCCTACTGTCACTGGGAAAGGACACTGCAAGATTGAACCCAAAGCTAAGCACTTCTCCCATTGCAAGAAAGATCAATCTAGTAGGCCAAACCAAACTGATAATTCGAAGAGACTTGCAAAGATAACCAATCATACATAAAAGAATTCAGAGAAGATTCAAATATTATTCATAGATAGACTTGGTCATAAACCCACAATTCATCGGTCTCAACAAACACATCGCAAAAAGAAGATTACATCGAATAGTTCTCCACAAGAGAGGGGGAGAACATTGTATTGAGATCCAAAAAGAGAGAAGAAGCCATCTAGCTACTAACTATGGACCCGTAGGTCTGAGGTAAACTACTCACACTTCATCAGAGGGGCTATGGTGATGATGTAGAAGCCCTCCGTGATCGATGCCCCCTCCGGCGGAGCTCCGGAACAGGCCCCAAGATGGGATCTCGTGGATACAAAAAGTTGCAGCGGTGGAATTAGGTTTTTGGCTCCGTATCTGATCGTTTGGGGGTACGTAGGTATATATAGGAGGAAGGAGTACGTCGGTGGAGCAACAGGGGGCCCACAAGGGTGGAGGGCGCGCTTGGGGTAGGCAGGCGCGCCCCCTACCTCGTGGCCTCCTCTTTTCTTTCTTGACGTAGGGTCCAAGTCTCCCGGATCATAATCTTCCTAAAAATCACGTTCCCGAAGGTTTCATTCCGTTTGGACTCCGTTTGATATTCCTTTTCATCGAAACCCTAAAACAAGCAAAAAACAACAATTCTGGGCTGGGCCTCCGGTTAATAGGTTAGTCCCAAAAATAATATAAAAGTGGAAAATAAAGCCCAATAATGTCCAAAACAGTAGATAATATAGCATGGAGCAATCAAAAATTATAGATACATTGGAGACGTATCAGTCATATCCACGATCACATCCTGGACTCCGAACTACCTTCGGTACATCAAAAACGATAAACTCATAATATAACCATCATTGAACTTTAAGCCTGCGGACCCTACGGGTTCGAGAACTATGTAGACTTGATCGAGACACGTCTCCGGTCAATAACCAATAGCGGAACCTGGATGCTCATATTGGCTCCTACATATTCTACGAAGATCTTTATCAGTCAAACCGCATAACAACATACGTTGTTCCTTTTTTCATCGGTATGTTACTTGCCCGAGATTCGATCGTCGGTATCGCAATACCTATTTCAATCTCGTTACCAGCAAGTCTCTTTACTCATTCCGTAACACATCATCCCGCAACTAACTCATTAGTTGCAATGCTTGCAAGGCTTAAGTGATGTGTATTACCGAGTGGGCCCAGAGATACCTCTCCGACAATCGGAGTGACAAATCCTAATCTCGAAATACGCCAACCCGACAAATACCTTTGGAGACACCTGTAGAGCAACTTTATAATCACCCAGTTACGTTGTGACATTTGGTAGCACACAAAGTGTTCCTCCGGTAAACGGGAGTTGCATAATCTCATAGTCATATGAACATGTAGAAGTCATGAAGAAAGCAATAGCAACAAACTAAACGATCAAGTGCTAAGCTAACGGAATGGGTCAAGTCAATCACATCATTCTCCTAATGATGTGACCCCGTTAATCAAATGACAACTCTTTGTCTATGGCTTGGAAACATAACCATCTTTGATCAACGAGCTAGTCAAGTAGAGGCATACTAGTGACACTCTGTTTGTCTATGTATTCACACATGTATCATGTTTCTAGTTGATACAATTCTAGCATGAATAATAAATATTTATCATGATATAAGGAAATAAATAATAACTTTATTATTGGCTCTAGGGCATATTTCCTTCAGTCTCCCACTTGCACAAGAGTCAATAATCTAGATTACACAGTAATGATTCTAACACCCATGGAGCCTTGGTGTTGATCATGTTTTGCTCATGGAAGAGGCTTAGTCAACGGGTCTGCAACATTCATATCTGTATGTATCTTGCAAATCTCTATGTCTCCCACCTGGACTTGATCCCGGATGGAGTTGAGGCGTCTCTTGATGTTCTTGGTTCTCTTGTGAAATCTGGATTCCTTTGCGAAAGCAATTGCACCAATATTGTCACAAAAGATTTTCATTGGACCCGATGCACTAGGTATGACACCTAGATCGGATATGAACTCCTTCATTTGCTGCTTCCGAAGCAGCTATGTACTCTGCTTCACATGTAGATCCCGCTACGATGCTTTGTTTAGAACTGCACCAACTGACCGCTCCACCGTTTAATAAAAACACGTATCCGGTTTGCGATTTAGAATCGTCCGGATCAGTGTCAAAGCTTGCATCGACGTAACCATTTACGACGAGCTCTTTGTCACCTCGAGAAACATATCCATCGTCCTTTTTAGGTATTTCAGGATGTTCTTGACCACTGTCCAGTGATTCACTCCTGGATTACTTTGGTAGCTCCCTACTAAACTAATAGCAAGGCACACATCAGGTCTGGTACACAGCATTGCATACATGATAGAGCCTATGGCTGAAGCATAGGGAACATCTTTCATTTTCTCTCTATCTTCTGCAGTGGTCGGGCATTGAGTCTTACTCAACTTCACATCTTGTAACACAGGCAAGAACCCTTTCTTTGCTTGATCCATTTTGAACTTCTTCAAAACTTTGTCAAGGTATGTGCTTTGTGAAAGTCCAATTAAGCGTCTCTATCTATCTCTATAGATCTTGAAGCCCAATATATAAGCAGCTTCACCAAGGTCTTTCATTGAAAAACTCTTATTCAAATATCCTTTTATGCTATACAGAAATTCTATATCATTTCCAATCAACAATATGTCATCCACATATAATATTAGAAATGATACAGAGCTCCCACTCACTTTCTTGTAAACACAGGCTTCTCCAAAAGTCTGTATAAAACCATATGCTTTGATCACACTATCAAAACATTTATTCCAACTCCGAGAGGCTTGCATAGTCCATAAATGGATCGCTGGAGCTTGCACACTTTGTTAGCTCCCTTTGGATCGACAAAACCTTCCGGTTGCATCATATATAACTCTTCTTCCAGAAATCCATTCAGGAATGCAGTTTTGACATCCATTTGCCAAATCTCATAATCATAAAATGCGGCAATTGCTAACATGATTCGGACAGACTCAAGCATCGCTACGGGTGAGAAGGTCTCATCGTAGTCAATCCCTTGAACTTGTCGAAAACCTTTTGCAAAAAGTCGAGCTTTATAGACAGTAATATTACCATCAGCGTCAGTCTTCTTCTTGAAGATCCATTTATTCTTGATGGCTTGCCGATCAATGGGCAAGTCAACCAAAGTCCACACTTTGTTCTCATACATGGATCCCATCTCAGATTTCATGGCTTCAAGCCATTTTGTGGAATCTGGGCTCACCATCGCTTCTTCATTGTTCGTAGGTTCGTCATGGTCTAGCAACATAACCTCCAGAACAGGATTACCGTACCACTCTGGTGCGGATCTTACTCTAGTTGACCTACGAGGTTCAGTAACAACTTGATCTGAAGTTTCATGATCAACATCATTAACTTCCTCACTAATTGGTGTAGACGTCACAGGAACCGGTTTCTGTGATGAACTGCTTTCCAATAAGGGAGTAGGTATTGTTACCTCATCAAGTTCTACTTTCCTCCCACTCACTTCTTTCGACAGAAACTCCTTCTCTGGAAAGGATCCATTCTTAGCAACGAATGTCTTGCCCTCGGATCTGTGATAGAAGGTGTACCCAACAGTTTCCTTTGGGTATCCTATGAAGACACATTTCTCCGATTTGGGTTCGAGCTTATCAGGTTGAAGCTTTTTCACATAAGCATCGCAGCCCCAAACTTTAAGAAATGACAACTTTCGTTTCTTGCCAAACCGTAGTTCATAAGGTGTCGTCTCAACGGATTTTGATGGTGCCCTATTTAACGTGAATGCGGTCGTCTCTAAAGCATAACCCCAAAATTACATCGGTAAATCAGCAAGAGACATCATAGATCGCACCATATCTAGTAAAGTACGATTACGACGTTCGGACACACCATTACGCTGTGGTGTTCCGGGTGGCGTGAGTTGCGAAACTATTCCGCATTGTTTCAAATGTAGACCAAAATCGTAACTCAAATATTCTCCTCCATGATCAGATCATAGAAACTTTATTTTCTTGTTATGATGATTTTCAACTTCACTATGAAATTCTTTGAACTTTTCAAATGATTTAGACTTATGTTTCATTAAGTAGATATACCCATATCTGCTTAAATCATCTATGAAGGTGAGAAAATAACGATACCCGCCGCGAGCCTCAACATTCATTGGACCACATACATTAGTATGTATGATCTCCAACAAATCAGTTGCTCCCTCCATAGTTCTGGAGAAAGGCGTTTTAGTCATCTTGCCCATGAGGCATGGTTCGCAAGTACCAAGTGATTCCAATAGTCCATCAGTATGGAGTTTCTTCATGCGCTTTATACCAATATGACCCAAACGGCAGTGCCACAAATAAGTTGCACCTTATCAACTCTGCATCTTTTGGCTTCAACATTATGAATATGTGTATCACTACTATCGAGATTCATTAAAAATAGACCATTCTTCAAGGATGCATGACCATAAAAGATATTACTCATATAAATAGAACAACCACTATCCTTAGATTTAAATGAATAACCGTCTCGCATTAAACAAGATCCAGATATAATGTTGATGCTCAACGCTGGCACCAAATAACAATTATTTATGTCTAAAAATAATCCCGAAGGTAGATGTAGAGGTAGCGTGCCGACGGCGATCACATCAACTTTGGAACCATTTCCCACGCGCATCGTCACCTCGTCCTTAGCCAGTGTCCGCTTAATCTGCAGTCCATTTTTCGAGTTGCAAATATTAGCAACAGTACTAGTATCAAATACCCAGGTGGTACTGCGAGCTCTGGTAAGGTACACATCAATAACATGTATATCACATATACCTTTGTTCACCTTGCCATCCTTCTTATCCGCCAAATACTTGGGGCAGTTCCGCTTCCAGTGACCAGTCTGTTTGCAGTAGAGTCACTTAGTCTCAGGCTTAGGTCCAGACATAGGTTTCTTCTCCTGAGCAGCAACTTGTTTGCTGTTCTTCTTGAAGTTCCCCTTCTTCTTCCCTTTGCCCTTTTTCTTGAAACTGGCGGTCTTATTGACCATCAACACTTGATGCTCCTTTTTGATTTCTACCTCCGTAGCCTTTAGCATTGCGAAGAGCTCGGGAATCGTCTTATTCATCCCTTGCATATTATAGTTCATCACGAAGCTTTTGTAGCTTGGTGGCAGTGATTGAAGAACTCTGTCAATGACACTATCAACAGGAAGATTAACTCCCAGTTGAGTCAAGTGATTATGATACCTAGACATTTTGAGTATATGCTCACTAACAGAACTATTCTCCTCCATCTTGCAGCTATATAGAACTTATTGGAGACATCATATCTCTCAATCCGGGCATTTGCTTGAAATATTAACTTCAACTTCTGGAACATGTCATATGCTCCATGACTTTCAAAACGTCATTGAAGTCCCGGTTCTAAGCCATAAAGCATGACACACTGAACTATCGAGTAGTCATCAGCTTTGCTCTGCCAGGTGTTCATAACATCTGTTGTTGCTCCTGCAGCAGGTTTGGCACTCAGCGGTGCTTCTAGGACGTAATTCTTTTGTGCAGCAATGATGATAATCCTCAAGTTACAGACCTAGTCCGTGTAATTGCTACCATCATCTTTCAACTTTGCTTTCTCAAGGAACGCATTAAAATTCAACGGAACAACAACAACACGAGCCATCTATCTACAACAAACATAGACATGCAAAATACTATCAGGTACTAAGTTCATGATAAATTTAAGTTCAATTAATAATATTACTTGAGAAGTCCCACTTAGATAGATATCTCTCTAATCATCTAAGTGATCACGTGATCCAAATCAACTAAACCATAACCGATCATCAAGTGAAATGGAGTAGTTTTCAATGGTGAACATCATTATGTTGATCATATCTACTATATGATTGACGCTCGACCTTTCGGTCTTAGTGTTCCGAGGCCATATTTGCATATGCTAGGCTCGTCAAGTTTAACCTGAGTATTCTGCATGTGCAAAACTGGCTTGCACCCGTTGTAGATGGACGTAGAGCTTATCACACCCGATCATCATGTGGTGTCTGGGCACGACGAACTTTGGCAATGGTGCATACTCAGGGAGAAAACTTTTATCTTGAAATTTAGTGAGAGATCATCTTATAATGCTACCGTCAATCTAAGCAAAATAAGATGCATAAAAGATAAACATCACATGCAATCAATATAAGTGATATGATATGGCCATCATCATCTTGTGCTTGTGATCTCCATCTCCGAAGCACCGTTATGATCACCATCGTCACCGGCGCGACACATTGATCTCCATCGTAGCATTGTTGTCATCTCGCCAACTATTGCTTCTACGACTATCGCTACCGCTTAGTGATAACGTAAAGCAATTACAGGGCGATTGCATTGCATACAATAAAGCGACAACCATATGGCTCCTGCCAGTTGCCAATAACTCAGTTTCAAAACATGATCATCTCATACAATAAAATATAGCATCATGTCTTGACCATATCACATCACAACATGCCCTGCAAAAACAAGTTAGACGTCCTCTGCTTTGTTGTTGCAAGTTTTACGTGGCTGCTATGGGCTGAGCAAGAACCGTTCTTATCTACGCGTCAAAACCACAACGATAGTTCGTCAAGTTAGTGATGTTTTAACCTTCTCAAGGACCGGGCATAGCCACACTCGGTTCAACTAAAGTTGGAGAAACTGACAACGGCCAGCCACCTGTGTGCAAAGCACGTCAGTAGAACCAGTGTCGCGTAAGCGTACGCGTAATGTCGGTCTGGGCCGCTTCATCCAACAATACCGCCGAACCAAACTATGACATGCTGGTAAGTAATATGACTTGTATCGCCCACAACTTACTTGTGTTCTACTCATGCATATAACATCAATGCATAAAACCTGGCTCGGATGCCACTGTTGGGGAACATAGTAATTTCAAAAAATTTCCTACGCACACGCAAGATCATGGTGATGCATAGCAACGAGAGGGGAGAGTGTGCCCACGTACCTTCGTAGACCGAAAGCGGAAGCATTAGCACAACGTGGTTGATGTAGTCCTACGTCTTCACGATCCGACCGATCAAGTACCGAACGCACGGCACCTCCGAGTTCTGCACACGTTCAACTTGATGACGTCCCTTGAACTCCAATCCAGCCGAGCTTTGAGGGAGAGTTCCGTCAGCACGATGGCGTGGTGATGATGTTAATATTCTACCATCGCAGGGCTTCGCCTAAGCACCGCTACGATATTATCGAGGTGGACTATGGTGGAGAGGGGCACCGCACATGGCTAAAAGATCCAGGAGATCAATTGTTGTGTCTATGGGGTGCCCCTCTCCTCCGTATATAAAGGAGGGGAGGAGAGGGCCGGCCAAGGGGAGGAGGCCCGCCCAAGGGGGGAGTCCTACTCCCATCGGGAGTAAGACTCCTCCTTTTCCTATTTGGAGAGGGAGAGGGAAGGAAGAGGAAGGAGGGAGGAAGGAAAGGGGGGCCGTCCCCCTCCCAATTCGGATTGGGCTTGGGGGGGGGGCTGCCCCCTCCGTTGCTCCTTTCCCCTCCTTTCCACTAAAGCCCATTAAGGCCCATATACCTCTCGGGGGGTTCCGATAACCTCCCGGTGCTCCGGTATTATCCCGATCTCATCCGGAACCATTCCGGTATCCAAATATAGTCGTCCAATATATCGATCTTTACGTCTCGAACATTTTGAGACTCCTCGTCATGTCCATGATCACATCCTGGACTCCGAACTACCTTCAGTACATCAAAAACCATAAACTCATAATATAACCGTCATCGAACTTTAAGCGTGCGGACCCTACGGGTTCGAGAACTATGTAGACATGGCCGAGACATGTCTCTGGTCAATAACCAATAGTGGAACCTGGATGCTCATACGGGATCCTACATATTCTATGAAGATCTTTATCGGTCAAACCGCATAACAACATACGTTGTTCCTTTTGTCATCGGTATGTTACTTGCCCAAGATTCGATCGTCGGTATCTCAATACCTAGTTCAATCTCGTTACCGGCAAGTCTCTTTACTCATTCCGTAACACATCATCCCGTTACTAACTCATTAGTTGCAATGCTTGCAAGGCTTATGTGATGTGCATTACCGAGAGGGCCCAAAGATACCCTAGTCATGCCGCGAGGATGCGTAAAACCCTAGTCATGCTTTGGTGGATGTATTGAGAGTGTTCTTGTGTTCTTGAGCTAGCTACGGGGTGCAACTTTGCCCAAAAGATCCGAATCCTCCTCCTGGTCACCTCGGGCCTCCTTTTATAAGAAAAAAGGGGTTGCCACAATGGCACACAGGAGGTGGAAAGATGTACAGTGGGTGAGTCTATCCTCTGGCACAGTTGGACAAACGCATTTAATGCACTGCGGACGTGCCCCTCTCACTTTATCGGGGACGGCAAGGAAGCACGTCCCAGCTGTCGCCGCCACGCCTGGCTTCGACACGCATCTGAGCTGACGAGGCGTCGTGGCGTCACGTTGTCCAACTGCTGGGCTAGTGTGGTGGTGGAGCCTTCAGGAAGACTTGCATGCCACCACGCAGGTGCTTGCTGGGTCGGTGTAGAGGACGCTTGTCGCCACACAGGTGCCTGCCAAGCTGGTTGAGCTAGCAGCAGCTTGGGGACGGCGGTGGAGCTTTGGCAGATGTGGGACTGGCTGCGGCCCTGCTGGTGTCCTCGACAAGGGTCTTGCCGGACCCCCGGCAAGGGTCTCTCCGGAGGTCGTCATCTTCTAGTCCTCATCTGATCTTGCGTGTTCCTGATCTTGACAAAGATCTGCATGTCACCACGGAGGTGCCTCCCGAGCCTTGGTTCCAATGTAGTCGTTGGTGGTGTTTGGAACTCCTAGGCTCAAGGGTGGATCGCTCTGCTTGCGTTGGGCAAGTTGCCCCGGCAAGGCTCTTGCCGGGGCCGTGGAAGTCGCCCCGGCAAGGGTCTCGCCGGGGGAGTCCACCTTGCCCCTTTGTTCTATGGTGTTTCTAGCCTTGGCGTTGCTTTGTTTGTCTCTCCTCTGCCTTGCTTAGTGTGGCCGTGGGCGCGGCTCTGACTGCCTGTGCACAAGTTAAGGGGTGCAAAAGGAGAGCCCCTACTATTGTACACCGACAGTGTACCCTCGTAGACGAAAGCAGAAGCGTTTATCAACACAGTTGATGTAGTCGTACACCTTCACGATCCGTCCCGATCAAGTACCGAGCGTACGGCAACTCCGCGTAAAGCACAGTTCAGCTTGATGACATCCTCGCCTTCTTGATCCAGTAAGAGGGGCGAAGTAGTAGATGTGTTCCGGCAGCACGACAGCATGGTGACGGTGTTGGTGAAGAACAATCTCCGCAGGGCTTCGCCTAAGCACTACGAAAACTATTATGGAGGATAAACTAGAGGGATGGGGTTGCCGGCACATGGCTTGGTGTTTCTTGATGTGTCTTGGGTGCTAGCCCTACCCCTCTATTTATATGTTGAGCCTTGGGGTCGAAACTTGGAGTAAAGCCTCCACAAAGTCGGTTTCACCCGAAATGCAAGACTCCTTCTTGGACTCCAGGGCCAGACGCCAGGGTTCCCAGTGTCTGGACCCAGACGCCAGGGACCTTGGCGTCTGGCCCTCGGACTCCGCAAAACTTCCTTTTGTGCTTTCCAAAAACCTTGTGGGCTTTCCCCTTTGGCCCAAATAAAGTGTTCTCGTACCCAAACATTTCGGGAAACATTCGGAACCCCTTCCGGAGACCAAACACTATTATCCCACATATCAAACTTTATCTCCGGACCATTCCGGAGTTCCTCGTCATGTCCGTGATCTTATCTAGAACTTCGAACAACATTCGGTTACCAACATACATAACTCATAAATACTATATCGTCAACGAACGTTAAGCGTGCGGACCCTACGGGTTCGAGAATTATGTATACATGACCGAGATACTTCTCTGGTCAATAACCAATAACGGAACCTAGATGCCCATATTGGTTCCTACATATTCTATGAAGATCTTTATCGGTCGAACCGCATAACAACATACGTTGTTCCCTTTGTCATCGGTATGTTACTTTCCCGAGATTCGATCGTCGGTATCTCAATACCTAGTTCAATCTCGTTACCGACAAGTCTCTTTACTCGTTCCGTAATGCATCATCCAACAACTAACTCATTAGTTACATTGCTTGCAAGGCTTATAGTGATGTGCATTACCGAGAGGGCCCAGAGATACCTCTCCGACAATCGGAGTGACAAATCCGAATCTTGATCTATGCCAACTCAACAAGTACCATCGGAGACACCTGTAGAGCACCTTTATAACCACCCAGTTAAGTTGTGACGTTTGGTAGCACACAAAGTGTTCCTCCAGTAATCGGGAGTTGCATAATCTCATAGTCATAGGAACATGTATAAGTCATGAAGAAAGCAATAGCAGTAAACTAAAATGATCAAGTGCTAAGCTAAAGGAATGGGTCAAGTCAATCACATTATTCTCCTAATGATGTGATCCGTTTATCAAATGACAATTCATGTCTATGGTTATGAAACATAACCATCTTTGATTACTGAGCTAGTCAAGTAGAGGCATACTAGTGACACTCTGTTTGTTTATGTATTCACACATGTACTAAGTTTCCGATTAATACAATTCTAGCATGAATAATAAACATTTATCATGATATAAGGAAATATAAATAACATTATTATTCCCTCTAGGGCATATTTCCTTCACAGGGTACCAGTAATCTCTCAGGAGCAAGCTTATGCTAACCATGGATCGCAGGAGGATCAGGTCACAACGGAGGACGGCGGCCCCAGCTCAACGGCCTCCCTCCCACCGGGAGGAGCGCACTGGGGGCTGCAGGGGAGAGGCCGGGAGCCAGGTCCCTTCCCGCATCGCACATAGCAAGGTGCCCCCCAGAGGTAGGCCCTTTGTCGGGGAGGTGCTGATGAGCCTTCCCCTGGCAGAGGACCCGTGGTTGCCGAGGGCGCCACTGGCATCCCCTTTGCCCCTTTGCTTCGTCCTGGTTTCTAGTCGAACCAACGATGGTCGAGGGCGGCGCAAGGCGGGGCCCTCATCTGGCGATATGAAGTAAGGCTCATGCCTGTGAAGATCTCCGCTCGTGACACTCTCACATAATAATGAGCGGGGCTATACACACCCCGGAGTCTCAGGAGCGCCGCCCTCGGGCCTCGGGGGCTCCCTCCCATGCCTAGTCGCAGCACTTAGCTCCGTGCTGGTGAGAAGACAAGAAGACTAGACTAGGTGCCGGACGCGGCCATTTGCTCTTAACCTCTTTTCTGTAGCCCTGTTTCCGTCTTTGGATTTAAGTTGAAGTTGAATTTTCATTTCTATGTGCGCGGGGGGTGACTTTTCTCGTTTGTTTGATTTCTTGCCATCTGGTTCCTTGCCCAGCTCACAGTTCATACCTGCTGCCTCCCCCCTCACGAGCCCCTCGAGAGCGGGGGCTGAGCGTGGCACACGCGCGCTATGCTTACGCCCTTCCACGGCTGACGCTTGCTCCTCGCGACGCCCTCTCGGGCGGATCAGCAGGCCCTTCAAGAGCTCACGACCTCACGAACTGGCTGGAAGCCGACCCTGGCCAAGGTAAATTTCAGCAATAAACTCGAGGCATGACTCACGGGCCCATAAAAAAACATCTTCAGCTTGGCCTAATGAATAGAGGCAGTAATCTGTTTACACGAGGGGCTCCCCCTCCCCAAATTCTCTCACAACTTTCAAGGCCGTGCCCAAGTTTTCGCTTACAGGCTCAGCAGTGAGGGAGCACGGGCTTAATCGGACATATCGCTCGCCGCGTCCTCCGGGACGCCCTCAGCCGCGTCGTTGGCATCATCATCACCATCACTGGCGCCACCATCCTTGTCCCAGCATCACCATCACCATTGCCGGCGCCGCCCGCACCATCGTCGATCACGTCGCCTTCATCCGCAGCGACCACCACCGCGTCATCCTCGGAGGTGAAGGCCCTGACTAGAGCGTCCACATTGTCTTCCACCTAGCATGCCAGATCATCCCGGATGGCCTCGGGCACAGGGGCAATGGTAGCGTCGAAGTCAAAGTTGGGGTAGGTGTTTTGGAGGTGGCTAAAGATACGGGAGAACGCGCGCTTAAGCAGGCCGCGGCTCCTCTCCTCGACAAGCACGCGAGCCCTCTCGGACTGATTTTCCGGGCATGTCACCATGTCGGTGAAGAAGAGGAGGTGACTGGCGTAGTCATCCGAGTGGGGATGAGGTGCATTTTCGTCACAGATGGCTCCTAGCGCCGCGTTGGCTCTGGTCCTGAGGTTTTGGATCATGGGGGCGTGCTCACGCTCCACCGTCCGCCGCCGGAGCACTTCCTCCCTTCCCTCTACGCGGAGGATTTGGCGCTGGCAACCCGCTGCTGAAGGGAAAGCAGCTCGGCACATGTGGAAGCCAGTTCGGCTCGCACTGAAGACTGGGCGGCTGCAGCGGCTTTCTCTTGACGTTCAGCCTCATCCAGCCCTGACCTGAGGGCATTGGACCTGCCCACCGCCTCGGCTTCCACTAGCTTCAACTTCAGGTCGTACCTACCCACAAGGTCCACGCGAGCCTTGGCCACCCGGTGATCGACTTCCTTCTGGGCCTTGGCCTCGCGCGTGCCGACGGCGTACTCATCTTGGGCAACCTGGCGCTCCCTTGTTTCCAACCGCTCGAGCTCAAGGCTGTGCGCCGCGGCTTCCAGCGCCAGCGCTTCCTCGCGCCTCAGGAACTCTACCTCCTCGGCAGGCGTCCCCTTCATTGACGCTAGGGCAGCCTTGCGTGCCTCCACTTGCTGCTCCAGGGAGGCACTCCAGGCTTGGAGTTCCCACGCGCGCTTCTCTGCAATCTCACGGCCTCGATCAGCTTCCCGAGCTTCTTCCAAGGCTCGGGCGCAAGCTTCACGCTAGGTTGCAAGAGACGCCTTGGCCTTCGTATTATCAAGCTCGCGTTGGTGGCGCCCAAGATTGATGGCCACCTTCAGCTTGTGCCACTCTTCCACCAGCCGAAGACCCTCAGCCTCAAGGCGCGCGTCTACATCCGCAAGCTCCCCGCCAAGCCGGTTCATCGCGCCCATCGCCTCTCGGAAGAGCTCGTGGTGAACGATGCTCCTTTGGTGCGCAGCTTTGTGCGCGCAGCCGACTCCATCCTCCACAACAGGGGCCGTCGACAGGACCCGAAGCGGCTCACCCCTTTCCTACAGGGGGCTGGGGCCTGGCGCCTCTCCGGACACCGACTGGGCTTCGGTAGGAGCCCGGTCAGGATGAGGCTTGCCACTCGAAGAAGGAACCAAGACCAAAGCTATCCAGTCGTTGTCCATAACCAGAGGAGGAGACCTTGGCATGCTCGTCACACCTCCGACGAGGCCACGAAGAAGAGATGGTAGGAGCACGGGCTCAAGCCGCCAAGCCAGCGCGTCTGCCTCTCCAGCTGACCCTGTGACGGGGGCAACATATTGGCCTGGGACCCCCAAGGTCAGCGGGAGATCCGAGGCAGGAGGAGTTTGCTTCTCGAGGGGCTTCACGGCCTCAGCAGATGGGATCCTAGAGAACCACTGCCAGGAAGGGAAGCAGCACCCAAGGAATTATAGAGACAAGGTACTTACTCATCTATGGCGATGTACTTCCTCTGTTTCAACGGCCGGAGAGCACCGCAGCTGCAGCCTGTGGACCCCTTCCTCTTGCGGAGCGCATCGAAGTCAACACGGAGCCAGCTAAATCGTTGGGCATGGCGACCAGTGCGGGGTGTGGCAGGTGAAGCGCCCGAGGAGATGACCTCAGGAGCACCAAGCTGGGGAGAGACATCAAGTACCGCCTAGTGACGGCCTCCAGAGGCCTCGGGAGCTTTGGCCTCGGGATCAGCAGGTTGCGTCACCCCCTCAACTACTTCCTCAGCACGGGAGTTGCAGGCTCCCGAAGTTGACGCCTCAGGAACTGCGGGCGGCTCCAACGCCGCGCCACCCGCGCCTCTAGTTCCGGTGATACTTGCCCCCCATGTGTCCACTCTTGGGGCAAGTTCGGCGCCGGCAGCAAAGATGGGCACCACGGTGACGGGGTTCTCATAGGACCCCTCAAGGCCAACCAGACGCAACCCGCATTCGTCAAAGGGGGGCATCTGCCCCCACGAACTCCACCCTGTTCGGGCAGCAGTATAGGAGACAACCTTCCGGTGGCATATCGGCTGGCGAGGGGTTGCCCGCTAGGACCTCGAGCATTGTTCTTGATGCCACAAGCGGAAGCTCAGACTCCTGGAGCATCATACGATCCGGGACGATGGATAAGGCCCACATCGTCCAAGGTCCTTCAGCCTCCTCATCCGGAGCCAAACGAAGGCAAGGCAGGGGCTCGTAAGCTTCTCGTGAGCCTAGCCGGAGGTGGGAACGGAGGGCGCAGACGGAGACGAGAGCAAAGGGCAGAGCACTTCGACATCCAAGTACACCCACCGCGTCCGGAACTCGCTCGAAGACAGCGGGAGATCGAAGTCAATCCATGAGCCGGCCATCGCCGCCACGGCCTGGAAGCTCAAGCACCCCGACTGTTGCCGGGGTCGGTCATGTGCAACGAGAAGAAATGGCGCAGAAGGGCCACGGAGGGGGCGATGCCCACCATGGCCTCGCAGGCAAAGGCAAAGATGGCAAGAAGAGCGACAGATTGGGGACCTAAGTGCAGCAGATGAATCTGGTAATGGGAGAGCATGATGTTGAATAAGGCAGAGAAGGGGGGAACCAGACCGGCGCACAGGGCATCGACGAAGAACTGGACCTTGGTGGCTGCTCTATCAACAGAAGCTCGGGACGCTGGCCAAGCCGCCGTCCTACCCCCATTTTTTGAAGTTGGTGGCGAGCACAAGGCGGACCTTGTCCATGGCCTCCTCATTGAGCACCCGCAATCTGCCAACAACGGGCTTGGCGGCATGAGGCGGGTTGACTGAGGTCAGGGGCTTCCTCCCTTTCTCCATCCAGTTCGGTGCCATAACGATGGGGAGGATTGAGCTCAGGTTGGATTGGGAGAGGAAGCTGAGGTTCGAGGAAGTGAAGGAGTCGGGGGGTGTGTTGCCAGCAAGGGGGAAATAACTGTGTGGGACGCCGTGGCTGACTAGCCAGGCGGATATCAAGGCTGCGTGGGGAAGCAGGGCCGCCCACCTCCAATCGATCGCCACGTGTCAAGCAGGCCCGTAGGCTGTTGGGGCCCTCGGCGCTCC
Organism: Triticum monococcum; assembly: GCA_034509565.1. NCBI lineage: Eukaryota > Viridiplantae > Streptophyta > Magnoliopsida > Poales > Poaceae > Triticum > Triticum monococcum. The sequence continues at coordinate 114,858,054 of CM067843.1, forward strand.
GCCCTTTCCCTTTGGCTTCTGTCGGCATTCTTGGAATGGGGGTCCCCAGACATGTCTGCCTGCGGCCCACAACGTGGCTCCACCAGCGGCCCCGTACGGCCCATCTTCACCAGCAAACGCTCAAGACCCTCGCAAGGGGCCAAGCCTCACGAGGCAGACGACGCAAGACCTCCTCAGGGGTGGCCTCACGAGACTGGCTCACGAGGGGCGGAGAGTGTTGGAAATTTGCCCTAGAGGCAATAATAAAATGGTTATTATTATATTTCTTTGTTCATGATAATTGTCTATTGTTCATGCTATAATTGTGTTATCCGGAAATCGTAATACATGTGTGAATACATAGACCACAACACGTCCCTAGTGAGCCTCTAGTTGACTAGCTCGTTGATCAAAAGATAGTCATGGTTTCCTTACTCTGGACATTGGATGTCATTGATAACGGGATCACATCATTAGGAGAATGATGTGATGGACAAGACCCAATCCTAAGCATAGCTCAAAGATCGTGTAGTTCGTTTGCTATAGCTTTTCCGAATGTCAAGTATCATTTCCTTAGACCATGAGATTGTGTAACTCCCGGATACCGTAGGAGTGCCTTGGGTGTGCCAAACGTCACAACGTAACTGGGTGACTATAAAGGTACACTACGGGTATCTCCGAAAGTGTCTGTTGGGTTGGCACGAATCGAGACAGGGATTTGTCACTCCGTATGACGGAGAGGTATCTCTGGGCCCACTCGGTAATGCATCATCATAATGAGCTCAATGTGACCAAGTGGTTGATCACGGGATCATGCATTACGGTACGAGTAATGTGACTTGCCGGTAACGAGATTGAACGAGGTATTGGGATACCGACGATCGAGTCTCGGGCAAGTAATGTACCGATTGACAAAGGGAATTGTATACGGATTGATTGAATCCTCGACATCGTGGTTCATCCGATGAGATCATCATGGAGCATGTGGGAGACAACATGGGTATCCAGATCCCGCTGTTGGTTATTGATCGGAGAGGCTTCTCGGTCATGTCTGCATATCTCCTGAACCCGTAGGGTCTACACACTTAAGGTTCGGTGACGCTAGGGTTGTACAGATATTAGTATGCAGTAACCCGAAAGTTGTTCGGAGTCCCGGATGAGATCCCGGACGACACGAGGAGTTCCGGAATGGTCCGGAGGTAAAGGTTTATATATAGGAAGTCCAGTTTCGGCCACCGGGAAGGTTTCGGGGGTCCCCTGTATTGTACCGGGACCACCGGAAGGGTCCCGGGGGTCCACCGGGTGGGGCCACCTATCCCAGAGGGCCCCATGGGCTGAAGTGGGAGGGTAACCAGCCCCTGGTAGGCTGGTGCGCCCCCCATGGAGTCTCTTGATTACGAATCATTTGACATGTGCGAACCATGCCTCATGGGTAAAATGACCAAGACTCCATTCTCGGGAACAATGGAGCGAGCAACCAACTTATTGGAAATCATACATACTGATGTGTGCGGTCCAATGAGTGTTTTGGCTCGCGGTGGCTATCGTTATGTTCTCACCCTCACTGATGACTTGAGTAGATATGGGTATGTCTACATAATGAAACACAAGTCTGAGACCTTTGAAAAGTTCAAGGAATTTCAGAGTGAGGTTGAGAATCAACGTGACAGGAAAATCAAATTCTTGCGATCAGATCATGGAGGAGAATACTTGAGTCACGAATTTGGTACGCACTTAAGGAAATGTGGAATAGTTTCACAACTCACGCCGCCTGGAACACCTCAGCGTAATGGTGTGTCCGAACATCGTAATCACACTCTATTGGATATGGTGCGATCTATGATGTCTCTTACCAATCTACCGCTGTCATTTTGGGGCTATGCTTTAGAGACTGCCGCATTCACTTTAAATAGGGCTCCATCGAAATCCGTTGAGACGACACCATATGAATTATGGTTTGGGAAGAAACCTAAGCTGTCGTTTCTAAAAGTTTGGGGACGCGATGCTTATGTCAAGAAACTTCAACCTGAAAAGCTCGAACCCAAGTCGGAAAAATGCGTCTTCATAGGATACCCTAAAGAAACTATTGGGTATACCTTCTACCTCAGATCCGAAGGTAACATCTTTGTTTCCAGGAACGGATCCTTTCTAGAGAAAGAGTTTCTCTCGAGAGAAGTAAGTGGGAGGAAAGTAGAACTCGATGAAGTATTACCTCTTGAACCGGTAAGTGGCGTAGCTCGGGAAATTGTTCCTGAGATGCCTGCACCGACTAGAGAGGAAGTTAATGATGATGATCATGAAACTTCAGATGAAGTTGCTACTAAACTTCATAGGTCCACAAGGACACGTTCCGCACCAGAGTGGTACGACAACCCTATCCTGGAAATCATGTTGTTAGACAACGGTGAACCTTCGAACTATGAGGAAGCGATGGCGGGCCCAGATTCCGACAAATGGCTGGAAGCCATGAAATCCGAGATAGGATCCATGTATGAAAACTAAGTATGGACTTTGACTGACTTGCCCGATGATCGGCGAGCCATAGAAAATAAATGGATCTTTAAGAAGAAGACAGACGCGGATGGTAATGTGACCATCTATAAAGCTTGGCTTGTCGCTAAGGGTTATCGACAAGTTCAAGGGGTTGACTACGATGAGACTTTCTCACCCATAGCAAAGCTGAAGTCCGTCCGAATCATGTTAGCACTTACCGCATTCTATGATTATGAGATATGGCAAATGGACGTCCAAATGGCATTCCTTAATGGTTTCCTTAAGGAAGAATTGTATATGATGTAGCCGGAAGGTTTTGTCGATCCTAAGAATGCTAACAAGGTGTGCAAGCTCCAACGCTCGATCTACGGGCTCGTGCAAGCATCTCGGAGTTGGAACATTTGTTTTGATGAGATGATCAAAGTGTTTGGGTTTACGCAGACTTATGGAGAAGCCCGCATTTACAAGAAAGTGAGTGGGAGCTCTGTAGCATTTCTCATATTGTATGTGGACGACATACTGTTGATGGGAAATGATATAGAATTCTTGTAAAGCATAAAGGCCTACTTGAACAAGTGTTTTTCAATGAAGGATCTTGGAGAAGCTGCTTACATATTAGGCATCAAGATCTATAGAGATAGATCGAGACGCCTCATTGGTCTTTCACAGAGTATGTACCTTGACAAGATATTGAAGAAGTTCAATATGGATCAATCAAAGAAGGGGTTCTTGCCTGTATTGCAAGGTATGAGATTGAGCACGGCTCAATGTCTGACCACGGCAGAAGATAGAGAAAAGATGAGTGTCGTCCCCTATGCCTCGACCATAGGGTCTATCATGTATGCTATGCTGTGTACCAGACCTGATGTAAACCTTGCCGTAAGTTTGGTAGGAAGGTACCAAAGTAATCCCGGCATGGAACACTGTACAGCGGTCAAGAATATCCTGAAGTACCTGAAGAGGACTAAGTATATGTTTCTCATTTATGGAGGTGACGAAGAGATCGTCGTAAAGGGTTACGTCGATGCTAGCTTCGACACAGATCTGGATGACTCTAAGTCACAAACCGGATACGTGTATATTTTAAATGGTGGGCAGTAAGCTGGTGCAGTTGCAAGCAAAGCCTTGTGGCAGGATCTACATGTGAAGCGGAGTACATGGCAGCCTCGGAGGCAGCACAAGAGGCAATCTGGGTGAAGGAGTTCATTACCGACCTAGCAGTCATACCCAATGCATCGGGCCCGATGACTCTCTTCTGTGACAACACTAGAGCTATTGCCCTTGCCAAGGAGCCCAGGTTTCACAGGAAGACCAGGCATATCAAGCGTCGCTTGAACTCCATTCGTGAAGGTGTTCAAAATGGAGACATAGATATTTGTAAAGTACATACGAACCTGAATGTGGCAAATCCGTTGACTAAACCTCTCCCTAGAGCAAAACATGATCAACACCAGAACTGCATGGGTGTTCGATTCATCACAATGTAGCTAGACTATTGACTCTAGTGCAAGTGGGAGACTGTTGGAAATATGCCCTAGAGGCAATAATAAAATGGTTATTATTATATTTCTTTGTTCATGATAATTGTCTATTGTTCATGCTATAATTGTGTTATCCGGAAATCGTAATACATGTGTGAATACATAGACCACAACACGTCCCTAGTGAGCCTCTAGTTGACTAGCTCGTTGATCAAAAGATAGTCATGGTTTCCTGACTATGGACATTGGATGTCATTGATAACGGGATCACATCATTAGGAGAATGATGTGATCGACAAGACCCAATCCTAAGCATAGCTCAAAGATCGTGTAGTTCGTTTGCTATAGCTTTTCCGAATGTCAAGTATCATTTCCTTAGACCATGAGATTGTGCAACTCCCAGATACCGTAGGAGTGCTTTGGGTGTGCCAAACATCACAACGTAACTGGGTGACTATAAAGGTACACTACGGGTATCTCCAAAAGTGTCTGTTGGGTTGGCAGGAATCGAGACTGGGATTTGTCACTCCGTATGACGGAGAGGTATCTCTGGGCCCACTCGGTAATGCATCATCATAATGAGCTCAATGTGACCAAGTGGCTGATCACGGGATCATGCATTACTGTATGAGTAAAGTGACTTGCTGGTAACGAGATTGAACAAGGTATTGGGATACCGACGATCAAGTCTCGGGCAAGTAATGTACCGATTGACAAAGGGAATTGCATACGGGATTGATCGAATCCTCGACATCGTGGTTCATCCGATGAGATCATCGAGGAGCACGTGGGAGCCAACATGGGTATCCAGATCCCGCTGTTGGTTATTGACCAGAGAGTCGTCTCGGTCATGTCTGCGTGTCTCCCGAACCCATAGGGTCTACACACTTAAGGTTTGGTGACGCTAGGGTTGTTGAGATATTAGTATACGGTAACCCGAAAGTTGTTCGGAGTCCCGGATGAGATCTCGGACGTCACGAGGAGTTCCGGAATGGTCCGGAGGTGAAGATTTATATATAGGAAGTCAAGTTTCGGCCATCGGGAATGTTTCGGGGGTAATCGGTATTGTACCGGGACCACCGGAAGTGTCCCGGGGGTCCACCGGGTGGGGCCACCTATCCCGGAGGGCCCCATGGGCTGAAGTGGGAGGGGAACCAGCCCCTAGTGGGCTGGTGCACCCCCCATGGGCCTCCCCCCGTGCCTAGGGTTGGAAACCCTAGGGGTGGGGGGCGCCCCACTTGGCTTGGGGGGCAATCCACCCCCCTTGGCCGCCGACCCTTGGAGATTGCATCTCCTTGGGCCGACGCCCCCCTAGGGGTCCTATATATAGTGGGGGGAGGGAGGGCAACCACACGCAAACCCCTGGCGCCTCCCTCTCCCTCCTGTGACACCTCTCCTTCTCCTAGTGCTCGGCGAAGCCCTGCCGAGATCGCCGTAGTTTCCACCACCACGCCGTCGTGCTGCTGGATCTCCATCAACCTCTCCTTCCCCCTTGCTGGATCAAGTTGGCGGAGACGTCTTCCCAACCGTACGTGTGTTGAACGCGGAGGTGACGTCCGTTCGGCACTAGGTCATCGGTGATTTGGATCACGACGAGTACGACTCCATCAACCCCGTTCTCTTGAACGCTTCGGCGTGCGATCTACAAGGGTATGTAGATGCAGTCCCCTCTCCCTCGTTGCTAGATGACTCCATAGATTAATCTTGGTGATGCATAGAAAATTTTAAAATTTTGCTATGTTGCCGAACAGTGGCATCATGAGCTAGGTCTATGTGTAGTTTCTATGCACGAGTAGAACACAAAGCAGTTGTGGGCGTGGATGTTGTCAATTTGCTTGCCGTTACTAGTCTTATCTTGATTCGGCAGCATCATGGGATGAAGCGGCCCAGACCGACCTTACACGTACACTTACGTGAGACTGGTTCCATCGATTGACATGCACTAGTTGCATAAGGTGGCTAGCGGGTGTCTGTCTCTCCCACTTTAGTCGGATCGGATTTGATGAAAAGGGTCCTTATGAAGGGTCAATAGAAATTGGTATATCATGTTGTGGTTTTAGCGTAGGTAAGAAACGTTCTTGCTAGAAACCTATAGCAGCCACGTAAAAACTTGCAACAACAATTAGAGGACGTGTAACTTGTTTTTGCAGCATGTGCTGTGTGATGTGATATGGCCAAAAGGATGTGATGAATGATATATGTGATGTATGAGACTGATCATGTTCTTGTAATAGGAATCACGACTTGCATGTCGATGAGTATGACAACCGGCAGGAGCCATAGGAGTTGCCTTAATTTATTTATGACCTGCGTGTCAACATAAATGTCATGTAATTACTTTACTTTATTGCTAAAGCATTAGCCATAGTAGTAGAAGTAATAGATGACGGGACAACTTCAAGAAGACACGATGATGGAGATCATGATGATGGAGATCATGGTGTCATGCCGGTGACAATGATGATCATGAAGCCCCGAAGATGGAGATCAAAAGGAGCAAATGATATTGGCCATATCATGTCACTATTTGATTGCATGTGATGTTTATCGTGTTTTACATCTTATTTGCTTAGAACGACTGTAGCTTAAATAAGATGATCCCTCGTAATAATTTCAAGAAAGTGTTCCCCCTAACTGTGCACCGTTGCGAAGGTTCGTTGTTTCGAAGCACAACGTGATGATCGGGTGTGATAGATTCTAACGTTCGAATACAATGGGTGTAAGCCAGATTTGCACACGCAATACACTTAGGTTGACTTGACGAGCCTAGCATGTACAGACATGGCCTCGGGACACGGAAGACCGAAAGGTCGAGCATGAGTCATATAGAAGAATACGATCAACATGAAGATGTTCACCGATGTTGACTAGTCCGTCTCACGTGATGATCGGGCACGGCCTAGTTAACTCGGATCATGTTTCACTTAGATGACTAGAGGGATGTCTATCTCAGTGGGAGTTCATTGAATAATTTGATTAGATGAACTTAATTATCATTAACTTAGTCTAAAATCTTTACACTATGTCTTGTAGATCAAATGGCCCAAGCTAATGTTGCCCTCAACTTCAACGCGTTCCTAGAGAAAACCAAGCTGAAAGATGATGGCAGCAACTATACGGACTGGGTTCGGAACCTGAGGATCATCCTCATAGCCGCCAAGAAAGATTATGTCCTAGAAGCACCGCTAGGTGACGCACCCATCCCAGAGAACCAAGACGTTATGAATGCTTGGCAGTCACGTGCTGATGATTACTCCCTCGTTCAGTGCGGCATGCTTTACAGCTTAGAACCGGGGCTCCAAAAGCGTTTTGAGCGACACGGAGCATATGAGATGTTCGAAGAGCTGAAAATGGTTTTCCAAGCTCATGCCCGGGTCGAGAGATATGAAGTCTCCGACAATTTTTTCAGTTGTAAGATGGAGGAAAATAGTTCTGTCAGTGAGCACATACTCAAAATGTCTGGGTTGCATAACCTCTTGACTCAGGTGGGAGTTAATCTCCCGGATGACGCGGTCATTGACAGAATCCTTCAGTCGCTTCCACCAAGCTACAAGAGCTTTGTGATGAACCTCAATATGCAGGGGATGGAAAAGACCATTCCTGAGGTATATTCAATGCTGAAATCAGCGGAGGTGGAAATCAAAAAGGAACATCAAGTGTTGATGGTGAATAAAACCACTAAGTTTAAGAAAGGCAAGGGTAAAAAGAACTTCAAGAAGGACGGCAAGGGAGTTGACGCGCCCGGTAAGCAAGCTGCCGGGAAGAAGCCAAAGAATGGACCCAAGCCCGAGACTGAGTGTCTTTATTAAAAGGGAAGTGGTCACTGGAAGCGGAACTGCCCCAAATACTTAGCGGACAAGAAGGCCGACAACACTAAAGGTATATGTGATATACATGTAATTGATGTTACCTTACAAGTACTCGTAGTAGCTCCTGGGTATTTGATACCGGTGCGGTTGCTCACATTTGTAACTCAAAGCAGGAGCTGTGGAATAAGCGGAGACTGGCGAAGGACGAGGTGACGATGTGCGTCGGGAATGGTTCCAAGGTCTATGTGATCGCCGTCGGCACGCTACCTCTACATTTACCTACGGGATTAGTTTTAAACCTCAATAATTTTTATTTAGTGCCAGCTGTGAGCATGAACATTGTATCAGGATCTCATTTAATTCGAGATGGCTACTCATTTAAATCCGAGAATAATGGTTGTTCTATTTATATGAGAGATATGTTTTATGGTCATGCTCCACTGGTGAATGGTTTGTTCTTAATGAATCTCGAGCATAATGTTACACATATTCATAGTGTGAATACCAAAAGATGTAAGGGTGATAATGATAGTCCCACATACTTGTGGCACTGCCGTCTTGGTCACATAGGTGTCAAACGCATGAAGAAGCTCCATGCAGATGGACTTTTGGAGTCTCTTGATTACGAATCATTTGACACGTGCGAACCATGCCTCATGGGTAAAATGACCAAGACTCCATTCTCAGGAACAATGGAGCGAGCAACCAACTTATTGGAAATCATACATACTGATGTGTGCGGTCCAATGAGTGTTGAGGCTCGTGGTGGCTATCGTTATGTTCTCACCCTCACTGATGACTTGAGTAGATATGGGTATGTCTACTTAATGAAACACAAGTCTGAGACCTTTGAAAAGTTCAAGGAATTTCAGAGTGAGGTTGAGAATCAACGTGACAGGAAAATCAAATTCTTGCGATCAGATCATGGAGGAGAATACTTGAGTCACGAATTTGGCACGCACTTAAGGAAATGTGGAATAGTTTCACAACTCACGCCGCCTGGAACACCTCAGTGTAATGGTGTGTCTGAACGTCGTAATCACACTCTATTGGATATGGTGCGATCTATGATGTCTCTTACCAATCTACCGCTGTCATTTTGGGGCTATGCTTTAGAGACTGCCGCATTCACTTTAAATAGGGCTCCATCGAAATCCGTTGAGATGACACCGTATGAATTATGGTTTGGGAAGAAACCTAAGCTATCGTTTCTAAAAGTTTGGGGATGCGATGCTTATGTCAAGAAACTTCAACCTGAAAAGCTCGAACCCAAGTCGGAAAAATGCGTCTTCATAGGATACCCTAAAGAAACTATTGGGTATACCTTCTACCTCAGATCCGAAGGCAAGATCTTTGTTGCCAGGAATGGATCCTTTCTAGAGAAAGAGTTTCTCTCAAAAGAAGTAAGTGGGAGGAAAGTAGAACTCGATGAAGTATTACCTCTTGAACCCGTAAGTGGCACAGCTCGGGAAATTGTTCCTGAGATGCCTGCACCGACTAGAGAGGAAGTTAATGATGATGATCATGAAACTTCAGATCAAGTTGCTACTGAAATTCGTAGGTCCACAAGGACACGTTCGGCACTAGAGTGGTACGACAACCCTATCCTGGAAATCATGTTGTTAGACAACGGTGAACCTTCGAACTATGAGGAAGCGATGGCGGACCCAGATTCCGACAAATGGATGGAAGCCATGAAATCCAAGATAGGATCCATGTATGAAAACGAAGTATGGACTTTGACTGACTTGCCCGATGATCGGCGAGCCATAGAAAATAAATGGATCTTTAAGAAGAAGACAGACGCGGATGTAATGTGACCATCTATAAAGCTTGGCTTGTCGCTAAGGGTTATCGACAAGTTCAAGGGGTTGACTACGATGAGACTTTCTCACCCATAGCAAAGCTGAAGTCCGTCCGAATCATGTTAGCAATTGCGGCATTCTATGATTATGAGATATGGCAAATGGACATCAAAATGGCATTCCTTAATGGTTTCCTTAAGGAAGAATTGTATATGATGTAGCCGGAAGGTTTTGTCGATCCTAAGAATGCTAACAAGGTGTGCAAGCTCCAACGCTCGATCTATAGGCTGGTGCAAGCATCTCGGAGTTGGAACATTCGTTTTGATGAGATGATCAAAGCGTTTGGGTTTACGCAGACTTATGGAGAAGCCTGCATTTACAAGAAAGTGAGTGGGAGCTCTGTAGCATTTCTCATATTGTATGTGGATGACATACTGTTGATGGGAAATGATATAGAATTCTTGGAAAGCATAAAGGCCTACTTGAACAAGTGTTTTTCAATGAAGGATGTTGGAGAAGCTGCTTACATATTAGGCATCAAGATCTATAGAGATAGATCGAGACGCCTCATTGGTCTTTCACAGAGTACGTACCTTGACAAGATATTGAAGAAGTTCAATATGGATCAATCAAAGAAGGGGTTCTTGCCTGTATTGCAAGGTACGAGATTGAGCACGGCTCAATGCCCGACCACGGCAAAAGATAGAGAAAAGATGAGTGTCGTCCCCTATGCCTCGGCCGTAGGGTCTATCATGTATGCTATGCTGTGTACCAGACCTGATGTAAACCTTGCCATAAGTTTGGTAGGAAGGTACCAAAGTAATCCCGGCATGGAACACTGTACAGCGGTCAAGAATATCCTGAAGTACCTGAAGAGGACTAAGTATATGTTTCGCGTTTATGGAGGTGACGAAGAGCTCGTCGTAAAGGGTTACGTCGATGCTAGCTTCGACACAGATCTGGATGACTCTAAGTCACAAACCGGATATGTGTATATTTTAAATGGTGGGCAGTAAGCTGGTGCAGTTGCAAGCAAAGCGTTGTGGCAGGATCTACATGTGAAGCGGAGTACATGGCAGCCTCGGAGGCAGCACAAGAGGCAATTAGGGTGAAGGAGTTCATTACCGACCTAGGAGTCAGACCCAATGCATCAGGCCCGATGACTCTCTTCTGTGACAACACTGGAGCTATTCCCCTTGTCAAGGAGCCTAGGTTTCACAGGAATACCAGGCATATCAAGCGTGTGTAACATCCCAAATTTTCAATTTGGAATGTTATACACTAGAACATCATGCATATCATATTTTCTTGCATTTTGACGATCCTAGAAATTTCACGCAACTCAAGGACCCTCGGAGAGAGTTGGAGATTTCGTCATTTTCATATTTGAGCTTTCTCAAATTTCGAAAAGAGGATCATTGGATTTGTCGGAGTTTATTTGCCTTTTATTTGGATAGGGAAAAATGCGTGTTTTCAAAATTTGCATTCTAGGTCCCGAGAAAAGTTCATTTTGTTCGACTCATTTTTAGGAGTCGGGGAAAATTTACTTTAGAAATTTTGGAGTTCGTTTAGATTTCTTTTCTATTGTTTTTCTGCGCGCGAAACCGATTTAAAAAAAATCCCGCAGCGCCTGGGCCAAGGCCCAAGCCGCCGGCCAGGCCGGCTCCCCATCGCGCGCGCGCCAGCAGGCAGGCGCCAAGCCGCGCGCCCTAGGAGTCCTAGTAGGACTCCGTTTTTTTAGGACTCCCTCTCTTTCTCTTTTTCTTGCCCCCTCCCCCAAGCAAACCCTCTCCTCTCACCTATATAAATACCCAAGCACCCCCCCTCTAACCATCACATCAAGCCCCAAGCCCGCGCCGCCCCTAGCGTCGCGCCACCCTAGCGCCGCCGCCGCCCTGCGTCACCGCCGCCGCCACCCTTGTGCATCGCCGCCGCCGCCCAACGCCGCCGTTCGCCGGAACCTCGCCGAGGTAGCCGCGCCGCATCTCTCCTATCCCCTCGGTTCGGTTTTTCTTATAAACCGTTCCGATTCTTTTCTTCTCTTTCGATTCGTTCTCTTTCCGGTTCTTTTCTAAACCGTTCCGGTTTTCTAGATCGGTTTTTCGTTCGGTTTTCTTTTCTCGAAACCCTAGATCGGATTCGTTTTCTTTTTTGGTTTAGTTGCCTCAAGACCGTTCGCCGGACCATTCGTCCTAACGAACGTGATCACCGGTTATTCTCGGCTAACGAACGTCCGTTCGTTTAACCGTTCTTCTTCTTCTTTTCGTCGGATTTATTCCGCGATCGCGATCTCAGATCCGATCTTCGCTCTAGTTTATCTTCTTGCTCGTTTATCGGAATCAGGTGATTCAAGCGCCTGGAGTTTCGTTTCAAAACCACCGTTCTGACTAATCAACTTAAACAAGTTTTTGCTATGGTAAAATTTGACCTAGTTTCAACCTGCTAGAACCGAGTTGTTTTCTTCCGCCGTTTGTTTTTCGTTGCTTTGTTCGGTTCTTTCTCTCTTTGCAACCGGAGTTCTTAAGTTGAACTATCTGGTTCGATCTCTTGTTCGAGTTTTACCTATGCATTAGATGAGTACTTATTGTATGCTTGTTGTTTGTCTGCGATAGATTACCCGGATTGCGCCGCCTGTTACTTCGAATCTCTAGGACTCGCGGATCATCAGCAAGGCAAGTAACACTTTGATCATACCTTTTCTACAACCCAGTTTTATTGCATTAGATCAATCCTCACACCTTGCATGATTAGGATCTAATTAAATTGTGGGATGGGAAGTAGATGAGGTAGTACCTATTACCTATTTATTATGAAACCTTTGGGAGTTACTTCTACGTTTGCTTATTATGCCATGCTATGCTAGTAGACGTGGATTGGGTGAGTGATATCCATGACAGATGTGAGTGTGATAATTTTAAGGGTTTATCTAAGGTGGCAACTTAAACACACATCTGGGTGGATTGAGGCACCTGATGTCTATCAGGACTTGCCTGTTTTATTTTGGACCGCCACCTAGGCTCAAAGGGATCATAAAATCTTTCATGCTAGAAACTTACGTGTGCAGCCACAAGCCATTATGGGCTCTGGCATAGTTGACTAAGTCGTGTGAACTCTTACAGAGTAGACTAGCAGATGTAGGGGAAAGTAGGTGTACCGGTCTATCCATCGTAAGGTGCTAGCACTTCTGAAAGACTGTGTCTCGGTCATCCGTTTCTCAAACACCAGTAGTGCGAGAAATCCAACGGAGGCGATCGAGTCTTGTGGGGAAAAGTGCGCAAACCTATGCAGAGTGTAATAAACTAATCATGATTAGCCGTGTCCCCGGTTATGGACGTCTTGAGTATCTAGTACTTGAATATCATGTGAATCTCAACATGTTACTTCAAATTAATATTGTTGGGTTATTGATGACTACTTTTAATTGGGATTGAGGATGCTGTCAACCATTCTCAATGTCTAACAACCACCATGATAGTTAAATAAATTTATTCCTTTGCAGTAGGGAAAAACTGGCTTTACGCAAAACAGTAACCATAGAGCTTTCCACCAGCCACATATGCATATAGTATAGCTGTTTCATTCCATTACTCTCTATGTGTTACATTGCCAGCATATTCCATGTGCTGACCCATTTCGGGCTGCAATGTTAATGTTGCAGACTTTTCAGACGACGATTAAGGTGCTTTTAGGTCATGGTTCTATACTCAGTGATGCTGTTGGAGTTGATGGACCCATTTATCTTCCAAGTCTTCCGCTGTTATTGATATTAGATGGCCTTAAGCCATATTTTTGTAATAAGTTCTCCTTTGAGACACCGATGTAATAAGTGTGTGATTTCCACTCTGCTATAAATCCTTTGAAGTACTGTGTGGTGTCAGCATTACTGATCCAGGGATGACACCGGAGCATAGTAGACTTGATCCATTCGGGTCGGGTCGCTACAGAGATGGTTTCAGAGCACACGCTGACTATAGGACACGACCACTAAGTTAAAGCCATAGATCACTATTCTCTCCTCATTTTCTAACTCCTCATCTTTTCTACTCTTTAGGATGAAGGACGCGAAGATTAAGTACGCTCAACCGGATGAAGGCACACCTTTTGGATTTCACTTGAAGGAAGTCACCAAGTACCTAAACATTGGATTACCAAGTTTCACGGGAACCTTCAACGCCACTTTGCCTGAAGAGGAGCGCTGGAAGATTCAAGCTCACGTTCCGGGAAGGACATTCGCGCCAATCACGAAGCCCATAGATAGTGTTTTCAATGCACCAACTTGGAGCCTAGGAAAGAGCATGGCAACCCATATCACCATAGGACGCATTGGAGAAGTTTATCAAGAAGACCTCAAGGACACTATCTACCAGATTTGCGGACGCTGAAATGAACAATGGGAGTTAGTCACCACCAAGAAGGATAGATCCATTGCAGCTTACATCCAGGAGTTAAACCAGCACATTCGACGCCACGAGAACCAGATGTGCAATGTTATGATAGAGTTGAAGAATGCGAAAGCGAGGATCATCGAGCTAGAAGGAGAACTGAAGGCTACACGCAAGGACTACATGGACGAGATCGTAGCTCTAGCAAGACACAACGTCGATCTTAAGCAAGAGATTGAAGAACTCAAGAGGGAGTTAGCATCCAGGAAGGAAGACATGTACATCGCATGTCCGGACAACTACATCATCATCGACGACACCGATTCGGATCCAAGTGAACCTGATTTTGAAGACGAAGCTGGAGCGGACATCATGGAGTCTTCCACCGGTTCAAATTTTTAGATGACCACATATATTAGTAGCATTTTCTCCCATGTAAACACTATAGTTCGAGCACTTTTGCGATAGCTAGATCGATTGTAAGCCCTTGTCTGAATTGAATGAAGTGATTTTGTGTGAATTTGCTCATGTGCATTGGGGTAGTGTTTTCTCTTTAGACCTCATTCTATTCTTATATCTCTTCTTTTCTAAACCCTCAGATGCCTCCGAGACGTGACAATGGATTTCCACCGGAGCTCACTCAGTTGATCCAACAGCAGAATCAGTTGATGCAGATGTTAGTTCAGAATCAGCAAAACAACAACAACAACAACCCACCACCACCACCACCCCCTGTTGACCACTTAGCCCGTTTCCTTAGGCTGAATCCGCCGGTGTTTTCTAGTAGCATCGAGCCGATAGTAGCAGACGATTGGCTCCGCAAGATAGGAAGGGAGTTGACCACTGCAGGATGCATGGATGGTGAGAAAGTGAAGTTTGCCGCACATCAGTTAGAAGGACCAGCGGCAGCATGGTGGGAGAATTTCACAGCCACCTTCCCAGTTGACACTGTCACATGGGATCAGTTCCAGCAAGCTTTCCGCACTGCACATGTTTCAGCAGGAGCTATGGCCATGAAGAAGCATGAGTTTCGCAACTTACGCCAAGGAGGAAGGACAATTTGCCAGTACATTGACGACTTCAGCAAGCTAGCACGTTATGCCCCAGATGACATTGCTACGGATGCAACCAAGCAGGAGAAGTTTCTGGAAGGACTGAATGATGAGTTAAGCATGCAGTTGATGGTAGGAAGTTTCAACAACTACGAGGAGTTGGTAGATCGTGCCATCATGATTGAAGGGAAGCAACAGCAGATTGAGAACCGCAAGAGGAAGTATGGACAGGGGAAGTATAACTCTGGAGCCCAGCAGAAGCCCCGTTTTACCCCTAAATCGGGATTTCAGTTTCAGCATACCCATGGAGGAGGTAGTTTGCACAACCACAATGGCCACAAGAATGGTAATGGGAATGGAGGAAGCAACGGCCAGAACCGTACCAACCCATCAACCCCATCCAAGAGAGATCTGAGTCAAGTCACCTGTTTCAAGTGTTCCAAGACCGGACATTATGCCAATGAATGTCCTGAAGGCCAGAATGGAAATGGCAATGGAAGCTCAGGGAAGAAGCCGGACCCTTTCAATAGGGGACAGGTGAACCACGTTAACGTGGAGGAGGTTGAAGATCAGCCGGATGCAGTAATCGGTAAGTTTTTTGTTAAGTCATTTACCGCACTTGTTCTTTTCGATACTGGTGCATCACATTCATACATATCAAGGGGATTTGTGGAAAAATATAGCCTGCCCACTAGGATTCTTAAAACACCTATGCTAGTAAGTTCGCCAGGAGCAGAATACAGGGCCAGTCAAGGATGTTTTCAAGTGCCATTAAGCATAGGAAGGCATGTTTTCCCAACAGATTTAATTATTCTGGAATCCCAAGGTTTGGATGTAATTCTTGGTATGGATTGGCTGTCGATGTATGGAGGAAACATCGATTGTGCCAGTAAGACAATTTTGCTCACAACGCTAGAAGGAAGAAGGATCAAGTATGTATCCCGGCATGTGCCAAATAGGACACAAGTAAACTGCCTAACAGGAGTTGTGCAGGAGGAAGTACCAGTGGTAAAGGATTTTCCTGATGTATTTCCAGAAGAGTTGCCAGGCATGCCACCGGATAGAGACATTGAGTTTTTGATTGAGTTGTTGCCAGGTACAGGCCCAATATCAAAGAGACCGTACGGGATGCCTGCAAAGGATTTGGTAGAAATTAAGAATCAGATTAAGGAGTTATTGGAGAAAGGTTACATACGCCCAAGTTCTTCGCCTTGGGGATCACCCGTACTTCTAGTGGAGAAGAAGGATGGATCATTACGGATGGTTGTTGATTACCATGGATTGAATGAAGTAACCATTAAGAACAAGTACCCACTGCCAATGATTAATGATCTGTTTGATTGTTTGCAAGGAGATAAAGTGTTTTCCAAGATCGATTTGCGATCAGGGTACCGCCAGTTGAAGATTCGAGAGCAGGACATACCTAAGACAGCATTCACCACAAGATATGGACTGTATGAGTATACCGTTATGTCATTTGGATTGACTAACGCGCCTGCCTATTTTATGAACCTGATGAACAAAGTGTTTATGGAGTTTTTGGATAAGTTCGTCATAGTGTTCATTTATGATATCCTGGTTTATTCAAAGAATGAAGAAGAGCATAAGGAACATTTGCGTTTGGTTTTGGAGAAACTAAGGGAACATCAGTTATATGCCAAATTCAGCAAATGTGAGTTTTGGTTGAAGGAAGTAGGAATCCTCGGACACGTCATATCCGGAGAAGGGATAGCGGTTGACCCCGCAAAGGTTGAGACCGTAACCGAATGGGAAGCACCAACGACAGTTGGAGAGATCCGAAGTTTTCTTGGACTCGCAGGATACTACCGGAGATTTATTGAGAACTCTTCAAAGATTGCGAAGCCTATGACGGAGTTGTTGAAGAAGGATACCAAGTTCAATTGGACTGAGGAGTGTGAGGCTAGTTTCCAGGAGTTGAAGAAACGTTTGGTTACCTCACCAGTGTTGATTTTGTCAGATCAGACCAAGGATTATGAGGTGTATTGCGACGCTTCACGTCGAGGACTTGGAGCAGTGCTTATGCAGGAAGGAGAGTTGTTTCGTATGCTTCACGACAACTGAAGCCTCATGAGTTGAATTACACCACACATGATTTGGAGTTAGCAGCCATAGCACATGCATTGAAAACGTGGAGACATTTCCTCATTGGAAATCATTGTGAGGTGTACACGGACCACAAGAGTTTGAAGTACATTTTCACGCAGAAGGAATTGAATCTCAGACAAAGGAGATGGTTGGAGCTCATCAAGGATTATGACATGAGATTGCATTACCATCCCGTAAAGGCTAATGTAGTAGCTGGCGCATTGAGCCGTAAGAGCCATGTCAACACATTAATGACGGGAGAAATACCCAAGGAGTTAGCAGAAAACCTTGGTGAACTAAGTTTAGAGATAGTTCCGAAAGTCTATGTAGCAGCATTGGAGATTCGGTCAACATTGATTGATAAAATCAGAGAGGCTCAGAAATCTGACAAGGAAATTGCTTCTATAATGGAGAAACTAAGCAAAGGAAAAGCAAAGGGATTTCGTGAGGATGAGCACGATACCCTATGGTTTGAGGACCGTGTTTATGTGCCCAATGACCCGGAGATCAGGAAGTTGATTCTACAAGAGGCACATGATTCACCCTATTCGATTCACCCAGGAAATACCAAGATGTATTTGGATTTGAAGGAAACATTCTGGTGGACCGGAATGAAGAAGGATATTGCAGCATATGTAGCCGTTTGTGACGTATGTCATAGAGTGAAGGCAGAGCATCAGAAGCCAGCCGGATTGTTGCAACCGTTGCCGATACCCGAATGGAAGTGGGATAAGATAGGCATGTATTTTATCACAGGACTACCCAGGACGAAAGCAGGATATGACTCGATATGGGTAGTAGTTGATCATTTGACGAAGGTAGCACATTTCATTCCAGTCAAGACCACTTACACCAGTGCTAAGTTGGCAAAGATCTACATGACTAGGATCATTTGTTTGCATGGAGTTCCGAGGAGTATTGTATCAGACAGAGGAACCCAATTTACCTCAAAGTTTTGGAATCAGTTGCATGAAACTTTGGGAACCAGGCTAGAGTTCAGCACCGCTTTTCACCCATAGACAGATGGACAGACCGAGAGAGTCAATCAGATTTTGGAAGATATGCTGAGAGCTTGTGCACTAGATTATGGATCTAGTTGGGAAGATAACTTGCCGTATGCGGAGTTTTCTTATAACAACAGTTACCAAACCAGTTTGAAGATGGCACCTTTCGAAGCTTTGTACGGAAGGAGGTGCAGGACACCATTGTCATGGGACGAAGTTGGAGACCACCAATTCTTTGGACTAGATTTGATTAAGGAGTCTAAACGGAAAGTTAAGTTGATTCGTGATAGGCTCAAGGTAGCCCAGTCCAGGCAGAAGAGCTACGCGGATTCAAAATGCAAGGAGACAGTTTATGAAACCGGAGACAGGGTGTATCTCCGAGTATCCCCAGTACGAGGAGTTAAGCGTTTTGGAGTTAAGGGAAAATTAGCACCGTGTTTCATTGGACCATATAAGATCTTGCAACGTATGGGAGAAGTCGCGTATAAGTTGGAATTACCAGAGGGTCTGTCAGGAGTTCATGATGTATTCCATGTTTCTCAGCTGAAGAAATGTCACCCCGAGATGGCGGAGGTACCGTTAAGAGATACAGTGCCATTGGAAGCGATTCAGTTGAAGGATGACCTAACGTATGAAGAGAAACCAGTCAAGATTCTCGAGTATGCCAGCACAGTTACCTGCAGCAAGCTTATCAAGTTTTGCAAAGTTTAGTGGAACCACCACTCAGAGGATGAAGCCACCTGGGAGAGAGAAGAAGATTTGCTCAAGGAACACCCTCACCTATTTTCTAGCCAACCCGAATCTCGAGGGCGAGATTCATCTTAAGGGGGGTAGGTTTGTAACATCCCAAATTTTCAATTTGGAATGTTATACACTAGATCATCATGCATATCATATTTTCTTGCATTTTGTCGATCCTAGAAATTTCACGCAGCTCAAGGACCCTCGGAGAGAGTTGGAGATTTCGTCATTTTCATATTTGAGCTTTCTCAAATTTTGAAAAGAGGATCATTGGATTTGTCGGAGTTTATTTTCCTTTTATTTGGATAGGGAAAAATGCGTGTTTTCAAAATTTGCATTCTAGGTCCCGAGAAAAGTTTATTTTGTTTGACTCATTTTTAGGAGTCGGGGAAAATTTACTTTAGAAATTTTGGAGTTCATTTAGATTTCTTTTCTTTTGTTTTTCTGCGCGCGAAACCGATTTTAAAAAATCCCGCAGCGCCTGGGCCAAGGCCCAAGCTGCCGGCCAGGCCGGCTCCCCATCGCGCGCGCGCGCCAGCAGGCAGGCGCCAAGCCACCGCTGCCCTAGGAGTCCTAGTAGGACTCCGGTTGTTTTTTTAGGACTCTCTCTCTCTTTCTCTTTTTCTTGCCCCCTCCCCCAAGCAAACCCTCTCCTCTCACCTATATAAATACCCAAGAACCCCCCCTCTAAACATCACATCGAGCCCCAATCCCGCGCCGCCCCTAGTGCCGTGCCACCCTAGCGCCGCCGCCGCCCTGCGTCACCGCCGCCGCCGCCCTTGTGCATCGCCGCCGCCGCCCAACGCCGCCGTTCGCCGGAACCTCGCCAAGGTAGCCGCGCCGCGCCTCTCCTATCCCCTCGGTTCGGCTTTTATTATAAACCGTTCCGATTCTTTTCTTCTCTTCCGATTCGTTCTCTTTCCGGTTCTTTTCTAAACCGTTCCGGTTTTCTAGATTGGTTTTTCTTTCGGTTTTCTTTTCTCGAAACCCTAGATCGGATTCATTTTCTTTTCCGGTTTAGTTGCCTCGAGACCGTTCGCTGGACCGTTCGTCCTAACGAACGTGATCACCGGTTATTCTCGGCCAATGAACGTCCGTTCGTTTAACCGTTCTTCTTTTTCTTTTCGTCCAATTTATTCCGCGATCGCGATCTCAGATCCGATCTTCGTTCTAGTTTATCTTCTCGCTCGTTTATCGGAATCAGGTGATTCAAGCGCCTGGAGTTTTGTTTCAAAACCGCCGTTCCGACTAATCAACTTAAACAAGTTTTTGCTACGGTAAAATTTGACCTAGTTTCAACTTGCTAGAACCGAGTTGTTTTCTTCCGCCGTTTGTTTTTCGTTGCTTTGTTCGGTTCTTTCTCTCTTTGCAACCGGAGTTCTTAAGTTGAACTATCTGGTTCGATCTCTTGTTCGAGTTTTACCTATGCATTAGATGAGTACTTATTGTATGCTTGTTGTTTGTCTGCGATAGATTACCCGGATTGCGCCGCCTAGTACTTCAAATCTCTAGGACTCGCGGATCATCAACAAGGCAAGTAACACTTTGATCATACCTTTTCTACAACCCAGTTTTATTGCATTAGATCAATCCTCACACCTTGCATGATTAGGATCTAATTAAATTGTGGGATGGGAAGTAGATGAGGTAGTACCTATTACCTATTTATTATGAAACCTTTGGGAGTTACTTCTACGTTTGCTTATTATGCCATGCTATGCTAGTAGACGTGGATTGGGTGAGTGATATCCATGACAGATGTGAGTGTGATAATTTTAAGGGTTTATCTAAGGTGGCAACTTAAACACACATCTGGGTGGATTGAGGCACCTGATGTCTATCAGGACTTGCCTGTTTTATTTTGGACCGCCACCCAGGCTCAAAGGGATCATAAGATCTTTCATGCTAGAAACTTACGTGTGCAGCCACAAGCCATTATGGGCTCTGGCATAGTTGACTAAGTCGTGCGAACTCTTACAGGGTAGACTAGCAGATGTAGGGGAAAGTAGGTGTACCGGTCTATCCACCGTAAGGTGCTAGCGCTTCTGAAAGACTGTGTCTCGGTCATCCGTTTCTCAAACACCAGTAGTGCGAGAAATCCAACGGAGGCGATCGAGTCTTGTGGGGAAAAGTGCGCAAACCTCTGCAGAGTGTAATAAACTAATCATGATTAGCCGTGTCCCCGGTTATGGACGTCTTGAGTATCTAGTACTTGAATATCATGTGAATCTCAACATGTTACTTCTAATTAATATTGTTGGGTTATTGATGACTACTTTTAATTGGGATTGAGGATGCTATCAACCATTCTCAATGTCTAACAACCACCATGATAGTTAAATAAATTTATTCCTTTGCAGTAGGGAAAAACTGGCTTTACGCTAAACAGTAACCATAGAGCTTTCCACCAGCCACATATGCATATAGTATAGCTGTTTCATTCCATTACTCTCTATGTGTTACATCGCCAGCATATTCCATGTGCTGACCTGTTTCGGGCTGCAACGTTAATGTTGCAGACTTTTCATACGATGATTAAGGCGCTTTTAGGTCGTGGTTCTATACTCAGTGATGCCGTTGGAGTTGATGGACCCATTTATCTTCCAAGTCTTCTGCTGTTATCGATATTAGATGGCCTTAAGCCATATTATTGTAATAAGTTCTCCTTTGAGACACCGATGTAATAAGTGTGTGATTGCCACTCTGCTATAAATCCTTCGAAGTACTGTGTGGTGTCAGCATTACTGATCCAGGGATGACACCGGAGCACAGTAGACTTGATCCATTCGGGTCGGGTCGCTACAACATCGCTTCAACTCCATTTGTGGAAGTGTTCAAAATGGAGACATAGATATTTGTAAAGTACATACGGACCTGAATGTGGCAGATCCGTTGACTAAACCTCTCCCTAGAGCAAAACATGATCAACACCAGAACTGCATGGGTGTTCGATTCATCACAATGTAGCTAGACTATTGACTCTAGTGCAAGTGGGAGACTGTTGGAAATATGCCCTAGAGGCAATAATAAAATGGTTATTATTATATTTCTTTTTTCATGATAATTGTCTATTGTTCATGCTATAATTGTGTTATCCAGAAATCGTAATACATGTGTGAATACATAGACCACAACACGTCCCTAGTGAGCCTCTAGTTGACTAGCTCGTTGATCAAAAGATAGCCATGGTTTCCTGACTATGGACATTGGATGCCATTGATAACGGGATCACATCATTAGGAGAATGATGTGATCGACAAGACCCAATCCTAAGCATAGCTCAAAGATTGTGTAGTTCGTTTGCTATAGCTTTTCCGAATGTCAAGTATCATTTCCTTAGACCATGAGATTGTGCAACTCCCGGATACCGTAGGAGTGCTTTGGGTGCGCCAAACGTCACAACGTAACTGGGTGACTATAAAGGTACACTACGGGTATGTCCAAAAGTGTCTGTTGGGTTGGCAGGAATCGAGACTGGGATTTGTCACTCCGTATGACGGAGAGGTATCTCTGGGCCCACTCGGTAATGCATCATCATAATGAGCTCAATGTGACCAAGTGGCTGATCACGGGATCATGCATTACGGTACGAGTAAAGTGACTTGCCGGTAACGAGATTGAACGAGGTATTGGGATACCGACGATCAAGTCTCGGGCAAGTAATGTACCGATTGACAAAGGGAATTGCATACGGGATTGATCGAATCCTCGACATCATGGTTCATCCGATGAGATCATCGAGGAGCATGTGGGAGCCAACATGGGTATCCAGATCCCGCTGTTGGTTATTGACCGGAGAGTCGTCTCGGTCATGTCTGCGTGTCTCCCGAACCCGTAGGGTCTACACACTTAAGGTTTGGTGACGCTATGGTTGTTGAGATATTAGTATACGGTAACCCGAAAGTTGTTCGGAGTCCCGGATGAGATCCCGGACGTCACGAGGAGTTCCGGAATGGTCCGGAGGTGAAGATTTATATATAGGAAGTCAAGTTTCGGCCATCGGGAAAGTTTTGGGGGTAATCGGTATTGTGCCGGGACCACCGGAAGGGTCCCGAGGATCCACCGGGTGGGGCCACCTATCCCGGAGGGCCCCATGGGCTGAAGTGGGAGGGGAACCAGCCCCTAGTGGGCTGGTGCGCCCCCCATGGGCCTCCCCCTGCGCCTAGGGTTGGAAATCCTAGGGGTGGGGGGCGCCCCACTTGGCTTGGGGGGCACTCCACCCCCTTGGCCGCCGACCCTTGGAGATTGCATCTCCTATGGCCGACGCCCCCTAGGGGTCGTATATATAGTGGGGGGAGGGAGGGCAGCCGCACCCAAACCCCTGGCGCCTTCCTCTCCCTCCCGTGACACCTCTCCTTCTCGTAGTGCTCGGCGAAGCCCTGCCGAGATCGTCGTAGTTTCAACCACCACGCCGTCATGCTGGTGGATCTCCATCAACCTCTCCTTCCCCCTTGCTGGATCAAGTTGGAGGAGACGTATTCCCAACCGTACATGTGTTGAACGCGGAGGTGCCGTCCGTTCGGCACTAGGTCATCGGTGATTTGGATCACGACGAGTACGACTCCATGAACCCCGTTCTCTTGAACGCTTCCGCGCGCGATCTACAAGGGTATGTAGATGCACTCCCCTCTCCCTCGTTTCTAGATGACTCCATAGATTGATCTTGGTGATGCGTAGAAAATTTTAAAATTCTGCTACATTCCCCAACAAAGAGATCAAGGCAAGGGACACCTCGCGAGGTTCCTGTGACGCAAGCCGTGATGATTGGAACCAGGCGGGGCCAGCGCACACAGTGTCCTCGTTTCCTCTTTGGTGCTAAAGGGGCAAGCGCAAGCGAGGAGTCCTGAGGCATCAGGTAAAGGTTTCCATATCGGTACAACAAGACCAAGACCAGCAGGACGGCAAGACGGAGGTCACCGTGGAGCCCAAGACGGCATCACCACCAGAGCCTTTGGCAGGCGAAGACTACTTTTGTCAGGATAGCTTGTACTAGTTGTCTCCCTTTGAATTTGGCTGTTGTGGGATCCCTTCCCGCTCAATATTTGGGAAGAGGACCAAGGCCTCTATAAATAGGACTAGACGCCACCATAGGGGAAAAGAGATTCCGATCCTCAACCACACAAGCACACCAAGCACAAGAACACCTCTATAAATAGGGCTAGCCACCACCGGAGAGAGGGGGGAGAGGGAGAAGTGAGAAGTGGGAAGGGAGAAGTGAGAAGTCAGATTGGGATGGATCCAGATCATCCTCAACCACACAAGTTCACCAAGCACAAGAACACCCCTCCTCAGGAGGCCATTCTTCCCTTATACTTTTCATAATCAGCCCACGAGGCAATCCACCACACCACACTGGAGTAGGGTATTACACCTCAATGGTGGCCCGAACCAGTATAAATCTTGCGTCTCATGTTCTTTGGGTTTGTCGAGCTAGGCCATGAGATCGTAGAGTGTGCGAGCTAGAGAGGGGGAGATATCTTCGTGCGCACCCCAGTGTTCGAACCTTAAGGGTTTTGCTGGAACCCGAAATCCGACACAAACGTCACATGTAACATGATGATCATAAGACAGCTTATAGGCTCATCGAAAAGTTTGACAAGTGGCCAGATAGCTCAACAGTAGGATTGGCTCCTCCGACGATGGAGAAATATTATTAGGGCCCTTTCGGTGTGACGGCATCCATCATCGTCTGGCCAGACACAAGTGACTACGTCACAGGGATGCCAGAATACAATAAAAAGAAAGAAGAACAAAAACCGATAACGAGGATTTTGGTATAGTGAGCATAGTGATGAATCAGGAGGATACCGATGCATCCCAGGTTTTGTGAAGTATCGCGAAGCAAAGTGAACATCTGATACGTATCCAACGTATCTATAATTTATGAAGTATTCTTGCCATACTGACAACAATCTTATATGATTTTGGTATGATTTGATTATAACTAACCCGGACTGACGCTGTTTCAGCAGAACTATCGTGGTGTCATTTTTTCCTGTAGAAATAAAAGTTCTCAGAATGGGTTGAAAATTTACGGTGATTCTTTGTGGACCAAAAGAGACCCCCGAAGCTTCGTGGGAGGACTAGAAGACCCACAAGGGCACGCCAAGCTCTCTCTCTCTCTCTCTCTCTCTCCGTCTCTCTCTCTCTCTCGTGTTCTTGATTTGGCACGATCTTGATGTAACGCGAGCTTTGTTAATATATTTGGATCTTATGGTGTTCTTCCCTCTCTACCTTCTTGTGATTAATTGAGTCTTGCTCTTTGAGGTTTTGTTATGTTGGATTGAATATTGGATTTGAGAACACTTGATGTATGTCTTGCATATGGGTACCCGTGGTGACAATGGGGTATTATACAGATTCACTTGATGTATGTTTTGGCACTCAACTCACAGATTTCCGAGGTGACATTGGGGTAATCTATGCATAGGGGTTTATGCACGTTTTCTTCCTACGTTCTCCGATAGACACTTTGGAGTGATTCTTTGTTGCACGTTGAGGGAGTGTTATATGATCGAATTATGGTGTCATTGTTGAGAGACTTTGCACTAGTGAAAGTATGAACCCTAGGCCTTGTTTTCAAGCATTGCAATATCGTTTTTGCTCACTTTTTTTGCCAGCTACCTTGCTGTTTTATATTTTCAGATTACAAAAACCCATATCTACTATCCATATCACTACAAAAAAAGACACATCCGTGACATTTTGGGCTGAACAAATTTTTTCTATCATGCTTATGACACTTCTATGACGATAATTGTGACAAAACCCGATATCATCATAGATGTGGTGGGCTCCTACTTCTGTGACAAAAATCATGATAGAAAATGGGCTTTTCGTCCTGGGCGGGCCGGAGACGCACCTGCATGACATTCTTTGGTCCGTCCATGACAGAAAAAATCGTGGTAGAACCGAGGGCGAGGAAAATTTCGGGGAGTTCCTGGTTACGGTGGGTGGTCGGGGCCAAGCGATGCACGGAGGGATTGCACGTTTCTCTCGTACAAACGTACGTGCGTGTGTGCGAGGCGTTGGGCTCTAACTAAACTCGAGTGAGGTGTACACTTACTGAACCTGAGTGATTGCACTAGCTACGTTACTGAACCCGAGCGATCGAGCCCTTGGCTATTAACTGAATCAGAGCGATCGATCCCTTGGCTATTAACTGAATCCAAGCGATCGATCACTGTTGCTGCTGCTTACTGAAGTTGATCGAACCTATTGTGTCTTGATGAACAGTGAACGTGGGGGTTGCGATTGAACAAGTTGAGACGTACGTGGTTGGGGTTGGATGAACAGTTCCCAGTGGGGGTTGGATGAATAGTTCCCGGTGGGGGTTGGATGAACAGGACCCTGTGGTAGTATATAGGCCGTTGTCGCTGGATGAACATGACCCCTAGAGGAGGCCGCCATAGCCGAACTGATTGGGGGTGGATGAACCAGACCCCGTGGAGGGCTGGTTGAATAGTAGCCAGTGGAGGGCTGGATGAACAGTAGCCCGTGGATGAACAATGGCTGGTGGAGGCAGGAGGAAGACGCGGTGGATGAACAGTGTAGGTGGAGGCTGAAGGAAGTCGACGGTGGGTGAACAATAGCCCATGGAGTCCCGTTTTGCGGTACGCCACACCCCTCCGATGAACAGGACCTCCGTTTCGACCGTAGCGCTCCAACACAAGTCCGTTTCCTCCGTTTTGTGGTACGCCACACCCCTCCCGATGAACAGGACCCCTGTTTCGACCGTAGCCGGTCGAACAGAAGGCGCATTCCTTTGTGCTGCGGTACGCCACACCCCTCCCGATGAACAGGATGCCATTTCGACCATAGCCGGTCAAACAGAAGGCTGTTTCCTCCATACTGCAGTACGCCAGACTCCGTTTTGGCTGTTCCGTCCAAGCCGGTTGGCTCCCATAGAACAGGACGCATTCCGACCCAGTCTGTTGCCTCCCGATGAAGAGGATGCTGTTTCTCCATTCCGACCCAGCCGGTTGGCTGCCCGATGAACATGACACCGTTGCTGTCGTCCGTTGCCTCTCCATGTACACGAGCCCTAGCTGTATTTATGCGCGAGTACGCGTTTGAAACCCCGCTTGTATGTACATACATGGCCTTATTTTTGGCATGTGGTTGTACGTACGTGTACACGGTTTAGAAAGGACTGCCTGAACTGCTACGTCAGGGGCTCTACTACTACATGTGCCGTTGCTTAATCGGCCACGGTTCATCATTGCAGGGAGACCGATCGACCAGTATGTACATACACGTTTGTGACCAGATAGACAATGCTACGTACGCTTCGACTGGGTGGGTCCCAGCTATCAGGGAGGATAAGGATGCACTTTCCTTGCTTGCGAAGTTATTGATGGTGGGTCCAAGCTGTCAGGAGGAGGATTCATTTTTTCGTGCCTAATATGGAGGCACTTTCCTTGCGTCCGAAGATATAGCTGGTGGGTCCCAGCTGTCAGGGGGGGAATGTTTTTTCGCAAAATACAACTAAACCAAAATACAGAGGCCCTTCTGGTAGGTCCCTGCTGTCAGGTGGAGGAATCACTATTTTGCGTGTAATAAGGAGGCACTTCCTTGATGCGGCCGTCGACCCAGCTGTCAGCCTCTGTACGTACAGTCCTCTTTCGATGTAAGCCGTTCCTTGACCACATCGACCACACCGCACCGAGAGCACCAAGGTGGTGGACGACGGCGAGGCCTAGGAAGGGAATGACCCGGAGCCGGGGAAGACTTGGCAATTGTTTCCCACGCGAAGGGGCGTACGAGGGTTTACTGGTTGGGCTGTAGTGTGAGGCTGTCATCGCCGAAGAATAACAACAGGTTTGGGTGAGTACAGGGATGGCCAGGCCAACGATGGGAGTAGGGTGGGGTGGTGAGGCCTGCGCGGTAGTAGAGCCGGCCACGGGAGGCAAGAGCAGGCGGCATGTCCGGCGTTGGTTTGGGAGGCTGGAGCAAGAAGACCAGAGGTTGAAGAAGCACTATGGCTGTTGGATGGACATTGTACGGTCACTGGAGCTAGAATCGTTCATATTGACTAAGTTGACAAAGCCCTCCATCCGCGTCAACTTAGTAGGCCCACAAGTCAGCCTCCAACTATGGTGGGTCCCAGATAGAAGGGGGAGTATTCATTTTTTTGTGCGTAATAAGGAGGCACTTCCTTGCGTGCAAAGATATAGCTGGTGGGTCAGAGCTGTTAGCGGGAGGAACTTTTTTTTGCGAAATACAGAGGCCCTTCTGGTGGGTCCCTACTGTTAGGTGGAGGAATCATTATTTTGCGTGTAATAAGGAGGAACTTCCTTGCATGCGGCCGTGGACCCAGCTGTCAGCCTCTCCATGTACAATCCTCTTTTGATGGATGTGGTTCGTTGACCACATTAACCACGCCGCACCGAGAGCACCATGGCGGTGGACGACGGCGAGGCCTAGGAAGGGAACGACCTGGAGCTAGGGAACACTCAGAAGTGGTTGCCCACGCGGTGGGGAGTACAAGGGTTTACTGGTTCGACTACCGTCGTAGGAAAATAATAGGAGGTGTGGGTGAGTAGAGGAATGACCTGGCTAGCGATGGAGTAGGGTGGGGCGGTGCGGCCTGCGCGGCAGCACAGCCGGCCACGCGAGGAGGGATCAGGCAGTCCCACCGGCGCTGGTTTGAGCAGCTGGAGCAGCAAGAGCAGAGTTTGAAGAAGCATGACGGCCGTTGGATGGACATCCAACAATCACTGCTCTCGTGTGTTGACTAAGTTGACACGGCCTTGCGTGCGCGTCAACCTTTTTTTTAGGAAAGCGTACACGTCAACCTATAGTAGGCGCACAAGTTAGCCTCAAATCTATGGAAAAAAACATACATCCCATCTGCCATTATTTCTAATAATTTATAGCCCATTTGCTAATTCTTAAGGATTTTTTTGGAGCCCATATTCTTTTTGTTAGCATTACAACCCATATTGTGGCCATGGTGCATATTTCGGTGCGGTCCGAATTGTTTTTAATCCCAAAATTTTGAGCCACGTTCAAACTAATTTAAAATAATAAATTTATATCAAATTAAAATCCTACATAATTTCCCCCGCAAAAAAATTTAAATTCGAAATGTCGAAATCTTTAAAAAATGATATTTGAAACTAATTGCCGGTTTACTGTGTTTATAAATTTACATCCCATTTCTTACTGCTTCATTTTCTGGGCAAGCGAATACATCGCTCTCGTCTTGAAAGATTTGCAGCCCAGCAGGGCTGAGAAAGCAAGTAGGCCTCCGTTGGATATTTCTTTAAAAAGTAGAACTAGGCTAGCCATTTTCAGCAAGAAAAAAACACAACTGGGCTCATCATGTGGTAAACATAAAATAAAACCCTGGCTAGATGGGCCACAACCCCCGCACAGCCCCATTGTTACCCTGATCCGTCTCTAAAATAAGTATAAATAACAACTGCTTGTTCCTAATAAAGTAATTAACAACTGTGCTACCTGCTGGTTCCCTGGTGTCAGACGCTCGTTGTGTAATTCTCTCGTTTATTGACTACGTTGACAATGGCGTGGCCCCCAGATCTCCAACCATTAGGAGGAACCATTTTTTGGTCTTGTAATAATGAGGCACTTGCTTGCGTACTGCCATTAACCCTGGTGGGTCCCTACTGTCATCCTCTCCACATACAGTCATCTCCTTGTTCCTCTCGGTTGTTGACGACGTTGACAACGCCATACGGTGGCGCACCGCGCACGGTGAGAGATCCAAGGCGAAGGACGACGACGAGGCCTCGGACAAAATGAACAGGAGTCGTGGAAGATGCGCCAGTCTATTCGCAGGAAGAGGGAGTACAAGGGTTGACTGGTTCGGGTGTGGGTGCATTTTGGGGCTGACATCGCCGGAGAATAACAGGACGTGTGGGGGAATAGAGGGAGGGACTGGCCAATGTTTGAGGGTACGGTAGGGCAGCGGAGGCGCAGCCAGCCATGGGAGGCAGGAGCAGGTGGAACCGACAGGGTGGTTTGGTTTGGGCGGCTGGAGGAAGAGGGCAAGAGATAGAAGATACACGACAGATGTTGGATATCAGTCCAACGGCAGGTAGGCAGAATCGTTTGTTGAGTAGTAATTAAGTCGACACCACCTTAGATAGGCTTTTTCCTCGTGGGTCCCAAATGTCAGAATCCAAATCTGTCACGGTCATGCAGCCTTTCTTATGAAAATTTACAGCCCATTTGGTGTGCTAGTTCAAAATAAGTTTGTGGGTGCTGGTGGGGGCTAATCACTTGGGTTCTGTAATGCACAGTAAGCTCAAGCAGCCGGCAAGAGTGATGTTATTTCCCTTGGTTGGAATTTGTTACAATATTTCACTCTTAATTAAACAAATGACAAGCCATTTGCCTTGTTTCAAAGAAAATATGACAGTCACAACCGAGTTGAAAAGGGCAACAACATCTAACTCCATCTTACAAACTATACAAAAGCACGAGGGTTAATTGTTCATCAGGTTTAGACAAAACCCAGATTGAAATGGGCAACAACATCTAACTCCAGCACTGTTTTCGGCAGTCATAGTCAAATGGATCGGTCAGGTCCATAGAATGAACATCCTGGGTAGTAAAATTTACTGGATTATGACCGCAAGATGTTGTAAATAGAAGCCCGGCACGTTCAGAAGCCCTTTTTTCCACCTGAAACTCCTTTTTTTGCTCTTTGACACACCCATCCGTCAAAACCATGCTGCCGATAAACTTAAGCCTAATGGATAATAGTAACCTCACATTCAACAGGAAGAATGTGACAAATCTAGTGTTTGCATGGTTGGCTACATATTATTCCAGCGTTATTGTCGTCAATCGAATGTCACGAGAAGTGAGAAAATCCCGGTGCTTACGAACAAGGTTGTCAGAATCGCGATTTTGAATCGGATCGGAGCTCTGATGGTAGAATCATAAATCGTAGAATCTTCACTACCAGGATCATAGAAATGTAGATTTTATGAACTAAAATCGTGGAATCAGATGGGTAAGTTTGGATCGTAAAGTCATAGAATCGTATAACAGAATCACGATTCTAACAACCTTGGTTACGAATCCACCGATTGGATATAACTTTCTTACCCCATCCTGTTGCCTAAATAGACATGAAGATTGAGAACAATTAAGGTCTAATAAAAGAGTGTCGAAGGAGCAACAGCTGAACGGTTAATTCTAGTACACTATATGCGGGCTTCCAATGTGCGTGAAATTATCACCTTCATATACAACTTCTCTAGACACGGAAAGCATTGCACCAAGCCAATAATCTTGTTCAGATCAAAAATATTTATTTGGATTTATACGATCTTGACAGAATCCAGCACCATTGATAGGCTATCCATGGAGAAACTCTTCATTGAGCATAGAACATAATATTAGTACAAAATGTTTACTCCAAGATGATATAGAACTTATGCGTAGAAATTTAAAATGCATCTTATGATTACAAGTGTAGATGAAAATATTTAGTACCTGAAGAACTATGGAGCCAAACACCATCTTGAAATGAGAACAGAGATCATGTCTTACATCCAAGGTCTCCAGTTTAGGCACAGAGACGATAGTTATTTGCGACGGTGAATAACTAGAATCAAGGATCAACCTTTGAAGTGAAGAGGCATCTTCGATGATGAGCTGCCTTCCGTCAAAAGAAATTCCAATTCATACTAGGTTAGGCTACTTTATTTGGAGACAATCGATTCTAACTATGAAAACAAGCACCAAGCACTCCAGGGCAGAGCAACTAGAGTGGATGATGTTGTTCAATGAGGCCTCCAATATACGAACCCGCACAAGTGAAAGTTTTTTAAGAAATGGGTGTTGAAGGTTTAGTACCAGATTGTATGGTAGGTAGCACAACACAAAGGTGGTGGTGTGGAGAGAGGAGGAAAAACCGTGAGATGGACATCGGTGCTGAGGGCACAAGTACGTGGCGTTCGGTATCTGGTAGGTGATTTCCTGGGGAATAGTAGAACTCAAGCTGCTATAGTTCTATGAATTTAGGGGATTTCAGCCAGGTGTCCATCATGTAGGGCATGCTATGCTTGCTTAGGTAGCATGACGGGATGTAGAGGCTTTGAATGGATCCCTGGTGGGAGGAGATGATGGCTCTGGGAGTTCAAAATCATTAAAGAGAGATAGCTGACAACAGTCGAGATTAAGGGGTGTGGAGCGCCATAGAGGGCGCCACCGAGTTGAGAGGACTTGGGTGCGACAGCAATCCTTGGTGGGGAGAAGCGACATGATCTCCCCAAGGATGGCGTTCGAGAGATCGCTGATGCGGTCCACCTGATGTTCTACGGGTTCCTGGGATCCAGGGGGGCTCGCCGCTTCTCCCCGCATTTCCGTGTGCGGGATCTACAATAGGCATCGCCGCTAGCGGGAGCCTCATCTTCTGTTTGATTCAAGGTTCCACAGAGCCTTGAGAGGTTCGAATACTGGGGTACGTGTGAAGAACTCTCCCTTCCCAGTCTGACTGCTGAATGATTCCATGATGCAACAAGACCAAGACCGCCAGGACGACAGGACGGAGGTCATCGTAGATCCCACCGCAGTGTCACCACCAGAGCCTTTTGCAAGCGAGGACTACTTTTGTTAGGATAGCTTGTACTAGTTGTCCCCCTTCAAATTCAGCCATTGTGGGATCCCTTCCCGCCTTCATTTTGGAAGAGGACCAAGGCCACTATAAACATGACTTAGCCCCCACCATAGAGGGGGGACGGATCATTCAGATCATCCTCTCACCCACCAGCTCATCGAGCTCAAGAACACCTCACCTCCTGAGGCTGTTCCACCACTGTACTAGTTCATCCTCAGCCCCTCGAGGCAATCCACCACAAAGCTGGAGTAGGGTATTACACCGCAAGGTGGCCCGAACCAGGATAAACTGCTGTGTCTCTTGTCCCTTGTGTTTGTCGAGCTCCTACTGCACTACATTACTCAGGTTCGTACGTCCACTCCTAGGTACATGTCCGTCTTGTAGTACCAGTCCCACGTGTTCTTCATAGATGGAACAATTCATAACCGGGCAACGGGAGTCCATATCATCGTAGTTAGTGTGGCTCCCCACGATGGAGACTCATCAAACGAGGCAAGGCCTTATTTGTAAATGTGGAGAGAGGTGCGGGTATGTTTTGTAAAATTGTCATAGTTTGCTTTCTATCCGTCGAATATAGATCGAACGGTCTATATTACAAGATGGCGGGCACACCATCATCACCAACTTGGTTTTTTTTATAATAGTAGAGATGAGAAGTTTGCTAACTACTAAAGTAAAGTGGAATTTGTCCATGTTATACAAGTAAATTAAGGTGATTGTTTATCATACGGGTAAGGTTGGACGAAGGGTGGTAGGAACAAATGCTCCGCCTAGAGCATGTGTGTGTGAGATGGAGTCTTAGTGTGTGTGTGTGTGTGGGTGGGTGGGTGCGTGCGTGTGAGTGTGACGTGTAGTCCTCGGTGGTGAAAGTAATTTAAGTGTGCGTGGCTTTATCGTAGAGAGATGATATGTATGGCAGAGGCCACCAACGAGGGAGTGCGAGAGAGAAAAGGCCCGTAGAGAGGGAAGAGAAGGCATGTGCGCGTGAGAGGAGTCGACATCAAGATAACGTGTTTGTTTGAGAGACACCGAGGAAGACTACTATATATCGATGGTGCATGTAGGCGGAAATTAAATGAAGGGATGGTCTTATTGGTTTCAGCGATATAGGGGAAGAGTGAGAGGGGGGTAGCTAGAAGGAGATTGTTAAGTGTGAGGGTGTGTTTTACCCATCCAGCCGAAAGTTATGTGCATACAAGAAGAGAACGATTCGATGTGGGGTTAGGGCTGAGGGTAATTAACTATGTATGGAGACATAGGAGACCTTGAATGTTCATGTGCGAGAGGTATACATGTATACGTGGGATGTGTGTGTGCACGCGCGCATGATCGAGATAAAAGAAAGAAGACATAAGTCATAAGATCAACGATAAGGGAGAGATGGATCGGTATGACAATATGCATGCATGTGAGAGTGCAGGGAAGAAGGACCGATAATTGAGCATGTGTTTTTGTCTTTAAGAGATAGTGGCATGGGCTGGAGCATGCATCTATGGTGAGCAGAGGGAGAGAGACACAACGATTGTGCAAAAGAGATCAACCGATAGATGCATGTATGGAGAGACAGATATAGTGTGCGTGATAGGAAGCAAGAGTGCGTGAGAGAAAGAAATGTTGACATAGAAACTACAGATAGATACAGAGATAGAGATGCTAGCTAGAGGGACATCGGCTGGTTTGAGTGTTGGAGATGACCGCCAAGTGGTTCAGAGGGTGAAGTTATGTGTGTGTGAGAGAAAGATAAAAATAGGGCACATGACTGCATGTACGGAGAAACATATATAGTGTGCATGATAGGAAGCAAGAGTGAGGGCGAGAAAGAAGGTTGATGTAGAAACAGATAAATAGAAAGATAAAGATGCTAGCTAGTGTGTGTGTGTTAGAGGTAAGAGTCATGTGGATCAGAAGGACGAGTTATGTGTGTGGGTGTGAGAGAGATAGAGAGAGGGTGCATTTGAGTCACATACAAACAAATATCAAAGAGAAATGAGATCTCAAGAGACGTAGTTTTGTGTCTGCGAGAGAGAAAGACATTTCACAACAAGAGTGATAGCTAGAGAGACATATCAGGGAACGCAAGATATCTCTAGGGAGAGAGAGTGTGTGAGTGACATACAAGAGAATGGTGGAGAGATATGAGACCCTGGGAGACAGAGTTTGTGCTTGTGTGTGATAAAGAGATATTTAAGAGGAAGAGTCATAGCTTGTCATACCTAAGGAGCGAAAGACATCTCTGTGTGAGAGAGGGTGTGCGAGTGGCACACAAGGGAATAGTAGAGAGAAATGAGACCCCGGGAGACGAAGTTTGTGTTTGTGTGAGATAAAGAGATTTCACATGGAGAATCATAGTTAGAGACACATAGCAAGGAGCGAGATATACTTAGAGAGAGATAGAGTGATGAAGGTCGAGGGAGAGAGTACCGTCAGTGTGTTATGAAGATAAAAGATCATTGCCAACATACAGGTAGCATGAGAGATACCCGAGCGATGATGAATGCGTATAGGTCTAGAGATACTCCTATATAAGCATGAGTGATAGCTATATGAGATGAATATCTGGATTAAAGGGGACTCAAATATGTAAACTAGAGATCATGACATCGATAATATCATAACAAAAATTGGTGTATCAAACATTTATATTCATTTGAATTTGGGGACACGTGTAATGTTATATAATTTATCAATATTAGTGATCCATAGATTCTTTAATTAGAGACAATGCAATTAATGTCTAAACGGGATTACACTATATGTTGCGTGTGTGAAACACATTATACATGTTTGAGAAGTAAAAAAACTCGCATGAAACACACATTAATTGGAGACAGTTAGCGTGGAATGCATACATTGGATTTCAACATAAAGTGGTTTTAAATATTTGAAAATCCGAATTAAGATGGATCCAGCCTTATGAATCTGAGATCATGTCATTTGTAAACCATATTTATGTATACAGGGTGTTGTGCTTTTGATAGATCCCGCCCGAATAAAAATAGAATACAAACTGGATTCGAATTGAGTTGGCACGATAAACGTGCACTCTTGCTCTGCAAAAATTTGAACGAAGCAGGGAAAGTCGCAGTAACCGCCCAAAACCAAAATCTGTGAGATGGAAATTACTGCTTATCCCTGACACGCAAAGCCTACCCGATCGATTTCTATAGGTTTCGATAGGGGTAGGTTTGTAATTTCACTCAAACGTGACATAACCGCCTCTCACCCGAATTCATACACGGTGGGCGCCAAAACACAGTGTCTCCTTGACCGAAATTGACTCCTTCCCCGATTCATACACGATGGGCGCCAAAACAAACTCTCCGCGGCAAATATTCGGTGTATGAGAGATTACCATCCTATCCCCAACTGACTAATATTGCTGTGATGTAGGAAATTTTAAACGGGGGCCAATTTTGTAAATTTCCTCGCATTTGAGACAAGCACGCCCTGAAGACATGGTTCCCCCTTCCTCTCTCCCTCCATTTCCCCATTCGTACTCCATGGGCGCCAAAACACCCTCTCCACCCCAGCCTCCTCCGTCCGCCACCCCATCCACCGCCGTCCTCCTCAACCATGCCAGTGCAGATACCCTGATACCGTCGTCCATTACAAGAGGTCGACCTCTCTCATCCACGGCTTCAGACCGGGATCCTTGGTTCCCGTCCTCTTGCTTCATCCCTGCCGTCGTCCACCTTGCTGGCGCCTCTCCTACGTCCGTCTCGTCCACCGTGCTGGAATATTTCCCCCGCCGCCACCGTGTACCCTCCTAGATCTGCTTCCACGCCACCGACAACCATCGCTACCACAACACCATCAAATTCTCAGCAGATGCATACACGGCGCCGCACTAGAGCTGATACTCTTTCGTATCTGCTCAACTTATTTATCGTAGCAAGATAATAGATCGACACTGCTTTACTCTGATTTCTTGTCCATCACTTACTTGTTAGTTGAAAGCAAACATTGGTTATGAAGTTGCCTTTGTCCGGTTTGCACCTTCAGATCCGCCATGGCATTCTCAACACTACACTTGCAATGCTTATGGTTTTCCCCTTTGATATTCCACACTAGTTAAATGATAGTAGACTAAATTTCAAAATTGGCTTAGTTGATTTTTGAGAGCTTGCCGGAGTTCGCCTGTGCGAAGGAAGGGGCTCGGGTGGGGATGGTGGTTCTGGGGGCGGTGGTGGGGCCTCGCTAAACGAAGAAAACTCGACGCGGGTGGGGGTGGGGGTGGCGCAGGAACACATGCGGTGGGGGGCAGTTCAGGGGAGGGCAGGACGGTCGGTGCCTATGGTTTGGCCGATGGCCCGTGCAGTGTTCTGTATGGGAAGAATCAGAGGCGAGGAACAAGAAGGGTTAGGAGACGTAGGATCTTCATCCAACCGCCTGAAATGGTCGACTGACCCAAATGACAAAACTCACGCGACTTGCATGCAGACATGCCTTTATATTCAGTACCATCATCGTAGGTGCTTAGCACTGCTCCTGAATCCATCAAGCAAAACAACGTGCCACTCATAATTCCAAACTTGTTGCTCAAATACGAATCTGATATGATGCTGATATTACTAAAACTGATAACATTTAATTGGTTAGGTAATGTTCCTACCTTACTTTCGAAAAGCACGTGCACCACATATAGAGAGATAGCAGGGAGTTGCATTCCTAATGCGCTCTGGTTCATCATGTGTGGGCACTGCGCAACGAACATTTTATTATCCAAAATCTGCTTGCTCTTCTTTAGCATGTTCCTCTTCCGTTCTTCTTTAATAAGTACTCTCTCCGTTCCTAAATACAAGTCTTTATATAGATTCCACCATGGACTACATATGGAGCAAAATGAGCGAATCTACACTCTGAAAATGTATATGTATACATTTGTATGTGATCCATAGTGGAAATCTCTACAAAGACTTATATTTTGGAATGGAGGGAGTATGATAGTAGTAAAATATGTTCCTTGTAGTGAAGAGGAGCGGGGGCATTTGAAGTGTAGAGGTCTATTTGGTCGGTTGTGATGGACACTTTCAACTCTTCGGGCCTCTTTGGTTCGTAGGATTTTGTAAACATAGGAATAGGAATTGTAGTGGCCTGCCCACTTGAATCCTATAAGATTAGCAAGGAAATGCAGGGAACTGTGTCGCCTTTGAGAGTTACACTGATATTAACAGTACCGCACCTTCAGTGGAAGAGAGCTAGTATCCAAAGCCTTTCTAGCGTACCGGCAATACTAGCACATACATTCCATCAAGTTCCAGTTTCCTGATTTTACTCCTGATGCTTAGGGTTTTCCCATTATATCTACACTACAATCTGCGTAGATGCTTTGTATCCTACTAGCAGCTGTCCACCCTTTAAAGCTAAATAACACACCAATCATACGTCCTAAGGTTCTTCAAATACGAATGTGATATGATACTCATGATGACCCACAAGTGTAGGGAATCTATTGTAGCCTTTTCGATAAGTAAGAGTGTCGAACCCAACGAGGAGCAGAAGGAAATGATAAGCGGTTTTCAGCAAGGTATTCTCTGCAAGCACTGAAATTATCTGTAACAGATAGTTTTGTGATAAGGTAATTTGTAACGGGTAACAAGTAATAAAAGTAAATAAGGTGCAGCAAGATGGCCCAATCCTTTTTGTAGCAAAGGACAAGCCTGGACAAACTGTTATATAAAGGAAAGCGCTCCCGAGGACACATGGGAATTATTGTCAAGCTAGTTTTCATCACGCTCATATGATTCGCGTTCGGTACTTTGATAATTTGATATGTGGGTGGACCGGTGCTTGGGTATTGTCCTTCCTTGGACAAGCATCCCACTTATGATTAACCCCTATTGCAAGCATCCGCAACTACAAAAGAAGTATTAAGGCAAACCTAACCATAGCATGAAACATATGGATCCAAATCAGCCCCTTACGAAGCAACGCATAAACTAGGGTTTAAGCTTCTGTCACTCTAGCAACCCATCATCTACTTATTACTTCCCAATGCCTTCCTCTAGGCCCAAACAATGGTGAAGTGTCATGTAGTTGACGTTCACACCACACCACTAGAGGAAAGACAACATACATCTCATCAAAATATCGAACGAATACCAAATTCACATGACTACTTGTAGCAAGAATTCTCCCATGTCCTCAGGAACAAACGAAACTACTCACAAAGCATATTCATGTTCATGATCAGAGGGGTATTAATATGCATAATGGATCTGAACATATGATCTTCCACCAAGTAAACCAACTAGCATCAACTACAAGGAGTAATCAATACTACTAGCAACCCATAGGTACCAATCTGAGGTTTTGATACAAAGATTGGACACAAGAGGTGAACTAGGGTTTTAGATGAGATGGTGCTGGTGAAGATGTTAATGGAGATTGACCCCCTCCCAATGAGAGGATCGATGATTCTGACTGTGGTAATGATTCCCCCTCCTGGAGGGAAGTTTTCCTGGCAGAACAACTCTCTGCCGGAGCCCTAGATTGGTTCCGCCAAGGTTCCGCCTCGTGGCGGTGGAGTTTCATCCCGTGAGCTTGCTTATGATTTCTTTCATCGACGAAAGACTCCATATAGCCAAAGATGGGCATCAGAGGGCTGCCAGGGGGGCCATGAGGCAGGGGCGCGCCCAAGGGGGTAGGGCGCGCCCCCACCCTTGTGGACGGTGGGTGGCCCCCCTTTGGTACTTCTTTCACCCAATATTTTATATATATTCTGAAACGTGCTTCCGTGAAGTTTCAGGACTTTTGGAGATGTGCAGAATAGGTCTCTAATATTTGCTCCTTTTCCAGCCCAAAATTCCAGTTGTCGGCATTCCCCTCTTCATGTAAACTTTGTAAAATAAGAGAGGATAGGCATAAGTATTGTGACATAATGTATAATAACAGACCATAATGCAATGAATATCGATATAAAAGCATGATGCAAAATGGACGTATCAACTCCCCCAAGCTTAGACCTCGCTTGTCCGCAAGCGGAAGCCGAAACCGACAAATATGTCCACATGTTTAGAGATAGAGGTGTCGATAAAATAAAATACGGACATGAGGGCATGATGATCATTCTTAGAACAGCAACATATATATATATATTGTCATATGAATTCTTATGCTAAAGTAACAATTCATTCACATATTCAAGTATGAATCGTAAACTTCATTGAAAACTATCAAACTATAATCTCAGTCATTGAAGTAATTGCAATTTATCATAACATCAGAAAGAGTCAATATAAGACCTTTTCAGCAAGTCCACATACTCAACTATCATTTAGTCTTTCACAATTGCTAACACTCATGCAATATTTATGGGTATGAAGTTTTAATTGGACACAAAGAAAGATAGGGGTTTATAGTTTTGCCCCCCAACCTTTTACCTCAAGGGTAATGTCAACAATAATAGTTCATGAAAACTTACGTCCAATTAGCTATATATATATATCAGGGTCTTTCCAACACATTGCGCTTGCCAAAGGATAAAATGTAAAAAGGAAAGGTGAAGATCACCATGACTCTTATATGAAGTATAAGACAAGAATAATAGATAGGCCCTTCGCAGAGGGAAGCAGAGGTTTTCATGTGCTTTTATGGTCGGATGCACAAAATCTTAATGCGAAAGAATGTCACTTTATATTGCCACTTGTGATATGGACCTTTATTATGCGGTCCGTCGCGTTTATTTCTTCCACATCACAAGGTCGTATAAAGCTTATTTTCTCCAGAGTAATAAATCATACATATTTAGAGCAATTTTTATTGCTTGCAACGATGAAACCTTACTTGAAGGATCTTACTCAATCCATAGGTAGATATGGTGGACTCTCATGGAAAAACTGGGTTTAAGGAAATTCGGAAGCACAAGCAGTATTTCTACTTGGTGCAAAGAATTTGGCTAGCATGAAAGGGAAAGGCAAGCTCAACATGTTGGATGATTCGTGAAAATATAATTTATTTCAGATGTAAGAAAGTATAAGCCATTGCGTTGTCGTCCTTGTCCAACGTCAACTCTTTAGCATGTCATATTTTAATGAGTGCTCACAATCATAAAAGATGTCCAAGATAGTATATTTATATGTGAAAACCTCTCTTTCTTTATTACTTCCTATTAATTGCAACGATGACCAAAACTATGCTTGTCAACTTTCAACATCTTTTATTCATCATACTCTTTATATGTGAAGTCATTACTCTCCATAAGATCCATATGATCTCTTTATTTCTTTTTATTCTTTCTCTTTTATTTTATTCCCTCAAGATCATCGCAAGATAATCAAGCCCTTGACTCAACACTAATCTTTATTATATATAGCTCACGGACCCGATTACATAGAAGGATCATGAAGCAAAACTAAAAAAATAGATCATACTAAGACTTTGTTCTACTAGATCAAGATATTACCAAAATGATCAAATTAAGAAAAACGGTAAAGATAAAAGTGTGATGGTGATACGATACCGGGGCACTCCCCCAAGCTTGGCAGTTGCCAAAGGGGAGTGCCCATACCCATATGTTTATGTCTCCTTCTTCGGGGGCGGTGATGTGATATTCTTGGCGATGATGCCCCTTAGTATATGATTCTCTTCCTCGAGCTTATTGACTTGCTGCTTGAGATCCATTATTTCCTTACGGAGCTTGCCCGTGACGGCTAAAGCTCCTTTCACCCAAGGATGTTGCATAGCTGCGGGAGAACAAGTAACACTCTTTTTCATATTTTCATAAGAAAGACTAGCACATATGCCCGTGCGTTGCAACGGGGAGATACTTTTTTTGCAAGAAGAAGCGGGAGAGATAATTGATGTGTTCATAAAAAATGGTCTTCACAGCGGTGGGCGACAAAACGAGGAGCTGCGGTCTTCTCACGGGGCTGGTCAGCGTGGCGGCGACCACCTAATGGGTACCTTTTTTTCATAGTCCAATCCCCTTGCACCCTTTGATTTTTGCTGCTCGTCCGTCCGACAGAAAAAGAAATACGTGCTAGGTCCAGTTTAGCCCACCCGGGGGATATCCAAAAAATGGGGAACTACGTACAAAATGGATAGAACAAAATCTATACGTATATGTTTTTCTTTTATTAGGACAGCTGCGCGGGAGCTACTATATGATGTTTGTTGCGTTAAATAGCGCATGTGACGCATAACAGTTCGTGTCTTGGCCAGCCCACTGGCTGGCACGGAAATAAGCTGTGTTTGCAAGGCACGAGTAATAATCCAAAAAATCACGTGTTGAACGATTGAACACATGACCTTATCCGACCGTGTGGCGCAAGCCACGACAACAAACACCTACTCCTAAGCAATGGCCAGCGCGAATAATTAAGAAGACAGTGCAACATCGGATTTAAAATTTTTTTGAACTTTGCTAAAATATGAATTACTGAATATTCTTGGAAACGTCGTTTTTTAAATTACAAACAATGTTTATAATATTCCGTACATTTTGCAGAAAACAAGACAAAAATTTGAAACAACATCATTTTCTGCAGACATGCACCTTTTATCAAAACCTGTTAAAATATTTGTGACCAACTTTTGGAAACGGAACATGTTTTGAACATTCAAAACAAATTTATCAAATATGTTTTCAAACGCAGACATTATTCTGAATCTGAGAACATTTTACTAAAACAATAATATATTTCAAATCGAAGCGCAACGCCGGATATAAATTTTTTTAACTTTTTTAAAATATGAATACCCGAATATTCTTGAAAACATGTTTTTTTAAATTACAAACAATGTTTATAATATTCCGTACATGTTGCAAAAAAACATGACCAAAATTTGAAAAGAAACATAATTTTCGGAAGACATGAAACTTTCATCAAAACCCAAACATTTTATTATTTGTGACCGACTTTTGAAAACAGAACATGTTTTGAATGTTCAAACAAATTTATGAATTATGGTTTCAAACGCAGACATTATTTTGAACCAGTGAACATTTTAGTAAAACATTAATATATTTCAAAAATCAAATATTTTTTAAAATACATGTTGTTTAAATCCCATTTATTTTGAATATTTATAAATTTGAAGAAAAATCAGAACGGGAAACTAATTAATGTTCGAAACAGTTTTAAAAAGGTGAAGAGCATATTGTAACTAAAAAAATTGGAAATTTGACAAAAATTCAAGTTCTGAACTTT
Organism: Triticum monococcum; assembly: GCA_034509565.1. NCBI lineage: Eukaryota > Viridiplantae > Streptophyta > Magnoliopsida > Poales > Poaceae > Triticum > Triticum monococcum. The sequence goes on from CM067843.1 coordinate 114,900,654, forward strand.
TTTAAATTTTTTGAATTGTGAAATAAAGTAAAAATACAAATAAATTTGGACGGAAAACTAAAACGGGCTGGCCTAGAATTTGGCGGCCTGCGCGATGGCCAACTATCTGGCGCACCGGGGGAGAAAATGGATTTTCGCGGCTACATGGGCAGGCAAATTAGTGGGCTGGGTTTGCTGGGCCACAGCGTGTACGGGCCAAGTATAAAATTCTGAATTGCTAAAAAAATAGACGTACGCATAAAAATTCAGTTCACCTCGGATAGAATAATAAATTTCAAAAATATATTGCTAAATATAAATAGACGTACGAAGGCATTATTTTGAATCTGTCAATATTCTACTAAAACAATAATATATTTCAAAAATAGAACATTTTTAAAATACATATTTTTTAAAGCCAAAACATTTTTTTGAATATTTATGAATTCGGAGAAAAATCGGAACGAGAAAATATATTATTGTTCCACATATTTTTAAAAAGGGGAAGACAATATTTTAACTAAAAAATAGGAAATTTGGCAAAAATTCATGTTCTGAACTTTTTTGAAAATTTTAAATTCTGAAATTAAGTAGACATAGAAATAAATTTGGACGGAAAAACAAAACGGGGCTGCCCAGTCTTGGGCGCCCTATGCGATTACCGACTATCTACCACACAGGATGAGAAAAAGGGGTTTTGCGGTTATATGGGCTGGCTTTGCTGGGCCACAGCCTGTGCGGGCCGAGTATAAAATAATGGATTGCTAAAAAATTGATGTACGCACAAAAATTTAGTAGGAACTCGAATAGAAAAATAAATTTGAAAAATATATTACTAAAAATAAATAGACTTACACAGACATTATTTTGAATCTATGAACATTTTACTAAAACAATTACATATTTCAATAATCGAATATTTTTTAAATAAATGTTTTTAAAGCCCTAACATTTTTCTGAATATTTATGAATTTGACAAAAAATCGGAACAAGAAAACAAATTAACGTTCCAAACATTTTTAAAAATGGGAAGACTATTGTAACTCAAAAAATAAATCCGAAATTTGACAAAAATTCAAGTTGTGAACTTTTTTGAAAATTTTGAATTACGAAATAAAGTAAAAATCCAAAAAAATTGGATGGAAAAACAAAACGGGCCGGCCCAGTCTTGCGTGCCCTCTGCGATGCAGACTATCTATCGCACTCGACGAGCAAATGGCTTTTCTCGGCTACAAGGGCAGGTGTCGGTGTCAAAACTGGCGGATCTCGGGTAGGAGGTCCTGAACTGTGCATCTAAGGCGGATGGTAACAGGAGGCAGGGGACACGATGTTTACCCAGGTTTGGGCCCTCTTGATGGAGGTAATACCCTACGTCCTGCTTGATTGTTCTTGATAATATGAGTAGTACAAGAGTTGATCTACCACGAGATCAGAGAGGCTAAACCCTAGAAGCTAGCCTATGGTATGATTGTCTGTTGTCCTACGGACTAAAACCCTCCGGTTTATATAGACACCGGAGGGGGCTAGGATTACACAAGGTCGGTTACAAAGGAGGAGATATACATATCCATATTGCCTAGCTTGCCTTCCACGCTAAGAAGAGTCCCATCCGGACACAGGACGAAGTCTTCAATCTTGTATCTTCATAGTCCAACAGTCTGGCCAAAGGATATAGTCTGGCTGTCTGGAGACCCCCCTAATCCAGGACTCCCTCAGTAGCCCCTGAACCAGGCTTCAATGACGATGAGTCCGGCGCGCAGTATTGTGTTCGGCATTGCAAGGCGGGTTCCTCCTCCGCATACACCATGGAAGAGTTTAGAATAAAAGGATAGTGTCCGGCCCGGCAAAATAAGTTCCACATACCACTATAGAGAGAATAATATTTCCACAAATCTAATCTGCTGACACGTTTTGACAACATGACATCACGCCTTGGCCCGGTCATTATTCGAACCGTTTTTCTCAACCAGGTCCACACATAACGCGAGGCAGTTTTCTTGACACGTCTTGTCAAAGCAGAGATCGTGTCCCCCTTAGTACGGGATTCTCATCAATACAAACGTGGTTAACCCAACCGTGCCTGTTGGTATGACTCCTAAATCTTAGGCAAGTCCCAAACGGCCACGAGGAGGACGCTTGATATTCACCCTCTTTATAAAGGGGACGAGGCTTTTTCCCTTGTGTGCTCAATCGAATCCTTCCCCCGCCTCGAGTTCTAACAGCCAAAGCCCAGGTCAGGTGCTTCAGACCGTCAACTATGTCCGGATCCAACCTTCAAGGTCGGTGGATGCCTTCCTCCGTCACGGAGGAGGACATCAAGAAGTTGAGAGAGGCCAGATATCTGACCGCCAAAATTTCGCATAGGCTGCCTGCCCGAGGGCAGGTCGTCCCTACTCCCGAACCCAATGAGAGCGTCGTGTTCATCTCCCACTTACTCCGAGGACTAGGCCTCGCTCTGGATCCCTTTGTTAGGGGTCTTATGTTCTATTATGGGCTGGATTTTCACGATCTGGCCCCGAATTCCGTTCTTCACATCTCGTCATTTATTGTCATATGTGAGGCCTTCCTCTGCATTGCCCCTCACTTTGGCCTGTGGCTCAAGACCTTCAATGTGAACCAAAGATGATCGAGGGGCGGCACGCAGCGTGCGTAGGTGCTTTAATAAGAAAAATCACTAACGCTCCATGGCCAGAGGGTTCCTTCCCAGAGGTGTCCGGATGGTGGCGGCGGGAGTGGTTTTACATCACAGCTCCCCGAAGTGCCAAGTGGGAAGCTGCCCCACCTTTCGCTCGGGCCCCCCACTGCAGCTGATGTCATGGATCAGCATGGGGCTGAGCTGGGGTTCAGCAAAGGACGTGCCAATACTGCAAAGCCGTACCCGAGATCTCTTTGAGAAAGATTTTAGTCTGGTTATGGTAATGCAAGTTATGCTAGTTCGTCGAGTCCAGCCTTGCAAACGCCGGCCTCTCCGCATGTGGGAATTCAACCCGGAAGGACCGCGAGCTATTCAGCATTTCCTCGGAATGACACTTGAAGAGATGTACAAATCGTTCTTCAGACCCCGAATAGAGTGTCCGGACACCACCGAGGACGTGGGTCTGAGCTGCAACCGCCCTGCTGCCCAAGTAAGTAATCCCATGCTGAACCTGCTGTCCTTTTATTTATCATGTCATCATTCTAAAGAGCCGATCTTTGACCAGAACTGGATAACAAAGGCGATGATGATCAGGTGTTCGGCCCCCCTTCCTGAGGGCTTGGTGTAACATCCCAAATTTTCAATTTGGAATGTCATACATTAGGTCATCACTGCATATCATATTTTATTTGCCTTTGGCCTCATCCAGAAATTCTACGCAACTCAAGGACCCATGGAAAGAGTTAGGGATTTCGTTATTTTCATATTTGGGTTTTTCTCAAATCTTGAAAATAGGATCATTGATTTTATTTATTTTATCTTCAATTTCAATTATTTCTATAATAAAAATATGAGAGAGGGAATAAAATGACTTTCCCAAAATAAAGAAATATTGAAGGTTTAATAAAAAATCAAGTAAGATTTTATTTCGGATTTTCTCGCTATTTTATTTGAATTTAGGAAAAATTGCACGTTTTCAAAACTGCATTTTAGGGCCAAGAAAATGTTCTACTCGTTCTAAATATTTTATTTAGACGGTGAAAATTTGTTTTGGCATTTTTAGTTTTTTATTTATTTTTTAGAATTAATTTTCTGTTCGGCGGAATTATATAAAAAAATGCGCGAGAGCCCGACTGGGCCAAGGCCCAGCCGAGTCGGGCCGGCCTAGCCAGCGCCGCCGCCCAGCCCCGCTGTGTCGCCGCCGGACTCGGGGAGTCAGACCCCGAGCCGCCTTCGCTATCGCCCCTTCCCCAAGCCGGTCGAGCCCCCCCTCCTATAAATACGCCGCCATCCCGCCACCCTCACCCCGTCCCAGCCCCGCCGAGCCGTCGCTGCCGCCTAGCGCCGCCGCCAGGAGCCGCCGCCGTCGCCTCCCGCCGCAGCCCCGCCACCCCGCGCCGTCCCATCGCCCCGCCGGAGCCGAGCCGGAGGTATAGCCGCCACCGCCCGGTTTTTTTAGAAACCCTAGTTTCATTTTTTTATAAATCGGGTTTTCCAGTTTATTTGTTTAGCGAGCGTTCACCCGTTCGTTCGTTTTAACTGACGAGTTCACTGTTTAGTCATAGTTAACAAACGTTCGTTCATTAATCTGTTCGTCAGCTTTCTTTTTCTCGGATTTTCCGTGGTTATTTCTGATCGCGATTTCTGATCCGATTTTCGTTCTAGTTTAACTTTTCGCTCGTTTATCGGAATCAGGCGATTCAAGTGCCTAGAGTTTCATCTCAAAACCCTCTTTTCGTTTAACCAACTCAAACATGTTTTTGATTCTGTAAGATTTGACTTTGGTCCAGATTAGTAAACAAAGCGTGTTCCTTTCGCCTTTTGACTTTCGTTGCTTCGTTTGATTTGATTCTTTTTGCAAACTGGAGTTCTTAAGTTGAACTTTCTGGTTATTTCTCTTATTTGAGTTTTACCCATGCATTAGATGAGTACTTATTGTATGCTTGTTTGTTTGCGATAGGGTACCCGGAGTGCGCCGCTTGCTACTTTGAATCTCTATGTTTCGCAGATCATCAGCAAGCCAAGTAACACTTTGATCATACGTCTTCACTACCCAGTTTTTATTGCATTAGATCAATCCTCAAACAATTGCATGATTAGGATCTGATTAATATATGAGTTTTGGGAGGTAGATAAGGTAGTACCTATTACCTGTTTTATTATCAAACCCTTGGGAGTTACTTCTACATTTGCTTATTATGCCATGCTATGCTAGTAGACATGGATTGGGTGAGTGTATCCATGACAGGTGTGAGATTGATAAATTAATGGTTTATTTAAGGTGGCAACTTAAACACACATCTGGGTGGATTGAGGCACTTGGGTATTCCAGCGACTGCCTGTTTTTCTTTATGGACCGCCACCCAGGCTCAAAGGGATCATGAGATTATTCATACTAGAAAATTTCGTGTGCAGCCACAAGCTACTATGGGCTCTAGCATTGTTGACTAAGTCGTGCGAACTCTTACAGTGGTAGACTAGCAGATGTAGGGGATGTAGGTTGGTACTGTCTACTCGATCATAAGGTGCTATCGCTTCTGAAAGGCTATGTCTCGGTCATCCGTTTCTCAAACACCATGTAGTGCGAGAATCCCAACGGAGGCGATCGAGTCTTGTGGGCAAAAGTGCGCAAACCTCTGTAGAGTGTATAAACTAATCATGGTTACCCGTGTCCCCGATTATGGACGTCTTGAGTATCTAGTACTTGGATTATCATGTGAATCTCATCATGTTACTTTAATTAACATTGTTGGGTTTTAATGATGATACTTAATTGGGATTGAGAGGATGTCTATCTTCTCAGTGTTTAACAACCACCATGATAGTTAAATAAAATGTATTCCTTTGCAGTAGGGAAAAATTGGCTTTACGTAAAACTGTAACCATAGAGCTTTTCCACCAGCCAAATATGCATGTAGTATAGCTTTATTCCTTCATTATTCTCTATGTGTTACTTTGCCGGTATATTCCAAGTGCTGACCCGTTTTCGGGCTGCAACGTTCATGTTGCAGACTTTTCAAACGACGAGTAAGGTGCCTTTAGGTCGTGGTTCTATACTCAGTGATGCCGTTGGAGTTGATGGACTCACTTGTCTTCCAAGCCTTCCGCTGTTATCGTTATTAGATGGCCTTAAGCCATTTTTATTGTAATAAGTTCTCCTTCGAGACACTCGTTGTAATAAGTGTGTGATTGCTACTCTGTTATAAATCCTTCAAGTACTGTGCGTGTCAGCATTACTAATCCAGGGATGACACTAAAGCACAGAGATCAGACTGTTTGAGGTCTGGTCGCTACAAGATGGTATCAGAGCACACGCTGATTGTAGGACACAACCACTAAGCTAAAAGCCCTAGATCACTACTCACTCTTCTCATTTCTGACTCCTCATCTTTTCTACTCTTTTAGGATGGCGGATGCAAGGAACAAGTTCACGCAACCGGATGAAGATACACCCTTTGGACGTCACTTGAAGGAAGTCACTAGATACCTGAACATCGATGTACCAAGCTTCATCGAGACCTACAATGCCACTTTACCCGAAGAGGAACATTGGATGATTCAAGTTCAACTTCCAGGAAGGACGTTCATGCCCGTCACTGAGCCCATAGAGTTTTCCTTTGGTGCACCAACCTGGAGCCTAGGAAAGAGCATGGCAGCCCACATCACTATGTGGCGCATTGGAGAAGTTTACCACAAGGATCTCAAGGATACTATCTACCAGATTTGTGGGCGCCGAGATGAGCAATGGGAGATGATCAGCACCAGGAAGGATAGATCAATTGCAGCTTTCATCCAGGAGTTAAACCAGCACATTCGACGCTAGGAGAACCAAATGTGCGCAGGCATGATAGACCTGAAGAAGGCCATGACCAAGACCACAGAGCTGGAAGAAGAACTCAAGTCTACACGCGATGGATATGAGGAGGAAATAGCCACACTCATGGAGAAGAACGAAGATCTGAAGAAGAAGCTAAAAGTATTCATGGGATTTCCCGCAACTGGAGGAGAAGACGAAGATTGCACTTGTCCAGAGAACTACATCATCATCGATGACACCGACTCAGACCCAGATGATAGCGATGATGACTATGTTGATGAAGTTGGAGCAGATATCATGGAGTCTTCATCGGAGCAGTTTTTCTAGTCGACCACCATATCAGTAGTAGTATTCTCCCATGTATCTAGTATAGCCCGAGCACTTTTGTAACGATAGATAGACCGTTGTATGCCCTTGTTTGATTGAATGAAGTGATTTTGTTTGCAATTTCCTCATGTGCATATGGGTAGTGTTTTCCCTCTAGACCTCATTCTATTCTATATTCTCATCTTTTCTAAACCCCTAGATGCCTCCGAGACGTGACAATGGATTTGCTTTTCTCACCGGAGCTCACTTAGTTGATCCAGCAGAAGAATACGTTGATGTAGTTGCTAGTCCAGAATCAGAATCAGGGGAACAACAACAACAACAGCCCACCACCGCCACCACCTGTTGATCAATTAACCCGTTTTCTTAGGCTGAATCCGCCAGTGTTCTCCAGTAGCACCGAGCCTATAGTAGCAGATGATTGGCTCTACAAGATTGGAAGGGAGTTAACCACTACAGGATGTACTCATGCTGAGAAGGTGCGCTTTTCCACACATCAGGTAGATGGACCAGCAGCATCATGGTGGGAGAATTACACTATCAGCTACCCTATAGCCACGGTGACATGGGACCAATTTCAGCAGGCTTTCCGTACTGCCCATGTTTCACACTACAAAAAAAAAGACACATCCGTGACATTTTGGGCCGAACGAATTTTTTCTGTCATACATATGACACTTCTATGACGATAATTGTGACAAAACCCGGTATCATCATAGATGTGGTGGGCTCCTACTTCTATGGCAAAAAATCATGACAGAAAATGGGCTTTTTGTCATGGGCGGGCCGGGGACGCAGTAGCATGACATTCTTTAGGCCGTCCATGACGGAAAAAACCGTGGCAGAAGCGAGGGCGAGGAAAATTTCGGGGAGTTCCCGGTTATGGTGGGAGGTCGGGGCCGAGCGATGCGCGTTTCTCTCATACACGTACGCGCGTGTGTGCGAGGCGTTGGCTCTAACTAAATCCGAGCGAGGCATTGGGCTCTAACTGAACCAGAGCGATTGCATTGCAGGCTATGCGTTACTAAACCTGAGCGATCGACCGATGGCTGTTAACTGAACCCGATCGAGTAATTCCTTCGCTATTGCTGCTAACTTAAGCCGATCGATGCTGCCTCTGGATGAACAGTGAGCGTTGCGGGGGGGGGGGGGGGGTGGTTGAACAGTTCCCGGTGGGGGTGGATGAACAGGACCCCGTGGTGTTGCCTCTGGATGAACAGGACCTCGATCGATCGAGCCGGTTGGGGCTGGATGAATAGGACCCCGTGGAGGGCTAGATGAACAGGACCACCCCGTGGAGGTCAGGATGAACAGTAGCCCGTGGAGGGGTCGTTGAACAGGAGCCCATGGAGAGGGCTGGTTGAACAGTAGCCGTGGAGTAGCGCATGGTGGAGGCTGGATGAACAGGAGCCCGTGGATGAACAGTCGCAGGTGGAGGCTGGAGGAGGTCGACGGTGGATGAACAGTAGCTCGTGGAGGCTGGAGGGGGTCAATGGTGGAGATGAACAGTATCCCGTGGAGTCCCGTTTAGCGGTACACCACACCCCTCTCGATGAACAGGACCCCCGTTTCGATCGTAGCGCTCCAACACAAGTCCGTTTCGTCCGTTTTGCGGTACGCCACACCCCTCCCGATCAACAGGACCCCCGTTTCGACCGTAGGAGGTCCGTTTCCTCCTTTTTGCGGTACGCCAGACCTCTCCCGATCAACAGGATCCCGTTTCAAACGTGGCCGGTCGAACACAAGGCCGTTTCCTCCGTTCTGCGATACGCCAGGCCTCGTTTCCATCGCATGTTCCGTCCAAGCCCTCCCGATGAACACGACACATTCCGTTGCCTCCCCATGAACACGACGCATTCCGTTGCCTCCCCATGAACACGATGACGACGCTGTTTCTCCGTTCTGACCCAGCAATTTACACGAGCCCTGGCCGTACGTATGCGCGAGTAGGCGTTCGAGGCCCCGCCCATATGTACACATACGTGGACGTATTTTATTTCTTGCACCCTGGCCGTTGTACGTACGTATACATGCTACGTGCGCGCCTCTACTACGACACGTGCGCGCCTCTACTACGACACATGCGCGCCTCTACATCGACCAGTATGTACGTACACATTCGCGACCAGAATGACAACGCTACGTACGCTTCGACCAGGTGGGCCCCGACTGTGAGGCACTTCCTTGCCTGCGAAGATGTAGCTGGTGGGTCCCAGCAGTCAGGGGGCGAATCATTTTTTTTGCCCGAACGCACTTCCTTGCATGCGAAGATGTAGCTGGTGGATCCCAGCAGTCAGGGGAAACGTTTTTTTCGCAAAATACAGTGGCCCGTCCGATGGGTCCCAACTGTCAGGTGGAGGAATCATTATTTTCCGCGTAATAAGGAGGCACTTCCTTGCTGCGGTCGTGGACCCAGCTGTCAGCCTCTCCATGTATAGTCCACGTCCGATGGAAGTCGTTCCTTGACCATGTTGACCACGCCGCGCCGAGAGCACCAGGGCGATGGACGACGGCGAGGCCTAGGAAGGGGACGACACGGAGGCAGGGAAGAATCGACAGTTGTTTCCCACGCGGAGGGGAGTACGATTGTATGAGGGTTTACTTGTTCGTCTGCCATCGCCGGAGAATAACAGTAGGTGTGGGTGAGTAGAGGGATGGCTAGGCCAGCGATGGGAGTATGGTCGGGCGGTGAGGCCTGCGCGGCAGCACAGCCGGCCGCGAGGAGGAGGGAGCAGGTAGTCCCGCCGGCCCTTGTTTGAGCGGCTGGAGCAGGAAGAGCAGAGATTGAAGAATCACGACGGCCATTGGATGGACATCCAACAGTCAGTGCTTGTGCGTCAACCTTTTTTTAGGAAAGCCTCAAATCTGTGGAAAACAACATACAACCCATCTGCCATTATTTCTAATAATTTACAGCCCATTTGCTAATTCTTAAGGTTTTTTTGGAGCCCATATTCTTTTTTTAGCATTACAACCCATATTGTGGCAACGGTTAAAAAATTATACGAAATTTTGCATATTTCGGTGCGGTCTGAACTGTTTTTAATCCCAAAATTTCGACTCACATTCAAACTGATTTTAAAAATAAATGTATATCAATATAAAATCCAACAAATTCTCCACGCATAAAAATTAATGTAATTTAAAATCCTGAAATGAAAAAAAATATTTGAAACTAATTGCCGGTTTGATGTGTTTTAAAAACGTACAACCCATTTCTCATTACTGATGGGCCATTTTCTCGGCCACCCGAATGAAAGCTCTCCTCGTCTTGAAAGATTTGCAGCACAACAGGCGTGACAAAGCAACTTACTTGGAAAATCACGAAAAACGTGCTATGGTCGTGGACACAGCTGTCAGCCTCTCCACGTACAGTACTCTTCTGATGGAAGTCGTTCCTTGACCACGTTGACCACGCCGCGGTGTGAGGCTGCCGTCGCCGCAGGGCCTGGCCAGCGGTGGGAATAGTTGGGGGCGGTGAGGCCTCTGCGGAAGCACAGCCGGCCACGAGAGACAGGAGCATGTGGCACGACCGGTGCTGCTTTTGGCGGCTAGAGCAAGAAGACCAGAGGTTGAAGAAGCACTACGGCCGTTCGATGGACATCGTATGGTCACTGGAGCTAAACTCGTTCATATTGACTAAGTTGACAAAGCCCTTCATCCCCGTTAACTTAGTAGGCCCGCAAGTCAGCCTCCCAGCTAGCCGGGGAGTATTCATTTTTTTGTGCGTAATAAGGAGGCACTTTCGGTGGGTCCGAGCTGAGAGCGGGGGAACGTTTTTTTCATGAAATACGGTGGCCCGTCTGGTGGGTCCCATCAGTCAGGGGGAAACGATTTTTTTTCGCAAAATACTGGTCGCCCGTCTGGTGGGTACCTGCTGTCAAGTGGAGGAATCATTATTTTCCGCGTAATAAGGAGGCACTTCCTTGCTGCCACCGTTGACCCAGCTATCAGCCTCTCCACGTACAGTCCACGTCCGATGGAAGTCATTCCTTCCACGTTGACCATGCCGCGCCGAGAGCACCAGGGCGGTGGACGACGGCGAGGCCTAGGAAGGGGACGACGCGGAGCCGGTGAAGACGCGACAGTGGATGCCCACACGGAGAGGAGTATGAGGGTTCACTCGTTCGGCTGTGGTGTGAGGCTGCCGTCGCCGCAGGGCCTGGCCAGCGATGGGAATAGTAGGGGGCGGTGAGGCCTCCACGGCAACACAGGCGGCCATGGGAGGCAGGAGCAGGCAGACGACCGTCGCTACTTTAAGCGGCTGGAGTAAGAAGAACAGAGGTTGAAGAAGAACTACGGCCGTTGGATGGACATCGTACAGTCACTGCAGCTAGAATTGTTTATATTGACTAAGTTGACAAAGCCCTTGGTACGTCAACTTAGTAGGCCCATATGTCAGCTTCCGAAACGGTGCGCCCCAGATGTCAGGGGGAGGAATCATTTTTGGGCGGGTGAAGCTAGAATATCCGAGATTGAAGAAAGAAGCACGGCATCCGTTGGATGGACATCCAACGGCCACTGCTGCTAGAACCGTGTGTTGACTATAAGTTGACAAAGCCTTGCATACGCGCCAACTCTGTTTTTTTAGGGGACGCGTCAACTTAGTAAGGCCAGAAGTGTGTGGCAGAGAACTTATAGCCCATTTGAGATTTGTAAGAATGTGTAGCCCATTTTTGAATTCTAATGGAATTTACTACAACCCATTTACAGTTTGTTAAAAGTACAACCCATTTCAACCAACCGTTCAAAACAGAATTCAATAAAATTTCCCACATTTTGATGGGATCCGAAATATTTTATCGTGAAATTTCTAGTCATATTAAATACAATTTCAATATAAATTTATATTACGTAAAATCCAACGAAACACTGCGCTCGCAACAATTAATGAAATTAAAATTTTCAATATCCAAAAATAATATTTTATAATGTAATCACGTGTTTGGTGCATTTTTTATAGTTACTGCCCAGTTTTTATAATTACATCCCATTCATTATTTCTTAAAGCCCATTTTCTTGTTAAGCCTAATGCATCCCTCCTAGGAAAGATTTGCAGCTCAACGGGGCGGAGAATAACAACTTGACCTTGCCTGGGTATTCCTAAAAAAAGTATAGCTGGGCTAGCCATTTTCAGCTTGAAAAAAAATTAATATCTGGGCTGGATATCTAGCCTAGGCTAGACGGGCCACAGCCCGCCCAGTTAATACCTGCAGCGATGTTTTCGTTGTTGTTCAGAGGAGAAAAATTAATATCTGGGCTAAGCATCGAAAAACTCTGCAGTGCTCACACCTCAAAAACACAAATACTGCTCGAGCTGCTTGGTCCCAGCTGTTGGCCGCTTCTTGTGCAATTGTCTCGTTTATTGACTAGTACTACATAGGTTGACAATGGTGCGGGACCGTGATGTCAGGAAACCAGGGGGAAGCAAAATAAGTAACTCCAGCGAGTGCTTCCACCTCTGCCTCATTGTCTCCCGTGGAAACCCCTTTCCTCCCTTTTTTTGCTCGGGCAAGGACCAATGCATGGAGCACGTCCATGCGGTTATTAGGCAAGAAATAAAAGCGCTTTGCATGCTATGAATTACGATGGCCTGCATGGGTAGCTAATAAGGCATCCTCTTAACTGCTGTGATTAAATGTTGTGTTTAGAAGAGAGAAATATTCTTCTTTTCCACCAATCTGCTTGCACCTAGGTCGTGATGCACCTTCTAATACGACTTATTCAGTTAGACGGAGGGAGTATACTTTCATATATATATATATATATATATATATATATATATATATATATAAGGATGCACTTGCGTATGTGAGGCTATGGACCTGGTGCGTCCCCATTGTCATCCTCTCCAAGTAAAGTCATCTCCTCGCCCGCGCGCGCTTTCCGCCCGAAACAGTCAGTGCCGCCCGCCCCGCTTCCGCTCCAGGCGATTGCTCCGCCCTCAAATGACACATGTGCCGTCCGTCCGTCCATCTGCCGCCCACATTAATGATACGCGGTTGCCGAGGCGGCTACTCCGGCGCCACACGTCCGTCCCTCCGCCCGCCCACCATTGCTATATAAACTGCCGCGCCGGCCATAGCCGCAGTCATCTGCATCCGTTCCCTTTCTCCTGTCCACACCACTACTGCCCACCATGGCTTCCGCGCGCTCCAGCGCTCTTCAGGACGGGCGGACGACGGACCACAAGGAGATGGCAGCCATTGTTGCCGACCGGCTGGCCGGCAGGCAGCCGGAGGACGATGACGTCCCAATGGAGAACATGGTAGTCGACGATCCAGCGCCAACCCCCTCCTCCACGCCATCCTCGCCGGTGCATTGCACCACGACCATCGGCAAGGCCCGTGCCCAATATATGGATAGTGTGAGGCAGATGCGTCAGGAGCAGTTCCGGGAGGCGTAGGCCGATGCCGCCTACAACCACCATCTCCTCCAGGAGCATCTGCAGGTAGAGGAGCAGATCGCTGTGGAGCGGGCGGAGCAGGAGGCGCTGCTTGACTCTTACCGCTCTGCCCGCAAGGGCCGCCTCGAGCACTGGCGGGAGCGCATGCGGGTGGCAGACGCTGTGGCCGCCTACAAAGAGGCTAGCAAAGAGGGCGATGAAGCAGGCGAGGCGCTGTTTGGCGAGACCGAGGATGAGGCAGAGGACAATGCCGGCTCCGATGAGTCCCCGCTCCGCAGGCGTCGACGTGGCTCTGCTCCGCCGAGGCCCCGCGGCGCCAACAACGAGGCAGAGGACATCGCCGGCTTCGCTGAGGCCCTGCCCCGCCAACAACGAGGCAGAGGACATCGCTGGCTCAGCCGAGGCCCCACCCTGCCGGCAACGCGGGGGAGGATTTCCACCGCTCCGCTGAGGCGCCGCCCGCCGGCAATGAGACAGAGGATATCGCCGGCTCTGCTGAGGCCCCGCCCTGCTGCCAACGAGGCCGCGCCACACAGAAAACAAGGAAGAGTAGAACACGGTAGGTTGCCGCCGCTCGGGTCCAATTAAGGCCACCGCTGCAACCCTCCTGTTGAAGCCAAGCTAGGTGGGTTGACCATTGACGACCGGTTAGCTTCTTGGCGGCGACGTGGAGTCGGGAAGTTCTGCTAGAGAATAACACTACTTCTACTTAACTACTGGTGTAGTTGGCTGACTGACACATGGGCCCAACAGGCCACATGTCAGTTACGTAATTGCACCTGCAGTTAAGTCACTGAAGCTTCTGTTTGGCTCAGCGGGACACAGGTGGGTAGCTTCGGTTAATTAATTATACCTCTAGCGCACCCCTTTTTAGTTGAAGAATGTATGAAATGTAATGAAATCTGGCATGTTTATATGAAATCCGACCGTGTATGAATGAATTTATTTCGATTAGTTCGAATTCCTGTATCACTGGCATTGGATGAACATGCAAAACAATATGTACTAGCATTATTCCCAGGGTGATCACCTCGTTTGCAGCAGTTTCACATGTACTCCCTCCGGTCCTTTCTAGTCTGCATACAAGTTTTGTCTGCAGTAAAAGTATCTCTACTTTGACCAATCTTATACAAAAAAGTATGCACTTTCACAAAGTGCGAAGTAAAAAGGAACAGAAGGAGTACAAAGAGTTTGAGCAGGTTTTTAGCGTTTCTGTACATTACAATCAAACACACAGGCCTGGCAATTCATAGAGAACATTCAAAACAATCGATGATTATGCATCTCAGCGACTCACATGTCAGAGGCAATATTTACTTCACAACTAAAGAATAAAGAAAAAATTGATCGACGCTGCTGACAGCAAGGGCGTCCCATTAGAAAATATCAAACGCATGTCTTGCTAAAATCAATGAGCAAAATTTGACAAGGTTGTCCCATTCCAAAATATCAAATGCATACGATTGTGGAATGGGCAGGGTTTGCCATCAGTTCGTACATTGACATGGCACCTTGTGCTAAATAAACCAGCTGTTCTTTTTTGTGTAGTTCCACCAAAATCAACCAAATTCGCGTGCTTGTATGATTTCGCCCTTATATGTTGCAATGCCTTGAACTTATCGACACCTCCTTTCTTGTGGTGGAAATGAATGATTCGATGTATTCATGAACATTTTGTGCAGTTCCCATTGAAATCAAGCTGAGCACCCCTGTTTGCACAAATACAAAAAAGTGATTAGTATAGAGCAAACTGTACTATGAATTAACAGTTTCAACAGGCACATACATGGTCCATGTAGAGCACACTTTTAGAAAAATGGAACTCACCAGAAAGAATCCTAGAACAACATTGTACTCGCGCATCACAGCAAAAAATGGTGATTTTGTCAGTCCTTCTAAGCTAAAGTTAGTTTGGTCTTGTGGGGAGTAATGTAACCATCCTTCAACCGCTCCTTCTGATGATAAGATAGATAGGGCTTCTTCATCCTAGCATAATCGGAACTAGTCACTTCACGTACTCCATATTCTTCTTCAGAGGAAGATGATCCTGTTGTGCAAAGACAAGAGGACTACTAAATGCTAGCATCACTATTTGCTCGAAAAAGGAAAGGAAATATTTAAAACAACACAGATGAAGCACTTCTCAAGGACAATACCACTTTATCATGACAGCATGGGGAGTTGATTTTTGTTTTTCTTCCCCTTCATCACTTGGTTCAATAACAAACAAGCTTTGCCTTCAATGTAATATTTGGCATGTCAATTAGGGAGCACAAGTATAGTACTAAACTTAATTTTCTGATGAAAGTGGCAAAATACAGGCCAGCAGTTGTGAAATATCCTTACCTCAATGTGATATTACAGTGCACATATAGATTGGAAGTCTTGTCTCCATTTGTGCAGTTCACTAAAATCAAGCAACATTTTCGTACAAGTAGCACAACATATGAATGCACACTGCAGAATCATGTGAAAGAAGGCTAGTACCGACCTCTCATGATGCGGAATTCAAACAACTCACAAGAAGAATGTCGGGGGTTGGGTGCGACATATGCCAATGGATGGCTTATCATGGTGGGGGCGAGTAGAACGTCGCCGGTGCCTGGAAACGGGATGAGGTGTAGACACGTATGCCGGTGAACTTTACCCAAGTTCGGGGCTCCCCTAGGGGATAACACCCCTAGTCCTGCTCTGCGGGGTCTCCGCATGATCACTAAGGCAAAAGTGAGTACAATGGTGCTCCTCGAGCTGTATATGTGGACAGGAGGAGGCTAGGCCAGCTCTCTTCCTTCTCTAAGGTCTGGTCTAGTTCTAATGGGTCGTAACCCTTTGCATGGGTGCCCTGGGGGTTTATATAGGACTACCCACCAGGGGTACAATGGTAAACCGACTGGGCACAGGGCCCAGCCGTCAGTCTCTTTGCCTGTCGGCTTCTCTGCCGACTACTGGGGCCTACCGGCTGGTGGGCCCCGCCGACTGGTCTGGTACGGAGCCGACAGGCCATACCCGCCGCTTGCGGGTCTTGCCGGCTGCCGATTACTATAGTCGTGCTTCTAATGACGCAGACTTGGTCATGGGGTCGTGGCTACAGCCCTGCTACCTGGCGGGCGATTACTGTAGCCACTCCTCGTCTCGTCTAGTTAATGGCGCGTGGGACCCATGGGAGGGGCAGGCTGACTTCCAGGGGGCGGCTCCCTTCGGGTCCGACTGGTGGCGCTCTTGCCGTCTTCTGGACTCTCGCTAGCCGGTAGGGCCTATCGTCCGTGGACCGTATCGACAGGCCATCATGGGTGCAGGACTCCGCCTACTATTGCTGATGTCAGGGATGGCACGACAATAGTGCCTCACCAGACGAAGATCTCCGCTGGTACGACGCACTGTGGCCTAGCCATCCCATGAAAAGGGGAGGGAGTGGGCTTTACTGTGGCCACTCCCGTCCCGTCCCCCCTTATGAGGGCATGGGCTTTGTTGGTGTCGTGGGCTGACTCCCCGTGGCCGGCTTCTCTGGGAGCCGCCAGGCGGGAGTCGGCCAGTCTTGACCTCGCCTCCAGGACTTGGCCGCATGCCGACATTCGGCTGTTCATTTAGCCGGCCTCTGGAAGGCGGCTCTCCATCCTGGTGTCTTGAGGGGCGCAGTCAGCCCCGATGTCTTGAAAGGTTTTGGGCCTCGGGTTAGCCTACCCGTGTCCCATTACTCCGACAGTAGTCCCCGAAGCTGGTGAGGCACCGCGGACGATCAGTGGAGGAGCCTTAGCAGTTTCTTTCTCCGAGTGCTTGATGTGAGACCTCGTTTGACTTTTGCTGGGCCTACTGGTAGGAGTCGGAGTCGCCTGACCTTGACTTGTCCAAAAATACTTTCGAATCCCCTGGCGGGAATTCAGTAGCGTGTGAGCTAAGCTTCCTGACTGCCACCCACTCCGTGCCCGCCATGTGGCAACCAGTGGCCGGGCCAGCCCGCCTACCCATCCGCTAGATGGGACATGTCTGCAGGCGGGGCCCGCCACTACCACGCCTCGGCATGCGAGCGGATACGCTGTGGCCGTGGGGGGGGGGGGTTGAGGTTCCCATGGAATTACCGCGTGCAGTAACTTTGCGCGATAAACATGGGGGGCGTGGAGTAGTGGGCGCAGTAAATCCCACAACTGCCCCTCAGCTTCGCAGCCCACTGGGCTATAAGCAGGGGGAGGAGGGGAGACGGCGGAGCACGTGCGTCCCACCTCCCCATTGCTTCTTCTTCTTCTTCTTCTTCTTCTTCTTCTTCTTCTTCTTCTTCTTCTTCTTCTTCTTCTTCTTCTTCTTCTTCTTCTTCTTCTTCTTCTTCTTCTCTCTCCGCCACACCTCAAGCTACGTCGAGTGCTGCGGCAGTCTGCTCATGATGAGGTCTTCCTCCGCCATCACGCCCCCTACGGCGCATTCCGGCACTTGGGATGGTTCGGAGGTTCACGACGACCGCGTCGATTTCCTCCGCAAGACGCGTCGGTTGCCCGGTGAGGACCTCGTGAGGGTCCGCTTCGCGCGGAGGGGAGAGATCTCGCCGGTGCCGCAGGAGGGCGAGCAGGTCGTCTTCCACTCGCACTACCTGCGTGGCCTGGGCCTGCCGGCGAGCAACTTCTTCCGCTCCTTCCTTGAGTCTGATCATGAAGCACGGAGGGCGGACGGCGCACAGGTCGCCGCCGACGCCCCTCGAACTCTTAACAAGAAGATTCTGAGCATCGAGGCCCGTCTTCGGCCAGCCCACCGGATGCTGCGCCGGCTTCAACACGTCGGCGCCCAGGTGATTGCCGCCCTGTGGCCGGACATGCAGGCGCCACGCACCCCCAGTCGGACTGTCGACTCGTTGGAGGTGGCAGCCGGCCGTCTTGAGGTCTGGAAGGGTTCTGCAGCCCGGGCTGGAGCCTGCCGGGCCTTGGAATTCGCCAAGGCGTGCTATCCTGGGCTGAGTTTAGCCCAGTTAGCCACGTTTCGGCTGGAAGCTCAGGCGGAGCTGGCAACGGTGGAGGACGATCTCGTCTGGCGCGCCGCATCGATCACTAAATACACTGACACCAGTGTCTTTGTCCAAGAGCAGGCTGAGAACGGCGAGGAGGCGCCGCCGGAGTGGTTCAGGCTGAACCCGGACGACGGCGAGGATTCGGCGGAGGTGATCGACTCTAGTGGCGAGGAGGAAGGCGAGGTGGAGGAAGGAGACGAGGAGGAGGCGCCAGAGGTCGAGGCAGACGGCAGCCCCAGCCCGACCGCGCCTCCAGCAACGAGCCGCGCACAACTAAGCCAGCTGTCGCCAGGGGTGATCAGGCGGAGACCAACCAGCTGACTGCCCCGCCAACTGGCACCGCCGACCCCTCTGGTCCTCCGAGTCCGTCCGCGGCTTCCTAGGCTGCCACTTTATCTTTGTTTTTCCTGCTTAGTAGTCTCAACGAACTTGTTATTTTGTACAATTCCACCCACTGGGTGTGGGTGTATCTTGAACTCCTATTTGATGATTCAGCCAAGGGCCTTTCTATGTAAATATTTAGCCGCGTTCTATCTCTTCTTGCTTATTGCTCTTTGGCTTTTTCCTTTGCTGCTTTCCCTTGGTTGCCGTTTGGCTAGTCGGACAGCCGCTCTGCGGACTGTCGCTAGATCAAATACTTGGCTTCTTTGGGAGGCAAGTACTTAGCCACTTAGAGTTTTTAGCAAGTTAATTTAGAAAACGGCGAGCCGGCTGCTCGAGAGTCGGTTGCAAAAAGCGGAAAACCGGCTTAAGCTACATGCATGCTTTGAGTCCTTAGCCATTTTTCATATGGACACCCATTCTACCTTACTCCTGCTTGCCAGTCGGTCGCTCTGTGATCTGCAGCTTCTAACAGGAGACGGCTTGAGTGCCACACACTACTTGTCCGGCTGCAGGAAGTCATTTCACAGCTTAAGATGGCAAGTCCCCGGCCGACTAGTCGAACCCGGTGCCTAGCAGTAAAGAATAACATACTCATAGGCATAACTCATTATCATATATATAAAAGAAGGCAGTCCCCAAGATCTTCTCGAGGGGCCCGAAGTCTTCGTACTTTAATACAAAAGGTAGAGTGATACATACTGCATTAACTGTAAAATCTTCGAAAGAGATTTGCATTCCATGGTCGCTCCGTCTCCTTGCCGGAGTCGTCTCTTTTGCATGCTCGGGGCTTCTGAGCGTCGATCAGGTAGTAGGAGTCATTGCCCTACACCCTGCTGATGATGAAGGGGCCTTCCCAAGGTGCTGAGAGCTTGTGCTGGCCAGCTGTTCGCTGAATCAGCCGAAGCAGAAGGTTTCCTTCTTGGAAAGATCGTGGCTTGATCTTCCGATTGTAGTATCGGCGTAGGCTCTGCTAGTAGATGCTGGACCGGCTGAGTGCCAACAGCCGGCCCTCTTCCAACAGATCGACGCCGTCTTGACGTGCTTCCTCTGCTTCCTCCTCGGTGTACATGGTGACACGAGGGTAGTCGAACTATATGTCCGTTGGGATGACGGCTTTGGCACCGTAGACAAGGAAGAAGGGCATGAAGCCGGTTGACTTGTTTGGAGTCGTGCGCAGGCTCCAGAGGACGGCTGGCAACTCATCAAGCCAGCAGCCTGCCGAGCGCTCCAGAGGCTCGACCAGCCGGGGCTTGATGCCGGACAGGATTAGGCCATTTGCTCGCTCTACTTGGCCGTTGGACTGCGGATGGGCAACGAACGCTAAGTCCAGTCGGATGCCCTGCGTCGCGCAGAAATGGGCCAAGGCACCCTTGGCAAAGCTTGTGTCGTTGTCGGTGATGATGCTGTGCGGTATGCCGTACCGAATTGTGATGTCAGAGATGAAGGTCACAACAGTCGGACCATTCAAACTCTTGATTGGCTTTGCTTCTATCCATTTGGTGAACTTGTCCACTGCAACAAGTAAATGAGTTACACCACCTCGCGCCGTCTTGAATGGTCCGACCATGTCCAGGCCCCAAACAGCAAAGGGCCAGGCAATAGGAATAGTTTTGAGTGCCGAAGCCGGCTGATGAGGCTTAGAGCGGAACTTCTGGCACCCCTTGCATTTTTGGACTAGAGACTTGGCGTCCTCAAGAGCAGTCGGCCAGAAGAAGCCATGGTGGAAAGCTTTGGAAACGAGTGCTCTTGAAGCCGCGTGATGGCCACATTCGCCTTGATGGATGTCTTTGAGGATTGCCTATTGAGGGAGTCCTGGATTAGGGGGTGTTCGGGTAGACGGACTATACCTTCAGCCGGACTCCTAGACTATGAAGATACAAGATTGAAGACTTCGTCCCGTGTCCGGATGGGACTTTCCTAGGCTTGGAAGGCAAGCTTGGCGATGCGGATATTCAAGATCTCCTACCATTGTAACCGACTCTATGTAACCCTAACCCTATCCAGTGTCTATATAAACCGGAGGGTTTTAGTCCGTAGGACGACTTCGTCAACTCCATAGACAACAATCATACCATAGGCTAGCTTCTAGGGTTTAGCCTCCTCGATCTTGTGGTAGATCTACTCTTGTACTACCCATATCATCAATATTAATCAAGCAGGACGTAGGGTTTTACCTCCATCGAGAGGGCCCGAACCTGGGTAAAACATCGTGTTCCCTGCCTCCTGTTACCATCCGGCCTAGACGCACAGTTCGGGACCCCCTACCCGAGATCCGCCAGTTTTAACACCGACATTGGTGCTTTCATTGAGAGTTCCTCTATGCCGTCGCCTTTAGGCCCGATGGCTCCTTTGATCATCAACAACGATGCGGTCCAGGGTGAGACTTTTCCCCCCGGACAGATCTTCGTCTTTGGCGGCTTCGCTCTGCGGGCCAATTCTCTTGGCCACTTGGAGCATATCGAAAGCTACGCCGCTGGCCATCAAGTCAGGTTTGGAAGCTTAAACTACACGGCTGACATCCGCGAAGACTTGATCTTCGACGGGTCCGAGCCAGGGCCAAGCGCGTCGCACCATCTCGAGGGGCATGATCTAGCTCTGCCTCCGGGTAGTGTCCTGGAGGCCGCACACGCATCGGTTCCGACCTCTAACTCAGAGCCTATTGTGCCAATCGAGGACGAGCGGTTTGACGCCACCTCGAGGGCTGCGATCTTAAAGGCAATCGAGCCGACCGCTAGCCCCACACTCTGCATGATCCGTGACTCCGAGGATACGGACTCCTCCCCGGACTCCGAACCCCCCGCGCCCCTACCAATCGAATCCGATTGGGCGCCGATAATGGAGTTCACCGCCGCAGACATCTTTCAGCACTCACCTTTTGGCGTCATCCTGAATTCTCTTAAGTCTCTCTCTTTATCAGGAGAGCCCTGGCCGGATTACGGTCAGCAAGGATGGGATACGGATGACGAAGAAATTCAAAGCCCACCCACCACCCACTTGGTAGCCACTGTTGACAATTTAAACGACGTGCTCAACTTCGACTCTGGAGACATCGACAGCATGGATGACGATGCAAGAGATACCAATGAACCAATGCCCATAGGGCATTGGGCAGCCACCTCACCTCACGATGTATATATGGTGGATACCCCTAAAGGAAGCGACAACGAGGAAAAAGGGGATGGAATGGGAGATCGACCCCCCGAAAAGCAATCAAAGCGTCGGCGTAAACGCCGACCCAAGCCCCGCCTCGATAAAAACCCAGCCATAGAGCAGGACAAGCTGGTAGACGACGAGCAGGCCTTAGAGCAACCGTCCGAACAGGGCAACACAGATGGAGAAACTGAACATCCCTCCTCCGGCGAAAACGGCATTCCGGACAACCTCACACCGGATAAACCCATGGAGCAGAAGAATCTCCACGAGAGGCTCGTTGCAACTGCACGCAGCCTGAAAAAGCAGAAGCGGAAGCTAAAAACAGCGGAAGATGCACTCTGGATCAGATGGAGCAAAGTAATCAATACCGCAGATAAATACGGCGATAGTCGCCGCACTAAAAGCTATCCGAAAAGAAAGCTACTGCCTGAATTCGACGAAGAGGTCCTAGAGCCCTCGCATTCAAAAAAATGAGAAAGCCACACGGTTGGATGGATGACCCCATAAAGCGGCAAGCGGCGCCGCGCTTAAATCGGCATGCGACCCACTTAAGGATTCGCATCAGGGACCTGTCAGGTCAATTTATGGGCCAAGAAAGCAAGCTCTCGTCAGCAATTCTATGAAGCCATCATCAGAATCCGGCACACCCAAATACAGGGGCGCCGCACACCCCCTATGTTTCACCGATGAGGTTCTGGACTATGAATTTCGAGAGGGATTCAAACCTGTAAACATAGAGGCATATGATGGAACAACAGACCCTGGAGTCTGGATCGAGGATTATATCCTCCACATACACATGGCTAGAGGAGATGATCTCCACGCCATAAAATATTTACCCCTTAAGCTTAAAGGGCCAGCCCGGCATTGGCTCAAAAGCCTTCCTAAAAACACAATTGGAAGTTGGGAAGAGCTCGAGGATGCTTTCTGAGCAAATTTTCAAGGGACCTATGTCCGCCCTCCGGATGCAGACGATCTTAGTCGCATAACTCAACAACCCGGAGAATCAGCTCGGCAGTTTTGGAATAGATTCCTCACTAAAAAGAATCAGATAGTCGATTGTCCGGACGTCGAAGCCTTAGCAACTTTCAGGCATAACGTCCGAGACGAATGGCTCGCCAGACACCTCGGCCAAGAAAAGCCAAGAACAATGGCCGCACTAACATACCTCATGACCCGCTTTTGTGCAGGGGAGGACAGCTAGTTGGCAAGGTGCAGCCCCAGCGACCCAAGTACATCCGAAACTAGGGATGGAAATGGAAAACCGCGACGCAACAAGGACCGTCGCCAAACTAAGGACAAAATTCCAAAGAGCACGACAGTCAATGCTGGATTCAAAGGCTCACGACAAAGTCAGGCAAAATCGCCCCCCCCAGGATAACAGGGACGATCCATCCAACCTACATAAAATCCTGGACAGGATATGTTAGATACACAGTACTCCCGGGAAGCCTGCTAACCATACCCACAGAGACTGTTGGGTTTTCAAACAATCCGGCAGACTCAACGCCAAACACAAGGGGCTCGACACACCAGGCGAAGATGAGGACGAACCCCAAAAGCAGAGCACCAGGAAACAAAAGAACTTCCCACAAGAAGTAAAAATAGTGAACTCACTTCACATAACAAAACGTGCGGCGCCCGTAAAGGTACGCACCACACGGCCCATCCCCAAAGGGTCCGGACACTGGTTGTCAAAACCGATCATCTTCGATCAGCTAGATTATTCTAGAAATATCAAGAATGCAGGCTGGACTGCCTTGATTCTTGATCCAATAATTGGTGGACTCCAGTTTTCAAATGTCCTTATGGACGGCGGGAGTGGACTAAACCTGATATATCAGGATACAATCCAGCACATGGGGATAAACCCAGCAAGAATCCGCCGCAACAAAACTTCCTTTCAAGGGGTAATACCTGGTCCGGACACCCGTTGTATGGGTTTTCTCCGGCTCGAAGTCATATTCGGCTCTGCCGATAACTTCTGCCGCGAAAAGCTGACCTTCCATATCATCCCATTCTCGAGTCGCTATCAAGCACTACTGGGACGTGAAGCTTTTGCTTGCTTTAACGCAATACCGTATTATGCATCTCTTACGCTTAAGATGCCCGGTCCACGAGGCGTCATCTCTTTGAAGGGAAGCACTAAAGTGCGCCTCCCCAAGCGAAGAACTGTGCGGCCGCTTTGACAGCCCCATAGCAAAATGGCCTCATCGGCCAGAAACCTTTAAAATAGGTCATTAAAGACCACGAACGCGGATAGACGAGTTCGGTACAAAATCATCATCAATGCAGGCTTAGTGGCCATATACCCCCGCACTAGGGGCTCCATGCATATATAATAAGAGACAATAAAGCTCAATTTTATATATTTTACTTTACACCTTGTTTATTTTAAACTTTTTCAGCACGACCCATTTTCAACTCAGTTCCTCTCTTTTACAGATGAACGTCGTGCGGCGCCCGTCCAGGATACGACACAACGGAGACACAGGCGTAGACGTGTAGTAGGGACCCGTCCTAAAGGATTCTTTTTAGATTAAGACCCTGCGTAAACCTTTTTTACTGTCTCTTGTTGCTACACATCCCCTGGTTTTTTCCGATATAACCAAGGAGGAGGCTGGCATCTTGGCATGTGGCCACGTCAGAATTTTTGCACGTACATGGACACTAGGGGATTTTTTTAATAAAGAGTGTTGTTTCGCCCGCACTCATAAAGACGGAATACCTTAGGGAGTGTTCGGCATCGCGAGTTTTGGCATTATATGCATCAGCTCCGAATCATGTCTTTGGTCAAATGTTGGGTTGCCCGACTCCTGAGTTTGGCTACCTTACGTTCCGCTCTATCGGCTAAGGTAGCACTAGGAGAACTACTACGATTGTGCCCCGGTTCGGCCGGGCGAGCACCTCAGTAGAGAAAGCCGAAAACTGACTGTCATGATGTAGCGTGAGACTGGTCAGCCACTCGATGACCTATCGGAATCTATCGGATTCCTCCGTTTTAACGAAGGGCCGCTTCTCGGTCAGGCACATACGTGCCCCGAACTCGGATGAGCGCAGTCGCCACCAAGGAGCTACCTAAATAGTCTCACTGTCAAGCTCCTATGGCTAAGTGAAAGTGTTAGAGCATTATAGTCCGGTTGCCTGGCCTGCTGCGCTATCACCTCCTTTGTAGGACGAAGACGTTGGGTTAAGTGTGAAAATGCGTCTTCTGCGAGCACCCCCGCACTATGTGCGTGGGGGCTGAAGCCAACGACTGCCATCTTTCAGATTTCATATATATATATTAAAATGGCCGCACAGGAGGTGTTCCCAATACTTGAAGGCACAAGTATAAAAAGACCACTACAATTTATCAAAATATTACTTTATAATTACATATGTTATCATAACATAGCATCTTTCGAGCACTGTGTCTCTATTACACGAGCGCCTTCAAGGACTTCCTAAAAAAGGTGATCGGAGGGTACTCGGCTTTCGTCCGAATCTCGGGACGCAACAACAGTGGTCTCCATCTCCGCCCAGTATGTTTTAACACGGGCAAGAGCCATCCTTGCGCCCTCTATGCATGCTGACCTCTTCATTGCATTTATACGCGGCACCGCGTCAAGGAATTGCTGCACCAAGCTGAAATAACTCTTCGGCTCTGATCTCCCCGGCCACAGATAACCCATGACGTACTTCATGGCAAGTCCGGACAACCTATTCAGTTCGGCCCATTAAGCCAAACGATCGTCCACTGCCAGTGGATGCTCTGGATTGTGAAACTGCGACCAGAAAAGCTTTTCCACTTCGCGATCCTTCTGATCTCGAAAGTGTTCGGTCGCATCAGCAGCACTCGCTGCCATGTCCAGATAGGTATCCTCCACACTCCACATTTGGTCCAACGGAGCACACTTCGGATCGCAAAATTTCATTCGTAGCATAAAGGGCTTTCCAGCCGCAATCTGTTCGGCCTGACGCAGCTCCTCCTTCGCAGCTCTCATCACAGAGCGCGCGTCCTTGCCATTGGCAGCGGCCTTCTTTAAGTCCGTCTGTTTCGCCTGGTCTTCATTTTCAAGAAGTCTGCAACGGTTTGTAGCGCTTTTTAACTTTTCGGCCATCTCGGCCATCTCTTCCTTGCTTCGGCAATGGGAAGCCTGTTTGGCTCTCAGCTCTTCAAGGGCTTTCTTGGCGGCCGCATCACTTTCTCTGGCTTGTTCTTTAGCTCGGGCAAGTTCTGCCCTAAGACTCTCCACGGCGGCCGCACCATCTGCGTCAAACACACACATTGTAAGACAAAGGCCTGAAACTTTTCTTACCTCATGCCACCCGGGGAATTGCGTACCTTGAGACTCCTCAAGCCGCTTGTTGACAAGCGTGATGTGGGCTTCTGCCACGTCTAGTTGCCGCTTTAGTTCGGCAAAATCGTCAGTTCGGCTCGATTCCGGACACCCTACCGCCTACATTCAAAGGCGACATCTTAGACCTGGGATTATGATCCTTCGTGGGCCGTCATTTCTTGATGACGCGCAGAGTCTCAGGGGCTACTATCCACACAGGGCGCATTTTATTCATGCGCAACTGCCAAAAGTGTACATTATTTAACGTACCTCGGAACCCTTCAGTAAACTCTTGACGGCCTCATGCAATCCGCTCTCTGCGGATGAAATCCTTTCAATCACCATGCCCATCAATGCGCGGTGCTCCTTTGAGATACAAGCTCGCCCCAGCAGAATCTTTAGCTCCTCCGACCGAGCACCTGATGGTGCCGGACTTGTCCCATGACCTCTCTCGAAGGCCGGACGCGGAGAACCTCGGGGGGCCACATAGCCATCTTCCGCCCCTGCCGGATTCAGAGAAACTCTCCGTGATGACACCTCAGGGTCGCCCACCTCGCTAGGCGGCACGGCAGGGGGAGGCGTCCCGCTCTCCATCATCTCCGGAAGAAGATCCCTCGAAGACGAGCTCTGCTGAAGGGCTGAGGTCCGAGCTACAAGGTAAAAGTTTGGTTAATCTTCTCAGACATAAATCAAGGATTTCCTTCATCCCTCAAAAGGAAAATCTTTCTCTACTTACGGCTCGGTGGAAGGCTGATCCCCCTGAGGGTGTAGTCCGGCCGAGGAACTCCCCAGCGTCGGACCCTCTGACGAGGATTTTCTCCCCCGCTTCGTGGCCATGGTTTCCGGGTCGTCAGAGGTGGCTCTCTACTTCCCCTTAGGAGAGGAATCGTCGGTTCCTCCCTTCGGAGCAGCCTGCTTCGAGAAGGCCATAGCTTCCTTGTCCTCCCCCTCCGAAGGCATTATCTCCAGCATCCTGACTAGCACGGGATCCGGCCTGGTTTCAGGAAGGGGAGCCGGACACCTGATCAGCTTTGCCTTCGCTATCCACTCCTGTTTAAAAGGACGACTCTTTTAGGGGCAAGTTTATGACAATTATACGGATAGAAGGTCCGAGCACAAGGTTTCTTACTTGAGTATCTAGGCGATTGCGGCTTAGGCCCGCGTCCTCGGTCGAATCTGGACACATCTCTTGTGATCCGAAGAACAGTTTATGCATCTCCGCGGGCATTGCGCCCATGATGTTCTGAAGAGCTCGTGGTCCCTCTGGATTAAATTCCCACAGGCGAAGGGGGCGACATTTGCCGGGCAATATTCGGCGAATCAGCATGACCTGCGTCACCTTGA
Organism: Triticum monococcum; assembly: GCA_034509565.1. Taxonomy (NCBI): domain Eukaryota; kingdom Viridiplantae; phylum Streptophyta; class Magnoliopsida; order Poales; family Poaceae; genus Triticum; species Triticum monococcum. Next base: position 114,928,011 of record CM067843.1, read on the forward strand.
CCAGGCTGAAGTCTCCTTCCAAGAGATCTTTACTGCGGCCCTGTAACAAGGGCACGTCTTTGGGCAAACCCCAATCCAACCCCCTCTTGACCCATGATCCCAGACGTGGTGGGGGACCCGAGCGAAAGGCAGGAGGCGCCACCCATTTGGTGCTCCGGGGAACAGTGATATTAAACCACTCTCGTTGCCACAAGCCTAGCTCCTCTTGAAAAGAGCCCTCGGGCCATGGAGCATCAGCATTTTTGCTTATAACAGCGCCTCCGCACTCTGCGTGCCGTCCCTCGATCATCTGCGGCTCCACTTTGAAGGTCTTGAGCCATAGTCCAAAGTGAGGGGTAACATGGAGGAACGCTTCGCACACAACGATAAATGAGGAGATATGGAGGATGGACTTCGGAGCTAAGTCATGGAATTCCAGCCCATAATAAAACAACAATCCCCTCACAAAGGGATCCATTGGGAAGCCCAACCCCCGAAGGAAGTGAGACATGAACACCACGCTCTCACCGGGCTGGGGACTGGGGATGACCTGCCCTTGAGCAGGCAACCTATGCCCAATTTTGTCGGTCAAGAACTTAGCCTCTCTCAACTTCAGCACGTCCTCCTCCGTGATGGAGGAGGGCATCCATCGTCCTTGAAGGTCAGAACCGGACATTGTCGAAGGTCCGAGGCGCCCGGAATCTGGAGCCTAGGGTGTTGGAACTCGAGGCAACGGGCGAACTTGTTGGGAAAAAGATAAGGCCCTGGTCTCTTTATAAGAGGTTGAATACCAGGAGCCCTCCCCGTAACCATATGGGACTCGCCTTTAATCGAGAAAATATGCTAATGGGCACGATTGGGTTACCCACGTCCGTATTGATGAGAATCCCGTAAAAGGGGGGTACACGATCTCTGCTTCGACGAGACATGCCAAGGAAACCGCCTCGCAAAATGTGCTAAGGTGGAAAAGTAAAAACAATTCGAGTAAAGGACTTGGCCGTAGTGTGATGGCGCACTGCGAAATACGTCAGTAGATTTGATTTGTGTTAATATTATTCTCTCTATGGCAATATGTGGAAACTTATTTTGCAGAACCGGACACTACTCTTGGTGTTTACAATCATCTATGAAGGACTTGGAGGAGGAACGCGCCTTGCAATGCCGAAGACAATTTGCGCGCCGGACTCGTCGTCATTGAAACCTGGTTCAGGGGCTACTGAGGGAGTCCTGGATTAGGGGGTGTTCGGGTAGCCGGACTATACCTTCATCTGGACTCCTAGACTATGAAGATACAAGATTGAAGACTTCATCCCGTGTCCGGATGGGGCTTTCCTTGGCGTGGAAGGCAAGCTTGGCGATGCGGATATTCAAGATCTCCTACCATTGTAACCGACTCTATGTAACCCTAACCCTATCCGATGTCTATATAAACCGGAGGGTTTTAGTTCATAGAATGACTTCGTCAACTCCATAGACAACAATCATACCATAGGCTAGCTTCTAGGGTTTAGCCTCCTCGATCTCGTGGTAGATCTACTCTTGTACTACCCATATCATCAATATTAATCAAGCAGGACGTAGGGTTTTACCTCCATCGAGAGGGCCTGAACCTGGGTAAAACATCGTGTTCCCTGCCTCCTGTTACCATCTGGCCTAGAGGCACAGTTCGGGACCCCCAACCCGAGATCCGCCGGTTTTGACACCGACACCTGGCCTTGCTCTGGATCCACACACTGCTGGTGAATACCAGTGACGCTACGCCTTACGAGCTCTCTATTGATGATGGCGTACGCTGCCGCCCGGTGTTGCACTTGCCGATCCGAGATCTCATCGGCTGGCAGCTCTTTGTTCACCAAGAATTTGAGGATGGGTTGGGCCCATGAAGGTGCTGTAATTTCTGCAACCGCCAAGACTGCGACTTGGATGAGGGTGGCTGGGCCGGGAGGTGGCGGGTTGGAGTCGGCAGCCGCTTGCTGTGTCGATGAAGTCCCCGGGCAGAATGGCGCAGTCCCAGAGTCGGGCTCCGAAGTCTCCGGGCCGGGCTCCGCAGTCCTCGGGCCGGGTGTGATTGCCACGATCTCCGCGCCGCCTGCCGGATACTCGCATCGTCTGCGGGGGCTCTTGAGTCGGATCCGACTACTTCAGGAGGAGCCAACACGAAGATGGAGTCTGACTCCGATGATGGATTGACGGACGGCTTGAGGAGGCGCTGAAGGGCAATGCCGGACGGTATCGCCTGACGGGTGGAGCCGATTCGCGCCAGGGCATCTGCTTGGTCGTTGTCGTTTCTTGGTAGATGGAGAAACTCACATCCCTCGAAATACCGACTGAGTTGCTGCACGAGGAAGCGGTAGCTTGCCATGTTTGCGTCCTTGGCGTCCCAGTCGCCTGACGACTGCTGGACCACCAAGTCGGAGTCACCATAACACAGGATCCGGCGAATGTCGAGCTCTTTGGCTAGCCGGAGCCCGTGAATGAGTGCCTCGTACTCGGCGACGTTGTTGGAGGCGGCAAAATGGATTTCCAGTACATACTTGAGCTTGTCGCCCTTGGGAGAGGTGAATATGATGCCGGCTCCCAAGCTGGTGTGCATCTTGGAGCCGTCGAAGTGCATTCGCCAATGGGTGGAGTCGGGCGCTGGTGGTAGATACTGGGTTTCGGCCCAGTCGACGAAGAAGTCGGCCAGCGCTTGTGACTTGATGGCAGTGCGAGGTTGGTAGTAGATGGTGTAGGGGGCCAAATCTATGGCCCACTTGGCCACTCGTCCCGAAGCGTCTCGGCTGCCGATGATCTCGGCTAGAGGAGCCGTGCAGACCATAGTGATTGGATGCTCTTGGAAGTAGGGCTTCAATTTCTTGGCGGCAAAATGCACACCATAGCACATCTTCTGGTAGTGGGGGTAGTTTTGCTTGGAGGTTGACAATACTTCACTCAAATAATATATCGGTCTCTGAACTGGTAGTGCTTTGCCGTCCTCCTTGCCTCTACTACAATGACCGTGCTGACCACTCGGCTGGTGGCGGCGATGTAGAGGAGCATGGGCTCCTTAGGAGTCGGAGCCGCCAGAACAGGCGGAGTCGTCAGCATCTTCTTTAGTTGGACAAATGCTTCGTCTGCCTTGTGGTTCCACTCGAAAAAAGTGGTCTTATTCATGAGTTGGTATAGGGGAAGGGCCTTCTCACCCAGCCGACCGGTGAATCGGCTGACGGACACCAAACAACCGGTGAATTTTTGTACGTCCAGTAGTCGGCTGGGTACCTCCATCCTTTCAATTGACTTGATCTTCACAGGGTTGCATTCTATGCCGCGTTCGGAGACCAGGAAACCAAGGAGTTGGCCGGCTGGTACTCCGAAGATGCATTTCTCCGAGTTGAGCTTGATCCAGAATCGGCGCAAGTTGTCGAAGGTCTCCTTGAGGTCTTCCAGCAGTGTTCCACGCTTCTCCGTCTTTACCACCACATCATCCACGTAGACATGAGCATTTCTGCCGAGCTGCTTTAGGAGACACTTCTGCATGCATCGTTGGAAGGAGGCGCCGGCGTTCCTCAAGCCGAACGTCATGGTTCGGTAGAAGAAAGCTCCAAACGGCATGATGAAGGCAGTCTTCAGCCTGTCAGCTGGGTTTAACTTTATTTGGTGATATCCTGAATACGCATCCAAGAAACTCAACAGATCGCATCCGGTTGTGGAGTCTATCACTTGGTCGATCCTTGGCAAGGCGAACGGGTCCTTGGGGCATGCTTTGTTGAGGCTTGTGTAGTCAATACACATTCGCCACTGCTTGTTCTTCTTCAGTACCAAGACTGGGTTGGCCAGCCATTCCGGGAAGAATACTTCCATGATGAAGCCGGCTACAAGCAGCCGGGCTATCTCTTCTCCAACAACTCTCCTTTTCTCTTCTGACAAGCGGCGTAAAGGCTGTCTGACTTGTTTGGCGTCAGATCAGATGTGTAATTTGTTCTCGACGAATTCCGTCGGGACACCTGGCATGTCCTTGGGGGACCATGCGAAGATGTCTCGATTCTCACGGAGGAAATCGACATGCTCGCCTTCCTATTTGCTGTCGAGGCTGGCGCCTACGATAGCGTACCTCTCTGGGTGCTCCGGGTCCAAAGGTATCTTCTTTGTTTCCTTGGCCGGCTTGAACGAGACCTCAGCTTCCGACTCTTTGGGATCAGGCGACATCTCTGGTTGCTTGCCTGCCATCGCCACAACTCGATCTAGCAGCCGCTTCTCAGTTGCAATCACGAGGGACTCGGCCAGCCGACTGCTCTCTGATGCGCAGGCGGACGATTTCTTGTAGTCGCCAGTTATAGTCAGAATCCCTTTGGAACTCGGCATCTTCATCTTGAGGTAGGCATAGTGGGGGGCGGCCATGAACTTGGCCAGGGCTGGCCGGCCAAGCAGTGCATGGTATGGGCTCTCTTGGTCCACCACCTCGAACCATATTGATTCACGGCGGAAATGATCTTTGTCTCCGAAGAGGACGTCGATCAAGATCTTGCCGATTGGCGAGCAGGAATGGCCAGGGACTATGCCGTGGAACACCGTCCGGCTGGACTGCAGTTGCCTTTGCCTGATTCCCAACTTCTCCATGGTGTCTTTGTACCAGATGTTGATGCTGCTGCTGCCGTCTATCAGGACTCTGGAAAAACGAGCAGCTCGCTTGTCGGTGGCAAAGGTGGCGTCCAAAACCAAGGCATAGGAGCCGGGTCTGGGCATTACTTTGGGGTGGTCAGTCCGACTCCAGCTGATGGGCTTCTCAGACCAGTGCATGAACTCAGGTGTGTCAGAAGCTACTGCATTCACCTCTTGCTGCTGCAGCCGTCAGATGCGTCGATCGTCGGCCGCACTGGTGAACACGACGTATGCTCCCTGCTCTTCCGGGTACTCGTGTTGCACCACGCCGACTGCTATGACCGCCGGCTGTTTGGGCGGAGGGGGAGGCGGCTGCCCAGCAGGTGGGGGAGGCAAAAGGCCATCTCCTTTTGCGATCCTGGTGAGCGACTGGCATTTCCGAGTGGTGTGGTTGGACGGCTTCGCGCCACTGTGGAACTTGCAGGGTCCATCCAGAGTCTGCTCATATGAGAAAGCCGGCTGCCAGTTGGACTTTCCGCCCTTCTGACGTCTGAGCGGAGGCTGCCCTTCTGGCTGTTGGTCTTCAACTTTTGCCACCTACCGACTGGTGGAAGTCGGCGGAGGGGCTTTATGCTTGTGGTCGTTCTGCTGTTGACGCCGATTGGTGTCTCCAGCTGGGGTTCGAGGAGCCTAAGGAGCTACTTTGCCAGTTGCGCTGACTTGAATCTCCGTCTTCATGGAGGAATCGGCCATGGCGTATTTGTCTGCTATGATCAGCACCTCGTCGAGGGTTTCCAGCTCATCACAGAGAAGACTGTGCTTGAGGAGGGTGCCCTCTCGGCATCCTACAGTGAAGTACTCAATAGCCTGCACCTCATGCACGCCCTCACAAGAGTTGCGGATCTCGGCCCAGCACATGAGGTAGTCGCGAGTTGACTCGCTGGGGCCTTGCACGCACAAGGAGACCTGGCAGGGTTTGGGAGGTCGCTTGTACGTGCTGGTAAAGTTGCAGACGAAGGCGTCGGTGAAGTCGACCAAACTATTGATGCTGCGGGGCCTTAAGCTGTTCAGCCATCTCCGGGCCGTGCCCTGGAGCATGAGTGGAACGTACTTCACAGCAACACGCTTGTTGCCGTTTGCTATGCTAACGGTCATGGAGTAGTCGACCAGCCAGTCCTCCGGCTTCACAGAGCCGGTGTACTTGGGTGTGTCTCTGGGGAGCGTGAACCCTTTGGGGAAGGGCTCGTCTCGGATGCTGGGGCCAAAACACGGCGGACCCAACTCATCTTCTTCCTCAAGCGCCAGGGATCGGTGGAGACGGTTGGTCCAATGGTGGGCGTCGTTCTCACCGACTCCCTCTCGGCGGCCAAGGCGGTCGCCGAGCGTCGGGTGATCAACAGGCGGCGGGGAGACTCGCCTTTCCCTCCGAGGGGGAGGAGGCGGATAGTCGTCCGGTCGTTCCACTGTTCTTGGGCGGCCGTCTCGGTCGCGCTCTATGGTGATGCAAGTCCGACTGTGGCTGGCAGCCGGCTCCTTGTCTTTTCCTCTACGGACGCCGCCAGTCGGCACCCGAGACTTCGCGCCTTGGTCTTGGCGTGGAAGCAGGTTGTCATTCCGTTGGCGCGGCGCATCAGTGTGGCAGCTGGCCTCGTTCTGCTCAGCAGCCGCGTCAAGGAGTCGCTGCACGCGCTCTATCATCAAGCGACGCTCTTCGCCCTTGAACTTGTCCCGCTTGTTCGCCGCCGCCTGGGCGGCTCGAATATTCTCCGCAGGTGTGGCGTAGACGGGGCGATTTGCCCCGAACAGATCGGCGATAGTCGCACAAGCGCTGCTGGACCATGCCAAGGCGGCTAGGCCTAGCTGGAGCCAGCGTGCCGCCCACCGCGTGGTCCATCTCGCGCTGGTAGGCTTCTGTCAAGCGTCTCATGCTGGCCAGCTTTTTGGCGCCTTCGACTAGTTGAACGCGGTGTGCCTCCAGCGTCTCGGCGTCGGCATGTTCAGGGATGGGCGCTGCCAGGTCTAGCAGCGCCGCACGGAGCGGGTCATAATCACCCCCTCGGAGTGCTCGCCATGATCGATGACAAGCACTTTCCTGACGGTGCTTCGGCCGCTCTCCGCACGAGGAAGCGGCTCGTCGTAGACCACCACATTGGTGGGGAACGTGTCAAGCGACACGGTGTCAGAGTCGACCAACATCGGATCAGTGGAGCCTACGGACTCCAAGTCCCCAGCTGGCTCGCTGGCGATGTGAAGTTGATTGAGGAGGCCTACGAGGAGGCTCTCGGGGCCGCCTGTGCCCGCGTCGGATGCGGGCTCGTCGAAGAGGCGGACCTCGCCTACAAGATCGGCGAGGCAACTGGCCGCGCATGCGATTTCAGCGCCATGCAGCGCGTCGGTGCAGACTCCGTCTGGCATGCCGGGCTAGCTGCGCTCGCCAGGGAGGAAAAGGGTTCCCGTCCAGAACAGGTCTCCGGACGACGGTGCACCAGGCCCCAGGGTGCAACATATGCCAATGGATGGCTTATCATGGTGGGGGCGAGTAGAACGTCGCCGGTGCCTAGAAACGGGATGAGGCGTAGATACGTACGCCGGCGAACTTTACCCAGGTTCGGGGCTCTCCTAGGAGATAACACCCCTACTCCTGCTCTGCGGGGTCTCCGCATGATCACTAAGGCAAAAGTGAGTACAATGGTGCTCCTCGAGCTATATCTGTGGACAGGAGGAGGCTAGGCCAGCTCTCTTCCTTCTCTAAGGTCTGGTCTAGTTCTAATGGGTTGGAACCCTTTGCATGGGTGCCCTAGGGGGTTTACATAGGCCTACCCCCTAGGGGTACAATGGTAAACCGACTAGGCGCAGGGCCCAACCGTGAGTCTCTTCGCCTGCTGGCTGGTGGGCCCCGCCGACTGGTCTGGTACGGAGCCGACAGGCCGTACCCGCCGCTTCCGGGTCTTGCCAGCTGCCGATTACTGTATCCGTGCTTCTAATGATGCAGACTTGGTCATGGGGTCATGGCTACAACCCGGCTACCTGGCGGGCGATTACTGTAGCCACTCCCCGACTCATCTAGTTAATGGCGCGTGGGACCCGTGGGAGAGGCAGGCCGACTTCCGGGGGCCGGCTCCCTTCGGGTCCGACTGGTGGCGCTCTTGCCGTCTTCTGGACTCTCGCTGGCCGGTAGGGCCCATTGTCTGTGGACCGTATAGACAGGCCGTTGTGGGTGCAGGACTCCGCCTACTGTTGCTGATGTCGGGGATTGCATGGCAACAGTGCTTCGCCGGATGGAGATCTCCGCTGGTACGGCGCATTGTGGCCTAGCCATCCCATGAAAAGGGGAGGGAGTGGGCTTTACTGTGGCCACTCCCGTCCCGCCCCCCCTTATGAGGGCATGGGCTTTGTTGGTGTCGTGGGCCGACTCCCCGTGGCCGGCTTCTCTGGGAGCCGTCAGGCGGGAGTTGGCCCGTCTTGACCTCGCCTCCAGGACTCGGTCGCATGCGGGCAGTCGGCTGTTCCTTTAGCCGGCCTCTGGAAGGTGGCTCTCCATCCTGGTGTCTTGAGGGGCGCAGTCAGCCCCAATGTCTTGAAAGGTTCTAGGCCTCGGGTTAGCCTACCCGTGGCCCATTACTCTGACAAAGAAGGTCTGAACCAAATTCGCCTTAACGGATATGAAGTAAGATCTCCTCTTGTGCAGTTCCACTAAGATCAAGCAATCAAGCAACGTTGTCAGTGTGACATTTTGGTTGAACTGCAAAACACTCTTAAAATAGAAGTGTTTTGTGCAGTGCAACAAAAGGTCACAATGGCAGCGTGGTGAAGCAGATAACCCTATTTACACAGAGGTGCAAAGGAAACAATTAGTGGTCAATAATGGTGGATGACACAGAAGCCAACAAAAAGAAGCATCTACCTTATCTAAATGGGAAAGAAAGCAAGACAGTAGCATTTCTCAAACGGTGGCATTGATTAATATTAACATACAGATTATATTAACAATAAAATTTGTTAAACATGTAATTTGCTTTTAACTGTGGCATTGCATCAATTTTCCAGCGGCATTACTAGAGCGTGTTTGTTTACAGGGACATTTTGGTGTAGGAACTAAAAAAACTCCATGTCAGTCCCATCTAAACCAAAGAGGAGGGACTTTTAGGGACTAAAAGTGGGCATTTGGGACTAAAGAAAGAACACCCTGAGGGAGTCTTTTTGGGACTTTTTCCAACAATTGCCCCTGCCACGCATCGCACCTTGTCTCTATTAGTTCGTTACTAGGGGTAACATGGTCTTTTAGCATGTCATTTAATAACCTCTAGTCCATGTTTAGTCCCTGGAACCCAGCAGGTAGGGACTAGGGAGTTTTTAACCAAACAAGGCCTTAGATTAACAACAGCTAATGAGTTGCACGGAACAGTGGACGCACCAGCACCATGCGCATCTACCGATGTACTGTGGTCATGCATAGTCTGTTGCAACAAAGAATAAGCAACCAAGGAGCATATTTGCGTTGGTACCAGTTTTGTTATCTTTAGACACCTTACCCTATGTGAGCGCAGCAAATCTAGTCCTGCTCAAACTCTACAGCCTTGTCCCTTCCTTTCCTTTTTGAACTAGTACTTTCGCCCCTTCCTTTCCTCTTTGAACCACATCCTAGATTTATGTGATACAACTTTCCCCACTACCTTCCCCCATTCCTTTCCTCTTTGAACCACGTCCTAGATTAATGCTATACAACTTTCCCCCTTCATTTCCTCTTTGAACCATGTCCTCGATTCATGCTATATACAACTTTTCCCACTATGTTCCCCCACTCCTTTCCTCTTTGAACCACGTCCTAGATTCATGGTATACATGCAGCTAGAGCAATGCATGGGGAGTAAGTAAATTATACCTTAAGGTTCTTGGGGCGTGGTTCGGTGGACGACGAGACGACGGTGAAGAAGAAGGGGTCGGAGGCCCTCCCGCGCCGCCGCTGGGTGGAAAGTGAACAGTTGCGCCGGTAGTCCCTCGCTGACGGCGACAGCGTTAAGCCTCCTTCCCTTCACGGCGGACGGATCCTGCCGGCTCTTTGAGCAGCAGTGAGGGGAGAGAGAGGCCAACGAAGTCTTGTTTAGATCTGGAGAGGGTGAGAGAGTGTGAAGAGAGCAACTACAAGCGCTGAGGTTCCAGCGGGAGAGGGCGAGAGATTGAGCGAACAGGCTAACCAACTACACAACCCTCCCGTTATGTTCAACGAGAGGGAAATAACCTTTTATACATTCCTGCATTCGTGCAAGCATGCCGTGTTTTTTTTGTGTGTGGGAGTCATTGGGATTTCAATCATAATCGTGTCATGTGGCTTTGGTGGTAAGACTATCCACAGTGGTGCAGAAATAATGCAGCCTTAGTCACCTTACCTCTCTCCACGTAGTACGTTCGGTCCCACCAGTCAGCGGGTGAAATAAACAAATTAATTAGAAAAATTAAAAGCGCCAGCGGTGCATCTTACCTCACACATCTCGCTACTGCTCGGGAACACTGCCCAATTGATCCCTCTGTTCGCTCACGTACTATTTTAAGTGAATCCTTATTATAACATGCATACAAATGTTGGCCACTTGTATTTGACTTAAGTCAGTGTGCCACCGTATCTCGTATACTTACTACTCCCTCCGTCTAGGTGTAATAAGTCACGTTAGAAGGTGCAACGGGACCAAGGTGCATGTGTGTGTGTGTCTGTGTGTGTGTGTTTAACACCATGTGTGTGTTAGAGAGAGCGATAGATCGACCTACTCCTACAGAGAGATGTTGTGTAGTGTACTATTTTAGCCGCGAGAGTCGGTGCATCCTCTCGTTTCCGGGCGTGTCCGGTAGGGACATGCGGACAACTGCCACGCCCGCTCCTGACCAGCCTGGCCCACCCAAAGCCCCTCCATCGCCCGCGCGTGCTTCCCGCCCAAAACGGTCAGCGCTGCTCCAAAGAATCGGTGCTGCATTCATGCCTGGGTAGAGCGGATGCGACCTCTCACTGGCGCAAGAGTGATGGTTGCTTCGTCCGTCTAACTTACTGCTGGGTCTATGTGATTTGACGGCTCATTGGTCTTTATTACTGAGGTGGTAGGACTGCTGGATGTCCCACGCTTTCGGCGAAAGGAGGTATACTACTACTAGATTACAATTTTCTCCATTCTTACAGCGGAGGTGTGCAAGAGAAGTGAAAACATGCAGCCTCAGTGATTACATGGCTCACCTCACACTACTATCACCATGCGACACCTAACTCTTTACATAGTACTCCCTCCGTTCCTAAATATTACTAGATGAGTCCCCGCGCGTTGGCGCGGAACAACGGTATATCTCTCTATGCAAAATTATCGATTTCATAGAACAAAAAAAAACTCTATAACCGCAAGACAAATGTGGTAGCCAAACTAAATAAACTCCCATCATCATTTAGATCATCCCACGTAAGGAAAAAAGATCAGCCAACTCCTGAACTCCTACTGCATAATGGGATTATATTTTTCTTTTTGACATGTTAATGGGACTTAAAGTCTCACTTACATGCATGCTACCGGTGCATGCTTGCATGCAGACATGTTGATGTGATTTAAAACCCACTCACATGCATGTGGCATGGTATTTCTGCATGCTTGCATGTGGCTTAGTGCGGAGCCTCTCAACGTCAAGATCAAACGGCTATTATGGACTGATTTACTTCATCTAACGGCTACATCAATTTTGATGACGTGGCTCAAGGAGAGGATAGAGAATTCCTAGTAGTGAGGGCTAGCTATTACTAGTAGATATAAGTCTTTGTAGAGATTCCATTACATACGGAACAAAATGAATGAATCTACACTTAAAATGCATCTATATACATCCGCATGTGGTTCATGGTGAAAACTCTACAAAGACTTATATTTAGGAATGGAGGGAGTACTAGTATAGTACGTACTGTAATTTACCAGCGAGATAAATTTTTACAATGCTATGAAGCTTCCAGCTTCTGTTACATGTATATTGCATCCAAGGTTGCCCGTTGCAACATTTCGTCAAATACAAAGGAGACACATGCTATTGCATCTCAATGGTTGACAGATCATAGCAAATATGTACTCCCTCCATTCCAAAATAAGTTCCTCAACTTTGTGCAAACTTTAGTACAAAGTTGTACTACTACTAAAGTTGACACTTATTTTGGAACAGAGGCAGCTAAAGAAAAAAACGATCCATGCAGTCCCTAGCCCTTGAACCGTGAACCCTGACCAGGCTTCAATTTGCTGGCAACGTTCGAGCTTCCTAATAAATGAAGTTTGCAACCTTTTGACCATCGGATCATTTTGTGCAGTTTCACCAAAATCAAGATGAGTATCCCTGTGGCAAAGAAATTGAACAAGCGTGATTAGAATAAGATTACTGGGACTAGTTGATGAGACATAAACTCATCACAAATACAATACATAGAAGCCAGTAGAGGTATGTGTGGGGCAAAGAAGTAGAGAAATATCCACAACGAGTGATGTGGGCAGCTGGAGCAGTGGTGCAAGCCGGCTATAAAGGGAGTTGTACCTGAGGGACGTAGCTCAACCTTGAGGAAGGCGCTGGGAGGCGGCAACTGCCCACGTCGCGACAGTGAGCAAGGGACAAAGGCAACCTCACCGGCTTTGTGAGAGAGAACGGCGGGGACCCCTGATCGGGACGTGCCGACAGTGGGTTTTCGCCGTCGGCGATGGCCACCGCATCTACACTAAGCATCCACCCCTTCCCCAAGCGGACGTGATCCGCCGGGATGTTAGAGATGTGGCCACAGTCGTTTTGTGCGAGAGAGTGTGAAGAGAGCAACCCCAGCTAGCAACCGTGTAGGCTGGCCCGTGCTGACTATGTACTCCTTTTCTCTCCATATGAACCTATCATATTGCGTACGTGCCACTGAAGAAAAAAAACTTTATTTATAAATGACGCGGCACCTACTACTTGTTCTCCTATAACCTTGCGCTTGGCATCTCCAAAATATTGACCTTGCGATTGGCTCTTCGCCTCTTCGGTAAGTCGAGCAATAATGGTAGTGCAGTATATATCGTTCTGGCTATATGAGACCAAATGAATTGCTGCACGTCCACCACGTGGGCGAGGGTCGAGGGGCGAGGGAGAGTGCTACATACAGAGCAAAATGAGTGAATATACACTCTAAAATACATCTATATACATCAGTGTTTGGAGTATGTACTAGTAGTTCATATTGAAATCTACTAAAGGACATATATATTCCAAACAATATGATATAATCTCAATAACCAGGGTAGTAGGGACGAGGAGTAAACGGAGGGCGTAGTAAATTTTTCTCCTCGTCCTGCGAGCCACCGCGCGTATGGGCGAGGGAGCGGGCGTAAGGCATAGTAAGCAAGCTTCACCTCATCCTGCGATCCATCGCGCCCGTGGGCGGGGGAGACGGTGTACTAAGCAAGCTTCTCCTCGTTCTGCAAGTTGACGGGACACATCAAAAGTACTCCCGTGTATAGAGCCTTGCCTTTAAGGTAGGCCCCACATGGTTTGCCTCTTTTTTAACATAACACGTCAAGTTGCAATTTTTTTGTTCACCCGTGGTAGACGATCCTCCCTCCACCAAGTGGACAACCAGTACACGTGCCAAATTACCACATGGGCTGCCATTTTCATACAGAAATGAGCTCCACCGTGTACCCGCGCGGGTGTGGTTGGGAAAGAGATGGGAGTACGTGCGTCGTGCATGCACCTCTTCTCTTCGTGCACGTTCCCCACATACGTGGGTGTGTGTGAGAGATACAAACCGCGTTCATGAGTGTTTTTGGTTTTGGGGTGGGGGGTGGGGTGGGGGTTGATTTCGTGAATTATTTGTGGGAATATGTGTCGATGACATCTCAAACAAAATTTTGCATGCAATGTGTGTGAAATGGAGGCCTATCCATATCATACATAGAGGGTCGGGCAATCCACAAGAAGAGAGGGAGGGGTCATAGCTATCGATAGAGTCGAAGAGAGGATCAAGTGGGTGGGTGCGAGATCGATGAAGAGAGCCATCGAAATTGTGTGTGTGTGTGTGTACAAGTCAAAGATATAGGGCGACTGGCCTACCAGAACGTTAGAGGGCACACGTCAAGTGTGTGTGTGGCAGGGAGACATGACTAGAGCGCTCGTTGTATCGGTGTGTGTGGGGGGAGGGGGTGGTGGGAGGGGTAGGCAGAGGCCTAACTATAGAGGTAGAACGACTCATATATGTGTTGAGAAGGAGAGACCCAGCTATGTCTTGAGGGAGATCGGTCGACATCCATACATAACTGAAGGACGGGAAATATGATGGGAGAGAGAGGGAGGAAGAGGGAGGGAGAGGGGTAGAGTGCTGGATGGGTGATGGAATTCCTTCTCGAAGATGGTGGGAGAGGCCTACGAGACAAACTGAGGGTGGAATTTCAATGTTATCAATAAGAGTAGGGATGTGTTTCTGTGTGTGATAGATCTGTCGGGACGCATCCATGGATGATGAAGGGGAACCATGTGTTTGGTAAGCAAACCTAACTAGATCGGTAGATCAATTGTTGTTTGTCGGAGGAAGGGAGAGACACAACTAATGAGGTAGATTGATTGACGTGTGGGTAAAAACGAGTTATAAGGACCTAGCTAGCTATATGTATAGCGAGACATCGGTCGATGTACATCCATTTGTTAGAGGCTAATAAGGCCCAGCGAGACGGATAGACAGACAGAATGGAGCTAGGAGGTGGTGCGAGAGGCCCAACTACTAGCTAGATAGGGGGAGGAGTGTGCGGTTGTGAGAGAGCGATGAAAAGAGGGGCGAGAGTTTACACATGTGTCTGACCGTATGAGATACACGAGGCAAGGACACATAATGGAGGAGATTGAAGGTGTGTTTGTATGTTGTAGGCATGCATCGCTGGAGAGGTTTATCGATTGGTGTGTGTTGGAAAGGAGTTGTGGAGACTCTGGGAGAACGACCTAAAGAAAAAAATGAATGTGCCCGGTGGATAGAATGCCGAGGGAGGGGGAGGGCGAGGAGGGTGTGTGCATGCACGAGAGAAAGTTAGTGGTAGCTACAAAGGTTAGAGTATTGTGTGGTTGTAAGAGACTAACAAAGATCATAATTTGATATGAAAGCGGATTCATATATTTGAATAGGAGATCATAGTGTTTTAAACATTGCATGCATGAATATAGCGGTGATACACGTGCTGTGCACATGTTATACCATAATGTGATAATGCATGGTGTTTGCAACTCACAGCTAAATGCCGAACAATCTTAACCATACTATACATCAAACAATCTGACATTTTATTTGAATTTGTGATTATGTGTGGCATTTGCATCTTACAACTAAATATCAAACAATCTAAACAATACTATATATCAAACATTCTCACATTTTATTTGAATGTGTGGTAATGTGTGGTGTTTGCAACTCACATCTAAATACTTGTAGGCGTATGGGGCGGGGCACCATACATAATGTGATAAACACATTATACATATGAGACATGGTTTAGATTATGAAGATCTAGCTAGAGCTAGAAATGTAATGTGATTTGAAATCAAAATAAAGTGGATTCAAAAAATCTAGTTCGAGTTCATATGGCACACATAGTTCATATGTAACTCGAGACTAATCATGTGGTGTGTTGTGAAGATAATACACCAATGATGGTTAACTTGACAATAATGATGATTGTAGATCTTATTAAAATAGAGAAACGAATTCAAATGCTTTGACTTCACAACAATCATTACTATAGATCTTATTCAAATAGAGAAACAAATTCAAATTTAGTTCATATTGAAGCGGTAGTATATACGTTTGGAATCCACTAAAATGTTCATTTGAGTAGTAGGTTGCATGCATTATACATGTAGCGAAATATTTTAATTGAACATAACATGAGTTCAAAGTTTTGAATGACATTTGTAGGGCGCATTGATTTGGTACAGTACATGTTAGGCTTGTCCGGAAATTTCAACCCGCGCATTGTTAGCCTGAAATATTTAAGATATATCTTTGTCTCGTTGTCCTCCGACAACTCCCTCCATCTCAACCCACGCCTTCCTATTCCAAAATTACAACGCGCGCGAAAAATCCCACCTCCTGTGAAATCCCGACATGCGAAATGCCCGTGGTACCCCTGAACCGAAAGAACCACCTCAAATCGGTGGGGGTACTTTCATAACTTACCCCACATTTCAGACAAGCGCGTCTCTAAGCCATGGTTCCCCACTGCCATCCCATCCGCCCACCCATTCATACACCGAGGCAGCAAAAACCCGCGACGAAACCCCACACCCTGCTCCGTCCGCCACCCAGCCGGAGCCTCTTCCCCGACGACGTCGTCCACAGCAACACCTCGACGTCCCTCATCCACCGTACCGGATGAGAATACGTCGTCGATCTCATCGTCCTGCCGGTTCAGCCACCCCATCTTCCACATCCAAGGAGCTGCCCCGACGTTCCCCTCGTCTTTCGCGACACCTCCATTCCCACACCGCCATCTTCACCCACACCACCGGAAGAGCATCATCATCACTGTTTCCCCGGATGAACCTGCGGCCTAATCGGTGCCACCAAAGAGGTTGTACACTAATCGCCGCATTTTATTCTTGATTCGATCTCACGGTGCTGCCGGCGCTCGGTCCCGAGCCGACACGGCGCGGCTCCATCCACGGCGGCGTCACCGGCCACTTCCTCCACGGAGTCGCTCCCTTGGCAGCGACGTCCACATCAGTAGGACCTGCTCCTGCTTTAGCTCTCGCTCACGCTGCTGCTCTGCTCTTGCTCTTGGTCCCCTGCCTGGTCTGCTCTTGCTATTGCTCTTGCTCACGCTGCTGCTCTCGCTCTTGCTCTTGCTTGCGATGCTGCTCCGATTTAGCTACACTTCACTCCGATGCCGCCGGGGTGACGAAAGAACCAACCGCAGCGGGGGAGGGGGGGCTCGCCGGAGAGGTACCCCACTATCTATCTTAGGGTTCAAGATGGGGGCGGTGGCAGGGCGTTGGTGGGGCGGTGGCATGGGGATCGTCGGAGAAAAATCTCGACACGGGGGGGAGGGGGGCTAGAGGGATGGCCGGGGTGGCGGCGGGCCGGCGGTGGGGAGTGTTTTCGGGGCGGGCGGGGCGGTGCACCACGGGCGGCGGGGGGCTGCTGTTTGGCCGGCTCAGGGGGGTGGAGGTTGAAGATGAACCGCAGGCCCTTGATTTCGTATCCAACGGCTGCAAAATCGACTGACCAGAGATGAAAAAGTCAGTCGACCGACGTGTAGCCTCACCTTGCTAGTGCGTCCAGTTTCGGCAGCAAAATTCAGTTTCGATAGCAAAATTCAGTTTCGACAGTTAAGTTCAGTTTCGACAGTTAAGTTCAGTTTTGACAGTTAAATTCAGTTTCGACAATTAAGTTCAGAGATGAGCGGCTGATGTATTTTACATCTAGCACTTTGTGGTTATGTATTTTACATCATGTATTGGAGATGCTATTAGAATTCCACTCAGGTTAACGTTGTTCGTTGTCTCTCTTGTCCTGCTTCAGCCTCGGCGTCGTACAACTCACCGGAGCTGCTCCAACAACAAAACCCTCCATCACAGCGGAGCAGTACCTCGGGCTCCATCTCCAGACGCCTAAGATCTTCTTCCCCTCCTCCGACAGCCAAGTCAGCCGGAGCATCCTCACCGGCCAACCCAATCACGCTGAGATCGACATGGCTTCGCCAAAGAGGTTGTACACTTGTTGCATCTCTTTTTTACTCTACATGCTATATATTGTCCACTGAGCACACGGATTTGTTCCTTTAGTGTCTCCTTTAAAGAAAAAACGTAGGAATTTTAATTTTCACTTGTCCTCCTTTTCAAATTCCTATTCATGAAGCACAAGACTAAGAGATAGTAGCACAATAGCATTATAACCGTACATTTTCTTGTGGTTTGACTTAATCCCACCATGCTTCTTTGCATCCTGTGATCTTCCAATTGTTGTGAATCAAACACCTAGATTGGCAGAAATCCTGTGTTTTTAAATTCTCTATTTTGCACGTGCATTCCTATCCTATTCCTGTCTATTTCCTATCCCTGCATTGTTGTAATCCTCCAATTCAAACAAGCCCTTACAGAATTACTTCTCTTACAGATAGTTGTCAAATAAAACCTTGCGTGGTTTGTCCCGCTCCTGTTGCGCCATCGTCCACCCCAGCTCAGCTGCTCCAACAACAAAAGGGTCCAGCACAGCAGGGATCCGACCTCCAGACTATCTTTCGCCGCCTCAGATCTTCTTCCCCGCCACTGGCAGCCATGAAAACTGCACTACCATCATCAACCGAGCAGATGACCTCGAGGACTACACGGGTCCGCAAGAGAGGTCGCACTCTTTCGTGTCTGCTTACGTTATGCATCGCTTAATATTACATGCTACTTTATCATCCTGTTCACCGATTAGACTCTGAGTCAGGTCCAAGCTAATGGTCAAACTTGAGTTTTTAAATGATTGTGGGGTACATATCGGGGCCGCTATCAATAGTATCTATCTACTATCTGGTTAATCTCCAGTGTCTACTATGAGTTTCATGTTGAGTAGGAAACAAATAGTAAAGAAGCTATTATTTGTATTTTTTTAACTGAAGCCATTATCTGCCTAGTATTATTGGTTTTGGGTCTATCCATAGGTTGCTACCATCACTCTGGATTTCTTCATGCACTCCTTACATAATCTCACTATGTTTTATTCCTATGCATGACAGTTATTGTAAACAATGGAACTGAACATCTAGAGCAAAAGAGACAAGCCTTTTGTGGCAATAAAATTTCATGCAGACGTTGCTCCATGGTAGGCGCAAAGGCAGCCCCCCTCCATGCATTTCAGATTGTAATCGAGAGGAAGATATCTGTTCTGAGGGGGATTCAGAAGGAGAAGACAACTCCTATTTACCCCCTGAGGTCTTCGCTATAACTTGGCATGCTGATGTTGGTTATATCATGCATATGGTGTCTTGCATTGCTTACTTTATACATCAAATATGTCATCTGCTTAGTTTAGACATCCTTTGTGCGAATGCCATCTGTTTAGTTTATTCATCGTTTATGTGAATTATGCAACACCATCTTGTTTAGCCAGGCATCATATATGTGAATTTTGCAATGCCATCCTGCTTAGCCAGTCATCTTATATGTAAATTATATCAGGCCATCCTTTTTTTTGTTACATATTACATTTGTCAACAATGTTATTACATTCAACTACTCTTCGTGTGCATCAGCCATTTGACATGGTGATGGAAAATTCGGGAGTGAAAACAAGGTCTTCGGAGCAGACTATGCTATCTGACGAAGCGCATATCTCGCTGGTTATGGATAGCTCCCCAGAGGAGGATTCGGAGACAGATGACCGGTCCTATTCCCCCCGAGGTGTATGCTCTAACTTGGCAGGGTTATGTTGCTCATATCGTGCGTATGGTGTCTCACATTGCTATGTCATTTGATTAGTTGAGACATGCTTGTGTGAATGCCACCTGTTTAGTGTCTAATTACCATATATGTGAATTATGCATTGCCATCTTGTTGCAAGACATTATATATGTGAATTATACAATGCTATCTTGTTGCAAAGGCATTATATATGTGAATTATGCAATGCCATGCTGTTTAGCCAATCATCATGTATGTGAATTATATCATGCTATCATTTTTTTGTATTACGTGTTCCATTTGGCGACAACGTTTGTATATTCAACTACTCTTCCAGTGCATCAGCCATTTGAAGCGGTCATGGAAGTATCTGGAGTGAAAACAAGGTATTCAGAGCAGACAATGCTACCTACTAAAGCAGACATCTTGCTGGTTACAGAGAGCTCCTTAGAGGAGGATTTAGAGACTGATGACCAGTCCTATTTTCGCCCTGAGGTCTATGCTCAAACTGTTGGGGAACGTAGTAATTTCAAAATTTACCTACGCACACGCAAGATCATGGTGATTCATAGCAACGAGGGGAGAGCATGATCTACGTACCTTTGTAGATCGCAACGGAAGCATTGACACAACATAGAATAAGTAGTCGTACGTCTTCTTCCCGATCCGACCGATCCACGCACTGTTACTCCGGCACCTCCGAGTTCTTAGCACACGTACAGCTCGATGATGATCCCCGGGCTCCGATCCAGCAAAGCTTCGGGGAGGAGTTCCGTCAGCACGATGGCATGGTGACGATCTTGATGTTCTACCGACGCAGGGCTTCACCTAAGCACTACAACGATATGATCGAGGTGGAATATGGTGGCAGGGGACACAGCACACGGCTAAGGAACGATCTCAAAGATCAACTTGTGTGTCCTAGGGGCCCCCCCTGCCCTCGTATATAAAGGAGCAATGGGGAGGCCGGCCGGCCCTATGGGGCGCGCCAAGGGGAGGGGGAGTCCTCCTCCTAGTGGGAGTAGGACTCCCCTTTCCTAATCCAATTAGGAAACCCTAAGGGGGAAGGAAAGAGGGGGAGAGGGAGAGGGAAAGAGGGGCCGCCCCCCCTCCCTAGTCCAATTCGGACTCCCCATGTGGGGGGGGGGGGCGCCACCTCCAAGGCCGCAGCCCTCTCTCTCCCCTAAGGCCCAATAAGGCCCATTACTTCCCCGGAGGGTTCCGGTAACCCTTCCGGTACTCCGGTTTTCTCCGAAATCACCCGGAACACTTCCGGTGTCCAAATATAGCCGTCCAATATATCAATCTTTATGTCTCGACCATTCCGAGACTCCTCGTCATGTCCCTGATCTCATCCGGGACTCCGAACTCCTTCGGTACATCAAAACTCATAAACTCATAATATAACTGTCATCGAAACCTTACGCGTGCGGATCCTACGGGTTCGAGAACAATGTAGACATGACCGAGACACGTCTCCGGTCAATAACCAATAGCGGGACCTGGATGCCCATATTGGCTCCTACATATTCTACGAAGATCTTTATCGGTTAGACGGCATAACAACATATGTTGTTCCCTTTGTCATCGGTATGTTACTTGCCCGAGATTCGATCGTCGGTATCCAATACCTAGTTCAATCTCGTTACCGGCAAGTCTCTTTACTCGTTCCGTAATACATCATCTCGCAACTAACTGATTAGCTGCAATGCTTGCAAGGCTTATGTGATGTGCATTACCGAGAGGGCCCAGAGATACCTCTCCGACAATCGGAGTGACAAATCCTAATCTCGAAATACGCCAACCCAACATCTACCTTTGGAGACACCTGTAGAGCTCCTTTGTAATCACCCAGTTACGTTGTGATGTTTGGTAGCACACAAAGTGTTCCTCCGGTAAACGGGAGTTGCATAATCTCATAGTCATAGGAACATGTATAAGTCATGAAGAAAGCAATAGCAACATACTAAACGATCAGGTACTAAGCTAATGGAATGGGTCATGTCAATCAGATCATTCAACTAATGATGTGACCTCGTTGATCAAATAACAACACTTTGTTCATGGTTAGGAAACATAACCATCTTTGATTAACGAGCTAGTCAAGTAGAGGCATACTACTGACACTAAGTTTGTCTATGTATTCACACATGTATTATGTTTCCGGTTAATACAATTATAGCATGAATAATAAACATTTATCATGATATAAGAAATAAATAATAACTTTATTATTGCCTCTAGGGCATATTTCCTTCAGTATCCCACTTGCACTAGAGTCAATAATCTAGTTCACATCGCCATGTGATTTAACAGCAATAGTTCACATTACTATGTGATTAACACCCATAGTTCACATCGCCATGTGACCAACACCCAAAGGGTTTACTGGATTCAGTAATCTAGTTCACATCGCTATGTGATTAACACCCAAAGAGTACTAAGGTGTGATCATGTTTTGCTTGTGAGAGAATCTTAGTCAACGGGTCTGCCACATTCAGATCCACATGTATTTTGCAAATTTCTATGTCAACAATGCTCTGCATGGAGTTACTCTAGCTAATTTCTCCCACTTTCAATATGTATCTAGACTGAGACTTAGAGTCATCTAGATTAGTGTCAAAACTTGCATCGGCGTAACCCTTTACGACGAACCTTTTTTCACTTCCATAATCGAGAAACATATCCTTATTCCACTAAGGATAATTTTGACTGCTGTCAAGTGATCTACTCCTAGATCACTATTGTACTCCCTTGCCAAATCAGTGCAGGGTATACAATAGATCTGGTACACAGCATGACATACTTTATAGAACCTATGGCCAAGGCATAGGGAATGACTTTCATTCTCTTTTTATCTTCTGCCGTGGTCGGGCTTTTCAACTTCACACCTTGTAATACAGCCAAGAACTCTTTCTTTGACTGCTCCATTTTGAACTACTTCAAAATCTTGTCAAGGTATGTACTCATTGAAAAAACTTATCAAGCGTCTTGATCTATCTCTATAGATCTTGAAGCTCAATATGTAAGCAGCTTCACCGAAGTCTTTCTTTGAAAAACTCCTTTCATACACTCCTTTATGCTTTACAGAATAATTCTACATTATTTCCATCAACAATATGCCATTCACATATACTTATCAGAAATGTTGTAGTGCTCCCACTCACTTTCTTGTAAATACAGGCTTCACCGCAAGTCTGTATAAAACTATATGCTTTGATCAACTCATCAAAGTGTATATTCCAACTCCGAGATGCTTGCACCAGTCCACAGATGGATCGCTGGAGCTTGCACATTTTGTTAGCACCTTTCGGATTGACAAAACCTTCTGGTTGCATCATATACAACTCTTCTTTAATAAATCCATTAAGGAATGCAGTTTTGTTTATCCATTTGCCAGATTTCATAAAATGCGGCAATTACTAACATGATTCGGACAGACTCTAGCATAGATACGAGTGAGAAACTCTCATCGTAGTCAACACCTTGAACTTGTCGAAAACCTTTTGTGACAATTCTAGCTTTGTAGATAGTAACACTACTATCAGCGTCCGTCTTCCTCTTGAATATCCATTTATTCTCAATTGCTTGCTGATCATCGGGCAAGTCAACCAAAGTCCAAACTTTGTTCTCATACATGGATCATATCTCAGATTTCATGGCCTCAAACCATTTCGCGGAATCTGGGCTCATCATCGCTTCCTCATAGTTCGCAAGTTTGTCATGGTCTAGTAACATGACTTCTAGAACATGATTACTGTACCACTCTGGTGCGGATCTCACTCTGGTTTACCTATGAGATTCGGTAGTAACTTGATCTGAAGTTACATGATCATCATCCTTAGCTTCCTCACTAATTGGTGTAGTAGTCACAAGAACAGGTTTTTGTGATGAACTACTTTCCAATAAGGGAGAAGGTACAATTACCTTATCAAGTTTTCTACTTTCCTCCCACTCACTTCTTTCGAGAGAAAACTCCTTCTCTAGAAAGGATCCATTATAAGCAACGAATGTCTTGCCTTAGGATCTATGATAGAAGATGTACCCAACAGTCTCCTTTTGGGTATCCTATGAAGACATATTTCTCCGATTTGGTTTTGAGCTTATCAGGATGAAACTTTTTCACATAAGCATCACAACTCCAAACTTTAAGAAACGACAACTTTGGTTTCTTGCTAAACCACAGTTCAGATTGTGTCGTCTCAACGGACTTAGATGGTGCCCCTTTTTTAACGTGAATGCAGCTGTCTCTAATGCATAACCCCAAAACGATAGTAGTAGATCGGTAAGAGACATCATAGATCGCACTATATCTAATAAAGTACGGTTATGACGTTCGTACACACCATTACATTGTGGTGTTCCAGGTGGCGTGAGTAGTCAAACTATTTCACATTGTTTTTAACTGAAGGCCAAACTCGTAACTCAAATACTCTTTTCTACGATCAGATTGTAGAAACTTTATTTTTCTTGTTATGATGATTTTTTACTTCACTATGAAATTCTTTGAACTTTTTAAATGTTTCATACTTATTTTTCATCAAGTAGATATACTCATATCTGCTCAAATCATCTGTGAAGATCAGAAAATAATGATACCTGTCACAAGCCTCAATATTCATCGGACCACATACATCAGTATGTATGATTTCCAACAGATCTGTTGCTCGCTCCATTGTTCCGAAGAACAGAGTCTTAGTCATCTTGCCCATGAGGCATGGTTCGCAAGCATCAACTGATTCATAATCAAGTGATTCCAAAAGCCCATCAGCATGGAGTTTCTTCATGCGCTTTATACCAATATGACCTAAACGGCAGTGCTGCAAATAAGTTGCACTATCATTATTAACTTTGCATCTTTTGGTTTCAATATTATGATTATGTGTATCACTATGATCGAGATCCAACGAACTATTTTCATTGGGTGTGTAACCATATAAGGTTTTATTCATGTAAACAGAATAACAATTTATTCTCTTACTTAAATGAATAACTGTATTACAAAAAACATGATCAAATCATATTCATGCTCAACGTAAACACCAAATAACACTTATTTAGGTTCAACACTAATCCCGAATTTACAGGGAGTGTGCGATGATGATCATATCAATCTTGGAACCAATTCTAACACACATCATCACTTCACGCTTAACTAGTCTCTGTTTATTCTGCCACTCCTCTTTCGAGTTACTAATCTTAGCAACGGAACTATTATCAAATACTAAGGGGTTGCTATAAACACTAGTAGAGTACACATCAATAACATGTATATCAAATATACTTATGTTCACTTTGTCATCCTTCTTATCTGCCAATCACTTGGGGTAGTTCTGCTTCCAGTGACCAGTCCCTTTGCAGTAGAAGCACTTAGTCTCAGGCTTAGGACCAGACTTGGGCTTCTTCACTTGAACAACAACTTGCTTGCTGTTCTTATTGAAATTCCCCTTTTCCCTTTGCCCTTTTCTTGAAACTAGTGATCTTGTCAACCATCAACACTTGATGCTCTTTCTTGATTTCTACCTTCATTGATTTCATCATCATGAAAAGCTCGGGAGTCTTTTTCGTCATCCCTTGCATACTATAGTTCATCACGAAGTTCTACTAATTTGGTGATGGTGACTAGAGAATTCTGTCAATCACTATTTTATCTGGAAGATTAACTCCCACTTGATTCAAGCGATTGTAGTACCTAGACAATCTAAGCACATGCTCACTAGTTGAGCGATTCTCCTCCATCTTTTAGCTATAGAACTTGTTGGAGACTTCATATCTCTCAACTCGGGTATTTGCTTGAAATATTAACTTCAACTCCTGGAACATCTCATATGGTCCATGACGTTCAAAACATCTTTGAAGTCCCGATTCTAAGCCGTTTAAGCATGGTGCACTAAACTATCAAGTAGTCATCATATTTAGCTAGCCAAACGTTCATAACGTCAGCATCTGCTCCTGCAATAGGTCTGTCACCTAGCGGTGCATCAAGGACATAATTCCTCTGTGCAGCAATGAGGATAAACCTCAGATCATGGATCCAGTCCACATCTTTGCTACTAACATCTTTCAACACAATTTTCTCTAGGAACATATTAAAATAAACACAGGGAAGCAACAACGCGAGCTATTGATCTACAACATGATTTGCAAAATACTACCAGGACTAAGTTCATGATAAATTAAAGTTCAATTAATAATATTACTTAAGAACTCCCACTTAGATAGACATCCCTCTAATCCTCTAAGTGATCACGTGATCCAAATCAACTAAACCATAACCGATCATCACGTGAAATGGATTAATTTTCAATGGTGAACATCATTATGTTGATCATATCTACTATATCATTCACGCTCGACCTTTCGGTCTCCGTGTTCCGAGGCCATATCTGCATATGCTAGGCTCGTCAAGTTTAACCTGAGTATTCTACGTGTGCAAAACTGGCTTGCACCTGTTGTAGATGGACGTAGAGCTTATCACACCCGATCATCACGTGGTGTCTGGGCACGACGAACTTTGGCAACGGTGCATACTCAGGGAGAACACTGCTTGATAATTTAGTGAGAGATCATCTTATAATGCTACCATCAATCAAAGCAAGATAAGATGCATAAAAAGATAAACATCACATGCAATCAATATAAGTGATATGATATGGCCATCATCATCTTGTGCTTGTGATCTCCATCTCCGAAGCACCGTCATGATCACCAACGTCACCGGCGCAACAACTTGATCTCCATCGTAGCATCGTTGTCGTCTCGCCAATCTTATGCTTCCACGACTATCGCTACCGCTTAGTGATAAAGTAAAGCATTACAGCGCGATTGCATTGCATACAATAAAGCGACAACCATATGGCTCCTGCCAGTTGCCGATAACTCGGTTACAAAACATGATCATCTCATAAAATAAAATTCAGCATCATTTCTTGACCATATCACATCACAACATGCCCTGCAAAAACAAGTTAGACGTCCTCTACTTTGTTGTTGCAAGTTTTATGTGGCTGCTACGGGCTTAAGTAAGAACAATCTCACCTACGCATCAAAACCACAATGATAGTTTGTCAAATAGACTCCGTTTTAACCTTCGCAAGGACCGGGCGTAGCCACACTCGGTTCAACTAAAGTTGGAGAAACAGTCACCCGCAAGCCACCTTTGTGCAAAGCACGTCGGGAGAACCGGTCTCGCATAAGCGTACGCGTAATGTTGGTCCGGGCCGCTTCATCCAACAATACCACCGAACCAAAGTATGACATGCTGGTAGGCAGTATGACTTATATCGCCCACAACTCACTTGTGTTCTACTCGTTCATATAACATCAAACCATAAAACCTAGGCTCGGATGCCACTGTTGGGGAACGTAGTAATTTCAAAATTTTCCTACGCACAGGCAAGATCATGGTGATGCATAGCAACAAGGGGAGAGCATGATCTACGTACCCTTGTAGATCTCAACGGAAGCGTTGACACAACGTAGAGGAAGTAGTCGTACGTCTTCTTCCCGATCCGACCGATCCAAGCATCGTTACTCCGGCACCTCCTAGTTCTTAGCACACGTACAACTCGATGACGATCCCCTAGCTCCGATCCAGCAAAGCTTCGGGGAGGAGTTTCGTCAGCACGATGGCATGGTGACGATCTTGATGTTCTACCGACGCAAGGCTTCGCCTAAGCACTACAACGATATGATCAAGGTGGAATATGGTGGCAGGGGGCACCGCACACGGCTAAGGAACGATCTCAAAGATCAACTTGTGTGTCCTAGGGTGCCCCCTGCCCCCGTATATAAAGGAGCAAGGGGGAGGCCGGCCGGCCCTATGGGGCGTGCCAAGGGGAGGGGGAGTCCTCCTCCTAGTGGGAGTAGGACTCCCCTTTCCTAATCCAATTAGGAAACCCTAAGGGGGAAAGAAAGAGGGGGAGAGGGAGAGGGAAAGAGGGGCCGCGCCCCCCTCCCTAGTCGAATTCGGACTCCCCATGTGGGGGGGGGGGGGCGCACCACCTCCTAGGCCGCAGCCCTCTCTCTCCCCTAAGGCCCAATAAGGCCCATTACTTCCCCGGAGGGTTCCGGTAACCCTTCCGGTACTCCGGTTTTCTCCGAAATCACCCGGAACACTTCCGGTGTCCGAATATAGCCGTCCAATATATCAATCTTTATGTCTCGACCATTCCGAGACTCCTCGTCATGTCCCTGATCTCATCTGGGACTCCGAACTCCATCGGTACATCAAAACTCATAAACTCATAATATAACTGTCATCGAAACCTTAAGCGTGTGGACCCTACGGGTTCGAGAACAATGTAGACATGACCGAGACACGTCTCCAGTCAATAACCAATAGCGGGACCTGGATGCCCATTTTGGCTCCTACATATTCTACGAAGATCTTTATCGGTTAGACCGCATAACAACATACGTTGTTCCCTTTGTCATCGGTATGTTACTTACCCGAGATTCGATCGTCGGTATCCAATACCTAGTTCAATCTCGTTACCGGCAAGTCTCTTTACTCGTTCCATAATACATCATCTCGCAACTAACTGATTAGCTGTAATGCTTGCAAGGCTTATGTGATGTGCATTACCGAGAGGGCCCAGAGATACCTCTCCGACAATCGGAGTGACAAATCCTAATCTCGAAATACGCCAACCCAACATCTACCTTTGGAGACACCTGTAGAGCTCCTTTGTAATCACCCAGTTACGTTGTGACGTTTGGTAGCACACAAAGTGTTCCTCCAGTAAACGGGAGTTGCATAATCTCATAGTCATAGGAACATGTATAAGTCATGAAGAATGCAATAGCAACATACTAAACGATCGGGTACTAAGCTAATGGAATGGGTCATGTCAATCAGATCATTCAACTAATGATTTGACCTCGTTAATCAAATAACAACACTTTGTTCATGGTTAGGAAACATAACCATCTTTGATTAACGAGCTAGTCAAGTAGAGGCATAGTAGTGACACTAAGTTTGTCTATGTATTCACACATGTATTATGTTTCCGGTTAATACAATTCTAGCATGAATAATAAACATTTATCATGATATAAGGAAATAAATAATAACTTTATTATTGCCTCTAGGGCATATTTCCTTCACAGACTTGGCAGGGTTATATTGCCCATGTCATGCATGTTGTCTTGCATTGCTTAGTTTTTACATCATATATGGATTGCCATCTGCTTACTTGCTTACTATATAAATCATATATTTGAATTATATCATGCCATCATGTTTACATAGTACATACAAATCATCTATCTGAATTATGGCATGGCAACCCATTTAATACAGACATCATATAGTTATATCATCTCATCCTGTTTAGTGTTTACATTCATCATATTTTGAATTATGGCACTCTATCTGTGAATGTATGTGAATTATGGCATGCCAACCTATTTAATAAACACATTATATATTTATGTCATGTCATCCTATTTACATAGTCTCATATTTTGAACTATGTCTTTCCATCTTTTCTAGTTAGCCATCATAATGTGAAATTGTGTCATGCTATCCTGTTTAGTTAGCCATCATATATGTGAAATTGTGTCATGCTATCCTATTTGGTTAGACAACATAAATATGAATTATTTCATGCCCTCTTTTATTCCCCACTATCCATTGCACCTGTCTATCATACAATGTCTATACTTTCAATTACTTTTCTTGTTTATCAGCCATTTGAATTGGAGAGCGTGATGGAAGTATCTAAGGGAGTAACAACACGGTCTTTAGAGAAGATAGTGCTACCAGTTGATGCAGATAGAACCACGGTTGTACTTGCCCAAGGACCAGATCCACCACACATAACCCAGACTCTCGCAGATTGTACCCCTACCCAGTTGGACAGAGAACCAGCTACACCCCTTCTAACCCCAACCCCGACAGATAGTAACCCAGTTCCAGTTGACACAACACCGTCTCCACCACAGAGCACCCAAACACGAGCAGTTAGTAAGGGAACTGCAGTGCCCAAAGCACGAGGACCACCACTCCGAATCCCAACTCAACACTTAAAGGAGAAGAAGATTTGTTCTCAGGTCAGGTTCTGTAGCTATGGTTCATACTCCTTTGCTCTTGCAAGACTGTATTTACTCATACCAACTATTTTCAAATTTGAAGGATGGAATTGAAACTCCAATGGCGCAACAGGTATGTTTTAAACCTGTTTCTTCAACTGGTTTGCTGTTGTAACCTGCTCTATGTTGATTTCAGTTTCAATTGAATAAACAGTTGTGTTCTCATGTCATGCACATTACAAGTGTTGTTATGGCTCTATAGTTACCCACACTTATATTCTGTCTATTCTGCTTTGTCTTGAACAAATATTATTTGAGTTATGTCTCTATCTTGATTTGGCAACAAAAACTAGAATGGTATAGACCATAAAGTGACCATGGTACATAGATATATGTTTGTTTCATGCTGTTATCCTATCCACTTTACTACTAAACTCATTTACCAAAATGAGTTTCATATACAACATGGTAAACATGTGATGTGTCTGCTTGTTTCTCTTTTAGAATGCGGACAAAATATTGGAGAACAATACCGCGTTATCCAATGGTAAAGGAAGTAATGCAGATAAGGTTCAAGATAGTGAGACATCCCTGTTGGTCTCCAAGAAAGCTGATAAAAACTATCTTGACGACAGTGAGGGAACCCAAAAGTTCTGTCTTGATGTAGTGTTTGAGTTATTGGCCACTACTGCTGGCACAAGCTCTTCGAACTCGCTGCCTGAATCAGTTCGTCTTCTTGAGTCTCAACTTCAAGTTGAAAGACATCGATCAGATGTGCTGCGACAGGAAGCTGAAGGACTCAGGAAGTCCCTATAGAATTCAGATGCATATTTTCTGGTGCAACAGCAAGCGCTGGAGGATTTAAGCGCCAAACAAGAGAAAGTTAATAATCTTGCTAAGCATCTTGCCAGCATTATGGGTACCCAAGATATTGTTT
Source organism: Triticum monococcum (assembly GCA_034509565.1). Lineage (NCBI taxonomy): Eukaryota > Viridiplantae > Streptophyta > Magnoliopsida > Poales > Poaceae > Triticum > Triticum monococcum. Next base: position 114,957,940 of record CM067843.1, read on the forward strand.
CTTGAAATCTTCTAAAGTGGTTTCACTTCTGGATTTGTTTAGCTGCGGCGTTTATTTGCGCTGGTCGCCAACTTTGACAATCAGTGTATATGATATGCTGCTTTGTTCCCTATATTTGCACTGGTGGCGAACTTTGATGCCCAGTGGATGTAATATGTGTAATAGTCGTGATAGCCTAGCATTAGTTGCTTTCTTATTTATTTCCTTGTTGTCTTGTTTATTTGTTTGCTTGTAGTCATTGCAGTTCTTTTTCCGTGGTTAGCTAGTGGCTGCAATAACCTATTTTTTAAAACTAGGCCACAATAACCATGGGCTAATATTTACTGTAGTGACACTGGGCCTCCTACTGGCTGTAGAAACAGTGGGCCTTCTATGGGCCATAGAAACAATGGGCCTTCTGCGGGCCGTATTATCAATGGGCCTTATATGGGCCGTATAATCGATTGGCCAAACATGGGCCAAACAGACCGCATTATGGCCGTAAACGGGCTAGAGTTGGAATCGTCCGTTCATGGGCCGACCATAACGGGCCATCGTTAATAGGCCATATTTGATGACGCTATGAAATCGGCCCAACGTATTAATGGACCACAAATGGGTCGACTGTAACCACGGGCTGAATTTGGCCCACAAGCAGAAAATGATAGTAACGGGCCGTAAGTAAACGAATGCTGGAAATGAGCCCAAGAATAAATGGGCTCTGAGAAGGCCGAAAGATAACATGGGCTAGAAACGGCCCAATGGAATAACGGGTCGTTAATGGGTATAAAGTGATGCACTGTTCATTACGGGCCAGTTTCACCACGGGCCGTTAATGGTTGCAAAGTGATACACTGTTCATTATGGCCGAGTTTCACCACGGGCTGTTAGTAGGCCAAGAGTTACATAGGGCCTCATATGGGCCGAAAGACGTCATGGGCCATACATGGGCCAGAAGTGAAAACGGGCTGGAATCATATTGGATGGCCCAGATGACGCTACTGGGCCTAATTCAGATAGGGTGTAACGGGCCTTGGGTTAGCGGGCTGTAAATGGGCTATATTCGAACATGCCGTTAACAGGCTTTCCATGGGCCGGCCCGCCAGCTTTTGACCAAGTCAAACGGGCCGGCCTTTTCACAGGAATGGGCCTCTGTTGGGCCGTGCCACGTGTCGACGTATCATAGGCGCCTTCCGTCCAATGAGTGGTTGACATCTGTCCCAACGATGAGCCGACATGTGTTTCCTCCAGCCAATGATGATTTTACACGTGGAAAATCCCCATTGGTTGGGGCTATTAGCGGGTTATCGGATCCAAAACCCAACCCGATAGCTTAACGGCGTTCCGTTACGGTGGATGCCACGTGTCAGTCACCCTTGACGAAAGCACTTCTATGACGCGCGATTTATCGTCATGGAAGTGGACACTTCCGTGATGATAATTTTGGTAATGTCATGGAACACTTCTACGACAGCACAGGTATGACTATCTTGATTCTTTCATAAATTTGTCATGGATGTACATGCATGACAAAAAAGCGACCTAATGTGACAAACACATATCATCACAGAAGTGTATTTTTTTTGTAGTGTCAGCAGGAGCTATGGCCGTGAAGAAGCGTGAGTTTCGCAACTTGCGCCAAGGAGGACGGACAGTTGGCCAGTATGTGGGTGGCTTTAGTAAGCTAGCACGTTATGCCCCAGATGACGTTGCTACGGATGCAGCTAAGCAGGAGAAGTTTCTGGAAGGACTGAATGATGAGTTTGAGCATGCAGTTGATGGTAGCAAGCTTCAACAACTACCAGGAGTTGGTAGGTCGCGCTCTTATGATTGAAGGGAAGCAGCAGCAGATTGAAAACGGCGAGAGGAAGTATGGACAAGGGAAATACAATTCTGGAGCTCAGCACAAGCCACGTTTTACCCCTAAACCGGGAGGACATTTTCAGCATACCCATGGAGGAGGCAGCTCGCACAATCATAATGGCCCCAAGAATGGTAATGGGAATGGAGGAAGCAACGGCCAGAACCGTACCAACCCATCAACGCCAGCCAAGAGAGACCTGAGCCAAGTCACTTGCTATAAGTGCCAGAAGACTGGACATTATGCCAATGAATATCCTGAAGCCCAGAATGGAAATGGCAATGATAAGCTCTGGGAAGAAGCCGAACCCTTTCAATAGGAGACAGGTGAACCACGTTAACGTGGAGGAGGTTGAAGCTCAGCCAGATACAGTAATAGGTAAGTTTTTGGTTAAGTCATTTACTGCACTCGTTCTTTTTGATACTGGTGCATCGCATTTATACATCTCAAGGGGATTTGTGGATAAGTACAAACTGCCAACCCAAGCCCTTAGGTCATCCATGTTAGTAACCTCGCCTAGAGCAGAATATATGGCTAGTCTATGGTGTGATCGGTTAGCATTAAGGATTGGTAACTATGTATTTCCCTCGGACCTAATAGTATTGGAATCTCAAGGATTGATGTGATATTAGGCGTGGATTGGTTATCGAAGTATGGAGGGAACATTGAATGCGCCAGTAAGTCAATTTTGCTTACGACGCCAGAAGGAAGAAGGATCCAGTATGTATCCCGGCATGTGCCGAAGAGGACTCAAGTAAATTCCTTATCAGGAGTTGTGCAGGAGGAAGTACCAGCGGTGAAGGATTTCCCTGACATATTTCTAGAGGAGTTGCCAGGCATGCCATAGGATAGAGATATTGAGTTTTTGATTGAGCTTTTGCTAGGCACGGGGCCCATATCTAAGAGACCATACAGGATGCCCGCAAAAGATTTGGAGGAGATTAAGAAGCAGATTAAGGAGTTACTGGATAAAGGTTATATTCGCCCAAGTTCTTCGCCTTGGGGATCGCCAGTACTTCTAGTGGAGAAGAAGGATGGATTGTTAAGGATGGTTGTTGATTATCGAAGATTGAATGCAGTAACAATCAAGAACAAGTACCCACTGCCGATGATCAATGATCTGTTTGATCGATTGCAAGGAGCTAAGGTATTTTCCAAGATCGATATGTGATTAGGATACGATCAGTTAAAAATTTGAGAGCAGGATATACCTAAGACGGCTTTTACCACCAGGTATGGGCTGTACGAGTGTACCATTATGTAATCTGGTCTGACTAACACACCTGCATATTTCATGAACATGATGAACAAGGTGTTTATGGAGTTTTTGGATAAGTTCGTCGTGGTATTCATTGATGATATTTTGGTCTACTCAAATAATGAAGAGGAGCATAAGGAGCATTTGCGTTTGGTACTTGAGAAGCTCAGAGAACATCAGTTATATGCCAAGTTCAGCAAATGTGAGTTTTGGTTGAAGGAAGTTGGATTCCTCGGACACGTTATATCAGGAGAAGGTATAGCAGTAGATCCCACCAAGGTTGTCACTGTGACAAATTGGGAAGCCCCAACAACAGTTGGAGAGATCCGGAGTTTTCTTGGACTTGCAGGATACTGCCGGAGGTTCATAGAGAATTTCTCAAAAAATTCCGAACCCTATGACGGAGTTGTTGAAGAAGGATACCAAGTTCAAATGGACTGAGGAATGTGAGGCCAGTTTCCAGGAGTTGAAGAAACGTTTGGTTACCTCGCCAGTGTTGATTCTGCCAGATCAGCGCAAGGATTATGAGGTATATTGCGACGCTTCATGTCGAGGACTTGGAGCAGTGCTTATGACGGAGGGAAGAGTTGTTTTGTATGCTTCAGGACAGCTGAAACCTCATGAGTTGAATTATGCCACACATGATTTGGAGTTAGTAGCCATAGTGCATGCATTGAAGACTTGGAGACATTTTCTCATTGGAAACCATTGTGAAGTATACACGGATCACAAGAGTGTGAAGTATATTTTCACGCATAAGGAGCTAAATCTCAGGCAAAGGAGATGGTTGGAGCTCATCAAGGATTATGATATGAGATTGCATTATCATCCCAGAAAGGCTAACGTAGTAGCCGATGCGCTCAGCCATAAGAGCCATGTAAACACACTAATGACGGGAGATTTACCAAAGGTGTTAGCCGAAGACCTTCGTGAGCTATGTTTGGAGATAGTTCCGAGAGGCTATGTAGCAGCATTGGAGATTCAGTCTACTTTGATGGATAAGATCAGAGAAGCTCAAAAGACTGACAAGGAGGTTGCCTCTATAAAGGAGAAGATGAGCAAAGGAAAAGTTAAAGGATTTCGTGAGGATGAGCATGATACCCTATGGTTTGAAGACTCTGTTTATGTGCCTAACAACCGGGAGATCAGGAAGTTGATTCTGCAGGAGGCCCATGATTCACCATTCTCGATTCACCCAGGAAATACCAAGATGTATTTGGATATGAAAGATACTTTCTAGTGGACCGGAATGAAGAAGGATATTGCAGAGTATGTAGCAGTTTGTGATGTATGTCAGAGAGTAAAGGCAGAGCATTAGAAGCCAGCAGGATTACTACAACCATTGCCGATACCCGAATGGAAGTGGGATAAGCTAGGCATGGATTTTATCACGGGATTACCCAGGTCCCGTTCAGGCTATGACTCGATATGGGTTGTAATGGATCGCTTGACGAAGGTAGCTCATTTCATCCTAGTAAAGAACACTTACACCAGTGCCAAGTTGGCAAAGATATACATGACCAGGATCATATGTCTGCATGGAGTTCCGAGGAGCATTGTATCCGATAGAGGAACCCAGTTTACCTCAAAGTTCTGGAATCAGTTGCACGAAACTTTGGGTACCAGGCTAGAGTTCAATACAGCTTTTCATCCGCAGACAGATGGACAGACCGAGAGAGTCAATCAGATTTCGGAGGATATGCTGAGAGCTTATGCGCCAGATTATGGAGCTAATTGGGATGACAATTTGCCATATGCAGAGTTCTCCTACAACAACAGTTATCAATCCAGTTTGAAAAGTCTTGTACGGAAGAAGGTGCAGAACACCATTGTCGTGGGATGAAGTTGGAGACCGCCAGTTGTTTGGACCGGATTTGATTAAGGAGTTTGAACAGAAGGTGAAATTGATTCGCGATAGGCTCAAGGTAGCCCAGTCCAGGCAGAAGAGCTACGCAGATTCTAAATGCAAGGAGCTAGTTTATGAAGTCGGAGACTGAGTTTATCTTCGAGTATCTCCACTTCGGGGAGTTAAGCACTTTGGAGTTAAGGGAAAGTTAGCGCCACGTTTTGTGTGACCATACAAAATTTTGGAACGTATGGGAGAAGTTGCCTACAAGTTGGAGTTGCCCGAAGGAATGTCAGGAGTTCACGATGTGTTCCAAGTTTCCCAGTTGAAGAAGTGCCACGCAGAGATGGCTGATATACCACTAAGAGATACAGTGCCGCTGGAAGCCATTCAGTTGGATGGTGATGTGACCTATGAGGAGAGACTAGTCAAGATTCTCGAGTATGCCAGCCGAGTCACCCGCAACAAGGTTATCAAGTTTTGCAAAGTTCAGTAGAGCCACCATACCGAGGAGGAAGCCACCTGGAAGCGAGAGGAAGAACTGCTGAAGGACCACCCTCACCTATTTTCTAGCCAACCCGAATCTCGAGGGCGAGATTCATCTTAAGGGGGGTAGGTTTGTAACATCCCAAATTTTCAATTTGGAATCCTATACATTAGGTCATCACTGCATATCATATTTTATTTCTTTTGGCCTGATCCAGAAATTCTGCGCAACTCAAGGACCCACGGAGAGAGTTGGGGATTTCGTTATTTTCATATTTGGGTTTTTCTCAAATCTTGAAAATATGATCATTGATTTTATTTATTTTAGCTTCAATTATTTCTATAATAAAAATATGAGAGAGGGAATAAAATGACTTTCCCAAAATAAAGAAATATTGAAGATTTAATAAAAAATCAAGTAAGATTTTATTCCAGATTTTCTCGCTATTTTATTTGAATTTAGGAAAAATTGCACATTTTCAAACAGCATTTTAGGGCCAAGAAAATGTTCATCTCGTTCTAAATATTTTATTTAGACGGTGAATTTTTTTTTGGCATTTTTAGATTTTTATTTATTTTCTAGAATTTATTTTTTGTTCGGCGGAATTATATATAAAAAACGCTCGAGAGCCCGACTGGGCCAAGGCCCAGCCGAGCCGGGCCGGCCTCGCCAGCGCCGCCGCCCAGCCCTGCCGTGTCACCGCCGGACTTGAGGAGTCAGACCTCGAGCCACCTTCGCCGTCGCCCCTTCCCCAAGTCGGCCGAGCCCCCCTCCTATAAATACGCTGCCACCCCGCCGCCCTCACCCCGTCCCAGCCTCACCGAGCCGCCGCCAGGAGCCGCCGCCGTCGCAGCCCCGCCACCCCGCGCCGTCCCGTCGCCCCGCCGGAGCCACCGGAGCCGAGCCGGAGGTATAGCCGCCGCCGTGGTCCGGTTTTGTTTTAAAAAAACCCCGATTCGTTTTTTTAAGAAACCCTACTTTCGTTTTTTTATAAATCGGTTTTTTCGGTTTATTTGTTTAGTGAGCGTTCGCCCGTTCGTTTGTTTTAACGGACGAGTTCACTGTTTAGTCACAGTTAACGAACGTTCGTTCGGTAATATGTTCGTCAATTTTTCTTTTTCTCAGATTTTCCGCGGTTATTTCTGATCATGATTTTTGATCCGATTTTCGTCCTAGTTTAACTTTTTGCTCGTTTATCGGAATCAGGCGATTCAAGTGCCTAGATTTCGTCTCGAAACCCTCTTTCCGTTTAACCAACTCAAACAAGTTTTTGATTCTGTAAAATTTGACTTAGGTCCAGATTAGTAAATGAAGTTTGTTTCTTTCGCGTCTTGACTTTCGTTGCTTCGTTTGATTTGATTCTTTTTGCAAACCGGAGTTCTTAAGTTGAAATTTCTGGTTAGTTCTCTGATTTGAGTTTTACCTGTGCATTAGATGAGTACTTATTGTATGATTGTTTGTTTGCGATAGAGTACCCGGAGTGCACCGCTTGCTACTTTGAATCTCTAGGTTTCGCGGATCATCAGTAAGGCAAGTAACACCTTGATCATACCTCTTTACTACCTAGTTTTTATTGCATTAGATCAATCCTCAAACAATTGCATGATTAGGATCTGGTTAATATGTGGCTTTTGGGAAGTAGATGAGGTAGTACCTATTACCTGTTTTATTATCAAACCCTTGGGAGTTACTTCTACATTTGCTTATTATGCCATGCTATGCTAGTAGACGTGGATTGGGTGAGTGTATCCATGATAGATGTGAGATTGATAAATTAATGGTTTGTTTAAGGTGGCAACTTAAACACACATCTGGGTGGATTGAGGCACCTGGGTATTCCAGCGATTGCCTATTTTTCTTTATGGACTGCCACACAGGCTCAAAGGGATCATGAGATTATTCACACTAGAAACTTCCGTGTGCAGCAACAAGCTACTATGGGCTCTAGCATAGCTGACTAAGTCATGCGAACTCTTATAGTGGTAGACTAGCAGATGTAGGGGATGTAGGTTGGTACTGTCTACCCGATCGTAAGGTGCTAGCGCTTCTGAAAGACTATGTCTCGGTCATCCATTTCTCAAACACCATGTAGTGCGAGAATCCCAACGGAGGAGATCGAGTCTTGTGGGGAAAAGTGTGCAAACCTCTGCAGAGTGTATAAACTAATCATGGTTAGCCGTGTCCCTGGTTATGGATGTCTTGAGTATCTAGTACTTGGATTATCATGTGAATCTCATCATGTTACTTTAATTAATATTGTTGGGTTTTAATGATGATACTTAATTGGGATTTAGAGGATGTCTATCTTCTCAGTGTTTAACAACCACCATGATAGTTAAATCAAATTTATTCCTTTGCAGTAGGGAAAAACTGGCTTTACGCAAAACTGTAACCATAGAGCTTTTCCACCAGCCAAATATGCATGTAGTATAGCTTTATTCCAAATATGCATGTAGTATAGCTTTATTCTATGTGTTACTTTGCAAGCATATTCCAAGTGCTGACCCGTTTTCGGGCTGCAACGTTCTTGTTGCAGACTTTTCAGACGACGAGTAAGGTGCCTTTAGGTCATGGTTCTATACTCAGTGATGCCATTGGAGTTGATGGACTCACTTATCTTCCAAGCCTTTCGTTGTTATCATTATTAGATGGCCTTAAGCCATTTCTATTGTAATAAGTTCTCCTTTGAGACACTCGTTGTAATAAGTGTGTGATTGCTACTCTGTTATAAATCCTTCAAGTACTGTGCGTGTCAGCATTACTGATCCAGGGATGACACTAAAGCACAGAGATCAGACTGTTTGAGGTCTGGTCGCTACACTTGGACAATCCGGTACTGGACAAGATGCTCGAGCCGGCGCCTTATCCAGTGCCCTCAAAGGAAGATGATGGGGGGAATGGAGAGGGCAGAAGCGGGCCTCACTCGCTACTCTTCCAACCAGGGGAATGAGCGCCTCCGCGAGGGAGGACAACCAAAGGGAAGAATCTGACATTCTCTCACCCCGGGGAAGGAAGAGGACTACCTCTGAAGATCCGAAAACTAAGGTTTCCAAACAGGAGAAGAAATCGTCATCAGAGGGTCCTGCCTCGGAGGGTATTCTTGCTGCACAATGTCCACGCGGGGATCAGCCCTCTACCGAGATGTATGTAATCGAAAAGTACTTAATAGGGGAAACATCCTACCTTACTTCCGAAGACAATAACCGATGTTTATAAATTGTAGTCCGAATCATAGCCCTTCTCGACAGAGTTCGTCTTTGGGGGATCTTCTTCCGGAGATGATGGAGAGCGAAACACCTCCCCCTGACACCCCGCCTCATGAAGCAGGAAACCTTGAAGTGTCGTCATGAAGGGTATCTCTGGATCCACTAAGGCCAGAGGATAACCCTTTGGCTACCCAGAATCCCTAGTATCCGGCTCCTAAGGAGAGTGACAGCAAGGGTCCGGAACCATACTGTGTGTGATCGGACGCGCTGAAGGATCTTCTGGGGCAAGTGGCCATCTCGGAAGCGCATCGTACGCTAATGGGTACGGTAATTGAAAGGATTTCATCCGCTGAAAGCGGTTTGCATGAAGCCTTTATGAGTCCACTAAAAGGTTTTGAGGTACGTGAAATAGTGTATGTTTTTTATAGTACCGCATATGTTAGGTGTGCCCTATGCAGATAGTAGCCTCTGAGACTCAGGTTGTCGTCGAGAACGGCGGCAACCCGAGGATCATATACCCAGGTAATAACTTGACTGTCTTTATGTGCAGGTGGCTGAGGCTACGGTGGCTAGCCGAACTGATGGGTTTACCGAGCTAAAGCGGCAACTTGATGCGGCCGATGCCGATATCGTGCTTGTCAACCAGCGGCTTGACAAGGCACAGGGTGAGTGATTTCTTTGGTGATCGTCACATAATAAGAGTAGCATGATGCTAGTATCTTCAATATGTTGTGACTACAGATGGAGCTTCCACCATGGAGACCCTTTGGGCGGAGCTTGCCCGAGCCAAGGAGCAAGCAAGGAGTAGCAATGCGGCCGCTCTAAAGGCGGCCGAAGAGTTAAGGGCCGAACAGGCCACGCACTGCGAGAGCAAGGAAAAAATAGCCAAGATGGCTGTAGAGTTAAAAGATGTCGCTGACCGTTACCAGCTTCTTGAAGAAGAAAACCGAGCGAAGGCGACGGACCTGGAGAAGGCCCTGGTGGCTGCCAAGGAAGCTCGCTCCGAAATTAGAGCGACGAAGGAGGAGCTGAATCAAGCTACAAATATCGTGTCTGGGAAGCCCTTCTTGTTGTGGACTAAGTTTGGAGATCCGAAGTATGGTCCTCTAGACCGGCTATGGAGTTCTACGGATGCCACCATGGATTTGGCTGCAAGTGCTGCTGATGCGGCCGAGTACTTCAAGGATCAGAAAGGTCCCGAAGTGGAAAAGCTGTTCTGGTCACAGTTTCACGCTCCAGTCCGTCCGCTCCTATTGAATGAGCGAATGGCCGAGTGGGCCGAGCTCCATAGGTTGTCCGGACTTGCCATGAGGTCCGTTGTGGATCACTTGTGGCCGGGGGGGCCAAGGCCGAATAGCTACTTTAGTTTAGTGCAACAATTCCTTGGTGATGTGCCACACATCGATGTTGTAAAGAGATCGGCGTGCATAGAGGGTGCGCAGATGGCCTTTGCCCGTGTCAAGACATACTAGGCAGAGATGGAGGCCACCACTATTGCGACACAGGGTTCGGCCATAGGCCGAGTGGCTGCCGAGCACTACTTTGAAGAAGTTCTTGAAGGTACTCGTTCGATAGAGGCTCAGTGCTCGAAGAATATTATATTCTAGTGACATGTATTCCCATTGTAAAAACAATGTTTTATTGAATTATCAAGGCTGTATTTATACTTTTGCCCGAAAGTACTATGATGCCTCCTGTGCGGCCGTTTATGTATGTATATAACCTGAAAGTTTGCAGTCGTCGGCTTCCGCCCCCACGCATATAATGCGGTGGTGTTCGCAGAAAATTCATATCCACACTTGATCCAATGTCTTGGTCCGTTAAGGAGGTGATAGCACAGTGAACGAGGCAATCGGACTATATTGCTTTAACACTTTCACTTAGCCATAGGAGTTTTACGGTGGGGCTACTATATAGCCCCTGGTACTTCTTTGGTCGTCCGAATACGGGGCGCGTACGTACATGACCGGGAAATGGCCCTTTCGTTAATGCAGAGGAATCCCGAAGATTCCGATGAGTCATCGAGTGGTTGACCAGTCTCTCGCTATATCATGACAGTCAGTTTTCGGCTTTCTCTACTGAGGTGCTCATCCGGATGAACCAGGGCACAATCGCAGTAGTTCTCCCAGTGCTACCTTAGCCGATATAACGGAACATAAGATAACAAAACGTGGGAGCCTGTAAAACCCAACATTTGACCAAAGACATGATTCGGAGATGATGCATATAGGGCCAAACTCGCGATGCCGAATACTCCCTAAGTTGTTTGGTCTTTATAACATATATCGGGCTAAAAATGCCCTTAATAAGAAACCCCATGTGTCCAGGTACATGCAAAATCCTGACGTGGCCACATGCCAATAACACCAGCATCCTTCTCGGTTGTGTGGAGTATCCGGAGGATGTGAGCAACAAGAGACAGTAAAAAAGGTTTATGCAGGGTCTTAATCTAAAAAGAAACCTTTCGGCGGGTCCTTGCTGCACGTCTGCGCCTGTGTCTCCGTTGTGCCGTGTCCTGGACGGGTGTAGCACGATTGTCATCTGTAAAAGGAAAGAACTTAGGTTAAAGTTGCTGTGCCAAAAATAAGAATTGGTTATTACCAATGAACTATCAAAATTCAAGAGAAGCCAAGTTGAGCCGGGCTGGCCCTGATTACACGCGGGAAGCCCCTGGTATCATTTATGAGGGTTTGATCATCAAACCAATCTCATGTATATATGATGGAACGCCGGATTCGTTTAACCGTGTCCGTGGTTGTGACGACCCACCATTTTTTCTGGTTGGTGAGGCCATCTAGTTTGTGGGTGTTAGAGCCGCCGCATCCTCTTTCATATGTAAGAAACATTCGGTATTTCCACTAAATGAGATGATGCCACGTGGACCAGGCATCTTAAGCTTGAGAAAAGCATAATGCGGTATTGCGTTAAAACGAGCGAAAGCCGTTCTTCCGAGTAGTGCTTGATAACCACTTCGGAATGGGGCGATGTGAAAAGTTAACCTTTCGCTTCGGAAGTTATCGGGAGAGCCGAATACCACCTCTAGTAGTAGAGAGCCCGTACAGCGGGCCTCTTGGCCTAGTATTACTCCCTTGAAGGTAGTATTACTGTGGCTCTGGAGGGGACTTTTTCTGTCCTTCGGCACTTGTCCCGGACGCTGTGCTTAAAAGCTGCTAAGGCTTTGGTGTCCGGACAATCGATGATTTGGTTCTTCTTGGTGAGGAACCTATTCCAAAGCTTTCGAGCGGACTCTCCAGACTGTTGGATTATATGACTTGAATCGTTTGCATCAGAAGGTCGGACATAAGTCCCTTGAAAGTTGGCCCGAAAAGCGTCCTCGAGCTCCTCCCAACTTCCAATTGAGTTTTCGGGGAGGCTTTTCAGACAGTGTCGAGCTGGCCCTTTAAGCTTGAGGGGCAAGTATTTAATGACATGGAGATCGTCTCCACGAGCCATATGAATGTGGAGGATAAAGTCCTCTATCCAGACTCTAGGGTATGTGGTCCCGTCGTACGCCTCTATGTTCACCGGTTTGAATCCCTCTGGGAATTCATGATCCAACACCTCATCAGTGAAACATAAAGGGTGTGCGGCACCCCTGTATTGGGATGTGCCATGGTGTTCAGACGGTTGTTGTATTCGGTGTTGGTTTTGTACCGTAGCGCGCTTCGTAGATCCATAGATGGATCTGGTCGCGCCGGATTTTTGACGCAAGTTCTCACGTAGATCATGTGTTGACTTATGCGCAACTTTCTTAGCCGCTCTATCACGTTCACAAGGTGGTGGATCCGGCCGGTTGGCCGTATCATTCTTCGGCTGTATGGGCTCTAAGGCCTCATCGTCGAATTCCGGTAATAGCTTGCGCTTTGGATAGCTATTTTTATGGTAACTTCCACCATACTTTGTTACTTTGTTCCACCTGCTGTTGAGCGTATCTTGTGCGACCTTGAGCCTTTGCTTCTGTTTCTTCAGGCTTCTTGTTGTGGCAATAAGCCTTCTGCGGAGGTTCTCTTGCTCCAAATGCGTTTCCGGGATGATGTGTGCATCTTCATCCGGACTGTTTTCTTCCCCAGACGGGGTTTGATGAGGCTTATCATTAGCGTCGTCGTGTTCAGACATCGGATCCGTACTATGTTTGCAGTTTGCATCTTGATCATGCTCTGCCACCGGGGTGGTGCAGTCGTCGTTTCTTCTAGAGTCGACTGGACTGTTATTTCCCCATGCGCTGTTATCACTGTTTTTGCTATGGCGGGACTTAGAGTGGCACCGCTGACGTTGGTGCTTGGGTTGCTTGGAGGGGGCATCCTCCTTGTCTCTTTGCCATTTCCCTCTCTGGGTGTATCCACCATGTATACGTCATGTGATGAAGTGGTGGTCCAGCGCCCTGTGGGCGGTGGTTCCTGTTTGTCTCCTGCATCGTCGTCCATACCGTCGATGTCTTCGGAGTCGATGTCGAGCATCTCGGTTAAGTCGTCGACAGTGGCTACTAAGTGGGTGGTGGGTGGGCAGCGAATTTCTTCGTCGCCCGCATCCCATTCCAGCCGGACGTAGTTCGGCCAAGGTTCTCCTCACAGGGAGAGAGACCTTAATGAATTTAGCACATCTCCGAAAGGTGAGTGCTGAAAGATATTCGCGGAGGTGAACTCGATGATCGGCACCCCGTCGGATTCAACGGGCACGGATGTGGGAGGCTCGGAGTCCGTGGCCGGAGGTAAATCCAGTGGTTCGGCGACGCGGCTCTCGAAAGGGGTGAAGTTAGTATCTGGCTCTTTCGCCACTGAGAGTGCGGCCTCCATGGCAGGGTCTATCCCTCCGCTCTCGGATGGCACGATTTGCTCCAGATTAACGGCCGGAGTAGTTGCGGATGCGATCTCCCGAACACTGTCCGATGGCAGAGTTACATCATGGTCGTCGCGACTCTGCGGCGCGTCCGACATGGGCTCAAATCCGTCGAATATCAAGTCTCCGCGGATGTTGGCCATGTAGTTCAAGTTTCCAAATCTGACCTGATGGCCAGGGGCGTAGCTCTCGATCTGCTCCAGATGGCCAAGTGAATTGGCCCGTAGTGCGAAGCCGCCGAATACGAAGATCTATCTGGGGAGGAAAACCTCGCCCTGGACCACATCGCTAGCGATGATCGAAGGATCCATCAAGCCTTATGGTGACGACACAGTGGAACTCTCAATGAAAGCACCAATGTCGGTGTCAAAACCGGCGGATCTCGGGTAGGGGGTCCCTAACTGTGCGTCTAAGGAGGATGGTAACATGAGGCAGGGGACACGATGTTTACCCAGGTTTGGGCCATGGAGGTAATACCCTACGTCCTGCTTGATTGTTCTTGATGATATGAGTAGTACAAGAGTTGATCTACCATGAGATCAAAGAGGCTAAACCCTAGAAGCTAGCCTCTGGTATGATTGTCTATTGTCCTATGGACTAAAACCCTCCGGTTTATATAGACATCGAAGGGGGCTAGGGTTACACAAGGTCGGTTACAAAGGAGGACATATACATATCCGTATTGCCTAGCTTGCCTTCCACGCCAAGGAGTGTCCCATCCGAACACGAGACGAAGTCTTCAATCTTGTATCTTCATAGTCCAACAGTCCGGCCAAAGGATATAGTCCGGCTGTCCGGAGACCCCCCCTAATCCAGGACTCCCTCAGCAGGCAAATAAGTGGGCTGGCTTTGCCGGGCCATAGCGTGTGCGGGCCAACTATAGAATTCTGGATTGCTAAAAAAATAGACGTGAGCACAAAAAATTAGTACCACCTTGGATAGAAAAATAAATTTCGACGGTGAAGGGATGAAAAATTTGGAGAAACGCACCTTGCTTTATTAGTAGGTATAGAAATCTAACATTGGAAGGGATAACCGAGTTTGGAATAGCTGAGCTCTGTAGTTCCCCCATCGTGAATCCAGCTCGGAAACGAGAAGTAACTTCTTCATCCTCCTCCATGGCATCTATCCTTTTCAAGTCGGCCTCCATCTCTTCCTCAGTTGATGGCCCAAAGTGGTCAGCATAGTTGTTTGCTCTTGGCTCCGGTGTCGGATGAGACACCCGGCTCTCCCTGACTGACTATTGAGAAGACATCTTGCTCTATATCTGCAGCAGAAACAACTCGAAACCAAAACAGAGGATATTTGCGTGGTACGGTGGTCAAAACCTTCGGGAGATTATATAATGAATTTTTACCGACCAAAAGAAGTATCGTGCAAGAAAAAGGAGTCTGGAGAGAACACGAGGTGCCCACGAGGCAAGGGGGCGTGCCTAGGGGGTAGGACACGCCCTCCACCCTCGTGGGAGCCTCATGTCCTTTCCGGTCTGGTTCTTATTTTTCTATTTTCTTAAATATTCCAAAAACGGTGAAAAATTGCCATTAGAACTGTTTTGGAGTCGATTTACTTACCGTATCTCATACCTCTTCCTTTTCGGAGTCTGAAACATTTTGTAAAGTGTCCCTTATGTATTCCTCCAGGGTTACAGTTTCAGTAACATTAGTTTCAACATTTATGGGATTACCTGAGATATAATTTTTGATTCTTTGACCGTTCACCACCCTCGGATTTGTGCCTTCGAAGTTGTTGATTTTTATGGCGCCGAAACGATAGACCTCCTCGATAACGTAAGGACCTTCCCATTTAGAGAGGAGTTTTCCTGCAAAGAATCTTAAACGAGAGTTGTACAATAATACATAACCACCTACATTAAACTCACGTTTCTATATCCTTTTGTCATGCCATCTTTTGACTTTTTATTTAAACAGTTTGGCATTCTCATAAGTCTGGGTTCTCCATTCATCAAGTGAGCTAATGTCAAATAACCTCTTCTCACCGGCAAGTTTGAAATCATAATTGAGCTCTTTAATGGCCTAATATGCCTTATGTTCTCGTTCGAGAGGTAAGTGACATGCTTTTCCATAAACCATCTTATATGGAGACATACCCATAGGATTTTTTTATGCAGTTCTATAGGCCCATAATGCATCATCATGTTTCTTGGACCAATTCTTTCTAGATCTATTAACAGCCTTTTGCAAAATTAATTTAAGCTCTCTATTACACAATTCTACTTGACCACTAGACTGTGGATGATATGGAGATGCAATTCTATGATTAACATCATACTTAGCAAGCATTTTACGTAAAGCACCATGAATAAAATGTGAACCACCATCAGTCATTAAATATCCAAGGACTCCAAACCTCAGAAAATAACTTCTTTAAGCATTTTAATAGAGGTGTTATGATCAACACTACTAGTTGGAATAGCTTCTACCCACTTAGTAACGTAATCAACATCAACTAAAATATGTGTATACCCATTAGAGGAAGGAAACGGTCCCATATAGTCAAAGCCCCAAACATCAAATGGCTCAATAACAAGTGAATAATTCATAGGCATTTCTTGACGTCTACTAATATTACCAATTCTTTGACATTCATCACAAGACAGAACAAACTTACAAGCATCCTTGGAGAGAGTAGGCCAATAAAAACCGGATTGCAATACCTTATGTGCAGTTCTATCTCCAGCATGGTGTCCCCCATAAGCCTCGGAGTGACACTTGCGTAGGATCTATTCCTGTTCATGCTCAGGTACACAACGTCTAATAATACCATCTACTCCTTCTTTATAAAGGTGTGGGTCATCCCAAAAGTAATGTCTTAAATCATAGAGAAACTTTTTCTTTTGTTGGTATGTGAAACTAGGTGGTATAAATTTAGCAACAATATAATTAGCATAATCAACATACCATGGAGCAGTATGAGAAGCATTTATGACAGCTAATTGTTCATCAGGAAAGCTACCATCAATAGGTAGTGGGTCATTAAGAACATTCTCTAACCTAGACAAGTTGTCTGCAACGGGGTTCTCAGCTCCCTTTCTATCAATAATATGCAAATCAAGTTCTTGTAGCAAGAGAACCCATCTAATAAGTCTAGGTTTGGCATCTTTTTTTCCATAAGATATTTAATAGCAGCATGATCAGTGTGAATAGTTACTTTAGAATCGACAATATAAGGTCTGAACTTATCACAAGCAAACACAACTGCTAATTTTTTTTCCAGTAGTAGCATAATTTCTTTGAGCACTGTCTAGAGTTTTACTAGCATATTGAATAACATTTAATTTCTTATCAACTCATTGTCCTAGAACAGCCTCTACATCATAATCACTAGCATCACACATAATTTCAAATGGTAAATTCCAATCAGGAGGCTGAACAATAGGTGCAGAAATCAAAGCTTTCTTAAGTATTTCAAATGCTTCTACACAATCATCATCAAAGACAAAAGGAGCATCTTTTTGTAAGAGATTAGTCATAGGACTAGAAATTTTAGAGAAGTCCTTAATGAACCTCCTATAAAAACCGGCATGGCCAAGGAAACTTCTTATACATTTAATATCCTTAGGACACATCATCTTTTCAATGGCATCAACTTTAGCTTTATCAACTTCAATACCTCTTTCAGAAATTTTATTCCCCAAGACAATACCTTCATTAACCATAAAGTGGCACTTCTCCCAATCCAAGACAAGATTAGTTTCTTCACATCTCTGCAAAACTCGATCAAGGTTGCTTAAGCAATCATCAAAAGAAGTTCCATAAACGGAGAAATCATCCATGAAAACCTCAATAATCTTTTCACAAAAGTCAGAGAATATAGCAGTCATACATCTTTGAAAGGTAGCAGGTGCATTGCATAAACCAAAAGGCATACGTCTATAAGCAAAGGTACCGAAAGGGCAAGTAAAAGTTATCTTTTTCTTGATCCTCTTTTGACACAGGTATTTGATAGAAACCAGAGTGACCATGTAGAATGCAAAAATGTGTATGTTTGGATAATCTTTCTAGCATTTGATCAATAAATGGTAAAGTGTAATGATCCTTTTTAGTAGCTTTATTTAGTTTGCGGAAATAAATTACCATTCTATAACATGTAACAATTCCTTCTGGGATCAATTCATATTTATCATTAGGAACAATAGTAATACCTCCCTTCTTAGGGACACAATGGACATGACCTACCCACTGACTATCTGCAACAGGATAAATTGTACCTGCCTCCAGAAGTTTTAGTATTTCTTTTCTTATCACTTCTTTCATCTTATGATTTAACCGTCGTTGGTGATCAACAACCGGTTTCGCGTCTTTCTCCAAATTTATTTTGTGCTGGCATAGAGTGGGACTAATGCCCTTAAGATCATCAAGAGTATATCCAATAGCAGCACGATACTTCTTCAGAGTTTTCAATAATTTATTTTCTTCATGCTCTGTAAGGTTAACACTAATAATAACATGATATATCTCTTTCTCATCAAGATAAGCATATTTAAAAGTATCAGGTAAAGGTTTAAGCTCAAACACGGGATCACCCTTGGGTGGAGGAGCATCCCCTAGGATTTCAACAAGCAAGTTGTGTTTCAAAATAGGTCCTTGTTTAAAGAATACTTCATCTATTTCCCTTCTTTCATTCATAAACATATCATTTTCATGGTTTAGCAAATATTGTTCTAAAGGATCACTAGGAGGCACGACAATAGAAGCAAGACCTAGAATATCATCTTTACTAGGCAGCTCTTTATCATGGGGTTGTCTACGAAATTTAGAAAAATTAAATTCATGAGACATATCCCCTAAACCAACAGAAACAATATCCTTATTGCAGTCTATCTTAGCATTAACAATATTCAAGAAGGGTCTACCAAATATAATGGGACAAAAGTTATCTTGTGGGGAACCAAGAACAAGAAAAGCAGCAGGATATTTAACTTTCCCACACAAGACTTCAACATCTCTAACAATCCCCCTGGTGAAATAGTGTCTCTGCTGGCATGCTTAATTGTAACATCAATTTCCTCTATCTCAGCAGGTGTAATATCATGCATAATTTCTTTATATAAGGAATGAGGTATTGCACTTGCACTAGCACCCATATCACATAAGCCATGGTAGCAATGATCTCCTATTTTAACAGAAATGACAGGCATGCCTACAACAGGTCTATGTTTATTCTTAGTATCAGGTCTAGCAATTCTAGCAACTTCATCACAGAAGTAAATTAGATGCCCATCAATATTATCGGCCAAGAGATCTTTAACCATATCAACACTAGGTTCAACTTTAATTTGCTCAGAGGGAGTAGGTGTTCTAGTATTACTCTTACGAACCACAATTGAAGCTTTAGCATGATCCTTTATTCTAGTAGGGAAAGGAGGTTTCTCAATATAAACAGTATGAACAACAGGATCATTATAAGTGATAGTATTTTGTTCAATTTTAATAGGTAAAACTACTTTTACTTCAATGGGAGGATTATATTTAAACCACTTCTCCTTAGGGAGATCAACATGAGTAGCAAAGGATTCACAGAAAGAAGCTACTATCTCAGAGTCAAGTCCATATTTAGTGCTAAATTCATGGAAAGCATCCATAAAACATTTAACACAATCAAACTTAGGTGTTATACCCGACTCCTTACCTTCGCCGAGATCCCAATCTTCGGAGTTGCGTTTAATTCTTTCCAATAAATCCCATTTGCTACTCATGTCGAGGTCCCAATCTTCAGAGTGTCATACCTAACACCTTACCATTGTCGAGGTCCCAATCTTCAGAGTTGCGTTTAATTCTTTCCAATAAATCCCATTTGAATTCAATAGTCTTCATCATAAAAGAACCAGTACAAGAAGTATCGAGCATGGAGCGATTACTGAGAGAGAGCCGAGCATACAATTTTTGAATAATCATTTCTTCCGAGAGCTCATGATTGGGGCGTGAATATAACATTGACTTAAGCCTCCCCAAGTTTGAGCGATGCTTTCTCCTTCGCGAGGCCAAAAATTGTATATATAATTACAGTCACGATGAACAATATGCATAGGATAAAACTTCTGATGAAATTCCAATTTCAATCAGTTGTAGTTCCATAATCCCATATCATCACATAGCCTAAACCATGTCAATGCCTCTCCCTTCAAATATAAATGGAAGACCTTCTTCTTGACAACATCCTCGGGCATACCTGCAAGCTTAAATAATCCACAAACTTCATCCACGTAGATTAGGTGCAAATCGGGATGTAATGTTCCATCAGCTGTGAAAGGATTAGCTAGCAGTTTCTTTATCCTACCCGAAGGAATTTCAAAGTAAACATTTTCAGTAGGTTGAGGAGCAACTCTTTGCTCTACTGGTCGGGGTGAAGATACCCCGAACAAGCCCCTCAAAGGATTATGTTCCATAGTAACAAGTGACAGTAAATTTTAGCACACTATATAAATTTTTCCTTACCAAATTCCACCTACCAAAGACGCTTCACTCCCCGGCAACGGCGCCAGAAAAGATTTTTGATGACCCACAAGTGTAGGGGATCTATCGTAGCTTTTTTGATAAGTAAGAGTGTCCAACCCAACGAGGAGCAAAAGGAAATGATAAGCAGTTTTCAGCAAGGTATTCTCTACAAGCACTGAAATTATCGGCAACAGATAGTTTTGTGATAAGGTAATTTGTAACGGGTAACAAGTAATAAAAGTAAATAAGGTGCACAAGATTGCCCAATCCTTTTTGTAGCAAAGGACAAGACTAGACAAACTCTTATATAAAGGAAAGCGCTCCCGATGACACATGGGAATTATTGTCAAGCTAGTTTTCATCACGCTCATATGATTCGCATTCTGTACTTTGATAATTTGATATGTGAGTGGACCGGTGCTTGGGTACTGTACTTCCTTGGACAAGAATCCCACTTATAATTAACCCCTATTGCAAGCATCCACAACTACAAAAGAAGTATTAAGGTAAACCTAACCATAGCATGAAACATATGGATCCAAATCAACCCCTCACGAAGTAACACATAAACTAGGGTTTAAGCTTCTGTCACTCTAGCAACCCATCATCTACTTATTACTTCCAAATGCCTTCCTCTAGTCCCAAACAATGGTGAAGTGTCATGTAGTAGACGTTCACATGACACCACAAGAGGAAAGACACCATACATCTCATCAAAATATCGAACGAATACCAAATTCACACGACTACTTATAGCAAGACTTCTCCCATGTCCTCAGGAACAAACAGAACTACTCACAAAGCATATTCATGTTCATGATCAGAGGGGTATTAATATGCATAATGGATTTGAACATATGATCTTCCACCAAGTAAACCAACTAGCATCAACTACAAGGAGTAATCAACACTACTAGCAACCGATAGGTACCAATCTGAGGTTTCGATACAAAGATTGGATACAAGATATGAACTAGGGTTTTAGATGAGATGGTGCTGGTGAAGATGTTGATGGAGATTGACCCCCTCCCGATGAGAGGATCGATGATTATGACGATGGTGATGATTCTCCCCTCCTCGAGAGAAGTTTCCCAGGCAGAACAGCTCCGCTGGAGCCCTAGATTGGTTCTGCCAAGGTTCCGCCCCGTGGCCGCGGAGTTTCGTCCCGTGAGCTTGCTTATGTGTTTTTCCTCGACGAAAGACTCCATATAGCCAAAGATGGGCATCTGAGGGCTGCCAGGGGGCCCATGAGGCAGGAGCGCGCCCAGGGGGTAGGGCGGGCCCCCACCCACATGGACGGTGGGTGGCCCCCTCTGGTACTTCTTTCGCCTAATATTTTTTATATATTCTGAAACATGCTCCCGTGAAGTTTCAGGACTTTTGGAGATGTGTAGAATAGGTCTCTAATATTTGCTCCTTTCCATCCTAGAATTCCAGCTGCGGGCATTCCCCCTCTTCATGTAAACCTTGTAAAATAAGAGAGAATAGGCATAAGTATTGTGACATAATGTGTAATAACAACCCATAATGCAATGAATATCGATATAAAAGCATGATACAAAATGGACGTATCAACGGACATTAGCTAACAGATACACATTTAATTGGTTAGCTAATGCCCCCAATTGAGTTTCCAAATGCATGTGCCCACAGATAGAGAGATATCATGGAATTGAATTTCTTTGGGCGCTCTGATTCATGATGGGTGGGCAACCAACATTGTATAGAAAGAAGGGGAATCTCAATAATATGCTTCCCCTTTTATTCTTTAACATGTTTGTCGGTGTCAAAACCGGCGGATCTCGGGTAGGGGGTCCCGAACTGTGCGTCTAGGCAGGATGGTAACAGGAGGCAAGGGACACGAAGTTTTATCCAGGTTCGGGCCCTCTTGATGGAGGTAAAACCCTACGTCCTGCTTGATTAATATTGATGATATGGGTAGTACAAGAGTAGATCTACCACGAGATCAGAGAGGCTAAACCCTAGAAGCTAGCCTATGGTATGATTGTTGTTGTGAATGTTGTCCTACGGACTAAAACCCTCCGGTTTATATAGACACCGGAGAGGTTTAGGGTTACACAAAGTCGGTTACAATGGTAGGAGATCTACATATCCGTATCGCCAAGCTTGCCTTCCACGCCAAGGAAAGTCCCTTCCAGACACGGGACGAAGTCTTCAATCTTGTATCTTCATGGTCCAGGAGTCCGGCTGAAGGTATAGTCCGGCTATCTGAACACACCCTAATCCAGGACTCCCTCAGTAGCCCCTAAAACAGGCTTCAATGACGATGAGTCCGGCACGCAGATTGTCTTTGGCATTGCAAGGCGGGTTCCTCCTGCAAGTACTTCATAGAAGATTTTGAACACAAAGATAGTGTCCGGCTCTACAAAATAAGTTTCCACATATTGCCATAGTGATAGTAATATTTACACAAATCTAATCTGCTGACATATTCCGTAATGCGACACACCACGGCCAAGCCTTTATCCGAGTCGTTTTATTATCCCACCTCAGCGCGTCATGCGAGGCGGATTCCTTGGCACGTCTTGTTAAAGCAGAGATCGTGTCCCCTTATTCCAGGATTGTCATCAATACGGGCGTGGGTAACCCAACCGCTTCTGGGACTCCTAGATTATAGGCAAGTCCAAACGGACACGGAGAGGATGCTTGATATTCACCCTCTTTATAAAGGGACAATGCTTTTATTTTCCCTCCCGTGCTCAATCGAATCCTTCCCCCACCTTAAGCTTAAACGCCCAAAGTTCAGGCCAGGTGCTCCGAACCTTCAGTCATGTCCGGATCTAGCCTTCAAGGCCGATGGGTGCCTTCCTCCGTCACGGAAGAAGACATCAAAAAGTTGAGGGAGGCCAGATATCTGACTGCCGGGATTTTGCATCGGCTACCTCCCCGAGGGAAGGCTGTCCCCACCCCCGAACCCAACGAGAACGTCATGTTCGTCCCCCACTTCCTCCGAGGTCTAGGCCTTGCTCTGGATCCTTTCGTCAGGGGTTTGATGTTTTATTACGGGCTAGACTTCCATGATCTAGCTCCGGACTCCTTTCTTCATGTCACGACATTTATTGTCGTGTGCGAGGCCTTCCTCCGGGTTACCCCTCACTTTGGCCTATGGCTCAAGACCTTTGAATTAAAGCCGAAGATGATCGAGGGGCAACATGCAGCGTGGCCCAAAGGTTCCATCCTAGAGGTGTCTGAATTGTGGCAACAGGAGTGGTTCTACATCATAGCTCCTAGAAGTGCCAAGTGGGTGGCCGCCCCTGTTTTCTGCTCGGGCCCTCCACCACAACTGATGTCATGGATCAACAGAGGTCTGAGCTGGGGTCCAGCCAAGAACGTGCCTATACTGCAAAGCCGCATTCGAGATCTCCTCAATGGAGATTTTAGTTTAGTTGTGGTAATACAAGTTATGCTAGTTCGTCAAGTCCAGCCTTGCAAACGCCGGCCCCTTCGCTTGTGGCAGTTCAATCCCGAGGGACCGTGTGTCATTCAAAATTTTCTCGGCCTGACGCACAAGGAGATGTACAAGTCATTCTTCGGACCTCAGGTAGACTGTCTGGAAATCACCGAGGACGTGGTCCTAAGTAGTAACCGCGCCGTCGAACAGGCAAGGAATCTTCTGGCCGAACATACTATCTCTCCTTTGTTACAAAGTTATTTATGAGAGTTCGCTTTTTGACCAAGACTAGCTAACAAAGGCGAAGTTGATTCGGTGTTCGCCCCCCCTCCCTGAGGGTTTGGAAAATCCGGTATTGGAAAAGATGCTCCAGACCGCACCCTGCCCGGAACCCTTGAAGGAAGATACTGTGGAGGATAATACGGGCGGACGCGGGCCCCCAACGCTGCCCATTCTAAACGAGGGAGCGAGCGTCTCCATGAAGGAAGACGACCAGAAGAGGAAAAGGACTACGCCCGGGGATTCAGAAGCCGAAGCTTCCAAACGGGAGAAGAAGTCTCCCACAGAGGGTCCTGCCTTGGGGGGTGCTGTTGCCGCACAAAGTCCACGGGGGGATCAATTCTCTCGCGAGTCATAAGTGACCCGAAATACTTTAATAGTACAGATATGCCATCTTTTTCTTCTGAGAAAATAACCACCGCATATATCTTTGCAGTTCGGGCCTTAGCCCCTCTCAAATGAGCTCGTCTTCGGGGGATCTTCTTCCAGAGATGATGGAGAGCGAAACGCCTCCTCCGGACTCCTCCGCTCCGGAAGCGGGCGACCCCAAAGTGTCATCGCGGAGGGCCCCTCCGAGTCCGGTGAGGCCAGAAGATAATCCCATTGACCCCCGAAGCTCCCAGTGTCCGGCTCCCGAAGAGAGCAAACAAAAGAGTCCGGCACCGTCTAGTGTGCGATCGGATGTTCTGAGGGAGTTGGTGGGGCGAGCGGCCATCTCAGATGAACACCGTGTGCTGATGAATACGGTGATGAAGAGGATCTCGTCCGCCAAAAGCGGATTGCATGAAGCTTTTATGAGTCTACTGACAGGCTTTGAGGTACGTAGAAGAATGTATGATAGTCCTGCACATGCTAGGTGTGCCCTGTGTAGGTAGTAGCCCCTGAGACTCTTGTTGTCGTCAGAAACGACGACGAACAGAGGATCATATTCCCATGTAATAACCATACTGCCTCTATGTGCAGGTGATGGAAGCTCCGGTGGCTAGCTGGACTAGCGAGTTTGCCCATTTAAAACAGCAGTTGGATGCGGCAGACGCCGACATCGAGCTTGTTAACAAAATGCTTGACGAGGCATAGGGTAAGTGTCATTATCTGGTAAATGCCACATAGTAAGAGCAGCATGATGCCAGTATCTTTAATATGTTGTGACTGCAGATGGAGCTGCCACTGTTGAAGCCTTGCGGGCAGAACTTGCCCGAGCCAAGGAACAAGCAAGGTTTAGTAATGCGGCTGCTTTGAAGGCGGCCGAAGAGTTGAAAACCGAGAAGGCCGCACATGGCGAGAGCCGAGATAAGATGGCCAAGATGGCCATAGAATTAAAAGCCGCCGCCGACCGTTGCCGTGTTCTTGAAAAGGAAAACCTAGTGAAGGCATCGGACCTTGAGAAGGCTGCTGCGACGAGAAAAGATATCCGCTTTGCTATGAGGGCGAAGAAGGAGGAGCTACGGGAAGCCGGGGATATTGTAGCTGGGAAATCATTTATGTTGCGGAGGAAGTTCGGAGATACACGGTATGCCTCTCTGGATCAGCTGTGGAGTTCGGAGGATGTGTGTATGGATTTGGCGGCGAGCGCTGCCGATGCGGCCAAGTACTTCCAGGGTCAGACGGGCTGTGAAGTGGACCAGCTGTTTTGGACACAATTCCATTCTCCCGAGCGTCCGCTTTCATTGACTGACCAATTATCCGAATGGGCCGAACTGAATAGGTTGTCCGGACTCACCATGAGGTCTGTTGTGGATCAGCTATGACCGGAAAGGCCAAAACCGAATAGCTATTTCAGCTTGGTGTAGCAGCTCCTTGACGTGGTGCCGCGCATTAATGTGGTGAAGAGGTCGGCGTGCATAGAGGGCTCACGGATGGCCTTTGCCCGTGTTAAAGCATACTGGGCAGAGATGGATGCTACCACTATTGCAGCGCGGGATTCAGCCATAGGTCGAATGGCTGCTGAGCACTACTTTGAAGAAGTTCTTGAGGGTGCTCATTTGATAGAGACCCAGTGCTCAAAAAATATTATGGTTGAGTGATATGTAATCTCATTGTAAGCGAAATGCTTTTATAAATTTTTATGAGGCTATTTTTATACTTCTGCCTGAAAGTAATATGATGCCTCCTGGGCAGCCGTTTAAGTATACATGTGTATAACCTGAAAGATTGCAGCCGTCGGCTTCAACCCCAACGCATATAATGCGGAGGTGCTCGGAAAAAACACGCGTTCACACTTAACCCAACGTCTTGGTCCTATTAAGGAGGTGATAACAGAGCGAGTGAGGCAACCGGACTATAATGCTTTAGCACTTTCACTTAGCCATAGGAGTTTGACAGTGGGGCTTCTAGATAGCCCCTAGTGGCTCCGCACTCTCCCGATCCCAGGGTGCTTACATGCCTGGACGGAAAACGGCCCTTTGTTAAGGCGGAGGAATTCTAACATTCCAAGAGGTCATCGAGTGGTTGACCAGTCTCACGCTATATCATGACAGTTAGTTTTCGGCTTTCTCTACTAAGGTGCTCGTCCGGATGAACCAGGGCACAATCGCAGTAGTTCTCCTGGTGCTAGATTAGTAGGTAAAGCGGAACGTAAGGCACCAAAACACAGGAGCCGGGCAAACCCAACATTTGACCAAAGACAATGATTCGGAGCTGATGCATATAAGGCCAAACTCGCGACGCCGAACACTCCCTAAGGTATTCGGTCTTTGTGGTATAAACTGGGCCTAAATAATGGCCTTTGTAAGAAGCCCCTTGTGTCCAGGTACGTGCATTGTTCTGGCGTGGCCACATGCCAAGATGTCAGCATCCTTCTCAATGGTGGATATGTATCAACAAGAGACAGTAAAAAAGGTTTACGCAGGGTCTTAATCTAAAAAGAATCCTTGGAGTGGGTCCCTGTTACACGTCTGCGCCTATGCCTCCGTTGTGCCATATCCTGGACGGGTGTAGCACGATGATCGTATGTAAAAGAGAGGAATTTAGGTGAAAATGTTGTCATGCAAAAAGATAGTTTTTAAAGAAACCATGTATGATTCAAGATGAGAAAAAATTGCCACTTGTCTGCGCGCGTTGAGCCCCTTGTATTGACAACTAGGGGTGTGACCACTTATTCGGTATAAATAGCGGCGCCGGACTTGATTAATTGTGTCTGAGGTCTTGACGACCTATTGGATGCTTTCGCTGGTCCGGGCGCCTTTAGTGTGCGGCTGCCAAGGCAGCCGCACTCTCTTCGGCGCACAGAGATCGCTTGATATTTCCTTTCACTAAAAGACCACTTAGACCAGTGCTAAGTTGGCAAAGATTTTATCACGGGATTGCCCAGGACTCGTTCAGGCTATGACTCGATTTGGGTGATAGTTGATCAATTGACGAAAGTAGCTCATTTCATCCCAGTAAAGACCACTTAGACCAGTGCTAAGTTGGCAAAGATATACATGACCAGGATCATATGTCTGCATGGAGTTCCAAGGAGTATCGTATTAGATAGAGGAACCCAGTTTACCTCTAAGTTCTGGAAGCAGTTCCACAAAACTTTGGGAACCAGGTTAAAATTCAGTACAGCTTTTCATCCACAGACAGATGGACAGACCGAGAGAGTCAATCAGATATTGGAGGATATGCTGAGAGCTTGTGCGCTAGATTACGGATCTAGTTGGGACGATAATTTGCCATATGCAGAGTTCTCTTACAACAACAGTTACCAAACCAGTTTAAGGATGGCCCCTTTCGAAGCATTGTACGGAAGGAGGTGCAGGACACCGTTGTCATGGGACGAAGTTGGAGACCGCCAGTTGTTTGGACCCTACTTGATTAAAGAGTCTGAACAGAAGGTGAAGTTGATTCGCGATAGGCTCAAGGTAGCCCAGTCCAGACAGAAGAGTTATGCGGATTCTAAACGCAAGGAGACAGGTTACGAAGTTGGGGATAGAGCTTATCTTCGAGTATCTCCACTTCGAGGAACAAAGCGTTTTGGAATAACAGGGAAGTTAGCGCCACGATTTGTAGGACCATATCGAGTTTTGGAGCGTATGGGAGAAGTGGCCTACAAGTTGGAATTGCTCGAAGGATTGTCAGGAGTACATGATGTGTTCCACATTTCTCAGTTAAAGAAATGTCACGTGGATATGGCTGACATACCGTTGAGAGACACAGTGCCTTTGGAAACTATTTAGTTGGATAACGATTTGACCTACGAGGAGAAACTAGTCAAGATTCTCGAGTTTGCCAACCGAGTTACTCGCAGCAAGGTTATCAAGTTTTGCAAAGTTCAGTGGAGCCACCACACGGAGGATGAAGCCACCTGGGAGCGAGAGGAAGATTTGCTCAAAGACCACCCGCACCTATTTTCTAGCCAACCCGAACCTCGAGGGCGAGATTCATCTTAAGGGGGGTAGGTTTGTAACGTCCCAAATTTTCAATTTGGAATGTTATACTTTAGAGCATCATGCATATCATATTTTATTTTTGCACTTTGGTTGATCCTAGAAATTCTACGCAACTCAATGACCCACGGAGAGAGTTGGGGATTTCGTTATTTTCATATTTGAGTTTTTTCAAACTTTGAGAATAGGATCATTTGATTCTATTTATTTTATCATCAATTATTTCTATTACAAAAATATGAGAGAGGGAATAAAATGACTTTCCCAAAATAAAGAAATATTGAGGATTTAATAATAAAATCAAATAAGATTTTATCTCGGAGTTTTTCGGTGTTTTATTTGAATTTAGGAAAAATGTGCGTTTTTGAAAATTGCATTTAGGGCCCAAATAAATGTTCACCTTGTGCGGCTTGATTTTAGAAGCCCGTGAAAATTTATTTCGGAATTTTTGGAGTCTGTTTAGTATTTCTTTTTATTTTTCTTCCGGGCGGAATAATAAAAAAAACGAACCGACTTAACGGGCCGTGTCCGACCTAGACACCGACCCGGGAGGCCTTTATAAGCCGAGGCCCGGCCCCGAGGAGAAACCCTATCCAGCCCCAACCCTAGCCGCCGCCGCCGCACCGCCGCCGTCATCTGCCGCCGCCGGATTTCACCGCCGAGGTTCGTCACGCCTCGTTTTCTGGGCCGAAAAAAGAAAAAAAATATTCGGCGTTCGTCTTTTTTCTTTTTCTCGAATTAAATCCGTGATTTTTCTGATCACGATTCCTGACCCAATTTCCTTTTTAGTATAACTTTTCGCTCGTTTATCGGAATCAGGCGATTCAAGCGCCTAGGGATTCGTCTTGAAACCCTCTATCCGTTTAACCAACTTAAACAAGATTTTTCTACTGTAAAATTTGCCCTAGATCCAGATTACTAGAACGAAGTTGTTTTCTTTGGCCATTTGACTTTCGTTGCTTCGTTCGATTTGATTCTTTTTGCCAACCGGAGTTCTTGAGTTGAACCTTCTGGTTAGATCTCTTATTTGAGTTTTACCTGTGCATTAGATGAGTACTTATTCTATGCTTGTTTGTTCGTTTGCGATAGAGTACCCGGAGTGCGCCGCCTGTTACTTCGAATCGTTAGGTTTCGCGGATCATCAGCAAGGCAAGTAACACTTTGATCATACCTTTTCTACTACCCAGTTTTATTGCATTAGATCAATCCTCACACATTGCATGACTAGGATCTAATTAAATTGTGGGAATGGGAAGTAGTTGAGGTAGTACCTATTACCTGTTTATTATCAACCCTTTGGGAGTTACTTCTATGTTTGCTTATTATGCCATGCTATGCTAGTAGACGTGGATTGGTGAGTGATATCCATGACAGATGTGAGATTGTTAATTAATGGTTTATCTAAGGTGGCAACTTAAACACACATCTGGGTGGATTGAGGCACCTGGGTATTCCAGGACTTTCCTGTTTTCCTTTGGACCGCTACCCAGGCTCAAAGGGATCATCAGACTATTCATACTAGAAACTTCCGTGTGCAGCCACAAGCTATTATGGGCTCTAGCATAGTTGACTAAATTGTGTGAACTCTTACAGTGGTAGACTAGCAGATGTAGGGGATGTAGGTGGTACGGTCTACCCGATCGTATGGTGCTAGCGCTTCTGAAAGACTATGTCTCGGTCATCCGTCTTCTGAAACACCTTGTAGTGCGAGAAACCAAACGGAGGCGATCGAGTCTTGTGGGGAAAAGTGCGCAAACCTCTACAGAGTGTAATAAACTAATCATGGTTAGCTGTGTCCCCGGTTATGGACATCTTGAGTATCTAGTACCTGGATTTTCATGTGAATCTCAACATGTTACTCTAAATTAATTTTGTTGGGTTATGCTTAATGATGATGCTTAATTGGGATTGAGAATGCTGACAACCATTCTCAATGTTTACCAACCACCATGATAGTAATTAAATTTATTCCTTTGAAGTAGGGAAAAATTGGCTTTATGCAAAACTGTAACCATAGAGCTTTCCACCAGCCAAATATGCATATAGTATAGCTGTTTCATTCCATTATTCTCTGTGTGTTACCTTGCCAGCATATTCCATGTGCTGACCCATTTCGGGCTGCAACATTAGTGTTGCAGACTTTTCAGACGACAATTAAGGAGTTTTTAGGTCGTGGTTCTATACTCAGTGATGCCGTTGGAGTTGATGGACTAACTTATCTTCCAAGCCTTCCGCTGTTATCATTATTAGATGTCAGGACCCCGATCCTAAGTCACACGGATCTAGCATGTAACACATCATATCACTTTGCGGCCTCACGAACGGTATTCCCACGGGTGCCACCTTACATGGCCCGGGACCGTTTGCGCCTTTTGCCTCACGTATATGATAGTGTCGCTAGCATCCATATGAAAAAGAACCCAGGCCGACATGGCTAGTCATGAACCCAAAGTGGCACTAACCCATGAGGACAGGCATACATGAATCAACTTCGAGCATGTCGGCCAACAGCGTGTGAATCCGGGTTGTAGCACTGGGCTAACAGGACTCCGGTAACCCAGGCTGTAGCAGGCTAGGCAGGACTCCGGATGTCACCGCGTGACATTTCCCCGAGGGGACAGACACAGGAACGAAGTGAAACACATGCCGGCCAGTCAAGTGTCCTGAGCAGTAGTGCTGGGCTAGCAGGACTCCGGTGAACCGGGCTGTAGCGGACCACTATGGCTCATGGAAGCACTATACTACATTTCCCCATAAGAGAGACTGCCAAGCATAAACAACTAGATTGTCGGATCCCACACATACCAAGCATTTCAATCATACACACAATATGCTCGATATGTGTAAATACAACATGGCATCACAACATAACTCTACAATTCATGTATTTATTCATTAGGCTTCGAGGAGCCAGAAATACAAACATGGGTCTCATGACCCAACATTCAAAGCATACAAGCCAAAATACATGCGGAAGCTTAACATGCCTGAGTACAGACATCTACAAATGAAAAGGCTAAGAAGCCTGACTATCTACCAGATCCTGCCGAGGGCACAAGATCATAGCTGAGGTATCAAGCTAAACGTCGAAGTCCACGCGAAACTACTAGCGAGACTGAAGTCTCTCTGCAAAACATAAATTAAGCAAATGTGAGTACAAATGTACCCAGCAAGACTTACATCAGAACTAACTACATATGCATCGGTATCAACAAAGGGGGTGGTGGAGTTTAACTGCAGCAATCCAGCTTTGACTCAGTGGCTAACCTGAGCTACGACTGCAAGTAACTCTTTTGAGGTGGCGCACACGAGTCCACATATTCACCATTCAATACACCACTATGGATCCGCTCCTGTCTCCCTACGAGAAGGCCATCCATAGCACTCACACTTATCTTGCGAGTTTTAGAGTATCCACTTTCACTTGTCTATGAACTGTTATAGGCAACCCAGAAGTCCATTACCGTGGACACGGCTATTCGAATAGATGATGTTAACCCTGCAGGGGTGTACTTCTTCACACACGCTCTCACCACTTACCGCCGTTTACACGACATGTACTTGGCAACCTTCAAGCGGAAGCCCAGCGAGGGTGTCGGCCACGGCCTACCTAAACACTCAAGTCTCTAGTCCAGGTTTATCGCCTATCCAGGTTCCATCCGTAGGGAGTCCGGCCGAGGTTTCCACATACGGCCCCGAACGATGTGAACAGGGTTCCCGAGACACCAAACGGGCGCCCGGTACATCGTGCCATGGTTTATCTACCGCATCATAGCCCACCCCTAGGGTCAGCGCTACGCACGGCCGCCAACACATATCCTATAAACACCAAAAACTAGTTGCAACTCCTGGACAGAGGACAAGGGTCATCAAGAAGCCGAGAGGGTCCATTGGTTTCGGGCCCAATGCGTGGTAGTAACTGTTTCATGGATCACAAACATAGAACTCAGTTCCTAAGGACGGCTTCAATGAGACAACCCACCATGTACTCCTACATGGCCTCTCACCGCTACCTTTACCAAATCGTGTTCACACACCTAGCTCTCAACAGTAGGACATGTTTACACACCTCCGATCCATCCCCGATGAATCAGACCTGACTCAACTCTAAGCAGTAGCAGGCATGACAAACAAGCATGAATGAGTAGGCACATCAGGGCTCATACAACTCCTACTCATGCTAGTGGGTTTCATCTATTTACTGTGGCAATGACAGGTCATGCAGAGGATAAGGGGTTCAACTACCGCAACAAGTAACAAATGAATCGTTGTTGTCCTAATGCAGTAAAAGAGAGTAGGAGCGAGAGAGTGGGCTTGTATCGGAATGAACAACGGGGTTGTGCTTGCCTGGCACTTCTGAAGATAACATTGAGTCTTCATCAGTGTCAACGATCGCAGCGTCAGAGCAGCGTATACCGAGAGGGGACAATTACCAGAAAACAAGGAAGAACACAATCAATGTGATGCAACAATATGATGCATGATCATGACATGGCAATATGCCGTTGATTGAGATAATGCAACTAGTTATGATTTAAATGAAGTTGGTTTGAATACAAGATTCAAATTCCAACTCCATATATGATTATTTAAATGCCCTTTATTTGTTTTGTCCAAAACAGAGGACAAACATTGTTCAAACATGCATGAAAATGGTACAAATGGATTCCTTGAATTTTTCTGATAATTTTTCATATATAATTTATTTCATTTGGAGTTACGGTTGATTTTCTATGATTTTTAGAAGTTTAGGAAATTTTCTGGAATTTCCTCAATAAGAATAAATCCAGAAAAGGCATTACTGCATCAGCATTGCGTCACTATGATGTCAGCGGGTCAACTGCGGTGGTCCAGGTCAAATCTGGCCAGTGGGGTCCGTGTGTCAGTGTCACAGCTAATTAACAGAGTTAATTAGTGCTAAGTTAAATGCTAACCTAAGTTAATTAGGGCGTGGGCCCACATGTCAGTGACTTAACTAGTTAATTAAAAGTTAATTAGCACTGAACTAAATTAGCAGGGCTCTGGGCCCACCTATTATTGACCTAGGGGAGTCAGACCCCCGGTCAACGAGGTCAACTCGCCGGCGGCTCAACGCCGGCGACGACAGACGCGGCTAAGGGCTTCGGAATCGAGCCACCGGGCATCATTTTGAGCGCGGTTAGTTGCGTTCGAACGCACGCAGTAGCGCGCGTCGAACGGTGTTGGTTTCCTGGCCTGGGATGGCTGGGGTTAACGCCGGCGAGGTCATCCGCGGCGGCCGGAGTTCAGGCGAGCTCGGGTGAGGCGCTACGCTTGGCTGACGAGCGAGCTAAGCAGCGGGGCGGACTCCTGGGAGCTCGAGGAGCACGCTGGTGCCACTGGACCGAGCGGAGGTGCTCAGGAGCAAGGACCACAACGGCCATGGCGGACGGCGGCGCTCGAGACTCGCAGGGCGGTGGCTAGCGCGCAAATTAGAGCACGAGGGTGAGGGAAAAGATGGAGGAGCTCACTGGGATTCCAATGGAGGACTCGGCGGGCTCGAGGAGGCACCGTGGATGACGAACGGGCTCTGGCGATCTCAGTTGCCCGAGGTAGAAGACGACCGTGGTGACAGCGTTCGGAGGCGTCCGGTGCCGCGTGGCTCGGCGGAGACGACTAGGGCGACAAGGAGGAGCTTCTGGACTGCTCGAGGGAACTAGGGAGAGGCGATGGCCGCGGTGGTCCTTGTCGGCGGCGGCGGGCGCGTTCGGTGAGATCGGGAACGACGAGGGAGATAGCAGGGGGAAGAATGAGCGAGCTAGAGGGATTGGGACAACGCTGAGGAGGGGATTCACGGTGTCGCGCTGTCCTCGGACGCAGGCAGGCAGCCTGGTGGCGTGGCGCTCGCGCGAGCCGTGCGTTGTCTCTGCCTCTGCCTACTGGCAGAGGTGGGAGACGACTCGCAACGGCCAGGTGGGCTAGGCCGGCTCATGGGCCGCACAGGTAAGTGGCCAGGTTGGCTTTTCTCTCTCTCTCTTTCTAATTCTTTCTATTTTCTATTATCTATAATTTTTTTGGATTTATTAAAAATGCCAGAGCATTTTCAAAAATCATGAGCCTGCTTGTGGCCACTGTTCGGATTATTTCCAGCAGCAAACATTTCAGTTCATGAATATTTGGACATTTAAAATATTATATAGCATTTAAATGCCCAAATGCAAATAGCATATGATTTAATTCAGTGACCCAATGATGTCCTAGAAAAATGTGAACCATTTTTGTCAGAGGTTCTAGACCAAGGCAAACATGACGAACAGTTTTGAAGGGCATTCCAGGTTCATTGAAAATACTTTTATTTGATCCTAGTTGCATTTCATTTGGTGCTAGGGTTTGAACATCCCCATTTCAAGTTTCTGAGGAATTTAAACATGATGCAACACAAGACTAGCTAACCCAGAGCAGACCAGAAGTAGGGATGTGACATTAGATGGCCTTAAGCCATATTTATTGTAATAAGTTCTCTTTTGAGACACTCGATGTAATAAGTGTGTGATTGCTCCTCTGCTATAAATCCTCCGAGTACTGTGTGGTGTCAGCATTACTGATCCAGGGATGACACCGAAGCAGAGATCAAACTGTTTGAGGTCTGGTCGCTACACTTGTGGGCCTGTTCCTAGGCCGGCTTTTAGACCTATATGGGCCTCTATTGGGCCGTCCCACGTGTCAACATTTCGTTGGCGATTATTGTCAAATGGATGGTTGACATCTGTCCCAACGCTGAGCCGACACGTGGTTCGTCGGTGAATGAGAATTTTACATGTGGAAAATCGCCATTGGTCTGAGCTATTGACGGATTATCGGATCCAAACCGGAACCAGATAGCTTAACGGTGACCCGTTACGGTGGATGCCACGTGTCGGTCACCCTTGACGAAAGAACTTCTATGACGCGTGATTTATCATCATAGAAGTGGACACTTCCGTGATGATAATTTTGGTAATGTCATGGAACACTTCTACGACAGCACAGGTATGACTATCTTGATTCTTTCATAAAATCATCATGGATGTACATGTATGACAGAAAACGTGACCTAATGTGACAAACACGTATCTTCACGGAAGTGTATTTTTTTTGTAGTGAGAAGTGTCGCTTTATGGTTAATGAAGGTATTGTCTTGGGGCATAAAATTTCTAAACAAGGTATTGAGGTGGCACTAATGCAGGATGCTGCTAACGCGACACTACGATTAGAGACCCTTCGACGAAATTGTGTGCGATGCAATAATCACAAACGGTGGTGTAAAAACCCGTCAAAAAGGTGCAAAACGTTTGTGTAATGCCCCGGATACAACTTTCCATATTCGTAACTCCGCCTCTTGCCATTTCTGGAGATGCGATATCAGATTCCCTTCGTGGTTGGGTTTTGTCTTTGTTTTGCTTTTGTTCATGTCATGCATTTCATATCATTTCATCATGTGCATCTCATTTGCATTCGGGTTCGTCTCATGCATCTGAGCATTTTCCCTGTTGTCCATTTTGCAATCTGACACTCCTACATGCATCGGCGCACCCCTCTTGTCTCTTTTCGTGAGCGGGTGTTAAACGTTCTCGGAATGGGACGAGATTCGTCAAGTGGCCTTGGTACACCACCGGTAGACCGTCTGTCAAATTTCGTTCCATTTGGAGTCTGTTTGATGCTCCAACGATTAACCAGGTAACCGCAAAAGCCTCTTTTGTATTGTAGCCCAACACCCCTCCAAAACGTCCCAATAACCCATCTAAACCATCTCCATGTCCTTCGTCGTTGGATCACGATCGTGTGGTCGAAAACTACACCTCATTTGGACACTCCAAACTCCCTCTACCTAAAAATATGTGATCCCCTCCGAATTTTCGCGGACGAAACCCTAGATCCACTCCTCCCCGCGCCACCGAATATGTCCCTCCGCCGTCGGACACGTCCACCGCCGTTGCCACATGTCGTGGATCTAAGACTGACAGCAGAATGGGGGGTAGGTATGAGGAGGCAAGATCCTAGCTATGGAGAAGTTGTACACACGAGTTTTACGAGTTCAGGCCCTTCGCGGAGGAAGTAACAGCCCTATGTCTCGGTGCCCTGAGGCGGTCGATTCGATTACGTATGTGTACGTCTTTTTACAGAAGGTGCGAACCCTTGTCTCAGTGGAGGGGGGTGGCTTATATAGAGTGCACCAGGACCCTAGCCAGCCCACGTTACAAGGAGTTTAAGGTACATAAAGAGATGGCGTTACTGGTAATGCTAGACTTAAATGCCTTAATGGTCTTAAAGATTACAGAGTGGACGCTTGCCCGTTGCTGTTCTCGATGACTCTTGGTCTTTAAGCGGGTCGAATGGATTCTTGTATGGTCGAATGATCGTGTGGTCAAGTGACCCAAAGTAGGAGGATTCTCCGAGTGACTGGTAGGTCGAGTGGATTGCACTAGACACCTTTGTGGGGCCCTCCCTGTTGTCTCTTGAGCTTCTTTGCTTCTACGACAGTGACCTTGGATAGGACATACTAGCACATATGCACGTGTGTTGCAACGGGAGAGATATTTTTTTATGAGAAGCATCGGAGAGATAATTGATGTGTACATCACAACGGTCTCCATAGTGGTGGGGCTATAGAGCGAGGATCTGCGATGTTCTCACGGGTCATGTTTGGCCCATGAGATCTTAATAGTGATGGGGTTGGTCGGAGTGGTGGCCACCACCCAACGTGTGCCTTTTTTTCTTCATGTCCTCCACCGTGTCTAGGTTGTGGTTGCCTCCTCATTTTACCAGATATAGTACAAATTGCAGCGAATCCCGTTTCATTGGTATAATCAACACATAACCAGGTAGTCCCTATTTTACCTGGGTTTATTCTCTGTAATTATTTCAGTGATCACTTGCCCACATATTTTTAGTCAGAGCCAAACCAACATATCCTCTTTTATTGCCATGTGCCCACAATTTCTTTTAATTATAGTCAACAAACATATTCTTTTTAATTGTTAAATCGCACGTCGATCGGATGCACAATAGTCCAAGTCTGGCCAGGCAAGTGGCAGGCACCAAAACGACATGTGTTTGTATGGCGCGAACAAAAATCCAAAACAACCACTAAGTTGAAGGATCAAACTCACGACCTCAAAAACTCGACCACATGCTGCTAGCCACTCGAACAAACAGCTCCTACTAACAAATGGCCAGCGTGAATATTTAATTATATACTATAGTGTACCATTCAAAACACTTTTTCTCATCTTATTTAACTTATCAAATAATAAATTAATTATTATGATATCTCGAATATTCTTCGCAACACGAAAATTTATTAAAATTCACAAAAATTAAAAACATGAAGCTTTTATAAGAAAACGAACATTTTTTGAATATGTGAACAATCTTTGAAAATTAAATATGTATTGAACATTGAAACAATTTTCAAAAATATGTTTTCTAACACAAGCATTACTTTGAATTTGTGTACATTTCAATAAAAATGAATATTTTTTGAATTTGTATCATTTTCAAAATGCAGTTTATTTTGAAAATATCAAACAATTTTGGAAAACATAAAAAACAATTAAAATGCGAAAATTTTCTGTTTTTTTATTAAATTCTGGAATGGGACAAAAAATCTAAAATTTGGAGAAAATATCAAAATGGTAAAAATATAATAAATTCTGGATATTTTATGAAAATTTAATCAAAAACTAAAATTCCAAAAAATTGAATTTATGAAAAAACAAAAAGAAACTTGGAAGAGAAAAACGAAAAAGGAAAGAGAAAAGAAAAGGGAAAGAAAAGAAAGAAAAACGGGCCGTCCCAATAATAGGCGCCGTATGCAAAATGTCGTCTATATTCCGCCTAGTGCGGTATATAATGGTTCTTAGCTGCATGGACATGAAATAAATGGGCTGGGCCTCAGCACGTGCGGCCACGTACGAAATTTTAGATAAAACTGTTTCTTTTATGGCAGATGGACACACAAAAAATTAGTACCATCTTGGATAGAGCAAAAAATTTGGTGCTGAACGGATGAAAAAATCGGAGAAACGCACCTTGCTATGATATCTCTAATATTCTTCGCAACATGAAAATTTATTGAAATTCACAAAAAATTAAAAACATGAACCTTTATAAGAAAACAAACATTTTTTGAATATGTGAACAATTTTTGAAAATTAAATATGTTTTGAACATTGAAACAATTTTCAAAAACATGTTTTCTAACACAAGCATTACTTTGAATTTGTGTACCTTTCAATAGAAATGAATATTTTTTGAATTTGTATCATTTTCAAAATGCAGTTTATTTTGAAAATATCGAACAATTTTGGAAAACATAAAAAACAATTAAAATGGGAAATTTTTCTAATTTTTTAATAAATTCCAGAATGGGATAAAAATCTAAAATTTGGAAAAAAATTCAAAATGGTAAAAATATAATAAATTCTGGAGATTTTACAAAAATTTAATCAAAAACTAAAATTCTAAAAAATTGAATTTGTGAAAAAATGAAAGTACAAAAAGAAACTTGGAAGAGAAAAACAAAAAAGGAAAGAGAAAAGAAAAGGGAAAGAAAAGAAAAAGGAAAAAAGAAGCAGAACAGAGAAAAAAAAACGGGTCGTCCCAATACTGGGAGCCATATGCAAAACGTTGTCTATTTTCCGCCTAGTGCGGTAGATAATGGTTCTCAGCTGCATGGACAGGAAATAAATGGGATGGGTGTCAGCGCGCGCGGCCACATACAAAATTTTGGATAAAACTGCTTATTTTATGGCATATGGAGACACAAAAAATTAGTACCACCTTGGATAGACCAAAAAAATTGGTGGTGAACGGATGAAAAAATCGGAGAAACACACCTTGCTTTATTAATAGGTATAGATAGGTCAGGCCTATCACCCTACCCCAGGTCTATGTCCTCATCATTAACCCCCGAATGGATTGAGGTCCGAGTGAAAAGAAGGTTGAAGTTGATCTTGTCTTGACTCTTGCGTTTCCCAACTATTCACTTCTGAACAGCGGTCAGTGTTGGAATTTCAGCTTCGTTTCAGTCGCCTTGATCGATTCAGAAATTGCCGATTGGTTTTATAACGTCGCCTGTCGAGTGTTGTCTTTGACGGGAAATCTTTGGCGTGACTGGTTGCGACGGATCCCGGATTTCACGGGATTCGAAATTTCGGGGGAAGCGCGCCGGACGGAGCGCGCCGTGGTAAGAGGAGTGGATAAACATGAATGTTTCAATTTCTGCATCACCTTTTTCGCCACGTATCTCGCATGCGACTGTTGAGAGATTTGACAGGTTCACCCAGGCCCGCCCGTCAGCCACTCGGAAGTGGGCCTTTAAAAGCGGCAAGGCCAAGGCACCTGCACTATGCGCGCCCATTCTCCTTCTTCTTCTTCCTCTTGCTCCACCACCACATCCGGCTTCTCCACTCTCGCCGCCGCCGCTCTGCCACCATGGTAAAAGGAAAAGACGGTGGCGCTGGAACGCGCGAAGAAGGCGGCGGGAGTGAAGAAGGGCAAGAATACGAATCAGGGATCTCCTCGCGCTCGGGGCTGCCGCCAGGTTGGATCCAGGGTGATTGGATCCGATCTTCGATTCGGTAAGAGGATTTGGATGAGCTGGCCGAGTCAGGGCTGATCGTCCACAAGGCTGCCCGGTTGCCGAAGGGGGAGATGGAGCCGCAGTCGCGGCCGGGTGAGTGCATTTTTCTTGCTACTCATGTCGACCATGGTTTATCGCTTCCTCCGCATCCTTTTTTCCGGGGTTTCTTGAATTTCTTCGGGGCCCAACTCCATCATTTCACTCCCAACACCATCACGTATCTTGCTGCGTTCGTGTCCATGTGCGAGAATTTCTTGGGGTGTCGACCGCACTTGGGTATTTTCAAGCACATTTTCACCATCCGATCCCAGATAGTGAAGAAAGCAAACTCGAAGGACGATAAAACACACGTTATCCAGATGTGTGGGGGTTTGGGTATCCAGAAGAGGAAAAGGAGTTCCTTTCCTCCGATGACCCTTCCTGAGTCGGTCAGAGGCTGGCAGTCAACCCGGTTCTACTGCAAGGATATCGCGACTCCAGGCCAGTCGACTGGACTCCCTCCTTTCTCTTTCGACCGTGTTCAGACCCCTTCCTCGTTGAAAGTGACCGCCGTGGAGAAGGCGGAGACAGGCATGCTGGTCGAGAGGGTGGTCCAGGTGATCAACCAAGGCGTCACCGGCATGGATTTGTTGGAGGTGTTCCTTGATACGTCTCCAACGTATCTATAATTTTTGATTGCTCCCTGCTATATTATCTATTGTTTTGTGCATTATTGGGCTTTATTATCCACTTTTATATTATTTTTGGGACTAACCTATTAACCGGAGGCCCAACCCAGAATTGTTGTTTTTGCCTGTTTTAGGGTTTCGAAGAAAAGGAATATCAAACGGAGTCCAAACGGAATGAAACCTTTGGGAACATGATTTTCTCATTGAATACATCTCATGAGACTTGCACCCTACGTCAAGACACATAACAGGAGGCCACGAGGTAGGGGGCACGCCCTCCACCCTCATGGGCCCCCTGTTGCTCCACCGACGTACTTCTTCCTCCTATATATAGCCATGTACCCCCAAACGATCAGATACAGAGCCAAAACCCTAATTCCACCGCCGTAACTTTCTGTATCCATGAGATCCCATCTTGGGGCCTGTTCCGGAGCTCCGCCGGAGGGGGCATCGATCACGGAGGGCTTCTACATCAACACCATAGCCCCTCCAGTGCAGTGTGAGTAGTTTAGCTCAGACCTATGGGTCCATAGTTAGTATCTAGATGGCTTCTTCTCTCTTTTTGGATCTCAATACAATGTCCCCCCTCTCTTGTGGAGATCTATTCGATGTAATCTTCTTTTTGCAGTGTGTTTGTTGAGATCGATGAATTGTGGGTTTATGATCAAGTCTATCTACGAATAAAATTTGAATCTTCTCTGAATTCTTTTATGTATGATTGGTTATCTTTGCAAGTCTCTTCAAATTATCAGTTTGGTTTGGCCTACTAGATTGATCTTTCCTGCAATGGGAGAAGTGCTTAGCTTTGGATTCAATCTTGTGATGTCCTTTCCCGGTGACAGTAAGGGCAGCAAGGCACGTATTGTATTGTTGCCATCGAGGATAACAAGATGGGGTTTTCTTCATATTCCATGAGTCTATCCCTCTACATCATGTCATCTTGCTTAAGGCGTTACTCTGTTTTTAACTTAATATGCTAGATGCATGCTGGATAGCGGTCGATGAGTGGAGTAATAGTAGTAGATGCAGGAAGGAGTCGGCCTACTTGTCTCGGACGTGATGCCTATATACATGATCATACCTAGATATTCTCATAACGATGCTCAATTCTGTTAATTGGTCAACAGTAATTTGTTCACCCACCGTAGAATACTTATGCTCTCGAGAGAAGCCACTAGTGAAACCTATGGCCCCCGGGTCTATCTTTATCATATCAATCTCCTACTACTTAGTTATTTACTTTGCTATTTACTTTGCCTTTATTTTACTTTGCATCTTTATTATAAAAACACAAAAAATATTATCTTATCATATCAATCAGATCTCACTCTCTTAAGTGGCCCTATAGGGATTGACAACCCCTATTTGCGTCGGTTGCGAGGATTTATTTGTTTTGTGCAGGTGTGAGGGACTCGCGTGTAGCCTCCTACTGGATTGATACCTTGTTTCTCAAAAACTGAGGGAAAACTGACGCTACTTTGCTGCATCATCGCTT
This sequence comes from Triticum monococcum, assembly GCA_034509565.1. NCBI lineage: Eukaryota > Viridiplantae > Streptophyta > Magnoliopsida > Poales > Poaceae > Triticum > Triticum monococcum. The sequence goes on from CM067843.1 coordinate 114,999,673, forward strand.
CCTCTTCGGGGAAAACCAACGCAGTGCTAAAAGAGGTAGCAAGAAGGATTTCTGGCGCTGTTGCCGGGGAGGTCTACGCAAAAGTCAACATACCAAGTACCCATCACATACCCTTATCTCCCGCAGTACATTATTTTCCATTTGCATCTTGTTTTCCTATCCCCCACTTCACCCTTGCCATTTTATTTGCCCTCTCTCTCTATCCTCCCTCTATTTGCCTCTTTTTGCCCGCTTGCTTTTTGTTTGCTTGTGTGTTAGTTTGCTTGCTTGTCACGATGGCACAAGATAATACTAAATTATGTGACTTCACCAATACCAACAATAATGATTTTATTAGCACTCCGATTGCTCCTCTTACCGATGCTGAATCTTGTGAAATTAATGCTGCTTTGCTGAATCTTGTTATGAAAGATCCGTTCTCCGGCCTTCCTAGTGAAGATGCCGCTACCCATCTAAATAGCTTAGTTGATTTGTATGACATGCAAAAGAAGAAAGATGTGGATAATGATATTGTTAAATTGAATCTATTTCATTTTTCGCTTAGAGATCGTACTAAAGCTTGGTTTTCGTCTTTGCCTAAAAATAGTATTGACTCATGGAATAAGTGCAAAGATGCTTTTATCTCTAAGTATTTTCCTCCCGCTAAGATTATCTCTCTTAGAAACGATATTATGAATTTTAAGCAACTTGGTCATGAACATGTTGCACAAGCTTGGGAGAGAATGAAATTAATGATATGTAATTGCCCTACTCATGGTTTAAATTTATGGATGATTATACAAAATATTTATGCCGGATTGAATTTTGCTTCTAGAAATCTTTTAGATTCGGCCGCGGGAGCCACTTTTATGGAAATCACTTTGGGAGAAGCTATTAAACTCCTAGATAATATTATGGTTAATTATTCTCAATGGCATCCTGAAAGATCTACTAATAAAAAGGTGCATGCGATAGAAGAAATTAATGTTTTGAGTGGAAAGATGGATGAACTTATGAAATTATTTGCTAATAAAAGCGTTTCTTCTAATCCTAATGATATGCCCTTGTCTACTTTTATTGAGAATAATAATGAATCTATGGATGTGAATTTTGTTGGTAGGAACAATTTTGGTAACAACGCGTCTAGAGGAAATTTCAATCCTAGTCCTTATCCTAGTAATCTCTCTAATAATTATGGTAATTACTACAACAATTCTTACGGAAATTATCATAAGATGCCCTCTGATTTTGGTTCTAATATTAAAGAATTTATTACTTCGCAAAAGAATTTTAATGCTATGATTGAAGAAAAATTGCTTAAGATTGATGATTTGGCTAGGAACGTTGATAGAATTGCTCTTGATGTTGATTCTTTGAAACTTAGATCTATTCCACCTAAGCCATGGGAATTTCCATTGATGAGTGCAAAGAAAGAACCGGCACGATGCGTGCTAAGAAAGATGCCTTTATAAAAGCGTGTTCTTCTAGTTCCTATGAAAATAATGATGAAGATCTAAAACTTATTGATGTGTCCCCTATTAAATCTTTGTTTTGCAAAATTAATCTTGATAATGATGGGACTGAATATGATCCACCTTTACCTAGAAGGCGTTCCAAGAATTCTGAATCTTTTGATCTTGATGCTAAATTTGATAAAAGTGGGATTGAAGAAATTAAAACCCTAGATGTTGCTAAACCCACTATTATGGATTTCAAGGAATTTAACTAAGAAAATTGCTCTTTGATTGATTGTATTTCCTTGTTGCAATCCGTGCTAAATTCTCCTCACGCTTATAGTCAAAATAAAGCGTTTACTAAACATATCGTTGATGCCTTGATGCAATCTTATGAAGAAAAACTTGAATTGGAAGTTTCTATCCCTAGAAAACTTTATGATGAGTGGGAAACAACTATTAAAATTAAAATTAAAGATCATGAATGCTATGCTTTACGTGATTTGGGTGATAGTGTTTCCACGATTCCAAAGACTTTGTGTGATTTGTTAGGTTTCCGTGATTTTGATGATTGCTCTCTAAACTTGCACCTTGCGGATTCCACTATTAAGAAACCTATGGGAAGAATTAATGATGTTCTTATTGTTGAAAATAGGAATTATGTGCCCGTTGATTTTATTGTTCTTGACATAGATTGCAACCCTTCATGTCCTATTATTCTTGGTAGACCTTTCCTTAGAACGATTGGTGCAATTATTGATATGAAGGAAGGAAATATTAGATTCCAATTTCCATTAAGGAAAGGCATGGAACATTTTCCTAGAAAGAAAATTAAATTACCTTATGAATCTATTATGAGAGCCACTTATGGATTGCCTACCAAAGATGGCAATACCTAGATCTATTCTTGCTTGTTATGCGTAGCTAGGGGCGTTAAACGATAGCGCTTGTTGTGAGGCAACCCAATTTTATTTTTATTTCTTGATTTTTGCTACTGTTTAGTAATAAATAAATAATGTAGCCTCTGTTTTGGTTGTGTTTTTTGTATTTAATTAGTGTTTGTGCCAAGTAGAACCGTTGGGAAGACTTGGGGAAAGTCTTGTTGAACTTGCTGAAAAAAAACAGAAACTTTAGCGCTCACGAGAACTGCTGTCATTTTTATTTGGAAAGTGATATTTAGTTAATTATTTTTGCATATGATTAATAGATAAATTCATCACGTCCATCAATTTATTTTAGAATTTTTGGGGTTCCAGATCTTGCGCTAGCTACAGATTACTACAGACTGTTCTGTTTTTGACAGATTCGGTTTTTCGTGTGTTGTTTGCTTATTTTGATGAATCTATGGCTAGTAAAATAGTTTATGAGCCACAGAGAAGTTGGAATACAGTAGGTATAAAACCCATATAAATAAAGAATGATTTCATTACAGTACCTTGAAGTGTTCTTTTGTTTTCTTTCGCTAACGGAGCGCACGAGTTTTTCTACTTTAAGTTTTGTGTTGTGAAGTTTTCAAGTTTTGGGTAAATATTTGATGGATTATGGAACAAGGAGTGGAAAGATCCTAAGCTTGGGGATGCCCATGGCACCCCCAAGATAATCTAAGGACACCTAAAAGCCAAAGCTTGGGGATGCCCCGAAAGGCATCCCCTCTTTCGTCTACTTCTATCGTTAACTTTACTTGGAGCTATATTTTTATTCGCCACATGATATGTGTTTTGGTTGGAGCGTCTTGTATTATTTGAGTCTTTGCTTGTTAGTTTACCACAATCATCCTTGCTGTACACACCTTTTGAGAGAGCCAAACATGATTTGGAATTTGTTAGAATACTCTATGTGCTTCGCTTATATCTTTTGAGTTATATAATTTTGCTCTAGTGCTTCACTTATATCTTTTAGAGCACGGTGGTGGATTTGTTTTGTAGAAACTATTGATCTATCATGCTTCACTTAGATTATTTTGAGAGTCTTAATAGCATGGTAATTTTCTTAAAATCCGAATATGCTTGGTATGCAAGATTAATAATAGAACTTTCTTATGAGTGTGTTGAATACTAAGAGAAGTTTGATGCTTGATGATTGTTTTGAGACATGGAGGTAATAATATCAAAGCCGTGCTAGTTGAGTAGTTGTGAAATTGAGAAATACTTGTGTTGAGGTTTGCAAGTCCCGTAGCATGCACATATGGTAAATGTTATGCAACAAATTTGAAACATGAAGTGTTATTTGATTGTCTTCCTTATAAGTGGCGGTCGGGGACGAGCGATGGTCTTTTCCTACCAATCTATCCCCCTAGGAGCATGCGCATAGTGCCGAGGTTTTTGATGACTTGTAGATTTTTGTAATAAGTATGTGAGTTCTTTATGACTAATGTTGAGTCCATGGATTATATGCACTCTCACCCTTCCATCCTTGCTAGCCTCTTCGGTACCGTGCATTGCCCTTTCTCACATTGAGAGTTGGCGTAAACTTCGCCGGTGCATCCAAACCCTGTGATATGATACGCTCTTTCACACATAAACCTCCTTATATCTTCCTCAAAACAGCCACCATACCTACCTATTAGGCATTTCCGTAGACATTCCGAGATATATTGCCATGCAACTTTCCATCATTCCGTTCATCATGACACATTCATCATTGTCATATTGCTTAGCATGGTCATGTGGTTGACATAGTATTTGTGGCAAAGCCACCGTTCATAATTCTTTCATACATGTCGCTCTTGGTCCATTGCATATCCAGGTACACCGCCGGAGGCATTCATATAGAGTCATCTTTTGTTCTAGTATCGAGTTGTAATCATTGAGTTGTAAATAAATAGAAGTGTGATGATCATCATTTTCTAGAGCATTGTCCCAAGTGAGGAATAAAAAAAGGAGAGAAGAAAGGCCATAAAAAAAGACAAAGCCCAAAAAAAGAAGAGAAAGGCCATAAAAAAAGAAGAGAAAAGGCCCCAAAAAATGAGAAAAAAATGAGAGAAAAAGAGAGAAGGGACAATGTTACTATCCTTTGCCACACTTGTGCTTCAAAGTAGCACCATGATCTTCATAGTAGAGAGTCTCTCATGTTATCACTTTCATATACTAGTGGGAATTTTTCATTATAGAACTTGGCTTGTATATTCCAACAATGGGGGCCTCCTCAAGTGCGCTAGGTCTTCGTGAGCAAGCAAGTTGGATGCACACCCACTAGTTTCTTTTGTTGAGCTTTCATACATTTATAGCTCTAGTGCATCCGTTGCATGCCAATCCCCACTCCTTGCATTAACATCAATCGGTGGGCATCTCCATAGCCCATTGATTAGCCTCGTTGATGTGAGACTTCCTCCTTTTCTGTCTTCTCCACATAACCCCCTCATTATATTCTATTCCAGCTATAGTGCTATGTCCATGGCTCACGCTCATATATTGCGAGAAAGTTTATAGGTTTGAGATTACTAAAAGTATGAAAAAATTGCTTGGCTTGTCATCAGGGTTGTGCATGATGACAACATTCTTGTGTGACAAAAATGAAACATAACTAAACCATATGATTTTGTAGGGATGAACTTTCTTTGGCCATGTTATTTTGAGAAGACATAATTGCTTAGTTAGTATGCTTGAAGTATTATCATTTTTATGTCAATATGAACTTTTGTCTTGAATCTTTCGGATCTGAATATTCATTCCACAATTAAGAAGAATTACATTAAAATTATGCCAAGTAGCACTCCGCATCAAAAAATCTGTTTTTATCATTTACCTACTCGAGGACGAGCAGGAATTAAGCTTGGGGATGCTTGATACGTCTCCAACGTATCTATAATTTTTGATTGCTCCATTCTATATTATCTACTGTTTTGGACATTATTGGGATTTATTATCCACTTTAATATTATTTTTGGGACTAACCTATTAACCGGAGGCCCAACCTAGAATTGCTGTTTTGGCTGTTTTAGGGTTTAGAAGAAAAGGAATATCAAACGGAGTCCAAACGGAATGAAACCTTAGGGAACATGATTTTCTCATCGAATACAGCTCAGGAGACTTGGACCCTACGTCAAGACACGTAACAGGCGGCCACGAGGTAGGGGCGCGCCTACCCCCCCAAGCATGCCCTCCACCCTCATGGGCCCCCTGTTGCTCCCCCGACGTACTTCTTCCTCCTATATATATCCACGTACCCCCAAACAATCAGATACAGAGCCAAAATCCTAATTCCACCGCCGTAACTTTCTGTATCCATGAGATCCCATCTTGGGGCCTGTTCCGGAGCTCCGCCGGAGGGGGCATCGATCACGGAGGGCTTCTACATCAACACCATAGCCCCTCCGATGAAGTGTGAGTAGTTTACCTCAGACCTACGGGTCCATAGTTAGTAGCTAGATGGCTTCTTCTCTCTTTTTGGATCTCAATACAATGTTCCCCCCCTCTCTTGTGGAGATCTATTTGATGTAATCTTATTTTTGCGGTGTGTTTGTTGAGACTCATGAATTGTGGCTTTATGATCAAGTCTATCTACGAATAAAATTTGAATCTTCTCTGAATTCTTTTATGTATGATTGGTTATCTTTGCAAGTTTCTTCGAATTATCAGTTTGGTTTGGCCTACTAGATTGATCTTTCTTGCAATGGGAGAAGTGTTTAGCTTTGGGTTCAATCTTGCGGTGTCCTTTCCCGGTGACAGTAAGGGCAGCAAGGCACGTATTGTATTGTTGCCATCGAGGATAACAAGATGGGGTTTTCTTCATATTGCATGAATCTATCCCTCGACATCATGTCATCTTGCTTAAGGCGTTACTATGTTTTTAACTTAATACTCTAGATGCATGCTGGATAGTGGTCGATGAGTGGAGTAATACTAGTAGATGCAGGCAGGAGTCGGTCTACTTGTCTCAGACGTGATGCCTATATACATGATCATACCTAGATATTCTCATAACTATGCTCAATTCTATCAATTGCTCAACAGTAATTTGTTCACCCACCGTAGAATAATTATGCTCTCGAGAGAAGCCACTAGTGAAACCTATGGCCCCTGGGTCTATTTTATCATATCAATCTCCTACTACTTAGTTATTTACTTTGCTATTTACTTTGCCTTTATTTTACTTTGCATCTTTTGCATAAAAATAGCAAAATTATTATATTATCATATCTGTTAGATCTCACTCTCTTAAGTGGCCCTACAGGGATTGACAACCCCTATTTGCGTTGGTTGCGAGGATTTATTTGTTTTGTGCAGGTGCGAGGGACTCACGTGTAGCCTCCTACTGGATTGATACCTTGGTTCTCAAAAACCGAGGGAAATACTTACGCTACTTTGCTGCATCATCCCTTCCTCTTTGGGGAAAACCAACGCAGTGCTAAAAGAGGTAGCATTCCTCAGTCGGCGCATCCAACCACTCCAGGCCCGTGACCATTCCATGTGGATGTACTCAGGCGCTGGAGACACCGCTTGGGTTCATCCAGAAGAGGTGTCGGCCGAAACAGTGGCTCAATGGCTGACGTGCATCACCGGGAACAAGGACAACCCCAGGGGCGCCAGGAGAGTCGACCCTTTCAGCAACATCAACCAGCGAGACATGATTTGGCCGATATGACCGATTGCATTTGAATGCATTTTCCGACTATTTGTTAATCCGACTGATTTCCACTCGACTTCTTGTCTTGCCGATTTACACAGAGATGTACTCAATGCGCAATGGTGAACAAGCTCTGAAGCAGGATCATGAGGGCGGGGATAGCGCGGAGGAGAGCGGTGAATGGGAGTCACCAAACAACGATGATGAAGATGAGAGCGACGAGTCAGACGACGAGGAAGTAGTCGACTCACCGCCTCATTTAGAACGTCGATCCAAGCAACGCCATGATCCCGTGGGCAGGCGCGGTAACACCGTGGCCTCGAGCATTCCATCTCAAAAGCACGCTCGGTCTCTAACTCCAGAGCTGGCTGAGAAAGTCATCAAGCAGCCCAAGATCAATCCCTCGAAGGCCCGAAAGACCTTGCCTAAGATCAAGATGGATGTTCCTGTTGCTTCTGGGTAAACATTCTTCCCAGTGAGTGCTCGCTGCCCCAATCATCAAAGAGCCTTTACTGCTTTACATTGCAGCCACTGGACAAGTTGTCAGTACAGTACTCACGGTCGAGCGACTGAAGAAAGACAAGGACAAGCCGTCTGACGAGATTGGGAGCCTCAAAGCCAAGAAGGGCGAGTTGGAGTCTTATCTGGGCCAGATTGCTGCTCAACTGGTCTTAAAAATTGAAGGTACTGATGTTCGACTGACTTGTTATGGTTGATTGACAGGTTTTATTATATTGTCGACTCACCATTCATCCGACTGTGGAGAGCTTTGCGAGGACTTTGAAGCAGAAACTGGGCGGGTCGAGACGGGTCTCGACCCCATAAATTGCCCAGTCAAAGATGACGTCACAATGAATGTGTTGCGATTGGAATCTCGCACGAACAACATAGTTACTTATCTTGCCTGCCTGAAGGCGGCGATGACTCCGGTTGATGCTGAACTCTGGCCTCAAGCAGAACTGTCTCAAGACCTCGAGTCTTTGATGGCCCGACTTGATCAAATACCTGAGCGAGTGCAAGAATGGAAGAAGTCATCTGCTTGCTGTGCCGCTGATGTCGCCATGTCCCTGGTCCGAGTGCACTGCAAGGACGTCAAAGAGGACAAGCTGGCGGAGCTCAAGGTTGCTAACACAAAAGGCACACTTTGCAGTCCTTCATGGACACTTTCCTTGATGCCGCCACTCGCATTGCAGACAGCATAGACCTTGACAGTTTCTGCGATCCAGCCAGCCCTCCTCCTGACGAGTGACCAAAAACATTATGCTTCACCTTTATTTGCCTCGGAATGCCGAGTGATTGTGTAATCGTTAAACTTCTTCGGTCTTGATGCTCGAGTACTTTGGATTCGTGGTTCGGAACTTTGGGTTTTATCTGAACTTGGTTTATATCCGAATGTACATGCATTTGCCTTCAAGTGAAACTTGTTCTCCACTCGGAATAATCTTTGTATCTGTGATGCAGCTCCGAAGAAAAGGTTGCAGTCGACCTTGCGGATAGGGATGGAGTGCACGTTGTACTTGTGGCGCAGCTCTGAGGAGAGGATTGCAGTCGACCTACCCCTCGTCGTCCTAGCGGATAGGGATGGAGCGCACGTTGTACTTGTGGCGCAACTCCAAAGAGAGGGTTGCAGTCTGATGTCTACTACACAACCTTCTTCTTGTAGACGTTGTTGGGCCTCCAAGTGCAGAGGTTTGTAGGATAGTAGCAAATTTCCCTCAAGTGGATGACCTAAGGTTTATCAATCCGTAGGAGGCTTAGGATGAAGATGGTCTGTCTCAAGCAACCCTGCAACCAAATAACAAAGAGTCTCTTGTGTCCCCAACACACCGAATACAATGGTAAATTGTATAGGTGCACTAGTTCCGCAAAGAGATGGTGATACAAATGGTATATGGATGGTAAATAAAGGTATTTGTAATCTGAAAATATAAAAACAGCAAGGTAACTAATGGTAAAAGTGAGCATAAACAGTATTGCAATGATAGGAAACAAGGCCTACGGTTCATACTTTTGCTAGTGTAAGTTCCCTCAACAATGATAACATAATTGGATCACATAACTATCCCTCAACATGAACAAAGAGTCAATCCAAAGTCACTAATACCGGAGAACGAACGAAGACATTATGGTAGGGTACGAAACCACCTCAAAGTTATTCTTTCCAATCAATCCGTTGGGCTATTCCTATAAGTGTCACATACAGCCCTAGAGTTCGTACTAGAATAACATCTTAAGACACAAATCAACCAAAACCCTAATGTCACCTAGATACTCCAATGTCACCTCAAGTATTCGTGGGTATGATTATACGATATGCATCACACAATCTGAGATTCATCTATTCAACCAACACAAAGGACCTCAAAGAGTGCCCCAAAGTTCTACCGGAGAATCATGACGAAAACGTGTGCCAACCCCTATGCATAGGTTCATGGGCGGAACCCGCAAGTTGATCACCGAAACATACATCAAGTGAATCACGTGGTATCCCATTGTCACCATAGATATGCACGGCAAGACATACATCAAGTGTTCTCAAATCTTTAAAGACTCAATCCAATAAGATAACTTCAAAAGGGAAACTCAATCCATTACAAGAGAGTAGAGGGGGGAAGAAACATCATAGGATCCAAATATAATAGCAAAGCTCGCGATACATCAAGATCATATCACCTCAAAAACACGAGAGAGAGTGATCAAACACATAGCTACTGGTACATACCCTCAGCCCCGAGGGAGAACTACTCACCCCTCGTCATGGAGAGCACCGGGATGATGAAGATGGCCACCGGAGAGGGATTCCCCCCTCCGGAAGGGTGCCAGAATGGGTCTAGATTGGCTTTCGCTGGCTATAGAGGCTTCTGGCAGCGGAACTCCTGAACTATTGTGCTCCCGGATGTTTTTAGGGTATATGGAGATATATAGGCGGAGGAAGTACGTCAGGGGAGCCACGAGGGGCCCATGAGGGTGGAGGGCGCGCCCAGGGGGTGGGTGCGCCCCCTACCTCATGGTTTCCTCATTTCTTCCCTTACGTGAACTCCACGTCTCCCGGGTTGCTTTCCTTCCAAAAATAACTTCCGTGAAGTTTTAGGTCAATTGGACTCCGTTTGATTTTCCTTTTCTGCGATACTCTAAAACAAGGAAAAACAGAAACTGGCATTGGGCTCTAGGTTAATAGGTTAGTCCAAAAAATCATATAAAATAGCATATAAATGCATATAAAACATCCAAGGTTGATAATATAATAGCATGGAACAATAAAAAAATATAGATACGTTGGAGACGTATCAGCATCCCCAAGATTAATTCATGCTTGTCCTCGAGTAGGTAAATGATAAAAACAGAATTTTTGATGTGGAATGCTACCTAATATATTTATCCATGTAGTTCTCTTTATTGTGGCAAGAATATTCAGATCCATAAGATTCAAGACAAAAGTTTAATATTGACATAAAAATAATAATACTTCAAGCATACTAACTAAGCAATCATGTCTTCTCGAAATAACATGGCCAAAGAAAGCTATCCCTACAAAATCATATAGTCTGGCTATGCTCCACCTTCACGACACAAAGTATTTAAATCATGCGCAACCCCGGTGACAAGCCAAGAAATTGTTTCATACTTTTGATGTTCTCAAACATTTTGCAATCTTCACGCAATACATGAGCGTGAGCCATGGACATAGCACTATAGGTGGAATAGAATGGTGGTTGTGGAGAAGACAAAAAGGAGAAGATAGTCTCACATCAACGGGCTATGGAGATGCCAATTAATAGATATCAATGTGAGTGAGTAGGGATTGCCATGCAACGGATGCACTAGAGCTATAAGTGTATGAAAGCTCAAAAAGAAACTAAGTGGGTGTGCATCCAACTTGCTTGCTCACGAAGACCTAGGGCATTTTGAGGCAGCCCATCATTGGAATATACAAGCCAAGTTCTATAATGAAAGATTCCCATTAGTATATGAAAGTGACAACATAGGAGACTCTCTATCATGAAGATTATGGTGCTACTTCGAAGCACAAGTGTGGTAAAAGGATAGTAGCATTGTCCCTTCTCTCTTTTTATCTCATTTTTTTATTTTTATTTGGGCCTTCTCTTTTTGTGGCCTCTTTTTTTATTTGGGCTTCTTTGGCCTCTTTTATTTATTTATTTTTCGTCCAGAGTCTCATCCCGACGGGGGAATCATGGTCTCCATCATCCTTTCGTCACTGGGACAATGCTCTAATAATGATGATCATCACACTTTTATTTACTTACAACTCAAGAATTACAAATCGATACTCAGAACAAGATATGACTCTATATGAATGCCTCTGGCGGTGTACCGGGATGTGCCATGATGCATGAGTGACATGTATGAAAGAATTATGAACGGTGGCTTTGCCACAAATACAATGTCAACTACATGATCATGCATAGCAATATGACAATGGAGCGTGTCATAATAAACGGAACAGTGGAAAGTTGCATGGCAATATATCTCGGAATGGCTATGGAAATGCCATAATAGGCAGGTATGGTGGCTGTTTTGAGGAAGGTATATGGTGGGTTTATGGTACCGGCGAAAGTTGCGCGGTACTTGAGAGGCTAGCAATGGTGGAAGGGTGAGAGTGCGTATAATCCATGTACTCAACATTAGTCATAAAGAACTCACATACTTATTGCAAAAATCTAATAGTTATCTAGACAAAGTACTATGTGCATGCTCCTAGGGGGATAGATTGGTAGGAAAAGACCATCGCTCGTCCCCGACCGCCACTCATAAGGAAGACAATCAATAAATAAATCATGCTCTGACTTCATCACATAACGGTTCACCATACGTGCATGCTACAGGAATCACAAACTTCAACACAAGTATTTCTCAAATTCACAACTACTCAACTAGGATGACTCTAATATCACCAATTCCATATCTCAAAGCAATCATCAAGTTTCAAACTTCTCATAGTATTCAATGCACTCTTTATGAAAGTTTTTGTTATATCCCTCTTGGATGCCCATCATATATATTAGGACTAGTTTCATAACCAAAGCAAACTACCATGCTGTTCTGACTCTCAAAATAATATAAGTGAAGCATGATAGTTCATCTATTTCTTCAAAATAAAACTACCACCATGCTCTAAAAAGATATAAGTGAAGCACTAGAGCAAATGACAAACTACTCCAAAAGATATAAGTGAAGATCAATGGGTAATCGAATAATTATGCAACTATGTGAAGACTCTCTAGCATTTAAGAATTTCGGATCTTGGTATTTTATTTAAACAGCAAGCAAAACTAAATAAAATAAAATGATGCTCCAAGAAAAACACATATCATGTGGTAAATAAAAATATAGCTCCAAGTAAGGTTACCGATGAACGAAGACGAAAGAGGGGATGCCTTCCTGGGCATCCCCAAGATTAGGCTCTTGGCTATCCTTGAATATTACCTTGGGGTGCCTTGGGAATCCCCAAGCTTAGGCTCTTGCCACTCCTTATTCCATAGTCCATCAAATCCTTGCCCAAAACTTGAAAACTTCACAACACAACTTAACAGAAAACTCGTAAGCTCCGTTAGTATAAGAAAATAAATCACCACTTCAAGGTACTGCAGTGAACTCATTCTTTACTTATATTGGTGTTAAACCTACTGTATTCCAACTTCTCTATGCTTTTCAAACTATTTTACTAGCCATAGATTCATCAAAATAAGTAAACAACACACGAAAAATAGAATCTGTCAAAAACAGAACAGTCTGTAGTAATCTGGATCAAACGTATACTTGATGTCAAAAACACAACCTTCTTCTTGTAGACGTTGTTGGCCCTGCAGAGGTTTGTAGGACAGTAGCAAATTTCCCTCAAGTGGATGACCTAAGGTTTATCAATCCGTAGGAGGCGTAGGATGAAGATGGTCTCTCTCAAGCAACCCTGCAACCAAATAACAAAGAGTCTCTTGTGTCCCCAACACACCCAATACAATGGTAAATTGTATAGGTGCACTAGTTCGGCGAAGAGATGGTGATACAAGTGGTATATGTATGGTAAATAAAGGTATTTGTAATCTGAAAATATAAAAACAGCAAGGTAACTAATGGTAAAAGTGAGCATAAACGGTATTGCAATGATAGGAAACAAGGCCTAGGGTTCATACTTTCGCTAGTGTAAGTTCCATCAACAATGATAACATAATCGGATCACATAACTATCCCTCAAATGCAACAAAGAGTCACTCCAAAGTCAATAATAGTTGAGAACGAACGAAGAGATTATGGTAGGGTACGAAACCACCTCAAAGTTATTCTTTCCAATCAAACCGTTGGGCTATTCCTATAAGTGTCACAAACAGCCCTAGAGTTCGTACTAGAATAACACCTTAATACAAAAATCAACCAAAACCCTAATGTCACCTAGATACTCCAATGTCACCTCAAGTATCCGTGGGTATGATTATACAATATGCATCACACAATCTCAGATTCATCTATTCAACCAACACAAAGGACCTCAAAGAGTGCCCCAAAGTTCTACCGGAGAATCACGACGAAAACATGTGCCAACCCCTATGCATAGGTGCATGGGTCAAACCTGCAAGTTGATCACCGAAACATACATCAAGTGAATCACATGGTATCCCATTGTCACCACAGATACACACGACAAGACATACATCAAGTGTTCTCAAATCTTTAAAGACTCAATCCGATAAGATAACTTCAAAAGGGAAACTCATTCCATTACAAGAGAGTAGAGGGGGGAAGAAACATCATAGGATCCAAATATAATAGCAAAGCTCGCGATACATTAAGATCGTATCACCTCAAGAACATGAGAGAGAGAGATCAAACACGTAGCTACTAGTACATACCCTCAGCCCCGAGGGAGAAGTACTCCCTCCTCATCATGGAGAGCACCGGGATGATGAAGATGGCCACCAGAGAGGGATCCCCCCCTCCGGCAGGGTGCCGGAACGGGTCTAGATTGGCTTTTGGTGGCTACGGAGGCTTCTGGCGGCGGAACTCCCGATCTATTGTGCTCCCGGATGTTTTTAGGGTATATGGAGATATATAGGCGGAAGAAGTACGTCAGGGAAGCCACGAGGGTGGAGGGCGCGCCCAGGGGGTGGACCCGCCCTGTGCCTCGTGGCTTCCTCGTTGCTTCCCTTACATGGACTCCAAGTCTCCCAGGTTGCTTTCCTTCCAAAAATAAGTTTCGTGAAGTTTCAGGTCAATTGGACTCCGTTTGATTTTCCTTTTCTGCGATACTCTAAAAGAAGGAAAAAACAGAAACTGGCACTGGCTCTAGGTTAATAGGTTAGTCCCAAAAATCATATAAAATAGCATATAAATGCATATAAAACATCCAAGGTTGATAATGTAATAGCATGGAACAATAAAAAATTATAGATATGTTGGAGAGGTATCACAGTCGACCCGCGCTTCGTCGTCCTTGCGAATAGGAATGGAGCGCAAGTTGTACTTGATGGAAATATGCCCTAGAGGCAATAATAAAAAGGTTATTATTATATTTCCTTGTTCATGATAATTGTCTATTGTTCATGCTATAATTGTGTTATCCGGAAATCGTAATACATGTGTGAATACATAGACCACAACATGTCCCTAGTGAGCCTCTAGTTGACTAGCTCGTTGATCAATAGATGGTTATGGTTTCCTATCCGTGGACATAGGATGTCATTGATAATGGGATCACATCATTAGCATAATGATGAGATGGACAAGACCCAATCCTAATCATAGCACAAGATCGTGTAGTTCGTCTGTTAAAGCTTTTCTAATGTCAAGTATCCTTTCCTTAGACCATGAGATTGTGCAACTCCCGGATACTGTAAGGGTACTTTGGGTGTGCCAAACGTCACAACGTAACTGGGTGACTATAAAGGTACACTACGGGCATCCCCAAAAGTAACTGTTGGGCTGGCACGAATCGAGACTGGGATTTGTCACTCCGTATTATGGAGAGGTATCTCTGGGCCCACTCGGTAGGACATCATTATAATGAGCTCAATGTGATCAAGGAGTTGTTCATGGGATGATGTGTTACGAGAATGAGTAAAGAGACTCGCTGTGACGAGATTGAACAAGGTACCGGTATACCGACGATCGAATATCGGGCAAGTATCGCACCGATAGACAAAGAGAATTGTATACGGGATTGATTGAATCCTCGACATCGTGGTTCATCCGATGAGATTATCGTGGAGCATGTGGGAGCCAACATGGGTATCCAGACCCCACTGTTGGTTATTGACCAGAGAGTTGTCTCGGTCATGTCTACGTGTCTCCCGAACTCGTAGGATCTACACACTTAAGGTTCGGAGACGCTAGAGTTGTAGAGATATTAGTATGCGGTTAACTGAAAGTTGTTTGGAGTCCCGTATGAGATCCCATATGTCACAAGGAGTTCCGAAATGGTCAGGAGGTAAAGACTTATATATAGGAAGTCCAATTTCGGCCACAGGGAGAGTTTCTGGGGTCACCGGTATTGTACCGGGACCACCGGAAGGCTCCCGGGGGTCCATCGGGTGGGGTCGCCTACCCCGGAGGGCCCCATGGGCTGAAGTGGCATGGGAACCAGCCCCTGGTGGGCTAGTGCGCCCCACCCAAGGGCCCAAGGCGCCTAGGGTTGGAAACCTAAGGGGGTCGTTGCCCCCCGAGGGGGCATGCGCCCCCTTGTTGGAAACCCTAAGGGGGTCGTTGCCCCCGAGGGGCCACCACCCTAGGGGCCGCCGCTCCCCTCCTCTAGATGGGATGTCCAAGGGGGCATGCGCCCCCTAGCCCCTATATATAGTGGAGGGGAGGGAGGGCAGCTGCACCCTAAGCCCTGGCGCCTCCCTCTCCCTCGCGTGACACCTCTTCCTCCTCTAGTAGCGCTTGGCGATGCCCTGCTGGAATCCCGCTGCTTCCACCACCACGCCGTCGTGCTGCTAGATCTCCATCAACTTCTCCTCCCCACTTTCTGGATCAAGAAGGAGGATACGTCTCCGCTCCGTACGTGTGTTGAACGCGGAGGTGCCGTCCATTCGGCGCTAGGATTATCGGTGATTTGGATCACAACGAGTACGACTGCATCAACCCCGTTCTCTTGAACGCTTCCGCTCGCGATCTAAAAGGGTATGTAGATGCACTCCTCTCTCTCTCTCTATCTCTCTCTCTCGTTGCTAGATGACTCCATAGATTGATCTTGGTGATGCGTATAAAATTTTAAATTTCTGCTATGATCCCCAACAGTGGCATCATGAGCTAGGTCTATAAGTAGTTTCTATGCACGAGTAGAACACAAGTTGTTGTGGGCGTCGATTTTGTCAATTTACTTGCCGTTACTAGTCTTATCTTGATTCGGCAGCGTCGTGGTATGAAGCGGCCTGGACCGACCTTACACGTACACTTACATGAGATAGGTTCCACCGACTGACATGCACTAGTTGCATAAGGTGGCTAGCGGGTGTCTGTCTCTCCCACTTTAGTCGGATCGGATTCGATGAAAAGGGTCCTTTCGAAGGGTAAATAGAAATTGGCATATCACGTTGTGGTTTTGGCATAGGTAAGAAACATTCTTGCTAGAAACCTATAACAGCCACGTAAAAATTTGCAACAACAATTAGAGGATGTCTAACTTGTTCTTGCAGCATATGCCGTGTGATGTGATATGGCCAAAAGGATGTGATGAATGATATATGTGATGTATGAGATTGACCATGTTCTTGTTATAGGAATCACGACTTGCATGTCGATGAGTATGACAACCGGCAGGAGCCATAGGAGTTGTCTTAATTTATTTTATGACTTGCGTGTCAATGAAAACGCCATGTAATTACTTTACTTTATTGATAACCATTAGCTATAGTAGTAGAAGTAATAGTTGGCGAGACAACTTCATGAAGACACGATGATGGAGATCATGGTGTCATGCCGATGACGATGATGATCATGGCGCCCCGAAGATGGAGGTCAAAAGGAGAAAAATGATATTGGCCATATCATGTCACTATTTGATTGCATGTGATATGTATCACGTTTTTACATCTTATTTCCTTAGAACGACGGTAGCATAAATAAGATGATCCCTCATTAAAATATCAAGAATTGTGTTTCCCCTAACTGTGCACCGTTGCTAAGGTCTGTTGTTCCGAAGCACCACGTGATGATTGGGTGTGATAGGTTCTAACATTCACATACAACGAGTGTAAGCCAGATTTACACACGCAATACACTTAGGTTGACTTGATGAGCCTAGCATGTACAGACATGGCCTCGGAACACGGAAGACCGAAAGGTCAAACATGATTCATATAGAAGATACGATCAACATGAAGATGTTCACCGATGATGACTAGTCTGTCTCACGTGATGATCGGACACGGCCTAGTTGACTCGGATCATGTAT
This sequence comes from Triticum monococcum, assembly GCA_034509565.1. NCBI lineage: Eukaryota > Viridiplantae > Streptophyta > Magnoliopsida > Poales > Poaceae > Triticum > Triticum monococcum. The sequence goes on from CM067843.1 coordinate 115,017,073, forward strand.
CACTTAGAGGACTAGAGGGATGTCTATCTGAGTGGGAGTTCATAAAATAATTTGATTAGATGAACTTAATTATCATGAACATAGTCTAAAACTTTGCAATATGTCTTGTAGATCAAATGACCCATGCTAATGTTGCCCTCAACTTCAACGCGTTCCTAGAGAAAACCAAGCTGAAAGACGATGGTAGCAACTACACGGACTGGGTCCATAACCTGAGGATTATCCTCATAGCTGCCAAGAAAGCATATGTCCTTGAAGCACCGCTAGGTGATGCACCTGTTTTCCCAGCAACTCAAGACGTTATGATCGCCTGGCAGTCGCGTAGTGACGATTACTCCCTGGTTCAATGCGGCATGCTTTATTGCTTAGAACCGGGGCTCCAAAAGCGTTTTGAGCAGCACGGAGCTTATGAGATGTTCCGAGAGCTAAAAATGATTTTCCAAGCTCATGCCTGGGTCGAGAGATATGAAGTCTCCGACAAGTTCTACAGTTTTAAGATGGAGGAGAATGTCTGGGTTGCACAACCACTTATCCCGGATGATGCGGTCGTTGATAGAATCCTTCAGTCGCTCCCACCTAGCTACAATAGCTTTGTGATGAACTTCAATATGCAGGGGATGAAAAAGACCATTCCTGAGGTATATTCAATGCTGAAATAAGCAGAGGTGGAGATCAAAAAGGAACATCAAGTGTTGATGGTGAATAAAACCACTAAGTTAAAGAAAGGCAAGGGTAAGAAGAAATTCAAGAAGGACGGCAAGGGAGTTGCCGTGCCCGGTAAGCCAGTTTTGGGAAGAAGCCAAAGCATGGACCCAAGCCTGAGACTGAGTGCTTTTATTTCAAGGGAAACGGTCATTTGAAGCGGAACTGCCCCAAGTACTTAGCAGATAAGAAGCCCGACAATACCAAAGGTATATGTGATATACATGTTATTGATGTGTACCTAACCAGCGCTCGTAGTAGCTCCTGGGTATTTGATACCGGTGTAGTTGCTCATATTTGTGACTCAAAACAGGAGCTGTGGAATAAGCGGAGACTGGTGAAGGACGAGGTGACGATGCGCGTCGGGAACGGTTCCAAGGTTGATGTGATCGCTATCAGCACACTACCTCTACATTTACCTACGGGATTAGTTTTAAGCCTCAATAATTGTTATTTAGTACTAGCTTTGAGCATGAACATTGTATATGGATCACGTTTAATGCGAGATGGCTACTCATTTAAATCTGAGAATAATGGTTGTTCTATTTATATGAGAGACATGTTTTATGTTCATGCCCCGCTGGTTAATGGTTTATTCTTATTTAATCTTGAGCGTGATGTTACACATATTCATAGTGTGAATGCCAAAAGATGTAAGGTTGATAATGATAGTCCCACATACTTGTGGTACTGCCGCCTTGGTCACATTGGTGTCAAACGCATGAAGAAACTCCATGTAGATGGACTTTTAGTGTCTCTTGATTATGAATCATTTGACATGTGCGAACCATGCCTCATGGGCAAAATGACCAAGACTCCGTTCTCCCGAACAATGGAGCGAGCAACCAACTTATTGGAAATCATACATACTAGTGTGTGCGTTCCAATGCGTGTTGAGGCTCGTGGTGGTTATCGTTATGTCCTCACCCTCACCGATGACTTAAGTAGATATGGGTATGTCTACTTGATGAAACACAAGTCTAAGACCTTTGAAAAGTTCAAGGAATTTCAGAGTGAGGTTGAGAATCAACATGATAGAAAAATAAAGTTCTTATGATCAGATCGTGGAGGGGAATATTTGAGTCACGAATTTGGCATGCACTTAAGGAAATGTGGAATTGTTTCACAACTCACGCCGCCTGGAACACCTCAGTGTAATGGTGTGTCCGAACGACGTAATCGCACTCTATTGGATATGGTGCGATCTATGATGTCTCTTACCAATCTACCGCTATCATTTTGGGGTTATGCTATAGAGACTGCCGCATTCACTTTAAATAGGGTTCCATGAAAATTCGTTGAGACGACACTGTATGAATTGTGGTTTGAGAAGAAACCTAAGCTGTCGTTTCTGAAAGTTTGGGGATGCAATGCTTATGTCAAGAAACTTCAACCTGAAAAGCTCGAACCCAAATCATAAAAATGCGTCTTCATAGGATACCCTAAGGAAACTATTGGGTATACCTTCTACCTCAATTCCGAAGGAAGATCTTTGTTGCCAAGAATGGATCCTTTCTAAGGAAAGAGTTTCTCTCGAAAGAAGTAAGTGGGAGGAAAGTAGAACTTGCTGAAGTATTGCCTCTTGAACCGGAGAGTAGCGCAACTCAAGAAAATGTTTCTGTGGTGCCTGCACCGACTAGAGAGGAAGTTAATGATGATGATCATGAAACTTCAGATCAAGTTGCTACTGATCTTCGTAGGTCCACAAGGACACGTTCCGCACCAGAGTGGTACGGCAACCCTGTCCTAGAAATCATGTTGTTAGACAACGGTGAACCTTCGAACTATGAAGAAGCGATGGCGGGCCCGGATTCCGACAAATGGCTTGAAGCCATGAAATCCGAGATAGAATCCATGTATGAAAACGAAGTATGGACTTTGACAGACTTGCCCGATGATCGGCGAGCCATAGAAAATAAATGGATCTTTAAGAAGAAGACGGGCATGGATGGCAATGTGACCATCTATAAAGCTCAGCTTGTCGCTAAGGGTTATCGACATGTTCAAGGGGTTGACTACGATGAGACCTTCTCACCCGTAGTGAAGCTGAAGTCCGAACGAATCATGTTAGCAATTACCACATTCTATGATTATGAGATATGGCAAATGGACGTCAAAACGGCATTCCTTAATGGTTTCCTTAAGAAGGAAGAATTGTATATGATGCAGCCAGAAGGTTTTGTCGATCCTAAGAATGCTGACAAGGTATGCAAGCTCCAGCGCTCAATCTATGGGCTGGTGCAAGCATCTCGGAGTTGGAACATTCGCTTTGATGAGATGATCAAAGCGTTTGGGTTTACACAGATTTATGGAGAAGCCTGTGTTTACAAGAAAGTGAGTGGGAGCTCTGTAGCATTTATTATATTATATGTGGATGACATACTATTGATGGGAAATGATATAGAACTCTTGGAAAGCATAAAGGCCTACTTGAATAAGTGATTTTCAATGACGGACCTTGGAGAAGATGCCTACATATTAGGCATCAAGATCTATAGAGATAGATCGAGACGCCTCATTGGTCTTTCACAAAGCACGTACCTTGACAAGATATTGAAGAAGTTCAATATGGATCAGTCCAAGAAGGGGTTCTTGCCTGTATTGCAAGGTGTGAGATTGAGCATGGCTCAATGCCCGACCACGGTAGAAGATAGAGAAAAGATGAGTGTCATCCCCTATGCCTCGGCCATAGGGTCTATTATGTATGCCATGCTGTGTACCATACCTGATGTAAACCTTGCCGTAAGTTTGGTGGGAAGGTACCAAAGTAATCCCGGCATGGAACACCGGACATCGGTCAAGAATATCCTGAAGTACCTGAAAAGGACTAAGGATATATTTCTCGTTTATGGAGGTGATGAAGAGCTCGTCGTAAAGGGTTATGTTGATGCTAGCTTCAACCCAGATCTGGATGACTCCAAGTCACAAACCAGATACGTGTATATTTTGAATGGTGGGGCAGTCAGCTAGTGCAGTTGCAAGCAAAGCGTCGTGGCGGGATCTACATGTGAAGCGCAGTACATGGCAACCTCGGAGGCAGCACATGAAGCAATCTGGATGAAGGAGTTCATTACCGACCTAGGAGTTATTCCCAATGTGTTTGGCCCGATGACTCTCTTCTGTGACAACACTGGAGCTATTGCCCTTGCCAAGGAGCCCAGGTTTCACAAGAAGACCAGGCATATCAAGCGTCGATTCAACTCCATTCGTGAAAATGTTCAAGATGGAGACATGGAGATATGTAAAGTGCATACGGACCTGACTGTCGCAGATCCGTTGACTAAACCTCTTCCACGTGCAAAGCATGATCAACACCAGAACTCTATGGGTGTTCGATTCATCACAATGTAACTAGGTTATTGACTCTAGTGCAAGTGGGAGACTGTTGGAAATATGCCCTAGAGGCAATAATAAAAAGGTTATTATTATATTTCCTTGTTCATGATAATTGTCTATTGTTCATGCTATAATTGTGTTATCCGGAAATTGTAATACATGTGTGAATACATAGACCACAACATGTCCCTAGTGAGCCTCTAGTTGACTAGATCGTTGATCAATAGATCGTTACGGTTTCCTAAACATGGACATAGGATGTCATTGATAACAGGATCACATCATTAGGATAATGATGTGATGGACAAGACCCAATCCTAAGCATAGCACAAGATCGTGTAGTTCGTCTGTTAAAGCTTTTCTAATGGCAAGTATCATGTCCTTAGACCATGAGATTGTGCAACTCCCGGATACCGTAAGGGTACTTTGGGTGTGCCAAACGTCACAACGTAACCTGGTGACTATAAAGGTACACTACGGGTATCCCTGAAAGTATCTATTGCATTGACACGAATCGAGACTGGAATTTGTCACTCTGTATGACAGAGAGGTATCTCTGGGCCCACTCAGTAGGACATCATTATAATGAGCTCAATGTGATCAAGGAGTTGTTCACTGGATGATGTGTTACGGGAATGAGTAAAGAGACTTGCCGTAACGAGATTGAACAAGGTATCGGTATACCGATGATTGAATCTCGGGCAAGTATCGTACCGATAGACAAAGGGAATTGTATACGGGATTGATTGAATCCTCGACATCGTGGTTCATCCGATGAGATTAGTGTGGAGCATGTGGGAGCCAACATGGGTATCCAGATCCCGTTGTTGGTTGTTGACCGGAGAGTTGTCTCGGTCATGTCTATGTGTCTCCTGAACCCGTAGGGTCTACACACTTAAGGTTCGGTGATGCTAGAGTTGTAGAGATATTAGTATGCGGTTAACCGAAAGTTGTTCGGGGTCTCGGATGATATCCCGGACGTCAAGAGGAGTTCCGAAATGGTCCAGAGGTAAATATATATATATATATATGAAATCCAGTTTCGACCACCGCGAGAGTTTCGGGGGTCACCGGTATTGTACCGGGACCACCGAAAGGGTCCCGGGGGTCCATCGGGTGGGGCCGCGTATCCCAGAGGGCCCCGTGGCTGAAGTGGCATGGCAACCAGCCCCTGGTGGGCTGGTGCGCCCCACCCAAGGGCCCAAGGCACCGAGGGTTGGAAACCCTAGGGGGCCGTTGCCCCCGAGGGGGCTTGCGCCCCCCTGGATGGAAACCCTAAGGGGGCCGTTGCCCCCCGAGGGGCCGCCCCCCCTCTAGATGGGATCTCCAAGGGGGCATGCACCCCCTAGCCCTATATATAGTGGAGGGGAGGGAGGGCAGTTGCACCCTAAGCCCTGGCGTCTCCCTCTCCCTCCCGTGACACCTCTTCCTCCTCCAGTAGCGCTTGGCGAAGCCTTGCTGGAATCCCCCTGCTTCCAACACCATGCTGTCGTGCTGCTGGATCTCCATCAACTTCTCCTCCCGCCTTGCTGGATCAAGAAGGAGGAGACATCTCCGCTCCGTACGTGTGTTGAACGCGGAGGTGCCGTCCTTTCGGCGCTAGGATCATCGGTGATTTGGATCACGACGAGTACGACTCCATCAATCCCGTTCTCTTGAACGCTTCCGCTCGTGATCTACAAGGGTATGTAGATGCACTCCTCTCTCTCTCATTGCTAGATGACTCCATAGATTGATCTTGGTGAGGCGTAGAAAATTTTAAATTTCTGCTACGATCCACAACAGTACTTGTGGCGCAGCTCCAAAGAGAGGGTTGCAGTCGACCTGCACCTCGTCGTCCTTGCGGATAGGGATGGAGCGCACGTTGTACTTGTGGCGCAGCTCCGAAGAGAGGGTTGCAGTCGACCTGGACCTCGTCATCCTTGCGGATAGGGTTTTTTTTCAAACTTAGGCGAGTACAGGACTGCAGCTAAGCCCCCGAGTGTGAGGTTTGCTCACCGCTCGGTAGGATTTTTTAAACTTAGGCGAGTACTGGACTGTAGCTAAGCCCCCGAGTGTGAGGTTTGCTCATCACTCGGTAGGATTTTTGAAACTTAGGCGATTACTGGACTTTAGCTAAGCCCCCGAGTAAGAGGTTTGCTCACCAATTGGCAGGATATTTTAAACTTAGGCGAGTACTGGACTGCAGCTAAGCCCCCGAGTGTGACGTTTGCTCACCACTCGGTAGGATTTTTTAAACTTAGGCGAGTACTGGACTGTAGCTAAGCCCCGAGTGAGAGGCTTGCTTACCACTCGATAGGATTTTTTAAACTTAGGCGAGTACTGGACTGCAGCTAAGCCTCCGAGTGAGAGGCTTGCTCACCACTCGGTAGGATTTTTCAAACTTAGGCGAGTACTGGACTGCAGCTAAGCCTCCGAGTGAGAGGCTTGCTCACCACTCGATAGGATTTTTCAAACTTCGGCGAGTACTGGACTGCAGCTAAGCCTCCGAGTGAGAGGCTTGCTCACCACTTGGTAGGATTTTACAAACTTAGGCGAGTACTGGACTGCAGCTAAGCCTACGAGTGAGAGGCTTGCTCACCACTCGATAGGATTTTACAAACTTAGGCGAGTACTGGACTACAGCTAATCCTCCGAGTGAGAGGCTTGCTCACCACTCGGTAGGATTTTCAAACTTAGGCGAGTACTGGACTGCAGCTAATCCTCCGAGTGAGAGGCTTGCTCACCACTCGGGAGGATTTTTCAAACTTAGGCGAGTACTAGACCACAACTAAGCCTCCGAGTGAGAGGCTTGCTCACCACTCGGTAGGATTTTTCAAACGTAGGCGAGTACTTGACTCCAGCCAAGTCTCCAAGTGAGAGGCTTGCTCACCACTCAGTAGGATTTTTCAAACTTAGGTGAGTACTAGACTACAACTAAGCCTCCGAATGAGAGGCTTGCTCACCACTCGGTAGGATTTTTCAAACTTAGGCGAAACGGATTCGCAGCTAAGCCCCCGAGTGGGAGGCTTCCTCATCACTCGTTAGGATTTGTTAAACTTAGGTGAAACAGATTCGCATCTAAGGCACCCATTGGGGGATTTAGAAAAAAAGAACAGTGATCATTTATGAGACTGTAAAACCGTGTCTTTGATAATCAAACTAAGAGGTATTTCTTATTACATCTCAACAGTTTGAATGCTTAAGTGTAAAAGGGGCGGAGCAACTCCGCATTCCAAGCGTGGCTCGTCTTTCTTATGCTTCTGTTGTAGAGGTGGTACGCTCCATTGTGGAGCACTCTAGTGATGATGAAAGGACCTTCCCAAGTAGGGGCGTGCTTGTGTGGTTTCTGCTAATCCACTCGAAGAACCAAATCTTCTTCCTGAAATGCTCGACCCCTCACGTTTCTGGCGTGGAATCGACGTAGGTCTTGCTGATAATTGGTCGATCGGATCAGAGCCATCGACGCAGGAGATCAACTACGTCTTGCCGAGCCTGTTCCGCTTCATCTTCTGAGAAAAGCTCGACTCTAGGTGCATTGTGAAGCAAGTCACTCGGAAGCATAGCTTCAGCTCCATAGACCAAGAAGAATGGAGTTCGACAAATCAACCGATTCGGAGTCGTCCTCAAACCCCAAAGTACTGACGGAAGTTCATCGACCCAGGCGCCTGCCGCATGCTTGAGATCACGCATCAATCGGGGTCTCAGTCCTTTCAGGATCAACCCATTTGCTCTTTCAGCTTGTCCATTCGACTGGGGGTGGGCGACTGAAGCATAGTCGACTCGAGTGCCTTGGGAAGCACAGAAGGCTCTGAACTCATCCGAATCAAAGTTCGAGCCATTGTCAGTGATGATGTTGTGCGGAACACCATATCTGAATGTTAACTCTCTGATTAAACTGACCGCAGTACTGGCTTCAATACTTTTGATAGGTTTGGCTTCAAACCATTTGGTGAATTTGTCGATTGCCACGAGTACATGAGTGAAGCCGCTCCTACCCGTTCTCAGAGGTCCAACCATGTCCAAACCCCAAATAGCGAAGGGCCAAACGAGTGGAATGGTCTTCAGGGCTGACGCAGGCTTGTGAGACATGTTGGAGTAAAACTGGCAACCTTCATATTTGTCGACTATTTCTTGTGACATCTCATTTGCCCGTGGGCAATAAAATCCTGCTCGGTATGCTTTGGTCACAATGGTTCGAGAGGACGCATGGTGACCACAGGTCCCCGAGTAGATGTCGTTGAGGATCACTCGACCTTCCTCTGGTGTTATCCATTTCTGGATGACTCCACTTACACTTTCTCTGAATAGCTGCCCTCTTATCACAGTAAACGCTTTGGATTGGCGGACGATCTGTCGGGCCACTTCTTCGTCCTCTGGGAGTTCCTTGCTGAGGATGTACGCAATGTACGACACTGTCCAGTCAGGAGTGATGACCAAAACCTCCATGATCAAGTCGACCAGGGCCGAGACTTCGACTTCAGTCAGATCAGTGGCGCTCTTTGGCTGCGGGGGCTCTCAAGTGAAAGGATCTTCCTGTACTGAAGGTGTATGAATATGCTCCAAAAACACATTACTAGGAATGGCTTCTCTCTTGGAACCTATCTTCGCCAGTTCATCCGCTGCTTGATTTTTCAGTCGGGGTAAATGGTGGAGTTCGAAACCCTCAAACTTCTTTTCTAACTTTCTCACCGCATTGCAGGAGCCAGTCATAGCTGGGCTTCTGACGTCCCACTCCTTCATTACTTGATTCACCACCAAATCTGAGTCGCCGTAGACCATGAGACGACGGACACCGAGTGAAATGGCCATACACAACCCGTATAAAAGTGCCTCATATTCAGCTTCGTTGTTGGAGGAATCGAAATGAATTTGGATAACATAGCAGAGCTTGTCACCTCGGGGGGATACCAATACCAACCCAGCACCAGAACCATTCAGCATCTTGGATCCATCAAAGAACATGGTCCAGTGGTCTGAGTGAATCTGAATCGGCAGTTGCTATTCTATCCACTCAGCAAGGAAATCCGCTATTGCCTGGGACTTGATAGCTTCCTTTGCCTAAAACTTGATATCCAAGGGAAGGAGTTCAATCGCCCATTTTGCCACTCAACCAGTTGCATCTCTATTGTTTAGAATTTCTGACAATGGTGCGTTGCTAACAACTGTAATGGAGAGATCAGAGAAGTAATGTGCAACCTTCTTCGTGGTCATGTAAATCCCATAAACAAACTTTTGATAATGTCGATATCTTTGCTTGGATGGAGTTAAAACTTCAGAAACATAGTATACTGGGCGTTGAACTTTATAGGCTTTTCATTCTTCTTCCCGCTCAACCATGAGTACTGTACTGACAACTTGTCTAGTGGCTGCAATATAAAGCAGTGAAGGCTCTTTGCTGGTTGGGGCAGCGAGCACCGGCTGGGTGGAAAGCAGGGCTTTGAGATATGCAAACGCTGCATCAGCTTCAGGAGTCCACTTGAACTTGTTAGATTTCTTCATCAGTCGGTAAAGAGGCAATTCCTTTTCACCAATGTGAGAAATGAATCGACTCAAGGCGGCCAAACAACTAGTAAGCTTCTGGACATCATGCACGCGCACCGGGCGCTTCATCCGGAGTATGGCACCAACCTCCCGATTGGCGCCAGAGACAACAGTCTTCAATTTGGAGTTCTCTTCTTCTAACTTGCCGACTAAAGCGAGCTTCTTGTCGGCAAGTGTTGTTTTCTCTCGCACCTCCTTCTACGCGGTAGCAAGATCCAAATCCTTCTTCTTCAGAGCCTGCTTCATTTTCTCTAAAGAAATAACATTCTTCAGACGAGCTTGGAGTTGACGGTTTTCACTATGTACATCTTCTCGAGTGAAATCAATCGGTTAAAAAAACGGAAAGGAAAAGTGCCAGTCATAAGATGGACAGTTGTCGATTGGTTACCTCCCATGGCAGCTACTTCGTCACGAGCAGTCTTGAGATTTTTATTGGCCAATTCCAGATCAAGGTTGAGGCTGATTTGCTGCTTGTTCAGTGTAGAAAGTTCAGCCCCAAGGTTACAAGATTTCTGCAGTTAACGTATAAGACATATTAGTCGACAGAAACAAAAAATCATCACAGTGAAAGTTACTCTAAGACTACCGCCGAATCAAACATTCAACGACAGTCTGGGGATTGCACCCAGTGGGTGCACTTAGCTTGCTCCCACTGGTTGGATTCAACACTCGACATGGTCTGCCTAACTCAAGTAAAAAAAAGCAAAGACATTTGTTCTCAGACCACAATGGACTGCCCGCAGTCCACCATAGTCTCGGGGACTACACCTAGTGGGTACACTTAGCGTGCCCCCACTAGTTTAGATTGTCACTCGGCACGACCCGCCCAAACCGAGTGAGAAAATTCAGATTCTCAGACCACAATCGACCTCCCGCAGTCAACTATGGTCTCGGGGACTACACCCAGTGGGTGCACTCAGCATGCCCACACTAGTTCAAAAATCCAAGTCGACTGAAGTGGAAGACCTATACGTCTTTAGGACAGACAAACCCTAGTGGGTGGATGAGAAGTAAGATCAGTCAGAAACCAACTAACCTGGACATTGGTCTGCATAGCAGCGCCGGCGTTGAAGGCCACCTAACTGGCCTCGTGCACCACTTTCATCTGTCCCATCACAAGATTCAACTAGAGAAGAGCTTCCTTGGCAGGACTCGGTGGGTCGTTTGGAGTTTGGTACACAATGAAAAGAGATGATGGTAGAGAAGTCTAAGCACCCGCTAGGTCTGATGCATGGAGTTGTACTGGAGCAGCAGTGGTCTGAGCAGCTGACCCTGATGGACAGTTAGTCGACAGCGGGATAGCGAAAGTGACGTTGGTGCGAGCCGGATCTACGGATCGCTCGGCCGCCGTCCCAGGCATCAGTGTCGACTGAGGAACCTGAACCTCAGGCGCTTTCCTACTCAGTCCATGGTCCCTCCTCCTCCTTTCCCTCAAAGGCACTTCTTCTTCTTCTTCGTCCGGAAGCACAACAACATCTCGTGGAGCTGCAGCAAACAAGAAAAATCAGAGAGACGACTGACGAACAGTCCACTCGACCGAATAAATTCGAGTTGGACAGACTTACTAGCTTTGGAGGTAGCTGCGCCGTTGGTTTCCTCGTCATCTGGGACCTTGTCAATATCCATATCAGTCGCGGCGGAGGCCGGGCTGGAAAAGTTCATCATCCACTTAGTCAGGACAAGAGAATTAGTCATCTCTCTGATTTTTCTTGTTTGCTGCAGCTCCACGAGATGTTGTTGTGCTTCCGGACGATGAAGAAGAAGAAGTGCCTCTGAGGGAAAGGAGGAGGAGGGACCACGGACTGAGCAGGAAAGCGCCTGAGGTTCAGGTTCCTTAGTCGACACTGACGCCTGGGACGGCGGTCGAGCGATCTGTAGATCCGGCTCGCACCAACATCACTTTCGCTATCCCGCTGTCGACTGACTGTCCATCAAGGTCAGCTGCTCAGAGCCCTACTGCTCCAGTACAATTCCAGGCATCAGACCCAGCAGGTACTTCGACTGCTCTGCCATCATCTCTTTTCACTGCCTACCAAACTCCAGGCGACCCACCGAGTGCCGCCGAGGAAGCTCTTCTTCAGTTGAATCTTGTGATGGGACAGATGAAAGTGGTGCACGAGGCTAGTTAGGCGGCCTTCAATGCCGGTGCTGCTCTGCAGACCAATGTCTAGGTTAGTTGGTTTCCGACCGATCTTACTTCTCATCAGCAGAAACCACACAAGCTCGCCCCTACTTGGGAAGGTCCTTTCATCATCACCAGAGTGCTCCACAACGGAGCGTATCACCTCTACAATGTCGATCCCTCATTCGGAAATGAGGAAGCCGAGTAACTTTCCGCCAGGAAGTCTGAATGTGCACTTTGATGGATTAAGCTTGATATCATACCTTCTAAGGTTGGCAAAGGTTTCAGGAAGGTCAGTCAGCAGGTCGGAACCTTTACGCGACTTGACCACAATGTCATCCATGTATGCTTCCACATTCCGACTGATTTGAGTGAACAGACACTTCTAAATCATCCTCACGAATGTGGCCCCAGGGTTCTTGAGACCGAATGGCATGCTGACATAACAAAAGCACCCGAATGGAGTGATAAAAGTTGTTTTTATCTCATCGGGTCCATACTGTTGTATCTGATGGTACCCAGAATAGGTGTCTAGGAAAGACAAACGCTCACAACCCGCAGTCAAATCAACATTTTGGTCGATGTGAGGGAGAGGAAAATGATCTTTCGGGCAGGCCCGATTGATATGCTTGAAGTCAATGCACATGCGAAGTGAGTCGTCCTTCTTGGGGACCATAACAACATTGGCAAGCCACTCGGAGTGGTAAATCTCGTGGATGAACTCAGCTGCCAGGAACCAAGCCACTTCCTCACCAATTGCTTTTCTCTTCTGTATGGCGGACCATCAAAGATGTTCTTTGACTGGTTTTACTTTCAGGTCGACTCGCAAACGATGCTCAGCCAGTCCCTTGGGTACACCCGGCATGTCAGAATGTTTCCATGCGAAGATGTCCTAGTTTTCACAGAGTAACTGGATGAGCACTTCTTCCTATTTGCTATAGAGTGAAGTTCAAATATGATTAGGAGCAGCATTAGGATCAGTCGGGTGAATATGAATCGGCTCGGTTTCATCGAACGACTGAATTGCAGAATCAGTGGAAGGCTTTGTGGAGCGCAACAAATCACTCAGATCTGCATTTTTCTGGTATTCTTGCATTTCGACTGCCGCCATTTGTGCATCGGCAATTTTTGAGCCCTTCTGTAAGCACTCTTCTGCTTTCTGCCGATTGCGAGTGATAGTGATCACTCCTCTGGGACTAGGCATTTTCAATTTGAGGTACACGTCACACGGTCGAGCCATGAAACGTGCATAGGCAGGCCTACCCAAAATGGCATGATAAGCAATCTTGAAATCCACTACTTCAAATGTCAACTTTTCTTTGCGGTAATTCTTGGAATCATCGAAAACCACATCAAGGGAGATCTGCCCGAGTGAGTCAGCCTTCTTGCCGAGTATAACACCATGAAAACTCATATTACTTTCATTGAGCATGGACATCGGAATCCCCATTCCCTTCAAGGTAACATAAAGGATATTCAGGCTGTTACCACCATCCATCAGCACTTTAGTCAGTCGAGTGCCTTCAACAACTGGGTCGACCACCAATGCTGCCTCTCGGGGGTGGCTATATGTGTTGGATGGTCAGACTGGTCGAATGTGATGGCAGTCTGGGACCACTTCAAATAACGTGGTGTTGCCGGAGCAACCATGTTCACTTCTCTATTGATAACTTTCAATCGACTTTTGCTCTCAACATCAGCAAAAATCATCAGAGTGGAGTTGACGTTGGGAAAACCGTCGTCATCCTCTTCCTTGTCCTCATCCTTGTCCGACTCCTTTTCCTTCTCCTTGGGTTGCTTCTCTCGAAATTGCTAGATCAGGAGTCGACACTGCCGAGTGGTGCGCTTGGGATAAATCAAATTACCCTCTTCATCTTTCATGGTGTGAATGTGACATGGCAAACCCAACACATCATTTTCGTCTTGATCTTTCACTTTCTTGGGATTCCAGGGCCCTTTGGGCTTCCCCTTGAACTTTCCTTGAGCCACAACTCAGGCCTCACCAGGAGCAACTGGCTCGGCCTTACGCTTCTGTTTCCGATTGGAAGTACCTCCATTGGTGTCCTGGGCGACTGTTTTGTGCTTGCCACTCCGGAGTCGGTCTTCCTCTTCACCGTTAGTGTATTTGGTGGCAATCTCCATCATCCAAGCCAAAGTCATATCTCCTGTCTGACCAAATTTCAGATTCAACTCCCGATACTTAATGCCTTCCTTGAAGGCACATATTGCTTGGTGATCTGACACATTCTCCACTGTATGGTGTAACGTGATCCATCTCTGGATATAGTCTCTCAAGGTTTCATTTGGTTTCTGTACACAACATTGCAATTCTGTCAACCCTGCCGGTCGCTTGCAAGTACCCTCAAAAGTTCTACCAAACACTCTAGCGAGTTCTTCCCAGCTGTATATGCTACTAGGTGCTAACTGGTTCAGCCACGCCCTGGCCGAGCCTTCCAACATGAGAGGGAGGTGCTTCATTGCCACTTCATCATTGCCACCACCAATTTGCACAGCCACTCGGTAATCTTCAAGCCAAGTGTCAGGATTAGACTCACCAGTGAACTTGCTGACTCCAATCGCCAACCTGAAGTTGGGAGGAATCACTGCGGCCCTATTGGCTCTGCTGAAACACTCAGGACCGGAAACGTGCAATCTTCTGCCAGTCGGATAATCTCTATCATGACCTTCTCTACTGTTCCTGTCAACCAGACCTTGAACGAGAATAGATCTCGCATCAAAGCCTGGTTCCCTTGGGTCGACGGGTACCCTTCGCTCTCTGCTGTGGGGGCGCCTGTCATCCTGACTCCGAGGCATGTATGACCCACTCCTCGGAGGAGGCATGGGCACTCGACGATGGTCATCGTGGTCGAGTCGGTGATCATACTGCTTACGGTTTCTGTACTGATCCTGCCGGTGTCCACGTCCCTCACGCCGCAGAGGCGATCTTGGGCTGTGAGCTGACTGGACTGTGTCCGCCATCACAGACCTGCTATGAATCCTATTCCACGACTAAGATACTGCTATATTTTGTTCTCCAGCTTCTCGAAGCAAGGCCCGAATCTGCATCAAACCCATGCCTGCTTCCGACTGGGAAGGCTGGATTGACTCTGCTATTCGGGTTGCGGCTGCGAGATTTTTGATCGGAGTGCGGTACACTTGAGTTTGAGGTGGAAAAAGCTGCCGTCGACTAGATTCAGGGATCCGCTGCCGAGCATGCTCATCGAGTGTATGCTGTAGGTTCTCCAGTCGCACACGCTCAGCCAAGTTGGCCAGGCGCGCTTCCTCCAAGGCCCGGGCCTCGGGGGTTTCTCCAACGATAGGAGTGTGAAGTGCATCCATGTTGCGGCAGCGAAGCTCTTCCCTCCGCTGTGAATAAAGGTGCTCGGGCGGTACTCCTCGTGAATGCGCGACGGATCACCGCCGCCATCGCCACCATCGTTGCGGGGGAAGCCAGGAGGATTGGGTGGTTCGTCGACCATCAAGACTTTTGCTATGGGATCGCTGCTATCGCATTCGGATGCGGTCTCGACGGAGCCAGTCGAACAGGTCGTAGCGAGTTTCGTCGGGCTCGATTGTCGCGACATGTGAGGTGACCGACTGGCGGGCCACCGCGTGCCTCACCCACCGCTGGAGCCGTGACTGACCAGAACGCTTGTGTCGGCGAGTGGTGGGGGATGAGGACACCATAGGAACCGACCAATACTGGGTCGACGGTTGCCGGAGAAGGACGCCATGGATGCACATGCGAAAGTGCGTTGCCCCGCGGACGAGGAGCGCATCGACGTCGAGCAGAGCTTCCTGGAGCCAGGCGGAGTCGTCGGTGATGAACACGAGTGCACCGAGACGTCGAGCAGAGCTTCCTCAACCAGTTCGCCGGCGGGGACCATGATGATGAGAATCGGAAAAATTACAACTCCACCAGAAAGTCACTAAGACACCTGCCCCATGGTGGGCGCCAACTATCATGGATCTAAGACTGACAGTAGAATGGGGGTAGGTATGAGGAGGCAAGATCCTAGCTATGGCGAAGTTGTACAAACGAGTTTTACGAGTTCAGGCCCTTCGTGGAGGAAGTAACAACCCTACGTCTTGGTGCCCTGAGGCGGTCGATTGGATTACGTATGTCTGTGTGTTTACAGAAGGTGTGTCAGTGTCAAAACCGGCAGTTCTCGGGTAGGGGGTCCCAAACTGTGTGTCTAAGGTGGATGGTAACAGGAGGCAGGGGACACGATGTTTTACCCAGGTTCGAGCCCTCTTGATGGAGGTAAAACCCTATGTCATGCTTGATTTATTCTTGATGATATGAGTATTACAAGAGTTGATCTACCACGAGATCGGAGAGGCTAAACCCTAGAAGCTAGCCTATGGTATGATTGTATGTTGTCCTATAGACCAAAACCCTCCGGTTTATATAGACATCGGAGGGGGTTAGGGTTACACAAGGTCGGTTACAAAGGAGGAGATATCCATATCCCTAATGCCTAGCTTGCCTTCCACGCCAAGTAGAGTCCCATCCGGACACGAGACGAAGTGTTCAATCTTGAATCTTCATAGTCCAACAGTCCGGCCAAAGGATATATTCCGGCTATCCGGAGACCCCCTAATCTAGGACTCCCTCAGTAGCCCCTGAACCAGGCTTCAATGACGATGAGTCCGGCGTGCAGTATTGTCTTCGGCATTGCAAGGCTGGTTCCTCCTCCAGAAACACCACAGAAGAGTTCGAATAAAAGGATAGTGTCCGACCCTGCAAAATAAGTTCCACATACCACGGTAGAGAGAATAGTATTTCCACAAATCTAATCTGCTGACACGTTTCACCAACATGACATTATGCCATGGCCCGGTGATTATTCGAACCGTTTCTTTTAACTAGCCCCGCACATAACGCGAGGCAGTTTCTTGACACGTCTTGTCAAAGCAGAGATCGTGTCCCCCTTATTACGGGATTCTCATCGATACGGGCATGGGTAACCCAACCGCCCCATCAATTACAGCGCTTGGGGGACAAGCGAGTTTTACCAGGCTAGTGGGGGCGCATAGTTTCGGCCGCCCTTATAAGGGGATAAGGCTTAGCCTTTCTCTACCCACGCCTTCTTCCTCCTCGCTCATCCATTCTTGTGCACTCGAGCTCCAACGCCCAAGTCTACATCCTTCCCCTCAACCTTCTCCAAACATGTTCGGAGCGGAAGGCAAATGGATGGCTTCCTCCATTACGGAGGGACACATCAAGAAGTTGCGCGGAGCCAGATACTTAGCCGCGAATATCGAGCATCGGCTGCCCGCTGCGGGGCAGATCGTCCCCACCCCGAAACCTCACAAGAGGGTAGGCTTCCTCCACCACTTCCTCCACGGACTTGGGTTTCCCCTCCATCTATTCATCCGTGGTCTTATGTTCTACTACGGGCTGGACTTTCGTGATCTAGCCCCAAACTTCATCCTCAAAATTTCGGCATTCATCATCGTGTGTGAGGATTTCCTCCGCATCCGGCCCCACTTTGGCCTGTGGCTGAAGACCTTCAATATCAAGCCGAAGGTGGTGGGAGGCCAACAAGCAGAATGCAGCGGAGCCATGGTGGGCAAGATGCCCAATGTTATATGGCTTCAAGGCTCCTTCATGGAGACAATAAAGGGGTGGCAATCGGCGTGGTTCTACACCACCGAGCCGCGCGACACCAACTGGGTGGCTGCCCCTCAGTTTCGATCCGGAATCCCCATGTGGCTCACCTCCTGGAAAGAGAAGGGCCTATCCTGGGGTTCATCGGTGGAGCTGGACGGACTCCAGAAATGTATCCGGAATATGGCAAGCAAGAATCTCAAGCTTGTCAACATAGTCCAGGTCATGCTCTTCCGCCGGATCCTCCCATGTCAACAACAGGATTTCAACTTGTGGGAGTTCGACCTGGCCCAGCACCAGACTCTGAGCGAGCTCTTCGACACGACGCACAAGGATGTCTGGAGGGTGCTGCTCAAGGGTGCCGAGGTCCCTCCCTCTCTCACCGAGGACCGCGGGCTAAGCGTGAAGCGCCTAGCGCATTCAGTGAGTTCTATACATTCGGTAGGATATTTATTTCCCCTAGCTTAACCATGTGCGGGGTCTGAGCAACATGCCTTTCATGGGCCTGGGTGGAGAAGTCGGGGCAGATTAACTATCCGGCCCCTCTGCCCGAAGACACTGTGGACGCTCTCCTGACGGACATGCTGACTCCGGCTCCTTACAAGGTGCCGGAGAAGATCAAGAAGGCCAAGGGAACCCGAGAGAGTTCCCGACGCCAGGTGGTATCAGACTCATCGTCCGATAACTCCACGACACACTCCTCCCCCGAAGACGAGGAAGATGAAGATGCTCCCCCTCCAGTCGGGGGAGACAAGAAAAGGAAGGCCGCCCCAACCGGGGGGCCGAAGGGTCCAAGAAGGGTAGGACTCTCCTTCCGGACTACTCCACCACCGCTGCCGAAGGTGAAGACGAGTGGCTGCTCAGGGCCAAGCCCCTGGCGAAGTCATAAGTATTCGGATACCAGAGTAACTCATAGCATGCCTTTGTCACACTGCTTGTCCTAACGCCAAATTATGATTATGCAGACCACCCCGAGCCCGTATCGACTTATCCTCGTCGGTCGGCTCCTTGGACTTGTCGGATATGGATAGCGATCCACATACTACCGCGACCTCCCCTTGCCCTATGGACAACACCGAGGTATTGTCTCAAGAGGCACCGGGTCGAGGGGGGACATTCCCGGAGGCACATCAAGGCGGCCTTACGGACTCCGCGAATAGAGGGAACAAGGCTCCCGAGGGCTCCGAGTTCAGAACTCAGACGAACACCGCGTCGAAACCTCCAGTGGTACCGGACTCAGGCAGGCGGCCTCCTTCCAAAAGGGGCAAGACGCCTGTGCAGGTGACCTCTATCCATCCAGAGGCACTAGACAATCTGCTAGGAGCGCTTCGCAGCGCTACCATCGACGAACAACACCGCACTATTATGAGTGCGGTGATCCAGAAGGTTCAGTCTGCCAGGAGTGGACTGACTAAAGACTGTGCCAGCCTTCTAACAGGATTTGAGGTAAGTATTTGAAATATAGGAAGAATATTACCGCATAGATAGTAGACCCTGATGCTCTGTTCGGTGTTCACAAAGAAAAGCCGAATAGAGGATCAAACAATATCTCAGGAGTCTAATATAAGTATGTCTATATGCGTATGCAGGCTTCGCTGCTGGCCTCTGCCGCACTGACTGCGAAGGTCGCGGTATTGAAGCAGGACCTGGAAGGGTCCAATAACGAGCTCGGCCTAGCCAAGAGGCAGCTTGAGGAGAACAAAGGTAAGTAGTACCCTGTCTATGGATATATATATGAAAAGGATGTGATTGCAAAATGACAGGATCATCGTAAATTTGCCAGGGGCCATGACCGAGGTGGCGACCCTGAAGCAAGCGCTATCCGAGGCCAAAAACAAAGCGGCCAAAGAGCGCATCGAGCAGGAAAGGTAGGAGGCACGGGTGGGCGAGGTGCAGCAAGAGCTCGACGCTCTCATGACGAAGCACGAGGCGTTGTAGCTTGGCTTGAAGACACGAGAGTCCGAGCTTGCCGCGGCCCTCGAGAGAGCAAAGAATGCCAACGCTGAGGCCCAAAAGGCCCTCCAGGAGATTGATGCGATGAAGAAGATAGCGGCGGGTAAGGCATTCAATATGCAAAGCAAGCATGTGAAAGTAAATTACTTGTTACTTACCTGAGTCCAGATCTCTCCAGGAGCATTCGCAGATTTGCCCCATAGCATGTCAGATGCCACATAGTTTTACCAGGCCGAGGAGGGAAGCTCAACGAAGAAGCTGTTCTGGTCTCAGTATACTGGGACCGAACACCCGAGGCCTCTGAGCAACCAGCTGAAGCAACTGGTCGAGCTACACAAGGCGGCCGAACAGGCCATGAAGGGCTTTATAGTACGGATGTGGCCTGGCGACGCCCTTCCCAACAAGTACTTCGGCCTGGTGAGGTGGCTTGTGGATGCCTGCCCACAGTTGGAAGTCATTAAGCGGTCCGTCTACATCGAAGGCGCACGCCGGGCTCTCACCTGTGTCAAGGTGCAATGGGCCAAGATGGACGCCGTGAAGCTCGTGAAGGAAGGGCCGCCTGCGGGCAAGGAGCATTGCCACCCCGAGATGTACTATGAGGGTCTCCTGAAGGGTGCCCGTCTCGTAGCGGACGAGTGTACGAAAGATGTAATATTTGAGTAAACTTGCTCGTGTAATCCTGTACTATGAAAACTTGTTCATACGCACTATGCAATGCTTGTTTCAATTCAAAATATTACCTTCTATTCGGCTGTTTATCAAATATGAGAGATGGCTAGTCGTTGGCTTATGCCCCCATGCCATGAGTGCTGGGGTGTTCGGGATAAACCTGAGCACTCTTGTTCCCATGTTTGGGTCCTTTGAGGGAGGTTCTCAGCACGACGAACAAGGCAGTAGGACTATAATGCATTATCACTCTCACTTAGCCATAGAATTCTATAATTTTAAATTTCGGAGAAGCCCCTAGTATTCAGAAGGCCGAAATCGGGGTGCTATACACGCCTTAAGCCGGACAGGGCCGACTGCTCGTTCTAAGCGGCATCAGTCTTTAGGGACTTGAAACCTCTCAAACAGCAACCAGTCTCTCACCTTATCATGACAGTCAGTTTTAGCTTTCTCTACTGAGGTGCTTAGCCCAGCAGAACCGGGACACAATCGCAGTAGTTCTCCCAGTGCTACCTTAGCCGATATAGCGGAACGTAAGTTACCAAAACAATGGAGCCGGGCAAACCCAACTATTGACCCAAGACATGATTCGGAGCTGATGCATATAATGCTATAAGTTCGGGGTGCCGCACTGTCGAAAGTGTTCGGGCTTCTCACGCTGTATTATGGGGTATGTTTAAGCCCCTAGCATATTGGCCGTACCAGAGTGTACGGTGCTAGATGTCATGAATGAACATATATATATATATATATATATAAAGGAAGAATGCGATAATAGTCCCTAATGCTATGCATTATTTATTCAAAAAGGTGCGTTAAAGCAGAATGATACAAGTAGTGCGATAAGCAAAAAGTGGGACTATTTGACATGTCCCTTCCAAGGGCAAGATGAGGAATAGTATTAAAGCAAGTATTTCACTCGTTATTGTAATCCACCTGGGAGTTCAATGGTGTGATGTAGCTTTCTGCCTCCTTGGTTGTTGCATCAAGTGTTCGGCAATCATGCTGCCGGATAGGGTTTCCAGAGATTAAAGTGCCGAAAGAGAAAAATTACAAAGCGGGAAGCCCCTAGTGCGGTTTAAGCCGCGTCTGGGAGCGTGTCGTAGTCATGTCCCCCTCCCCACCTGTGCCCATGGTATTTTTAATGCGTAATTATGTACGCATGGCACGTATTTCACCGTTTGGCTGGGACCGGGGTGGGGGCCGCATTGCTATGCGAGCTCAGAACGTGCCAGGCGGTCTAGTTGCCGATTACTCCAGGCGCGCTTGAAGGTGTCCGGGTCCTTAATCGCCGAACTAGTGGATTGCCTTAAGAGGCTGCTTTGCGCTTCTGCTGCGAGGGCCGTAGTGTGCTCCTCTGTGCGGAGAGAGCACTCTGTGTTTCCATTGACTATGATGACCCCCCGAGGTCCTGGCATCTTGAGCTTGAGATATGCAATGCGGTACCGCATTGAATCTTGCAAATGCAGTTCTCCCGAGCAGTGCATGGTAGCCACCGCGGAACGGGACTATGTCGAAGACTAACTCTTTGCTTCGGAAGTTATTCGGGGATCCGAAGACCACTTCCAGTGTGACTGAGCCTATGCAATGGGCCTCTACACCTGGTATGACACCTTTAAAGGTTGTTTTTATGGGTTTGATCCTTGAGGGGTCTATACCCATTTTGCACACTGTGTCCTGATAAAGTAGGTTCAGGCTGCTGCCGCCATCCATTAGGACTCGAGTGAGGTGAAATCCATCAATGATTGGGTCTAGGACCAGTGCAGCGAATCCGCCATGACAGATACTAGAGGGGTGGTCTCTGCGATCGAAGGTGATCGCATAGGAGGAACATGGGTTGAACTTTGGGCCGACTGGCTCCAACGCATATACGTCCCTGAGCGCACGCTTCCGCTCCCTCTTGGGGATGTGGGTTGCGTATATCATGTTCACTGTCCGCACTTGTGGGGGGAACCTCTTTTGTCCTCTGGTGTTCGGCTGCCAGGGCTCCTCCTCGTCATCGTATGTGACCCCTTATCTTTGTTTTCAGCATTTAACTTGCCGGCCTGCTTGAACACCCAACAATCCCTGTTGGTGTGGTTGGCTGGCTTGTTGGGGGTGTCGTGTATTTGACACGGACGATCAAGTATACGGTCCAAACTGGACAGGCTCGGAGTGCTCCTTTTGAATGGCTTTTTCCGCTGACCAGGTTTAGAGCCTTTGAATCCGGCATTGATTTCCGTATCCTCGGTATTGTCGCTGTTAATGCAGCGCTTATGTTTGTTGCGACGTGACCTGCCGTTGCCGTCCTTGGTATCCAAAGTACCATGGTTCTTTGATACGTTATTGCTGCGAGCCAACCAGCTGTCCTCTCCCGCACAGAAGCGGGTCATGAGTGTCGTGAGGGCTGCCATAGATTTCGGCTTTTCCTGGCCAAGGTGCCAGGCGAGAAATTCATCGCGGATGTTGTGCTCCAAAGCTACTAGGGCCTATGCATCCAGACAGTCGACGATTTGATTTTTCTTTGTTAGGAACCATGTCCAGAATTGCCTGGCCGATTCCTCTAGCTGCTAAATTATGTGGCTCAAGTCATCGGCATCTGGTTGTCTCACATAAGTGCCCTGAAAGTTGTTGCGGAATGCGGCTTCCAGATCTTCCCAACAACCAATGGACTCTGCTGGCAAGCTGTTGAGCCAATGCCGAGCTGGTCCTTTGAGTTTGAGTGGGAGGTATTTGATGGCATGTAGGTCATCACCGCGGGCCATGTGGATGTGCAGGAGGAAATCCTCGATCCATACCGCAGGATCTATTGTGCCGTCTTATGATTCTATATTTACGGGTTTGAAACCCTCTGGGTTTTGATGATCCATTACTTCGTCTATGAAGCATAAAGGGTGTGCGGCGCCTCTGTACTGGGCTATATCGCGACGCAGCTCAAATGATGCTTTCCCGCTGTGTTCGGCCCGGCCGGACTTAATTTTACTTCAACCAGCGTGATGATTATCGTCTCGCATAGTGGCGCACCCTCGTGATCCGTAGATCGATCTTGCGTGTTTTGCTTTGTCCTCCAATACGTCTCGCAGGTCTGGTGTATTTCCCCCTGCCTTTTTATTTGAATGGCGTCGAGGTGTGGGCTGAGCTTTTGGCTGGAATGCCTCTCTATCGCGGCCGCGAGGTGGCCGATCAGCCGCGTCATATGCCGGGGATGGTGATTCCTCCTCCAGTCGGGGTAGCAACCAGCGCTTTGGGTAATTCTTGGAGGGGCGTTCGAGTATATATTCCTCGGCTGCCAGGACCTCGGTCCATCTGTCAGCTAGCAAATCTTGATCAGCTTGAAGCTACCACTGCTTTTTCTTTAGGCTATTTACCGTGGCTATAAGCCGGCGCTTGAAGCGCTCTTGTTCGACGGGATCCTCTGGCACGATGAATTCTTCATCGTCGAGGCTTTCCTGGTCTTCGGAGGGAGGCATGTAATTGTCATCCTCCCCCTCTCCATCTGCCGCTCTCTCTGGAGGGCTGGTTTGTCCATCCTCATGCCCTAAATCTTGCTGGAGGGGGTTGTTGCCATCTTCGGCACTGTCCGGAGTGCTATTATCTCCTGTGCCGGTATCACCACTTTTGCCTTGGTGGGACTTAGAGCGGCGCCGCTGACGCCGGCGCTTGGGTTGCTTCTTGGAGGGGTCATCCTCCGTTGTCTCATCGCCATTGCCTTCTTGGGTGTGTCCACCATGTATATATCGTATGATGAGGTGGCTGTCCAGTGCCCTGTGGGCAGTGGTTCCTCTTCGTCTCCCACATTATTGTCCATACCGTCGATGTCTTCAGAGTCGAAGTCGAACATGTCGGTTAAGTCATCGACAATGGCTACTAAGTGGGTGGTGGGTGGGCGGTGAACTTCTTCATCATCTGCATCCCAATCCTGCCGGACATAGTTCGGCCAGGATCCTCCTGACAAGGAGAGAGACCTTAATGAGTTCAGTATGTCACCGAAGGGCGAGTGCTGAAAAATATCCGCGGAGGTAAACTCCATGATTGGCGCCCAATTGGATTCGATAGGAACGGGCGCAAGCGGTTCGGAGTCCGTGGCCGGAGAAGGATCCGGCAGTTTAGCAACACGGCTCTCGTGAATGGTAAGGTCGATATTCGGCTCGATCACCGCTGAGGATACGGCCTCCGTGATGGGGTCTATCCACCCATCCGTGGACGGCGCAACTGGCTTCGAATTGAGGCTCGGAGTGGCTGCCGGTGCGATCTTCAGAACACTGTCCGATGGTAGAGCTAAATCGTACTCATCGTGACCACGTGGCGCACAAGGCAGGGGCTCGAATCCATCGAAGATCAAGTCTCCACGGATATCGGCCGTGTAGTTTAAGCTTCCAAACCTGACCTGGTGGCCAGGGGCGTAACTTTCGATCTGCTCCAGATGGCCAAGCGAGTTGGCTCGCAGTGCGAAGCCGCCGAACACAAAGATCTGTTCGGGGAGAAAAGTCTCACCCTAGACCGCATCGCTATCGATGATAGTAGGAGGCATCAAGCCTAACGGCGACGACACAGAGGAACTCTCAGTGAAAGAACCAATGTTGGTGTCAAAACCGGCGGATCTCGGGTAGGGGGTCCCAAACTGTGCGTCTAAGGTGGATGGTAATAGGAGGCAGGGGACATGATGTTTTACCCAGGTTCGGGCCCTCTGGATGTAGGTAAAACCCTACGTCCTGCTTGATTTATTCTTGATGATATGAGTATTACAAGAGTTGATCAACCACGAGATCGGAGAGGCTAAAGCCTAGAAGCTAGCCAATGGTATGATTGTATGTTGTCCTACGGACAAAAACCCTCCGGTTTATATAGACATCGGAGGGGGTTAGGGTTACACAAGCTCGGTTACAAAGGAGGAGATATCCATATCCCTACTGCCTAGCTTGCCCTCCAGGCCAAGTAGAGTCCCATCCGGACACGAGATTAAGTCTTCAATCTTCTATCTTCATAGTCCAACAGTCCGGCCAAAGGATATAGTCCGGCTGTCCGGAGACCCCCTAATCCAGGACTCCCTCAAGGTGTGAAACCTTGTCTCAGTGGAGGGGGTGGCTTATATAGAGTGCGCCAGGACCCCAGCCAGCCCACGTTACAAGGAGTTTAAGGTACATAAAGAGATGGCGTTACTGGTAACGCTAGCCATAAATGCCTTAATCACCTTAAAGATTACAGAGTGGATGCTTGCCCGTTGCTGTTCTCGACGACTCTTGGTCTTTAAACAGGTCGAATGGATTCTTGTATGGTCGAATGATCGTGTGGTTGAGTGACCCAAAGTAGGGGGAGTCTCTAAGTGACTGCTAGGTCGAGTGGATTGCACTAGACACCTTTGTTGGGCCCTCCCTGTTGTCTCTTGAGCTTCTTTGCTTCTAAGACATTGACCTTGGATAGGACATATGTAACACCCACAATGCGGCTATATCTCCCACGTTTCGGGGCACGACTTAGAGGCATAGTCGCATGGTAGGCTTATCGCAAGAGGGGTAATCTTCACACATCCCATGTACTGAATAGGAAAGGGATAAAGAGTTGGCTTACAATCGCCACTTCACACAATACATAAGTAAATCATACATCATCCAAAATACAAACAAGGTCCTACTATGGAACCAAAATAAAAGAACACAACCCCAAATGCTAGATCCCCAATCGTCCCAACTGGGCTCCACTACTAATCAACAGGAAACAAATAACAACAATGTTCAAGGACTACATTGAGCTCCCGCCTGAGCTGGGTTGCGTCATTTGCACTGGTATCATCAGCACCTGCAACTGTTTGGAAGTATGTGTGAGTCACGAGGACTCAGCAATCTCACACCCACGAGATCAAGACTATTCAAGCTTATGGGTAGGAAAGTGTAATGAGGTGGAGCTTCAGCAAAGCACAAAGCATATATGGTGGCTAACTTACGCGAAAGAGAGCGAGAAGAGAAGCAAAGCACGGTCGAGAAGCTATAAATGATCAAGAAGTGATCCTGAAACTTCCTACGTTCAAGCATAACACAAGAACCGTGTTCACTTCCTGGACTCCGCCGAGAAGAGACCATCACGGCTACACAAGGGGTTGATGCATTTTAATCAGGTTAAGTGACAAGTTCTCTACAACCAGATATTAACAAATTCCTATCTGCCCATAACCGTGGGCACGACTTTCGAAAGTTCAAACCCTACAGGGGTGTCCCAACTTAGCCCATCACAAGCTCTCACGGTCAACGAAGGATATTCCTTCTCCCAGGAAGACCCGACCAGACTCAGAATCCCGGTTACAAGACATTTCGACAATGGTAAAACAAGACCAGCAAAGCCGCCCGATGTGCCGACAATCCCGATAGGAGCTGCACATATCTTGTTCTCAGGGCAACACCGGATAGGTTAAGCTACAAGTAAAACCAGCCCTCGAGTTGCCCCAAGGTGGCCCCGCAGGCTGCCCGGTTCGGACCAACACTTAGACAAGCACTGGCCCCGGGGGGGGGGGGGGTTAAAATAAAGATTACCCTCGGGAGCACGACTCCCAAGGGAAAAGTAGGTGGTGGTGAGGCAAATCGTAAAACCAAGGTTGGGTCTTGCTGGAGGAGTCTTATTGAAAGCAAACTGTCAAGGGGTTCCCATAACACCCAACCGCGTAAGGGACGCAAAATCAAGGAACATAACACCGGTATGATGGAAACTAGGGCGACAAGAGTGGAACAAAACACCAGGAATAAAGCCAAGCCTTACACCCTTTACCAAGAATATAGACGCATTAAAGTAAATAAGAGATAATAATGATATCCCAACAATATCCATGTTCCAACAAGGAACAAACTTCATCTTCACCTGCAACTAGCAACGCTATACGAGGGGCTGAGCAAAAGTGGTAACATAGCCAAACAATAGTTTGCTAGGAAAGGTGGGTTAGAGGCTTGACATGGCAATACGGGAGGCATGATATAGCAAGTGGTAGGTATCGCGACATAGCAATAGAGCGAACAACTAGCAAGCAAAGATAGAAGTGATTTCGAGGGTATGGTCGTCTTGCCTGAGATCCATCAAGGAAGAAGAACGAGTCCATGAAGAAGACAAGCAGACGTAATCGAATGGATCCTCACAACTCCAGAACGAAACCAAAGCTAACGCGAGAAGCAACCCAGAAAGAAGCAAACAACATAGTAAACAACCATCACATAAGCATGGCATGATGCGCAAACAAGTATGATGCATGTCCGGTTTAATGAAACATGGCATGGCAAAGTGCACAAGCAAAACTACAAGTTAAGTGGAGGTCAATATGCAACTCCGTTGCATATTGATGAAACACCACATCAATTATTTAGTTCGGTCTCGTTTATGTACCCAGCAATATTAAATGTTGTTAAACATGGCAAGAGGGTGAATCATATGAAAAACTACCTATCTAGGCAAGTTTAAATGAGGCCGGAACAACAAACGACAATTCCGGTAAATCCTCATATGAAAATTTATGGATTTGGTACTGTTCTGCCCTAAATCATATTTTAGAGTTATCAAACATGCAAAGTGATGCCACCATGTTAATCTATGCATTATTCCACCCCATTTACATATAAAGTTTATTAAATTTGGAGCTATAGTTATTTTATTATGAATTAAAGCATTTTTAACATGGCATATGAGCAAATTAATGCAAACAGCAAGTTAAACATTTTAAACATGGTTGAAAATGACATATTATGAAACTAGATGAAAAACTAAGCATTTTACATATATAAGTTATTTACAAATTATGTATGGTTGGTGAGTTATGATATGCATGAAGTTTAGGGACTTTGCTGCAAAATGGTAAACCTCTGGATAGATGCTAAAATCGCAGATCTGAAAAAAAAACCCATTACAGGCCGAAACTGGTTGGCCCAACAGTGGAAGGGGGGCGCAGCGGTGGCTCACCATGGGCCGAGGCCCACTTGGTGGATAGGATTGGGGGGCAGGGAAGCGGCTTGGGCCGGCCTTGCTGGCATGCCTGGCGCGGCCCACCCGAGCGCTGGGCTCAACGCATGTCGGCAGGGGCATCTTGTCGAGGCAGAGGCTGGCGGCGGCAAGGATCGGCGATGGGATGGCGTTCCGGCACGGCGGCACGACGGGCTCTGGCCGGAACGAACGTGGAGCCAACGGACCCGGAGTGGAGGTGGCCGGATCTAGCTCCGGGGTTCCATTTCCGACGACGGCGACGACGAGAAGCTCCGGGTGGCGGCGGTAATGGCGATGGGATCCTAAGATAGAGAGAGAGAGAACTTAGAGAGAGAGGCCAAAGGGGGGAGGAGAAGGAAGTAGAGAGGCGGGGCAGCGGGGCTAGCCTGCTGGTCACCGGCAGGAGGCTCGTCGGTGTCGGCTCGCCGGAGGGAGGGGCGATGGCGGCGCTTGGACGGACGAGGACGAAGGCTCAAGCGACGGGGAGCGAGGCGGACTCATTCGGGCCTAGATGGGCTTCCAGGGCCCTGATCTGGGTTCTGCGGGCCCTGCACGAGGTGGGAGACAGGGGTGCAACGTGGCCGGCCCTTATTGGCTGCGGTGGGCGCTAAGGGGTGAGGTGGCGGTCCGGGATTGACCCTAGGGCGTGGCGGCGGCGACAAGTGGAGGCAGCGACGACAGGTGGAGGCCAGGGAGGGGCTTGGCACTAAAAACAAGGTGGGGCGGCGGCTAGAACTAGGATGAAGGGTAGGCTACCCAAAAATGGAAGGGGAGGTGGTTTATATAGGGCGGGTTCTAGGGTTAGGGGGTTTAGGGGGTTTTCGAAGCCTCCGATCGTGATCCGACGGCTCCGGACGCGAGGAGGGGTAGGTTGGAGCTTGTGGGCTGTGCAAAATGCCTCGGGCTGAGAGGAGAGAAGAGAGAGAGGCACCCGACGTCTGTTTCCGGAGACCGAAAACGTCCGACGTTTGACCGACTATAATGTCGCTATAAATATCCGTTGGGGCATCAAACGGACTCCTAATGCGTTGAAACTTGGCAGGCGGCCTACCTACACTAATATAAGACCACACACCAACTTTCATCCCAATCCGAGAACATTTTCCGGCCACTTATAAAATAATATTTCGGACATGCCGCGGGCGCGTGCAAGTGTGTCTGGGCTCAGAACGGACAATGGAAAGAACTGGGAGACCCGGACGAATGCAAGTTTTTAAAACATGATGATGCAATGCACATGATGACATGGAAAGATGCGACACGCAAGCAAATGACAAGGCAACAACAACGAATAACTGGAAGACACCTCGCGCATTGGTCTCGGGGCGTTACAACACTCCACCACTATGAGAGGATCTCATCCCGAGATCTAGGATGGCACTGGAGGAAAACGGAAGAGGAAGAAGAAGAGGTAAAACTAAGTTGCTTCTTTGACCAATGAGTGAAACCAAGGAACCTTGCGAGGTTGAACAAATTGAAAGAAAGAATACAACAAAGATGAACAAAGTTGAAAAAACTCCGTTAGAAAAGAGGAACAAGGAACGATACAGATCAATTACGACAACACTCCGGTTGGGAATGGAAGGCATAGAATATGAACTTGACAAGATGAGAGAAGACTTGATGAAACCAACAACACACTGCCTCCGGAACTATTGAAAGAATGGCACAAGGGTTAAGAAAGATGTCAGACATCACTCCGGTTGAGAAGGGAGGCAAAACTTGATAAGATGAGAGAACTTGAAAAGAGGGCTTGACACTCCGGTTGAATGGATAAGCAAAGGAAAGAACATGATCTTCACAATCCAAGATGATGAGTGAAAAGAGCAACATCACAATGCCTCCGGAACGAAAGAATAGAAGTTGGATCATTGGAAATGAAAGAATTGAGAAAAAAAATGACAACTTCTGCCACAAATGAGCTTGGAAAACACCCTTTCAAGAAGGTTATAACGGAGTTGTTGGAAAACCACCAACAAAAAGAGTAACCTTATAGTGGGCTTATGGAAAGCATCTCAAAATTATGAGGTGACAAGCTGGCACTCACGGGAAAAAGATTTGATTGAGAACTAGAAAATTTAGAAAAGCTTCTTCCACCGAGGTGATCAGAAAAACTTGGATCATAGGTAATCATCCCAACAAGCAACATTCCCAATGGAAGGCTTTAGGTGAAATCTATACCAAGATAACTCCAAGGAAGAAAATGATGGGTTTAAATATCTCATTCCTGAACTTGTGAATCATGACACACATAGAAATTGTCAAAAATGACATAACACCACCTCAAAAGATAAGGTATAAAGACTTGCACTTCGGAATGCAAGATGAAGAATGCTTGAACTCCTCAAAACAATACATGTGTTGAACACCATGTTAAATTTTGAGTAAAGCTTAGCGGATCAAAACTTCGAGAGAAAACTTGAAGAACAATTGAAGAATGAAAGAAATCCTTGATGAGCCACCATGTTGAGCCTCCATGAAGAACTCCAGTAAAACGGATGATAAAAGAAAGAGAAGTAGAGAAGAACTCCGGGAGAAGCCTTGCAATGATTAGATGGAGCTTTGCAATGACATAACCGAGAAAACTTCGCACTCCGGAAGAAAAGATGAACAAATGAAATGAAGAATTTTGATGAACCTCCAGAATAAGGAATTGAATTTACTCGATGAAACA
The DNA here is from genome assembly GCA_034509565.1 of Triticum monococcum. NCBI lineage: Eukaryota > Viridiplantae > Streptophyta > Magnoliopsida > Poales > Poaceae > Triticum > Triticum monococcum. The sequence continues at coordinate 115,047,595 of CM067843.1, forward strand.
AGAATAAGAATTACATTATGCTTATCCTTCATCAATTTAGATTGATGACAAGCAAGGATTTGGCATACTACTTATTCTCATAGAAAGGATGAAGATAGATATTGCGTAAACTTTGGAAGATCTTCAACGGACCACCTGTATGATTTGGAAAGACCGAATGAATTGATGATAACAAGACGAAAAAATCTTGAAAGAACCGCTGTAAGAATTGAAAATGAACGAAGAAAAGATAAGGAAAGACTGGGAAGAGTTAGAGAACGAATGAAGATATTTGACGGAATTTGATATAAGAGAACGAAGAGATCACGAGCTGAATAGAGAGTATTTGAATGATGCACCGGTAAGACTTGGAGAATGAGAGCTGAAAGCTGAAATGAATACTTCTGAGATGATGGGCTCCGGAGAATCAAACTAAAAAGACTCTTGAATTGCTCCGGATGGGTGAAAAGAATTCTCACAATCGAAAACAATTATGAGAGGATGGCATGAAGCTAGAAGCATGAATCTTGAGAGAAACAAATAAGATTTTAAGAGGAGCTCTTCTTCGTTCTTCAAGTGTTGAGAATGACGATGAGTAACACCACCATGAATAGTTGAGATACCTCGAGATGAAAATTAGAAAGGTTGAACCAATGATGAACATAATTTGAAAGATCTTGGAGAAAGACATATGACTGGTGATAATTCATTCTTACGTCAAAGTTTGAAATGAATTTGAGAATAACTCCCGAAAAATAAGAGTTAGGTAAGATCCTGGGGAAAAGACCTGTGGGTTAGGTCCCACTCAAGAGAAACACCGTTGAATGATTTAAAAGAGAGATTGCACCGGTTGAATTAAATGGCTTGAATGAGATAACAACCTCAAAACGGTTGAACGGGTCTTGAATGAAAAGACGAGCCTTCGGAGATATCTTCAACACTCTGGCATGAATGAATAGCGAGAGTTGAATGATTAAGGGGGTGCACTGTCATGAGAAATCATTTGAAACGAGGAAAGGATATGATCAACAAGGCTTGAATTTAAACCACCGGAGAATAAAAATAATGAAGAATGATGAACTTGAAGCTCCATTAGAATCTTCCTGAGAATCACCGGATAAGAACATAGACGGAAAAAGAATGGAGAGGCTTCCTATCGGTGTCAAAACCGGCGGATCTCGGGTAGGGGGTCCCGAACTGTGCGTCTAAGGCGGATCTTAACAGGAGGTAGCGGACACAATGTTTTACCCAGGTTCGGGCCCTCTTGATGGAGGTAAAACACTACGTCCTGCTTGATTATTCTTGATAATATGAGTAGTACAAGAGTTGATCTACCACGAGATCGGAGAGGCTAAACCCTAAAAGCTAGCCTATGGTATGATTGTATGTTGTCCTACGGACTAAACCCCTCTAGTTTATATAGACATCGGAGGGGGCTAGGGTTACACAAGGTCGGTTACGAAGGAGGGGATATACATATCCGTATTGCCTATCTTGCCTTCCACGCGAAGTAGAGTCCCATCCGGACACGGGACCAAGTCTTCAATCTGGTATCTTTATAGTCCAATAGTCCGGCCAAAGGATATAGTCCGGCTACCCGGAGACCCCCTAATCCAGGACTCCCTCAGTAGCCTCTGAACCAGACTTCAATGACGATGAGTTCGGTGCATGGTGTTGTCTTCGACATAGCAAGGCGGGTTCCTCCTCCGAATACACCATAGAAGAGTTTGAATACAAGGATAGTGTCCGACCCTGCAAAATAAGTTCCACATACTACCGTAGAAAGAATAATATTTCCAAAAATCCAATCTGCTGACACGTTTTGGCAGCATGACATCATGCCATGGCCCGGTAATTATTCGAACCGTTTTCTTTAACCAGCCCCGCACATAACGCAAGGCGGTTTCTTGACACGTCTTGTCAAAGCAGAGATCGTGTTCCCCTTATTACGGGAATCTCATCAATACGGACGTGGGTAACCCAATGACACCATCAATTATAGCGCTTGGTGGATAAGCGAGTTTTACCAGGCTAGTGGGGGCGCATAGTTTAGTCCGCCCTTATAAAGGGATAAGATCTCATCTTTTCCTACCCACGCCTTCTTCATCCTTGCTCATCCATTCTCGCGCACTCGAGCTCCAGCGCCCAAGTACGCATCTTCCTCCTCAACTCTCTCCAAAACATGTCCAGAGCAGGAGGCAAGTGGATGGCCTCCTCCGTTACGGAGGGGCACATCAAAATGTTACGTGGAGCCGGATACTTAGCCGCGGATATCGCGCACCGGCTGCCAGCCGCGGGGCAGGTCATCCCAACCCCAGAACCTCACGAGAGGGTGGTCTTCCTCCCCCACTTCGTCCGCGGACTGGGGTTTCCCCTCCATCCATTTGTCCGCGGCCTCATGTTCTATTATGGGCTGGACTTTCATGATCTGGCCCCGAACTTTATCCTCAACATCTCGGCATTTATCGTCGTGTGCGAGGCTTTCCTCCGCATCTGGCCCCACTTCGGCATGTGGCTGAAGACCTTCAATATCAAGCCGACGGTGGTGGGCAGCCAACAAGCAGAATGCAGTGGAGCCATGGTGGGCAAGATGCCCAATGTTACATGGCTCGAGGGGTCCTTCGTGGAGACCATAAAGGGGTGGCAATCGGGGTGGTTCTACATCCCCGAGCCGCGCGACACCAACTGGGTGGTGGCCCCTGAGTTTTGATCTGGAATCCCCACGCGGCTCACTTCCTGGAAGGAGAAGGGCCTGTCCTGGGGTTCATCGGTGGAGCTGGACGGACTCCATAAATGTATCTGGAATATGACAAGCAAGAAACTTAAGCTTGTCAACATAGTCCAGGTCATGCTCTTCCGCCGGATCCTCCCGTGTCAGCAACGAGATTTCAACTTATGGGAGTTCGACCCGGCCCGTCACCAGACTCTAAGCGAGCTCTTCGACACGACGCACAAAGACGTCTGGAGGGTGCTATTCAAGGGCGCCGAGGTCCGTCCCTCTCTCACCGAGGACCGCGGACTAAGCACGAAGCGCCCTGCGAATCCAGTAAGTTCTGTACATCTAGTAGGATATTTATTTCCTATAGCCTAACCGTGTGCGGGGTCTGAGCTCTCATGCCTTTAACAGGACTGGGTGCAGGCATCGGACAAGATCGATTATCCGGCCCCCCTGCCCGAAGACACCACGGACGCTCTCCTGACAGAGATGCTGACTCCGGCTCCTTATAAGGTGCTAGAGAAGACCAAGGAGAAGGCCAAGGGAACCCGAAAGATTTCCCGACGCCAGGTGGTATCGGACTCATCGTCCGATAACTCCACGACGCACTCCTCCCATGAAGACGAGGAGGAAGATGAAGATGCGCCCCCTCCAGCCGGGGGAGATAAGAAAAGGAAGGCCTCCCCAACTGGGGAGGCCGAAGGGTCCAAGAAGGGAAGGACTCTTCTTCCGGACTGCTCCACCACCGTCGCCAAAGGCGAAGACGAGTGGCTGCTCAGGGCCAAGCCCCTGGCGAAGTCGTAAGTATTCATATACCAGAGTAACTCATGGCATACCGTTGTCGCATTGCTTTTCCTAACGCCGAATATGATAATACAGACCGCCCCAAGCCCGTATCGACCTATCTTCGTCGAACGGTTCCTTGGACTCGTCGGATATGGATAGCGATCCACTTCCGACTGCCTCCTCCCCCTGCCCTACGAACAATGCCGAGGTATTGTCTCAGAGGCGCCTCAAGGCGACCTTCCGGACTCCAGGAGCAAAGGGAGCAAGGCTCTCGAGGGCTCCAAGTCCGGCTCACAGCCGAACACCGCGCCGGAACCTCCAGTGGTTCCGGACTCGGGCAGGCGGCTCCCTTCCCAAAGGGGCAAGACGCCCATGCCGGCGACCTCTGTCCATACAGAGGCGCCGGACAACCTGCTGGGAGCGCTTGGCGGCTCTTCCATCGATGTAGAGCACCGCACTATTATGAGTCCGGTGATCAAGAAGGTTTAGTCTGCCAAGAGGGGACTGACTGAAGCCTGTGCCAGCCTTCTAATAGGCTTTGAGGCAAGTATTAAAATATAGGAAAAATATTATCGCATAGACTGTAGCCCCTGATGCTCTGTTTGGTGTTTGCAAAGAAAAGCTGAATAGAGGATCAAATAATATCTGTAGGAGTCTAATATAATTATCTCTATATGCGTATGCAGGCTTCGTTGCTGACCTCTGCCACACTGACTACGGAGGTCGCCGCACTGAAGCAGGACCTCAAGGGGTCCGTGAAAGAGCTCGACCTTGCCAAGAGGCAGCTCGATGAGAACAAAGGTAAGTAATACCTTGTCTATATATATATATATATATATATATATATATATATATATATATATATATATATACAACAAAGATGCGATTGCAAAATGACAGGATCATCATGAATTTGCCAGGGGCCACGACCGAAGTGGCGACCTGAAAGTGTGTTATATTGACTAGAGGGGGGTGAATAGGCGATTTTTATGAAATTCTTCACTGAGGAATTTGCCGGTAAGGAAATTCCATAGCGAAGAACTACTAGCAGTGGAATAAGTACTCAAAAGTAAACACAACATAATACAAGCATAGTCATCATGATGAAATGAAGACAGGCACAGAGTACAGGAAGCGTAATCAGAGGATAACACAGGATGAAGACAAACAGACTGAAGAAATTGAACTGAGGAAATTGAGAAAGTCTTCAGTCAAAGTCTTCAAACACAGATATGAACAAACATACAACACAGTTATGAGGAAATGAAAGAGTTGAGGAAATAGAACCAGCAAGCTCAATGAAGACAATGATTTGGTAGACCAGTTCCAACTGTTGTCTCAGTTGTACGTCTGGTTGGAGCGGCTGAGTATATAAACTCGAGGACACACAGTCCCGGACACCCAGTCAAGGACACTTAGTCCAAGACACCCAGTCCTCACCGTATTCTCCTTGAACTAAGGTCACACAGACCTCGTCCAATCACTCATGGTATGTCTTCAGGCGACTTCCAAACCTTCACAAACTTCGTCACTCGGCGATCCACAATTCCTCTTGGATGCTCTAGACCATGACGCCTAACCGTCTGGAAGAAGCACAGTCTTCAAAGGTAACAAGCATCCGATCCACTCAGGATCAATCTCTTTAGTGATGCTCAATCACTTGGGGTTTGAAGGTGTTTGGGTTTTGGGTTTTTGGTTTTTCCTCACTTGATGATTTTCGCTCAAAGTCCTTGGAGGATGGGTTGCTCCCAAATGACAAGTGTCAGTTTCTCTCGGAGCAGCCAACCAACTAGTGGTTGTAGCGGGCAGCTATTTATAGCCTAGGGAGCAGCCTGACATGATAAGACATAAATACCCTTCAATGATATGACCGTTAGGTGGATAGATATTTTGGAACAGCTGGCGCATAGCACAGCAACGGTCGGAATTTTGAGTAGCAAAATCCTCAGGGCTATCATTTTCCTCACTGTGTAGGCAACCCACACTGGCGAATTCCTAACTCCTCAGTCAAGACAAATTCCTCAGTGACCAGAAGAACTTCGTCTCTGTCACTGAAGAAATTGACTGAACTGTATGATATTTGCAATGGCTTCACTCGAAGGGATTGGTAGGTGTAGGATTTTGAGTTGAGCATCACATGGAAATTTCTCCTTAGTATTTCCTCGACCCCCTTTAATAGTACGGTGTTTCCTATGACTCAAGAAAGAGAAAAACAAAACTATGAAAACGAAAGTCTTCAAGATTCATATTCCTCGCATGAATATCAAGTCTTCACGGACACACCAATTTCTTCGCTTTCAAAGTCTTCATGAAAGTCTTCAGAAATACCAAAATCTTCAGTCGAAGATATTCATTTTTAGGGTCGACTTTTCCTGTAAATATCAAACTCCTCATAGACTTATAGACCTCTGTACACTCAGACACGCATTAGTCCCTTAACCTATAAGTCTTCAATACACCAAAATCACTAAGGGACACTAGATGCACTTACAATCTCCCCCTTTTTGGTGATTGATGACAATATAGGTTAAGTTTTCAACGGGGATAAACATATGAAGTGTAAATACTGATATTGAGGAATTTGATTGCAACATATAGAAGAACTCCCCCTGAAGGTGTGCGTAGTGAGGAATTTGCTTTTGAAGCAATGCACACTTGAAGAGTTGAATCATGGAGATCTCCCCCTATATCTTGTAATTCATACACGCATTTAACATATAGTATGAAGAATTCGAAATGCATGATGAAATATGGTGCCTGATGAAATTCAATATGCGTGCAATAATATTAATGAGGAATAAGCATGCAGAATAGTGCATCAAGAGTATCAGAGCATAGTGCATCAGAAGTATCAGAGCACCATCGGGTTTAAGATTACAACTCGATCCAATAAAGTTTCAGAAGAACGAGAGTTGTAACTTAGCAAAGAAAAATGCCCATATAGTAGACCTGCTGGAAGACTAACTCATATTTCTCCCCCTTTGTCATCGAATGACCAAAAGGATCGAAAATGAGGACTAACGCCCCTGAAGATAATCATGTTGATGAAGGAGCGCCAACATTGTTGGGGTCGTTGGTTGATGTAGGGCCTGCTGCAGTGTCGTCCAAATCTTCATGTTCATCAGTGTCGCGCGATGAAGAATATGAGCTGGCCACCAGAGAAGGAACCTTGACCTTCTTGAATTTCTTCGGTGGAGGTGCAGACCAGTCAAAATCTTCATTAAGACCCATGTTCTTCAGATCTTCTTCACCATACATATGTGACAGGATTGCCCAGGTGCGACTGAAGACTTGATGGAGGTAGTAGTGGTTTTTCTTCACTGCATTATGTGTGGCAGTCATGTTGTGAAGAAGTGAAGCAAACTGACGCTTAACCCATTTGTGATTTCGATCCACCTTCTGGTGAAGACTAAGCAGAAGTTCATGGTCTGTCATCATGCGCGGAGCAGTGGCTTGAGGAGTGGACTTGGGAGCATTGGCAGAGTCATGTGTGGCGGAGTCATCATTGGTGGAATAAGATGCAGCTTTACGAAACAGACCATCCAATGGACGAATGCCTTCATCAATTACAGCAGGTGCCTTGCCCTTTCCATCAACTGAGGAATATGTCTACTTGAGGACTTCAATTGGGGGCAAGTAGCTGAGATGATTCTGGAAATCAGCTTTGTAGTTGAGTGAAGACCTTGTCCTGAGGAATCTCATGATCCAAGGTGCATAAGGCTTCAGCTCAACTGGAGACAGTGCAACATTGGCCATAGTCCTCATGAAGAAATCGTGATAATTGACAAGAATGCCATGAACGAGGCTGAATACAAGATTCTTCATGATGCCAACAATTTCCTCATCAGATGAGTCGTGGCCTTTGATAGGACTGATTGTCCTCATAAGAATACGATAGACAGTTCTGGGCACGTACAACAATTCCTTCACGAGGAGTTTGGTTCGTGGTGCCTGACCTAGTTTCAAAGGATTCATCAGCACCTGCATGTAATGATGTGTGAGCTCAAGTTCACTATAGATGCAGCGAGCTTCTTCAAGGGGAGGACTGAGTGGTAGAGCACGAAGCAATTCAGAGGCTGGTGTAGTGTAGTGAGTGTTTTCAGACATCCAGTCCAGCACCCATGAATTCACATGTTCAGCATCTCCAGTGATGTGCAGCATTGCATAGAATTAAAGAATTAGTTCTTCATTCCAATCGCAGATGTCAGAGCAGAAGTTGAGCAGTCCAGTGTCGTGAAGAACACTGAGGACTGGTGCGAAGCACGGTAGAGATTCCATATCCACGTGAGGAATATGCTCATGGTAGAAAATCTTCTCCGTGTTGAACAGCACTGAGGAATAGATACTTGCTTGACTAGCAGTCCAGAAACATATGGGTTGTAAACTTCGAAGAATACATGCTCGCCAAAGAAATCATCAGCCTTGAACTTTTTCTTGCGTGAGAATGGATCCTTTGGCTTCGGCAGAGGAGTGTCAGTGAGTTGCATCACGACCTCAGGAATCTCAATTGTAGGTTCTTCAGGCTGAGGAATTTCTGGTTCCTCCTCAGTGGCAGTCTGCATAGTTGGTTGTTCAGCAGCAGCAGTTTCTTCAGTGCTAGTGGCTGGAATTTTCTCATGGACAGATGCAGTGGGATGAGTTTCTTCAGAGCCCATGTGAATAGTTTGTGTGGGGGACTGAGGAATTTGCTGTAGAGGGGTGAATATTGGAGAGTTTGGATGCTGACTTTCCCAGAATTCATCACTGATTACGGGTGTGGAGCAGCTAATGTCCACATCTTCATCTTCCATTTCTTCAACGCCAGCCTCTTCAGCTGTGAACTGAGGCATAGGCGATGAGATGATAGGTGTTGAAGGGATCGCATCCACTTCAATTTCTTCATCCAACGGTTTAGACGAAGCAGCCGAAGGAGTGTCTTCATCAGATCCGCCGGGGATCACATATTCGTCATCAAAAGGAACAAGGTCCTTTGATTGCCTGGTTGAGATGGGAACAACATCAATCGGATTTGCAAATAAACTTGTCATAGGCTTCATTTTCTTCGGAGCTGAAGAACCTGAAGCAGCTGATGCTTTCCTTTTCTTCACTGCAGCATGCTCTGCAACCTTGGTCTTCTTCACATCTGATGTAGATGGAAGGATTGGAGTTGAAGTTGGTGTAGGAGCAGCTGTGGAATCTAGTTGATTTTCTTCATGCACAACTGACGCAGTTGCCCTGAGTTCTTCAGTTTCTTTAGGCGGACCACTAGTGGGTGCCCTGGTAATTTCTTCAGTGGCTGGAATGCAGTCATCAGCCCTGGAACTCACATTTTCTTCAGCAGCCTGATTGTCATTAGCGGTGCTGGCATTTTCTTCAATGGGCTGAGCAGATGCTTCAGCCTGAGGAATTTCCTGTTGCGTTGGGGCAGCAACATTTGAAGTGAATTGTTTAGTTATCTTTACAAATCTAACTTTGGCTCCTTGCCAATCAGCATAGTAGGCTTTGAAGTCATCGCTGAGGGTTTTGATTTCAGATTGGATTTTTACAAGTTCATCAGTTGTCATAGTGACAACGTTGTTCTTTAGAAATTTCTCCTTCTTGTACTGCGCTTTCTTGATCTGCCTGGCCTTCTCAAATTTCCACTTTTCTTCTTTAATGAAGTGGGTCAGCATGTGACTTTGGCTAGGAGTCAGCTTGAAGTCAGGCAAGGGAGTTTTGGGGTCCTTGTGCCAATCATCAATGTAGTCGAGGATCAGCTTGGGATCCAAAAGCAGTGGCACCTCTGATCCTTTGGCTCTAGCGGCCCTGACTTGCCTGTCTCTGATGATTTCTGCAAGTTCATCATCATCAGCTTCGTCTTCATCAGACGACACTTGGAAAGCGACTTGCTTCTTTTGAAGACTTGGGCGTGGACCTCATCCAGCAGTGGCCTTTGTCTTCAGCAGTGAGGGGCCAGCTGAGGAACATGGTGTAGCTGAGGAACTAGCTGAGACACCTGAGGCAATGGAGATGCTGGCAGTCCTTTGGCACGAAGCGAGATGCACAGGTGCAGAGGATTTGGTCAGAACAGCTGAAGGCTTTGGCGGAGGAGCTGAGGACTTTGGAGGAACAGGAGTAGCATGAGGAATTTGCCATGAGGGCTTTGAGGATTCTGGTCGTGAGGGCATTGCTGAGGAACTTGGCCTTGAGGGCATTGTTGGTGAAGCACTTGGCTTGCGCGCAGGCTTCTTTGACATAGCCTTCTTTGCCTTGACAAAGGCCTCAGCAGAGGCAGCAGCAGTAGCAGAGTCTTCATTAAATTTCCTCACTGCTTCTCTGGCTTGCTTAGCCAACTTGGCTTGGCGCTTGGCCCATTCATCACGATAGTCCTCACCGCGCTTGAGGCTAGTGGGATCAGCAATTTTGCTAGGTGCCAGTGGTGCTCTTGGGCATGGAGGATTGAGTGCGAATTTCTTCATATACTTAGGAGTGACATATCTGTACTCCCTCCATTCTCTTGCCCATCTCCTCTCTATCTTCTGAATGCACACTTTGCGCTCATTCTTGGTTTCCTCAGTAGGTGTGCAGTACCCAACATATATGTCATCAGGGATTTCAAACGCTATATTTACCTCAGGCCTCTTTCCTCCCTTCTGTGGCCTTTTACCATCAGCCATTTTCTTCAGTTGAGGACTTTGAACAATTGAATTCTCTGAAGAAGTATGCAACTTTTCTTCGAGGAACGCTGCAAATGAGTTAAGTTGATGAGAACCTAGTGATTCGGCAGCTGACATGTGTACCTGTGAACATAGTATAGTTGCGAGGAATTTGGAGAGGTCATATGCGTTCTCAGAAGTTTTTTTCAAAAAGAACAAGTTTGAGGAATTTGACCAGATGAGTCTTGAAGATTTTCACTAAGCGTTCTTTGTCTTAGGTTCCAGAGTTGTATAGATCGAAGATCCACACAATTGAGAAATCTTGAAGAAAAATGATGCTTAGAGAAACGAATCAAGAACAGATGACTTTGTGAGGTGTTCAGTGTGTGAAGATATAAAAAAACACTTTTGAAAATTTTGTAGATAATCGTTCGAATCAACGAGGGGAGTAGAAGTAACTTTTATTTACCCTGGACGAAGAACACGAGGAACTGGAGTGAGGAGATGTGAAGTTCGTCTGTGCAGATCTTCCACGCCCTAACTTGGCGGAGGAAGATGGCTACGGCGGCAGCAGAGTGAAGATGTCCGCGGTCGGCGCGAGTACGTCGGCAACGAGGTCGAGGCAGTGAAGCTCTTCCTCACCGACGGCGATGAAGTAGCGGCGGCGCTAGGGTTTGAGAAGCTCGAGCTGGAGAGAGAGGTCGAGCGGAGTAAAAGAAGTGAGGAAGGGAACGAGGGGTATTTATAGCCACGGTGAAAAACTGCTCGCCCGAAGATATTGGACGAACGTGCCCCTGACCCTTCTCATTCGCATAACATGTGTCACCCACATAGTGAGAGGTGGAGATCGTGTTAGATCGTGGGTGAGTGGATAAGTGTATCGTGGGATGCGGAATGGTTTGAGCGGCAAAGCCGAAAATTGAGATAAGATAGATTTTAAAGTTTCGTTTGCAATTTCTTCAGCTGACAAGGACACAGTGAAGATTTTGAACGAGTTTCAAATAGAACGCACATGAAGAATTTGTGAACAGATTGGGTTGAGTATAGCATAGAGGAAAAGGGTCCAATCACATTCACTTAGCAGAAAACCAACTTGAAGAAATAGAAATAAGTGAATGCTGTAGAGGACATAAACTCATATATATATAGCCAATGAAGAAAAACAACGGAATCAGTGAAGACTATGCAAAGTTGAAGAATATGAAAAATTTGAGGAATATCAACTTTTGGTGGTGGCGTGACCCATCGTATAAGAATGATGATTTCAGACACCGCGTACAATTATTGTAGTGTTCTGAGAATCAAATTCTTCGTTAATTTCTTCACACTAAGAGTGTTATTCTTCATTGATTGAAGTAAAATGTTTCTTGATGTGTTGCACATCTAAGTCATCAATTTTGCATAAGTGTTAGGATGAGTGTCCTTTTCACAGAACATTCGAAGATTCTAGGTAATTTAGCTCACACCGCAACTTGCTAAATCTCTTCTCATCCAAGGGCTTTGTGAAGATATTGGCTAGCTGTTCTTCAGTCTTCACATGCTCAATAGAAATGTCGCCCTTCAACACATGATCATGAAGAAAATGATGATGAATCTGAATGTGCTTTGTCTTCGAGTGCTGAACTGGATTGTGAGCAATCTTGATGGCACTCTCATTGTCACAGAAGAGAGGCACATTCTTCATGTTGACGCCATAGTCCTTGAGAGTTTGCTTCATCCAAAGCAATTGGGCACAACAAGAACCAGCGGCAATGTACTCAGCTTCAGCAGTAGATAGTGATACGCAGTTCTGTTTCTTCGAGGACCAACAGACCAAAGATCGTCCGAGGAAATGACATGTACCAGAGGTTGACTTGCGATCCACACGATCACCAGCATAGTCAGATTGAGAATATCCAACAATATCAAAAGCCGAGCCCTTGGGGTACCATAATCCAAGTGTTGGTGTGTGAGCTAGATATTGAAGAATATGCTTCACAGCCTTATGGTGTGATTCATTCGGTGCAGCTTGAAATCGGGTACACATGCAAACACTAAGCATTATATCTGGCCTAGATGCACATAAGTATAATAAGGAACCTATCATGGGGCGGTATACCTTATGATCGAAGTCAATACCATTTTCATCAGTGCAAAGATGGCCATTTGTGGGCATAGGAATTTTGACGCCTTTGCAATCTTGCATGCCGAATTTCCTCAGTACATCCTCGAGGTATTTCTCCTGAGATATGAATATGCCATTGTGTTGTTGACGAATTTGAAGACCTAAGAAGAATTTCAACTCTCCCATACTAGACATTTGATATTCTTCACTCATCATATAGGCAAATTCATCACTATTCCTTGGTCAGTACAGCCAAAGATAATATCATCAACATATACTTGGCACTCAAACAATTCACCATCATAAGATTTAGTGAAAAGAGTAGGGTCGAGTGAACCGGGTTTGAAGCCTTTCTTGATGAAGAGTTCCTTCAAAGTATCATACCAAGCCCATGGGGCCTGCTTGAGGCCATAGAGGGCCTTGTTGAGTCTGAAGAATTTGTCAGGATTCTTTGGATCTTCAAAACCCGGGGGTTGAGCAACATATGCTTCTTCCTCAAGCTTACCATGGAGGAATGCACTTTTCACATCCAGTTGATATAGAGTGATATCATGATGGTTAGCATAAGCAAGTAATAAGCGAATAGCCTCAAGTCTAGCAACAGGTGCAAAAGTTTCATCGAAATCAATTCCTTCAACCTGTGTGTAGCCTTGAGCTACAAGGTGTGCCTTATTCCTCACCACAAGACCATTTTCATCTTGCTTGTTGCGGTAGATCCACTTTGTGCCAATGATATTGTTCCCAGTTCCCAGACATTGTTGAGCTCGAACTGATGTAATTCTTCTTGCATGGCCTGAATCCAGTCAGGCTCTAGAAATGCTTCATCTACCTTAGTGGGCTCTGTAATCGAGACAAAAGCATACAGCCCACAAAAGTTAGACAAATGTGAAGCTTTTGAGCATGTGAGAGGACCTGGCGCTTTGATGTCATTGATGATCTTTTCAACTTGCATTTATTTTGCAATGCGAGGATGAGCTGGTTGTCGTTGAAGAATTTGATCAGCGTTTTCTTTAGCACCATTTTCTTCAGCATTTTCTTCAGGTGCATTAGCTCAACGTTCTTCATGTTCTGGAATGAATTCTTCAGCAGATTCTTCAGTAGGAATGACATCCTCAGTAGTCTTCAACTTGATAGTTTCCTCAGGTGCTGGTTCATCTATCACAGTTGGTAGGTGCTCTCTTTGCGAGCCATTGGTTTCATCGAACCGCACATCTACAGTTTCAACAACTTTGTGAAGAACGTTGTTGAAGACTCTGTAGGTGTGCGAGTCCTTTCCGTAACCAAGCATAAAACCTTCATGTACTTTCGGTGCAAATTTTGAGTTGTGATGAGGATATCTAATCCAACATTTAGCACCGAAGACTTTGAAATAACTTACATTGGTTTTCTTATCAGTGATGAGTTCATAGGCAGTCTTTTTGAAGAATTTGTGAAGATATACTTTGTTGATGATGTGGCACACAGTATCAATTGCCTCAGTCCAAAAACGACGAGGCGTTTTGTATTCATCAAGCATAGTGCGAGCCATCTCAGCAAGAGTCTTGTTCTTGCGCTCCACAACGCCATTCTGCTCAGGAGTGTAAGGAGCAGATAACTCATGAGTCATACCAAGTTCATCAAGATAGTCATCGAGACCAGAATTCTTGAACTCAGTGCCATTGTCACTTCTGATGTGCTTGCTCTTCACACCAAAGTTGGTTGAAGCCCTCGAGGAAAATCGTTTGAGGACTTCCTGCACTTCATGTTTGTAAGTAACAAGGTGTACCCCTGTGTAACGAGAATAATCATCAACAATAACAAAGCCATATTGAGATGCTTCATCTGAGATAGCAGAATAATGATTAGGACCAAAGAGATCCATGTGAAGCAATTCAAATGGGCAAGTGGTGGTCATGATAGTCTTCGCTGGATGCTTGGCCTTGGTCATCTTCCCAGCTTCAAAGGCTCCGCATAGGTGATCCTTGAGGAATTTGACATTCTTGATGCCAATGACATGCTTCTTCTTTGCAAGGGTGTGCAAATTCCTCATGCCTGCATGACCAAGTCTTCGATGCCAGAGCCAGCCTTCTGAAGCTTTTGCAAGTAAGCACACGGCTGGTTGTGGTCCTATAGAGAAATCAACAATATATAGGTCTCCTCTCCTAAAGCCTTCGAAGACTTTGGAATTGTCAGCTTCCATAACCACAACACAACGATACTTGCCAAAGACAACAACCATATCAAGATCACAAAGCATTGAGACAGACATAAGGTTGTATCCTAAGGACTCAACAAGCATGACTTTGTCCATGTGTCGATCCTTTGTAATCGCAACCTTACCTAGACCCAATACCTGACTTTTGCCTTTGTCAGCAAAGATGATATGCTTTAGATGCGATGGAGATAATGGAGCATCCATCAATAGATTCTTGTCACCAGTCATGTGGTTTGTACATCCACTATCGAGGACCCACTTAGTGGCTTTGGGTTGATGATCCTGCAGATGAATTAGTGCAGCTTACAAACTCATATACTCCATCAGTGAAGAATATGACATCAATTCATCAGATCAATTTCATCAAGTAAGAGAACTGATAAAGCAATATGAGGACGTGAGAAATGAAAGTTCATTTCTTCATGATTAGCCTGCATCCTATCAGGGATGCTCAGGTCTCCAGCAAATTCTTCAGACGATTACATGCGTCTAGAGACCTGACCCTCCAGAAGAGATTAGTTCTTTTTTTCACCACCCACATCTGAAGGGGTGGCAAAGAGTTCATCATTCTGCGAGCTCCATACGAGAAGGATGGCATAGAAGCCAATCCATTTCGTTTCACATAAGATGGGTTAGTGTAAGCATATGAGTAAGCAGAGAAATTCTTCGAGGACTTATGGACATAATGATTTGAAGAATAATGCACATATCCATAATCCTTAGAGCTTCCCTGCGAAACAGATAGGTTAGCATGATGATGTTCATCTGAAGACTTTGATCCATATGAGGAATTTGGTCCATATGAAGAATTTCATCTGGGGTTCCTATTTTTCACAGGTGGTGTCATGATGACATTCACCTGAAGATTTTCAAGACATTTTTTGGGAACCCAGATTTTCTGCATAGGGAGTCGTTCCTGCAGTTAGTGCCAACATATCTAGCAAATACTTCACCATTATTATTTTTGAATAGCTTATAGTTGGAGTCAAATGACTCATCATCAGAATGAAGAGATTCACATGCAAATCTAGATAAGTTAGATGGATCAACTGGAGGTCCCTTTGCAGCAACCCATGTAGTTTGGGGGTACTGCTCAGGCTTCCAATATGTACCATCAGCATTCAGTTTCCTCTCAAAGGCGATACCCTCTTTCCTAGGGTTCCTATTGAGGATCTGCTTTTTAAGCACATCACAAAGAGCCTGATGCCCTTTGAGGCTTTTGTACATGCCTGTCGTGTACAATTCCTTCAGCCCTGCATCGTCAGTGATACTAGCAATGTCCTCAGATGAGGAATTAGTGATAGCAGAGGCATGTGAAGAATTTGAAACATTAGCAGCATTTGAACATTCAGGTGAAGAATTAGTAGATTCACGTTCAATGCACTTCAAGCATGGAGGAACAAATTGTTCCTGCGATGCGCTGATTTTTTGAGCAAGTAATGAATCGCGCTCCTTCTGAAGATCTTCATAACTCACTCTTAGCTTCTCAAGGTCTTGCTTTCTTTGAAGAAATTCATAAGAAAGCTTCTCATGATCCGATAAGAGAGTGTTATGATTACTTTGAAGTTTGTCAAGCTTGGACTGAAGTCTCTGAAGATTTTCAGTCAAAGTTTCAGTGCGATCCATTTCTTCACCCAACATACCATCACTTTTATTTAGCATGTTTTGAACCTTTTCTAAAGCCCTTTGTTGTTTTATGGAAATCTTAGCAAGTTTAGAATAGCTGGGCTTAAGGTTTTCTTTAGATTTATTCTGACTTGATTCAAAGGAGGTATATTTGAGTACCTTGGCACCCTTTGCCATGAAGCAATAGGTGGGAGCGTAGTCATCATCACCTTCGTCAGCCTTGTTAGTGAGGTCATTTTCTTCGGTGTTGAAGATAGACTTGTTGACAAATGCAGTAGCGAGAGCTATGCTGGCCACTCCGGATTCGGACTCCTCAGATGACTCCTCTTCCTCATTTTCTTCAGATTCAGCCTCAGAGTCCATTTCCTTGCCAATGAATGCCCTAGCCTTCTTGGAGTTGCTCTTCTTGTGATATGAAGGCTTTGAGGATTTTGATGGTGGGGATTTTGTGGATTTCTTCTTTTTCTTTGCATCATCAGAACTGTAATCCTTGTATTTCTTCTTCTTTGATTCCTTTTCCCACTAAGGACAATCTTGAATGAAATGTCCAGGTTTCTTGCACTTGTGATAGAGCCTCTTCTTGTAGTCACTGGATGAGGAATCATTGCTCCTTGAGGATCTTCCAAGGCGACCATGTCTTGAGAAATTTGGGAACTTCTTCACGAGCAGAGCCAGATCATGGCTCAGTTCTTCAGGATCACCAAGGCTACTACCAGAGTCTTCATCTTCGGACTCAGATACTGCCTTGGCCTTCAGTGCACGTGTTCTGCCATAGCTTGAACCATAGAGATCTCTCTTTCCAGCAAGTTGGAACTCATGAGTATTTAGCCTCTCGAGAATATCAGCGGGATCAAGTGACTTGTAATCAGCACGTTCTTGTATCATCAATGCCAGAGTGTCAAATGAGGAATCAAGCGATCTCAGCAATTTCTTCACTACCTCATGGTCGGTGATGTCAGTGGCACCAAGTGCTTGAAGCTCATTTGAGATGTTAGTGAGGCGATCGAAGGTTTGTTGAACATTTTCATTGTCGAGTCTTTTGAAACGGTTGAAGAGATTGCGAAGAACATCAACTCGAGAGTCACGCTGAGTTGAGACTCCCTCATTCACTTTGGACAACCTGTCCCAGATAAGCTTCGCTGTTTCCAAAGCACCCACTCTGCTATATTGTCCTTTGCTCAGATGGCCACATATGATATTCTTCACTTGAGAGTCGAGTTGCTTGAATCTCTTCACATCGGCAACATTCAGAGAAGGTGTGACTAAGGGAACACAATTTTCCACAACATACCAGAGATCATTATCAATTGCTTCAAGATGCATTTGCATCTTATTCTTCCAGTAGGGGTAGTCCGTCCCATCGAAGGTAGGACACCTAGCAGAGACCTTGATCATACCTGTGGTCGACATAACTAAAACTCCAGGCGGTTAAACCAAAATCACACAGAACAAGGGAGTACCTTGCTCTGATACCAATTGAAAGTGCGTTATATCGACTAGAGGGGGGGTGAATAGGCGATTTTTATGAAATTCTTCACCGAGGAATTTTCTGGTAAGGAAATTCCATAGCAGCGGAATAAGTACTCAAAAGTAAGCACAACAGAATACAAGCATAGTCATCATGATGAAATGAAGACAGGCACAGAGTACATGAAGCGTAATCAGAGGATAACACAGGATGAACACAAACAGACTGAAGAAATTGAACTGAGGAAATTGAGAAAGTCTTCAGTCAAAGCCTTGAAACACAGATATGAACAAACATACAGCACAGTTATGAGGAAATGAAAGAGTTGAGGAAATAGAACCAGTAAGCTTGATGAAGACAATGATTTGGTAGACCAGTTCCAACTGCTGTCTCAGTTGTACATCTGGTTGGAGCGGCTGAGTATTTAAACTCAAGGACACACAGTCCCGGACACCCAGTCAAGGACACTTAGTCCAAGACACCCAGTCCTCGTCGTATTCTCCTTGAACTAAGGTCACACAGACCTCGTCCAATCACTCATGGTAAGTCTTCAGGCGACTTCCAAACCTTCACACACTTGGTCACTCGGCGATCCACAATTCCTCTTGGATGCTCTAGACCATGACGCCTAACCATCTGGAAGAAGCACAGTCTTCAAAGGCAACAAGCGTCGGATCCACTCAGGATCCATCTCTTCAGTGATGCTCAATCACTTGGGGTTTGTAGGTTTTTGGGTTTTGGGTTTTTGGTTTTTCCTCATTTGATGATTTTCGCTCAAAGTCCTTTGAGGATGGGTTGCTCTCAAATGACAAGTGTTAGTTTCTCTCGGAGCAGCCGACCAGCTAGTGGTTGTAGGGGGCGGCTATTTATAGCCTAGGGAGCAGCTTGACATGATAAGACATAAATGCCCTTCAATGATATGACCGTTAGGTGGATAGATATTTTGGAACAGCTGGCGCATAGCACAACAATGGTCGTAATTTTGAGTAGCAAAATCTTCAGGGCTATCATGTTCCTCACTGTGTAGGCAATCCACACTGGCAAATTCCTAACTCCTCAGTTAGGACAAATTCCTCAGAGACCAGAAGAACTTCGTCTCTGTCACTGAAGAAATTGACCGAACTGTATGAGATTTCCAATGGCTTCACTCGAAGGGATTGGTAGGTGTAGGATTTTGAGTTGAGCATCACATGGAAATTTTCCCTTAGTATTTCCTTGACCCCCTTTAATAGTACAGTGTTTCCTATGACTCAAGAAAGAGAAAAACAAACCTATGAAAACGAAAGTCTTCAAGCATCACATTCCTCGCATGAATATCAAGTCTTCACGGACACACCAATTTCTTCACTTTCAAAGTCTTCATGAAAGTCTTCAGAAATACCAAAATCTTCAGTCGAAGAAATTCATTTTTAGGGGTCGACTTTTCCTGTAAATATCAAACTCCTCATAGACTTATAGACCTGTGTACACTCACACACGCATTAGTCCCTTAACCTATAAGTCTTCAATACACAAAAATCACTAAGGGGCACTAGATGCACTTACACGACCCTGAAGCAAGCGCTGTCCGAGGCCGAAAACAAAGCAGCCCAGGAGCGCACCGAGCGGGAAAATCAAGAGGCGCGGGTGGGCGAGGTGCAGCAAGAGCTCCAAGCTCTCGTGATGAAGCACGAGGCGTTGGAGCTTGACTCTAAGACGCGAGAGTCTGAGCTTGCCGCGACCTTGAGAGCGCAAAGAATACGAAGGCTGAAGCCCAATAGGCCCTCCAAGAGATTGAGGCGATGAGGAAGATAGTGGCGGGTAAGGCATTCAATATGCAAAGCAAGCATGTGAAAGTAAATTACTTGTTACTTACCCGAGTACGGAGTTCTACAGGAGCATTCGCAGATTTGCCCCGTAGCATGTCAGAGGCTGCAAAGTTTTACCAGGCCGAGGAGAAAAGCTCGACGGAGAAGCTGTTCTGGTCTCAGTATACTGGGACCGAACACCCGATGCTTATGAGCGACCAGCTGAAGCAACTGGTCGAGCTGCACAAGGCGGCCGAACAGGCCATGAAGGGCTTTATAGTCCGGATGTGGCCTGGCGACGCCCTTCCCAACAGCTACTTCGGCCTGGTGAGGCGGCTTGTGGATGCCTGGCCATGGCTGGAAGTCATCAAGCGGTCCGTCTGCATCGAAGGTGCATGTTGGGCTTTCGCCCACGCGAAGGCGCACTGGGCCAAGATGGACGCCGTGAAGCTGGTGAAGGAGGGGCCGCCGCAGGGCAAGGAGCACCGCCACCCCGAGAAGTATTATGAGGGTGTCCTGAAGTATGCCCGTCTTGTAGCGGATGAGTGTGCGAAAGATGTAATATTTGAATGATCTTGCTCGTGTGATCCTGTATTATGAAAACTTGTTCATATGCGCTATGCAACGCTTGTTTGAATTTAAAATATTACCTTCTGTTCGGTTGTTTATCAAATCTGAGAGATGGCTAGTCGTTGGCTTCTGCCCCCATGCCACGAGTGCTGGAGTGTTCGGGATAAACCAGAGCACTCTTGTTCCCATTTTTGGGTCCTTCGAGGGAGGTGCTCAGCACAACGAACAAGGCAATCGGACTATAATGCTTTATCACTCTCACTTAGCCATAGAATTCTATAATTTTAAATTTTGGTGAAGCCCCTAGTATTCGGAAGACCGAATTCGGGGCGCTATACACACCATAAGCCGGACAAAGCCGACTCCTCACTCTAAGCGGCATAAGTCTTTAGGGACTCGAAACCTCTCGAACAACGACCAGTCTCTCGCCTTATCATGACAGTCAGTTTTAGCTTTCTCTGCCGAGGTGCTTAGCCGAGCAGAACCGGGGCACAATCGCAGTAGTTCTCCCAGTACTACCTTAGCCGATATAGCGGAATGTAAGGTACCAAAACATGGGAGCCGGAAAACCCAACTATTGACCCAAGACATGATTCGGAGCTGATGCATATAATGCTATAAGTTCGTGGTGCCGCACTGTCGAAAGTGTTCGGACTTCTCATGCAGTATTATGGGGTATGCTTAAGCTATTGTCCACCAGTATTATGGGGTATGCTTAAGTTATTGTCCACCCGAGATAATATTACGATCATTTCGTAATTAAATTATGTTTTTAATTTAAATAGTTACATTCCTAATGATTCACTACGTAACATTTGGCATAAGAATATAAAAATATAGGTCATAAGACAAGAAAATTTACAGTTTATATGTATTTTACACTATGTTCTTGCGTTTGTAATTTTACATAACATAAAATATTTTTTACAACGATTATATATTTTCTTACGGTCTCTTTTTACGTCGGAAAATAAGACAAAACTTACGGAACGTAAAATTATGGGGCATTGATGGTAAATTGAGAGGGGTGAAGAATAACTATTCCTCACCCAGGGTGACGAATAGCGCGACCCTATATATATATATATATATATATATATATATATAAGAGGAATGCAATAATAGTCTTAGTGCTATGCATTGTTTATTCAAAAAGGTGCGTTGAAGAAGAATGATACAAGTAGTGCGATAAGCAAAAAGTAAGACTATTTGACATGTCCCTTCCAAGGTCAAGCTGAGGAATGGTATTAAAGAAAATACTTCACTCGTTATCGTAATCCACCTGGGAGTTCCGCGGTGTGACGCAGCTTTCTGCCCCCTTGGTTGCTGCATCATGTGTCCGGCAATCATATTGCCGGACAGGATTTCGAGAGATTAAAGTCCTGAAAGAGAAAAATAACAGAGCGGGAAGCCCCTAGTGTGGTTGAGCCGCGTCTTGGGGCGTGTCGTAGTCGTTCCCCCTCCCCACCTGTGCCCATGGTATTTTTAATGTGTAATTATGTATGCATGGCATGGATTTCGCTGTTTGGCTGGGACCAGGGAGGGGGCCGCATTGCTATGCGAGCTCGGAACGTGCCAGGCGGTCTTGTTGTCGACTACTTCGGGCGCGCTTGAAGGTGTTCGGGACCTTAATCGTCAAGCTAGTGAATTGCCTTAAGAGGCTGCTTTGCACATCTACTGCGAGGGCCGCATTGTGCTCCTCCGTGTGGAGAGAGCGCTCTGTGTTTCCATTAACTGTGATGACCCCCCGAGGTCCTGGCATCTTGAGCTTGAGGTATGCATAATGCGGTACCGCATTGAATCTCGCAAATGCGGTTCGCCCGAGCAGTGCATGATAGCCACTGCGGAACGAGACTATATCGAAGATTAACTCTTTGCTTCGAAAGTTATCCAGGGATACGAAGACCACTTCCAGTGTGACTGAGCCTGTGCAATGGGCCTCTACACATGGTATGATGCCTTTGAAGGTCATTTTTGTGGGTTTGATCCTTGAGGGGTCTATACCCATTTTGCGCATTGTGTCCCGGTAAAGTCGGTTCAGGCTGCTGCCGCCATCCATAAGGACTTGAGTGAGGTGAAATCCATCAATGATTGGGTCTAGGACCAGTGCGGCGAATCCGCCATGACGGATACTAGTGGGGTGGTCCCTGCGATCAAAGGTGATCGGACAAGAGGACCATGGGTTGAACTTTGGGGTGACTGGCTCCAACGCATATACGTCCCTTACCGCACGCTTCCGCTCCCTCTTGTGGATGTGGGTTGCATAAATCATATTCACCGTCCGCACTTGTGGGGGGAACCTCTTCTGTCCTCCGGTGTTCGGCTGCCGGGGATCCTCCTCGTCATTGCTATGTGACCCCTTATCTTTGTTTTCAGTATTTAGCTTGCCTCCTGCTTGAACACCTCACAATCCCTGTAGGTGTGGTTGGATGGCTTGTTGGGGGTGCCGTGTATTTGACAAGAGTGGTCGAGTATACGGTCCAAACTGGACGGGCCCGGAGTGCTTCTTTTGAATGGCTCTTTCCGCTGACCGCGTTTAGAGCCTTTGAATTCGGCATTGACTGCCGTATCCTTGGTATTGTCGTTGTTAATGCGGCGCTTGTGTTTGTTGCAACATGACCTGCCATTGCCATCCTTGGTATCCAAAGTACCATGGTTCTTTGATATGTTATTGCTGCAAGCCAGCCAGCTGTTTTCTCCCGCGTAAAAGCGGGTTATGAGTGTCGTGAGGGCTGCCATGGATTTCGGCTTTTCATGGCCAAGGTGCCAGGCGAGCCACTCGTCGCGGATGTTGTGCTTAAAAGCTGCTAGGGCCTCTACATCCGGACAGTCGACGATTTGATTTTTCTTTGTTAGGAACCGTGCCCAGAATTGCCTGGCTGATTCCTCTGGCTGCTAAATTATGTGGCTCAAGTCATCAGCATCTGGTGGTACCACATAAGTGCCTTGGAAGTTGTCGAGGAATGCGGCTTCCAAATCTTCCCAACAGCCAATGGATTCTGCTGGCAGGCTGTTGAGCCAATGCCGAGCTGATCCTTTGAGCTTGAGTGGGAGGTATTTGATGGCGTGTAGATCATCACCGCGGGCCATGTGGATGTGCAGGAGGAAGTCCTCGATCCATACCGCAGGATCTGTTGTGCCGTCGTATGATTCTATGTTTACGGGTTTAAAACCCTCTGGGATTTGATGATCCATTACTTCATCTGTGAAGCATAGGGGGTGTGCGGCGCCTCTGTACTAGGCTATATCGCGACGTGCTCAAATGAGTCTTGTCCGCTGTGTTTGGCCCGGCCGGACGTACTTTTACTGTATCTGTTGGGGATATTACTACTGGACTTAAACCGGCCAGGGGTAGCTGGATTAACCTTATGAAAATTAGAAGCCCATGAAGACATAAGAATGATGGCGTTTTATGGAGGCCCACGGCCCAGAGGCGAGTTAAGGCCTGTAGATGTAAACCGACCTTGTTATGTAATTTGCATTGTAAGATAGGAAGGGTAGAGACCGAACCGAACACGTTTATGATCCGGCTTCGGGACTCTGTAAACTAGCGAGCATCAACGTATGTATATAAAGGGACGACCCGGCAGCAGTTTAGGGACGACAGACAACAACTCGAGAGCCAGACAAAGCGGATTCGCTCCCTGGCCTTCGAAACCCTAGCAATACCAATCACAACTAGACGTAGGCTTTTACCTTCATCGAAGGGGCCGAACTAGTATAAACTCCCCGTGTCCCCTTGTCTGGTTTAACCCCTTTAAGCTAACCCGTTGCGATGGCTCCACGACTAAGTCCTTTCACAAGGACATCTGTCGTGACAAACCCACGACAGTATCCGGCGTGACGGTTATTGTCTCGCGTAGTGGCACACCCTCGCGATCCGTAGATCAATCTTGCATGTTTTGCTTTGTCCTCCAATACGTCTCGCAGGTCTCGTGTATTTCCCCATCCCTTGACATTTTTATTTGAGTGGCGTCGTAGTGCGGGGTGAGCTTTTGGCTGAAATGCCTCTCTGTCGTGGCCACGAGGTGGCCGGTAAGCCGCATCATATGCTTCCTCCTCCAGCCGGGGTAGCATCCTACGCTTTGGGTAACTCTTGGAGGGGTGTTCGAGTTTATATTCCTCGGCCGCAAGGACTTCAGTCCATCTGTCAGCAAGCAAATCTTGATCAGCTTGAAGCTGCTATTGCTTTTTCTTAAGGCTATTTGCCGTTGCTATAAGCTGGCGCTTGAAGCGCTCTTGTTCGACGGGATCCTCAGGCACGACGAATTCTTCATCGTCGAGGCTTGCCTCATCTTCGGAGGGAGGCATGTAATTATCATCCCCCGCCTCTTCATCTACCGCTCTCTCGGGAGGGCTGGCTTGTCCGTCCTCCTGCCCTAAATCTTGCTGGAGGGGATTGTTGTTGTCTTCGGCACTGTCTGGAGTGGTATGATCTCCGGTGCCGGTGTCACCGCTTTTGCTTTGGCGAGACTTAGAGCGGCGCTGCTGACGTTGGTTCTTGGGTTGCTTCTTGGAGGGGTCACCCTCCGGTGTCTCATTGCCATTGTATTCTTTGGGTGTGTCCACCATGTATATATCATATGATGAGGTGGCTGTCCAGTGCCCTGTGGGCAGTGGTTCCTCTTCGTCTTCCGCATCATCGTCCATACCGTCGATGTCTTTGGAGTCGAAGTCGAGCATGTCACTTAAGTCATCGACAGTGGCTACTAAGTGGGTGGTCGGTGGGCGGCGAATTTCTTCATCATCCGCATCCCAATCCTGCCGGACATGGTTCGGCCAGGATTCTCCTGACAAGGAGAGAGACCTTAATGAGTTCAGTATGTCGCCGAAGGGTGAGTGCTGAAAAATATCCACGGAGGTAAACTCCATGATCGGCGCCCAATCGGATTCGATAGGCACGGGCGCAGGTGGTTTGGAGTCCGTGGCCGGGGAGGAATCCGGTAGTTCGGCGTCGCGGCTCTCGTGAAGGGTAAGGTCGATACTTGGCTCGATCGCCGATGAGAGTGCGACCTCCATGGCGGGGTCTATCCACCCGCCCATGGATGGCGCAGCTGGCTCCTAATTGAGGATCGGAGCAGTTGCTGGCGCGATCTCCTGGACACTGTCAGCTGGCAGAGCTAAATCATACTCATCGTGGCCGTGTGGCGCACTAGGCAAGGGCTCGAATCCATCGAAGATCAAGTCTCCGCGGATATCAGCCGTGTAGTTTAATCTTCCAAACCTGACATGGTGGCTAGGGGCGTAACTCTCGATCTGCTCCACATGGCCAAGCGAGTTGGCCCGCAGTGCCAAGCCGCCGAACACAAAGATCTATCCGGGCACAAAAGTCTCACCCTGGACTGCATCGCTATCGATGATCGTAGGAGCCATCAAGCCTAACGGCGACAACACAGAGGAACTCTCAATGAAAGCACCAATGTCGGTGTCAAAACCGGCAGATCTCGGGTAGGTGGTCCCGAACTATGCGTCTAGGGCGGATGGTAACAGGAGGTAGGGGACACAATGTTTTACCCAGGTTCGGGCCCTCTTGATGGAGGTAAAACCCTACGTCTTGCTTGATTATTCTTGATAATATGAGTAGTACAAGAGTTGATCTACCACGAGATCAGAGAGGCTAAACCCTGAAAGCTAGCCTATGGTATGATTGTATGTTGTCCTACGGACTAAACCCCACTGGTTTATATAGACACCGGAGGGGGCTAGGGTTACACAAGGTTAGTTACAAAGGAGGAGATATACATATCCGTATTGCCTAGCTTGCCTTCCACGCCAAGAAGAGTCCCATCTGGACACGGGACGAAGTCTTCAATCTTGTATCTTCATAGTCCAACAGTCCGGACAAAGGATATAGCCCGGCTGTTCGGAGACCCCCTAATCCAGGACTCCCTCACTTCCCATCAATAAAAGGATACCTGATTAAAAAATCTGAATCCTTGAAGAAAAAGGGGTGGGTGGGAAAGCAAAGGCAACTTGGGGACAGATGAAATGAACAACATTGGGAAAAACTGAGAGATGATCTTGTAGATGTTGAAATGATCAGATCCACTTAAAGAGAAACACGCCGGTTTAAAAGAATTGACATGACAACCTCGATGATCAAGAATGATTAGTATTCCCAAAGAAATATGAGAACACCGCTTAGAAAGGGTATGGAATCCACATTTGACTTCGAAGCAACTCGAATACCACAACTGAAAACAAAACAAAGGATTGGCTTGCAGAATAAACTGGAAACAAACATATGATAGATCCCGTATCATATCATGTGTCTGTTGGAAAGATATCCTACGATATACTTGAATTCCCACTTATAAACTCCTGAAAGTTTCTGGTTACGCAATCAGGTGTTGGGAATATAGGGGAAGCATAATATCTCACCCAAAACTAACAAATCCTACATCCAGCTGTATCTATCCTTAAACACATAACCAAGAAACCTTCGGAAATCGTTTACCTCAACCTTCGAAAAGCATCCGTTATCCGAGTTATGACAATACTCCCGAACTCCCACCCCACTACTGGGTGGCTGTCCCACCCTGCATTTTGTAACATGTCATTTGCATTAATACAAAGCATGAAAATTTGGACCAACAAAACCTTTTGCATTATTTGGCTTTTTATTTTGGACTTGGTTTTCTCTCTGTGATTTTCAGGTGCTCTTTTAAGTCAACTACTCCACCTTCTGTACTTCATCTCCTTGCCCCAAACTTATGCCCAATGATCATGCCATGTGTATAGTGCAATATAGTATTTTCTTACAAAAATAATTTGGCCAAATAGTATTTTCAAAAATTAGTTTTCCAAAAACCCCTGAATTGAGGTTTGCAATGCAAGTAGTTGATTTGGGGTAAGAAAATATTTTAAAGAGTATATTTGAAACCTATTAGATATAGGATTCCCATAAACCACAAAAATAGAATTTTAAAAGTTATTTTCCTATTTTATTTAAAAGCTTTTTCTTAAGGCCAGAAATGTCTTTAATAGGAAAAAATATTTTATTGTTTCAAAAATATTTGACAAAAATCAGGGAAACTCATTGGACATATATTTTCCATATATAAGAGTTTCAACACATGGTCATGTTCCAAATATTGGACGAAACCTCCCAAAACCATTTCTGCCCATTTCAAGGATTTGAAATATTTCTACATGAAATATTTTCATAACAATCCAAGGAAAATCCAGCAAGTCACAAATGCATATTGTGATCACCTTGCAAAGCCTCATATCAATCAAGGTCATTTGGGCTCACCAAAATGCCCCAAAACCCTCTCTGACCAGAATCAAATTTGAACAACTTTGTACTACCAACTTTCTCTCCTTGACCCCAACTTTTGTGAGAATGTTCACATGACCAAATGAGGCCACTACACCAAGTGGTGCATCAAGGGGAAGTAATTTGCTCAACTAGATCTACACAAGTTCATTTCTGCTAATTTCTAGGGTTTACAAAAGTGGCATTGGAAACTTTGCCCAAATAAGCTCCAAATTGGTGGAAGGCCCTAATTATATGTGTCATTTCACCCTATGGAGTCTCATGGCAAATGGAAATCATCTACTTGCCCAAACCATTATCAAACACCTTCTCACACTTTTCCAAAATGCCAATTTTGACCTGCTCCACTAATCCCCATGGGCTCAACTTTGTACCATAGCTTCTCCTGACCCTCTTCTACCCCCAATAACTTTCCCCTGGCCATACCTCAATGATTGAGGGGTGAAACACCCCCATTTACCTCCCTGGACATGAGCTTCTCTCTCTCCCTCAACCTCCCTCCTCACTCCAGTGGCCACCTAGGGCATCGAAATCCCCTTCCCCTTTCTTTACTCCCTCCTAGACCTGCTGGACATGCTTGGGGGCGCACACACTACTTAGAAAATGGCATGCCAAGCCATTTGGGCGCTCTGGAGCGCACTACAGTGCGGCCAGGCACTGTAGCCGCCCCCTTCCAACCGCCTCCGGCCACCTCGGGCCTCCTCGGCGCGCCCGACGATGCGCCTCGACGTCTCCGACATGCCCCACCTCTGTCCCCTCCTCCTTCTCCCTCCTCTAGCCCCAGCTCGCACGTGCGCCGGCCGCCCGAGCACCCCAGTGAGCGTGCTTGTATGCGCGGAGCCTCTGCCCCCCTGCTCCCTATCTATACTCTCCCTCGCTCTAGACCAACTTCACAAATGCCTCAGACACGCCCCGACGAGCCCCCGTGACCCGCTTCGACCGCAATAGGCCCGCCGGCGCACACCTCCTCGGTGGACCACCGCCCGCCTATTTAAGAGCCTCCCCGAGCCCTCCTCTCCTCACCACTCGCTCTCCCACTCCCCTAGTCACCCCCTACACCGCCCGCTCCTCTCTAGAAGCTCGAGCTCCGCTACGGCGGCTCGTCGTCGTCCGCATGGTAGAAGCTCGCCCCGCTGCTCCTAAGCCCCGATCTAGAATCCCCACACTCTACTGACCATTTCTCCCCTCTTTCTCGCTTGTTTTGCAGTCGGATACGGCCGGAACCACAGACGCCCGAAGCACCTCCACCGTGTGACCTCGTCGCAGGCGAACCAGGTTGCTCTGGTGACCAACTCCACCTCCATCCAAACGGCGACATGATGCTGAGCCCAGCCGTGCCCTCGCCCGACCCCGCCATGCCCTACATCGTCACCGGTGAGCTCGCCGGCCGTTTGGACCCGGGGTTAGGGATGACAGGCGGGCCCCGCCTGTCAGCCTCTCCCCTCCATCGCCTCTCTCTCTCTCGCTGACGCCTGGGCCACGCCCGTCAGGATTAAACCTGGTGCGCGCGTGCACCAGTGCGCTGGGCCGCCTCTCGGACTGGGCCTACTGCGCTGCGGCTACTTTGGCCCTGTTGCATAGTGCTCCTTTCCCTTTTTCTTTTCTGTTAGACTTGCAGAAATTCCACAGGATTAAATATTCATCCAAATGCAATAATTCTAGTTCCTAAAATCTTCTAAAAATCCCACCTATTTAATGGTATAAATATCATACATGCCCAACCAACTTTTATGTGTTGTTCAAATTTAAATTCAAATTTGAGCAATTAAATCCTTGTTTGAAAATCCATTGCTCTGTCTCTGTAGTTCGCAATCCAGAAAATAAGAATTTTCCCCTTCTTAGTTTTAACCCTAGTATTTGACAAAAATGAGTTGTCATTTTTCTGAGCACTCTGGGTTTTTCTGTTTTATTATTGCCTTATTTTGTCGTTATTATTTTGCGACGATAGATTGCGTTGCTGACGACGGAGTTGGACCAGAAGACTTTGCCGAGCCAGGCAAGCAGCCCTTTGACCATGTCTATGAAACCCTTTTCTATGCATGTCATATAGCACCATATTGTTGTTGCAATGGAATCATGATGAGGTGGTAACCACCTTGATGGGTTGCCTCTGTTACTTCCTTGTTGATACTTGCATTATGCATGACCCTACCTTCCTATGAGGGTTATGCCGGTGGGAGTAGATAGGATGCTAAAGTAGTTGCCATGCAAAAAAGGGACGGGAATATGCATGGTGATGGAGACAAAGTATTTCCAAAAGACTTTTTCGAAAACCCCATCAGGAGCCACTTACGCCTGAGGGAGATAATGAGTTGGGTAACCACTTGATGACGAAGTGGTGTACCGAGGCAAGTGTGTGTGTTGTTTTCAAAAACGGATCGGTTCAGGTTGCGACTATTATTCCAACCTTACATGCGCAACCACTCTACCCTTATATGGGAAAGGGCATTATTGATTACCTAGGCCGATACTAGCTTGTAGCCCGCATTAGTAGTGACGAGAGAGTTGTTGTTGCGCTCTCTCGGGACGGGGTCATGCCAGGTACGGCGGCCATGACTGTTTTTACAGGGCACCAGACACACCGTTGGTACCCCGTGCTTGTGGTATGAGATGAATATGGGAGCGTGGCTCCAAATTCTTAAGATGAGAAATGTTGGGCATGGGGGTTGCTACCAATCGAGTGGACTCTATGTTAGTGTCGTCTAGGGAAAGGTAATGATCGGGTGCTTACCCCGGGTACTTGAGGTATCGCGGGTCGTGGATGACACAGAAGTTCCCGGAGCTTGTGGGTAAAGTGTGCAACCTTTGCAGAGTGTAAAACTATTCAAATAGCCGTGTCCACGGTCAAGGACAGTTGGGTAACTGCTCTTGGGCTACGTCCACTTGTTTACAAACCAGTGTGTGTGGGAAGAACTACTTGGGTCAAGTCAAAGAACTTGACATGGATGAGTTGGGTTGGAGCCCACACGCTTTATGTCGATATCTGTAACCAATCCCTATGGTTAGTTGAATTCATACGATGCATGATTTACCAGTTATTGAACATGTCGTAACGCAACAAAATTAGCTTTCTTCAAAAATTTACCTATGTCATGCATTATTGTATCTTGAGCCAAAACATGGGTTGCTTGCGAGTACATTCAAAGTACTCATTGGCTTGCCACTGGTTATTTAATTGGCCAGGCATGGAAGAACAGGAGCTCGATGAAGAGTTCTTTGGAGGCGAACATGCCAACTAGGACATTTCCCAGTAGGATTAAGGCAGATGGCATGGGCTCTACTTATCAACGAAGATTTCCGCTGCTTAAGTTTATTTGGTATTCAGCCCTTGTGGCTTTATCTATGTAAGACTTGACCATGGTGGTCATAATTTGTGTAAGACAATATGTATGGATGTAAGACTCTTGTTATTCAGCTTCTGTCTGTTCAGTGAGCATTGATCTCTGGGATCACTGTACACGTGCATTCGGTGATCACAACTTATGAGTCAGGGTCCCCACAGTGGCGTCGAGGTTATCTCACCAAAAACTGCATAAAAGAGATTTTCGATGTCGGCGAACTCAGGTATTCCAGAACTGCAACGATAAAATTGTGACGACAACACCTCGGAGCTCAACTCCCTGGGACACTGCCACAACCCCTAAATGTCAAGAGGCACCAAGAACAATGTTCTCGTCACAAAACCATCAGAACGATTCCAAGATAACCGCGTGATCCTAATTTTTTTTCATGAAATTTGAGGAGAGAAAAGTCAAAACTTCTACGTCAGGAGGCCTCACAAGAGCGACGAAGGGACTGAGGAGTAAAAAGAAACCTACTCTTCGATATATATATAATCCTAAGAATCAAAACATTTTGTTCTAGACTCAACAACGTCAACTATTCGATCAAGCAGGGGCTCCTAAGTCGGGGATGGCTCTGATACCAACTTGTAACACCCACAATGCGGCTATATCTCCCACGTGTCGGGGCACGACTTAGAGGCATAGCCGCATGGTAGGCTTTTTGCAAGAGGGGCAATCTTCACACATCCCATGTACTTAATAAGAAAGGGATAAAGAGTTGGCTTACAATCGCCACTTCACACAATACATAAGTAAATAATACATCATCCAAAATACAAAAAAGGTTCGACTACGGAACCAAAATAAAAGATGACAACCCCAAATGCTAGATCCCCGATCGTCCCAACTGGGCTCCACTACTGATCAACAGGAAACAAAACACAACAATGTTCAAGGACTTCATTGAGCTCCTGCCTGAGCTGGGTTGCGTCATCTGCACTGTATCATTGGCACCTACAACTGTTTGGAAGTATCTGTGAGTCACGAGGACTCAACAATCTCACACCCGCGAGATCAAGACTATTTAAGCTAATGGGTAGGAAATGGTAATGAGTTGGGGCTGCAGCAAAGCACCATCCATATATGGTGGCTAACTTACGTGAAAGGGAGCAAGAAGAGAAGAATAGCACAGTTGAGAAGCTATAAATGATCAAGAAGTGATCCTGAAACTTCCTACGTTCAAGTATAACACAAGAACCGTGTTCACTTCCCAGACTCCGCCGAGAAGAGACCATCACGGCTACACACGCGGTTGATGCGTTCTAATTAGGTTACGTGACAAGTTCTCTACAACTGGATATTAAAAATTCCCATCTGCCCATAACTGCGGGCACGGCTTTCGAAAGTTCAAACCCTGCAGGGGTGTCCCAACTTAGCCCATCACAAGCTCTCACGGTCAATGAAGGATATTCCTTCTCCCAGGAAGACCCGATCAGATTCGGAATCCCGGTTACAAGACATTTCGACAACGGTGAAACAAGACCAACAGAGCCGCCCGATGTGCCGACAATCCCGATAGGAGCTGCACATATCTCGTTCATAGGGCAATACCGGCACTACAAAAAAAATACACTTTCATGATGATACGTGTTTGTCACAGTAGGTCGTGTTTTTTGTCATGCATGTACATCCATGACAAATTTATGACAGAATCAAGATAGACATACCTGTGCTGTCATACAAGTGTTCCATGACATTACCAAAATTATCATCACGGAAGTGTCCACTTCCATGATGATAAATCACGCATCACAGAAGTGCTTCCTCAGTCGACACTGACGCCTGGGACGGCGGTCGAGCGATCTGTAGATCCGGCTCGCACCAACATCACTTTCGCTATCCCGCTGTCGACTGACTGTCCATCAAGGTCAGCTGCTCAGAGCCCTACTGCTCCAGTACAATTCCAGGCATCAGACCCAGCGGGTACTTCGACTGCTCTGCCATCATCTCTTTTCACTGCCTACCAAACTCCAGGCGACCCACCGAGTGCCGCCAAGGAAGCTCTTCTTCAATTGAATCTTGTGATGGGACAGATGAAAGTGGTGCACGAGGCTAGTTAGGCGGCCTTCAATGCCGGTGCTGCTCTGCAGACCAATGTCTAGGTTAGTTGGTTTCCGACCGATCTTACTTCTCATCAGCAGAAACCACACAAGCTCGCCCCTACTTGGGAAGGTCCTTTCATCATCACCAGAGTGCTCCACAACGGAGCGTATCACCTCTACAATGTCGATCCCTCATTCGGAAATGAGGAAGCCGAGTAACTTTCCGCCAGGAAGTCCGAATGTGCACTTTGATGGATTAAGCTTGATATCATACCTTCTAAGGTTGGCAAAGGTTTCAGGAAGGTCAGTCAGCAGGTCGGAACCTTTACGCGACTTGACCACAATGTCATCCATGTATGCTTCCACATTCCGACTGATTTGAGTGAACAGACACTTCTAAATCATCCTCACGAATGTGGCCCCAGGGTTCTTGAGACCGAATGGCATGCTGACATAACAAAAGCACCCGAATGGAGTGATAAAAGTTGTTTTTATCTCATCGGGTCCATACTGTTGTATCTGATGGTACCCAGAATAGGTGTCTAGGAAAGACAAACGCTCACAACCCGCAGTCAAATCAACATTTTGGTCGACGTGAGGGAGAGGAAAATGATCTTTCGGGCAGGCCCGATTGATATGCTTGAAGTCAATGCACATGCGAAGTGAGTCGTCCTTCTTGGGGACCATAACAACATTGGCGAGCCACTCGGAGTGGTAAATCTCGTGGATGAACTCAGCTGCCAGGAACCAAGCCACTTCCTCACCAATTGCTTTTCTCTTCTGTATGGCGGACCATCAAAGATGTTCTTTGACTGGTTTTACTTTCAGGTCGACTCGCAAACGATGCTCAGCCAGTCCCTTGGGTACACCCGGCATGTCAGAATGTTTCCATGCGAAGATGTCCTAGTTTTCACAGAGTAACTGGATGAGCACTTCTTCCTATTTGCTATAGAGTGAAGTTCAAATATGATTAGGAGCAGCATTAGGATCAGTCGGGTGAATATGAATCGGCTTGGTTTCATCGAACGACTGAATTGCAGAATCAGTGGCAGGCTTTGTGGAGCGCAACAAATCACTCAGATCTGCATTTTTCTGGTATTCTTGCATTTCGACTGCCGCCATTTGTGCATCGGCAATTTTTGAGCCCTTCTGTAAGCACTCTTCTGCTTTTTGCCGATTGCGAGTGATAGTGATCACTCCTCTGGGACTAGGCATTTTCAATTTGAGGTACACGTCACACGGTCGAGCCATGAAACGTGCATAGGCAGGCCTACCCAGAATGGCATGATAAGCAATCTTGAAATCCACTACTTCAAATGTCAACTTTTCTTTGCGGTAATTCTTGGAATCATCGAAAACCACATCAAGGGAGATCTGCCCGAGTGAGTCAGCCTTCTTGCCGAGTATAACACCATGAAAACTCATATTACTTTCATTGAGCATGGACATCGGAATCCCCATTCCCTTCAAGGTAACATAAAGGATATTCAGGCTGTTACCACCATCCATCAGCACTTTAGTCAGTCGAGTGCCTTCAACAACTGGGTCGACCACCAATGCTGCCTCTCGGGGGTGGCTATATGTGTTGGATGGTCAGACTGGTCGAATGTGATGGCAGTCTGGGACCACTTCAAATAACGTGGTGTTGCCGGAGCAACCATGTTCACTTCTCTGTTGATAACTTTCAATCGACTTTTGCTCTCAACATCAGCAAAAATCATCAGAGTGGAGTTGACGTTGGGAAAACCGTCGTCATCCTCTTCCTTGTCCTCATCCTTGTCCGACTCCTTTTCCTTCTCCTTGGGTTGCTTCTCTCGAAATTGCTAGATCAGGAGTCGACACTGCCGAGTGGTGCGCTTGGGATAAATCAAATTACCCTCTTCATCTTTCATGGTG
The DNA here is from genome assembly GCA_034509565.1 of Triticum monococcum. Classification (NCBI taxonomy): domain Eukaryota; kingdom Viridiplantae; phylum Streptophyta; class Magnoliopsida; order Poales; family Poaceae; genus Triticum; species Triticum monococcum. The sequence continues at coordinate 115,082,000 of CM067843.1, forward strand.
TGAATGTGACATGGCAAACCCAACACATCATTTTCGTCTTGATCTTTCACTTTCTTGGGATTCCAGGGCCCTTTGGGCTTCCCCTTGAACTTTCCTTGAGCCACAACTCAGGCCTCACCAGGAGCAACTGGCTCGGCCTTACGCTTCTGTTTCCGATTGGAAGTACCTCCATTGGTGTCCTGGGCGACTGTTTTGTGCTTGCCACTCCGGAGTCGGTCTTCCTCTTCACCGTTAGTGTATTTGGTGGCAATCTCCATCATCCAAGCCAAAGTCATATCTCCTGTCCGACCAAATTTCATATTCAACTCCCGATACTTAATGCCTTCCTTGAAGGCACATATTGCTTGGTGATCTGACACATTCTCCACTGTATGGTGTAACGTGATCCATCTCTGGATATAGTCTCTCAAGGTTTCATTTGGTTTCTGTACACAACATTGCAATTCTGTCAACCCTGCCGGTCGCTTGCAAGTACCCTCAAAAGTTCTACCAAACACTCTAGCGAGTTCTTCCCAGCTGTATATGCTACTAGGTGCTAACTGGTTCAGCCACGCCCTGGCCGAGCCTTCCAACATGAGAGGGAGGTGCTTCATTGCCACTTCATCGTTGCCACCACCAATTTGCACAGCAACTCGGTAATCTTCAAGCCAAGTGTCAGGATTAGACTCACCAGTGAACTTGCTGACTCCAATCGCCAACCTGAAGTTGGGAGGAATCACTGCGGCCCTATTGGCTCTGCGGAAACACTCAGGACCGGAAACGTGCAATCTTCTGCCAGTCGGATAATCTCTATCATGACCTTCTCTACTGTTCCTGTCAACCAGACCTTGAACGAGAATAGATCTCGCATCAAAGCCTGGTTCCCTTGGGTCGACGGGTACCCTTCGCTCTCCGCTGCGGGGGCGCCTGTCATCCTGTCTCCGAGGCATGTATGACCCACTCCTCGGAGGAGGCATGGGCACTCGACGATGGTCATCGTGGTCGAGTCGGTGATCATACTGCTTACGGTTTCTGTACTGATCCTGCCGGTGTCCACGTCCCTCACGCCGCAGAGGCGATCTTGGGCTGTGAGCTGACTGGACTGTGTCCGCCATCACAGACCTGCTATGAATCCTATTCCACGACTAAGATACTGCTATATTTTGTTCTCCAGCTTCTCGAAGCAAGGCCCGAATCTGCATCAAACCCATGCCTGCTTCCGACTGGGAAGGCTGGATTGACTCTGCTATTCGGGTTGCGGATGCGAGATTTTTGATCGGAGTGCGGTACACTTGAGTTTGAGGTGGAAAAAGCTGCCGTCGACTAGATTCAGGGATCCGCTGCCGAGCATGCTCATCGAGTGTATGCTGTAGGTTCTCCAGTCGCACACGCTCAGCCAAGTTGGCCAGGCGCGCTTCCTCCAAGGCCCGGGCCTCGGGGGTTTCTCCAACGATAGGAGTGTGAAGTGCATCCATGTTGCGGCAGCAAAGCTCTTCCCTCCGCTGTGAATAAAGGTGCTCGGGCGGTACTCCTCGTGAATGCGCGACGGATCACCGCCGCCATCGCCACCATCGTTGCGGGGGAAGCCAGGAGGATTGGGTGGTTCGTCGACCATCAAGACTTTTGCTATGGGATCGCTGCTATCGCATTCGGATGCGGTCTCGACGGAGCCAGTCGAACAGGTCGTAGCGAGTTTCGGCGGGCTCGATTGTCGCGACATGTGAGGTGACCCACTGGCGGGCCACCGCGTGCCTCACCCACCGCTGGAGCCGTGACTGACCAGAACGCTTGTGTCGGCGAGTGGTGGGGGATGAGGACACCATAGGAACCGACCAATACTGGGTCGACGGTTGCCGGAGAAGGACGCCATGGATGCACATGCGAAAGTGCGTTGCCCCGCGGACGAGGAGCGCATCAACGTCGAGCAGAGCTTCTTGGAGCCAGGCGGAGTCGTCGGTGATGAACACGAGTGCACCGAGACGTCGAGCAGAGCTTCCTCAACCAGTTCGCCGGCGGGGACCATGATGATGAGAATCGGAAAAATTAGAACTCCACCAGAAAGTCACTAAGACACCTGCCCCATGGTGGGCGCCAACTATCATGGATCTAAGACTGACAGTAGAATGGGGGTAGGTATGAGGAGGCAAGATCCTAGCTATGGCGAAGTTGTACAAACGAGTTTTACGAGTTCAGGCCCTTCGTGGAGGAAGTAACAACCCTACGTCTTGGTGCCCTGAGGCGGTCGATTGGATTACGTATGTCTGTGTGTTTACAGAAGGTGTGTCAGTGTCAAAACCGGCAGTTCTCGGGTAGGGGGTCCCAAACTGTGTGTCTAAGGTGGATGGTAACAGGAGGCAGGGGACACGATGTTTTACCCAGGTTCGAGCCCTCTTGATGGAGGTAAAACCCTATGTCATGCTTGATTTATTCTTGATGATATGAGTATTACAAGAGTTGATCTACCACGAGATCGGAGAGGCTAAACCCTAGAAGCTAGCCTATGGTATGATTGTATGTTGTCCTATAGACCAAAACCCTCCGGTTTATATAGACATCGGAGGGGGTTAGGGTTACACAAGGTCGGTTACAAAGGAGGAGATATCCATATCCCTAATGCCTAGCTTGCCTTCCACGCCAAGTAGAGTCCCATCCGGACACGAGACGAAGTGTTCAATCTTGAATCTTCATAGTCCAACAGTCCGGCCAAAGGATATATTCCGGCTGTCCGGAGACCCCCTAATCTAGGACTCCCTCAGTAGCCCCTGAACCAGGCTTCAATGACGATGAGTCCGGCGTGCAGTATTGTCTTCGGCATTGCAAGGCTGGTTCCTCCTCCGGATACACCACAGAAGAGTTCGAATAAAAGGATAGTGTCCGACCCTGCAAAATAAGTTCCACATACCACGGTAGAGAGAATAGTATTTCCACAAATCTAATCTGCTGACACGTTTCACCAACATGACATTATGCCGTGGCCCGGTGATTATTCGAACCGTTTCTTTTAACTAGCCCCGCACATAACGCGAGGCAGTTTCTTGACACGTCTTGTCAAAGCAGAGATCGTGTCCCCCTTATTACGGGATTCTCATCGATACGGGCATGGGTAACCCAACCGCCCCATCAATTACAGCGCTTGGGGGACAAGCGAGTTTTACCAGGCTAGTGGGGGCGCATAGTTTCGGCCGCCCTTATAAGGGGATAAGGCTTAGCCTTTCTCTACCCACGCCTTCTTCCTCCTCGCTCATCCATTCTTGTGCACTCGAGCTCCAACGCCCAAGTCTACATCCTTCCCCTCAACCTTCTCCAAACATGTTCGGAGCGGAAGGCAAATGGATGGCTTCCTCCATTACGGAGGGACACATCAAGAAGTTGCGCGGAGCCAGATACTTAGCCGCGAATATCGAGCATCGGCTGCCCGCTGCGGGGCAGATCGTCCCCACCCCGAAACCTCACAAGAGGGTAGGCTTCCTCCACCACTTCCTCCACGGACATGGGTTTCCCCTCCATCTATTCATCCGTGGTCTTTTGTTCTACTACGGGCTGGACTTTCGTGATCTAGCCCCAAACTTCATCCTCAAAATTTCGGCATTCATCATCGTGTGTGAGGATTTCCTCCGCATCCGGCCCCACTTTGGCCTGTGGCTGAAGACCTTCAATATCAAGCCGAAGGTGGTGGGAGGCCAACAAGCAGAATGCAGCGGAGCCATGGTGGGCAAGATGCCCAATGTTATATGGCTTCAAGGCTCCTTCATGGAGACAATAAAGGGGTGGCAATCGGCGTGGTTCTACATCACCGAGCCGCGCGACACCAACTGGGTGGCTGCCCCTCAGTTTCGATCCGGAATCCCCATGTGGCTCACCTCCTGGAAAGAGAAGGGCCTATCCTGGGGTTCATCGGTGGAGCTGGACGGACTCCAGAAATGTATCCGGAATATGGCAAGCAAGAATCTCAAGCTTGTCAACATAGTCCAGGTCATGCTCTTCCGCCAGATCCTCCCATGTCAACAACAGGATTTCAACTTGTGGGAGTTCGACCTGGCCCAGCACCAGACTCTGAGCGAGCTCTTCGACACGACGCACAAGGATGTCTGGAGGGTGCTGCTCAAGGGTGCCGAGGTTCCTCCCTCTCTCACCGAGGACCGCGGGCTAAGCGTGAAGCGCCTAGCGCATTCAGTGAGTTCTATACATTCGGTAGGATATTTATTTCCCCTAGCTTAACCATGTGCGGGGTCTGAGCAACACGCCTTTCACGGGCCTGGGTGGAGAAGTCGGGGCAGATTAACTATCCGGCCCCTCTGCCCGAAGACACTGTGGACGCTCTCCTGACGGACATGCTGACTCCGGCTCCTTACAAGGTGCCGGAGAAGATCAAGAAGGCCAAGGGAACCCGAGAGAGTTCCCGACGCCAGGTGGTATCAGACTCATCGTCCGATAACTCCACGACACACTCCTCCCCCGAAGACGAGGAAGATGAAGATGCTCCCCCTCTAGTCGGGGGAGACAAGAAAAGGAAGGCCGCCCCAACCGGGGGGCCGAAGGGTCCAAAAAGGGTAGGACTCTCCTTCCGGACTACTACACCACCGCTGCCGAAGGTGAAGACGAGTGGCTGCTCAGGGCCAAGCCCCTGGCGAAGTCATAAGTATTCGGATACCAGAGTAACTCATAGCATGCCTTTGTCACACTGCTTGTCCTAACGCCAAATTATGATTATGCAGACCACCCCGAGCCCGTATCGACTTATCCTCGTCGGTCGGCTCCTTGGACTTGTCGGATATGGATAGCGATCCACATACTACCGCGACCTCCCCTTGCCCTATGGACAACACCGAGGTATTGTCTCAAGAGGCACCGGGTCGAGGGGGGACATTCCCGGAGGCACATCAAGGCGGCCTTACGGACTCCGGGAATAGAGGGAACAAGGCTCCCGAGGGCTCCGAGTTCAGAACTCAGACGAACACCGCGTCGAAACCTCCAGTGGTACCGGACTCAGGCAGGCGGCCTCCTTCCAAAAGGGGCAAGACGCCTGTGCAGGTGACCTCTATCCATCCAGAGGCACTAGACAATCTGCTAGGAGCGCTTCGCAGCGCTACCATCGACGAACAACACCGCACTATTATGAGTGCGGTGATCTAGAAGGTTCAGTCTGCCAGGAGTGGACTGAGTAAAGACTGTGGCAGCCTTCTAACAGGATTTGAGGTAAGTATTTGAAATATAGGAAGAATATTACCGCATAGATAGTAGACCCTGATGCTCTGTTCGGTGTTCACAAAGAAAAGCCGAATAGAGGATCAAACAATATCTCAGGAGTCTAATATAAGTATGTCTATATGCGTATGCAGGCTTCGCTGCTGGCCTCTGCCGCACTGACTGCGAAGGTCGCGGTATTGAAGCAGGACCTGGAAGGGTCCAATAACGAGCTCGGCCAAGCCAAGAGGCAGCTTGAGGAGAACAAAGGTAAGTAGTACCTTGTCTATGGATATATATATGAAAAGGATGTGATTGCAAAATGACAGGATCATCGTAAATTTGCCAGGGGCCATGACCGAGGTGGCGACCCTGAAGCAAGCGCTATCCGAGGCCAAAAATAAAGCGGCCAAAGAGCGCACCGAGCAGGAAAGGTAGGAGGCACGGGTGGGCGAGGTGCAGCAAGAGCTCGACGCTCTCATGACGAAGCACGAGGCGTTGTAGCTTGGCTTGAAGACACGAGAGTCCGAGCTTGCCGCGGCCCTCGAGAGAGCAAAGAATGCCAACGCTGAGGCCCAAAAGGCCCTCCAGGAGATTGATGCGATGAAGAAGATAGCGGCGGGTAAGGCATTCAATATGCAAAGCAAGCATGTGAAAGTAAATTACTTGTTACTTACCTGAGTCCAGATCTCTCCAGGAGCATTCGCAGATTTGCCCCATAGCATGTCAGATGCCACATAGTTTTACCAGGCCGAGGAGGGAAGCTCAACGAAGAAGCTGTTCTGGTCTCAGTATACTGGGACCGAACACCCGAGGCCTCTGAGCAACCAGCTGAAGCAACTGGTCGAGCTACACAAGGCGGCCGAACAGGCCATGAAGGGCTTTATAGTACGGATGTGGCCTGGCGACGCCCTTCCCAACAAGTACTTCGGCCTGGTGAGGTGGCTTGTGGATGCCTGCCCACGGTTGGAAGTCATTAAGCGGTCCGTCTACATCGAAGGCGCACGCCGGGCTCTCACCTGTGTCAAGGTGCAATGGGCCAAGATGGACGCCGTGAAGCTCGTGAAGGAAGGGCCGCCTGCGGGCAAGGAGCATTGCCACCCCGAGATGTACTATGAGGGTCTCCTGAAGGGTGCCCGTCTCGTAGCGGACGAGTGTACGAAAGATGTAATATTTGAGTAAACTTGCTCGTGTAATCCTGTACTATGAAAACTTGTTCATACGCACTATGCAATGCTTGTTTCAATTCAAAATATTACCTTCTATTCGGCTGTTTATCAAATATGAGAGATGGCTAGTCGTTGGCTTATGCCCCCATGCCATGAGTGCTGGGGTGTTCGGGATAAACCTGAGCACTCTTGTTCCCATGTTTGGGTCCTTTGAGGGAGGTTCTCAGCACGACGAACAAGGCAGTAGGACTATAATGCATTATCACTCTCACTTAGCCATAGAATTCTATAATTTTAAATTTCGGAGAAGCCCCTAGTATTCAGAAGGCCGAAATCGGGGTGCTATACACGCCTTAAGCCGGACAGGGCCGACTGCTCGTTCTAAGCGGCATCAGTCTTTAGGGACTTGAAACCTCTCAAACAGCAACCAGTCTCTCACCTTATCATGACAGTCAGTTTTAGCTTTCTCTACTGAGGTGCTTAGCCCAGCAGAACCGGGACACAATCGCAGTAGTTCTCCCAGTGCTACCTTAGCCGATATAGCGGAACGTAAGTTACCAAAACAATGGAGCCGGGCAAACCCAACTATTGACCCAAGACATGATTCGGAGCTGATGCATATAATGCTATAAGTTCGGGGTGCCGCACTGTCGAAAGTGTTCGGGCTTCTCACGCTGTATTATGGGGTATGTTTAAGCCCCTAGCATATTGGCCGTACCAGAGTGTACGGTGCTAGATGTCATGAATGAACATATATATATATATATATATATAAAGGAAGAATGCGATAATAGTCCCTAATGCTATGCATTATTTATTCAAAAAGGTGCGTTAAAGCAGAATGATACAAGTAGTGCGATAAGCAAAAAGTGGGACTATTTGACATGTCCCTTCCAAGGGCAAGATGAGGAATAGTATTAAAGCAAGTATTTCACTCGTTATTGTAATCGACCTGGGAGTTCAATGGTGTGATGTAGCTTTCTGCCTCCTTGGTTGTTGCATCAAGTGTTCGGCAATCATGCTGCCGGATAGGGTTTCCAGAGATTAAAGTGCCGAAAGAGAAAAATTACAAAGCGGGAAGCCCCTAGTGCGGTTTAAGCCACGTCTTGGAGCGTGTCGTAGTCATGTCCCCCTCCCCACCTGTGCCCATGGTATTTTTAATGCGTAATTATGTACGCATGGCACGTATTTCACCGTTTGGCTGGGACCGGGGTGGGGGCCGCATTGCTATGCGAGCTCAGAACGTGCCAGGCGGTCTAGTTGCCGATTACTCCAGGCGCGCTTGAAGGTGTCCGGGTCCTTAATCGCCGAACTAGTGGATTGCCTTAAGAGGCTGCTTTGCGCTTCTGCTGCGAGGGCCGTAGTGTGCTCCTCTGTGCGGAGAGAGCGCTCTGTGTTTCCATTGACTATGATGACCCCCCGAGGTCCTGGCATCTTGAGCTTGAGATATGCATAATGCGGTACCGCATTGAATCTTGCAAATGCAGTTCGCCCGAGCAGTGCATGGTAGCCACTGCGGAACGGGACTATGTCGAAGACTAACTCTTTGCTTCGGAAGTTATTCGGGGATCCGAAGACCACTTCCAGTGTGACTGAGCCTATGCAATGGGCCTCTACACCTGGTATGACACCTTTAAAGGTTGTTTTTATGGGTTTGATCCTTGAGGGGTCTATACCCATTTTGCGCACTGTGTCCTGATAAAGTAGGTTCAGGCTGCTGCCGCCATCCATTAGGACTCGAGTGAGGTGAAATCCATCAATGATTGGGTCTAGGACCAGTGCAGCGAATCCGCCATGACAGATACTAGAGGGGTGGTCTCTGCGATCGAAGGTGATCGCATAGGAGGAACATGGGTTGAACTTTGGGCCGACTGGCTCCAACGCATATACGTCCCTGAGCGCACGCTTCCGCTCCCTCTTGGGGATGTGGGTTGCGTATATCATGTTCACTGTCCGCACTTGTGGGGGGAACCTCTTTTGTCCTCTGGTGTTCGGCTGCCAGGGCTCCTCCTCGTCATCGTATGTGACCCCTTATCTTTGTTTTCAGCATTTAACTTGCCGGCCTGCTTGAACACCCAACAATCCCTGTTGGTGTGGTTGGCTGGCTTGTTGGGGGTGTCGTGTATTTGACACGGACGATCGAGTATACGGTCCAAACTGGACAGGCTCGGAGTGCTCCTTTTGAATGGCTTTTTCCGCTGACCAGGTTTAGAGCCTTTGAATCCGGCATTGATTTCCGTATCCTCGGTATTGTCGCTGTTAATGCAGCGCTTATGTTTGTTGCGACGTGACCTGCCGTTGCCGTCCTTGGTATCCAAAGTACCATGGTTCTTTGATACGTTATTGCTGCGAGCCAACCAGCTGTCCTCTCCCGCACAGAAGCGGGTCATGAGTGTCGTGAGGGCTGCCATAGATTTCGGCTTTTCCTGGCCAAGGTGCCAGGCGAGAAATTCATCACGGATGTTGTGCTCCAAAGCTACTAGGGACTATGCATCCGGACAGTCGACGATTTGATTTTTCTTTGTTAGGAACCATGTCCAGAATTGCCTGGCCGATTCCTCTAGCTACTAAATTATGTGGCTCAAGTCATCGGCATCTGGTTGTCTCACATAAGTGCCCTGAAAGTTGTTGCGGAATGCGGCTTCCAGATCTTCCCAACAACCAATGGACTCTGCTGGCAAGCTGTTGAGCCAATGCCGAGCTGGTCCTTTGAGTTTGAGTGGGAGGTATTTGATGGCATGTAGGTCATCACCGCGGGCCATGTGGATGTGCAGGAGGAAATCCTCGATCCATACCGCAGGATCTATTGTGCCGTCGTATGATTCTATATTTACGGGTTTGAAACCCTCTGGGTTTTGATGATCCATTACTTCGTCTGTGAAGCATAAAGGGTGTGCGGCGCCTCTGTACTGGGCTATATCGCGACGCAGCTCAAATGATGCTTTCCCGCTGTGTTCGGCCCGGCCGGACTTAATTTTACTTCAACCAGCGTGATGATTATCGTCTCGCATAGTGGCGCACCCTCGTGATCCGTAGATCGATCTTGCGTGTTTTGCTTTGTCCTCCAATACGTCTCGCAGGTCTGGCGTATTTCCCCCTGCCTTTTTATTTGAATGGCGTCGAGGTGTGGGCTGAGCTTTTGGCTGGAATGCCTCTCTATCGCGGCCGCGAGGTGGCCGATCAGCCGCGTCATATGCCGGGGATGGTGATTCCTCCTCCAGTCGGGGTAGCAACCAGCGCTTTGGGTAATTCTTGGAGGGGCGTTCGAGTATATATTCCTCGGCTGCCAGGACCTCGGTCCATCTGTCAGCTAGCAAATCTTGATCAGCTTGAAGCTACCACTGCTTTTTCTTTAGGCTATTTACCGTGGCTATAAGCCGGCGCTTGAAGCGCTCTTGTTCGACGGGATCCTCTGGCACGACGAATTCTTCATCGTCGAGGCTTGCCTGGTCTTCGGAGGGAGGCATGTAATTGTCATCCTCCGCCTCTCCATCTGCCGCTCTCTCTGGAGGGCTGGTTTGTCCATCCTCATGCCCTAAATCTTGCTGGAGGGGGTTGTTGCCATCTTCGGCACTGTCCGGAGTGCTATTATCTCCTGTGCCGGTATCACCACTTTTGCCTTGGTGGGACTTAGAGCGGCGCCGCTGACGCCGGCGCTTGGGTTGCTTCTTGGAGGGGTCATCCTCCGTTGTCTCATCGCCATTGCCTTCTTGGGTGTGTCCACCATGTATATATCGTATGATGAGGTGGCTGTCCAGTGCCCTGTGGGCAGTGGTTCCTCTTCGTCTCCCACATTATCGTCCATACCGTCGATGTCTTCAGAGTCGAAGTCGAACATGTCGGTTAAGTCATCGACAATGGCTACTAAGTGGGTGGTGGGTGGGCGGTGAACTTCTTCATCATCTGCATCCCAATCCTGCCGGACATAGTTCGGCCAGGATCCTCCTGACAAGGAGAGAGACCTTAATGAGTTCAGTATGTCACCGAAGGGCGAGTGCTGAAAAATATCCGCGGAGGTAAACTCCATGATCGGCGCCCAATTGGATTCGATAGGAACGGGCGCAGGCGGTTCGGAGTCCGTGGCCGGAGAAGGATCCGGCAGTTTAGCAACACGGCTCTCGTGAATGGTAAGGTCGATATTCGGCTCGATCACCACTGAGGATACGGCCTCCGTGACGGGGTCTATCCACCCATCCGTGGACGGCGCAACTGGCTTCGAATTGAGGCTCGGAGTGGCTGCCGGTGCGATCTTCATAACACTGTCCGATGGTAGAGCTAAATCGTACTCATCGTGACCACGTGGCGCACAAGGCAGGGGCTCGAATCCATCGAAGATCAAGTCTCCGCGGATATCGGCCGTGTAGTTTAAGCTTCCAAACCTGACCTGGTGGCCAGGGGCGTAACTTTCGATCTGCTCCAGATGGCCAAGCGAGTTGGCTCGCAGTGCGAAGCCGCCGAACACAAAGATCTGTTCGGGGAGAAAAGTCTCACCCTAGACCGCATCGCTATCGATGATAGTAGGAGGCATCAAGCCTAACGGCGACGACACAGAGGAACTCTCAGTGAAAGAACCAATGTTGGTGTCAAAACCGGCGGATCTCGGGTAGGGGGTCCCGAACTGTGCGTCTAAGGTGGATGGTAATAGGAGGCAGGGGACACGATGTTTTACCCAGGTTCGGGCCCTCTGGATGTAGGTAAAACCCTACGTCCTGCTTGATTTATTCTTGATGATATGAGTATTACAAGAGTTGATCAACCACGAGATCGGAGAGGCTAAAGCCTAGAAGCTAGCCAATGGTATGATTGTATGTTGTCCTACGGACAAAAACCCTCCGGTTTATATAGACATCGGAGGGGGTTAGGGTTACACAAGCTCGGTTACAAAGGAGGAGATATCCATATCCCTACTGCCTAGCTTGCCCTCCAGGCCAAGTAGAGTCCCATCCGGACACGAGATTAAGTCTTCAATCTTCTATCTTCATAGTCCAACAGTCCGGCCAAAGGATATAGTCCGGCTGTCCGGAGACCCCCTAATCCAGGACTCCCTCAAGGTGTGAAACCTTGTCTCAGTGGAGGGGGTGGCTTATATAGAGTGCGCCAGGACCCCAGCCAGCCCACGTTACAAGGAGTTTAAGGTACATAAAGAGATGGCGTTACTGGTAACGCTAGCCATAAATGCCTTAATCACCTTAAAGATTACAGAGTGGATGCTTGCCCGTTGCTGTTCTCGACGACTCTTGGTCTTTAAACAGGTCGAATGGATTCTTGTATGGTCGAATGATCGTGTGGTTGAGTGACCCAAAGTAGGGGGAGTCTCTAAGTGACTGCTAGGTCGAGTGGATTGCACTAGACACCTTTGTTGGGCCCTCCCTGTTGTCTCTTGAGCTTCTTTGCTTCTAAGACAGTGACCTTGGATAGGACATATGTAACACCCACAATGCGGCTATATCTCCCACGTTTCGGGGCACGACTTAGAGGCATAGTCGCATGGTAGGCTTATCGCAAGAGGGGTAATCTTCACACATCCCATGTACTGAATAGGAAAGGGATAAAGAGTTGGCTTACAATCGCCACTTCACACAATACATAAGTAAATCATACATCATCCAAAATACAAACAAGGTCCTACTATGGAACCAAAATAAAAGAAGACAACCCCAAATGCTAGATCCCCAATCGTCCCAACTGGGCTCCACTACTAATCAACAGGAAACAAATAACAACAATGTTCAAGGACTACATTGAGCTCCCGCCTGAGCTGGGTTGCGTCATTTGCACTGGTATCATCAGCACCTGCAACTGTTTGGAAGTATGTGTGAGTCACGAGGACTCAGCAATCTCACACCCACGAGATCAAGACTATTCAAGCTTATGGGTAGGAAAGTGTAATGAGGTGGAGCTTCAGCAAAGCACAAAGCATATATGGTGGCTAACTTACGCGAAAGAGAGCGAGAAGAGAAGCAAAGCACGGTCGAGAAGCTATAAATGATCAAGAAGTGATCCTGAAACTTCCTACGTTCAAGCATAACACAAGAACCGTGTTCACTTCCTGGACTCCGCCGAGAAGAGACCATCACGGCTACACAAGGGGTTGATGCATTTTAATCAGGTTAAGTGACAAGTTCTCTACAACCAGATATTAACAAATTCCTATCTGCCCATAACCGTGGGCACGACTTTCGAAAGATCAAACCCTACAGGGGTGTCCCAACTTAGCCCATCACAAGCTCTCACGGTCAACGAAGGATATTCCTTCTCCCAGGAAGACCCGATCAGACTCGGAATCCCGGTTACAAGACATTTCGACAATGGTAAAACAAGACCAGCAAAGCCGCCCGATGTGCCGACAATCCCGATAGGAGCTGCACATATCTCGTTCTCAGGGCAACACCGGATAGGTTAAGCTACAAGTAAAACCAGCCCTCGAGTTGCCCCAAGGTGGCCCCGCAGGCTGCCCGGTTCGGACCAACACTTAGACAAGCACTGGCCCGGGGGGGGTTAAAATAAAGATTACCCTCGGGAGCACGACTCCCAAGGGAAAAGTAGGTGGTGGTGAGGCAAATCGTAAAACCAAGGTTGGGTCTTGCTGGAGGAGTCTTATTGAAAGCAAACTGTCAAGGGGTTCCCATAACACCCAACCGCGTAAGGGACGCAAAATCAAGGAACATAACACCGGTATGATGGAAACTAGGGCGACAAGAGTGGAACAAAACACCAGGAATAAAGCCAAGCCTTACACCCTTTACCAAGAATATAGACGCATTAAAGTAAATAAGAGATAATAATGATATCCCAACAATATCCATGTTCCAACAAGGAACAAACTTCATCTTCACCTGCAACTAGCAACGCTATACGAGGGGCTGAGCAAAAGCGGTAACATAGCCAAACAATAGTTTGCTACGAAAGGTGGGTTAGAGGCTTGACATGGCAATACGGGAGGCATGATATAGCAAGTGGTAGGTATCGCGACATAGCAATAGAGCGAACAACTAGCAAGCAAAGATAGAAGTGATTTCGAGGGTATGGTCGTCTTGCCTGAGATCCATCAAGGAAGAAGAACGAGTCCATGAAGAAGACAAGCAGACGTAATCGAATGGATCCTCACAACTCCAGAACAAAACCGAAGCTAACGCGAGAAGCAACCCAGAAAGAAGCAAACAACATAGTAAACAACCATCACATAAGCATGGCATGATGCGCAAACAAGTATGATGCATGTCCGGTTTAATGAAACATGGCATGGCAAAGTGCACAAGCAAAACTACAAGTTAAGTGGAGGTCAATATGCAACTCCGTTGCATATTGATGAAACACCACATCAATTATTTAGTTCGGTCTCGTTTATGTACCCAGCAATATTAAATGTTGTTAAACATGGCAAGAGGGTGAATCATATGAAAAACTACCTATCTAGGCAAGTTTAAATGAGGCCGGAACAACAAACGACAATTCCGGTAAATCCTCATATGAAAATTTATGGATTTGGTACTGTTCTGCCCTAAATCATATTTTAGAGTTATCAAACATGCAAAGTGATGCCACCATGTTAATCTATGCATTATTCCACCCCATTTACATATAAAGTTTATTAAATTTGGAGCTATAGTTATTTTATTATGAATTAAAGCATTTTTAACATGGCATATGAGCAAATTAATGCAAACAGCAAGTTAAACATTTTAAACATGGTTGAAAATGACATATTATGAAACTAGATGAAAAACTAAGCATTTTACATATATAAGTTATTTACAAATTATGTATGGTTGGTGAGTTATGATATGCATGAAGTTTAGGGACTTTGCTGCAAAATGGTAAACCTCTGGATAGATGCTAAAATCGCAGATCTGAAAAAAAAACCCATTACAGGCCGAAACTGGTTGGCCCAACAGTGGAAGGGGGGCGCAGCGGTGGCTCACCATGGGCCGAGGCCCACTTGGTGGATAGGATTGGGGGGCAGGGAAGCGGCTTGGGCCGGCCTTGCTGGCATGCCTGGCGCGGCCCACCCGAGCGCTGGGCTCAACGCACGTCGGCAGGGGCATCTTGTCGAGGCAGAGGCTGGCGGCGGCAAGGATCGGCGACGGGATGGCGTTCCGGCACGGCGGCACGGCGGGCTCTGGCCGGAACGAACGTGGAGCCAACGGACCCGGAGTGGAGGTGGCCGGATCTAGCTCCGTTGTTCCATTTCCGACGACGGCGACGACGAGAAGCTCCGGGTGGCGGCGGTAATGGCGATGGGATCCTAAGATAGAGAGAGAGAGAACTTAGAGAGAGAGGCCAAAGGGGGAAGGAGAAGGAAGTAGAGAGGCGGGGCGGCGGGGCTGGCCTGCTGGTCACCGGCAGGAGGCTCGTCGGCGTCGGCTCGCCGGCGGGAGGGGCGATGGCGGCGCTTGGACGGACGAGGACGAAGGCTCGAGCGACGGGGAGCGAGGCAGACTCATTCGGGCCTAGATGGGCTTCCAGGGCCCTGATCGGGGTTCTGCGGGCCCTGCACGAGGTGGGAGACAGGGGTGCAACGTGGCCGGCCCTTATTGGCTGCGGTGGGCGCTAAGGGGTGAGGTGGCGGTCCGGGATTGACCCTAGGGCGTGGCGGCGGCGACAAGTGGAGGCAGCGACGACAGGTGGAGGCCAGGGAGGGGCTTGGCACTGAAAACAAGGTGGGGCGGCGGCTAGAACTAGGATGAAGGGTAGGCTACCCAAAAATGGAAGGGGAGGTGGTTTATATAGGGCGGGTTCTAGGGTTAGGGGGGTTTAGGGGGTTTTCGAAGCCTCCGATCGTGATCCGACGGCTCCGGACGCGAGGAGGGGTAGGTTGGAGCTTGTGGGCTGTGCAAAATGCCTCGGGCTGAGAGGAGAGAAGAGAGAGAGGCACCCGACGTCTGTTTCCGGAGACCGAAAACGTCCGACGTTTGACCGACTATAATGTCGCTATAAATATCCGTTGGGGCATCAAACGGACTCCTAATGCGTTGAAACTTGGCAGGCGGCCTACCTACACTAATATAAGACCACACACCAACTTTCATCCCAATCCGAGAACATTTTCCGGCCACTTATAAAATAATATTTCGGACATGCCGCGGGCGCGTGCAAGTGTGTCTGGGCTCAGAACGGACAATGGAAAGAACTGGGAGACCCGGACGAATGCAAGTTTTTAAAACATGATGATGCAATGCACATGATGACATGGAAAGATGCGACACGCAAGCAAATGACAAGGCAACAACAACAAATAACTGGAAGACACCTCGCGCATCGGTCTCGGGGCGTTACAACACTCCACCACTATGAGAGGATCTCATCCCGAGATCTAGGATGGCACCGGAGGAAAACGGAAGAGGAAGAAGAAGAGGTAAAACTAAGTTGCTTCTTTGACCAATGAGTGAAACCAAGGAACCTTGCGAGGTTGAACAAATTGAAAGAAAGAATACAACAAAGATGAACAAAGTTGAAAACACTCCGTTAGAAAAGAGGAACAAGGAACGATACAGATCAATTACGACAACACTCCGGTTGGGAATGGAAGGCATAGAATATGAACTTGACAAGATGAGAGAAGACTTGATGAAACCAACAACACACTGCCTCCGGAACTATTGAAAGAATGGCACAAGGGTTAAGAAAGATGTCAGACATCACTCCGGTTGAGAAGGGAGGCAAAACTTGATAAGATGAGAGAACTTGAAAAGAGGGCTTGACACTCCGGTTGAATGGATAAGCAAAGGAAAGAACATGATCTTCACAATCCGAGATGATGAGTGAAAAGAGCAACATCACAATGCCTCCGGAACGAAAGAATAGAAGTTGGATCATTGGAAATGAAAGAATTGAGAAAAAAAATGACAACTTCTGCCACAAATGAGCTTGGAAAACACCCTTTCAAGAAGGTTATAACGGAGTTGTTGGAAAACCACCAACAAAAAGAGTAACCTTATAGTGGGCTTATGGAAAGCATCTCAAAATTATGAGGTGACAAGCTGGCACTCACGGGAAAAAGATTTGATTGAGAACTAGAAAATTTAGAAAAGCTTCTTCCACCGAGGTGATCAGAAAAACTTGGATCATAGGTAATCATCCCAACAAGCAACATTCCCAATGGAAGGCTTTAGGTGAAATCTATACCAAGATAACTCCAAGGAAGAAAATGATGGGTTTAAATATCTCATTCCTGAACTTGTGAATCATGACACACATAGAAATTGTCAAAAATGACATAACACCACCTCAAAAGATAAGGTATAAAGACTTGCACTTCGGAATGCAAGATGAAGAATGCTTGAACTCCTCAAAACAATACATGTGTTGAACACCATGTTAAATTTTGAGTAAAGCTTAGCGGATCAAAACTTCGAGAGAAAACTTGAAGAACAATTGAAGAATGAAAGAAATCCTTGATGAGCCACCATGTTGAGCCTCCATGAAGAACTCCAGTAAAACGGATGATAAAAGAAAGAGAAGTAGAGAAGAACTCCGGGAGAAGCCTTGCAATGATTAGATGGAGCTTTGCAATGACATAACCGAGAAAACTTCGCACTCCGGAAGAAAAGATGAACAAATGAAATGAAGAATTTTGATGAACCTCCAGAATAAGGAATTGAATTTACTCGATGAAACAAGAATAAGAATTACATTATGCTTATCCTTCATCAATTTAGATTGATGACAAGCAAGGATTTGGCATACTACTTATTCTCATAGAAAGGATGAAGATAGATATTGCGTAAACTTTGGAAGATCTTCAACGGACCACCTGTATGATTTGGAAAGACCGAATGAATTGATGATAACAAGACGAAAAAATCTTGAAAGAACCGCCATAAGAATTGAAAATGAACGAAGAAAAGATAAGGAAAGACTGGGAAGAGTTAGAGAACGAATGAAGATATTTGACGGAATTTGATATAAGAGAACGAAGAGATCACGAGCTGAATAGAGAGTATTTGAATGATGCACCGGTAAGACTTGGAGAATGAGAGCTGAAAGCTGAAATGAATACTTCTGAGATGATGGGCTCCGGAGAATCAAACTAAAAAGACTCTTGAATTACTCCGGATGGGTGAAAAGAATTCTCACAATTGAAAACAATTATGAGAGGATGGCATGAAGCTAGAAGCATGAATCTTGAGAGAAACAAATAAGATTTTAAGAGGAGCTCTTCTTCGTTCTTCAAGTGTTGAGAATGACGATGAGTAACACCACCATGAATAGTTGAGATACCTCGAGATGAAAATTAGAAAGGTTGAACCAATGATGAACATAATTTGAAAGATCTTGGAGAAAGACATATGACTGGTGATAATTCATTCTTACGTCAAAGTTTGAAATGAATTTGAGAATAACTCCCGAAAAATAAGAGTTAGGTAAGATCCTGGGGAAAAGACCTGTGGGTTAGGTCCCACTCAAGAGAAACACCGTTGAATGATTTAAAAGAGAGATTGCACCGGTTGAATTAAATGGCTTGAATGAGATAACAACCTCAAAACGGTTGAACGGGTCTTGAATGAAAAGACGAGCCTTCGGAGATATCTTCAACACTCTGGCATGAATGAATAGCGAGAGTTGAATGATTAAGGGGGTGCACTGTCATGAGAAATCATTTGAAACGAGGAAAGGATATGATCAACAAGGCTTGAATTTAAACCACCGGAGAATAAAAATAATGAAGAATGATGAACTTGAAGCTCCATTAGAATCTTCCTGAGAATCACCGGATAAGAACATAGACGGAAAAAGAATGGAGAGGCTTCCTATCGGTGTCAAAACCGGCGGATCTCGAGTAGGGGGTCCCGAACTGTGCGTCTAAGGCGGATCTTAACAGGAGGTAGCGGACACAATGTTTTACCCAGGTTCGGGCCCTCTTGATGGAGGTAAAACACTACGTCCTGCTTGATTATTCTTGATAATATGAGTAGTACAAGAGTTGATCTACCACGAGATCGGAGAGGCTAAACCCTAAAAGCTAGCCTATGGTATGATTGTATGTTGTCCTACGGACTAAACCCCTCTAGTTTATATAGACATCGGAGGGGGCTAGGGTTACACAAGGTCGGTTACGAAGGAGGAGATATACATATCCGTATGGCCTATCTTGCCTTCCACGCGAAGTAGAGTCCCATCCGGACACGGGACCAAGTCTTCAATCTGGTATCTTTATAGTCCAACAGTCCGGCCAAAGGATATAGTCCGGCTACCCGGAGACCCCCTAATCCAGGACTCCCTCAGTAGCCTCTGAACCAGACTTCAATGACGATGAGTTCGGTGCATGGTGTTGTCTTCGGCATAGCAAGGCGGGTTCCTCCTCCGAATACACCATAGAAGAGTTTGAATACAAGGATAGTGTCCGACCCTGCAAAATAAGTTCCACATACTACCGTAGAAAGAATAATATTTCCAAAAATCCAATCTGCTGACACGTTTTGGCAGCATGACATCATGCCATGGCCCGGTAATTATTCGAACCGTTTTCTTTAACCAGCCCCGGACATAACGCAAGGCGGTTTCTTGACACGTCTTGTCAAAGCAGAGATCGTGCGCCTTCTTCATCCTTGCTCATCCATTCTCGCGCACTCGAGCTCCAGCGCCCAAGTACGCATCTTCCTCCTCAACTCTCTCCAAAACATGTCCAGAGCAGGAGGCAAGTGGATGGCCTCCTCCGTTACGGAGGGGCACATCAAAATGTTACGTGGAGCCGGATACTTAGCCGCGGATATCGCGCACCGGCTGCCAGCCGCGGGGCAGGTCATCCCAACCCCAGAACCTCACGAGAGGGTGGTCTTCCTCCCCCACTTCGTCCGCGGACTGGGGTTTCCCCTCCATCCATTTGTCCGCGGCCTCATGTTCTATTATGGGCTGGACTTTCATGATCTGGCCCCGAACTTTATCCTCAACATCTCGGCATTTATCGTCGTGTGCGAGGCTTTCCTCCGCATTTGGCCCCACTTCGGCATGTGGCTGAAGACCTTCAATATCAAGCCGACGGTGGTGGGCAGCCAACAAGCAGAATGCAGTGGAGCCATGGTGGGCAAGATGCCCAATGTTACATGGCTCGAGGGGTCCTTCGTGGAGACCATAAAGGGGTGGCAATCGGGGTGGTTCTACATCCCCGAGCCGCGCGACACCAACTGGGTGGTGGCCCCTGAGTTTTGATCTGGAATCCCCACGCGGCTCACTTCCTGGAAGGAGAAGGGCCTGTCCTGGGGTTCATCGGTGGAGCTGGACGGACTCCATAAATGTATCTGGAATATGACAAGCAAGAAACTTAAGCTTGTCAACATAGTCCAGGTCATGCTCTTCCGCCGGATCCTCCCGTGTCAGCAACGAGATTTCAACTTATGGGAGTTCGACCCGGCCCGTCACCAGACTCTAAGCGAGCTCTTCGACACGACGCACAAAGACGTCTGGAGGGTGCTATTCAAGGGCGCCGAGGTCCGTCCCTCTCTCACCGAGGACCGCGGACTAAGCACGAAGCGCCCTGCGAATCCAGTAAGTTCTGTACATCTAGTAGGATATTTATTTCCTATAGCCTAACCGTGTGCGGGGTCTGAGCTCTCATGCCTTTAACAGGACTGGGTGCAGGCATCGGACAAGATCGATTATCCGGCCCCCCTGCCCGAAGACACCACGGACGCTCTCCTGACAGAGATGCTGACTCCGGCTCCTTATAAGGTGCTGGAGAAGACCAAGGAGATGGCCAAGGGAACCCGAAAGATTTCCCGACGCCAGGTGGTATCGGACTCATCGTCCGATAACTCCACGACGCACTCCTCCCATGAAGACGAGGAGGAAGATGAAGATGCGCCCCCTCCAGCCGGGGGAGATAAGAAAAGGAAGGCCTCCCCAACTGGGGAGGCCGAAGGGTCCAAGAAGGGAAGGACTCTTCTTCCGGACTGCTCCACCACCGTCGCCAAAGGCGAAGACGAGTGGCTGCTCAGGGCCAAGCCCCTGGCGAAGTCGTAAGTATTCATATACCAGAGTAACTCATGGCATACCGTTGTCGCACTGCTTTTCCTAACGCCGAATATGATAATACAGACCGCCCCAAGCCCGTATCGACCTATCTTCGTCGAACGGTTCCTTGGACTCGTCGGATATGGATAGCGATCCACTTCCGACTGCCTCCTCCCCCTGCCCTACGAACAATGCCGAGGTATTGTCTCAGAGGCGCCTCAAGGCGACCTTCCGGACTCCAGGAGCAAAGGGAGCAAGGCTCTCGAGGGCTCCAAGTCCGGCTCACAGCCGAACACCGCGCCGGAACCTCCAGTGGTTCCGGACTCGGGCAGGCGGCTCCCTTCCCAAAGGGGCAAGACGCCCATGCCGGCGACCTCTGTCCATATAGAGGCGCCGGACAACCTACTGGGAGCGCTTGGCGGCTCTTCCATCGATGTAGAGCACCGCACTATTATGAGTCCGGTGATCAAGAAGGTTTAGTCTGCCAAGAGTGGACTGACTGAAGCCTGTGCCAGCCTTCAAATAGGCTTCGAGGCAAGTATTAAAATATAGGAAAAATATTATCGCATAGACTGTAGCCCCTGATGCTCTGTTTGGTGTTTGCAAAGAAAAGCTGAATAGAGGATCAAATAATATCTGTAGGAGTCTAATATAATTATCTCTATATGCATATGCAGGCTTCATTGCTGACCTCTGCCACACTGACTACGGAGGTCGCCGCACTGAAGCAGGACCTCAAGGGGTCCGTGAAAGAGCTCGGCCTTGCCAAGAGGCAGCTCGAGGAGAACAAAGGTAAGTAATACCTTGTCTATATATATATATATATATATATATATATATATATATATACAACAAAGATGCGATTGCAAATGACAGGATCATCATGAATTTGCCAGGGGCCACGACCGAAGTGGCGACCTGAAAGTGTGTTATATCGACTAGAGGGGGGTGAATAGGCGATTTTTATGAAATTCTTCACTGAGGAATTTGCCGGTAAGGAAATTCCATAGCGAAGAACTACTAGCAGTGGAATAAGTACTCAAAAGTAAACACAACATAATACAAGCATAGTCATCATGATGAAATGAAGACAGGCACAGAGTACAGGAAGCGTAATCAGAGGATAACACAGGATGAAGACAAACAGACTGAAGAAATTGAACCGAGGAAATTGAGAAAGTCTTCAGTCAAAGTCTTCAAACACAGATATGAACAAACATACAACACAGTTATGAGGAAATGAAAGAGTTGAGGAAATAGAACCAGCAAGCTCAATGAAGACAATGATTTGGTAGACCAGTTCCAACTGTTGTCTCAGTTGTACGTCTGGTTGGAGCGGCTGAGTATATAAGCTCGAGGACACACAGTCCCGGACACCCAGTCAAGGACACTTAGTCCAAGACACCCAGTCCTCACCGTATTCTCCTTGAACTAAGGTCACACAGACCTCGTCCAATCACTCATGGTAAGTCTTCAGGCGACTTCCAAACCTTCACAAACTTCGTCACTCGGCGATCCACAATTCCTCTTGGATGCTCTAGACCATGACGCCTAACCGTCTGGAAGAAGCACAGTCTTCAAAGGTAACAAGCATCCGATCCACTCAGGATCAATCTCTTTAGTGATGCTCAATCATTTGGGGTTTGAAGGTGTTTGGGTTTTGGGTTTTGGGTTTTTCCTCACTTGATGATTTTCGCTCAAAGTCCTTGGAGGATGGGTTGCTCCCAAATGACAAGTGTCAGTTTCTCTCGGAGCAGCCAACCAACTAGTGGTTGTAGCGGGCAGCTATTTATAGCCTAGGGAGCAGCTTGACATGATAAGACATAAATACCCTTCAATGATATGACCGTTAGGTGGATAGATATTTTGGAACAGCTGGCGCATAGCACAGCAACGGTCGGAATTTTGAGTAGCAAAATCCTCAGGGCTATCATGTTCCTCACTGTGTAGGCAACCCACACTGGCGAATTCCTAACTCCTCAGTCAAGACAAATTCCTCAGAGACCAGAAGAACTTCGTCTCTGTCACTGAAGAAATTGACTGAACTGTATGATATTTGCAATGGCTTCACTCGAAGGGATTGGTAGGTGTAGGATTTTGAGTTGAGCATCACATGGAAATTTCTCCTTAGTATTTCCTCGACCCCCTTTAATAGTACGGTGTTTCCTATGACTCAAGAAAGAGAAAAACAAAACTATGAAAACGAAAGTCTTCAAGATTCATATTCCTCGCATGAATATCAAGTCTTCACGGACACACCAATTTCTTCGCTTTCAAAGTCTTCATGAAAGTCTTCAGAAATACCAAAATCTTCAGTCGAAGATATTCATTTTTAGGGTCGACTTTTCCTGTAAATATCAAACTCCTCATAGACTTATAGACCTCTGTACACTCACACACGCATTAGTCCCTTAACCTATAAGTCTTCAATACACCAAAATCACTAAGGGACACTAGATGCACTTACAATCTCCCCCTTTTTGGTGATTGATGACAATATAGGTTAAGTTTTCAACGGGGATAAACATATGAAGTGTAAATACTGATATTGAGGAATTTGATTGCAACATATAGAAGAACTCCCCCTGAAGGTGTGCGTAGTGAGGAATTTGCTTTTGAAGCAATGCACACTTGAAGAGTTGAATCATGGAGATCTCCCCCTATATCTTGTAATTCATACACGCATTTAACATATAATATGAAGAATTCGAAATGCATGATGAAATATGGTGCCTGATGAAATTCAACATGCGTGCAATAATATTAATGAGGAATAAGCATGCAGAATAGTGCATCAAGAGTATCAGAGCATAGTGAATCAAAAGTATCAGAGCACCATCGGGTTTAAGATTACAACTCGATCCAATAAAGTTTCAGAAGAACGAGAGTTGTAACTTAGCAAAGAAAAATGCCCATATAGTAGACCTGCTGGAAGACTAACTCATATTTCTCCCCCTTTGTCATCGAATGACCAAAAGGATCGAAAATGAGGACTAACGCCCCTGAAGATAATCATGTTGATGAAGGAGCGCCAGCATTGTTGGGGTCGTTGGTTGATGTAGGGCCTGCTGCAGTGTCGTCCAAATCTTCATGTTCATCAGTGTCGCGCGATGAAGAATATGAGCTGGCCACCAGAGAAGGAACCTTGACCTTCTTGAATTTCTTCGGTGGAGGTGCAGACCAGTCAAAATCTTCATTAAGACCCATGTTCTTCAGATCTTCTTCACCATACATATGTGACAGGATTGCCCAGGTGCGACTGAAGACTTGATGGAGGTAGTAGTGGTTTTTCTTCACTGCATTATGTGTG